>OW052225.1:37732500-40232500 GCA_932527175.1 Operophtera brumata
CTAAGGACTGCTAGTCTAAGACCAGTCTATTAGTGTATATTATGTTGTAGCCTACAACTTGTAGGTAATTACGTCTCATAATTATGGTCTTATGAGCCGTAACTAAGCGAGGGTGTAGGTACTCACATGCCTGTCTCTATAATTTTCTAACAACTAGGTACTTTTGTGTAATATTTAATAAACGATGTTGCTAAATGTTATTAAATATAATTAGGAAATTAAGAATATTATTATTACATTAAGAAAGTCAACGGATTTAATTTTCAATACAAAACGTACAGGTAATTTAAAACACATACGTGTGTGTTTTCCAGCAGCGAACGTGTTTCACACAATAAATTAACATGCAACAGTCACATACACAGCACTGATCTCACACAGGCTCCCTTGTTTCGTGGGTATCAGGAACTACGAGTAGCATTTTTTTTTAACAATGATAGACCTTGTGTTTGACCACGTTCTCACCTTGGTACCAAGTTCTCACATAATCAAAAATTACAATGTAAATTAACCAATATACATTCAATTTTTCAATTTTCAAAGTTCATTTATTTCCAAATAAGACTTAACCTAGAACATTCCCAGTGTAAATTTAATCCTAGGGTGTAACAAACATAAATAATAAAAACGTAAATTAAGCCAAAGCGCTTATCAAAACATGTAAAATAAAATATAACTACTACTTATTAAGAAACATAGATTAATTGAAAAGATTTTAACTAAAAGATATGAGCAGAATACACATGCAAGCTTTTGATTGAGCATTACATTTAGCAGCGTGAAAGTTTTAAAGAGATGGACTAAACCGAAAACAATTGCTAACAAAATAATAAGTACCGGAGGGTACTTGTATGACTATTTAGTTGACAAACAAAATGTAGCTAGCAGCAGGAACAATAGTGCCCGCAGCTCATCGTAACCGTGACAGTCACCCAAACAAGCTCGCGCAGCGCCTGCATGCACCGCGCACGCGACACCCGACCTATATCGCTTGATAATAAGGTCAAGAGCCGCGCGCACCGCGGCAAAACTTGCACGCACGCTTGTTAGGACCAGTGTGCATGTTTACTCATAGCACTCGAGAAACAAGTGCTGGGGTAATTTGAAGCGATTATACTTGTCGATGTAAGGTATGTTTTTCTTACGAGTTGTACAGATATTTTTAATGTGTTTATTTTTACTATTTGGGTTACTGTGTTAATATAATTTCTTAGACAATTTGTAAATAAATTGATTTAAGGTGGGAAAATTAATCTTGCTATGTAATTTATGTAGATTCGTGCGAAAGGGGGTGTTAAAGGCGTATTTTAACGCTTTGTTTTGCACGACTTGTAGTTTATTTATGTTAGTTGGACAGGTACTACCCCCCACTGGGCAAGCGTATGTAATGCAGGGCCGTACTAAGGTGCGGTATATATTTAATTTAGTACTGCTGCTGAGGCAAGAACTTCTGTTTAGTATAGGGCTCAATACGTTCAGAGCTTTTGTGTTTTAACGTATTTTCGCTCCAGTTAAGTTTGTTATCCAGGACAACACCAAGATATTTGACTGTGGGACTCCATCGGATTTCATAGCCATCAATTTTAAGAGTTCGGGCAGAAAATGTTCGATGCCTCGTGAACATAATCGCCTGTGTTTTTGAGGCATTTATTTTTAATTCCCACTTGTTGAAGTAGGTAGACAGAGTATCAAGGGATAATTGCAGGCGAGAAATAATTAGATCAATGTCATTAGAAGTAGTAAACGAAGCTGTGTCATCAGCGAAGCAGGCTAAGTTCGTGCGTGGCTGGATAGGTATATCGTTAAGGTATAGCAGGAATAGCTGAGGTCCTAGGATCGAACCTTGAGGCACTCCAGCGAGAACTGATTTCGGTGCTGAGGAAAAGTCGCCTATATGTACCTGAAAAAAGCGATGGGATAGGTAGGATCTGATAATATTGATCAAGGATATAGGGATGTCCAGTTTAGCCAGTTTATGTATGAGGGCTTGATGCCAGACCGTATCAAAAGCTTTCTCGATGTCAAGAAGGAACAAACCTGTTGATTCCTGCATGTTAAGACCATGTGAGATAGTCTCTGCTACTCTAACTGCTGTGTAGTTGAATGGGCTACACGAAAGCCAAACTGCTCGTCTATTAGTCTGTCTTCAGATGCACGACAAAGGCGGTGAAATATTATTTTTTCGAATAATTTACCTAAGCACGGCAAAAGGCTGATTGGGCGGTAACCAGAAGGATCAGTAGGGTCTTTACCCGGTTTATGTATCGCTATAACTTTAGCTATTTTCCAAGATTTAGGGAAGTAGTTCAGCAGGAAGCAAGCGTTGAATACTTTTGTAAGCAAGACAATGCACTTTTGCGGCAGATTTTTTATGAGGTGATTAGAAATTTGGTCCGGCCCAGGTGCTTTGCGAACCTTAAGACTGCTTATGCACTTAATGATTTCAGCAGGGCGAACCAGCGGGATTTGAAGACTGACAGATGGAAGGGTGTCTAGTGAGCATAGGGAGGTTTCAACCGACGGCTGTGCATTACTATCCCAGTAATGGGTCAGTAGCATATTATCAGAGAATGTATTTGCTAGTATATTACACTGCTCTTTAGCGTTTGAACTTTTGGTGCCATCCTTAGCTTTGAGTGGTGGAATGGTGGAGGAGGATGAGGATTTCAGACCTTTAGCTATACGCCAAAGGTCTGTTCCAGGATTATCAACCTTACTCAATTTGCAGTTCCATTGCTTGTCACGGTGTGATATCAAGGCAGTATTAATATCAATTTGGATTTGCTTTACATCGTGATATAAGGCTTTACGGATGGTGATATCTGTTTCTTTAACAGAATATCGACGGAGTTTGTTTTTATTTTTTATTTTTCTTTTGATGCTCCTTGGTATTGAGTATTCCCAAGGCTTAAGGGCTGAGGTCGGTACACTAGTGTCCCTTGCTAAAATGATGGTATGCTGAAGGTGTGAGATAGCCGACTCAATTTCATCTTCTGATTTGTAAAAATGGTTAGACAAAATAATATTATCATTTAGAAAACTGCGGTAGTCGTTCCATTTAGCTTTCGCGTAGTTGAGTTTATGGATAAGTTTTCGATGTATTTTAAAAGCAAATCGAACTAAGACAGGCAAGTGATTTGAGGAAAGTGCGTGAATTGTTTTAATGTCCTCAATCGTGTTAACATTTTTAGTGAGCAGGAGATCGGGTGTTGATGGTTCATGCTCACCACGGTAATGAACTAAGGTAGGCTCATTAGGGCCGTGTACAATAATTTCATCACGCAACATGAGCTCATACAACATTTTACCACGGGTATTAGTGGGACCAGGTGACCAGTAAGTATGTCTAGCGTTAAGATCACCCATAACAAGCACTTTATTCCCTGACACCATCAGAGCATTGATATCACTGGTAAGGGTAAGCAGGGGAAGGTGATTGGTTGACCGAATACAGTAAGATGTTACCGTCCGTTAATTGGAGAGATATTCCTATGGCTTCAAGATTTTGGGTTGGTGGGGTAGTAACAAGGTTATGGTCTATGTCAGCCCTGACTAGGATTGCTACACCCTGGCCAGAGCCGTTATCACGCCCATCAACACGGTAACAAGAAAAACCAGGGATTTTAAGAGTAAGACGCCCCGTCAACCTAGTCTCGTTGAGTGCTATGATGTCAACATTAAGGTCACTTACCGCCAGGTCCAAAAGTTCCTGCTGCTTGCTGTGAATGCCATCGGCATTCCAATACAATAAACGTAGTTCATTGGCATTAAAAATACTGTCCAACATGAGACAGAATTAGGATAACTTTGTCCATAAAGGATTCGCACTTGATAAATTCCTGCTTGAGCGCTTTGATGGCACCGAAGATCTGGAGCATCTCATTCGTTACCACGTCACGAGGCTGATCTTCTGACGGAGGAGTTTGGTTTAAGATTCATTGGTATAAGATTTGTCCCGGCTGCTAACTTATTTAAGGAATGTGATATTACTGGAAGAAAGCCTTAGTACGAGCCAGTCGTGGAAAGCAATGGTGGCGATGTGCTCACGTCACGTCTATTTCCCACGGTGAAAAGAGGCCCATATGAGGCTCTGCAACTCTTTCGGGAGAAATGGCGTGTGTATGTATGTATGTATATATGTAAAATACAGCGGTACTTTTTTGGTAGAAGGGATAGTTGGACATTTTATCGATGAATTAATAGCCCACCTTTTTGTTACATTATTTTATGTGCAATAAAGTATAAATAATAATAATAATAACGGGGATAAAAAGAACATCCGAGTAAGACTCATCCACTTTCAAATCTCATTCATCGATAAATATTGTCACATCACTAAAAAAAAAAAAAACATTTAATCATAAGTAAAAGTTTGTTAATGCTGTACTATCATCCACTCGCGGCTGCACTCGTGGGTGCATCATCATCATCATCATCATCATCAGCTTGTAGACGACCACTGCTAGACGAGGCCTCCTCTAAAAATTGCAATGGGGATTTGCCATAATCACCACGCTTGGCAGATGGATTGGTGATCGCAGTGTTGGAGCTGAGTACTCAGGTGGATGCTGCTGCCCAATTGGCTTTTACGTAATCCACGGGAGAAGACGGTAGGGGTCTTTTCTTAGGTACCGAAGATAGAGGTATGAGTTTATCTCTCTACCAAATACACTGGAGAGCACTGATGGTCAAGTAAGTGCGATACGTACGAGTATGTATTACGTGTTCTCAAACGGTGAAGGAAAACATCGGGAGGAAACCAAAACCTAGAATCAAATATTCCAAAACATGCGCAAGAAAGGAGCCTCTGCCGTGCGCACTGAATCGTTCACCACACTAGTTTTTATCAGGCTTCTAGAAACGCCATTAATTAGACCAAAATTGATATTCAAACTGATGTTATTATATTCTATTGTAAAAATCAATCTTTATTTATTACGCAAAATATAACCAAAACTTCTTGCTAAATAAAAATATACAAAGTAAAAAAAAAAACCCCCACCCCTCCCTCCACCCTAAACTGATTTACAAAATTTCCCCCAATCCCAAAGAAATGCTACAAAATTAAATATAAAAAAAACGACCAAATATTTATACATAACAAAAAAAAACACACCACACTGTTTCTCTCACCATCGGTCACTAAGCCTTTTTCAGGAACACCAAACCTCAAGGAACCAGTTCCTGACCTTTTTTTTTTTTTGTGACGAGGTGAAAATCTGCTAACAGATACCCTACCACATTGACGGTGTGGTAGGGTTATGTGAGGTTCACGGACTCGTGGACTCACTAAAAACACCCCGGTGGCCGGCCTCGATGCATGTCAAGGGGCTCCGGGATCTCCATACGGAACGCACCGGTGCCCCTCTCGCATTTGCCTGTAGAGCACAGTCCCGGGCATGACTTCCAAAGTCACGCCCAACACCCTCGCTGGTGCTCACAGCGACTACTTGCCACAAGTTGCTGCGCGGAATCCAAGTCCCACCCACAATGGTGGCATTGTGGTGACGGTTCGCGTCCGATCCTACCGAGATACTCACCGAAGCACCCGTGCCCGGTGAGTACCTGGGTAAGTCTATAGGTGACGTTCCCGTGCTTCCCGGGATCCGCATACAGGCAGCCAGAGCCCTCACTCCAACCACCCGCGGACCCGAAAAGGCCCCTGCTCGGCAGGGGCTACCGCACAGCCCCTTTACTGGGGGACAGGCAGCGCGGGGCGGCCGTTGCCAACGCCCCGCCGCCGCCTCCTTCTTCGAGCGGGATCGGCCCTCTCCCGATCTCGCTCGGCGGCCTCTTTCCGAACCATGACGGTCTCACAGAAAGAGGCCACTGCCTTCTCGATGTCTCATCTGCCAGCATAGCCTCAACTACGCTTGGCAGAGAGAGATCCTGCCCGATCCTGTTAACCAGGATTCCGCGCTCCACGCACCACGCTGAGCACTGCTCCAACGTGTGCTGCGCGGAATCCAAGTCCCACCCACAATGATGGCATTGTGGTGTCGGTTCGCGTCCGATCCTACTGAGATACTCACCGAAGCACCCGTGCCCGGTGAGTACCTGGGTAAGTCTATAGGTGACGTTCCCGTGCTTCCTTTCCACCCAGTCTTCGAGGTCTGGCGCAATGGCGCCGACGACGCGCTGGCGTGAGCTTCGCGGCTCATCGAGCCGCTCACGCCATTCAACGAGCGCACGTCGGCGCTCCTGCACCCGCACTTCAGCTGGCGTAGCGTCGCCTGCGGCACCCTGTCTGAGACGGACATACACGCGTGCGTCCATCTCCGCCAAGATGTCGAGGGGCGGAAACCGCGCCAAGATGGTGGCCGCCTCTAGGGATATCGTTTGATACCCCCGTGCGATCCGGATGGCTGTAGGACGCTGTAGACTATAGTATAATAGCCTATAGCGCCTAACACCCGCTAGTCTTCGAGACCAGACGGGTGCTCCGTAGAGAGCCATCGATCGCACCACTCCCGCATAGAAAGCTGGTTCCTGACCTAATACAGGGTGCGTTAGGGCTAAGTCAGAACCAGTGACAGGAAGTAGTATTCTATCAAATATTTCTTATACGGCGTGATGGAGTAGGCGTGCCTCACACCAAAATATCCAGTCAACCAAACTTTAGGCACAACTATATATATTCGAAGGTTTTATACTGAGAATCTTACCTGATTGCAAAATCTTCAATGCAGTTTTCCTGTGAGATGGACCCAAGGAACTTGTTTTGTCGCTACGTCTGCAATATGACAGTTAATAAGGTCAGTACCATAACTAAAGGATGCTTCAGAAAGTCGCTCGTTATTGAAACATAAAGTAACAAAACTATTCTGCAGATATTTGTTCAGGGTGTTCTGGGTGTTTTATATGTATAATAAAAATATCTATCCATGTAATGTATTGTATTAAGTATATCAGTTAACTAGTACCCATAACACAAGCTCTGGCTTAGCTTGGGGCTAGATAAAGTTGTGGGAACTTGTCCAGCATTATTTATTCATTTATTTATTATTTATAAAATTATATGTATACGGGATCTATCAGTAAAATGCATCTTGAAGCTGGTTTTCCTTTTCTCTTTGAATCAGCTTCCACTATTGTTCTTTAGACCACACAGGCGCTCCCTAGACCTAGTAGTAAGAAGGATCATCAAAAAAAGCCATTTATTGAAAAAGCCATTGAAAAATAACCATTTCTATATATATAATATCATGGTTATGTACATACTTTTCACTGAAAATTGGATATTTAGCATTATATCTGCTCTATATCTGGGATATCTACTCGCAAAGACTTTAGTTAGTTCTCCCGTGATCATGGCGCATGCAATTCTGCCGAAATATCGGGAACAATCAAAACTCAATAATCATGGTAAATATCCCATTTGTATATGTTCAGCATCAGCTTCTTTAGCCCGGAACTAAAAAATCGATCACGAACTTAATTGCTTCTGGAATTCCGCTAGATGGACCTTTGGAATCGCGCTGGATTTCTCTTGGAATTGGGCTGGATTGCTCTTGGAATCGCGCTAGATTTCTCTTGGAATCGCGCCGGATTTTCTCTTGGAATTGCGCCGGATTGCTCTTGGAATTGCGCTGGATTTCTCTTGGAATTGCGCTGGATTTCTCTTGGAATTGCGCTGGATTGTTCTTGGAATCGCGCTGGATTGCTCTTGGAATCGCGCTGGATTTATCTTGGTATTGCGCTGGATTGCTCTTGGAATCGCGCTGGATTTCTCTTGGAATTGCGCTGGATTTCTCTTGGAATTGCGATGATTTCGTCTGGGATTCTTTGATCGACATTCATTCTCGTTTTTTATATCCTCTTGCACCCAGTTCACTTACCGGGCATTGTGTTTGCAGTCTCTCCAAACTTTTTTTTTTTTTTATACTACTTGGATGACGGAACAAGCAAGAGGCCCACCTGATGTTAAGCCTACACTCAAGCACTCTGCCTATGAACAGTGCATTACCTCAAAGGTCACGTCCACCTAGGACGCGCCCTATGTGGCATTGCACTGCGCCCGTCACCCTGAGACATAAAGATAAAAAGTCTCATGTGCCTGTAATTTCACCGGCACCCTTACCCTTCAAACCGGAACACAGCAATGCGAGCACTACTGCTTTGCGGCAGAAATAGGTATGGTGGTAGTACTTCCCCGAACGAACTCTTTCACAAAAAAGCTCTACTACTACTATGCACACTAAATGCTTAATTAAATTCGCGTTGGCAATTCAAAGAGCAATTCTCAAGCAAGTAATTGATAATTTTA
This sequence comes from Operophtera brumata, assembly GCA_932527175.1. Classification (NCBI taxonomy): domain Eukaryota; kingdom Metazoa; phylum Arthropoda; class Insecta; order Lepidoptera; family Geometridae; genus Operophtera; species Operophtera brumata. The sequence goes on from OW052225.1 coordinate 37,740,767, forward strand.
GTTCCAGGTTAAATGAGTGTGAAGAAGGGTATGCTGCGCATTTAGAAATGGTTGTTCTTATATAATTTTTAACATACTGTTCTATAATGCAACTGGTATTAAAACTCGATTTAATTACAATTTTTATGATACTGATAATGATATTTATTTTTTCAGTATCAAAAATGAAAATCATTCTGGAACACCCGTTATGTTTCCCATGAAGGGCATCGATATGCTAGGACTTGGAGGTGGATAATAAATAAAGGTAAATAATAAAACAAAAGTATAACAAGCAGTATAATAAAACAAAGCATTTTTATGAGTATGGAACCAGACCAGATCAACGAGTTTTGTAAGAACAGGAATAAAATTGTATGTCACAATCGCATGGTACAAAATGTTTGGATAACATAGGTTTATAGCTTCGTGTGTGTCCTGAAAACTCGGGTGCTAAGCATCGTGAGCTTGATTCCATTCTATTCGAGCGTGAATGCGAGGGTTCGACTCCCGCACCGATCAATAAAAAAAACAGAAAAAAAATACAGAAAAACTAAAGCAGAATACAGCGCTAACCATTAGGGTCGAGCAGTTGTAGTCTCGCCATTGTGACGACAATTTTATTTCCTTTATGGAGAGGGAGCCTACTGACCGTCTATCGACCTTCATGAATGGACAGTTCTGGCCGAAAGGTGACAAGTTCTTCGGAAGCCTGGCATGAGACACCACGCAGTTGCGTCATACATACGTCGCCGTCTACACGTGTTGTTTTTATTTCCTTTATGGAGAGGGTGCCTACTGACCGTCTATCGACCTTCATGAATGGAGAGTTCTGGCCGAAAGGTGACAAGTTCTTCGGAAGCCTGGCATGAGACACCACGCAGTTGCGTCATACATACGTCGCCGTCTACACGTGTTGTTTTTATTTCCTTTATGGAGAGGGTGCCTACTGACCGTCTATCGACCTTCATGAATGGAGAGTTCTGGCCGAAAGGTGACAAGTTCTTCGGAAGCCTGGCATGAGACACCACGCAGTTGCGTCATACATACGCTATACGTCGCTGTCTACACGTGTTGTTTTTATTTCCCTTATGGAGAGGGTGCCTACTGACCGTCTATCGACCATCATGAATGGAGAGTTCTGGCCGAAAGGTGACAAGTTCTTCGGAAGCCTGACACGAGACACCACGCAGTTGCGTCATACATACGTCGCCGTCTACACGTGTTGTTTTTATTTCCTTTATGGAGAGGGTGCCTACTGACCGTCTATCGACCTTCATGAATGGAGAGTTCTGGCCGAAAGGTGACAAGTTCTTCGGAAGCCTGGCATGAGACACCACGCAGTTGCGTCATACATACGCTATACGTCGCTGTCTACAAGTGTTGTTTTTCAACACACTGCCTCATAAAGTGGCTCTAATTTCTCTAATTTCACCGCCATTAGGCACATAATGACACCTATAATCAAACTGTGACTTTTTCATTGATAAAAGAATAAAAGAAAGAATATATATTTATTTGCATACATGAGCTACACAGAAACACGCTATTATTGCTATTATTCACTTGTGAGTAATAGAGACAGTTGAACATTTACACAGAGTGTGTATTTCTGTTTTACACCTGTAATCGAACTTTGACTTTTTAATTGCTATTATTCACTAGTGAGTTATAGAGACAGTTGAACATTTACACAGAGTGTGTGTTTCTGTTTTATTATTATTTTCTTCACTAGTATGTTGAAAAACGTCGTATGATACACGTGTGTTACCGTCCTTGGGTCTCAATCGCGCCTCAGCAGTAATCACCAACATTACACACTAGTACCATAATGTACTATTATATATTATGATGTTGCTTGCTACGGGCTTTTTGTTTAGGTTTAGTACATTTCTCATTGAGCCTGAAATAATAATTTTCCTTGTAATTGAATTATAGGTAGGTATAATAGGTATGCTACTATTTGAAAGACATTTCAGGTATTCCCAATAAGCGGTTTTAGGCCAGTCATACGTTACATTCGAAATTGCAATAATTGCAGTAAACTAGCTTTTTTGGTATATTGTTTGGGTCCACCTAGATAGTATTTATCCAGATTTGCAGCATTCTAAAAGAAACCGCACTGAGTTATTGCATTTTTTCTACTTCTTTTAGTTTTGTGCAAAAAAACGACATAGAAAGGCTCTGACAAGATACAGGGTTCCTAAAGTTCTCTATTTTTATGCAAAACCCCCAACCTCGTACACCAGCTGGAAGTGTTCTTGCAGCCAGATTCCCTTCCAGAAGAGATCGAGAGTGCAGGTGAGGCATTATTAATTGTTCTGTATGGTAGAGATGGTCCAGAAGCTCTCACTCAACAACTCTGCATGATGGTACTATGATCATAGCCAAGGGATCTATTAGGAACTATACTCTCCTTGTCGGACTTTGGAAACCTAAAAAGTAGCCTATGTCTTAAGGTGGGGTATGCCGCAAAATTACCAATCTTAGATATGATTTTTAACTGACTTAATCAAGTAGGTACAACATTCAAGTTATAAATATGCATGGATTCCGAGTTCCGAGGGATCAATGTACCAGAAACACCATAGAACAATATTGTCTCGATAAAAACAAAAAAAAATCTTCGGGTTCCGTACCATTATCTATAAAAACTGTCCAAGTGCGAGTCGGACTCGCGCTTTGCTTTTTCATTCTGTTTTTTAGTATAATAAATAATGCTGCACAGTTCACACAACACTATCTAGCCCCAAGCTAAGCAGAGCTTGTGTTATGGGTACTAGGTAACTGATATACTTAATACAATATAAACAAATAAATGATTTATGATTTATATATTACATAGATAGATATTTTTTATTATACATAGAAAATACCCAGAACACCCTAAACAAATATCTGCGATCGCACAAATATTTGTTCCGAGTGCGGGAATCGGACCCGCAACCTCCTGCGTCGCAGGCCGAGCTTCGCCCGCCGCGCCACAGAGGTCGTCGTATTTGCTGTTATAGCGGCAACAGAAATACATCATCTGTGAAAATTTAAACCGTCTAACTATCAAGATACAGCCTGGTTACTGACGGACGGACAGCAAAGTCTTAGTAATAGGGTCCCGTTTTACCCTTTGGGTACGGAACCCTAAAAATTAGATAAATAAAATCAATACAACAAAACCGAGGGTTTACTGTAAGGGTTTTGTAAAATTAACTATAGTTTACGAGATATTCAATAAAAACTGTTTTTCGTGCGGCACGATGTGTTTTTGTATGAAGATTTCTGCCTGCGGTTTGCGCATCCTTAATTAAGGTCAATCTACCTGTTTAACAATTTTTATCAAAATCGCGTGATCAATCGAAAGAAAAAATCCAAACGAAAGTAATGAAAGCGACATACTGGGAACGCTCGACCCGAGAACAGTCAGAAAACATTCTGGAAATCACCAACTGTAGTTTCTATGCAGGGAGGCATGCATTACCTACGTGAAAACCCGATAGCACGACGGGCTAGCAATAGTTGCACAAAAAACAAACTAATTATATAGAACGCCTGTCTCAAGTATCGAGCAACTCCACAAAAGATATCCAATCGATATATTTAAGGCACCTGTCCAAATCATCATCAGCAACCTTTACACGTCCATTTAATTATATGGCTTCCCCATATAATTAAATGGAGGGATTTGCCGTAATTACCACGATCAACAGGCGGATTGGTTCTCGCAGTAATGGTGTTGAGTACTTAGGTGGATGCTGCTGCCCATCCCCTGGTGTAACACCATAATCAGCTATTACAAAATTCAACGGTGGAGACGGGGATGTCCACAGCACCAATAAAAACAAATTATATAGAACGCCTGCCTCAAGTTTCGTGCAACTTCACAAACGATATGCAATCGATATCTTTGAGGCATTTACCTAAATAAATGCCTTCAAACCGGAACACAGCAATGCGAGCACTACTGCTTGGTAGCAGAATAGGTATGGCAAGGAGCTCTACTACTATATGCCTAGGTACTAACCTCTATGATTTGGGTTCCGCTTCTGCTCCTAGCGTGGCTGAGATATAAGTTTAACCAGGAAATAACCAACTCAGTCTTCAATTTCAAAACTTATATATTACTTTTCAATAACAAAACATAAAACCCATTCTCCAAAACCACAGATTCCAACCATCCGCCTTTTTTATAACCCGTAGTCCCGAAGAGGTTATACAAAATGTTGAGGGTTCTCTTCTCTCTCGCGAGAATGCCTCGCGGTGTTCTCACCGAGAGTAGAAATAATCTGAAGCCCAATTCCGTTAGTTATACCGTAGTAGTTATAACCACACTGAAAGTTAACCGAATCGAGACTGTATTGTGAATTGACTGAAAAATTGGTATTCCGCTCCCTCATAACAATAATAAAATCTACAAGAATCATTTGCAACGTGGCGCTTTTGAGGAACTAAATCTATAATCAACATAATCTTATCAAACAGTGCCACAACGGTGGCCACAAGTCGCGCCAAGTTATACTGGTCGCACTGAACTTTCGATTCTTGCGACCATATAGAAGGGTAGTGCTATATGATAATTGTAAAGAGTGAAAGAGAGAATTCTCAGAACTTTAAAACATTAAATAAATTAATAAATAAATAATAATAAGTTACATACTTTTCACTAGAAACGGAATAATTCAAATGTTTTTTTGAGTTTTGATTGTTCCTGGTATTTCGGCACAGTTTCTAGTGAATAGTATGTACATAACCATGATAGTTTCAAAATTTATATAAAAGTTACTGTCACATTTCGATATAATCATATTCCGCGTAGTATTGTCAGGTGAGATACCATTTTTGAAGTTTGTGACATCGACAATAGATCTTAACATGATCCGAACTTTAATTTGACTGTTTTTTATTACGAAAATTGAGCTTCAGTTTATGGCCTGACGGCATGACTCTTGAGTTGTGCCGTAGGATAAGCTACCGCCTACCGCCTACCGCCTTTGGTGTGGGACGCTACATGCGTTGATATATCCTTGCGCCATCTCATCTGTCCGGTATCAGCTAGGGCCGGTGTAGCGGCCCAGTCGGCTAAATATGCAAGTCTCCTCGACAGAGTTTTCATATTTGAGTCTTTCGGAGTCGAGACTCTGGGACTAGGATAATAGGTCCCTTCCCATTTTTAAAATTTCGTCTATGCCTCTATGGTGTTGATTCTTTTGGCACAAACTAGTCTATAAATAAACTAAAATTAGTTTAGTGCTGTCAAACCATGTTTGCTGTTCGGGTATTGCCGAAATTGAAAGGACTAAACTAAAGCTTAGTGTGACAGACAGGATTCAAATTACAAGCTTTTGTTTAATTTCACCTTTTTGTTGGGTAATGTGGCAGATCTGGCGATCGAAGTTTCGACCACTTACCGATATCCGATTGAGCTGAAATTTGGCATACCTGTCAAATCCCGATGACATATACAATATCATGGTGACAGCGAGATGATCTGATCAAGGAAACGAAAGGTGGACAACGGCACTCCTCGATGGATATAAGTACCTAGACTGGTAGTCTTATTCGTTTAGTTATTACAATAGTCTATTGTACTAGGTGTATTTCTGTAAATAAAGTATCCAAGACCATTTAGTCACTTTAATCGTATAAAATACATAAAATGACGACTAGGTAAATTTTACACAATGTACCTATGTTTCAGGCTTACCACAAGACGTTGTTCTCAAGATAAACATGTACGACGAAACTAATCTTGATTTGAACCTTCAATTTATATATGATTTAATGTTTGTATTCGTCCAAGGGTGCGTATACAATGGCATACACCGGCACCGCCCTATGTATACACCATGTTTAACTTTATACAATGTCTTCTGGTAAGTCGGCAGTTTGTTTAGCCTTAAGAGGCGGCAGGACACCGGGACGACCGCAGGAGCGTTACTTCTGAAATTGAAAAAAAAACTTATATATGCCGCAAAATTCCTAATCTTAGATTTTTATTTTTAACAAACTAAATCAAGTACAATATTAAAATTAAAAACGGGCTTCTTTAATTTCTGCCTGGTGTTAGCGCAGTCTTAAATAAAATATGAATGAGGATTTTTATAACCAAGCTTGGCAGGCGGACTGGTTTGTTACTGATGTGGATGCGGAGGACTGAATCTGCCATTTTTGAAAGAATCGTCGTCATTTTTATTTAATTACATTATAATGTTTTTATTCGTGTAATTTTAGTGGCATTTTGACCGATGTAACTTGGGTGAATGGCACGGCACATGTGTGATGTAGTGAAATTTTAGTGTGCAGCGGTGTCTTTTTGAAATTGTGAATTTTTATATGTAAAAACTCAGTTTTTCTGCCACTATTTAAACTGGGTTTTGACTTGACGGTGACTGTTGACGACTTGACTATAAAAATATAATTAAATATAACACTTGACATTGGCTAAATAGTTGCAAATAATGCACAGAAGCCATTACCTAAGCTAAGAAGAAGAAGAGGTGGATGCAAAAGTCTCTGCCCTAATGTTACTCCATTCAGCTTTATGGCTTCCACGGGAGGAGACGGAGGGATCTATTCTTAGGCTAGACACACCCCACGGCTTGAAAGAAGGTTAATAACGATTGATAGTCTTACGGGCTCCACAGTCCTGGGCGCAGGCAAGTCCGCCAGGGTTGTTGTAGGTCTCATTGTTAGATCCGCAAACAGGGTTGTACTCAGCCGTGGTTGGGCAAGCCTGGATGCATGCTCGAAAAGCACTCGATTGCGTTGTGGTTCTAAAAACATAGACACAAGTAATTAGGTAATAAAAAAATCAAAAATCACAACTGATTGAACTTTTTTCATTTGTTTATTTATTCGTCTGTAACTCCAAAATGGCTTGAACAACTTTGATTAAACGTTTATTTGTATTTATTACAAAAGTGCTGCACTTTTTTGTAAACAACTATTACGACCTCAAAGAAAGTTCTCAGAAAACAGTCACATATTGTGCAGGAAACCAAAACTGATTTTCATTAGTTAGTGTCTCTGATTATTTACTTATACTACTGTATATATTCTGTGCTTATACCTACCTAACATGTACAAATATTTCCCTATTAATCTCTTGATTTCGATACACATTATGATGTCATAGATACTTTTTTAAGTCAGGTATTTTTACTGTATATATACTGTGATTAGGGCAAAGTCAAAGTCAAAAGTATTTTATTCATTGAAATCACAAGGATCATTTTGAATAGTCTTAATAATTCAATCTGCCATTGTTGAAAGAAACGTCATTTTTATCAGGGTTCCGTACCCAAAAGGTAAACCGGGACCCTATTACTAAGGCTCGGCTGTCCGTCTGTCACCAGGCTGTATCTCATGAACCGTGATAGGTAGTTAGCAATAGATAGTTAGCGTGGGATCGCAATTGTATGATTTTATTTATTAATAAAATGTTATATATATTTTGTCAAATGGGAGTAAGGGTGATGCCGGCCATTTATTACTAGTATTATTAGATTTATTACATGGTTCGTGCAAGTATCCTATTCGGACGCATTGAGCAAAGTTATATTAAAAGGGCACAATTTAAATTTTTCTGAACTGACACGTTGCTCAGGTGTCCGTCAAGTTGGCAGCCTCTCCATGGAATTTGGTCGATTAAACTATATCTATAAAAACTACAAAAAAATCACGTTTGTTGTATGGGAGCCCCCTTAATTATATATTTTATTCTGGTTTCTAGTATTTGTTGTTATAGCGGCAACAGAAATAATATCATCTGTGAAAACTTCAACTGTCTAACTATCACTGTTCATGAGATACAGCCTGGTGACGTGACAGATGGACCGACTGACAGACAGACGGACGGAGAGCGGAGTCTTAGTAATAGGTCTTTACCCTTTGGGTACGGAAACCTAAACACTGTCACGGAAATTATGACAAATATTTAAAAGAAACTAGTTTGATTCATTCTTTCATTTAGCCAGAAACTTCATTTTCATATTAACGGAAACATTTGACATTTTGTAGATACCTTACTATAAACCCAGCGGGGAAATTTAATAAGAATCCTTATAAAACCTATAAACACGGAGGTACTATATTTACTATGTTTTTAGCTTACCCAGGGCTTGCTGGAGTCGTAGACGACGTCTGCTGTCCTTGACCGGGGAATTGGTTTTGTCCAGGGCGCACAGGGCGTCCTTGTCCTGGGAATTGGTTTTGTCCTGGGAATTGGCCTTGACCGAAGAACTGGTCTTGTCCTGGGAATTGGTTTTGTCCTGGGAATTGGCCTTGACCGAAGAACTGGCCTTGTCCTGGGAATTGGTTTTGTCCTGGGCCGAAGATCAGGCCTTGTCCTGGGTTCTGGTTCCAATTCGGCCTATTAGCAGGCCTATCCCAACCATACCTATCTTCAAGGTCTTCTCCGTTGTTGTCAGACTGACGCTTTTGTCTGAGGTTCATGCCAACAGCAAGGTTCACAGCGAGAGCTGATAGATAGTTAGAAAATTCTTTATTGCACATAAAAAAAACAAGTAAAAAGGCGAACTTAAAGCTAGAAAGCATTCTCTTCCAGATAACCTTGGTGTATTGCGGAAAAAACATGTATCGGTAGGTAGTGCACAAGAAGGGAAATATTGGATAAGTTTAAGAAAATTAACAAATTATAATAATAATAATAAGTACTTAAATTACTGCCTAAAATATAAAATAAACTAATATATATCACTAATATTATAATACATACCATTAATATAATTCTAAAATGAAATGTATAAAATAAAATAGCTCATTAATCGATCTTACTGAGGAAATGATCATAGATTCTAGACCTGAACACCTCCACTGAAACAGCAAATTATCAAAAAGGTCGCAGGAAGTTAGTGGATGGACACAACTCAAGAAAGTTTGTCGAGGAATTCTATGAGCGAGGCCTTTGTCCAGCAGTGGACTTCTGTAGGCTGATGATGATGAAATAAATAAATAAAGCCAGGGTTTCAAAAGTTCGTCGTACCTAAGCAAATCGTGTTAAGAGGACACTCACGACATTTTCCTCATTATTTTCACCCCATCACTGATTTTATAAATAAAAAAAATAAAAAAAAATAAAAAAAATGCTGGACAAGTTCTCACAACATAGTTATCAAGCCCCAATAATATATACATTATATACCTACGTTCTTCAGCTCTCAGTCTCACTCTCACATATCGAACTACACGTTTCTTACTTTTCATTATATCAATCACTTAGTGTTAAAGGCCGGCTTTCATATCTACTTTTGTTTGTGAGGAGTTTGTACGACGATAACTTTTGACCCGTTGATCCAATCGCTATACGTATAGTTTCGCTTGAGGCGCGAAATTCAAATTTTCTTGTCTTTTTGGCTCATCACAGCTCATCAACAAGCTTTGAGGTAGCGAAACCTTATTTTGCGGAAATAAGGAGACTTAACACGCATATATTGATGGGAAGTGTCTCATAAATATCATTAGTGTAGCTACGAATATCAATGAACAAAAAAAAACACTGTAAAAAACATTGAATGACATTCGTAGCTAAACTAATAATATTTATGAGACACTAAAAATCAAAACATGTGTGTTAGTTCTCCTAATTTTCGCAAAATCAGGTTTCGCTATCTCAAGATGTGTTGATGAGCTGTGATTAGCAAAGAACACAATCAAATTTGAATTTTGTGCCACAAGTGAAACGTTCCACCTTTAATGATACCAATACAATAGCCAAGTTCGTGGGCAGAATTCGTAAAGGGTTCGCGAGTTCTCAGTTCGGGGCAAACTACTAGATATAAGTAAATAAAAATAAAAGATGAAAAAACACTTACCTAACACAAACACCAGGCAAAGCTTCTCCATTGTTTTGAAACTAGTGTAGTAATTAAATTAAAAAATAATTATCGATAAAGCTCTGTTCTCGTTGACAGTTCCAGAGTCACTGTCGCACACTGGCCACTAACAATGTTTTTATATTGCATTCGAAACTTGAATTTGCTGTATTCCCGACTAGGGCTGTGTTGTTTTGACTTTACTCATAAATTACTAACCTCGGATTTCCTGGTGCATGAATTTGGGAAATTCTAGATTAATTTAAATATTAATTAACTCATTTGAATGTCAAATTTAACTTTATATCAACAGAAAATAATAGCTTACCTACATGTTATGCCCAATGTTAATGGTGTTTTTACAAAAACATTACTTTGTGCTAAGCATGCATGCATTACATAATAAGGGTGCAAAAACACTCAGGTAAAATTAAAAGTAAACCATCTAAGGACTACTAAGAGCAGTCTATTAGTGTATATTATGTTGTAGCCTACAACTTGTACGTTCATAATTACCTATAGTCTTATGAGCCGTAAATAAGCGAGGGTGCATGTCTATAATTTTCTAACAACTAGGTACCTACTTTTGTATAATATTTAATAAACGATGTTGCCTACATCATTTATTAAATGTTTTTTGAAAAATCTTTTCTTCACGATTTTTTTAAGACTCGGTGTTTCCAAGCTACCGCCCCGAGACCCATAACACAAGCTCTGCTTAGTTTGCGGCAAGATAATGTTGTGAACTGTCCAGCATTATTTATTTATTTATTTTTATTTATTTGATGACCTCTGTGCGCGGCTATTTGTACAGGGTGTTCTGGGTAATTTCTATGTATAATAAAAAAATGTCTATCTATCTATGCAATATATGGATACATTTATTTACAGAAAGAATAATACAAGGTATGTACAAAATACATATGAAACAGTTGTGCTACCTGAAGACCGCTGCAAGCGATCTAAAGGTAGCTCAACTGATACAAATCACTACCAGACGGAAGCGTCCCTAAGATGCTGGCTGCATTGCCACGCTGAATGGCAATACTAATGCGTTGAGCCAGATAAGAGATATGCAATATATTGTATTAAGTATATCAGTTATCTAGTGCCCATAATACAAGCTTTGCTTAGCTTGGGGCTAGATAATGTTGTGTGAACTGTCCAGCATTGTTTAATAGTATTTAATTTATATTATTTATATTTATTTAGTAGTTATATGTATTACGGCTCTCAAACGGTGAAGGAAACCATAGTGTTTATATTCCAAAACATGTGACATGTTCAAGAAATTTATGTGCATGTGCATTTGTTAGTAGTAGAGCTGTTTTTTGAAAGAGTTCGTCCGTGGAAGTACTACCACCATACCTATTTCTGCCGCAAAGTAGTATGCTGCTGTGTTCCGGTTTGAAAGATATGGGTGCCGGTGAAGTTACAGGCACCATGCGACTATTCAACTTTATGTCTCAGGGTGGTGGGCGCAGTGCAATGCCATATAGGGTGCGTCCGTGGACGTGACCTATGAGGTAATGCATTGTTAAAGGCAGAGGTTACCGCTTAACACCAGGTGGGCCATCTGCTTGTTCCGTCATGAAAGGAGCCTCTGTGGTGCGCGCTGAATCGTTTCACCACACTGGTTCTCTCACTATCGGTCACTAGGCCTTTTTCAGGAACACCAAACCTAAAAAAAACAAAGCTGGTTCCTGACCTAATGCCAGGGTGCGTCAGGGCTAAGACAGAACCTAATGCCAGGGTGCGTGAGGGCTAAAGGAGCGTGCACACCTAACGAGTACAGTGGCGAGAGAGTCACTAGAATCCCAATCTGTTTACTAGGCCAAGTACCCACCTTTCCTGACTCGCCACTTTACTCGTTAGGTGTGCACGCTCCTTAAGACAGAACCGTTGACACGGAATAGTGTTCTATCATTTTATTTTATACATTGCATTTTAGAATTATATTAATGGTATGTATTAAAATATTAATGATATATGTATTAGTTTCTTTTATACTTTAGGCAGCAATTTAAGTATTTATTTTTATATTTTATTAATTTTCTTAAAGTTATTCACTACTTCCCTTCTTGTGCACTACCGATATATCCTTTTTCCGCAATGCACCAAGGTTATCTGGAAGAGAATGCTTTTTAGCATTAAGTTTGCCATTGTACTTCTTTTTTTATGTACAATAAAGAATTTTCTATCAATCTATCAAATATTTCTTATACGGCGTGATGGAGTACCTGTCCAAATATCCAAATAACCAAACCTTAGAGCCAAACTAAAACTAGTATTATACTTACTACTACCACTACTACTATACATATAATAAATAAATAAAAAAAGAATGCTGGACAGTTCCCACACTATTATATGGCCCCAAGTAAGCAGAGCTAGTGTTATAAGTACTAGATAACTGATATACTTAATAAAATACATTACATAGATATTTTTTATTATACATCGAAAAGACCCAGAACAACCTGGACAAATATGGAAAACCAAATCGAACCCGCAACCTCCGTCCGCCGCGCCACAGAGGCCGTCGAGTATTCGAATGTTTTTTTACCGAGAACCTTATCTGTACCTGATTGCAAATTCCCCGATGCAGTTTTCCTGTGAGATGAACCCAATGAACTTGTTTTGTCGCCAACGCCGTCTGCAATGATAGGTTAGTAGGTCATAGTACCACAACTAAAGGGTGCTTCAGAATGATGTTCGTTATTGAAACAAAACAAAACATCATGAATATTAGTAACAAAATTATAGGTATAGGGGGGTCTATCAGTACAATGGATCAAAGCAAAGAGATCTATTAGTTACTACTCAATTATACTCAAGTATTCGTTCAATTAAACTCAAGTAAAAATAAATAATTATACTCAAGTATTAGTTTTACCACTGAAACGACGGGTGGACGACAAAATAATACGCAGGATATCGCTGGATGGCGAAGGCATCTGATCGACTCGCGTGGATGGAAATGGGAGAGGCCTACTTGCAAAAATGGTTATATAATTTTAATGGCTGACTATGATGATAAATAAATAAATAAAATAAATATTTGGGATATCTACTTGCAAAGACTTTAGTTAGGTCTCCCGTGATCATGGCGCATGCAATTGTGCCGAAATATCGGGAACAATCAAAACTCCCTAATCATGGTAAATATCCCATTTGTATAAGTTCAGCATCAGCTTCTTTAGCCCGGAACTGAAAAATCAATCACGAACTTAATTGCTTTTGGAATTTTGCTGGATGGCTCTTTGGAATTGCGCTGGATTGCTATTGGAATCGCGCTAGATTTCTCTTTGAATTGCACAGGCATGCTCTTGGAATTGCGCTGGATTGCTGTAATAATTGCGCCGGATCGTTCTTGGAATTGCGCTGCATTGCTCTTGGAATTGCGCTGGATTGCTGTAATAATTGCGCCGGATCGTTCTTGGAATTGCGCTGTATTGCTCTTGGAATTGCGATGGATAGCTGTAAGAATTGCGCTGGATCGTTCTTGGAATTGCGCTGCATTGCTCTTGGAATTGCGTTGAATCGCTATAAGAATTGCGCTGGGTCGTTCTTGGAATTACGCTGCATTGCTCTTGGAATTTCGCTGCAGCTCTTGGAATTGCGCTGCATTGCTCTTGGGATTGCGCTGGATTGCTGTAAGTATTGCGCTGGCTCGTTCTTGGAATTGCGCTGCATTGCTCTTAGAATTGCGCTGTATTGCAGTAAGAAGTGCGCTGGATTGTTCTTGGAATTGCGTTGCATTGCTTTTGGGATTGCGCTGGATTGCTGTAAGTATTGCGCTGGCTCGTTCTTGGAATTGCGCTGCATTGCTCTTAGAATTGCGGTGTATTGCAGTAAGAAGTGCGCTGGATTGTTCTTGGAATTGCGTTGCATTGCTCTTGGAATTGCACTGGATTGCTGTAAAAATTGCGCTGGATCGTTCTTGGAATTGCGTTGCATTGCTCTTGGAATTGCGCTGGATTGCTGTAAAAATTGCGCTGGATCGTTCTTGGAATTGCGTTGCATTGCTATTGGAATTGCGCTGGATTGCTGTAAAAATTGCGCTGGATCGTTCTTGGAATGGCGCTGCATTGCTCTTGGAATTGCGTTGAATCGCTATAAGAATTGCGCTGGGTCGTTCTTGGAATTACGCTGCATTGCTCTTGGAATTTCGCTGCATTGCTCTTGGAATTTCGCTGCATTGCTCTTGGGATTGCGCTGGATTGCTGTAAGTATTGCGCTGGCTCGTTCCTGGAATTGCGCTGCATTGCTCTTAGAATTGCGCTGTATTGCAGTAAGAAGTGCGCTGGATTGTTCTTGGAATTGCGTTGCATTGCTTTTGGGATGGCGCTGGATTGCTGTAAGTATTGCGCTGGCTCGTTCTTGGAATTGCGCTGCGATGCTCTTAGAATTGCGCTGTATTGCAGTAAGAAGTGCGCTGGATTGTTCTTGGAATTGCGTTGCATTGCTCTTGGAATTGCGCTGGATTGCTGTAAAAATTGCGCTGGATCGTTCTTGGAATTGCGTTGCATTGCTCTTGGAATTGCGCTGGATTGCTGTAAAAATTGCGCTGGATCGTTCTTGGAATTGCGCTGCATTGCTCTTGGAATTGCGCTGCATTGCTCTTGGGATTGCGCTGGATTGCTGTAAGTATTGCGCTGGCTCGTTCTTGGAATTGCGCTGCATTGCTCTTAGAATTGCGCTGTATTGCAGTAAGAAGTGCGCTGGATTGTTCTTGGAATTGCGTTGCATTGCTTTTGGGATTGCGCTGGATTGCTGTAAGTATTGCGCTGGCTCGTTCTTGGAATTGCGCTGCGATGCTCTTAGAATTGCGCTGTATTGCAGTAAGAAGTGCGCTGGATTGTTCTTGGAATTGCGTTGCATTGCTCTTGGAATTGCGCTGGATTGCTGTAAAAATTGCGCTGGATCGTTCTTGGAATTGCGTTGCATTGCTCTTGGAATTGCGCTGGATTGCTGTAAAAATTGCGCTGGATCGTTCTTGGAATTGCGCTGCATTGCTCTTGGAATTGCGCTGGATTGCTCTAAGAATTGCGCTGGATCATTTTTGGAATTGCGTTGATTTCGTCTGGGATTCTTTGATCGACATTCATTCTCTTTTTTCATGTGTTTCTGCGCCCAGTTCATTTATCCGGCATTGTGTTTGCAGTGTTTTCAATCATATGCACCAAATGCTTCATTGCCAAGTGCGAATTGAAAAGAGCAATTCTCAAGCAAGTAATTGATAATTTTAGTTCTAGGTTAAATGAGTGTGAAGAAGGGGATGCTGCGCATTTAGACAGTCGCAGTGGTCGCAGTATTTGTGTTGAGGGATCATCATCAGCCCACACAAGTCCACTGCTGGACATAGGCCTGACCCAATACGCGCCACTGAGCTCGGTGTTCGGCTCTTCTCATCCACTTTCTGACCGCCCCCTTTCGTAAGTCATCACTCCATGCACCTAGCCAGAGGATGGTCAAGGAGATATTGCTGCTCATCTCCTGGTAAAATTCCTTAGTCGGATTTGACATCCATTAGAGGAGATGCACGGGATTATACTTCGGAGGAGACATCACGGCAAGTGAGCCTCTAATTTAGCAAAAAAAGGGACTAGGACACGGGGGTACGGGGGGTACGGGAAATAAAGAAGGTTAGGGGTCTTTCGACGGATAACTTACCATATAATGCGATGACTAATGATGTTCGCATGAAATTGATTGATGAATTTCTGGATAATCTATGATTTCTACTGTCATTCAAGTAGTTAGAGTTTATTTTTGTCTATTTTGATATGATTCCAACAGTCATTTGTAATTCGTGAAAAGGTACCCTGAGAGTCTCATTATCTTGCAACCCCCTGTCGTATTGTATAAAGTATTATATTCAGTTGTCTAGTACCCATGATACAAGCTCTGCTTAGCTTGGGGCTAGATAATGTTGTGTGAACTGTCCAGCATTATTTATTATTATTTTATTTATTATTATTCCATAGGTAGTGTGAATTGAAAGACAGCTCAAGTTGATAAATACGTAGAACCTACTTTAAAGTGAGTCATAGTACTTAGCATGAAACAGTATTTACAGTACCATTAGCCTTTGTCATGGAATCGGTACCTACTTTACTTTGACAGGTTTCCCACTTAGATGACAAGCTAGTTATTATAAAACCCCGTATAAATTCAACCTTAGTCAGCTAATGGTTACACTACCGGTTTTGGCATACCAACCTTGGTTCTCTAAGGTGTAATATCACCAGTCAGCAGAGCGATGGTAGCCTAACGGTTCAATAGTGCAACTCAGAATCCAACGATACCGGGTTCGATCCTAGGCTCCGCACCAATGACTTTTCTAAGTTATGTGTAGATTTCCATCGCTCTGTGCTTCGGAGGGCACATTAAGCTGTCGGTCCCGGCTGTTATTGATTAATAGCAGTCGATAAGCCATGTCAGAGGCCCTCGGGCGGCTTGACAAACTCTGACACCAGAGGCCAGCACTACCTCATATGAAACGACGACGACGATCAGCAGTCGTCTAAATTACATAACATAACATAACACCCAACAGTTCACATACGTAGTCCTGGCCCCACAATAGGATCCCCTGTGTTGCGGGTATCAGGAACTACGAGTACCATGGTACCACACCCAGACGTGGATCAAATATTTGCAGATCATGCAAACATTTGTCCCGCAGCCGGAATCGAACCAGCAACCTCTCGCATCTCAGCCAGCCACTCGCCCGACGAGCTACAGAAGTCGTCAAATTCCAAGACATTTGCCATGAAAGGAGGCTCTGATCCTTTCACCGCACTGGTCTATTCGCCATTCACACACAAGACCGTTTTTGGTTTTTCTAATTACTGCAGGGTGAATAAGAGGCAGGATGAAGAAGAAGAAGCAGTCGATTTGTAAGTGGGCCGTGAGTCGCATAGTGACAACACATCACAGCCTGTGACAACACATCACAGCCTGTGACAACACATCACAGCCTGTGACAACACATCACAGCCTGTGACAACACATCACAGCCTGTGACAACACATCACAGCCTGTGACAACACATCACAGCCTGTGACAACACATCACAGCCTGTGACAACACATCACAGGGTGGCCATCACATCACAGGGTGGCTATCATAGGTTATGGCGAGAATACTAAGCGTTGTTTACTAAACACAAGTGGTGGTTTACAAGCTAAACCAGCAGTGGGCTGGACACTTGGTCCGATAGGTAGTAGGTAGTATCTATACATATTCTTTATCTGATTATTACATACAATAAATACATAGAAACACGCCTTTTTCTCCGAAAGGGTAGGCAGAGCCACAAATGGGTCTCTTTTCACCGTGGCTTGCATATTAGAGATATTAAGGGATGCGTGGGAAATAGTCTTGACAAGTGGTGAGCTCATAGCCACCATTGCTTACCACGACTGACTCTGCTAACGCTTTCTTCTAGTAATAATACATAGCAGCCAGGACAAATCTTATACCAACGAATCTTACAAACAAGTCCGGGTAATCCCTTAGTCGGCTTTTACGACAAGGGGATGGAGGGGTCTATTCTTGGGCTGGATACACCCACTGATGATTGTACTTGATTTACTCAGGTAAAAATCAAATCTACCTATTGGCGTTTTTTTTTCCCAGCCAGCAATTCAATTTATGTTGGTCCAAAGTCCATCATGTCGACTGGGTCACAATCGTTGAACATTTTATATATTTATTTACTTAAAAAACACAAACACCATATACATATTACAAATTCAAAAAAAAAATACAAGGACAAGAATAAATTCTGATATTTTCAACAATAATGGGGTTCTACAAAAGTGTGTTGCGTTGGGTATTTAGTTTTAAATATTGTTTAATAAGAATTAATTAGAATTTTAATGATATTATAAATTGGATCATGTTGTCTGAATAAATAAAGTTACTTATTTTTTTTATACTACGTGTGACGGAACAAGCAATTGGCCCACCTGATGTTAAGCGGTAACCTATGCCTATAAACAGTACATTACCTCATAGGTCACGTTGTGATGGAATCCTGGTTCCCATGTATGTTGCATCATCTGGCAATACTTTTGAAGTACCTAGTTACACCATATTCTGAGAGCGAGGGTTCTTGGAATATCGAAAAGAAACTTAAGCACAGAAGTATATGCTTTGCCAGGTTCCACAGGAACTGTTAAAACTAAGGGGAATCTTGTGCTAAGCATATAAGGTTCAAAATAGAAACTACTTGGTAAATTTGTTGATTTCAGTATTGGTGAAAAGAGGCGATGTCTCGTCTCTGTCTAACAAGGCAGAACTACAATGGAAACTACCTCGCTCGCACCCGCGGAGGCGGCTCGATTACAAGACAACTGAATATTTCCGCGAAGATAGACACCACGTACACGATGAAAACGGAACCTTATGGCATAGATATTAAGAGCGATTATATAATAAGCGGTAGTATTGTGTTCAAATATGTAATTATTAGAGATTTTTAACTCACTCGAATTTTGGGTACGAGACCGAATGGTCGATGCATTGGAAGCTTGCATTTAAAAATAAACTCTACAATTAATTGATAAATTGTACCTAAAGAAACACTGATTGGACGATTTTAGCAAAAACGCCAATCCGTTTAAAATAAGCCTTGTGAATAAACATTATCCAAGTTCAAAGTTAATAACACAAGCAGTTCTTGATACATACAAAAGTATGGTTTTAAATTCAGAACGAGTGCAGATACTGGAATACTTAAGTTAAGTCTTATCTATAATTAAATAATGTGTCTTCTATAACCTAGATATCGATATAGATTTCTAGACCCTACAGGTGACCTGACTCGGAGCCTGAAAATCAGCATAAAGGTATCTAAATGCATCGCATTTTGATAACTCGCAGATTAATCTAGCTCGCCGACCAGACGACGTGACGCTCTGTATATAAATATACAGGACTGAAACATGCATTATGGGTAATTAGCATCTGACTAATTCAACGATACTGTTCTAGCCAAAAGCACATAATTACAACGTGTAATTATGTACTAGCTATGGTACAGGAGTGAGACGACAATTGATTTGGACTTACCAATTGTTTGAAGCGGAATTTCTAATACATTAAGGTGTTAGTTGTACCTAGACTAAGCTAGCTTTAATCAACCCGAGGGGGATTTTTTATTTGTCCTTGATTCATTTTAACCTCCTCATAGGATGGGTTAGGAACTAAATCAAGGGTTTAAGATCTTGCTTATCAGTAAGACTTAATCTAATTAATCGAGTGTTTCGTTAGACTTTTTTGCGAGTTCTAAAAATACAAAACCACATGAATTCGCTAACAGAAATTTATTGAAACCTTCCTACATCGTCCCATTAACTCATAGGTAGGTAAATCAGTAATACTTTACCAGCCAACATTAAATGCAGATTTATCTCAACTAGGCTTAAGCCAGAACACACCTTGTTTCTAGACTAACCCAGGACTAAGTACCTTTAATTGTTAATGAATTTAACTCGCTTGTTAAGTTTGCGGAATTGGCCCTAAGGCGTTCCGCTAAAAAACTTTGATCCCTGAAAGATATAAGATACCTGTACCCTATAAGACAGGCTATACCTGAAACTTGAATGGAGTCAGCAGCAGTGATGTTGAGAAGTTGATGATCTGAGATACCTAACTCTTGATTAGAATTGAAACAAGTTGGCCTATAAATATTTATTGCACACTGATTAAATCAATACAGTTGGTTGGCACATGTATTACTACTTGCTATACTTTTAAACATACATAGAAGTGTATGAGATTAGTGCGGCCCTCACAAGGCTATAAAGCACAATCGATCTAATTAAAATATTATCAATCTATGCTATAAAGAGCGGGACGAAGCGAGGAGTGGGGGAGACAACGCAAGGCGAATCCATAACATATGGTCCCTGTTATACAGCGTTCATGTTGCCGCTTCAGAGTTGCTATACGCAGTTCTTAAGTCTAGGTTGAATACCTGAGGCTCCAGGTTTTCATCGGCCTGAGTACATTATACATGGTGTTGGACAATGCAGACAGATATACATGTCATGCATTTTTGCATTGGATAAGTAGAGCAGACTCGACATTTATTGTTGGGTGCTTTCACCACTCCACATACGCAGAGCAAGGAAGGAAGGACTCGCGAGCGAGCGAGCTTGCCACAGCTTGCCATATAGCGTGCCAGCGCCACATAGACCTAGACCTAGCTAGTCTAGCTAGTCCAAGATAAGCCCATATATAGAGTCCAGAGCAGAGAACAGCGCACACAGGGGGGGGGCATCTCAACGTCCACCTAAGATGCTCCCTATGTGGCATTGCACTGCGCCCGCCACCCTGAGACATAAAGATGAACAGTCTCATGTGCCTGTAATTTCACCGGCACCCTTACCCTTCAAACCAGAACACAGCAATGCGAGCACTACTGCTTTGCGGCAGAATTAGGTATGGTGGTAGTACTTCCCCGGACGAACTCTTTCACAAAAAATCTCTACTACTACTTATAATAATATAATAATAATATAACATTTACCACACACATTGTACACAAAAGGGAAAATAAAATAACAGTAAGAAACACAAAATTAACAACAAGAACTAAAAACTAAAGCTAAAAATTACAAAAACATAAAAAAAGTAATTACATTTTAAGATAAGATTAAGATTTTGAGCCAAAGTGGCTCAAAATTTTATTTTTAATGTTTTTATGGGTTCGCAAAATATGTCTATATGTCTGGGTTTTTGTTGTTAAAATCATTGTATTGGTTACACATTCGCGTGGAAGGTACTTGTAAGCCCATATTAGTTCTTGATCGAGGCGTATTAAATATATTTCGTTTTGGTTGACGGGGATAGTTGAAGGGCACGTATAGCGGGAACCGCTCTAATAGCTCACTGCAGTGTATTTTTCCAACATCTACCAGTATCATTATGCAAGGGCATTAATATCTTGGCAAATTAACTTTTAGCTGCCAAGCTGTGTTTTCGTCTCTCAAATTATCAGATGACATGAAGCCACGCTTCATTTTGACGTACCGAAAACACCCCTCCCGTACCGCTCCCATACCTCAGGGACAGACTCAGTTAAGCGCTAGACCTGTAATTAAGCTTTTAAAAATTGACAGTTCAAACAAATAAAATAAACTCTCCACAAACATCTGCTTGAAGGAATGCTCGCTCTCATTTGAAAGTCGGGGTTGTTATCTCCGGTTCGTCCTCCGGCCAAGTCGGAGGTTATCAGGCAGCTGCCATTCCCCACCCCCTCCAAACACCCCCTCCGAGCATCCGAGCCACGCTCCATCCGATGCATCAGTGGACCGATAAGCACGCAACAATAAACATCACTAGTCCTATAATTTCAAATCTCCCGCGTTGTCGATTTTGGAATACATCACTTGAACTTGGAATATAGCGTTCCATTTTCTAAAGATACAATTTGAGATTAAACCGTTCGATCTTATAACTAAATCGGCTATAGACTGAAGTTAAGTGCCGTGGACTGAATCAGGTGGAAATGGTAAACAGGATGGTTCTTTTCTGCGTAGTTTTAGTAACTGGTAAGTTCTATAGTTTCTAATGTTTCTAATGCCTACCTAATTTTAGTTGACCGAGCTAGGTAAGGGCTCATTAACTTGGACGTACCGGTGTTTGTGTATTAGGTTATCTCTAGGTTACCTAATATGCTTGTCTGACGGTATCGAATCGTTGATCTTCATGTGGTAAGTGATACACTTCTACTACTATTTATTCTGTGGTGATACCTATTACCTACTACCACATTATAAATAATAGTACAAGGACAACCTACTAATACAATTTGTAAGTACTTTATGATTTAAATCAGTTCAATTATTAGGGTCCAAGTGGGGCACAAAAAAAGACAATCAGGTCAAATGGGATGTTATAAAGGGATTTGCTTGTTCATTGTTTAAGGTTTTTTTTGTAGTTTTTGTGATGCACAAACAAAACGTAGGAAAAAATATATAGTATAGGTTCTTCCAGTAACCTGACAAGTATGCTGAATGAATTTTGATATTTTTCTTACCCGTATAATGACATGAGCTCCCATTTGTTGTATTACATAATCACGTACGATTCTCCCTTTAAATCGTACCTTCTTCTTCTTCTATCTTAGGTAATGGCTTCTGTGCATTATTTGCAACAATTTAGCCAATGTCGATTTATCTTTCCTCAAACTCCCAGCACTTTTTTGGTTTTATGTCAAGTTAATCACCTGTCATTGGCAAACTCTTGTGGCACCACTACCGGTCCGCTGAACACGCCAAAAAAAGAAGAAGAAGAAGAAGAGCTCCCATTTGTTGTAATTTCAATGACGTTACATTCCAGTTGAGGTTAGCCGCCAATTTCGTCGATATCTATATCTATTTTCTATTTTATATATGTATATAAAACAATATATAAAACAAAGTCGTGTTGGTATAACCAACACGTCTTTGTTTTACCCTTGTGACCCTTACAGTAGTCGCGTAGGTATAATGTGTAAGCAAGAAAGAAAAAAAAATATTTTGACCAAAACTGTACACAGCATCAATCAAAATAACACAAACACTTAGTAGGTAGGTAGGTAAGTACATAGATGTGCTGTGTACAGTACCGTCAAAAACGGTTTGCGCTCAGCATAATCCATCTCACCTTACCTCCTTGGCAATAAGCAACATGGCTGCTATTAAAACATGCGCGCTTCTTGTTACACACTTCCATCCGTTACACTAAATTATTGCCACAGATTGCAGGAAAGCTTCTTGTTACACACTTCCATCCGTTACACTAAATTATTGCCACAGATTGCAGGAAAGCTTCTTGTTACACACTTCCATCCGTTACACTAAATTATTGCCACAGATTGCAGGAAAGCTTCTTGTTACACACTTCCATCCGTTACACTAAATTATTGCCACAGATTGCAGGAAAGCTTCTTGTTACACACTTCCATCCGTTACACTAAATTATTGCCACAGATTGCAGGAAAGCTTCTTGTTACACACTTCCATCCGTTACACTAAATTATTGCCACAGATTGCAGGAAAGCTAGCGGAAGTTACACATCAAAAATACTTTGAAGATACAATATAAATACTACAAAGACTTGTTGTTTTTTCAGTTTCCTAATTAATTTTTGTATGATCAAATAACATTCTGGGATAATATATTAGTTGGCTTGATCCATCTAGTCATACATGTAGTTCTACATGTATGACTAGTTGGAAAAATCATTCTGTTTAGTTCTACATGTGTGTATGACTACTTGAAATTTGTTTCCATAGAAATCTTTACGTCATTGTGATTTGGAAATCATAGAACTTTATAAGAAACTGACAACTGCGGATCTAGATATTAGTGTATTGATCAGTGTAATAAAAACATGGTATGTTTGATGAGATAGTATCCGAAAACATGGTATGTTTGATGAGATAGTATCCGAAAAAGGATCAATCTTCGTTTTTATGTGTTTTTTTCTCAAGCGAGCAGTATAGGTACTATTCACCCTTAGGGAGCGCAGACCAAGAGGAACAGTACAGTAGAGAGGATTTATTATGACACTCGAAAATAAACTTTAAAACTTAGTTTGAAGTTCATAAATGTTTGAACATGATTGACATTATTAGCGATAAACTTTAGCTTTTATGAACTTCAAAAACAGTTGTGCTACCTGAAGACCGCTGCTAGCAATCTAAAGGTAGCTCAACTGATCCAAATCACTACCAGACGGAAGCGTCCCTAAGATGCTGGCTGCATTGTCACGCTGAATGGCAATACTAATGCGTTGAGCCAGATAAGAGCCAGCTCTCGGGTCACGCGTCGCTTCGACCAGATGCCCTGAAAGAATTTTGAAAACGCGAAGGGCCCCGGTACCCCATGAACCGAGTCTCAAATAAGTAAGCCCTGTCGAGACTTGCATATTTGCGTCTTTTGAGGTCCCGGAGGAACTGATGTCCCAGACAGATGAGATGGCGCAAGGGTATCAACGCATGTAGCGTCCCACACCAAAGGTCTACCCTTCTCCCACGGAACAAGAGTCATGACGTCAGGCCACTTACCATCGTCATGTAGCAGACTATTCGGTTCTAGAATGGCTGGAATGTTAACGCTGGTAAGGGCCCGGCGAATGATATCATTAAGGCTAGCGTGGCGGGAAATCCTACCGGCAGCCCTGGTGCAGGATAATCCGTGGTGACCAAGCTGATCAACAGCCGTACCGCACTGACAGTGATGAGGGGCACAGCACCCTGCACCCAACCGTAAAGAAGTGAATGAAAGAAACTGGATCCATTAAAGTACCAGTATTGTGTGATGGCAGTGCTTGCAACCAAAATCCTGACTCCCATTTGGAAACGGCCAGGAGACGAACACGATCTGTGGAGCTTGAGCACGTTTGTAACAGACAATTCCGCGTCAGTTCGCACAGAGGCCCGTCCCATTGCCGTTGAGACGAAAGAGATTTGGGGGAGCAGTATTGGGGTAAGCACTATGCCAAGGATTTCGAGCCTTGTCTAAGTATGAAATTTTGAGAGTATTGCCAGAAAGAGCCACAAGAGAAGGAGATAGAATTTTGTTAACCAAAGAACAAGTGCTATAGACGGAAGACAAACTAAATAGATTCTAAGTTTATTTTCGAGTGTCATAAATAAATCCTCTCCGCTGCCTACCTACTCTTGGTGCGCTGGCCCTTATCTGTCTTTTCTTTTTGATTATCATATTTACTCATTCAACTCTGATAAATAAGCAAAATGCATACGCGCTAGGGTATAAAATGCATACGCGCTAGGGTATAAAATGCATACGCGCAATAGGGTATAAAATATAAAAAAAACAACAGCTGAAGAAAAATATGCAGAACAGATGAAACCGTTTGGTTTCTTGATCGTAGGGTTGTCGCGAACGACATAATACAGTTTAATTGCTGCTACCTATACATTTTTATAGAAATATAACATAACATAACACCCAACAGTCACTACATAGTCCTGACCCCACACTAGGATTCCCTGTGTCGTGGGTATCAGAAACTACGAGTACCATGGTACCAAAACGATATAATAATTATTCAATATTTAAATTCTCTTGTATTTGGATATTTCATGGAACTAATAACCTTACTAAGTATCTTTTTTCATGTCTTCTGTTGTTTATAAGATTACAATTTAGCCAATGTCACGTAATAATAAAGGCCGCTGAAATTCCACAATATCTGAAGACCCTACTTTATAACCAGTGTGTTCTGCCTACCATGACTTACGGTGCCGAGACATGGACGCTCACGCAGGAGGCTGTGTACAGGATGAGAGTAGCACAGAGAGCCATGGAATGCGCCATGCTCGGCATCAAGCTTATAGACCGTGTTCCCAACGTCGAGATACGAAGTCGAACGAAGCTCAAAGATGTTGGGAATCGTATAACGGAACTAAAATAGAGTTGGGTAGGTCACCTGGCAAGACGAGGTGACGACAGGTGGAGTAAGGCGCTAACTGAATGGCGTCCAAGAACTGGTAGGGAAACGTTGGTCGTCCAGCAGACACGCCATTTGACAATTATTGAGACTGCGCCACCGCCAGGAAGAAACCTTCATACAAAAAAAGCGCAACGCGCCGCTCGAAAATGCGGTTTTTATTGAATATGTCGAAAAATATAAATAATTTTAAAAAACCCCGTAATCCCGCGTGGGTTATCCCTCCGTTTTATTGTATTGATCTTATTTATCTTATTTTCGACCCAATAATCTGTACCATAATGACAAACAATCGAATCTAGCCAAAAGTTAGAGGTAACTTTGTGTTTTTTTTAAATCGAGAAAATTTTATCCTATCGTGTTTCTGTCTGGGTGATCTCACGGTATTATAATCTAGTATCCATGCATATTTTTAATTTGAATATTGTACTTGATTTAGTTAGTTAAAAACATAATCTAAGAATGGTAATTTTGAGTTATACCCCACCTTAAGAGACAAAAGTGAATGAAAATGTAATTGTTAAATTTTCTCAAAATTTACTCGATAGCTTTGATTCCGAATTGTTATTCATTCATTTCATTATTTTCTGATAGTATCCCGTACCACTATCCCGTCCCGGGGGGGTTATGGGAGCCACCAAGGCCCTTCCGTCCGAGCCCGACCCTGTCTTGTTCGAAGTGTTAACAACCCTCGCGGCACATGTTTATTATTAGCTGTGAGTAATCGATCATGGGGCAGACAGACGGACGTCCACGTGCAGTGCAATTAGTGCAGCTGTTACTGTCGACTCGGTTGAGAGGATATGGAATTGGCGATGTCATATCATCACTGTTAGTAGTTTTGTTAGTAGTAGAGATTTTTAAGAGTTCGTCCTGGGAAGTACTACCACCATACCTATTTCTGCCCCAAAGCAGTATAGGTAATGCTCGCATTCCTGTGTTCCAGTTTGCAGGGTATGGGTGCCGGTGAAATTACAAGCACATGAGACTTTTCATCTCTATGTGTCAGGGTAGCGGGCGCAGTGCAATGCCACATAGGTGCGTCCTTGGTGGGCGTGATCTGTGAGGTAATGCATGATTAAAGGCAGAGGTTACCGCTTAACATCAGGTGGGCCATCTGCTTGTTCCGTTCAACAAAGTTTAAAAAAAACTCTTGATTGTTGTTCTTTACCACAAACTTATTCGGGAACTTATCAGGAACTTATTATCTTTAGGTATTGTCACCCTTATATTATTAACAAAACCAGGCAGAAATCTTCATACAAAAAAAGCATCGCGCCGCACGAATAAGCAGTTTTTATTGAATATCTCGTTAAATATAGATAATTTTACAAAAACCCTACTGTAAACCCTTGGCTGGTTTGTATTGATTTTATTTATCTAATTTTTTTACCCAATAATATGCTCCATTTTAATAAACAATCGAATCTAGCAAAAGTTAGAGGTAACTTTGGGCTTTTTTTCTATCGAGAAAAAATTGTTCTACCGTGTTTCTGGTACAATGATCCCTCGGAATTATAATGTAGTAGCCAGACTTATTTATAATTTGAATATTGTAATTGATTTAGTCAGTTACAAATCAAATCTATGATTGGTAATTTTGCGGCATACCCCACCTTAATTAACACAAGGGATTCATCAAGATCATCATCAGCCTATAGAATTCCACTGCTGAGCATAGACGTCACTCTTAGTCTATCAAGTAGATCCCCCGAACTATATATTGGGGTTCAGCTTTGCCCCACCAAGGTGCCCCACAGATTCAACTACTTGGTCACAGACAACTTCCTAACCTAAAACTCTCCCATTTTCAGGTTTCAAAACTTTTGGACAGCGTTAAAACTGTCAAAATTATCAAAATGACACCTGTCACAGGACTCGTGCTATATTTTACAAACTATCAGTGTAGAACATTAAAAACTAAAAAAAAATATTCTATTAACCAAAGACGAAGTCGTTTAGGCTCATTGTGATCACGGTTCCGATCACTAATATTACAAAATCTTGATTTTTTCTTTTTTTCTTAACTTATATTGTCCCACTGCTGGGCAAACGTCTCCCACAAATTCTTCCACATGTCCCTGTCTTTGGCAGTCTCCCACCACTCCTTCTTAAAATTAACAAGATCGTCTATCAATACAAAATCTTGTATTAGGAATAAATTCCTAGCTCCGATGTCAGATTTTTTCGAAAATAATTATTCATTCGGATGGGTTTCCCAAACCGAAATGGCACATGTCAAGATCCATTGACTCCATACTCGTATTTGCATACAATAGTTCACAATCAACATCCGGCTTGTATTTACTTAAAAACATTACAAAGTTGCATGCATTAAGGCGCTCAACGCAATTATCTACTAATAAATAATAGTAGTTTATGCAACTGTCATACAATAAGGGGTATTAAAACACGAGAGTCTGTTTATCGCATGAGGCGAAGCCGAGTGCGATAATAGGTTGACTCGAGTGTTTTAATACCTAAGTTATATGCAGTTTCATACACTACTTTATCTTCACTCATAGGAATAATTGAAATTAAACAAAGAAAAACACGATCGGCAAAAAAATGTATGGGAAGCGCGGGAAATTAAGTTCAAACTACGCATGCGTGCGCCATTTTTTCACAGTTCGAACTGCGCATGCGTGCGCCTTTTTTTTCATATTCAGGCTATAACCATAGACTAGTTTAATGAATAATAAAAAAAAGATAGTGGTACTATAATGAGTTTTATGATACAGTTGGCGGTACTATAATGAGTTTTATTCTTAATTTTATTTATATGCGTCTATAAAGTGCGTCTGTATAGAACCGTCTTTGAATTCGTAATTTGAATTTTTCGATTTGAGTGTAGATAAATAAATAAAAAATGCTGGACAGTTCACACAACATTATCTAGCCCCAAACTAAGTAGAGCTTGTGTTATGTGAACTAGATAACTGATATACTTAATTACAATGCATTACACAGATAGCTTTTTTATTATAGATAGAAATTACCCTGAACAAATATCTGCAGATCGTACAAATATGTGTTCCGAGGCGGGAATCGAACCCGCAACCTCCTGCGTTGCAGGCGATCCTTCGCCCGCCGCGCCATAGAGGTCTAAATGACCAGTAATCGCGGTAAACAAGTAGATAGCTGTTTTTTTGTGATTCACTGCTTCATATCCGGCAAAACAATCTCCTCAACGCCTTTTTTTTTCTGTAGCTGCAACGCATTGCGTGCATTCTACCAAAGAGATTAGTACCATTTTCAAAAATAAAATGTTGTTCGTTTTTTAAGAAACAGTAATAAGTCGAGTCTTTATTCATGATTATTCCACTTATTACTTTTCCGTGTTTGTAGGCTCATTGTCATTTGACAGATAAAAAAAAACCCTAGATGAAGAAATGCAATTTTTTCTTCGCTCTGGTACGCCACAATGACGGTCTTTTTGAGTAAGCTGAGTGAAAAATCAATTATCTACTATTAATCTGAGTAATATGATTATTTTACCTACTGAATAGTATAAATCCTAAAACGGGTTTTTCCTAAAACCCGTCCACGTCCCTCCTGGGGCCCAATTCTCGATTCATGCGATATTTGTAGGATATGATATTATCATATCACTCCTTTTATCTATGATAGATATCGAGCCCGCAACAAAATGCGTATAACATTCGATAAATATCGCAGGAATTGTCAAAATATCTATTGAATTTAAATTACCGTATTCTCGAGAAGTCACTGTAGATAAATATCGATCGTAAATCAGTAGATATGTATCGAGTGGTCAGACGCACTCGATAATGTTATATCTATCGAACTATCAAACACAAAAAGACATTCAACAACAAAGTCTAGACTTAAGCTCACCTTTGTGCATATCTTTTGTAATATTTAATTTGTAATTATATCCGTGTATAGTGGCGGAATTAAAAAGTTCGTCAGTTTTCAAAGAAATCCCCTTAGTTTGTCACGAACACATATTTCCTTTTCCAACTACCCGACGGAGCAGACTGCTGTATAGAAAACCATAATTTAAAAGTTTATTATAAAGATCAAAATCACACACCTTTGATAAGTTGCTTGTTTATGTTTGGAACTACTTTTTTAGGGTCACGTATCCAAAGGGGCCAAACGGAGCCCTATTGCTCTCGCTTATCCGTCCGTCTGTCTGTCTATCACAAGGGTCTAGAGTGGCTAAACCATTCAAATATTCATATTTGTACTATGTATGTAAACTGACCCAAACCAAAAAATTATAATTAAACATTATTTTAAATTGTTATAAAGGTGGCTTCCGTACAAGTAAAGGTGAGGAGGTGGGAAGGGGAAAATAAATTTGTCGTACCCCAGCATGTGGAATAATATTTTAGAGCTTAAAAGTACATAATAACACTGTATTTTTATTTACGAAAGTAATGGAAAACAAAGGCTTTAACGGCCTTTGTTTTCCAAAATGTTGTAAATAAGTTCTTTTTAATTTCCATTTAACCTAGGAACTAGAAAATTTGTAAATATGCTACTTATTATGAATATTATACCAAAAAATTCTAATATTTCAGAAATTAGAACCATTCTAGAATTTTGACATATTTATATTACCAAGTTGGTAATTTAAATATGGGAAAATTCTTGGTAGTACGGTAATAGCAACAGACTTAATTTTGCGTATGGATTAACTAAACTTATGCAATTTATAACTTCTACATTTGTTGCGGAACCACAGATTAGGTATATAATAGTTACCACGACCGACGGAACCCTGAATGCGCGAAGTCCGATGCGCACTTGGTCAGTTTTTTATTGAGTTAGCCAGAATTTTTGTCATTTTATTCGTAGTCTGTGTCTGTCATTCAATCGCTTTTGATAGGTATCCATTGTCGTGGTAACTGAACGGTAATTTTCGTAATATTGACACATGGGCAGTTCCGATACAATAGGTACGATGTCGATAAAACAGTATGCTTTTTGTATTGAACAATCAAAAATAGGCACTAAGGTGACGAACGTCCTCATTTCACCACAGTACAAAAAATAAATTTCATTCAAAAGTCAAAAGAAGACATTTTCATTAAACAGATGTAAATGTTTACAGCACATATAAAATAATACTATACTAGTATTTTTTAGTAACCGGAATTTAACAAACTACGAGTACATGCCATCACTCGGGCCTAATTCTGCGATATTTGTAGGTTATGATATTATCATATCACATACATATATCGATCCCGCGACAAAGAGTGTATTCTCGAGGACAATAGATAAAAATGCTAATAGATATAATCCAACCGGTATAACTTGTCGCGACTTGTAGCCTCCTTTGCGTGGCGCTGCTTGATACAGATTATGATAATTATAATTTTAGTTCCTCAAAAGCGCCACATATATAGCACCTATTATCTAATCTATGGCACCACCGTCAACTTATACTGGTATCACTGTAACAGTAAATATTATCACTATGTTAATTTAATGCTTTCACAAAAAGAATACAAAGTTTTGTCATTGTCAAGTGGCAATACATGTAAGTACCTATGAAGGAAAAAATCGTGGGAGCAGTGGCGCAAAGTAAGTAAACATGCAATTAACAAATAAAATATGATAATATACCTATAAGTACAAAATAAAATTATCGAGTGTTACTGCCCACTCGATGCCTAACTAATGATCGATATTTATCTACAATGATTTCTCGAGAATACGGAAATTTCAATTCAATAGATATTTTGTCAATTCAATAGATATTTATCGAGTGTGATATTATATCTATTTCCCGAGAATCACCCCCCTGGCCCTATTACAAAAAGTAAAGCTATCGTGAAAAGGTCCACCAATCGCGTTTCTTGTCTATGGTTTATTTAGATTACATCCTCAAGTAATTACTGTATTAACATCAAGTTTGTAACCTTTACTGTTACTGAGTAAGGATGTAACGCAACGACTCCAAAATGTTAACATATCGTCTTAAATTACATTATTTTCTAAGTTGATCTAGGACAGGGGTTCCCAAAGTGGGTGATAACACCCCCTTGTGGGCGCTGCAGGCCTAAAGGGGGGCGGTAAGAGACACAGAAAAAAAATGGGGCCGTCAAATCAGACACACTTTCGCATTTTAATAGTTATTAGTATTCCTAGATAGGTCATTTTAATAGTTATTAGTATTCCTAGATAGGTCATTTTAATAGTTATTAGTATTCCTAGATAGGTCATTTTAATAGTTATTAGTATTCCTAGATAGGTCATTTTAATAGTTATTAGTATTCCTAGATAGGTCATTTTCGTAGATAAAAGACCGCGGGCAATCATGTTTTAACAAGTTTTTGTTAAATAACCCGATTTGTGCATGTTTAATCTCCGCTAATATAGCTCACAATAAGTAATTTAATTTGAAGTTATAGTGGTTTTTAAGTAGGTGAAAAAATGGGGGCGCTAAAAAATATTTTAATATCAAAGTTGGCAGTAGAAAAAACAAGTTTGGAGAGTTTGATCTAGGATATTTCTCTGTAATCTATCTGCAGAACGTGGAACAGTGCGGTATCAGCATGACGCGTTCCAGGAAGCATATCCTCTCACTCTCTGAGAACGGGGACGCCATTGCTGATAACATGTTATTGTTATCTAACGCGCAACATGTTATAAACGTCAGAGGGCTTTAATTTGGAACGGAATAACGAAAACCGAATTACGAGTCGAAATCACGTTTATTTATGCAGAAAATGATAGCGCCCCATGCGGACTTCTGGAGAAACTCATTAAAACCATACATAAAAACAAATATCGACTCACAATTCCATAGTCGGGATACCGAATGCAAAACATAGACAAACCTGTACTAGGCCCTCAATACCAACGGATCCATTACAGGATCACTTTGTGGACAACATAGGTCTGTCTATCTGTTCGTCTCTCAAGACCATTTTTATAGGAACGGCTGAAGGTAAACAACTTGAATTTCATACCAAATATCTATAAGCCGGAATGTCTGTAAGCTTATAGTGCCCTAAAAAATCAAGCTTCTAACTCAATGCACTAAAAACAAAAATGGTAATAAACATCTAATTTTTGTATGTTAATCGCGAAAATGAAAAACCTCTGGAGGGGGTAGTTCCAGTAACCTCACAGTTTTTGAATATAAAAGTTTTAAGAGGCTTTATGACACAAATAAAGGAAAAAGTCTTTAAAATGGAGTAACTTTTTCTTTTTATCCCTAAAGTTGCTTGGTGAAGTTTTTAAGAAAAAGTGGTTGAAACACGAAAAGGTCTCTGAGAATTTCGAAATAATTTACTGACTGGAACCCTCAGGTCACCGCGATTTAAATCTGTCCATAAGCATGCTTCCTAACAACCGGTTGGAAACCATCCAAAGCCTCTGATAGGTTCTAACTAACCCTTCGAACTTATATAAGGTGAATGCTCTAGCTTGCGGCGTGAGATTCAAATTTGTTAGTATTTTTTGCCCATTACAGCTCATCAACACTTCTTCAGATAGCGAAAGTTAAGTTTCTAGAACTAGGAGACATAACACACATGTTTTAATTGATAGTATCTTGTAAATATCATCAGTTTAGCTACAATACCCCTTAACAAAAAAATGCATTGTAAAAATGTGTTTAGGGTGTATCATAGCTAAACTGATCAATTATCAATTAAAAC
Organism: Operophtera brumata; assembly: GCA_932527175.1. Taxonomy (NCBI): domain Eukaryota; kingdom Metazoa; phylum Arthropoda; class Insecta; order Lepidoptera; family Geometridae; genus Operophtera; species Operophtera brumata. Next base: position 37,773,697 of record OW052225.1, read on the forward strand.
ATGTGTGTTAAGTCTCCTAGTTCTCGCGAACTCAACTTTCGCTATCTGAAGAAGTGTTGATGAGCTGTAATGAGCAAAAAACACCAAAAAATAATAATTTCGCGCCTAAAGCGTGAGCATCAACCTTAACCCCAGATGATAAACATAAAAATAAATTTAAAAAGAAACTACTTTTCGACTGCTTTCGAATACTTTTCGAATACGAAAGGTATTTAAAGTCTATTATACTACGTTCTACGTGTATTTAATGCTTATTTAAACAATTTAATCATCCAATTAGTGAGTGCATAGAACCATTTATTACTAGGAATGATCTAGTTGTTTGTGCGTTGATTCCATTGAATATTATTTGTATGTAAACAATATGCACACACCCATACTAATGGCATGCATGTTTACATACGCATGACCCGGCGGCGATAAGAACCCAACTAATGCGTAATATGCATGAGATCACCGGACAATTTAGGTAAATACACTGATTACAGTACCACAAGCTTTTGTACTCCAGTGGCGATTACTTGTTGCTTCAAAAGGGTTCTCAAAGAATTGAAATAGGTGTCATTGTAGAATCATTACGACCCCCTATAACAGACTGTTCACCGTAAGTTGGCACCTGCCATCGAGTATTTACAGGTGCCATCTTACGGTGAAGGAGCCGGCCCGTTCACCGTAAGTTGGCACCTGCCATGGAGTATTTACAGGGGGGTTACTATGAGCTCTTATATCCATTCAGTTCAAAAACTATTCAGTACAAAATATCGGTTCATCGTTGACATTTTTCATCGTTGAATAACTTTAATCGCAGAAGTCTGTAGACCCTCTGCGATTGTGCCTTTAAATATAGTTGCGGACATCACGGAACCAATATTTTGTACTGAATAGTTTATGAACTGCATGGCAATAAGAGCTCATAGTAACCCATCAGGTGCCATCTTACGAATAACGAGCTGTAGTTCCCGTCTCAAAGTCAAAAGTCAAAGTCCCGCCCCGTCAGATTCCCGCAGGTTATGACTTGACGGCATGGACTTTTGTATACTAAGTCCATGCTTGACGGAGATTCTTGACAACTTGACTATAAAAATATATAATTAATTAAATCACTTGACATTGGCGAACTTGTTTGGAGCACTCCTCAGAAGCCATTATAAGAAAAAGAAGAAGAAGAACAAGAAAAATATTTGTACGATCTGCAGATCAGTCCCCCTATTCCCTAACTGAAAGTCACTCGGTGACAAGAAGAATGATCATCAATAAAAAAAAAATACTATTAAGAATTGTCAATTGATGGTAATTTTACGTGTCAAACGTTGGTCACTAAGTGACTGTCAAGATAGGGAATAGGGGGGCAGGATTCTGATTCAGGGTGTTCTGGGTATTTTCTATGTATAATATAAAATATCTATCTATGTAATGTATTAAGTATATCAGTTATCTAGTACCCATAACACAAGCTCTGCTTAGCTTGGGGCTAGATAATGTTGTGCGAACTGCACAGCATTTTATTTTTTAATTTATTATTCTGTAGCTGGCAGTTTGTGGCACTGTAGTCGACGCAGGTCAAAAAGTTCATCAGTAATCTCAGACAAATGGCATAACAATTGCTTTTACAATGGAATAAAACAAGAAACAATTAAGCTACGTTTATGTCCTCATTTATTTATCATAAAGCTGATAGTTAGGTACCTACTGAACTGTGTTTATTGTGCATACACAGATTTACGTAAATATAGGCAATGCTCGCCAAACAACTTTGCGCGTATGAAAGAACATGGGAACATGGGCAACTCCCCTTACATTGTTTGACCCAAATTTGTTGTCTAACTTAACGTACAGTTGAGATACTTTTAGTTATTGATAATATATGTTGAGATAATTAAAAAGCTAACTTAATTTCTTGCGCAGATGTTGTGGGAAACTAATGAAGCTTGTTGCGATTTGTATCACGCAAATGCAATGATTTGATTTATCTAATTATTTAGAAATACAACTATATCTTCCCAACTTCTAAAAATATACAAGTTTTTTAGATAAATTGGGCAAAAAACAACATTTAGAACCGGGAAGCAATGGCGGCGATGTGCTCACCACTTGTCACATCTATATCCCCACGATGGACTCACAGTGAAAAGAGGCACAGTAATGCTCTGCCAACCCTTTTGGGAAAAAGACATGTGTATAATGTATTTATGTTGTTATTAGTAGAGTTTTTTGTGAAAGAATTTGTCTGGGGAAGGTCTACCATCATACATATTTTAGATGGACGGCCAGTGGAGTCTTAGAAGTAGGGTCCCGTTTTACCCTTTGGATACGGAACCCTAAAAACGGCATTTATTCCTTTTACTACCATTAGGTACTAACAAAGGTAAAAGTAAGTATAGTTAGGTATAATTATGTAGGCTAGTGTGAGAGAAAAGGTAGAGGGCTTAGCCACGCTTTTTTTTCGAATAAATTTTAATGCAGTTGACCTCCTGGGGTCATGACTGCGTTACCGGGCTTTTGGTGAGCGCAGATGGCGCTCAACCTGTAAAGTTAGGTTGGGGCACAAGGGCACCACTTAGGTACGGACCTTGGCTTGGGCTGTTGCCGGTTGGGGAGGAAGCCAAGCCTCGCCTTAGTAATGGGTTCTGTTTTAAAACATCCTATCGATCAGACCTAATGTATATATTCTGTGCCTAATCATAATTTTTTGTATTCCAGTCTGGTGTCAGGCTCTTTCCGCCAGTCTCCCATTCTTCCCGTCGCGGGTGGGTGACTCCAACGAGATCTCGGACCCAGGGATGCACATCCCGGCGGAGCTGGTCAGGGCGCACGTGAGGGAGGGAGTTCCGCCCCCCTTATGCGTAGGCAGGTGTGGTGCACCGCCTGTCGGACCGGTCTGCGCATTCGACGCTGCGGGAACGGCTAGGACATTCTCAACGCTGTGTGAACTTGAAGCTGTGTCATGTCGCGAGAGCACGTGTAAGTTATTTTTTTACTTCGTGAATACGGTCAGATGGCCCACCTGTACCATTACCTCATGGTCACGTGCTGCTGGTGCTGTGGGTCGTGACCCCCTCCATGTCTCACTTTCTGCCGGACGATGTAGCGTCAATGAGATCTGTTGCCAGCGAGCTGCACGGCTTCGTGGCATTTCGAATCGAGAGTGGTGCGGATCTGGTCTGACCAACGCAATGAGCTACGGCCTCGTGGCCTCTTTCCCTCAATTTTTCCAGTGATAATCAGCTGCTCTAAGTTGTCACTGCCTTTCCGTGTTATATGACCAAAATACTCAAGGACTCCCTGGAGGCAGATGGAGGAAAGCCTAGTAGTTATCTTGAGTTCCTTGAGTATTGACACGTTCGTCCTACGGGTTGTCCAGGGGATTCGCAGCATCCGTCTCCAACACCACGAAAGCGTCCACACGTCTGCGATCCTTCGCTTTGAGAGTCCAGGTTTCTGCACCGTGCAGGAATATAGAAAAGACTAGGCTCCAGATGAGTCTAATTTTGGTCCTATTGGTGATTCTCCTATCCTTCCATATTCCCACCAGCTGACTCATTCACGGATGGCCTCACTCCCTAGGCGTGCCCCATTGCAAGCCATACGATGATGGCCTGGAATTTTGGTACGCCGACCCGCACGGCTATTGTCTAGCGATGTCGATTACCAGTTTGCTGTTCACTGTTCATTGCGTTACGTGTTTTAGCTTTTTTACAAGAGCGAAAATATTTGAAACGCGCAGCGCATTGAGCAGTAAACTGGTAAACAAAATCGAACTTCAGTCTGTTAGACAATAAGATGAGCACAGCTCATCATCACTTGAGCAAAAAGTACAATAAACTTTCGTTCCAGCGGGACTCGAACCCGCACCCTCGCCTGTGATCGGCGATGCCTTTACCAGTTCGGCAATAGTACGAGCTATGACGATATAGCAGTGGTGTCATCTCTTGTCAATTGTATCGAACTAATTTCGGACTTTGAACAGAAGGTTTCTAACGAAAGAGCTGTAGGTGGCTCCCATCGGCGCTATAGCCGAGTTGATAGTGCCCACAAATTTCGTCTCCAGCGTCATAGCTCGTTCTATTGCCGAAGTGTTAAAGGCATCGCCGATCACAGGCGAAGGTGCGGGTTCGAGTCCTGCTGGAACGAAAGTTTTGGGTTACATTTAAATTTAATGTTATCCATGAAGTGTGGTTAACACTTGAAAAATAATTAACTATGATAATTTAATTTTTCGCATCTTGAGAGTTGTTCCTCGTTTGTGCGTAACGACCTCGTTGGCACGTCAGGCGAGTAGCCGGCTGAGATGCGAGAGGTTGCGGGTTCGATTCCCGCTGCGGAACGAACGTTTGTATGATCTGCAAATATTATTTCCAGACCAGCCCCCTTATTCGCTATGACCAAACGTGACATAACGCGGGCTCATTACGATATCTGCGTGGAATCATCGTTTAGAACACACGGTGACGTCACACGTTATTGTCATGTAATCTCCTATGGTCATAGCGAATAACAGACCTGCCCCTTTATTGCGTAATTCCAAACCTACTGTCAGACTACTCAAATCGAACACCAGTGTTCATGCCAGACTACCATCTCGAGGAATTGTCGAAGGATTTTTTCGATGTCCAGTGACGTCAGACTGAGCTTTGGTTTTAATACGAATGGCACTAATCACTGGGCTTGAAACTGGCTCATAGTGGGACGTCATAAATTTGCCGTAAAAAGTCAAAAGTAGTTACACAATACGAAACTGACAGAAAAGAATCCAGACTGGGCTATAAATGTCAAATTTGAAGTTTTACCGATGTTCAGTGGAGTTCAATGGAATTGCGCAATTACCCCACTGGTTGTTGTGGTACATGGTGAACGTAGTTCCTGATACCCACACAGGGGATCCCAGTGTGGGGTCAGGCAGGACTATGTATGCGACTGTGGGTGTTATGTTATGTTACACAATAACAATCAGAATTTTAAAAAAATTGTCTTAACTTCCAGATTACGCGATCACGAGCTTGGGAGAATGCTGATGGTAGACCATGACAAGTGCAACAACTCTTTTGTAATTATTTTAATTTGCTCATCAGTGTTAATTTTATTTTATGTATTAAAATAGATCACTAGGGGGTTTCGTTTTCACTCTTTGGATTCGGTACCCTAAAAAAGGGGTCAACATGCGTTACCTAAAAATAGGGTGAGCCGGTTTTAGTTACATTATTAGAATTCCTGATAGTTCTGCATTTTTTTTCAGTGGCTTTTATTTTTTTATATCTGACTTTATATTTTTGTACATTCAGTGCATGATGTGCTGGTATATTATTATTGATACTGTCATCTATCTATTTGTATTATTGTATTTTTAAGTACATTCTTTGAATTGTTGAAAAGGGCTTTTTTACTTTTAGATATTTTGTCATAGTCTTAAAATCTATTATGGTACCTAGGTATCTTGATTATGCGTGACAATATTGTACAAGACAGGCTTTGGTAAAAGTTCCTAAAATTCTAAATTCCCTTTAATTTGTTAGTTAAGTAGACTGTAATTTTAATGCCAAAGTCGTGTTCAAATACATTTTAGTAATTATTCGTAGAATTACAATAAGGTCCATTATCCACTAAAGCGGAGAGGAGAGAATATGTGAAATAAATGAATTCTTTTATTCCTTGAAGTTAAGGCTCAATCGACGCCAAATTCTGTCACTATTAACTCAGTAATGTTCAGGTAAGTTAGAAAGTAACAGAATAGCGGTCGCAAAAGAAAAAGTTAGGAAAAGTAACGAAAAAAAATTACATTGTCTATTTTTTTTTTTTTATAATTGCTAATATAGCAATTATTTTATTTTTACAGTTAATTATTAGTTTGAAATTTGTAATTTTATTTTGATTTGATTTTGATTTTTCAATGAGGGGTTAAAAAAGGTGTTGTAAATGTGAATGTTTATGTTCAGTATTTTTGAAGATTCAGTAATGCACTTGGTTTCGAAAATGTCTGCAAAAAAAAACTTTAATGCGTTTTTGAGATACTTCTTTAAATATCCTTTTTAGCCAACTTCGTGAACACAACTAAAACGAACAACGTGAACTTGTTATCTACAAATAATGAAGTGGGTATTGTTATATTCCCCTTTTCTCCACGTTGTTAGTGAATACTGGGTCTTATTATAGTAGTATTAAGTCTTATTATTTATTTTACTAAGTACGCATACATTGGTAATTGTAACGAGCGGATGATTCAGTCCCCGATAGTGGTGCTAATGTACCTAATTAATAGACAGATAAATAGTCCAATAAAGAGTTCGATCAATTTAAACCTATCATTTCTGTGCACTGTGGTACAGTGGCTGCAACTACGCATGATCATTGGTGACATAAACACCAATTTCACTTGAAACTCCTACAAAATTATGCCGTTTCTGACCTAACAATAAAAGCAAAGCAGACTGTTCACATTGCTATATTCTTGTTTGTAGGGTGCCGGTGAAATTACAGGTACATGAGACTTTTCATCTTTATGTCTCAGGGTGGCGGGCGCAGTGCAATGCTATGAAAGAATGCACTGTTCATAGGCAAAGAAGGCTACTTAAGAAGGCGCTTAACATCAAATTCAAAGTCAAAAATATTGGATTCATTAAATCTTCACGATATTGAGTCAAAACAACTTCTTTCTGCTTCCAAGTCTCGGAAAGATATTCCAATTATTATTATTGAATCCTTGAATTTTCGCTGACTGTACAACAGCTCTTTCACCGTAAGATGGCATCTGCCTTGTATGGCGTGCCAACCAAGGCAGGTGCCAACTTAAGGTGAACGGTCTGTAACTCGCTCGACTCACTAACAAAGTCGTCAAAGTCAAAGACAAAGTCAAAGTCAAAAATATTTTATTCATTATAATCACATTATGGGTCTTTTATGGGGAATTCTGTTCGGTTCTATAATAAACTTCCAGAAAGTGCTTCTAAACGTTCGATTCTAAAATTTAAATCTTACATAAAGAATAATTTAATTAAGAAAGCGTATTACACACTACATGACTATGTTAATGATAAAGCCGCGTGGCCTGATGTCGCTCTGCCCCTCGACACCTAAATTGTCAATTTTCAATGTCTGTACCTACGTATAATTTATTATTGATGTGTTATTTATGAGTATATCAAGCGTAGAGTGTGCTGCCTTATGAACTTTTGCTGATTCTCTGTATCATATTACTTTTGACTGCCTACCTAAGTAAGGCTTTTAAGTTGGTTTTCCTTTTTTCCTTGAATCAGCTTCCACTTGTTCTCGAGGCACCACATAGGCGCTCCCAACCTAGTAGTAAGAAGGATCATCAAAAAAAAAACAGACCGTGTTTGTTGCCTGATTCTTCTAGGTCTGGTTGCGTTGGAACAGGAGTAAACGTAAATTTATTTTTTAAGACGATTCAAAATGATCCTTGTGATTTCAATGAATAAAATACTTTTGACTTTGACTTTGACACAAGGATCATTTTGAATCGTCTTATAAACTAACACTCCTGTTCCAACGTGACCAAATCTAGAACAATCTAGCAACAACACAGATTTGTATATCTATTATCTGTGGGCAACAAACACAGCTTGGCTTATTTGATGATCCTTCTTACTACTAGGGGTAAGCCCCTGGGTGGTGCCTCGAAAACAAGGAGAAGCTGATTCAAAGAATCAGGTGGGCCATTTGTTCAAAAAACAATAATGTGGCTAGCTGCTTATACTAATTTTACAACGAAATAACTATATTCTAGGTAGATCATAGGCTAATGCCTATTGAGTTCCAATGCTGGACAACAGGCTCCTGCATATAATTCCACAATAACCGGTCTTAAGCTGCCTCCCTCCACCGACTTCTTGAGACTAAAATGTCGTTAGTACATCGATTAGATCGGTTTTTTCATAGACTCACAGATAATTTATACATAACTAGCTGTACCCGCGCGGTTTCACTCGCGTGTTTCATACGTTCGAGTTTCGCACTTCCAAGCACAGACAAACAGTGTAGTTCCAAGAAAGCGAACCAAGTGCACGTCAGACCTCGCGCATTAAGGGTTCCATACCATCCATTCCATGCCATGTTTTTTTTTACATAACATGACGGGCTCTACAAAAAAAATCCTACATGCATTTTACACACAGGACAGTTTTTAGGGTTCCGTACCCAAAGGGTAAAACGGGAACCTATTACTAAAGCTCGGCTCGTGAACCGTGATAGTTAGACAGTAGAAATTTTCTATTTCTGTTGCTGCTATAACAACAAATACTAAAAAACAGAATAAAATTAATATTTAAGGGGGCTCCCATACAAAAACCTTTGTTTTCCTGTTTTTAGGGTTGCGTACCCAAAGGGTAAAACCGGATCCTATTACTAAGGCTCGGCTGTCCGTCTGTCTGTCCGTCTGTCACCAGGTCTCACCAGGTATCTCATGAACCGTGATAGTTGGACGACCTCTGTGACGCGGCGGGCGAACGTTTGCCTGCGACGCCGGAGGTTGCGGGTTCGATTCCCGCCTCTGAACAAATATTTGTGCGATATGCAGACATTTGTTTAGGGTGTTCTGGGTATTTTCTATGTATTATAAAAAATATCTATCTATGTTATATAATGTATTAAGTTTATCAGTTATCTAGTACCCATAACACAAGCTCTGCTTAGCTTTTGGGCTAGATAATGTTGTGTAAACTGTCCAGCATTTTATTTTTATTTTTTTATAGTTAGACAGTTTAAATTTTCACAGATAACGTATTTCTGATGCCGCTATAACAATAAATACTAAAAAATTGAATAAAATAAATATTTAGGGGATCTCCCATACAAAAAACTTGTTTTTTTTTTGCCGTTTTTATAGATAATGGTGTCATCAGGCTGTATCTCATGAACCGTGATAGATAGACAACTTAAATTTTCAAAGATGATGTATTTTTGATGCCGCTATATCAACAAATACTAAAAAATACAATAAAATAAATATTTTAGGTGGCTCCCATACAACAAACGTGTTTTTTCCAAATATAGTATAAGCAATGATCTATGTGGTCAGTTTTTGGATGGGTGACCACTTTTTGCGTGCAATTTTTTTTTTTTTTTTACGTACGTGTTTTTTTTCCTTTTTTATAGATAATGGTACGGAACCCTTCGTGCACCAGTCCAACTCGCACTTGGCCGGTTTTATTATTTACTTGAATGGAGCCATCTTCACAAAAAAAACAAAATCGTTTTTAGTTATGTATATATTTGGATTCTGGTCAGTCAGATACATAAATACCTAATAAATATGAAGACTGTAGGTTAAAAGGTTTAGCCGCTAGACTCTAATGTGACAGAAGGACGGACGGATGGAACGGAAGGACACAAATTCGTCAAAAATTGCATTTTTTGAATAGTTTTTGTGATAGTTTTTAAAAGAAGCAAGGAATGATTACAGAAAAGAGATGGATTTACATGTATACTATACACAGTATTATTTTATCTATGCTATATACAAATTATCTTTTTTTACATCCGGTTATTATAAGTCTGCAAGACCTCCTTGTAAACTACATTTCGTTTTTTATTTGTTGGTTGCAGTATTATGAGGTTTTTGGGTGAACTGACTCTAGAACACGCCACATATAGCTGACCATGTGAGAAACAGTCACTTCTCAGGTCCACCGCAGCTTCTTTTAAAGTTTGGCCCTGTGCCTTGTTGATAGTCATTGCGTAGCAAAGTTTTACGGGAAATTGTAATCGTTTGAATTCAAAATGATAATCTGAAGGGATAAGTGGGATTCGAGGGATAAAAACTGTTTCTGCTTGACTGACGCCTGTAAAAATAGTTGCTTCGATCACATTCTTTTGAAGTTGGCGGCCCTGCAGCCTTGTACCGTTGCATAGTTTGGGCGGTTGCAGATTTTGCAGTAACAAATGATTGGAGCACCAACCTTGAGGTGGACTACATGTGGTGATAACCCTGGTGGGTCGAGACTATTTAACAACTCCACAGGATAGTAAACAGCTTCCTCAACCTCTAGTACCTCATCCACATATTTATATGTTACTCGTTCAGTTAAAAGTTTCAACTCTTAAGGACAGAACTTTGACGTGATGCCACAATATCGATTTAAGAAAGGCCTTGACTTCGTCCGTACGTGTGCCTCGTGGAATAACAGGCAAGGTTTGTCTAAAGTCACCAGCCAAAAGGACCGTCAACCCACCCATTAGACGGTTTTGAGCTCTAATGTCCTGTAGAGTTCTGTCAAGAGCCTCTACACCGCCTTTGTGAGCCATAGTACACTCATTCCATACAATTAATTTTGCTTCTTTAAGCACCCGATGCATATTACTTTGTTTGGGAATGTTACAAAGAGCAGACTCACAAGAGTTTAGGTTTAGAGGCAGCTTGAAAGCAGAATGAGCAGTCTTGCCACCTTCGAGTAAGGTAGCGGCAATACCCGAAGAAGCAAAGGCAACGGTAATATTCTTGACGCGTCTTACCGTGGCCAGCAGCAGATTCAATAAGAAAGTTTTTCCCGTTCCACCAGGCGCATCGAGGAAGAACAACTTTCCACAATTACAATCAATGTCATATTTATTAGGTATTTATGTATCTTACTGACCAGAATCCAAATATATACATAACTAAGAACATAACATAACTAAGAAAAACAAAGTTTTTTGTATGGGAGCTCCCTTAAATATTAGTTTTATTCTGTTTTTTAGTATTTATTGTTATACCGGCAATAGAAATACATCATCTGTGAAAATGTCAACTGTCTAACAACTATCACGGTTCATGAGCCGAGCCTTAGTAATAGGTTCCCGTTTTACCCTTTGTGTACGGAACCCTAAAAACTGTCCGGTGTGTAAAATGCATGTAGGATATAATTTTTTAGAGCCCATTAGGTAATGTACTTAATAAATTAATTGTTATTGTTTGTATCATTAATCGTATCATGTACACGTCTGCTATTTTTATATGTTTCTCTTGGTTAGAAAAAGGCTCTAACGGAAGACCAGCGCAGGTTGTTTACAACCTGCATATGCTGAGTTAGAGACCTTTTTGTAACAGCAAATGTAACTATAATTTTGTGTATTTTCATGTTTTATTTTGTTCATACCTGTGTTGTTACAAATAAAAAAATATTCTATTCTATTCTATTCTATTCTATTCTAATACTTACTTTATTTTACTACATTTGGTACGGAACCCATAATGCGCGAGGTCTGAAGTGCACTTGGTTCATTTTCTTGGAACTACACTGTTTGTCTGTGCTTGGAACTGCAACTTTCTTATAAACTCGAACGTATGAAACACGCTAGTGAAACCGCGCGGGTACAGCTAGTTCAGTATAAATCTACCTATATCGGCTTCAAAAAAATTAATTTCATTGTAAAATATGCAATAACGCGTCAGCGCTAGCTTACCCGCTCGCTACTTCGTCCGTGCGTAGATTAGGTAGTATCTACCTACTCGTACTATGCATTCTGTAAATAGTTACTGGTACAAATATCAACCTGTAGGTATACTTAAGTCCACTGCTGGCCATGGGCCACCCCTATAGAATGCCACAATGAACGTCCTGAGCCGCCTCCATGCAACGACTTCCTGTGACTTTTAACATGTAGTCGGCCCATCGAGGAGGCTTTCTACTCGCCCGGTCCAAGGTTGCCTTTCGAGAGCAATTATTCCTCAACGGTTGTTGGTTCTGCGAGCTATATGACCTGCCCATTGCCACTTTAACTTGCTTATTTTGAGAGCCATGTCAGTGGTCCCGATTCATTTCGGATTCAGGTACATGTACGGATTCTCTGAGCACAGCTCTCTCCATATCCCGCTGCACGATTTTGAAATGGTGTGACGCTAAAAGTTGGTGATCACGTCTCAGTACCGTAAGTCATCACTGGCAGCATGCACCCATAATAGACTTTCATCTTGAGGCTCTCCAGTTTCTGTGATGTGAAGATATAGCGTAGTTTCCTGAAAGCTACTCATCTGAGTTGGATTCGTGGGCTAACCTCATCATAGAAAGTCCAGCACCTTCCTAGTTGAATCGTTTACCCAAGCAGACATAGTGGTCTAAACCATCATAGCATAATCCCAAATGATCATGGGCGAGAAACTAACAAACTCCCAAAAAATACAGATCATCAAAAAATTAACTAATTATTCCCCCTTAAAACTCTCACAACCTAAAAAGCCCTACAAACCTCTAAACAGCCATTCAAACTCATAAAAACACAGGGTTTATACCATACCCTAACTCCTTAGAGTTCATACAATGCCTTAAACTCTGAGAAACCCTTAAAACCTCGTACAAACCCATACAACCCCATTACGACGTACCTTGCTCAGGAGAATTTCTTGGAAGTCGGGATTTTTACCAGCTCAGGCAGGAACCAAATTAGATCGTTATCTCTGCCTTAAAACTCCTTGTGTGACTCCCTATTTTTTTTTACAACACCTACAAACCCTAGAAACACTCACAAACCCATACGACCCCATTTCAGACGTTATAGAACAAAGCGACTTTGCTAAGAATTTGTTTTTTTTATTATTCCTAGTGTGGGACTAAGTTAGAACGGTTTTCTCGGCCTTAAAACTCCATATCCTACCCTATCCTATTTCGTCAAAATTGTAAGAGCAGTTTTTCGAGATAATTTGTACAGACAGACAGACAAAGAAACAAATAAATTATATGAGAACAAACATAGTACATTACATTACATTTAGTAGTAGTAGAGCTTTTTTGTGAAAGAGTTCGTCCGGGGAAGTACTACCACCATGCCTATTTCTGCCGCAAAGCTGTAGTGCTTGCATTGCATTATTGTTTTCCGGTTTGAAGGGTATGGGTGCCGGTGAAATTACAGGCATATGAGACTTTTCATCTTTATGTCTCAGGGTGGCGGGCGCAGTGCAATGCCACATAGGGCGCGTCCTAGGTGGACGTGACCTATGTGAGAATGCACTGTTCATAGGCAGCGGTTACCGCTTAACATCAGGTGGGCCATCTGCTTGTTCCGTCATTCAAGTAGTATAAAAATAAAAGATGAGTACCTACGTTGCTCGAACGCATTGAACTTTTTCAAAAAAACTTCTTTGATAGAATGAAACATAGGTACTGGCCATCTAGAAATTAGAATAAAAAAACTGTCATGGTAACGAAGTTGAATCTCAAGGAACTTTTCAAACATACATGGGCTTCCAAATTCTAATTTCGATGTAAAATATGCAATAACGCCTTGACGTAAGGTTCAATTTCAATTTTGTACTGCTTCCATATTTGAATTTCAATGTAAAATATGCAGTAACGCGTTGCAGTAAGATTCAATTTGGTTCATTAAGATTTTTCATACAAACATTAAATACCCCTTTTTATACCCTTTAGTGCTGAATTTCGTAAAACCCTTTCTAAGAGAGCACCAGGAAGCCAAAAGGACCATGCATGCCAAAATTCACGTCTCTATCTTTAAAAACATGGGACTTTCATACAAACTTTAACACCCTTTTTCAACCCCTTAGGGTGCGAATTTTCAAAAACTGTTTCTTAGTGCGCGCCTACACCCCATAATGAATGCTTGTGCCAAATTTCAGCCCTCTCGGCCCAGTAGTTTCCGAGATTTCGTGATGAGTGGTCAGTGAGTGAGTGAGTGAGTGTGTGGACTTCTCTTTTATATATATAGATTAATTGAAGAATTGACAGTCTACGAAAATTCGTAGACCTGTCGTAGCAAGGTCGTAGCAAGGTCGTAGCCCACAGCAAAGCCATCAACGACCCACCTAGCTACGGTGGTGATCCAAATTAATCTAATATTAAGGTGCAGCCACTGCCTGTTTAAAAATGTTTACAAACGTTACATACTATTAATTATTTCATTTGTTAGTAAATGTGTTAGAAAATGTTTGTAAACAGGCAGTGTGGCTGCACCTTAATATTCTATTAATTGGCGAGCAGCACCTATTCTCCAACTATCAAGTAAACTCAAAAAAAGAACCTTTTATTATTCTAACCATTGTTCTTTTTTTCAAATACATAACATAAGCCGGGGTGGGTGAAATTACAGGCACATGAGACTTTTCACCTTTATGTCACAGGGTGGCGGGCGCAGTGCAATGCCACATAGGGTGCGTCCTAGGTGGACGTGACCTATGAGGTAATGCACTGTTCATAGGCAGAGGTTACCGCTTAACATCAGGTGGGCCATCTGCTAGTTCCGTCATCCAAGTAGTATAAAAAAAAAAAAAAAAAAAAAACATAACGACACCTTTTTCCAGCGCCTTTAGCCAGAGCCTCAATGGGCCTCTTTTCACAGTGGATAGGCACCATCGTGAATAGACGTGACGAGTGGTGAGCTCATCGCCGCTATTGCATCCCACGACTGACTTAGCTCGCGCTTTTTTCCAGTAATAGCAGCCATGACAAATCTTATATCAACGAATCCTTACTAACAAGTCTGGGTAATCCCGTAGTCGGCTTTTACGACATCCATTGGAGGAGACGGAGAGGTATATTCTCAGCCAGGACACACCACGGAATATTCTAGAGAATTCATGGTACTCCATTTAAATTAACCAAACGATGAATAACCTAGTTCGTTACCTAATACCTAATATCGGTGACTTAGTCGTGTTTATATTTGATTACGAATAAAATGTACGCTAAGTTGATTGTTACCTTTTTTGTGAATCCAATAAATAAAAATAATTAACAGAAAATAATCTTCCGATGTTAAACTTAAAAATGTTAATGTTATCCTTATGTTTAAACTTCCATAAATGTCTTCACATAAGAGGGTAAACAGTTTGTTCGAAATAGAACAGGATGCATTATGAACACACAAACTAACGATATTATATAAACAATTTGATTATTGAACGGCGACTGGCGGTCCAGATATTCTGCCATTTTCTAGTTAAAAATACAAGCTCTTGTAGTTTTAGCAAATAATTTATGTAAGCAAAAACACACAGCTAATATGCATATTTCTTAGAAGTACTTAAAAGAGGGTATTTACTTATTAAACAGGATTTACTTGTACAATGAAACACACAAGTAGATAACTAAGGTTAGACAAATATGTTTACGTAGATTGGCGACAGGCAGTCTAGATATCCAATCTGCTGTTTTCTAGGCTACCTCGATTGATGGACTTCAAACGACCTTTGACTGTAAACATGGCGTGATTATTGATACGGCCAAACAATTCAATGGACTTTATCAAAACTTAAACTTCTTTGAAAGGTATGAGATGCCAGCTCAGATGCGAAAGGTTGCGGGTTCGATTCCGCTGCGGGACAAATATTTGTAGGATTTGCTAATATTTGTTCCGGGTCTGGGTGATATGGTATCACATGGTACTCATAGTTTCTGATACCCACGACACAGGGAATCCAAGTGTGGGGTCAGGACTATGTGTGTGACTGTTGGGTTTTATGTTATGTTACATAGCTTATAATTTTTGGGAAGAGCGATGGTAGCCTAACGGTTCAATAGTGCAACTCAGAATCCAACGATACCGGGTTCGATCCTAGGCTCCGCACCAATGACTTTTCTAAGTATCGCTCTGTGCTTCGGAGGGCACGTTAAGCTGTCGGTCCCGGCTGTTATTGATTAATAGCAGTCGATAAGCCATGTCAGAGGCCCTCGGGCGGCTTGACAAACTCTGACACCAGAGGCCAGCACTAATACCTCATACGAAACGACGACGACGACGACGATTATATTTTTTGGAAAATATTACATACTTGCCTACCTCATATCAACTGACTGACTTATTAGCAATGCACAGCCTAAACCATAAGTCCTAGAGACCTGAAATTTTGAGCACTAACAAAGGAATTTCTGAAATTCGTCACCTCTAATGAGGTGCAGCGGTGTTAAAGTTTCTATGGAAAAAACTCCACGACGACGAAGTCGCGGCATTACACTAGTCATATCATATATTTATTCATAAATAAATAAATAATGCTGGACAGTTCACATAACATTATCTAGCCCCAAGCTAAGCAGAGCTTGTGTTATGGGTACTAGATAACTGATATACTGAAAGCAATACGTTACATAGTTTTTTTTTATATTATATTATACATTGAAAATCTTAGACCTAAGTAGGTACTTTGGTCGAAGTTGAAAATACCCAGATCACCCAACTAAAAAAGCTCTACTACTAACATATTATTATTATTATGTTATCTGGTGTTTCGCCCGCGTAAAAGTAGCCTATGTGCTTCCTTCCTCAGGATGCAATCTGTCGCCTTGCCAAATCTTATCAAAATCTGATCAGCGGCTTAGGCGTGAAGAGGTAACAGAACAGACAGGCAAGAGTTACTTTCACATTACTATTACATACTTACTAGTAGTTATGTTGGTATGTAAAAACAAATACTTAAATACCAAAATATTATAAGAATAATGTGTTATTCGAATAATATTTTTGTATTTAAGTACCTATTTGTTTTTTCTATCTACGATACGATATTTTTTATGTTTACGTTATCTGCAGGTTGGCATGATAATTACATTCGTTACCTGTGGGAGAAGGTATTCCTACAAGATAATTTTAGACCCATGACACAGATGGCAGCACTGTGACTACTAGCATGCCTCAGAATCACAGGATCACAAAATAAAAAGAAGAATAAATGAAGTGAAGAAAGACCTCAGTTATTGTTCTGAGACGAAGACTGACTGAACTTTATTGTATAGTATATTTGCATCAAACAGGTTTTCGGAGATTAGGCTCTAACTTCGCTTCGCTCGCTCAATTAGTATGGATTCATGATACCAAAAGATGTTACCAAAGGTTGTCTGGAAGAAATCGCTTTTAGCGATAAGACCACCCATTGTACATTAATGTTATTGTTTATTTGTTCATTTATCTTTTTATTTTTCGATTAGGTGTAAAATAAAGTGTTTATCTATCTATCTATCTAATGTTAATGTTAAAGAACTCCCTTTTCCGCATTCGAAATCTATGGGTAGTCCATTTAGCGTGAGAGTTGTCTGACTAGGTAGTTAGCCTAACTCCGTAAAGAAGCACAGAAGTTTCCTGGGGTCTTCGCAGGCTCGGCGGAGTGACCTTGGGTTGTTGAGGATTTGGTTACGTTGATCTGCTACTCCCACACATTCCAGGACTACGTGGGCAGCCAATTCTTCTTTGGTCAGACACCCTCTCTCGGCGTTCTGTGGCTCCGATGTTGAAGTGGTTTTTTTTCAGGAGATAGTGTCCTGTGAGTGTCGCCACGATGGTGCGAAGGTCTATTCTTTGAAGGTTGAGCAGGCGACGTGTCAGTTAATTGTGGTAAGGCAGCCGGTAGGGCTGCTCTTGACTGTCTGCAGTCCGTAATCCGTGCCCAGCGTTCATTCTGTTGGTTATCTATCTATCTATCAAACAAACCAATCTACAACAAGCTATCTTTTGGAGTTAGTTAGGTAGGTAGGTAGGTACTTAAACAATAATGTTTTACTTTTTAATAGGTTTATTTTAACTTTAATAAACAACGTACTTATGCGCTTTATAAAATCTAAATAGTTTACTTAAGCCTTAAAAATAAATCTTTATATACTTTGGAAGTTAAAACAGACCGTAATAGTAGGGGAGCCCAAGAGGGGATTTTGGGATTCACTCGAGCGCGTCAGATTAACATATAAGGCGGATACCTTGCACCTTGGACATTTTTTTTATACATTTTTGAACATCTGTGGACGCTTCCCCTACCCGTGAAAGGATGTACGCATAACCTTTTTTTCTTTCTACCATCTAATCTTCAAAATCCAATAGGTTCCTACGACGCTCGAGTAAATCCCCGTTTAGCCATCAGACCTCCCCTACTATAATAGACATAAGGGGCCGTATTCACAAACTTTTCAAGCAAATACGTCACGGCTTCTTCACGCATTTTGCAATAAGTTATTTATGAATACGGCTTACTTTTTCCTCTAGAGTCCACTTCAACTAGCATCATACACATCACAGCTTCTTTGATGTTAGGTTTCAAATATACAAAGCAATGCCTTATGAACTACGGTTAGTTCGTTACAAAATACGTGGTAAAATGCTTATCTTTAGAGGCTAGTTTCGAATGGCAAGCTGCGACTTAGGAGAGACGGATGCCGTCGGATCCGGGACACTCGCCTTTGCTGATCTTCGCAAGAGCTGAAAATTAAAACAGAGTCAATGAATAAGGGAAAAAAAAGTAAATAATGCTGGACAGTTCACACAACATTATCTAGCCCCAAGCTAAGCAGAGCTTGTGTTATGGGTACTAGATAGTGATATACATAATACAATACATACATAGATAGATATTTTTTATTATACATAGAAAATACCCAGAACACCCTGAACAAATATCTGCGGATCGCACAAATATTTGTTCCGAGGCGGGAATCGAACCCGCAACCTCTTGCGCCGCAGGCAAATCTTCGCCCGCCGCGCCACAGAGGTCATAATACATACATACACACGCCTTTTTCCCCGAAAGGGTAGGCAGAGCCTCAACATGGCCTCTTTTCACTGTGGGTTGCACCATCGTGGAAAATGGACGTGACAATTGGTGAGCTAATCGCCGCATTGTTTCCCTCGACTGACTCGGCTAACGGTTTCTTCCAGTAATAACACATTCCATAATAAGCTAGCCGCCAGGACAAATCTTACACCAAAGAATCTTATCAACAAGTCCGGGTAATCCCTAAGTCGGCTTTTACGACATCCACGGGAGGAGACGGGCACTATTCTTAGGCCGGACATAACGCCCCTAATAATCAGCTGGTTGACATCCACAGCGTGCCATAGGCCTCCTCGAGGAACAAAGAAAATGCAACAAAATGTTTCTTTTTGTCCTATTGTCCTCTTCATAGCAATTCAGATTAAATAGGTAGCGTGTGTAAACATAATCTAAATGACTACAGAGTAATAACATAGTCATGGCTCAAGTTCATACATATTATAAGCTAGGAAATACTTATTAGGAGCTAGCTCGTGCTGATTATCTGATACAAAAATCTCTTATTTTTTGTATTAATATTAATTCACGTGTGTGTAATTCTTCGCGTGTGTGTGTGTATGTGTGTGTTCATGAACGAGGAAGGTAACTCTAACAGGATGGTCAGTCTGCAAAGATCTCTATCAATACCTGTACTATTATTTATTCTGTGATATCAACAAAATCTCGAGGTTTTACATAGCTCGGAGAACAATGGAAATAAATAATGCAATACGCATCGAGTCTGCCTGAAGCATAACATCGGACACGACCTAAGTCATGACTGTCAGTCGCGACCGAAACAGGTTTGCACAGTCGTGTCGGACGCCCTGAGCGCTCAAAGTCACTCAAGATCAAGTCCGCGACTTAATTATTGCTGATAGTTTGAACGCGTAGATGTAAAGTCAGCTTAAGACTTAATTCACACGAAGGTGGCAGCAGCCGGCAGCACTGTCTTCATCAGAAAGAAGCCTTACTTGCAGAACGTAGGGTATGGTTGCCGGTGAAATTAAAGGCACACGAGACTTTTCATCTTTATGTCTCAGGGTTGCAGAACGTAGGGTATGGTTGCCGGTGAAATTAAAGGCACATGAGACTTTTCATCTTTATGTCTTAAGGTGGCGGGCGCAGTGCAATGCCACATAGGGTGCGTCCTAGGTGGACGTGACCTATGTGATAACGCACTGTTCATAGGCATTGGTCGTCGTCGTTTCGTATGAGGTAGTGCTGGCCTCTGGTAAACGCTTAACACGCCATGCCATGGGTGGTCCATCTGCTTGATACGACATTGTTAGTAGTATAAAAAAGTCTATGAAGCGAAACGTATAAAGTCAATGCGTAGTGGCAAGCAGTTTCAGATATACGGCATTTTAAAGAAGATCTTCATTTCTTATTTATCTTTATTCTTATAGTATCGCTTCAGGGATCGAAAGTTTCGCGTCCGCGTGCGAGACCCGCGGTGATCTTTCGCTTGGCGTCGTTGCCGGTCGCTGCTATCTTGGTGTGAATTGAGCCTAAGTCGCGACAGTCAGTCGCGTCCGATTATATGATCTCGCCTTATTGTGCTCTCCGCAGTATGACTAACCAGTTCACCGTGGTATGACTGTGTGAGGTAAGCGTGGCAGGGCGTACTATTTATAATGTAATTGTACTTGACTGCCAACCGTGTCGTGACTCAAGTGGCTTTTTGTCGCCATGATGACAGGTTTACTGGTTTTTTGACTACTTACTTTTGACTATAGGAATGTTTGGGCTCTGTGCAGAGTCCGTCTGGAGATAACACACTGTCCTTATCTGATGTAGGTAAATTAAGAGAATGTTATAACTACGTTCCATACAAACTATATTCTTTGCAAAGACCATAACATCCAACACTAGTTTATGTATTGACTATGTCAATGATCAAGATGTCATGATTGTCAAGTCCTGATCGCACCCAAGGATCCCCTGTGTCCTGTGTATCAGGATCTACGATACGAACCATGGTACCAAAACACCCAGACCCGGAACAAATATTTGTAGATCATACGACCACAGAGGTCGTCAAAACACACACCTAAATTACAGAAACAGTTAATAAGACATTTAGGGCAGGTAACGCATCCAAATGCCGAGTGCGATCCGCGGTTGCGGTGCGTTGCGGTGCGTTGCGAAGGGATCGTGTCACAGATCGTTCTCACCCTGAAGTAAATTAGGGTTGAAGCCGTCCTTTAACGACATGGGTGTAGTTCCCAATATATCGGTACGTGAAAATTTATGATTTTTACGAAATGAATGATTATAATTTACGAAAGTTGGTGTACTAAAATTACTTCATCATCATCAGCCTGTACAAATCCACTGCCGGACATAGGCCTCCACCATAGAATTCCGTCTCCATCCACCGACTTCCTGCGACCTTACAATGTCCTTGCTTTATCGAGGATTGAACCTTGCTTGACTGCGTTATTTTTAATCCCAACGATTGACAGTTCTGCGAGCTATATGGCCTGCCCATTGCCATTTCAGTACAACCTCTTACTTACTGTCTTTGTTCTCGCAGTTGTAGTTATTCATGACACACTCGCTGCCAAAGGACTTGGGCTTGTCACCCGCCTTGCCGGCGCAGACTGGTTCGAAGGTGACCTTAGCGCAGTCGTGCATACAGGCCTTCTTGCGATTAGCCTCTTCCTTCAGCTTCTTGATGTCAGTCTTGTCTGGGTAGCAGGAGACAGCCGCTACTAACACCACTGTAATTGATATACATTCTGATTTAGATATTTATTCTGTGGTGATAGCTCATACGACAGCGGCAGCCGACATTTGACGAAGCCTGATTATGTTGGGCGCTCGCTCGTGTGTTGTATTGTAACCTAGTATTGAGACAAACCTAACATAGGTTTAACTATGTTAGGTTTATACTAGGTTCTCTTACAATACAACACACGAGCGATAACAAATGACATGGAATATTTCACAACTACTACCTACAGTAAATAATAATAAGTAATATTAATAGTTTTGATTTATATTTTTTACTATAATGTTTTTTTATACTATTTATTATTTTGTAGATAGCATTCCTTTATAGTGAAAATTTTTTTTTTACGAGAATTTTAAATAAATGAGTGAAATAATAATATATTTTGGTATATTTATTTTTAATTAATTTTAATTATTTAATAGTATCCTATTAACCAAAATATGTATATTTAGATCAGTTTGTATGATAAATCAATAAATGAAATGAAATGACAACCATGGATACCCGTATTTTCTTTAAGTCCGATGAGTCGGACTATGATAAATAGTGATTCCTCGCTGTACGATGAGAACCAACAGGAAAGAAAAGTTCACGTCGTCTGATCGAGCGGACTATGCTGTCGGACCACTCGAAAACAGCCCCGTCATGTCCTACGACAGCCATAAAGTTCACGTCGTCTGATCGAGCGGACTATGCTGTCGGACCACTCGAAAACAGCCCCGTCATGTCCTACGACAGCCATAAAGTTCACGTCGTCTGATCGAGCGGACTATGCTGTCGGACCACTCGAAAACAGCCCCGTCATGTCCTACGACAGCCATAAAGTTCACGTCGTCTGATCGAGCGGACTATGCTGTCGGACCACTCGAAAACAGCCCCGTCATGTCCTACGACAGCCATAAAGTTCACGTCGTCTGATCGAGCGCACTATGCTGTCGGACCACTCGAAAACAGCCCCGTCATGTCCTACGACAGCCATAAAGTTCACGTCGTCTGATCGAGCGCACTATGCTGTCGGACCACTCGAAAACAGCCCCGTCATGTCCTACGACTGCCATAAATTACGTGAAGCGTTAAGGGTTTAGGTCGAATCTCGCCAAATTACAGGGAAATTTTTATTAATAGATGTTATCGCAGTTTAAAATACAGTAAATTACCTATTAGAGAAAGGGGTTTTACGTGTTGCCCCATGAAATATGATTTTATAGCGAGCACCTCCAAATGTTTACAAACTCGCCGGTCGGATCGTCTTCGACAAAGAGATTTGCGTGCTAATATAGTCTAAAGCTCACCTCCTTACAGAGCGCATGTGTTTGTCGGTAACCAAGATATGTAACTAGCCTAAAATACTTAATAAAAGATTATGTCTGACAGAGTATTTAAATTCAGACCCTATAACTGGCAGCCTAACGTGGAGCTGAATCGTGGACTTTCACTGCAGAACTTTCGCGAGTGTACCTACTCAGTGCCTACCGGAATAGTGAAGATAGTGAAATAATTCCTACTTAGTGACTACCTATTTTCGTGTGGAATCTGTCGCGAGAGTACCTCTGTGTCATTGTTAGCAACAGTGAAACGTGAAGTCCTGGCTTGTCGAGAAGTTACATACCTACTGTGTTTTGCGTACCTGGTATTCCGTGGAATTGTGCGTAGCAACAAGGTTTTGTGCCAGGTATTTCGTTATTACCTGAACCTAGTGTACATTATGGACCCGGGAACTAACCGTAAAGTGCGTACGCGGCGCTCGTGTTGTGAGGTCACACCGCGCGTTAATAAGTACTAGACTGAATCGTGCCCTAAGGGAGCCCCTGGTTTGTTTATTTATGCATTCCAGTGTTAGTGTACGAGTGCGGGATGTAAGAGGACACTGATGTCTTTTGGTGACGGGTTCTTTGTGTAGCGTATCGTGCGTTGTTATCAGTTTTGTTCCTAGGTATTATTATATACCTAGACTGAGTGCAGATACGAACCTGTAGTTTTTTTTATTGACTGTAAGGGGTTGTGTAGCGTATCGTGCGTAGTTATCAGTTTGTTCCTAGGTATTATATACCTAGACTGAGTGCAGATACGAACCCATAGTGGTAGTTATTGACTGTGTACAGCGTTGTGCGTATCGTACGTAATAAGTACGGACTATTTTGAGAGTGCTTGGACCTGAGAAGTGGCGTAGATCTAAAAACGATTTTATCGTTATCTGCGAACTTTAGTTAACTAGGTTGGGACTCTGACAGTGCGTAGATTTGTTAGTGCGATTTATTCGTTATCTGCGAGTGTTCACTGAGTGTCTAGGTTCGAACTTAGGTATCCTAGTAATACCTACCTAGACTTGGAAAATATTGGACAGTGTTTTATGGAATTGTGTAAAACTTTGGGTTTTGGACTACATTTAATTATTTTAACATAAAGACTGTGTTATTCTTAGCAGTTTAAGTTACGTACGGACAGAATAGATTTTGTTTTGTGACAAGGACGCTTTTGCGACAATTTCGTGTTTATCTATTTTTCGTGTTTCGTGTTGTGACTTTTATCATGAAAATGAAAGAGTTTCGTAACTTTTGCGCCTAAGTGAACATTATTAATTAGTATTTAGTGCGTTTAGTGCTTTGTTTAGCCTAGGTATACCTACCTGGCTAGCACTAAGTTGAACTGGTTGGTGTTTGTTTCGGTGTCTGTGTTCGAGAACTGTGAACGATAATGGTGCTAACGAGATCGCGAGCCGCGAGCCCAGCTTCCGCTGGCAGTTCGGTTCAAGAACCGCCAGCGCCCGAGCTGGCGAGCAATCCGCCTGGCGCTGACAGCGCCGGCGCATTTGCTGGTGCCTCTGTGGCCAGCATTCCTGTCGCCGCGCAGGCGTCTCCGCCGCATTCGCAGCCTACTGCTGCTGGGGTAGCAGCTGCTCCAGTCGTGATGACGACTGATCAATTACTGCTGCTGATTAACAGGCTAAGTCACCCTGTTCCTGTAAGTACACCTACACCTACCTATTCTGGGAATTTTGCGAAATGTACTGCGCGCTTTGATGGAGGAACCTCTACAGCCTCCATTGGGGTTGAAGCCTTTATAGATGCAGTTGAAACATACAAAGCCTGTCTCAACGTCGATGATGGTAATGCTCTTCGTGGATTGTCCATGTTACTGACGGGGTTGGCCGCTACATGGTGGCAGGGCGTTAAAGATACGACCCCGACATGGGAAGCAGCTCTAGGAGCGTTGAAACAAACTTTTGGGTCACGTTTACCCCCACATAAACTTTATCGGAAGATATTTGAACGAGAGCAGAGAGTGGATGAGGCAATTGATTTATTTCTTTGCCATATTCGAGCGTTATTTGCCCAGCTGCCTGCATCGACTCTTACCGAAGCTATTCAGCTGGATATGACCTATGGATTACTACATAGACGCTTACGGGAAAAAATCTCGCGCTCTAGTTTTACAACATTCGCAGAGCTTCTAGTGGAAGCGCGACGCACGGAAGATATCCTAGATGAGAATAAGACGCGAGCAATTTCTACGGCTATCGATACGAAACCGGTGATATCTCCTTCTACAAGTCAACGTGTACAGACTACGCCAACGACTAGTACAGGCCGACATAGGCCTCAGTGCCATTATTGTAAGCAGTACGGCCATGTTCGAGATGCGTGCCCGCGACTCACTAAGCCTAAGACGGCTAGCGCGGAGGATGGAACTAAAATACCGCCGGCAGTCACATGCTTCGGGTGTGGAGCACCAGGAGTGATTCGATCGAACTGCCCCAAGTGTAAAGAGAAAAAGCTTGTAGTGACGTCTAGCTCGTTTCAATCGGTTTCCGCGAGTACAGACTACATAGATTCGCGTGATAGGCCAGTGTTAAGTGTCGAAATCAATGGTGCCTTGGGCAAAGTGCTAGTAGACACCGGTGCTAAACATTCGGTCGGGAGTGTTAGCTTAAGGGCTCATTTAGTTAAGTCTGGTTCGGATTTTAAAAATGTATACGCTGAATTTAAGTATGCTGACGGGCGTGTTTGTGCACAATATGTAGAACTTGCGCACGTTAAGATGACGGTGCGAGGGTTAGAGTTAGGTGTAGATTTTGTCATGCTACCTAATGCTACTGAAAGTCTGTTAGGCATGAATTTTATAAAAGACTCTGGCATGGTGTTAGATTTCATTAAAAATGTTTGGTATATGAGTCACAATAAGGCGCCTCAACCTATGCTTTTTGAAAGGAAGCAATTGGAAATTATTTGTTCGTCTGTGGGTCTCCGCGAGGATGAAGGAGCCCATTTGAATTCGGATGAACGGGAGCAACTGTCTGATCTCCTGAATTTCCATGAGGACATTTTTACCCCAGGGGGAGGACCGACGCAGTACGCCATACACCATATAGATACGGGTGACGCGTTGCCGATTGCTTGCCCCCCTTATAGAGTAACACCCGCCAGGAAGGAAATAATACGAAAAGAAATAGAGAAGATGTTAGAAGAAGATATAATTGAAGAGGCTGAGTCCGAGTGGGCTTCACCTGTTGTCTTGGTACCGAAGAAGAATGAATTCTTCAATTTGACAGCGAATCGTACCAAGTGTGTCTTTGCTAGAGACCGGGTTACGTACCTGGGACACGTTATCTCTTCTCGTGGCATTGAAGCTGATCCAACGAAAGTAGATGCCGTGTTGAACATGAAGTCTCCAACAAACGTAAAGGAGCTGAGAACGTTCCTACAAACCAGTGCCTGGTTCCGTAAGTTCATTCCGCAGTTCTCAGATGTATCCCGACGTTTGACGGATCTAACGAAGAAGGATCGACCCTGGATCTGGGGGGAGGACGAGGAAAAGGCCTTTGAAGAACTGAAGTTACGCCTTTCCACTAGTCCTATTCTGCGCCAACCAAACTTCGAAGAACCGTTTGTATTGAGAACAGATGCTAGCGCCTATGCTCTAGGAGCCGTACTAATGCAAGGGGAGTGTCCAAAGGAAGAAAGGCCAATCGAATATGCCAGTAGACTGTTGACCTCCGCCGAAAGAAATTATCATACTACTGAAAAAGAAGCGTTAGCGGTAGTTTGGGCATTAGAAAAGTTTAGAGGATATGTAGAGGGATCGCGTGTACGCGTAGCAACTGATCATCAGCCGTTGAAGTGGCTGTTAAACTTGAAGACACCCAGGGGTCGTTTGGCCCGTTGGGCAATGAAGATCCAGACATATGATCTAGATGTCGAATACACCCCGGGTAGAGTGAACGTAGTTGCTGATACTCTTAGTCGCCCTGTAGATATAGACCGGCCAAGCCACAGACGGGGTCGTACCTGTGACTTGGAGGGGGAGTGTATAGCGAGCACCTCCAAATGTTTACAAACTCGCCGGTCGGATCGTCTTCGACAAAGAGATTTGCGTGCTAATATAGTCTAAAGCTCACCTCCTTACAGAGCGCATGTGTTTGTCGGTAACCAAGATATGTAACTAGCCTAAAATACTTAATAAAAGATTATGTCTGACAGAGTATTTAAATTCAGACCCTATAATTTAACATAATCAGGCTCGTGAACTTAATTCATGATTTACTATATACTATATATTTTTAGACGACCTCTGTGGCGCGGCTGGCGATGGTTCGCCTGCGTCGCAGGAGGTTGCGGGTTCGATTCCCGCCTCGGAACAAATAATTTGTGTGATCTGCAGATATTTGTTCCGGGTGTTCTGGGTGTTGTCTATGTATAATAAAAAAATATCTATCTATTTAATGTATTGTATTATGTATATCAGTTACCTAGTACCCATAACACAAGCTCTGGCTTAGCTTGGGGCTAGATAATGTTGTGTGAACTTGTCCAGCATTATTTATTTATTTATTATTTATTTATATAAATCTTGAAAATTATTTAAATTAAATTTAGAATTTGTATTCTATAAACCTTGTTAATTAATACGTTTTTGTGAAAAATTTGTTTTTCACCACAAGCTTTTATAAAATTAGTGATCGGAATCGTGTGCTGTTCAAAATGAGCCTATATAAACACAGTCTATATAAAATAGGCAGAGCCTCAATGGGCCTCTTTTCAAAGTGGGTTGCACCATCTTGGAATATAGACGTGACAAGGGGTGAGCTCATCGCCGCCATTGCTTCCCACGACTGACTCGGCTAACTCTTTCTTCCAGTAAATAACACATTCCATAATAAGCTAGCAGCCAGGACACGTTTTATACCAACGAATCTTATCAACAAGTTCAGATAATCCCTTAGGCAGCTTTTACGACATCCACGGGAGGAGACGGGGGGCTCTATTCTTAGGCCGGACACAACGCCCCTAATAATCAGCTGGTTGACATTCCACAGCTGGACATAGGCCGGCTCGAGGAATAAATTAAATGCAACAAAATATATTAATTAATTATGATATGCAGTTGACCGCCTGGGGCCATGACTGCTTTACCGGGCTTTAAATGCAACAAAATGCTTTTATCCTAGGCTTTTATATTTGGATTTATAAACCGGTTTGGTAAACTTCGAACAAACAAAAACTAGCCAAACACGTCAGCTGTGCCGTTAACTGTCGAAATGAAACCGTTGTGATATCCTGCCAGGCTACAGCATCCGGTAAGAGATCAGATTATTTTGTTTTAGTGGAGCTGTCGACCGGTTTGGCAAATGTGTCTAAACTGTTCAAAAGCTACTTGCACAATATGATAATGTTCTAAACCAAACCAATTAAAAAAACTTGTGCAAATGTCATAGAAAATTAACTAATACACTCAGAGTGTTAAAAAAAATGCCGGAAATCAAGTGAATGGGGCACTTCACGCCTTTATGAGCAGCCGGAACGTGTCCAAAAAGGCATGACTGGCCGTGCAAGAGGGGTGTACCGACACTAATGTATGGTATCAAAAGTTGGGTATGCCGTATGGCAGAAGAAACATGAAAGTAGAATAAATGCAGTGTACCTATGTATAATATGAATAAAATATCCCACTATAAATAATTCCATTGAATTCTCACTCACAAAGCCCTAACAGGCGGCAACCTAGATGCAAAACGTGATGTATCGAGTCCAAAGATTTATCTTGCGATCATTGTTGAAACTGGTTTTGTTCGCACTTTTCAAGTCTACCAAGCAGCAATAATCCATATAGATACGAAACTAAATATTCTTCGTGCCAAAAAAAACTCACCGGACATCTCTAAAGACTAACTATAACAATCAAGTGTACTTTCTTAAGTAGCATAAAATAAAGTTATTACTTTATTTTATGCTACTTTTATGCTATTGCGGGTATTACTAAAAAAAATATATAAAATCTTAGAAAAATTTGAAACGTTTTAGTTTGGGTCACATTTCGTTTTAGTCACTTATGTGTTGTATTGTCAGTTGAGTAAACTACCATTTGTCACATATATATTATACACATATACACATTTATATTTATATATGAAATCGACACTAGATCGGAGCATGATCCAAACTATATATTTCGTCTTTTATTAGGAGAATTTTGCTTCTGATTTTGCAAAATACGTCGAAACTATCGTGTGGGGCAGTTACAGAACTTTTGTTTTGTGTTGGCAGTTTTGGGGGTTGTAATGGGGAATAAACCGCCTCAATACTTGGGTGACTTATCAGGCACGTGGCAGGTGTTTCTAAGACAAAGAAGCATCAAATGACAAATAATAGGGAGGCCTTTGTCCAGCTCTCTGAGGCTTATGAGTCTCTTTTTATCATGCTGGCAGCAAAAGACTGGAACTCTCTTCCGGCTTCTTTATTCCCTTTATCATACAACTTGGGCATCTTCAAACGAAGACTGACTTAGCATCTTCTAGGCGAGCGTGTTTAAATAGGTCTCATCGTCGCTTCCTGTCAGGCGAGATGTATGCAAACCTATTTTTTTTTTTTAAACGTTCAACTTAAGATGTCCCGATGATGTTGGCACTGACAAGGCATCTTACGGTGAACGGTCTGTAATGAAGATGGATGGCAGTGTGGGAGTTTCGCTTCTGTTAGTTAAAATCCCGTAATGTCCTACGCCAGAAACTGACCTCAAGGTACAGACGACATAAACAGGAAGACGCCCCACTTATGCGATCAACCTCAATTTTCGTGTCACGGCTCAGAAAATTATGCTAAAAGACCTCGTAAATACCACATAAAATGCAATGAAGGGCAATTGCTAGCGTAAATTGTACATGTTTATAAATCTAAAATTTCTTACATCCGTAGGCAAGTATATTTTTATCTTTGTACTTAGATTCAGACTCTCCCAATGGTAGTACGAGTTATGGATGCAAACTAAGTGTAAATTGGTGTAATAAATTTTTCATTACAAGCTTTTTAGTTAAAATTAGTGATCAGAACCGTGTGCTGATCGAAATGAACCTAAACATGGCCAGTGTACTATTATCTATCGAGGAGTTCCGCTGTCTCCATCATCAGATCAGCTCGCTGTCACCATAATATTGCATTGTCATTGGAAATATCTACTACCTACTAACTTCTGTACTAGTTACCTAATACAAAAAATAAAATCGCGTTTTCAAATTTATTTCAGGGCGTCGAAGCGACGAGTGACCCCAGAGCTGGCTCTTATCTGGCTCAACTTATTAGTATTGCCATTCAGCGTGGCAATGCAACCAGCATGGTAGTGATATCAGTTGAGCTACCTTTAGATCGTTAGCAGCGGTCTTCAGGTAGCACAACTGTTTCATATGTATTTTTTTAATTTTGTACATACCTACTTGTATTGGGTTTTGTCTTATTATATCTGTAAATAAATGTATTTATTTTAAAAATCAAAACGTTAAAATGTTTATCCACATAGCATTTTTCTTGCTGACTTTACTTGTGGTATAAAAAAGTGATTAGAAAAGCATTCGGTAGAGTTAGTACCAACCTAATTATTTATTTTACTTTTTAATTATTTTTTAATTTTTCTAGGAACTTCGGTAGGAAGGTAGGTACCTACAACATGTAACCTAATAAATTGCCTACCTACCTATAGCAGGTAGCGTTTTCCTATCTTTAATAGGTACTAGTGATACGTGGAGGAAATTTTCTTCCTAACCATCACACCAGGAGATTCAGGTGAACTGATGAGTTCACTGGGATCCTCTGGGGGATCGGGTTAAGGGATCCTGGTGGAAGTCAGTGTGACAGAGCGGTGTGAAGGTGAGTCGGTCGCGGATTGTACCTACCTACTACGAATTCGTTCATGTTTTATAATGAAACATGAATTCAATAGCACAGGTAGGTACACAGAATAAGTAATAGTAGTAGGTATCAAATCTAGTGTAGGTACCTACGTATTTTTGTAACTTTTCCTTATATGAGAACCCCTAGGTAAATATTTCCTATAAAGCTAATATACTATAGAATACCAAATTAGTCGGTTAGATATTATTTTGTCTTCAATTCGTTATCTTAGGACAAAAAAACTCACCAAAAATAATCAAAGTGGATGACTTCATTTTCACAACTGTGCACTACGACGGGCGAATATGGACTGACCACGAATACAACCTGAATCTCTTTATAACCTGCCGAGAGGGGAAGCAATTTACAGCTCAATAAAATCTCAAAATCCGGTTACATGCTGCTGTTTTATAACCATTGCTTGCTTATAAACGATGTATGAAGAATCGTTGCTATTGATGCAGCAATGTAGAGCGACTTTGAATAAATATCGACCGAGAATGTTATCTGGGGTCAATTTATTTGCAAGCGAATAACACGCGAAGTAGGTACCTAGTACCTAGTAGGTACGGACTATTCACTGGAAATTCTTTATGTTTTTATCAATCTGGGGTTCCAGGGATCCGTAACAAGAATTATGAAACGGACCTGATCGTCCTACGTTCGTTTGTGGTAGAGTTCTACCCTACCAAAGTCAAAAATAGGTAAGTAAATACGTATACCAAATTGGTTAAATGTAGGTAGGCAGCTACTTAGTATAGCTTGTGATAGAGTTCGTCCGGGGAATTACTACCATCATAGGTACTATTTCTGCCGCAAATAGGGTTGCCAGACGTCCTTAAATAGTATAATACGTATTTTCCATCCCAGTGTCTAATGACCAAGTCGAAAAGAATTTTTTCTTGTGTACGAATACGTGGACAAAAAAACGAAATAAGTTAGATATTGACACTTTATAATTTTGTAATAGAAAACGAAGAAACTCTTAAAGCAGCCAAAAGTAATACCAAGTAGGTATACTAAACAAAAAGACCATCTAGGTCGTACTACCTAAGTAATTGGCTTTGATTAACGACAAACTGCGTTACATTGTGTAAATGTTATGTATTTTTTATTAATAAATGTCACTACATAGGTAACCGCATTTCATTAAAAATAATATGATATCCTTTATTTTCATACAATGTCCTTTATTTAATCTTATCAAGTCCTCTAACTCATAAAACGGGAGCTGGCAACCCTAGCCGCAAAGCAGTGTGAGCGTTGCTGTGTTCCAGTTTGAAGGGTACCTATGTGCCGGTGAAATTACAGGCACATAGAAGTGAATGTCACCGGATAAAACCGTCTGTAGCTAGTCAATACAATACAATACAATTTATTAATAGGCATTACCAAGTTATAAGTCAGTTAAGGGAATTCTATAGTTGGTGTCTGCGACACATATTATTTTTTTTTTTTTTTTTTTTTTTTTTTTTTTATACTACTGGTATGGCGTAGCTGGCAGATGGCCCACCTGATGTTAAGCGGTAACCTCTGCCTATGAACAGTGCATTACCTCATAGGTCACGTCCACCTAGGACGCGCCCTATGTGGCATTGCACTGCGCCCGCCACCCGGAGACATAAAGATGAAAAGTCTCATGTGCCTGTAATTTCACCGGCACCCTTACCCTTCAAACCGGAACACAGCAATGCGAGCACTACTGCTTTGCGGCAGAAATAGGTACGGTGGTAGTACTTCCCCGGACGAACTCTTTCACAAAAAAGCTCTACTACTACTAAAACTACTAATTCTATAACATCAACGTTTCCCATCGTTTTTGTTAATAAATGTAGGTATTTATACCTACTCCCAAATAAATAAACTTCAAAATAAACATAAACTTTAGTACAATATTAGGTAGTAGGTAGGTACCCAGTAGATTATTTTATAAATACCTAGCCATATAATAAACAAAAATAAATTAAATCATATTAAAACAAAATCATCAATAAAAACAAATAAAAATATAAAATAATAATTAAGCACCTAAGTAGGTAGCTAGGTACTATTAATTTCATTATTTATACATTTAAACATTAATATTAAGGATATTTCGGCAGCTCGTAGAACTAACTCTATAAATAAAAGATAGAGCAAAATTATACGAACATCGTAGTAACATAAGTAACAAAGAAATACAAAAACGTTATCAATAATAATTAAGCACCTAAGTAGGTAGCTAGGTACTATTAATTTCATTATTTTTACATTTAAACATTAATATTAAGGATATTTCGGCAGCTCGTAGAACTAACTCTATAAATAAAAGATAGAGCAAAATTATACGAACATCGTAGTAACATAAGTAACAAAGAAATACAAAAACGTTATCAATAATAATTAAGCACCTAAGTAGGTAGCTAGGTACTATTAATTTCATTATTTTTACATTTAAACATTAATATTAAGGATATTTCGGCAGCTCGTAGAACTAACTCTATAAATAAAAGATAGAGCAAAATTATACGAACATCGTAGTAACATAAGTAACAAAGAAATACAAAAACGTTATCAATAATAATTAAGCACCTAAGTAGGTAGCTAGGTACTATTAATTTCATTATTTTTACATTTAAACATTAATATTAAGGATATTTCGGCAGCACGTAGAACTAACTCTATAAATAAAAGATAGAGCAAAATTATACGAACATCGTAATAACATAAGTAACAAAGAAATACAAAAACGTTACCTACCTATCTTCTTTGGTAACCAATATAACAAAACCCGGCCAAGTGTGATTCGAGCCCCGCATAGTGTAGGGTTCTAATGTAAAGTCGTGTTTTCCCTTTATAGGTAACTCAGAAACGGGGAATTAGAAGTTTCCAGGTGAAACTGGATAAAATGCCAGGTATTGTAAGCCACTTTGGCAGGGTACCTACCTATATCTTGGTGACGGAAGGGCTGCATAAAATGCTCAAAAAAACGGTCAAGTGCTAGTTGGAATAGCCATAGTAGCCAAAAGAGCAATAGAACTTGGTATTCCGAAGTGAAATTAAGCAACACATTATACCTACCTGGAAGCTGTAGTTATTTTCACCTCACGAATACTTTTCTCAGGAAATTAAAAAAGATCTTTTACCTAATTACCTACCTACCTTCCTACCTACTCCGCTGCTCCGGTGACAAACTCGAATTGACGATTCTGAGGAGTTCTAAGGTATTTTAACTAGGAAGTTAGGAGGAAGACCGCTGAACTCCAAGTAATTACTAGGTAACTACATACCTACCTACTTAGTTACCTACCCACTTGGAATTTCGTTCCACTAGGCAGTGAGGTCAAATTAGTTTTTCACATGTAATCAATTATATTTTTTTCTCACCATTGACTTAGGCACAGATAAAATAATACTATAAGTACTAACTTAGGTAATAAATAGGTAGGTACCTAATGTTTACCTACATACATACAATATTTAGGTACCTACATCTATGCATAGATATACCTAAATGTTTTATATTTGCGAGCCAAAAGGGAGGCATGGATATAGAGTGGATGAGCAAGATGAAAGAGTCAGAAGAAAGTTATCAAATAGCGGCCATGTGCGAGTCGGACTCGACCATGAAGGGTTCCGTAGCAGCAAGTAACACAATAGGTACATAATAATAGGTTATAGGTTATAGGTTCCTATACCTACCTAGATTCTTGGATGGTTTACGATTTATGACGTATAGAAAAAAACTACTTACTAGATCTCGTTCAAACCAATTTTCGTTGGAAGTTTACATGGTAATGTACTCATAGTACATCAAATATTTTTTTTAGTTTTATTATTCTCTTATTTTAGAAGTTACGGGGGGTGGTTACTTTGTAAGTGTCTCTCGCGCAAACTATTCAGTTTAGAAAAAAATGATATTAGAAACCTCAATATCATTTTTGAAGACCTATCCATAGATACCCAACACGTATGGGTTCGACGTTTTTTTTTTTTAGTTTCATTTCTGGGTATGGGGAACCCCAAAAATTTATTGTTTTTTTTCTATTTTTGTGTGAAATTCCTAATGCGGTTCACAGAATACATCTATTTACCAAGTTTCAACAGCATAGCTCTTATATTTTTGGAAAAAAGTGGCTGTGACATACACGGACAGACAGACAGACATGACGAATCCATAAGGGTTCCTTGTCTTAGACTACGGAACCCTAAAAACACCTAAATCCCTGGGAAGGTCCCAGTCGTGACATCTATTTGTCACATGAGTAAACCATAGAAACATGCGTGGTTTGGGAGGAGACAGGCTACGCATGTCGGGTCTATTATTATACACAGACTAATAGGAGACTACGCATTTTTCGTATGCTCTAATAACACAGAAGAATTACTACATCCATGCCTAATAACCTCTACAATGAACTGCTGACTTTTTATCTGTTGATAGATGAAAGCGACACCTAGTGTCGAGTAGCAGAAGCGTGAAGCAGTGATGCCTGGCTATGAGTATTTGTAGTACTATTCTTTACTAAGAGATGGCGCTCTAATTCAACATTATGAAATGTCATTACAAATAAAATAGATGGCGCTGTCAGTGTACCAATATATGTAAAAGCGGCCCAGTGCGTACTACTATGACGAGCTGACAAACAACCGCGCTTTTCTCGTGGTCCTATATTTTGTCCTACAGAGACCATAGTACTCAGAACCCTTTTTTCAAGAACTAACTTCACTTCAACACAGATAAAATAATACTATAAGTACACTTAAGTGTATGTTCATGCTGCCTATACGTACAATGCCTCTTCAAATGTATTCTGCTTAAAGATCATTTGATTTGTTCAAGCTCTATATTTGTTGTAGGTACCTAGTTAAAATAAAAAGTCTGAACCACTTTTAATATAAACATCTTTTTTATTCCAAGTTATAACCATACATAATATACACAGTACAAAAAAACTTGCTAATACAGCAAACGGACAAAATCAAATTGTCACATTTTTTTTTGTTTTAACTATTTTATAACATACTAACCGAATTGAGAAATCTAGAAATAGGATAAACTTATCTACACGCCGTGTTTTAAATGTACAATGCTTCGAGCGAATACGGTTACTTCAATACAATAACTTAAAAGTATACACCTCCTTACTATGTACTCGATGGAATTCGAATTTAAACTTTACACAATAATACATATCACTATAGCTACGATTAAGCCGTAAATAACCTGAAGAGTCTATTTGTATTTCGATTAAGGAACATAAAACATAACCACTTCTCATAACGATATCACCATAATCAGACTAATTTACATTGCACATACTCCGTCTCCGTCTCGGACACGACTCGACACATGGCATCACACACGGAACGGCGCACAGCGCGTAACATACTCGCTCCCAATCTTACGGTTAAATGCGGAACTCTAACGTTACGTTCGAGGTTGAGATCAAATGGGGGCCGCGAAGGCAAGGCTCACTGCACTGCACTACTCACTGGCCTCGGGCTGCTTGAGCGCGTCTTCGAGGCAGCACAGCGAGTCCTTCACCGCGTGGTACACAATGTTCTTAATCTGTAGCTTGTCCTCCTTATTGGAGTGCGAGCGCGACAGCCGCCGGAACTGCTGCGCGAGCTCGAAGCACCGCGACACATTCTCCGGGGACACGAAGTCCTCCGCGACCTTGATACAGTCGAGCAGGTTGCGGACTTGGTGCGGCGCGCCGGCGGGCACGAAGACCGCGTCGCCGGGGCACTGGAGGATCGCGTATCCTTCGACGCCGTACTCGCGGTACAACCGGTCGCGTAACGTCGCGTCTAGGTACCATGTCTGGTCGTGTACTGGGTCGTGGTGCGCTCTGGGTCGCGCCCCGCGCTCGAGCTCAGCTCGGACGAGGAAGTCGCGGATCTTGTCCGCGTCGCGCGCCGCGTAGATGTGCCAGAGCGCGGCGGCGGGCTTCTGTCGGGCGCGTCTGCGCGACAGCACGTCGACGCCGGCTTCCTCGGCCGCCCTGGCCGCCTCGCGCGCCCTGTCCTGCGCGTCTGCTGGCGCGCTGGCGTGCACCATCACATTAACAGCGTCGCTGACATCCAGGTGTAAGTTGGTGGTTCCGCCCGCGCCTCCATACGCGGTATACATCTTAGGTCCGAGGTCTGGCCGCACGAAGCACTCAGGCAGCCTCGCGGCGAGGTTCAGCCGGCCCGTGCGCGCCGTGTACTCGTGAAGCGGCAGCGCGCGCATGAGGTCGTCGAACCTGCCCGGGAGCAGCTCTGCGAAGTCCTCCCCGGGCGGCCAGTCCTTCAACTTGAGGACCATGGGAGCCCCTCGCTCGTCCCTGAGCCGTTTGGCGGCTAGTTCGAAGCCGTCCCAGAACTTGTGTCCGGGCTGGTTGGGCACGACGAGGCCGGAGGCGCAGTTGACGAGGTCGACGCGCGTCTCGCCGAAGTCGCGCGAGAAGCTCTCGGGGCTCCACAGCTCCTTGTCGAGGAGGGTAGATACGTCCGACACTATGACCGGCTGACCGCGCTTCCATTGGTCCTGCAACAAGGATACACCAACTTATTTAACTGAGAATCAGGATAAGTTATCTAGGACCAAGTTACCAAGTTCACCAACACCCAACCAGTAATGGATGTATGTAACCATCACAGAATATTTATGAAAATCTGTAAATATTAGATACAGCTATTTAGGCTCGTGTGTTTCTGGTAATCACAAAAACTACAATTTATGGACAGAAATTTAAAACAAGAAATAGTAGGCTTGTGTTTATCTTGACCGAAAATCCGTTTGATTTACAAATATTTGAAGAGAATTGATTATGTAAATGAATAACCCTTTCTTTTTAGAGCTCCGTAGCCAAAGGGTAAAATAAACAATTAAGGGAGCTCCCATACAATGTTTTTTTGCCGTTTTTATAGATAATGGTACGGAACCCTTGGTGCGCGAGTCCGCCTCGCACTTGGCGGGTTTTTTTTACTTTGATGGTATTTCAAATTATGTAAATCGTCTTGCCAAAACCAGGGTTAACATACGGCGCAGTTATTTTCTACTGCGACGTCGCCGTTAAAATCTTAAGCCGAGGATTTAAATTAGTTGGCGTAAGCGAACTTTACTGATGAATAAACAATAATATTTACCTGGAAAGCTTTATAATTCCCCGGATGCGTCGGTTCAGTCAAATGCAGCAGTTTGCCGTCGCACAGCCACGCGTGCGGCACGTCAGGGTACAGGAGTTTCGACTCTGTGAGCGTCATTATTCTCACGGACGCTCTCTCCGCCTTCTCATACCGTTTCACTACATTAGCGAGCGCGAACGGCTTCACATCCACATCATCATCCTTTTTATCATCAACTACTGAGGATATGACGTCATCTAGGATATCGCTCTTGCTTTTCTTCTGCTTTTTCTTGGGCTGCGTGTCCCCGCCCTCTGGCGCTGGGCGGATGAGCAGCTCCCGTAGCGTTGAGAAGTTGCTTCCCTCCTCGGAGTCGGAGGAGCTAGTCTCAGACTTGTCGGACTTAAGCTCGGTCTTGAGAGGCAGGTCGGAGAGCCAGCTGACTAGGGGGCTGCCAGACTTGCCGTTCTCTGACTTCACTGGGGAGGTGCCGTTGGTTGATGGCTCGTCTTTGATGTCTTCTTTTTTGATGTTCTGTTGAAGATAATGAAGGTTAGCCTTTTTTTTTCTTTTTTTTTGTGTCCAGCTTTGAACGTCAGTGAGCTCATGATGACTTTGATATGAGTGAGCTTTGTCATTTAGTAGAAGAGATCTGTAGAATGAAATGTATGTAGATGATAGAAAAATGTAGGTAAGAGCATATCTACAGATAAGTTGGTGGATCTATAGTTTAGTTTTTTTTTTTTTTTAGTTAAGCTTTTTTTTGAAGGAGTTCGTCCGGGGAAGTACTACCACCATACCTATTTCTGCCG
The DNA here is from genome assembly GCA_932527175.1 of Operophtera brumata. Classification (NCBI taxonomy): domain Eukaryota; kingdom Metazoa; phylum Arthropoda; class Insecta; order Lepidoptera; family Geometridae; genus Operophtera; species Operophtera brumata. Next base: position 37,811,953 of record OW052225.1, read on the forward strand.
CAAAGCAGTAGTGCTCGCATTGCTGTGTTCCGATTTGAAGGGTAAGGGTGCCGGTGAAATTACAGACACATGAGACTTTTCATCTTTATGTCTCAGGGAGGCGGGCGCAGTGCAATGCTACATAGGGTGCGTCCTACGTGGTCGTGACCTATGAGATAATGCACTGTTAAAGGCAGAGGTTACCGCTCAACATCAGGTGGGCCATCTGCTTGTTCTGTCATTCACAGTTAAAAAAAAACAGTGGGGAACTTGCAACTTGAGCAGGGGCTCATGGAACTACAATCTCTAGGACATGCCATGTGTGATATTGCACTGTGCCTATCACCCTGAGACAGTCAAGTCAAGTCTCAAGTGACTGTAATTTCACCAATACCTCAATACCGGACACAGCAACGCGCTCATTACTACTTGGCGGCAGCAATAGGTTTGGTAGTGTTTTTTTTTACTATAGCAAAACACAACGTGATATAACGGAACAAGCAGATGGCCCGCCTGATGTTAAGCGGTACAGGTGGGCATTAGAAACGGGCTCCCGATTTTAGGGGTGGGGTGGGGTGAAATTTGGTAGAAATATTTATGAGTTGGATTAATACAGGTTACATTTATACTGGTACTACGCGATAACGTGGCGTGGGCAGCTGTTAGTCTTAACAATATAATTAGACGACGACGACGACCTCTCTGGCGCGGTGGGCGAAGGTTTGCCTGCTACGCAGGAGGTTTCGGGTTCGATTCCCGCCTCGGAACAAATATTTGTACCATCTGCACATGTTCAGGGTGTTCTGGGTATTTTCTATGTAAAATAAAAAATATCTATCTATGTAATGTATTGTATTATGTATATCAGTTATCTAGTACCCACAACACAAGCTCTGCTCAGCTTGGGGCTAAACGTTGTGTTAACTGTCCAGCATTATTTATTTATTTTATTTATTTATTATGTCTTCAGGATGTTTAGATGTTCTTTTCTACTCAACTAATCCGCAAAAACTGAACCGTATTCGATAAAATTTTGGTATAAAGGTAGACTACGAGCCGAATTCACACAACGCAAATTTTCATCAAACGTAAGCCAACACACGCTATTTTTTTTTTTTTATACTTCTGAATGACGGTACAAGCAGATGGCCCACCTGATGTTAAGCGGTTACCTCTGCCTATGAACAGTGCATTACCTCATAGGTCACGTCCACCTAGGATGCACCGTTTGTGGCATTGCACTGCGCCCGCCACCGTGAGACATAAAGATGAAAGTCTCATGCGCCTGTAATTTCACCGGCACCCTTACCCTTCAAACCGGAACACAGCAATGCGAGCACTACTGCTTTGCGGCAGAAATAGGTATGGTGGTAGCACTTCCCCGGACGAACTCATTCACAAAAAATCTCTACTACTACTACTAGTAAATGATGATGTGCCTATTAACCTTTTGCAGAGCTTTCTGCAGCAATGCCCTCGCGGCTGCCTTGGTGGGTGCGGGGGGCTGCGTGGTGTCTCCACACGCGCAGGGGGGCAGCGAGAACGCGGCCCGCAGTGCGTGCGCGCGCTTGGAGGCGGCGGCGAGAGCGCCACCCGCGGCTATCTGCGTCAGCAGCAGCCGTCGAGCTGGATGCGCGCCGCCTGTCGTGCAAGTTAGCCAGCTGTGGAGAAAACAGGAGGTTAAGGATCTATGTTAAACAAGTTTGTTGTTAATACCTTTCACACGAGTAATTAATTTTGTTAAAATTTAAAAAACCCCCAACTTAATGAAACGGCTGAACCGATTTTGATCAAACATAGCTAAGAACACTCCCGACAAATTCACCTTTCAAACAAAAAAAAAGAGATTGGTTCATCTGTTCGGGAGCTACGATGAGACAGACAGACAGACACACACACAGACACACACAAACACACACACACACACACACACACAGACACGTCAAACTTATAACTCCCCTTCGTTTTTGCGTCGGGGGTTAAAAACATGCTTTATGAAATTAATGATCAGAACAGCGTGATGATTAAAATGAGCCTAAACATCGCCAGTCTACTACTGTCCACCACTGTACTGTACTGTACAGTCTACTACTGTACAGTCCTACCCATCGAGGAGTGTCTTGTCACCGTCCTTCATCAGATCAGCTCGCTGTCACCATAATATAGTAGTGACATCGGAACTTGACAAGTATGCCAAATTTCAGCTCAATCAAACACCGGGAAAAGTGGGTCAAATTTAACTTGTTAAAGTTTGTATGGAAAAAACTCCATAAGAACAAGGTCTCAGGCATTCTAATACAAAACTATATTAATTTAAATTTAAATGTAACCCAAAAATTTCGTTCCAGCGGGACTCGAACCCGCAACCTCGCCTGTGATCGGCGATGCCTTTACCAATTCGGCCACAGAACGAGCTATGACGCCGAAGACGAAATTTGTGGGCACTACCAACTCAGCTATAGCGCCGATGGGAGCCAACTATAGGTGTTTCATTAAAAACCTTCTGTTTTAAGTTGATAGCCGATCTGATAGTGCCCACAAATTTCGTCTTCAGCGTCATAGCTCGTTCTATGGGCGAATTGGTAAAGGCATCGCCGATCACAGTCGAGGTTGCAGGTTCGAGTCCCGCTGGAACGAAATTTTTGGGTTACATTTAAATTTAATGTTATCCATAAAGTGTGGTTTACACTTGAAAAATAATAAACTATATTAACTTACCCGAATGAATCTCTTTCGCCGTTGGAGGCGGCGCTGGCGTTGTTCGTTTCCGTGGTTGAGGGAGCGGATTCGCCAGTTCTTGACTGTGAACAAAAAGATCAATAGTTAAATCCATGTTCGTTATCGTCGGATGTATCAGTTTTTTTTTTATACTTCTTGGTGTCACTTATCATGCAGACGGCCCACCTGGTGTTAAGCGGTACCCTCTGCCTATGAATAGAGGGCCTAAGAAAATTCGTCCAAAAAATATTTGTCCATTTTCAACAGTCAATTCTTATTTTACAGTCATGTTAATTTGACAGGATTCTATGAAAAACGAAGTTATTCGCTAACTGTCTCGTAAGCGTTAGATGATCCTTATAGTGAGAATTACAGTCCTACTGATGAATTTGACAAATTAAGTTAGCTATTTAGCTGCGCAATAGATGTTTTCGACGAAGTTAATGCCTCAGCCAGATCCTTCGGCAGAAATGTAATTGATTGTGGATACTAATCCACAGAGGACACACACTCGTGGTTTGTCGGGACACTGGTTCTTTCTTGGTCACTCTGTGTTTGGTAAGTGACCATGAGTAATAGTGGCCCTGCAAAGCGTCTTGTGGCCTATGGTCAAATAATTTCAATACCCCGTCTAATTCTAATTCTAGGTGGGGGTGTTGGGACCTGCACTGAGATCCCGCTATGGGGTGTATTGTGCATTATCCCCCTGTATTCAAGGTTATTCAATACCCCTTACAGAGAAACTAAAGGAATTGCCAGCGTGCCTTTATCGAATACCATCTCTACAGATGGTCAACCTGAAGCCAGGAAGGCACGGTAACATCGCCAGTTAGAAGCGAGCCCGCCGTTCAAGTTTTTATTTATTTATTAAGAAACAGGTACAACACCATAACAGAAATCCAAAGCGATGTTGCATGCACACAATTTTACAAAAATAAAAAACAACCATGCTTAAAATAAGTAGGTAATACCTACTGAGGATAGATCTAGGTACAATAACAGTAACACTAGGTACCTACTTACATTAAATATTCTCTAAAACAAGCTGCGCTATCCCCATGAGTTTCGGCAGGTTGTGAAAAAATATATCAACATTGTTCTCTGAGAGAACATTAACTAAACGGATGGCGTGCGACATTGGGGCGAATTTGAACAAGTTAGTTCTAGATGTTGGCTGACTGAGCATAGCGGGGCGGGGGCGCGCGCCCACGTACTCCTCGGGCGCGCGCAGCCGCAGCGCCGCCAGCACCTCCTCGTGATGCACGAGTCCGCTTAACACTCGCACCACGTACTTACCCGGCGCCACATCCCTCCTCACTGACAGCCGACAGTACCCGACCATACCCAATATAATTCTGATGACCTGATTGGTTGATCTACTGTAGTGGTAGTGTGTAGCTCACCTTGTAACAGTCGAGGCAGACCACAAACCCGCACTTGCCGCACGTCCAGTGGTAGTTGAACAGCGTGGTCTCGCACACGTCGCACATCTCTCGCACGCCCTGCACCACACGCTTCCACGCTATCGTCTTATCTGTTGACAACAACAACATATGTTTCGTAAACTCGTAAAAAATATATGTTTTTCACGCCCACCGAGGAAGCACCCTGTGGAATTGCACTGCGCCCGCCAAACTGAGACAAAGATGAAAAGTCTCATGTGCCTATAATTTAACCAGCAACCATACCCTTCAAACCGGAACACAGCAATACTACTGCTACTGCACTACTGCTTTGCGGCAGAAATAGGTATGGTGGTATCCCCGGAGGAAATCTTTCACAGAAAAACTATGCTACTACTAAACCCTGTACAGGGGTCCTTTTCAAAAGATATGAATTTATTGACACAGTTGAAAAATTATTATGCAAGGAGCATAACAACATTATTATCAGAACTATACACAACAATATGCAATCTGGTTGCCTTCATGGAAAAAAGACAAACATGTTTAGGACACAAGGAGAGTTAGGACACAAGAGTCTTTCCACGAATTATGCATGTTTTTATCTAGCTTCCCGCTAGTTTAACCTTGGCAAATTAATGAGGACATTTCATATTATTTTACCCTAACTCTCTCTAAAGTCTATATGAATACGTGTTCTCAGTGTGTGAAAATTAGTGTACCTTCATTCAAATGGTGTGATTCGGCTTGTTTCTCTTGGAGCAGCAGTTCACAGAACTGGTCCCCGATCTCCCGGAGCAGGAAGCAACTCATCTCGATGTCGAGCTCGGCCGCGCCCGCTGACGACGACAGCCATAGCTTCTTGTCGTCCTGTTAACAAACCACAGACATGAGCATAATATTGCGAAGACAACAAGTATTGCAATCACAGAAGAGTGGGTCCAGTAGCATTAGATATTTTTAGTAGTAGTAGTGCTTTTTGTGAAAGAGTTGTCCGGGGAAGTACTACCACCATACCTATTTCTGCTGCAAAGCAGTAGTGCTCGCATTGCTGTGTTCCACATTGAAGGGTATGGTTGCCGGTGAAATTACAGGCACATGAGACTTTTCATCTTAATGTCTCAGGGTGGCGGGCGCGGTGCAATGCCACATAGGGTGCGTTCTAGGTGGGCGTGACCTATGTGATAGTGCACTGTTCGTAGGCAGATGGTACCGCTTAACGTCATGTGGACCATCTGCTTGATCCGTTATTCCAAGTTGTATAAAAAGAAAATAATAATAGTAGAATGTAACTCACCTCCACAGCATCTTTATAGGGGTCTGAGAATCCGGCTATAGCTAGTTGCCTGTTCTTGGCATATTTCAGTCTTCGGAAGGCGTAGAATCGGCAGAAGATGTTCGGCATATCCTTGTCGCGCTGCGCGGGCGACCAGCGGCACTCACGGCACTTAGCCAGCCGCGGGGCCACCTCGAAACAAGGCCCGTTTTGGAGAAATGACTCGGTGGTATTCTTAGGTGGCGCAGCCGGGGCGGCTCGCTTGGCTGGGGGCTCGTCGCGTCTCCGCCCCCCTCTGCCCCCGCCCCCGCGCCCCGCTCGTCTGCCCCTCGCCCTGCCGGCGGTGCCTCTCCGCCCGGAGGTGCTGCCACTCCCACTGCCGCTGCCTCCAGATTCGGAATCCTTATCATCAGATTCCTTATCACTCTCGCTGCCACTCTCGGAAGCCTTCTTTCTCTTGTTGTCGTCCCCGGCTTTCCTTGGCACGGCGCCCTTTTTCCGCTTGGCCTTGGGCGGCTTGCGCTTGGGAGGCGCCGCGTCGCGCTCCGAGCTCGAGCTGTCCTCCTCCACGTCCTCGACTTGGCCGTTGGTCGCCTTCGGCTTGCGCGGCTTGGCCGGCTTGCGCGCGCCGCGCTGGATCGACTTGGCCGCGACTGGCACAACGATGTTGGAGCTCGAGTCGTCGGGTTCCGACGCGCGCGAGATCGCCATCGGCAGCGTGATGCAGGTGCCGCCGCCGCCGGAGCAGTCACCCTCGCCGATCGGCGCGGTCTCATGGCGCTGCAGCCACGCCTTCTTGCCGAGGTGCCTCACCGGGGCAGACGCGCCTAAGGGTGAGCCGGCCGCCTTATCCGGCGTGTTCTGATCCGAGACCGGGGGGGTGGCGGGCGGCGCCGGCGGCGTCGGCGCGGGGGGAGGTGCCGCCATCGGGGGCGAGGCGGGTACAGGAGGCACGGGGGTCGCCGGCGCCGGACTAGCCGTCGGCGTCCGATGAGGGGCGGGGGAGGCTCCAGCCGCGCGTTCAGGGGTCTCGACGCTGCCATCCGCGGAAGGTACGCGCACGTCGCAGAGCGGGCCCGGCGCCTGCGGGGCCGGCTCGGAGCCATGCGGCGCGCGGCCCGCGCCGGCCGCCGCCGCTATCAGCGGCTCGGGGGGAGGTGGCTCCTCGAGGCGGCGTCGTTTCGCGTCCCTGTCGGGCGCGTCGGGCGCGGCGGGCGGCCGGCGGCGCGGCGACAGGCGGTCGGGGTCGTCGCGCGACACGCCCAGGTCGAGCGGCTGCGTCTGGCAGGGCGCGTGCTCGCCCGGAGCCGGCACGCGCGGCGGCGCGCGCGGCTCGGGCGTGCGCGAGTGCGCGGGCGGCGGGCGCGCGCGCGGCGCGGGTGAGTACGCGGAGGGCGGCGGGTACGGCACGGGCGGCGGCTCCGCCTTGGGCGCGCACACGAGCGCGTCGATCGCGACGGCGTAGTGCATGGGCGCGGGCGGCGCGCACGTCACGCTGCTCGGCTTGCCGTACACGTGCTGCGGCGCGGGACTCGACACCTTGGGCTTGGAGAGGCCCTGGTGCGCGTGGGACGCGTAGTACGCGGCCGGCGAGCGCTGCGGCTGCGGCTGGTACAGGCGCCGGTTCTTGTCCTGCGCTTGCGCGAGCGCGGCGGCGTGCTGCGCGGCGTGCGCGCCGGCGGGCAGTAATGTGTGCTGCGCGTGCGGATGCTGCGCGTGCGGCGACGCCGACGTGCGGTACGGTCTCGCCGGTAGATAGTGCTGCTGTTGCTCTCGTCCCTTGGCCGGGTACGGATGCTTCTGTTCCAGGTGTATCTGCTTGGCGTCATGTTTCACTATCACCGAGTTCTTCTCTGGGACCAGCGGCGGTGGCGCCGGGAGGTGCTGGTCCTTCATCTTCTCGTACGATCTGTACGGGTAGTTGTAGGGCGCAAAGTTCGGCTCGCCTTTAGGTAAGGAGGGGTGGGGAGGGGCCTTATCGGGCTTGGAAGGCATTGATAGCCTGCCGTGCGGGGGGAGGTAGTCCGCGGCGGAGACGGGCGGGCGCTGCGCGGGGTGCGCGGGGTGCGAGGGGTGCGCGTGCGCCGGCGGGCTGTAGTAGGCGCGCTCCGACTGCGCGGCGCGCATGCGCTCGTGCTCGGCCGCGCCGCGCGATGGCGCGAGGCTGTGGAGGAGCGACCACGAAGTACTCCGCTCCCGCTGTAACAAACATACTTCCATTATTTAACACAATCTTTAAAATTATCGATACGAGAATCGAACCCGCAGCGAGGACTCCCTAAATATGGAGATGCGCTAAACAACCGGTCAATGGGCAGCTCCACGTCTGTTTCAATTTTTGGGATGAGCTTGTTGCACTGTAACTTTATTTTAGGATATTATGCTCTTGTCAAAAGTAAGTATTATTTATCATTGACAAACCATCCTACCTAGCTTATAAAAGAGTTCACTCTAGGAGTGCTTTAAGTACAGTCACAAAGTTTAAGCAAATATCATCTCTAATCACCATTACTAGGTCATTAATGACTCACTGGTAAAATGTATGACGCCATGTGTGATCATTATGTATATTAAGACGCGGACAACAGCCAAATTCCCCCACTATCTAACTCAGCAAAGTTCAGAAGTTAAAAGTGATAGCAAAGCGCTTGCGTAGATTTACCTAACAGAAGGCCAAATATGAAATGGCGTACCGCGGAAACCAATAGATTCGGAGATATTACATTTTAAAAATTCCTGTTAAACGCCAAAACTGTTTAAACGCCATTTTTCAAGGTTATTTCACTATTTTGACATTAGAATGACAAGACGAACAGTTTCTTAACTCATGATTTCGGATCATGATTTTCGGCTTTTGACAGTGACAGTACAAATAAAATGGTAAGTTTTTGAAAATCTTCCGTTTTTTTTTTATATCCAATTACCAAGGTAGCATTTAAAATTAGACAAAATCAATTATACACGGTTCAAAATGAGTCACAGAATCGACTCGTGGCATTCCGACATGAGAAGGTTAGGTTCAAAATGAGTGGCAGATCGACACAGAGCACCCCGACCACCTCGGGTTCTGCGTCACGCCAGTCATGCGTCATCCCAGTCTAATAGTGTTTGTTTTGCAGAAGCGGGCGGTACGGTTTATATTGCAAATTGGTAAACTAGAATCGTGTAGACTAAGGTTTAAAGAATTAGATATCATGACTTTTACCGACGAATATCTTTTTCAAAATTTAATTTATACTAAATTACATATTGACGATTTAAAATTAAAAAGTGACATCCACAATTACAATACACGCAATAAAAACAATATAGTTTTTCCAGAACACAGACTAGCTAAAGTAGCTAATAGCTTTTTATGCATAAGCATAAACCTTTCTAATAAATTGCCCTTGGAAATTAGAAATTTAAATTTTAAAGATTTTAGTGTTCACATAAGATTTTTTTTACTATTCAAATCTTATTATGACATTGACGAAGCTCTAGCTGATGACTTTAGTATGTAATCATACCAATAAGTGTTTGAATGTTTGAATTTTTGTTCAAAAATCTGTTATTTTTAGAATATTATGTAACAATCATGTAAAATATGACTTTTCCTAGTGTACAATAATTGGTATCAAGACGGAATAAATAATTTTGAATTTGAATTATAATTTGACCCTAGTGTGTATAAAAACGCGGAGGCAGTAGCTCGCGTGGGAGGTCCTGAGTGGAGCTAAGGGCCAGTCAGACTATCGCGAGGGGTAGATGGCGAGCGAAGCGAACCGGCAACCTCCGTAGCAGAGCGAAGGCCGAGTGGGTGAAGCGACACTAAGGGCCGCAGTGTCGAGATTACTGGCGAGAGCCCATACCTTGACGACCTCTGTGGCGCGGCTGGCGATGGTTCGCCTGCGACGCAGGAGGTTGCGGGTTCGATTCCCGCCTCGGAACAAATATTTGTACGATCTGCAGATATTTGTTCAGGGTGTTCTGGGTGTTTTCTATGTATAATAAAAAATATCTATCTATGTATGTATTGTATTAAGTATATCAGTTAACTAGTACCCATAAAACAAGCTCTGGCTTAGCTTGGGGCTAGATAATGTTGTGTGAACTTGTCCAGCATTATTTTATTTTATATTTTTATACCGGAGTCCGACACTACCAATTTTAGAATTTCATACTAAAACTCTTTCTCGAAAACTATAAATTTTTGCTTTTCCCCGCTCAGAGGGTTGGGTCTCCCCTCCCTCTCTCCCCATTTTTAAGCCAATGGTTGATATTGGAAACTCCTTCCCCATGTTGTTATTGTAAAATGTCACACAAACGTACAAATGGCAGGATAAATTTTAAGCAATGCTTCAATTTTAATATTGGAGAATAAATCAAGAGGAATTAAGAGGAAATCAAGAGAAAATAACTAGCTATAATCACCTACTAGCTCCAAACTAGATACATCCAAAATTACAGGTGATTTTAATAATAATGTGGATGTCTAGTAGACGATAGACAAAAGAAAAATATTAACCTTTTGGTTGGCCAGCCTCAGAGATTCTTCAAAATGCCTCGAGACTAATTTCGATGCGGCATCTTGTTCCCTCCTTTCTTTCTCTTCTCTCTCCTGTTTCTCCCTCTCGCGTTCCCTTTCCCTCTCCCTCTCTCTCTCCTGCTCTATCCGTTCTCTCTCCTTTCTCTCTTTTTGCTGTTTCTCCAGCAACTCCCGTTGTTCCTGTTCCCTCCGATCTCTGCAAGAAAAGGACAGGATATTTAGAAAATCACCTAATCACTTTTAATTATACAGGCCTTTGCCCAGAAGTAGTGGGACACGACAGACTCAATACAATACCAAAGAATGAGTTGCTTTTCCTGTTGAAACTCTGCTTCAAAACCACTGAATGGATTTTAATAGGGTCTTCACAGTTGAATAGTTTGGTTTCTAGGCATGGTTTAGGATATGTGCGGACGGAGCCATATCTGAGTTTGCTAGTGAGGGTTGAGAGAATAATCTAAAGAAAACTAAATAAATATGAGAGGGAGAAAAAATAGGAGGTTAAATAATAAAAGAACAATGTTAACCTTTGTTTTTTGCTGAACAATGTGATTGCATGAAGTATAATAAATTATTCATATCACAATGAATGGAGTAAACTTTAGTTTTTATACAAAACATTATTTTATGCTATAATCATCTACCTTGCTTGAATTAATATTCTTTGGTATTTTTATTTGATATCATTGCACAAACTATTAATAGTTTTTTGTAATGAAATCAATTATTACCCAGTTAGGTATAGCTGGATTACTGGCCACCAATGTAGGCCTCTGTAACCTTTCCCTTCTGTTAATCATTTTGGGCATCCATAGAGCCTAGCGGGGTCACTTCTGTTACTTATAGACAATCTTAAAATGTTTAATTTGCCGTACTCTACCTACATGTCTATTTCTGCACCGTATTTCTGGCAATAAATGATTTATCTACCTTAAATATCTTATCTATATCTACCACCTATCTAGACCTACTCTAGACTCCACTAGAGTGAATGGCTTAAACAGTACAATATTTTTGTTTTTACAGCATGTTCAAACAGATTTCTAATGATATTATTCTTTTGAACGTGTTGTTTAACCTTTGATAAGTGAGCATGTTGTCTTGCTATCATGGGCCTTGAAATGTCGTCTTTTTAAATTAGGTATGTTTATGCAAATCGTTTAGCACACAATGTGATTTATAATTGGAATCGCATATAAATTTGAATCTAAACTAGCAACTGTAAGCACCCGACCATGTAAATTCTGTTGATGTTCCATAACAGATATATAATAAATGCCATATAAAGTTTATGGAGGATTCATGGGATCACACCACGTCTTCACAACATTTCCACTACTTGCCAGATCTGTAAAAACCACGCACTATCCACCACGCTAGCACAATGTGGGTGCGTGGATGTCACATGCCTTCCCGTTATTGTTTCTAGAGCATGCAGTTTTCCTCATTATGTAGTTTCCTTCATTGTAGTAGATACCTGAATAAATGCAAAATAATTTTCATAAAATTTGTGATAAAGCAATCCCCTTGTCCAAGTGATTGGTATGGAATGTGGGTCAAGGTCATTCAGCATTTTAAAAACATAAGTTTTGATTAACCACCCTTACAAGTTTTCTGTGAACCACTAGGCCTCATGCCTTATTCCTGCCTTCAAATATCTACTCTGTAACTGGCTAGGGCTACGTGGAAACTATACACTTGAAACATCCTTGAATTGGATGCCACAATGGCTGTAGGCTAAGGTAGTTCATGAATATGTGATTTCAACGGAGTAGACCACAATTTCGCCAATGTCATATAGGAAGCAAGTCTCGCTGTTAGACGAAGGAGATTCCAGTGCCTATATGGAGAGTACATCAAGCAATGATGTCAGATGTTCATTTTACTTTCCTGATGACTAAGAAAGCCACCAAGTCTGACGCTGCTGTATTTAAATTAAATTGTGAAATTAAACAAACTATTTGCTCAACAAGTAATGACTGCCTGACATTAGAATTATTTGGGATTGGCTGGCTATCTGGGCCTCTAAACTAGTCGGTTACGAGACAAGCACTGTAGTGCCCAGTCCATACGCCGAGTCTCGTCAATACAAAAAATAAATTTATGTTATGACGAGTGCTTACCCCTCTTCTCGGTGGCAGCAATGAGGATGCAATAATGGGTGGCTGGCAGTCGCCGATTGAATGTTTCAATGTTTTGACCATGCTTTTGTTTCAATTTGAAACGCATGGTCAAAACAGTGGTTTTTTTCATTCGGAACATAGTAATATATAGTTTTTTTTGCACTTACAATCGGAAACCAGATGCTGCGACTAATAACATTTTCATTTCGGTTCGGTAATTCGGTATAATTAATACCTAACCTACTAGTTACTACCACAGAATAAATATTAAATATTAGTACACGTCATGGATGTATAAGTTATTTTTTTTTTTTTTTTCTACTTGGAGTATGGATTGAGTGCTAAAATAGCATAGAGTGTTCCTTCTTACTCCTATCAAAGTCACAGTCAAGTCATGTTTTAGTAAAACAGTGGCCGTTTTACAAAAACTTTAGTAGGCAATTTCCACCAATTTAAAGTCACGACGCAATACACTTTCATTTCATTTCAAAATTTTACTTTTAGTACTGTGCAGATGACTTTATAATGTATTTTAACCAAGAATCATTGTAAACAGACAGGTTTCGCGAGCCACTGACCCCCTGAGTGGAATGATGGTCGAGTGACTGAGTTTAACGCAGGGGCGGCGTATTTATCGTATTAATTAGTTTCAGTGTTACAGATTACGAATGTTACGTCAGTTTTCTATCTTCAAATTAACTTTGCTGCAGGTTATAGAGCTATCGAGACCATCATTCCACTCAGGGGGTCAGTGGCTCGCGTTCGTGATTTTAACTCCATTTTTTTTTAAACTTCGGTTAAATGTCAATAGCAAAATGGCTCCACTAGCGACGCTGTCAATGTCAACTGACTGTCACTTGCTCAAGAACTGAACTGAAGAACAGTGAACAGTTAGGTAGGTTGGTCCCGTTGGTCCCGTTGGTCCCATGGACGGTCGGTCCACGGATACATACCTACGTAGGTACGTAACTTACCTATCTAGCAAGGCCCGCTCCATGGTTTTGAGTTTATCTAGATTATGCTTATTTGTGGGTGGGCCTGGTGGACATGTTTCCATGAAGTTATAGGTCCAAATTCAAGCTTCTTGCATGTTATGGTGAGTTTTTTTTAGGCCATGATTTAATCTTTGACTTTATTATTATCTAGGCACCAAGCAAAACTATCCGCGTAAGTCAGACTAGGAAGATGTACTACTAAATTCATCGTCTTAGAGCAATGCAGCTTCCGTACCGGAGCCCTAGGTAGGTACCTACATAACTACCTACCTACTTAATCCCCTCCCTGGTGGCCTTCTTACTCTTGTAAAATTTTACCTAAACGTGCATTGACCGTTCATTGACCTTGGCACGCAACGACGTTCTGGTTAGTAAACTGACGTAATACCGACCTTGAATTGATTTAGTTATTTCGCAGAATAAATATTTATTGCAACTTACACCCCAGAGAAGCTACAATATCTTTAAAAAAAAAAATTGTGACTGTACCTTGACACTTGATAACAGATGGCGTTAGTAGTCGCAAATGTTCATAGTAGGATTGTCTTTTAGCCGAGGACAGACTTCAATTCAAACAAGTTCTCACTTAGCCTGTAGTTTTTTGTTACAAATAGGTAACTTATTTGTAAAAATATCTTTGCTGCCCTCTTATTAACTGAATCTAGGTGCACAATTCTCGTCCATTACTCAAAAACCCTTCGCGGCTCGCTTCTCTTGCCGGTGTATGTCCATCGTACCCTATGATAAAAAATATATATAACTACCTACCGTAGGTATATTTCCTGATATTTTGTTGAAAGCTCGCGGAACAGCTAGTGTTGCATAATTCTGTAACCCATCTAGTCTACAAGAGTATGATGCCCCCCTGACTCGTAGGCTGGATACCAATGGAAGACAAGATTGTGCATGAAAAAGACTAAAGGGCACATCCTAATCCCTTCACTAAAATGGGTCTAAAAATGGTAATGGGTAATCAAATCATGGTGGTCTAATGGGTTAACAAAGGTCACATAATGGAAGGCCAGCGTGATCGAGATAGAACGAAAGACGAGAGAACAGATAAAACAACAATTTTATTCTACACAAGCAAAAGTCTGGCAAAGAATCCTAGCTATAACGTAGGACAATATTAATATTATTTTGGTACCTATTATACCTACCTTTAGTTTTGAATTTTGACGTTACCGCATGAAGTCAGCATTCTTGACCTCTATTCATTTCCATACAAATTAATATTTATTTTTACGCCAATATTATGAGAATTCTAGATACTGGAGGTACTGGTGGGTATTTGTGGGCAGTGAGAATCGAATCCAACAAAGCTGCTCACGCTCGCGAGCAGCCGCCACCGGCTAAGAAAGGGCTATGGATAGGTAAGTAGGTGCACACACACACAAAACTTTATTAACATGGACCTATTATATTCTAAGGTATACTAAGGTATAACAAGTGGGAGCTTGCTAAAATATATTTGGATTATAGATGAAGCTTTCCATGAATATAGGACAATATAGGACAATACAAAAAGAAAAGAATACAACAATATGAGATAAATATACAGATGGGACGAGAGCATAGGAATGGAATAAGGAAAAAATAGTCAGCAAACGGAGCATAAACAACCTTGAATATAGGCGGTATTACGGAAACTAACATGATAAAGGAAAAACAAAAAACACTGGTCCAAAAACTACTATTTCAGGGTCAGTGTATCTAGAAATATAAATTACCCAACCAAATCAATTTAATACGACCCAGATATAATCGGAAATCTACATGAAATAGGTGACGGAGTCGTAGGTAAACAGAGAGTAGGATATAGTCCTATCAATCGAACAAGAATTCTTTGCAAAATTATAAGATTATCTAAGCAAGAATTGTCATTTTTGTTACATGTCAAATAATAATTGATTTAGGTCGATTTAGCAGCACACAAATATCAATAGTAGCAACCTATGACTAATGTTATCTAAGGAACGTAATTATTTACCGCATTATTCGGTCAATCAATTACTATAAATACAAGCGTTAATATACGTTAACATTTTGATAGATTCTAAACCGGTTTTGTACTGGTTATTTCTGGCACAATTACGTCAAAGTCAGAGTGAGTTAGCGATTTGGCAAGGTGAAGAGTTATAGATACCTATGTCAATTTAAAAGGTTATGCTCACGACATGATACCTACTGACCTTCCTCTATCCTTTTGGTTGTGGTCAAGGTTATTGCAGGATGTCAGAGAGATTCCGATTTAAACTTTGGCGCAAACGCTATAACCACGCGTGTGATTTTTAGGGTTCCGTGGTGGTTCCGTAGCCAAATGGCAAAAAGCAGAACCCTTATGGATTCGTCATGTCTGTCTGTCTGTCTGTCTGAATGTCCGTGTATGACACAGCCACTTTTTTCCGAAACTATAAGAGCTATGCTGTAGATGAATTCTAAGTAGATGTATTCTGTGAACCGCATTAAGATTTTGACACAAAAATAGAAAAAAACAATTTTTTTTTGTTATTATCATACTTCCTGCTACAGAACCCTTCATGGGCGAGTCTGACTCGACTCACAAGTGCGAGTCAGTACGGCCAAGTGGCCGTTTTTTTATTTTTTTTATTCTGACTATGTAATGCTTAGACACGGTCTTTCTCCTTTCACAATACTTAGTCATACAATTTACAGATTTATTTTAATTAAACACAACACACACACACGCATAACACAAGCCCTGTCATTGTTTAGATTAAATAATATTTAATTATCTTCGCTAACAAGACAACATAACAGCTTGTTTAAAGCTGAACAATACCCTCATGTTTATAGGAATAGATACAGAAATTGACAACATATTCATCATCTTCGTCAACCTCCAGAAGACACCCGCTCGTCACGGTCTCCCCATAGAACGAAAACAAATTTTGAGGTGCGATTTAGTTAATTAAGTAATTCTTACACATAGAGAGTTCGGATATTTAAACAATTAAAGTATGGTTTGTGTTACTATGAGAAAAATATAATTAGAGGGTATAAATATAATGTCAAGTAGATGGGAACACATTTTTCAATATGTTTCATAAAGAAGCAAATTCAACATTAGTTTTTGTAAACAAAAACTGACATTGTAAACAAAATAATTTATGAAAATACAAATTATGACCAACCTAACGATACAAACGACCTAATCGTATAAACATGCAATAAATACATAAACAAAACTGAGATTCCTACCTACTTGATGCAAATTTAATATGTAGATCAGACATACAAATGTATGTGCCTACTTATTGAAAATCATAATAATCGAGACGATAAATATATACAAATAAATACCCCGAATATTTCAGTGACTACGTTACGGAAGTATTACAAATTACTTTACGAGAAGGGATAATTTCTAGCGAATTCCCACTTCATATTTTAATGTCGAGATCGAGAATTAAACATCGTCTCGTCATCGTCGTGAAAATACCAAGTCCAAAGTAGGTATGACGGTATGTGACGATAAGCCTGTTTAAAAATAAAATCGCAGATGCATGCTATAAATATTTTTGTACGTGCTGAACATAGCTAATGGCAATTTGTTTTTTATACATAAGGAGGCAGACGAACATCTGCCGTACATGTGAGTCACGAACTCACGACACAAGTGTAAACGGACTTTGAGCTTTATTTAGATAGATGTTATTTCATATGTTTCGGTGGTCCCACAGTAAATTCCAAAGCCACCGGATCTCGGTCAATTGGTTCTGCGTTGCTCATGAAAAACGTGTTTCTTATTAAACATTTATCATCATTGAAAAGCACTAAATAACTGCCACAGTAAAGAGTGTGTTTATAGACGACTATCCGCAATCGTATGCACTCACTTTTCCGATGATACGTATGAAGTAGTAAGTAATGAAAGAAAAGAAAGAATAAATATGTAACATTTTAACAACTCTTAAACAATATCTTAAAGTAATTACTAACACGATATCAAGAACGTGAAGAATTCGTTTTTATTAGTTGAGCGTCAAACCTCGGTTTCAAGGTCGAAGTTGTTTTTATTAAACGTGTTTTTCTTAGATAGTAAGTACCTAGGTAGTAGGTAGTTTATGTAGTTATTACGCGGATTATTCTGACTGAATGCCAATGATTAGGCATTGGAAATATCAGATAGTGATTATTCATGACTGATAGTGATAATCAAATTATTTGGACAAACAGCCAAGATTTGATAACGATAATATTGGCGCAGTTGCAATTCAGACGCGAACTTCAAGACATAACACAAAGGATATCGACTATCTAGCACTAAAAAGAAGGCTGATGTAAAATTTCTTAGGAAATATAGGTACCTATAATGTCGTCAGAATCAGTTCTAGTACCTAAGCTAAGAAATATCTCATATGAGAGGATCTTTTGTTTGTGGATTATGACCAAGGGCATCCCAATGTTATGGAGGAATAGGAGCAAAATAGTCTTCAGGTTACGGAAGGGCATGTGTTTCAAATTTCAATTCAAATACCTATTGTACAGGCTTACGGTAGGCTTACTCTTTGAAATTCAAAAGTATTTTATTCATTGAAATAACTAGGATAATTTTGAGTTTCTTATGAAGGACAACATGAAGTTATCTTGTGAAGTAATCAACATGGCTTTTACGGCTGTATGCAAGCAGCTAAATCAGCTATTTAGTATTATCTCTTCAGTTAATGCCAATAGGCGAGACGCTAACAAGAATAGCCTGGTAAGCTTTTTAAATACTAATATAAGAGTAACTTTTGAATCTATCATGGTTATGTACATACTTTTCAACAGAAATGAGATATTTACCATGATTTTTGAGTTTTCATTGTTCCCGATAAGTTTTGTTAATAAGAGTTTTGTTGAGTTTTGATGTAAGAGACGAAAAGCAACTCACCGTAGCAGTCTTTCATGTCTCTCTCTATCGAATTGCGCAGCAGCGAGGTAATCGTCTGCGATGGCATGATGCAGCGGGCCATGCAGCTGCGGCTGGTAGCGCTGCTTCCACAGCTCGCTGGGGTACAGCGCCGGCGGGGGCGGGGGCAGGTGCAGCAGCGGCGGGGGAGGCCCCCCTCCGTACCCGTGCGCCATCCCGCGCCACTCCCGCTCCTCCGTCGAACTGGCGGAGCCGCCCGACCTCACGCCGCTCACACCAGAGTCGGACCTATCGTCCGCATCTCGCGAGCTCACTATCACACAGTCGTCCTCCTCGGAGGCCACGGCGCTGGCCACACCATCCGCGCCCGTAACGCTCACTGCACTCGGCACTTCACTCGCACTCTCAACAGCCTCCTGCGGCTTGGTCACTTCCTCTTTTTTCACGCACTTGTTTTCGTCACTGACTTTGGTAACATCACCACTCGGGTTAACACTTTCTGTGGCACCTGTAACAATGGAAACGATCTATTAAAAATATGAATTTATGCAGTAAAAACATGAACTACGCTTTGATATATGCACGTTGCTGCTGGCCTGCTTCATAATGCAGAAATAAATTAATCAATATTAGGAATAGGACGGGCGGCGTCACTCAACAAGGAGCATATACTACTATAGGTACCACTCTCGCGCGCGAGCTCAATTGCATTACAAATTGGCTTATCAAGGAACTGCCAGCTGCATATTTTCAAACGGCTGACTGACGTCAGTGCTCAGTCGGTCGCGACGAACGCACGTTTGGGATGAAGCCAAAATAAGCTCATTCACACTGTGCCCACGAACTCGCGCAAAAATTTGTTGTATGCGGCCAATTTGACCTCGCTATTATACAAGACAATTTAATTTCACTCGACAAGGTTAACTTCTTAAATATTCTAAAAAATAAACAAGTATTCACGCCACGTTTGGAGGACATACCAAATAATCACGCACCAGTGCCCAATCTTAGCGGACTGCTATTGTATCAGGTGATAAACTATCAATTATGTCGCTAAGCGAGGGCAGTTTTTATACGAGAGGCCTTGACGTTAATTGCATTAGAAGCGTATTATGCAGCAGACAATGGAATGAAGACGTCAGTAGATATAGATAATAATCGACCTCCCTAGAATATGTAGGTTAACAATGTTTGGTATTTTAATGTCATCGTCCGGACCGGAACAGGAAGATTCCTGTAAAGAGATATATATGTAGCTACATTTATAGTCGTGTGGGTGGAGCGATATAAAATCGGCGCGGGCTTCGCATCGCAATTCGCATACGTGCGTGAATGGCTGCTGGCCATAGGCCAAGACGCCCTGCGCCAGCGGCAACGGCCAACATTTGACAACCAGTCATTTGGCGTCCGACCAGCGAGGGCATATAGACAAAGTGGAAACAAAAGCCACAATCAAAAGAAGAAGAAATATGTAAGTAACAAAAATTGGAGGCATGACGAGATCACATTTATTAAATTTATAATTTATGATAAACTTAATTTAGTAATTTAGGTAGGCTGCTGTAGGTATATTACGGAAATGTTAGTTCTAGATAAAATAGTCAAACAAACACAATGGGAGAATTTGAAGGAAGCTTAAATTATACACTGAAGATAAAAAGCCATAAAATTAAACCTACTTGTTGATAATATTCTCAAGGTGCTTGCTCGTTGAAAAGATTCCAAGATAAAGGAGTCATAAGCTGTCATACGATAAAAATCTTAAGTGTTCGAGGTAATTAAATTGTAAAGTTGGTAGAATACTTTCTGGGAATTCGACACGACCTACACAAAAGAGCGCGTCTACATTTCAAGCGAACAACAATGGAATTTTAATGAGGGCTCGGTTAGCGAGGATCCTCATCTGAATAATCGCATAAATAATTATTCATAACAAACATAAACAGCAGAGTGATTAGCGATTGTATTACAGTAAGTCATTATTCACGGAGTGCGTGAGCCGCGGCTCGTGAGATATCATCTTGTCCGCATAATGAATGATACGATAATGTATAGCGATACGGTTGAAGGCGAGGCCGCCAGCGCCATTTTAAATGGACACGGCGTTTCCTCACTGCAGGGGAACCGGTCTTGGCGAAAACCAAGCGATAATACAGCAGGTAGACGCGCACTGCTATTCGCGGCATTCTTTAGTTATGGATACTAAGCACAAACGATTATCAAACGAAACGATGGGCTAAGCCAATAAGCCTGCCTAAGCCTGTTCCATACAAATCCTGCAATAACAACTCGTATAGAACAAGTGTAGGTAGGTACCTAAATAAGCGTCAACCTTATCAATTCTAAATGAATGACCCGATGTAATCTGAAACAAAGCAGTAATGTGCTACGGTAGGCATGTAGTCAGATAAAAACGTAACAATTGCAAAGTTACAATTGCTACGATAGCGTTAGTTATTGCTAACAAAACGAAACGATAGATTGTTGAACAAATAATACGCGATAACGAGAATACGACGGTGCACAGCTGTTAGCAATGTTAAAAGAATACACGAAGCTGAGAAAACAAACCTGTCTCTTTACAAACAAACGAGCATTGAGAGAAATGTAAACAAAAGTTGTGAAACAATGAGACAGTGATCGGCGGAGGGGGACAATGGGACAACAAATAACTCGATGGGGAAGTGCGGCAACCTCGCATGTTACCGAGTGCCAACGCGACGGGTGATTGACAAGACAAACGCTGGCTCGGAGATGGGTGTAGCGCTGAGAGAGCGGAGCAAAAACTATTGCAGCCTTCCTATTGTAACTAGATCTGTCGTCGACTCAATAAAAATGTTTCATAGTACCTAGGTACATACAAATCCAACAAGCGATTTTCCACGTATATTAAGCGAAGTCAGAACCTTGTAAGTAATAACTACCTATATTTCCAGATTTTTACTACAAGTAGGCATGAAGGTGAGCAAGAACGGACGTGGTTTTAGAATTACTAGCGCAAAACTGTTTGCACGTAGGTCTTCAGGGAATATCGAAACCACAAGATATACCGACGTCATTTCTATAGTCATAGTCATTATTTAAGTAGGTAGATGTCAACCAAAGGTCCAAACTATTAAACCTAAATGAAATATTTCATTAGGCACGAAAAACTATCCATCTGCTCCTTTTTTCGAGGCAGTCATTTAAAATCCCAACAGTGATTTCTCTACCAAAAAACACTAGATAGGTAGATCATAGAGCGACAATCTCAAATAAATTTTAATCTTAGTGTAAGTGTTTGTGTCGACTCCAAGCTATCTCGTCAGAGTCACTAGAGCGTGTCGGCTTACCGACCGTGTAATGAAACACTCTACCGGACAATAACCGTTAATAGGGCATTAGCAGCGAGCAACAAATCTTGAGCTTATAATATGGCAATTAACACATTGACATTACATAACGCAAGTCCGCAACGCAACGCATGTGTTAGAAAATCGATTTCATCTCTCAAAACTGGAATAGGTCCACCACAAACCGCACTCAATTCTCACTTTCTAAATGTAGCTCACAAATTACTTATTCAGTATGCCCGCTTTTGAAATGTCAACCCAGTTTAAGGGACCTTTCGACCGTTATAGAAGGGTATTTTTGGGCAGGTCAATGAAAGCGCATTGGTTTTCGTGACTACAGAGTGCAGTAAAGCCTTGAAGATATGTTGATGATCACGAGCTGGTTCGTTCGTGCATTAAATTGCGCAATGAAAGAGCACACGGAGGCGAGCTCTCGGTATCTGGCTCGCATCTCACGACGCGTCCCAATAGCTCGTGACCGGAATCAGAGCTCCATTGTACGTTGGAATACTGATCCTACGCTTACACTATGATTATCGAACAATTTATAATAGGTACCGCAGGTAAAACGTTGAAGCTATTAATGGAAATAAGAACCGTATCCATTAAAGAGTGGTAGGTTATAAAGTAACACACACTTGAATAAAATAGAGCTATTATCTAAGTAATTAAAGTTTACTAAATTAATCACAAAGCTGAGTGAACGTGCTTGATGTCCGCTTAAGACAAGTCAAGGAGACTTTAACAGACAAAAATGTACGACCTTACTTAAGTTTTTACGCGGATCTCGATGACCTTATTAAAACAGATATTGAATTTGGAGAACAAGGAAATAAAACCGATAGAGAACACTAATGAAAATACTTTATCGGCCATTAGGGTGCTTGAAATGGATCATTCGAAAAAACAATAAACATAACTGCGATTAAACACGAGTTATTTGATAACTTCATAGCTGTTTACGGCAATAATGGCACATGACAATAGCGTTATTGCGTTATCGAGCGATACAAAAGGTCAACGTGTCCATGCCTAGTATAATAGCGTAATAAACATCGACGTAGATATTTATAGACCGCTACATGCCCTGTTCTAATGCTATTATGTGATTACCTAACTAGTAATGTGGGTAGGCGATGTAGACAAGCCAATTAACACAGTTTTCCAACGCTCTCTCATTGCTATTACCTGACGTGTTTAAATCACCGACACGAACTGGTGAGCCTTGATGTATAAATATACCTATAATTACGCCTTACGTGGACATGAATTGTTAATATATTCATAGTTATTTATAAATTACCTGTTTATACGGAATTAACTGACACAGAAACAGAATTTTAAGCTTAGTTTGAGGAATGTGTTTTAAGAAGTTCTCTAATTCCACATAATATATATTTTAGGAACAACTATACGAACGCATACTATATGCACATGTTGTATATATACTATTGTAGAATATAATATACCTACTATGCTCATACTATGCCTATATGTAGATAATAGCAAATTTGCGGAAATTACTAAGTTAATTTAGCTTATAATATGAAGGATATTCTTGCTTGATAATAAAATTTTCATAAAATAGGGTTATCCAGGTCAACCAGCACTTCAGTTATTATTTAATTATAATGTACGTTGACTTGACTCTTTCCTGCTCTACCGTCCTTTTTGAGATTAGAAAATTAAGTCTCCAAAGTACTTACGCTTGAGTGAAATTAATTACACGTGGTCACCGACAACTCCTTCTTCAGCGTTTAAATGCTTTATCAATGTCAGTTGTCACTTTTTTAACTCTGATCAATGACACAGTATTCTTCAGTAATATAAAATAACACGTCGAAGTCACAATCACAATCCACAAATTCACGAAAATCCTCTTGATAGAGTTTGGAAATCCAACAGCGGTTGTCCTTGAATGCGGTCAGGAAATCGAAGAAGTCAAGCGTTCACCTGCACACACACACCAGCTAGCTATGTACGATCTATGTCAATAACGATTGCGAACGCTGTGTGGCACAGACGTGCGAAAGCCTCTGCGGCGTACAAAGAACTGACTGAAACGCGGGCGGGGAGGGAAATGATGTGGAGAACGGGGCGCGGGGCTTCGGCAGTCTCGCGACGGCAACGTATCAGGCAACGTAGCAACAAGTGAACGGTGAAGCGGGCGGGTGTGAGGGCAGCTGGAGAGGGGCGCGGAATTGGGGAGAGAGACCCCCTCGCATACAAAGCGCACCTGACTTGACGATGATGCAGCACCCGTCTGCCTCCACTGCACAGGAACGATAACAAACGGACACAACAGGAAAGGCAGATGCCGCTGTCGCTAATCGTAATGCTTGCACGTAATTACATGCACATAACAATGTTACCAGACAATGCCAATCGTACAGGAAGTTGTGATAAAGTAATTAAAATGTTGCAACAGACGTAATATATCAATCTAATATCGTAATATAATATATCTATACGTTTATAGATCAATCACTTGTACGAATTGAACATCCCGTATGATTTGAGGTTTCATTTGAAATCGGTAAGATCCGTTTTGCAGTTCGACCTAAAGCTTATAGAGCAGATACATAAAATAAAAGATCTGTTGAGGGCAAGAGGTCTTTTGAGGCTCTGCCTTCCCCTTCGGTGGAAAAGGCGTGTATCTATGTATGTATGTAATACATAAACAACTGATAAAACCAGAATCTAAACGAAAAATCGACAGATAAACAGATAAATGCAGCAGACCTTTATAGAGTATTAAATATGCTGTTTAGACAACAAGAAATAGATATTGTAAATGAAATATAAACAAAATGACGGCTAGATAATTCAAAAGATTAGTGGTTTGTAAATGCGTACTCCGCTTTCATCAAATGTATTGATTGATTGATTGGCTAAATTGTGATGTCTCACGGCCGCCAACACGTTTCCAGGAACACGTACAAAACATAACTTCTATAATAAATTAAATTTTCATGGAAACCTCGGCGGTATGTCCGCTCTTTCTATAATAAGACTAACGGTATTTTTACTCATGACTACTCATGAGAAGAGCTGTTTTGTGATATAAAATTTAATCACACTAAGTAATTAAATCAGACAAAAGAAGCCAAAAACATTTATTACGAAATCTATTATGGAATGGGTACTTTTTTTTTAAACATACCTTTGTTTGGCCACGATCTCACTAAGTGACGATGTGGCCGAAGATGGAGCACAAAGGTCTAGAAGGCACCTATTTACTCTAGCCTTGAAGAGACCTAGATATATGTATAGTAGGTACATTATGTTTATGACCAAATATTAATAAAAAACATTCAGCAACCTAATTAAATTAGTTTTATTTTTAAGAGTGTGTTTGGTTAGTAATTATAACAAATTACCTTATTGCTGCAACCATGACTCAAAGTTAAATGAGGAAATAAATAAAATTAATAAAGTAGCTACCCAACTAATTAATGCAATGTTTATTCTGGAAAACGTAGGTACGTGTATATACATAGTAGATATATTATAAACAAATACCTACCGATCATTGACCAACATACAAAAATATTTTACAATTTGGCATAGAGCCAACTATTCCGTGACAAGCGATCCGTTCTACGTCCAGTTTTATAAATAACACAAAGAGTTCAGTTTGCAGGTCACACAACATGTAAGTAGGTATGTCCGAATAGAGGAATTTGCATGCATTGTTCTTTTGGAAGCTTTGTTAAATTCCTCGGTGTATAAGGCTGGATTAGTAGTGTTATAAAAACATTTCGGTTCGTCTAGTCACAGTGGACCGCCCTCGCCCGTCTACCTGCTTCAAAACCTGCTCTCTTCATGTTTTTAATAGTTTTTATCCGATTTCGAATGAACACAATAAAAACCTAATTACTTTTTAGTTGTTAATGTTTTTACTATTCGCATCCGTGGCGTTGTTATTGCTTTTTTTTAAAGCCTCACTTCGTCATTCGACCAGGCGGATACACACGAGCAAATTGGTAGGCAAAACCCGTTTACGTAGTTTTTTGCGAAAGCAAAAACAAGCAAAGAGGTCGCATACCTTATTTTGGCCTTGTGCTAATCGAGTTAGCGGCTACACGCGAATAGCTAGTGTTAAGTAGCTAACACATGCTATAAAAAAACAATATTTTAACTTGAGTGAGTGTTTGCAATTCAAAACGGGTTTATGAACTAACTTTTATCAGTACGTACCTAATAATAATGTTCTGTTCGACATAAATAAGATAAGAAGCGATAATGTTCGCATACCTGAAATTTATCACGTCTGTGATAAGAATATGGAAAGCAAACTCACGACTACAGATAATCTCCTAAAAATAGGTGTCGTATCATACAACGTTACATGTTCAAAATACAGATACGTTAGATAGTGGCATTGTGAGAGGTGGGGAATATGTTGATAAGAGGAATACGATAACCTGGTTGCAGCAGCTGATAACGGGCCTGTTTATCCGCCTGTTGTCTGTTTGCACAACGCTGTTCATATGTCCCTGGGAGATATGAAACTCGATTGTGATCGATTGTGTTGGCTGGAGATACCTAAGTACAAGGCAAATCAACAGTGCGTGCGTCACACAACACTCACGACTACTCGCACACCAATTGGTAAATATACCTGATGATTACTTACCAAGTTAAGTAATTATCACGTGAATACCATTTACTTAGTCTATTTATGATACTATAATAAAGTAATTAGCAATGGAAATGGAAACACAAATGTTACGATACGAGATAGTAATAGATAAGAGGATTATCATGAAACCGATATTCGCACTCTACCTACGAAGATAAAACTGATAGTGTTTGAGAAGTTTCGATTAAAGGTTGCGCTATCTGGTAATATTATGATACCGTTTTAGTTATACGACGAAAGACATTCCTCGAACGAACAAATATGGTTATGCTGAGGCGTGTTCTTGACTCTTCTGTATCTGAACGTAGGTACTTAAGTTATCTCGATTTCCGGACAGCCATGACTCAGGTTGCGTGGGAGAATTTACAACTTACAACAGTAAAATTCCTTTCTCGAGTCCGTATCTTGAAGAGAGTATGTGTCGTGACGTGACCTGTTCCGCTCAGCGAGAACAATGAGGGTGTTCAGCTTGTTATCGATAGCTTACACAGCTGCGAGGCAAGTAGGTACCTATGCCTAATACGTAGCCGGCAGACGTCGCCGTCGTCGCAGTTATTAACGATTAAATTAATTCGACGGCCCTGCCTGATGCAATAACTGTGAATCATTCGATATTTTAGGACCGGAGACAACGGAGATTATAAAAGAGTTTTATTGTTTATCAAGCAAACTCTGTGACTTATTAAATTCTGGAAATCTCAAGGTTTGAGTTAGGTGCCTACTGCTTTTTGGAATCACGCCACAGCATTATCTGTCGCGGATGTTGGTGATAAAGATCATTATGATCCATTTATTCACGCCATTCATTTCATCATCTCATCGAAGCTGGCGAGACGTCGCCGATCGAATGTCAAAAACCGCAAGACGCGCAATAAATTGTTGTCTCATGGAGAGTTTCGCCGCATTCATGCATAATTGATGAGGGTTCAGAGCGAGCGCTAGAATTCCTGGCGGTCACGACTCGATCGGTCCGGAGGCAGCGGCCCCGGCAGCCATTTTGTGAAGCCTGCCCGCCACGGGTGCGCTGCATCGTGAATAATAATACCTTATGATTATACTCTACCACCCCGCGCTCTGATATAACAATAAGTAACCCAATTTAAAAAGACGTAGCGATGCATGACATGATATGTGAGTATTGTAAACAGTCTTAGCTTTGGCACGCAACGTGCAATTAATACAGAATGATCATTATTAGTTTCCATTGTTACCGACATGCACAACTAAATAGAGCATGCGGAGGTGTAATACATAATAAATCCAATGGTACAATACGATACAAGGCGGTAACTCTCACGCACGGCCATTGTACCGTGGAATCGTAATCAAAAGTCTTCTCTCTCGGAACGAGCAACTCATCGTTAATAGAGAAACGTTTCACAACAATTAGCTTTAACAAGAGCGGCCGACTTATGTACCATGATAATGCTTTGTTGTCTTTGAGTTCGTGAACTAATGATAACACGATTTAATTTTCCACTGTTGTTTGGGGTCCGTAAACAGAAGTTTCAGCTCTTGATTGTATTGTGAGTCTGTGAATAGGTTGCGGTCGGGCTGAGCCCTGCCCGCCCTACGGCTAATACTCATTAGGCACGGATGAAAATCTGCCGCGCGTTGACTCACATTAATGCAAGCAAAATGAAATACTCGTAGCGCCCGTCCGTCTACCCCACAACCGCAAAGAGCTCCGCCAACCTCCACACTCCAACCTCCACATGCCAACCTGCATAATATAAGAGAATGCGTAACCATGAACTACGAATTATTACGCTACTTGGGCACTCGAGAATGCAATTATGCTCTACTAGAAAGGAAGGCATAATTAAACTGTTAAGCAACTACGGTTAAAGATAATTCTTAACAATTTATTCGAGCATTTGACACAAATTTAAGTCGAGAAAGTAAAGAGGGTCATAGAAAAGTCAGACAATGAACATCCTACGAGCTGAACTGTAAACAATGCCTTCCTGATTACAAAGACGAATCACAACACAATGATGTTGAAGAGATGATGGGATTGATTGTATTAATGTATTGTAAATCGGATCGGAACACATTCTTAACAAATTCAAACTTCAATCTAAGAATATTTTTTTTAAGTATTTTATTAATTTAAACTACAAGAATCATTTCGATTCGTTTTTTTTAATATTCAGTTTATTTTTATTCCTTTGTGAATCATTCGTATAAACAGTATAAAAACTCATCCGAGTATAACGATAAATATTGTTCAATCTGGAGACTACTTTTTTTGCAAATAACTACAAAAACAAAGGCAACAGTGTTAAAATTAATGATTAAGGAAACTCAGACGAGGTATCTAATGACAAAGTGCATGTCGAACATGGAATGGAAGGTGTATAGTAACAGCTACAACAAGACAGCTGCGAACGCCAGCCGCACTTCCTGTAAGCCCAACGACCCATTGTTATGACGTCTAAAGTCGACACACCGAGTTTTTTACGACACATTATCGAATAAACCGTGATAGTTAACACGCCAATGACTTTCGTAGGTATAATTATGTTCTACCTACGATGTGACATTATACATTTATGTTCGTGACACGCAGATAAAGAATCTTAAGTGTAGTTATCTGTCTAAGTATGCGCATGACTTGCCGAACTAAATAGCAATATAATAGAACTGACATGCGATAAGCGTATGCCTTGACATTATTAGAAGGCAAAAGCAAGGAATACCTACTGGCAGTATAAAACCGAGTTAAGGATCGAGAATTAATTGACAGTAAAGACTTCAACGCATAAAATATTTAGTAAGCTTACTCACTCAATTGAAGTATAATGTACTAGTACATAGTCCCTCAACGGTGGAAATATATTAGATACATCACAGTGCGTTCAGTGCTGAATCTATCCGAAACCCTTCTGCGTATCTCATTATCTACATGGTCACAATCTCGGTAACACTTATCTACAATTTACCTGCGCTAAGATTAGATACTGATGTTATTGTACTCGATTACTCGAGGCTCGTTTGTGTGAAAAATATCATTATTTTTTGCACATATAGTAGATGTCGGAACAAATTGTAGAGGCGCTGGGAACGGAGCCCCGTCGTGAGATCGGAAAGTCGTGATCGCCTTCACGACGCCCCTTGCGCCTCAATTCACTAATCAAATAGCATAGCATTGTTGGCGAGATGGATTCTTTGCACACATTTCACTTTACACACGAATTATTTCCTTGACTTTGTAGCATTATTAATTTTTCCAGCATATTTATTTTTTTGCTTCAACTGGTAGTTCTTTTACAAGGTTGGAAATGACTCAGTTGCAAAATTCATCGTAAAACAAATCCATAAAACTAAGCAGCGTTAATCAGTCCTATGAACACAACAATTTGACTACACAATGCATCTTAAATTGTCATTTAATGTAATCATTATTTAATTTTAACAAACCAAAAGAAAACCAGGAGATCATATTTTACATACATCAACGGAAACTAATCCGCCCTCATCGTAACGTATAACTAAAGGGGTGGTAGCACCCCTCGGTACCCCGGGGATTATTCAAAGCAGGCATTAAGCCCTAGGGCCATTACCGGCGGCAGGTTATCAGAGGTTTTCCTGAAGGAATTGCAAGCTACCGCTATGTTGAAGCCTTGGAAACACGCCAAACGATGCTTCGATACGATGACTGTTATCTGATGAACGAAATTTGCATATCACATAATCTGTCTTCAAGAATAATAATATTATAGTCAGGTTTTGAAGCGACTTTGACTTATATGCGTACCAAACTAAACAAAATTAAATAATAAAAATGCATTTATTACTTTTTGATCAAATCAACACAGAAGAAAAATAAACAAAGTACCTACAATACATGCAACCTCAACATTACAATCTATGGCTGCGTTACTTCTTGCGAAATATCAAAGTCTATACAAAACCAACAATCTCGCCTATTAATAAAAGCATCCACGTTGAAACACAAACAACTAAACTAAACTAAAGCAAAACTTCCTCACTCAATAACAGCAAAGTTAAACAAAACTCTGCTATTGGGTATTCGCCAAATTATGGAACAGAATACTTTGTCTAAGTATACTTGAGAAACCTTCCACGTTATCAATAAAATGGACTTTGTAACAAGTACTGCGACCTCTAGACATTTCAAGGGCAACGTGAAAGTGTGTGTACCTAGGTAAGTAGGTGGGAACAAATATCAATTCATTATAATTCATACTTAGTTTTAAAATTACAATACAATACAAATCACAAATTCAAGAAAAAAATAGAGGCTTAAAAACACAAAAGAAATAGCATAAACACCTATTGTAAGAAATTGTAACAAACTAAATCTTTATTTAAAGAAATAATTAATATAATAATTAATATATAATATAATAATTAATATATACGTATAATTTTTAAATTTCTGCTGAAAGATTATTGAACTGTGAGGGGCAACAAGAGGAAAATGTCGCAAATTGAAGCACCACAGCGTAAGGCGAAAGTAAGGGATGGGGAATACCACCCAACACCCACACGCAGTCTGTTTACTGTCGTGTCGTGGATCGAGGTGAAGCCGGGGGCGAAACTTTGATTAGTTATTCTTTTATTTACGTTGACAAGCCCGTTTATTGGGAATAACCGTGCAAAGAAGCTCTGAAGTATGCTAATTTCAAAATAACTGTGAGAAACTTCCAGCTGTGTTGCGTGGCTTCTTGTTTACGAATATAAAATTAAAATATCCTTCCCGTTAACGAAAATATAATTATTCTCTTCAAATATACTATTACTAATTATAATTATTTTAAAACGTTTTTATTGTAATGTGAAAATTTGCATGCCTACATGCCTATAAGGTAGAACATAAGTGGACTTCATCTAGTTTAAGACCTGTATACAATTTTCTGGCAAATAACATTATCTTATCTTATCTTATTGGTTCCGGGATTTAGTACATCTAAATTGCCAAACAAATCGATAATATCAGCTTCAAATGAGGGCAATGTTCTCATTAGACTCAATTCACAACGTTATCGATCTAAACAACAGATTCAATGATGATCTAATTTCCGTCCTAATAATAGGCTTCTCTTAATTGGATCAATATTTAATCATGGCTTATTCCGCTCCTGGGTGATCTCCATGGCAACGACATAACAAAAACAAAAGTACGGTACTGACAAAACATCCCTTATTTTATTTTATTTGCAGGGCCAGCCCTCGACCAGCTGATTCTATTCATACAGCGACAACGCCTTTACATCTGTTCCCTATGAAAATGTTTGATGTTTGAAACAATCAGTCATCTAAGATTTTATTACTCAAATTAGTTGGGAATAAACATTGATTTTGAAATAAAGGCTGTAGCCAATATTGCCACCTCTGCAATGCGTCGGGCGAGTAGCCGGCTGAGATGCTAAAGGTTGCGGGTTCGTATCCCGCTGCGGGGCAAGCTAATATTTGTTCCGGGTCTGAGTGTTATGGTACCATGCTACTCGTAGTTCCTGATACCCACGAGTCCACGACACATGGAATCCTAGTGTGGGATCAGGACTATGTATGTGACTGTTGGGTAAAGTGTTATACGGCTAATTACCAGTGCTTTCCATCTTTTTGCTGACGTTTCGAGTGGCTTCTGAACTCAGTCTCGAAACATCAGCAAAAAGACAAAAACAGTGATAACTAGCCGTATATCCATTTTAAGATGTCTTGCCTTTGTTTTAAAATCACTGTTCATTCTTAGCCACAATAGTTTAAATTCTATAAAGGCATCATTTCTATTTCAATGGTTAGCATTATTGACAATATTAAAAGGCTGACTCAGTGTAGAACGTATCAATTTACAGATTATGCTCAGCAATTTCTACACACGTGTGTATTACAGAGAACGTATCAAATTCCAATTAAAACGAGATTAAATGCGCGGTAAGCTCGTCCTAAATAAAGGTAGGTACGTTGGTATAACGGACTCTGTACGTCAACCCTTCTCTTGCGGCTCGCGGGAACACAAAAGGCCTCCAGCGCGCTCTGTGCTACCCTCCGCCTGGCCTCACCCTCTACTCTACTTTATTCAAATATAAAAGAAAATAAACGTTTATACGAGTCATACATTTTCGAAGCGAGCTCAAATTATTATTCGCGACCAATTTGCTGTTTCACGGTCACCTCCTTTGTTCATTAGAAACGCAAACGCTACGGTTCATTTACTTTAACGCATTGAGATAAGAACTCTATACTTACACCAAGTATGTATACCTAACATATGTATAAAGCGTATGCTTGCTTATACCGTTTATATGAGTTATACTAATATGAAGAGAAAACAACGAAATTCTCGGAGTATTCGATCGTGTCCGCGTAAATATCCGAATTGTATTCACATTGTCGTGTCAACATCACATTTGAATATTCCATTATCAAGTCACGACGACCTACATCCATATTGGGTTTCAGCATCACAAATAAAACCACCAAATTCGACCCATGTCATCGTTATCGTGTATGCAACTACCTCTACGTATTTATCTATAGTTACTTTTGAAATTGGATCAAAGTTTCTGAGTAGGTATAAGATGACATCACTTCTGCAAATTAATTAGACACCATAAATGCAATGTTCAGCTTGATGAAAATTGATATCAGAAGCATGTGTCCGATTAAAGTCAACGACAATGACTCATTCACCTCGACTCGACTAACGATAGCGTTTATCGACTGTTGAATCAAATTGCATGTAAACCGGTTGCACGAATAAATTGCACGGGTTAATTCGATTTATGAAATGTAAATGCCAGCGGTTTAACGGCAAGGCCAGCGCTATCGGGCTAAAATCAACTCTTTGTAGGCCAGCGAGCGAGTAAGGTAGCATAATGGCATTCCTATAAATGTACAGTAGTCAGTAGCGCAAGTACGAATCGTGATAGTTTCGTTTTCACGCTTCAATAGCATCGTTGTTTGCGCTTTTATTCGTCAATTTCGTTGTCTAATAGCCTCGTCAAGTCCAGCTTTCGAAGATCCCCGATATAATCATGAGTTTCGCGTTTCGCTTGTTGCTGCATTGGCCAGCCAGAGGTCTTTGTTGATTTGCCGTAGTGTTCCTCACGCAGTCGCTCCACGTGACGTCCGCACTCCATAATCGCCCATAGACAATTTGTTGCGTAACCCAGAACGACAAACTTGTGTTTTGTTATTCAGTTGACGACTCTCGGCCTTTACTTTCTCGACCTCCATAATCTCGACTTCAGCAGCTATATTAAGTTAAACTTTCTTGGACTCTGTTACGTGTGCCATTTTTATTCATATGAGCTCTACTTTGAATTTGATTATTGATTTAAATATGACTTATTAACTGCAAATAAGTAGTTAAGTATACCAATGTTGCGTCTGTGTTACATGCCTTATACCCATTTTCACCGACCAATTACTGGACACTTAAGGCATGACAAATTGACAGGTTTCTGTAATAAACTGAAAGAGTTGACATGCGTAGGTAAGTATCTCGTAAGCGTTAGTAAGGGACACTTACTAAATAGGTGAAATTGAGCATAAATCAGATTCGTTTTTGTTTATTTACATTTCAGTTGATTTGTTTTCAAGCTTCCACATTCTTATGGTTTGCTGAATTCTATTTTTGTATAACTCTTCGATCAGATGACCCAACTGATGTTAAGCTGTAGCCTAGCTTGTTACCTATAGATAACTTTGTACAAGCGTTTTGTTCTTAAAAATTTGTAGAGCAATAACTGCTTGCCTTATCTTCTAATGTTTTACGTTCCTTGTCCTCGAATACATCTTCTCGATTTTAGATGTCTTCTTATTAGGAGTTGTTGGAGAGAATTGGTACCTACATGTTATGTTATGTTTGCTACACATGCAAAGTGACTATATAGTTTGAAGTATTTTCCTGTTAGTAGCAATAATTTTAGCTGTGCGAATAGGTAGCAATAAACTTGGATAATAATTTATTTATTAGGTTATTACATATTACTTACCAACCTACATTACATGATTTTGCACACTATCTGTGGTTAGTGTGTTTACTTACAGTATTACAACATCATCAGTGTCTTGCGTAAGGCATATTGCTTTATTGATATTATTTTATAAAATTCTCGTTTATGTATAATTCATCAGACAAACAACAAGAGGAAAACCGACATTCGGGTAAACTGGTTCCATTCGCGTAAGCATGCGAATATAGCTATCAATAACAGGAAAGAAATCGAGGTGAAGCAGAAATAATCTTTACACTTGAGATACTGTGGTACCGGTTTAGACTTTATTTATGAAACACAGGCAAATTTTTTTTTTTTTTTATACTACTGGAATGGCGGAGCAAGCAGATGGCCCACCTGATGTTAAGCGGTAACCTCTGCCTATGAACAGTGCATTACCTCATAGGAAACCAAACCAACCAACCAACCAACCAACCAATTTATTGATTATCTATATATAAATTAAGACAGCGTTACCCAACCTACTCCTACTCAGTCTAGTACTTCTGTTCATAGATTTTATGTATTCCGTCGGTTGACCGATTTTACAGACGTGTGAGAATTAATCGCGTCTGCATTCTAAGGCACTCGTAATTTCAATTTGAATGTTAAATGTGTTAATATACCGATTTCCGAATGAAGAGATGGATTTGGCCATCAGAAATGTAGTTTTTTTTTTTTTTTTTTTTTTTTTTTAAATCTTTGATAGACCTTTATTTTACCACGATATCACCTGTTGGAAAGAGACGATGTGGCCGAAGATGGAGCACAAAGGTCTGGAACCCTCTAGCCTTGAAGATACCCAGATTATAGTTTTCAGGAAAGACAGACGACGGTAGTATATTCCACTCCTTAGCAGTGCTTGCTAATAAATCAAAAAGGCTCGAGTCATTGCCTCAACTCAAACCGTGGGTATTCATAAGTCATGCCTAATTAAATGTCGAGGTTCTTGACTCGATAGCTAGCTATGATACCAGAGGTACCTAGAGAACTATTTACTTTCGTATAACCATAAGCAGCCTTTATTTTCGTGAACGTTCAATACATTATATTGGCTTTGTACACCACCACCGCACGCATGTCATCACTGGTTATTACGGTTAATAAACGGTTTTAAGAGCATAAATTCACACGCGGCTGCTCGCTCGTTTCGCCAATAACAGCTAGACAAGGTAGCTAGAGCTTCGTTCAAGTCTCGCAGCGACACCTAGGCTATCAAAAGGCCGTTGGCCCCCTTTACAGGCGCGTGGGTCGGCATTATATTGTGCACCGCATTACCGAGGAGACAGTTACGTCTAACTAACGTTTCCTATAGACCCACATTGTTTCGTATCGCGTGAGTTAATTGTCCAATTACACAACTGCAACGTCGCGTCACGCAGCCTATTTGTGTATGCCCGTGCCGCCAACCGGCCCGCTCTCCGACGCTCTGTAGATGCCAAAAGCTATTAATTACGCCCGAAGAATAGAATATCTGTACGGTTTATCCCCCGGAGATGGCTACGGGTAATATATATATGTATTCTTTGGCTACGATTAACGACAACATTGATTAATGTCCGCAGCGTTCGTTTAACTCTTCTTTGTGTACGTTTTTCGGTTGTGTAAACGCGAATAACCTTCTTTCGGGTTGCTCAGACATAAATAGGCTCGCATCCGCCGTACGGATGAATAAATTATACACTCCGTGATACGGCGCAGATGCGCTTCGTAACTTTAACGTACTAACCTATCCCGTGAAAATTGTTTGTCTTTTTTGTGAGTCTTGGGAGTGTTTTTCATCGTTAGGCAATAATGGAAAGTGAACGTCGAGGTCGTTTCGGAAATAATCGCATCGATGCCAATTAACGGGGTATTTTCACTGAGGCGACGTCGCATAGCAACACGAAGCTGCAAAAAGGCGTTTGAAGCGCGAACAATAGAGAATGGAGATGAGATCGGTGAGCCGCGTCGGTCTTGTCGGACGGTTTGTGCCGAGCGCCGAGCGATAGCGGGCGTGCGAAGAATGCCAATGGAAACAACTTTACTGTTGGTTTCCTCGAAGTCGACACGCGTGACGAACCGAGAACCGGTTACACGAAGCCGCGCAGAAACAATGCATTAGCGATGCTTTTCATTAATTTAGAGCCACTCGCGGCATTTCTTACAAAAAGTGAGGAACGCACAGAACACTCCCAGAATGGAGACGGTAATGCAATAATAGCGATCAACGAATATTTACACACATGCTTACGATACAGGTACAAGTTTTATGAATAGTCTTGAAACTAGTTCAGAATGTGTTGCAATATCAACACTACGCTTACGAAACATTCGATTGATGCGAGACGATTTGGCGATGAGAAAGCGATCAGAAGCGTCTTACTAAATAGTAAACTGTGAAAGTTGTGAGAACACATGTTCTGCATCTTAGAATAATAGTGTTGCATCGAGAAATAATAAATGAAATATCACTAATGTCGAGCTTATTAGGAGCACTTCTTTGGCAAAGTTAAAAAGAAAAGAAACTATAAAGTTGAAAGAAACTGTTTGTAATTCATCACACATAATGTATGTCACCGTAATAAAGCATCTCGACGTACACTTATGACTCATACAGGAATACACCTACTTAAAGACAAGCGGAAGCTACAATAGGTTGAAGACGTAAGAGCTAGAAACTGTCAATTTCATCAATTTCTTATGCTAAAACAAACACCTAAGTGGTCTCAGATCTGATCAATAGCAGATAAAATAGAAACACACATTGAACTTACAGACAACTTGAAGGGTATTTGAAGGTGAACATGTATTAAAACACAGAACACACACACACAGCGTATTAAAAGTAGACTCTTCATAATGCAAAGTTTAATAAAACCACAAATAGAGATTGACACCGGTGATGATGAAATTCGTGATAACAATTTCATTTTGACAACATACACTTCTAAGTAAATGTTTGCGAAGAGAATGATATAGGTAGAACGTACTATTACCAAAGTACCTAGATTACTGTGTGGGTATGTATGCACACAGGCACAAACAGTTGAGCAAATAGTATTGTGCAATCAATCATTGTGCCGCCCCGTGCCGGTCGATTGTCGAGTCTGACGATACAGGCAAGGTTAATGATTACAGACGAACTAAATTGAACGTTGCTTCGCGAGCCACTTATAGCTTCCAGCGGATCCATCTATTTTTTTACTTGAATTATTAAAACCTGCTTATTTTTACACATAATAATCGCTTTATCTTTGATTAAGGTCAGTACAGACAGTCGCATAGAGGACGATGCTGTTTTTGATGTTCAAGGTACACAAATAGAATTAACGTGGCTAATTAAAATGATTTACTCTATTTCTCTTGTCAGTGCAAAATTTGTAGCGCAAATAACGTCAAAATATATACAGGCAATTTCAACGGCCACATCATCTCTCCCAACGCACCGGCACGAGATGATAAATTAAACTGACATAAAAGACATGAGAATGAAATGAGACGTCGTATAGTGAAAAGTTTATGAGGGTATCGCGAGCCGCCGTCTACGCACACCAGTTGGCGTGGGTTCAATTCCTGTTTGAAGTATTTTAGGAGCCAAGCACGGCTTCCACGGCCCGCAGCCGCCATGTTTACAAATAGGTACCAGCGCACACTCGATTCAATTCCTCAAGATTTTGTAAACATTGTGCCAAAAGAGATTGGTTGGCTCGGTTGTTAGAAATACCCCCCGTAATATTTCCATGCCATTCTCTTGATTTACTGAGAATTGGTTACGCTAAACTCAACAAACATTCTTAGCAGTGTTCTACAATTAGTTCTCATTGTGCCCGATTTATGTATTCTGTCTGGACATAGGTAGGTATTTGGAGCTGTTGCTATAAGTCAAGTCAAGTATTTTAAGTAGCCCCAAATTTTGAAATACAACGTAAACAAGTTTATGATAATGCTCATAAATAAAACAAGACATTCAGAATGTAAATTAAATCAGTGTTCAAAAATCGACACGAAGGTCAGTCTGGGCACTCCTGCGGCTAATTTACATTTCTGTACAGTTATGATGTAAAAGCAGGCAATAAGCTTTTAAAAGTCAATCGGGGTATAAATAATTGATGAATGAGTCTCCATTCCATCCCACGCGATGTCGCGGAAGAAGAAATCGAGCGAGACAGGAACTTCGATATCGATAAAATGACCGGTTTGAGAGAAACTGATGGTTATTCGTGGGAGAGAAAAACTAAATAAAACATGCTGGCCGCGGCGCGCCGGCGGCGGTGCAGTCCTGCAAAGGCTTTCAATAAATAGAGGTATAAAATGTATATTTGAACATCGTATGATTTTACGTGCCAACAGCGACTCTTTGAGGAGTTAAATCGAAGCAGCAGATTCTCGGCGTTAGAGTTTGAGATCTTAGGAAGGATATGGATTATGGACATAACAGTATTCTTAAATAATTAGTTGATAATAAATTATTAGTGATTGACAGATGATCATTTTGAAGAAATGTTTTGTGATAAGTATTTTTATTGAAATTTCTCAAATGACTCCACGCAATTAATGGATTTTTCCATCAACCGATATCAACTATCCCTTTGCCAATTTATTCCAAATTAGTAGACGCAAAAAAATCAAAAACGATGAAAAAGGAAACCGAGACCATAATACAAGTTTTACTAGTTCCTTTATTGCTTCAGCAAACACGTTTCGCGAAGAACGCACGATTTGGTCCGTTGAGTGCGCCGGCTACTCGGTCCACTATAATTGAGAATAACGACCGTTTGCAGAAACAAGATAAAATGAGATGTATTCAGTAACTTCTGAGTCCAAAGTCAAATGATGAAAACTGCCACATTACGCGCCTAAAAATAGGAACGAAACAAAAAGTCTCAAACTCGTAAATATTTCGACATTTTAGCCTCCAGCGAGTCGTTATTTTGCGTTTATTGAGTCGACTTGATTGCTCTGCTAAATGTTGACTGAAGCATTGAACTTGGTGATTTAGATTCGGATTTTTTAACTATTCTCAGGTCTATCAATTTTCTAGCGATTATGTTTATTGGAGTCAACAAACACATCAAAAAGGAAATGGCGTCTTTGAGAACATATAATAGTAAGTAGGTAAAGCAATCGCATTTGTTTCTAGCGTTTTTCACCACCACTTCCAAAAATACAACGGGACAGCTGTTCGGTAGCAAGCAACCTTGGAACCTGTCTGCTCGGTCGGGTGATCAACCCTTCTGAGATTTAAATAGGGACGACACAGATGTCAGATCAACGCAGAGTTAAATTTTTAGAGAGTGGATTTTAAACGAAACCATTTGCGATGATGATCATAAATGGACAGAATAAAAAACGAGTAGGTACCTTTTCTTTATTCAATGAAGAAACGTTTGAAGATAAAGTTCAAATTGAATCTAATGAACCAACGAATCTTGTGCAGACGGGTTCTCGTTCTAAAAATAAGTTAAATAGGCTCACAGAGAAACAGGTCAAAAACAAAGTTACTGTACCCGGTGAATCGACAAAAGGGGTCAGTGACTGCGCAGTGGGGTGGCACGGGGCGAGGGCCGAGGACGGAGGAGCAACGTAAGGGCCCAACCAAACACATCTGACTGAATTTACGTCGGTGATCTTCTGTCGCGTAACGCTGGCACACATCATTCTATAAACACAGCTCACACCGTAATTGACCAACTACAACGAGCGTAGCAAGCAACTGTACCTATTACACATACAAAATTACAAGACGGGAGATCGTCGACGTAAATTCCGTCACATCTGTTTGGGCCCTAATAAGTACCTACATTTGAAAAAAGAACCCTAAACATCTGCCGCACATGTGCGTTTCGTTTCATCCACTGGAATAATGCAAGTCTTTCGCGCAACCGCACTGACAGCGTAACTAGTATTATTTAATCTGTGCCGATACGCTTCAGCCCATTTATGCAGTAGCTTTTTGTTGCTTCACGCTTTGTGATCGCGAGCTTTCAAACGGACAATGGCGTTTTTATCAGAAAGGAAATCAATATGTTCGTGACGTTGCGTTCGTTAGAACGGAACTCTACGCGAGAAAGATCGCTTCACGTTTTAGCAGACACGTGATTTATGGATTATTGAGCCAAAACCGATAAGAAAAACTATCGTCGTAGCTCATCGCGGTATGGATGACCTAATAGTAATACCATTTTAGTACAGCGCGACTCGCGAGTCGTGTAATAACAGGTTGGCGCTGAGACTGCTCGGGGAGCGTCGACTGTACATCGATGCAATTCTCGGAACATCAGCACTATTTGGACAAAAGCCAAACACTTTCCTCAGCGGCGAGGGGAGAGGTGTGAAACGAGTTACTTCAATCCCTGAAGATAGAAATACGAGTTCATAACAAACATTTAACAAAACTGTTACAAAAGAATAAGCTTTTAGAGCTACTACATAGAAAGTAGTAATGTAGGTACAACATTGATTTGATGAAGAAGATACATTTTGAAATAATGGATATCAAGTTGTCGTAAAGGTCAGTTATCCACAAAATTATCAGGCTTAATGAAGAATGCAAATTGCAATTATGTGGTCTATAAGGTAAGGAAAACATCAACTTAATAGTAAGGTTGAGCCGACTGACAGTAAACGTACCGGTAAAGCCGGAGAGGCAAAGATCGTGAATTGCGGCCTTTGACTCTGAGTCCCCCGGGGTGAGAAGAACTCGTCTCGGCCCACGAAGGTTCCCTCGCACACAATGGAGCATGATTGTTGTTAACCTTTGTAAAGCACCGGACAAAAAAAAGACGAAGCTTTTAAAGGCGTTAAAACAAAATCCATTAACGATAATGAAAGTGTAGAAACGAATTTCACAAGTAACCATATTAACGGTTTCAATAATAACAAGCAAAATGCAAATTAAAAGGCTGAATTCAAACAAGTTCAATAATGTGCTGAGAGCGTTATTTGGAAACTCGTAATGTTCATAATTCTGCGTATAATAAAATTCAAAATGTCGTAATCGTAATCGGTGGCGTCTGCGCAGGCAATAGAGGGGATGGGGGAGGGAGGTAAGTCCCGTTAGGAGAAAGTAGCTGCCGACACGGCGCAGCGCGGCGGCGCGCAAAGCGGATCGTGACGGAGCAAGAACGCTTAGAACCGACCGCAGCAAAGTGCGATGCTCGATCCGATTTCATCGAAACGCCGAACCTAATTATGATAATTGGTAATTAAATCAATCAACAACAAATAGATAGGTCCTTTGTTTGCATAAGGACAGATGATTCTCAAAAAGATAGATTCGAAGTTAGGACAGATTCTCAAAAAGACAGAAATGGTACATTGTTTGGGTAAAAGTGTGGTCATTCTTACATAGTCACACTATCGTAGTACACTACACTATTTGCACTATTTGTAGTACACTACAAATTCAATATCAAGATAAGGCTCTTCCGATGCTGACTTCGAAAACATCAGCTTATTCGTTGATATTATGGACAAAGACATACTTCGAAGTATTCATGATTGCGTTCCTCACTTTCTCTTTCAAGTATAATGGAAGCAAAATCTAGATAATCACCGGAGAGTGACCAATTCATCGGTGCAAAAAACACATCAATCACACTGTATTGCTGAAGATTGTATTCAATGAGTATTGATTTTTGCGAATCATCGGCTCTATAAATTTTATCTGTATTTCAATGACACCATAAAGCTGCAATCTATAGCTACAAAAAATCAAGTAAATGTTCACCTGGCATTTAGAGTTTCTGCGTAAATGTTTGTATTCGTCGAAATGTAGAACGTTTCGCTTGAGGCAAGAAATTCAAATTTTATTGTATTTTTTGTTGATCACAGCTCATCAATACACACCTTGAGATAGCGAAACCTGATTTTGCGAAAACTAGGAGACCTAACACATATGTTTTGATTCAGAGTGTCTCATAAATATCATTAGTTTAGCTAGGAATGCCAATGAGCATAACTGTTAAAATCGTTGAATGACATTCGTAGCTAATGATATTTATGAGACATTATAATTTAAAAAAATGCGTGTTAGGTCTCCTAGTTTTTGCAAAATCAGGTTTCGCTATCTCAAGATGTGTCGATGAGCTGTGATTAGCAAAATATGCAATAAAATTTGAATTTCGCGCCACAAGCGAAACCTTGCACTTTCGTAATGAATGGCATAGTCTGCTCGTAATTCTACCGCTGCTGAAGTTTTATTTAATTTGTACAAATGCAATCAATGAACAGGAAAATCACCAAAATAAAAAAAAACTGTAACTATTCGCGCAACTCATAAACACACATACATACTAACTAGTATGCAATTCATTATATTCAGCAGCTGCTTACTTTTTGTTGGCTTTTTAATCGCAATTACATACATATACCTATCTATGATGATTACAGCGGGTAAGTAAATGAAACGTCGTATAAAGAGTCTGATTACTCAGGGGCGGAGTGCAGCGCAGCTTCCAAAGCAATTATTGCGCAAGCGCTAAAATAAAATCATGGCAGCGATAAATAATGTTTCATAACTCGACACGGCAGGCACTAGACTGAGATGTGATCGTTGGGAACTGGTCAGACCGGTCGCTGTTGGCAGTTCGCAGGTGGCGCGCGCGCGGCGCTGCTGACACTCAGCCACTTGGCGCAGCCAGCACGACCCTGAACATGCTGCACTTTACCGCAATTACTGAAAGCCGAGCCGAGCCAGCGCATAAACTGGTGGAAATTTTCGTCGGAGAAACGCTCGCTATAAAGGCTAAAGCAATTATTTTGGTCGCTAATAACAAGTTTTTACAAAGCCGTAAACAAAGTTACTGCAATGCAATGATTTATGTTTATCGATTTACGATTCTGGGAACGATTATTATAATAATAGCAAATTTACAGTCCGATTTTATTTCATACATAGGTAGATACGCTGCTGAAGTGCTGACAAAAATGCAAACGAATGAAAGGAATGACATTCGTTTAACTAAAACTAGCGATCTACGCCCTTGCGAAGCCGGGGCGGGTTGCTAGTAATATAAACCTTCCGTGAAAAATTATCTAACTGATGGTGAAAACCGCATCAAAATGCGTTGCGTGGTTTAGGAGGAGTTAGCGAAAATCCAGGTAGACGTGGAAAGCGACTTTGTTTTATATTATGTAAGGAAGGATAAATTGAAAAAGG
The DNA here is from genome assembly GCA_932527175.1 of Operophtera brumata. NCBI lineage: Eukaryota > Metazoa > Arthropoda > Insecta > Lepidoptera > Geometridae > Operophtera > Operophtera brumata. The sequence continues at coordinate 37,854,943 of OW052225.1, forward strand.
AAGTAATAAAAAATAACGTGATCGTTGTAAATTTTATAGTTAAGTACGAACTGACTACGAACGAAGTATGCATAATATCAATGCTTTTCTGCTCATTAAATTCAGTATTGCTCGTTAAATATTCAATTCGGCTCACAACAAGTGATTTACATATTATTTATTCAGTCACATGTCTAATACCTACAATACACTTCTGCTATTTAGCTTCAATTGTCTAGTTTACATTCATTTATGAAATGACGCTCACATTTCTCACCTTTAAATACGTCGTCAATAGACTTCTTGCTGTGACAATAACAACGCTGGATAATATAAAATTACTAAACATTTACGTTAGCCATTATGCCTTGCAGTCAGTTGCGGTATATAATAAGTAATTAATTTTGTAAAAATTAAAAAACCCCCAACTCTGAACGGCTGAACTGATTTTGATCAAACAAAGCTAAGACAACTCCCGACAAATACACCTTACAAACAAACAAAAAAAGAAATCGGTTCATCCGTTCGGGAGCTACGATGGGACAGACAGACACACACACACACACACACACACAGACACGTCAATCTTATAACACCCCTTCGTTTTTTGTCGGGGGTTAAAAACGTTGTCCATAAAACTCTCGGATCTTTACTTCATTATGTCTATCAACTTCTTGTTTGTCTTTGTCACCAGCTCTTGCGCAATGTGTAGTTTACACGTAACTAATTTCACACTATTTAATATTACTAGCATTTCGTAAGTTACGGCAAATGTATCCGTCGTCGACTCCATGTGACCGGTATAATTATTGGGTCTTAGAAAGTCGTTTAAAATTGCATGTTTCGCCGCGCCGGGGACTGGTTTCAAGATATACATACCTACTTCCTATGATATATTATGTGAATGTGAAACTCGAGCATAACCGCCATGCATACCATAAATACTGATACATGACAATGGCAGATGCATTCACTCGTAAACGTTATACATTTTATGCGGGCAAAATATTTTAATGATTCTAATTATGATGATTAAATCTTTCGACATGACATTTTCTGCATGCTTTTAATTTTCAAGTGTCACTTGTCTAACCTCAGTATAGAAGTCCACTTTGACTTTTCCTAGTACCTATATGATAGATGATCCTAGATACTTAAATCTCTTTACTGTTGATCACCTAAATTACTGCTTGTATGCTGTAATCAAAACCAAGGGCAATGACTTTCATTCAACATGCGGGCTCATTAATGCACCCATTGCAATAACGATTACTTACCAATACTTATATAATTGCCAGTAGCAGTTTTAAAGGTGAACAACTGGCTCACTCCATCCACATACAGTGCTACAGGTATACAACACAATTTCTCGACCCTCGGGGTAGGGTAGGAACAACGCCGCGCCGCGCCTTTGTGTTTTCAATCCACAATAACACGTGTTATTATTTTCCTAGACTAATATTTGATGTCTTCTCCAAAATGAGACAATTGTTAAGTTTGCAATCTGTTAATCCATCATTAGCTAGTGTTGTGTAACACAAGTGTGTTGTCTGTCTACGGCGTTTGGTGACTCTATCGATCGATATTATGTTTGTTTATCCGTTAGTATGAATGAATAATGTAGTTTTTGTGACTTTATCAACGATCATGATATGAGAAAGTGACAGCTGTTTATCTATCTTTCATATCGCGATGTTCACTTTAGCTTAACTCAAAGAGAAACCACATGCCATATCCAAACACAACATGAAGCTTATCAAAAGATAAGATGAGATTTATCTCTACAAAACACACAAGAAAGAAAAAAAAGATTGTAGGGTTATAAAAACTCAAGGGCGAATGCGTCAAAACAGGTACCCACACATATTTGAAAAAACAAAACAGTTACCTTCTAAAGCGAATTTTGGCTGGAATGTATTTAACAATAAAATACCTGAATAAACCCCTCGTCCCAAGGATTATGGACAACAATAGGGACAAGTACTCCTTGCAAATCCCACATACATAAAGTTTTATTATTACTCTCCGCTCCATTTTACAATCGTAATGTGGACAATATTACCGTATACGGTGAGATGACACCGGTTTTATTACGTACGACGATACGAGGCTTGTTATAAAACGTATTAATAAATGAACTGGGTGAATCAGGCATGGTCTTCGTACTTTCACCGGCGACTTTCTTGGTCGCCAGTTCTACACAAGATATACTGGTTTGACTCGTTCATTTGACCTCTTTGTAGTTTGTATTGTTCGCAGCTTTAAATTCTTTTGTGATGGCTGTCAATATGCATACACTAATAAACACTCGGAAACGTCAACGCTGCTCGCAATAGAAAGTTTATGATGATGATATATTAATGTGTTATCATAGACATAGTAGCTTCGTTATACCGTTAGCTTCATTGTAGTCAGTAGCATAATTAATACGTACCTACTTATTTTGTCTTTGCCATTATTTCTTGTTGTGTTTACCTTTCCATTCCTTTCTGAAGAATTACTTACCACAGTAAATTCTCAATGTAGAAGGCTGCTTCAACAAATAGCCCAGCTATTTCTTTACAATTACATTACATAAATAATATGGACGTATTTTTCCGTTACAGTTCTGTATTAATCATAAACGCGTTCAATTCATTACACACGCATACGCCCGCAGCGCAGGTGTTTAAATAATAATATTACAAGCTCGATCCGAGACTATAAAAAACTTAATCATTCTGAATTATGATGAAGTTGAATAACATCGACAAAAAATCATGAGACCGGTTCTTGGCACTACCACAAATAATTGGTTTGATGAGAATTCGGCTCTGGTAGACTACCTACTAGGTACGACTACTACGAGTTTCGAAGATATTCAAGATGACACATCACCGATAGCGTTTACCGGTTCTATAACATGTTCCTTTTTCTCTTATTTATAGCGCAGATCGATGTTTCACGAATTCCTTGAAGAGATTAATATTATATGCTCAAAATAAAAATATATACACGAGCAAAGCAATATTGCTTTAGAGATTCCCAGAAACCAAAACAAGAATCTGATAAATTTGGAAGTAAGTAACTTCGAAGGTTAATCACATAAAAGTAAGTACGTGAGATAATTGTACAAATACGTGAAAAAGATATGAGTATATTATACCAACAAACATAAAGGAAGGCCAGCTTAAAAAACTAGAAAACAAAGACAAAAATTGCATTGGTTCCGATTTCCGAACAATTGTGTGTGTATACTTTATTACGTTTGAGCATGAAAGGTGCGGCGAGCGCAGGGAAAAGAAAATAAACCTATAAAAGAGGGTGGTAGTGGTACCTCGTGTGTGGTGGCCTTTAACAAAGGGAGACTGGAACGTGTTGTTTCAACCCACTTTATAGTACATAAATACATGCACGACCCGGGCTCGGCAAACCAACATCTGAACTCTCTGCTATGTCTATTCTATCTATATACAGATGCAATTAACAAACGCCAATAAGATACAGTAGCTAATATAAGTGTACAATAAACCTGATCAAATAAAAAAATATTAAGAAATATCACTCGAAAACGCCGTGTGTGACCCCGTTACTCAGTTGCCTGATTGAAATTTAGATTTCGAAATGATAAAACCAAATGTATTTGTCGTCCGCAGTGACCTCTGCATTAAACTCGCTGAAGCATAAATAATATACATGCATACGCAGATGAGGGCTGGGCTGGACAAACAAAGATACTGATTTGAATGTGAAATTAAGGATGGTGTGGTGATCTCGATTTCCAACAAAAACACGTTTATAATTTAAGGTGACAAAAAACAGGGCGCGACGATAAAAAATAAATGTTTACTTAATTTACGGTGACTGCCATATTCAAAATCTATATGCTGATGAATATTCAAATTAATCCTTTTAGGTAAGTATATAAAACAGAATGTTATTTATATACTTAAAACAACGTTACCTGATTCAAACTTTCTCTTGATTCTCATTTAGACTAAGGTTAAAAATTGCGATTTATTTCAAATATCGCAATTTAGTTTCAATATCTTGCTCTTCCTATTAAAGACCAATCTTTATCATCATTACGTTTATCGCAATCTCCTTTTATATATCTTCTTTATAAATATAAACACTACGCAGCGACAGCACATGGTTTATTAAAATCTAAACGAGAAACATCTGCTGCTCTATAAAAGTAGTACTTTATTTAGCTGAATATAATTATCAAGGACAGGTTTCGCATCGTCCTTATTTATGGAGCGAGCCTTCATTATATTAAGCCAAGTATAATTTATCTGGAGATTTCATTACGTAGATAAATTATAATTAGTAGAATAGTGCTAAACCTACCTAGTTGTTAGGTTTCCGTACCAAATAGTCGTCGTCGTTTCGTATGAGGTAGTGCTGGCCTCTGGTGTCAGAGTTTGTCAAGCCGCCCGAGGGCCTCTGACATGGCTTATCGACTGCTATTAATCAATAACAGCCGGGACCGACAGCTTAACGTGCCCTCCGAAGCACAAAGCGATGGAAATCCACACATAACTTAGAAAAGTCATTGGTGCGGAGCCTAGGATCGAACCCGGTATCGTTGGATTCTGAGTTGCACTATTGAACCGTTAGGCTACCATCGTTAGGCCCAAATAGTGCCAACTGCCAACGCTACCATTTTACTAAGCCTACGCCGCGCCCCCGTCTATCTGTCTGTCTGTTAGTCCGTCGTTCTCGTCTAAAGTCTTTACAGGGGTATATCTCGGCAGCCGTAAGAAGTACCAAGTTGAAATTTTCACAGATAATTTGTTGTATGTGGCATGAACCTTGGCAAATAATAAAACTGCAAGAAACTAATCCCAAACTAACTACATAACCAAAAACATACTAAATAAAACCCTATTAATTGTATTTAACCTCGCGTAATCAAACTGGCATTGGCCATTTTTTTGACTTCACTGCTGTTGTCGAGAATTAAATCAAAACAATAGTTATAATAATTGTTTTGATTAATTAGAGGCATAAATAAAGTGAATTAATATTTTTCGAGTTATGGAATGACAACTGGAGAGCAATTCTCGTGCTTTAGAGATAAGTCGAATTCGACATATGTCGAAAAAAGATGGCGAATGTCGAATAAAATCTAAATTTGCTATTCTCGTGATGTCACAAATAGATATACGTCGACCAAAATCATTCAAATCGAATACGATTTGATGGTTATTGTGACATTTTCGTGACATTTTTTGTAGATATTCATGCTTCGACATTATCTCTAATTTACAGATAATCTCTACAATCCGAGAATTGGCCACCTGAGACTTGATTTCGGAACCCTACACTACGTGTGGTTTGCGACGCATTTCGCCGGTTTATTATTTCTAAATATAATGTCGCCTTATTTTCACGTTTAATAGAAACAGCAGCAGTATCTTTCCAGAATACAAAATTCTCGTCAAACCCGACCCGAGTCTCCTTCTATAGTTTCAATATTGTTTTTTTTGGTATTCTAGCACAATTTAAAAACTTTCAGACATAGCAACAAAAATGCTAGGTTAAAATTGTTGGGCGGGCCACGTGTGACGAATACACCCTGATAGATGGGGACTTTGGCACCTAACACAGATCGTAATACTTATTTCGTGACAACGATCGTCACCCAGTAGTGGTTCCTTCCTAGGCACCGAAGCATGCCTTAAGAAACGGCGTGACTGACGAGATTAGAGAGGGTAGAGAGAAATGCCTCCAGGCACGTGGGAGGAGATGAGGGCGACCTTTGCCAAATATAAGTAAAGAAACGGTTCAAAAAAAAATAAGGGAATTGTGATTACAACTTACCTTTCTTATTTATTTCAACTGGTTCGCGTTCTGGTGATGTTCCTGAAACAATACATAGATTAAATTAATCCTTTTTTTCGCGGTAGCTTGCTAGTTGTAATTCTATCTAGTCGAAGACAAATTCCATTTTCCTATACCCAAAGGGATTCATGTGTTTAAGGAAGGCGTTCGATTTTATTTGTCACAAAAGACTACCACAAATACCACAATGGCTGCACAAATACATGTGGCATTCGGGGACCAGCACATGACTTGCTAAGTGTAAAAAATTCGAAATATAACTGTCACAAGACTAGCATTATTTAGATCCGAATTCTTAAAAAAAACAGTTATGGCGTTCATCAAGGCAGCATTCATGGTCCATTGTTGTTTCTCCTCCACATCAGTGACCTTCCAAAATCTGACAATCATAAATGTATTCTGTTCGCATTCTGTAGGTATACTATATCAATAAATGAATAGTCCAAAGTTGATAAGCATAACATAACTATGAACAAAACTTAAATCACGCACTAGGTTCTGCTATTAAGGCTTAAAAATAACGACATCAAAGTAAATATAGAGAAAACGAAGTTTTCCATTTTCTTACCAAGAAACAAAAACACAAAACAAACAACAAACAAATTTTTTTTTTAATGTATCACAATGGCGAATTATAGAACATACGTCTTACATAAAGTCTCTGTTCTTGGAAGCAGCATGCCGACTGTGTTTGCTCAAGACTTAACAGTTTTGCATATCCATTACGATGACTTAGCTCAGGTAGTACCGAGAGAGGCTGCTATTACCACTTACTATGGTTATGTCAACTCTCTTTTACGCTACGTGATAATAATCTGGGGTAGATAAGTCAATATAGAATACCCATTTATAATTCAAAAGAGATTACGCGATAACATTACGGATATACTTTGTTGGCTTTTGTTGTTTGTCTTAAATAATTAGGTTTAATTTAACTATGTAATTAGGTTTAATTTAACTGACTAATTTTACATAACTTCTTTACTAGTAAATCGAATAAATTTCTAAGGCTACATTCAATATGTATTCCTGCCTATAAAGGCAGGTTTTAGTAAGCGAACTAAGACTTATTTGTAGCAGAAGGCTGAAACCTTGTTAAATAAATTATAATGATTATGAAAACAACAAAATATTTGCATGATGTTATTAAATCGTGTGGGTATATAAATATATTATTATTCGCGCATAATCTTTCATTGTGTGCGTGTACACACAGAGAAAGACAAAGATAAAGATTAATAAATAGTTAGTTTCCTTAAATATTCACGGGTTGTTTTAAGAAAGGGGTTAAAGATCATTCATAAATTTATTGGAATTTCAAAGTTCAAAGGGTGAATAATGAACGATGTTGAAAATGCCAATTATTTTTGATTGAAAATGTTTATTAAAATCAATTGCAAAGACATTATGAACTGAATTATTACCGAAAATTAGCCTTAATTTATTTCAAAAGGTCAATTATTTTATTCGGTAAATATTTATAAGGTTGTCGAGAACATAAGATACTCGTATGGACCGGTATCGGCAACCTGTTTCGGCGAGGCGGCTAAAAGGTATGGGAAATAACCTTCTTTTTATCGCATATATTTGTAAAATCTGGTAATTTAGTTATATTCGTGTTATTTGAGAAAGCTTTAGGCAATACTAAATTGATTAACGTCGTTAGGTAATACTATAATAGTACTGTACATTGTGTATTTGTGATACCGGGGTCGTTTAAATAGATTAGGTATTGAAAACGAGTGTTTACCATCGTCATGATTCACGAGTTTGTAATAACATTTACGTCCGAGTATCATACGACGTTTTTTAACAGTTAAATAATATCTTATGTCACTAAATACCTATCCTGAGTTTAATTTTTCTTCGTCTATTATAGTCGACATCAAGTTATTCTGATTTTATAAAATTCCTTGCTAGTAAACTTTTATTGGACTTGAAGAATATACTGCCAAAGGAATGATTAAGGAGTTTTTGATTGTAAGAAAATTGGCAAAGAGAATCTCGAACATTCCGTTTTTATTTTAAATCTTAGATTCGTCTATAAATTATTTTTTCTTCGTTTAGAATCGACATTATATTATACTCATTTGTTTATAAAACTCTTTGCTACTAAACTTTTGCTTGTAATGGAACAAAGACAATATTGTAAAGAAATCCGACGAGTACGGTAAAATTTACTTTCAAGCTACCTATGTTTACTGGCAATGTATGCACACTTTTCGAGCAACAAAAACAAGTATTGAAAATTTATTCATAATCATTATCCCTTATTCTCTCTCATTCTTCAAGAATTTATAAACTTTTTAATCTTTGACATGATCCTTGTTAACCTCAATATAAATAAGATTAATTATAAATACATAAACATAGTTATTAATACATTCCCTAAAGTCTTTATAAATCAGCATATCTTTACAACACTTACATTCCTAGTATGACTTTAGTAAGGCACCTAAGTGTATCATTTCTGATCAATGTGTACAGCGTGATCAGTACGGCAGGTGGTGGCAGTTATTTCTTTCGTTACTGTCCAAGCCCGCATCTCAGTGTCAACTACCGGCTCCCAGCTGCCAGTTCACTAACCCGTGAAGTTATATGTATGAGCGTCATGGTAGCTAATGGAATTGTGATTCCATTTCCCTACCCTACCACCCTCTTTACTGTGTGGCCAGTGATAAAAACTTTATTTGCCATTCGCGCTTTATTCGACTATATTTTAAATATCTCAATTCTACATGTTTTATTATTCAAATACGTTTATCATGCATGCTTGGCAACGTGGCGTGTCAGTGGCGATCAATGCTTGATGTTTAACAAAAAAACAGACATTTATATCATAAACACCGGCCCAATAAGGAACGGAGCATGCAATCAATTCATCAAGATTATAATATTTATAATGGTAATGCAGGCAATACAGCTGTCTATAAAATGTTTACATGACTGGGCTGACATATAAGGAAACCTGTTTCTGAAAGTTACGTAATAGAAAACTGATTCTAATAAACGCAGACGCATAGTTACAACATGTTTTGTCTCTTTCTGTCGAATTTGACACTGCTTGTAGTGCTTGTCGATGCCAAAGACAAAACACTGTGTAATTATTCCAAAGATAATTCGAATTTAAAAGTAACACGGCTACTGTTTATTTTTATGCCACCGCTATTCGTTATTTAGCATAAAAAACCCAGTCATTACAGTTTTTCGTGGAGTGAGAAACTAAATGCATAGGAAATATCAGAAGATAGGTATTGAATGTTGAAGTGATGCAAGCTAAGCTTCATATTAAGTAGGTACATATTCTGTTTCTACTACTACTTCGTGTCACCGGTATTTTCTTAGTCGTAGACGTACCCTAACGTTAGAATAGTGACCATTTTGAGGTACGGTGGCCCTAAAAAGTATTTGTGAATTTAGTGATTGATACAGTAAAATTATATAATTCCAAGTAAGTAAAAAAATCATAGATATATGTAATACATGCGGTAGGTACTCGACCATGGAACCATTATTCTGTGATGAAACCAGTTTCATGTAATTCTAAGACTCGTTTAGTTGAGCGAGTCCAAACGACAGACTATCGCTGATATACGGGTGTCCCGACGCTGGGTGCCATACAATTCATTCGAATGTTGTGTCGAGAAAGTCAGTGAATGATGACGGATCAATGTAGGAAATGAAATCGGTAACCAACAAGATAACAAATCCGTAATGGCGAAAAAGTTCTAATATTTTACTAATAGAGTGGCATTTTTTTTTCACATTTGAATTTATATGATCCATGCGTCATGACTCATGATAATATTTTTGCACAACTATAGGCGCAAATAATTGCTCAAACATTTCACGATTAGGCAGAATTACTTGTACTTTCCTGGAAGATGCTCCACGTCGCCACTTCCTTCTATTGTATTTAAATTAAGCTAGCAGCGTGCATGCGATTTGTGGTTTTATTAGGAAGTCCTTCGAAATCGTTTTGTGCGATCGATCCCTCTGCCTCTGGTCTGGTATAATGAGCCGCATAACTTTGCAAAGTGGTTGCAAATCGCTGAGGTCTGCACACTCTGCACAGGGAGCCCTAAATAAGTAAATCTAAACGTTATTTCAACCGCTGCGTGCATGGTGGGTATCAATCTCAGGCAACAGTGTTATTATATACATGCTGTTTTCCCCTTTATGGCGCATGGCGCCGCCGCCGCATCGAAGAACCATTCTTGGCTGTTATTATAACAGTGTAGATAAACTGAGCAGTATCCACAAACTAAAGCAAACAAATCTAACTAAGAAAAAACGCATTGCGCTGATCAAAAAAGGCAATCTTACTTTACATTAATTTATCGTTTACTATAATGATAGACACACAAAACTAACGGTATCCGGACGCGTAAGTAGCCGGTAACACACTTTTTTGATTCTAACACATTCTCAGTCTTCCCTACACCAGATAATTGAAAACCATCTAATCATTGTGCTGAAATATCGGGAACAAACAAAACTCAATAATCATTGGTAAATATCCCGTTTTTAGTGAAAAGTATGTACTACCACCGTACCTATTTCTGCCGCAAAGCAGTAGTGCTTGCATTGCTATGTTCTGGTTTGAAGGGTAAGGGTGAAATTACAGGCACATGAGACTTTTCATCTTTATGTCTCAGGGTGGCGGGCGCCGTGCAATACCACATAGGTTGCGTCCTAGGTGGACGTGACCTATGTGGTAATGCACTGTTCATAGGCAGAGGTTACCGCTTAACATCAGGTGGGCCTCTTGCTTGTTCCGTCATCAAAGCAATATAAAAAAAAAAAAAAAAAAAAAAAGTAACCATGATAGTTTCAAAAGTTATAGGTACCTAATGATAGCAGTGTGATTATATTATACCACCTCCAGCAATTCCCGATAGAGACAGATGGCTGATAGAAAATAGAAGTGCCATCTGGTTATAAAGCGATTACATTTTCTCCTTCATCGATCAAAACGTCCACTATTAAATGTATCAGTTACTTTCTAATTTGAGATAAGGGGCAGTGACATCTCGTGGTGCAGCGTGTTCTGTCTCGTTAGCGGATGCAATGGATAATACCGGTCCAGTCACTGCACAGCCCGGACGGCAGAAACAGACGAGGCACCGGACGAAGTCCATTCAATTTATGAGGACAAACACGACGCTGAACTAATATTTTCATGTTCTTTTACGAGGGCAGACGTAATCGTTACGGAATTTATAGCACTCACAAAATGTGTATTACATACAACTCATACAATCAAGAGAATGCGCTAGGTAATTAATTAAAGCAGTAAAAAACGAGGTAGGTATCTCTCGTAGACTCCTTTCTCGCAGCTTGTTTATTAAATCAGGTTCAGTACGCGTAACGTCTAGAACTGAAAACGTGTATAAACTTGGCACACGTTCCTTGTAATACAAACAAATAATAAGTTGGAGCAGTCTGAGGCTTTTTAATGTCTCAAAATAGGTATGTTTTCATAAACCCGATATGAGAGTTTACGCAGACTAGTTCTCGGGAATGAGGTCAAACGAGTTGGCATGCGATTGCGGAGTGCCGCGCCGCCGCGCCAACCGGCTTGCTGAAATAGGTTCCTACGTATATCTATACCAGCAATAATAAACAATAAGCTGGCATCTCCGAACCATTAATAAGATTGTTACGTGTGAATGCCTTAATTTTGTACTAGACAAGATTATTTTATCTTTTTTTTAAAATGTTTGCTTACTTACAGTGAACTTCATTTGTATGGTCGTAATCGTATAATAATATGGTGCTAATCTTGCCAGAATATTATGACGTTTCGATGACAAATGACAAAACAATATTAATGGTGGCAGCGAGCGGATCTGATGATATAGATGGAGACGGAAACTGAACTGTTCGATAGTTTATATAGCAGATTAGCCGTGTTTGGGCTTATTTTGACCCGCTCACGTTTTAGTTAGTTTGTTCACGTGTTAGTTTTCCTACTAATTTCATCATCATCATCATCACAGATATCGCCGACATCATCATCGATCATCGTAAGCTTGGTAACTAAGATGACTTGAATAATATTTCAAAACAAAATCTTTTTTTTCATAAACAGATATTCTATTCTAATGAATCAGATATTATGATCTAGTAGTGAGTCGTATCGGTAACTGGAACATAGCACGTAATAGTTTATTCAGTACATAAGTACATGGCTATAACAAAAGCCATTCAAATTCAATCAAGTTACGTGTGTCGTGTATGAATACTCCCGCATTATCAATCGTATTTGTATCCGTTCAACGCACTGCTATCGACTTTGTAAATATAATTGTAATTAAGTTGGACGAATATGTTTATAAACCTTGACGATCACATTGCCGACTACGCCGTTGGTACCTACCTATATCTTTCGAGACACTGTATTTACTGTATATATTTACTTCAATATCCACACAATTTATCAAGGCAAACTAAAAGTTTACCTTTAAATTTGATACGAATCGAACACCGAACGTAAAACGTATTAGCCTTGATGGAAGTAATTTTGTTTTGAAGAATTATTTAAACCGTATTCTAAATACCTTGGATATGTATGAACACACAGTCAATTAAAATGTTTAACATAGCTAGAACGTTGTCTGGAAACTGGTTCCAATTTCCTGGTCTAACTTTAAAACTTTGTTTAGCCAATCTATCGTAAAGGGAAGTCGAATGTAATTGAACCGAATTCCACTCCAAGCAAAAAACTTTATTCGATTAAAGATCGTTAAGAGATTCCTTTTACGTACGAATAAAAAACACAACGACAACTCTGCTGCGGTGAATAAAAAAGTTCGAAACGAGGTCAGCCTTGTTGTGAATGGCGATGCGAAAATAATATATAATTTGATGATCCCATCTCATACTTCTCGAGTCAAATTCAGTCGAGTTGCGATTCTTGCGATCTCAAATTACTGTTTGTCTTTTGCGATTATAAGCTGACGGCTATTAAAATAATCACCAAGATAGCAATACACATGCAAACACATAAATAACAACAGTTTCATCATTCTTCGCAATAACTGCTGTATGTTTTTTTTTAATCATCGGAGTAAGCACATAATTTAAAGTACAAAGTTGAATATGCAAAACACTGGTTGATATTACTAAATTTACAAAGTTTAATCTAATACCTCAACTCTGTGAAAGGAGGTCCATTGAGGATCTGCTTACCCCCCTTCGGGGAAAAAGGCGTGTGTCTATGTATGTTAATCTTATACAAGGCATCAAGTCAAGTACTTAGAACAAGAGCTAAATATAACCATGTACCTAAGTAGGTATGTATTCGATTGCTCCTAGGCGATAAATTCTGTAAATAACTGGCGGAGAGAATCTCAAGAATCTGTTTTAAATCAATTTGGCAACGTTATCATGAACTCTACTTGTATTTATAGCAGAACAGTCCGATACATAAAACGCGTGGTACATTATATGAGGGTTATTTTTGTCTGGCGTGTTTGGATTCGCGGAAGGCGGTCATTAATACCAGAGTATTTATGTACTTACCTATTCTTTTATAAACGGGTATCGGATTGTAAATAGCAGCTATAAAATGGAAAAAACGGATCAATATGCCGAGATCTTTTTAGTATTTATTATCGAGCCGGTTGTTGACTGAATAATGCGGTCTATCTGCGTCAAAGTCAATACATTATACTTTCATGGAAAGTTTTATCGTGTAGGTAGGTTATATTATAAAACGAATTAAATCACCAGCGATGATCATAAATGAGCAAACACCTATCATTCAAAATGTAACAAACAATATGTAAGTGTTCGCTTGCAAGATAGAAAAAGCGGCCAAGTGCGTGTCGGACTCGCCCATGAAGGGTTCCGTAGCAGCAAGTAACATAATATAAAAGTTCTTGGATGGATTACGATTAATGACGTATTAAAAAAAAAACTACTTACTAGATCTCGTTCAAACCAATTTTGAGTGAAAGTTTACATGGTAATGTACTTTTTTTTTTTTTTTAGTTTTATCATTCTCTTATTTTAGAAGTTATGGGGGGGGGGACACTTTTTACCACTTTGGAAGTGTCTCTCGCGCAAACTATTCAGTTTAGAAAAAAATGATATTAGAAACCTCAACATCATTTTTGAAGACCTATCCATAGAAACCCCACACGTATAGGTTTGATGAAAAAAAAATTTTTGAGGATCAGTTATGGGGAACCCCAAAAATAATTGCTTTTTCAAATTTTTGTGTAAAAATCTTAATGCGGTTCACAGAATACATCTACCTACCAAGTTTCAACAGTATAGCTCTTATAGTTTCGGAAAAAAAAGGCTGTGACATACACGGACAGACAGACAGACATGACGAATCTATAAGGGTTCCGTAGTTTTTTTACGGAACCCTAAAAATGACAAAGATTTATATCGATGAGTACCTACTCTAATGAATGAACAGAGAACGAATAGGTAAACAAATTCTTAAAGGGTCGTATGAGCAATAAAGGTCATTGAGAAGTGATTGAGAACGCACGCGAGTTCGTTTCCCATGGCCGTCGGAAACAATACGGAATACCAGAATCGCGAGTCTCGAGCGCATAAAACCAAGAACAATAGACCGAATGGAAACCAGAGAGCGATATAAATCAGGCTAAGCATTGCGTGCAGCGACCGGCCGTATATCCTCGCGTTTCAGCTCACTCGCCTTCCCGCTTCCCGCACGCCGCCGCACCGCGCCGCCGATTATAATTACCAAGTACTTTCGCCAACCAACGGCCCGCGCCGCCATCTTGCTATTTATATTTTAAAATGGCGGACTGCGCACTGGCCACAGCACGTGTTTCTCTTTCTTTTATATTTAAAGAAAACTAAGACAATGCATTTGAAATGCCGAATGTGGGTATAATTTATTTAATTACCACTCAAAGCGAGTGTTGAAAATAGGTTGGTACCTAATGTTGGTAGCCTATGTAAAATGTATCTACCTATGTGCCAGCTTTGCGTAAAAAACATATTTACACGCTATGGGTACCTGTATTTTTTTCTGAGCGTATGACCGTCTAGTTTTTGTCCTACAAATAGTTGCAAATGTAATATGGCCATGGTACCTACAAACCTCAGTTAGGTACTTATCTGATATCAGGATGTCAGTGTCTATGTAAATAAACATTAATGTTAGAAGAAATAAAATTAGGTACCTACGTGGTTTATATTTTTTCCATTTTATCTGAGTCGCAAAAGCTATTGGGAAAAAACAGACCACGAAGTGCCAGAAGGGGGGGGAGGGGGCGATTCGAGCGTTCAAGGAAGGTCACCTTGACCGAGCGATCCGAGCGGTTTGTCTTGCACGTTCAATAACATGGAATTCAATTAAAAACTTTTCTAAATAAACGTAGATGTTAATGAAACGACCTCTTTGAAAGTCAGATTTGAGACACAGTATGTTTGTGTAAAATGTACAAATAAATAGTTTACCTACGTTTATTCAAGTTTATATTTCTATACTGGTAGGTAAGCCTGGTAAGTATAATATTTGTATAAGTACTTAGAGCTTTCTGCGATAAGAACATACGTGTGTAAACAGATGCTTGGAGTCAATTGAAAAGAAAACTACGTTGTATAAATACATTACATAAGTCAGAAGAGATAGGTAAGTATAATTTGAAAACAAAGCAACCTCAAAGATAATACGTTCTAGAATTACACGCCACATAAAAGATAATTTGCGTCAATGTTTATGCAAACAATTATAATGAATGCTAAACGAATGTCGGAACTCCGAACATAATGTTTACAGAACAGTGAATAAGAACAAAGGACGTTGATGAACTTGAAAAATCAACAGCATTATCTATCGAGCGCTAACCGCTCGCGATAACAAATTGCACAACTAATACATCACACTCATAACGGATTGATAACGCTTATCTCGCGCAAGTGGGTCAACCAACACTAAGCGTAGGTACTGATTATATAGAGTAGGTAGGTATAATAACATGTGTATTTACGGCCGAGCATTCTCGAGCTTAAAAAATATTTTGTTGATAGTAGACATTGAGATATCGTCACGGACAAAAATAGAGACGCTGTTAATAATTCCGATGATAAGTTTCATAAGTTTGTCGGCTTCCGGCCGGTTTGTGTGCTAGTTTAAGGTTGCCAAATTCAACGATCATTGAGATTCAGATCCTGCGACGTGTCTGCTTAGTATTCAGTAAGGTTTGCGGGCCAATGGCGGACGGCTATGATCGGCAGTCCAGCGCCGTTTCAATATGTATGAGGAGATGGCTCCGGCAGCTCCGAGCCCGAACACATCACGCGTGCGAATTTGAGCCATGACACATATATACACGGCAAAATCAATATGTTTTCATTTGGAAACGTTCCACACAATTAACCCCATCATTTAAAGTTAAAACAATCCAACTGGGCTGTCAATATAAATGAGTTCAATGATGTTTAATGCATCATTGTGTGGAAGTGAAACTTGTGTGCGCCAGTCTGCCTTTACTCTAATTAATAGATACGTGATAGTCTATTCAATAGACAATAAGCGGAATTGTCTTCCGGAGTTACGGTACGGAGGCCTGCAATGCTCTAAGTAGAGTTACGACATATTAAACATCTGTACTTTCGGGTTGGTCAAGCCAATTTTTTTGATGCAATGGATGCAAGGAAATTACTTTTAAAATGAAAAAACTTTGGATGTGTCACCGGACACACTAAGCCCATTTATTTTTTTATTATGTTCGCAGACCTTTTACGTACCCTGTGAACCGATAAGTTACAACGGATACATGGAATGATTATAGTATTCTAGCCGTGTGTTGACGTGGCTTCTGGCAGTTAATCTATTTTTATAATTTCCGCTCGTCAGTGTCCTCTAAACGATGATTACATTACGATAAAGGCAATGGCCTCGTTTTATAGCAGCGCCATTGCCATCTATCAATATTTGAATAAGCGAGGAATGTGGCAAACAACTCGTATAACGACCTAGCTTGTTTGAATCTAAAAAGTGTTTTAAAGATTTCATTGTGATGTATGTGACATTCTGAGAATGATGGGCTGAGTGAGCAGCACTGAGAAGTGAGAATTTATGCTGAGCATGACGTCATGGCGTGCGAATGGAGAACAATGTGAAGCATTAGCTCCGTATTTAATGGCCCGCAGCACAATGCAAAGATAATAACATTATATGCAAATAATATACAGCCAGATAAGAAATTACAGGTAACCTCGAAACGTTATAGTGAATAAAATTAGCTGAACGCTACACAGACAATCCAAACATGCAGAATATTTGTTATTGTAGGTAGTAAAGTCAACAATGCTAATGATGAGTCATTAATATTTAAAATGGAAACACATGCATCAGGCAAAGTGTCTCATAGTCATAGCATAAGTAAATACCAAAACTGTGAGTTTGAGTTCTTAACATATGTCAGCTAATAGCTTCTGCCAGACATGCCACATGTACATTAACGCCTGCTATGTGCTTAAAAAGAGCTCATACTTGGGAATTTCACGAATAACAACACCATTTTGCTACTCGTGATCCAAAAAAAATTCCGTAGCAATGAGTTAGTATGAAAATACAACTACACTACACAATGAGAGAATCGAGAAGCGTGCGAAGACCGACGACCGTCGACGTGGGAAAGCGAATGGCGCTGGCGGCCATCTTGGATCGGGCTCGTTCTGAAAACATCACGTGTTCACGCGTCCGCCCAGCAACAGCGTAATGCGTTAAACGGGGCGGAACAATTTGTGCACAGCGCGCCACGTGGCTTTTTATTTGTGCAACATTCCTGTCCCCGACTGCTGTTGAATTATTGATTGATCCACGATTGCACCCTTTTAGGTGGTTGGGCCGATAGATAGATCGCCGATCGCATTTAATAATACCAAGAATTTTGAATGTGACCTCGTGTCGTGCCGTGAAAGAGAAACCGATTAAGAAAACGATCACGATTGTATTTTACGACATTCAGACAGTGTTATAACAAAACTGCGCTGTTTGTGTAGGTGTTTGGAAGCTCGTAGAAAACAGGTAGGTAAGTATTTGATTTGTAAAGGCTATAAAGTAACAACAATAAAAAGCAATATTGTCTATTCAGGCACCCACGTTACAGCAATTCTCGTTATGGCAGAACAGCAGGCAGACAACCTACGTGTTCTAGAATTCCTAGATGTCTATTCTGTCTATTGTTGGCTTCCTTTGTAGATAGCAGACGTTATACATTTTGAAATAGCTTCCAAAGTGAGATATTTTATAGAATTCAATTTCGATACCATTAAATGATATCCATTTATAAATGAGGATGAGGACAGGTCTATGACCAGCAGTGGACTAATGTGACCTGATGGTATTGATGATGATTAATGTAATTCTCATCCAGACTTGACTGGATTTATATATTTATATACCTATCAAAATGATTTGAATGTTTTACAAAATGGATTTAGTCCAGTTAGGTACCTGTACCACAGATAAAATAATAATATAGTACTCCTGTACCTATCAATCCACGAATTTATTTTAACATTTTAATTGAATAGTGCAATAGCAATGCAATGTTTAGTAAAATAATTGGCATTATTTTATATAGAAATATTATTACAATTATTTTGTTTTTATTAGAATTAAACGAACATTGCTCACTTGTTTTATCTGTAATAAGCAACACCCAGTTGTATAATAATCATTATAATATGCATATTAATCTGAAACTCAACAATTTCCACATGTTCATTTAATGCCGTTCATGGCAAAACCGGTCTGGTCGAGTTCAGTGGTATGGTTACCTGCCATATACGGCATTTGATAGCCTTTATGTATTACTGCATGTGGGTGTAGTTTATGTAAGTTATATCTACTATACCTACTGGTACACGTAATGTTGCTGGTGGCTCCCCCACTCAGATAAGCAGCTAGATAAGCGCGTGCTTCTTTAATTTTGAAATATAATATAATGATATTGTTAAATATACCTATCTTAAAACTTTGCTTTACAACTAAACAGGTTTTTTTCACGTACTGATATATCGATATATGTTAGTTTAGAAATGGCAATAAACCATTTTTTTCCAAAATATAATTTAAAGGATCACTATGAATGATCAATTAGGTTGCATGCAACTGGTTCTCTACACAAAAGTTTCCTCGAAGAAGCATCAAGCCATGCGTGACTCACAGTCTACAGTTTTGCTAGATTTATTATTTGAGTTAGCCGCGATGTTGCCCTCATGCCAGTTTTATGTGGGTCTTCTATTGTGTTAGTACCTGCTCGCCTATTGACATCTCGGCGGTTCCATTATTTGTGGTTTCTGTTACTACTTTGCTCACAAAAATTATTTTTTAAACTAAATTTTCGATCTCTAATTTATTGAGATATTCCTTTGTAACGTTATGTGAGCAATTGAAGGACTGACCTTGTTGTGCTGACCTTCATTTCCTTGTAAAATGTTCGCAGAAATAAAAAGCTACAACATTCCTTTTAATCAAGTTTCAACATGACACTGAGGTGAGGATAGGGTAGCATCATCAATTTCAAGGCGAACGCGAAGTCATGGTCCGTTATGTAAAGGCCCTCCTATCTCTGAATACATTATGCAAAGGTATTTTTTATCTTGTCCTCTCTCTTTGGGCAAGGATTACGACGGCTGTTTTGCCTCGCATGCAAATGTTGTTAACGATTTCTTGCCGTCGATCGAAGGCACCTTTCTTACCAATTAGTTGCGGAATTTGGGTAAACAAGTTACAGAAATAAAAACATAAAAAAACGAGCGAACCTTACAGTATTCGCATAATGATGTCTAACATCTGACATCTCATCTTGGTAATAAGCAACATGGCTGATAGTACCAACCTCTCGGAAAAAAGCGCGCTTCCTGTTACACACAAAAAAAAGCAGAAAAGTGAGAGGAAATATGTTAAACATCAATAACTAGAGTAGGTAATTGATTATTACAGAGTCAACTCACAGAGCTAGTTAAAAGTTTCAAGTTCAACAAAGAAGGGTATAACAATGAAAACTAATTGAACACAATCTATGTTACCGTTGCATAACCATACGATATAAAAGAATCAGACAACAAAAGCTATTGCCAAACGCTGGGAGCGCTTGCCATCACGTAGGTAATTCGTGAAATTCAATGACAAAAAATGTTGTTCAGAATCTGGCCAGTTGGCATAAAAACCTCAGCCAAATTTTGTAGAGCAGGACGTGGATATTCAATGCAATAGTTAGAAGGAGAGATAGATACGAACACGCCATCTTGCCTGCATCGAGTCTTTAGTCACGCGCAGTAAAACAGAGTTTCTATTTTTTGTGCGCTCTCGGTTGACCTCGTTCGTTTATCGTTATCATACGGCACGGCACTAAATAATTCATACCTAAATGGATTTCGCTCGTCTCGGAATGCTGGTTCAGCGCAGATAACCTTCGACCGTAGTTCATCAAGTTTATTAGCGGTAGGTACTCAGCCGGTCATGCGATTGCACAATCTGCTTGCTTTATTGGCCGTCTATCGGCTTTCTACCTTGGCGTAGATTTATCCAGATAACTGTTTAATAGCGATTTTGTTACGTACGACAACTTCTGTTTGGAAAAGTTACGGTCCACTTAACCTTTTGATGATGGAGTTCACAGTGAATTAATGCGCCTACACTATATGCGCTTTCGTAGTATGTGTGCCAACGAGGACCAATTGACCATGTTTGGAGTCAGATCTCATTTAAGATGAGACGATTATTATAATTGGCTATCGGCGATCTTTTATTGGTTCTTCGTGATTAAATATTTTATTAGATGATTAATAATCTGGCTTTTTGTGTATTAATATTGCGTGACTCGGATTAGCTAAAGGAAGAACTAATGAGGCTCTTAGATTATTGTCATGACAAGGTGAGTCAAGAAGGCCAGATCTGACACGAAACTAGTCTTTAAAATCTTGATTAACTATTCGTGATGAATTAACAATGGAATTTAAATTAAAGATATTACTGGAACTCGGAATAGTGAACGGAATGAATTAAGATAAGTTAACTTCCAAATGGTGATGTGGTAGGATTATGAAGAACAAAAGTTAAAAAGTTTTAACATATTCGCGTATCAGGCCTGTTAATAACAAAGTAAGCAAACACACAAACTTTCCTAGTCAGAATAACTCCGGTCGTTTGGAAAACAAAACTAACTTAACGCAATGAATAAGAAGGGACTATAAATTAACTCGGGTAATGTAATACAAAGTTTATTCGCAGCCAGACAGCAATTACGTTGAGAACTTTAAGCGGTATTCACGAACACCAAAGAGGAGGTTTATCCTCCCTCATCCTTCCCACCTAGTTCAAACTCAACAGGGGATATAGGCGAAGTTTCGTCTCCCTCGCTCTATCCGATTTTTTGAAGTTGTTTAGTCTAACTTTCTCTGTAACTCGATACTGAAAACAGTCTGATCCATAAAAGAAGTGATCAAATTCAATTCATTGTTGTCGGTAAATTGGAAACGTCTCTTAACATCTGGCCCAAACCTGGTCGAGCTGAAACCGATGGAGCGTCACTTCATTAATTAGATGTGAGCTTTATGCCGGTTGATCGATTCGACTTTCAACGATATCTACTCTCGCTCGACAGTCGTGAACTAATCGTTTTTAAAAGCACACTACACAGAACAGAATAGTGCTCAAGGTAAAGAACGCATACACGGTTGTTAAACAGCAGTGAATAAAACAACAAAGAAAGTTAGACGTAAACAAGTCATGCTGAAGTTGGAAAATGTAAAGTTGCGAAGGAAGTTAGCCGAAGTTTGTGAAGTTGGAAACTCCTACCAGCTTGAGTTCGCCTACTTGAAACTGTAATGGCTGGAGCAGATAATCTGCAAGTTTGCCACTGGTACCAAACTGAAAACGAACCTTAATTACTTTCCCAAAGAGATCTTGATTGCCAACTTTTTATCTGCTTAATATGATGTAACGAGCTTTCTTATTTTATACTGGCCTGCTCCTGTCCTGTGCACTAAGTTTGTTAATAAATTGCATGAATAAGGGTATAGGTATCTATCAATGATAAGTTAACTTACGAGTACATTTACTTATCAAAGATCAACGTAAATATATCAGTTTAATTCGACTTCCATATTGGTAGACAGACAGACAGTGTACATACTAATATGGTTCGAACCATTAATTAAACATGTTGCGAGTGAAATTTTAATGGGCTCCATTCCAATAATTGAGAACCGTATTAAGTACCAGGTTATTTAGTTAATTGGAATCCATGTTCAGCATCACTGAAATCGGAAATGTATCAAAGCTTACTTGCGCAAATAGCAAAACAATTTTTTTTCAAGGTTTAAAAGTTCTTTCAGTTTAGAAAACATAAGCACGTTTTGCCACTTGCAAGCAAAAAGAAAAAGACTCTCGGGGCGGCACTTGTACGTACAAGTAATGCGAAACTCAGACAAATAAATTTGAAGTTTGTATACGAATATAAATATCGAGGCTACGGTATACTACAGTATTATTTTATCAGTGGGTATACCAAGGGTTTCGTAGAAAGTAGAAGTTTAAATACTCCCAAAAGTTATTACAACATTTACAACCTTAATTAAAACAACAAGAATAATGAAGTTGGAATCCGAATCTACATCTTGATGAATAAGTTACTAGGGCCGAAGTTCTCGTCGCATCGACCTCCACTGATATAATTGAGTTGGTAAGAGATCCCAAACTTCGGCCATGGCTTATTAACTTGGAAATTGGGTGAAAGACACATAGAACCCGAATTATAGTAAACTGTCCCGCCCGTGACTTCACCCGCACTTAGTGCCAAAGATTTCCTTAGTGCCCATTACAATACAAAATTGCGTATGCACTATGCACTCTTGATGCACTCCTATTAGTGAAACAATTTTTAGAATCTGATAAGTTGTTTCGAAGAATACCTCCTCCTCCAAGCTCACAAGAAAATTTTACCTCTTTTTATTATTATTACTTATAAATTAAATACTTACTTAGAAAACTTCCAAATGATTGCTCAAAATTAACACCCATATGGCCAGTATTATTTAGGTACTACAATTTCGGTAAGGAAAATATTGGAGCATTCTAGGATAGGAATTGAACAACTTACTAGGTAAAATGGATAATAATATCCAAACAACTGCAACTGTATCAGATATATATTTAAGATGCATAACATTATATACATCATACATAACATAACACCCAATTGTCACTTACATACTCCTGATCCCACGCTAGAATACCCTGAGTCGATGGGTATCAGGAACTGCGAGTAAGATAACACCACAAAACCCAGACCCAGATTAATAAAGCGTTACTTAGTACCGGTTTACTCTCCGTCTCACACAAGGGCACAGACAAAAAACAAACAACGTTTCAGAACAAGATAGTTTCATTCAAATATTCTTAACTTGAGATAAGCAAACCAAAGCCTAGGTTAATAATAATACCTATTTAATCCGATGGTATAACAAACATAACCACTTAATTTTCGATCAAACTCAACGTATAGGTAACAAGACCCAAATCCACGGGCCCTAGGGTAAAATAATAACTGTAAATTCAGTTCCAAACTCATTAAAAGCTGTGCTTGTAATGTGGCGTGGAGTGTGTTCATTACGTAGACAATAGTGCTATAGAAAGGGGCGGTTGTAATGTGGTTAGACGTTTTATTACGGGTTTATCATGAGAAACCTACAATGTTTATTTGTTGGTCAATACGTAGATATAATTTCTTAACGTAGAACAACCCCAATCATCTAAAATACACTCATCTTCCACGTTAACAACGATCCCCTACAGGAAAATCGAATCATCATCAGTATAAATACGAATAAGTACTTTCAGAAATATCTACCTTATCATTGTGAAATCGATTGTAAATTTATATTCAAGGTAACCGCTACAAAGGTCGATCTGGTCGTTCACAGAGAAGGAAACCATCAATCAACATTTAGTTGATACGACCACTTGGGACACGATCCCTCCTACATTAAAGTTGGCAAATCTCCAATTCTATTTGTCCAACACGGTTGCTTGTGTACACAAACAAAAACATGAGCAAATACGAACAGGGAAGGAAAACTATACTGCAACAAAT
Organism: Operophtera brumata; assembly: GCA_932527175.1. NCBI lineage: Eukaryota > Metazoa > Arthropoda > Insecta > Lepidoptera > Geometridae > Operophtera > Operophtera brumata. Next base: position 37,878,855 of record OW052225.1, read on the forward strand.
AACAGTAATGAATTAGAGAAGATTAACATTCCATAATGCAAATGACTTACCTAGAATAGGTATTTACATAAGGTTGACTAACAATAATATTGAAATAATACATAGATGCAATAAACAGAAATATAATTGAAAATCACAATAACTTCTTATATAAGGCATAAATTATAGGTTGGTATAATATAATATGATACAGTCACTGAATTCCCATGGAAAGTTTTACATGCGCGTTTCTGAGTTTACGATTTGTTTGCAACGCTATATTTATGATATAAATTCTGGGAAATTGACAAATAGAATGTATGATATCGATTATACGGATGATGATTTTTTTGATTTTACAAATCCTACTAATATTATAAATGATAAGTTTGTGAGTGTGTGTTTGTTGCTTCTTAAAGCTGAAACGGCTCGACGGATTTGGATGAAATTTGGAATAACACATTAGGCACATTTTTATTCAGATATTCCCACGGTATCGAGAGCTATGCAGGTAACACCGCGGGGCGCTGCTAGTATGCAAATAGAATAAAGTAGGAATTTATTTATGAACATTGTGATATACATACATACATAGACACACGCCTTTATCCCCGAAGAGGTAGGCAGAGCCTCAATTGGCTTCTTTTTTATTAAATTGTGATATGTGATGAAATTAAAGTAATAGAAAGCTGTAAGGCTGTGATATAAAAAACAATGAAACCTATACCTACTGAACGCAACAATATGTCGTTTTGAATGAGATTGGTATCCATATGGTTACATATTGGTATGCATATACGCACAGTTATAGCAACGCTGTAATGATGCTGCAATGACATTTATGTACCGCATGCATCTGTTATAAATTCTAAAATAAATAATACGTATGTCTCGTAAGTTTCTAATGCCCTTGAGACCGCTACCATAAGTATTATTGAATAGATAATGTTGTGTGAGCTGTCCAGCATTATTTATTATTTATTATTTATTATTATTATTATTATCACGCTAGCGCTGGAGTGAAGCCAATTGATTTACCATGCCACATCTATTACTCTCAAACATTGAATTTCATCGTTTTGAGTCTACGTTTGTGGCAAAGAACCTCTTCTTCATTCATACTCCCTATAATCTATGACTACAATACTGTTTTTATAAATATTGTACAAAGCATTGATTTCACGCTTTTGGCTGTGAATTGTAAAAAAATTACTGAAATTCAATTCACATCACGCATTTACAGATTTGATTTTCGTATTGATGATGATATTCTATGATGCTGAACCATGTTTCTTCGTTTCTGAGGGTCGTACGTGATTCAGTGACCTCTCACGTCTCATTGTAATGCGACTTAAACAATGCTTAGCATTCTAGGCAATTGCTCGAAGTAGGTTTATTATTTATACAGTAATTTACCTGTAATTGTTAGATTAATCCTCATGAAGATATGTCGATGGATTAGGTGGCCTAGGTTGTAGGGAAATAGGTGCAATGTGTGCTACGAAAGTTGCCAGTATTGAAACATCAAACAGTAATAAATGTAAACAAATGTAATATGTGCTCTTGTGTAGCAAGCAACATAATATACACGTGTGAAACAAATTGAGAGAAACATCTTATGGCTAGATAATACTGTAGGTACATCTGGCTGTAGAGCTGTAGTCTGTATGTCTGCTGTACGTAAAGACATAACAATAATTAGTTACTCATAAGATATAGTCGTGCACATTGCACAATGATGATTTCGCTGTCATAATTCCTTAATGAATACAACTCATCCAATTGTGCCGGTTTCATTATTTAATGGATATAATAGACGCTCTGTATATGCTATAACTACTACATTGTTTTCAATAAAAAATATTACAAATGGCATCCATTACGCCGCTTGGCGTGCTGCCACGGTCAGCCTCGCCTTGACCAATATCGAGACGTGATTGGACACGTCCGTTTGTCGCATATTGATTACGAGATTATCTCGGTATTTTCCATAATTTAAACGTCACGTGTGGAATTTATGTTTCAATGGAAGAGATTGTAATTTTAGTGTGATATATTTTATGATTATTGTATTCAATGAAATGAGACTTGAGAAGACAGTTTAAAAGCTATGACATTGGGTGCATCCGTATTGATCCCACCCAGATATTTTGTAAGCATGAACTGTACCTACATGTATGTATCAAAATATTTATACCTACTAAAACTTTGTTTAAAATAATACATAAGTAGGTTATTGTGTAGTTACAAATTACAATGCATACCTACAATGAGAATCGTTTGACGGGGCTGATTGAGGCCACCTGGCCATTTTCCCACATTTTCCTTGACGACAGCACTGTTTAGCCGTGTATGTACGTACATACCTACGTAGATACTCATTGTCCTCCATTATACAAGGAACTTGCTCATAAATTAAGTCTTATTTTATAAACAACAAAAAGGTAATTTATACAAATAAGTTAAGATTAACATATCAGCAAGGTAAACCACTATTTCTTTTTGGATATACTGTAAGTAAATATTTTAAATTGTTCGAATTTAAATGCTTGTTCAATTTGCATTTCAAATTCCATTATGTAATCTTAATGGTTATTTTAACCGCCTCGTATTTATCCTCTGATATATGTATTTACGTTTATACAAACCGTTTATGTAGTAAACCAGTGAGTTGTTCTCATTCTGCGTACATATTAGTTTATAAATATACAAACCATATTGATTTTCAACGTTTGCACACAAATTATATTCAATAGGTACATACAATTTGATTGATAGAAAAAAACATTTTGGTGAATTCTCAGAAATCCGAGCGAGATATTTGAACAAAGCACTCTAATTGCAAAGACTGACTCTATTTGCAATCATGACAAACAAACTGATAACACAAAATCATATCAAAACCAATTAGAGATAATCACTAGTCACATGATGATGATAATAAATATAATTAAGGTTGATTTATCCACTGTAGATATAATAAACATAGTCGGTGGTTTATCTACAGAATTTGACACAAACAATAAAAATTTAAATAGTTAGCCAAATATCTTACGATAAAATAAGATAAACTATCAAAAAAACGTTGTTCAAAAACACAAACTATACAGCCAACGTGTGAGGGCCATGAAAATTAACATTCTATGCATAAAACTTAGCTCCTTAGCGATTTAACAATGTCGACAAAAAACAAAACAAACAAAACACAAGTTCATAAGTTTTACTTTTAAGACGTCAATGACATCATTAATTATTCATAGTCTATTGAGTGAGACACATCATTTGAGATATTTCATTATGAAAGCAGAAAACATCGTCTGGTGAGTGTTTTTGGCAGGTTGCCTAACAGCTGACTGTGCCTTATAAAATATGTGAGCCCCTAAAATATCAAGTGTTTATCCCAGTAGTTCTACTACTAAACGCTAACTGAACTGGGACGCAATATAAAATTAAATCGCATATATATGGCACATGCTGCTTATGGGCTGGGAAGTTGGGAAACAATTCGAAAAGCAAATTATACGGAATGAATTATTATGTTTCTGTCAGTTGCGAATAAAGGAAGGATGCTAAAGTGCTGGTAAAATAATTAGGATGTCTCTTGGAAATTTAACATGAATCACAAATAAGACAGGCTTTCTCCTGAGTCGAGGGCGCTTATATCCCGCTGCAGGATGATTTACTAGGATTACTTTGGCTCCGGTTCCTCTACTCACGTTAGGTAAGCCTCTACATGATTTAGTATCTTTTCCTTTCTTTGCAAAACTTGTTCTTTCTTTAGAGTTAATTGTGACGTGTACATGTTATCAATACCTACAGCGACTTTTTGATTTGTTGTTTTGTTTATTTCTATTGTGCTCGGAAAACTCTCCGTTCCATTCATCACGTTCACATTACAACAATATTGGTTTCCCACAATCACGGTAATGCGTCAACTCTACTGAGGTCAAAGTGATACGTACAGGTACCTATTTGTATCCCAGCTTATTGGTTTATCCGTATGGTACTCAGACGCAATCATTTAAATAGGTATCTAACTGCCTCATCAGTAATTTGTAGTGTTTTTTTTTCTTCAAATAATTGTGTTTTGTATTTTTGAAGTTAATTACCCTAATAAATTACAAAAATAGTGTGCTGTTTCATAGAACATATGTTTGCATGTTATGTGTCTGATACTAATTCATCCAATGTCTTATATGGTTCCTTACTTCCCCGTGTCACTAGTTCTTTATTTTGACCGGTGAACTAGAGATAGAGATAGTGTCCTGAAAAAATATCATTACCGATTGCAAATAACAAAAGTGATTCGTGGTACGCCGACACGCTTTGTAAAGAGGCACATTTTCTCCCATAGATTTATTACGTATCATTGGTGCGAGCGACACTAAATCTTTCGTAACCTGTTAATCTATTAATTAATTAATTAATTAATTGTTAATTTATACTAGATTGCGAAAATTATACTAATTTGGGAGAGGCGCATTGGGAGAGTCCCCTATTTCCAGAAGTGGACGATTTAGGCCGATGATGATACTAATTTTATTTACAGATATTTTGATTTGAGCCGTATTTATGTGCGCGTATTCTGGAATTGCCCATAAACAACCTTGATCTCCAATAACAAGGCAAAGTAACGAACTGTTGGCTAAGGCTAAGGTTATCAGATGTCTCAGTACAGCAAACGAGTCATGCTGATGCATGTCCATGGCTGTTATTTGGTATACCACACAGCACAATGTAAAATAAACTTAATAACAATCAAGCTAAAGTTCAAGATGTGCATGACTTTGAAGATGTTTACGTAAGTAAACACCAATTAGAAATTAATTATCCACGCGGCGGACATAATCGATTGAGAAATTTGCATGCAATACGGAATTCCAATGTGAGACGGTTTGAATAAGATTATTTGATCTTGTTGTTGCTATCAGATGGAAATACATAATAGCTATAAGAACAAAAATAGGTAAGAGATCCAAGAGATTAAAAGACCTGTAAAATATCAATATAAAACGCCTAAGAGAGATTTGAAGTAATAAATTTTCACGCGAGGGAGCAATTATAGGTAATAAATAACACACTGCACCTTCATAAATATTTGAAAAAACTATGTACAAGGTTACGCTAAATCACAGGCAAAAACAGTTAAAATATCGCTCAAACAATTAGATAGATAGATAGATAGATAACGTTTTTATTTACAACTACAGACACACACATACAAATTACAACAAATAGTACAGTACACAAGTAAAAACAAACAATAAAATCCAGTATACTAATAAAAACAAACAATAATATATTCAAAATCCAAGTAAAACGTCTGTGTGTGCTGCAGTACGTCAAAAAGGCCATGGCTCAGCGAGATATTTTGCTCAAGAAGCAAAAAGACTGATACGAAACAAAACACGTTGATTATAACAAAAAACAATAATATGACAATAATGTAGGCAAATACCTACATCACTCTATACGGATTTCTCAATGCTGGCGCTACGCTTGCGATGTAATTGCTTTGAGCTAACACGTACCGAGGCCTGCAATGCTCTGAGGTAGGAGTTTATATGATTTGTGTATCATCTGTAGCTGAAGATTAGATCAACGATGCGATCGGTTCTTCATCGTATAACTCCACCTACGCACCAAGCCTTATATTGAAGCATCGCAGTTACAGGTCTAACTGAGTTACGCTTAACTGAGTCAGTCCCTGAGGTATGGGAGCGGTACGGGAGGGGTGTTTTGGTGACTGTCGTCTTCATTATTACACATGTCGTCTGATAATTTGAGAGACGAAAACACCCCTCCCATACCTCAGGGACTGACTCAGGTAAGCGCTCTAGACCTGTAGTTACGCATATAAGTAATCCTAACGCACCACTAAATTATTTAATACGGTCCTATAAACTGGTTTAACTAGTAAATAGCAGAAAAAAATAAAAAGTTGGTAAATTATCCTAGATTCACTAATCATAAAGTTTTGCACAACTAACGCAAATTCGTACTTTGCAAAAACTTATCGATTTCAATGATCGTGTTTGTATTTATATTTAAAACATTTGTGCAAAATAACTAGTTACTTAAACCATTTCAATGGGCTTTGGTAAAAAGTTAAGATTTCATAAATTTTCAAAAACGTGTGTTTACTGGGATGTTTGAATGGGATGAAAGAAAGTTTACTGGCAATACAAAACGACTTCACGAATAAGGAAATCGGATAGAAGCCAGAGTACAGAACATTCAGAATCAGATCGTTGATGACTATCTGCCCCGTGCATAGTAAGTAAAAGTAAAAATAATAGTAGGTAGCAATAGCTAGAAAGGGGTAGGTAAGAGGTTGGGGATTACAGTAGGTATGTACCTACCTACCTACAATGTGATTGTGATCCTTCTTACCAGATTCTATATTTTGCTTCATACCGTATCCGGATATTCTGATATGGACTCAACTAACATACCTGCAACAATAAAAAAAAGATCATTAGCAGTCATTCAAAAGACTAATGCGAGGATTATGTTGGTAGACCGAGGAATTTACAAATCAAATTAAAAAAAATACTATAATAAATCCTATTTAAAGATACCTATTAAACTATGTACTATGTATTTCGTATGTTATGTATGTGTATGTATTACCGATGTGCTATGGAACGAGCTATGCTCGGAGTTTCTCTGAAAAATAAAATCCGTAACGAAGTTATCCGACAGAGAACTAAGGTCATCGACATAGCTCCAAGAATTAGCAAGCTTTAATGGCAATGGGCTGAGCATAATAAGCCGAAGAACCGACAACCGCTGGGATAAACGTGTTCTAGAGTGGATACCACGTCTTGGTAAACGTGTTCTAGAGTGGATACCACGTCTTGGTAAACGTGTTCTAGAGTGGATACCACGTCTTGGTAAACGTGTTCTAGAATGGATACCACGTCTTGGTAAACGTGTTCTAGAGTGGATACCACGTCTTGGTAAACGTGTTCTAGAGTGGATACCACGTCTTGGTAAACGTGTTCTAGAGTGGATACCACGTCTTGGTAAACGTGTTCTAGAGTGGATACCACGTCTTGGTAAACGTGTTCTAGAGTGGATACCACGTCTTGGTAAACGTAGTGTGGGGCGCCCCGACAATTTGCTCTAATCTGGAAAATCATCTCATGAAGAGCTGGACATCGGTCGAAATGCCGAGCATTGGGAGAGGCCTATGTCCAGCAGTGGACTGATATAGGCTGATGATGATGATGATGATAATTAAATATATCTATTATGTCAGCGGGCAGAAAGTAGAGTTTGTAGATGCTCTTCAATTATTACGTGAAATTCTTGAAACCAGTATAATTTCTTCCACTTTTGTTGTTGACGATATATGTACAACGATAGATAATCATGGATATCAGACTTCGTTAAAATATAACAATGGTATTTGAATAACAGTTTCGGAACTTGAACAAATATATGATTGCGGACAGTAATGTTTGACTACTGACTACGAGAAGTAATTAATTTTATAAAAATTAAAAAAAACCTCAACGCAATGAAACGGCTGAACCGACTTTTATCAAAAATAGCTAAGAAAACTCCCGACTAATACACAATTCAAACAAAAAAAAACGGTTCGTCTATTCGGGAGCTACGATGCCACCAGCAGACATACACACAAACACACACACAGACACGTCAAACTTATAACAACCCGCTTTGCATGCCTGCCTACCTTATAACTACCTACCTACATGTATATTAGGTATATACGGCATATACTACTACGGCACTACTATGACCCATAGCATACATACTATATGTATTACATGTTGTTATGTATGGCGTCGTCTATTATTATTCTACATTTAATCTTTGTACGGTGACTTAATATTAGCAACTTTCACTAATTTGAATTTTAATAGCCCCGATAAATCTTGTATGACGTAGCCATTAAATGAGTCGACCACTCCCGCCTCGGTCGGTTCGAACACAATATTGAAATATACATACTAGCCCCATAGATTTAAATTGCTTTGACTAGCCCGTATAGAAGTCCCACTCTAACGTATATCGACTATTATTTATTCTGTGCACAGTGAGGGGTTTTCACGGCCGTTTCAAATACAGCCTTAAAAATAGATGGCGCTGCTCTGTACTTAACTGTCAAAATAAAGTGAAATGTCAACGTCAACAACATAGAAATATATTTTCATGGTATTTCGTTACTATCACACAAAACAAACAAATCGCTAGTTAAAAATCGTTCGTCTAACGTCTACGAGCAAAGAATATACCTACTACCTACCTAACATAGGTAAAGTATAAAGTATAGGTATGCGTACACCGCACAGATAATGCATTAGTTAATTTTGACAACCACAGTTGAGTCAGCGCCATCTACCGAGCCAAATCGAACTACTTTATTTTTTTAAATTCGATACTGAAAAGCTCTCATTGGCTATATTGAATGGGTGTGTGTGTGTCAGTAAATATTACACGAGACAAAATTAGACAACCACCGCTAACCAGAAAATAAATCTTAAGTCAATGCATTGAAGCTCATTTTACATTGGAGATTATTCGTAGTGATACAGTCTTCGTTCAGACACAGAATAGTTAGCAGCTGGTGATTCAGGCAGGTCAGTCCACCCAACGGACTATTGCGTTAATTAATTACCTGTTAAACTGCAGTTCCTGATGTTAATTATTAACAGTGGTGTCGACCAACACTAACAACATTTTATTTTCATAATTCAAATTGGTTGTGAACAGCGAAACGAGACCTAGAACTGTCCTCATCCAAAAAATATATTTATAAGCATACATTTTTAAATAGTTTTTTTTTTATGTTACAATAATTATTATAAATTAAAAACGACAAACATTTCATTTCAAATTAATTATTAAAAATAGTTTTGCCACAATAACTTTATTAATTAATTAGTTCTTTTAAATTCGAGAAATTAATTTTATATTAAAAATTATTAAGGTGGTATCTTTAGATTGTGGCGCGAAATTCACAGCGCGCGAATGTTTTTTGCTCATCACAGCTCGTCAACACTTCTTCAGATAGCGGAAACTATGTTGACGGTAATAAACAATGCTATTTACTGTTTTTTGTTTCATGCACATTCATAGCCAAACTAATGATATTTATGTGATACTATAAATTAAAACTTGTGTGTTCGGTCATATAATTACCGTCAACATAGTTTTTGCTATCTGAAGAGGTGTTGACGAGCTGTGATGAGCAAAAAACACAAAAAATAATAATTTCACGACACAAGCGTAAGCAACCACCTTAATTGTTACATCTTATTTACGCGCCTTTATTTATTATGATTATACCCTTAGAGCATTGCAGGCCTCCGTACCGGAGACTATACCTAACACTTGACATTGGCGAAATTGTTTGGAGCACTCCTCTAGAAGCCATTATATGAAGAAGAAGAAGAAGAAGAAGAGCAAAGCATTTGTTTATTTTCCGATATAACGATTTATTTAAATTTGCTCAAATAATTATCAAATGTTCTTTCTTACCTACATATTTAAATGTAACTCCAGCAATTATCATGCCCTTACTTAATAAAAAAATCTGATTGTTTATAGGTACCACATTTCTAGAGGTCAATCAAAGACGTCGTTTGAGAGCATCTAAATAAAATAGCGTCTAAAAAATAAAATAAATATAAATAAAAGGGCATTTATTCTTTACACTACATACTAATAAACAAAGGATATAGGTATAAAAAAAACATATTTAGTCTACTGTTAGAGAAAAGGTCGAGGGCTCAGCCACGCTGTTTTTCAGCCTCTCTAGGTATCATTTATCCGTGATGACTATGACTGTCGTCATAGACATAGTAAAGGATGTGTTGAAACAAAACAGCTCGCTAGCAACAGCGCATGCGTTACATGATTTCGTCATCAGAGTGCAATCAGCGATCCATCATGTCCAATCAGGGGGGTCCGCTGACAGCCTGGCTCTTGACATGTCTCCTGTTAATAAGGATGGATTTATTTACAGCGCACGCGGTTATGATAGGAAGTATATATACAGTGGTGGCCATATAATTAAGAACGCTGATATAAAGGGAAGATTTTTTCCAACTAAGATGCAAAACTAATTGTATGCATTTGTTTTTATTTCTCTCGGTATCGTAAAATATTTCCATATTACCACTGTATTCATTGATACACATGATTGGCTAAAAATCAATAGGCAAACTTTTTACACTACTTTTAAACAAAGTATTCCTTATTACTGGCTGGTCACGTAATTAAGAACGCTAAGTAGTTTATACCTTTATTCAAATTTAAATAGAGAAAACTCAGTCGATTTGTTACTGTTTGTATAATTTTGGCGCCATTACGTGCTGTACAAGATTAAAGGTGATTGCTTCTTTAGAAAAAACAATGGGAAAAAATAAAAGTTGTGATAAATCTACAAGGGAAGTAATAATAAAACTTCGCCGGAAGAATTGGTCTTATAAAAAGATAGCCGACCATCTGCAATGTTCAAAAACGATGGTTTTCCACGCTGTAAAGCATTTTGCTATGTATCAAACTACTTCGAATGTTCCACGTGTAACTAAACAGAGAAAAACAACTCCTCGAGATGACCGAAACATCGTTCGTATGGCAAAACAAAATCCTTTTAAAGGGTCCAATGAGCTTAGAAAATAATATTTTGGTGAAAACAACCCTTCAGCAATCTCAGCACGCACTATTCGAAGACGTTTGGTAGAAGAAAAATTGCACGGTAGGATAGCAAGAAAGGTACCCATGTTAAAACTTTGCCACAGGCAAAAGCCCGGCTTGCATTTGCGAGAAAGTATGAAAACTGGACTGTGCAACAGTGGAAAAATGTACTTTTTTCTGACGAGACAAAAATAAACAGAGTATGTTCTGATGGAAAACTATATGTACGACGTCCCCCGAATACAGCATTCGACCCAAAGTACACGAAAGTTACATTAAAGCACGGTGGTGGAAATGTGAAAATTTGGGGTTGCTTTTCTGGACATGGTGTAGGACCTGTTAAGTTGATAGAAGGTAACATGGATCAGTTCCAATACAAAAATATACTGGAAGAAACAATGTTACCATACGCTGAAGACGTTCTACCGGTCATTTGGACATTCCAGCATGACAATTATACAAAGCACACTGCACGCACCGTAAAGGAATTTCTTACAGCGCAATTAGTTTCTGTCTTAGACTGGCCTGCTAACAGTCCAGATCTAAACCCAATAGAGAATCTGTGGTTTGAAGTAAAGAAAAAGGTTTCAAATACAAAGTGTGGAAATTTAAGAGAGCTGTATGACGTTTTTTTAGAAGAATGGAACTCTATTTCTCTTGCGAAATGTCAAAAATTAATAGAGTCAATGCCTCTCCGGTGTAAAACTGTAATTAAAAGCCGTGGATATGCTATTAACTATTAATTTTAGTTAAATATTTATTAAATTTCTTTGTATGTTTCCTGTGCTACATAATATTGTGATTTTTTAAATCTAAGTGTCATACAAAACAATTCCCGAGCAGTTAAATAAATCGTTCTTAATTATTTGTCCAGTTTCAGTACTATTTGAATGTGTTACTTTGATAAAATCAATAAAGTTTGCAAAAAATAGTTAGCGATTTCATACTTTATTCTTAAGTCAGGTTGCTCTATTAATGTGACTATTATATAACATAACTAGTTGCTTCTCAGAAGGTACACATCTCTGTGTATGATACGATTTAAATAAAAAACTTCTAGAACTTCAAATCGTTCTTAATTATATGACCACAACGTATAACACAAATACTTGTGGCGATCGATGTAACTTCTGAGTCATTTTACGTTTCAACTAGCCGCAAACCAGTAGGTAGTGCTCGCATTGCTGTGTTCCGGTTTGAAGGGTACCTACCTATGGTTGCCGGTGAAATTACAGGAACATGAGACTTTTCATCTTTATGTCTCAGATGACTTTAAGAGCATCATACGTTTCAACTAGCCGCAAAGCAGTAGGTAGTGCTCGCATTGCTGTGTTCCGGTTTGAAGGGTACCTACCTATGGTTGCCGGTGAAATTACAGGAACATGAGACTTTTCATCTTTATGTCTCAGGGTGGCGGGCGCAGTGCAATGCCACATATGGCGCGTTTTACGTGGACGTGACCTATGAGACTGCCGCGGGCCATATTATAATGCCTGACTCAAATTTCAGGGTCTTAAAAAAAAAATTGCCGAACGTTCAGTACTATACAGAATTATTAACAAAAGTATGTAGGTACCTATGAATATATTAGTTATTAATAAGGTAGGTATGTTAAACAATTGTACAACAATAATAAATAAGGCAGCGTAACAGCTTATCATTTCCAGTAATTTACACCAAGTCAACAGAATGAGGAATATTTTATCATGCCACAAAAACCGACGACCACCTATTACATCGTCGTAGGTAAACAGTTTATTTTAATAAGTAATAGTAGTTTACGGATAAGTAATGGTAGTTACAACACCAAGTACCTACCTACTCAAAATAGTGATATCCATTTAAGCCCATATAACGTATGTACCTAATTTTCTAACGCTCAAATGAGACGAAATGAAATTAAAAATATTTATTAAAATCAATTGGACCCACATAATTTGTGATAAGTTTTGATTTTAGGTAATTAATACATCTTGAACAAACAGGTCATGTATAAAAACCGTATGTATTGTACATAAAGATCGCTATCAAACTTATGGTATTGATTCAATACCATTGATAACCTGCGCGCAAAATGTATTTTAATATACTATATAATGATGTATAGCAATATAAGAGCCCGTGCACTGCACATGTAGGTAGGTGTTTCGACAAGCTATTCAGTGGATAAATAGCGAATACCAGCGTCTAGAAAAATATAAATAAATGCTCTTTGTAGACTGTCAATAATTGCACAGATGATCAATTGTATTCGTTGTTGATACAGACTTGATACAGTCTTAATACCTAGCATATCATTAGATATTCTACTTACATAGGTACATGTTGGGTAAGGCAAATAGATAAATAAGGCATCGTATACTATGATGAGGTGACAAAACGCCATTTACAGATAATGATGATTAAGGTGGATGCTCACACAATAGATGTGGCGCGTTTTTTTTTTTGTTTTTTTTTTGCCCATTACATCTCATCTACACTTCTTATCAGATAGCAAAAGTTGATTTCGCGAGAACTAGGAGGCTTAAAACTCATGTTTTATTTGATTGTAATGTATCTCATCAATATCAACAGTTTAGCTACGATCCCCCTAAAAACATTTTACAATGTTTTTTTTTTGTTTAGGGGCATCGTAGCTAAACTGATGGTATTTATGGTGACGACCTCTGTGACGCGGCAGGCGAAGCTTGGCCGGCGAAGCAGGAGGTTGCGGGTTCGATTCCCGCCTCGGAACAAATATTTGTGTGATCGCAGATATTTGTTCAGGGTGTTCTGGGTATTTTCTATATATAATAAAAAATATCTATCTATGTAATATATTGTATTAAGTATATCAGTTATCTAGTACCCATAACACAAGCTCTGGTTAGCTTGGGGCTAGATAATGTTGTGTGTACTGTGCAGCATTATTTATTTATTTATTTATGAGATACTATTAATTAAAATACGACTAATACAAGGTATGTACAAAATACATAATTATGATACAGTTGTGCTACCTGAAGACCGCTGCTAGCGATCTAAAGGTAGCTCAACTGATCCAAATCACTACTAGCACTACTACCACGCTGAATGGCAATACTAATGCGTTGAGCCAGATAAGAGCCAGCTCTCGGGTCACGCGTCAAAAATTAATTAAAACATGTCTCCTAGTTCTCTCGAAATCATGAGCAAAACACACCAAAAAAATATAATTTCGCGCCACAAGCGTGAGCATGCACCTTAAATATCAACTGTAGTTCTATAGATATGTATGTCAGCATGTAGGTAGACACGTGTATGTATGTAACAGATTCAGCTGCCTCCACTAGCAATAATAACATAAATAGAAACATCCAACAGTAACATAAGAAGCTCTTTCCCTGTGTCGGCCGTGCGTCAGAAACTACAGGCCAGTCGCTGAGGTATGGGAGAGCGGTACGGCACGGGAGGGGTGTTTCGTCTATCAAATTATCAGATGACACATGAAGCCAGGCTTTTTTTTTTTATACTACTAGAATGACGCAACAATCAAATGGCCCACCTGATGTTAAGCGGTAACCTCTGCCTATGAACAGTGCATTACCTCATAGGTCATGTCCACCTAGGACGCGCCCTATGTGGCATTGCACTGCGCCCGCCACCCAGAGACATAAAGATGAAAAGTCTCATGTGCCTGTAATTTCACCGGCACCCTTACCCTTCAAACCGGAACACAGCAATGCGAGCACTACTGCTTTGCGGCAGAAATAGGTATGGTGGTAGTACTTCCCCGGACGAACTCTTTCACAAAAAAGCTCTACTACTACTACTACCTATTTAGTAACATCCAGCCAGACCCGATGGTTTTTTATTTTTTTGAACTGTTTGAATGACGGAACTGACTGATGTTAAACGGTAACCTCTAAGTAACTATTAATTAATCTGTGCCTCTGCCTTTAACAATGCATTGCCTCATAGGTCACTCCCACCTAGGATGCACCCTATGCAGCATTGCACTGCGCCCGCCATCCTGATACACAAAGAAGAAAAGTCTCATGGCGGCACCGATACACTTATTTGCAGCTCATGCAAACATTTATCCCGCAGCGGGGTTCGAATCCGCACCTTTGCGTCCCAGTCGTCTATTCGCCCGCCTTGCCAGATCGCCACAGAATAAAGTTTTTTACATCAAAACACGATGGTAACATCTGTGTTCTGTATCATACAAAAACACTGTGAAACCCAATGCCTCGTCATACTAGCGTCATACAAACAAACAAGTTCAGCTGTGTTCAGATCAAATGTCGAATTTCTTGATAATACCACGGAATAAAATAATAGTACAAGTAATAATACAAAGGTCAAGTGGCAAGTCAAAACACAAGAGTTATCTTACAAAAGAGCTTGCTATTAGAAGTCGGTCATTCGATTCGAAGGACCAAGACACGAGCTTTATCTCTTGTTATGCTAATCTGTCAGTTATGGCTGGTTTACACGGGCTTAGTAATTGTCACAAAACTTTTTATTTTTTTATTTTTAACCCCCGACGCAAAATCGACGGTGTGTTATAAGTTTGACGTGTCTGTGTGTGTCCGCGTGTGTCTGGGTGTGTGTGTGTGTGTGTGTCTGTGTGTAGGTGTGTGTGTGTGTGTGTGTGTGTGTGTGTGTGTGTGTGTGTGTGTGTGTGTGTGTGTCTGTGTGCGTGTGTCTGCGTGTGTGTCCGAATGTGTGTCTGTGTGTGTCTGTCTGTGGCATCGTAATAGCTCCCGAACGGACGAATCGTTTTTTTGTTTGAAATGTTAATTATTCGGGAGTGTTCTTAGCTATGTTTGATCAAAATCGGTGCAGCCGTTTCATTGCATTGAGGGTTTTTTAATTTTTACAAAATTAATTACTAGGTACTTGTTATAACACTGGTTGACCTTAGACAGCCCGAATATGACAATTGAGAAGTAACCGTTTACACGTTGGAGCTAGAATAAGAAGCCATGATCACACAAATATCAACAAAAAAACACATGTTTTCACTTCCCGGTACAACTTGTCACTAACTAACTTGTCGAGCTGTTTACACAAATTCAGCAAGCGACAACACGCGGTCAGAGGGGCTAGTCTGCAAATGTAACAACCAACTGTCACGGGCGTGAGGTGTACACTGCACGGATTTTAAAATGGAATTTGAGGTTCTCTAGGTGCCCGCTAGGGGTACTATTCGGATTCTCCATACTAAAATCCGTGTAGTTTGATTATCATATTTGCAGACTCGAGGCTCAGGTATCGAGTTGTCGCTTAGTAAATAGGATCGATTTCTATTCACTTACACTATTCACAAACACTAATCCTAAGCACTAATCTCACAGTTTACACATTGGGACTTAGTATTAGTGACAATTACTAAGCATTTAGCTACTAAGCCCGTGTAAACCAGCCATAGTAGTCTGTCAGTTAGTAGTAATCTTAGCTACTAAGGCCGTGTCAGCCATTATGCTAGTCTGTCAGTTAGTAGTACTCTTATCCACTAAGCCCGTGTAAACCAGCCATTATGCTAGTCTGTCAGTTAGTAGTACTCTGGTATTATCGTAACTAATGGATAAAGTTCATTCGGGTTAAGTTTCAACGCAATTTGAAACAGAAACGTCGCTATTTGCTTGTTAATAAAGAGTTGTATTGGCTGTGTCTATGATTATGTTATAGATATCAAATTAGTCTATGTTATATCTTATCATTGAACTAGATACCTACCTACTGTTCAATTTAATCGGAATGGTATCTGATATTGGAACAATCAATCATACGTACAAAGGCATTCTATACGTAGATAAGATAGGTACGTACCTACTTGTACGAGTATCATGTGAATTTATATGACAAAGGAAGCTCGATTCCGAGAAATATGCGGAGTATGTTACAACGTTGAAATGCTAGCGAGATATACGAGAATGTAAACGTATTCCTACCAGTTTGAATAGTGGCCAAAATTATAAAATTACAGAGCTTTTTTGTGAAAGAGTTCGTCCGGGGAAGTAGGTACTACCACCATACCTATTTCTGCCGCAAAGCAGTACTAGTGCTCGCATTGCTGTGTTCCGGTTTGAAGGGTATGGCTGCAGGTGAAATTACAGGCACATGAGACTTTTCTTTATGTCTAGTCTCACTCAGGGTGGCGCGATGGCGGGTGCAGAGCAATGTGCATTATGTGCAATGCCAAATAGGGCGCGTCCTAGGTGGACGTGACGTATGTGATAATGCACTGTTCATAGGCAGAGTGTACCGCTTATCATCTGGTGGGCCAATAGGGCGCGTCCTAGGTGGACGTGACCTATATGATAATGCACTGTTCATAGGCAGAGGGTACCGCTTCTCATCTGGTGGGTCATCTGCTTGTTCCGTCAATCTGAGTACCAAGTAGGAATATTTAAAACAAAAAAAAAACAAAAAAAAAAAATTGTGAGGTAAGTGCATATTACCTGAATAATTTGACCGTAAAAAATATAAATTTGACCGTATTGTAAACATCAATGATATTCAATAATTTTAATTGTACCTGCTACAATAAAACAGAATTGTACTATAAACATGTTCAGAAAACACAGTTATAAAGAACCGTTGCAGACAAAGTTTGCATCCCCTTCTATTAATAGAAGCCGAGGAAAGGCCATTAAAAGTTGGACATTTCTTTTAAGAAGTTCGTGAAGTTCGTGGGAGAGCGGTTGGGCCAACATAGTAGAACGAGACGTGATTTATTCCCACTTTCAACTTCTTTGACAATGATACGATTTACTTGATTGTTAGTTTGTTTACTGTTAACTTGTTTGTATAGACTAGTGAGGCTAACTATCTACATGAACTAATTTTATTAAAATATTATAATAAGCATGGAGACTTTTCTCAGAAGCCATAATTAAAAGAAGAAAGAAAAACCTACATTTGACCTTCTCTGTAATACATTGAAAACCTACTTATACTTAACTTCATTCTATATTCAGTCTTTGTTGTCGTAACCCGTATAACTTGTTTTTTGACTGTTAACAACCTTAAAACAATACGCAAGGTAAAAGTCAAATGAAGGTCAATTAAACCTTTAGTACCTATCTGTAGAAACTTACAAATTAGTATTGCCATTCAGCGTGGCAATGCAGCGAGCATCTTAGGGATGCTTCCGTCTGGTAGTGATTTGGATCAGTTGAGCTACCTTTAGATCGTTAGCAGCGGTCTTCAGGTACTGTTTCATACGTATTTTTTTAAATTTTGTGTCTACATATACCTACTTGTATTCGTTGTATTATTCTCTCATTTAAATGTACATTATAAATATCAGTATATTATTTATATTTATGTTAGGTATGTAATTAATAGTGTTAAATATAGCGATTATATATCAACATGTCAACAGTTTTCTCAGTAATCTTAAAAACATAACATTACATCATATACCTACTTATCTCAATTATAGTTAATCCTCATATTATCTTTGGAAGTAACGTTCATAGATATGATAAATTTTGTGTCCAAATAAGTTTCGTCGTTTTCAAATGTATCAAGCTGATAGGTACATAATAAAGTGTCACATAAACGTTATCGTGAATTCTTGGTAAATGAAATCATGTCGGTAAATAAAAGTCTATTACATTACTGAAACCTAGAAAATTGCGAATATATCAATACTAATAATCATACTTTGTTTTCTTTTATTTCATCAAATAAAAGTTGAAGATTTTTGTTCGTCAAATAATAACTAAACTGTATTATTTGGAATAAAATTACCCTTCATGCATCATGACACCACACATCATGATTAACAAAATCTGTGTTGACGAGTGAGCTTATTATAATACGCGTCATGTAAAAAGCATGTAAAAAGAACGCTGGCGGTCAAGCTTCTTCAGGCGTTCCAGCGTTATATACCTAGCAATATACAATATAGCAATATACCTATGTAGTTTTTTATAAATGGAATAAGAAAGTCTTCATCCACGTCTTAGTCCACGTGGGGATCATTTCCTACACAGCAAAAACAAAGCAATCTAAATCAGACCAGCCATCACGGTAGACCGAAGTACCTAGGTTGTAATTGTTTTTTTTTTCCAGTAACGAATACATTTACTAACAGAAAAAATAGCACAACTAATACGCGTAGGTACCTACCTATATATGTAAGTACAAAATTTAAAAAACGAACACGTTAACTAAAAACATATTAAGTAAGACAAATAATTAATTTTGTAAAAATTACAAAAACCCCCAATGCAATGAAACGGCTGAACCGATTTTGATCAAACAAAGCTAAGAACACTCCCGACAAATACACCTATCAAACAAAAACAAAAAAACTAAATCGGTTCAGCCGTTCGGGAGCTACGATGGGACAGACAGCCACACACACACACACACACACACACACACACACACACACACACACACACACAGAGACACGTCAAACTTATAACACCCCTTCGTTTTTCGTCGGGGGTTAAAAATAGATAATGGCCGAATTGACTAACCCTTGACCTTTTGGTTGAAGTCAGTTAAAACTGTTGATCTCTACGACTTCTGGTATAATAATACCAACTATTATTTATTCTGTGCTAATACCTACATTTCACATCGGGCATTATTGTTATTACATTTTACGATTACATATTTATTAATACTTCAAAGCAAAAAAAACACCCCAATACTTTGATAAAAACTTTTGTTTTTATCAAAGCCCAGATGGGTATTGTTTACATTTTTTATAACCAACAAAAACCTGGTTCAAAACCAGCATTTATGCCTCTTTCCAAGAAATTAAGAGGATTTTTTCATCTGCTAACAAAAAATTATGGTTTCTGCCCGAACCGCTTTGTCAGGCGTAATTATAAGTAAGAATAACTTTGGGAATCTCTTTTGTTGAACGAGGGGAGTTTTTTCGACGGGTAACGACCGGCAGGTGCTATATAAAATGGCGGATGGCTGAATAAATTGGAAAAAATGCAACAAAAACTTGGAGGCAAGGAAGGGCGAAGCTGCAATGTCAAATGAAGGTCGTAGGAACATTTACGCTGTTTGTGACGAAGTAGATGAATATCGATAGAACCAACGAGATAGAACATGATAAGTAAAGAAAGACGAATGTTGTTAGTAGGTAAATTAAAGACAGTCATGCCTGTAGACAAACACGTTATGAGGCGACCATCCGACCACATGACCAGAAAAGTGCTAGATATTGATACTAAACCCCGAGGACGAGGAAGACCCCGGATCACATGGATGTCATTAGTAAATAGAAGCCCAAGTTAAAAAAGAGACGGTCCAGGACAGAGTTGCCTGGAGACGCATTATACGGAAGGCCGACTCCAAATAAATGGGAAAGGGCCAGGCAAAGAAGATGCCTGTAGATAAACAAAAGATTAGGTACATCTTCTTAACGATAGCATAGGAAACAATAGGAAACAATAGATTTAAGTTAATAAAATTTCAAGCAGCAAAATTGCCTGTATGAAAGTTATGGCAGATATTGAAAGGTTTGTTTTTGAAAACCTTATAATATTAGTATTGCCGTCAAATTCCCGTGGTGTGTCCGGCCCAAGAATAGACCCCTCCATCTCCTCCCGTGGATGACGTAAAAGCTGACTAAGGGATTACCCGGACTTGTTTGTATGATTCGTTGGTATAAGATTTGTCCTGGCTGCTAGCTTATTTAAGGAATGTGTTATTACTGGAAGAAAGCGTTAGCAGAGTGGGCGTTGCAAGTGCAACCCACGGTGAAAAGAGGCCCATTTGAGGCTCCGTTTACCCTTTCGTGGAAGAAGGCGTGTATTTATGTATGTAAATAATTTATCGCTATCATACCTAACAACCGCTCATTAAATCCAATTTCACGCGAAGAAAGAAACCCGTCTTCGAAGTTTAAACGCCAACCTTTGTATTCATCCGGTCGAGCTGGGTCGACTCCATTAATATAATGAAGCCACAACGCCAGCACATCACGTACCTACCCACAGACTACAGCTTATTCTGTACTGTATGTAGCCACGTCCGCATGCGCTACAAAAGAGGAATGTTCAGTATTATTATTACAAAAAGCTGACACCATTTTTTTCTGGTCAGGTAGCGCAGCTAGGGGAGCGGCTGGCGGGTAAACCGGCCCAGAGAAAAAACTTGTAAATGTAAAGGCGAGGGCATAAATCATGCATTGTGTACGAACCAGTCCGGTGCGTAGTCGTCTCGACTAATGAGCCTTCAATCAAGGTCGACTATCTGTCTTTAATTTATAGCCTGTGCTGTGATATGTAAGTAAATACCTACAAATCTACATACGGGCATGGTAGAATAAATAAATTACCTACTAGGCACATATACGCATACGGGTAAAAAACAACTCATTATACCTACTACTTACTCGGTTGTTGATTTTAGTTTTTATCGTTGTGTTCTATGTACTGCTATGGTATTATAAAATACTACCTAGCTAGCAATGCTACTTTATTGCAATGTTTTTTGTTACTTAATTAATACTGTCTGTTCCACCCAAAGTTTTTTTTAGATCAGACAAAAACTCTCAGTTTGGTTCCTAAGTTTTAGATGATGTGGAGATGTGACTTTTCAATAACAGCAGGTCTAACTGAACAGAAACTATTGTGAGGCTGAAAACAAACATTTCTCATTAGACGAGTAACGCGAACCGTCCATTGTTATCGGGACATAACGGACCGTGTCGGATTCACGTCAACTCGAGCGACGACCTTTGGAATGCCCAAAGATACGAGGCTCTCATTTATCGAGCAGACTAATTCCACGCTCTAATTAACAAAAAACGCGATTGTGTCGCAATTGTTGATATAATTTAGAGGCGTGCTATTTATATTATATTTATTAGCTTTATATTAACTTGCACTGTATGTTTATCTGGGTGGAATCCGGGTGGAATCTTGCAGCTGAATTTTAGAGCAGTTATCCTCAACTGATCGAGCTGAAATTTGCATACCTGTCAAGTTCCGATGGCAATACAATATGATGGTGACAGCGAGCTGATCTGATAATGGAGACGGAAGGTGGACAACGGAACTCCTCGATGGATAATAGTAGACTAGACGTGTTTAGGCTTATTTTGATCAGCACACGGTTAATTTTATAAAAGCTTGTACTGAAAAATATATTATATGTTATGTATAAAATATATGTTATTTCTGCGAAACTTTTCACCTCTGCATTGGAGGATGCTTTCAAGCTTTTGCACTGGAACGGATCAACATCAATGATGAATACATCCGCAGCCGCACCTTTGATTTACCGATGTTATAGTCATCATAGCAGAATCACTGAAAGACATTGCACTCACTCACTGACCACTCATCACGAAATCTCGGAAACTACTGAGCCGAGAGGTCTGAAATTTGGCACAAGCACTCATTAAGGGGTGTAGGCGCATAAAAAAGAATCAATTTTTGAAAATTCGCACCCTAATGGGTTGAAAAAGGGAGTTAAAGTTTGTATGAATTTTGACGTGAATTTTGGCATGCATGTTCCTTTTAGGTTCCGGGTGCTACCTAGGTAATCTACGCGCCGACGAAGTCGCGAGCGGGTCAGCTAGTCATAGTATAATTGCACTATGCTCAGAGACCTCAGTACCGTCTCCCAGCAGGTGGGTCAAATGAACATGGGCAAGACGAACATTATGTCAAATGTCCGAGTCACACCACACACCACCTTTGCCGGTATTGTACACGTTGGGAAAGTTATTGTCAAAGTTGTTGACGATTCAACTAGGCCCACCTTCGTCAGGTCAATCGGCGAATCTCGGAGTTTCAGTAAGAATCAGAAATATGGGGATCCGTGGTAGAATCAAGATCACCACCATAGCTCTCAAATTAGCAAGTTAAAGTGGCAATGGGCAGACTAATAGCTCGCAGAACTAATGATTGTTGGTAATGAAGGTTTTCGAGTGAAAAGTGATGACAAACTGGACATACAGCGCAGAAGAGAATAGCCTCCTCGATGAACCAGTCGTTATAGAGGTCGCAGGCGGTGGATGGAGGTCATGGAATTCTATAGGCCTATGTGCAGCAGTGGACTTCTGTAGACTGATGATAATGATGATGAAAGGCGTTTCGCATAGATAAGTTATGGAAGTTAACAACAGTCGCGTCGAAGGTAAATCGAATCTTTTAACAGTAAACCAGCAAGTCGAGCTGCGGGGTCAACGGCCGTGGAACCTCGGACCAATTCGCGACATGAGATTGAATAATAAGCTGATTGCAAACACCAAGGCCACGCCTCGCGCCGCGCCGCTATTAGGTACCTACTACCTACCTACAAAGCCTACCTAGGTACTTCTCGGCCGATTCGCGGCGAGGTTCCCAACAGCTTTGCTTTGAGCCTGCATTGTTTTGTTTTGTTACCTATCAAGGTTACGAAATAAATAGAAGCAAACTTAGTTGGCGTGCAGTAATATGCACCATTTGAGAAGCAATCGAATCTAGCCAAAAGTTACAGGGTGACTTTTTTATATTCAGAAAATATTGTCCTCCCTCTTAGATGTACCTATCTACCTACTTTGATTCTATAGTGTTTTTAGTAAGTGCCTAGGAACCTACCTACTGTGATCCCTTAGCCATGCATAGGTAGGTATTTTGAATATGAATAGGTAAACCTACCTACATACCTAAGTAGATTTATTTTTTACTAGAAACGGGATATTTAATTTACCATGATTTTATGTGCCGAAATATCGGGAACAATCTAAACTCAAAAATCATGGTAAATATCCCGTTTCTAGTGAAAAGTACCTATGTGTATGTGCATAAGTTATGCACATACTTTTCACTAGAAATATAGGTAGGTATACTTATAAATAATAATACATACATAACCATGAGAGTTTTCAAAAGTTATAGGTTTATTTAGCCTGTTACCGGGCTACAAATAAACACGGAATATCCTTCGAATAGTTAGGTACTGCGTGTTTTGTCTCATTCGTTCGAATTTGAAACTGCTTGTCAATGCAAATGATGATAAAACACTATGTAACTATTCCAAGGATAATTCGAACTTCGATTAACTAAATACCTAGGTAAAGTATGCCTAGGCCCTAGACATTTGTTGGCTAGTTGGACCACGCACGATCTCATCTGGTAAGTGACGATGAGGCCGAAGATGGAGCATAAGGGTCTAGATTTAGAAGGCACCTATCGACTCTAGCCTTGAAAAGACCCAGATTATAGTTTTCAGTAAAGACAGACGACGGACTACCGTAATGTAACATTATGGTGGGTGGGGTATGAATCGGCGCGGCATGATGCCGCAACATTGAAGTGAACACAAATGCCTCACAAATCCACAATAATGTACCTAGGTAGGTAGGTACCTACCTAATTTGTAGTTTTTTGTAGTAGTAGAGCTTTTTTGTGAAAGAGTTCGTCCGGGGAAGTACTACCACCATACCTATTTCTGCCGCAAAGCAGTAGTGCTCGCATTGCTGCCGGTGAAATTACAGGCACATGAGACTTTTCACCTTTATGTCTCAGGGTGGCGGGCGCAGTGCAATGCCACATAGGGCGCGTCCTAGGTGGACGTGACCTATGAGGTAATGCACTGTTCATAGGCAGGCTTGTTCCGCCATAGGTAGTACATCGAGCAACTCCGGTACGGAGGCCTGCAATGCTCTAAGAGGTAGTAGGCTAGGTACCTACCTACCTATAATACAAAATAAAAATAAACTTTTCTTTTTCGCCACGGTTATTCTGGGTACTTATTAGGTAGATAGGTAGCTACCTACCTATCTTCTGTGCCTAGTTGACAACGGGCCGAGCACTAAGTACCTAGGTTACCTATGCCAGAAGAGCAACCTGACCTACTTAGGTAGGTAGATACAGGTATCGGAAAATAGGTATAGGTAAACATGTAGGTCTACATGTTTATATTTTCCGAAATAGGCATCAGAAGGTCTCCGTCCGAGACCTAGGTATCTCATCGTGTGTAGTGTATACATAGGTAGTACCTATAGATAGACCTACGTTTACATAGTGCCAATATAATAATATTTATACTGTGTGGTAGCGTGCTCGCATGAAAGAAATACCTACCCGGCTGTCGTTCACTGAACGGCCCTTCCAGCTATTACGATTGAGATAATACGTTGCGCGCGCATCTCCCGTCCCGCTCGGTCGGTCGGTTTCGGTCGGCTCGGCTCGGTCAGCCGGTCGGTCGGTTGAATCGACTCGGCTCACAGACAGACGGTTCAATTCTAGCAAGAGTGAGTGAGTGAGGTTGCGACCTCCGTCGGAGCCGCGCGCGTTTTGTGTTTATTTACCTATTTAGTCAGCACTTCAAGCCGCGCGCCATTTTGTACACCATGTCTACCACTGATCCTAAAAGTCTAAGAACCCGTATTTGTTCTGTGCCCGGATGTGGCATTAATAAGAAGCTGAAACCAGAAGTAGGTTTCTTTCAATTGCCGAAGAATCCCGCGAGGTAAGCTGATTTTTGTAAATATAATAATAGTGCGACGCCATTTGTACAGCATGGCGAGTCATCATCATCACCATCATCATCTGGTAGACGTTCACTGCTGAACATAGGTAGGTACCTACCTAATAGAATGCCACAGCGAATCTTGGGTGACTGTGACATCCATGCGTGAGTTAGGTAAAGGTACAATGTCATCGGACACGATGAAGAAGAAGAAGAAGAATCGGTCCATCAAGGAGTAAGGGGCCCACTTGATTGACCGATTACTCCTTGATGGATCGATGGTCTCTTCTTCCCCAGGACCGTTTGTAAAGCCAATCCTTTTACTATTCTTCAGCTGACGTTTCGTTCGATGACCATTTAGAGGCCCTTCTTCAAGAGCACCGACTGCGACCACGCTCGAAGGTTTTGCTTGTGACGAGAACTAGTTGTTTCGTCGCTCAGCACGCTCTGTCCGGCTGGTGGCTCACGAGGCGGGGCGGGGCGGCGGCCGGGGAAGAGCCAGCAATCCTTCATCGCTCGCGTCGTCGACGCACGGTAGCACGATGTATGTTGCATCGCACGCGCGAGCGATGATGCGCCATTGCTTGCCCGGTGTCCAGCCGCAGCCGGGCAGAGCGTGCGGAGCGAGCGAGTGACGAACGAAGCCGAGCTTGTTCCCTTTCTCACGAGTTCACGACCGACGTTCGAGCGTGGTCAGGGTCGGTGCTTATGAAGGGCCTCTAAATGTTTAACAAAAAATCAGAAGCACAATAATAGTAAAGTAGGTACAGTAATGTCGTAAGTCTTCTAAATAGCAATACTTAGGTATGTTTCTAAGTTATAAGGTTAAAAATATGTATTTCTCAAAAGAATTACAAATTCACTTTTAGAGAAAACTTAAGGTAATGTATAAAATAATGTGCCGTACAGCGTAACAAAATAGTATTTAGTAGGTAAATAGGTAAATAGAAAAAGATAAAAAAAGCTAATACAATATAAAATATACCAGTAAAAAAAAAATGAGTCGATAGTGTTTAGTTAGGTGTTTGGCTAGTTGTTAGCAAGCGAGCAACGCCCGTGCTGCTGTCTAGTACGTATTTATTTAAAGTATAATGAATAAAAAGTTTATTTCAGTGACAACAAAAACATATGAAACGCAATTTTTACAAAATTAAGGTAGGTAGTAGGTATAGGTACACTATAAATAAACTTAAATAATAAAATACTTAACAAAAAAATAATACGATCTAAAGAACAATAATTGGAACAATGCAATGTTAGCAAATAATTAATTTGTAATTGCGCTAGCTCCCACCCTAGGAATACTGTGTTCTGGTTAGCTAGCCTCTTTCGAACATTGTGACCGTACATTGATAGATGCGGTTAGGTACGCGCATCGAGCAACGCAGGCCTCCGTACCGTGTTGCTCGATGGGTACGCGTAATGAGAGTACCACAACTTTTACCTTAAAAACCTGTTTACACCTGTGTTCCTCCGTTTTTTATGTTTAGGACTTGTTTATTGTTCTGATTGTATTATAAGAAATACTTATAGTTAACCAACATGCATTTTCATTGATTTCAGGGCGCAAATGTGGTTAATACAAATATGTCGTGAAGCCGATCGGCCAATTTATGTTTGCGAAGAACATTTCGAAGAAGCACTAGTAAATAGAACAAACCCGGCAAAAAGACGTTTGGATAGAGATGCTGTCCCGACATTGAAACTTCCTACTCAACCTGAACCGCTTCCTACTCCATCTGAAACGGAACTTCTCACTCAACCTGACTCAAGTATTTTTGCAATAGTTGGTGTCGAATCTTTTCCCACAGCAAAACGAAAGATTTATGAAGATACTCACACACAATATCAAAAGAAAATGAAAACTGAAACGAACGCGCCAAATACAAATTTAAGCGAAGTGGCTCCATCATTGCAACATCCTGTTCAACCTAATTTAATTACGTTGTCTCCTGTGCCTAGTTCAACAGCTAATGAAGTACCAGGTCAAAACCTAGATAACATTTCTAAGCCAGTGCCTTTAGAATTGAAAGAAGATGTGTTGGGTGATAATTATTCAAAGCCTAAACTCAACCCTTACTTCGTCCAACCCAAACTTCAAGCAAAAGAAATGAATGAAAACACTCCAACGCTATCTGGCCACATAAATAAAACAATAAATACAGACAGTCTTCAAGAAGCACAATCGCAGGCGCATAGTAAAACTACTGAAGTGACAAACTTATGTTTACAAGGGATGATTAAAGGTGCCAGTACTTTAACTCTACAAATACACGCAATACAGATGCAAATGAAAAAAATATCAAATTCCAGGAAAGCCTTCGGTCAATTATGTTTAAAACTATATCTAAGATACCCAAAAGCATATACGATCTTGCAAAAAGTACTGGCTGTATCGCCTAGATCGGAGTTAAAAGAATTATTTAAGGATACGATAATTTCAACAGAAAAAGGTACAGTGTTTCCAATATACCTCACTCAAAAAGCAAACACCATGACAGTTAAGCAACAACAATGTTTTATTTGTATTGCTGAATCGAAAATTAAGCCTCGAATCTATTATGACATAAAAAAAGATAAATTTTTAGGAATACATGATTTTGATGACGTTTTGAAACCGGAGCCAGCAACAACAGCAGTTGTATTGATAGTACAAGGTATTTTTGAAGAATGGAAACTGCCTGTCGCTGTTGGTTATTTGGGAAATAGCACAACATCTATCAAGCTATGGGTTGACAAAAATATTAGAAACTTAACAGATATCGGGTTTAATGTCCGTGCTGTTGCCTACAATATGGATTCAAAGCTTTACGACAGCCACCACCACATTCACTATGTTACTTCTAGAAAAAAGATTTACTGCACCAGTGACATCTCAGACTTGTTCAAAAGCATCTTTTTCAATTTCACGAAGTGTGATTATTACTTTAATGGGCTTATTGCCAAGAATCAGCATATTGTAGACTACTATGAATTAGACAGAAAAAAAGAAATGCCTCTAACGCCAATATTAACCAGGAAACACATACAACCCACCAACTTACAAGAGTTAGATATAAAATCTGTAATGGAAGTCTTCAGCATGACCACTGCCGCAGCTATGTCTACGTACATTGCTTTCGGAATTTTAGACGAATCTGCCAAACATACAGTTCAGTTTATAACAAAAATGAGTAAATTTTACGACATATTAAACCCTAGTCGACTGGATGACGAAAACAAAAGCAAGAAGGGATTTACAGGCGAAGAATCTCAGACATTTTTCTTGAATGAAATGTTAGGACTATTTAATAGTTTGAAGCTTGTAAAACTCGTAATCCCCTCATTGGATACAACACATGAAAACTTAATGGAAAAGTTTAGAATGCTAATACGGTCTATTTTGTCACTGTCTACAAACCTAAAACTCGATAATTTGAAAGATGATCTTCCTATTTGGAGATTTGCCACCACTAAGGCAGCAGACTTATTCTTTGAACAAGTTCAAAAGCACAGCAAAAGCATCACGAAACCAACGGTAAAGGAAGTTGATCCAATTTTCAGACAAACAGCAGTAATACATTTGTTAAAAAACCATGTAAAAGATTTAATCCCTATTCAAATAACAAATGCCTTGATCGAGTTCCAGACAATAATAAAAGGCTTCAAGCTGATAGACGACAACAATGCATGCCGTGACCTAGACGCCACCGACAATATCATTAGCAGTTCGGAGTACATAACATTAGACATGGACAGGAAAGATGGAATTATATTCTTAGCCGGGTTTCTTTTACAAAAATGTACCGTCGTTCATAAGTGTGATACACTGAAAAAGTATAACAGTAGAACAGCCAATGATGTGGAAACACTTTCCATGTGTGAAAGCATTATGGATGATGTCAAAAAAAGTATTTGTGTTCTGCCAAGTGCTGAATTCATTGAATTTGTAGAGTCGATGGAAATATTGTTCAGGACCTTTATGAATAAGGAAATACTGAGTTCTAAGAACATTTTAGGTGGCTTATTAAAATCTTTGGAGTTAGTGGATGTTCCGATGCCATGCATATGCTTTCCAGTTAATTATGTGAAAAAGTTATACTCGCGCTTCAGGATTTACCACATGTTGAAGTATAACAACGAGCTTATCAGAACAAAGAGAAATAGACGCCTTGTTGTTAACAAATTATAAATGATAAGAACACAGAATGTTATTGTGGTTATGGCATAAAAATAAGTTGTATTCGATATTTTTATTAGGTTTCACTTCATATGTACAAACGTTATGCCACAGATAAAAGAATACTATTATGCTAATAAGTGTTATATTATCTGTAAGAAATAAATACATTCTTAAGTATTATAATTACTCAAATTTGTTTTGTTTATAATTTCCCAAAATTGGTTTCTTAATTGGCATTAATTTAAATTTAAAATCAATATACATATATATAAAATCGTTGCGTGACTGACTGACTCGCTCACTGACTGACTATCAACGCACTGCCTAAACCTAAGTCCTAGAGACTTTCCGAAATTCACCCTCTAAGTAGGTGCAGAGCGGGGTGTTGAATAACTGTATGGAAAACAACTCCACGCGGACGAAGTCGGGGGTGTTCCACTAGTATATCTATAAAGTTTTTGTCCGATGTTTGTTTTGATGATGATGTCAGCATGATTTAATACTACAATCATATAATTAGTAGATTCCTAACTATATACTATTAGTGAAATGAATGATGAATATGATGGTTGAGCCAGTTTTGCAGAACACAGTGGGATACTTTTATCCCGAAATTCTGTACCCTCGGCAAAAAAACGCGGGTGAAACTGTGGGCGACCAATTAAACAAAATAAAATCGTATCAAACCTTACCCGTTACCTTAGAGTTTCAAGAGCAACCAGTTTCCTTCCTTCCTCTATCGTAATTCTTCATTCTATTAAAAACTTATTTCACTAACCCTTTCTATCTTATAGGTACTCAATCTTAGCTTTATCTAGATCGGTATTCGTTGCCTTCTGCGTTCGTTAGTTACCACTGACAGTTAGCCAATCCAAGCACGCCTTCTTTTTCTCACTCTCTTTTCTCTTCCTTCTGTATTTCTTTATCCCACCACACTGTCTTTTTCCTCCTCTTAACCACACCACTACTTCACAAGCAACACTCTCACTTAAACTCTCTTAAAAATTTCTTCAAAAGCCCTTTCAAATCTTTCAAATTATTTACTTTTATACTTAACATAGCAACCCTCAAGCTCTCCCAAAACTCCCCCCCTATAAGCATGCAATAGTGAATACCTCAGCCTTCAGCGATCATAGACAGATGAATTCATGAGAGATTACCCCGATTGGTCGACACGAATTATATAGTGCTGGTTTGAAACCGGTAGGACACGTTAACAGGCAAATAGAAGACGTAACGGAGGCGAGAGTGGCTGGTGCTAATAGTGTAGAGAATGCATTTGCGCTAGCCTGTGAAAATACTTGACCTCCGCCACAGAACATAGCTACATAGTACGTCCTTCGCACAGTGCGTGATCTGCATAATGTTATAGTTGGTGTTCGAACATGCATCTCGACGGAAAATAAATAGTAAGTAAGTTAGAACATAATTTGTATAAGCCTATTGAAAATATGGGTGCATTGCATAGGCAAAGAGTTCTCCTCAGTTTTAATAGAAGTCTTTGTAGGACGCTTATTTTATGTTATTTTGTCCTCATCATTATCATCAGCCTAATAAGCCCACTGTTGGGCTTGGGCCTCCTCCATAGAATGCCACGACAAACGGTGTTGAGCCGCCTCTATCCACCGTATTCTTGCAACTTTTAAAATGTCTAGACCATGGAGAGGGAGCCTTCCTGCATGGACGTGGTCGCCTCGGCGCCGGTCGCCACTCGAAAACTTATTTCCCAACGGTTATCTTTTCTGCGAGCTATAATTTCCTGCCCATTGCCATTTCAATTACCTACTTATGTTTTAATAGTATTTTGAGTTTAAGCAATTAAAGATAATTTTATCTCTTGGGTTTCAAAGCTACTTTTGTTAGCATAGCAACTGTACATACCAACTACTTAACCTACTCGGCACTGGGTCTCAATAAAATTATTTATTGAGTGTGTTTAACCAGTACAAATAAACCTTCACTTATCAATAACACAGGCTTATCTAAAACTATTTAATATAAAAATTTAGGTAACATACAAAACACATCATACCTAATCTACCATCCCATCTAATTAAATAGGTTATATATTCGTTGGGTAGGTTAATACTTAACCTACCCACCTACCTAAAGCATATTTCCAAAGCTTATTCAAACAAGAAACCCTTCCTTTTCAAATGAATAAAATAAATAGAGGGCGCCGACTCCCGGCTCCCAGTTCAATGAATCCCCTGTAGAGGATAAAACGGGATGTAGGTTTTCATACCAAATAACATAATTAAGTATAGAGTTTAATTCAGAGCTCTAAACCGAAGTATAAGCATTCTCTATTACAATATGAGAAGTATTGATTGAAGAACAGAGAAGAACTTTTAAAATCATTGAGTATAGGTACCTACGTAAGTATCTAACTAAATACACGTTGTAGTTCTAACACTATCAACGTTTACGTCACCATAACTTGTTTTCTCAATCGTTGAACTGGTAATGGAAAGGAAGTAATAATAACAATTTCGTGATAAATATCAGTATGATTACACCTGCTGTCACGAACAGCTGAGGTAATCAAGATGGCGCCGCGAGGGAGGGAGACAGTGATATCAGCAGTTCAAGTAACGGTGAAAGTACCTATACTAACGTAATGTTTAACCATAGATTTAGTATATGTACTAGATCTACAATCAGAGATCGAAGATGGAACCAAAAAAAATATGTGCACGTGTTGGTGAAAGTCTATGTCTGAGTTCAAAATAGTGTTGTCCTCGACCAACATTTTACATTGTCGATAGAATTCATCATCCGTCCGTGATGTGTATGGTAGATAAATACATCTTAATGCAGATTAAGTCTTTCATGAATAACACAGTTTGGCAGATAAATTTATTTTATAGATTTGACGTCATAAAGAGAATAAGGTTCTTATTCCAATTTTGAATACAGTTAATAAATAAACCTTTATTATTTATAGACCCCTAAATATTATGGTTTTATTTATAGGTGGGATCTTAGAGTTTCCCTTTTAAATTTAAACTTAAAAAGTTTGCTGCATATACCTAGTGGAGTTCTTATTTGAGTCCATCCCACTCTTCTTATAACCGATAACCATTTTTCTCGTAGCAAAGGATTACTTGGAAATCTGAAAGCACAAAAACATTTTATATCGGCCGTGCTACGCCCATATAATTTTTCACTCTGTTACTTTATCTATAGACAATTTGTTACCCCAAAGTTTATTATTTTTCAAGTGTAAACCACGCTTTATGGATAACATTAAATTTAAATGTAACCCAAAAATGCCGTTCTAGCGGGACTCGAACCCGCACCCTCGCCTGTCGTCGGCGATGCCTTAAACAATTTATCCATAGATCGAGCTATGACGCTGGAGACGAAATTTGTGGGCACTATCAACTCGGCTATAGCGCAAAGTTGATAGTGCTGTATCTACAGGTGTTTCATTGGAAACCTTCTGTTCAAAGTTCGAAAGTAAAGGCATCGCTGATCACAAGCGAGGGTGCAGGTTCGAGTCCCGCTGGAACGGAATTTTTGGGGTATATTTAAATTTAACTTGTTACCTATTATTTTATTAAGCAGAAATAAACAATATTTATTTATAAAAAATAAAAAATAAATATACCCTTTCGGGGAAAAAGCACGCCTTTTTCCCCGAAAGGGTATATATTTTTTTTTTTTTAATAATCTACAACGTAAATATTTACTCCAAAATATCTACTACACAAACTGCAATAAAAACACCCGTGGTGCTTTAAAGTTACCTTTCAATAGTCAATACAAAAACACACACCTCAATGTCCACCTGGTTATTATAGATTTTTAAAAAAACGGTAAAATGTTAACAAAGCACACATATTTACTCCAAACAAAGTAAACCTTCATTCTACGATGGACAAAAATTTAATTTATAGGTAGGTATAGTGCGCGTCATGTAAAAAGAACGCTGGTGGTCAAGCTTCAACAGGCGTTCCAGCGTTCTTTTTACATGACGCGTACTATAATTGTACATTAACTGTAGTAAACTAGGTAGGCACTCATTCAATGCATAGGTCAAATCATCTCTTAAATAAGTATAAAAGTAAGTCATCTCTTCGTTTCGTTTCGTATGAGGTAGTGCTGGCCTCTGGTGTCGGAGTTTGTCAAGCCGCCCGAGGGCCTCTGACATGGCTTATCGACTGCTATTAATCAATAACAGCCGGGACCGACAGCTTAACGTGCCCTCCGAAGCACAGAGCGATGGAAATCCGCACATAACTTAGAAAAAGTCATTGGTGGCGGAGCCTAGGATCGAACCCGGTATCGTTGGATTCTGAGTTGCACTATTGAACCGTTAGGCTACCATCGCAGTAATCTCTTAAAAAGAACGCTGGAACGCCTGAGGAAGCTTGACCGCCAGCGTTCTTTTTACATGATGCGCACTATACAACGATATAGACTGCAACAGGACTATCGATATTTCTGACGTCATCACTTGGTCAAGCCCTATCGTAATCAAACATTTTTATATTTTACATAAAATATTGTTTATTTCTAGGTGCAGCAACGAAATATTATTAAAAAATATAAGGGAAAGTCCTAATCTACGAATGAAACTGGTTTTTAGGCCATTTACTAAAGCAGAATTGATAAAATAAGCAATGCAATCGAACTACCAATAATCTCTTATTTACCTGTGAAACGTGTATTTTCCCGGATAATTACGTCTTTTATCTTCACAGTCACAAACTGAACACGACACCATTGTCATACAAAGTAATATTTGTTATTTAATAGTAAGATTACTAAAATAATTACAAAATTAGTTAAACTGCACAAGAGACCGTTCGGTATGCGCATGTACTCAAGCAAAATATGTCACATTCAATACATTGTTGCTGTCACTTTTCTTCTTGCGCGGGGTACATTTAAAAATGACTTCTCTCTCCCACGCTTCGTTTGTCTATTTAGCGTAGCGAAAAAATTCTACGTCTATGTGTTTAACACAATGTGCAAAGGATTCCATTTCGCTTTATGGCATTTTATTATGGTTGAAATTATAATCATTAAAAAATGTTACTACTGTACGTGTAACTATCGCAATTTGCAATGAATGCCTGTGCTTATCTAAATCTAGATTATAGATCATGAATTCGTGAGCATGAAGATTGATGGAACCTTGAATTTTTAGGCGATAGAGAGAACTAGGTAGTGCATTTCAAAACTAGCTTTAATTTTAAGTACTTAAAATATGACATTTGAGTGTGAGGGACAATGCTGTTGACGCGTTGGTTCTCAAATTGCTTGGAACACTGTTGGCTGAACAAGTGATAATTATAATTTTAGTGCAAATATAGTATATATTATGGGCACCCGAGTTATTTGACATTTAATGGTGTCTTGAAATAATGCAAATCGATGTGCGACTGAAACAGTCTACGATACAGTCTGACTTACGATACGACTCTATATTGTAAAAAATACAAAGCTAATAAAAATCTATTAAAATAGCCTACCTAACCTAGGTACCCGGTGTTCTATCTACCTGGGACTACAACCTCACGATGATGATAATATCATAGCTGTTTTCACGAGATTCTAGGTTTTTTTATGTGGAAAGGCTTATAAAATAGATTAAAGAAAAACCTAACCTACCTGTGGACTACAATTTCTCAAATTGAACTTCACAAAATCCGTGGCTAACTTAGTAAATTAGAGGATGGGAATCGCGTTAAAAAGAAGGTTGATTAGACTTAATTCACCTGGGCTAGATCACCTGGGTGTATTCAGGCTAAAAATAAAAAACTGTGGCTTGATATACCCATTGAGTGACCCATATATTATATTCCCTTATTTTTTTAAGCTAAACTATTTGTAAAGGTTTATTTTATAGAATATAATTTTCTATAAAATAATATTACCTTAATGAAATTAAATGAAATCAAATAGTTTATTTGCTTCAAACATGGTTAAAAAGTTCTTAAAAGTAATTATGTTCACATGTTTAACCAAAAACATCGGCATGCAAATTTTAAAGTTCTTAAATACTTACCTAATTTTTTAAAGTTCTAATTTAATCAATTGAATATTAATTTGATACTTACCTAATTTTTTTAAGATTTAATTTAATCAATTGAATATTATCCCACACTTATCTAACTTTCCATTCCTTCAACAATAACAACCTAACCACTTCTAAAGGCAGCTTTCCGAATGTTACCTTTTCGTGGCGTATCTCACCGCAAACTTCGGTTGGCAACCAGTTGTAACGAGTTTTGTTTTAATTATGTGGTTTTGTAGAGTTGAGGAGGACTGTTTGAATTCGCGTCGCGTACACGGCCGCGTTCTCAGCCGGCCATTGTTCTTTACAAAAGGTAACTAATATTTATTCTTTGATAAAGTGACGTGGCTTTGCTTACGCAGGTGCTGAGATGTTGGTTACCTTCTACTTAGTACCTACTTACCTACCTAATAGTCGATTCGATCTTCTGCCATCTACTTTAAGCTAGGTATTGTTCTCTTAAAACTTATAATCGTTATATAATTGTAACGTTATAACGTTGTATAATTGTATTGATATAGTAGATAGATAGACGATATCAGTTCCAGTTATTGTAGTACTTATGTGTAGCTAGGTAGGTAAGAATATAAATTCCAGTGTTTATCACAGAAGTTCCTTGGTATCGTTTTTCAAGTTCCGATGACAATGCAATATTAGGTAGGTACTTAGGTACCTATATGGCGACAGCGAGCTGCCCGCCCAGCTAGTGGAGTAGAACACGAGTTATAAGCGAGTTACAATCCGTTGCCTTTTATAAATATAGAAAGAAATGTATAGAAAACAGAATGACAGAGCTTGATATTGGAAAATCGCAGTGTTCTATCAATAGTATATCTTTCAATATCATGTAGGTACTTACCAAGTTATCATATACATAAATCTGTGCTCGATGTCATAAACGAAGTCTGGTTGTTGCGGAAACAAACAAACATATACATAAATCTGTGCTCGATGTCATAAACGAAGTCTGGTTGTTGCGGAAAACCTCAATCAAATAAAAATCCTCCCCAGAAAAATAATAATAAACTGAATAATATCGCTTCATTACCGGCTGACATCGTAACCATCAGGTGAGGGGCAGACAGGGGGGCATTGCATTCCTGCACGAACATTCATCGACCCCCCGCAGCGTGCTCTAGACGTGTCACATCTCCCCGTCCTCCCCCTCCCGAGGGGAGGTTGGACAAGGGAGGCACGTCGCGTGCTCCAACCAGTTTTGTCGGCATGCAAAAATACTGTTATTTTTATTCCGACTTTACAAGGGCAGTGGGGGAGTAAAGCATGATAAAGGAGCATTATGTGTTGCCTGGCCCCATCTAATTTTAGAAATGTCTCGGGGTTATTTATTCAGTGGTTGGTTATACTTATAAGCATATACCAAATTAGAAAACACATGGGTGAACTTTTACTTACCTTCGTATAAGTTTTGAACACTGTTGTTTTTTTAATACAACTTGGTATGACGGATCGCGCAGATGGCCCACCTGATGTTAAGCGGTACCCTCTGCCTATGAACAGTGCATTACCTCATAGGTCACGTCCACCTAGGACGCACCCTATGTGGCATTGCACTGCGCCCGCTACCCTGAGACATAAAGATGAAAAATCTCATGTGCCTGTAATTTAAACGGCACCCTTACCCTTCAAACCGGAACACAGCAGTGCGAGCACTACTGCTTTGCGGCAGAAATAGGTATGGTGGTAGTACTTCCCCGGACGAACTCTTTCACAAAAAAGCTCTACTCCTAACTAACTACTACCTACTGCTGAAGACTGAAGGCACTTTATAGGCGCATTTTCCCATATTCAAATTCAATGCTTCTTTCTACATACAATGGTAGCAAACAAAGATTGTTTCCAGATAAAAAATACTCGGACAGGAAAGAACTAACTTAGACGAGAGAATATGAAGGATCTATCATCTAACTAGGTACTACTTCTACATAAATCTGTATATAACAAGAGAACAATCTTCAAGGAGGCTCTTACTTGCAACAATGTGATACCTCATATATAATTCAAGCTCTAAAAGCACACTCGCAGTGTAACGTACCAAAGCATTCTACTAAAAGATTCATGGAAAGATTAGAAGATGATTCACGTATGCATAGAAACGTTTTACGTGCCGTAATCCCGTAAGTCCCGGTGCTTTTACTACAAATACCTAGTACCTATGTAAACGTACCATCTACCAGTATGTAAATATGTAAAGTTATGCAAACTGCATTGCGAGGCGGCACGCAGAATTTGCGACACCGCTCTCATAGCATGCAGATGGCTTCGTTACCAAATATGTCAAGATAGAAATCAGGCCAGATAAAGCAAAATTCACAGTCTGGGCAACTCCCCATACATTGTTTGACCCATTATTAGGGTTCCGTAGTCAAAGACAAGGAACCCTTATGGATTCGTCATGACTGTCTGTCTGTCCGTGTATGTCACAGCCTTTTTTTTCCGAAACTATAAGAGCTATATACTGTTGAAACTTGGGAGGTAGATGTATTCTGTGAACCGCATTAAGATTTTTACACAAAAATTGAAAAAAAAAAAAAAATTGGGGTTCCCCATACTTAGAACTGAAAAACAATTTAAAAAAAAAACATCATACCCATACGTGTGGGGTATCCATGGATAGGTCTTCAAAAATGATATTGATATAATTTTTTTCTAAACTGAATAGTTTCCGCGAGAGACACTTCCAAAGTTAAAAAAAGTGTGTGTGTGTGTGTGTGTGTGTGTCCCCCCATAACTTCTAAAATAAGACAATGATAAAACTAAAAAAAAATATGATGTACATTATCATGTAAACTTTCACCCAAAATTGGATTGAGCGAGATCTAGTAAGTAGTTTTTTTTAATACGTCATTAATCGTAATGCATCCAAGAACTTTTATATTATGTTACTTGCTGCTACGGAACCCTTCATGGGCGAGTTCGACTCGCACTTGGCCGCTTTTTTTTTACTAACGTAACGTACAGTCGCAGAATATATAGTTCAGTTGAGATTTTTTTGGTTATTGATAATATATGTTAAGATAATGAAAAAGCTAATTTAATTACTTGCGTAGAAGTTGTGGGAAAGTAATTGGCGTTTTGTTTCACGCAAATGCAATGAGTTGATTTATCGAATTATTTAGAAATAAAACTTTTGCTCCCAACTTCTAAAAATACACAAGTTCTTTGGAAAAATTGGACAAAAAACAACATTTAGAACCGTACCAAATACTTTCATGAAGGAGCCCTGTTTCATTTATTTTTGACCTGGGTCAATGGTTGCCCACCTCCTTTTTATCCTAATTTCTTATGTAGATAAAATTTCGCTCGCATTTTTTACTTTATCAGCCGCCATCAAAAACGATGATGAATATAATTATATGTACCTACACTCGTTGCTGTTCCGGGCAAACAAGTAAAATTGAATGTTTGATTGACATGACAGATTAGTCATGCAATCATGGAAGACCATCATGACATACTAAATAAAATAGATGTACCTATAGTTTCATTTATAGCCTCACCCCTGCCCTGACCAGCTATACATTATAAAAAGAAGGGGATTCGCATAAAATGGGGTTGGTTTTCTGATTTATGGATCCCATTCACAACCCCTTGGAAAGGATAACACGGACATAAACATAATAAAAGAAGATATCGGTAAGTAGGTCAAATAGCTTTCAATATGTCATTCATCCAGAAGGAAGTTATTCCAGAAATAGCGAATATTAAGGTTGCTCTCGATAATGTTATAACAGATTTGTGATCTCTGTTTGAAATGAGATTTTGGTGCCTTCAATATTACCTACCTATTATTAGTAGTAGTAGAGCTTCTTTGTGAAAGAGCTCGTCCGGGAAAGTACTACCACCATACCTATTTCTGCCGCAAAGCAGTAGTGCTCGCATTGCTGTGTTCCGGTTTGAAGGGTAAGGGTGCCGGTGAAATTACAGGCACATGAGACTTTTTATCTTTATGTCTCACTCAGGGTGGCGGGCGCAGTGCAATGCCACATTGGGTGCGTCCTAGGTGGGCGTGACCTGTGAGGTAATGCAGTGTTCATAGGCAGAGGGTATCACTTAACATCAGGTGGGCCTCTGCTTGACCCGTCATTCCAAGTAGTATACAAAAAAAAACTACCTTTACTAGAGAATTCAAATAGAACCTTCTACTTTCTTTCATCAGTTTTATTTATTAGGTCCACCGTTTCATTTGCGGTGCGTGTGGCTGACAATGCAATTACGACGCGTAATCATGGCGAAACCAATTAAAAGCAAATTGTTAGGTAAACAAGTTCGGTGCGGAAGCTTATCCAATATCCGAATTCCGTTAACTGACAAAGGACTGCCGCCGGTGCCACTGCGTCGCTTTGTGTCACGCCGAACACAAACGACAGTACCGACTCTACCGACCGACATACAGAAAACGACACATGTAGAGAACAGTTTTGGAATAATACCGTTGAGCACAATACATGTAAACGTGACATAAAACCACACAAGTATTTGAGTGTTTGAACACTTTGAGCATACGGAAAATACCTAAACATTCTCAATCATGCAAAACATTGTTTACCAGATCGATACCGAAGTTTCTTGTTGAGCCTTGGAACTTGGATTTGTCTGACGGCAGGTTACGAGTAGCTGAACATGAGCGATGAACAATACGAAAGTTTTAAGCTTGGAGCAATGTTTGTTTCATACCCACAATCCTTTCTCGCTCATAATTGCCTACCTAAAGCTAAAATTTGCGAACGGATGAATTTCTACAACAAAGGAACACTAAAAACCATACTACCATCTTATTCTTCCTACCATACCGTTATTTATTCTGTGCCCCTAGTCCCCTACGTAATTAATTATTAATTATACTTCTGCTTTATTCGAAGATATTTGTGTAGGTATATAGAATCATGTAAGTATATTACTTTTAGTTACTAGGTAGCATACCGTTATTTATTCTGTGCCCCTAGTCCCCTACGTAATTAATTATTAATTATACTTCTGCTTTATTCGAAGATATTTGTGTAGGTATATAGAATCATGTAAGTATATTACTTTTAGTTACTAGGTAGCATACCGTTATTTATTCTGTGCCCCTAGTCCCCTACGTAATTAATTATTAATTATACTTCTGCTTTATTCGAAGATATTTGTGTAGGTATATAGAATCATGTAAGTATATTACTTTTAGTTACTAGGTAGCATACCGTTATTTATTCTGTGCCCCTAGTGCCCTACATAATTAATTATTAATTATACTTCTGCTTTATTCGAAGATATTTGTGTAGGTATATAGAATCATGTAAGTATATTACTTTTAGTTACTAGGTAGCATACCGTTATTTATTCTGTGCCCCTAGTCCCCTACGTAATTAATTATTAATTATACTTCTGCTTTATTCGAAGATATTTGTGTAGGTATATAGAATCATGTAAGTATATTACTTTTAGTTACTAGGTAGCATACCGTTATTTATTCTGTGCCCCTAGTGCCCTAAATAATTAATTATTAATTATACTTCTGCTTTATTCGAAGATATTTGTGTAGGTATATAGAATCATGTAAGTATATTACTTTTAGTTACTAGGTAGCATACCGTTATTTATTCTGTGCCCCTAGTGCCCTACATAATTAATTATTAATTATACTTCTGCTTTATTCGAAGATATTTGTGTAGGTATATAGAATCATGTAAGTATATTACTTTTAGTTACCTACTAGGTAGCTTTGCACGAAAATATC
Organism: Operophtera brumata; assembly: GCA_932527175.1. Taxonomy (NCBI): domain Eukaryota; kingdom Metazoa; phylum Arthropoda; class Insecta; order Lepidoptera; family Geometridae; genus Operophtera; species Operophtera brumata. Next base: position 37,919,847 of record OW052225.1, read on the forward strand.
TTCGATTATACTCGTAGCAACTCGTATAATATTGATCGAACTTCACAGAAGTTCTTTTTATCATATTTTATACGTATTACCGACTCGTTCATTATGAATGCCATATTTACCAATTTCCTTTCCTTTCTTTTAATTTCCCTCAATCCCTTTTTGGCTATTGTGTGAATAAGGAGAAAGGCTTTATAAGTATAGAATGATTCTACATGAATTTATATCATCATTAAAATTTTACATGCCGACTTTAAAAACATTATGGACTTTAAAACTATACAAACACACTAAACAAGCTTACCTAGTTTTTACCATAAAAAGGAGTTAATAGATCCTCTTAGAAAGTGTATCGTTTTAATAGTATTTCGCAAAAAATATCCAAAAGAAACTAATATTGACATTCACATGCAAATTCAATGAACCCGCGACAGTTTTAACGTTTGAATTATGCAAGAAAAGACAAACAAGTCTCGTCTCATTCACAAAAATAATTATGTTAAAATATTCAAACAGTAATTTATTTCAGAGCAGGGACGAAATTCTTAGCTAAAATAATTCAATAATTATGTATTCAAACTACAATCACGTTCAGTAAAAGATCAGAGCACGTGGAGCGAATATCAAAGAATCATTATACAGTGGGTAGACAAAACAGGCTCTACGCACTTGTCAATGCTTTATGCGACACGAGCACAAAACGGAATTACCAACAGAGACACCCCCGGCCCTGTCCCCAAACCACCCGGCGGCGGCAGGGCGGAGGGTTGGGCAAATCCTGTGTCGTCACAGGCTGTCATTTCCAGCCATGGCATAAAATGAAAGCACGTTTTATCTTTTATCGCGAACATATTTCAGTCAAAGGATAACATTCTACTGGACTCGCACAAAAGAGAACTCTCAATTTAATTATTCTCTAGCAAACATTTTTGTTTCACTAATATATCCAAGTAAAACAAAGGGAAATGGGTAGGAATGTTTTCAAAGGGGAACAAATGATTCGTGAGCTTTTGCCTGAGTTGGCTGAACAGATAATATAATTTTCAAAGGCAAATACTTAAGTAGGTATTCTTAATTAATTTCAATTAGCATAAAGTTCAGGTCAATGGCCCCAAGCACCTGGATGCTAAATATTTTGGGATCATTACCCTAGAGTGAGAATAATTTATTTCAGTATCAATAGATAAAAAAACATAAGTAAAAGAGATAAATAAAGTAAGATTTATAGCAGAACTGTTTGTGAAATAAAATATTTTCACTATTAAACTACACAATCCTAGACCTGTCTAGTTGTCTACTAGCGGTCTAGTTTATTACGATAATACTACCAAGCATCTGAATGCTCCCAATTATCCCAGACCTAGCTTTCAGCCAGGATTACCTACTTAGAACTGAATGCACTCATAAGTCTGAAAGGATTGAATAGATGTTGAGTAGGTACGAGTGGTTTGTGATGTCAATAAATTGCGGGGGTAAAGATTAAAACGTGACATCAGATTCTACGAGAGAAATGCATGATTAAGTTACCTACAACCGTAAAATAAAATGAGAAGAGACTATACAAAATATACAAATAACTATCGATCTCGTTTGATTTGGACAATAACTAACAATACTTACAAAATAAAGACAACTATGAAATCCAAGCAGATACAATAAGTCGGGTGTTTTTACTCGAAACAAGTACCTACCTACGTGAGTTAATACCGGTTTTTCAATTATTAAGATACATAAGGTTCACGAGTACCAGAATAAAGTTGGGAAACAAAAGGATTCATTGTTGAGGAATATCCTACGGTAAAGAAACGGAACCAATCCATATTGACTGGATGTCACGTGGATTTAAGGAACGGTATTGAAAAGTAGGTACGTAAATCATTCTGTTGCAAATGGCTCCCATCCATCTTAGTGCAGTCAAAAGTAGAAGCAGGATCATCCATTAACGTGGAAGTATGGGGAAAGTGTATACTTTATATTTATTGCCTTGCCTAGTACTATATCGAGTGACTATTTTATATCTGTATATATTTCCGAATTGGAACTCAAGGATAATTGGATAAATTGTGACGGTTCTGTTATTTGTTTTTTATGTTGTCGAAATGCGTACAATCGGATTTTGTGTCGAAAATGGAAGAAAGTCGAATGCATATTTTCCGTGAAATATGGAAATCATCTTGATAAAGGCATGTTTCTGTGTACTTATATTTTGTAAAAGTATAATATCTAGCTAGATATCCGTACCTACCTGCATTGTTTACTTCCTTTTCTTAGAATCTGCTGCAGGAACAATCGCTTATTACGTTCTTTCATTATCATTTAATTGAATTACAAGTTTAATACTTACTTATTAGGAAAAGATAAAACTTAAAAGTATCAGCTCCACCGGTTTTATGAGATACCTAACTATCATTAAACTTGGTAGACAAGAGACTACACTAAACTATAGCACAGATAAAATAATACTATACACTATAGTAACTGGCTTATACGCAAAACCTGGCAATGAGCCAAACAAAATGTAGGTATGGTTATGTGTATTTATGCAAACAAGCTACGGTCTACTCGTGTAGTAGGTATTGAAATAGTTTGGAAGCAAAAAATATGGAACTTTATGTTACTAACTGCAAAAGCATTACCTATCTCCATTTACGGAAAGTTATGAATAATGATGAGTTACGTTCACTGAATGCCAACATTATACAGATGCCTATGATAATTCTGAATACTAGGATATACCTTAAAAAACCTACCTGAAACATATACGAATATGTACCATGTATTAGTATTGACTATACATTTCAGGTATTTCAGCCCAATAATTGAGTTCCTAGAAGCCAGTATATTTCCAAGAGTTAAGTAGTTAACTACGTCATGAAAATTACAAATTCATATACAAATTCTGTGTCCTTTGAATATGCTCAGTTCAAAGACCGTCAACAGCTTTCAATTCGAGCAAAAGCCTGGGCTTTTGTAGGTTAGGTAGGTTATAAAGATGTGGTTAGTCTGCGCTCTTTATAACTAAATGCCCAGAATTCCCTATAAAGGCTAGAGCTTGGATTGCACCCTGGAGAGCCTTTGCAAGTGTTCCGTGACGAAGATACGTAGCAGAGCACAATCAAGACTGAAGAGATGCACGTATGTTCACCGATAAATGTATACCATAAAGTATAGAACGTAATAGCTTCGAGAACAAAGGAAACTTTGGTGCACAGGAGCAGGAGTATAATGTTAGTAAAACATAAGAAATAATGAATTCTATAGCAAGTAGAGACGAGTATTTGAAAAGTGGTAAATTTATAGCTACTTATAGAGAAAAGTAATCTAAAGTAAGAAATTTATCAATGATGGATACTAAGGAATGAAATTGATAAACCTGGCTTTGTTTAACTACCGAAGTAACTTGGATAATCAATCATACTCGGCTGTAAAACATTGGATTTATGACTATAGTCAAGCGCGATGGTATTTTCAGCAAGTAATATCCACTTTCAAACTAAGAAGAACTTCATAACTGCCTCATAACATAAATTGACCATTATGTTAAAGTCTTTGATATTATTGAAGTCTATAAAGTTATAACAATAACCTAACATTGTTCGAATTGTAGGATCCTCATTTCACTGCTCACTTACAAAAAAAACTTACCTGCAGGTGGAGGAGGCGGTTCTGCCGAAGATATCTGCCCGTTGTTTCTCACAGCCGCTGCTTTCTTTCTGCTGCCTGTAGTAGCAGGACTTTTCGTCGTCTCTCGCTCGACTCTCTGAAATAAAAACAAGGCTAATTTAGAAACCAAGTCATGCTTGCAGACTCATAAACCTGATACATATCAGAGATACAACCGTGACGGCTTGTAAATTGGGGCAAGCGTTTAGACTCATTAAAAAGTAATTTAGGACATCTTCTAATCTCCAACGGTTCGGGACGCAAACGAGGAGCTTAATATCCTCAATTGCCGGACGAGACAACTGAACGGGCTTGTTTTGAGGCAAGAATAATAGACGTAGACGCGAACTTAGGTAATGCGATCACAGGGAGTCATCAAAATGGAATCATTCGGTCGTGAAGCACCAATCCAATTATATTCGTGCTTCGTTCTCGAGATGAGTAACCTGCAAGAATATTTTATTAGTATTTAATTATGTAACTTGTAGTAGTAGCTCCAGCTATCATCACTCCACTGAATTTTGAGGGTATTTCTTTTAAAAACTACCCATGGCCGTCGCTTGCTTTGTTCGTCATTCGTAATTTCAGTGTCAATCACTCCGTACGTGCTTCAATTTAAAAATATGTTTCTCTCCATTTCGGTTAAATTTCGAGTTAAAATGCATAAAAGGAAGCACCATGACAAAGATAACAGTGTATCAGTGTATTTCGTAAGTTACGAAAAATATAAAAGTTTTTAAGGAAGTGCAAAAGTCGTCACACATGGACTATCTCGTAATCTTCCGAAGAGTCCCTGGAAACCTAAACGGTACGTAAATATTCACATATTTTGTGATACATTTTCGAGCTTGCTCGACTTATGGGATAACGCACAAGGACGTCTGCGGGACTATCCGAGCGTAACCTAGTATGATATCACAAATACCCACACACTCTGGGAACAATTTTCGAGCTTGCTCGACATTTGGGACAACGCACAAGGACGTCTGCGGGACTATCCGAGCGTAACCTAATATGATATCACAAATACCCACACACTCTGGCACAATTTACGAGCTTGCTCGACATATGGTATAACGCACAAGGACGTCTGCGGGACTATCCGAGCGTAACCTAATATGATATCACAAATACCCACACACTCTGGGACAATTTTCGAGCTTGCTCGACATTTGGGATAACGCATAAGGACGTCTGCGGGACTATCCGAGCGTAACCTAATATGATATCACAAATACCCACACATTCTGCTAACAATTTTCGAGCTTGCTCGAATATGGGATAACGCACAAGGAAGTCTGTAGGACTATCCGAGCGTAATCTACTATGAGATCACAAATAGCCACATATTCTTTAAACAATTTTCGAGCCTGCTCGATGTAAACTCGACATAACTCTCCATACATTGTTTGCCTCAACTTTTTGCCTTACCTACGTAACGTACAGTTGAGATACTTTTGGTTATTGATAATACCTATATGTTAAGATAATGAAAAAGTTAATTAAAACGCACAAGGACGTCTGCGGGACCATCCGAGCGTATACCAATGAACACATAATCAAACTTTGTCGGTTACGATGATCGTTACCCACTTTAATAAAAATGAGAAACTAACGCACTTGTACGTCTGCGGGGCCATCCGAGAGGACATAACTTCTCCTATACCTACACAATATGCCAACGATATGTGTTACTAACCGCTAATATTGTGATAATTCACATAGTAATTAATTAATAATTGGGTAATTCGGAGCTATATAGATTCAATCTTTATGTCGTATGAGCCAGCAACATGAAAAGTTCACGATGCCATAGCACCGCCTCTGCCGCGGCCAACGCCGCAAAGAGGGCCATCAAAACAGCCAAAGGATGATTCGGTGTCACCTCTCGACGGTGTTACAGAAGAATCGGGTCACGACAACAAAATTCTCGAAATTATGGGTGATGATCCGACGGCCAGTGTGTCGAATACGGAAACGGTATCCTTCCTGAACCGGCTGCACGCAACCAACGGCTTAAATAAAGACAACCACAAGGAACTTTGTGATAAATTCCGTATCCCAGAAAACTGTATGTCAATTGGAGCTCCGATTCTAAATGCAGAAATTAAAGTTTCTATTTAAACGAGAACACCACGAAACCTGATAAACTTATCGAAGCCGACAAAAACTAATCGCTGCAGCGAAATCCTATACATATATATATAGTAGTATAAAAAAAAAAAAAAAACCTGTATATAGGAGAAGCAATCTCGCATATTCTGGAGGCCACAAAAAAGGATAATGCTGAAATAAAACATATTATGGACGCGGCTTGACTCATATCAGATGCTAAAAGACCGACATGTCCTTATTTGGAGAAAATCTGGCAGACTCAGTGAAGACTGCTGTGAACAAATCAGGCACTGAGCTTTGAACTCCATTCAAGTTGCAGACAAAATCTAAAAAACCCCAGTCGCGGGTCGCAGGTAACTGGCAATAGCTCGGTGGAACACGCCTTCAATACTGAAGGCACTGCCAACACCACCGCCGCGCCGGCGCCGTCGACAACGGGGCCACGCGCTGCACGCTCATACTCGTCGTGCAAGCCGCCGTAACCACCGCAGAAGCTCACGCGCAGACGATACTAGACGAGGTAAAAATACGCAGGAAAACTGTCTCATTTTTACAAATCCTGGTTTATGACTAACGATCACACGATAAACCACGAATTGATTCTGGAATTGGTTCAGGCGTCAAAATGATTTTGTCAAAACCTTTGACACAACTATGTCCACATCGACTCATAAGTAGACATCTAACAGTGAATTGTGTAGAAACCAATTCATATCGAATGTTTTCTTGCGGCCCAAACCTAACGGAAAAATGAGGTACATACTCAACATAAGACAATTAAATATCCAAGATTTAAAATGGAATAACGAATTGTATCGTTTTGTTTGAGCACGACGCCGTATATACGTATTTACGAAAATATTTACTTCTACAACATAATATCTAAATGATATTTGATAAATTGATATTTTTCTTATCAAGAGTGCGTTAAGAATGTAAAAACTACTAAACAATAACTATGTTTTCTAGGCTTTATAATTAACGAAGAAAATATGAATAAATAATAATAATTTCTAACCATTTAACAAATGTAAATACCTGGGCTTCCAATGCCTTGATTCTCATAGATTCGTAATCTCACTGCCACAAGGAAAAAAGTAACCGCATAAAAGGAGAATTATTAAAATGTATTAACATCAAAATATGTACAATGAGGCAGTTTGCACAGATCATTGGACTTTTGGTGTCAGCTTGTCCACCCATAGAATACGAGCGGCTCTACCTCTACCTCTACAAATACAAATACAAATATATTTATTTCGTCAGAATTTTAGGTAGGTACAAGACAGTTCTACACGTAGTTGCTACACCAAAGATTTAGAAAGATGGTTATATTTAAATTTAGCTCAGGATGATTATTATGAAAGGTATACTCCAAATTATTTACAAAAGATCTTCTATGGTAGCCCATTGCAATGGATAACTCAATTCATAGAATTTTACAAGACAAATATGAAATTGAAATATTTTCCGATGCCTCAACGACAAGGTGGGGCGCAGCATGTGGTGATGAGACCGCCAGTGGCCAGTGGTCCAATGACGAGCGCAAAAGTCATATTAATTAGCTTGAACTGCTCGTAACAGTCAATGCGGTTAAGATTTTTGAATATATATATATACAACAAATATTCATTAATAATAAATATCCAAATATTATATTCTTATATAAGGTCGTCTATCAATAGAATGGGAGGCGTGCAGTTCCCACATCTTACAAAAATGACCAAAGATGGTGATAATCGCGAAAAATATTAGTATACGCGTCCTAAGTATATCGGATCTGAGGATAACAGACCAGCTGATGCTGAATCAAGACGTAACCATCCTTATATCGAGTGGGAACTGTCATAGTTTGCCTACTGGGGACGCAGCCTAACAGCTACTTTCGGTCAACCTAACGTCGACCTATTCGCTAGTCGAATAAATAAACACGCCTCATATATAATTCATAATAATAAATAAGCCTTAAACACGTTTCATGGCATAAAGTCCTTTGCAATAAACGCATTCACCTTTGACGGGTCAGAGTTCTTCTTTTACTCTTTTCCATCTATATCGGTAATATAAAAAAAAAAAAAAAAAACCTTAATATATTAAGGTTAAGATCTAAGATAAATAACCTTTATCTTAGATAAAGCAACGGGAATACTCGTAGTCACTTTATGGGAAGAATAAGAATGATTTCCAATATTTTTGATACTGTAGAGTTTAAACTCTGTGAAAACGTTCTTGTCTCTCATTTCATTGCCGAGACGACACCAAATCGAGCCTTACTCTGGTTGCCGGGGTGCTTTCCGGACGGCGCTACTGCGACGAAATGCTCCCGCAGACTAGCTTAGCATCTTTGTACATCAATTCCATCAAACAATACGATGTCTGCCTTAAATGTTGGTATATATATTGCTCAAGAGAATAGTCTCAACTTTTACGAAGCGTCTATTCCTTCAATTCTCTAATTTTTTAACATATTTGTTTAATTCAGGCTCTCAATACGGATCCCTCAACACTTATAGGTCTGCTTTAGTTATGTTGGTCGGTTCTAATTTGTCTAATAACTATAGAATAAAAAAGATTTTTCAATGGACTGTTTCACCTGAAGCCTCCTTTCCCAAAATATGACGTTACTTGGGACACTTATCTCGTTCTAGAACCGCCTGCGATACGATACGATAAGAATTATCACTGGAACAATCGTCTAGAAATTGTGCAATATTAATATATTGCTGGCACTACGCGTACAGACTTTGTCAAAAATAGCCACTAAAAATGTAGTACATATTAAAATTCCAGATCTGATAAAAATCTCACGAGTTGTAATCAGCCAACCTTACACTAACCATTTTTAAGATAAAAGCCAGAAATTTGCTCAGCAAATACATTTAGTATCTAGAAAGAACTAGAGAACTAAGAAGTAGCTGTCACTATATTTTTATTAGCTACAAAAAACCTCACGCGATCGTTATGATTGTGGAGTAAATGTATCGATATTTAGCGCGCATACGCGGCATGCGAGCACGTCGCGCGCACACCATTTTGGTCTCAGCGTCGATATATTCATAAAACTGTGGGCTGGAGGTGTACATTTACCACATTTCCTAGGTTCTACGATATGTGCGTAATCAGTGCGATTCTCTAGCCAAGCTGCTTATACAAGATTAATATTTTAGTTTAGCTACGAAATTAAAATCATAAAGAATTATGAATAAGTACCTAATCAGTTAAATGGTATTTAAACTATTTATTATAGATAAGTACATAAACAAATAATGATATAGATTGTACAAACACAAATGTATGCAAATTAAATCGTAAATGAATTTCATTGATATTTCCTCAAAAAAGGTACCTGTAGGTACTTACTCTCAAAGTCTACAAGTTACATAATTAAATACTAATAAAATATTCTTGCAGGTTACTCATCTCGAGAACGAAGCACGAATATAATTTATGATTAAACGAACTTACGTAAGTACGTGAAGTTCTATCATAATTATATGAAGTGCTTCGTTCGAAGAGATGAGTAACCAACGCCCGCCCTGCCCAATTATACGCAGGTGTACGTAACCCATTCTTTTCGGAAATATCGTTTGAGGAGTGATTATTGACTCCGAACTAAATGACGAACAAAGCAAGCGACGGCCATGGGTAGTTTTTAAAAGAAATACCCTCAAAATTCAGTGGAGTGATGATAGCTGGAGCTACTACTACAAGTTACATAATTAAATACTAATAAAATATTCTTGCAGGTTACTCATCTCTTCGAACGAAGCACTTCATATAATTATGATAGAACTTCACGTACTTACGTAAGTTCGTTTAATCATAAATTATTTCGGATGGCGTGCGATCCCGGTCGGAATAGCGCCGAGTCATGAGTCACAGAGTCATGGCGATCGGAGCCGCGTGCTGAGTCACGCCAGACTCGACAAGAGCACGAGTTCTGCCGAGTCAGCGTCGTAGATTATGTAACAGTTGTTTTGTAAGCCACACCTCGTCGGTTATTGCGCTGACTAGGCGATATGAGCCAGCCGGCCCTAATGCACTAACGTTGATTGATATCCGATAACGATAAACTAAGCCCCCGGCAACATACTTTGTTAGCATTCAATAGACGCCTTTCATTTCTGTCTGTAAAACATTTTAACCGAAGGCTATGAGAGCATTAACCTTTCGGACGTTTGGTTGGTTACGTGTGTTAGAAAATAAAGGAAATAATTTTACCGAGAAATGACGAATGAAATCATACTGCCAGTCAAGAATATCTGGCGAAATAAACAAGCCAAGAACAACGATCTCGTGATTTAATTAATGCTTAGAGTAAGAAGCGTGACGATATCCATTTCATTTCCAAACAAAAGCCGGAACGGAACCTAACGGGAAAATTGAAATAAAGATATAAGATAAGTATCATCACAAACAAAGAAGATTAATTTCACGGACCAAAAACATCAATCCAGTTTATGTTAAAAAACATTCAGTCAGCTGACTGTGTTGTCATAACAGAAATCTACAGCATAAACAAGCGAAACTTAGGGAATGTCGGCGGAGGGGTATCAAGTTCCGACCACATCCATGGTAAGGACTTGTGAAAAATAGGGCAAAAGCGGTGGCAAGAGGGTGACCACCCTGTTTTGGGAGGGAGTGAGGTTTGGTGGCTCGGGCCCGCCGCATCGTCGGGCGTTATTCAACTGTTTATGTGTACAACCGAGCTCAATGCTTCGAAAACACGCTATGTCATCGAAATAATTGACAAACAACCTGCTTATATCGATCGAACAGGATATTTCTTCAGTTCGCTATACAAATGAACTCAAAACTCAAAGGGCATTTCTTCACAGTAGGTAAAGTACCAGTGAACTACCTAGATTAAATTGCAAGACATCATGAAATATTATCAGATATTGGCGGACAAGTCCAGTTTAGATAACAATACTGGCATCAAAGAAGTAAAGACTGAAACTGCTTAGCTTCTACAATAAAGTAAAAATCAATACCTAATTGAAATACTTGAAACAATCAACACGCGTTGTAGTTGTAACTTTTGAACAAATAGAAAGTTTTTAAAACGTTAATTAAAACTTTGCATTTGTAGAGAACGAGCGGGGGAAAGTCATGAGTCATTTAGCTCAGTTTATTATTGACTTTGGTCCAGCCAGACGCTGCCATTTTGTGTTGCGTCATTTCAAATTGTTGTTTAGCTAATCTTTGATTCAGCGTGTCGAATAATGATTACATTGGTATTTACTACGTCGTGTTTTGTTATAAGTGTATACCTATTTTACGTGTGATTCGTTACATAAAAGTTTGCTATTGAATTTTTCACGTTATTGGCATTTGCTTCTGCTTTACAAAATATTGTATTGTGTGCCTTATTACTGACAGAGTTACAAAATGTGTTGTCAATCAAGCTAGTGCTAAATGTTATGGCACAAATATTTAAAAAGTTACATGAAGCTTCGAGATTCAACTCTTACTTATCTAACATCTCATTCTCGACCAAGTCCCTGAGGATGTGAGATATAAGCCCAAGATAAAATCAAAGCTGCAGTTAATCTGACAAAACGCTATCTCAGTGAAAGTGAATTGCAGTATTAAGGAGAAAGTGAGGTTTGCATTTCGCGCCACGACGCCACTCATGACATGACTGACCTACGCAATGCGACTATAAACTAGGCCACGGCTGATGTTGCACAAGAAATGCACGCTTAGCATATAACTACCACTAAACGAGTTAGACTTAACACCTTCCAGCTTAACGTTATCCACCGTAACATCATTAATTCCACCTACACTCGTTCGTGAGTTTCGTGACTACATACATCACAATATGGATAGGTATAAAGAAATTAATGAGAGGTTTTTGTAGAACGGTTATTGGCATGGCTCCAAATCGTTCCGTTTTATTTTATGGATACAGTTGCCGCGCTAACAGATGGTGAACATACCAAAATCAGACGACTTCTCATCGAGAAAATCCTTATTTAGATCCGTTAGGCTTTCTTTTTATTAGAATACTATGTTCTGCACAACAGTTTGTATAGGACAGCAGTTTTGGTTAATACACAGTACAAACGCAGCAACGATATCTTTGAGCAAAAACATTTTATTGCCCCAACTGGCTGGTAGATCGAAACATTACCAGCTAGATACAGTTCACATAAAAGCAAATGGTCTGTTTTATGTCATACTGCATCGCTCCCTCTCTTGTACGCTATGGGGGTTATAAGTTAATTTACTTTGCTTGCGTATTCTGTCTGGGTTTTATGTTTACTGTTAACAATTTTTCTGTTTACCTTATGTTTTTGTTTATATACGCTATCCATTTAAAAAGCACTTATATGACTGTTATAATTGTTCTTGGGTCAATTACAAACAACAATGACGAAGGTCGTTATGTTCCACTACATCACAAACTATTCCACATTTATGCATAGTCTATACCAGTATAGTAAGTATATTGTGTCTCTCGCACGTAACTCTGACATTGTGTATCGAGCCTTTGTGGCACACCCTTTGAAATGGGCACACAATAAACAAGCCGGCATTATGGACAGAGTGCACTGAACCAACTCTGCTCTGTGCTATAACGGTATTACCGGCTCTTATCTCGGCTCTGCTAGATGTATCTTTGGATAGGGTAGGAACGCCCTCACTTATAAGATTAGGTTTACTTTAGTAACTTTATAAAAATCTATGGCAGATGGTTCGTTTGATATAGGACAGGTAATACATTCCGTTTTATATCACCTGCAGTATTTGCACAACTACAGTACAAGCAGTTCAGCACAAGTTCGATAGTTCGGCACTCGTAATTCAGCACGTCCTGAAGACCGGCCTTTTTATGGGTTCCTAAACTCAGATATCTCAGAAATATCTAAAAATTTATAAATATATGGATCAACTAAAAATTAATTTGCTCAGTAAAATAGCAGAAGTGTTTATATATACCTACTTTATTTTTGATGTGTTTTATGTTTGTTCGATATCTCTATATTCCAGCATTATACACACATTATACCTTCTGTGAGTAGGTTTGATGCATATATTGCATCAAAAATAAACTATTTAAACACTTCTGCTATTTTACTGAGCAAATTTACTTTTATATTAACTAATTTTAATTAAATTCTCATAATACTTTTTTTTAAAACAACGGCCTAAGCCGTAAAATTGTATATAATACAGTCTTTATTTTATAAAGCTAGCTCTAATACTTTGTAAATTATTGAAGTTTTTGTTATTGACCCGCTTTCTTTCCCGCTTTTATTATTAGTGTATTTAATTCCAGTATCCTGCTAAGTAGGTAAACGGGAATATTAGTAAGTAGTTGAACATCATACACAAATCTATAAGCAAAACCATCGCCAAATCAAAACCCACCTGGCACCATAACCTACAGCATAATCCCCAACATCAGTCGCAGTAAATTGAAAAGAGCTCATCAATTTATCACCCTTTACACATTATAGCTAGCGAGGCTATCCCGTGACGACGTTAGCCAGCCCCTTTACACATTATAGCTAGCGAGGCTATCCCGTGACGACGTTAGCCAGCCCCTTTACACATTATAGCTGGCGAGGCTATCCCGTGCCGACATTAGCCAGCAGGTGAACGCTGAGCAATACGGAGTGATTTATTTACAAATACACCTTCTGGGTTCAACAACAAACTCAAGATGAACCCTCAATTGATAAACTCTCGAACGAGGCAGATTTATAATGATACATATTATTATTTTAGGTTCTCCATATTATGACATGACGTGGTGAGGACATGTCACGTCACGATGTCACTATTTGAAAACTAGAATATCAAGATGGAATAACCGTTACACCAGTGTGACAGAGCAGTGTGACAGAGCAGTGTGAAGGTGAGTCGGACGTGGTGTACGGTTGAGGTAAGGAAAACCTTTTCCTATCTTTAATACTAATGTTACGTAGAACAAATTTCCTTCCTCACCATCACACCAGTGTGACAAGAGAAGCGACGGTGTTGAGGTTAGGAATGCGTTTTCCTATCTTTAATACTAGTGTTACGTGAAGGAAGTTTTCTTCCTCACCATCACACCAGTGTGACAGAGAAGCGACGGTGTTGAGGTTAGGAATGCGTTTTCCTATCTTTAATACTAGTGTTACGTGAAGGAAGTTTTCTTCCTCACCATCACACCAGTGTGACAGAGAAGCGACGGTGTTGAGGTTAGGAATGCATTTTCCTATCTTTAATACTAGTGTTACGTGAAGGAAGTTCCTTCCTCACCATCACACCAGTGTGTCAGAGAAGCGACGGTGTTGAGGTTAGGAATGCGTTTTCCTATCTTTAATACTAGTGTTACGTGAAGGAAGTTTTCTTCCTCAACATCACACCAGTGTGACAGAGAAGCGACGGTGTTGAGGTTAGGAATGCGTTTTCCTATCTTTAATACTAGTGTTACGTGAAGGAAGTTTTCTTCCTCACCATCACACCAGTGTGACAGAGAAGCGACGGTGTTGAGGTTAGGAATGCATTTTCCTATCTTTAATACTAGTGTTACGTGAAGGAAGTTCCTTCCTCACCATCACACCAGTGTGTCAGAGAAGCGACGGTGTTGAGGTTAGGAATGCGTTTTCCTATCTTTAATACTAGTGTTACGTGAAGGAAGTTTTCTTCCTCACCATCACACCAGTGTGACAGAGAAGCGACGGTGTTGAGGTTAGGAATGCGTTTTCCTATCTTTAATACTAGTGTTACGTGAAGGAAGTTTTCTTCCTCACCATCACACCAGTGTGACAGAGAAGCGACGGTGTTGAGGTTAGGAATGCATTTTCCTATCTTTAATACTAGTGTTACGTGAAGGAAGTTTCCTTCCTCACCATCACACCAGTGTGACAGAGAAGCGACGGTGTTGAGGTTAGGAATGCGTTTTCCTATCTTTAATACTAGTGTTACGTGAAGGAAGTTTTCTTCCTAACCATCACAACAATGTGACAAAAAAGCGACGGTGTTGAGGTTAGGAATGCGTTTTACTAGTGTTACGTGAAGGAAGTTTCCTTCCTCACCATCACACCAGTGTGACAGAGAAGCGACGGTGTTGAGGTTAGGAATGCGTTTTCCTATCTTTAATACTAGTGTTACGTGAAGCAAGTTTTCTTCCTAACCATCACACCAGTGTGACAGAGAAGCGACGGTGTTGAGGTTAGGAATGCGTTTTCCTATCTTTAATACTAGTGTTATGTGAAGGAAGTTTCCTTCCTCAACATCACACCAGTGTGACAGAGAAGCGACGGTGTTGAGGTTAGGAATGCGTTTTCCTATCTTTAATACTAGTGTTACGTGAAGGAAGTTTCCTTCCTCACCATCACACCAGTGTGACAGAGAAGCGACGGTGTTGAGGTTAGGAATGCGTTTTCCTATCTTTAATACTAGTGTTACGTGAAGCAAGTTTTCTTCCTAACCATCACACCAGTGTGACAGAGAAGCGACGGTGTTGAGGTTAGGAATGCGTTTTCCTATCTTTAATACTAGTGTTATGTGAAGGAAGTTTCCTTCCTCAACATCACACCAGTGTGACAGAGAAGCGACGGTGTTGAGGTTAGGAATGCGTTTTCCTATCTTTAATACTAGTGTTACGTGAAGGAAGTTTCCTTCCTCACCATCACACCAGTGTGACAGAGAAGCGACGGTGTTGAGGTTAGGAATGCGTTTTCCTATCTTTAATACTAGTGTTACGTGAAGGGAGTTTCCTTCCTCACCATCACACCAGTGTGACAGAGAAGCGACGGTGTTGAGGTAAGGAATGCGTTTTCCTATCTTTAATACTAGTGTTACGTGAAGGAAGTTTTCTTCCTAACCATCACACCAGTGTGACAGAGCGGTGTGAAGGTGAGTCGGTCGCGGAAAGTTCCTTTACAGTCACTTGTCTGAGCATTATCGTTATTTAGGGTTATTCTCGGAGCATCCGTTTTATCGTTTATGCATAAATGTTTTTGTTCTCGCTGGGAACTGCAAACCAGCACAGTCAATGAAAAAATCACAACCTAACATCGCGACAAAAAAGTATTATATATCAATTGGGCTAAATAGCTCAGAAACTAGAAAATAATATTCTTTTTTCAAATTTTAATGTTTTTCTAAATTATTCTATTAGTTTTCTAAGTAGATATCTATTTTAATATACCTATTGTTTTGGCTTCCTGCACGCGTTGTTGTGAACTGTAAGAGCAGTAAGAAGTTGAATTAAAATAAAATCAAAATAAATAAATTAAATAAACTTTTATACGTAGCTAAAAATAACCCTACTCCAATGTTATTTTGAACTTTAGTTATCTTTGTTAGTATGATATATTTTATTTTTTTAAATACTAGCATAAAAGTATTTATATGTATAGATTTCTTAGTATATTTTTGTATAGACTAAATCGAAGGACTAGCAATTTAAATCAGCTATTCATTCAAAATGTCACTCTTTCACTGACACACACACCGTTACAACTTGTGTATGGAATGGAGACTATACATAAATATACCAATCAATTTATGAAAAATACTTTTTCAGCAGATCCAGTAGTGCAGTTTGAAAAGATTCACGAGATGGTAACGGCAGTATTAAAATTCGTGTATATGTAAATTCAGGAATTTGTACATGCGCCGACCTCTGTGGCGGGGCGGGCGAACGTTCGCCTGCGACGCCGCGCCGGAGGTTGCGGGTTCGATTCCCGCCACGGAACAAATATTTGTGCGATATGCAGATATTTGTTCAGGATGTTCTGGATATTTTCTATGTATAATAAAAAATATCAATCTATGTTATATATTGTATTAAATATATCAGTTATCTAGTACCCATAACACAAGCTCTGCTTAGCTTGGGGCTAGATAATGTTGTGTAAACTGTCCAGCATTATTTATTTATTTATTTATTTATGTAAATTCATTTCCAGGACTTGTTTGTAAGATTCGTTGGTATAAGATTTGTCCTGGCTGCTAGCTTATTTATGGAATGTGTTATTACTAGAAGAAAGCGTTAGCTGAGTCAGTCCTTAGAAGCAATGCGGCTAAGAGCTCACCACTCGCCACGTCTATATTCCACGATGATGCAACCCACTGTGAAAAGAGGCCTATTGAGGTTCTGCCTACCCCTTCGGGGAAAAAGGCGTGTGTCTGTGTATGTATTCAGGTCACCTAGCATAACAGATTGACTGATCCATAAATAGACACTATGCCGTTTAACTGCAATATAAGTGGTTCTACTCAAAGAATGTGTTAATGAGGATCTAGTTGCATAATTTAAACGCATAGATCAATATAAACATCTAGGTAACAATATAAACACCTACACGCAAATGTTATGTAATGAATACTCGCCTGACCTTTGAGTGTAACTACACAATAGCTTAGGTACCCACTTGTATTATATGGATTCAGACATGATTACAAGAGTAGATAGCAAACGCTTATGCTTACTCTTTTATGTTAGTTTCTTTGAATAATTGGTTTAGACCTGACCTGAGGCTTAGACGTATTGTAAATTGCGCTTTTACTTGTAATACAAATTACTTTTTGTTGTGTCGTGCAACATAGATGATTGGGATGGAAACTTTAGGTACTACAATGTGTGTTGCACATGTGTCTAGTGTCTTTTCAGTTAGTCTACACAATAAAAGGCAAGACAGCAATATCTCACAAAAATGGGTTCTAAGCATGACTAAGTTTGAATTTAATGTATTGTTTTACCAATATGGGCGTAATACCAGTACCTAGCTATTAAGTAATCTGTGGTAATACCTACATTTTATCATTATCTATATCTATGACTCAATGATAAATGTATCAGTTCATATCACCTACCTAACGTACCGCCGCATTCGCCACACCTTTTTATAGTTATAATTACCTCAGATGCCATTAACGGCAACACACCTGTGTCACCATTCTTGGCTAATTGTTTTATGATATTATTTATGTTAGGTTTTGCTTTCTTATTATTTTCTGAAGCAACATATATTATCTGCATGCTATAATATTTTTATGTGATCAGTATCTCTGATTTATTAAGTTTTAATGTATCAGTTTTAAGTCTTTGTGTTATGGATTTAATGTGTTTGTTATATGGGTGTAAATAACCTGAAATAAATGAAAAATAATAATAATAATATAGGTACCTATGTATTTACAATGGGCACTAACTGGTATTACGTATATATGTAATTATAAACATAATATGACTTTTATCTGGCATTACTCTTATTAAATGCGTCATTATACAAGTTACATAATGTCAAGATTCAAAATACACGACAATTATATGAGAGAACTTTCTCTTAAAAATTTTGTTTAACCTCCAGGCCATTAGCCCATGCGTCTGCATTACATAGCATAAACTACATAGGCACAACACAAGCATATATGTACGTCTGGAGAAGCCAGTGCAGTGCCCAGAGCGGCCACTTTACCACATATTACCAGTCAAACCGGTTGCAAGTTCCTCCTAGAAACCGGTACTCGGTCCTAGCAAGCCTGCAAACTAGATTACAAACCCGATATGCTGCTATTGCTACTAACTGGTTATGCGTTATGGCTTTCTGTTGATGTTCTGTATCTATTAAGATAATATATAGATTTAATACGTTGCCGTTTTTAAAAAGTAGTCTTATTAAGTTTTTATGGTAGTATAAAAAAAAAAAAAAAAAAAAAACTTGGTCGTTAGTTCATTGAACCCGGAAAGTAAATCATTATGCTTACTCCAATTAGTTTACTGCTAGAAAATAAATCATTCAGTTCCTTTCTGTACTGTATTGGTCTCACTGATTGGTGTTCTTACATCATCCAACTTATCAGCACCTTTATGAAAAGTTGGGTTAGCACTTTGTTTTAAAATTTATCTAAGATAAAATCTAGTTATCATATAATTTAGAGTTTACAAAACAAGCTGACGGTATACATACACGGCTGTAGGTAGAGAAGAAAGATAAATAGCTTACGAGAAGTACATAAAAGCAATACAACTGTCTCGCTTGACTATAAATGGCTTTCGTACGCTTTCATCCACATGCAAGATAAAGCGAAACTTGGCTTTATCCCAAGTCTTTTACAAAATGTTAATAACTAAGAAAACGTAATTAATCTACGTGTTCAAAACTAGGTCAAAATAATAAAGTTGAGATTAATACTTTAACTACCTACAAAACTGGCTCAGAGTTCATGAACGGAATTTAAAATTGAGCCGCTTATATTTAAAATAGCAAGGTTACACTTGATAGTGTAGTTCGACTGCATTTCTGACAGCTTAAAGCACCTGAATTTAAGAGAATACTAATTTATTCGTTTTTGTAATAAACTAATAAAGAAAAATACTGACTATAAGGATGTAGAAAATTCCACACTGTACACATCTGCCTGATCCTTTTAAAGAGGGACTAGTCGCGTTAAGGCTAAATGTAATTTTCTTTATCTTTATGGTTTAAAGAAGGTTAAAGGTTGAGGTTGACTTTGAGGTTTGCCATAATCAGATCTTTGTGCTCCATCTTCGGCCACATCGTCATTTACCAACAGGTGAAATCGTGCTAAAACAAAGGTCTAAAAATTTATGAAATGATGATTGTGAAACGAACTTACCA
Organism: Operophtera brumata; assembly: GCA_932527175.1. Classification (NCBI taxonomy): domain Eukaryota; kingdom Metazoa; phylum Arthropoda; class Insecta; order Lepidoptera; family Geometridae; genus Operophtera; species Operophtera brumata. The sequence continues at coordinate 37,939,205 of OW052225.1, forward strand.
GAACTGAAGTTCATTCCTTATTACAAACATAAAACGAACTGACCGGAAGCACAGAATAAATAATAGTAAAAGTACCGGAAGTGAAGATTTTCACTGATTCTAAATTCCAAACAGTAATTTGAGTTATGAGTTTAAAAAACTCAGACAGACGACAATCTATGAAATAAAATATATTCTATCGAAATATTCATTTATCTATTCAAAACAAAAGGTTTACGTAACATTTCATCGTCAATACAAAGCTAAAAAGGCAATTACAATAAATATGTATAATGGAACCATGACTGATACTAATTCCATCTCGATTTTCTAAACAAACCTTTAGAATTTGTACAATTGAATTGCCTGGGAATTCTCGCATGATAAACTTATTGTTGTAGTAAACATAAATTGAAACGGGACCGCGCCGAGCGAGAGCGACTGCTTACTTACAACTATTATATATTATAACATAAAATGTATACCTTCCTACTTTTTTGTTTTTGTCTTTGCTGTGGTAAAACGTAAAATCAGATAAAAATCAGCGTTGGGTTGGGTGGTAACATAATTTATGCCGATTTGAACGCCATTTTTGCACACATACATTATGTATTAGCCGATTTATACTGCCTATTTTAAGTACCTGGTTATACTAGTTTTTAGGTTTTTTTTTTTATGTTTAGTACCTAGTTTTGTATTATCTACCTTGTATGTAGTTTGTGTTATTTATAACAAATAAACGTTTTTCTATTCTATTCTACCTTTAGATAAAGCATATATTACTCTGGCCTACTTATAGGTAGGTAGGATCGGGCGTTGTCAGGTGAAATTTATTCACGTACCTATAGCCTAGTGGGCGTTCCAACGTGGGTCGCAGACGACATCCTTGGTATTCGTACGCCTTTATCTACATCAGCTATTCAACTCCATACACAGACATTTATTGCCCTTTACGGGCTTTTTTATTTCGTATATCAACAACAATAGCTTAAATTATGCCAACATCTGTCATTTAAGCCGATTATGTAACGATGATTATGTTGACGACCTCTGTGGCGCGGCGGGCGAAGCTTGGCCTGCGACGCAGGAGGTTGCGGGTTCGATTCCCGCCTCGGAACAAATATTTGTGCGATCGCAGATATTTGTTCAGGGTGTTCTGGGTATTTTCTATGTATAATAAAAAAATATCTATCTATGTAATATATTGTATTAAGTGTATCAGTTATCTAGTACCCATTACACAAGCTCTGCTTAGCTTGGGGCTAGATAATGTTGTGTGAACTGCCCAGTTTTTTTTTTTTTTTTTTTTTTTTAATTTTTTTTCAACGGATTACGAATAACCTTTCCGGCGTTTAGCGATATTATATTTAAATTAAAGTATTTATAAATACCTATCTAACCGCGATTTTTTAAACCGAACAAATGAACAATAGAATTCTAGAAAAGAACTTAAGCATAAATGAAACGACTTCGTCAAATTATCTCGGCGAACTGAACATAACCCGTTTATGTCTAAGACGATATTACAACAAACATTTGGAGTAAATTAACTAGGTACTTACGTATAAAAATAATATGGTATAATGGCGGACGGTGGAAGTGCGTGTACGTTCATACCATTACGATTATTTACGATTAGTGACGCGCAATTAGCAAGTGAGCTTATTCCGGATTCCACGAGAGCGTTCTATCTAACAAAACATCCCTAATTTTCTAATGATCCGTTTTCAAAACCATACTTACCTATTGTGATTATTCCCACAGGTGAGAAAGAGAATGCCCAGACATCGGGGTGTGGTTATCTCTACTTTGTATTCACTACGTACGCCTACATAGTTGCATGCGTGTTTAATATAATATGGTGTGCTATAACTACCTTTGTACGATGGTCATGCATGCACATGCTATTAAATACTAATAAGCTTACGGATGTATGATCACTGTGGCAGATTAGGCTTCTGTATTGTATAGCACTCAATTAATGACGGACAAAGAAAACAATATCAATAATTATATAATTAAATTACTGAATAATAGTACCTTCGAGTATAATGTTCCTAGTGTAACCTACCTACCTAGGTGCAAAAGTAAAATAACATTGACGTCACCGCTTATTTATGAAGTAGCTAGACTGACGCATTCATACAATAGGTAGTACAAGTAAATTAAATAATATTAGACTCTCAACAGGCTAGGTGCACGAGCTTAGGTAACAAAGCATTAGTAAAGAAGCAAATAATACTTCCAGTTCAGACTAGAGTAGGTACTTATAATAATAACAAAAGCCCAAAGATAAAATAATTATATACAATGAGTCATGATAAGTACCGGTGGAGCCGACGTGGGGGCTTGGTCCACTGCCACAAGGCACGAAATCACTTCACGACGACAGAGGTCGCTCAAACATTCGAAAATAATAGGTGACGTTAGTGCAGTGAAAGGTAAGATGCGTTCGGCAAACCGTTCCGAGTAACGAGTAACCGAGCGCTGTGGTGCCGGCGCGGGAGAATGGCGCAAACTGCCGTAGGGAGGGAGGGGCACGCCGCGCGCCCCTCCCCCTCCTGCCTCCTCGGCTCGCAGGCCCGGCCACCAGAAACAAGCTTGCATAATTAATTATACATCATCAGATCACACATTCATTGCGCCTTCCGTTTATGCAAGGTCATCTTTGTCGTGATACGAGTTTCGATTTGCTATCTGAGTCAACGTTGACATAACAGTTCGATAGTTCATTCTTTATTAATGCTCATCAGAACTTGATGTATTCGTCGCATTCCAAAATCATTGCTCATTCATTATGTTAGTCTGATGCTCGAAGCACAAAATAAATACCTAATAGAACCTATCAGCTGAGAAAGGTGAATAAATAAGTCCATCATTTATCAAGTTGAAAATGAAGACAAATCCTTAAGTTCATCCAAGAACTTAATCCCAGTATTTCCAGTGATAAATGAAGAGTGGATTGAAGACTAACAAGTTGTTAAAAATAAATCTCTTTGCAGTTACATAATACAGACTACAGTCGAATACATCTCAAATATCAATCAAACCAATTCCATTGAGCACAAATAAATCGCGGCTTTTGACAAAACGTGCTTTCTAACGATAACGTTCAAATGAAATAAAAACAAACAGGTAAAAAAAAAAAAAAAATAAAAAAATATATAATGAAGACAAGCAAAAGTAGGTAAATCCTTAAGTTCATTCAACAACTTAATCCCAGTATTTCTAGTGATAAATGAAGAGTGGATTGAAGAATAACAAGTTGTTAAAAATAAATCTCTTTGCAGTTACATGACTACAGTCGAATACATCTCAAATATCAATCAAACCAATTCCATTGAGCACAAAGAAATCCCGTCTTTTGACAAAACGTGCTTTCTAACGATAACCTTCAAATGAAATAAGAACAAACAGGTTAATACGGACTTTGAGTCTTTTGACGGATTTGTAGAGGCATGTGGCGGGGGGCCTCTCCCGGGTTCGCCAGACGAATCCCGGCAACCAGCCACCTCTCGATCGATAATCCGAATTCGCTGCACGCCGCTGAAACTCACATTAACTAACTCCACTGACTGAGGTGGAAAGTCGGCCGATGTTGTTGCAAACTTTAGCGATTACAGTACGACGGAGTTAACTCTCCCTCTTGTTGTTTCTAAATGAATCAACAACTCGTTACCAGACTTCGTTATTAACAAAAGTGGAATAATATAGAACTATGTTAGGTTAAAGTTTAGTACCTACATAAGTTTAGTAAATGAACTCATATTTATGGATATTATCACGGGTATTTATCGCGTATTACCTTAATATTTGTCAGCCCGCGACCACGATTGTTGCAACACAATCGAAACGTCGGGGAAAATAAATAATAAGGTAATACGCGATAAATACCCATGATAATATCCATAAATATTTAGTTAATGAGTTGGAGAAATAGAGCAATGTAATAGTAGTACCTATATATACCTGTAGGGTGCATGGATCGGACGGACGGAACGTATGAGTGAAGTCTTTGTTGTATGAAGGGGATGAACGGTTGAACGAGGAATGGGGGCGAAAAGTGGAAAAATGGCAGAATACAATGAACATGAAGACAAATGGCTTGAAAATGGCGTGCTCAGCTAGCTAATATTAGGAAATCTCTGTAAATTGTTAACATCTCAAAATAAAACATTCAAGTGTAGCAAAAACTAGTCTATTATTTCAAATCCCGGCCCACATACTTAGATAGGTTTAGAATTACAATTAAACGCAAACATGACGATAACATGACGTAAAGATTTTGGTGTCAGAAGCAAACAAGGTAACCGCATTCAATAACATAATACATACTCGGTCGTATTTATCAATACCGAGAAACGTCCTATTGAGGAGTCATTGTTACTACGGTAGGTATTGAAATTGAAACCACCGATAAGTTATGTAACCGTATCATATTTACCAATTTACACTACATAGATAATATTGTAACAATTATAATTTAGTAATAAGAGATGCTCAAATTGGAGCAACAGAAATTCAATTAAACATTCAATGACCTTTGGGGGATTGCAAAATGTTCATTCATCCAAATGAAATAAAGTAGGACGCGCGCTACGGACGAACGCCACGGCGACGGTCCCTGGGCGGACATGGCGATGATAGGAAAATAAATTGCAAATGGCGATCATTAATCCTCGTTAAATTGTGAACGTGACCTAGATACTTTATTAAACATTTTGGAACTGTTAATAAGAATGATTTCAGAGTTAATAATACTGTTTTCATTTTCAATTACATCACACAATTTATTTTCATCATTATCTATTGACTTCATATTATTATTTTCATTGATTAATTTCAAAATGTGAATTCGAGTAAAATTTATAATTGTGCTGCCACCTAGTTCGAAATGTTGGCAAACAAATAATAGGTGAGTAGGTATTTATGCAGCGATACTAAAACTGATTATTACGTTGCAAATTATATTGAAAATACAGGTTCCTGAAAATGGCAAATGCATAGGACGTGTGACGCCAATTATAAAGAGAGAAAAAACACAGTTTTAAACATGTTGTCATATTGGAAGAATGGGATCGGTAAAAAAATAGTAACTAATAATAACTTTACGAACAAACTGAACTACAAAGGAATGTGAATGCAAACGCTCAAGGAGAGGAAGGTGGGGTGAAGATTCGTCGCATAAACAGACAAAAACAAGTGTTACGTACGCCCGAAGCCAATTCCATGGTAATGGGAAAAGTTTAAAACGATTCAGCGCTCTGTGAGAAGCGAGTCGCTTTCTACGACATGCATACTGCACAGATATGGCCTTGCGACTGCGAGCATTGTGCTATCTAAATTTGCATGCAATATCCCATCCACGAAATTCACCCACCTAGTTTTCAAACCCTACTTCCGTGTTCTTCCGTAACATTTTTGTTTTATCGTTCTTTTTATTTGGACTAGACAAGCTATCTCGGATGGAATTTCAACAAATGTTATCCCTTCATTTCATAATTATATACCTAAGTTAAAGTATCATTGTTATGATCTTTGGAAATAATATTTGATGAAAGTAAAGTAATATAATATGGTACCGCACGATCCAGCTACGTCCTTGGATCCACAGATGTCCTTGGATAGATACCTAATAGAGTGCTAAGCAGACGCGAGATTGTTGCAGCTCTGCGACTCCGGTCCTGGACATAATCCATGTAATAAATTATCATATTTGATGCGTAAAATTTCTTCTCAAAATTACCGTACTTGTAATGTTATTGATGACGCAATAACACATTTTGATGGAATGTATTCAGAATTCTAGCGTGATAAATAGTATTCATTATATCGAGGGTATTATATATATTCATTATATATATTATTCATTATAAGAGGGCTGGCTCCTTCCTGGCGCAAAGAATTTCTTTGGCCATTCAACGTGGGAATGCAGCCAGTGCTCTTGCCACCTTGCCCTATGAACCAAATTTATTGTGTTAGCTTCTTTTTTTTTCTTTTCTTTTCTATATTTAAGTATTTTTGTACATACCTTGTTTTAGTTCTATTATTCATCCTGTAAATAATAAATTTAATATCGTATTCATTTGAATTAGCGACTGTAACAGCATACTCATCGCCATGCTTATAACGGTTATGCCAAAAACAACTATAAGCTAGTTGGTAAAGGGTTGGTTATGTAATAGTTGGTACGTATTCTTTCTTGATGTTGTTACTTGTAAACAGGGAGGCATAATCACATTAGCAAAAAAGCCAATTAAAAAAAATAAGACTTTAGAACATTGGAGCTATGTCTAATACTTGAACCAAGATAGAAGGTATAGGTACTTACTTACATTATCTTTCGCTATATTGAGTTCAGTTCATCCTCTTCCGTAAATTCGTAATAACCAAACGGTTTCCTTCATAAGTTCGACAGTTACCGTAGAAATAAATCAGTTACAGATTTCTCGAGCGCGCCTATAGGTACCTAACACATTATTTCTGGCCTTAAATAATTTATTATATGAACTATGATTCAAATTACGTTCACTTCTATTTGTATATGTTTATCAACATTGAGTTTCAAATGTGCAAGTTGTTGGCATGCGTCCAGAATTAAATGGTTTCTCCGAACTGTAACGCCAAATTCCTTGAGTCTGTTTCATGTGTTTGTTTTGTTGTCTAATAAGCGTAAGTGTGTGTATTTACTTACCATTTGAGCAATAAAATTATTAATCCTATACTATCAATTATTATTATGTGACGTAATTTCAAGGCTTAATATAGATACTTGTTCATAGGCAGAGGTTACCGCTTATCATCAGGTGGGCCATCTGCGTGTTCCGTCATTCAGTAGTATAAAAAAAAAAAAACTTACTAATAATAATAATGGCACTTCGTTTTGATCTTATTCCAAGGCTTAATGTAGAGGAAAATTATATAACCTCTGTTATTGGCCTACATACAACATGATAGAGCAACACGGAATTCTAATATACATTTCAGCCTATATAGGCAAATACAAAGTATAAATTAGTTTAATGCTCAATTAAATACGTTTAAAAATAGTAAAAACAAAATTAACAACAAATGAGCTCTATGGGCAGGCAACGCATCGGCAATACCCCCGGTGTTGCTGGTGTCTATAAGCGACTGTGACCACTTTAAATCAGGTGGGCCGTAAGCTAGTTTGCCTATTAGTTTCATAAAATGTGAAACCGGTTCGTTTATAGTATTCTTTTATCTGTGGTTTAGATATGGAAAATAATAATAAGTATTATGCCAGGATATAAATGATGGATAACAACAGAACGGCACGCACGCTTGTTATTGTTATCTGTCAATATTATTTTTATTCACCTACTTATTTCAGGAAAACCATAAAATACATTATCACTATATTGTTATAATGATAACATTATAATTGCTTTATCCTCATACCTAATCGTTACAGCAAATGTTTTGCACAAAACACTTATTATTATTTTGTACAGTAAGACTTCTATATAATTTCAATTTAAAGTTATGGATGGCACACAGATTTAATTTTATTGCCGGCAAGGTTCGTTCGTTGCCAAAAGGTTGTCTCGATTATGGGCCATTAAAAAAACCTAAATACAGCTAACTCAGAGCAATAAGGCCATCGGGCGGTTAGACAGCTATGAGTCAGAGGATTTTCAGTGTTTCCCCTTTAAAAACTAGTGAAACTACAATCGTAAGTATTGGCAAAATGAAGACTTGAAAGATTGCAATTGAATTTTTTGATGAGAAAACTAATCTCATCCTATAAGTATTGAGCTTAAACCGTTAAACTCAGAAAGTCTATGGAAAAAGGAGTTCAGTAATAGCAGTTTCACGATAGCAGAACATCTGCTACACGAATGTCATAGCAATCAAAAAGCACTCTAAAGTGCAGTTAGCAAAGTCCCATTTACCCTCCCAGAGTACATGTGCACTGAGACGGGATTGCCTACTAGAGTTCACTCACGTACTGAGAGACGGGGCGCTATTACAAGCACGATTTGTTTGAATGCCCTCTTGAATCGATACCTAGCATTTATAACGCGTATGACTTTCCTTTGCGTAGCTTTACTAAGTAGTAGAGCTTTTTTGTGATAGAGTTCTTCCCGGGAAGAACTACCACCTTACCTATTTCTGCCGCAAAGCAGCAGTGCTCGCATTGCTGTGTTCCGGTTGGAAGGGTATGGTTGCCGGTGAAATTACAGGCAGATGAGACTTTTCATCTTTATTTCTCAGGATGGCGGGCGCGGTGCAAATCGGTGCAATGCCACATAAGGTGCGTCCTAGGTGGACGTGACCTATGAGGTAGTGCATTGTTCATAGCTGTTAATAACTGTTATCGTCTTAAGGTACCACTTAACATCAGGTGGGCCGTCTGCTTGATCCGTCATTGCAAGTTGTATAAAAAAAAAGATTTCGTTAGTAGATTGTTTAGAGACAGGCGCCAAGAAATCTGAAATAATTCGAATAGGTTCGGCGAACCAGACAAATTGCTAAGCCCTTTGTCAAATCGGAGCTTCACAGCAGCGAGTTTAATCCCATTATTTGCTTGGGGGAGTATTCGGATGGATTAAAATTGGGGGAATTCGCACTAATTGAGCGTAAATTCCACCTTTGAATGCCAAACTAGGTTTCCGTCGTATGCTAATGCGGATTGTTTAGCTCGGAGTGAATGCAGCGTGAATTATTTATGTCACGCTCGCGAGCTCAAACTTTCAATTGTGTATTCGTAACTGTTTCTATCAAGCTCCTTTATGTATTAAATGATAGATAGGTAGGTACGTAATGTTTGCATAATGTATATAAGTAATATCCGGTAGGTACATAGCAAGTCATCGTTGTTGTTTTCCTTCATCGTATATGAATTAATCGTAGAATTTGATTACTCGTTCAATTTCGTTTAAATTCCCGACCTTCAAACACAAAGGCAGAGTGGTCGGGTCGATTCTCGGAAATTCAGGGACTGCGGTTGGGTCCCATTTTGTTCCCTCTTTTTATGCAATGCTCAGAACTCAGAACCCCAGTTTGATTTACGGGAACGTGTCGTCGAATCCCGGCAAACATAGCCAGATCTCTGCCAGATCTGAATTATAGGCGGGTGTATTGGCCGCATACCAGATGAGGCTATCGGCCATTGCACGGCTATACGTGACAAACATGTACAATGCACTAAATCTCTACGCTTTTCGACGAAAATGTTTTATGTACTTTTACATAGATTTATCGACACTGTCACCAACATTAAACAAATAACTTCTACTTCTATGACTTATTTCATCATGAGTTGATCAACTCGGTGAAGGATAACATCGGGAGGAAACCGGTTATATCCAATTACAGCGTTTATGTGACATCAACCAGTCCACATTAGGCCTTATTACGATCCGTCCACTCTCCTAGTTTAGACTAGTTGGAATCAGTCATTTAGGTTGAAGATTGTGTAGCTTGCTGTTATTCTATCAAATTGAAATTGATATCAAAACAAACATCAAAAGCTGACGTTCAAGTCTATTAAATTAATTTGCTCGCAAACCAAATTACGGCCCCAGCGAAATATGGAAAACGTGTGGGTGGGTGTAGTCAAACAAAACACGACCACTGTTATTTGAAACCGCTCTCTACGCACAAACGATAATTTGAATGAAAATACCTTGATAATACAGATGAATTTGAACAGTTTGGAAGGACATAGGGTCCTTGGGTAACTGGTCATGATTACACCCTGAGGGTAGGACGACCAAGTTTGCAATAACAGTGGATTTTCTTTGTTTTCAACATATTAATTTATCCTTTGTTAGCCACTCTCAGGTAAACAGCTGACCTATTTTAACCCGACTACGGAAAAGCCAAGGAAGGTTATGATTTCGCTTATCTGTTCCAAGAAGAACTAAAAGTTGTATTTTGATAAATGAGGGATTACCGATGCGTCTTAAATTACCGTTTGATGAGTAGTAATATAACCCTTTGAGTCACTCCTACAAAATTCAATATGGCGGCTATCAAATGCGAATCGATAATTTTTTGTGTTTTTTATCTTGTTTGGTATCAAATGATAGAAAATCTTCATGATTTACATTCCAATATACTCGCTTAGTTAGAAACTTTTGATAGACTTCTTCAAAAGGTCTTGCTTAGTCGGGTTTAGTATTTAAAAAACCTGCCTATTGTCTCTGAGACATACATAATAAGAAAAATGTGCTAATTTAGAAGGACGAGCTAAGAACTATCGTGTTTGCAGGTTTTGTTTCTTTGAACAAAGTCTCAGCCAAATGAAGTTCATCTTTACGGAATTATATACAAACGGTTCAGAACAAAGCTGAAAAAAAAAGATGAATTCAAACTATCACAAAATCAGATTAAAATATCAGATCTCTAACTAGAATCTTCTGGAGGTGACATCAGCAGGTACAAATTAGCAATTCTGAATTCAGCAAGGATATAAAAGCAACCTTCGCCAGTGTCCTGGCCTTGGATCGACCGCTCCTGGAGGTCTTGGCCATAGCTTACGTAGTAGTTACTATTCTCCCGAAGACCTTGCTTACAGATTTACGTAAGGTACTATTACCATCCCCTGGAGACCTTCGGCAAAGGTCTGGAGCACGATTCAAAATATAAATAGATTCTTTTGAAGGGCTTTAGAAAGAAAAGCTTTGTGTGTGCTCAAATAACCGTAAGATAATTTAATACTGTTGCGAAGGTTCTAAGAATAAAAACATACGATCCGGTTTTTGTTCCATTTCAGATAAATAATTGCTAAATAAATACAGGTTTGGTAGAAAAAAGAATAATACAATGTTTTCTATAAAACAAGTTAACGCATTTTTTTGGATTCTTTGAAAGGTCGAAGAAACACTTTGACATTTGGAACGAGGGAACAGAAAACATCGTCGTCTCTGGGAGTTAAATTAGATTCAGTCACTTTATTAAATTTACCTCCAACCAACGGTTCCTTTGAAAGCTGAACTGAGGCGAAATTAGTCTGGACTTATTTATGGACTGACTGAGAGGTAATTATCGCGGCACTTGTAACAGCTGATCTAAATTAGAATTTAGCGAGGAATAAAGCCAGGGTTTTCAGTTTATTTACCATGTTTTTGGTAATGAATTAGGTAACTTACTACAAGAGCATACTTACATCAAACAAATTAGGATAGCCGGTGAACATTCATAGAAAATTGTGGATAGTTTAGTTATTAATAAAGCTTGAGTTACACTGTAACATCCTTATAACATCAATAGGGATAGAGACTTACAAGAGACCGTTTCAATATTAAAATGAGCTAAGTGACTCAACAGTTTAGACTTTAGAGCTTAGAGCTTTTGTGCTGGCTTGAAACGATGTTTTAGCTGAAATAGACGTTGAATAATATAAGATGATTACCGTTGAACATACCATTAGCGTAATGGTTTTCCATAAACTGGAAAAGTTAGCTAGCTAGTTATATTAGTTAGCATCAGTCTGAAGGAAATAGGACAGCTGGGGACTTCAACAAATTAAATTAGTAGGTATATTAATCTGTGAAAGACCGGAAAATTAACACTAAGTAATTAATTAAGTTTTTGAATTTTTTGATTTAGAATTCGGCAGTTATGGTCCCTAACTTGCTACAAGCCCGTATTTTGTTCCACAGCTATTAGGTACATATTATTCATAAAGATAATATAATGGTGTGGTGTTATATTCCAGGTGGTTAAATTTCTAACTTCGTAATAACTTGTTTCTACTTTTCTTCCTTGTTTAACACTGCCGGGCAGCTTTCCCTCAAAATGCCTCAAATACAGGCACATCCAGAGCTATCTTTGTTTTTTTCGTAGGCTCCGTTGATCCGGTAAGTTTACAAACATGAGTGACATGTAATGAGTGTACTACCTACTACTACAGTTCCAGCGCTTAACTGAGTCAGTCCCTGAGGTATGGGAGCGGTACGGGAGGGATGTTTTAGTCTCTCAAATTATCAGAGGACATGAAGCCACGCTTCATTTTGACGTAACGAAAACATCCCTCCCGTACCGCTCCCATACCTCAGGGACTGACTCAGTTAAGCCCTAGACTTGTACCAACTATATTTTAATAAAACGGATATTTTGCATCTACCTACATATTTAAGACTAACTGTGATGTAACTAAACATGATCTTTACGCCTTAACACGCCAAATTTAACAGGAAGGATCAAAATAACTATTTTTATAAATTTAATACCCGATCCAAATTACAAACGACTGTTTACTAGACTCGGCGACTTTTAGCAGCGATGCTATGCATTCTCGATACAGAACGATACCAATCCTGGAGCGATCCAGTTTTAACCCCCGACGCAAAAACGACGGGGTGTTATTAGTTTGACGTGTCTGTGTGTGTGTCTGTCTGTCGTAGCTCCCGAACGGATGAACCAATTTTTTTTTTTTTGAAAGGTTAATTTGTCGGGTGTGTTCTTAGATATGTTTGATCAAAATCGGTTCAGCCGTTTCATTGCGTTGAGGGTTTTTTTTCAATTTTTACAACATAAATTACTTGTTACTCTTATTTTGCGGTCATTAATTATATCATCAATATCATAGACTCTATATGATATTTATCAAACGTACCAAAGTCCAGAGACAGAGATAAATAAAAACTCTAGCCAATTTGTACGATAGTAACAAAAAATCATGGTAAATATCCCGTTTCTAGTGAAAAGTTTGTACATAATCATGATCGTTTCAAAAGTTAATGTACGATAGTTGATTAACGAAATGGGTACATAAGAAAAGCGTGAATGGGTTCTGGAAAAACGCCAGGTCAAGAGTACCCTTAAACCGACGAGCATAGTACCTATGAAAAATGTGATGAGAGTGAATGAACCAAAAGAGGTGTGTAAGGATTGTAGCAAGTGGAAATCCGTGGGCTCTGCCTACCCCTCCGAGAAACAGGCGTGAGTTTATGTATGTATGTCCAATTTGTAGATTTTGAAACTCTGTCAATGATCGTAAAAATATAGCCTCTCATTTCAACGAATGTGTGACGCGAAGCAATGCAGACGCGTTCTTAAAACGCGATGCAAAAAGTCGCCATGCCGCATGCCGTGTGTAAACACCCTAAGGGTTCGTGTTTCGAAGAATTGCAACCCACCCAACCAAATCCCTAGGATTAATTCAGTAGGCACCGTAATAAATAACCTGTTAGTCATTAACGCCAAGTTTAGACGGGGTATTGTCGGCGTATGCGTCACGGGGGCCGGCCACAGATTAGGTGACACTAGCTGTTTCGGACCACGGAATGGAGAAGATATATGGAAGTGTCAAACATTGGCGAAGAAGGCTACCTAGTCTTAAGGAAAGTCTATGTAATCAGAAATAACATATTTTACAGGCAAACGGGACCAATCTAAGCCTCTAAATTTTGTAGGTAGATTTACCCAAACACACCCTTCAATATTGTACTACTTAGGATTTTTTTAAAATCAATCGTAATTTTAATTAAGTTAGGAAACCGTTTTAAGCGAATACGACATTATACGAAATCCTATACGAAACCAGTCGAAATAATTAGTTTAATGGGAAATATAAAAACAAAAACCTACAATTCAGTATTATTGTTATTAATAGTATTGACATGAAACATTATCAATTAAGAAACTGGATATTTCAGTCTCAAATTCATCATCAGACTTTAAGGTATGCGCGCGTAGGAATCACATTACTAGGTAAGGTACTTGAGCCATATCTCCAAGTTTTATCTGAGACATAGTTGAGATGCTATAAATACACTGGGCATTTACATGGGGATATGTGATTTTCTGCAAACATTCAGTAAGAGACGAAACCACTAGATATCTTAGTAAAAAACGAATCACTTCCACTAGAAGGCATGTTTTGTATTCCATGGTCAGACAGGGCCAGGAGCCAGGGCTGTCGCGACGGTAGCAACAAAATAAACGAACAGAATACACGTTAGATGCTATTTACATTGAATGGCAACACGTAAGTATGCCACTTTGAACTCGGATTCAAGGATTTTGAAACCTATTTGAATTTGTAAGAAAATATATTTTTCATGGTACCGTACCCAAAGGGTAAAACGGGACCCTATTGCCATAGACTAACTAAACACAATAGACTGCTAATGTCATACAAGAAAACGTGACTCAAAAAATGTCAAATTCCAGGCTATTTCTAGATGGCGCTGGCAAATTGCCTGGGAATCATTCAACCACCAATTACCTAATCTCTTTTAATTCTATAAAAATAAACATTTTTTTTTTTTTATTACTACTGGAATGGCGGAGCAAGCAGATGGCCCACCTGATGTTAAGCGGTAACCACTGCCTATGAACAGTGCATTATGGAACTATTGTCGATGTATTCGAATTTAAAGCATTACAATCGTTTATAGCAGATTCAAAACACTCGGCGACATCTAGCGTCATTGTAGGCAATCATTTATCGATGCACGTTTTCTTGTATGAGATTGGCAGTCTATTGTGTTTAGTTAGTCTATGCTATTACTAAGACCCCGCTGTCTGTCTGTCACCAGGCAGGTGCCCGTCTGTATCACATGAACCGTGATAGGTAGTTAGACAGTTGACATTTTCACAAATAATGTATTTCTGTTGCCGCTATAACAAAAAATACTAAAAAACAGAATAAAATAAATATTTAAGGGGGCTCTCATACAACAAACGTGATTTTTTTGCTCGTTTATGCTCGATATTGATAACTGCAACAGGTAGACGCTTGAAATATTCACAGAATATTTCTATTCACATTAAAAATAAATAGTTTAATTAAAATAAAACAAATATTTAAGGGACCCCATACAACAAACATGTTTTTTTTTGCCGTTCTAAAGATAATGGTACGGAACCCTTCGTGCGCGAGTCCGACTCGCACTTGGTCGGGTTTTTTATTATTGTATTGCTATTGTTTGTAGTTTTAACCATGTCTTTGAATAAGAAGGCATCTACCTACTAGATTTTGATTATTGCGAACTTACAGAGAACACCCAACAGGTGAGGTAGCAAAAAATAATGGAATCCATAACATCCCCCATTTATCAGCATAACCGCCATTTTATCGATCAATACCTCCCTCGTGTTTGTTCTTCGTGATCAGATTACTCTGGTTTAGTCTATCTACCTACTTGTTTTTTGCTCGGTGTCTGAATGACCTTTGAGACAGTCTATCTGATTTACTCTTGTTCTAAGGTGACTTTGATACTTCGAAACAGCTCCAAAACATAACTCTTGCTAACAAGTAATTAATTTTGTAAAAATAAAAAAAAACCGTCAAACGGCTGAACCGATTTTGATCAAACATAGCTAAGAACACTCCCGACAAATTCTCCTTTCAAACAAAAAAAAAAAGAAATCTGTTCATCCGTTCGGGAGCTGCGATGCCACAGACAGACACACACACTCAGAGACACGTCAAACTTATAACATCCCATCGTTTTTGCGTCGGGGGTTAAAAACGGAAAACTACCTAGGTACCTAATAACTAAAACTGAATAGGTAAATAATACCATTACTTACTTGAAGGTTCGAGCGAGATCTTCGTGGCATCACACCGACTACTTCTCCCCTCATGATAGATTCGATGACTGTGAATAAATAAAAGATAGTATTAATACAGAATACAGGTAGGAAACTTCATGATAGAACTACACAAGTGGCGCCATCTCTTGTCAGCGTATGTGAACTAAAAACAACATTTCGTTTATTAGCTTTGTCACAGATAACATAATACTGGCGATGTTACGAACTCAATTTTATATGTCCTGGATCGAAGTCAAAATATTGTTTCATTCCATTCCCTTCCTTCTGCCTGGTGCCTCCTTAAACAAACGTTCAAACTTTCTAATAAAATATTCTATACTTCAGTAGCATTCTCGTGAATCTAGACGGTCTTTACTACACCAAGAATATTTAAAGAAATAAGTATTGAATGTCTATATGTAGGTACCTATTTCAGTGTTGATTACACGCGAGGTTCAAGTCAAGAGTACGATTTTAGACTGATATTTGCGATGTTACAAGAGTTAAGTAATGACGATAATATTAAGTAGGTAGGTATAGGTACTTATTATTAAATTAAACTAGCCGTGGTGTGTCTGGCCCAAGAATATACCCCTCCATCTCCTCCCGTGGATGTCGTAAAAGCCGACTAAGGGATTACCCGGACTTCGTTGTAGATTCGTTAGTACATCATACCTATTAGATTTGTCCTGTCTGCTAGATTATGTTATTACTGGAAGAAAGCGTTAGCAGAGTCAGTCGTGGGAAGCCATGGCGGCGATGAGCTTACCACTTGTCACATCTATTTCCCACGATTGTGCAACCAACAGTGAAAAGAGGCCTATTTGGGGGTCTGCCTACCCTTTCGGGGAGAAACGCGTGTGTCTTCTATGTATGTGTCCTTACCTCCATCCCCAAGTAGCCTCATCTGCACAAGTGAAGGGTCTTCACTGTGTTCCTCCAAAACTGTATCATCGGTGACTGTCAGCTCCTGTCAACAACAAGTTATTCTAAATGAGGCTCTATTTTAGGCGCACATGATATAATTTCCACGCGTAAAAAGGAACTCATAATGATTTATCTATCAAGGACGCCGTGACCTAAAAAATATAAGGAATATATTAGACATAAAGGCGTATGTCAGCTCCGAAGCGCGACTGGAGTTTACTCCGTCCCAGTTCATTGTAAGGTGCGCGAATATGTTATACCTACAGAGGGAAACATAACGACTAACTTTTTGTTTTAATATTTTACTCCCATCTAGTTACCTAGGTATTTGCGTACCGTGGGCCTTTTACAAAAACGATTTAAAATTGTTTATAACATAACAGAAAGCTGGAAATCTAAAGTGGGACTGATTAGCCGCATACCCGGGGACCTCTAGGCTAAGATAACAACAGATTAGGTTACGAACGAGCAGCGGCCACGTGGTAGACCCAGACGGCGATGGCGGGATGAGCTTGACTCCCACAAAAAGGACTGGCCACAAATAGCTTAGGATATAAATGATTGGAAAGAGGGAAGGGAGAATTTTGCCCCGCAGAGGGAAACATGCAGGCTTTTTAAAAAAAAACATAACACCCAACAGTCATATTACATAGTCCTGCCTGATACCATACAAGGATTCCCTTTATCGTACTCGTAGGTATCAGGAACTACGAGTACCATGGTACCACAACACTCAAACTCGGAGCAAATATTTGTAAATCATTGGAACATTTGTCCAGCAGCGGGAATCGAACCAGCAACCTCTCACATCTCAGCTAGCTACTCGCACAAGTTTTGTATTCCTTATTTTGATGATAATCATGATCGAAAGACCCGTTGGAGATGCCATAGCACTTTCGCCCAAACATTGAAAGTAGACGATTCTCAATAACTTGCGAAGTTGCCAAAGTTTTTCTACAACTTCAGGCAAGGAAGAAAACTTCCTTGAGGAACCAAAGGGGAGTAAAGGGGGGTTACTCAAACTTGTTTGTCGGACTCCGGTAATACCAACGAACTTTACGAAGTTTCCACTCGCTAATTCCCTGTATAAATTTGTTTAACGTCTCAACTTTTGAACAGTAATTACTGGAAGTTCTATCTAGATAGACTGAAGCACTCCTGAAGTCGGACAGCAAGGGGAGAGGGACTATGATAAGCTTAGTTTTCACCTGCTCCAAGTATTGATCTAAGTAATAGGTACAGATAAGTATTCTTTCTGAGTATAAATCAATTGGTATAAATTAGTATAAATCAATTGGTATAAATTAGTATAAATTAATATGGTGTGGTGTTTCCGGCCTAAGAATAGGCCCCTCCATCTCCTCCCGTGGATGTCGTAAAAGCCGACTAAGGGATTACCCAAACTATATTGGTATGATTCGTTGGTATAAGATTTGTCCTGGTTGCTAGCTTATGGAATGTGATATTACTGGAAGAAAGCGTTAGCCAAGTCAGTCGTGGAAAGCAATGGCAGCGATGAGCTCACCGCTTGTCACGTCTATATTCCACGATGGTGCAACCCACTGTGAAAGGAGGCCCATTGAGGCTCTGCCTACCCTTTCGTAGAAAAAGGCGTATGTAAATTAAATTGATCCGTAAATTATTTCGAAATCGTCAGTGTCATTTCCTTTATTTGTGTCTCAAAGCCTCCTAGCATTCCAAATTTCAGAAATGTGCGGTTATTGGAAGTACCCAGGAGGTTTTTCACTTTTGCGATTTCCATACAAAAACGAATCATTTGTTTGCATTGAGTTAGAGGTGACACTTTAGCTCATAAACCTTTATACCTATTTGGTGTACATTTCAAGTTGCTACCTTCAGTCGTTTCTGAGTAAAAGGCTCTTGATAGACAGACAGACGGACGGACAACAAGTGTGGTACCGTTGGTACCTTTCAAGAGGGGTTTACCTTGTTAAAAAGCGTTGTTTTCCCCTTTTTATTTGTCTATAAATATTTAAACGATGCTTCTCTAAAAACTGTAATTTG
Organism: Operophtera brumata; assembly: GCA_932527175.1. Lineage (NCBI taxonomy): Eukaryota > Metazoa > Arthropoda > Insecta > Lepidoptera > Geometridae > Operophtera > Operophtera brumata. The sequence goes on from OW052225.1 coordinate 37,957,652, forward strand.
TAACTCTGTTAATTTTAAGCCTTTTAAATAAATATAAATATAAAAACTTTTTGGAGAAACATGTTTATGGGAACCAATCTTTTTGAAGAAACGTGTTTATAGGAACCAATCTTTTGGAGAAACATGTTTATGGGAACCAATCTTTTTGAAGAAACGTGTTTATGGGAACCAATCTTTCTTTGGTAGAGCCGCAAAATTAAAAACGTAAAAACAACCGTTAATTTTGCTCATGTATTAAAAGAATTGACAAAATCAAACTCCTATACTAGAAAATTTTGTTTCAAAACAAGGAACAGGAACTCTGTTCGTCCTCAAAGGCGAGGAGATGAAAGAAAAACAATAAAGTGTTTCAATATCGCAAAACAAACTTTGTTTGGTGTAGCGAAGCGAAGGGGTGAACGGAGGGGGTGAAACAACCCTGGCCGGGTGGCATAAGTTAGACGTTATTATTACAACGCTTCGTTTAACATTAATTTTATAAATATATTAATGGACAACGTTTTTTAGAAACTTTTATAGAAACGTATTCCATCTGGCCAAAACGTATTTTGTAATCAGCAAAGAAAATAGAGTGTCTCTCTCTGGGACTAAGAGAGAGAGAGAGACACTCTATTTTCAAACTATTTTTAAAGCCCCAGAGAAAGGGCTTAAAAAATATGAATAAGTGTAGCTCAAACCGATTATTTTTTTAGCTCCAGGGAGAGAGAGACGCTCTACTTTCAAACTATTTTGTATGCCCCAGAGAGAGGGCTTAAAAAATAGGAATAAGTGTAGCTCAAACCGATTATGATAGCCGTGGAATACGTATTTTTTCTTCGCTTATCACTTCGCTTCTTTAGCTTGTATAATCACTACCTTCAACCGTCAGGTCCGGTTCAACCACAATCGAGTTAATAACAGGTATTGATCTGCAATCCTTTGTTAAACCAGGCCTGTTTAATTAAATTCCGATCAAGAGATATTCTGGTCTTCTAGGTACGTATCTTGTATATAAATCGATAGGGCCGTTACCCTTTTTAGGCCGGTGATTAATTAAAATCGAAGACAGGTGGACGAGTGGACATTCCGCTTGACCGGTATGGCCGGTAACTGGTTCCAACATAAAAGGGGAGATGGTTGGCTATACAGTGCCCTTATATTCCGACACTGGATGCCATTGCGTTCAATAAACCAAACAGGTTCTGTCAGGATTCCCTAAGAGCTTCCCGCTTTGGAATTATCTTGTAGAATGCTTTAACAGTTACTTGCGCCGCAACTTTTTAAGATTACCACACTCGCCACTCACCTGCTCTTTATGGGTATTAGCGAGCGATCAATTTAACGAACATCGATGAAAACGAACGAACATAATGTTGATGGTCTTTTAATAGAATTATCAAAGAGTTTTTATAGGTATAACCAGCCAAAGACCACCCAGCTGGTAAAATGTTCACATTATATTATATTTTCTTCCATTATTGGTGCTTACACGTTCACAAAGCATGTAGAGATGATGTTTCTTCATCAAGAATAAGTACTTACTAATGTTGATTTGCTTGGTATCGATCTACTGACCAAGCTTAGAAGAAAACAATTCACATAATCCGACCACTCTTTCGTATTCGTACGTGCATAACGATTCAAAGGGTCCATAGAAATCTGAAGTAAAGGGAATTGGTAAAGAGTACAGTTTCGCCAGATTATCAGCAAAATGCTCAAACTCTTTCACTCGTGGTCTAGTGCGTTAGTTGTCAAGTATTTAGACGTTAACTCATGAAATCAAACACAGAATTAAAGATACGAAGTGACTTTCCATTTTCTTTAATTGACAGGGAGAAAACAGCTAAAAACTTATGAAAAAACTGTTTGGACCCGCAATTTCTCCGGTTTTTGCCATGATATCTGGTAAAAATCAAAGTCAAAAGATAAAATTCAGGACACATTAAATATAACAATACCTAACACACGTAAGTAAAATAATTCACGTGTTAGTTTCATAGATTAGTTAGATAGTTCCACACATCATAGATCCCTGGGTTTCTCGTACGACTCGTACCTATAAACTTTAGAATGAGCTTCCATCTGAGGTTTTCCCGCTTGGTTACGACATGTGTCGCTTCAAGAAAAATGTTCATAAATTCCTTCAGGGTAGGCAACGCATCGACAATACCCCCGGTGTTGCCGGTGTCTATAAGCGACGGTGACCACTTTACATCAGGTGGGCCGTAAGCTAGTTTGCCTATTAGTAAAAAAAAAAAAAAGTTTAAAAAGTAGTGGGGCAATAACGGCGACATCGGTGTCCGTACAAAACTGCACTGTGTGCAAAACACTTCTCTTTACTTCATATTTCTATGATAGGGTCAAAGTGGTTCTCAAAGTCAAAAGTATTTTATTCATTGAAATCACAAGGATCATTTTGAATCGTCTTATAAAATAATTTTACTCCTGTTCCAACGTGACCAAACCTAGAAGAATCAGGCAAACAAACACAACAAAAACACGGCTCTTTTTTTTTGATGATCCTTTTTACTACTAGGTGGGGGGGAGCGCCTGTGTGGTGCCTCGAGAACAAGTGGAAGCTGATTCAAAGAAAAAAGGAAAACTCTGTCTTTTCTTTGTCGGATAATCTTCATTCGTCAGGGACTCAGGGTCTTCAAACCAATTGGAAATTAGAATGAAATACTTACACCAGTATGCTCATTGACCCCAACAATGACAGCGGTGTACCACTGTGTGGCGCCGGCGACTCTGTACACTTGCGCCCTGCAGCCGCCCAGCACTGACGGCGTCGTGGTCAGGATCCGCTGCCCGTCCTGCATGGTGCGCCATCCGGCCGCCTCGGCGGAGAGCGCAGCCAGGGTGGTGGCTTCAATGGCGTCTCCACCTGCTAGGCGAGCATCCCACTCCTGAAACAGAACAAGGAAACTTAAGATGCTTGACTTGACTTCAGGGCAAACTAGCTAGCTAGCTTATCAAAGTTAGTAGGTCTAAGACACAAAGCTGCTGCAGATTATATTTAAGGCTGTAGGTATATCAAGTTTCGTCAAGATTAGTTGAAAAATAAGACCTGTACGCGAGAACCAACATACATCATACCGTCATCTAAAGTTGTATTTTTTTTTTTTTTTTTTTTTTTATACTACTGAATGACGGAACAAGCAGATGGCCCACCTGATGTTAAGCGGTAACCTCTGCCTATGAACAGTGCATTACCTCATAGGTCACGTCCACCTAGGACGCACCCTACGTGGCATTGCACTGCGCCCGCCACCCTGAGACATAAAGATGAAAAGTCTCATGTACCTGTAATTTCACCGGCACCCTTACCCTTCAAACCGGAACACAGCAATGCGAGCACTACTCCTTTGCGGCAGAAATAGGTATGGTGGTATTACTTCCCCGGACGAACTCTTTCACAAAAAAGCTCTACTACTACTAAGTATAATAAACATCCGGACAGATGAAATCAAATGTTGCCAGTTGTTGCAAAGACTTAGCTCGCTTCGCACGCTCGGTCAAAAAGAGGTAATGCTAGCTGCAAAATTTGTACTTTTTATGAAGGAGGTGATATCCGGAACTACTACCTAATCAAATACAAACATTACCAAAATAGGGCAATCGAGTTAAGAAAAACAAACTTCGCAAACAAAACCACGGAGCAAGTTGATCTGCATTACGAACTCCAATCGGATGGAAACATTATGGCCCACATTACACCGACAAATCAACATTACTACCAACTCGCTAGTCGTGTTAAGTGCAGCAATAACTCAACGTATACTATACACGAGAGAGACTCGCCTGACAACACACACGTAGGTATACTGCACACGAATGCGCAGTATTTATGTCAATGTTACAGTCCACGCACACAGGGACAAACACCCACACCTGTTCGACATTGCATACGCTGCCGTAGATCAAGTTATAGTTGCTGCTGTTCAGCGACAGACGTATCCGGTGCGTTGAACCCGCCCCCCCTCTTCCTCCCAGCCTACCCCACACAAGTGCCCTATCCATTTATTTTAAACAGTTATATACCTAACTTATACTAAGTTATAGCTAACAGTTAACAACGCTATTGGAACGCCCAGGGTAGCGTATCGTAAGGCAGTAAGTAATTGCGACGATTGTAACAATCGAAGTGAAATTGATTGAAACAAAAGAAAACTTTAACAAAACATTGACTATTCTCAGCTACCAATGTTATTCAAATAGAAGACGGTAGATTTTTCTCCTTTAAATATTTTTCAGAGATAAGTAAGTAATCTTCTTTCTGATAAAATCATAATAAACTACGAGCTGGATAAACTAAATAACCTGGAAGTCGCAAATGAACAACACTGTGGTTCCAGGAAGTAATACACAGAAAAGCAATAAAAAGCTGATGAGTCCTCCACAAACAGACCGAAAACAAATAAACAAAACAAGTCTTCATGGCCATACTCACGACAAGGCATAATCCGTTCAAATCCGTCTCTCGCAACGTTGTTATAACTATTTGTCAAGTCACGCACTGATGAGCATCGTACGTACGTAACAGCAGAGCACAAAAAGCTGGTCAACATCCTGCATGTAGCGTTTGAAGGAAGTTCACCTTTGGCCTTTACGTCGTCATCATGCTGATTACGTATTTTAACGAATAGTCCACTTGGTATCACTACTTTGTGGTATCAGGGAAGAACCATTAACATATCTATCTCTCTGCTGAGTATTGAAGGTCCAGATACTTGCCTATTGAATGAAAAACACAGTGCTGGAGGCATAAGCCAGAAGACGCAAAGATACAGACATCAGCATGTGTAAAGTAAATATAAAGAAAAGAAATACCGCTGTTTTAGAGTTCCTTCTCTGAACTTTGAACCCATAGATATTCGTACAATTGCAGTTCTGGAGCAACATGTGCTTCGTTTTCCTAAATGGTTATTGTATTGTCTGTCTCTATTGTGTCTCGACTCAGTCAGCTGATATATTTCTAAGCTGTGATTGAGTCAGACATGACTCAGCCCGGTTACGCAACTCAACCATTACTGTTTATTTTCTACAGTCGCTCCGAGTTCAGAGTTTTCGTTGTGATTAATATCAGGTCATAGCCTCAAGATGATACCTTGGATTAACCCCTCTTTGTTTGCATTGAATAGTCAACCTATTTTGTTCGAACTACTAAGTATGACTAACAACTGTAATCAATTATAAATTTGAGAATCGGTCCGACCTCTAAGCTACTATCCCTACCTCACATCTAGTGCAGGCAGATTATAACCAAACCTAACCCAAACCTTTTCTGTTTTCTGTTATCTTTTCCTTCGCCGTTTCCAACATGTGGTAAAATGACAAGCCTTGTTGAACATTGTAAATCAAGAAGGTGGGTCAGCTCTATCGCCGCATTGACATAAGTATTTATATCGATCGTGGCCCCAATACGATACCTTGGCTTAACGTCTCTTTGTCTCCATTAATATTCCTTATCAAAACACGATTAACGGCTCGAAAGTACAAGATGCGGCAATAAAGATTTATCGATAACTGTAAAACCTTTTACGATTAATCAGACTCGTAAAGTTATGGCGATCGTTATATTATGTACAAACAAATCTTTAGATGTTATGTTTGAATGGCTGATTCTAAAGCTCTCTAAGGTAAGTACCTAGTAACAGTTTAGAAAATAACTCGACTCTTGTTACTTCAAAGAAATCCATAGAACCACAACGTCTTAACCGTTCTGGGGCTTAGAGGGCACAATGCTGATACCATAAAGTTCTAAGTAATTATTAACTTTGTAGGTTGTAATAAAATCCACGATTTCTACTTTCATGTAGACTGGTGTACTGTTGACATGGTTCATAGTTATATAGAGTAAGTTAACACACTGCCAAAATATTACCAAAATAAGATGAAAGTTTGTGATCGGGTGATATCATTATGTGGCAATTACTGATTGGAATTGGTTCTCAGCTAAGAGAATGATAAGTTATAGCCAATGACGTGACATAACAAAATGCATTACGTAACAGATAAAGTTGTTATCGGCACCGAGACAACAGGAAATTGAATGAGAGTGCGGGATCAGCGAATGTATGCCAGAGGTAATACCTTCCTGGTTCGCATGCCGGTCAGCTATGTTCCTATGCAGCTTGGTATGTGTATGCAGCTATGTACTTTATCTTTATGTACAGAATGCGCTTGTGAAACGTAATTGAATAGAATGGTAGAATCTATCCAGTGAATAGATATATAACGCTCCAGACAGAACGGATTAATAGAGCTATTTTTATGCTCGAGCTCTTATCAAAAACAGGTGGACCCACTAATTGTTAGCAGCACAGGTTCCACAATGAATGTAATAGGTACTTTTAAAAGCACGCATAGTCGCCAACCCTCATAATCTGCAATATGCGCACAAAACAAACAATTTCAAAGCCTGCAGATGCTAACAAGTGCCTTTGCAAATGATAACAAAAGGTTTCAGAGTCCTAGACAATGCACTTATGCCATCCATCAAGAAAGATGGATGTCCGCTCCCTCTACTAAATTGCAAATGAGAAAATGCAAACACATAACCGAACCGGGAACATAAATTGAGCTTTTGTGTTGTTTATGCCTCTACTGTAGCTAGAAACTAACTACAACCATTATAATAACACGAAGAATAGAAGCTTCCAGCGCAAGCTCAGGTCAGGACACTAAACAACAACAAAGTCTGATTAATAATAGCTTGGCAAGCGAAGCCAAGCTTAATGGATTTTTATTAAGATTTAAATCGTTATTAATCATTAAACCAGTTATTCAAGATCGAATTCAGTCTAAGTCGGTTATTATTATTTAATGGACGGCCCGGTAACATTCCAAGGCGAAATCCGGTCCGCAACAATCTTTTATTAGTCTATTGTCTTCAACCTTTGTTTTTCTACGGCACAATGAACGAAGAAATATCAAATAAATTCCCCACATAATTAAGCGAAACATTTTCCTCCTACAAAGAAAACTTCCACACATATTATTATCTTGTCCTTCGTAAAATACCTAAAGCATGATCAAAGTAACTGTGTCTCGTGTCTAGCACACGCCTATATAATGTTCCCGGACCCCACCTTTACTCCCAAAAGCCACCCGAATGGGGTGAGTATGGATATAGTGGGTGGTGGTAGGCAACATGGCGAGCCGGACAGTAGAGTAAGCTAACTGAAACAAACTTTACTCGTTTAAATTTTGCGGGAAACTGTTTCAGAGTTGGGTTGCGTGCATACTGATGACGACAAAGTTAAGAAACTCGCAATAAACTTCCATTGCCGGCTGGCTAATTGAGTTTTTAATTATAAATACTTTCGACGAAAGTTCATGTAACTTGTATGTTTTTACTTTGCTCACGCACAGGAACTTAGCAGTTCTATACTTGAATACTTGGAGAGTTATTATTACCTACCACAATTTAATAAGTTTCAGGGGTTACTTAAAGTTTTACGTGAGTAAAATGTAAAACATTGTTCGCATCTTTTTGAACTGTTAAATGTTACAAGCATTTTTCTACTTCATCGCTTAAAAGACTCGTAGACGAGTACTTACACAATGATTCAAGTAAAAGTAACTATCTATTTTTGAATCAAAATAGCTGTAATTCCCTTTATGATACGAAGAAAGGTATATATAGTCGTATAATTATATTCTGGTTTATTTTTACAAACATTACCTACAAATTACCATCGGCAGCTAAAACCATTGAAGTCCTTATTTTTGGAACTTCTAGTATAAAAGTTATTAAAATTTTGGAAACAAATAAAGGCATATTTCCCTTAATTAAACGTTATATTAAATAATGTCAAAGTAAAGGAAAAAAGAGGAATGAAGAATTTTCCTCGTTGAGTAGGAAAAATAATTTCAACATTAATAAACATCCCCTTTGATATTTTAGTGGAAACGACTGAAGCGTTTGCTGAACACAGAAGATAATAAGCTGAAAATAAGGACTATATAGGTTCTTACCTACGTGTTTAATGAAATGAAACCTATTATGCGTAAAGTAAATTTTATAAAATTTGACCCGGACTTGTTTCTATGATTTGTTGGTATAAGATTTGTCCTGGATGCTAGCTGTTATTACTGGAAAAAAGGGTTAGCAGAGTAAGTCGTGGGAAGTGACTCATGAAGTCGGCGACGTGCTCACCACTTGTCACGTCTATATCTCACGATGGTGCAACCCACGGTGAATAGAGGCCCATATGGGGCTCTGCCTACCCTTTCGGGGAAAATGGCGTGTGTCTGTGTATGTACTATGTATGTATGAGTCTAGAAAAACATTTTAGTCCGCATATACATATATATCGAACAGATATAACAAAGAAGGTAATAATACAAGGAGAACGCACGAAGCGTGACAAATACCGAACGACCTTCATTTCAGATATTTTGATAAAATTGCTACCAAAAGAGATTTGACTCGGTAGGACGATCAATCATTGCTTTTCCACGAGCCCGGCGATCCAACCGAAAATAGCTGGTATAGATATACATACCACCACCTGGTATATATACCGACCGACCTATAGAAACGTAGATAGGAGGAGCGGGAGGAAAATCAATAAAGCGGGCGGTGGGCATCAAAACACACTCCCGGCTCCTGACAACCCCATCCTACTCTCGCACCCAGGGCTCAGCCGCCGGGAGGGCCCACCCATCTCCCGGGGAAACCCTCCCCTTGTTTGGCAGACACCGTCCTTGATCTCCCTACTTCGCTCGCTCGCAACTTCGGATAAACACTCCACTCATACCGTCTCCCTGGAAATTGGGTCGGTTATGCGTTTTGCCTTTACATCCCTTTTCATCTAATCAGCTTTTCTTGTATCTTTTATTACTTTTGAATAATTTTGCTTTGCAGGTACACCGCCGTCCATTGCAGCTTTGCTAATTTCGTTACATCCAAAGGTTGCCTGGAAGAGATCGCTCTCAGCGATAAGGCCGCCCATTGTTTAGCCTTTTTTTAAATATGATATTTTTATTTTTGTATTGTTTCTGTGTGGTGATCAATAAAGAGTTAATCTATCTATCTATCTTTTTTCTTATTTGACTAGGCGAGCTTAAAAGTCTTGCTTTTCTTACTCCTTACTTAATCTTAATCCAGTTTAGTTCATCTTACATTCAAGCAATATTTGTATGAGACGAGATGCAATTGTCTACAATCAAATAGGTTGAAGAAGTTGTACCTATTTGTTTTGCAGTGGTTTTATAATACCTACTCCCACACTACCTTTGTTTCAGTAATCGGTATCAAAAGTAATCAAAACGATGAAGCAAGAAAGTAGATATCCAGGCAGTAATTACTTGCACGTAGGTATAAGAGTAGATATAACGTATTGTTCATGTGTGATAGAGTAGGTAGGTAAGTATGCACGTACCTATGTTATGTTCGCATATTAATTTGATTCATGTGGGCGTAGTTACAAAACAAATAACGGTCTCTGTCAAAGGGAAAAAAGTTAGTAGGTACCTAACTAAATTAAGACACTATGTTAAAATTTTGGAGTCGTTTCGTTACATGCTCACTCATTATCAGTAAAGGTTACAAACTTGATGTTAATACAATAATTACTTGAGGATGTAATCTAAATAAATTATAGATTAGAAACACGATTTGCGAAACTTTTCTCGATAGCTTTATTTTTTGAAATTGGCTCTTCTAAAGCCCTTTTTAGGTCCCTCCTTCGACTAGAGAAAGTATTAAGCATATTTTTTTATATTATTCAGTAGGTAATCACATTACTTACATTAATTATAGATAATTTATTTTTATATTTGCTACTTTAGAAGCTAAACGAAGTTTTATCATTTGTCGCTTACGTCAGTTACTTCCGAGTGGCAAAAATCTATACCTCACCTTTTCCCGGGTTCAAGTGAGCAATAGCGCTGTCACTGTCTTACAGTTATTGTTTTCTGGCTAGACTCCGCCCATTCGGTATTTTAACATATCGCCTTAACATGGAAATTGATAAAGGCCATGTGATGTCTGGTTTTATTTATGAACCAAAAATATCTCTAGGTCAAAACAACTATGTATTATCATAAATGTCAAAGTTTGGATGTTTACGTGTTAACGGCCAAACCCGATTTCAGGGCAAACTAGTTTATCCTAGGGCCTAGGCCAAACATATGACCTGGATTGAGCTATATACATTTATATTTATATTTTTTTAGATCACCAACGAAAGAAGCACAATCGTGCAAACATATAATTCTAAAGTTACTTAAATCTGGTGTTCTTTCAATTATAATTAATTTAATTAATTAATTTATCCAGGTATAATGCGAAACGAGCCGCGGGCGGACGCTTATATATTTAATTATGAAAAGTAACCTCTGTCTTTAACAATGCATTAAATCATAGGTCACATCCACCCAGGACGTACCCTAGGTGGCAGGCATTGCACTGCACCCGCCACCCTGAGACATAAAGATGATAAGTCTCATGTGACTGTAATTTCACCGCACGTGATTTGAGCTTTAGTTTATGAAATTTGCGTTCGTTTTTAATTTGCTAAATTCACTAAGAACTTTGCGTTTATACTTTTAATATGTATAATTATTACTTGAAGTTAAGATGAATTGAATGGAAATCGGTTTCCAGCTGCTTGAGAATAGTAGTACTAGGTAGTCGTCAGAGTGCATTATTCTAAACGGGTAAAATTTAAACGGTCACCAAAAATATTTTACAGACTCTTTGCCTAGGCACCAAATAAAATAAAAACCGACCAAAAAAGTACACAACACGTTAAACACAAGCCTTTCTAAACATAGAACTCAATTCTATGTTTATTCTGTAGGTATGTTAGTATGTAGGTTGTTACATGATCAAACTAGGTCCTAACCTAGGTACCTAGGTACTACCTAGGTAGTAACCTAGGTGTAGGTTATTGTTGTTGGTTGATCATGTTATTTGAGTTGACAGAGATTCGACATTATTACACTCATGTCGAAGTATTTTTTTGTATAGTTACAAAAGGAACTTCACCCATAAGTTATTTTATTTATGTAACTCTCAAATATCAATAACTTATCTTATAAAATTTATAAGTAATGCAAGTAAGCTTGATAGCTAACGTCGCTCAAAAAGCTGTGGGTCTAGCTAGGCTGGACATGTGTGCCGTATGTCAGAAGAATGGGCGAAGACCACCACAGAATGGATCCCAAACAGACGACGGCCACGTGGACGGAGATGGCGGGACGAGCTAGACTCCTACTTGAAGGACTGGTCCCAAATAGCCAACAATAGACACGAATGGAAGGAGGGAAGGGAGGCCTTTGCCCTGCAGTGGGACACCACACGCTCATAATATAAACATAATACTTATACATTGGTGACGACCTCTGTGGCGGGGCGGGCGAACGTTCACCTGCGACGTCGGAGGTTGCGGGTTCGATTCCCGCCTCGGAACAAATATTTGTGCGATATGCAGATATTTGTTCAGGGTGTTCTGGGTATTTTCTATCTATAATAAAAAATATCTATCTATGTTATATATTGTATTAAGTATATCAGTTATCTAGTACCCATAACACAAGCTCTGCTTAGCTTGGGGCTAGATTATGTTGTGTAAACTGTCCAGCATTATTTATTTATTTATCTACAACGGGGAATGCTCTGACGAGCTTTTCGATCTCATCCCCGCATCGATATTTTACCATCATTCCCGGCATCGTGACAAAGCTCATCCACACATCATAGAGCTTGGGTTTCTCGTACGACTCGTTTCTCGAGATCATTTCTTCCCCATACCATAAACCATGGAATGAGCTTCCATCTGAGGTTTTCCCGCTTGGTTACGACATGTGTCGCTTCAATAAAAATGATCATAAATTTCTTCAGGGTAGGCAGCGCACCGGCAATACCCCTGGTGTTGCCGGTGTCTATAAGCGACGGTGACCACTTTACATCAGTGGGCCGTACGCTAGTTTGCCTATTTGTTTCATAAAATAAAAAAAAATGCAAGTTAGAACACACGGTGCGGGTTCGATTCTCGCTGCGGGACAAATGTTTGTTTTAGGCAAATAGAGAAAGTTCAGACGGAACACGTACGAAACAAGTGAAGCTTAAAACTACGCTCATCAACACAGAATAACTAATAGTACTACACGTAATACACGCACTCAACACACACTACTTATTTCTGCCGCAAAGCAGTAGTGCGCGCATTGCTGTGTTACGTTTGCTGTTCCTTCACACATCAAACCTGCAACAGTAGTTACCGGGCCTAAAGCGTGCAAAAATTACTACTAATACTAATTAGCCCATACTGTCCCATTGTTGGGCAAAGACCTCCCCCCATTTCCGCCAGTCCCTGCGATTTTGTGCAACCGTTTCCCATTCCCTCCCATAGGCGTCTAGTTCATTCCGCTTCCTCATGCGTAGTCTGCCGCGACGCCGCCTGGCTTAGGGCTCCATGCCGCGTTAATTTTGGCCCAAAGTTCGTCGGCATGCGGCAAATGTGGCCGTTCCAATCCCACTTCAGCCTCGCGGCCTTCTCTCCCACATCGGCGACTTCGGTTTTCGAGCGTGGTGTTTCGGATGCGGTCAGTTAGTTTAACGCAAAATAACTTTAAAAAAAGTACTCTACTAAAAGTAGTGACGACCTCTGTGGCGCGGCGGGCGAAGCTTGGCCTGCGACGCAGAAGGTTGCGGGTTCGATTCCCGCCTCGGAACAAATATTTGTGCGATCGCAGATATTTGTTTAGGGTGTTCTGGGTATTTTCTATGTATAATAAAAAATGTTTATCTATGTAATGTATATCAGTTATCTATAGTACCCATAACACAAGCTCTGCTTAGCTTGGGCTAGATAATGTTGTGTGAACTGTCCAGCATTATTATTACTTATTGTAAATAAAGATAAAGCTATACGTCGAGTAGGTACGTACGTACGAGGTTATCTAGCAGACCTACCGCATAGCAACCTGACTGATATGATAACGACCGATAAGGAAAAATATACCTACCTGTAACAACGGTCGTACTATCTACTAGGCCTACAGTCAAATTAGATCAGCAAGACGGATTAGATATGTTTATACACAGACACACGGCTTGACAAACTCTGACACCAGAGGCCAGCACTACCTCATACGAAACGACGACGACAGACACACGCCTTTTTCCCCGAAAGGGTAGCCAGAACCTCAATGGGTCTCATTTCACCGTGGGTTGCATTGCACCATCGACACTACATCCGGACATGATCCGAACTAGTACGAACGAGAACGAGTAGTAGTAGAGCTTTATTGTGAAAGAGCTCGTCCGGGGAAGTAATACCACAGAATAAATAACAATAGCAACAAGAATAGAATAATAACAGGTTGCTGCACCTATCGTGGAATATAGACGTGTCAACTGGTGAGCGCTGCCATTGACTCCCACGAATGACTCAGCTAACGCTTTCTTCCAGTAATAACACATTCCATAATAAGCTAACAGCCAGGACAAATCTTATACCAACGAATCTTATCAACAAGTCCGAGTAATCACTTAGTCGGCTTTTACGAAATCCACGGGAGGAGACGGAGGGGTCTATTCTCATGCCGGACCACACAATAAGTAATAGTACGCCGGACACACCGCAGGAAGGGAGAAATACCTACTAAAATATAAATTATTATGTGTTAATTAACGATTGAATGAAAAACTAGTAGGTATGTTATGTTAAGTCACAGAATAAATAATAGTACAAGTAGTTAAGGTAGATGCTCAAGCTTGCGGCGCGAAATTAAATTTTTTTGGTGTTTTTTGCCCATTACAGCTCATCAACACTTCTTCAGATAGCGAAAGTTGACCTCGCGAGAACTAGGAGACTTAACACACATGTTTTAATTGATGCTATCTCATAAATATAATCAGTTTAGCTATGAAACACATTTTTACAGTGTTTTTTTTTTGTTTAGGGGTATCGTAGCTAATCTTGTGATATTTATGAGATACTATCAATTAAAACATGTGTGTTAAGTCTCCTAGTTCTCGCGAAATCAACATTCGCTATCTGAAGAAGTGTTCATGAGTTGTAATGAGCAAAAAACACCAAGAAAATTGAATTTCGAGCCACAAGCGTGAGCTAATATATTAATATATCCAAAATATTTTCACCTTAAACATCACATTTTTCTCAGAAATTAAACAACTACATTTATACAGTGTTTTTGTTTTGTTTTGGGGTATCGTAGCTTAACTGATGATGTTTATGAGATACTATCATATAAAACATGTGTGTGAAGTCTCCTAGTTCTCGCGAACTCAACTTTCGCTGTCAGAAGAAGTGTTGACGAGCTGAAATGGGCAAAAAACACTAAAAAATAATAATTTCGCGCCGCAAGCGTGAGCATTCACCTTAAGTATACAAATCTTAAAATACTATCTAATTTCAGAAACAAATACGGCTCTGACTCTTCCGCCATTTTCGAAAAGAGACGTTGTCTACTTTTATTTTATTTCTTTTCCTAGTGTTTTCTTGAGTTATTTTGTGTTATTTTGGTGGCATTTTAACTAATGTAGCTCGTTTAAAAAGCACAAGTGTAGTGAAATGAAAAGGAAGTGAATTGCGTGACTTTTGAAATTGGTGGAAATTGTCTACCAAAGTTTTAGTAAAATTGGCTACCGTTTTACTAAAACATGACTCGACTGTGACTTTGAAGACTTGGAAGGAGTGTAACGTTGCAAAATATATTAAAAATACACAAGCCGTGCGGCGCCAATTATAAAGAAGGAAAAAAAAACGGCTGATGCGTGATTCGACTTGTGTCCTTACCTGATACGGCAGGAGCGTGGAGTAGTCCAGGAACCGGAGCTGTTTGTCGTGGAGGAACTCCACGGGCCGGGCGTCGCTCAGCGTCAGGTCAGCCGCCAACGCCGAGAACGTCTGCACCAAGAGACATGGTTAAACCAAGCGGCAGCGTATTGCAACTATTATTGAACTATTACCTGCTGACTTATTATTGAACTTGTACCTAGTCGATAAAATAATCATTAATTATTATTATTATTATGATTTAACTTTTTAATTGTATTGTCATTTTAATTAATTTATGTACTAACTATGTTCTTTCTTATTAATATTGTTTATTTTGACAAACTATGAAACTAACTAACTATGAACTATTGGCAGTCCAGTACAACAGTTGTTAGTAGTAGAGCTTTTTAGGGTTCCGTAGTCAAAGACAAGGAACCCTTATGGATTCGTGATGTCTGTCTGTCTGTCTGTGTGTCCATGTATGTCACAGCCTTTTTTTTCCGAAACTATAAGAGCTATACTGTTGAAACTTGGTAGGTAGATGTATTACCGCATTAAGATTTTTACACAAAAATTGATAAAAAACAATTATTTTTGGGGTTCCCCATACTTAGAACTGAAACTCAATATATATTTTTTCACCAAACCTATACGTTTGGGGTATCTATGGATAGGTATTCAAAAATGATGTTGAGGTTTCTAATATTTTTTTTTTCTAAACTGAATAGTAGTTTGCCTCTACTTCCAAAGTGGTAAAAAGTGTGTACCCCAACCCCCCCCCGTAACTTCTAAAATAAGAGAATGATAAAACTACAAAAAATATATGATGTACATTACCATGTAAACTTTCACTCAAAATTGGTTTGAACGAGATCTAGTAAGTAGTTTTTTTATTTTTGGGGTTCCCCATACTTAGAACTGAAACTCAAAAAACTTTTTTTCATCATACCCATACGTGTGGGTTATCTATGGATAGGTCTTCAAAAATGATTTTGAGGTTTCTAATGTAATTTTTTTCTAAACTGAATAGTTTGCGCGAGAGACACTTCCAAAGTGGTAAAAAGTGTCCCCCCCCCATAACTTCTAAAATAAGAGAATGATAAAACTAAAAAAAATATATGATTTACATTACCATGTAAACTTTCACTCAAAATTGGTTTGAACGAGATCTAGTAAGTAGTTTTTTTTTAATAAGTCATTAATCGTAATCCATCCAAGAACTTTTATATTATGTTACTTGCTGTTACGGAACCCTTCATGGGCGAGTCCGACTCGCACTTGGCCGCTTTTTATTTGTGAAAGGGTTCGTCCGGGGTAGTACCACCACTATTTCTGCCGCAAAGCAGTAGTGCTCGCAATACTGTGTTCCGGTTTCAAGGTTTTTTTTTTTTTTTATTCTACTTGAATGACGAAACAACCAGATGGCCCAGCGGATGTCAAGCGGCAACCTCTGCCTATGAACAATGCATTACCTCATAGGTCACGTCCACCTAGGACGCGCCATATGTGGCATTGCACTGCGCCGGCAACCCTGAGACATAAAGATGAAAAGTCTCAAGTGCCTGTAATTTCACCCGCACCCATACCCTTCAAACCGGAACACAGCAATGCAAGCGCTACTGCTTTGTGGCAGAAATAGGCATGGTGGTAGTACTTCCCCGGACGAACTCTATCACTAAAAAGCTCTACTACTACTAACTGTTGTACTACTACTAGTTGTTAGTAGTAGAGCTTTTTTGTGAAAGGGTTCATCCGGGGCAGTACTACCACACCACCATACCTATTTCTGCCGCAAAGCAGTAGTGCTCGTATTACTGTGTTCTGGTTTGAAGGGTATGGGTGCCGGTGAAATTACAGGCCCATGAGACTTCCCATCTTTATGTCTCAGGGTGACGGGCGCAGTGCAATGCCACATAGGGCACGTTGGTGAGATAATGCACTGTTCATAGGCAGAGGGTACCTACCGCTTAACATCAGATGGGCCATCTGCTGGGTCCGTCATCTAAGGTTGTATAATAATAAAAATAATAAAAAACATCGGGGTCAGGGTGCTGTTGGGGCTGCCGCGGTTCTGTAGCGCGTCAGGCATGTTCGCAGATGCGCGCGTTAATGATTCCTACGCTATCATACGCAACAGAACTGCTTCCCTGATGAGTCGCGTTCGTGTCATTGCTAACAGCATGCTGGCCGTTGTGGCAGACCGTCCGTCATCATAGCATACTGGGTTTCAAAACACCAGCCAGTCGCCCAGCTTGTGGCTCAATAAGTACCTGCTTGACTTTGTATCACGCTCAGGTTGTGGAATGATCTCCCTGCTGAGGTTTTCCCGAGCGACTACAGTATGGGGTTCTTCAAAAGGGGTGTTTGGAAATTTTTAAAGGGTCGGGAACGCGCGTGTGATGCCTCTGGTATTGCAGGCGTCATAGGCTACGGTAACCGCTTACCAACAGGTGGGCCGTAAGCTTGTTTGCTACCTTGGTAGTATAAAAAAAAAAAAACCTTTTGACTTTTTGTGATGACTGAATTTGAATGAATATAATGCTTAGTTTAATAATTGTAATTTTATATACTTACTAACATTAATTATAAGATTTAATGATTATTAACAAAATGGATGACATGTAATTTTTTTATTGTGTGAAATCTGAAATAAACAATTATCTTATCTAATCTTATCTTATGATCTGGCAGCGTAGCTTATATTAAAAGTATACTCGTACAAGAACAGTACGCACAGGTCGGCGAGACTGCATTTAAAACACTAGAGTACAGTGATTACCACGTGAGCTGCGAGTTAGCCGAAGGCAAGCGTGGCCCGGCAGGGCCCGCAGCGAACCAGAACCGAGACCTGCACGCCAATACCCAACCATACTTAACCTAGTGAAACTATTGCAGTATGTTTTTTGCACAAAATTTTACCACATGTTATTGGAAAATATACGCGACTAGCTGTTACCCGCGACTTCGTACGCGTAAAATTATTTTATCCATAATAAATAATAATAATGACTATAACTGGTTTTTTGCTTGACTTAAGTGTGTGTGTAATCTTAGTAGAAAATTGCAATGCGCGCACCGCTAAGGTAAACACGGTTTGACACTATTACTTAATCTGTGGTATGTATGTAATTTAATCTCCCGCGCGCAGTTTTTACTCGCAAATCTCACAATCTGTAATATTATAAAGAGGAAAGATTTGATAATAAAATACATTCAATTACAGAAATAATAATACCTACAAGGTATGTACAAAATACATATGAAACAGTTGTGTTATCTGAAGACCGCTGCAAGCGATCTAAAGGTAGCTCAACTGATCCAAATCACTACCAGACGGAAGCGTCCCTAAGATGCTGGCTGCATTGCCACGCTGAATGGCATTTGAGCCAGATAAGAGGCAGCTCTCGGGTCACGCGTCGCTTCGACCAGATGCCCTGAAAGAATTTTGAAAACGCGAAGGGCCCCGGAACCCCACGGACCCAGAGTCTCGACCCCGAAAGGCTCAAATAAGTAAGCTCTGTCGAGACTTGCATATTTGCGGAAGATTTGATTGTTTGTTCGCATTGAATAGGCTACGAAACTACTGAACCGATTTGAAAAAATATTTCACTTTTAGGTATCTACACTATCCCCGGGTACCATAGGGTATATTATATTTCCAAAAAATTAGGGATCCTTACTAAAACTCCAATAATGTAACCCAAGGTGTAAAATAAATTTGTTTGTATATTGGATAAACTAAAAAACTTTTTAATCGATTTTAAAAATTATTTCACCTGTAGAAAGCTACATTATCAGCAAGTAACATAGTCTATGGTTTATTAACTTTCACCCGCGGCTTCACTCGCGTATATGTATGTTTGTTTGTAATGGATAAACTCAAAAACGACTTGACCGATTTTAAAAATTATCTAACCCATACAAAGCTACATCATGGCTATAGGATTAAGGGGCGGGAGGGAGGGGGGGGGGGGGGTGTAGAGGAACTGTTTGAACTGTTTTTTGCTTGACTCTGTCTCTTATATTTTGTAAGATACCGTCAAACGACCTTTGAAACGACACCATACTTAAGTTTTTAAATTAAGGGATCCACTTTTAACCTTGAGGTCCTGAAAATGTTTTAATCTCAACAACGACACCGTGACACGACCTTTGTAACGACACCATACTCAATTTTTTCAATTTAGGGGTCCCATTTTAACCTTGAGGTCCTGAAAATGTTTTAATCTCAACAACGACACCGTGACATGACCTATGAAATGACACCATACTCATGTTTTTCCATTTATTATTACTAATCATTTATTTCAAGTTATTTACCCATAACATTAAATCTATATAAACCCATTAAAACACAAAGACTTAAAACTAATACAATAAAACATAAATCAGAGATATTATTATAAAATTATATAAAATTAATGTCACAAAATGTCACAAATTAAAACAAAATAATTAATTTAGGGGTCCCATTTTAACCATGAGGTCCCAAAAATATTTTGATCTTAATGACTTCACCGTGATACTAACATGTACTGACGAAACTTATGGTGGCTATTTTTTTTTTAGAAATTAATCTGTGAATTTTCATGTATCTACTACCAACGGTTTCCGAATTACGAATCATTTTAGTTTTACATTAAAAGCCATTTTGGACCCCTTCCAAGGTGATTTTTCAAAAACCCTTTCTTAATAGTACACCCCTACACCCAAAAAAGAATACTTCCTCCAAATTTCATGTGCCTAGGTCCAGCGGTTTATACTGTGCGTTGCAAAACGCAAAGTGTATACGTTAAAAGTCCATTTTGGACCCCTAAGACGGCGAATTTTCTAAATTCCTTTCTAAGTACACCTTCACACTCTAAAAGAAATACACTCTCCAAATTTTAAGTCTCTACGACCAGCGGTTTGTAAAAACTCATGTTTTTTTATTTTTTAACAAAGAAAACGTTCCCTTTCCTATTTTCAAGAAAAATTCAGGAATCGCTGAAACACGTGTTTATTTATTTTATTTGAGGAATCTCCATGTAAAATTTCAAGGTTATACTGCTAACGGTTTCTGAAATACACAGCTTTTTTGTTGTATATTAAAAGCCCATTTTGGACCCCTTAGCATGCGAATTTTCAAAATTCCTTTCTTAGTGCACCCCTAGACCACAAAAGGAACGTACCCTCCAAATTTCAGGTCTCTAGGACTTACGCTTTAGGCTGTGCGTTGCAAAACGCAAAGTGTATACGTTAAAAGCCCTTTTTGGACCCTTAAGAGGGCGAATTTTCCAAATTCCTTTCTAAGTACACCTTCACACTCTAAAAGAAATACACTCTCCAAATTTCAAGTCTCTATGACCAGCGGCTTAGGCTGTGCGTTGTAAAAACTAAAGTTTTTTTATTTTTTTCCAAAAAAAACGTTCTCTTGCCGTTTTTCAAGAAAAATTCAGGAATCGCTGAAACACGTGTTTATTAATTTTATTTGAGGAATCTCCATGTAAAATTTCAAGGTTCTACTGCTAACGGTTTCTGAAATACAGAGCTTTTTTGTTGTATATTAAAAGCCCATTTTGGACCCCTTAGCATGCGAATTTTCAAAATTCCTTTCTTAGTGCACCCCTAGACCACAAAAGGAACGTACCCTCCAAATTTCAGATCTCTAGGACTTACGGTTTAGGCTGTGCGTTGATTGTCAGTCAGTCAGTGAGTCAGTCAGTCACGCAACGATTTTATATATTTTGATAAGAGTAATAACCATTGTAGGTAGTTTCTGAAAATAGATTAAACTATACACGAGCAGTCCCGACCTGTGCCTACTGTTCTTATAGGTACCTACCTACTTTCAATATACCTGCGCGGCACCGTAGGGTAGAGGATACCTACTCATCGCCATCATCATAATCATCCTTAGCCTTTGAGACGTCCACAGCTAGACGAGGCCTCCCCACAGAATGCAATGAGATTTACCATCTTAGAATACGTGTAAGTACCTACTTATAAATTCTTTGGTCAGGGGTGCAAAACAACGCATTTCAACAGAAATAAATGAGGGCATGACGGGAGCTATGAATTATGATGCAAAAACCTACCTGTAGCTTACTTACGCACAAAAGGTAGGTACTTCTAGGTGGAATAAATACGGACTCTAAAAATGAAATGATTATGAATGGTATGAATCCGGAATAATTGTTTTTACCTTTATCTCGTGGGATGAGTTTCTAGGATCAAAACGGATGCACCCCAAAATACGCAGGCATCACAGCAAGATATAACAGGTTGTGATAAATAATCAGGGTAGGTAGGTTATTTAAATTTAGCTAGGTACTTACACCCATCGACGTAAATAAAATGAATGGACGGGCCTTAGGGAACGATAGTTTTGAAGCTTCTAAACAGACCTAGCTAGTACACTTCGCTTCAGTAAGTCTTTGTCACGACAACGAGTGACAGCTATGCTGAAAAATACCAAAATTAGATACCTTGGTGATACAATGCCTTCCTGTGCTTTTCTGCAAGTGCAAACAACACAAGAAATACAAATAAAGCTTCAGGCATCGCATTTCATTCGTAAGTAAAGGTTTTGTAATATAATTTTCATCAATTGATAAAAAACTTATAAATCGTCGTGTAGTAGGAAAACTACATAAGTAACACATTTTGCGAAATCGACTTTATTGCATGGTTATGGTGGCCCATACATGTCGATGGACACGTCTTGCTCTAGAGGACGAGGGACAAGGAGGACTACGCCCCAGGACATTATCTCAATGTTCCCCACTCTGAATGAAAGTTAACAGACACAAGTTTATACTCGTAGATAGTTTTAATTTTAGTCGACATACCTTTTTCTTTTTGATACTTAGAATTATTGTGTTCCACAAATTGATTTCATTTTGTTGATTTTATAAGCATTAGTCGTATGATAAGTTTGTTATGTCACTTACTTTGAATTTATAAGTCTGCTAAAATAATGTAGGTGTTTTAGTAGTTTTCTAATATTCAGTCTTGATAAAAAGAAATGATTATGAAGACGACCTCTGTGGCGCGGCGGGCGAACGTTCGCCTGCGACGCAGGAGGTTGCGGGTTCGATTCCCGCCTCGGAACAAATACTTGTGCGATCCGCAGATATTTGTTCAGGGTGTTCTGGGTATTTTCTATGTATGATAAAAAATATCTATCTATGTTAATATTGTATTAAGTGTATCAGTTGTCTAGTACCCATAACACAAGCTCTGCTTAGCTTGGGGCTAGATAATGTTGTGTGAACTGTCCAGAAATATTTATTTATTTATTTATTTATTATAAGTTGGTTTTATTTTAAAATGTATTTTAATATTATTTAAATTTATACCCATGGATAGGATTGTCATATTCAAATTTGTAAATAATAGATCATTTCATGATTTCACTATTATGGGAAAATTAAATAATGGCACTTATCATTAGCTTTTTGAATCTCAGTGGAGATCATTGACGAAGGAAAACTAAACAATTGACATGCAACAATAAATAACTGCATCAATTATTCGAAACTTTGGCGAAGGAAAAATACATAGTCGTTTTTTTATTTTTTTCTCTTAATCAAAAGAACTAAAATGTATTATCATTAAATTCAAAAATAGATACAGTCAATCTATAACATATCAAAACACGGACTGCAAAATTAGTTACGATAAAAAAGTTATTGCCATTTTTGACGCAATAAAACAGTAAATTTTGGTTTTGTTGTTGTAATTAGTTATTTAGTTTTCCAACTACAGCGATGAAATATTTGACAAGACTTCACGCATGACGGATGGTCCGGCACAGACTGCAAAAAAATCTGATGCCTTAGGGGTATCGTATTGATTTAGAATTGTAATTTGCATTATTTACGTCAAAACATTGCTAAGCACGTCGCTTTAGGTAATTGCATATAATATGTAATGGCATGTTAATTAACCTTATAGCTTTCCAAAATAAATCTAAGGTAAACAAAAATGGATAGAAGTCATAAGACGAGCAAGAACAGACGACTTTTGGAAGTGGAATACATTTTCCCGTATTTGCTCGGATAATTTTCTACACAATGAATTTTATACGCCAAAAAACGGTTAGTAGTAGTAGAGCTTTTTTGTGAAAGAGTTCGTCCGAGGAAGTACTACCACCATACCTGTTTCTGCCGCAAAGCAGTAGTGCTCGCATTGCTGTGTTCCGGTTTGAAGGGTAAGGGTGCCGATGAAATTACGGCCACATAGGACTTTTCATCTTTATGTTTCAGGGTGGCGGGCGCAGTGGAATGCCACATAGGGCGCGTCCTAGGTGGACGTGACCTGTTGTAATGCACTGTTCATAGGCAGAGGGTACCACTTAACATCAGGTGGGCCATCTTCTTGATCTGTCATTCCAAGTAGTATAAAAAAACTCATTGTGCAAAAGTCTTAAAACTGCACTCTGCAGTTTCTTAAATACTGGAATTTTTATACATTTATGTTTCCGTACGATTTTTATGATATTTTCTTAGTTTATTGAGTGATGAAAAATATATTTTTCACAAATTGATTGCGCTGAAGACCTTAGGTGGACTTGCTTTTCTATTGATTTATATTGTGTATGTTTGAGAGCTGAAAAATAGATACGTAACTACATAAAACAGAAGGGAACCATGTATTTTTGTAAAAGCTTCATTCAATAATTGCATTTTTTTCGGCGATTTTTTGTACTATAAACCTACTGAAATAACTTTAGGCAACACATTGCATCTGTTAAAGTATTAAGTATTAAAAAAATACAGTTTTTAAGAAGTTCAATAATTTAATTTCACCTAGTTTATTTACAAGACCGCCAGGAGTGGCGCTATAGAGAAGAGGCCTTTACTCAGCAGTGGCTGGATAGATAGATAGATAGATAGATAGTTTATTTGTTGACCGTACCCTAAATCCGAATTGTCTTATTTTTCACGGACGTTTTGTATGGGTAAGGCCAGTCCATTTATTTTACTTTGGTCGAAGCTTACACCTACTTCTCTATAACAAGTAGGTACTTCTTAAAAACTATCACAATACAACCAACCTAGATAAAACAAATACCTTACTAGGTATAAAAGTCTACATAAAAAAAATAAGTTGGTACATTTAAATGTCAATGGTTAATTATGTCAATGTATCACAAATATATTTAACGAAACTTGAACTTCTAGCGCCATCTGTTAATGAGTGGCGACATCAGGATTTGACCAAGGATGGCGCAACATTGTAAGAACCAAACTAATTCATCCTAGCTCGGTAATGATGGTGCGAAAGCCCAGTGGGTAAATAAATATTTTTGTACTTAAGTGCTAAATGTGAAACTTTCAATAAAAAAAATACTTACTAAGGCAGGCCATTTCACTTCTTTTTCCTCGATTACACGAGGTGCCCAGATTAGAGTTCGTTCCACTAAAAACACTCTAAACGTCCTACGAGAATACACTGACACCCACTCGCGTTTTTGCCAGTCGACACCATCGTATTCCACTAAAACCTGGAACAAAAGAAAACGAAAAATTAAAGCTAATTTGTCAAACACCAAAACATTCAAATAATTTTTTTGAAGCCCTATCCTCGTGTCGCCACCTATCGGGGAGTAGTGGAATCATGTAATCCTTGAACAAGGTAGCGTGAAAACAGTTATCACAGAGAATTCTACCTTACTAGATGGCGTTACTGAGTCTTTCATGCTGGAATCGATGCCACGGCACGCACGACCGCAGTGCGACCCCTCCCAAACAATTGTGCGAAAAGGAAAAATGTTTCTGACAGAGATACCAACAATAACAAATCAACTTTTGTACAACATTCCTTCGGTTTGCTATGGTAATAGTTTTGCGAAGGTTTTGCGTGATTTTTATTACTCTAAAATAGTAGATACCTACCTATTTTTAGCTAAGCGATTTTTAATCGTTTTTTTAAATAAGTAGGTAATTGTTTTTATATTTCTATCTATGGCGTGTCCGGCTGGCTGGCCTAAGAATAGACCCCATGTCTGATGTCTTAAAAGCCGACTAGGAAGTAGGTAGTAGGTAGGTACCTACCTACTAAACGATAAAAAAACTCGGTTTTTTTTGGCCACTTTTCCGGTTTTTCGGTGTTTTCGGGTTTTTTTAAATCGCAACACTATAGCACTGTCAAAGTGACATTTGTGAAACGAAACTCTTTAAAACCGCCTACCGTTTCAATTGTCATCATAATTTTCATAAAAGGGATGTTTGTTTCTATAATTTAATAAGTTTTAGCTATTTTCAAAGTATAAAATATAGAATTAAAGTAAATTTATCGTACAATTCAAGTGTTCATCGTGCAGTAGTACAGGTGTTTTTGTAAGTATTTTACTAGTTTTGTATGCGGTTTCAAATTGTTTTGTATAACACTAATAATGGACTAAATTATGATTCGATTATTAGTAAAAGTGTGTGTTATGTTGTTGATTATTGTTATATGCTATTGCTAGCTACATTTGAATGATATTTGCATCGGAAATAGAACAGAACATACATGCTCGGTCTTACTTGCTCATGCAAAGGTCACATTAAGAAACGCGTTACTTTTAAAATGGCAGTTAAAACTCATTTGACAAGGCATGAATGAATTCACGCTGAAGTGCAAAATTGTTCGTTGCGGCCGATCGCTCGACCGATATCTAGTATAAAAATGTACGTAGTTAGAAATTTCTTATCGCTTAGGTCTGTTAGTTATTTTTTGTCAGTTTCAGGTCACTATGGGGGACTTTGTGGAAAACAGGAAAAAAGCTGCAAGACTGATTTTTAACTATTTCCTAGTTTTCGTAATAAATAAATTAAAGTTATTTTCCTTTGATCACGATTTTTTATTCATTTCCATGTAGTTTATATAAAAAAATACTTACAAAAAAAAACTCGTTTTAAACCCGATTTCACCGAAAACCGGGTTTTTAAAAATAGAACTCGAAAATAAACCCGGGTTTAAATTTTGGCGGGTTTTGCATTCCCTAGTATAAACCCGCCGTAATTTTTGTACTCACCAAGCCACGATAATTTCAAGTTTAGGACATAAAACTTCTTGGAACAAGATAATAGTACTTAGTAGCGCATACCTAATTAGGTAGGTATAACTAGGTTCATATATCTAGATAGGTGTAGGGCAAGGTTTCTCCATGTTTCTTAATAAAAGTTTATAGACGACTGCGAACTTTTATGGCAAATGTGCAATCAAAACATTTGAAAAACTTCCATAATTTTCCGATCTTTTTAAGGATAAAAGAAAATAGCGTTTTTAATTTTAAACAATTACGAGAATGAATGTGTTGCTAATTAAAGTGCGCTTGTTTCTTGTCGTTTTGGGTTGTGTGTGACCTTATATGGGTTTCAATTTGTTGTGTTTCAAATCCAGCGTGTAGCACGCGCGTGCCAGCCAGCCGCCATGCGCCATACCGAAATCTTGACGCCTAACCCTACGGTTCACCGGCAAATCCCTAGGAGGGCCTAGGGGTTCGCGTACCCCACTTTGAGAAACCCTGGTGTAGGGTAAGTAGGTAAGGTACCTAGTAATTACCAAGCTTACATCAGTGATTCAAACGAGCAGGGCACACTACAAGCAAGCGTATGGTCGTGTCGTGCCCGCTTGGCCTAGTTAGGTACTACGAAGCCCTACTAGGTATGTACCTACGTACTATTTACGTAGTAACTATTAAGTAATCTGTGGTACTATGTAGCTACCTAAGTACTATGCGACCTTGTACCTCTACTACCTAGTATTATAGCACAGATTAGATAAATATATGAGCCAAGTAGATAATTCATCATCATCATCAGCTTTTAGACGCTGGAATACCCCCATAGAATGCAATGGGGAGATTTGCCATGATCAATAAGCTTTTTTTTTTAACTGCGTGTTATGGAACTAGCAGATGGCCGCAAAACCCAGGCAGAAATCTTCATTAAAAAAAAACGCCACGTACCGCTCGAAAAAGCAGTTTTTATTGAGTAAATATTTCTCGTATAACCCCTTCAGTTAACCCTCGATTTTGTTGTACTTATTGATTTTATTTATCTAATTGGCTACCCAATAAAATGCCCAATTTTAATAAACAATCGAATCTAGACAAAAGTTAAGAGGTAATTTTGCGTTGGTTTTCTATCGAGAAAATATTGTCCTACCGTTACGTGTTTCTGGTACAGTGATCCCACGGAATTACAATGTAGTAGGTATCCATGCATTATTTTTTATATTGTACCACAGAATATATACAGTATTGTACTTGATTGAAAGAGTTCGTTCAGGGAAGTACTACCTCCATAGGTACCTTTTTCTGCCGCAAAGCAGTAGCGCTCGCATTGCTGTGTTCCGATGGGTGCCAGCCAGTGAAATTACATGCACATTTTCATGTTTATGTATGTCGCAGGGTGGTGGGTGCAGTGCAATACCACATAGGGAGCTGTGAATCCTAGGTGGAGGTGACGATTTAAATCTTTGGACGTGACCTATGAGGTAATACATTGTTAAGGTGAACCATCTGCTTGGTCCATCATTCAAGCATACAAAGTTTCTTCAAATTTCTATGTACACAAGCTTAGAATAACTATCCTTACACACAAAATCACACAACCAACGGTATACCTGTACCACCCTATACCTAGGTAGAACAGGAATACTATAATTCTAGTATATCCGAACATCAAGTACCTACCTACATAAAGTGTTTCAAAATCTTAAAACGATTGCGATTGATCAAAGCTGCCCTACTTCTGTCATCTCCCACAAAGCTTCCATACCTACCTACATTATATTCTCAACGCGCGGGTGGTAACGTCAACGTCTGGTTATGATTTACCTACGTAGTTCTGTTACGCAATATACTGTGTCACTTAGGACCTGGACATCTGGAATTATAACATGCCGGGCCGCGGCCATAGGTATGTACCTACCGGTAGAGCCACAAACACACAAAGGTACACAAAGGTTAGCTGGTAGAGAATGTTTCTTAGCATTAAGTTCGCTTAAGTACATTGTTTGTTTTGTGCAATAATTAATATTCTATTCTATTCTATTCTATTACCTGGACATCTGGAATTATAACATGCCGGGCCGCGGCCATAGTTATAGGTACCTACCGGTAGAGCCACAAACACACAAAGGTTAGCTGGTAGAGAATGTTTCTTAGCATTAAGTTCGCTTATGTACATTGTTTGTTTTGTGCAATAAAGAATATTCTATTCTATTCTATTCTATTACCTGGACATCTGGAATTATAACATGCCGGGCCGCGGCCATAGTTATAGGTACCTACCGGTAGAGCCACAAACACACAAAGGTACACAAAGGTTAGCTGGTAGAGAATGTTTCTTAGCATTAAGTTCGCTTATGTACATTGTTTGTTTTGTGCAATATAGAATATTCTATTCTATTCTATTCTATTACCTGGACATCTGGAATTATAACATGCCGGGCCGCGGTCATAGGTAGGTACCTACCGGTAGAGCCCTCTGCACACAAACGAAGTTTGCTATCCCATCAAACTCCGTGCAATTTGGTTCCTATAAATCAGGGGCTCCCCCAAACTTATTTTGTCTACTGCCCACTTTGATAATAAATTATTTTTTAGCGCCCCCATTTTTTCACCTATAAAATCCACTATATAAAACTAAAAAAACAACTACTACTATCAAAAACAATATCTGGATCCCTGGTTTGCCACTTAAATAAGTCTATAATTTATCAAAGACGTAGGTACTTAATTTATTTTTTACTTGCATAATCAATTTATAGGTATTGTTTTCTTAAATTGCGATTACGCCAGGGGATGTGCAGCAGCATCGATCTGAGTACTGCCAATTATATATTCTGTGGTACTGCTATCACCATATCCGCTTGCCAAGCGTGGTGATTATGGCAAATTCCCCCTATTCTACGGGGAGGCTGTTGTATGTTACTCAATCACGTCGAAACGCCTGAACCAATTTTGATGAAATTTGGTACATACACAGATAAATTATAACCTGGATGGAGCTATGGGCTACTTATATCCTGGTAAAACGCGAGCGAAACTGCGTGCGGACACAATGTATTACGTATAGGTAGGTATACGTTATAAGAGCGCATTAATAGAGATTCACAATTTTTTTTTATCGATGAAATTTATCGGAATCGTGTTTTGGGCTCGATCATGCCCTTGGAAATATGATGTAGATTAACATTATATATATATTTTTCTCATAAATTGTGTAGAATTTGCTAAAAATAGGTTTAAGTGAAGCGTATGTGACTCAGTCGTCCGTCAGTCTACTCTATAGTTGCTTTAGCCATTTCTCATTCATTGCTATATTTATTGTTTATCCATTCAATCGGCACGATACCATTGCGGTGGCCGCCATTATTATTAGAAACTATGAGTACTAAAGTAGGTTCTCCCAAGGTTGTGAAACGAAACTAGGACGAACGCGAGATCTCTGCAACTTCTCGGCTTGACTCAGTTATTGGTAGATTTGTACTGTGAGATAACTGCTGGATTAAACATATCAGACGGTTATGATCGTAGGTTGGTAAGTTACTTCTAAACCGGTATAGGTATCTTGAATTTGGAACAAAATCTCTGAGTGAACTTCTAATATCCAACTGAAATAAGATTACACTACCTTACTCAAAACCTGAGAAAATGTAAGTAGTGACGAGTTTACCCTCGAAGTATGGAAGTCAAAAGTAGCACAAAAATTGGTGTAGTGGCGAAAGAACCCTAACCCTATTATACCGACCTAATTAATATCTTCTTTTGAATTGTTTTTTTTTTGTTAGTCGTAGAGCTTTTTTGTAATAGAGTTCGTCCGGGGAAGTACTACCACCATACCTATTTCTGCCGCAAAGCAGTATTGCTCGCATTACTGTTCCGGTTTGAAGGGTATGGGTGCCAGTGAAATTACAGGCACATGAGACTTT
The DNA here is from genome assembly GCA_932527175.1 of Operophtera brumata. NCBI lineage: Eukaryota > Metazoa > Arthropoda > Insecta > Lepidoptera > Geometridae > Operophtera > Operophtera brumata. Next base: position 37,987,303 of record OW052225.1, read on the forward strand.
TCTGTCTCAGGGTGGCGGGCGCGGTGCAGTGCCGCATAGGGCGCGTCCTAGGTGGACGTGACCTATGTGATAATGCACTGTTCATAGGCAGGGTTACCGCTTAACATCAGGTGGGCCATCGGCTTGAACCGTAATTGCAAGTTGAATAAAAAAAAAATTGGTAATCTGAAATTTTGTTACTAATAGATCCTTGGCATAGCCCAGGCACAGATAAAATAATACTATACGCCCAGGGATGCGAGGTTTTAAAAAAAGGGTAAGTAGGTATTATAATCTCAAAAAAGGTAATTAAAATAAAGACTGCATTTACTTACGGTCCAAGTGTAAAAATTCATATATAAAGTGAAAACTACATCTATAGGTACTTAACCGACTTAAAAAAAGGTGGTGGTTCTAAAATCGTATTTTTTTTTGTTAAAAAAACTGTCGCGTCAATGTGTAAATCCTATTGAATAAATAAAGTTTCGCTTTCACTAGTTCCTAAGAAAGCACCTACCTATATTGCTATGCACACCTAAAATTTTTTTTTTTTTCACATTTTAGCAGACGATATGTAAGAACCCCAAAATATCGTCAATCCTCAGTCAGTAGGTACCACCAAACCAATCAATTTTAGAAAAAGAATCCAATAAAATCCAACACCAAAATGTAACATTCCGCCGCCACCAAAGATGGCGGTACGGCTTCGCGCCTCCCTCTGGCTGGTTCAGTGGGTCAATGAACTCGGCAAGACGCGTAATCGCTAGGTACCTCACCTGTCGCGATCGCGAGCGAGTGTCATATGGATGATTGGCAGACTGTGTCGTGAAACGCATTGCAAAATTGAGCTAGCCTCTCAATCTGACATTTTTGAACTGTAATTTTTGAAAGAAACGTCTTTATTTTTATCCCCCGACGCAAAAACGAAGGGGTGTTATAAGTTTGACGTGTCTCTGCGTAAGTGTGCGTGTGTGTGTGTGTGTGTGTGTCTGTCTGTACCATCGTAGCTCACGAACGGATGAACCATTTTTTTTTTTTTTTTTATGTGATATTGTCGGGAGTTTTCTTAGGTATGTTTGATCAAAATCGGTTCAGCCGTTTCATTGCGTTGAGGGTTTTTTAATTTTTACAAAATTAATTACTTGTTATTAAATTACATTTTAATGTCTTTTTCAGAGTTATTCCGTGTAATTTTGGTGGCATTTTAAACGGTGTAACTTGGATAAATAGCACATGTGTGATGTGATGTTGAGTGTCTTTTCGAAATGGTGGATTTTTCCCTGTAAAAACTGTTTTTCTGCCACTACTACTGGGTTATGTATGTTGACTTGACGGAGACTCTTGACGACTTGACTAACTCTAATTTTATTACTTGACATTGGCGAAATTGTTTGGTACCCTCCTCAGAAGCCATTATTATAAGAAGAGAGGAGAGAGCTAGCCTAGGAAAATGAAAAAACTTAGTCAGACCATAGAATAAATAATAGATATCATGGTTTACGCAGTACCACAGATTAAGTAATAGTAGTACAATCAGTAACTAGCTAAGTAACTAAGTACCAAATGCTACAACTTCTAAATTAAAGACGTACATAGGTCTATAATTACAACCGGCCAAGTGCGAGTCGAACTCGCGCACGAAGGGTTCCGTACCATTATCTATAAAAACAGCAACAAAAATACGTTTGTTGTGTAGGAGCCTCATTAAATATTTATTTTATTCTGTTTTTTAGTATTTGTTGTAGCGGCAACAGAAATAAATACATCATCTGTGAAAATTTCAACTGTCTAAATTATCACGGTTCACGAGATTCAGCCTGGTGACAGACATACAGACGGACTGACAGCGGAGTCTTAGTGATAGGGTCCGTTTTACCCTTTGGGCACGGAAACCTAACAATTAGTAGGTAAGTTACGTATTTACCACCAACTTTAGTAGTAGTAGTAGAGCTTTTTTGTGAAAGTTCGTAACCTATTCATACCTATTTCTGCCGCAAAGCGGTAGTGCCTACTTTCTTACGATGCTGGTAGTGTAAAGATCCATACGAATAAGTATCTGCCTACCTGCAAATAATGTTATTCTAGCCTCAAGGTCAGACTTTGTAACAGTGACCACTTGTCTGAGTGAGCGAGCGACCTTGATGATGATATCATTGTGCCTACGAGGATGATTATTATAACAGGAGTGATTATACTAATTATCTATATATAATATAAAACAAAGTCATGTTAGTTACATCAGTTATAACTCAAGAACGGGTGAACCGATTTGGCTGAAAATTAGTGGGGTGAGAGCCAGCTGAGAAAGAAGCTGAGAACCAGAAGCCCAATTCTCTTATTTATGTTATAACCACACTGCAAGTTGACCGAAACGATATTGTATTGTAAATTGACTGAGAAAGTGGTATTCTGGTCCCTCGTAACAACAATATAATGCACTTTCAGTTCTTGCGACCATATATTAGAGTAGGATAGTGCTATATAATAATTGTAAAGAGTGAAAGAGAGAATTCTCAGAACTTTGAAACATTCAAGTTACAGTCACATTTCGATATAATCACATTCCGCGTTGTATTGCCAGGTGAGCAGAATACCATTTTTGTCGTTTGTGACATCGACACTAGATCGTAACATGATCCGAACTTTAATTTGACTATTTTTTATTACGAGAATTGGGCTTCAGGAGATTGACATAGGGGGGAGGGGAGGGGGGGGGGGGGGGGTCCACCGGAGGCTACCAGTGCGAAGCCGGGGCGAGTCGCTAGTCTGTTATAATATCATCTGGTAGTACCTCTACCTATTGTCAGCAGCTTTCAAAGATATTTTTTTTAGGAAATAATTAGTTTTTCCATTCTTATCGGATGCTCACGCTTGACGCGTGAAATTCTTTTTTTTTTGGTGTTTTTTGTTCATTACAGGTCATGAAAACTTCTTCAGATAGCGATAGTTGATTTCGCGAGAACTAGGAGACTTAACACATATGTTTTAATTGGCATCTCCTAAATATCATCTATGATCCCCCTAAACAAAAAAAAACACTAAAAATGTGTTAACGTGTGTGTTATAGTAGCTAAACTGATGATATTTATGAGACAATGTGTGTTAAGTCTCCTAGTTCTCGCGAAATCAACTTTCCCTATCTGAAGAAGTGTTGATGTTGATGAGTTCTTAACGTGCAAAAAAACACCAAAAAAATTGAATTTCGCGCCTCAAGCGAAAGTATCCACCTTAATTAGCTAGGTTCATATTATTGTGTCGGGATGTGTCGGGACGCGCCAGAACGCAATCGGTTACGTTTATTACCTATAACTAGACTTCAAAAAAGACATAGACCTTCTTGAAAGTGTCCAAAGGAGGGCCACTAAGATACCGCAGGCTCTACGTCGAAAATCCTATGAGGACAGATTACTCACACTACGTCTCACTACTCTTGAGGATAGACGCCTTCGAGGAGATCTTATCGAAACTTACAAGATTATGACCCATCATTACAACCTGCCAAACTTTCATGACATTTTTATTAAAAAAGAAGATCTAAGATCCACACGTGGTCACCAGCTGAAGTTAAACCGTGACCCCGCCGTCTCACTTGCCGCTCATCACTTCTTCAGCAATAGAGTGGTTCACAATTGGAACGCGCTATCAGATGACGTCGTTACTGCTACTTCCGTCAATGCATTCACAAATAAACTCGACATCTGGCTTCGAACAAATAAATCAGTGCTCAAAAAAATCTACCAAAACTAAGGGACAATATTTCGACTAAATTTTAAACTCTAATACTGTGACGTAGACACATCAGCGAAAGCTGCTCGTCTATAAATTAATAATAATAATAATAGATTCACATTAGTAGGTTCACGCGCCACACAACACAACACAACAATATGAAGCTTATTCTAACGAATCCTTCACCGATATGCAAAGAGCAAAAACACTGGTGAAAGGTGAAGCATTCCAAAGTTCGCGTCAATTGCAGAACGTGTAATGAATGATGTCATGTCATCCATAGTTACGTACAGAAACCAAAACATACAGATTTCTTGCTCATTTCTAAAAGTAGATTGCTAATTTGTTTTTATGACAAGTTGGTACCTACAAATGTTTTTCAGGTATTTACCTACTTAATTTGTTTCCAGATAATAAAATGATTTGCCTAAGGTGAATGCTCACGCTTCCGGCGCGAGATTTTTTTTTTTTGTGTTTTTTTTGCCAATTACCGCTCATCAACACTTCTTCTGATAGCGAAAGTTGAGTTCGCGAAAACTAGGAGACTTAACACACATGTTTTAATTGATGCTATCTCATAAATATAATCAGTTTAGCTACGATAACCCTAAACAAAAATAACACTGTAAAAATGTGTTTCGGGATATTATAGCTAAACTGATGATATTTATGAGATACTATCAATTAAAACATGTGTGTTAAGTCTCCTAGTTCTCGCGAACTCAACTTTCGCTTTGTGAAGAAGTGTTTATGAGCTGTAATTGGCAAAAAACACCAAAAAAAAAAAAACGCGCCGCAAGCGTGAGCTTCCACCTTAATAAATAACTCTTTCAATTTAGCAAGTGTGTATGGATTTTATTAGGTAGTAACCTACTCAATCTACTCATGCAGATTTTTACGTAATATCGACAAGAGATCCATCAGGAATTTGAAAGTTGCCTAAAAATATTAATGGATCGAACAGGACGATCAAAGTCCACAGGATCATAGCCAAGGGATCGAACAGGAACTACTCAACATTTCCTATCAAATAATTATGATATTTGATAAACAATTTCAAAATAGACCTTTAACTTTGTAAGGTCACACTATCATTTAGCAGTAATTCTGCTTATCATTTGCTGAGATTCGCTGTAAACGTCCAACTAAAAGTGGTGAGTGCGACCTAAGAATATACCCCTCCGTGTCCTCCCGTGGATGTCTTAAAATCCGGCTTAGGACTTACCCGGACTTGTTGGTAAGATTCGTTGGTATAAGAAAACGAAATGGAAAGTTTATACTGTGTAGGTATATAATTTCACTGTTAGGAAGCTAAGCTACACTATCCCCGGGTGATAAGGGCTAAACGAAATTTAAAAAAAATAGGGATCCTTACTATAATGTAAACCAAGGCTGTATACATATATTCTGTGCCCAAGGTGTAAAAAATTACCTAACGTTTTTAGATAGAAAGATAGATAGTAAATACTTTTCTTTTTTCTTTTTTTTTTATACTACTTGGTTGACGGAACAAGCAAGAGGCCCACCTGATGTTAAGCGGTAACCTCTGCCTATGAACAGTGCATTACCTCATAGGTCACGTCCACCAAAGACGCACCCTATGTGGCATTGCACTGCGCCCGCCACCCTGAGACATAAAGATGAAAAGTCTCATATGCCTGTAATTTCACCGGCACCCTTACCCTTCAAACCGGAACACAGCAATGCGAGCACTACTGCTTTGCGGCAGAAATAGGTATGGTGGTAGTACTTCCCCGGACGAACTCTTTCACAAAAAAGCTCTACTACTACTGTTATTGTACACCTTAATAAATAATAATACGAACAAAAAGAAAGAAAACTTAACTATATAATTAAAAGTACAATGGGCGGTGTTATCGCTTATAGCAGCGATTTATTCTAGACAACCTTGCATCCTTGTTTTTGTATCTGGTGTGTGTACCTATAGATTGTGTGTGTTGGGAATGGGGGAGGGTTAGGGGGAATGGAGGGAGGGGGGGATCCCGACACTACCCGTGCAAAGCCGGGGCGAGTTACTAGTCGTAGATAAACATAAACGTTGTGCTACACAATATTACTTCCGTAACATCAGAGGTATAAACAATTTCTCATAGGATAAACGAAAGTTGTAAACACCTTTTTTATTTCTTTTTTTTACGATGTAAAAATGCATTACGCATGTCCATCAGCTCGGGAAGAGCTCAGGGGGTCTGTCGGGCTCTCCGTTGGCTAGCACCCAACGGCATACCGACTAAAAACCCATCGATATTCCTTCCTTCACCTTAATGCTAGTGCATCATCAAACCACTCACCATCTGACGAGTGGTTTAGAGATGCACTAACACTTGACAGGGTCACGGGGTCCCGGTTGGATTCTACCGCGGAAGGAAACAAACTCCTGATCTGACTGACAGGCACAACCAAATCAGACATGGCGTGAGAATATCAGATAAAGAATGTTATGTTACATTCCTTAATAGTAACTGTTACATCATAAAGTAGCGTGATAGCGATGGCCTTGGTGACGTAACATCTCTAATGAACTAGAACAATAACATGTTTGTTTATCTGTGACTTTGGAATGAGATTGTTTTGTGATTTTAAAATAGCCGGTATCTACACTAAGCTCAAACATTTAGCTGCTACGTTAAGGCGTGGATATATATGAAATTTTCTCAAAGATCTTTACAAAAAATCTACAAAAAAAAACATATGTTAATCTACATCACATAAAGCATGTCCTCATGTATTCAATTTAAAAAAAAAACTGTCTTCTATAAAAAAATGAAAAAATTGCTCAAAATATATTTGCAAAGTAGCCTCTGTTTTCGTAGTTACAACCATTTATCTCCTAAACTATCAAACATAAGATGTTTTTATTGCCTTCAATATTAATAGTATATAGTTATTTAATATATTAATAGTATATTAAATAACTCAACGCCGAGAGGACCTTGTCTGTATTTTGATAAATACTTTCCTAATGATTTTTAGATTTAAAAAAACGTGATTTTCGCTAACATTTAGTTTCACGAGTGCTATTCTGTCACTTTCTAATTTACCTGAACTTTAATGAGTAACATTAAAGTTAACAAAAAAAAACAAAACTATGGTTAGATAGTGTCAGAATTTGGCGCCTAGCGACGCCTAATCTACATCTACACTAATATTATAAAGAGGAAAGATTTGTATTTTTTTGTGTGTGTAGTTTTTAATTCCGATTTCAAAAATTCTACATTCGCCCTGAGTGACAGCGGCTACCCGGGGGGGGGGGGGGGGCTAGGAGGGGGGGCTGTTTTTCATCCTGAAACTAGATACAAAGTATAGGTACCTAGCAGCACCCGACCATTAAATAATAATTACACATTCAAAGAAGACGTGCAATATGAATCGCGTAAAATAATAGCGATTCATTAGTAGGTATAACCTTGCAGTCAATGACCGACCTTTGCTGAATACTTACTCCATATTGAATGAGACCTTAGGTCCATCAAAACAATGAATACAATGGACGAAAAATCATACACTTTTAACTAGAAACGGGATATTTCCCATGATTCTTGTGTTTAGATTGCATGCATCTGTTCCGAAATATCGGGAACAATCTAAACTCAAAAATCATGGTAAATATTCCGTTTCTAGTGAAAAGTATGTGTTATGCGGTTACATAACAGGTTAAAAAGTTAGTCGTAGAGCTTTTTAGAGTTCCCTAGTCAAAGACAAGGAACCCTTATGGATTCGTCATGTCTGTCTGTCTGTCTGTCTGTCCGTGTATGTCACAGCCTTTTTTTCCCGAAACTATAAGAGCTATACTGTTGAAACTTGGTAGGTAAATGTATTCTGTGAACCGCATTAAGATTTTTACACAAAAATTGAAAAAAAAAACAATTATTTTTGGGGTTCCATACTTAGAACTGAAACTCAATTTTTTCATCACACCTATGCGTGTGGGGTATCTATGGATAGGTCTTCAAAAATGATGTTGAGGTTTCTAATGTAATTTTTTTCTAAACTGAATAGTTTGCGCGAGAGACACTTCCAAAATGGTAAAAAGTGTGTGTGTGTCCCCCCCCCCCCCCCCCCCGTAACTTCTAAAATAAGAGAATGATAAAACTAAAAAAAATATATGATGTACATTACCATGTAAACTTCCACTCAAAATTGGTTTGAACGAGATCTAGTACGTAGTTTTTAGGGTTCCGTAAAAAAAAATACGGAACCCTTATGGATTCGTCATGTCTGTCTGTCTGTCTGTCCGAGTATGTCACAGCCACTTTTTTCCGAAACTATAAAAGCTATGCTGTTGAAACTTGGTACATAGATGTATTCTGAGAACCGCAATAAGACTTTCAAACAAAAATAGAAAAAAAAAACAATAAATTTTTGGGGTTCCCCATACTAGGAACTGAAACTCAAAAAAGTTTTTTCATTATTCCCAAACGTGTGGGATGTCTATGGATAGGTCTTTAAAAATGGTATTGAGGTTTCTAATATAATTTTTTTCTAAACTGAATAGTTTGCGCGAGGTACACTTCCAAAGTGGTAAAAAGTAAGTCCCCCCCCCCGTAACTTCTAAAATAAGAGAATGATAAAACTAAAAAAAATACATGATGTACCATGTAAACTTTCACTCAAAATTGGTTTGAACGAGATCTAGTAAGTAGTTTTTTATTTTTGGGGTTCCCCATACTTAGAACTGAAACTAAAAAAACTTTTTTCATCATACCTATACATGTATCTAAAATACTTCTAAAATAAGATAATGATAAAACTTAAAAAAATATATGATGTACATTACCATGTAAACTTTCACTCAAAATTGGTTTGAACGAGATCTAGTAAGTAGTTTTTTTGAATACGTCATAAATCTTAATCCATCCAAGAACTTTTATATTATGTTACTTGCTGCTACGGAACCCTTCCTGGGCGAGTCTTACTCGCACTTGGCCGTTTTTTTTTATTTTTGGGGTTTCCCATACTTAGAACTGAAACTCAAAAAAAAAAACATCAAACCCATACGTGTGGGGTTATCTATGGATAGGTCTTCAAAAATTATATTGAGGCTTCTAATATTTTTTTTTTCTAAACTGAATAGTTTGCGCGGGAGACACTTCCACAGTGGTAAAAAGTGTCCCCCCCCCCCATAACTTCTAAAATAAGAGAATTATAAAACTAAAAAATATATATGATGTACATTACCATGTAAACTTCCAAGCAAAATTGGTTTGAACGAGATCTAGTAAGTAGTTTTTTTTTAATACGCCATAAATCGTAATCCATCCAAGAACTTTTATATTATGTTACTTGCTGCTACGGAACCCTTCATGGGCGAGTCCGCAACGCACTTGGCCACTTTTTATTTATGAAAGAGTTCGTCCGGGAAGTACTACCCCCACACCTATTTCTGCCGCAAAGCATTAGTGCTCGCATCGCTGTGTACCGGTTTGAAGGGTATGGGTGCCGGTGAAATTACAGGCACATGAGACTTTTCATCTTTATGTCTCAGGGTGGCGGGCGCGGTGCAATATTCCATTATTATTAGGTCATCTGCTTGACACGTCATACCAAGATGTATTAAAAAAAAAAACTCATACATTAGGTATATTCATCAGAAACTAGATTTGGTTAGATCTTGCGTTGGCGTACTTGGCATTGTAGTTATTATTAGTGAATGGTCTTCTACCACGCTAGTGGAATGTGGGTAGGTTGGTAGAACTCATATCTCTTCGAAAATTTGTCATTCCGGTTTCCTCTCGATGTTTTCATTCACCATTTGAAAAACGGTAATGCAAGCGCACGTCCACCAATTAAAAACCCCGAATAAGTCAGTAAGACATCCAATTCGTTTAGCTGTTCCATTTAGTGCAACGTAGTTCTCTGATCGCAGAGTGCAACCAAATACCGGAAAAATTCTTACTTCTGTAGAGCGCTAATCCACAGTTGACATCCCCGAACTTGACATTTTCAATAAAAAGAACCAAAGATAAAAAAAAAATTTGCAGGCAGCTGGTTCGATGCGTTTCCATAGCTGTTTGTTTCTTGAGTTAGTTTTTCTTGTTTTTCCTTTTGTTTACCTATTTTTTTATTTCCGCAATAAGCAAGTAACCTTAGATGCAATATGTGGAAACATCTTAATGGTCAGTAGTTTAATTTTTAGATAAGTAATTAGTTTTATAAGTATTGCTTGTTTACCTAAGAAAATAAAATAAAATAAATAAATAATATGGGCGTACTTTAAAACAAGAATCTTCATGTAAAGTTTACATGAAGATTGTAAGCCATTCGACACTGCTCCACGTTCCTTTATAGCTGGATGCAATGAGAAGATGTCTGTAACAGTGTCATGAAATATTTACGAGTATTTCCCAAGGAATCCTGGGCGTAGGGGCAGTAAAACCAGATTCCATTATAAGGCTAGCCCCCGGTGTTGCTCATAAAGGGGATAAAAGGGGGTGGACACGGGAGGTGGGTGTTCAGACGCGGTTTTCCATTGCGAAGTTTTGGAAATGTGTCAGTTAGTCTTGACAAGCATGAGACTTGGAAAGCGATGTCTCTTGGGCAACTATTAATTATTCTCTTTCAATGTTTCTAGCTAGACTATAAAATTAATATTCAAATGCCAAACATTAAAATTTTCTACGGTATTGAAATTTAATCTAACATGTATATGGAATAGGGAAATAAATACTAAGAACAGAATGTGTTATACCTTGAATGCAAATATATTCGGTCTAGCATTGCATGCTAAATGTACGGTGGGTGATATCATCGAGTTAATTTAAAAAGTCCTAAGGTTGACCTTAGTACTATCATAAATGCCTAGCATGCACGGTTTTGATGCCACTAACAAAGCAGAAACATTGAAATTGCAAAGCTCCACATTGTATTCTAATGCAAGGTTAATCTGTTGCTTAAGGTGATTAGTCACCCCAAATTCTGTCACTGTCTGACTCATTAAAGTTCAGATAAGTAAAAAAGGGGCCGAACAGAGCGCGAAACAAATAGCGAGCGAAAATCACGAAAAAACGCAACAGTCTCTTTAATATTCTGAAAGAATCATTAAAATCGCTTCAGGCGTTTGGAAGTAGTAGGCATTTTTGTGTTAACCATAGGAAACAACTTAATTTTATATTTGACGACCTCTGTGGCGCGGCGGGCGAAGCTTGGCCTGCGACGCAGGAGGTTGCGGGTTCGATTCCCGCCTCGGCACAAATATTTGTGCGAACGCAGATATTTGTTCAGGGTGTTCTGGGTATTTTATATGTATAATAAAAAATATCTATCTGTGTAATATATATTGTATAAGTATATCAGTTATCTAGTACCCATAACACAAGCTCTGCTTAGCTTGGGGCTAGATAATGTTGTGTGAACTGTCCAGCTTTATTTATTTACTTATTTATTTATTATACCTATTGTATGTTTTTTAAAAATTATTTGTGCTATCCGTTTGGGTGAAGTAGGCTTTCTAATAAAGGTCTATATTGCAGTTTCAGGTCTATTATCGCCTTAATAATTATTTTAGTTTCATTTATCGAAAGAGAGAATATAGTTTTATCTCGCTCTACATTCCTTCGTTAAGTTCCTACATTACCATAAGCCCTTCCAACTTCCTTTTGACGCGTAATGTTCCCTAATAGCAATTCTCACGTTCATTTTGCTATAAACACATAATGACATAACATATAACTGGTACTAGAGGCTCTAGGCTTCTCTGTCAGTATACTCGTAACATTTACCAGTCAACGATATTTTTAGTATCATATCAGTGTTCAGATAAAGTATCGTTGTATAGGGCAATATACAATGTTCAATGGCCATCAATTCGTATACTTAAACTTGATTGAATACAATATACAATGTTCAATGGCCATCAATTCGTATACTTAAACTTGATTGAATACAATATACAATGTTCAATGGCCATCAATTCGTATACTTAAACTTGATTGAATACAATATACAATGTTCAATGGCCATCAATTCGTATACTTAAACTTGATTGAATACAATATCCGTGCAAAGTTCAGCCTACATAAATCATTAGGTCAATGAATGAAGGCTAGGTACATAATATGTACTAAACCTAGCCTTGGTGCCTAACTGGTGTCTAACTCACACTAATTTATACTAGCAGCGAAAAATATTGAGATAATAGCAAAACCGCTATGTTACGGGTAAACTGCAAAAGAAAATGTACAGCTCGTTCACCGTAAGATGGCACCTGTAAATACTCCATGGCCGGTGCCAACTTGCGGTGAACGGTCCGGCTCGTGCACCGTAAGATGGCATCTGTAAATACTCCATGGCAGGTGCCAACTTACGGTGAACGGTCTGTACCCTGTTATCACAATACAAGATACAGATACTGAACAAAACAGAACAACAGCATAAGCAATACAGAAACAGTAAATAGAAGATTGGGTACCTTATCTACTTACTACAAGATATCGTGATACTGACGCACGACGAGGTCAAAACAACCAGACACTTAAATTGGATCTTGGTGTTACAACTAAATATAGCTACTTCCTAGCTAAACATAGGTAGGTAGAGACCATTCACCGTAAGATTGCACATGACACATACTAAGAGTATAACGCAGGTGCAATCTTACCGTGAACGAGCTCTAAGGTATTATATCTACGCAACTCTCACCACATGCCGTAGAGCGGAACAACAGCTGGACATGCGAGCGCATTTTGTGTGTGCGGTCAACGCCCGACGCTTCCATATCGGTATCCATAGATCCTGTTACTTATTCTACGGTATGCATCTTGTGTTCCAAATCGGCGTTTAATGTAAAATAAGCACTTTCACACTGAATTTAGATTCAACATGTCGGCTGTGACATTGTGAGAATTCTCAACTCAAGACCACAAAGTACTCTGTGCTCAAGACATCTCCTCCTCGCGCCGTATTCCACAATGCTGAGGGTTTTTTTTTAAATCTAATAACCTATAATCTATAAACCTTTGTTTGACCACGATCTCACCTGTTGGTAAGTGACGATGTGGCCGAAGATGGAGCACAAAGGTCCAGAAGGCACCTATTCACTCTAAATTTGAAGAGACCCAGATTATAGTCTTCAGGAAAGACAGACGATGGTAGCGTATTCCAATCCCTAGCAGTTCACATTATAAAGGTAGAACTGAAACGTTTAGTACGAATAGAGGGTATACTAATGAGGTAAGGGTTGTACCGAGACGTGCGCTTGCTCGTACTATGATGAAAAGGAGATGGTGTATGGGATCAGATCATGAAGTTCTTGGGAGCATTCCCCGAAATGTAGTCTATAGAAGATCTAAAGGCAAGCGACCTTATGGTAGTGGGTCATGACCCCCATGGATCACTTTCTGCCGGACGATGTTGCGCCAATGAGATCTGTGGCCAGCGAGCTGCACGGCTTCGTGGAGTTTTTAATCGAGAGTGGTACGGATCTGTTCTTAACAACGTAACAGGTTACGGCCTCGTGGCCTCTTTCCCACCAGTCCCAATTTTGCCAGTGATAATCAGCTTCTCTAAGTTGCTCATCAGCTCCAAGCTCTACCTACTCTCCAAATTCGTGGCCTGCCAGCGCTGATCGTCTACTCTTCTTTAGTACAATGGAATATAGCATCACACGCGCTGACTAGTTCCAATGCCGCTCGCGTGCATTGCACATTAATGTTATTGTTTATTATCATCGTCAGAATGAAACTTGATTTCTCCTACAATATCAGTCCCTTCTTCTTCTTCTTCATATAATGGCCTCTTAGGAGTGCTCCAAACAATTTTAAAAAATGTCAAATTAGTCAAGTCGTCAAGAGCCTCCGTCAAGCTCATAACCCAGTTTAAATAGTGGCAGAAAAACAGAGGTTTTACGGGAAAAATACACCATTTCGAAAAGAAACGCAATACACTTAAATTTCACTACATCACACATCACAATTTTATTATTCGTGGGATGAATACGGCCTACATTTTGGTATGAATCCGGAAATAAAAATTCGTGGGATGAATCCATGAGATCAATACGGCTGCACCCAAATTACAATGACACATTACACATTAAAATGTGACGACGCCGACATTTCTTTCAAAGATGGCAGATTGAATCCCATATATCAGTCCCTCAGTTCAGTTCTTGAACAAGTGGCATATCAGTCCCTGGTTACACCGGTAAACGGCATTCTGTTTATTTGTTTGGCATTAGTCACCTGCCACTGTCACTTGTTCGCTGGACGTTATATTTTGTGAGACTGGAACGTGGAAGTGGAGGTGCGCAGCCGCGGATAAGTTTTAAGCTTTCCTTTGTGATTATTATCGTTGCACGTCGTCATCGGTACCTTAGTACCTACTCGTTTCGTTTCGTTTCGTTTCGTATGAGGTAGTGCTGGCCTCTGGTGTCGGAGTTTGCCAAGCCGCCCGAGGGCCTCTGACATGGCTTATCGACTGCTATTAATCAATAACAGCCGGGACCGACAGCTTAACGTGCCCTCCGAAGCACAGAGCGATGGAAATCCGCACATAACTTAGAAAAGTCATTGGTGCGGACTGCGGAGCCTAGGATCGAACCCGGTATCGTTGGATTCTGAGTTGCACTATTGAACCGTTAGGCTACCATCGCTTTTTACCTTAGTACCTACTACCTACTTATTTTAATTATACCTTCGGTAAGTACATTGTCCTTATTACCTACAGCTAGAAACAAAGTGATGAACAAAAGGCCAACGTGTTTTTATCCAAGCTTTTCGCTTCGATTTATTTTCGCGCATTCTCACAGGTATTTATTTTACCACGTGCTGTTTTTACCTTGGATTCGTTTTGTTTTATTTTTAACGCAACCGTTTTAAATAAAGTTCTCTTTCAACAATATTTATGTTGCTTTATATGGCCTTCCAGCTGGTCGTGGCGAGTCCAGCTTACGAATAGAATCGTCGTCTCCTTTTTTTTCTTCTTTTTTAAGGTTCCGTAGTCAAAGACAAGGAACCCTTATGGATTCGTCATGTCTGTCTGTCCGTGTATGTCACAGCCTTTTTTTCCGAAACTATAAGAGCTATATACTGTTGAAACTTGGTAGGTAGATGTATTCTGTGAACCTCATTAAGATTTTTACACAAAAATTTAAAAAAAAAAACAATTATTTTTGGGGTTCCCCATACTTAGAACTGAAACTCATTTTTTTTTTCATCCATAGATACACGTATCTGTGGGGTATCTATGGATAGGTCTTCAAAAATGATGTTGAGGTTTCTAATATCATTTTTTTCTAAACTGAATAGTTTGCGCGAGAGACACTTCCAAAGTGGTAAAAAGTGTGTCCGCCCCCGTAACTTCTAAAATAAGAGAATGATAAAACTAAAAAAAAAATATGATGTAAGTACATTACCATGTAAACTTCCAACCAAAATTGGTTTGAACGAGATCTAGTAAGTAGTATTTTTTTAATACGTCATAAATCGTAATCCATCCAAGAACTTTTATATTATGTTACTTGCTGCTACGGAACCCTTCATGAGCGAGTCCGACTCGCACTTGGCCGCTTTTTTTGTTTTGTTATGGCTCGACAAACTGGCATGCGGTCCGCCTGATGGAAATCTACAGGGCTCTAGCAGAAGGCTGCCTACAAGACCTGGACCGAAGCGCGTAAATGTTTGGATCCTGAATTTCCCGACTTGCGAAAAAGGTTCAATGTGGCTTCTAGACGTAGCAAGAAGGTTATGGCTATGGCAAGGAAGCGGCACATTGGTAGAATTGGTGACAAACTGGCAGGGTATCCTTCCGGCAGTAGAGCCTTCTGGTCTCTCGCTAAAGCTGCTGAGGGCAATTTCTGCCAATCCTCTCTGCCATCTCTTCACAAGCCGGATGGTTCTATGGCCCACACTGCAAAAGAGAAAGCCGATCTTCTGGGGTCTCTTTTTGCGTCAAACTCGACACTCCACGTGGGGGATACCACACCACCATCAATTCCGCGTTGCTCCAGTTCCATGCCTGAGGTACACTTTACTCAAAAGGCGGTCCAGAAGGAACTTCTATCCCTAAACGTGAGAAAGTCGAGCGGGCCTGACAGTATCCCGGCTATTGTGCTAAAACAATGTGCTCCCGAGCTGTGTTCTGTTTTGTCGCACCTCTTTGACCTCTCTTATACCACGGGGGTTGCGCCATCTTCATGGAAGGTAGCCCATGTTCATCCTATCCCTAAAAAAGGGGATCGAACCGACCCGTCAAATTACAGGCCTATAGCAATTACCTCCCTGCTCTGCAAGGTGATGGAGCGAGTGATTAACGCTCGGCTTCTTGGTTATCTGGAGGAACACCAGCTGATCAGCGATCGTCAATACGGTTTTCGTCACGGTCGATCAGCTGGTGATCTTTTAGTCTACCTGACTCACCGTTGGGCAGAAGCCGTTAAAAGTAGAGGAGAGGCTTTGGCAGTTAGTTTAGACATCGCGAAGGCGTTCGATCGAGTTTGGCATAGGGCGCTTCTATCGAAGCTTCCTTCATATGGCCTTCCCGAGGGCTTATGCAATTGGGTCACTAGTTTTCTATCTGGGCGGAGCATTAAATCCGTAGTTGACGGATCCTGCTCAGATTCCATGCCCATCAACGCTGGTGTTCCCCAAGGGTCAGTGTTATCACCCACGCTTTTCATCATGCACATCAATGATATGCTACAAATTAGCGGTCTCCATTGTTATGCGGATGACAGCACCGGTGATACCTTCTACTCTGGCCGTGCAAACGCCTCTCGTGCCGAAGTGGATGAGAATAGGTCAACCATTGTGACTGAAGTGGAAAGCTCCTTAGAGTTAGTTTCAGATTGGGGTATCCAAAATCTGGTTACTTTCAATCCCACTAAGACACAAGTGTGCGCATTCACCGCAAAAAAAGCTCCTTTTAACCTCTCGCCACAGTTTCAGGGCATTCCTCTTTCAACTTCTGCGAGCATTGGGATTTTGGGAGTTGAAATTTCTAACGAGGTCCAATATGGGAGTCACTTAGAAGTGAAGGCAGCCCTAACTTCTAAAAAACTTGGGGTGCTTAACCGTGCAAAACAGTATTTCACGCCAACTCAGCGCTTGCTACTTTACAAAGCACAAGTTCGGCCACATATGGAATACTGTTCTCACTTATGGCACGGCGCCCCTAAGTACCAGCTGCTTCGCTTTGACTCCCTACAGAGAAGAGCCGTTAGAATCGTCAACGACCCCAAGCTCCCCAGTTCACTAGAGCCGCTGAGCCTACGCCGAGACATCGGCTCGCTCTGTGTGTTCTATCGACTCTATAATGGGGAGTGCTCTGAGGAGCTGTTCAATCTCATACCTGCATCCAGGTTCTACCATCGCACTTCTCGCCAACGCAAGGGAGCTCATCCACACATCATCGACACGTGGGTGTCTCGTACTGCTCGCTTTACGAGATCTTTTCTCCCTCATACGTGCAAGTTGTGGAATGGGCTCCCTCCTGAGGTGTTTCCGCTAAACTACAACATGAGCCGCTTTAAAAAAAATTTAAAAAGAGTCCTTCAGGGCAGGCAACGCATTGGCAATGCCCCAGGTGTTGCAGATGTCAATAGGCGACGGTAACCGCTTACCATCAGGCGGGCCGTAAGCCAGTTTGTCGAGCCATTACATTAAAAAAAAAAAAAAAAAAAAAAAAACTGTTACCGTCGCCTATTGACACACAAAAAAACACAACACTGCACCACCAGAGGCATTGACAATGCGTTGCCTGCCCTGAAAGACTCTTTTTTCATTTTTTTTAAGCGGCTCCTGTAGCCTACCGTTGATGTCGTAAACGCTGACTAAGGTAAGCCAGGGGATCGACAGCAGCATCCACTTGAGTACTCAACACCACACTGCGATCACCAATCCACCTGCCAAGCGTGGTTATTTGGGCAAATCTCCCCATTGCATTATATTGAGGAGGCCTCGTTCAAAGGCTTTGGACGTCCTGTTGATATTGATAATATATTGATATATAACTTTTGAAACTATCATGGTTATGTACATAATTGTACATGTGTCGACATGGAGTTAACGTGACGGTGAAGCCGATGGTAGTGGTATCGTTCGTAGTAAAAGAGTCAGAAAGAGGGTAGATGGCTGGCTACCCTTAACATCTACTCGCATAGACTTCAGTTCTCCCGTGATCATGGCGCATGCAACTGTGCCGACATATTAGGAATCAACAAAACTCACGTATCATGGTAAATATTCCGTTTTTAGGAAAACTTTTATCTGAGCTGAGTTCAACATATCAATTACCCAGAGGCCCTCGGGCGGCTTGACAAACTCTGACACCAGAGGCCAGCACTACCTCATACGAAACGACGACGACGATTCTATTTTTTTGTTTTTTAATACAACTTGGAATAACGGATCATGCAGATGGCCCACCTGATGTTAAGTGGTAACCTCTGCCTATGAACAGTACATTATCACATAGGTCACGTCCGCCCAAGGACGCACACTATGTGGCATTGCACTGCGCCCGCCATAAAGATAAAGAAAAGTCTCATGTGCCTGTAGTTTCACCGGCAACCATACCCTTCAATCCGGAACACAGCTATGCGAGCACTACATGCTTTGTGGCAGAAATAGGTATGGTGGTAGTACTTCCCCGGACGAACTCTTTCACAAAAAAGCTCTACTACTACTAATTAATACTCATGCCATGACTTGTACCATAAAAGTTCTGAACACAAGCTCGCTACTCCCCCTCGTATACTCGTGAACTACGAACTATGATAACGTAATTGAAGTGCGTAAACAAACGTAGTATACGTTAACAATGATATCAACTTCTCTATCACTGTGAAACTTTGGATGCTATAATTTTTAAGATTAAAGTGAAAGCTAGTTACTGTGTAAGTGTTACTTTTTTTTTATTTATTTTTTAATAATTGGGGCGCACGGCTTGTGCATTTGCTATTTTCAAGTAAGTATCTGTATTTTGACTATATTGTATTTTCAATATATTTTGCAACGTTACACTCCTTCCAAGTCGTCAAAGTCACAGTCGAGTCATGATTTAGTAAAACGGTGGCCAATTTTACTAAAACTTTGGTAGACTTTTTCCACCAATTTCTAAAGTCACGCAATTGACTTCCATTTCATTTCACTACACTTGTGCTTTTTAAACGAGCTACATTAGTTAAAATGCCACCATAATAACACAAAATAACTCAAGAAAACACAAGGAAAAGAAATAAAATAAAAGTAGACGTCTCTTTTCGAAAATGGCGGGAAGACAAGTGTTACTTATTCTTAAAACATCAAGCATTCTGAACGAAATGAGCAGTGTCAAGCCCATAACGTAAAACGACTGATCTTTATGTCTCAGGGTGGCGGGCGCAGTGTAATGTCACATAGGGCGCGTCCTAGGTGAACGATACCTATGAGGTAATGCACTGTTCATAGGCAGAGGTTACCGCTTAACATCAGTTGGGCCATCTGCTTGTTCCGACATTTAAGTAGTATAAAAAAAAAATGGACCATGGACCTGAGAATGACATATCAAGCAAGATCGATTAGGTATTTCATAATGATGGTGACTTTTGTTTCGAAGGAAGTTTTGGTGCAGGGATCTACATTATCCTCATTCATTACAAAACATAATATATGAAAGTGATATTTGGTGACCTGAGGGGCAAGTCCGAGTTTACACACACCATCGTAACGATGATCGTAACGGCGAGTGTACGTGTATTGCGTAGTAACTAGCCATTAATCTGTGACGTTTTTGGCACAGATTAATAGCTAGTTATTATGGTATACACGTACGATCGTGTTACGTTCACCGTTACGATGGTGTTTGCAAAACTCAGACTCACCCTCAGATTCTTCTTATCACTCACTTTGTTAGTAGTGGCATTTCACGATTGGTTAAATTTTATAGCAGAGAAAAAAATAACAAATTATTCGTATAGGATTTCGGTCGAAATAATAGTTTAACAATGCTTATTCATTTCGCTGTAATTAACATAGTGTCAACGGTAAGGTGGCATAGCAATTCGAAAGATTGAGACACAAAAACGTCGGAGACACGAAAAGTTGACCACGAAATCATTGCGAGGCGTTAATTTTTCAGCCGCGGGTATTAGAGTTGGAATGAATGGAAAGGGGAAGAGGAAAGGACGTTACAGGGAGGGATCGATACAGGGTTATAGGGTTCGCTCCCGCGTAGATATAATTTTCAGGAGTGAAGCTGGGACTACTATTCGTTTGGAAGTGGCAACGCGAGATATTTGATAAACTAATGTTTGCAACGGAAAGGCAGGTTAGCAAAGTATCGTTAATTCAGTGCACGAATCCAATAAATAAAGCAATAGTAGTTTTGTTTTAAAATTGTTATTTAATAAAACTTCTACCAAAATGAAAACCAAGTTTTGTTTTTCTTCAACATTGATAGACCTTTGTTTGACCACAATCTCACCTGATAGTAAGTGACGATGTGGCGAAGATGGAGCACAAAGGTCTAGAAGGCACCTATTCATTCTAGCCTTGAAGAGACCCAGATTATAGTTTAACTAAGTTAATTATGCCAACTTAACTCATGCCAGGGAACTGTTAATTATAATCCCATACAAACAACCTACCTATTATACACAGAAAACAAAACATTTAATATGACCTTCAAGGTTGACAAATAGGTTGTTGAGAAAAACTGTATACTTATAGGCAAAAACGTCTATTAGATACAAATAATATCAAGGCCAAATCAACTTCCATCAAGGCTAAATCGATAACCATGTTACAAATAAACGTAAAGCAAACAACGCTTATTACAAAGTTATGCTAATTTAATTCCAAGAAATGTCACATACCTATGAAAAGTATGTGAGTCTTACCCACTGTCTCTGGAGTAGAAATAATTCACAACAGGTAGGGTTGCTATAGTTCCAAATTAAAAAATACTGAGGGATATAGAACACAGAAAAATACTTGACATTATAACTGAAGTAAAGTACATTCCGGCAAATCAGGCGATGATGGACGAACATGAATATACGTGACCCAAGGCACCGCGCCAGCGCCTCTTGCGGCCAAGGCTTGTTACCTACTTACCTGGCTAGTATATTAAAAAAAAAAAAAAAAAATGCTGGACAAGTTCACACAACATTATCTAGCGCCAAGCTTGTGTTATGGGTACTAGATAATTGATATACTTAATACAATATATTACATAGATAGATATTTTTTATTATGCATAGAAAATTCCCAGAACACCCTGAACAAATATCTGCGATCGCACAAATATTTGTTCCGAGGCGGGAATCGAACCCGCAACCTCCTGCGTCGCAGGCCAACCTTCGCCCGCCGCGCCACAGAGGTCGTCGAGATTAGGTACCTATCTATCTATGTAGTCTGTCTGCACCCACTGCTGGGTATAGGCCTCCACTCTAAAACGCCACTCTCTCCTGTCCTGTGCTGTTCTCATTCATTTTCTGTCATCCGACCATCGGGCGGGTCTGCCTCTTGGTCGCCGAGCATCTCTTGGCCACCATTCCGTTATAGCCGTGGTCCATCTTCCGTCATTCCTTCTAGCCTCAATCATTTCTCAAACAATGCGCCGATATTTAAAAAACTTATATGAACTTTCACCTAATTCCAGATTTATTGAAATTGCATTTGTGATAACACGACAGATATGGATTTTCATTTCATACTAACATTGCCGGCCTAAGGTCGAAGGTCGTCGAAAAAATTTATGAATCCAAGCATGTTGAGAAAAACATTATTTACTAGAAGCGAAATTACACTTAGTCACCGGAGAGTAGCGAAATGAATAATTCAACAATGCAACTGTGTGGAATGAAGAATGATAGGAATACGTAACACACATTTCCTTGAACGTAAACTACTTCAATGAATTTAGCGCTCCTTACGTATAAACTTTACAAAACCAACTAAACTAGAAGAATAAGTACATTATTTTCTGACGACCTCTGTGATCTGCAGATATTTGTTCAGGGTGTTCTGGGTATTTTATATATATATATAATAAAAAATATCTATGTAATATATTGTATTAAGCTTCGACCAAAGTATTGGTCGGAGGTATTAAGTATATCAGTTATGTATGTGTAGTACCGATATGAGTGATGGAGGATATAGGGCTACAAATCAATCAATATTTGATCCTGAACCGCTATTCAAGTTAGCCGATCAATCTTGTGTAACACCGACCGACATTACGTGGAATGAATAGAATTAAAATACACCTGAAACTCTACACAAAACACGACGAAATATGAAAACACGGGAACTTGAGAGCACCTGATTGGTCTGACCAACTTGACTAGGTATTTTACTCTATTATTGACCTCTATTTAAGGTCTATAAACCAATGTTTAGGGTAGTAGAACGATCGAATTTAGTGGAAAATTAAAAATCTGCAACTAAAAGAAATAAAATTTGAAAAGCCAGAAGGAGCTGTACAAACTTCTACGAGGTGCTACGAGTAGATAATAATAACATAACAATCTTTGTCTAATAAAACTGAAACTTTGTTGACTAATAAAAGTCACTCATTAACTACCTGGCTCAATCTACAGAAATGTGTGAATCGAAGACATTATTTAAAATCAACAAAGAACAAGCGTAAAATGTAAGTCACGTCGTCAATGAAACAAAATTAGTTGTTACGAAACCACATTGCGCGACCGCTCAGCTGGCCTCAACTTTTTATACGTGCGTTGACTTTCTGCTACCGAACTTGAATGTATGACTTCAACGTTATAAATCTTTAATATAACACTTGGAAATTCTGCTTTGAATAGCTAAGTGATAATTGAATTCGTAAGTGTTGAATTGTTTTGGAGCCTTGTGTTTTTCTCGGGGAATGTAGAATCTACATTCCTCATTCACATAAATGTAGGTTTGAGTGAAATTTAGTTCTTTATTCACTTACCTAGGCCCTGTCTGAAAACCAGCGCTGCACTACGAAACCTAGGTTTAGTGAGCTCATCGCCGCCATTGCTTCCCACGACTAACTTAGCTAACGCTTTCTTCCAGTAATAACACATTCCATAATAATCTAGCAGCCAGGACAAATCTTATACCAACGAATCTTACAAACAAGTATGGGTAATAATAGTGTATATTACATAATACATACCTACACTCTTATACACTCATAGACTAAAGATTCAGACTCCTGGATCAGATGAACAGCATTGGTTGATTGGTGCAGCCGTTTTCAACCTGAAGCCCAATTCTCTTATTTATTTTAAAGGCACACTGCAAGTTGACCGAATCGAGATTGTATTGTGAATTGACTGAAATATTGGTATTCTGCTCCCTCATAACAACAGTATTATCTACTTTCGATCTTGCGACCATATATTAGAGTAGGATAGTGCTATATAATAATTGTAAAGAGTGAAAGAGAGAATTCTCAGAACTTTGAAACATTCAAGTTACAGTCACATTTCGATACAATCACATTCCGCGTTGTATTGTGAGTATTTGTGAGGTGAGCAGAATACCATTTTTGACGTTTGTGACATCAACACTAGATTGTAACACGATCCGAACTTTAATTTGAATATTTTTTATTACGAGAATTGGGCTTCAGATTCTCCGCTAGGTAGGTATACAAATTTTGTGTGTACATATATTTGAGCTACGGGTTTTAACGGCTGTAAATATTACTTTTGTTTTATTTAAATCTGTTCATCATTTGTAAAGATATAAACAGTGAATTGAAATACACTGTTTTTGCCTAATTATATATATTGCGTCAGCACTAAAACTGCCATTGGCAGAAGACATAATAGTACGTACCACTACCAACAATCCGCGTGTTTGTATTTGTGGCAAAAAGTTGTCTACAAGGTCAGACCGAACGTAAACTAATATAATTATCTACTGTAGTAACGAATATCATCATCATTGTCTTGCCCTTTTCCCAATTTATTTGGGGTCGGCGCATTACCACACAATAAATATTAGTACAAGTATTACGTCTTTTTCTTCCACTCTCCCCTGTCAGCCGTCACCTCATCATTCACTCCCTTCTCATTCATTCATCTCTCACGCAATCCATCCATCTTTTCTTAGGTCTTCCTCTTCCCTTCTTCTTGCATTCTCTAACATTCAAATTCATAACTCTCTTAGATACATGCGTTTCATTGCTCCTCATAACATACCTACCTAACCTACCCATAAAAAGCTAAACGATTTCCTTTCAACTATTATTTTCTGGTGGAATTTTCAAATATACTCATTCCTTATTTTGTTACACCACACATTCATCTCAACAT
This sequence comes from Operophtera brumata, assembly GCA_932527175.1. Taxonomy (NCBI): domain Eukaryota; kingdom Metazoa; phylum Arthropoda; class Insecta; order Lepidoptera; family Geometridae; genus Operophtera; species Operophtera brumata. The sequence goes on from OW052225.1 coordinate 38,011,262, forward strand.
TCGAATATATATTTGAATATACCCCTCCGTCTCCTCTAGTGGATGTAGTTAAAGCATTATTTAAGGGATTACATCAGGGGCCAGGGGACGGGCGGCACTATCCAACTGAGTTGGTACCTAACACCAATGCCTGCCAAGCGTGGTGATATTGGCAAATCCCCCCCGTTGTATTTAAAGGGGGAGGCCTGGTCCAGCAGTGGACGTATCCAGGCTGGCGTTGATGAACGAAGCTAAAATAATAATATCTACACTTTAGTATCACAGAGAGAATGCGCAAATTAAAACAGTCCCCGTGTTCGTCACAATACAGTAACTAAGCCCATCTCTCCCTAAGGGTTCGCCATTCGTCCCAATTCCGCTCTGACCTAGTTCTGAAAGGAGCTCGTTTGCGCAGAACTCAAAAGTGTTTTTGGTTGCAGAGGGGTTGTATTCGCCCCCATCCTGAAGAGAGCAAGTATGTTAGAAGATTTGGGAAGCTAAAAGACAAGCGTGACAGCAGCAAATTACTTTGCCTTAGAAAATACTTAGAATAGAATAGAATAAAATTATTTTTATTTGTAACTACACAGATATACACGAAATAAAACATGAAAATACACAAAATGATAGTTAGATTTGCTGTTACAAGAACAGGATTCAATCCGCCATTCTTGAAGGAAACGTCGTCATTTTAATTAAATTACATTTTAATGTGTTTTTTAGAGTTATTTCGTGTAATTTTGGTGGCATTTTAACCGGTGTAACTTTGATATATAGCACATGTGTAATGTAATAAAATTTAAGTGTCGAAATGGATTTTTCACTATTTAAAAACTCAGTTTTTCTGCCACTATTTAAACTGTGTTATGAGTTGACGGAGACGAAATAAAATAAAATAAATATTTAAGGGGGCTCCCAAACAACAAACATGATTTTTCCAAATGTAGGTTAAGCAATTTTGTATGGGTGACCACTTTTTCAGTGCAATTTTAATTTAATTGAATTACAAACGTGATTTTTTTGCCGTTTGACTCGCGCTTGGTCGGTTTTATTTTTTATTTGATTAAAGCTGAGAACTGTCAGTCCGTAGAACAGTAAAAGAGCGCTTTATATGACATTGACAGGATAATAATAGGGTATCGTGGGTTTTGGATGCTCAAAGAAAACAATATTTGGGCATCGACAGGAGACATTTGAAAAGGGTGCGGAAATGAAACTTGTCATCATCATCGGATGAGTAAAATTGGTAGGAGTGTAAGTTATATACCTAGTTAAGTATGTAACTTAATCACAATTGAAACATGATAATATGAAAAACCATAACCATAGAGGTACCTTGAGCGATCTCAACCAGGGTAGGTGCGTGCCAACCCTGTTAAGGGCAATTTATATCGAGCAATTTTTCCATCAATAAAATCAGTGGATCTTCGTATAACTCTGATTTCTAGAGATGGTCATGGATGTGATTATTTAAATTAGAAACCTCTTTTTAGTAACACGTATGGACAAGCCATTCGCAGTAACAATAGTTTTAAAAACAAATTACGAATGGCGGTGCACTAAATCACGAAAAAAAAACCAAGTTATCTTGTTTTTAAGTAATTTAAACAATTATATCATCTAGATAACTTATGAGGCTTTGCCCTACCCTTTCGGGGAAAAAGGGGTGTATCTATGTATGTAATAAGAAAAACCCTCATTACTAAAACTAAACTAAAATCTACCAACCAGACCACCAAGCCGTCACGCCAAGAAAGGCAGCGTGCCCAGAATGTTGCCTGCATTGCCATATTTAATTAGCAATGAATAAAGAGTACAAGTTCGAGACAGACTTCAACAATTAGTTAGCTCCTTCAAAATATTATAGGTATTACGATAATGATGTGAAAACAAGTTGATCCAAGGTGACTTTCAATCAATCAGCAGCGAGCGCACTCAAGGCACGGTCACAGATGTTTTCTCGACAGACTCTCACACGTAGGGTCAACGACCTCTATTGACAGCCGAAACACGGTATCGCAACACGGCAAGGCCGTTGTCGTTGTTATTTCGGCAAACACAAATAAGTAGGTAGGTAGGTATCAAAGAGTAGAAAGCATTTGAGTGGCTAGACAGTGATTACAACTGTTCTGTAAACTACACATAGTACGTGCACAATCCGTATAGGCCCTATACGCCTATACATATAGCTTTTACTTTTTTTTTTGAACTTGAATAATAAGTGATTTTCTAATCATTATTATTACAATTTAAGATCGTATATAAAAAAATTAATTAAAAATTACAATCTTAAACTATAAACTCTGTATATATTAGCTAATTTGTGTGAAAAAACACTACTTTTATTATATTATATACTAGTGGAATGCCCGCGACTTCGTCCGCGTGTACTTTTCCATACAAACTTAAACACCCCGCTGCACCCCCTTAGGGATTGAATTTCTGGGATTCCCTTCTTAGTGCACCCCTAGACCATAAAAAGAAATTCCTCCAAATTTCAGGTATCTAGGACTTATAGTTTATTTTTTTCACCCCAAAGGGGTGATGGATGATAGAGATTTGAAAACACACTGATTACGTTTTGAACACTAAATGACTCGTCTATATTCCACGATGGTGCAACCCACGGAGAAAAGAGGCCTCTGCCTACCCCTTCGGGGAAAAAGGAGGGTTTCTATGTATGTATGTAAATGACTCTAGGTAGACGGACGAATCTTGAACAGATCCAATGTTGGAAATTCTTAGTAGATCATAGAACAAGATAAGTAGGTAGGTAATTACCTAATCATAATATGGTTTAAGATATTTATTTCTCATAAGAAATACATTTCACTTACAATGAGAAATCTAAAAACTAAAAGTAAATTAAATTGGACGTGATACGTAACAAGTCTGTATCTACTACTGTAGACGACCTCTGTGGCGCGGCGGGCGAAGGTTGGCCTGCGACGCAGGAGGTTGCGGGTTCGATTCCCGCCTCGGAACAAATATTTGTGCGCTCGCAGATATTTGTTCAGGGTGTTCTGGGTATTTTCTATTATAATAAATAATATCTATCTATGTAATATATTGTATTAAGTATATCAGTTATCTAGTTTACCCATAACACAAGCTCTGCTTAGCTTGGGGCTAGATAATGTGTGAACTGTCCAGCATTATTTATTTATTTATTTAATTATCCGTTAAATACACACAAAGTTATACAAAATAAAAAAAGTGAAAAAAAAAAAAAAAATTGGATATGTTTGATGCAGGCTGATTGACAAGCTCGTCCGACCAAAACAACAACATACAGCCAAAGAAGTAGTTAATTTTGTAAAAATTAAAAAACCCGCAACGCAATGAAACAGCTGAACCGATTTTGATCAAACATAGCTAAGAAAACTCCCGACAAATTAAACTATCAATCGAAAAAAAAAAAACGTTTCATTCGTTCGGGAGCTACGAGACAACAGACAGACACACACACACGCCACACACACACGCACACACACACACACACACACACACACACAGACACGTCAAACTTATAACACCCCGTCGTTATTGCGTCGGGGGTTAAAAAAGGAAAACAACAGGAACTTTCCTACTAACCAAAAGAAAAGTGGCAGCGAGCGAGCGACTCAACTCGACAAACACGCTAAGGAAGGAACGACCAGAGGGCCTACCACAGGTTTGTAATTTGTTGCAACTCGGAATAACGAAAACCGAATTGCTACTCGAAATGTGGTAATTTGTATGGAGTCACCGATGAGCGCCCCTAGCGGATAAGTTGCGGAAGTTATTTGCTAGTATGGGTTTCTTTGGTTATACCGACTACCGAAAAACGAGTCGGAAATCCACTCACTGCGATCATTTCGTGAGACCAACTCACGATTACAACGTTTTTTCTGCAAAATGCGATGCTGAGTTCCCAAATTGACAGTACTATGATCGAAATCACTCGAAATACGATAATCTTTTCGTGTTTCACTCTCACTTGGGTTTTGGACGGTGAGAAGCTTGTTTTCGTTATCTCGAGACCAAATCTTGGAGTATTTTGGCACGATTTTTTTTCTTTTTTAATTCAATTATGTCTTTTAGATATTTTCTAGCATTATCTAATTTTATGAATCGCCTAAATTGGATAGGGATCCGAGATAACCTATAACGAAAACAGCAAACGCAGGTAGAGTTGTAAAAAACAATGTCCATAGAATATGAATAAAATATTTACTATCAACTCCATAAACTTTATCATAATCTGAAATTACATTGGACTTGTCCACATTTTGTAGTAGCTTCACTTTTCTATTACATAGAAGATTTTTGTTTGTGTTTCTGAAACAAACAAACAATCGCACCTATTTCAGAGCTTGTATAAAAAAAAATGGTAATTTAAACGTTTTTCCTTGGAGGAATGAATGCTTTAAGCGACACTGACTGCTTCGAAAATCAAATTCCATAGAGATTTGGTAGCATTTCACGTTTTAAATCCAATGCGCCATCTTTCTAAAACCAACAAGTTACGAGTATCTCGGAAGTTACGGGTGAGCGCTCGATCGACCGATTTACGAGTACGCCGAACACTCAGGGTAAGGTGAAAGATGTATCGATTGAAATTACTTCATTCGGTAACGAGTGCTCGCTACTCGAAAGTCGGAAGTCGGTCGAATTTCTTTGCAAAACTTAGCATAAGCCCTCAGAACACCAATGAAGGAAGGAGGTATCACATTTACGTTCATAAATGTGATGTGAAAACAGTTGGCAATATTAGATGGTAAATCATAAATACATTATGGTCTGAAGACTGCGGTTGAGGTTTTTATCGCGGAAGAGACTTACGTAAAGTCGCAGAATGTATGGTACGAGCATAGTGAGAATCACACGAAACGCGTAGAACCGAACAACATAATTCAAAGAAATTATTACGTATAGACTAAATAAAGAACTCAAGGATTATGGTAATAAGAACCATGTCCCTGATATTAAAACTGCTATAGAGAACGGTTTTTGAGCAGTAGAAGAAAGAACCGAGCGACACTGACGATGCGTCTAAATAGAGCGAATATAGTATAGATACCTTCGACCAAAGAAATTTGGTCGAAGATAGATACGGAAATTTTTAAACATCTCATTTTCTTATCATATTTTTTGTAATCTCAATGACAATACAACAATTCTTTGGTGGACACACTGGACCACAGAATAAATAATAGTACACTGGACAATAATGATCTGTTAATAATTTCTGAGTCCATTGTTCATGCATGACACAATTTTAAATTCCTATTCATTACGGAAGAATTCTTGATACTGGTGAACACCAAGAGTCTCTCTGGTAAAAAGCCTTGACCAAACTGTTTTTCAAATTGTATGTTTCCATACAGAATTTTTATGACTTAGCATTCCATACACTATATGAACGCCAAACTATAAGGCCTTTGAAAATCCGAACGATGACAAATGAGTTCGATACACTGCCAAGTTCACAAAGCTCGGTTCACGTCCTTCAAATGAGTTCAATACTTAATTAAGCAGCAATCCTCTTTAAAATACGTTTTGTCCCTCTTTTGGTTGACCACCCGTAGTCCATTCACTTCGAGTTCATTAACTAAATAGTAATGAACTATACCTATTTATCGATACACTAAAACCGTCCATAAAATAGAAATTACATTTGAATCTTTCCATTAGAACCAGAGATGTACCTAAGTCTGCATACAGACAGACAGACGTTGCCTTTTAAAAACCCTTTATATCTCTCATCACTCTATCTCCACAAATATATGTTTCGATTTCTCTCCTATACATCCCGTGGCAGAATATTACCGGTCCATTCGGAAAAATACCTTTTCATCAAGATTGTAGAAACGTTTACGACTGGTAAAACCAAAGATGTTCGAGGTCCTCTTCACTAGAAATGTAAAACCTCAAGCTAGGTTCATATTGCTATGGGCCCTGTTGGGCGTCGCGCGAGATAGGCACCGGTGCGTTCCGTAGGAGATCCCGGAGCCCATCGACATGCGCAGAGGATGGCCACCGGGGTGTTTTATAAGTGAGTCCACGAGTCCGTGAACCTCACATAACCGTATTGCACCCTCAATGCAATACGGAATCTGTTTGCAGATTTCACCTCGACAAAAAAAAAAAAGGTTCATATTGCTATGTCGGCATGTGTCGTGGCGCGCCAGAACGCCACGCCAGACACAACAATATGAACCTTCAGTTCTCTACTCAAGTTGTGAACAATCCCAACACAGAATATAAACCTGTCGGAAATTGTCGTACCTGTTATTTTCTAAGAAACAAAACTGTTTATAATTTGCGAGTCATTCCGTGAAAGTGTTTACGTTTACGAGTATTCAGACAATTCTGAACAACGAATAGGTATAAAGTAAAGAGTAAGGAACCCAACAACCGCTAACCGGTTTGGACTGACCCGGAGTTGTCAAACAAGCATGCACATTGCACAAAGCTGACTGATATTTGGGATGTCTATTCACTACATCTCACTCAGTAATTTTGTTGCACTAGATCATGTCCTACAATACGAATTTGTTTTGCATGTTATCACGACGCAGTTTTTCGTGCCGAGGTGTGTCCGGCTCACTCGCGGAAAAACTTCGGAAACATTCCCAGGGAATGATAATAATTCGGAATAATTCTAAAGTTTTGAGAAACATTGCGAAAACTTCGTTTGTTTCGTTTATATTTTAATATTTTTAGGCCTTCAGACAGATTCCGGCTGAAGGCCTAAGAATATACCCCTTTGTCTTCTTCACCCGTAAGCCAACTATTAGGGGTTAGCACCAGAAGCCCAATTCTCATATTTATTTTAAAAGGGACACTGCAATGCAATTTGATCGAATCGAGACTATTATGAATTGACTGAAAAAATATTCTGCTCCCTCATAACAACGATATAAATCTACTTTCGTTTCTTGCGATAAGAGGAGGATAGTGCAATATAATATAATAATTTTCTAGAAGAGTGAAAGAGAGAATTCTTCGGGCTTTGAAACATTTATGTTACAGTCACATTACGATATTATTACATTTCAGGTGAGGTTTTCAAAACTTGTTGCATTAGATTAGCTGAGTATTTGAAGTCAAAAGTGATGATTAAGAAAATTGTATTACATACCTAAGTCTAATTTCTATATCTCAATTGTCTTATCAGCAGCCGAAGAACTTAGGTAGTAATTGTACTACATAATGGTGTTTATTATTACGTTTATTTGTCGACAACTGACGAGTGATAAAATACGGCACTCCTTATCGCTAACAAACAATAAAGACATAAACAGACTGACTGTACCGAACATGCAACACATTCTGTTTTGTTGTTACAAACATCGTATTCATTCCACTCGACTCGACACAGCTAACAATATTCACAAAGCATCTAGGTTTATGTATCCACAACTCCAACGGCCAGCCGTAAATAATTGCAAAGAAATAAAGACATTAAAATTCGGACTGTAGACGCGAAGGAAGTCAATGAACTGCGTAAACGAAACACTACAAGCCCGGGAACACCTGACGGGTGTCGGGCCCAGACCTACATGATGGGTTTCTGAAATGCGTACAAAGTGTACGCAACGTGATGAAAAGTGTTTTTCCTCAGAATAGGACCTGCCGAGCGATTAGCTATCTCCTGTTGCAATCAGCATTACGCTGTTTCAATGCTGTTTCTATTGAAAATTACGTTTTAGCGACCATGCAACTCACCATGTGCTAACAAAGCTTGATTGCAACAAAAAGTCTTTTGACACGAAGTGTTTCTATCGATAGTATGAGGTAGTGATCAATTGTTCGCCAAAACACCTAGTTATGTAATATGTATCTACAACTAGATATACATATTACAATATATATTTATTTATAGAAGGAATAATACGACTAATACAAGGTATGTACAAAATACATATGAAACAGTTGTGTATATTACATAAGTATTACATAACTAGTTTTCAGAATGACCGGACCTTTTGCAAGCACGACCCCCTGACTAAACGAGTAGTTCCTGCTGATAGATCCTTCGAGATCCCGTCTTTGTAACAACGTCGACGAAAATAATGCAAAATGGAATACTTACAGTGAAACAGCCGGAAACAGGCTAGTTTACGTAATATACTTACTGACGATCTTCGTCACGATCATGGTGTTTGCAAATTCGGACTTGGGGTACTGATGAAGAAAATATCAAAGCAAAGCTTATTCCTCCTCGCAGATCGTCAGTCTCGGGCAATTCAATTAGCGAAGAGGATTCATTAACTTAGCACCCGTGTGTTAGACCGCTACGTAATTACGATCGTCAGCCACACGCGGTGCCAGTTATAAGAGTTGGAGCTTTTCCTGTGGATTGGAATTATTTTTAAACCCGAATGCCGTCTGTAAAAGTAAATAAATGTAGAAATACTAACCTAAAACGAACCTCTTTCAACGTTTAGAAAGAAACTGATGGAGGTGCTCTAGGTAATCTAATTAGTTAAGAGAACGATAGAAAACGAATGAGATAAGCTGAAGATCAATTGAACTTTGACTACATCCCAGATATCTGAAGTGTAGTAGCTTTAGAAGTACCTACTGGAGTAGTTTCGGTTTAAACTTCGACCAAAGTTTACTTTGGTCGAAGGGTTTAAAGGTGCCGGTGAATTAAAGGCACACGAGACTTTTCGTCTTTATGTCTCAGGGTGGCAGGCGCAGTGCAATGCCACATAGGGTGTGTCTAAGGTGGACGTGACCTGTGTGGTAATGCGTTGTTGAAGGTAGAGGGCCATCTGCTTGTCCCGTCATTCACGCAGTTAAAATGAAAGAAAAAAATGTGTATTCTGTTGTGTTTGGCCACAGAATAAATAATAGTACAAGTATGGCCATGGCGGCGCTTGCAGGTACTGACTATCAGGTTGATTATAACGACAAAGCAGTTCTTACATAAACAACAACAAAAAACTACCAGCAAAGAGTATTATAAATATATATATTATAATTATCTATAAAAAACTATAGCCCAACTACGGTGAACCACAACATTACTTACGTAAGTAAGTATAATTTTTTTATGATGCCCACGAAGGTTCACACGAAAACCTCGAAGAACTCAGATAATGTGTATATGCGATCATACGAGCTGAACTAGTTTAGAACCATTTCTTGACATCCGATTGAGCTGAAATTTTGCATACCTAACCAACAGGTTATTATTGCGTTAGCTTTGATTATTTATAGACTGACAAAGCTGGCAAGTTCTTCTGATGACAATACAATATTATGGTGACAGCGATCTGATGATGGAGACGGAAAGTGGACAACGGAACTCCACGATGGAAATAGTAGACTGGCCGTGTTTAGGCTCATTTCGATCAGCAGCACACGGTCCCGTTGACTTCTTTCGTTTGACTCTAATACGATGGAAAAAACAGATACCCCACTTTTTTGGATGCATCCCTCATAATATTGATTTTGTTCGTATAATTGTAGCCTATATCCTCGGACCATAATAACGAATCGATTGATACCTCATTCATCAAAATATGATGAGTCGTTTAGGCTCTACGGTGGTACATACCTACGTATATACAAACATATAGACTGCTAAAAACATAACCCTTCCTTTTAGCTTTGCCATCGTCAGGTAAAAATATCTACGATCAAGTATCACCACAGAATAATGAATAGTAACTACTAATTAATAGTCTTACGTCGAATAATCGTCGTGTATTGTACGCAGATAAAGAGAATCAGTAGCTATTGCAAGTATATTAGGTATGTCATGGGATGGAGTAGGTATTGCACGTACCTACGTAAGAATTCTGTATTTGCACCATTGTGCATTGTGTCTAAGATCTATAAAGAACCAATAAACATGGTTGAATTGCACAAAAGCAGGAAACTAAAGTCAAATGCCTCTTGTGAACCTACGTCACATCACAGTGCACCAAGGCCTAGGTGTAATAAAGCAGAAAATAATGCAGGTAAAATATAATCTCAACTCAGACGATGTTGCGAAACCATCAGTAAAGAAACCTTTGGAGTAAACCTTCGAGATACCGCTCACCGACCAAGGCCAATGGTCACGGCTGGCCGTAGTGCTAGATAAACGCACGTCGTGTTTTGAAAACAAATGAAGTAGAAACGCAGAAGAAAAACTACCACGTTGGTACTTACAGACCCTTCACCGTAATATGCCTTGGGAATAGTGCCAACGGCCAACCAAGGCAGGGGACATCTTACGGTGAACGGTCTGTAGTGACAGACAGACAGGACAGACAGAAGGTGTCGTCTGTCGTGTGTCTGATATGTTCCTCGAGGTAAGGTTGAGTCTGATGAAAGACGGCTTGAAATAGAGTTGCCATTATTAAAAATTAGAAATTTCCTGTATCTATGAGCTAACTAAAGTTACTAAATTATAATTATATATACTTAATAATGTTTTTTTTTACTAGAAAAAGGATATTTACCATGATTTTTGAGTTTTGATTGTTCCTTAGATTTCGGCACAGTTGCATGCGCCGCCGTGATCATGGCCCATGGGAGAACTACCTAACTAAAGTTTATTGTGAAAAGTAACCACCAATAAGTACCATAAGTAAGTAACTATTATAAGATAACCATGATAGTTTCAAAAATATATGTTGTCTGTGATTAAACAAACGTCAAATGAAAAAAAAAAATAGGTAGGTAGGTATAGTACTTTGAAACAAACTCTCAGTCCGTCCACGTGCGTCGTGACTCGTGAGGCTTCGCGTCTAGATTTAGGAGAGCAGACTCTTGAGAGGTAACCTACACCAGAGAGGGACACGCCGCAGCAACTCCCCCATGACAGTATAGATTTTAGGTATAGGTATAGACTGTCATGGGGGAGTTGCTGGCGACATATATATTTCTGAAACTATCATGGATATGATACTTTTCACTAGAAACTTTAGTTAGTTCTCCCATGATCACGGCGCATGCAACTGTGCCGAAATATAGTGAACAATCAAAACTCGAAAATCATGGTAAATATCCCGTTTCTAGTGAGAATAATATATTATATATACGTATTGTAATTTAGTAACTTTAGTTAGCTAATAGATAATGGAAATTTATTTTAATACCTACCAGGGAGGGGCATGCCAGCAACACCCCCATGACAGTCTAGATCTATACCTAAAATCTAGACTGTCATGGGGGAGTTGCTGGCGTGTCCCTCCCTGGTATAGTACGCGTCATGTAAAAAGAACGCTGGCGGTCAAGCTTCTTCAGGCGTTCCAGCGTTCTTTTTACATGACGCGTACTATACCTACTTATTTAAGAGATGTATACCTATGCATTGAATGAGTGCCTACCTAGTTTACTACAAATAATGTACAGTGGCGGAATGAAAAGGTTCGTCAATTTTCAAAGAAATCCCCTTAGCTTGTCGCGAGCACATATTACCTTTTCCAACTATACTACTGCGCAGACTGCTGTATGGAAAATCATAATTTAATTGTTTACTAACAAAGATCAAATTTGCAAACCTTTAATCAGTTGCTTGTTTATGTTTTGATACGAAACCTTTTTTATTGAGTTGACCAGAAGTTTTGAAATTTAATTCCACAGAGAACTTTTTTAGTATTATTCATTGACAGTGTCTCCATTGTTATTTTCAGTAATATCAAAATATTCTAGATAATTATTCTCATTCTCTATTTGTCGTAATGCCCAGAAGTTTAACAATAGAGCAAAGGGCAGAAATTATTGCTGAACATGAATCTGGCTACAATATTAGCAACATATCGGCTCGCCTTAATATTACTAGAGACAGTGTAAGGTTCTGGATCAGGAGACATGGCGAGGAGGGGGTTTTAACAGATCATTGTCATACCAATTCTGGACGCCGCCCGCTTCTTACCGGTGCACAAAAAGATTTTATGAGACAACAATATGAAGAAAACGGTTTCATATCAACAAATAGGTTTGCTCAAATGTTTGAAGTTTGTCCCAGAGTGATCAGAAATGCGTTACACTCTATGGGCCTTCATCACAGACGACACGTCCAAAAAGTTGCTCTGACGAGAGCTCATAAGGAGGCACGCTTAAGATTTGCTCAAACGTATTTAAACTTCGATTGGAGTACCAATATATTTACGGATGAAAAATGCTTTAAATCTAGCCAGCATGGAAGACTTAATTTGTGGAGATATAATGGCACAAGATATACGGAAGAACATGTAGTGCCCAATTTCAATTCTGGACGGATCTCTGCCAACATGTGGGGATGGATGTCATCACATGGTGTAGGCGAGCTCGTTCTTCTTCCATCGAGGGCAAACGCAGAAAATTATCTATAGGTTCTGGAAGAAAGTATGCTACCAACTGTCCGTAACGTATTTCCAGCAAACGAATTGCCGCAGTTCAATTATATCCACGACAATTCCCGCATACACACTGCTCGTATTGTGAATGAGTGGTTCAATCGACATCGGGAGGTTGAGGTTATTCCCTGGCCAGCAAGATCTGCAGATTTAAACCCCATAGAGAATCTATGGGGTTTAATGGTCCAGCGGTGGGTTAATAACAATGAAAGGACAAAAGAAGCCATAGAAAACCACTGCCAAACCATTTGGGAAGAGACAAGAGGAACGGACCTATGCTCTCGGCTTGTGGGTTCTATGCGGGAGCGATTGCAGAGTATAATTAACGCTAACGGAGGTTATACCCGTTATTAAAAATATTATATACTTAGTTGTTTTTGTTATTATCTGCAGTGTAATATTATCTGTAATCTGATGAACAGACGGACAGTCAGACCGACCGACGACAGCGTAGGGTTAGCGATAGGGTCCCGTTGTTAGCACGCTTTGGGTACGGAACCCTAAAAATCATTACAGTCTATCGGCAACACAGAAAAATTGTTTGTTTGGTGGATTGCTGCTTATATCCGTTGCCATGGTAACTGAAGTTTATTTTCGTAATATTGACACATTGGCAGTTCCGATACAGTACTATGTCGGTAAAATAGTCCATATGAAATACTGTGTCGGTAAAACAGTACCTATGCTTTTTGCATTGAACAATCAAAAATAGGCTCTAAGGTGACGAACATTTTCATACCACCACTGTACAATTATAGTACGCGTCATGTAAAAAGAACGCTGGAACGCCTGTAGAAGCTTGACCGCCAGCGTTCTTTTTACATGACGCGCAGTATATAGGTTACCTAAACTGGCTAATACTTTCCTTGGCATAAGCATAGTACAATTCAATTGTAGGTACCACTGTATTTTCCCAATAAATGAATACCGTGATTTTGAGTTTCTTACATTTATCTGAGAACAATTACCCACTAACTTTACAGATACAGGTATTTAGTGATAATTAATTATGCTAGTTAGAGAATGCATCGATTGCGCAACTCGAGTGAAATCTAAGAAAGTAGGATGGAAAGTTAATTTTCGTACTAAGTGAAAATGCGTGCATGCATACATACATACATACATAGAAACACGCCTTTTTCCCCGAAGGGGGGTAGGCAGAGCCTCCTTTGCCCTTTTTTCACAGTGGGTTGCACCATCGTGGAATATAGACGTGACAAGTGAGCTCATCGCCGTCATTGCTTCCCACGACTGACTCGGCTAACGCTCTCTTCCAGTAATAACACATTCCAAATAAGCTAGCAGCCAGGACAAATCTTATCAACAAGTCCGGGTAAACCCTTAGTCGGCTTTTGAGAAATCCACGGGAGGAGACTATTTATAGGCCGGACACATCGCATACCCGCCGAATACAACATTTTCTAAGATATTTGCCTGATTTCGTGACCGAAAAACAAGATTCTGAATGCATCGATTGCACAAACTTTAGGAATGCTCTAAACTTATTTTCGTACGAGGGAAAATGCGTTCATAAACTACTCGCTTGCAACACACGCCGAAATACTTTCGTCAATGCTGTAACAGGTTATTTCAACGGCCATTCGCTGTTTAACAGTTAATTTCTAGTGTCACGCTCCGTTAGGCTGCGTCGCGTGCTCGAACCTTCCTTCTTCGACTCACGGATTCCTGTTGTTCAGCGATGGTTTATGCTTTTCGATTGAATAGTTGAGTAGCTGTATTTTCTGTCTTGGAATGTTGCGTTGTTTCCCCTTCGACTGGATAACGAACATTAGACATGAGGGGGATATGCCTTCGCTGTTTCTATGACCTTGACAACTTATTCTTGACATCAAATTTTTGGGATGAGTTTATGGTTAGTTATTATTATGCTGTAGGTTCTAGGTTACAAGACAACAGGATTTTTCCTGACATGTCAGGAATTTAAGCCTTCTATCAGGGAAAAAGGAAACATTTCAAATTTTCAGGAGTATTAGAAAATGAATGGAAAAATATCCATTTTGTGCTTGATAGATTGTAAACGAAACATGCAAATTCCACGCTTGTATTGTTTTTACCTTCGACCAAAGTAAAATAAATGGACTGGCCTTACGCATACAAAACGTCCGTGAAAAATAAGACAATTCGGATTTAGGGTACGGTCAACAAATAAACTATCTATCTATCTATCTATCTATCTATCTATCCAGCCACTGCTGAGTAAAGGCCTCTTCTCTATAGCGCCACTCCTGGCGGTCTTGTAAATAAACTAAGTGAAATTAAATTATTGAACTTCTTAAAAACTGTATTTTTTTAATACTTAATACTAATGCAATGTGTTTACTAAAGTTATTTCAGTAGGTTTATAGTACCTACAAAAAATCGCCGAAAAAAATGCAATTATAGAATGAAACTTTTACAAAAATACATGGTTCCCTTCTGTTTTATGTAGTTACGTATCTATTTTTCAGCTCTCAAACATAGACAATATAAATCAATAGAAAAGCAAGTCCACCTAAGGTCTTCAGCTCAATCAATTTGTGAAAAATATATTTTTCATCACTCAATAAACTAAGAAAATATCATAAAAATCGTACGGAAACATAAATGTATAAAAATTCCAGTATTTAAGAAACTGCAGAGTGCAGTTTTAAGAATTTTGCACAATGAGTTTTTTTATACTACTTGGAATGACAGATCAAGAAGATGGCCCACCTGATGTTAAGTGGTACCATCTGCCTATGAACAGTGCATTACCTCAGGTCACGTCCACCTAGGATGCGCCCTATGTGACATTCCACTGCGCCCGCCACCCTGAAACATAAAGATGAAAAGTCCCATGTGGCCGTAATTTCATCGGCACCCTTACCCTTCAAACCGGAACACAGCAATGCGAGCACTACTGCTTTGCGGCAGAAACAGGTATGGTGGTAGTACTTCCCCGGACGAACTCTTTTACAAAAAAGCTCTACTACTACTAACCGTTTTTTGGCGTATAGAATTCATTGTGTAGAAAATGATCAGAGCAAATACGGGAAAATGTATTCCACTTCCAAAAGTCGTCTGTTCTTGCTCGTCTTATGACTTCTATCCATTTTTGTTTACCTTAGATTTTTTTTGGAAAGCTATAAGGTTAATTAACATGCCATTACATATTATATGCAATTACCTAAAGCGACGTGCTTTAGCAATGTTTTGACGTAAATAATGCAAATTACAATTCTAAATCAATACGATACCCATCGATAGGCATCAGTTTTTTTTGCAGTCTGTACCGGACCATCCGTCATGCGTGAAGTCTTGTCAAATATTTCGTCGCTGTAGTTGGAAAACTAAATAAGTAATAACAACAACAAAACCAACATCGCGAGAAAAACGCGATTTACTGTTTTATTGCGTCAAAAATGGCAATAGCTTTTTTATCGTAACTAATTTTTCAGTCCGTGTTTTGATATGTTATAGATTGGTACTGTACCTATTTTCGAATTTAATGATAATACATTTTAGTTCTTTTGATTAAGAGAAAAAAATAAAAAAACGACTATGTATTTTTCCCTCGCCAAAGTTTTGAATAATTGAAATGATCTATTATTTACTTATTTGAATATGACAATCCTATCCATGGGTATAGATTTATATAATATTAAAATACATTTTAAAATAAAACCAACTTATAATCATTTCTTTTTATCAAGACTGAATATTAGAAAACTACTGAAACACCTACATTATTTTAGCAGACTTATAAATTCAAAGTAAGTGACATAACAAACTTATCATACGACTAATGCTTATAAAATCAACAAAATGAAAAAAAATTGTGGAACACAATAATTCTAAGTATCAAAAAGAAAAAGGTATGTCGACTAAAATTAAAACTATCTACGAGTATAAACTTGTGTCTGTTAACTTTCATTCAGAGTGGGGAACATTGAGATAATGTCCTGGGGCGTAGTCCTCCTTGTCGCTCGTCCTCTAGTGCAAGACGTGTCCATCGACATGTATGGGCCATCATAACCATGCAATAAAGTCGATTTCGCAAAATGTGTTACTTATGTAGTTTTCCTACCACACGACGATTTATAAGTTTTTTATCAATTGATGAAAATTATATTACAAAACCTTTACTTACGAATGAAATGCGATGCCTGAAGCTTTATTTGTATTTCTTGTGTTGTTTGCACTTGCAGAAAAGCACAGGAAGGCATTGTATTACCAAGGTATCTAATTTTGGTATTTTTCAGCATAGCTGTCACTCGTTGCCGTGACAAAGACTGACTGAAGCGAAGTATACTAGCTAGGTCTGTTTAGAAGCTTCAAAACTATCGTTCCCTAAGGCCCGTCCATTCATTTTATTTACGTCGATGGTTTTTACAATAATTTCTCATTGTTCGTCAAAACAATGAGAAATGATTGACAAAATTAGAGAGCATTGCTGCCTGATGCCTTTCAAAATCAAAATTGTTATTCAGCCAAAATGTCAGGAAATCTAGTGTAGTCAGGAAGGTTTATCCTTGGAACCCCGACACTGCCATGCAATATCACTACGGTTAAACACGGTACGGTAAAGTCAAGGATTCTGTCAGGGAATTCTCGGAAAAACTTTGGAGATTTCCTTTTACGGTCACATTTCGATATACTTAATCCCATGTCCGTGTTGTATTATCAGTTGAGTTTAGTATTATTTTATCTGTGGTTGAGGAGAATACCATATCGAAACTAGATCGGAACATGATCCGAAAGCCAACGTGGACATCGGGTATGTTTTTTAATTATTTCATTTTATTCCCGTTGTTTTTTATTGCGCTGCATCCGTATTGAATTTGATCCTAGAAAATTTTGACTATTTTTATTACGCGTATTGGGCTTCTGATTTAAATCATCATCATCATCAGCCTACTTTGTGGTCGCCACTCGAGAACCTTCATCTATTCTCCAACGGTAACGAACGGAACGATGGACGGTACCCATGGATGGTAGCATGGATGGTGGATGGTAGCATGTTACCGTACCAGCGCCATAACAATTGCTTGTAATTTCCAGAACTTTTTTAATGAAAGCCAATTGTTAATGAGCAAGTAATCAGCCTGTATTGTTCTCTAGATGATAGCAGCATCCAAGTCTAGAAAACAGAACAATAGGCATGCTACGTCTTACTCAATGCAAGATTAAATGCAGCCTGGATTTAATCTTGCATTTTGCAAGATCTCGCTTGTGACAGAAAGTCCTTTTCTGGTAACTTGATAGGTAGGTAGGTATGTACCTACTAGCTCAGAGATAGGTTCTTCCTGAACCTTCTGGGTACAAATCACAAAGAACCAAATGGGTAGGCTCTGCTTACCCTTTCGGGGAAAAAGGTGTGTGTCTATTTAAATTTGAAGAAAATATTCCAAAAAGATGGGAAAGTTAGGGGATGAATCCGGTTTATTGTAGGTTTTTTTTGATTTTTTTTATACCACTTGGATGACGGAACAAGCAAGAGGCCCACCTGATGTTAAGCGGTAACCTCTGCCTATGAACGGTGCATTACCTCATAGGTCACGTCCAGCTAGGACGCACCCTATGTGGCATTGCACTGCGCCCGCCACCCTGAGAGATAAAGATGAAAAGTCTCATGTGCCTGTAATTTCACCGGCACCCTTACCCTTCAAACCGGAACACAGCAATGCGAGCTAGTAGCAATGTAAGCTAGTAGCAATGTAGCAATGTAAGCAAGGTAAGCAAGGTAAGCTTCGAAGTCGAATTTAGCTGTAAAAAAATATCGAAATGAGTTTCACTGGTTTGGGTGTACATAAACGGGCACTGAGGAAAAGACTCTTTTTCTTTTTTAGCCTATCGTGTAGCCTTTTTCTTAGGCATCAATTAATGTTAAATGCATTTTTCCATACGACTTACCGTTTTTGAGATACTATGAAGTCTGAAAAAATTATCTGTTGTTAGTACCATGTTGACAGTCCGACATGGATTTAAAACACTAGAGAATAGTGATCACACGTGAGCTGCGAACGAGCCGAAGGCGGGCATGGTCCGGCAGGGCCCGCAGCGAACCAGAACCGACATATGCACGCCAATACCCAATAGCCTATGTAAATCATAAGGAAACTGACAAACGAAAAAAATTCAGAGTTCATATCTCAGAAAAGGTAAGTCGTATGGAACAAATACCTACATTTAACATTAATTGAAGGATACGAAAAAAGCTACACGATAGGAAAAAAAATGAAAAAATAAAGTGTTTTTTCCTCAGTGCCCCCCTTATGTACACTGTGACCGGTTCACTAGATAAATTCATTTTAGTAGGTAATCTAAATAGTTAATAAAAAAAAACACTGCGTAGGCTCAGAAAAAATAATACTATACGCGTAGGTATGAAAATGTTATTGAACCTTCGATTATAAAAAAACAATAATTACGGTGCGTAATATTACAAGTCAATAAAAGTACGGTCAAACTGGTTGGAAAGACGACGACGTAAAAGATCAAACGAG
The DNA here is from genome assembly GCA_932527175.1 of Operophtera brumata. NCBI lineage: Eukaryota > Metazoa > Arthropoda > Insecta > Lepidoptera > Geometridae > Operophtera > Operophtera brumata. Next base: position 38,030,052 of record OW052225.1, read on the forward strand.
TTTGTAAGAATTATTGTATGTAGTAGATGGCACTGCGCAGCGGGGGCCGCGCAGGTTGATCACAAAGGGCCTGCAAGGTTGCAACACCAGCCATTATATAAGGTGTACCGTGTACCTATTCCATGTTGAATATAAAAAAATATGAATTGAGAGCATTTCGCACGCATTTATTTTTAACCCCCTACGCAAAAACGACGGGGTGTTATAAGTTTGACGTATCTGTGAGTGTAAGTGTCTGTCGGTGGCATCGTAGCTCCCGAACGGGTGAACCGATTTCGATTATTCTTTTGTTTGAAAGGTTAATTTGTTAGGACTTCCCATACACCTGCTCGTATCGTAATTCGTAACTAATTCCTACAATCATATTTTCTTTTTACAAGCTTTTATGTATGTTTGCGTGGGTGGAATCATGCAACTGAATTTTAAAGCAGTTTTTTTAACCGATTGAGATGAAATTTGGCATACCTGTCAAGTTCCGATGACAATACAATATGATGGTGACAGCGAGCTGATCTGATGAAGAATACGGAAGGTGGACAACGGAACTCCGTGATAGATAATAGTACAATGTCCGCGTTTAGGCTCATTTTGATCAGCACACGTTTAAGACTGTGTTCTATGTGTGATCACTAATTTTATAAGAAATTGTATTGTAAAATATATTTTTCACAAAAAACTTATTGTGCCTACTTATCGTCTTAGACTAGTTTTTAATATTTTTAACCGATGGAAATTGCTATGAGAACAGTTAGTGCCCAATACCACAGATAAAAGAATACTATACTAGAACCAATACTAAACATTAAGTTAAAATTTCAAATATTTTTAAAAAAGTAACATTCTGTATACTCTTTCCGCCATTTTTTAAAGAGACGTCGTCTACTTTTATTTTATTTCTTTCCATTTTATCCAACGTAGCTCGTTTAAACAATACAAGTGTAGTCAAATGAAACTTTTCAAATTGGTGGAAATTGTCTGCCAAAGTTTCAGTAAAACGGCCACCGTTTAACTAAAACATGACTTGACTGTAACTTTGAATACTTGGATGGAGTGTAACGTTGCTAAATATGTTGAAAATACTTGAAAATGGCAAATGCACAAGCCTTGCGGCACCAATTATAAAGAAAAAAAACCTACTTATGCTTTGTTGAGCTGTTTTCTGAGCAAACTGATGAAAACTACCAGCAAACTATTTATTTTTGATTCAAACACCAACTAGGTATTTTCAATTGCTGCCAACTTTCTCTACGTTATAAAACTCGCAAACAAACCAGTATAAAAGTACCATCTACCAAACAAAAATTTTAAGAGACAGCCTAGCTTTCCCCACGGCCGGCCCCGCTCGTTTGATAAGTGGCCTAAGGGCTCCCCCCGCGCCCCCTTGACCTACTTCCCGCCCTTCGCCCTCGCGATCTTTGTGCTGCACGCTCTTGCACAACAGATATCAGCTGGAAGATAGCGTCCAAACACGAAGTTAGATTCACTATTTAGATCGGATTGCGAAACGGTTGGTTACCTTTTCGATTGGTTGTACCTCTTCTACTTTATGATAAAATCAATACATTTATTTACAGAAAGAATAATACAAATAATTTATGTAGGTTTGTACCTACAACATTTAAAAAAAACATATGAAACAGTTGCACTACCTGAAGACCACTGCTAACGATCTAAAGGTAGCTCAACTGATCCAAATCACTACCAGACGGAAGCATCCCTAAGATGCTGGCTGCATTGACACTCTGAATGGCAATACTAATGCGTTGAGCCAGATAAGAGCCAGCTCTCGGATCAAGGGTCGCTTCGACCAGACGCCCTGAAAGAATTTTGAAATCGCTAAGGGCCCCGGTACCCCACAGACCCAGAGTCTCGACCCCGAAAGGCTCAAATAAGTAAGCTCTGTCGAGACTTGCATATTTGCGTCTTTTGCGGTCCTCAGCGGAATCTGCCGCCGCACCGCGGCCCTAACTGATGATATATTATAATAGATGGAAATATACCTACTAGGTACCTACTATGAATTTAAGTTTTAGATGACTGGTCAACAGACAACAGCCGAAAGCAGCCACAACCTTTAGATATAAATTATCTAAGGCCACAACATGCCTATGCCGCAGTAGATGAGTGAGATAGATAGAGATCATATGATAGAGATAAATAAATTGCATTCACCCGAATAAAATGACAGCATACTTAGGTCACAGATAAAATAATACTATACTAGTACCTACTTAGGTATATTATTCCTCGGTCGGCCTGACAAACTCTGACACCAGAGGCCCACACTACCTCATACGAAAAGCAAAGTATCTTATAGTTCATGAGACTGGACTCCTTTGACACACAGACGTAAGTACTGAATAACTAAAAAAACACAGTTTTTTTTATTTTATTTGAAATGTCCTGATGGCTAATTTAATTTTGAAACTACTATAATCAAATTCAGCTGCTATCCTAGCGTAATTACATAATTGGTAGTTGAAAGGTAAAAAACTAGGTCAAAAAAGCCACAATACCACAGAATAAATAATAGTACAAGTACGGGGATTTGTAACCGTGTCCACAATTACAAACTGAATTGCAGTGATTTTCGTTCTCAGTCACATTGTTGTCAACAACAATATCAGATTCCAACGTCACGAAGACCTTGAGAAGGTCACACTTTACTGGATACATTTTATCATCTTCCGCGTACCTGCGTTCGCCCTTGGTACGTATTACATTCTGTTCTTTTACCTACGTTTTAAATTAATGTTCATAGCGTAAAATGGAAACCACGTGATGGCTGAATAATGAAACAAAAGATCAATAAACATTAGCAAAGGCCAAACAAGTGGCACAAAGTGGCCTGACTCAGAAGCATTATCAATTAAATAATTATACCGCTTCTGCTATCGGTAATTATAAGGTCCAGCATTATTTGTAAATGAGTGAATATTAAGTTATTAGTTAGGGGATAAAGAAGGGACATGACTAGGAAGCCTACTTACAGGAGTGGGTGTATGGTGGCTGGCCTAAAAGATTATGGTAAAGCATACAAAAGAAACTCATGTTCCTGAAATCAAATCAACTAAGTAATACAGTAACATATTAGCTACCACAATTAGCTAGCAATTAGTTTACAAACGGTTTACGGTCGAAAACCAGATACCTAGGTATTTACAGCTCGTTCACCGTAAGATGGCACCTGTAAATACTCCATGGCAGGTGCCAGCTTACGGTGAACGGTGTAAGTACCGCTGGGAAACTATAACTGAACAATTGACACAAGGGAAGAAGACAACGCAACGATAAGATAAGGGACACATAACAGCGGGTATTTGTTTGGCTTGTTGTTTCAGAAATGGTCTCCCTCCAGTTACAGATAATAGATAATTGAGCAAGAAAACATTTGGATTAAATGTCGTGAAATTAGTTTATTTGGTTTATTTTTTCGTCAATGTCACATTGTTTACAATACCTTTTGTACCTTTTCTACACATTTTGTACAATACCTTGTATTATTCTTTACGTAAATAAATGTATTCCTACACTTTTACCGACTAAAACTTTACCAAAGTTTTGAGTGTTGTGAGTGCTCCGTAAGTTTGTATGGTTTCCTAAATAAAAAACGGTGTCAATTACAGATTCAAGTTACCTTGAAAGTATTGCATTGGTTATTCCTATACTTACTTTACAAAGTAATCTATTGATCAACAACTTGCAACAACAGTAATAGGAATTTCTCTATTCAAATATAATCAGTAGGTATCAGATTTTATAAATGTGGGCGTTTTAAACATGACAATCAATTTTTTTAAGTATCAGTATTGATAGTTGATTGTATTTCCGCAACGTCATCAAAACAAACCAGCATACTTGTCAGCAATTGTGCTGGTTTGTTGAGTGGGTAATCTAAACAAATACATTATCATGTGTGGATTTTAACCTGCCATTTTTGAAAACAACGTCGTAATTTTTATTTATTTACATGTAATTATTTACATTATTTACATTTACATTTTAAATGTGTTTTTTCGAGTTATATCGTGTAATTTTGGTGGTATTTTAACCGGTGTAACTTGGATAAATAGCACATGTGTGGTGTAGTTAATTTTAAGTGTATTGTGTGTGTTTTCGAAATGGTGGATTGTTTCCTGTAAAAAAGGCGGTTTTTCTGTCACTATTTTAACTGGGTTATGACTTGACGTAGTAGACTCTTGACGACTTGACTAGTTTTATTACAAATTAATATCACTTGACATTGGCGAAATTGTTTGGAGCACTCCTCAGAAGCCATTATTATAAGAAGAGAAGAGACAAGCAGAGATTTAAATCTTTAGATTGAAGAGCATTAAGCCTCCGTACCGGAGCTTGTCAGCAATAGTACTTGTACCTACTATTATTTATTATGTGGCAATAGTGCTGGTTTGTTGAGTGGGTAATCTAAACAAATACATTATCATGTGCGCACAGAGTTGAGTTGAAGTTGGTCTGGCTTCGCTCGCTGGGAGAGCGAATAGCTGCAGCGCGTACAAAGATATGATGTCGTCTATTTATAACTGACTGGCTTGCAGCCGTGCGGACGCATCGCGAGCTCGCTTTGTCGTACGTCTTGATTTTGAACGTTTTGTTAAAGCAGCATTCCAGTTACATGCGTCAGTTTCAAACACTTGCACAATGGTCCCGTCAGAAACTGTATCCTATTGTAATAGTGTTAGTTGCTCATTGGACAGCATACGTTGAGCGTTTATTTTGTCAACAAGTCTCCTTGCATCTGTCATTCATGTCTATATGGTAGGAATCTACAGCGATTCATTTATCCTCCATTGTTATGTGATTGCTTATCTATTTATTATTGCTACTTATTGCTTATTATTATTGCTTATTATTATTGCTATTATTATCTACTTATTGCTTATCTTAGCTTAGGGCCACAAAATGCTAGCTGTGATGTAGGTATTTAGGGCGTCGATGGACGCTAAATTCTGTCACTATCTAACTCAAGTTAGAAAGTGACAAAATAGCGTTCGCGAAACGAAAAGTAAGCAAAAATAACGTTTTTTAACATTTAAAAATTATTAGGTAAGTTTTCATATATAATAAAAGGTTCTATAAAAACATCTCATAATTGATAGTTTAGGAGAAAAATGGGTGTAATAACGAAAACATAGGCTACTTGGCAAATTCTTTTCTGACATTTAAAGTTGTTTTTTAATAATGTAGAAGAGGACACGCACGCTTTAATATGATGTAGATTAATATATAAGTATGTTTTTTTGTAGATTTATTGATAAAGATTGTGGAGATTTTGTTTTTCCACAATTCACATATACCCACACCTAAATATCAACCGAAACCTTTTACTATTATTTACTCTGTACCGAAACTAGATAGCTTTTACAACAGGAGAGACTCCTGAAAATAACTTTGGTTGGAGAAAGGCTAAAACTTTACGTGATATGGAAGCGAATGGACAAGTTCTGTATACCAAAGGAATAATGAAGATGGTATAAATTTAAATATGAAGCCTTTATAAACCAGTACCGGCCTGGGGCCAGTTTCCCAGCTCTAAGTAGACAAGTTCTAATCCAGTTTACAACTTGTCGAATGCCTTCTTTGTTTCTTGAAACAATGTTATCAACTTGTCTCAGTAACAAGAAATTAATTTTGTAAAAATTTCAAAACCCTCAACGCAATGAAACGGCTGGACCGATTTTGATCAAACATAGCTAAGAACACTCCCGACAAATTAACCATTCAAACAAAAAAAAAAAAAAAACTGTTCATCTGTTCGGGAGCTACGATGCCACAGACGGACACACACACACACATACACACACAGACACGTCAAACTTATAACAACGCGTCGTTTTTGCGTCGGGGGTTAAAAAGAAAAGTATAATTCTTGGCAGGAACCTTTAGAATGTTGCATTGTACTCAGTATGATCAATCGAGGATGTCTTCAATGCAAATTATAAAAGCAGCACAAGACCATGAAAATATTTTACTTAGGTATCTTAAAATATACTCTGGCTAATACATTCGTGCCTACGAGCATTTAAGATTGGGATATGAATCTAAAAGAAAGGATAATCTATTGCGAATCATTTATTGTTAAACTTGTGTTATGTTAGACTTTCGTGGTGGTTGCTTTTCCATACCTACTAATATATGTATTTTACCAAATATGGGCGAACAGAGTAGGTATAATTACACTGAAAATTAAATGACTGTTGTTAATTTTCATTGTTAAATCATATATATAATCATAATTATCATATTTAATTTGTTAAATCATATTTAGTTGAAAAAAACAGTGGATTAATTGCGAAAATGACATCGAAATTACTTGTATTCCTGTTATCCATGTTGGCGTGGGACGAAGCCAACTTGGACATCGGGAATGTTTTTTAATTATTTTATTTTATTCCCGTTATCCAGGTCAACGTGGAAACGGGAATAAACCCTTGTATGGCCTAAAATGTCGATGTTATTTTCGCTTTTAATACACTATTTTCTTCAACCAATATGATTTGCCGCAAATAATGACCAATATAAAAACCAACAACAGTCATTTCAGTGTAAAATTATACTCTGCATAATTATTATTATTATAATAATTATATAATTATTTGTTCGCCCATATTTGGTAAAATCAGGTGGGCCATATGATTGTTCCGACATTTAATAAGCTAAAAAAACTGTAGTTTGGAAAAGCAACGAACTTAAATCGGAATGCTTTGAAAGTCCGAAAGTGTTTCCGTGTCGTCTACCGTGTTTTCTTCGTCTAAACGAAGACTTGGGCTCGTCGAGTCAGCCAGTGCGTAGCGTTCGGTGCATCGAACGCGGGGAGAGCGGGGTCGATGAACTTTCCCTCCATGTGCATTATAAATGCTTGGTTTGTTGTCTACCTATCAGTAATATTGGTTTTAAAATCACAGTAGGTAGGAATACTAAACGTCCTTCAGCATCTGACTTTAGGACCTGCGTCCTGGGTTTCGTACTATTATTTATTCTGTGGTTTCGTAAATAATGCTAGCTATATGTAGGTACCTATAGCATTTTGACTAAGGCCCGTAATAATATTTATGGCAATGGTCGGAAATTGTGACAATTATGTCAGTGAACTGACAATCAATATAAGTATATATAAAATCGTTGCGTGACTGACTGACTGACTGACTGACTATCAACGCACAGCCTAAACCATAAGTCCTAGAGACCTGAAATTTGGAGGGTACGTTCCTTTTATGGTGTAGGGGTGCACTAAGAAAGTAATTCCAGAAATTCAACCCCTAAGGGGGTGCAGCGGGGTGTTTAAGTTTGTATGAAAAAGTACACGCGGACGAAGTCGCGGGCATTCCACTAGTTATAGATAAAACTGTTATTGATATTACGGGCCTTATTCCACTGACTTAAAAGGAGGTGGGCAACCGCTGACCCAGGTCATAAATACATGAACCAGGGCCCGTTCATGGAACTAATAAGTACGGTTCTAAATGTTGTTTTTTGTCCAATTTTTCTAACGAACTTGTATATTTTTAGAAGTTGGGAAGCAAAAGTTGTATTTCTAAATTAATTAGATAAATAAACTCATTGCATTTGCGTGAAACAAAACGCAACGAGCTTCATTACTTTCCCACAACTTCTACGCAAGAAATTAAATTAGCTTTTTCATTATCTTAACATATATCATCAATAACCAAAAGAATCTCAACTGTACGTTACGTTAGTCAAAAAAGTTGGGTCAACAAATGTATAAGGAGTTGCCCATGTTCTTTATGCCACTGTGTAGTAGTTAGATGTCATGAAAATCTTAAGAATCGGTCGAAAATAATTTTGTATGTAAGTATGTAGGTAGTTACTACCTACATACTTTAGGTACCTTACCAGACAACAGGTAGATCGTGATCACAGATCGTAAGCGTGTTGCGTGCAGCTACTCGTCTGGCAGGCATCCAAAAATAATCAATAAGAATTTTCAGAGTTGATTTGATTATGGTGGGAAGTTATCTAGGTAAATTTAAAAATATGCCTACCTATTACGAAAGAGGGCAAGAGAGGACAATAAGTAATTATTATCATTCATCGAACTATTATACACAAGTAAACCTATATATATATGTACTTACTATAAGATTATCTCGATTGGTAGATAAAGATAAGTAAGAACGGGAAAGATTCCACTGTCCTCTTAGGTCTTTACTCTTTAGAAAAGACCGTAGGTATCGTACCCTTCTTGTTATAGGTATTTTTTGTCGGTAATAGGTATCGGGCATCATAGTTCCAAACGATCGTTTCAATTCTAGCCTCTCTTAAGATACAATACCTACTCTTTTCGCATGGCAGGTTAGGTAGATGTTCGTCTTTTAGGGTTCTGTGTCCAAAGGGTGCCAAAGGGACCCTATTAATAAGCCCGTCGGCTTATTAATAGGGTCCCTACGCCCGGCGCCCGGCCCGTCAATTAGTCCGTCTCTATGTCTGTATTCTGTCACAGGGGTAACGGCAGTCTCGGCACTTAGTTGAAATATCCACAGTTTTTTTTTGTATGAAACAAATAGGCAAACTTGCATACCTACAACCCACTTGATGTAAAGTGGTCAACACCGGCAACACCAGGAGTATTGTCGATGCGCTGCCTACCCTGAAGAAATTTCTAGAAATGACACATGTCGTAAACTAGTAGTAGTAGAGCTTTTTTGTGAAAGAGTTCGTCCGGGGAAGTACTACCACCATACCTATTTCTGCCGCAAACCAGTAGTGCTCGCATTACTGTGTTCCGGTTTGAAGGGTAAGGGTGCCGGTGAAAAGGCACGTGAGACTTTTCATCTTTATCTCTCAGGGTGGCGGGCGCAGTGCGATGCCACATAGGTTGCGTCCTAGGTGGACGTGATCTATGAGGTAATGCACTGTTCATAGGCAGAGGTTACCGCTTAACATCAGGTGGGCCTCTTGCTTGACCCGTCATAAAAGTAGTATATAAAAAATAAAAAAAAAAAAAAAAAAAAAAACTAGCGGGATTCCTCAGATGGAAGCTCATTCCATAGTAGGTATGGGGAAGAAATGATCTCGAGAAACGTACGTACGAGAAACCCATCAGGGCTCTATGATGTGTGGATGAGCTGATGAGAGCTTTCCCCGTTGTAGAGGCGGTAGAACACGCAAAGAGATCCGATGGCTCTGCGTTATGTAGCGGCGGTAAAGTTATGTAGGTAGGTACCTATAGTTCGGGCATGAACGCTGAGCAAGAAGTAAAGATATCTCGCCATGAACTGTGACTTCACTAAACTATGTCCCCCCCCCCAAGATACGCAATTGGCCGGTTTGTTAATGCCAAGTCATTGACGATCTTCACAGTTTTTCATGCACCTTGACCACTCTTCCCAATTTACTTTGGCTCTTATCTTGGAAATAGCAATAATAATATTTTCCCTTGGCTCAGAATCAAGCATGTGATGCGCGCGCATTGCACTGCCATCATCCATACCTACCAGTGATTATTTTATCAATCTTAGTTAAACTGTTCGCGGATGAGAAGTGAATTCTACGTAATGTGGGTTTGGTTGCGACTGATTGGCAGTGCATTGGACATTCGGGAATAGACCATGAATTTCGATGGTGTCCAACAATTTTAAACGTAAAACAGTCTTAACTGACTGCTCTGGACGGTTCCGACGGGTCTGAAAAACCGGAGCCGACGAGACGAGATTTTGGGGATCCTATAGGCAATCACCTTTTTGGGCGTTACAATATGTTGGTACGACGTACCTACCATAAGTAAGACGTACCGTAGGACCGTAGACCTACTGAAATGAGTAGGTATGCACCTACCTACTAGCTAGCTTGTGTATGTACCTTTTTATGACGGAACAAGCAGATGGCCCACCTCTGCCTTTAACAGTGCATTACCTCTTAGGTCACGACCACCTAGGACGAACCCACCCAATGCAGCATTGCACTGCGTCCGCCAACCCTGAGGCATTAAGATGAAAAATCTCATGTGCCTGTAATTTCACCGGCACCCTTACCTACCCTTCAAGCTCTACACCACTCTACCAAGTTAGTGCAATGAAATTTTTTAAATTCTTTTTTGTAGGTAGATATTTTAGCGCAGGTAGATGAAGAGAAATGCTTAAAAAACCTGTAAAATTAGAATTATAACGTCAGCCTGTAAAATAATGATAGATACATCACCTATCTACCCTAGTAAGATAGTAGGTACCTACTTACATAGGTAGAAAGAAACCTTGCTTGCAGAAACAAAACCCCCTAGAACAATACCTACTTCCTTCAGTTTTCTTCGTCTGAGTAAGAATCCATGAATAAAACTCTTATTGTTTTGCCAGTAAATAGGTATACCTTAAACAGTTAACTTTACCTGAAGCTCTTTATGCTTGTTATCTTTAAGCGATGCTGCCCTGATAACACCAGCTTTCCATCCCCATTCCGTAACTTTATTCACATTAATTTTTGTCACACCACTCACAGCAAGAAATCGTTTGCCAACTAAATCTTCACGGTATTTATAGGCCATAACGAACTAAAACACAATCACATAATTCACTTCAAAAAACTACACAGAACGTCAAGAAAATTGCGATCGAACACATAACACGTCCCTCTCTTCGTTGGGCGAAAAGAAACTAACTTAAGTTTGTGAGTGGAAAGTAGTGGTAGGTAAAAGAGTCGAGAGACGGAGACGGGTGCGAGGCGAAACGCACCTATTGCGTTGCTAAATCATGTAGCACACGACCCAGCTTGAAGTCTTCATCAAGCTGGAGCTCTTGACATCGGTTGCACTTCAATTAAATAGCACGTAAATAACCGACCGACTAAAATGTCAGGCTGAAACTCGTAAGTCGTAATCGTACCTTTTAAATTGTCCGTCCTCCACTGTACAATCCGAACGAACGGCACCAGGTTTCATCTTAGTTTCATCAAAACACTGTAGATGGCTCTTTAACAGTATTACATTAAAAGTATGTTTAACATGTAAATTTTATATAGATACGTCATTTAGGTCTCAAAATCAGATTTTGTATTCTTATTCATCAGAAGTATTCTTCTTGCACCACTGCACCTAATCACAGAATAAATAATAGTCTCAAAACCTAATCCTAAGAACTCGAACTGCTACACTTGATATGTTTCAATTTTTCTATCTACCTACTAGATGGCACTAGCTGATCTAACTTTTATCTGATTGAACTTTCCCCAAGTTACACAAAATATCCTAAAACCCGTTTGCACTACACTTATGAATCGCCTGAGTTCTTTCCTAACTTGTTTGGACTACTCCTAACGATAAATTTTCTTGCACTAACCCTAAGCCATTCCTTATTCCACTTAGGCTAGGCTTTTTATTAAAAAGGGAAGAGATTTTTCCAAGATGTTGGTACAGCCACAGATAAAAGAATACTATACGTACAGCGGTACTAAAATAACGATAACGGCAATGTACTTGTACTAATATTTATTCTGTGGCAATGTTCTCTTTTTTTTAAATCTAATCTTCGAATAATTAGCGCAAGCCAGAGGGTCTTACCCGTAGCGCTGAGATAAGAGATTGCTTGGGGTATGTCATGTCATCATGTAAGTCAAAGTCAAACGTCAAAACAAATTGAAGTAGAAAAAGACAAAAAGAAAAACCAAACCAAACCAACAATCAACATGGCGACTTCGCTTTTTTGACGATCGGTTGTGTTTTGTTTGATCAACTTCATTGTTGTGTTTGTTCGAGTGAAATAGTTCTATGGGATTTTAACTATGATATCTTCTATTATTTCGCGGTTGGTAATGTGAGTATTTCAATGACTGCTTTATAATATTAAAACTAGGAGTCTATAAGTACCTTCGTATTTTCTGGTGTAGTAGGTATTCTCATGTGGGTGAATCGTAATTTTCTTAATTTTCTTTGTGTGAGTAGTACAAAATAACTACGCATTTGGTAAAGTTATTTTCCCAGACTCTTTGTTCCATGATATTTTTAGCAGCCAAAACATTTGAAGTTTGTTCTAAATGGTTCCATCGGCTCAACTGGAACAGCGATTATTTTCATATTGGTCGGTCTAATAAAATCATAGCAAAATCGTGGATGTAGGTAGTTGTATCATCAAATCATACATAAACGGTTAAAATTACATATCCTTCCTAATCAATAACAACCTTTGTTCACTATATTGAGGTTCAGAATCAGCTGATATAAAAACATATGGGGCTAAGTCTTGACCGAGCTGTAGGATTTCACGTGAAAAACGTGATACAACTATTTGGAAAAGCCATAAAATATTGGTTTAGTTTATTTGAACCAATATCGCTTGGGCACTTTTCGGGTTCTCCTTGATCGACCCTTTCCTCTGATTGACGTATCCTTCGCTTCTCGTCATCATTCGTCCCATATAGGCCAATAAATTATTATCTTCTTATAAAATCCTACCTAAATCAACAGCACTTCTATGTGATGAAGCATGGAGAAGATCGAACTGGACTCCATTTTATAAATGCTGGTGTTCCCAAGGTAAAAGAATAATACATTTACAACTTTGCAATGACATTGAATTTTGATTATTGTTATAAATGGCCATTCATTGGTAGGAATTTGAGATTGTAATTTCTAAAGTTAAAGCTAAAAATACAATCCCAGATGGCGATATGTTTAGTTAGCTTTAGCTTTACGGAATGCAACTTCAAATCGCTACCAATGTCTTATTAAAACTACGTATGTGTTTTAAATGGACACCTCAACCACCATCCTAGCTTCACACGTTAACTGCTCGCAAAATATGCATAGTTACTTCTATATTTCTTTCTCGCCTGCATATGGCCACTATACTCATCACTCTACTCTAAAGTCTTAAAAGAGTAAGTTTACAGAGATTCATCCGTAATTTTCTGTCGATCCACTATTCACATAGATAACATTTTACAAAATTTCAATTATGTAAGCAAACATTTAGTTGCATCATAAATGTTACCTGGTTACCAAACCAAATTTTTAGACATTTTTCCCATCAACAAGATTCTTATGTGTTTTTTCCACAACAGAATATTAATGTTGAACGAAGGTCTTCTTCAAAGAAGTTTGTAATCCAGAGCAGAACAGCTGTTCACAATCATTCTTCATATTTTATACTGTAGGTACTAGGGTTTTGGCCAAGTAACTTAGCCTTTATCAGTAGTTGTGGAAAAGAAGGAGTGTGCTCGCTATGTTGACTGTAGAATCCGGTTATTGTCATGGAGATAGTAGGTAATCAATAAATCATGGATGCTTCATGATGATTGCCCGGTTAAATTTTAAACGGTTTATTCCATTTTATTCTTCTAACATATCTGGTTAATTGTAACTCATCATCATCACTCATTGATTCAATATTTGTTTATTGAGTGTTGGTTTCCAACAGACTGTCCTCGTGACACTAGTTCTCGTGACTCGTTTCTAGTTCACTCTGGGCCTCAACGGAAGATCAGCGCTGGGTTGCCAAAGCGGCCTAGCAAACGTTGAGTTAGGGACCATTTTGTGGCTTACGTCAGGCACACACACAAATTGCCATAGTTTTTGTTTCTGTTTTAGTTTTTGATTTAGATCTCTTCTTGTTTGCTTTTTTGTTTGTGTGTCTTTTTTGTCTATAGTCCCAGAATAAATAATAGTTGGTATAGTCACGAATAAATGGTTTCTTTCTTTCTTTCTTTTAGTTCTTTCCATTTTGGCTCTTGCCATGTGATTACATCTCATCAATGCTTTATTAAATTAAAAACTAAAACCTGGTGCCGGTTGCCAGTTTACGGTCATCAGAATCAGACCACCTTTACTTGTAAATACCATTATTCCATGTACACAAAAAAAAAAAAATTTAGTACTAGCACCCAATCCTGTTGCATGTTAAACATGGGTACTTAAAGAAAGAAAGAAAGAAAGAAATAGCATTTATTTGTGTCAACAACATGAGTACAACAATATTGCACACTAAAAGACACACACACACACACAGAAACAAAGAAAAATAAAACTACTTGTCAACCCCTCTTACAATAATCAGATAGAATAAGTAGGAGGTAGTTACTAACCATCTCTCTGCATCATCTACATCATCTACTCTATTTGTAAATATTTTTAACCCCCAACGAAAAACGAAGGGGGTTATAAGTTTGACGTGTCTTTGTGTGTGTGTGTGTGTGTGTGTGTGTGTGTGTTTGTGTTTGTTGTGCTTGTGTCTGTCTGTCCCATCGTAGCTCCCGAACGGATGAACCGAATTCGTTTTTTTTTGTTTGAAAGGTGTATTTGTCGGGTGTCTTAGCTTTGTTTGATCAAAATCGGTTCAGCCGTTTTATTGAGTTGGGTTTTTTTTTAATTTGTACAAAATTAATTACTTGTTGAAAATATCAATATCTGCAGAAAGTCATTGAAAGTCAAGTCTCCTGAATAAAATATTTATTTTTCAATAATATAAATCCAACTTATCCAAATTTATATTATAGTAAGTACCTAGTTTTATATTGTTTAGCCTACTAACAAAAACCTTTATATTATTTGATAAACCTTGGTAGTACCCAGTCCCTATTGTTATGACAATGGATTGTTAAAAAACATGTTTAACCGTTTTGAAGCATTTTTGTTTTAATGTTTTTATTGGGTACTACTAAGTAGTTACTTTCACCTTCACCCCGATTATTCTTTATGCCAAACTGGACAAAGGTCTTTCGCAAGGCATGCCTCTCTGTCCAATATTACACCCTGTTAAAGCACAGATTTGATAAAAAAAAAAACAAATAAATGGCTGGACGTCAATTACATTTTGTTATAAACTAAAATGCGAGTCTGAATAGGTAAAATATAAAGCATAAAAAATATAAAGCATATAAACCATTCCCAGCAAATAATGCCCTTTTACGCTGCATAAAGCATTAGGCCTCTGAATCATATAATAGCTTTATGTATTGTTCTGTAATATTAAAATAGTCTGCCAATGTTATCCCGAACTGGCATAGATCCAACTGTTTCAGCCCATCAGCTGGCCACGTAAAGTTTGGCAGCATTGCAATAATCGAGTCTTTTATTCTTATTTCACCTCCAGACGTCGACTCACTTTCTATTCGACTAGCCGTGACTCTCTTACTAGTATTATTGAAATTCAATCTTACGTTTTAAATACCAAAACTGATACAATTCTAAATTAAGAAGAAATAAGCAGTTTGAAATGAAACCATATCTGGAGCAATCCTGAACAAAGAAGTGTTCGCGACGCGAAATTCGTCATCAGGGTATCCCAATGCACTGCCGGGTGCTATTTTCGTCGGAGCTCGGCCGTTCGCCTCTTGTGCTGCAGTGAAGACGTGGTAACTGACGCTCACGCCTGCGTGATCCGTTCTATTCGATGCAATAGTGAAGTGCGTTGACACTGGGAGTTGGGACATAACTGTAGTGTGGTGATTCATTATCGACAGTTGGTTTTCGCAAGGACTATCGTGTTTGTTCCGAGTGCGCTCATGCTCGATCCCCGACTCGTGTACCTTGGCAGCGGCACTTTGTGCTCGTATTCAGCTTGTCTTACCTTAAAAGGTGTAACCTCGGCTGAATTAAGCGCAGCTTTACTCAGTTTTGTGGTTGACATAGTTTTGTGTAATTTAAATGTCGTCCCGAACGAAACTTGACATACGAATTACGATTTACTATGAGAATCAAGTAGTGGTGATTTACATTTGATGGTTAGGTAGTGTTGGTTCGTGGTTTATATGAATTACTGTCGATTGGAATAAAACTCGAATGAATCTCGTTATTATTATTTTCGTCTCCTGAATAATTTTTAGCACAGTGTAGCACTATTATTTATTCTGTGGCATTAGTCCATTTTATCTTTAACATCAGGTGAGAACAAACCTCGATCGATATTTGAAAAAAAAATACACTCAAAAAACTGGTCACCCATTCAAAAACTGACCTCGCAGATCATTGCATTAACCTAAATGTGGAAAACGCGTTTTTTTTCTCTTAAAAACGCTTTTTCCCAGAGATGAGACCTAGAGCTAGTTCGAATTTTCGCCCACAAGAACCCCCCCCCCCCCCCGCCATATTATAGCTAATTTTATCGAAATCGTTAGAGCCGTTTTTAATAAAGTTATACAATTTACAAATATTGCTCTTTTTATAGTATAGGATATGAATTTACCATACAATCCTGGTTTGGCAGGCAGTACTTTACCTACCAAAGAGCAGTAACTAGGTTAGCAACAAAAATAACCATGGCATAATGACCGAGCCGTATCTATGACGCGCAAACAAGTGTTTCTCTCAATTTTACCGTCGTAAATTGACTTGCATTAACTGGGAAATGACAAATTAAAATTAATATGCCCAGTAAAAAAGATCCGCCTGTCCGTATGCCTATTTCAGGAGATCTGACTCAAAGGAATGAATTACATACTTCCGCTGCGTAAGGAAATTACAGCGAAGTTGTCTATTTTGAAACGAATTCATAAAAATCCATGCTGGAATATTACGAAACAAGAAAGACTCCCGTGAAGATAGCATCATGATTATTACTTTCAATTATTGTATAGAACGCTATGTAAAATCGTATAGTAGGTAAAGACAAGCCCTTTGCCTATTTTAAAATCGTATATAAAACATAATATTTTAATAATCTATCTATATATATATATAAAACAAAGTCGTGTTAGTTACACCACTTATGTTTCTGAACCGATTTGGCTGAAAATTGGTGGGGAGGTAGCTTAGAACCAGGAGATTGACATAGGGGGAAGGGGTATGAGGGGGGGGGGGGGGGTCACCGGGGGCTATCCGTGCGAAGCCGGGACAAGTCGCCAGTATTACAATAAAATAACATCCTACAGTCACATACATAGTCCTGATCCCACACTTGGATCCCCTGTGTCGTGGGTATCAGGAACTACGAATACCATGGTGCCCACAACACCCAGACCAGGAATAAATATTGGCAGACATTTGTCCCGCAACGGGAATCGAACTGAGATACGAGAGGTTGCTCGCATCTCAGGCGACTGCTAGCTCGCCACGACACAGAAGTTTTCAAAGTAAGTCCATCTTCGGCCATTATCGTCAAAACAAAGGACTATCAAAGTAAAAAAAAAAGACCTTTGTCTGTTATAAAGATATCTAATTAATAATAAGCTTTGTTGATCAGAATTATTCAACTATACGTATTTGAAATTGTAATTAGGCTTGAACACGCTTGACCGCGTCCAACGGTAGAGAGGAAGCTAAATGGTATAAATTATGATTGGATACCAGGCTCTTTTGTATTTTATTTGTAACCGCGTTATGCTCTGTAAACGACATGGTCTACTACGTAGTATTATTTATTTATGAATAAAAATAACATTAGTAGGTAAATTACATAAAATCATAAATGTCAACAACAAAACTAGAGTTTGCTGCGCGCTTAGGTAAAAACGATCATGGTTGTCAATATTACGTATTTTAATTTTATTTATTACAAGCAGCGCCCCGCGGTTTCACCCGCGTAAGTCGCGATCACGTGGGAATATCGGGACAAAAATGTGCCTATGTGTTATTCCGGGAGTCCAGTTATCTCCATTCCAAATTTCATCCAAATCCATCCAGATCCATCCAGTTTTACGTGAAAGAGTAACAAAGATACATCCTTACAAACTTTCGCGTTTATAATATTAATAGGATATAATTTTCAGAACTAGTTCGTTTCCCTAAACATGCAATATTAAGGTTGTTCCTCGTGGTCAGCTAGGCACGACAACGTCAATAGATGGCGCTGTTGCCAAATTTTGAAGTATTTTATGTATTTATGAATTAAAATGTGCATATTATGTCATAACACTAACGTTCACGCAAATGGTGGTTCATTTGCTATGTACCTAGCTATATTTCAGGTTATTTTAGTCTCTAGTTTTAACATACTTGTGCCGAGCAAATTCCGAGCAATATGAAAGCCTACTCACGCACACAGTCAAGGATATTATTGTATTAGAACTATAAGCTAATTTCGGCGCGCGAATTTCAAAATAGTTGGATTAGCGGCTTGGACTGTCGACTCAGAACTTCTGAACCCACGTTACTGCGTTCGATTCTATACTGCCTTTATTTTTTGTATTTTTTTTTTTTACTTTTTTTTTTGTAACCAGTGACTAGATCTCTCCACACTAAAACCACAGTACTGGGTTCGATACCAGACTATTTTTTTTTATAAATGTTTTTGTAATGATCTACAAAATACACTGATTCTGCTTCAGCCAATATTATGTTTGTGAAGTGAGTGTTGTGGTGTGTCCTTATTTCAAATCAAAAAGTAGGTACTCGATTCTTAACCGACCTCAAAAAATGGAGGAGGTTATCAATTCCAGAGTTTTTTATTATGTTTGTTACCTCATACCATTTACGTAACGATTACGAAAAAAAATTACATGATATACTTCCAGATTGGTGCCATTTTCATTAAAATGTTTTTCTGATGATGGAATCCATGAAGATTGAGGGAACTCCTCAAATATTATAGGCACACATATATCAATTTCGGTATTTTCAGCAACAAGTCAAGCATTTGCATTCAGAATGTTTTTTTTTTTTATACTACTAGAATGACGGAACATGCTGATGGCCCACCTGATGTTAAGCGGTAACCTCTGCCTATGAACAGTGCATTACCTCATAGGTCACGTCCACCTAGGACGCGCCTTATGTGGCATAGCACTGCGCCCGCCACCCTGAGACATAAAGGTGAAACGTCTCATGTGCCTGTAATTTCACCGGCACCCTTACCCTTCAAACCGGAACACAGCAATGCGAGGACTACTGCTTTGCGGCAGAAATAGGTATGGTGGTAGTACTTCCCCGGACGAACTCTTACACAAAAAAGCTCTACTACTACTATATTTCATGGGTGGCAACAATGGTGTCTCCTGCGATATCCGATTGAGCTGAAATTTGGCATACTCGTACCTATCTAGTTCCGATGACAGTACAATACTATGGTGAAAGCGAGCTGATCTGATGATGGAGACGGAACGTGGACAGCGGAACTCCTCGATGGATAATAGTAGACTGGCCGTGTTTAGGCTCATTTTCATCAGCACACTAATTTTATTAAGTCTTATACCCGGACTTGTAGTTAGCTTGTAGTTCCTGACTGCTAGCTTATTTCAGGAATGTATTATACTGGAAGAAAGCATTAGCAGAGTCAGTCGTGGGAAGCAATGGCGGCGATGAGCTCACCACTTGTCACGTGTATTTCCCACGATGGTGCAACCCACAGTGAAAAGAGGCACATGAGAGGCTCTGCTTACTCTTTCGGGGAAAAAGGCGTGTGTCTATGTATGTATTTATGTTGTATTGGGTATAAACTCCTAGCTATGAAGTCGTTTTTCAGGGTTCCGAAAAAAAAAATACGGAACCCTTATGGATTCGTCATGTATGTCTGTCTGTCCGTGTATGTCACAGCCACTTTTTTCCGAAACTAATTTTCACACAAAAATAGAAAAAAACAATAAGTTTTTGGGGTTCCCCATACTTAAAACTGAAACACATTTTTTTTTCATCAAACCTGTGTGGGGTATCAATGGATAGGTCTTCAAAAATGATATTGAGGTTTCTAATATCATTTTTTTCTAAACTGAATAGTTTGCGAGAGAGAGAATGATAAAACTAAAAAAAAAAATATGGTGTACATTACCATGTAAACTTCCAACGAAAATTGTTTTGAAAGAGATCTAGTACGTAGTTTTTTTTAATATATCATAAGTTGTAAACCATCCAAGAACTTTTATGTTATGTTACTTGCTGCTACGGAACCCTTCATGGGCGAGTCCGACTCGCACTTGGCCGCTTTTTTTTCTGAAGATTTAGTTACTTTCAGCTTTTATTGATAGATCATCAACTGAAGTCCACGGCTGGGCATAGGCCTCCCCCATAATATAATGCACATAGAAACTTTATTTTACGCCGCATCAATGGCTATTGCTTTACAAAGCACAAGTAAGGCCGCACGTAGAAACTGTTCCCATCTATGGCACGGGGCAACCAAGTACCAGCTGCTTCGTTTTGACTCCTTACAGAGAAGAGCCATTAGCATCATCGGTGACCCCAAGCTCTCCGATACTCTAGAACCGCTTAGCCAACGCAGAGCTATCGGATCTCTTTGCGTGTTCTACCGCCTCTACAACGGGGAATGTTCTGACGAGCTTTCCGATCTCATCCTCGCATCGAGATTTTACCATCGCTCTTCCCGGCACTGTGACAAAGCTCATCCGCACATCATAGAACCCTGGGTTTCTCGAACGAGTCGTTTCTCGAGATCATTTCTTCCCCATAAAGTACTATTATTTATTCTGTGCCTACAAACTATGGAATGAGCTTCCATCTGAGGTTTTAACGCTTGGTTACGTACGACATGTTTTATTTCATGAAAAATGGTCATAAATTCCTTCAGGGTAGGCAGCGCATCGACAATTACCCCCGGTGTTGCCGGTGTCTATAAGCGACGGTGACCACTTCACATCAGAAAGCCAATTCTCGTAATAAAAAATAGTCAAATTAAAGTTCGGATCATGTTACGATCGAGTGTCGATGTCACAAACGTCAAAAATGGTATTCTGCTCACCTGACAATACAACACGGAATGTGATTATATCGAAATGTGACTGTAACTTGAATGTTTCAAAGTTCTGAGAATTCTCTCTTTCACTCTTTACAATTATTATATAGCACTATCCTACTCTAATATATGGTCGCAAGAACCGAAAGTAGATTATCTTGTTATTGTGAGGGAGCAGAATACCAATTTCTCAGTCAATTTACAATACAATCTCGTTTCGGTCAACTTGCAGTGTGGTTATAAAATAATTAAGAGAATTGGGCTTCAGGCCGTATGCTAGTTTGCCAATTCGTATCATAAAAAATAAAAAAAAACTGCCAAGTGCTAGTCGGACTCTAGCACGAAGGGTTCCATACAATAACCTAAAATAAAAATAAAAATTACACGCAAATGTACCAGCCATCACCCAATCACGCAACAGGGGGACAGATCCAACTTTTTTGTTCTAACTGTCACCTTAGGGGGGACAGATCAGTGTGACAAATGGGAATAATTCGTCGCGCTCCATTTCCATTATTGTGATGTCTTGAGTTTGAGAAATAAAGCCGACGAAGTAACAATTCTTCATTGAGGAAATCCGCAGTTGACCCTATTTTCAACAAGACTTTTTTTTTTTTTTTTAAACATTTATAGACCTTTGTTTGTGCACGATCTCACCTGTTGGTAAGTGACGATGCGGCCGAAGATGGAGCACAAAGGTCTAGAAGGCACCTATTCACTCTAGCCTTGAAGAGGTCCAGATTATAGTTGAGTTAGTAATTAATTTTGTAAAAATAAAAAAATAAACCCAACGCTGAACGGCTGAACCGATTTTGATCAAACAAAGCTAAGAACACTCCCGAAAAATACACCTTTCAAACAAAAAAAAACGATTTCGGTTCATCCGTTTGGGAGCTACGATGGGACAGACAGACACACACACACACAGACACGTCAAACTTATAATACCCCTTCGTTTTTCGTCGGGGGTTAAAAAAGAGGATAACCCATTCAATAAAAATTAATTATATTATTTTTAATTTCGAGGCCTTTGCGACTTGCGAGACAATGAGGGAAAGGATTGTATTTCAAAAAGGCTAATTCTCCTTAAAAAAAAGATTGTTAATTTGTATTACACTATGTATAAAATATTTATCTTTTTTATGTTTTTTTATTTATCTTCACTATTATTTTGTATTTTTTAACCCCCGACGAAAAACGAAGGGGTGTTATAAGTTTGACGTGTCTGTGTGTGTGTGTGTGTGTGTCTGTATGTCCCAACGTGGCTCCCGAACGGATGAACCGAAATCGTTTTTTGTTTTTGTTTGATAGGTGTATTTGTCGGGAGTGTTCTTAGCTTAGTTGGATCAAAATCGGTTCAGCCGTTTTATTTCGTTCGGGTTTTTTTTAATTTTTACAAAATTAATTCCCTGTAAATATGTAAACTTTGTTGTTTTGTTTGTTTGTTTGTTTGCCAAGCTGCGGTGAAATGGCTAGTACAGTATAAACACAATTACCTACTAGTAATAAATTAGTGCTTAGGAACGTACCATCTGGACTAGCGCCTAGAAAGGAATGGAATCGCTTCGAAGCGAATGTCATTTGGCTAGGCCGGCTGATATGCATTGCATGCAAATAATATTATGGAAATTAAAAAAAAAAGTGGCCAAGTGCGAGTCGGACTCGCCCATGAAGGGTTCCGTAGCAGCAAGTAACATAATATCAAAGTTCTTGGATGGTTTACGATTTATGACGTATTAAAAAAAACTACTAACTAGATATCGTTCAAACCAATTTTCGTTGGAAGTTTACATGGTAATGTACATTTTTTTTTTAGTTTTATCATTCTCTTATTTTAGAAGTTACGGGGTTGGGGGGGGGACTTTTTACCACTTTGGAAGTGTCTGTCGCGCAAACTATTTAGTTTAGAAAAAAGTTATATTAGAAACCTCAATATCATTTTTGAAGACCTATACATAGATACCCCACACCAACAGGAATGATGAAAAAAAAAATGAGTTTCAGTTCTAAGTACTAATACTTAGAACTGAACCCCCATTTTTTTTTGTTTTTTTAATTTTTTTTGTGAAAATCTGAATGCGGTTCACAGAATACATCTACTTACCAAGTTTCAACAGCATAGATCCTATAGTTTCGGAAAAAAGTGGCTGTGACATACACGGACAGACATAACATGTCATAGTAAGATGAACTCTTGTCTTCTAAGCAGGAGGCAAAATGTTCAATACCCACCCTGGGCCTGCATATCTGAATCTTCCGAAGACCCTAACTCGCAATTATAATGAATAATACCCCTAGGAATCATTTCAACGAATTTGTTTGAAGATTGTAGTTTCACCTGCCTACACAGAACTGACTTCGACTGAAACAAGGCAATTTTTTTTTTTTTTTTAAATATTGAATGAGCGAAGCGAGTTCTCTGATTCAACTTGGAAGAATTGGCATTTGTATGTATGTATGTATGTATGTTTGTCCGAGCATAACTTCCGAACCGTTAATCCGATCTTCATGAAATTTGATTGGGAGGTGATAGTATTGGTACAATTTGTTGGTAAGGTTATGAGCTATATCGGTCGGGGGGTTGTTGAGATATTGGGGTCCAAGAGGAGGTAAAAAAAAGTGAGAATATCAGATCAAATGTGGTGTCATATGAAAGTTCCTCGCTTCGACATTTCAAAACTTTTTTAGTTTTTGAGATGTTAGGGTAAATCAAAAATGTAAAAAAACAAAACCTCTAGGGTACTTCCACTAATCCTACAACGCTGTTTTTTTTACGTTTGTAGATTTTATGATACAAATACTGGGAAAAGTCTAAAATTTATGAATCTTGAAACTTGTAGGTACCTATACTCTATAAAATAACAACCAGTGTATAACATTCTTTGTTGACCTCCCGTTTCTAGGAATTTGAACGACGTTGAAGGTCTAACTTTTCGAACCACATGTGGATGTACATAGATATTTTTTTCGAAATAAATAAGGTAACCTTCCTAAACCGTGTGTATTCGTGAGGTCTCAGTTCAAAAAACCTTGTGCGTAAATATATAGGTAATTATGATCAGCTAGTAGTATTTAATTTAATTTTTACGTAATTAAGATAATATTATATGTGTCTGTAATTTCTGTCTAGTTGTTTGTAATTTAATTTTCTCCCATTATTTATACAAAGTTCATATGTAGAGACCTTGCAATGCATTGCGGCCTCCGGCTGTCTGGCTGATTCGCATACACATGTCCAATCCTAAATGTTTGTTTTTCTAATATTTTCTATCCGAGCTAATTATGATATGACAGATCGAAGCGGCAACAGCGCTTAGCCGGCGTAAGTCACGAGCTGACAACGTCGCGTGTAAGAGACTTGTAACTGTTGTCTAATCTGCGGCTATGTGTGTTACACTGTCAGTGTACACCCACACACTGACATAAATGAACTAAAATTTCGATGTTATTTTCGCTATTAATCCACTGTTTTCTTCAACCAAATATGTGTTGACGCAAATAATGACCAATATAAAAGCCAACAACAGTCATTTCAGTGTAAAATTATACTCTGTTTGCCCATATTTGTGCTAATACGTTTGTATGGAAAAGCGACCACCTTAAATATTTCGTATAGGTAAATTTGATATTATTTATTATATTATTTTGAGTAGAATACTAGTTGTTTCCCTTAAACTTGAAATATCGCGAATCGTGCCTTCAGCTATCAGCTCGTCCAAAACGCGTGAAATCCATTTCTACGGCAGATCACTTTTATCCAAACCACGGCCTAACACAGAATAAATAATAGTACAAGCACTGACTTACCACAGAAGAAGTACTGGCTACTACTACAGAATAATTAATAGTTGCTGTTAAATACATCGACCCTGAAGAACGGAACGAAGCGTTCCGATGGTCACATAACAATCCATATTTGGTGTATGGACAGTATGCATTGAATATAGAAAGGTTCTATCCGATAACAGGATGCTTTCCAATAAAAACGTGATTAGATTACATGAGGTAACAGGAACCAGTTTTGGAGAATAAATTAATAGGTAATCTTGGAAGTTTGGGACGAAAGTGTTTGAGACTGAACTTGAACTGTCGTATCTTAGTGTTTGACAGGAAATATGAGAACAAAAATACGAAGAAGTGAAATCTAAACTAGAATATGGAATGGGCGGAGTCTACCAAGAATAGAACAATAGCTGCATGAAAGTGCCAGCGCTATTGCTCACTTGAACCCGGGAAGAGAGGAGGTATAGATTTTAGCCGCTAGGCCGCTAGGAAGTAACTGACGTAAGCGACAAATGATAAAACTTTGGGTTGCTTCTAAAGTAGCAAATATAGAAAATAAATTACGTATAATTAACTAAGTAATGTGATTACCTGCTGAATAGTATACAAATTTACGCTTAATATTTTCTCTAATCGAAGGAGGGACCTAAAACGGGATTTAGGAGGGCCTGTTTCAAAAAATAAAGCTCGAAAAAAGTCGAGAAAAGTTTCACCAATCGTGTTTCTTGTCTATGATTTAATTAGATTACATTCTCAAGTAATTACTAAAGTAATTACATTAAGTTTGTAACCTTTACTGTTTGAGTGAGCATGTAACGCAACGACTCCAAAAATTTAACATATCGTCTTAATAGTATGTGGTAAACTGGTAATAGATCAGCTAAGTTCTAGAAGAGATTGATGCAAAAAAAGGCAAGATGCAACGAAAGGCGTGGAATAGCCTATGCACTACTTGAATAAGTACTAAAATTGCATTGATTGCCCATCAATTTGCCCCCTAGCGAATGAACAAAGAACATCGCGTGAGGTGCGCACTGCCTCAATGGCTATGTAAGAGGTTCTTGACCCACATGTTTGGATGTTTTTTTGTTACTAGATAAAACCGGTTGTTTTTATCGTAAAACTGATCCCGTACACAAAACAGCAGTGCAAGTACGTAGGACTCGATAGGCCTCGATTAGATAAATTTGACAGTTATTCTCGAAAAAAATAGCTTTTTACCGAATCGAATCGATGTCGAAAGTACTTTACCGTCGGTAAATAAACTCTAAAATTTTAACGAATAGGGAAATGCATGGTCCAAACGTCATATTGGCAGTTGAAATCGATAGCGAATTCTATAAGATTGTGGGCCCAATCGAGTCAGTAGGGGGCTTATTCTCTATGATATGACCAAACGTAACAGAACGAGGGCTCGTTACGATAACGGCGTGGAATCATCGTTTAATCGTATTCTTTATGCCAATGTCAGATTTCATAAACGCGACTAGGCGCGTCAGAAGCGTGTTACGAACTGCCATAATAACAAGCTTCAATTTTCCGCGTTTTGTAAAACATGGACGAAACGTGGTTTAGTTTTTTCATAAAAAAAGGTAAGCAATAACAATAAGCACCAAATTTGTGTTGTAATATCATATTTAATACTGTAGGTATCTCTACAATTAATATAGTACCTATGACTATTGCTTTGGGTTGAGGATAATTTGCTGTCATTGCAATGACAAAAAAAAACACATTTTAGCGCAAATATCTCTAATTTGCTGCAAATCCCCTGGGCAGCCAGGACGTAGGACGAACGTGTCAATACTCAAGGAACTCAAGATAACTACTAGGCTTTCCTCCATCTGCCTCCAGCGAGTCCATGAGTATTTTGCTCATATAGTACGGAAAGGCAGAGACAACTTATAGAAGCTCATTATCACTGGCAAAATCGAGGGAAAGAGGCGACAAGGCCGTTGCCCGTTGCGTTGGTCGATTCAAAACTCCACAAAGTCGTGCAGCTCGCTGGCGACAGATTTCATTGGCGCAACATCATCCGGCAGAAAGTGATCCATGGATCACGAACATCAGCATTCAGGAATAAGACGCGAGGAGGATCTCTAATTTAATTCCTAATAATAAGCCGAACAATTCATTCAGGGTGTTCTCAATATTCAAAAATTCCTCTATGCAGCGACCATAGAAAACAATACTACGTGTTCGTGATAGGGAACAAACTTGAAATAAATTGCAGTTTTAAAATAGTTTATTAGAATTCTTTATAGATTACAATTTTGACAGTGAAAATACCAGTAATGTTCGTCGACCGACTCCCTAGCTTGATTCATAGCGTCCTTTTTCCGGCTTCCCATTGGTTGACTTTTTTGACATCTGTCATTGCGTCCGGAAACTGTGTTCCGGAGCTGCGCGGCGTAGACATCTTCCCGGCCGTTGAAAGATCTAGAGCTTCTTTCAAGATTCATTGCTATCGGAAGTAGGCAGTAGAACCAGGCGGTTGAGTGCTCGCTTTATAGTGCCATTGGCTGTAGCTATGTCCGCTACTCTAGGAATCTGATCGGAGCCAATGTAGAGCCGACTGACTCTGCCAAGGCGCCAGCATAGCGGCGGGACGTTGACTTCCTTTATCAGGACTAGGTCATCGAGTTTGAGCTCTCTGCACTTCACTTGCCACTTAGTCCTCTGTTGTAGCTCAGCGACGTATTCTGAAGACCATCTCCGCCAGAAGTGCTGCTTGGCTTGCTCTAGCCGCTGGAACCGATCGAGGCGGTGTGTGCTGGAGTCCAGGTAGCTTGTTGAAGGGATTGCCATCATTTGTCTACCGATCAGAAAGTGAGCGGGGGTAAGGGACTGGAAGTCGTTGGGTGACGGGCTCAAAGGACATAGAGGTCGGCTATTCAGGATAGCTTCTATCTGTGTAAATACTGAGGTCAGTTCCTCAAACGTTAGGTGAGATTGACCTAGAGTTCTTTTAAGGTGAAACTTTGCTGATTTGACGCCGGCCTCTGACAGACCGTTGAAATTTGGAGCGTATACTGGCGAGAAGCGAAACTCAATGCCACGGCGTGCAGCAAAGTCACAGATAGAGTTACTATTAGCCAGTAGAAAGTTGCCAATTTCTTTAGCGGCAGCTACAAAATTTCGACCATTGTCACAGTGAATTAGCTTAGGCATTCCTCTACGAGCAATAAATCGTTTTAATGTTAGTATGAAGGCATCTTTGGTTAGTTCGCTTACCACTTCTAGGTGTAGGCACTTATACCTAAAGCATACGAAGATGCAAAGATAGCATTTTGTTATCTTGCACCCTCGACTCTTGCGATCTGTTATTAGGAAAGGACCGGCAAAGTCAGTGCCAACAGTACTGAAAGGAAAGTCAGGCTCTACTCGATCAGAAGGTAAGTTTCCCATTATGTTAGTCATCGTGTCGCCTTTGAAGCGGCGACAGACGACACAGTTTCGTGCGACGTCTCTAGCTAGCTTTCGAGCTCCGATAGGCCAATAGCGCTCTCGGATAGAGGCAAGTAGAAGTTGGGGCCCAGCATGCAAGAGACGTGCATGTTCTGATTGAAAAATTAGTTTAGTTAGGTAGTGATCAGACTTCAAAACAATAGGATGTCTTTTTTCATAAGGGTAGGCAGAGGTGTCAATACGGCCTCCAACACGAAGAATGCCTGAAGCGTCGATGAATGGATTCAACGAGCAGAGATGAGTACTTGTTTTGAGAGATTTCTTTGATTGTAGAGAATTTATCTCTTTAGAAAAGGATTCATTTTGAGCTATTTTAGTGAGAACATCCATGGACCTTTCTAGTTCATGAACTTCTAGTGTTCCCGTTAGCTTATCATTGGGATTTTTACAATTGTGCGAAAATCAAAAAATCTGGGCATAGACTCTTTGTAGAGTAGATAATTTGGAATATTTTTGGAAGTTGAGGTTAGGTACCGAAGGTTCATCCTCCGCCACCAAAGCGGGCATCGCTTTTAATTCAGGTAAGTCCTTTATCTTTTCGGCTGACATGACTGGCCAAGACGACTCTGGCTGTTTGAGGAAGGACGGCCCATGCCACCATAGATTCGCGTCTTTGACTTCTTGGGGGTCCACCCCTCGTGAAGCAAGGTCTGCGGGGTTTTCAGCAGTAGGAACGTGGCGCCAAGCTGCGGGATCCGTAAGCTCGAGTATGGCGGCCACTCTGTTAGCTACAAAAGTTTTTGTTTTATTAGGTGATTTTAGCCAGCCTAGTACTACACTGGAGTCAGTCCAAAAAACGCAGCGCTTTATGTCAAGTCTTAGGGCCTTTATGACGGCTGAACTTAATTCAGCACCTAGGAGAGTACCACAGAGCTCTAAGCGAGGGATCGTGCAAGCTTTGATAGGAGCTACACGTGCTTTGGCACACAATAAGCTAACTTGCACGTTGCCATCCCTGCCCAAAGATCTGAGGTAGATACAACTTCCATAGGCTAGCTGTGAAGCGTCACAAAAACAATGAAGTTCAATATAGCTTGTGTTCTCGGCTAGAACTTGTCTTGGGATATGTAGAGACGATAAAGTATTAAGTTGCTGGCTGAATCTTTGCCAAGAAACTTGGATGGAATACGGAACCGCTTCATCCCACTTGATTTTTTCTGCCCACAGTTTTTGTAGTAGAATTTTAGCCCTAATAGTGCAAATGGACAACAAGCCAAGCGGGTCAAAAATTTTAAAGGTTGAAGACAACATTCCTCTCTTTGTGAAAATAGTGTCTGGTGAATAGTCGAGAGGAAAGTGAATCTCATCGGTTTTAGGGGACCAGCCAATGCCCAGGATACTTGTAGCATTGCTGATAATTAGATTGGATTCATCATGGTTGATAGAGTCGTGAGGTAGGAGATTAGGTAAGTTAGAGCGATATTTTCTGAGTGGAAAGCAGCCTTTAGCCAATTCATCAGAGACAGAGCCCTGAATCAGACGTAGCTCTTCTTCGGTATCTGCACCTGTCAGTAAATCATCGCAGTAAAAATCCATTTGTATAATAGTTTTGACTCTAGGGTTGTCACATTCTTCACCAATCTGCCAAATGCATCTGGTGCTGAGAAAACTGGAACTAGCAAAGCCGTAGGTGATCGTATTGAGCCTTAGAGTGCGCAAATTTTCATTCTCATTGTCACGCCATAGTATGAGCTGTAAGTTACGATCAGACTCTCTCACGTTTGCCTGTCTGTACATCTTTTCTATATCTCCAGTTAGAGCATAGCGGTACTGACGAAATTGCAGAAGGATGTTAAACAAAGAATCCTGGATTGACGGGCCTACCATTTGGAGGTCGTTGACCGATAAGCCCGATGTAGTGGCTTCAGAAGCATTGAAGACTACTCTGAGTTTTGTAGATTCACTTTTTAATCGCATGACTGGATGGTGAGGAAGAAAGAAGGAGTTAGGGGGTTTAGGCTCCGTAGACTCTGAGAGGTGACCAAGATCGGCGTACTCATGAATGAAGTCCGAGTACATTCCCTTTAGCTCTGGATTTTTTCGGAAGCGGGTTTCAAGATTGAAAAACCTTTTTCGAGCTATGAAGTAGGATTCACCCAGACAATCTAGTCCATCTTTCAGTGGAATACCTACACAAAAGCGGCCATCACTTTCTCGGTGAGTATTGGAGAGAAAGAGCTTTTCACAAAGCTGTTGTTCCTCTGATTGAGGCTGGATCTGGGGGACATTTTCTAGGTCCCAGAATTTGGATAGCTCCTGCTGGATGTCAGTAGGATTATCTTCATTTCGAAGAAAATTACAAATTGTAGGCTTATTAGGTGGAGTTCGACTCTGATTAGGCACAGGACCTGCGATGAGCCATCCAAGCTTAGAGCTCCGAAGTTTAGGGTTATTTGACCCTAGGGAATGCTGTTTAGGACCTATCAAATCCCAAAACAGATCAGAGCCGATAAGCATGTCAATAGGGGATGGTTCGTTGAAGCTGGGGTCTGCAAGTTCGAATTCCTTTAGGTTTAGTGATCTAATGTCAAAAGAATGCTTAGGTAAGTCATCCGTTATAGTTTTCAACACTAGGCAGATCATTGTAACTTGGAAGGATGTTGTATTGGATTGAAGTTGGATAGCACAGCGTTCTGGGCTTAGCTTTAGGGGGCTGTTACCAATAGTGACGATACTGACATTTGATGGCTGAGAAGTTAAGTTGAGTCTTTGCTTTACACTTTCTGTGATAAATGACGATTGGCTTCCGCTGTCTAGTAACGCTCGAACACTAATGGTTTCATTAGTGTTAGGATTAGTTAGTCGCACCTTGGCAGTGCATAATAAAATTTCAGGTGCCGTCAAAGCAGACATAGCAATAGATGTAGTAGATGGGCTAGGGGTAGAAGAAGCTGTATTGGGCAAATGTAGCAAAGAGTTATGCCTTTGCTTGCATGAGCGACAAGAACCAGGGAGCTTGCAAGCTTGTATATCGTGGCCTGGTCTCAAACAATTGGGACACAGTTTCAAGGATGCCGCAGTGGAGATTCTATCTTCAGGACTCTTAGACTTGAATGTGGTGCAGTCATAAATGCGATGTTTGCCTGTGCACACAACACACTCAAAAGTTGATCGAGAAGGAGTAGTTTCCTTAGACGCAGCAACAAGTGCTCTAGATTGTGTCTTCGGTTGGTTTGTGTATGGCGGACCTTGTTTGTTGGCCGCTGGTCTGTCAGTTTTGTTACGATTTACAGTTTCTAAAACGTCTGCACGATTTTTCAAAAACGAGAAGAAGTCATTGAGTGTAGGTATTTCAGGTAAATTATTTCTGTGTTCTTCCCATTTGAATATAGTACTGTTGTCTAACTTTGCCGATAGGTTATAAATGATTAGGATATCCCACTTGTCAGTGGGTAGTCCTAACGTGCTGAGGGCACGTAGATTTTTTGTAACATGATCTATGATGAATCTGAGAGACTTGTCAGTTTCACGAACAGACTCGATGCTGAATAGGGACTTTAAATGATTGTTTATTAGTTGTCGTTTGTTATCATAGCGGTTGCAGAGGAGTGACCAAGCTTCATGGTAGTTTCCATCAGATACTTCAAGGTTGCTAAGTACTCGAGCCGCTTCACCCTCCAAATAGGAGCTAAGATAGTAGAATTTGTGAATATTTTTGATTCTTAGATTGTCATGGATTAAAGAAGAATATATTTCCTTGAATTCTAACCATTTGTAGTAAGTGCCATCAAATTTAGGTATATTTATAGTAGGCAATTTGAAACCTAAATTTAAGCCCTCATGCTCATGATGATGACAGTCATTGGAATGCGAACAGCTTGAAACATTACCTTCTTCGTGCTGGGAGGGTGAGCTGTGCGTTTTAATAAAATCTTGAGCAATAGAAATGCAAGTATCGAATTCATTTTCTACCAAGTCACGAGTAGCTAATTCAGTGTCTTGATTAGGCTCATTTAGTACCTCTATTCTGCTCTGCAACTCGTCAAACTCAATGAGTAACGCTTCCATTCTAGATAACTTCATCGCAAGCTTACTAACTTCAACAGAAGAAATGCTTTCGAAAGTTACTAATAAATCTAAGTACACTTTGAATTTAGTAACGCGTCCCTTGATGGACCCACGCTTTGCAGTTAGATCTTTGAGATTCATATCTGAAGTCATTGCGATGAAGTACCCAAAACAACAAGTAAATTAGCCAAAAAGGTATACGATACGCTCCTCGTTTCGTAGTCCAGCACGCAGGCGAGGTCCGGCTTCTTGTCAGAGAAACGGGCAGTCAGCTAAGCGGTGCAAGCATGCAAGGTCACGCAGTATGTAGGCGCATGCCAGGCCGTTGCACTCAATAGATCTTTCGCTGAAATCAACGTCAGAACAACTAAACAGCTGACCGTGGCAAGCATGTAGCGAAGGATGGAGGAGAATATTTATTTTAGTCACTTTGATAAGTAGATTTGAGTTGACACTTAGTAAAATACTAGGGATAATTGCTGTCTATGTTAGCCTTAGCAAGTAAATAGACGAAATTAAATTAACATTTAGATTTATGGTTGTGCTCGATTGGGTGTTTGCAAAATCGCTAGGTGAAATTCTAATTTTAGACAAAATGCTTGTAAGTATAAGTGCTCTGTCGGTAGGTATGTAGTTTCGACGAAACTTACAGTGAAAACACAATGTTTATGTGTGGAAAGGCTTCAGCTTGCAAATTACCTGAGGATGATTAGGCAAAATGCTTAGCGCTAAATCCGTAGGCACTGTCACTTGCACTTGGGGGTAACTAGGTATCTGTAAACTACCTAGATATGATTTAGAAAAATCACCTAAAACATTATACGAAATGAACACTGAGCATTAACACAGATAGAAGAGGAGAGAACTAGGAAGACTGATAGGAACGGGCTCACATTACGATGGTGGGCAAATGCACGTAGGTCGGTGTCCAGGTATCCACATCTGTAGGCATCCACCGCTGAGTAGGTGGCTCTATGACGTAGGCAGGCACCTCCAAATGCGCCTCACGAGATAGGTAGGCAGCAGGCAGGTACGTGATTTGACCCCCTGGATCCGTTGGTCTTCGCTTCTCCGCTCTAATTGTCTCACGGCGCGGCGCGGCTTATTCTCTTCGTTTATGATTATGCACGGACTTGCAATTGTTAGCAAGTCGTGTCCTGTCACGGTCGCCAATTTTGTTCGTGATAGGGAACAAACTTGAAATAAATTGCAGTTTTAAAATAGTTTATTAGAATTCTTTATAGATTACAATTTTGACAGTGAAAATACCAGTAATGTTCGTCGACCGACTCCCTAGCTTGATTCATAGCGTCCTTTTTCCGGCTTCCCATTGGTTGACTTTTTTGACATCTGTCATTGCGTCCGGAAACTGTGTTCCGGAGCTGCGCGGCGTAGACACTACGTATGCAGCGATCTAGAATCTGCGGCTGAGAGTACAAAGTACGTTATATATTGGCTGAGCGCAGAGTACATTATATGTTGGCGCTAAGCAATCCTAATTTGATGATGTACTAAGAGTCGTTCAGAAACTATTCATGTGTGATTTGGTTTATCTTACCTATATATCTTTTTACTCTAAGTTTTATATAAAATGAAATTTGTAAAAGATATGGTTGAGCAATTCTATAATTCAAAATATACATACTTATGTTGAAGATTAGAAACAAAAAATTCAAATCGTTTAAACCAATAATTTTCCGAAAGGAACGGATGCATGATTTCGAATCACGTGAAATCAAGTATAAAGTCAAAGTATTTTGCTGGTGTAGGGCATAGACAACCTATTATTATGTCATACGGAATACAATTTTTCACTATCTTAACGTGGTTTGTTTACAAACGTTGCGTTTAGAACATGTTATGACGTCACACGTTATTGGCAAGGAATCTTTTAGGTCAGCGAATAACCACCCTATCGCTTGTCAAATGACAACTCTGACGTCCATTGACATAAACATTTAAGGCGCTTTAAGTTCACAAAGTTTCTACGAACATTTTTGTATGAGGCGAATAAGGCAAGCGCACGCTCTGATACCGTGTTTTTGTGTATAAAATAAAACCAACCAAGTACGAGTCAGACTCGCGCACTGAGGGTATCGCAGAAACCTGTAGGTATACACATTTAGATCGGTCAGTATGGGAAAGTCTGAAACTATACAACCACGAACGAACGAACCATTTCATCGATTTAAGTAACAAGAAAAACTGCATTCATACATATAAAAAAAAACTTGTACTCAGCAAGGTAATCAAACACGGACGTTTGAAAAATAAAACTTACACTATTTATTAGATATCGATTGTGTAGGTCCTAAGCAGTAAATGTTACTATGAAATTATGTTGTTTTTTTACTAATATCGGTGATAATATAGTTCCTAAGAAGAGATCTTCGCATGTCTTATAGTTTCAGACTTTCCCATACTGACCGATCTAAATGTGCCACCCTGTTTAAGTTAAAGTTATGGTATTTTTATTGCTAAATGAAATTATCATGAGGAAAGGGGTAATAAGTTTAAATTATTAAAATTATCTTTATTATATGATGTAACTAAAAATTTATGCTTTTCGCAATTTTTCCTTTATATGTGCAATAAGACGTTGCTTTGTACCAAATTTCAAGATTCTGAGTCCACGGGCAGTACCCTGTAGGTTTTGATTCCATTGCGAGTGTCGAAAATTTGCAGCATAAACGGCTGTATCTTTTGATTGCGTTGGCTTAGATTCTAAGCCTTAGAAGTTTGATTTTTTCACAGCTCTCAGGGACAGTAACCAGTATTTGATATGAATTTAGTCAGATACCTTTACGCGTTCCTGAAAAAAAAGTCTTGACAGACAGACGGACAACAAAGTGATCCTAGTTTTGCCTTTTGAGGTACGGAACCCTAAAAATTATATAAAAATGCCCTTTAGAGATTTGTTAAATTTTGTTGATGATTTCACTTACCTAATAATTAATAAGTTGCCAAATGCTTTCAAAATTAAGGCGTGTAAGAAGTAGGTAAGTCTAAAATAGAATTTTAATTTTAAAAAGGTTCTTTTATATGTTTTTTTATCATGTGAAGAAATTCAAATAGTTTACAGTAGTAGAATACAATACATTACACACACATTACACATTAATTAAATTCATTTTGTTCTTTTTGCAAACTGTAAGAACTCATAACAAAAACTTAAAAATTCTGGAGCTAAATACTTGACATGCTGTATCTATTAAATATCATGACATGCTGTGAACCTATTGCGCCTTAAGCTGGGAATGTCAGAGTTTTTTGAATGTTATGTTTTTTTTTAGTTGTTTGAATGTCAGAGAATCACGGTCAGACGTGCCGTCATCTTTTTCTTCTTCTTTTCTTCATAAAATGGTTTCTGAGGAGTGCTCCAAAATCAGATTACACGCCGAGCAAATATTTATGCGCAAGCCAAGGGTCATGTCAGAAAATTCGACGTCAGTATGAATCTTACGGAAGTTTGACGACTTGACTATGTATACAAATATAATTAAATAAATCACTTGACATTGGCTAAATTGTTGCAAATAATGCACAAAAGCCATTACCTAAGTTAAGAAGAAAAGGAGACTTTTAGAGGAAAAATTGTTATCTATCTCTTCAGAAGATTGGCGCAAAGGTGTCAATTACGCCATATAATATGAGAAGGAGTTTTTAACGAGAGAAAAAGCAATTGACCGTCCTCTGGATGAATTTATTATTAACACAAATGAGTCGTCATCATCATTATTACTAATCTGCGGTGTCAAAATAATATAAATTTGTGTATGACTATAATTTTACTCTGAAAAATAGTGTCCTTACTAAAACTAAAGAAATAACCCGTTCAAATGTACGACAGTGTACGAATCATTATGACGTGCGGCTACTGTCGGATATCAGTTGCGCTCTTCAGGGCAAACGAAAACAGTCGATCGGACTTATATTTTGGGTACAACTGTACCTACATAGATATATATTTTGTATTATACTTACCTACGTATAAAAAGCCCAGAACACTCTAAACAAATATCTGCAAATCATAAATATATTTGTTCCGAGGCGGGAATCGAACCCGCAACCTCCTGTGTCACCGGCGAACCTTCACCCGCCGCGCCACAGAGGTCACCAAAATCGCAAAAATATGGGCTTCTTTTGTACGGGAGCCTATCTTTTTATTCGACCTCTGTGGCGCGGCGGGTGAAGCTTGGCCCGCGACGCAGGAGGTTGCAGGTTCGATTCCCGCCTCGGAACAAATATTAAAAAATATCTATCTATGTACCTAATATATTGTATTAAGTATATCAGTTATCTAGTACCCATAATACAAGCTCTGCTTAGCTTGGGGCTACATAGATAGATAGATAGATAGATTAACTCTTTATTGTACACAAATAACACACAGAAATACAAAACATAACTCAATAACAAAAGAAATAACAGAAATGTACAAATGTAGATAAGGTTGTGTGAACTGTCCAGCAATATTTATTTATTTATTTTATTTTATTCGAGGAGGTTGGCTCGTAAAGTTGCCGAGTGAAAATACGATGCGGTTGTCTAATATATTTTAATGGGATCACAGTACAAATTCCTCGTTAGATTCATGGGTAGTAAGAACAGATCATTTAGATTTTAGATTATTTTTTCATCTAGAACCTTCGTAGGGCTTGCTCAACTTCAGGGTGTCCTGGTTTCACATGATCGACGCTAACCTCGTGATTCCTGCCTGCCAAGGTTATGGTCGTGGGTCTTCTGGCCAAGATCTTATAGGGCCCAGTGTAAGGTGGTTGAAGGGAGCGTCTTACCGTGTTGTCTCTCAGGAATGCATGTGTAGCCGTCGGCTAATGAAAAGATAGGTTCCCGTACAAGAAGAGCCGATATTGGTGACCCCGACGAGATATCGGGGTAGGTACTCAGCGAGCAGCTGCTCGAAACGTTAGTTCCCACAGGTAATTACCACGATATGGCTAGTGAATGGTGTCCTCCGCTACCTATATCCCTTCTATTAAAATAACAGCCACTTCTCGAGTCACCCGAAAGAGACGAACAAAATCTTCTTCTGGAAGTTCCAGGGGACAGTTTGTGTCTCTGAGACGCCGCTTCCGAATACGCATCACATTGTGATGCTGTTGCCGTTCTTCCTCATCACCCAGCAATAAAATTATATGTCCTAAATCCATTTTTGGTAATGATCGATAGCTTATCGGGCTTTTTAGAGGTGTCGGTAAATAGATGAGCTCGACAGCGAAAATTAGCGATCTCAACTGTCAAAACTACGTTCCGTGCTTGCATTTTTTTTAATTTTTTGGCGTCGGTCATTATATTCATTCTTCCAACGGTTAAGGTGAAGTCACGTACATGCGACATCGATTCAAAATTATCCTTGTGGTTTCAATGAATATAATATGAATATATGAATTCAATTAAATACTTTTGACTTTATTCAATTCGGTATAAACTGATTTCATCGAGAATAATTCGATAATTTTTAATAGAGTTCTTTGGCTTGGTAGCGAAACTCATTGGTTACCAGCCGTTTTGATAAAATAAAAAGGTGAACTGTCAATCTGTGAAATACTTATCAAAGAATATACTATCTATTACAGGAAAATATATTCTTTGGTTATTGTTTTTCAGAGGATGTAAGAAAAAAATGTATGAAGAAAATTAGAAGAGGATATTTTTAATAGTAAAATCCGTTTGAGAACAGAGGCATACAGAAATTAATAGATATTTTGTATTAAATATAAACTTATAAAATTTATTTACAGAAAAAATAATAGTTGTATTATTCTTTCTGTAAATAAAATATAAGTAGTTTTTTTTTACATTGATAGGCCTTTGTTTGACCACGATCTCACACGGTAAGTGAAGATGTGGCCGAAGATGGAGCACAAAGGTCTAGAAGGCCCTCTAGTCTTGAAGAGACTGTGATTATAGTTTTCAGGAAATACAGACGACGGTAGTGTATTCCACTCCTTAGCAGTTCGCATTATAAAGGTAGAACTGAAACGTTTTGTGCGAATAGAAGGTATATTTTATTTTATTTTTATTTTTTATTTTATTTAAATTCAACTGCTTACTGCACTTACAGTATACACCAACGCGCGCAGAAAGCCAAACAATAGGTACAAATATTAAAAACTACTTAACTTGAAAACTAATAGAAGAATTTAAGAAAACATTAACGGTTTCTGGTTTCTGAGCAACCAGGGCGTTGAGCAAATTTAGAGCATGAGCTGTAGGAGCATACCGGGTGGTTTGCATTCGAACCAACGGGGTCGCAAACAGGCGCGGCGCACGCAGCCGCTGGTCCGGCGCAGACAACGAGCAGCGAGCCAGCGCGGTCGGGTTATCAATCCTGTTGTTGAGCAGCAGATAATAGTGCATCAACAATGCACACTTGCGTCTCAACTCCAGGGTGTTGATGCCTACCATTCCGGCGACGAACAAAGACGGATATAATATATACTAATGAGGTAAGAATGGTACAGAGCCGTACGCCTGCTCGTTCTATGATGAAAATGAAATGGTGGGATCAGATCGTGCAGTTCCTGGGAGCATTCCCCGAAATGTAACCTATAGGAGATCGAAAGGCACGCAACCTTACGGCGGTGCTCGAGACTCTGAATCTTAGTCTCCGCCATATGTTGCTCACCTATAAGCCTGAAAGCTCTACGTTCCATCGAGTCCAAGGCAGCAAGCTGGTGTGTACAAAATCAAAAATTGTGCTATCTGAATACCGCTGCTAACGATCTAAAGGTAGTTCCACTGATCCAAATCATAACTTAGAACGACTACGTAAATTTTTTAAATTTCATAAAAGGGCAACAATTTTTTTTTTGTCAAAGGTTAGTACAACGCTTTAGAATGATGGCATATATTTTCAATATGTTTACTAAAACAAATGGCAATATTGGTAAATACTGAAAGTTTATCCGAAATAAACCCTGAAACGTGGTTTACAATGCTAAAAATCGATGAAACAAAGGATTTTTCTAAATACCCCACTACAACTTCCCACTACGCAGATCCACGTGTCCCGCGTCTACTTCGACGTGAAGGCCGCCGAGGTGGTGGATCAGGAAGAAAGCCGGAGTGGGATTGAGGGTCATGAAGTTGGACTTTCTTGTGAGATTTAGCTCATTTATGGTGAGGGTCCCTACGGAAAATGTGAAGACTTACTTAAGCCCTGACTTCTGGCAGAAAGTGGTGAAGTTCCGGCGGTTCAAGGGCCGCTTGTCACGTGATCCCCCGGGCCGCGACGCGTCGGCGATCACACGTGTGTTAGATTAAGTTATAAATAAAGTGTTTTTATGTGTATGTTAGTTTCTAAGGTATTTATGTTGATATGGGCTTACTGTTTAGGTTTAGTGCATTTCTCAGTAAGCCTGAAATAAAGCTTTTTTTTTATTTTGAATTTGAATTAAAACCTATATCGGGCATTAGTCGTGCCTCAGAAATCCCACCTTAAATCCTTATCGAAGCAACTTACGTACTTCCAAATTCGTTAACAAGATCGATAACAATCGAAACCTTCG
The DNA here is from genome assembly GCA_932527175.1 of Operophtera brumata. NCBI lineage: Eukaryota > Metazoa > Arthropoda > Insecta > Lepidoptera > Geometridae > Operophtera > Operophtera brumata. The sequence continues at coordinate 38,069,425 of OW052225.1, forward strand.
CGATCTCGATGTCATATCGATGCAAAGTTCGTACTTGCAGTGCAGGATCGTAAATATTTTTCTTGGGATACATCGATACTATAACCTACTAACTATCGCGCAATAAAATAGTCCCGCCGAGACAAATCTTGTTTGAAATATTCTAGTTTCACGTATAAATTCCTGCAAACTCCTGTCAACATGAATCTATGACTACAGTAATCTCTTAGGCCCAGAAAACACGGTGAAACAAAATAGCCCCCTTATTCGCTATGGCCAAACGTGACATAACGCGGGCACGTTACGATATTTGCTTGGAATCATCGTTCAGAATGCATTTTGACGTCACACGTTATTGTGAAGTAATCTCCTATGGTGATAGCGAATAACAGCCCTGCTTGGTTTGAATTTAAAATCAGTTTCAGACTATTTTCACAATTGGCGCTACCTAAACGCGATGAAATTTTCATACAGTCATTAGTTTTATCCGAGAGCAGACGTCTGTCTCAATCAAAAACGCGACACGAGTTTCCTGCAAGCCAGTTTCAATGCAACTGATTTGAAATGTGTTTCAAACGGGTTTCAAACTTGTTGCGTCGTGTGTAGTTTCCTATAAGGCTACAGTTATTCGCCATGATGTGTAGAATACCCCCTCCCCGGGCTTATAGGGATATTATGTTACACCCTGTATATGACATAAACTCAAATGAAACTCAAAAGTAACTTAGAGTTGCAGTTTCGTAATTTTTGCGTTTCACCGTGTGTTCTGGGCTTATGATGACCCGAAATATTGGCAATAAGGCAATTTTAATTGGGAAACTTATCTAAGCTCTGATGGTTTTCTGCGATAACCGGGATTGTGGTATCGATCTACTACAAGTACTATACAACTATACTGTACTAAAACGGATAGTACCAAGGAAATTCATTAAAAGGATTATAACCGTATTGGATAGTTGAATTTGGTAATGGATAGGCAGAGCTTGTTTCACAGTTGATAGAGTTTTACGCCTCGTTTCATTGCTCAGTTTGCGTCATCACCTCCGGTAATAATTTACTGGAAATATAACTTTGTGAACCACAAAATAAATATTTTTAGCCTAACATACATTTTGGTGCAATAAATGCCCTATATAAATATTATCAGGGGAATGATATCAAATGATTTGGATCAGTTGAGCTACCTTTAGATCGTTAGCAGCGTTCTTCAGGTAGCTTAGCTGTTTAATATGTGTTTTTTAAAGTTTTGTACATACCTACTTGTATTAGTTGTATTATTATTTGTGTAAATAAATGTAAATGGACGACCTCTGTGGCGCGGCGGGCGAAGGTTCGCCTGCGACGCAGGGTATGTTGACACAGTAGGTTGCTGGTTTGATTCCCGCCTCGGAACAAATATTTGTACGATTTGCATATATTTGTTCAGGGTGTTCTGGGTATTTTCTATGCATAATAAAAAATATCTATCTATGAAATGTATTGTATTAAGTATATCAGTTATCTAGTACACATAACTACTAGTATAGTATTCTTTTATCTGTGACATAACACAAGCTCAGCTAGGCTTGGGGCTAGATAATATTGTGTGAACTGTCCAGCATCATTTATTTATTTATAAATAAACGAATCCTTTGTCCGATGCTCTACTGCTCTGCTTGTATGTAAGACCTCTATGACTGTTGTTTACAAAAGTGCCCGATCTTCTAACGACCTAATTACGCAATATTATCCCTGCATTATGTTATTTATAAACAACACGCTAAAACACAAGATGATCTGCTGTGTAAAATATTTAGGGCGCGACTTAATCCATATGAGTTGAGTATTCCATTAGATTATATCTATTATAAGAACTTCTGTAGGGACTTGGGAAGTTGCGAAAGCATTCCGAAACCTCTGCTTTTACTGTTTACATGACCATCGCTCTGTCTTGTGTTATTTTTGTGTGTACCTAATACCCATTGAGAGATGACTGCCCTACATCTGTCTGATAAAATGTTTATGGTTGTATAAAATACTTTATTGATGTTTCTGGTATAAATTGAAGGCTGATTTACGATCAAACCAATTATGGAATGTTGTTTCATTCATAAAATTAAACACGTACAGCTTGAAACTAGGAAGTTTTAGTTTTTGAATCTCTTGCGTGGGCTTTTATCTGCACAATGACACATTCTTAGGAGAGCAACGTTGCTCTACATCAGGGGTTCCCAAACTTATTTTGTCTACTGCCCACTTTGAGAATAAAATATTTTTTAGCGCCCCCTTAATTATTTTTAGCGCTCTTTTTTTTCACCTACATAAAAACCAGTATAACTTCAAATTAAATTTATTTAATTGATTATCTACGATAATTACCTATCTAGGAATACTAATAACTATTAAAATGCGAAAGGGGGCGTCATCGCCCACTTTTTGAACCCTTGCTCTACATTTTCTGTTCTTAGAATGCAATTGCATTCGAAGACATCGATGTGTCCGACTGTACGTACTATGTAAACATTTAGTAGACTTGTACCTAGTTTCGTATTCGTTGAGAACGAATCCTGGGAAAGATCAGATGTTTTTGTTAGAGCTCGCTCGTATCTATGACACTTAAAAGAAAGAGAAGTTCAGCTCGATTTTCTATTAGCGGGCTGCAAAATGTATGTTGATGTATATACCTACCTACTTGGTTCATACCGCGGGTGGGTACCGGGGTAAATGGTTATTAGTGCTTTTCTATGTTATCATTTATCTCCAAAACGGATTATCCTATCAATTCTTATGCTGTTTTTACCAGACTACCCCATAAAGGTGTTCTTGCAAAGGTTTTGTAACACAAAACACAAGGACGGTTCGATAAGTTTAATCGCATAAAGTGAAAAAAGCGTTTAAAGAAAATTACTTATTTTGTGCAGTTGTGACACTGGCCAATTTATTAAATCATCATTGTATATTTAAGAAGTATATTAGCTAAACAAACGTTTGCAATTGGATAGAACAATACCGATTGTTGCTTTACACAGCTATTCATATCAGTTATACAATTCCTGCATCTGCATCGCAATTGAGTTTGTTTATTTTTAAATGTAGCCAGTGTAAGATGAGACTCGTCTATGAAACCGCGTCTGAGTGTCTGTTGGATCAGGGAGGTTATATGTGCTGGTTGGGTCGTGAACGCCTTGGCTGCCTCCGTTTATTATTCGTTTGCTAAATTGCCTTGTCTTCCATTGCTTATTTCCGTCGTGTTATTATTGATATTTGCTAGTTACATTTCACATCCGGGATTCCTTAAATTTGCTGTATCAACGTCTATATCTAACTCGTTAAATTTTCACGCACACTTGCATTCTGTCGGTTGTGAAAAAGTGGATGGCTTCTAACCTCACAAAGCAATACATGATTTTAAAATGTCTACAGAAAACCAAGCGTGTTGGCTTTAATCCATATTGTTTTTTTTATCCGCTTATTCATATTTGAGTGTTAAAACGGAATCGGTTGGTTGGTATGTAATGGATCGCCCACTCATCATACAATGTAGACAGCTATAAACCAGTTTAATTCGCAAACAAGCAAACTTCTGTTCCTTCTAACTTCACGCTCACCGCTATTCTTGACAAATATTATAAGAAAAATAGTTTTTTGAAATCTATTCTATTCTAAAAATAAATTACAAGGTAAATTGCTCGTTCAAGGTCATTTCAACATTTTCTACCTTTCCAACCTAATCAGTGTCTAATATAATAAAATTGATTTTCGTTCTTTGCAAGGCGTCTGTTACAATAAAGTCCAATTTTAGTAGACAGTTCATCAATCACAGCATTGATTTAATATTGAGCGCACTCGGGCTAACATAACAAACAAACTCAGTGCATAAACAATACGCCACCGATGCCGTGGTTATGGTATCCATGGAGGCAGGTCGTGCGTGCGGTTACCGTGACGACAAGCCTCGTGTGCCGGCGCTGAGCCTCGGCCTGTCCAGTGTCCGGCTCATTGTCAACCAGCTCGAGTTGCAGCATACACGTGTCTCCTCTGACGATCAAAAACGGCTCTCCAAATACGACCCGACCATTGGAGGCTACAATGACTTCTCTCTCGACCAATCGAGAGGACGAGTCTTTGAAACCCTAGGCTTTTACCTAAGCGGATGGATACCTAGCGTCTCGTTCGGGAACTTTGGCGTGTTGGCTGTGACGACTGGATTATTCGCGCCAAAGATGCTCTCTTACCTGGTTGTGTATCCGTTTTGCAGATTGATATTCGGGACCCTTTACCCGGCTTACGCTTCATACAAAGCTGTGCGGACGAAGAATTTAAAAGAATACGTAAGTACATTTGTCATATCTTTATACAGTGAATAAAGTACCCGCCAAATACCTTTAAAAATAGTGCAAATTTCTTCCCTGGCGATGGTCTGCTATTCAGCATGTACATACCTCCAACTTTGCCTCCGTTTATCCACGCTCCCAAAATGCGGAACGGCCGGCGTGCGACACCTTCAATGACCATATTCGCGCGAATATTGTTAGCAAGCAAGGTCACTTTCATATATGGTTGTCTAGCGTATCAATTGGTTCTAACTGCCTGAAGCTGTCTGGAGAATTAATTCCCATCTGTCAAGTTTTATCCATCTCTGATGCTTGCACTTTACGTGTGGCCTATTTGTACAAATATTTACGTCATTTGGTCATCAACCATGTGTTTAGTATACATAAGGCTCATGCTATATGGACGGTTCTCCCGCCGCGGGAATCCGCTCGTATGCTGCCGCAGCAGGTGTCAGTCAACTGCGGTTTGACGCTGCATGCGGCGGTCTATTTGCTTCCTGCCGGGAACCGCGCAGTATAGTTTGCAGCATATAACTTGTCTCGTACGTTTCCCGCGTCGGGAAAACCGTCCGTATAGCTCGAGCTTAAAGTTGCTTTTGCTTTCAAATAACGCAAAATATTTGTTGAATTAGGCCATGCAAAATGCCAGTATTAGAAATGATTCTACTTGTCCTAGCTTCAGTTAGACTGGGAGCTTCGGGCAATTGAAAGTGGAATAGATAGATAGATAGATAGATAGATAACACTTTATTGCACACCAAAATAATAAAAATAACATTAAAAACAATCAGAAAAATAAGTACCTATGGAAGTACAATGGGCGGTCTTATCGCTGAGAGCGATCTCTTCCAGACAACCTTGGGATGGACTGGAATTGACGAAAACGATAAAGGACGGTGGTGTAGATCAAATAATAAATAAATAAAAGTATACGTATACATACAATCTAACTTATAATAACATAAATATATAATATAACTACACAAAATATACTAAATAAATAAATAAAAGTATCTGAACATATTACTAGAATTTACAGCTTTACGACATGGACAAAAAATGATTAAACAATAGCTTTTTGAAGATAGGAAGAGATTTAGCGGTTCTGATAACCAGAGGAAGATCATTCCAGAGGCGGAATTGGAGTGAAGTATCAGCATGAAATTAGCTCCTATAGTTTACAACTTCACAGTGAATGCTCCAGTGAGGTACAACAATGGCCTTGTCACGGATGCACGCGTTGAAACGCTCCGACTGCCTCAGCGTCCTTTACCTTGTTTTCTGGCTGCCTATGAGTAATTACTCTAGTCGCTAGTTACTCGCAAGTCGGTACGTGCTGTTTAGAAATCGCTGCTGTTTACTGGTGAATTTGTGGCTGGTTATAAACCATGACCGTGAACGTGACCGGTTTATAAGTTTATAAGTTTAATTTCTATTCTCTACTGGTTTGCTTGCTAATTGTTATAGTTTAACGATTTTGTGTATTGCACTTCCTGAATGCTGAACCGATTTCCTTATAATATGGAAACAATCAGTCTCCATTGTCATTGTCGGTAGTTATCCTCAAAAACAACTCATGTATATTTTTGAAGCTGGGGGTTCGTGCCTTGTCCCAGTCTATACAGTCTCTTGAGGAATACAAACGAATATAGGAACGACGCTTGTTGCAGAATTGCCATCGTAATGTTCGTTGCATTAAATGGATGCATTGAATAGGCTCCGAAACTACAGAACCGATTTAAAAAAATATTTCACTGTTGGGAAGCTACACTATCCCCGGGTGACCCAAGGTAACCCAAGGTGTAAAAAAATTACCTAAAATATTCTTTACATCGCGTGCGCTGCGAAAAGTATTAACGATATAATAAAATAATAATGGATAAACAAAAAATACACTACATTATCGCTGAGTGCTATAGGAATATGGTTTATCAGCTAACGCCCGCAGCAACGCTCGCGTTATTTGTGGTTCCATTCCGTAATGGTTAACCGAATTTTGATAGCATTTCGTATGTGGATGGAGGAGGGGGGGGGGGGTGTGTGTTTTCCATCCTGAAACTACTCGTGCGAAGCCGGGGCGAGTTATAAAACAGGCAAGATGAAATGGCACTTCTATACAAAATAATAACTCCTTGCATTAACATTTTCAGGTAAAATGGATGATGTACTGGATAGTGTTCGCCTTATTCACATGCATGGAGACGTTCACAGACGTCTTCCTATCATGGTTCCCGTTCTACTACGAGGTGAAGATAGTGCTGGTGCTGTGGCTTCTCTCGCCAGCCACCAAAGGATCTTCCATTCTGTACAGGAAGTTTGTACACCCGGCGCTGTGCAGGCGGGAACAGGTAATTTCCCTTTGCAAGTTACTGAAGCAAACCTGGGCTGTTCTTCGCTATGACCATAGGACACAGCAACGTGTGACGTCACAATGTATTCTGGACGATGATACCACGCAGATATCGTAAACAGGCCGCGGTATGTCACGTTTGGTCATAGCAAATAAGGGGGCTGATGGGAAGGAGCGACTAGAAAACGCTGTTCCTGTACCAAAGGATTTTAATAATATTATAAATGTGACTGTTTCCAAGATGGTAGCGGCCGGCAGCGCTATTGCGCGTCGCCCCTTTGAACGTCGCGTGTCGCGCGTCAAGCCATACTATGTATTTTAGTAATGAAGATAAAGTTAAAAATCCTCCTTAAATTTTAGCTGAGCTGCAGCTGCCTCCGTTTACAACGACGCTATTTGTCGAGCCATTCCACTAAGCCAAGCCTTTTTCCATTGATCAATCACTACATTTTGAACTCGCTGGCGCAATGTCCTGGCTTATTGGATTGTCGCAATAATTGGCGTCGTGTAAATATTCCATAACTCAATAACGGTTAAACAAACTTCGATGGGTAAAGAAGGGACTAGAGAGAGATAGAGTATTGGATTGACACAATGATAAATAATATCACAATTAATGTCTACTTTTTGTATGGAAATCGCGAAAATTATAATCATCCAGGGACTTTTTTTTTTCTTTTTTTACCTGCGGTAATGACGGAACAAGTAGATGACCCACCTGATGTTAAGCGGTAACCTCTGCCATTAACAATGCACTACCTCATAGCTCACCACGTCCACCTAGGACGCCCCTATGTGGCATTGCACTGCGCTCGCTACCCTGAGACATAAAGATGAAAAGGCTCATGTGCCTGTAATTTTCCCGGCACCTATGCGAGCACTACAGCTTTGCGGCAGAAATAGCAGAAGAGCTTGCAGCAGGCAGACTTCTACCTCGGTCAACCTGGAAATCGCTCTACCGACTCCGTACCCAGGTTGGCAGCTGCAAGTACAATTTGAACAAGTGGGGATACACAAATGAGACAGAGTGCGATTGCGGAGTCTCACCACAAACAATGCTGCACCTACTTTCGTGCACGCAGTGCCCTCACACCTGCACACTGAAAGACATTTACGAAGCCACTGATAATGCCATAGCCGTGGCAGAGTACTGCTCCAAAATAATTTGACAGAGTACCATCGACACTATAGAAGGAGACTAGTCCGTTTTATTTTTGTCTTGTTTAAGCATCATCTTTTTATTGTTGCCCTGTGCTTATTCAGCTCGTTATGATCCAACAGTTTAAAAATAAAACTGGCAATTAAGTTCATTGTTACTGCGGCGGGTAAAGGGCACGGTATCACTATGACCTTATACTAAGCGTCCGGTCGGATCGTAAAACTAATGAAAGTTTATCCGACTGCTAGAAGAAAAGGGGCTATGTTTTTAGCACGGAGTGTGTTTAGAAAACAAAGAAAATAGGAAAGAATCTGAGATCTCACCGCGGACCCTATTATACTACATTAATTTAGATACATACTACTCCTACATATGACCGTGGTGTGTTCAGCCTAAGAATAGATGCATCCGTCTCCTCCCGTGGATGTCGTAATAGCCAACTAAGGGATTACACCAAGGGATGGGCATTCTGCAATCCACAGTGAAAAGAGGACCATTTGAGGCTCTGCCCTACCCTTTCGGGGAAAAGGCGTGTGTCTATATACCTATGTATGTTTGGGCATTCTGCTATCACCAATCCGCCTGCCAAGCGTGGTGATTATTGCAAATCCCTCCATTGCTTTCAGTTGGGGAGGCCTCGTCCAGCAGTGGACGTCTAGAGGCTGATGATGATGATGATGACTCTGACATATTATATTATCTAATAAGTTATTAAACAGATGATGTTTTTTGGACGCGCGTCAAATGCGGGCTTTAAGTATAATATAAGTCTTGTGAAAAACTTTTTTTTCAATACAAGTTTTTATAAAATTAGTGATCGTAACCGTGTGCTGATCAAAATGAGCGAAAACAAGGCCAATCTACTATTATCCATCGAGGAGTTACGTAGTCCACCTTCCGTCTCCATCATCAGATCAGCTCGCTGTCACTATCATATTGTAATGCCATCGGAACTTGACAGGTATGCCAAATTTCAGCTAAATCGGTTGAGGATAACTGCTTCAAAATTCACTTGCAAGATTCCACCCGGATTCCACCAAGACAAACATACAAGTTAAATAAAAGCTTGTAAAATACGTTAAGAAAAGCCCATTTGAATCCTGACAGCCTTAAAATAAAACTGATTTTACTTCAAAACTCAATGTTGTTATATATATATGTTTCAGGAAATAGATGAATACATAGCCAAGGCCAAAGACCAGGGCTACCACACCGTGCTCAATCTGGGCACTAAGGGCGTCAACTATGCCACCACAGTCATTATGCAGACGGCTATAAAGGTGAGTTTGACAACCCTACATAGTTGACCCGGTATCCACAGCAGAGCAGAGATGTGGGAAATAAACCAATGGTTCGTCTTATTTGGTTCTTTCTTGGTTACCCTGTGTCGGTATTGTGTACCTTGTGTAACTGGGAATTAACAAGGCCGCTCCGATTATATACAATGGGGGGTTTTGCCGTTATCACCCCGCTTAGCAGGCAGATTGGTGATCATAGTATTAGTTTTAAGTACTAAAACGCTGGTGCACATCTCGTTGTGTATTCCCTATTACGACATCCACGGGAGGAGTCTGATCTGTCTTAAGCCAGACACACCACACATATTACGAACAATCTTTAACTGGTTCTCCATTGGTTAGTTTTACACACCTCTGCTCAATGATACTAAGGGCTTTACAATCGCATGCTTTTATAAATACAGTTATTTTTTTAATATTTGCTAAAGCCAAGACCCGTATTAAACAAGGTGATTGGTTGGATTTTTTTAACCCAATTTGAAACACAGTGTTCAAGTGAATAACTTTTTTTTCTCACCAGTTTTAGTAGTGGCATGTTTGATTACAATGCAGTGAATGCTAAACCACTGTTAAGTGCTGAACCGCACGCTTGTAAAACGTACTTTGATGTCTTGTTACACAATCACCTGCTTCGTAGACAAGAGGCTGGCGAAAAACTAAACGAAAGCGCTAAAGAAATGTATGGATTCGATGACATTTGCTTGTTAGTACAAGATCCGGCTAAGAGGTGGAATCACCAGAATTTGGTGAGGCATGTCCGCAAAGAAAGCTAGAAGTATTGTCTACATAGAATTGGGTTGCCAGCTCTACTCTCGATCTATGGCGACCATAGATTTAGAGTAGGATAGTGCTATATATATAATTGGAAAGAGTGAAAGAGAGACGCGTTTAAGCATAAGTTTTCAGAAAAGTTTTGCTCACATTTCCGTGGAGTTCTCAGTTGAGTAGAATTACAAAAAATTATGGCATCAACACTAAGTGGAAGCATGATCCGAATTATATTTTATAATTGTGCTTCTGTAAAGTACCTTTGTCTATCTGTTACCATTTCATGCCAAAGCCGCTGAACAGATTTCGATAAAATTTGTCAAGGAGATAGATTGCATCCTGACGACGAACATAGGCTACCATTACACGGATGAAACCGCGGGCGGACAACTAGTCTTCAATAAAAGCTATCAATAATATTCTATGGAATGGGGTTGCCTGCCATAAAAAAAGCTGCCGCTCTTACACAGCCAGAGTTGAGCTTTTCGTTAGCTAAAGTGCGGTATTTTTTTGAGCTGGCAACCCATCGTTTTGGTAGACAATAATTCTAGCTTTTTACTCGACTGCGTCTCATCAAAATCCAGGTGAGTGCAGGCTGTTGAGGAAATGCGACGCCAAACAGCTAACAGTAGGGTGGACAAAATATATCGTAGTTTATATGTAGTTAGCGCTTTCGTGTCGTTTACGATTGCCACTTGTCTATTCACCTGTTGTCATCGGGCATGTCACTTTCATGTCATTTTAATTTGAACCACATTCGCTTTAATTATCGTTTTAATTTGTATTAACACGCTTTTTCAATTTCTCCCATTCCGACCCTATTCCTTTCCCTGGTGCTTAGAATTTCAATCTGCCGAGCGCCGAGCCCGAAGGGGTAGCCAGGGAGATCCTACCTCGTGACGTCACAGACGGGCCTCGCTCTGAAGAGATGGAGTACCAGCAATTCGAGCAAGACCACCTACCAGGGATAATAGAAATAGTTGAACTCGATAGCGAGAATGATCCCGTACTCGGTCATGGAGATTCGATCGACCCCGATTACGAACCAGAACCGTCTTCGGCGCGCGCTCGTGGCAATGTGGCCCGTAAAAAGAAAGCGGCCAAAGAGAAACGGCCCAGGAGCAATTCCCGAGGTCGTAGGACTAGGAGCCAGAACAAACCAGAAATTAATGTCGACTGATTGATACTGTGTTGACCACTTACGAGAATTTACCGACTATTTATGCCGATAGTGGACAAGCTTTTCGTTTCTAGCCGGCGAGTCGGCCAACAAAATGGCTTCGAGTTGCTAACCCAACTTAGTTGGATTGTTGCTGTGCTACTAATAAACGCAGAATATTCTAGGTATAGTTACACCGTGTTCTGTGTCTGTTGATGGAATTAACTACAGGTCTAAATACAAACATAAATACAAATACAAAAGTTTTTACAACAGCTTTTATTGTGTTTTTAGGTCTAGCGCTTAACTGAGTCAGTCCCTGAAGTATGGGAGCGGTACGGGAGGGGTGTTTTCGTCTGTTAAATTATCAGATGGCATGTTACATAATGTGAACAAAACACCCTTCCCGTACCGCTCCCATACCTCAGGGATTGACTCAGTTAAGCGCTAGACCTGTACTTGTCAATGCAAAAGACTAAACACTGTGTAACAACTCCAAGGAACCTGAGTTTTATAGTAACACGGTTAGACTCACTTATATTTGTATATCCTACAAAGATATCCTAGAAGATAGACACTGCAAACACGTAAGTTTGTATGAAACAAAGCGTGCCGTTTTATTTTACGCCTACTTTGCTAAGAAATATCTCCATTCGCACGGCTAGTTGAAATCGAAGAATTTTTACGCAATTCACGCAATATGCGCAATTAGGCATTTTCTATTAATATCTGACGTGCTTTCGCGAAGAAATAATAATCATAATCATTTATTCATTTTCAAACATGGGTATAAAGTAAACAGTTGACAAACAGTATGGTAGATCCATGCTTTACCAATTTTGGCATGCAAATAGTGAAGTACATTTTCAAACATTTTATTTAAACTTAGTGAAACTTATATTAAACATAATAAATTAGCACAAATTAGAATGTAGAACCTACGAACAGATGTTAAATTAAACCTTACAACATAAAATACCATTACATTACAAGACAGCCGAGAGCCAACTGATTTGAGGTTTGCTTCCAACAGCTTTCAGACAGGCAAAGTGACACGCAAAGTAGGTGCACTAGCGGTGTCTATCTTGATATAGGTCTATGGTTAGACTTGAAGCCATAGTCGGTTAGGTGGCCTAAAACAAGGCGACCACTATAGTAATAGAGCTAGTACGTAGAAATGAGAGCCTATGAGAGCATAGTTTAGACTAGGTCTCCAAGCCGTCTCGGTCTAAGACTATCGTGGACCAGATGCATAATAGTCGGCACATCACTACGAGAGGCTTCCAATTGCAGTTACCAAGCATTTGACATGAGATTTAGGTACATTAGTCAAATTTATGAAAAATTCCTTTAAAAAAATCTGTTTGAATTGCAAACCTAGTTGTAATTCTCAGGCTCTGTTTCACAATCAATAAGTAAAGTTCTAAATAAGCTCCTTCAAATATAACTGCGCAGTAAACAAGTATTTGCGTTTGACAATCCTTCAGTAGTGTTAATCACTACTTTGTCTCAACTTTATATTTAACATATTACACATATTATATTTAACATATTTTATTTATTATTATAGTTTTTTTTTTTTGCATTAAGTTCGCCTTTGTACTGCTTTTTGTCTTGTGCAATAAATAATTTTCTAACTATATATCTATCTATATTTATATTCTATACTTAATTTTTTTAATTCTCAACTTTTATCTCTTATGGTTATTTGTTTGTATTTTATTCATTGAAATCACAAGGATCATTCTCATCTGGTCAGTAAGTTAAAATTTAACGAAATGATTTAATCTCAAGCGAGTTAACTACTTAGATATTTACAAAATGATTGTGAAACAAAGCCTGAAGCTTGTAATATAATCTTCGATTAAAATGTGTGATGTTAGTTAATTTTGCTAGTTTACAGTTAACGCAAACGAATTTCGAACCTAATTGTATAGTGTTTTAGAGACACGATTTGTTTTTAACGTTCTCAAATGTTTGAGCGCCGGACGCAAAATACGAGCATATCAATAAATCAAAATAATGATTCATTTTAGATCTCATTTTGCCAACTAGGTAAACATTTTTTATATTCAGTAAGAAATTATAAAAACACATGGTGTTATCTAATGAATTTTTAGCTAGCTATTTATATGATCCGCAAAATTAGCGTATGTTTGATGAACTAATAATGTATTTAACGGAACGTATTCATGGACCACGTGACCACCAGTTCCATACATACAATTTTATAAAGGAGATGGTTTGATTTTTTTTGGTCGGGGTCAGATATTGCCATGCTTCTTTATATTGGGGAGCTGAATCTATCAACTTACATTTTAAACCTACAATAAAACCTCTCCGTGCTATTCTACTGCGTTTTAAAGCTACAATCAAACCTCTGTGCTATCCTACTGCTATGTTTGTATGGGAATGGTGGTGACAAACCGCAACTCAGACCAAAGTTTTCATGTTACATTCTTTATGTGCCTACTTTTTAATGTATTGGTACTTAGTGTCATATTATATTCATTTATCTTTAGATAATTTTATACCAGTTTTGACTATATTATAACTTTTCTAAGATTTGTAATTCGTTTAAAAAATATTTTTATATTTCTAAATCTTCCAATGCGATTTCACGAAGCCAGTATCGAAATCATCATCCGTCCTGTGCCAAAATTGCCTTTCCTCTTTAGTTTCGCTTAGATTTTATTTCATAGTTCCTGTGCGCACAATCTCTTAATTTTTTATGTACATTTATTTTGCCATAAAAACTATCATTCATTTTATAAAAACGGGAATTTTTCACGTACCGTTGTATCGGTGTAGGCATCGACAGTATCGACTCGATTTCAAGGTATTTTTCAAGGTATAACGCACTCCCTCCGCGTCCTGTTTAGCACTAATCCGCACAGTACGGACGGCTGCCCTCTCGGCTGTTGACACGCGGGTAGGATTAACGCTTCATCGTCGTCGGCGCAGCGGATTGTGGTCAGCTATCAATAGGGTCATCTGCAACTCTTTCTCCAGCTGTGGTTAAGGACCTCTAACCGGCGCTATTTACCCTAGTTTCTTGGAAGCTAAGACTTCCAGGTCACGGGAAATTGCCCAGATGCCTCCCTGGCTTCAGGTGGTCCATCTGTGGCTCTTGAGTTGGAATAATGATGGCGCCACTGCAACTTCGCTCCTAGTCGGTGCACCCAGAATTTCTCGAGGCAAGGGACGCCAGGATCTTCGGATGTCAGGCGGCCGCGTGTGCAGTAGTGCAATTGCATTGATTGTGGATTGTGGTGCTTCGTCGCTGTCATTACTGCTCATTGTCTTACTGGCATTATAGTCAGACAGGCAACACTCACTGTGCTTCTAAAGCTTCGACAACCTGTTGCTGTCATGAGCACCATGCAGACATGACTTCCATTCAGATGGTAGAGCCTATCCACGGTCCCTGTTCAAGTAAGTTCGGCAGACGCCCAATCTCGATTTCCTTACAGATATAGCGAGTGAAGAAAAACTTTTATCTGGCTAAAACCCGGGCTTTGTCGAATCGAATGTAGTGCGTTGAGCCGGCAACCAACGAATACACGAGCTAACTATCGGGCTGCTAATAGACGTGGAGGGAGTGCGTCGCTTTCACTCTTCTTGAAAAAGATTCGAAATCAAGACGAAAATGTCGGTGCCTATACCGAAGGGTACGTGAAAAATTCCCGTTTTCATAAAATGAACATTTTATATGATTTTTTATTTGCATGTCTTGTAAAGTAAAACTAGTTGTAATTGTAATAAAATGAGCTGTGTGTATGTTATTTAGGTTTAGATCCGCGTGACTGATTTAGTTATAAACGTAACTTCTAAATAAATGTAGTAAATTCTTTGTACACTTTTGTTTTACTTCACTGTAAAAGCAATGCTTAGGTAATATTGGATTGCATGGGCTTACCTTTAGTAACTACACACTGGCAGACTGTCACGACACTAAATCGTAAGTATTTTTTTAACTATTCCATTTTTCCATACAAATTTATACCAAACAGCATGATTAGTTTTTTGTATACGCGAAAATATATTTAAGAGATCTAAATTCACTTAAAAAGAAGCTAAATTTTTAGCTTTGATTATCGATTTCTGCACTAAAACAAGATGAATCTATCAAGTATCAAGTCACTTCACCATGCATGTAATAACTCTATATATTTGTCAGAAAATTCATATAAATTTTTCAGGGTGGAGGTGGTCTGGTTCAGCAAATTCGTAAGAGTTACAGCCTCTCAGACCTGACGGAGTGCGACCCTCGCGAGGAGAGGGGCAGCGATGAAGCGGACGACGTCATGACTGAACCAAGACTAATCCGAAGAGTTCCTAAGAGGTAATTACATCAGTCTGTAGTAGCTTTGTAGTAGAGCTTTTTTGTGAAAGAGTTCGTCCGGGAAAGTACTGTTTCTGCCGCAAAGCAGTAGTGCTCGCATTGCTTTTCCGGTTTGAAGGGTATGGGTGCCGGTGAAATTACAGGCACATGAGACTTTTCATCTTTGTCTCAGGGGGGAGCACGCCTTCCTCGCCTCATACAAAATTTTTCTTTGAACCTATAGAGCCATAATAACTACATGAATGACGGAACAAGCAGATAGCCCACCTGATGTTAAGCGGTAACCTCTGCCTTTAACAACGCATGACCTCAGGTCACGTCCACCTAGGACGCACCCTATGTGGCATTGGCGGCCGCCACCCTGAGACAAAGAAGTAAAGCCTCATGTGCCTGTAATTTCTACCCTTCAAACCGGAACACAGCAATGCGAGCACTACTGCTTTGCGGCAGAAATAGGAAATACAGAAATACAATTTATTCGTAAAACCAATTTACATGCCAAAAAAAATACACAATTATAAAGCATAAAATAATATAAAGTCAAGGTAGGACAAAACAAAACAAAACAATTACCTACACTAATATTGACTACACAAGTAACCTTGTTTCGAGTAGTTCACAGAATATAAATTAAATAGAAATAGGTATGGAGGTAGTAGTTCCCCGGACGACTCTTTCACAAAAAAACTCTACTAAATAGTACTAAAGTTTAATAGTACTAGTGGCACTGTAAACTGTAGACCTTGTTGTTACACAGACGCTCTAGCGCTTAACTGAGTCAGTCCCTGGGGTATGGGAGCGGTACGGGAGGGGTGTTTTGTCGTCCTCGTCGTCATTAAGTCACATGTAACCCCTCCCGTACCGCTCCCATACCTCAGGGACTGACTCAGTTAAGCGCTAGACCTGTAGTAGGATACTAAGAACATTTCGGCGGTTTAGGACCACAATTTTGAGTCGTTTTGAGTCTGCAGTCGTCGCTGGTCGTTAGTGTGACACGGCAAGGTAGAACGGCTTTAGCGTTAGGCAACATTGTAAAATAGAAGAAGGGTGAAATAAATAGTTACTCAAAGTGGAACCTGCTGGTGTTTTAATGGCTCTGCTCTTAAAAAAAGCTAAAACACGCAGCGCAATGAACAGCAAAATGGTAATCGCCATCGATTAGACAATAGCTGTGCTGTACGCGAGCCTGTACAAACTATATCCACAGATATCTATATCTGCGCCTATATCCGTATAGATGAAAGCAAATTTTACCAGTTGTTGCAAGGACTTCGCTCGCTCGGTCAATTATACATACATAGACACATGCCTTTTTCCCTTTTTCCTCTATGGGCCTCTTTTCACAGTGGGTTTCACCATCGTGGAATAAAGACGTGATAAGTGGTGAGCTCATCGCCGCCATTGCTTCCCACGACTGATTCTGCTAACGCTTTCTTCCAGCATAACACATTCCTTAAATAGGCTAGCAGCCAGGACAAATCTTATACCACCGAATCTTATCAACAAGTCCGGGTAATCCCTTATGCGGCTTTAACGAAATCCACGGGAGGAGACGGAGGGGTCTATTCTTAGGCCAGACACACCACAGTCAATCGGTCAATTATGACTTTTTTTTTAATACTATCAAGGAAGCAAACAAGCATACGGCCCACCTGTTGGTAAACGGTTACCGTAGCTATGGACGCCTGCAATACCAGAGGCATCACACGCGCGTTGCCGACCCTTTAAACATTTCCAAACACCCCGTTTGAAGAACCCCTTACTGTAGCCACTTGGGAAAACCTCTGCAGGGAGATCATTCCACAACCTGAGTGGTCGCGGGAGGAAGTTCCTCTGGGACCACACTGGCTCTAAGGTGTGTGGATGAATCCTCTGCCGATGGCGAGCGGTGCGGTGAAAAAAGGTATAGTAGGTCAGCTATATTATGATGCATAATATTGTATTTGTTGTTTTTACAGTGGATACGCAACCCGGCGCAGCGCCTCAGAATCCGCGACGCGATCTCCCGTCTACTTCCCCGAGGTCGATGTGAACGTGCGACCGCGGCCGAGGAGCGATGAGCCAGACTTCAGGTAAATCCGCGACGCGATCTCCCGTCTACTTCCCCGAGGTCGATGTGAACGTGCGACCGCGGCCGAGGAGCGATGACCCAGACTTCAGGTAAATCCGCGACGCGATCTCCCGTCTACTTCCCGAGGTCGATGTGAACGTGCGACCGCGGCCGAGGAGCGATAAGCCAGACTTCAGGTAAATCCGCGACGCGATCTCCCGTCTACTTCCCGAGGTCGATGTGAACGTGCGACCGCGGCCGAGGAGCGATAAGCCAGACTTCAGGTAAATCCGCGACGCGATCTCCCGTCTACTTCCCCGAGGTCGATGTGAACGTGCGACCGCGGCCGAGGAGCGATGAGCCAGACTTCAGGTAAATCCGCGACGCGATCTCCCGTCTACTTCCCCGAGGTCGATGTGAACGTGCGACCGCGGCCGAGGAGCGATGAGCCAGACTTCAGGTAAATCCGCGACGCGATCTCTCGTCTACTTCCCGAGGTCGATGTGAACGTGCGACCGCGGCCGAGGAGCGATGAGCCAGACTTCAGGTAAATCCGGGACGCGATCTCTCGTCTACTTCCCGAGGTCGATGTGACCGTGCGACCCAGGCCGAGGAGCGATGAGCCAGACTTCAGGTAAATCCGCGACGCGATCTCTCGTCTACTTCCCGAGGTCGATGTGAACGTGCGACCGCGGCCGAGGAGCGATGAGCCAGACTTCAGGTAAATCCGCGACGCGATCTCTCGTCTACTTCCCGAGGTCGATGTGACCGTGCGACCCAGGCCGAGGAGCGATGAGCCAGACTTCAGGTATCTAAAACATTTCCGTGAACGATTACAATTACATTTTAAAGGTTCTTTATTACACAATATAGTTATAAGTACAAATTCCAGTGTTACCTAGTTCTAGTGTCCCAGAACTATACAACAATATTTAAAAACTATAATAGGTAAACAAATTTCTGCGAGCGTAGATATTTGTTCAGGGTGTTCTAAGTATTTTCTATGTATAATAAAAAAAAAAAAACTGTCATCGATATCTATCCATGTAATGTATTGTATTAAGTTATTAGTTATCTAGTACCCATAACACAAGCTCTGCTTAGCTTGGGGCTAGATAATGTTGTGTGAACTGTCCAGCATTATTTATTTATTTATTTTAGGAAACGTAGTATTCCATTCAATCAAGATTTTGAAAATGTTTTACAAAATTTCCTCGAGTGAGGCTGAGTCATGACATAGTTAGGTGTTCAATCACGCTGTAAAAGCTGAACTTATAAATAACTAGTGGTTTGCCTCGAACTGAGATCTCGCGATAAAGTAGTAGTAGAGCTTTTTTGTGAAAGAGTTTTTCCAGGGAAGTACTACCACCATACCTATTTCTGCCGCAAAGCAGTAGTGCTCGCATTACTGTGTTCCGGTTTGAAGGGTAAGGGTGCCGGTGAAATTACAGGCACATGAGACTTTTCATCTTTATGTCTCAGGGTGGCGGGCGCAGGGCAATGCCACATAGGGTGCGTCCTAGGTGGACGTGACCTATGAGGTAATGCACTGTTCATAGGCAGAAGTTACCGCTTAACATCAGGTGGGCCATCTGCTTGTTCCGTCATACAGTAGTACTTATATTTTAAAAAAAACCTTTTCTCTAAAGTATAATCCCAGTCCGTCCAAGTAAACTCAGCAACTTCACATCGCTCGGTCGATTATATCTTCGCTTGGGCGAGTGCCAATAATTCTTCTTTTGGTTTCCACAATTTTGCCAATATCAATGTCGACTGTACTGTATTGAGTTGACCCATAACTTAATGTGGGTAGTCAGTGCAGCAATACTTAATACCGTCTTGTAAAATAATAAACTGTCTAGCTGTGCAAGTACAACGGTGTTTCATTGTGCTCCCGAAATGTCCTAATATAACCCATTGGCGACGTGAATAAACTGTGAATTTGCTTAATACGCGTGCGGGGGACAGTAATAAGTGTTTGGAAATAATGTCGGTCTGGAAAATTAAAGAGTTCAATGTGGATTCGGGGAACTGGACTTTGTACTGCGGGCGAGATGTACTTTCGCGCTAACGAAATCAAAGACGAACTCAAGCTGCCTACGTTAATATCGTTAGTTGGTGACAATGTGTACGAGTTGATAGTCAATCTGTGTAACACAAAGAAACCCACGGATCTCAGCTATGACGCACTCATAACCATTGTTCGTGAACATTTGCAACCCAAGCCTTCTATCATGGCGGAGTGATATCGATTTCGACAAAAACGTCAAGAAACCGGTGAGAGTATAATGCAATACATTGCTACTTTGAAGAAGCTTTCCAAGGACTGTGATTTTAAAGACACATTGACCGATAATTTGCGGGACCAGTTTGTGTGTGGAGTGAGCAGCGACCTAATTAGACAAAGATTGTCCTCGGAACCAGAGCTGACGTATGCTAATGCATTAACTTTGGCTACGGTCCTGGAGGCTGCAGAGAGAGATGCGGCGGCCGTGGATTCATCGGCAGCGTCGTGAGTGAGAATTAGAGAGACGACCATATGCCTTACCTGTTTGTCAAATGTAATAAGTATAGCTAAGGAATCAGTAATATATCCTAGATTATTCACTGTGTAGCTATCTAGGTGTATGATATTGTCGTGATGTCGTTCTATAGTAATAATTAACAGTGGAGGATTGTACTGTATTGAGTTGACCCATAACTTAATGTGGGTCTGGGTAGTCAGTGCAGCAATACATAATACCGTCTTGTAAAATAATAAACTGCTAGCTGTTCAAGTGCCACGGTGTTTCATTGTGCTCCCGAAACGTCCTAATATAATCCAGACAGGATATAAAACGGTAAGACGATGGAGATCTGAGTTGAGAATGAAAAATGGTCGGTCTTTGAAAAAGGGAGACTCATTTAACAAAGGAGACAAAGGAGATTTATTTATTCTGAACTAAGAGCATTGCAGGACTCCATACTGGAGTTTGACTGGAGTGCTCGATGTAAAGTATGTCAAACACATTGCTATGACAGTGAAATTTCTTTGTTTGCAAAAATATTAAAAATAAGAGTATCTATTGATAATTTTTTTTTTTAAACTATAAACCGACAACTAAATCCTGGGCCTTCTATGCTCTTCCTAACAAAACCCCTTTCTTTCTCTTCCAGCCACATAAAATCTACTGAAGACATCAGCTCCGGCTACTCAAGCGCGGATAACTCCGCCTCGCTCACTCGCACGGCGTCGCTCGGCGCGCGCGCTCGCTCGCGCACGGGCCGCACTCAAGTCACCACCATCAAGCGTCCGCAGGCGGCCGAGGTCTGGTAACCTTGAGATATTGAAATTAAGTTCTGGCATTTCCCATACAAACGCACCTACAAATACATACATTATCAGCATAGATCTCACCATAGTCCGTTGCGACTTGCGAGACTTTGAGCTTGTGAATAATGTCAATCGTTAACAACGATCTCTCAGTGCCGTATGTCAACATTGGCAACACGCACTTACTATCATCATCATCATCAGCCCACACTAGTCCACTGCTGGACATAGGCCTCTCCCAATACGCGCCACTGCACCCGGTGTTCGGCTCTTCTCATCCACTTTCTGCCCGCCGCCTTTCGTAGGTCATCGCTCTACCTAGCCAGAGGGCGGCCCACGCTACGTTTGCCAAGACGCGGTCTCCACTCAAGAACTCGCTTACCCCAACGGTTGCAGTTCTTCGGCATATATGGCCAGCCTATTGCCACTTCAGCTTGCTAATCCGGTGGGCTATGTCAATGACTTTAGTTCTCTGTCGGATAATATCATTTCGGATTTTATCTTTCAGAGAAACTCCGAGCATAGCCCGTTCCATAGCTCGCTGTGCAACCTTGAACTAGTGGATTAGCCCTACAGTGGGTGTCCACGTCTCGGCACCATAGGGCATTACTGGTAGGACGCACTGATTGAAGACTTTAGTCTTCAGGTATTGTGGTATAGGCGACAAGAAGACTTACTATATGATATGTACATACAATAATGATTACTTACAATTTATGTCAGGCAGACTATGGTAAAAAAAACAAAAAGAACGAACGAAACGAGGACGATTGGTGTCGTTTTTTTTGTCCCTTGCTCAATTTCAAAGCCCTTCTCATCTCATATCACAAACCACATCGAGACTGTTGAATTGTGCTGTACGTTTGTGTGGGAGAGTCACCATTCAAAGAGATGAAATGGTTCTAACGTGTAAGGTATACTTGATAACAGCTTTCCAGCAAGCTGCTTATTGGCCTCATTATTTAATGAGCAGTTTTCCATTAGTCAGTTTAGTTCTTTCATCGTCAATAGATGGCACTCGCGTAACTTGGTATTTCCTTTTAAAAATGGTCCGTTTTCTTTGTATCATTAGCTGTCATTTATAATAAAGAATATCAAAAAGGTATAAAATACTACTAATGGCTGGACATTTTTAGGCGCACACGTAGGGAAAGACCAATTTTTACAAATTCCTACTAGTAGTCTTTTTTTACGTTTAAGTTTAAAACTCTATGGGTATTATACATTCTGTAAAATAAAATAAAAATGTGCTAAAAAAATCTATTCTTTATTCCTTAATGAATACTATAAGTTATGAATTTGTAACAAAACTGACGCACAACTTAGCATAAACAAGGGAACGCAGAATGTCATACCACACTACTGTTACCAAAACTGTCGCCAACGCCATCTAGCGATAGATAAATAATGCTAAAATGACACTTGGAAAACCGCTCATAGTTGACAGTAAGTTACAATACTAGGTTTAAACATATAATCATTTACAGACTGGTACAGACCGTTCACCGTAAGTTGGCACCTGCCGTGGAGTATTTACAGGTGCCATCTTACGGCGAACGAGCTGTAATATTGACTGCTGTATTTACGGCAATGTTGCAATAGTCTTGACTGATAATTTTTTCTACAAAAACTGATTATGAAACTGTAAACTTAGACTGATAGTTGGTTTTAGATATCATTCAAATGTAAAGAAATTCCACTGATAAATAACATAAGTATAATATGATAGTTGGTTGCCTAAAATGCTTTCTCATCGTAGTAGGTATATAGTGATATTTATAAATGCATTGAAAAACAAAAAAAAAGGCGATTTAAATATTAATGTGGATGCTCTCGCTAAAAGCGTGAAATAAATTTTTTGGTGTTTTTTGCCCATTATAGCTCATCAACACTTCTTCAGATACCGAAAGTTGATTTCGCGAGAACTAGGAGACTTAATACAGCAGCACCTGATACAGCAGCAT
This sequence comes from Operophtera brumata, assembly GCA_932527175.1. Taxonomy (NCBI): domain Eukaryota; kingdom Metazoa; phylum Arthropoda; class Insecta; order Lepidoptera; family Geometridae; genus Operophtera; species Operophtera brumata. Next base: position 38,092,123 of record OW052225.1, read on the forward strand.
GTTTTAGTTTAGCTACGATCCCCCTAAACACATTTTAACAGTGTGTTTTGTTGGTTAGAGGTATCGTAGCTAAATTGATGATATTGAGATATTATCAATTAAAACATGTGCGTTAAGTCTCCTAGTTCTCGCGAAATCAATTTTCGCTATCTGAAGAAGTAGTAGTAGAGCTTTTTTGTGAAAGAGTTCGTCCGGGGAAGTACTACCACCATACCTATTTCTGCGGCAAAGCAGTAGTGCTCGCATTGCTGTGTTCCGGTTTGAAGGGTAAGGGTGCCGGTGAAATTACAGGCACATGAGACTTTTCATCTATGTCTCAGGGTGGCGGGCGCAGTGCAATGCCACATAGGGTGCGTCCTAGGTGGACGTGCCCTATGAGGTAATGCACTGTTCATAGGCAGTGGTTACCTCTTAAAATCAGGTGGGCCTCTTGCTTGTTCCGTCATCCAAGTAGTATAAAAAAAAAAAGTATTCATAAGCAAAAAACACCAAAAAAAAATGGATTTCGCGCCTCAAGCGTGAGTATCCATCTTAAATGTATTAAATATATTAGCTAAATGCGAGATGGAAATTTTAGTATCTTTGTTGAGGAATTCACCAACTAGGAAATATTTACCAAGTTGTCTTTTATAGAGTTTATGTTGGTATGTCAGGGTCGAAACGGTGCTGGAGTAATGATTGTTGAAAATATCTTTTATGATATATTTGTTGATTCGTTTTGTGAAAGCTTTTAGTTATGTTCAGTTAGGTAACCGAAGGTGTTTTTATATATTATGTCGTCATTAGGCCCGGGACACGGACTTGTTAGTAAGAATCGTTGGTATATGTCCTGGCTGCTAGCTTATTAAGGAATGTGTTATTACTGGAAGAAAGCGTTAGCCGAGTCAGTCGTGGGAAGCAATGGCAGCTATGAGCTCATCACTTGTCACTTCTTAATTCCCACGATGGTGCAACCCACTGTGAAATAAGGCTCTGCCTCTGCGTACCCTTTCGGGGAAAAAGGTGTGTGTCTATGTATGTATGTAGGCCCGGGAAATACACAAAAAAGGCTCAGGTCGCGGTCGAGGTGACGCATATAAGATGTGCATTTCCCGCGCCTTACTCCCGCATAGGATACCAGACTCTAAATTGCCGATGCCGATCGTGGAAGAGGCCCATAAATAAAATAGATTGCATTTACATATAATTTATAGTTTTGCATGTTTTAAATGTAAGTTTCCTTTAGTCTGTAAGATCTATGCATTTACTATTTTGTTTATTACTTAAGTGCTTTTTATTTTAAGGAGAGTGAAGTTATCATCGAGGAACTACAAGACGACGAATTAGAATATACGAATATGCCCTCTTTAGTAAACCTTCCAGCCCAAATATTCATGTCCCATACTGAGCCTCCTTTCTTGTACCAATATGTTGGTGATCAAGTCAGAATTATCCAAGTATTAGGCGACGATCCGTCAGTTGCAAAAATTTATAAAAAGATAGAGAAAGATGTTGGGAATACTCTAATATCTGATAAAAATGATACTAACACTGAGACAGTAGAGCAAATCGTAACAGCCACAAACCTGTCTGAAAATACAATAGAACTTCCAAAAGATCCATCTGAAAATACAATAGAGCCTACAGAAAAATCAGAAACTGTAATCGATAAAAATCTTTTTAATGAAATGTCTGTTCTAGAGCCCGTTCAAGATGTAAAAGAAAATAATATTAGTGATAATTTAGACAAAGTAAACGATTTAAAAGAATTCAAACTTTATAAAGAAATTGAAAAAATCGTAGAACAAGAAATGGATGAACCTACAGCTAATCTAAATATAACTGGTAAAGAGCTTGTTCAAAAACCAGTCAGTTTAGAGGCCTCCCTAAACGAGAACAATTCAGCTGAAAGTGGCGATGATGAAGCGTCTTTTGGCACGCCGGACAATTCCCCTAAAACCAAAAGAAAACTGCCTAAAGGGAAATATGGAAAAGGCAAAGCGCCGCCTCCACCTATCGTGGACAACAATATACTGCCTTCTATGGAAGATTCGTACAAAGATTACCTAGAAAACGATTGCGACACAACTTCGCAAGAAAGTCTAGTTGATATTTTAAATAGAATGCCGAACACTGTTATCAAAGAAACTGGTACTTTCAACAAAGACTTCAAAGGTATACAGGCAGTGAATCCTATAGCTGAAAATAAACGACGGCACAAGTCCAAATCGCCTGGAAACATGTCGAAAGGCAATATTACTACTATTGGTAGATTATTACAATTACCTGGAAAGTTTGCTTTTTGGAACAAAACTGATGACACTAACAAATCTAAATCGGACGTTTCCGAAATTTCAGATCACAGTAGAAGGTCTTCTATCAATGAGTTTCAGAGTTGTGCTGATCTGACTAAAATTATAACTCTAGAAACAAATGTATCTCAGTCAGAGAGTAATGATGATCAGATCAGTTTCAACGATGTTTTTTTCGAAAGCGAAGCTATTACACAAGACATTATCGATAAGAGTGACGCTCTCCAAAAACTGATAGAGGCTAAAATAGAGAGTCATCCGGAGTACAAAATGGTTGCCGTGCACGCCGAAATACCGACTACTTCGAAAAGCACAGACGTGTGAAGCTATCCTATATCCCGATTCCATTAGAAATCTTCGGGAAGTAAGCGGAACAGTATGTTCATTGTTTTGTGTGCCGTTTTGAAAGCATGGCATGAACTGACACAAGCGAATCAATTCAACAACTGATCCGTAAAACTTATGAAATCTCTATAGTATCCACTAACCAAGCATATCTTACGATCAATGTAATAAATGCGGTATTTATTCATAATTACCGGTTATTATTAATTATGTGATAAATACTGAGGAAATAATCAATTCGTCTGGTAGTGATTTGGATCAGTAGAGCAACCTTTAGATCGTTAGCAGCGGTCTTCAGGAAGCACAGCTGTTTCAAATGTTTTTTTTCCTACTAGTATTAATTGTATTATTTTTTCTGTAAATATAAAACTATGTTCATAAATTAACCGGTACACTAACTTAGTTTGAATCCCGCATTTTCCCTTTTAATTTTCCATTGGTTTATTTTATTTTATTTATTAGTTTAATGTGTGTTATGCCGTTTTATTTGTGTATTTTATTTTGATTTGACTAATTTCTAATTTTATTTTCGTGTCTACGTAAGAAGCTGTTTAAAAAGCCAGCAAAGTTGTAAATCATCAGTTGAGTCCAGTAGTATCGAAGTATGAATGCTTGCTTACTAAGTACTACTGAAGTTACGCTGTTTGTGTTTCTAGAGGGAGCTAGCGAAGCTTTTTCGATAGCATGTAATAAGTTGTATAGGGGCATGCACACACTGGCCATGTTTTTGAAAGCTGCTATAAACACAACTCCTAGCTTTCAATGAATCAACTGTGTGTATGCCCCCAACTGTGCTTGTGCTTATTTTAAGTTAGTTTCAATATTATTCCTTTTATTTTCAGGCAATGCTGACGGCCTCTGCTACAAATACGTTACCCCGCGCAAAAAAAACAAATAAAAGAAAAACTCAATAGAATGCATTAAGTTAGGTACTTTTTACTAGTGCTTATAAGAAACGCTAGCAGACTTGGCTTGCTAGAATACTGAATTTTAGCATTTTTTTATAAATCTTCTTCGTGGTATGACGAGAAAAATAGAGGTCAGACATTTTATTTGGACTGTCTTATAATTTGAGCCTCTTATAAATACAGACGAGTATGGCGTTTGTATCTTTATTTTTATCAAGATATCGCTCAAATGGTTCACTGAAATGGGTAGGTATAGACTTGCACATAGTTATGAATTTGTTTGCAAGTATGTAGGCATGTAATGCATGGTTGTTTTAAATTTATGAGAAAATGATTCTCAAAAATACTATTGGTCTCTTGAGCCAGTTGTTAGTCTGCTAAAGACAGCACTAGATCCATCGATCAAAGACCAGATCAAATAAAATGAGATCAATTCATTATTTCTTATATCATGGCGTCTTAGTATCTACCAATTGGTATAACAAATTAATTGTATAATTTAGCCAAAATTTGCCAAAAGAGACACTTGATGAATTAGAATTTAGCGAATTATAGTTTTTTCAACACACTTGCTCATAAAGTGACTCTAATTTCACCGCAATTAGGCACATAATGGTTACCTGTAATCAAACTGACTTTTTCATTGCTATTATTCACGAGTGAGTTATAGAGACAGTTGAACATTTATACAGAGTGTGTATTTCTGTTTTATTATTATTTTCTTCAGAAGTGTGTTGAAAAACGTCGTATGATACACGTGTGTATTGATGATTACCGTCCTCGGCTCTCTTAAGACCCTCACCTGACAGCTCGGGTCTCAATGGCGCCTCAGCGGTAATCACCAACATTACATACTTGTACCATAATGTACTACACTCACAGGCACAATTAACCTTACAATATTAAATTACAAAAGACCCGAAAAAATTCGTTTATTCAAAAAAATATGGCAAAAATTCGATTTCGCGAAAAATTTGCATGAAAATGTAATGTGCCTAATTTTGAAAAAAACCTACGATTTTTTTTTTTTATTTTAATTGTAATGGTTGTATGTTATCACCACGGGCCTTAATGACTTCTTGGAGCCGGTTTGACAATCCATCCATGATGTCTTGAATATCCGACTGAGGGATATTGTGCCAATCCTCTACCGCAGCCGTCTTAAGCTCTCCTAGGGTCGTAGGGGCCGGTAATCTTGCTCGGATACGTCTCTTTGGGTTGTGCCAAATCTGCTCAATCGGGTTCAGATTAGTACTGCGTGCCGGCCACGGCCATTGCAGATCTTGCGGTATGGTAACGAGCATTGTCATTCATTAATCTGAAGTTCTCACCAATAAATGGTGCGAAAGGTATGACGTGGTCTTGTAAGACTTCCTCCACGTATCTTTGAGCGTTCACACTGCCTCTATCAAACACCACAAGATCGGTACGAGTCTCGTAAGAGATGCCTCCCCAAACCATTATTGACTCTCCCTGATAACCCACGGTTTCAGTTATTGCGCATGGAGCAAACCGTTCATTTTGCCGCCTGTATACACGTTGACGTCCATCTAGACCTCTTAAGGCTATTCTGCTCTCATCTGAGAACAGTACGTTCTTCCATTCTTCCATAGTAAATTCAGCATATTGTCGCGTAAAGGCAAGTCTAGCTCTACGGTGCTGTGGGAGCAGTTGTGGAGCGCGAGCTGGACGAAAAGCCCTCTGATTACTTTCAGCCAGTCTTCTTCAAATGGTACGTTTACTCACACTGACATTTCTCACCTGTAAAAGACGTGTACGCGCTTCAGTAGCGGTGCTAAAGCGATTTGCGAAGTGCACCAATGTCGACCCTGACCTGGCTTCGTAGTGTATGAACCAGTCTCCCGAAAGCGTCTGATGGCATCCCGTACCGTACTTTGAGGTACATCGAGTGTATGAGCGATGCCACGTTGGCTGTACCCAGCGTCAGCAAAAGCCACTGCCCTAGCAGCACCAGTTGCATTGAGAGGCATTTTTCCAGCCACAAAGAATAATGATACACTAAATACTCAAATAAACAATATTCGCACACGATGGCAGAAAAGAACAAAAAATGTAAACACGGAAACGTAACTGCAACAATTTCAAACAACGACTTAATTCCAAAACGGCTTTGTTGACACAAAATTATTTATCGAAATATGGCTATAAGTGGTTTTTTTATTGCTAAATTACCCACTTAACAAAAAAATAAACATTAGATAAGCCACAGTTAACATAAGCAATCAGGGTGACGAAAAATATAGGTGGGCGGTTAATTGTGCCTGTGAGTGTATTATCAATTATGTATTTATAATGAATAGTATGTAATAAAAAAACTAGTCGAATTAATAATTTTACTCATTAAAAGTAGATTCAGAGGCTTAACATATCCAACAAAATGTTTTATGGATATGATTAAGTTTGGGAAAAATAAGACATTGTAAAGTTGTATTGTTTTAAAGTGAACATGGTTGTATTTAGACTTTATTGCTTTTTTATTTAATGTGAAGATATTTTTTTTTTTTTTAAATCCGATTAAAATGTCCATAGCTTTTTTCTCCGAATATATTTGCGACGGATTGATAAAATGCTTCCAATATGAAAATGAAAGCCTGAATTAAAATATGCTCCAGGAACAGATATACATACGAGATGTAATTGATTATGTAGTGTTTGATAACTATTACGGTGGCTGGTCCAAAATATTTTCTCTTTTTTTTTAGAATATAATATATAATTTCAGTGATTAAATTATAAGTAAAAGCTACGAAATGGCAATTACCCAGTTCTATTACAAAAAATAAATTTTGTTATAAAACTGTAATCCCACTAATATTATAAATGTCAAAGTTATGTTTGTTACTCAATCACGCCGAAACGGCTGAACCGATTTCGATGAAATCTGGTACACAGATAGATTATGACCTGGATTGAGCTATAGGCTACTTTTATCCTGGTAAAACGCGAGCGAAGCCGCGGGCGGACGCTAGTAAAAAATATTATTAAAATTTATTAATTTCACTTTGTAATTAGTTTTTACTTCTTATAGTGATGAAATTATATCCATTTTATCACAGACATTGTTTTCTCAAAGTTTGTATGGGCACAGATAAAATAATACTATATGTATGGGTAACTTCTTTGGACCATCTACCTTAAATTTATGTTGGGCAAGAAAGTACTAATACTCGTAAAAATCTTTTTGGATATTCATCCTTTCATTCATATCAACAATACCATGTGTGCATAAGTTCCTTGATTTAGTTTTATTTTAAAATTTATAATAATTGTATGAGATACTCTATGTAGAAGTTGTCTTCAGAATTATGCATAATAATAATGTAGCAAATGTTGAATAATTGGGGTGTTATTACATTAATGTTTTGTTCTCAAACATGCTACATTATCAGGTTGACCCACATCACCTGATTTGCCAGCCGTGGCAGTAATTTACTGTTATTTGACGACCTCTGTGGGGCGGCTGGCGATGGTTCGCCTGCGACGCAGGAGGTTGCGGGTTCGATTCCCGCCTCGGAACAAATATTTGTGCGTTCTGCAGATATTTGTTCAGGGTGTTCTGGGTGTTTTCTATGCATAATAAAAAATATCTATCTATGTAATGTATTATATTAAGTATATCAGTTATCTAGTACCCATAATACAAGCTCTGGCTTAGCTTGGGGCTAGATAATGTTGTGTGAATTTGTCCAGCATTATTTATTTATTTATTTGCCAGCCGTGGCAGTATTGTACTGTTATTTGCCAGCCGTGGCAGTAATGTACTGTTATTTGCCAGCCGTGGCACTATTGTACTGTTATTTGCCAGCCGTGGCAGTAATGTACTGTTATTTGCCAGCCGTGGCAGTATTGAACTGTTATTTGCCAGCCATGGCAGTAATGTACTGTTATTTGCCAGCCGTGGCAGTATTGTACTGTTTAGCCCAAGGTTGTCTCCGACTTTGCAATATTTTAACAAAGTTACCATTTATTTAGTTTGCTGTAGGTAGGTATATTACAATAATTTAATGGAATGACTGTCACTATGCATAATATTGTTTGATTTTATTTAAATGTAATACATACTTATAACAATTAAATCATGTTTTATTCAATGTTTTCAATTTTAAAGTATCAAAGATATATTTTACATGATCACCTTTGTATAAACTAGCCATCAGCTGCTTTTCAAGCAAATCCAATGAACTACTATCCCAGTTTCTGATCCAGTACAGCAAAGAAAATAGCTTGTGATAACTGCTGGTGTCATTCACAGCATCAGTTATTTTTATGGAGGGCAAATTCTCAACGATTCCCAAAAGCTTGGGCTCAACCACATCATTGAATTTTTTGTTGTAACGCGTAGCATACTTCTGGATGATGTTTATTGTTTGAACATTTATTGTGCTGTCCAATAAGATGTCTGGTAGATTGGTGCGCCACTTCTCAAACGCATCGGTGTTATGGAAATGGTTCAAGTTCTCATTCAGTGCAATTTGGCACACCAAGCTGAAAATCTTCTGTTTGAAAGTACTGGACATGGTTTTATTGAAATAAGCCCATATAATTTTCCTGAACAGTGAATCCATGACTGTTAAGGTTTTAGTCCAACCGTTGATTTCTTTTGAAAATATTGTGTGTAGGATTTTTAGAACAACATTGTTCACACTGTCCTGGGGATTCTGACTGAACGTTTTCTCAATGTAATTCAGGACAGATACAATTTGTTGGTCATTATCCCTCACATTGATTTTTGGGTTCAATAGTATGAACAAATGACATATTTCCAAATTCTCAGCAACCAATTTTGTGTCTGTGATCACATTCTCAAATGGAGTGTTCTCATTTTTCTGTTTCAACCGTGTATTTGTAACAAAGGGGAAAGCCTTGACAAAGTGTTGGGTGTACTGCTGGCGGTATTTTTGGCAGAACATGTTTTCAATGTTGGAACTTGGGTTCTTTTTGTTGAAATGTTGAACGAGGCTCCATAACAATGTGATGACTTCCAAAGTGTGCTTCAGTAAAGAAGCTGCATCTTCACTGACCACAGTTTCAAAATTCTTCTCCGAAGATGCGTTAGGGCACACTTCCAGCCATGTTTCAAACAGCAGAGGCATCAGTGTATCAATGTACTCTATAAACTTGCCAACTTCATCTACTGGTGTAGTTTCCTGTGCTTTCTTCGATGAAAAACATGACAGGTGACACACTGCTGTGTAATTTGGGTTAAATAAAGGATAGTAGTTCATCTTCTCAACATCAACCACTTTTGTAGTGTCTGTGATGATTCTATCATTGGCAATGATGTGTTCATTTTGGACAAACTTGTTAAGATAATCTTGAAGGCGGTGTAAAACTTTTACCCTCCACTTAACACTAGTCATTTGGCTTCCTAAGTTGACGGTCAGGGTTCTACCTGGCTTTGAATCAACTCTTAATTTTGATATCATGCTCAAAAAGTTTGGTATTATCTTGTGGAAGTCTTCTGCGACTTTTTGTGGGGTACATACTAAAAGTATGTCCAGGAATAAGAGGGAATCCTCCTGCAATCTAAAATCAATGTTGGTCATTGCACTTCTCAAGTAAGTAGACATGATATCATAGAACGGGTCTATCTTCTCAATGCTTGTATTTGTTAGTATTTTGTTCAAAACTTGCAAGCATTCTCGTCGAACCTGAGAGGGTAGAAAGAAATTATTAACCTAGGCACTGAATTTATAGAAGAGTAGATGTATTTGGGCTGAGATTATGTTGATAGGGTTTTTGTTCAAATAAATACTTACACTTTTTTCAATATCCAAAGTCAGAGGAGTAACTCCATTTATGAGTTGTCCGAGATTTTTCTCCAACACTTCTGGATGTACATTTACGAGATCTTTTAGGCCTTCGAGAGCTTCTTTTTTAGAGTTCGTGTTGAAGTGTTTCAATCGGGTCAGAAGTTCATTGACGTTCAGTTTTCTTGTAGATAACCATTCTGATTCAATATGCTTTTTCAACTGTTCCTTTATTACAATCTTCTTTACTTTGAAATTGGTTTTAGTAACATTGGTTCCCTTCGGCAGGTCTTTTTTGGCTTTCAATTTTGTTTTTGACTTCTCTGATTTGAGGAACTTTTGATACCTCGTGGCGCCGGTTTGAGGCATTTTTATAGTTTTACTTTTCCTGCACGCACTGTGAATAAAGCGCAAAGGCGTAATTTACTACAAAATGCACTCAAAATCTAGAAGACTAGAAATAGAAACGAATTAAACGATTGCATGTAAAAAAAAAACTTCTGCTACAAACGGCAAACATGTGCGGCCTGGCCATGGACTTAGTATAGTATGGCCTGGCAGCATAGAGAAATTTGTTATTAGAAACTGGCAGGCTGGCAGGCATGGAAATGTAAAAAATAATCACTACGTTCTTTCACCGTATTACTACGTTACAAGTGTATACTAAGTCCATGGTTACTACAGACTTTTACTGTAAGATAAGATGGCACGATGGCACCTACCATGGTGTATTTATTTTTCTTTGGTTGGCGCCATTCCCAACCAAGATTTGACATTGACAACCTTGTTCTGAGCATGCCGAATCGTTGCCGATGTGCTATGAACATCATGGGCGCTTTCTCAGACTACTAACTTCAAGTTTATAAACACAAATTAAATATTTTCCTATTTTTTTCAGTTTTTACTCATAAATTAAAAGTTAATTCACATACGGTTTCCGTCTATGCTTCATTTTTTTTCCATAAAATCCTGTAATTTTAATCGAAGTACCTTAACCATTATTATAAAATGGTAGAATATTAATATAACGTATCTTTTAAATATATACATGTCATATAAATAATTAACACATTGATAGTAATTCGCTTTTTTAAAAATATCCCTAGACCGTGTTGATGTGTGTACATCTTCCTAGATTGTTACCGTGAATGTAGTACCTAGTAGTTTAACATTTGGCCTGGTACGAGTTACACAAATAATAACAGATAGATATATGCTTTTCTCATTCCAACACATGAATACATTCATATAAAAGAATGAGACTGGTATAATTGATACCGTTTCGTTTTTAGCCTTAGTTCCATGCCTTTAGTCCATCTTCCTAGGTTCCGTCCGTTCGTGGCACTATTTAGGCACTATTTATTGGCCGGGAAGAAAACCCTGAATTCGATTTGGGGGTCGCTAGCTATGACGAACACCGTCCGCCGTGTACCGTGCATGCAAAGGTGCCGGCCGTGCCCACAGACAGTGTACTACTTAGGTAGCCAAGAGTTTTTTTTGTAGCCGTAGCAATAGGGCTGGCTAGCAAAGGCTAAAGTTTACATTTTGGAACGTCAATTAAAGGCATTTCAGCTGCGGCCGATTATGATTTTAATTACCTTCGGTCAACCGTAGCAATAGGGCTGGCTAAAAGAAGACAATTATTTTGTGTTCAGTGTTGTGTTTACAACCAAACAGAGCAATTCATGTACGATCGTGCATTGCACGATTCACAGACACAAAACAACAACCAATACCTAAGTGAAAAGACACAAAATATATAAATAGGTCTCTACCTCCCTAATATTTTATTTAACGACCTCTGTGGCGCGGCGGGCGAAGGTTGGCCTGCGACGCAGGAGGTTGGGTTCGATTCCCGCCTCGGAACAAATATTTGTGCGATCGTAGATATTTGTTCAGGGTGTTCTGGGTATTTTCTATGTATAATAAAAAATATCTATCTATTTGATGTATTGTATTAAGTATATCAGTTATCTAGTACCCATAACACAAGCTCTGCTTAGCTTGGGGCTAGATAATGTTGTGTGAACTGTGTCCAGCATTATTTATTTATTATTTATTATTCGCCAAAGCGCGGGCACTCGAAACTGGCGTTGGACCGAGTTTCACCGAGATCGTCTTTTTACGCGTTTATAGGTAGGTGCGCCTCCGTGCGTCCTAGGTGCGTTTATAGGTATTTTTTTGTGGTTGTACTACGTAACCTTAATAATAGATAGAGCAACCCGTCATGTTCTAAGCATAGACGTAGAATTTTTTCGCTACGCTAAAACTAAATCTATGGTTCTAAGTATGTCAAATGTCAAGCAATGAATCTGTATCAGTGTCTAATTATTGCACGCTGCCCATGGAGAAAGGTCAATGAAGCTGCCGGCCGTTTGGCCTTTGTGGTCAACGTTATAGCCACTGAGAGACCAACCAACTCGTGGCACTTAACAAGTGACACGAGAGTAGACGGTCTCGAAGTTGGAGTGAAGAAAGAACATAGGGTCGATTCTTACCTGAACTTCCCATACCAGATTGTTCAAGGGAAGGCCCATTTGAGGCTCTGCCTACCCTTTCGGGGAAAAAGGCGTGTGTGTGTGTGTGTGGCTATGTATGTATGTGTAGATGACCCAATGATGATGATGATGACGCTGAGTGTACCCCGTATTTTTTACAGTTATGCCGCTTGCACAAGTACGCCAATTCGACAAACGGGAAATTGGGCAATCAAATCACGTGCCCATTGTCCGTTTGCCGAATTGGCGTACGTGTGCAAGGGCTACTAAGGGTAAGATTATACTCCTTCAGACATTTTTGAAAAGAGACGTCGTCTACTTTTGTTTTGTTTCCTAGTGTTTTTTTGTGTTATTTTGGTGCCATTTTGACCAATGCAGCTCGTAGAGCACAATCGTAGTGAAATGAAATGGAAGTGAATTGCGCGACTTTTCGTGGAAATTGTCTACCAAAGTTTTAGTTAAACGGTCACCGTTTTACCAAAACATGACTTCACTGTTACTTTGACGACTTGGATGGAGTGTAACTTTGCAAATTATATTGAAAATACATAAATATTATATTGTATTTGAAAATGGCAAATGCAAAAGCCGTGCTACGCAAACAATAAAGAAAAAAAAGAGTTTTTGAAGTAACACTTCCATTTAGTATCACTACACTTGTGCTCTATAGAAGAGCTACATTGGTTAAAATGCCCCAAAATTACACAATCTGACTCTTCTTTTTATAATGGCTTCTGAGCAGTGGCGGATTTGCAGTCATGGCCGCTCTAGGCCCCAAGCCATGTGCCGCCCCTTTCTCAGCACCCATCATATAGACTAGGTACATAGTGAATTTACTTTATTGCCAACTTTTACCTAAATTGAAATCATAAATTTAATTAACTACCTAAAATAGCTACCAATTTGTAATAAATCTCAAGGATCACTTCGAATCGTCTTATAAACTTAATTTACTACTGTTCCATTCCAACGCGACCTTAATCGATCGCGATCTAAAAATTCAATATTTTTAGCTCGATGAGAAGTACTAAAGATATCTACCATTAGAACATAAGACGGCGAGCGGAGCGAGCCGCGAAAATTTCTGTATATTTAGCTCGAGGAGAGGGCATTAATATAGATATCCATTAGGTATCAGAACAGATCAGAACTTAGCGATATTGTTTGTATTTATTGCTCGAGGAAAGATCAGTAATAAATATAGCTATCATTAAAACATTATAACTTATAAGGGCGAGCGGAGCGAGCCGGGAAAAAATCTGTGTATTTAGCTCGAGGAGAGTGCAGTTATAATATACGCAGCCATTTAAATATTTAGGTACTTTGCATTTTATTTATTTCTTGCTATTTATTTATTTCAGTGATTTTTTTGCCACGATTTGCCTCCCCTAACATCTGGCCGCCCTAGGCCCGGGCCTACTGGGCCTTAGGGCAAATCCGCCACTGCTTCTGAGGAGTGCTCTAAACAATTTCGCCATTTTTGACAAATAATCAAAGCGCCAATATCAAGTGATTTATTTGTATTTTTACATTCAAGTCATCGAGACTTTCCGGCATGTCATATCCCAGTTTAAATAGTGGCAGAAAAACCATTTCGAAAAGACTTCATAAAAACCCTAGGCAAATAAAAGTAGACGACTTACGAAAATGGCGGGAAGAGCCTCTTCTTCTTAGCTTAGGTAATGGCTTCTGTGCATTATTTGCAACAATTTAGCCAATGTCAAGTGATATAATTATTATAGTTTTATAGTTAAGTCGTCAAGAGTCTCCGTCAAGCCCTAACCCAGTTTAAATGGTGGCCTAAAAACTGAGTTTTTACAGGAAAAAATCCACCATTTCGAAAAGACTCGCAAGACACTTAAATTTCACTACATCTCACATGTGCCATTTATCCAAGTTACACCGGTTAAAATGCCACTAAAATTACACGAAATAACTCGAAAAACACATTAAATGTAATAAAATAAAAATGAAGACGTTTCTTTCAAATATGGCAAATTTCAACCCCCGAGAGCCTCTTCGTAGTCTTTTTCTCTCTTCTTTGTCTTTTTCTTCTTAGCTTATGTAATGGCTTCTGTGCATTATTTGCAACAATTTAGCCAATGTCAAGTGATATATTTATTATAGTTTTATAGTCAAGTCGTCAAGAGTCTCCGTCAAGTCCTAACCCAGTTTAAATGGTGGCCTAAAAACTGAGTTTTTACAGGAAAAAATCCACCATTTCGAAAAGACTCGCAAGACACTTAAATTTCACTACATCTCACATGTGCCATTTATCCAAGTTACACCGGTTAAAATGCCACTAAAATTACACGAAATAACTCTAAAAAACACATTAAATGTAATAAAATAAAACTGAAGACGTTACTTTCAAAAATGGCAAATATCAACCCCGAAGAGCCTCTTCGTAGACTTTTTCTCTCTTCTTTGTCTTCTACTTCTTCTTCTGAGCTTAGGTAATGGCTTCTGTGCATTATTTGCAACAATTTAGCCAATGTCAAGTGATATATTTACTATAGTTTTATAGTCAAGTCGTCAAGAGTCTCCGTCAAGTCCTAACCCAGTTTAAATGGTGGCCTAAAAACTGAGTTTTTACAGGAAAAAATCCACCATTTCGAAAAGACTCGCAAGACACTTAAATTTCACTACATCTCACATGTGCCATTTATCCAAGTTACACCGGTTAAAATGCCACTAAAATTACACGAAATAACACGAAAAAACACATTAAATGTAATAAAATAAAACTGAAGACGTTACTTTCAAAAATGGCAAATTTCAACCCCGAAGAGCCTCTTCGTAGTCTTTTTCTCTCTTCTTTGTCTTCTACTTCTTCTTCTGAGCTTAGGTAATGGCTTCTGTGCATTATTTGCAACAATTTAGCCAATGTCAAGTGATATATTTACTATAGTTTTATAGTCAAGTCGTCAAGACTCTCCGTCAAGTCTTAACCCAGTTTAAATGGTGGCCTAAAAACTGAGTTTTTACAGGAAAAAATCCACCATTTCGAAAAGACTCGCAATACACTTAAATTTCACTACATCTCACATGTGCCATTTATCCAAGTTACACCGGTTAAAATGCCACTTAAATTACACGAAATAACTCGAAAAAACACATTAAATGTAATAAAATAAAAATGAAGACGTTTCTTTCAAAAATGGCAAATTTCAACCCCCGAAGAGCCTCTTCGTAGTCATTTTCTCTCTTCTTTGTCACCTATCTAATAAACTTTAGAGTTGTCAAAGTCAATGTCGTATTTGTTTGTGTTGTCATCATCATCAAAACAATCAATCAAAGAATACTTCTCTGTTCTCTCACGTGGTTGTTTGAATGTTTGGTTGGTGCGTGTTCAGTTCAAGATATAAATTGTTTTTGAGCAAAAAAAACTAAATCAAAATGAAAATAAAAAAGCAACACCGTAAAAAGACGTATCAACACAAACTTAACCGTAAGAGGATGCATCTAAAGCAAAAGAGTACAGGCAACGTGAAATTGTGAGCGACATTCAGGTTTTGTATCGGAACTTTCTTGTTTTGAATAAATCTAACCTTTTCTATGTATTTACAGTAAAGTCATTAACGATGCATGGAACCACAGTAAGTCCTCACACCGTAATCTGAAAAATATGGGCTTGGTGAATGATCCAAACAAGGCTATCAAAATTCCCAACTTCAAAGAAATGAAAATGAAACAGGCTAAGAAAATTGTAAATGATGATGAATCTGAAGAAGAAGAAGAG
Organism: Operophtera brumata; assembly: GCA_932527175.1. Classification (NCBI taxonomy): domain Eukaryota; kingdom Metazoa; phylum Arthropoda; class Insecta; order Lepidoptera; family Geometridae; genus Operophtera; species Operophtera brumata. The sequence continues at coordinate 38,107,678 of OW052225.1, forward strand.
GTACAAAGACCTCCTCCAGCTAAAAAGGAAATTGCTGAGATTTTAGAAAAAGAAGCAAGAGCACCCCGTGCAAGAAAGTTTATGTAAGAATTATTTATCATTAGAAATTCTCCCATCGTTCTACAAAAAAATTGTACCAGTGATTTGATTTATAGGTTTCGAGTGGCAATTACAAACTGGTTGTTGTGGTGTAGGATAGACTTAGACTACTATACACATTTTGCAAGTTTTAATCTATATATATAAAATCATTAAGCGGCTGTCTGACTAACTATCAACGCAGAGCCTAAACCATAAGTCCTAGAGACCTGAAATGGAATTCCAGAAAATCAACACATAAGAGGGTGCAGTGTGGTGTTGATTTTTGTATGGAAGTACACATGGACGAAGTCACGGGCATTCCACTAGTATAGTATAAAATCCCTCCAACCAATTCTCCAAATCTTTTAAATACCATTTACTAATTTCAGGTTACCTAAAAGTCAAGTAGAGTTGATAACATACCTGCTAGACAAATACGGACAAGATTACAAGGCTATGGAAAGAGACAAGAAGAATTACTATCAGGAAACCTGGAAACAGCTACGACAGAAGATTAAAACATTCATGGGGATCCCGAAACAATATGGAGAGTACCTAGCCTCAAAAGGTTTACTGGATAATGAGATTGATGAGCAAGAATTGAAGAAACAGGCTGAGGCGTTAGTTATGGACTAGGTTATGTAGTTTTAAATTGAAACTTGGGTTTTTTTTGTAAATATAAGTGCCTTTTATGATATTAATTGGATTTTATTGGGAACACTCACACATCCAATCATGCTAATTTTCAAAACAAAACCAGAACCATTCACATTAATCTGTACGTCCAGACGTACTCAATCCAGATTGAGGGATCCTCGCCTGAAACTTAGTGGATCATGGAAATTACAGCCCAATTTGAGCATCTAAGTAAAATCCCCAAAGGAATGTTCAAAGTTCCCTGGATAGACAATAAGCCCCTACCTCATCATAGCCACTAGATATTAACTGCTGGACATGGCCACAGAAAGCCAAGGATTTGGACCCCTTAGCTACAAACTACTTCTGGTTATATTGGAAGACCAATTTACCCAAATTGGAAACAAAATGGTCCAGCCATGCTAAATATAATATAGCAACTCATTGACTGTCCTGATCTTTTAAACCAGATAAACCTAAGTGTTCCTTCTCGATCAATTAGGTTCAACAAGCCACTATATGTTCCAATAGTTTCAACCAATTATAGGCAGAACTCTTACTTGTGTGGAGCAAGCAATGACTATAACAGGTTAAGTAGCCGCTTTGACTTGGATCTATTCTGCACCAGCGTCAGCTCGCCGTGGCAGCGACTGAGCAGACTTCTTCTCATAACATGCAGTTTGTAAACGCTAAATCTTTTTTTTTTTTTGTTATCTATTTTTTTTCGGAACTTTTGTCGTTCGACGACTATGCCAGTTCCATTGGTCGCCCTCCTACGCTACGCAAAATCTTATACCTATATCTGTGTTATTTAGTTTTTCAATAGTTACGTATAACTGCTACTGTTATCGCTGTAAGCGAATTAATTGTTAAGTTTTCACCAAATGAATGCACAGCCTGTTGATTACCTACTCAAACGCTATTCCTGAGAACCTTTTATTGGCTCTCTATTGTTATCCTACGTATTATTATGTTAAAGTAAGCTGTTGGTTCTCCTGATAATCAAATAATAATAACTCATTTGATTTGGTGACGACCTCTGTGGCGCGGCGGGCGAAGCTTGGCCTGCGACGCAGGAGGTTGCGGGTTCGATTCCCGCCTCGGAACAAATATTTGTGCGATCGCAGATATTTGTTCAGGGTGTTCTGGGTATTTTCTATGTATAATAAAAAATATCTATCTATGTAATATATTGTATTAAGTACCTATATCAGTTATCTAGTGCCCATAACACAAGCTCTGCTTAGCTTGGGGCTAGATAATGTTGTGTGAACTGTCCAGCATTATTTATTTTTTTATTATTTATTTATTTACCACAAAAATGCCTTAACCGTGGATCCAGGGGTATAATAATAGACATGTCTCAAACTACATCATATTTATTGTGCCTTACAGTCATTTGGTACATCTTTCACAGGTTTTACGTGTTTCAGTTGTTCATACCAATCTTTATCCATTTCCAGGAGTTGCTGTGGTTTTTTGTACTGAAAAAGACAAAAACTTAGCTATTGAAAACTGATCAGAAAAGGCAACATCTCTAACTTAGTGATAGCATGCTATAAATAAGTATAGACATACACAATTTATTTTTGACAGGTTCTATGGACTTTTGCTCACGGCCATTGTTGGTTGCTACTTGTAAATATCATCCACTCGTATTTAAACTTAAAAACGAGAATGAAGTGAACACAGAATTTCAGGCTAAATGAGGATATTCTGATTCATCCATATTTATTATTTATATTTAATAGTCAAGGGTTTGACCACTAAGTCCACTAACTCACCTTATGGAAAGTGACGACAATGTGAATGAATGAATGAATGAAAATACTTTATTGCACACCTTACAAACTAGTTAAAATCAACACTTAACAAATAAACAAAAAACTAAATGAAATGATGTTGAAGATGGTTAACTATTTACCTTCGACTTGACTTCTTATCGGGGAAAACAGACGCTGGTAATGTGTGTGTCTATGTATGTCTTTGTTTTTTTTTTGCGGAGAACTAGCCTGAGTTTTGGTGGAGTTGACTTCTACCAGATTAGCAGATTGATCTCAAGCATAAAGTCAACACGCCCTGTCAGTCATGATGGCCTCCCTTTCCATAATATAACACATCATCATCATCAGCCCACACTAGTCCACTGCTGGACATAGACTTCCCCAATACACGACACTGAGCCTTGTGTTCGGCTCTTCTCATCCAATGTCTGCCTGCTGCCTTTTGTAGTTCATTGCTCCACCTAGCCAGAGGGCGCCCCATGCTACATTTGCCAAGATGCAGTCTCCACTCAAGAACTCGCTTATTCATTCTGCATATCAATGATATGCTGCAAATTAGTGGTCTTCATTGTTATGCAGATGATAGTACGGGTGACACCTTTTATTCTGGCCGTGCTATCGCCTCTCGTTCAGAAGTTGATGAGAACAGGCGTAAACTTGTGTCTGATGTTGAGAGCACCTTAGAGCATGTTTCCGATTGGGGTGACCGGAACTTGGTTACCTTTAACCAAACAAAGACACAGGTTTGTGCGTTCTCTTCTAAGAAGGCCCCGTTCGATGTGTCGCCGCGATTTCAAGACATTCCCTTATCCATCTCGGCAAGTATCGGGATTCTGGGGGTCGAGATATCTAATGAGGTCCAATATGGGAGTCATCTCGAAGCAAAAGCTGTACTGACTTCTAAAAAACTTGGAGTGCTAAACCGTGCTAAGCAGTATTTTACGCCGAATCAACGGCTGTTGCTTTACAAAGCACAAGTTAGGCCGCACGTTGAATACTGAGGGCCTACCACAGGTTTGTCTAAGTTTTGCATTCGGTATCCCGACTATCGAATTCCGAGTCGATATTTGTTTTTATGTATGGTTTTAATGAGTTTCTCAACAAGTCCGCTAGGGGCGCTTATCATTTTCTCCATACAAAAACGACATTTCGACTCGCAATTCGTTATTCCGAGTTGTAACAAATTACAAACCTGTGGTAGGCCCTCTGTTCCCATCTATGGCACGGACCACCCAAGTACCAGCTGCTTCGCTTTGACTCCCTACAGAGAAGAGCCATTAGAATCATCGGCGACCCTAAGCTCTCCAATACTCTAGAACCGCTTAGCCAGCGCAGAGCCATTGGATCGCTCTGCGAGTTCTACCGCCTGTACAACGGGGAATGTTCTGACGAGCTATTCGATCTCATCCCCGCAACGAGATTTTACCATCGCTCTTCCCGGCACCGTGACAAAGCTCATCCACACATCATAGATCCCTGGGTTTCTCGTACGACTCGTTTCTCGAGATCATTTCTTCCCCATACCTATAAACTTTGGAATGAGCTTCCATCTAAAGTTTTCCCGCTTGGTTACGACATGTGTCACTTCAAGAAAAATGTTCATAAACTCCTTCAGGGTAGGCAACGCATCGACAATACCCCCGGTGTTGCCGGTGTCTATAAGCGACGGTGACCACTTTACATCAGGTGGGCCGTAAGCTAGTTTGCCTATTAGTTTCATAAAAAAAAAAAAAAAAAAAACCAACGGTTGTCTGTTCTTCGGCTATAACAAATCAGTTGCTCTTTAAAGTTGATGATATTAATGGTACCCACCAAGATGACCAAAGTATTGTACTGATGACTAGCTTGTATGTTAGTTTGCTCCAATGGTATGTTCAGTCTCAATAATTCTGGCACTTGCAGTCTTTTAAAATATTTCTTGTTAGTTGTTCGGACGATTATACACTTTTCATCGGCGTTTGCGCTAATGGAATAGGTTTCTATGGGGTAAGGCAGGTTCCGGATTCGCCATTCCAAATTCACTCTGGTGTTTCGTCTTGTCACAGTAGGCTGTTGAATAAATTAAAGATCAGTTGAGATTGATGATGGACAACTGAGGCATCAAACCAAGAAACAGAAGAGTAGAAGATTCTAGTCCCTAAAAACAAATTCAAAAGTCAACTCTTCTACACACTATGCATCTTATGCCCATGCTCATAATAATACTAAAATGTGTGAATTTGAACATAACCACACATAACACAGAGTACAGCAAGAAAGTATTTTAGGATATCTCAGAAAAGAGCAACTAAGTACATATAAAAATCACATATTAGAAGATGTGCGAGTTAAAACAAAAATGGAGATGGTACCTACTCTACCCTAGGCACTTGCGTCGAGAAAAAACAGAGAAATCAAGTACCAGCAATCCGAGGTTGCACATATTGCCTAATCGCGTCGTGCGCAATTGGAACCGGCTACCAGACTCAGTGATCAGTGGCCCCTCAGTGAATTCTTACAAAAATAGACTTGACAAACATTTAAAGTGCACTGATAAGGACTAAGATATACTTACACGCATCAGCTCTGAGAGCTGCCTGTGTATTATAAATAAATCAATAAAATCAATAAAGACTAACTGGACTATAATGCAAAAAAAGGAAATGCTCGAGACAACAGAAGAGATGGTAGGAATACCTTAGACAAGCCTAAGCCACCAGTCCAAAATGGAAGAGAACCACATAAGATAGGCCTAGTAAACTTGTCAAAAATTCTAAATTTATTTCCAATCTCGTAAATTTGTTTCTAGTCACTCTCTTCCAATTTGGGCTGGTGGCTGGTTGGCAGAACTGCAAGAGGCCTATGTTGCTAGAGGACACGCTTTTGGACTGCCAACAGTAGAAAGGGCTTACAAATAGAGCTTAGGAGTGTTGCCATGGCATTAGTCAGTGGAATACTCTCAAGACTTGCCCGTTTTAAATGGCTTAACCAGGCGAGTGTTTGGGAGGGTTTTTCATTGGACATGTTTAAATATTAATTCTAGGCCTTCCAAATAATATTATGCATGCTGACCAGTTTCCTGGCTTTCCAGGAAATATACCTACCAGTCCTGCAATATGAAATTACCTATCGGAATTACTTCTCCATGATTGAGAGAGCTAGATAACTACAATGAGTGAATTTATTTATTTTATTTTATTTAAAAACTTTCACACAAAACAATAGTGCAAGGAGGACCTAATGCTAACAGCATTATCTGCCAGTCATCCTGGGCATGCAGAAAGATGGTGAGGCGTGCCTTACAAACAAGAAAATAAAAATGACAAAACAAGTTAAAATATTAAAATAAAAGGATAAATATACCTAATATAGGTACCTACTAACAAAAAAAACAGTTTCCCAAAATAATAATATACATAAATAAATTACCGTGACAATAACACACATAGGGAAAGTACAAAGGTATATACCTAACACAGGCTGCAGTAACATAGAATGTGAAACACTGACACTGAAAATGGAAACTGATAATTTCGCCTCTTATTATACAGTTCACGTTCCAGTCTCTTAAACAATTCCCTTGAGTCCGCCCTTTTAATGTCTACCGGCAAATTGTTCCAAAGCCGAACAGCCACAACCGAAAAAGAGTTTGATCGGAAAGAAGTCCTATGGGGTTGGGTTTAGAATCGTTTGGCTGGAGGAGGAGGGTGGGAGTAGGGGGAGAGGAAGGGGAGGGGTACCCCTTTGCCCCTGGTACCAGTCCCATTACAAGGTAACTTATAGTATTCGAGAAAAAAAATTAAGAAATTTTTGAGGTTAAGTATGACATTTTTGAATTGGAAGTGTCGAATGTTACGGGAGTCATCGCCAACTTGCAGGGAGGGTTCAGAAAATTCCAGCCTCGGCCACCTTGTCCAGGAAACTTGTGCTTGTAGAGAAAAATAATAAAGAAAATTTTACAAAATCGGAACTTAAAATGATAATATTAATGATTTAATTTATGAGTACCTCTATCTGTGTAGGAGGGATGTTGAAAGAAATAAGAGAGATCCTTTTGAGGAATTAATTAATGTTATAAATTATGGATTTTATAAATGAAAAATGAATGTAACTACCTGAGTTTTTTTATTGTTGACTGACTGTGTGACTCGACACAGAGCACCCCGACAATAGCTGGTTAGGTCCGAAAAGAGTGGCAGACCCGATACGGAGCACCCCGACTCCACGTGGTACTGTGCGTCACGCCCCTAGAGTGTATATAAAAACGCGGAGCCAGTAGCTCGCGTGGGAGATCTTGAGTGGAGTAAGCCCGCGAGGCCGAGCGGAGTGAAGGGGTGAGCTGGCGAGCGAAGCGACCCGGTGACCTCCGTAGCGTAGCAAAGGTCGAGTGGGTGAAGCGACACTCAAGGGCGACCTCGCGAGAGTACTGGCGGGAGCACATACCGGAGTCCGACATTTAAAATATCATACTTAACCAAAAAAAAACTTTATTTTTTTCTCGAAAACTGTAAGTTAACTTTGCATAGGAGTCATACCAGGGGCGAGGGGGTACAAATCCCCCACTCCCCCCCCTCTCCCATCCTCCTCCTGCCAACCGATTGTAAATTTTTACCAAAATATCATACTTAACCTCAAAATTTTCTTTATTTTTTTTCTCGAAAACTATAAGTTACCTTGTTATGGGAGTGGTACCAGAGGTGAGGGGGTACCCCTCCCCCTCCTCCGCCCCCCCCCCCCTCTCCCCCTCCTCCGCCCCCCCCCTCTCCCCCTCCTCCTCCTGCCAAACGATTCTAAATTTTTACCGTCCTATGTAACGGGATGTCCAGAAGAAGATTATCAGCAAACCTGAGCACCCTGTCATGAATAAAGTTACCTGATCTTTAGCTTCCACGATATCAACATCATTGCTAGGAGTGGCATCAGGCATCAAGTCTCCAATCTCCACATCCCACTTGCCTTCACCTCCGAGCTTCCCTGTAACTTTCCAAGCTCGCCGGCACATTACTTGGGTGTCCACATTGTATTCTTCGACCATCTCTCTGCCATCATCGAATTTATAGTGGATCTTCTTCAGTTTATCCTCCTTGAGGCAAGTTTTCTCCGCGTCAACTAGTGACCTATACCAGATAGTGTTTTTATGCATTGTAGGACTGATCTGGCTAGTACTTTCTTTCACTTTTTTAGGAAAAGTTATAACGTCTTCGGTTGCCTCGATCAAACATACACTTCTTTTCATTATGTTGCTATGGCAACTGTTTTAACCTTTTTGCAGCATGTGACAGGTCTTGGGAAAACACTGGCTGGTCAACTATTTCATTCATAGCACTCAGAAGTCACAAAATATAATGATTACGGAAGAATAAATACATCTCCCGTGAGTTCCGACTTCCAAGTTCCGTGCGTGGCTGGCTGGCTGGCTATGTGATTATAATAAACCGTATTCCGTAAAGTTATTACATTGAATCCGTACCACATAGAACACATTCAAGTATGCAAATTATTATGTTCTCTTCTCATGTTTTTTTATTATAAAAAGGCGTAGAGCGAGAATCTGTTTACGTCTACGGTCTACGCAAAAAGGACAAGGACAAGGTAGATGATTCTTTAGTCACGCCAAGAATATTTAAATAATTCTCGCTCTACGATATAATATTCTTTAGTCCCCTCAAGTAAAACAAGTCCATGGTTTGTATACTAAGTCCATGGCACGGACTCCATGGCATGGTGTGGTGTGCATGTCATGTTATTCTTTTAACATTTGACGTTGTCATTCATACCACAATTTTTATTGGAATAAAACCAAATATTCATTGGTTTTGCTTTTCTTTATATCAATTTATTCCAATAATAAAAACGTGATGAATAATGGCCTCGTTAACGCGATTGCTAAGGCCAGATAAATTCGACGTCGATCCCGGGACTTCAGCCGCCTACTTGAAGTACCAGCATTGGAAAGAAACGTTCACGAATTACATTGCCGTTGAAAATGATTCGACTAAGGTAACTGATGATGTAAAATTAAAAATATTACTAAACAACGTATCAGCCAACGTATATTCGTACATACGTGAATCTAAAAATTACGCGGCTGCTGTGAGTATTATAGATAAAATCTATCTTAAATCTAAAAATGAAATTCATGCTCGGTACATGCTGACATCAACTAAACAGAAGCCAGACGAGACAGTGACAGAATATCTACGCAAGCTACAACAACTAGCGTTCGAGTGCACCTTTAAAACTGTCAGTGCTGAAGAATACAGAAACGAATACGTACGTGATGCTTTAATTGCGGGCATATATTCCCAAAAGATTAGACAAAGACTTCTTGAAAACCTTGAAACAAGTCTAGAGGAGGCTTGTAATCAGGCAACATCACTTGAAATGGCCGAAAATAATTCAAAAGACTTCAATACCAATCATCTTACGATGGAACTAAATCAAATTGAAGATCTCAATCATGCCGGAAACTCCAACCTGGCTGCAACCCTGTCACGTAGGCACTGCTTCTTCTGTGGTGGAAACGTACACCAAAGAATAAAATGCCCAGCTTTTCACGCTACTTGTCAAAACTGCGAGAGGAAAGGCCATTTTGCCAAAGTTTGTAGAAGCAAAAACGCCGATATCAAGAAAAGTAGTAATGCAGTAGTACCTATGGAGCAACAGGTCGGAGCAATTTTGGCAGCGTCTCCCGCTAGTTTACGCAAAACTACGGTCACCATCACCATAAACAATTACAAAGCTGATGCCTTGATTGATAGCGGTAGTTCAACGAGTTTCATCGACAAAAAATTTGCACACATGCTGAATCTGAAACTCTTCCCTTGGAAGGAAACTGTAACATTGGCTTCTAAGAACCGTACTTCATCAGTAGATGGATTTTGCTATGCGACAATTCAACTAAACGAGCATATCTACAACCGAAAACCTCTCTACGTACTAGATGATCTTTGTGCAGACGTTATCATTGGGCATGATATTTTAAACGACCACGCCTATCTGGAAGTTAAATTTGGAGGTTCTAAAAAACCCCTTAAGATTTGTAACGTCATGGAGGCATCAGTACCTGCAGTCTCACTCTTTACTAACTTGTCAAATAACGTGAAACCAATTGCTATAAAATCGAGGAGGCATACCGAAGCTGATAGCCAATTTATCAAGGAGGAGATAGATAAGCTTTTGAAAGATAAGGTCATCGAAAGATCGATAGATGCGTACCCTTTGCCCAATATAGAATCTATTGTATCAAAAGTAGCAGAACACAAATTTTTCAGTCAAATTGATCTAAAAAGTGCATACCATCAAGTCCCAATCTTGGAAAGCGAGAAAATATACACTGCTTTCGAAGCATGTGGAAATTTGTATCAGTTTGCTCGCATACCTAACGGAGTTGCGGCTTTCCAAAGAACGCTAAATCATGTTATATCTAAAGAGGAACTGACGGGCGCTTATGCGTATCTAGATGATGTAACGGTGTGTGGTAAAACAATTGAAGAACATGATCGAAATTTAAGACGATTTAAAGAGGCTGTCGCAAAATATAACCTGACCCTGAATGAGGAAAAGTGCGTGTACAGGCAAGAATCTATTAAATTATTAGGTTACACTATTGAAAGCAATGTTATCCGACCAGATGAAGACCGTCTCAACCCATAATGAAGCTGCCTGTTCCTACGGACCAAAAATCTCTCAAAAGAGCTCTAGGCATGTTCGCCCATTATTCTAAATGGATCAGAAATTTCTCTGAAAAGATCAGCTCCCTGGCAAAAGTATCTGAATTTCCCCTGGAACAAAATTCAGTAGATTGTTTTCAAAAATTAAAAAATGTCATAAAGCAATCAGCTCTGACTGTAGTTGATCAAAATAAGACATTCACTGTGGAGACAGATGCATCAGAGCATTCTATCGCAGCTTCCCTTTCTCAGAATGGCCGCCCTGTAGCTTTTTTCTCTCGATCACTCAACGACTCTGAACGCCGTCATTCTTCAATTGAAAAAGAAGCAAGCGCAGTGGTAGAATGTTTAAAGAAATGGCGACACTATCTTGTTGGAAGACATTTTCTACTGATAACTGATCAACGATCTGTCTCATTTATGTTCAACCAATGTCATAATAGTAAGATTAAAAACGAGAAGATAGAAAGGTGGCGTATAGAGTTATCAAATTTCAAATATGATATAATTTACCGCCCTGGTAAGGAAAATGTAACGGCTGATGCCCTATCCCGTGTGTGCTCAAATATAACTGACACTAATAGACTGAACGAGTTACACAATATCATGGGTCATCCCGGAATCGTGCGAATGGCACACTGGGTACGGTCTAAAAATTTACCATACTCTGTAGATGATATTAAAAAGATGACATCAGGATGTCGTATTTGCGCAGAAATCAAACCTAGATTTGCAAAGATTCAAGGAAAACTCATAAAAGCGATTGCTCCATTTGAGAGACTCAACGTTGATTTCAAAGGACCTCTGCCTACCAATACGCGGAATCGCTACATCTTGACAATTATTGATGAATATTCTAGATTCCCGTTTGCTTACCCATGCAAAGATCTGTCTGCTGGCTCAGTTATAAAATGCTTTAAGGATTTATTCTCCACTTATGGTGCTCCACAATACATACATTCTGATCGTGGAACTGCTTTCATGTCTAATGATTTACGAAACTTCTTGGTATCAAATGGAATTGCATGTAGTCGGACCACGCCATATAATCCACAAGGAAATGGCCAAGTGGAGCGCCTCAATGGTACATTATGGAAAACAGTAAAGTTGTTCCTCAGAACAAAGGAACTAGACACAGCTTGCTGGGAGGAAGTCCTGCCTTCCGCCCTGCACTCAATTCGTTCATTGTTGTGCACGTCTACTAACGCCACTCCCCATGAAAGATTTTTTAACCATCCACGGCGGACAGCAAATGGAGAGTCTTTGCCAACGTGGCTCTTGGAGCCAGGCCCTATATTGATGCGAAACAATCTAAGACGTTCGAAATATGATTCCGAGGTGGAAGAAGTGGAGCTTTTAGAAGCTAATCCATCATATTCCCATGTAAGGTTACCGGATGGCCGTGAAACCACCGTATCGAACAGACAGTTGGCTCCTCTTCCACCGCTTCAACTAGAGATAGATCAACCTGAATCTGGAGAAGATCAAGATGACTTTGAGGATGCTCAGGGTGAAGGGCAAATAACCAGTGAACCACCGGAATTACCAACAGAGGAGGTTCAAAACGAACGAGAAAACGAAGAACCAGCACCACGACGCTCTACTAGAGAGAGACGAGCTCCAGTCCGTTTTCAGGACTACCAACGAGACTGATTCTGACCAGGGGTGAATGTGGTGTGCATGTCATGTTATTCTTTTAACATTTGACGTTGTCATTCATACCACAATTTTTATTGGAATAAAACCAAATATTCATTGGTTTTGCTTTTCTTTATATCAATTGGTCTGAGTCCGTTGACATGGGCCATGTCATGCATGACTGTCCAGCGCACATAGTTGTCCAACCATAGACTTAGAATTTTCGCTACGCTGAACATTTTCGTACATTCTATAGATCTATGTGTCCAAGGCCAAAGAAATCCGGGTCGTCCGAAAGCGCGATGGGTCGACGACATTGTATCTGTCGCGGGAAATACCTGGTTGAGAGACGCACAGGACAGAGGAGGCTGGCAAAAGAGAAAGGAGGCCTATACCCAGCAGTGGGTGATTCCGGGCTGAGATGATGATGATGATGTGTCCAGCGGAGGAGGAAACCTACATTCATGGAGGAAACCGTCCTCAATGGCGATAGAGCTCATTTTCTTCTTCTTCATGTCATGGCATCTGTGGAGTGCTCCAAACAAGTGAATGTCAGTTAGTTATATGAATGACTGTCAGTCATCTGTTATGTCTAGTGTTAAACTTTGTCAACAGAACTATTTTTTTTAGGTTAACTAACTGTTGTGTTTTATATATTTATCATAAATAATCCAAAATGCCTCCTCCAGCCATTCCCGACAGGTGAGTTTGATGCCCTTAATGGACTTGCAAACAAAATCCATTAATACCATTGATTGAATCTCCATTGATTCTTTTATGAATTGATGTCTCTATTACTAAAGCTTCTATGTCATCAATGGATTTCTCTTACTTTTAGATGGATTCCTTACAAAGCTTGTGGAGAAGTGATTGAAGGCACCAGATTTATTTGCTTCAAAGTGCCGTTGAAACGGGTAAGTCAGTTTAGACACAACTTACGGTCAGAGTGGACATAAGGGGGCGATGAGGGAAAAAAAAGAAGTGGAAAGTTTGTGGGAAGGTTTGTAATATAAACAACGAGTGTTCGTTACGATGGTATAATAGCGACTAACTATTGTGACATGCAAAAACTGACTGGACAATACCTTTTGACAAATCTTCTAAGTCTTTCTTCGCCGTGCTATTTTACATGAAGGGGCGCAAAAAAGAAACTTGTTTTTATATGCGCATCGTGTAGAGTTGCTTTTCGTCGTAATTATGTCACTTATGACTTTTTTCCGTACGGCAACTTGAAAAAATTTCAGAGTTCATATCTCAAAAACGGTAAGTCGTATGGAAAAAATGCATTGAACATTAATTGACGACTGAAAGAAATGCTAAACGACAGGCAAAAAAAAAAAACAAAAAAAAAAAATTGTTGCTTTGATCTGGCCCCTTATTGTTGCTATGACCATGAAGCGTTAGGGTGTAGATAAGGGGGCAGAAGTCGGAACGGGAATTTTTTCTAAGTCTTTTTTCGATGAAATTTTTCTAAGTCTTTTTTCCTCAGCGCCCCCTTATGTACACTCCAACCCAACTTACTGTGAGTAGAGTACCTACCTACCTACTAACTTCCAATACTATTCATGAATTCTATTCACTTTTAAGTTCATGTACCTACTCATTTATGAAAGACTCATCAATATTCTATACAACATCTACACACATATAAATAAAGATGTTTCCAAAATTTAAAAATCAACTGTGTACCAACTGGACGATTTACTTTTTTCCTTCGAGGGTGTTGACTTTTGCTGGACTTTTATAAACTACTTGTATGAGGATTCAAGATTCAAGATATTTATTGGCTTAAATAAGTGTATCAATTTGGTCTTGTCAGATGCAGGCACTGTAATTGTTTCAGGTTGGTATTTAAAAAGAAAAAATAGCATCTTGCTTGGCTAAGTTATGTTGGTACAATATAAACAAATTGGTTATATTTTAAACAATATTATTTTAAATAATATTAATTAAAAATTATCTCAGTAATAGGTATAAAAATAATGAAACATTTTATTGTTATTTTATTCTTTATTGCACACAATAAAACACAAAATTAATAGTAATGTAAAAAAAAACAGTAGGTAATACAAAAATATAAAAACAGTAATATAAAATATTTTAATAGTTTTTGTATTAACTTGGTAAGTACCTATATGTGTATTTGTCAAGCACCACTGTCCCATTCTTCCATATAGTCCTCTCCATCCTAAGGTTGTCTGGAAGAACCTAGAGTGGTGAGTGATGTATTAAAGATACCTAAGATTAGGTACCTACTTTTCTTTACCTGGAATGGACAACGCTTGCATTTAAAATTGTTTCTAAAAAAAACAGGAAATGGGCTCAGTGACAGTGTGTATATGCTGTAAATTTTCGTTTTAAACCTCTATTCCTTGCGTATACCTACTCGCAGAATGTTTAATACTCAAAACGTTCAAAACGAAAAATGAGTTTTTTTGTTTGCTTCTGTTGCATCAAACATTTCGAACTGGCTGCCAAACCGAAATTACAGATCGTTAATTCTTAATGAGAAAAAACCGGCTTCAGAGTTATGTTTTATTTTTACAACATTTTATGATTTTAGTGATTGGAACCATGTGCTGATGAAAATGAGCTTAAATACGGCCAGTCTACTAGTATCCATCGCGGAGTTCCGTTGTCCACCTTCCGTCTCCATCATCAGATCAGCTCGCTGTCACCATCATATTGTATTGTCATCGGAAGTAGACAGGTATGCCAAATTTCAGTTCAATCGGATATCGGAAAGTCACCCTTATCGCCACCCGTGAAATACTTATCATTGAGGAGTTCCAATGGCCATCTCTCGTCTTTTTCATCAGTTCCACTTCACCAAATGATACTTTCTGAATGCACATGCTCGACTTGTTACTGAAAATACTGAAATTGCTATATATGTGTGCCTATAATATTTGAGGAGTTCCCTCAATTCCGCATGGATCCCACCATCAGAACCGATTTAGATGAAAATGGGACCAATCTGGAAGCAGGTCAAATAAAAAAGAATTTTGTAAATCGGTTCATAGATGATGGACAAATGAGGTAAAAATATTTAAAAAAAAAAACTGTAAGACTTGAGAACCTCTTTTTTTTGAAGTTGGTTTAAAAAAGCATTTAGCGTTTTGTTGGAAAATATATTCATTACTACGTCTTATATAAATTGATAACGACGCCCTCTATTGTGTAATTTTAAACTCCAAGCATACATAGAGCAAACTCAGTTAATTTTGTCTTTCGACGCTAGATGGCGCTACTTGTAAGTTTATTATTACGAATGATTATAGACGGTATGTGATTATAGTCTTTTTTTATGATTTTTTTTCTATTTCATCCTTATCTGTTTTTTTAATTTTAAATACAGTTTTAGTAAGTTAGCTAATTTCGTCAATGATAACCAATTAATTTAAATAAATAATTTAATTGTATATTGTAATAATTTTCGCCTTTCGCCGTGTTTTTAAAGGGAGCTATTCATTCAAGGAAATACTTAAATGAATGCGTGAATGGGACAGTGGGAAGGGGAAGACCTCGGCGAACGTATTCAGACTAGATCGCAAAAACGTTCTGGAAAAAGGCCAGGTCACGGGGTCTCATCCCATACAAAAAATATATTGTTCTATTAAAGTTCAATAGATGGCGTTACAGGTATAGATTTGTTATTGAAGTATGTGAAAAATTAATATTAGATCCTGAAAAAAAGATTTTCTGATAGCAAAAAATACCCATAACACGGGAAAATTAAATAAATGCCTCTGTAATCAATTTTAATTATTTTTACAAAAAATCAAATGATGTCGTTTCTCTGGCGGTAAATATTTGAACTACGTTGGGGTAGACACAGTTTATTTTAGTACAACAGATAGCACTGATTTAATAGATGGCGCTATTTTAAATTACTGTATTGTTGCGTTTAGTTTTTGCGTTTTACTAATAAGTAGGTAGATTACTAATTCATATTTTTTTTACTCGAAATCAAAAGAAACAAATTGGTATCGTAGATACCTAAGAATTGAATTGAAGAACGAAACGCATTGTGTCAACTTTGCATTAAATGTTGCTGTTTTGGCATTTTTTGTGCTAAATCTAGCATATTTCTTGATTATTTAGCATGTAAAATTTTGCATTGCCGAAGGACGAAGAAATTTTAGTTATGATTGATGTAGGTACATTAGTTATTTTCTGTAGGTACATATCGAAGTAATGCCTTTCATAGGTGTGATTTCTTGTGCATACAGCATAGATTTCAAAGATCTAGGTTGTTATATAGGTATAAGTAATTACTTGAATTTAGGTACCTACCTACTTACCGATCTACTTACGTGCTTATTTAGACTTTACTTCTGAATCGCTCTAAATTAGCAGTAGAAGAGCTTTTTTGTGAAAGAGTTCGTCCGGGGAAGTACCTACTACCACCATAACTATTTCTGCCGCAAAGCAGTAGTGCGCGCATTGCTGTGTTCCGGTTGGAAGTGGTTGCCGGTGAAATTACAGACACATAGATTTTTCATCTTTATGTCTCAGGGTGGCGGGTGCAGTGCAATGCCACATAAGGCGCGTCTTAGGTAGACGTGACCTATGTGATAATGTACTGTTCATAGGCAGAGGTTACCGCTTATCATCAGGTGGGCCATCGGCTTGTTCCGTCATTCAAGTAGTATAAAAAAAAGATCGAAAGCAGGTAGGTATTTTTAACCCCCGACAGTGCATTACCTCATAGGTCACGTCCACCTAGGACGCGCCCTATGTGGCATTGCACTGCGCCCGCCACCCTGAGACATAAAGCTCCGACCCTATGTTACGGCCTCTTTTAGCTGTCTTGTGCGTTACGAAGTAACTAATACATAATCTGTGCTACAATTTTGACTACCTACCTACATAACGGAAGGTTAATTTAATTTTTTATTAGATATGTCGACAACCCTTTCGATGCGCATCACTTCGCGCCAGACAGCGACAGAGTTACGCGTTAGAAGAGAGAGCAAATGTTTAGGTGAATATCGCGATAGGCATTGAGCGCTAATGCGAGCTGAATTGCACTTTGTTGCGTCCCGGCAAGAGTCGCTATTTATATAATTTTTTTCTCTAAGTGAGTCTTCTGTACTTGTACTAATATTTATTCTGTGACTTGGTAGCGAGTAGCGACTGACGGGCAAAGCGGCGAGCGAAGTGTCCGACGAGCTAGCTCAGTTCGTTGACCCCGGGCGGACGGAGTGTGCGCGCGGGGGGTGAACTTTCGTCATAATTTCGCTATTTTTTCACCGATTTCGAAAATTCAAAGTTAAATATTGATAGAAAACCGCAAATCGATGTACAGGATAGCCGTTTGGTACACGAGTAGGTAGGTACTTTAGGTTAAAACAGCCATTTTGAGCGGTAGTTCTTAAAAATATTCCCAGGGTGGGGCTAGTAATGACTTCATCAATATTTTGTATGGGAATTGTTTTTTTTTGTTTGAGTTTGAGTTTGATAAGTTTATAGGTAATATGAGTTTGTTATGTTCTCTTCAACTTCCGTTGCTCACTTTATAAGGTAGGTAGGTAGGAGGTACCTACTTTATCATCTTATTATTTTGATATAGTAAAACGGGTAGGTCCCTACCTAAATCTTTTTGGCAAATGTAGCTTCACAAAACACTGTGTTTTACATTGAATATTATTAATGAGTAATATACAATATTGAATGTGTTTTATTTCTTGTCATTTTTCTTTTTTACAAACCCTTATGTAGGTCTAGGTAGATAGTGTAGGTCATATTATCAAGCGCTAGCTATCTAGATAGAGCCTAGATAGAGTACCTGTACATAATTTAAGGTATGATCTACATACATACATACATACATAGACACGCGCCTTTTTCCCCGAAGGGGTAGGCAGAGCCACAATAGGCCTCTTTTCACAGTGGGTTGCACCATCGTGGAATATAGACGTGACAAGTGGTGAGCTCATCGCCGCCATTGCTTCCCACGACTGACTCTGTTAACGCTTTCTTTCAGTAATAACACATTCCATAATAAGCTACCAGCCAGGACAAATCTTATACCAACGAATCTTATCAACAAGTCCGGGTAGTCCGGTATGATCTATCTAGGCAAAAAACCGCAAGTCAGCTCACCACTCCACAGAATAAATAATAGTAACTGCACATAAAACTCCCGGTCGCCACTCAGACTACTAGACGTTCAGGGGGGTTAGTACGAGAATTTGACAGTATTCGAAACTTTATGAAGTTTCGTTTCCTTCCATACATTTACTAGCAGCGCCCCTAGCGGAAACGAGGAGAAAACTAAGGAAGCTGTCAGTAAATGTATTGAAGGAAACGAAACTTCATATAGTTTCGAATTCTGTCGAATTCTCGTACTAAGGGTACTGATTCGTAATTATTTAGCTAGCTGTCTAACGTGCACTCGATGCAAAATTAACGCCATCTATTGAGCGCGTGCGTGTTTTACGCGGTAATTCCAGTTGCAGGTGCTGGGTGGCTCTAGCTATAATTTCCCTGCTAGCGGCATCTAGCGCCCAGGTAAGGCAACCAAAATAGCCCGCAGAATTGCCCGAGTTATGGCGGTCACGTTTTGTTGTATGGCATGAGGTATCTGTACTAGTATAGTATTCTTTTATCTGTGGCCAGGTCAAGAGTACCCTTAACCGACGAGCATGTAGGTATGAAGAATGCGATGAGAGTGAATGAAGCAAAAGAGGTGTAAAACAGAAATACACACTCTGTGTACATGTTCAACTGTCTCTATAACTCACTAGTGAATAATAGCAATGAAAAAGTCACAGTTTTAGTACAGGTGTCATTATGTGCCTAATTGCAGTGAAATTAGAGCCACTTTATGAGCACTTTATGGCTTTATGCCGGTGAAATTACAGGCACATGAGACTTTTCATCTTTATGTCTCAGGGTGGCGGGCGCAGTGCAATGCCACATAGGGCGCGTCCTAGGTGGACGTGACCTATGAGGTAATGCACTGTTCATAGGCAGAGGTTACCGCTTAACATCAGGTGGGCCATCTGCTTGTTCCGTCATTCAAGTAGAATAAAAAACAAAAAAAAGAAGTGTGTGGAATATCACTTTTTAACGCCATCTTTCATACAAAAAAGCCGCATTGAAATCAGAGCACCCATTCCGGAGCTACGTGGCATGGCAAAAACGAAACACGCCTCTCTTTTTAGTCGGGGCTAAAGTACTCTAGACGGAAACAGTATTTTCCTGTAAACCTATTTAGGCTTTAAACAGTATCTACCATTTGCACCTGCATTAGCACTCACAATGAAATGCATTATTGGTTCACAAGGTACAATGCGTGTTTGTCTAACTGTGCGCGCCTGGGCGTTCACTCGACTCCACAGTTAGATGGCAAACAACTTATAGTACACTTGACTATCTGTGTTAATTTGTTCTGCATTGCGTCGCCGATAGGAAACTCTGGCTTGTATTGGTCCGGAAACAAGACATCTAAGGAATACCTACGCTAAATCACATACTAATATTCGTACCAACCTACCCACCTACCTAGGACGAGAAGGCGTACGGCTCGGTACCATCCTTACCTAATTAGTATACCCTCTATTCTTACTGAACGTTTCAGTTCTACCTTTATAATGCGAACTGCTAAGGAGTGGAATACACTACCGTCGTCTGTCTTTCCTGAAAACTATAATCTGGGTCTCTCAAGGCTAGAGTGAATAGGTAGATAGCTTCTAGACCTTTGTGCTCCATCTTCGGCCAGATCGTCACTTACCAACAGGTGAGATCGTGGTCAAACAAAGGGCTATCATTGTTAAAAAAGTACTACATACGCTACCTAAGCACTGCCAGACCTTTGAAGCACGATTACATAACCGTCCAATGGGGGAACGGGGGAACGCATATCGTATGGTTGCGTTTTCAAGTCACAGTTTTCTCTACTTATCATCACTCTCCATTATTTGCTTACGAGTTCATGCCCCGAAAACACATCTGAAAATTTCAACTGGCAACCTCGTACAGCTGTCAATATATAGGTATATGCAGGCAGACAGACGCACAGACGGGGTTGGATTGGATGTAATTTAAGATAATTTTAGGATTTTGTAATACATTGGTGGTTTCAGTTTCAAGTATTGCAATGCAAACAGTAATTGGCTAGGGCAAAATGTATCAAAATATTTGGATGGTACGGGATTCGAACCCGCGTTTCCGTGAGCGCCGCTAGCACTCTAACCCTACGGCCAGTCGCGAAGGGAAAATGCTCCACTAGTTGGAACCTAAATGCTAAAGAAGTTTTAAATGTATCCTCAGGTCTTCACAATCATGATCATCATCATCATCACCAAGCTCATTGTTGAATATAGGCCTCCCCCAAAGAATGCCATGACAAACGGTTTTTTTTTTTTTTTTTTTTATACTACTTTAATGACGGAACAAGCAAGAGGCCCACCTGATGTTAAGCGGTAACCTCTGCCTATGAACAGTGCATTACCTCATAGGTCACGTCCACCGAGGACGCGCCCTATGTGGCATTGCACTGCGCCCGCCACCCTGAGACATAGATGAAAAGTCTCATGTGCCTGTAATTTCACCGGCACCCTTACCCTTCAAACCGGAACACAGCAATGCGAGCACTACTGCTTTGCGGCAGAAATAGGTATGGTGGTAGTTCTTCCCCGGACGAACTCTTTCACAAAAAAGCTCTACTACTACTCTTGAAGGTATCCATCCACCGACTTTCTGCCACCTCCTTTTATAATGTTCGTCTCCAAGTATTATCTTAATAAAATTC
This sequence comes from Operophtera brumata, assembly GCA_932527175.1. Classification (NCBI taxonomy): domain Eukaryota; kingdom Metazoa; phylum Arthropoda; class Insecta; order Lepidoptera; family Geometridae; genus Operophtera; species Operophtera brumata. Next base: position 38,128,230 of record OW052225.1, read on the forward strand.
GTAAGACAACTTAAGGTGCTATAGGTTCAACCAGTTTCAACGATCATTTTTGTATCAGGCGAAGAAGGCGACCGCACGCTCTGATACCGTGTTTTTGTGTATAAAATAATAATTTAAAAGTGCCCTCTAGAGTTTTGTTAAATTTTGTTGATGATTTCACTAACTCAAATATTTTTGTTGATGACTTCACTAACTCAAATAATAATAATAAGTTACCAAATGTTTCAAAAATTAAAACATGTAAGAAGTAAGTCTAAAATGTATTTAAATTATGTAGATATTGAGGATTTGACGACCTCTGTGGCGCGGCGGGCGAAGGTTCGCCTGCGACGCAGGAGGTTGCGGGTTCGATTCCCGCCTCGGAACAAATATTTGTGCGATCAGCAGATATTTGTTCCGGCTAGCTTATTACGTATCTTGCAATAGCAATGCGATAGCGATAATCGCGCAATTCTCGTTATCGCTTTGCTATTGCAAGATACGTAATAAGCTAGCCGGTGTTCTGGGTATTTTCTATGTATAATAAAAAATATCTATCTATGTAATGTATCTTATATAGTGGTATCTTTGATATTTTTTTTGTCGAGTGTATTATCAAATAGTGTATTGAATTTATGATTTCTCTGGAAAAAAGCTTAAGAATACCATATATATTTTCTACTTGAAAACTAAGAATTCTTATCAAAAACTTAAAAATTCTAAAGCTCATTATATAGACATGCTGTGAATCTATTGCGCCTTAAACATTTTTACAAAAGCAATTTACAGGCTCATAAAGATTATAGGTAGGTACTGCGTATAAAACGGAGTCCATATTTACGGAAACAGCCTGTTGCTTGTTAGCTCGTGTTATTGTTTCAGTCAACATCAAACCTGTCTGCTTTATCGACATGTGCAACTGTTAGTAACGAGAAATGATGAGAATGAGTAACTCATATAAACGTAGTAATATCACAGGATTTTCGTAAGAATTCAATCGAAACACGAATACATAGGAATCTACTAAATAACACATACATACAACTCACGCCTGTTTCCCGGAGGGGTAGGCAGAGACCACGGATTTCCAGTTGCTACGATCCTGACATACGTCTTTTGCTTCATTCGCTTGCATTACATTTACTACTCCTTTTTTTTTTTTTTTTTTTTTTTGGTTTTGTTGCTTATCTTATATGTTCTGCACGCCGCTTCGCTCGCGTTTTACCGAGATAAAAAGTACAGACACCTTCGAAAATTTACATTTTGAGTTTAAACTGAAGTAGAACCTTTAAGAACCTCCAAATAAAATGTTTCGAGCTGATGATCCTGGAAAAGGCTGCAGCAATTTCCATTAAAATCAGGGCATCCGTTCCGGAGCTCTGTACACAGACACAGACAAATAACAATCACATAGGATATATATATAAAACAAAGTCGTGTTAGTTACACCACTTATAACTCAAGAACGGGTGAACCGATTTGGCTGAAAATTGGTGGGGAGGTAGCTTAGAACCAGGAGATCGACATAGGGGGGAGGGGCAGAAGGGGGAGGGGGTTCACCGGGGGCTACCCGTGCGAAGCCGCTAGTAAGTAGAGTCGCTAGTAATATAAACAAACACAATATGTACTTAAACTTATACAGCAGTTAAACCATACAAAAACAGGATCAAATCTATTGTGCAAAGTTCGTCTGAGAAAAGCCTTCTTATTTAATTCTCCGCTGTAAGATATTCCCTGTAAAATTACAAGTCTAATGAAAATATCCAATAGATCAACAGCATTCTCACCATATGGGTCACCGCAGGATCAGTATTAACCCTCTCCGTGCCAGACGAGCTCCACAATCCGAGGCAGACATGCCAGGCGAGATTTGAATGTCTATAGCCTCGACTGCCCCTTACTCATGGAAAACTCGAATCGGCTTTACCTGAAATAAAAAGTAATCCTGTGAAATTTAAAATTTGTGTAATTTCCAAGTATACACATTTAGTAAGATGTAAACCTTGTGATGATTTTAGTAATGAAAAACTCAAATCTGTCGTCATCATCATTGGCAGCTTATAATAGCCTACTGCTGGGTATAAGCCTCCTACCTCAAACGCCACTCCAATCAGTTCTGTGCGATTCGCATCCAGGTCTTTCCCTCTACGGCCTCTATATCATCCGTCCACCTGGCTGATGGTCTGCCACGGCCTCTAGTGCTCCCTCTCGGCCACCACTCGGTCAGGGCCCAGGCATTACACCACCCAACAAATCTGTCGTACCTACTCAGAAATATTATTTCACTGAATTTTTTGCATGCGCCATCATTTTCACATTCCTTAGAAGCATCAAACTTTACCAAGTTTTTGTTTTCTTCTTTGCAATTCTTTAACCTTTTGCGTACATAAGACGAGCGTGAATGGGACAGTGGGAAAGGGAAGAACTCGGCAAACGTATTCAGACCAGATCGGAGATGTTCTGGAAAAAGGCCAGGTCAAGAGTACCCTTAACCGACGAGCATGTTTGAAGAATCTGATGAGAGTGAATGAAGCAAAAGAGGTGTGTCAGGATCGTAGCAAGTGGAAATCCGTGGTCTCTGCCTACCCCTCCGGGAAACAGGCGTGACTCTATGTATGTATGTATGTAAACGATGATTGACCATGGATAATCGGGGTTCAAACTCAATTCGAGAAATCTTGCAGAAACTCTTGCCGAAAATTATCTTCACCAGAATCCGATGCACGTACCTGAGATGATTTAAAACAATTCATCTGTTTCAACAATTCAATGAGTTCTCATGGTACCGCTAACGCATACCAACACTCCGTGGTGCGGTATTGTGTTGAGGTTCGCCTTTGCTACCCTCAGATTTAAATTAGGCGTCAAGACGATTACGCTTTGTCAGAAACAAATAGAACTACTAGGACTAAGAAAAGATTAAGTCTTTCATAAGGCTAAGGATAAAGGATTATAGAGCGGCTGCTTCTAAAATAAAAGATTATGAAGATTAGAGTATTAAATCCTTTACGTTTATTTGCGTTGCCTCGTGTCAAAATATTTATCTCAACGGTTCCTTCGAAGGACTAATCCCGTTTGTGATAAAACAGCGGGAGCCTCTATGAGTAGTGGAATCCCCTTATCTCTAAATCTTTCATAAAAAAAATAACTTTACACGGTTTCCGTGGCGCTTTGATTCGGTTCCTTTATTCAACGGGACTTGAGTCATAAATTAAGATAGTTTTGTTCCCTTTGAATTATAGCGGTGTGTAATAGTATCAATCGGTAGTGTAATTGGATATCATTCTACAATTGTTTCTTTATTATGATTCAATGTTGATATTTGGTTTCTGATATGAGAACTCATAGGTAAGTAAATTCACATTCTTGAAATTCTATTGTGGGTCGCTCGTGACATTACGTCGGTCGTGAAGGCTTTAAATGTTCTGTATGGTGTTTTTTTTGTGTCCTTATTGTAATTATGATGAATGACGACAGCTACAAGGGCTTTTCATCGAGGTGGCAGATGACACTTTTGTCCTGTCGGCCGGATCAAACTGTTACTAATTGCTCAATGTTTTATAAACGAAATATTATCTGTGTGGTTTCGGACGTCATTCGTTAAGTCATACTAACTGAAGTGTCTGGTCAATTTTTTTTTTTTTTATAGCGACAGTTATGTTTTGACTTTCATCAGCGAAAGCGATTGAACACATGCCAGACGTAACACATTTTATGAATCAGTTGGATATTTCAACGACTTTAATAATAATATTTTCTTTGCGCGTACTCACGATATCACTCGTAGTCGAGACGCCATCACAGTTTCGAAGGTTGCTTATGTTTTCATTTGGCACGTGTATAAAGATATCAAGTTATCAAAGAACACTTGTAATATTTCGGCCATTTTATTCATCATCATCATCATCATCATCACCAGCCTTTAGACGTCCACTGCTGGTTTAGGCCTACTCATAATCACCATGCTTTGCAGGCGGATTGATGATCGCAGGAGTACTCAGGTAGATGCTACTGCTAATCCCCTGGTGTAATCCCTTAATAGGCTTTTACGACATCCACGGGAGGAGACGGAGGGATATATTCTAAGGCCCAACACACCACAGCACAGCACACTATAAGATTAGCGGGAATGAAATTATACCACAGAATAAATAATAGTACAAGTAATTATTCTGCAATTCTCTCATGTTTAAAATTCTTACGAGTAATATAATACTAAAGAAAGTCGGACCTCCCGAATCCAGCGATTACATTGAGAAGTTTGGTTTCTCTCGTGGAGGTGTGAACCGGTAATAGATTAGTGGTTTTAATGCGATTGATCGGTATCGCGGCTTTAATCGATTTCATAACGCATCACTATGCGGCGGTCATAGCCGAGAAACTAAATCGGTGCTGGTATCGATTCCCCTGCTTTAATGTGTGGTCCTTCGTACGTGCGAGATAGAGGAGATCTGATCCTGTACGAAAGTACAAACTCTCTTGAAACAAGTCAGTCGGTACGTCAAAACATACGAGCTGTAGGTTCCCCATTATTATGACAGGTCGCCATAATAAGACATGATTATTACGTATCAGTAATGCGATCGAATTTCAATTTTGGTCCTTTTATAAACGCCATCGAAGTGATATGTGTCCCGGATTACGAGGGTTAATGCGTTTTGTTCCATTTGTTTCCTTTATGCTTTATCGCTGGGTCGCTGCTCATGGAAATCGGTTATCCCTTCACGTGTTTACATAATTGTACTCCCATCACGGCTGGCCGACTTTATTGCGTTGTGATTGATCTAAAACGATTCATTTACACATTTTATAGCGCGTCGCACTTCAGTATCAGCGTGGAAATCTGAATCGGGAATGGTGTTGCATTTCTCTGGCTATCGGGCGGAATAAAAAAGTCATAAACCCGACGACATGCTTGGGAACACGGGGTGGTAATGTAGGTCGATAAGGACGTACATTTCATCACGCCGACAACGGCAAGCTTGCATCGCACTTATCGTTTATCGCCATGTAATATAGCGTTACATGCTCGTAAAAATACAAACTAAAAACTAGTCTGGTCGCATTAGTTCGGTTTGAATTAGTTCGAACCGTGTTGAATATTCATCAGCGTGTAAATGATCCTGTAATTAATAAAGAAACCGATCGAGCGTCAGTAATGTAGAGCCGACTTCATTCTCCGTTCGGTTTGATCGACGTAGTAACGGTATCCTTTGAAATTTAACAAAGTTCACGTCGCGCCCCCCCAAAACTCTTTTGTTAAATTATGTGAGGTTGGAGTAACAATCAATATTGGACACTACGGCTTTATTTATGTGCCCCGGCACCCGGTGTCTAGTTTGGCGTAAATCATGATCATCACAAGGCGCACTGGACAAAGGAGCTTTCTAATGTTGCTTTATTCCTTTTGTGCACTGATCTCGCTAAGTCCCGCACCGGTGCGGTTAGACATTGTGCGCAAAATTACACCTCAATTATTATGCGAAGGAATTAAAAAACCCCAGACTTCGCTATTGTGCTGTTCGAAGGGAGGGCAATAATTTATTCTTGTCTGGTTTCCGCGTGGCGTCAAGCGGCGAATATTCGGGGGTTGATTCAGGAAGTCGTTTATATTATAGTCGCATACAAACGGTGAGAGTAAACGGTATTGTCGCTGCTGAATTGTGACGACTTAATTTAGCAATACCTTGGCGCAGGGAAATATAATAGCCTCTGTGTAAGAATTAGACGCAAATATGCAAGTCTCGACAGAGACAGGGGCTTTCGGGGTCGAGACTCTGGGTCCGTGGGGTACCGGGGCCCTTCGCGTTTTCAAAATTATTTCGAGGCGTCTGGTCGAAGCGACGCATGACCCGAGAACTGGCTCTTATCTGGCTTAACGCATTAGTATTGCCATTCAGCGTGGCAATGCAGCCAGCATCTTAGGGACGCTTCCGTCTGGTAGTGATTTGGATCAGTTTAAGCTACTTTGAGATCGTTAGCAGCGGTCTTCAAGTAGCTCAACTGCTACATATATTTTATATTTAATTTTGTATTTATCTACTTGTATTAGTTGTAATATTTCTGTAAATAAATCATTATATTAGAATTATATCATAATTTGTTTACGAGTTGTGCTTAGACACATTGTAGCGTTAGGTACTCGTAGCTAGTATGTTATATGCATGCTAGATTCTAGCGAATAGTTTACTGGACATTTGTATTCGGTAGTAAAATTTTATGTGGCATATGTGTTAAGTTTTAAAGGTTGGCATGTGGATTGTGGGTATTAGTAAATGTCTTGATCGGCGCGCGGTAATTGGTGATTAGTACCGAAGTGCTAAAACAGAATCGCTGAGAGGTCGATTAGCGTATCGATTCTGTACTACGGTGGGCAGTGTTAATGGTCACCATTTAGTACTGTTTGATCTTAAAATAGTAGTTTACGAACACTTTGTTTTTGTACACAATGCATTTTCGGTGTGCTAATTTGTAGGTCCAACACACCTACCACACATCGGCAGTCGTCACATGATTGCGTCAAACTCGTATTGTACTAGTGCTGTCATCGTCTCGTTTTGTTACTTATGGTGTTTTTTTCTCGTTGTGGAATCATTAGGTACGCTGATGTCACCGACAGATTCTGGACACGATAATCGTGAATATCGTGATGGTTACGCCCCGTCTGCTATTACCATGTTAAGTTATGAGCTCACTTATTTAGTTGATTTAAATTTTTTGATTACCTCTTCGGTTAGTCATTTTAACCTTTTAAGTAGAGGGTGACATTAAGCGGTGGGAAATTGAGATACGATTATTGGGTTGGTCGATTAATTTATAAAAATGAGCGACGCCAATTTGCCTTTCGTTATTGTCGTTGATTTACTGTACAATAGGGTGGGAATGCATTTTGTGGTATTGTATATATAGGCAGTAGTTATGGAACGGCAAGTGGGACGTAGACCCCCGCCAATCAACGCCGGTGATTGGCAATTTGCTCCGGCTGACATATTCACTAAGCTGAAAAAACACGATAAAATGCAATTGAAATCCGAATTAAACTGTGAACCATTACCTAAGCACAGTATTGGTACAGTACCTACTAATACAAAAGTAAGAGGGTCGGCATTCATCGGCTTTTCGAAACAGAAATATGATTGCAAGTGGGTGAAAAAGGGACAGTTAGACGCAAACGACGATTGCCGAGGCATCTAATTTAAATCGTAGTACTGTAAGTTATTTAGAAAAGTTTGAATTTTTTGTATTTTATTGCGTTTTTTTCTGTTGATTATTATCTCAGCCCATAGTTAATATAATGTATACTCTGTGCAATTGCTGGATTACATATAGTCACTAGCAATCCAGCAATTGCTGTCATAGTGTATCAATCCTACCTACCTATAACACTGAAATACTTTTAGGGTTACGTTTGTTTGCAAGGGTTTGCTTTCGGGGGTGGTACAAGCATTTTGGAGTGGTTTCAGTTCAGTTACTGATTATAGCTTAAACATGTAGATATATATTTTTTTCGATTTCGATGTTAGTTTTCTCTATCTTACACTCTCCTCTGGCTACGGCCCAATTGTTTATGCTGTTGAACAAATTAGGCTAATAATAATGTATTTTATGTTACAATTAAATTACGAATAACATAGTAACAGCACATGCATTCCCCATTACCGGCGACACAGTTTTCTTTATTGATTTATTTCGTTCTACTATGTCGACATGCTCAGAATTTATTGCACCTAATTTGCTTGAGAATGCATTGCGGTTTCGTTATGTTGTGTGTGATTAAAGCAGCCCTATTCTTTAAGTGTTGGGAATTGAAGGACCACCAAACTGCGAGTAACGGTCTGCCGGTTGATAGGGAAGCGAACACAGCAGCCGTGCACCGCAAGGTACAACTATATATGATGATACTTATGATCTAAATGCTTTATAAACCTAATTGACATGTAACAATAATCCGTTAGTTATAAATCAATAAACTATAACTATAACGCACTGAAATTCGCTCTTACGACCGGCCTCGTGAATTTACCGTGAACCTATTTATAGAAGACGTCACAATGCATTAAAACCTTTTTTCTCCACGATCTATATCAAAAATCTACAAAAAAATATTGTGTTAATCTATAGCATATGAAGCATGTCCTCTTGTTTACAAATTGTTTAAATCAAGTACAGTATACAAATTATAAATATGCATGTAGACTACATTGTAATTCAGAGGGATCATTGTACCAGAAACACGACAGGACAATATTTTCTCAATAGTAAAAAAAAGCTCAATGTTACCTCTAGCTATTGGCTAGATTCGATTGTTTATTAAAATGGGGCATATTATTGGGTAATAAATTAAATAAATAAAATCAATACAACACACTGTTTAACTGCAGGGGTTTTGTAAAATTATCTAGATATTTTACGAGATATTCGATAAAAACTGCTTTTTCGTGCAGTGCGAGGCGTTTTTTTTTGTGTGAAGATTTCTGCCTGGCGAGCGCCGTTATAAAATTGGAGATACTTGCACAGTGGGCAAGTACTTTTTACATACAAATACAATGTACAGAGTACGTGTCATATTATTTGTGTGGCATTTCAATTTTATATTTATTTGTATGTTATAAATCTGGGTCAATGTTAAATTACTTATTAGCCGCCTTACGGCTAGATTGTAATGTTATTGTACCTAAATTTATTATGTAAGAAATTAAAATGGGTTTGCCATAGGTCAGGTTGGTTGATCAAACCATCAACTGCGAAAATACACTGGTTTATATCTAAACATCTGGCTGAAAGACTTATCAAATCTTTTGCCATTCGAAGTGTCCCTTTTGTACTTGCCATAACTAAAATGCGAATGACAGGCGGTGGGTGGCGGGTTTATGCGATGCTCAATCAGTGATGGTTGTTGGGCGCACGCGCCGAATCACCCCACGAATTATCATTGGCGCTATTTGTCGCAATGTCACAGAAGAAATACTAGTAGCAGCTTCGCTGGTGGCGAGACGCAGTATCACAAGCAATAATAGTACTAAATAAAGTATGTGACTGTTGGGTGATATGTAAATGTACAGATCCCCCTTAGATCACCCTTAAAGATGCAAGCTCCTGCAAACCCGTCCTGGCCCTGGCCTATTCTTGTTGTAGGCAGCCCCGACATAATCCACTGTCAGTAGCCCCAATCTTGAGCAGGTGATGATTGAGGTTGTTATGATGCCCACCATACGCAGTTCCTCGCGTTTCATTTTGAGCAATGTGTTCGTTACTTAGCAATGAGTCTATTAGCAATGACGCTAGTAGAAATGTCCAACAACGTAGGTATGAGACTGAAGTAAGCTATCAAAAAGTTACATGGTCTATCTATTGTATTTTATTACAACTGTAGTATAAAATCGCTTCGAAGGTAATACCGTTGGGCTTGGCCGGTTGGTCCTGAATATGACAGCATAATTACATTCTACTAAATTAGACGTTTAGTGGACATGGACTGGACACCTCTAATTGACCTAAGAATTCTTCTTCTAGTCACTGATTCTTTCCTGGTCCTTAGGTCAGTGACGAGAAAATTACATTGTGAGCCGATTTGGAGTGGCACAGGCCTGCTACTATTGTACCAACTGAAGCTGATCTGCAGACCACCGCAGGTCTCGATTCAGAAAACTCAGGTTCAATAAGTTTTGAGAGATTTTATGCATTGCGTGCGATATCATGAATAAATTGTATACTTTTCCTTTTTTGACGCTGTACACAATAGAAACAGAGTTTCAATTCGATATCCAACATGAACTATACGCATCCTGGATATGTACTCGTATATATTATGGTGGATGACTAAGAGTTCTCTATGCTCACCTAACAATACCCTGTACAACTGTAACAACACGCCAATTTTAAAACTGTCTACGTCTAAGCTTAACTTCAATCTATTCCGAAGACACTAGCGCCCCTTCAGCTCCCATGATTTCACCCGTATCAATTACGCAGATCGAACGATAAGAGCCCGATAAATTATCGTTCACCACGATACCATCTACGGCCTACAGAATCGGGTGCGTCGGCCATGTTGAAGCTTTTGTTCAAAAGATGATTTACAGAAGGGTAATGATGACCTCGTTCATTGATTAAAGATGGGTAGGGTTAGGAATTCGTTATTAATTTATTCTTCCAATGAATCGAATGTGAGGAATTTTAATTTCAATCTGACCTTGAATGCACCAAATACTGGTAAAGTCCAAATAGAACGCAAAGAAAGAAACCCTCGGCCATTGTTTAGAATAGAACTCCTATTTGTTCAGAGACAAACAGGCTAATGAAGCCTGATTCTAACCCACCTGTTTGAAGCCCACAGACACGTGGTCCAGTATTTGTAAAGGCTCCAGACCACACGCGAGTCGATCATTGGCCCATCGCTCACCAGCTCCCTCTATGTAATAACGCCATCATTACCTCTAATGACGTGTTAACCTTGCTTTATGGGAATGCCAAACATGACGTTCACATTTCGGTCGTTTACGTTTGTTTGTCTATGGGTTTGTTTGTTCGACTCTAGAACACAGGGCGGCGTCTCGGTCAGCCACCGGCACCGGTGTGTTTAAAGGCATAAGTGCAACTCGGTTTCGGGTTATGCTTTTGTATTGATATTTGATCGTACCTATTATGCTTTTTGTAATAGTTCAAATAACTGTCAACGTGCTGCTCATCTTTGATGAACTTTGTTCACACCTACATGGTTGTGGCATTCGATACATCTGTAAAACTATACTCCAAAATCATGTATCCGTATAAAATACAACACAAACAACTATTATAGTAAACAATTTATTCTAATTTCATTTCTAAATTAAGATAACTCCCCACGCACTCGTAATATTGACCTACTGATATGTGGTAGTTTTTTATTAGACCAATAAATTTTAAAGACAAAAAGAGGACTCAATAGTACCGTTACTCCAGTTAGGTGCGCGAGGTGAGTACTGCTTCATTCAGAGACATTCTAATACATTTGAATGAAGTGCAACAAGTTTCAATGTTTGGTTGGGCTTTTAGAACCAAAGCGGGTTAGATCACACTCAATTCCAAGAGGTCCACCAGCTATCTCCACCATTAAAAGGCATTAGCGCGTGCTTGCATCTCATTCACATCCATTACCAAATATTCTTGCGGTAGTTAGCTCATACAAAAATGTGACTGGTTAAGAACACCCACGGCTTTCTACCATCCGGATGGTGTTAATACGTTCCTGTTGATTTTGTGCCCCGACAAGATTTATCTCAATGCCAACGGAAGCAATAATGCTCCCTATCTCTGGACAAAACGGGCTTTTACAACTCCAAAATTGAGTGGCTGTGCACGAGCGGTGCCTAATTCACACTATGTATTTAGCTGAACTTCGTGAAACACAACAGAGATGTAATCATGTCTGTGGTAATGCATTTTTTCGAGCTTAAAGACGTCCGCTGCAGACGCTAATCAAATTATCAATGCGTATTTCCGTGTTATTATTTGAAACCGGTTCAGCCACTTACATATTTATAAGTCGCATTCTAAGCAGAAATATGAAATAGAATACGTAGCTTTTATTAATGGTAAGAAAAGTGGTGTCGAATATCGTCTGGCGCCAATGAGCTGTGTTAAATTATAAGAAGCTTTAAAAATTACATATGCGTGGTTCTATATTGAGCTGTCGATGGTTTTCGTTAAACAGTACAGTCACGTTCCTTATAAGAGTCCGGGTAAAAAATCTATATGAGACTAATAATTGTCAGTGGTCACGAAGGTGCCCGGCATTGTGCAAGGCGCCAGCAGATGATACCCGCTGTGATAGCTCGCACCTTCCAATATAAGAAGAGACTCATCTTCCTGCACAACTTTATTAATTGCCACGTTGGTTGTTTTTTCGGGGGTCTTGTAATCTTGGTCTCGTTTGCCTCAGGACGTTTAAGTTCGCCGATTGAATTCACACCACGGTTCCCCCTGTCCCCTACTCGTTATAAATCAAACGCAGGTATGGTTCCGTCTGGGCCAGTCGTGTGGAATGCTGCAAAAACTTGCGGGAGAATTTGCACAGTGGTTGCACAACCTCTGTTTCTGGCGATATCATAATTAACGATAGCTATAAAATATGTAGAATTGTAGACGTTCTATTCTTTATATATTGCACAAGAATCTAATGCAGGCTCTATATTCGTAGTCAAAACTTCACAATTCTGAATTCGAATAGCTGAAAATGAATATTATAGTTTCCGAATAGATGAAATCTGTGAACACTCATGACCTTGTTCTCACGTTTTCATGAGATACATTTAAAAAAGAATTTTTTTATCGGCTCTCTCTACTATTGTACAAATTCCATTGACGGCTACAACAAAACCTTTCGACAATAATTATAAAAAATCACCTTCCTAATGCTATTTGATCAATAAATAAAGGCTTATACTAATAAAGATTTCATTTTCTTCACTCTAACGTGCATCACTGATTTTCTATAGTTTGTTTTCATAAAAACGTCTGATAGCAATAAAAAATTGGGTCATATTTAATTCCGGACAAAGTAACCTTCACTAAATCATCGGATTAAGGAATTCCATAGTATTTATTGTGAGTTTACTTGACTACGTAGATTTATACAATAAGCTTTATTTCTAAGTCGTAAGTAACTCTTCTCTTCGCGTGGTCCACTATTTGTTTAACCTCGATACGTTTCTATAGTAAGTAAATGTGTCACGTTCGTAATAGATCGTGGAAGCGTCTCGCTTGACAATGAACTTGCCAGTCAGGCGGCGCGCGGGCGCAGCCATAGAGCTCTCGCCTTCTCAGTCGCGAGTCTACTATAACTGAGTACCCACTGCTGAACCCTCTTCACGTGTGACGGGGTCTTACATTTGTTTGTCCGCAGCTGCAGTGCCGACAACATATTTATTGTGCTCATTAACCTTCAAGAACGCTATTTAATTGTCTGACGTTTTTTATTCACTTCACCTCTGACCCGTCCACGACTTATTGCCTCCCGGCCGCGCTTTGAAAGCGAGAACTGGATGTTATTTATTATCTCGAGATGGGGATGCGACGCTTCTAGCTTTGTGGCGCTTGAGCGAGCTCTATGATTTATGTTGTTATAAGTATGTGATTAGTGTCATCTGAATAGTCTCACACTCTTTCTCCTTCTAACTGATAGCTTGAATGGCAATCATATCGATCTTAGTAGAAGCTTGTGTCTTTTTGATTTAAATCTATTTATACGAGATTAAAACAGGATTCCCATTCATAAGTTTGTATTACTAGTAAAATGTGACGGTACAAGATAGTGAAATCCTGGGCATTATAATGCGTCGAGATATTGGCCGGTTAATGTGTACGGAGTATGCTCTAGCGACGATTTTGTCAAATGGCCGACAATATCTCACACAGTGTGAGCCGGTACTCGCGGGGGTCTAATATCTAAAGCTAATGATCAAAACACACGGCTCACAGGAATTCGTGTATACAAATGTGTTTATTGAATAATAAACCTGTTGCGCAATTTAAAATGTTACTAGTTGAGGATTATGACAACTCTCATGTGTATTTTATTGCGTTTGAGACGTCGCTTGCTGCGGTAGCCGGGCATTCGTAGTTGGATGTTTTATTCATACTATTGACCGGGTAGTTTTGTAAGTGCCGCCAAGGTTTTGTTGAAGTTTGTTTCTTGCTACAAATTTAAATATTGCCGATACTGTGCAATTGCATCAATAGATGACGTTGCGTCATTACAATGTTATTACACTAGTCACCGGAGCACAATAACGCAGTTACTATTCTGTATCACAATGAAATGCTGCTACTATTGTTCCGGGGCTTTCTATCTGAACTTGTTATTCACTCCAGCTTTGACGTCTTCATACGCGCTATCGGCAACAGTAAATTGTGGTATCATGTCGGTATGGAACCGTTTATTGATTGGTATCGTAGTTTGTCCGCTGTTCGCTTTGAATAAAATTCGAATTATAATTAATCACGGTCGCGTCGCGTGGGAGAGCGTCGTCGTACCACCGACGATCTATCATATTTTGTGATAACGCCAGTAGGACGCATCTTGTATTGAGATGATCGGGTTAGGAGCTAAGCTATGCGACAATGGTCCACAACGGTACCATGCCGTTTCAATTCAAATATTCTATTACAATCATTTTAACGAGTCTCATTGAACCTTGAGAAGCATTAGATTTTCCACTGCATGTAAGGAACACTTGCGGCGTATATAGAGACGACAGTGTCGATGACAACAGTAAAATCGCATCATAAAGTTCCAATCGCACCCTTTGAAAGTTCCTGTGCAATCTCGCCGCTCAATTTTATCTCCAATAGGAGCGTAAATACTATTTACGGATAGGCGGGTGATGTAAACGGGCACCCTAGGGCCTCGGGACACCCGGAGGATCCTGTCAATTGAATTTGTTTGCAGCGCTACGCGGATTAATAGCGTACTAAACTACGTTCAATACTACTATTATTGATATTTTCATAACGCTCGGTCGGATGCATTGTGCAGCGAACCTTGATGTGCGTCAGCTTTAAGTGCTTCGATATGTTGGTCATTTTATGCTTGGTGTTCTATTGCAGTTGGTTCTTTTATTGAGTTTTTTACGGTTTTATTCAATCATTTTGAGCTTCCGGTGATTCCAGGTTCCGTATTGGTTTGTTAACTTTAGCTCTTATAACGTTGATGCCACTTCCCTCCGGTCAACTTTCCTTATAAGTCTAGCAAATTCCCAAGCCAACTGCCACATTGCTCAATCTGTTTGTTTATTATTACTTTCCTCTTTCATCGCACTCGTTCTCGGTGTGTTCCCACGTTGCTGTCACTTAATCACGTCGGCTCTGCGCTCGCGCCTAATATCGCACTGTAATGTGTTTATTAAGCGTCCCTTTAATGGGGCACCATTTAACATACAATGTGCAGTGGTCCGTTTTGCGTGTAAGCCAATCGTGGATGCGACATCTTGTTTCAATAATGATCTCTCGGCACGACATTCTCGATTATTTTGCGCTTCGGAATGGTTTTTACGACTAGGTTCTACAGTTTCCTTTCAATTTGCTTACAAGTTACAAGCTTTTAGCGCATATGAAACGAAACGGTCTATACTATATACTCTATAGTGTCTGCAGTTTCAACGGCGCTTACAAATTGCAAACAATAATTAAGTTAGCTCAATGATCTGTGATATTAACGCGTTCATATTAAGTGCGTACAATGTAGAAGTTTTAAATGGAATTGCTTCTTACAGCTTTTATGTTCATATTACCATTTGCTATAGCTGTTTCGCCCGGGTGGTTTTTTGTGTACATACGAGGTTAGATACATATACTATTAGACGTAACTACTCGCAATAATAGCGTATGCCACAATGCCTTCAGTAAGAAAGTCATTTGTGTGCTACCTTCATCAGTAGCGTCAACAAATTTTGGTACTTATGTCTATGGCAATAAATTAATTGTTTAGTACAGAAGAACAAAAGATGCTACTCCGTCTATAACCTCTGTCTATGATAATGAAGCGTCCTATCCGGATTTCCACTACGACCTCCACCCTGAAACATAATGATGAAAAGTCTCTTGTGCCTGTAATTTCACCAGCACCCATACTACCCTTTAAACCGGAACGCAGCAATCGAGCACTACTGCTTTGCGGCAGAAATAGGTATTTTGGTAGTACTTTCTCGGACGACCGACGAAACTTTCGATTCGAAGATTTAAATTCTACATAAAGAATAATCTAATGAAGAAAGCGTAACCTCTACATGACTATGTTAATGATAAAGCCGCGTGGCCTGATGTCGCTCTGCTCCTCGACAGGTAATTTGTCAATTTGCAATGTACCTAAATATAACTTATTATTTATGTGTTATTTATGAGTAGGTATATCAAGCGTAGCGTGTGCTGTCTTATGAACTTTTGCTGATTCTCTCTAGCATCTCACTTTAGACTGCCTACCACTGAGGCTTGTAAGTTGGTTTTCCTTTTTTCTTTGAATCAGCTTCCACTTGTTCTCGAGCACCACACAGGCGCTCCCCACCTAGTAGTAAGAAGGATCATAAAATAAAGCCAAGCCGTGTTTGTTGCCTGATTCTTCTAGGTTTGGTCGCGTTGGAACAGGAGTAAATTTATTTTGTATGACGATTCAAAATAGTCCTTGTGATTTCAATGAATAAAATACTTTGACTTTGATTTTTGACCTAACTAGGGGTAGGCAGAGGACACGGATTACCACAAACTACAGTTATAAAATATATCTTGCTTTATTCACTCTCATCACTCTTAAACGGGCCTTTAGAAAAAAAAGTTATAAGCGTACATACAGACGGCTGTTTTTAATATAGAGAAGAAGAATATGCGTGGGTGTCTCCACTAGATAATGTCGCTGTGTGAACCACAAATTGCAGCTTGCTTTCTTTGCGTTTCGTCATCGCTACCTCGGCATGCATAATGCGTTTAGTTATTGCCACGGTTGTTTGATGACTGGGTTTATTCATGCGGTGCCACAGGTGATATAATAGTATCTGTAGGTTTGGCACTGATTCTCATTCAACTTAACTTCCTTTTTTTACACGTGTCTGGTAATAGGTAGGAGAATATTTATCATACTACCCAGAAGTAGGGTTAATGTTTTTATGTGTGTGTGAATAATCGGAGTAACATTATTATGAAATGTTTTGTTTATTCTTCTTTTTATTTTTGTTATTCTACGCCAAGGGAACCATTCGTTTGCTCCTTGTTTGGATATAAATTCAAAGTCAATGAAATTTTGTAGACACAATCTAGACATGTGACTTGTCACAGTTTCCCATTCAATTGCCTATGTGTTATTCCGGGAGTCCAGTTATCTCTATTCCAAATTTCATGCAAATCCGTCCAGAGCCGTTTCAGCGTGAAGAAGTAACAAACACACACACAAACTTTCGCATTTATAATATTAGTGGGATAAGATTTAGATTTCTATACAAATCTTTAAGTTGGTGTCGTTTGGAAACTATATAATTTTATAAGAAACTGACAAACCACGGGTCTAGATATTAGTTTGCGTGCATATACAATTTAATGGAGTTTGATTTTATGAGATAGTTATCCATAACAGAAGCATACTTCCTCTGTATGCAGAGGGCTTAACCGCCGTAGCAGTACACCGACATACAACATAAATAATTGTACACACGTTTAAACAAAACGGTGAAAAGTATTAGCGTTTGACTCTACTTGGCCGCTGATTATGTCAACACGAATATTCTAATCACCAGCATAAGTTGTGGATCGAAAGTGTTTGATAAATCCACGGCTGTCATCATTACCGAATGTGATATACGCCTCTCATTAGCTCCCTCCAAATAAGATATCAAAATGGTGATTAACTGGCCTATACCGTGATTATTTTATTGCATTCCTGCTTTAATAAACAGCCTATAACCAGAGTTTACAGAATGGCTGGCTCAGTCTACAAGCATGGTGGCGATCAGCGGCCGAAAGGCTCTTTGCAATACATCATCGATAATTCAATAATTCAGACCTCCTCCGCGGATGAAGGTTCGCCTGCGACGCAAGAGGTTGCAGGTTCGATTCCTGCCTCGGAATAAATATTTGTACGATCTGCAGATATTTGTTCAGGGTGTTCTAGGTATTTTCTATGTATAATACAAAAGATCTATCTATGTAATGTATTGTATTAATTATAACAGTTATCTAGTACCCATAACACAAGCTCAGCTTAGCTTGGGGCTAGATAATGTTGTGTGAACTGTCCAGCGTTATTTATTTATTTATCATCACTTCCACGAGCTGCTGCTTTACAGTACCACCAAGGGATTAGAAATGCGTGGAATGTCTGATCTATCTATAGTTAGTAGTAGAGCTTTCTTATGAAAGTTCATCCGGGGAAGTACAACCATACTTATTTCAGCCGCAAAGCATTGCGTGTTCCGGTTTGAAGGGTATGGGTGCTGGTGAAATTACAGGCACATTAGATTTTCATATTTTTGTGTTAGTTACACAAAAAGGGCGGGCGGGCTTAACATCAGGTGGGCCATCCGCTTGTTCCACAAATAATGCAGTAAAAAAAAACTGATCCTTCGCACTTATAACTGGAAATGGAGATGGTGGGATCAGATCGTGAAGTTCCTGGGAGCATTCCCCGAAATGTAACCTATAGATATAGAACATCGAAAGGCATGCGACTTTACGGCGATGCTCGAGACTCAAAGTCTATCTAAGTGGATATAAGTCTCCGCCATAAGGCTTTTTTTTTCTTCTTTTTTTCTTTCCTGGTTTACTTTGCTTGTGAAGCAGCTTTTTTATTTAGGCTGCACTATCGATTAATGTTTCTATTCTAAACAGTTTGGTCGGCAACCTCTGTTATGAGCGTTTAACGGTTCTACTGTTAAAATATCGTAAACTGACATGCGAAATACCACCGTCTTACAAGGAAAGTTATGTTTTACTGTGCCGAAGTAACGTGGTGAGTCTTGATTAACAGTCGTTGATTGAAACTTAATGAGAGGGACATTAGACACGAGCTTTATCATCGTTTTAATTATCAACGTGAATACGTTGGCTTCTACATCATCATCTTATAGAAGTTCACTGCTGAATATAAGCGATAGAATGCCACGACGAACGGTTTTGAGCCGCCTCCATCCACATACTTCCTGTGACCTCTGTTGCGCGGCGGACGCAGGAGGTTGCGGGTTTGATTTCCGCCTCGGAACAAATATTTATACGATCTGCATCTCTGCAGATTCAGGGTGTTCTGGGTATTTTCCATGTATAATAAAAAATATCTATCTATGTAATGTAGGTATTTTATTAAGTATATCGGTTATCTAGTATCCATAACACAAGCTCTGCTTAGCTTGGGGGCTAGATAATGTTGTTTTTTTTAGTAACTATTTGGGGCCATTGAGAAGCCATTATTCACTGCTTCGTCCGGCTTGTCGCCACTCTATAACCGGCGACTTTTGGCCTGCCCCATTTTAACTTGCTGTATTTTGTGGTCTGGTTGTTCTTCTACGGATATCCTTGTTTCGGATTCTATCACATAGTGAAAGTCCGAGCATAGCTTCCTCCATAGCCGGCTTCGCGATTTTTCAAATACAATTCAATTTACAAGTTTAATATTTGGCGAGCAAGTTATATCTGATACATAGAACTAAAGAAAATCTAAAGTAGAATAGCTTCTACAAGACGTTTTCACGTTAAAGTTGCGGTCGCGTTTCGGTTTCGACACAGCCATCCCAATTTTTAATAAAGCCTTTTTTGACACTGATATTGATAGTTTTTGGTTGTTTTCGTCGTTAGTGTCTCCGGTTGGCTCATGGCGATGCAAATTGAGTTCTTTATCTTAACATACGACTTTACTTTTTCTATGGGCATCCCGACATCACTTCTCCAGCGCAATACTGAGGTTAGATTCCAAGTGTTACCGACGCGACGGTCAACATTCAGACGAAATAACTTTTAAGACATTTAAACTACAAATCTCTTCTTTTTAATACGTAGTTATTGATATAAATAGTGGTATAAGACCTCATAGTTTATTATTTTTCAAGTGTAAACCTTTCACTTTTTTGTGTTCTTTCACTTTATGTATAAGACCTGTTGTTATGTATGGATAGGAATGCTGGGCCATGAAGAAGAAGGATGAAAGAATGCAGCAGAGCTGAGAAGGATGTGTGGAGTAACAAGATTGGATAAAATAAGGAATGAGTATAGTATAAGAGGAAGTTTGAAAATGGCACCAGTGACAGAAAAGTTGAAAGGAAATCGTTTAGCTTGCTATGGGCGTGTTTTGAGGAGGGATGAAACGCATGTAACTAAGAAAGTTATGAATATGAATGTTAGTGGATGGAAAGGAAGAGGAAGACTTTTTTTTTTATACTACTTGAATGACGGAACAAGCTGATGGCCCACCTGATGTTAAGCGGTAACCTCTGCCTATGAACAGTGCATTACCACATAGGTCACGTCCACTTAGGACGAGCCCTATGTGGCATTGCACTGCGCACGCCAACCTGAGACATAAAGATGAAAAGTCTCATGTGCCTGTAATTTCACCGGCACCCTTACCCTTCAAACCGGAACACAGCAATGCGAGCACTACTGCTTTGCGGCAGAAATAGGTATGGTGGTATATAGTACTTCCCCGGACGAAC
This sequence comes from Operophtera brumata, assembly GCA_932527175.1. Taxonomy (NCBI): domain Eukaryota; kingdom Metazoa; phylum Arthropoda; class Insecta; order Lepidoptera; family Geometridae; genus Operophtera; species Operophtera brumata. The sequence continues at coordinate 38,148,371 of OW052225.1, forward strand.
TCTTTCATATAAAAGCTCTACTACTACTAAGAAAAGATGGATGAATCCATCCATATTCAACGCAATCGCGTGAGAGATGATATGAATGAGAAAGGAGTGAATGATTAGGTGACGGCTGACAGGGGAGAGTGGAAGAAAAAGACGTACTGCGCCGACACCAAATAAATTGGGAAAAGGGGAAGACAATGATGATGTTGATGTAGTTTTTTCTCACGCGATACTTAAACGTATTGCCATAACTAATATTTGTGTGATCGCAGATATTTGTTCAGGGTATTCTGGGTATTTTCTATGTATAATAAAAAATATCTATCTATGTAATATATTGTATTAAGTATATCAGTTATCTAGTACCCATAACACAAGCTCTGCTTAGCTTGGGGCTAGATAATGTTGTGTGAACTGTCCATCATTATTTATTTATTTATTTTATTTATTTAACTATGATATCATTCTAACAGTATCTATGTTAATAGATGCAGGCTATGCGGATATAGCTAGTTAATCTCGCTTAACTACCAAAACAAGGTTGACATTGTTCCGTGGATTGCTCAAATCCTATCGTCCTTATAATATTGTATTATCTTTATAATTTATAGACTTCTTTTATTGCCGGACAAATCGTAAAACTCTTCTTGCGTGTTTTGAAACATTTTATGGAATTCTTATACATATTCATTTACTGTCAGCTAATTTTTAACTTAGTGTTGATTGAACATCGTCACCCATAATTAATTAATTAACGTATTCATAATAGCTGTTTTAATTTATAGTTAATGTTTTCTGATTTTATTAGTTATGTTAAAATGTGAATATTTAGTAGTTAGGAAATGGAGGTGAAGCGTAAATCATAGATACCATGTTAGTTATTTAGCGAGTGACTTGTTATTGCTTAATAATTTAAATTAGACTAATGAAGTATTGCTTTTCTATCTTTATAGATATGTTAGGGATTATATTTTTAATTATTTATGTTTAATCCATAGAAAACAAAGTGATAGGAAGACTTCTTACATTTTTAGGGTTGCGTACCCAAAGGGTAAAACGGGACCCTATTACTAAGGCTCCGCTGTCCGTCTGTCCGTCTGTCACCACTGTATCTCATGAACCGTGATAGTTAGACAGTTGAAATTTTCACAGATATTTCTGTTGCCGCTATAACAACAAATACTAAAAACCAGAATAAAATAAATATTTTATAAATATTTTCCATACAACAAGCGTGTATTTTTTCCGTTTTTATAGATAACTAGTGGAATGCCCGCGACTTCGTCCGCGTGGAATTTTTTCATACAAACTTCAACAGCCCGCTGCCCGTCCTTAGGGGTTGAATTTCGGGAATTCCTTTCTTAGTGCACCCCTAGACCATAAAAGGAACATAGTCTTTAAATTGTAGTTCTCTAGCACTTACGGTTTAGGCTGTGCGTCGATAGTCAGTCAGTCAGCCAGTCAGTCAGTCACGCAACGATTTTATATATATTGATGATGGTACGGAACGTTTCGTGCGCGAGTCCGACTCGCACTTGGCCGGTTTTTATTTTTTAGCACTGAGCTGTTAAATTTTCTCTATTTTTGCATAATCTGCCACACAAAGCGAATGGTAGATCAATATTAAGATGAAGTTATTAAGGTAGATACATTATGTTCACTAAATTAAACAAAATTGTGTGTTCCTATTTTTAATTTCTGGCGTGCAATGTCTAAACGCTCCCAGAGACAGTTAGAACCTAATTAAAGTCACCAATAATTAGAAATAATTACAAAGTTTAATTGCTAAGTACTTATTTTGATTGAGAATTAGCTATAAACTTACATATTGAAAGGTCGTCCAGTGTAATTGCACCTTAACTTGCATTTAACCGTAAAGTTATCAATTAACATCTGGGGTCGGATAGTACATCGGGTCAAATAGTGTTGTATCGAAACTGCAAACCTTAGTCTTTTAATTCAATTTACATGTTACACGATGTTGCATCTTGTTGATGGCGATGTTATCTTGTTGCGATATAAACTACTTTATTACTGCGTACTTATTTAAAATACGGCGTAATATTGTGGGTTCAGATAAGCCTCGAAGTTTCTTCTCTATTAAGGCGTATACAGCAGCCGATTGGTCTTATTTCAAATTCAAATTCAAAATATTCAAATCAAATTCAAATTCAAATTCAAATTATTTGGAGGCTTTCTCCTCATAGAGGAGTCATTGTTATGTGCTGAAAAAAATATGACACATATGATGATTTTTATGTAAAGTGAACGTACAAAAATGTTCTATATTATGTTCATTAAACAAGTGAAAAAAAATAACAAAGTGCGGCTGTATTCGACTGAAAATTTGATTCAACTTCTAAACGACATAAAATGTTGTACTTTTTCTTCCACCTAAATGTCAGCAAAGACTTTATATTCAAGTTGAACGTATGATTCTGACTGCAAATATGACGAACTCCGATTTGGACCAACTGCTACCAAGTGAATTTGCAGTTCGTCCAGATTTTAGGACTAACTGCGTATTGGACCAAACGCTTACTGGACAAACCGCGACTTGGACTAACTGCATGTAGGACGAACGGCTAACAAATCACGGTTTTTCAGTCTGCAAATAATTGTTTTTCGTAATTTTCACTTACTTTTCGTTCCGTGTGCGCTATCGTGTCACTTTCTAACTTACCTGAACTTTAATAAGTTAGAAAGTGTCGGAATTTGGCTCTGGTATGCGCCTTAATCTCTCTATTAGTTTGTGTTATGGGTCCGAATACAATGTTTGAAATACTAGTGAAGACGTATTGAGTTCGTTTAATTTGTTCTCTTTAACATGTTTGTGTGTGTCTGGTGTTGTATTTGATGCGCATTTTATACGGTCCATGGGCGAATTAAATTTCTTCACTTAATAAGTTTTTATTCGTAATTAACTTTTTCCAAGTTCTAATGATGTGCGATTTTCCCATAAGCCTTTTCAAAACTAAAAACTCGGTTAAGACTGCGCCACAGATAAAATAATACTATACACTGCGTAAACCCCAGGCGGAAATCTCCATACATAAAAAACGCCAGGCGCCGCTCGAAAAAGCGGTTTTTATTGAATATCTCGTAAAATATAGATAATTTTACAAAACCCCTACAGTAAACCCTCGGCTTTGTTGTATTGATTTTATTTATCGAATTTTTTACCATTTTAGTGAACAATCGAATCTAGGCAAAACATAGATGTTTTTTCTTATCGAGAATATATTGTCCTATCGTGTTTCTGGTACAGTAATCCCCCGGAATTATAATGTAGTATCCATGCAATATATTTTATTTGAATATTGCACTTGATTTAGTCTATCGTTTCGTTGCCATTATTGTTGAATTATATTGTAAGAATAAATACTAATAAATTGTAGGCTAGAGACTAACATTATTATTAAAATTGCATGCTAACTCATGGTGAAATACGCTACGTCCTAAGATTATTTTAATCTTATTTTTTTCATCCTGTTGTACCATATTTCATGCAATAAATTATTATTTTATTTCATTTCATTTATTATTAATCAAATATAATATATTGCGGTACCTTAAGTTATTCTAAAAACAATATAAATGAAGTTCTTAGACAAGTGTGTGCATAATAGAACTGCCTAGTGTTTAGAAGGCCTAGCTGTAATGAAGGGGTGTCTCCCGCCTCGCTGCTGATGTGCCGACGCGGCCTGTAACCGACGCCCTATGTTTACCTTGGCTGGAAGTAATTGAACTTCCTTCGTATATGAAGCTTTTAAAACAAGTTTTATGTAGGGATTATTCCTACAGCAAACGAGTTAAACAAATATAAACTATTTTGATTATTCTATCGTTTTTGCTCTGAGAAAATTTGTACCACAAATAGCTAAGCCATTATCGTTCAATTTCAGTTTAAGCTGCACTGTCTGGACTTAGGTCTCACATGGCGCCATCACCCTTATACGTCTACACGGAGAATCACGTCGCTTCACGTAGTTCAATGTAATGTAAAAAGAGGCTAAAAAGGATTTATCGTTATATTTTCAGCTGTCTACAGAATAAGCCTAAGAATATACCCCTCCGTTGTCTCCTGTGGATGTCGTAAAAGCCGACTAAAAAGTAGGTAAAATGGGTTGAAACGATACAATACCTAAATGGGTAGAAAATTATTGGGTAGAAACAAGAAGCACCCGACTAAGGGATTACCCGGACTTGTAGATAAGATTCGTTGGTATAAGATTTGTCTCCTGGCTGCTAGGTTATTATGGAATGCGTTATTACTGGAAGAAAGCGTTAGCCGAGTCAGTTGTGGGAAGCAATGGCGATGAGCTCACCACTTGTCACGTCTATATTCCACAATGTGCCACCCACTGTGAGCATAGGTCCATTGAGGCTCTGCCTACCCGTTCGGGAAAAAGGCGTGTGTCTATGCATGTATGTATATTCGCTGCCAAAAGGATCTAGATTTTCTGGCAAACAGAACTCTCCGAAACACTGCTGAGAGTTTACTATCTATCATTATGTCAAATTAGTTCGTAAATGAACTCATGATTAGACACCTGCAATTCAGCTATTTCTATTCTTACGCAACAAACAAATTATAATTCACTTTCTCAACTCGACATGACATGTCCAAGTACTCTCCAATTAATTAGTCTATTGAAATTTCTGTCTGCTTTGCTTCAGGCTGTTTTGAGTAATAAGCTGAAGTGCTATTTTTGTAGTTACATTTGCATAGATTGATAGACATTGTTCATTAAAAAGATGTAGTAGTTAGAAGAGGCACTCTTAAAGTCAAAGTAACCAGCCCCTTATCTAGGAGAGTTATAGTCGGATTAAGATTGGGAAAATTGCACACAAATCTCAATACCGCAAAATAAAACTACAGTAATTTTTTTATTTTAATAAATTAACGAAGGATAGGGTTTGTAAAAACAGTTAACTACAGCGGTTGAATATTGGTGATTGTGATTGAAAGGTATTTTTTTCAAATTATTTTTTACCTTAGGTGACGGAACAGACAGATGTCCCACCTGATGTTAAGCGGTGCCCTCTGCCTATGAACAGTGCATTATGTCATAGGTCACGTCCACCAAGTACGCGCCCTATGTTTTTTGTTTTTTTTTATACTACTTGAATGACTGAACATGCAGATGGCCCACCTGATGTTAAGCGGTAACCTCTGCCTATGAACAGTGCATTACCACATAGGTCACGTCCACCTAGGACGTACCTATGTGGCATTGCACTGCGCCCGCCACCCTGAGACATAAAGATGAAAAGTCTCATGTGCCTGTAATTTCACCGGCACCATACCCATTCTTTCATTCCCGGCATTTCTTTTCATACACTTCAAACCGGAACACAGTAATGCGAGCACTGCTTTGCGGCAGAAATAGTAGTACTTTCCCGGACGAACTCTTTCACATAAAAGCTCTACTACTAACTAAATACATACATACATACATACATACATACATACATACATAGACACACGCCTTTTTCCCCGAAAGGGTAGGCAGAGTCTCAGTGGGCCTCTTTTTACGGTGGGTTGCACCATCGAGGAATAGAGACATGACAAGTGGTGAGCTCATCGCCGCCATTGCCTCCCACAACTGACTCGGCTAACGCTTTCTTAAAGTAATAACACATTCCATAATAAGCTAGCAGCCAGGACAAATCTTATACCAACGAATCTTATCAACAAGTCCGGGTAATCCCTTAGTCAGTTTTTACGACATCCTCGTGAGGAGACGGAGGGGTCTATTCTTAGGCCGGACACACCACAGAGCACATTTACTGACTAAATATTCAGACTAAATATTCTAACTGGTATTCAGTATTACTACACATTTTTGAAACATATTGAAGTAGTTGTATTTTAAACTTCACCGTTGTCATACCCAATTTGCATAAAGAGCCTGATTTACCGAACTCTCACTGTTCTTACGGTTGTGATCGCTGTGATTGTGATTTCCTGGTATTGTCATACTGGTAATATTATGTGTACTGTGGTATTGTTAGTACATTTTGCGTGAATCAGGATGGCCCGCTTTTGGCGAAATGTAAATTATTTTTCTGTGTAGCAATCAGTGGTACAAGCTCCCTCTGCTCAAAAATTACTGGACAGCTCTTAATTTTTTAGATTTTGGATTTTCGTTTATTTTAAATTTAATTTGTTTTTTCCTGCACGATAGTAACGTGTTACAAAGTTTTGTTTCAGCGAAAGGGAGTTAAAGGTGTTTTTTTGTTATAATTTGTAGTTTTTTCCTTCGACCAAATACTTTTTACTTTGGTCGAAGGTTTTTTCTAGATTCGCCAATTAATTCCACAAGTTCTGTTAGGTCAAGGCGACGCATTGATAAGCTGTTATTTCGAATGGTTTCGTATACGATTTCGTACAAGGTCTAACCTACACTAAAATTTTTTTTTGCCTTTAAATTTAAAACTACGATTAATTAAAAAAATACTACTATAATATTGTGTTTGGTTGGATAAATGTACCTAGAAAATTTAGAGGCTTAAATTGGTCCCGTTTTCCCTGTAAAAATATCTGTTTTACAAGACGTGTCTTTGATAATTTTTTGTCTGGTATAAAAGTTAACCAATCGTGAAATAATACTACTAAAAAAAACTGTGATATGTTGAATCAGGTCTCCAAATATCACTTTCATAATGTAGTTAATATAATAAAATAATAAATAAATAATGCTGGACAGTTCACACAACATTACCTAGCCCCAAGCTAAGCAGAGCTTGTGTTATGGGTACTAGACAACTGATATACTTAATACACTATAATTACATAGATAGATATTTTTATTATATATATAGAACATACCCAGAACACCCTGAACAAATATCTGCAGATCGCACAAATATTTGTTCCTAGGCGGGAATCAAAACCGCAACCTCCTGCGTCGCAGGCAAAACATAAATGCGTAATGCCTTTGTAATGCGAACAGCTAAGGAATACAACAAGTTGCCGTCTTTCGTAAAAACTACAATAACATGGGTCTTTTTAAGGCAAGAGTGAATAGGTGCCTTCTAGACCTTCGTGCTCCAACATCGGCCGCATCGTCACTTACCAACAGGTGAGATCGCGGTCAAATGAGAAAAATGTAGATCCCGTCCACCAAAATTTCCAATACGTCATTTGTTTGATTACGGAGAGCTCGAACTACAAATGCGATTCGATGTTTTTAACCCCCGACGCAAAAACGACGGGGTGTTATAAGTTTGACGTGTCTGTGTGTGTGTGTGTGTGTGTGTGTGTGTCTGTCTGTGGCATTGTAGCTCCCGAACGGATGAACAGATTTAGTTTTTTTTGTTTGAAAGGTGAATTTGTCGGGAGTGTTCTTAGCTATGTTTGATCAAAATCGGTTCAGCCGTTTCATTGCGTTGAGGTTTTTTTGAATTTTTTCAAAATTAATTAATTGCATGAATTTTTCGTACGCAGCCAGACTTCAAATGGTAAACGATAATGTAAGCTTACGCTCGAGACGGTCGCTATGACAATAACATATTTAATCCAGCAGCTTCCAAGAACACCTACAAAGATGTGTCACAAACAGAAGTTATATTTTATTCGGCCATCCTGCGGCGAAGCCTGCGAATCGTACCACAGGACTGCACACCTGTTTACCCTTTCACATAATTTAATAGGATTATTCGTTATCTTCATAATCTTCGATCATTTTATCATTTGTTTACACTTGACATGTAGGAAAGTGCAACTCTTAAATAAAACGAACATGAGCGAGCGACCACCGAGGTCTTTCAAGCTATTCTCATTTTTAGGGTTCCGTACCCAAAGGGTAAAACGGGACCCTATTACTAAGACTCCGCTGTCCGTCTGTCCGTCTGTCCGTCTATCACCAGGCTGTATCTCGTGACCCGTGATAGTTAGACAGCAACGCAACCATTATAGGATCACTTTTTTGTCCGTCTGTCTGCCCTTTTTCGCAGAAAAGGCAAAATGTATCAACTTGAAATTGATACCAAACTAGCGGCCCGCTCGAGACTTTGTTCATGTGGTCCCGGTGACCAGACTGCAGCGCCACCTGTGTCCAGTTGTGAATCTACCTAAACCACCCAGAGACCCTTTATAAAACATCAAGATCGGTCCAGCTGTGGAGTTCAGTGGCATACACGACCTCTGTGGCGCGGCTTGCAAACGTTGGCTTGCGAACGTTGGCCCGCGACGCAGGAGGTTGCGGGTTCGATTCCTGCCTCGGAACAAATATTTGTGGTATCCGCAGATATTTGATCAGAGTGTTCTGGGTATTTTCTATATGTATATAATTAAAAAAAAACTATCTTTGTAATATATTGTATTAAGTACCTATATCAGTTGTCTAGTACCCATAAAACAAGCTCTGCTTAGCTTGGGGCTACATAATGTTTTGTGAACTGTCCAGCAATATTATTTGTTTATTTATTATTTATACACACGTACAGAAGTATCAATCTGTGAGATTAATTCTTAACTACTTACGTATAGTGCTCTAAAAAAATCAAGCTTCTAACTCAATACATTAAAAAGATATGGCAATGAATGTCAATACGATAAATCTCTGGGTAGTTCCAGTAACCTTGCAATTCTAAATTTTTTAATGGTAGTATGTTTTTTAAAATTTCAACAAACTTGGTGAAGCTTGTAGAAAAAAGTGGGTAAAACTGGAAAAGGGCACTGAAGATTTCGAAATAATATACGGATTGGAACCCTCCGGGCTCGGAGTCTAACTCGCACTTACGTTTTATTCAATTTGAACTTTGTTTCTATCATTGCATGCTCAAGTGAGACTGCGGTAAGGTATCACTTGTCTACGAGTCTGCCATCTGATTATGTTGGAGCATCGTCGGCGCCGGCGCAGCTATTCTCACGAATTTCGCGGCGCGGCGCCTCGCGTGGGCGGCCTATCACCGCCGCCATCGCACGTCTCACACACCCGACTCACCACCTCATCGCTATCACAATCGCACAAAGCTCAAACTCACTTAAACAATAGAATTTGTACATGTATACGATGGCCTTTTGTTGCCTAGTGCGTCTAATTAGTCAGACTGTTTAGTGCCACTCGCCGCGGGCCCACAGCGCAATATGCGCCGTGAAATTGCGCTATTTATCGATATGTAATGCGTGCCGGATTCTATCACCTAGTGAAACTCATAGCATAGCTCTCTTCATGGACCGCTGCACAGCTTGAGCGAAATCATATATACACACATACCTAAGACACACGCAAACGAACGAACGATATCTCGAGCGGGCCGCTAGTTTGGTACAAATTTCAAGTTGATATATTTTGCCTTGTATATTTAGTTTTTGTTTAATTGTTGTGTGTTTATTTTAACTAGTATGTAAGGTGTACAATAAAGTATTTTCATTCATTCATTCATTCACGCCTTTTTCCCCGAGGGGGGTAGCCAGAGCCTCAATGGGCCTCTTTTCATAGTGGGTTGCACCATCGTGGACCCCACTGTTACAAATCAGGAGATCTGTATATGAACCAAAATCACCACGACGAACGGTCTTGAACCGCCTCCACCCACCGCCATCCGGCGACCTCCATAACGTCTTTGGTCCATAAAAGGGGCGTTCAAGAGCTATGTCAGATCTCAGAATTAGCATGTTGAAGTGGCAATGGGCAGGCCTTATACCGTTGAACTGATAGCCGTTGGGGAGAAAAGGTTCTCGAGTGGCGATCACATACCGGACGGCGCAAAATAGCAATGCGGTGGATGGAGGCGACTCAGGACCATTCGTCGTGGCATTCTATGTGGGAGGCCTATATTACAGCAGTGGACTTCTAGGCTGATGATGATGAATGCGCGTCAAGATTTTGAGAAATACTTGTTTTTTAATCAATTTAAAGAAAATGGCTTTATCGCTTATGCGATGATGCCGCCCTCGTACTATTATTTATTCTGTGGCCCTGGTAACAACATGAATAACAATTAATACCCCCGGTGTTGCCGGTGTCTATAAGCAACGGTGACCACTTTACACTAATTGGGCCGTAAGCTAGTACGCCTAGTAGATTAATTAAAAAAAAAAAATTAGGTACATAATCCCGGTTGCGGGTTCGATTCCCGCCTCGGAACAAATATTTGTGCGATCTGCAGATATTTGTTCAGGGTGTTCTGTGTGTTTTCTATGTATAATAAAAAATATCTATCTATGTAATGTATTGTATTAAGTATATCAGTTAACTAGTACCCATAACACAAGCTCTGGCTTAGATAATGTTGTGTGAACTTGTCCAGCAGTATTTATTATTTATTTATTATTATTTATAATCCTACTCTCTATCAACCAACTTATAGATTTGTTTGGCATTATCCGATAAAAGATATGGCAGTACAAATTAAAAATTACAGGTCTCCAACTCGAATTTATAAAAGTGCGCAAAAGCGCCGTTGCTACGCCTCCTACAATGCAACAACATCTTTGCTTTAGGCAGTATTCACACGTACCATATCACATCACATTTAGTAGTAGTAGAGATTTTTTGTGAAAGAGTTCGTCGGGGGAAGTACTACCACCATACCTATTTCTGCCGCAAAGCAGTAGTGCTCGCATTGCTGTGTTCCGGTTTGAAGGGTAAGGGTGCCGGTGAAATTACAGGCACATGAGACTTTTCATCTTTATGTGTCAGGGTGGCGGGCGCAGTGCATTGCCACATAGGGTGCGTCCTAGGTGGACGTTACCTATGAGGTAATGCACTGTTCATAGGCAGAGGTTACCGCTTAACATCAGGTGGGCCATCTGCTTGTACCGTCATTCAAGTAGTATACAAAAAAAAAACGCAGCGAGAAAAGCTGGTGAAGCAGTGGTTACGTGTGAATAGTGTAGCTGCAGCTTCTTGCAGTTGCGTTGAGGTTACTACAGAATGTCGATGTGGTTGCGCTGTTGCTAATAGTTGCGATGTGGTTGCGTTGTTGCTAGTGTTTGCAGACAGACAAATCACCTTTGGCTTTCATAGAGGAGACACGCTTGGCTGAACGTACTCATGGACTTCGGAGAGGAATCAATGAATTTGCTCATTCACGGAATGAATGACGAGGGGACTTGTGCGCAGTGTCGTCGCTTCGACGCAACGTTGTGTTTGCGATGTGGCCGGCCGCTAGACACGTTGTCGTTAGTGTTTGCGTTGTGGTTGAGATGTGGTTGCGAAGTGGTCGGTATCGCCCACACGGTTGAATTTGACGGCAAAATGTGTTCCGTGTGAATTGAACTATTCGTTTTCAGCCAAATTAGCGCCCGACCACGAGTTGTGGTACGTGTGAATACTCCCTTAGATCCCGTCCGCTCCGAGGGGCCCTCGTATTTCAGAGTCGTGCACAGATTCATCTGGCTCGCTCTCATACGAATATTCACAAGTGACATTAAAACTCCTCGTATGACGGTTTTGACAATGGATATCAAAGGGTGTATTTTGTCGGATTTATTGCACTGTGCTGCGGCGTCCTCTGCCTTGAATAGCTCGTGTGATATATTTTCCTTAACCATTCTTGTGTCGTCGAAATCTCGTCTTGTGTAAGCAGTCTTGTATGTTTGCTATGACTTATTGTATTGGTATTGGCTGGATATTGAAAGTGCCTTTTTGGTTAAGGATATTGGTTGGGATGGATTTCATCTCTTAAAATCTCTAATTGTACATCATTAATGCCACGCGAGGTCGTTCACGAGAAATATTTTGAAACAGAGACATAATGTGAAATACGGCGACTTGGCGGCGCCATCGGTGAAATTAATCTGAGTCGTGTATCTGTTATTTTGAATAACCGTTGTTTATTCAATTCAGTGTATAAATATCGTCATAGCTATCCTTAATTTTGCATGCTATTCTTTGAATTGATGTTGTAAGAATAATCCGATACGGATTAGTCGTTTTACCGATTTAGGTTTTAGAATAATGGTGCTTTAGTTGTATTGGGGTTTATTGTTAATACTTGTCCGTTTATTATTGTCGACTATAACTACCATAAACAAGAGAGTCAGGTCAGGTATTGTTGACAGTTAAACAGCTATCTACGCTTGTAAATAATGATTGCGTATCCAGATGCGATCTATCGCACGGCGATCTTTAGTAGGTTTCTCAATTAACTTCTTATCCTCTTCTGCAATTATGAGCCTCTACCACCTTTGGCAGATAAATGGAAGCTTCTACAGAGATTTCAGATTACGTATAATGTATGAAAACATCTGTCGAAAAGCTTTACTTATAGTCCACCCAACGAACGAAATTTGTGGGAAATTATTCGAGTAAAAGCGAATTTTGCCATAGCTGTTGGGAATGGTGTTTTAAACAACATACTGAAAGTAGATACTGATGGCTGCGGGATCAGGTGGGGGGCGTGTAAAAGTCCCTTTTTTTAGTTTTTCACAAATATCTCATAAACGGTGGCCCATAGCAAAAAATGCTTTTTACTTGAGTTAATCTACATAAATTTTGCTACATAAAAGATTCGTTACGCTTTTTCGCTAGGATCAATATTTAATGAGATATGGAGGGAAGAACATGGCTTGATAGTCTACCAGCCACTTTATCTGTAGATGGTGGAGTAGGCCCTAAATGTAGGTTAATGCAATGTCTGAAATCTAGTCAAACATTAATTATGTGTTGGTAATTAGTGTTACATGCTTACAACACCGTAAATTCGCTGCCTAAAGTTGAGTGGGTTTCATGCTACCGAATTGTCGCGACGGTGATTTATCTTCAATGTATTTATCGCTCAATCACCGTCGGCGCATGCGCCGATCAGCAGTGCTGCCAACTTAAGGTGGGGTATAACGCAAAATTACCATTACCAATCTTAGATTCGATTTTTAACTAATAAATCAAGTAAAATATTCAAATTAAAAATATGCATGGATTATAATACCGAGGGATCACCCAGACAGAAACACGAGCACAAAATTTTCTCGATAAAAAAAAAAACAAAGTTACGTCTAACTTTTGGCTAGATTCGATTGTTTGTCAATATGGTACAGATTATTGGGTCAAAAATTGGATAAACTAGATCAATATAATAAAACGAAGGGATCACCTACGGGGTTTTTTAAAATTATTTATATTTCACGAGATATTCAATAAAAAACGCTTTTTCGAGCGGCGCGTGGCGTTTTTTTTGTATGATATTCCACGATGGTGCAACCCACTGTGAAAGGAGGCCTATTGTGGCTCTGCCTACCCCTTCGGGGAAAAAGGCGTGTGTCTATGTATGTATGTATGTAAGATTTCTGCCTGGCGGTGGCGCAATCTTAATTTTTTTTTTCTAGATCTTGCAACGTTTTTATGTGGTTCCATCATTATCATCATCGTCATCATCATCAGCCTTTAGACATCCACTGCTGAACGACGCTTCCCTGATAGAATGCGATGGGGGTTTTGTCATAATCCCCACGCTTGGCAGATCATCGCTGTATCGGTGTTGATTGCCCAGTTGAAGGCTGCTGCCCATCCCCTGATGTATGTAATAATCCCCTTAGTCGCCTTTTACGAAATCCACGGGAGAAGACGGAGGGGTCTATTCTTAGGCCGGACCGCCTGTCTAAGTTGATTAGCAGCATAGTTTATTTTTATATTTTTGTTTAAGTTGAATCACACTTACTAGCGTAGCAACTTTTGATTGAGGTTCTAATTTGTGACTTAAATTCAAATCTCAAAAAAAACCATAGGTAAACTCTTTATAAACCTAAGAAAAATAAAACAAAATAAAGTGACAAACAACAAACTAATTAACAACGTACAATGGGCCGTCTTATAGCTAAAAACGATCTCTTCCAGACAACCTTATTATCAAGGCCATACATTATTCTATAGGCAGGTTTTGATTTTACCAAATTTTCCTCTTTATATGGTCGATGATCAATTATAATGTTTTCAGGGGTTTTTAATTTTTATTTCAGCTATTATTGGCAACTGTTTATATATATATATTATATATTTCATTTATTTATTCAATCAACAAGGATCATTGGGTTAGTAAAATACATTGTCTATCTACACTATGGTTAGTAAGAATAATTACAATTGAAAACTACAAACTAACATTGAAAATATGACATCATCATCATCCACCTGTGGAAGTCCACTGTTGGACATAACAAATCAAACATGCAAACATTTCCAAATCTAGCGTATTTTTTGTGCTATGTTAACTACATTAGTATAGGCCCAGTTGGCAACACCGGCGGTTGCCACTGATTGGATTTCTTCATAATTACATCTTTTGACACGTACGCGCCAAGTTTCGTACTCCGCGCCGCCAGGGCATGAGATCGTGGGAGCACCGTGTAATCAGCTTTCTTGACCGCCTTGTTTTCATCAGCTGCCATGGAGGTGGGTCGATTGGAATGGATATGAGAGCATTTGGACGATCTTTGTAATTTACGGTGTGTCTAATCGAGATAATCTGCATGATTAATAACGATAGGGCTGCAAATTTTTACTATGCGTAAATTTAAGGCTAAAACCGAACCATGACGTCATATTACCCTTTGGGATATTAACGCCTTTTTTCGGGTGCACCGTATTGATCCCATGGATTCATCACATGAATATTTATTTCCGGATTCTTGTTCAGCTATGCGTGATTAGAACATGCCTCAAGACGAAAGTCCATAGTCAGTGCGTGTTGCCAATGATGTCTTTCGGCACTCTGAGCCGTGTCTTCCATGTCACTGAGCGCACTGTCCCCCATAGAATGCCTAGACGAACTGTCTTGAGCCGCCTCCATCCACCTCATTCCTTTTTTTGCGCCGTTTGGTATGTGGTTGCCAATCGAGAACCTTTCTTGCCCAACGGCTATACGTTCTGCGAGCTATATGGCCTGCCCATTGCCACTATAATAATATAATATAATAAGCCTTTATTGCTGTTCTTTCTTTACAATATAACATAGGTACCTTATATTAAACTAATCTAAAATAAACACTTTATAAATCATGTTTCGGCAACCGGATTTATCACTTCAACAGCTTGTCCTTCGACAAAGGCCTCCTCTAAAGATTTCCATTATATCTTATCCTTTGCTACCCGAGTCCATTCTGGGCCACACTCCTCTTTATCTCTGTGTAAAGGCAGTTTTATATTAAGAATTTGCTATTCTTTCTGTAATTCCGCTGATTTCTTTTATTTTGTTTGACAAATTCTTTTAATTAAGAAACCAACACCGTATAGTCCGGGCGTCTCACCTTTGTAATGAAATTATGTACCTTCCGTAGTCGCCATTGCCACTAAAACTTGCTAATTCTGAGATCTGAAATAGCTCTTAAATGCCCCTTTCTATGGACCAAAGACGTTATAGATGTCGCAGGATGGCGGTGGATGGAGGCGGCTCGAGACCGTTCGTCGTGGTGATTTTGGTTCCTCTACGGATCTCATCATTGCGCTCAAGTTGCGCAGCAGGCTATGGAGAAAACTATCTCGGAGTTTCACTACGTGATAGAATCCGAAATGAGGAGATCGGAGAAGAACCTAGATCACCGACATAGCTCTCAGAATTAGCAAGTTGCCAAAGTGGCAATGGGCAGGCCATATAGCTCGCAGAACTGAGAACCGTTTGGGAAGAAAGGTTCTCGAGTGGCGACCACAAACCGGACGACGCAAAAGAGGAATGCCCCCCTTTCGATGGCCCAAAGACATTATAGAGGTCGCAGGAAGGCGGTGGATGGAGGGGCCCAAGACTGTTCGTCGCATTCTCTGGGGAGGCCTATGCCCAGCAGTGGACTTCTTTAGACTGATGACGGTGATGATGATGATTAAACCATTTTCAGTTTATTCATATTGACTCAATTTACTATTTGTATTTGTGTAGAAGCTGTTGATTCTGACGACCTCTGTAGCGCGGCGGGCGAATAGCCAGCTGAGATGCGAGAGGTAACGAGTTAAATTCCCGCTGCGGGAAAAATATTTGTACGATCTGCAGATATTTGTTCAGGGGGTGTTCTGGATATTTTCTGTGTAATAAAAAATATCTACCTAACAATGTAATGTACTGTATTAAGTATATCAGTTATCTAGTACCCATAACACAAGCTCTGCTTAGCTTGGGGCTAGATAATGTTGTGTGAACTGTCCAGCATTATTTATTTATTTATTTATTTATCTAGTACCCATAACACAAGCTTTGCTTAGCTAGGGGCTAGTTAATGTTGTGTGAACTGTCCAGCATTATTTATTTATTATTAATAGTAGGATATGTTGCCCGTGGAGCTTTTGAGGGAGAGCTTTATTCTGTAAATGTTTTCGCTTCGTAATTAAAAAGGTTAATGATTTTAATGTGATTACCGACACTCGAGGCCTTTTCCATATCCTCTCGGTTCAACGTTCGCGGCACACGGCGTGTATAACGCCGGGCGCGAAGGGCGGGCAGTTCTCGCATGGTTTCGTTTACACGTCGTTCGCTTGTCATCTGATGATAATATTTCGGCGGTAAACAGTAATCTCTGATTATACGAGTATTTAATTCTCGAAATGAAAGTTCTGACACACGCGGATATTTAATATTAAACAGCTGTAACTTTACACATTTTGGCATGTTTCTGTCAAGGTCTGT
Source organism: Operophtera brumata (assembly GCA_932527175.1). Taxonomy (NCBI): domain Eukaryota; kingdom Metazoa; phylum Arthropoda; class Insecta; order Lepidoptera; family Geometridae; genus Operophtera; species Operophtera brumata. Next base: position 38,164,922 of record OW052225.1, read on the forward strand.
CATCTCCTTGTAATTTTAAAAGCTTATATTTAACTTGCAATGTATGTTTGCCCGGGTGGAATCTTGCAACTGAATTTTAAAGCAGTTATCCTCAACCGATTTATCTCTAATTTGGCATACCTGTCAAGTTTCGATGACAATACAATATGATGGTGACAGCGAGCTGATCTGATGATGGAGACGGAACGTGGACAACGGAACTCCTCGATGGATAATAGTAGACTGCCCGTGTTTAGGCTCATTGTGATCAGCACACGGTTGCGATCACTAATATTATAAAATCTTGCATTGGGGAAGAAATCCTAGCTACGAAGTCATTTTTTTTTTCGAACATAATTATTTGATTTGACTGTCTTAGTAAACATTTCAGCAAAGATAAAGGAAGGAAATGATCAAAAGTTTTTTTATAATTCAGGGTTTAAAGTAAAGGTCGTTTTAGATCAAGAATTTAATTTGATCTTGTTTCAACTACTTTTATCGTAAGTAGGTATTTGTTTCTTAAAACACTCACAACAATCAAACAAATCAAAGTTGGTTTTCCGGCCGATATCATTACTCTCGATTAATAGGTTGTTATTCTGAGCCATCCTCTTAATTGTCATAAAATATGTTGGTTCCGAGATATAAAGCCTTAAACACACGCATAACAGGGCCAGACCGTCGCAGCTAGCGCACAATGGAGTAATGTCACTGTCATCTGTCATGTATGTCATGCAACAAGTATAGAGTGCCCCATGTCATAGTACCAACATCTAGAGCGCTGAGTTTGCGTGATTAACAAGCATTTTACACGGACGTAGTGTAACACCCGTAGTGGACCGTAGTGTTTAACGACCTCTGTGGCAAGGCGGAAGGAAGGTTCGCCTGCGACGCAGGAGAAAGAAAGAAAAAGAAAGAAAATTTATGTTTTTTATTTTTTATTTTTGTGTATTTGTGTTTTTTTTTGTGTGGCTGTACCACACGCACAACACACAAAAAACAAGAAGGCAAAAACAAAAATCTACTAAGTATATAGGAGGTTGCGGGTTCGATTCTCGCCTCGGAACAAATATTTGTACGATCTGCAGATATTTGTTCAGGGTGTTCTGGGTATTTTCTATGCACAAAAAATATCTATCTATGTAATATATTGTATTAAGTATATCAGTTATGTAGTACCCATAACACAAGCTCTGCTTAGCTTGGGGCTAGATAATGTTGTGTGAACTATCCAACATAATTTATTTATTTAACACTGATTTCGTATGGAGACACCGATGAGCGCCCCTAGCGTACACTTTGTGAACTAACTTTACATTAAAAAAACCGGGACTTTAATTACAGCATACGCCCGTGTCAATTCCTTGTTCAAACTCAGAACTACGGCCTCAGAGCCAGACAGACAACGTTGCGACGCAAACGTCCCACAGCTGACAACTTTTACGTTCTGCTTATAGTGGTCCAATCGCGGTTTCAGTCAGTCTGATAAAGCCCTAAGGCTTAGCATGCACTGAAATGTCTAGTCACGCCCGCAGGTCTGAAACCGCAGAAAAAATCAGCACATAAGTTTACTATACAAGCGCACGCATTTGCGACTTTTTTCAGGATTTTTTGGTGTCCCATAATAATAGTTTGGTGGCGCACGCACAGCGTTTAACCGCATTCGGTTTTTATTCAGTCTCGACTGGGCGAGACCGAGCCACAACACATGCTACTCGCCAGAAGTCCATGGTGGTACTGATATAAAATTAAGCAAAACGCCAGCTGCAGTGCGTGTTTGTACGCGGTTTTGCGTTTTCAGCTATTCCTAAACCGCTCGCGTTTAAACGCAGTGCGTGTTTCAACCTAAAAAAAAACCTCTGTAATTTCGCAATGCCCGAAAAGCGATATCGTGTAGGGTGGCCACGTTACCATTAACCAGTATCCTGAGATACTATAACGAGAACTCGGCGGTGGTGATCACAAAGAGAAATAAATGACCGGGCTAAATTGTTACGACTTCATACCCTTATTTGCATAAACAACTGACAAGTCCGATTCAAAATGATGAATAATAATGAATGTCAATGAACAACTACACAATATTAACTTTAATCACAAGCATTTATTTAACTTGTTTTCCTGTTTGTGGGGGACAAAACTGGCGCTCGAATTTTCGACCCGATATCCGATTAAGCTGTGGCATATCAGTCAAGTTCCGATGACAATACAATATTACGGTGACAGCGAGCTGGTCTGATGATGGAAAACGGACAACGAAACTCCTCGATGAATTATAATTGCCTGGCAGTGTTTGGGGTCATTTTGATCTGCTTACGGTTACAATAACTAATTTCAGAAAATATTAATTTTGAAGATATATTTTCAACAACAACTTATTTGTTTTTGTTTTCGCATTGCCTGAAGATTTTTCTACAGATGAACTCAAGTAAAAGGAATTTCCAAGTGTCCCATAATTGGCATACTTCAAGTCACCTTCGCGGGATATCTCCCATCAGCCACCCAGCTCGTTTTCGTGAATTCTGGTGGTCGCAATTAGGCACGATAAATGCCACCGACGCCGAACACTCCTCATCCGATTAATCGGGCTCACAATCAGGTCGTTTTTTGCTTGTTCAAACTTACGCCCTGCGGTATCTTTAATCTCTGCTTCTTCAGCTTGTAGATCTTGACTTTATGAATATATGAGCTTTGGATTTACAACATTGAATGTTATGAAAAACCCTGGAATTAAAAACGGTTTCATAAATTCGAGAAATACACTTAAGCCTTTTAACAGTTCCGCGGTTAAGGTTTGGTTTGATGGCTTCAAATATACAAAAATATCAGATGAGGAACTTATCACATTGAACTTCTTGAAAAATTATGAATTCGGAAATAAATATTTGTGGGATGAACCCACGGGATCAATACGGATGCACCCGAAAATGAAGAGGATGGAGAAAATAAACCACAAAATGGTGGCCAAGGGATGCTTGGACGTGGGAGCAGATTTTCGGGTGATTCTGGAACTTAGGGGTGCTAAGACGCAGACCAACCGCGTAGCCAGAAATCAGTGTATTAGACTCGTTAGACCGGATAGAATTACGTAGTACAGGAGGCCCAGACGCGTCAGATGATGAGATTATAAAAAAAAGCTTTAATATAAAAAAAAAGTGGTAACACCCGTATGCCTTTTAAGTTATTGATCTCTGAATTAGTAAAGTATATGTGGTTAGTGCTCTGACAAGCCCGCATTCGTAAGAAGTGGTCACATATCATTTATTTTGACACCGAACGTAATTTTTTGGTCGTTAATCAATTACTTCGTGTTAAGGTTACGTCTCAATTTGTATACTTGTTTGTATTACATTTTTGTCGCAAGTTACACCCAATATATCAAAAATGAATAATCGTTTTTGTGTTTCATGATTCATGAAAAAAGTGGATATGTGCGGGTTGATCCTAGCCTCCTTGACTTTTTGACCTAAAGTCGATTGTTTATTTCGAAATAATTGGCTAAAAGAGCTCTTTTACTGATATCTCTAGCATTGCTACGGGGTAGATAGTTACCCATTCATTATGACCAGCCTTATTTTTTTTTGGCCACGTCCGGTCTAGGCTTTGGTTTTTCTTGTCTATTTTACAGTTAGCCTTTGGGAAATTGTCGCTTTACCTAGCGCCCTACATTGAGCTTAAATAATAATGCTTAGGCAGAGTTAATAACATAAACACATACATACATACATACATAGACACACGCCTTTTTCCCCGAAAGGGTAGGCAGAGCCTCAATGGGCCTCTTTTCACAGTGGGTTGCACCATCGTGGAATATCGACGTGACAAGTGGTGAGCTCATCGCCGCCATTGCTTCCCACGACTGACTCGGCTAAGGCTTTCTTTAAGTAATTAGTTTCGTTTCGTATGAGGTAGTGCTGGCCTCTGGTGTCGGAGTTTGTCAAGCCGCCCGAGGGCCTCTGACATGGCTTATCGACTGCTATTAATCAATAACTGCCGGGACTGACAGCTTAACGTGCCCTCCGAAGCACAGAGCGATGGAAATCCGCACATAACTTAGAAAAGACATTGGTGCGGAGCCTAGGATCAAACCCGGTATCATTGGATTCTGAGTTGCACTATTGAACCGTTAGGCTACCATCGCTATAAGTAATAACACATTCCATAATAAGCTAGCAGCCAGGACAAATCTTATACCAACGAATTATATCAACAAGTCCGGGTCGGCTTTTACGACCGAAGAATAGACCCCTCCGTCTCCTCCAGTGGATGCACTGGAGGAGACGGAGGGGTCTATTCTTAGATTAGACACACCACACAAATAAACACAATATAATGAATATACGGCTAATTACCACTGTTTAACAAAACATTTTATTGATATCACGTCGTTGTTTATTTAAATCTAGGGTCTCTAGGGTGACGAAAACCAGTTCACGACAGTTTTAAAACATATGTTACTACGACACCGCTAATAACAATGACATACATTTTTGTGACTGTTCTTGAGGTCATGGAATTCAATGGGACAACTCCACCCTTTTCAAATTTACCGCTGCAGGCGCAGTGTCAGTATAGTTCCACAGGAGAGCAGAGCTTCTGAGAAAGCTAGTTCACTTCCGTACAATGACATTCCTTGTTCCGTATCATCATCACCAAATGGCACTTTGAATACTGGACATAAAGATCGGCCACAGTCAGATTCAAGCTTTGTTACCAAAGTCATAATTATGCACGATTTCTAATAAAACCGGCTAAAGTTTTTATTTTTTATTTTTTTTATTAGTGTTTTAGTAGTAGAGTTTTTTTGTGAAAGAGTTCGTCGGGGGAATTAATACCACCATACCTATTTCTGCCGCAAAGCAGTAGTGCTCGCATTGCTGTTTGAAGGATAAGGGGGCAGTGAAATTAGGCACAGACTTTTCATCTTTATGTCTCAGGGTGGCGGGCGCAGTGCAATGCCACATAGGGCGCGTCCTAGATGAACGTGATCTATGTGGTAATGCGTTGTTAAAGGCGGCATCAGGTGGGCCATCTCCTTGATCCGTCATTCAAGTAGCTTAAAAAAAAAATAGTGTACCTAATAAATGTACAATATCATTACAATCTAGCTATAAAGCAGGCCAATTAGTAATTTAACATTGACCTTGATCTATAACATTACCTAGATTTTTTTACCTTAGAATGTGCCCGTTGACACTTTTCTTTCTTACTATTTAAGGGGAAGACACTTTGTTCTTGTGTTCTTATTAGCAGCTAAAGATGCGCGGAATTTTGGGACATGAATACAAATAAACACCGATAAAAACATGACCTTTGGTTTTGGTTTGCGGTCCACGTGGACCTTCCTCTGAAGTGCCGACAGCCTACAAAGGCATGCCGGCACCATCAAGTCTTGCTAACTATACAACTTCTCGACAATCGACTGTTTCGATTTATGATAAATAAAAAACGAGCAAACCTTACAGTAGTCGCATATAATGTGTAACATCTGACGTCTAACCTCCTTGGTAATAAGCAACATGGCTGATAATACCAACATCTCGGGAAAATGCGCGCTACCGACCTCTCGGAAAAATACGCGCTTTATGTTACACACTTCCACAGATTTGCAGGAAAGTGACAGGAAAGATGTTACACCTCAAAAATAAAAAAAGATTTCAATTAATTTTGACTAATGTTACGGATTTGGATTACGTGGGTGGCGGCTTTATAATAACCAAAAACTAACCGTGTATTGCTAAGGTACTGTAGGTAAGGTATTGATAACGTCTGTGGAGTGATCCATCTGTTCTAATTTGAGTGGCTCTAGAACAATCCATCGAACAATACGAATAGAACCACCATTACAAGGCGCGAAACTCTAATATCAATAGAACACAATGAGAACAATAGTGGACTGTCAATTATGCCATCATTACCATCTGGATAAACGACGTAGCGGATCGGATGCTTGTCAAAAACAACACCATGTCAAACTTCACGGGTAACTAGCGCAACAATGACAATGTAAATTAAATCTTAAAAGCTAATGAATAAAACATTTTATCGACTGGAACCGAGTATATGAACGTGCGTATTTCAAATGTCGAAACAGTTACCCTATAAATGATTAATGGAGTGTGGCGCCGTCTTAATTTCTGTTACAATATGCTATGAGTTTTATTCAAATTTAGCTCGTTATTATGCTGCTCTGTTAATTAAATTATAATTGGTTTATATTTTATCTCTCTGAACATTGTCTTCCTATCTACCGGGTTCATGACATTGATTAAATTGAGTAGGTACATGTTAGACTGGCAGACATTGCTTGAGCGTCAGTTACCTCGCATATCTAGATCATCAGTTATAATAGGTACCTGCTTTGTGATCAATAAATATCCTGTTATGATGCAACTACGTGAAATCCACTGCTGAATTTATTCCAGGCTGAGCGTATACTGAACGTCTGAGAGTTAATACTTTTTGATCCTGTCCTCTCTTGCGCAAGTTGTACTTCCTTCGTGTATCATTCAGGGAAAGTGACCATTGTGATTTGGTGTTTGTGGATCACGATAACCAAGTACAAGCTCTTTCGTGTAGCGTCATAAATCCAGTTCGATATCGACTAGATTTGTTCCCTTGAAGTTACAATTGAAATCGAATACTGAAACAAAAGGCTGACTCACACTATTTCAATTTGCGTAATCTCTATGTAATTGTTTGTTTCTATCGCATTCAATTGGACAAATTCAATCATTGCTATTCATGTTCTTCTATTCTTGAGTTGATAAATTTTCTGTCACTGTTTACCGGTGGGTCTACATCATTATTTAACATATTCCGATCGCTATCGTCTGGTTCGTTGTAGCTTTGTTGTTCTGATTGAATCCTTATTGTACTGTTTTGTAGGTCGATATTGCTGAATGCATCGTATGTGTGTATTTGCGATTATTTGATCCTCGCATTTGTCAAAATATGATCGAGGCGTGCGAAGGTAGGTGTTATTCGTTTTGTCGACACGTGATCAACCGATAACTCGAATGGTTGCCACTTGTAATTTGATGGGAGGTCTCCGAGTTTTAGCGTACGATTCTTTTTTAGTACGATTTGTAATACCCTTGGCATTATATGGATATCATTCATTTAAGTTCGGATTAGTGCTTCGCGTTTTTGTTAAAAGGCTTAAACTACACTAAGTCGATATTGAATTTAGGACTTTTGAAATTGTCCTCTTGGGAGTGAATCATAACTTGAAATGAGCTTTGGGGCTTAGTAAGTAAATTAATTTAAATCTTGAGATTATTTTTGGCTCCAGAGATAAATAATCAAAGAATGGAACTTCAATACATCTTCCGATTACGTGATAAGAATATTTTAATTTTCACTTTTCATCTCTGTACATCTCAATACCGCCGGCAACTCACTGCAGGTGGTGGTCTTCTCTGTTTGCAAATGTAATATGAATGTTCATACAAGTGGTATGTCGTAAAAATGACAATTTTTCATTTATCGCTTTGTATGTTACACACGTAAGTAATGTCTCGTCTCATATGGGTTTTGTCAGCGGGCAATCCTCGATATACTGGAGTCCGTTGTTGATTATTTTATTTATGGCATGTTACCATAACTTGTTTATCGTCTTCAGACTCATCGGAGTTTAAATCCTTCTGTCAAAACATGCATTTCTGCTGAAACGCTTGACGAATCAATGTTTATCACAAGTTGTAAACTACGAGGTTCGAGGGAAGCTTTCTCTTATTTCAACGGGTACTTTATCATTCGTATCATCAATATAACAATAAAATTGTTGCGTGAATGACTGACTCACTCACTGGCTGTCTATCAACGCACAGCCTAAACCTAACCTAGAGATTTGCAATACATTCCTTTTGTGGTCTAGGAAAAGGAATTTATGAAATTATCTGGAATTCATTCTAAAATGCAGCGGTGTTAAAAGCTTGTATAGAAAATCTCCTTGCGGACGAAGTCGCAGGCGTTTCACTAGTAGTATTTGATAATATATACAAGTTGTTGCTTGTAGCTTTGCTTACTCAAAATTCCTTTGATTATTATTAAACCTAAAATTATTATAACTTGTATCCATAGACAAAGTTACTATTCTCCTCACTGTAAAGGGGTTTTTCACATTGGCTGAAACAATAACAATATATCGGTGACATTTCTTTCCACACATTTTACATGCTTCAAAAAAGTTGAGGTGCGTTCAATGGGTACACTCCAAGGATGTAGTTGTTTTTTAACCACGCTCTGAGGCTCTGAACGACTTGGATTGACACGCAATGTCAATGTCTCTGTCAATTTTTGATGTAAACAAACGCTTTCTTCACCCAGTGTTGCCAATTTAGCTCTTTTAGAGCGAAATCCAGCTCTATTTCAACATTGTCAGCCCCCTTTTTTCCAAAGAAGTTAGTAGATAGGATGAATGAATGAACTACAAAACCAAAGCCTAAAAAAGTTAATATTGTTGCTGTGTAGCGAATTAGAATGATTTGTTGAATCACATAAACTGCATTGTCCTTTTTACTGAAACAATTAGCCGTATTTTCAACTCAATTTTCCCATTCATTTTTCATTGTTTTTGCTCTCACGTGGCCTATCATTTTTAGATCTCATGAAAGTAAGACTGTTTCTTTTAAATTTTCAATGGTAATGAAAAATAAAGTCACGAGGCCGTCAAAGTCAGTTTTTTTTTCAAAATTTTGTTACTAAGTTTTTTGTTTTCCATTTGACCTAGGAGCTTGTTTTGTAAATATTCTACTTGTTTTGTATTGAGATCGATATACTAACACCCTATTGTACACCAAAAAATAAACATAATAGGATTAACTATAAAATACAGTAAAATGGGTGGCATTATCGCTGAAAGCATAAGTGTGTATTTATATTTTACCAATAAATACTAAAAACTTGAAACATTTCGAGAATTTTCTGGTATTTTGGTACGGAACCCTGAATGCGCGTGATCCGACGTGCACTTGACAGTTTTTTTTACCCTTTCAGGCAGGCTAAAAATACCCCCAACAAAGATCCTTCCAGCCTTGATAGGTACCTACATACTGATAAATTTGACAAATGCAGTCAAATCTAAACTTGATATTTCACAGAAAAAATATTGGCGATGTTTGCAACATCATCGTCACGTCAGCCTTTTTTTTTTTTTTGACGTGGAGAAATGCGCACGCATACCTTGCTGTCACGAGGAGACAACAAGGTTATGTGGGACTCCAACCCACTAAAACTCCACGGGTTCCACCACTGCCGCTTGGTGGCGGGAACACGGGGACGCTTTCGCATTCTTCCGCGAACCCGCCGCGGTCGTCCGTTTCCGGACCCCTCTCTGGGGACATCCCGGGAATGACACCCACAGTCACGACCGGGACGCCCCCCGTTACGGTTAGCCACTCGGTATGCCGCAACCACCATGGGACCAAGCCAATGAGCGCCAGACGACCCCGTGTCTGGACGCTCGAGGTCCCTATGCGACGGGTCAGGTCAGTGGCCCCATCGCCTGCCTCACCTGGCTCACCGCAATACCGGCACTCCTCTCCCGCCGCGGCCTCAATCCCTCAGCCGCGGTGCCATACAACAACGCAGCCCACCTCAGTTGCGCTGCTTCCCACATAGCACCGCAACCTACTGGTACCGCTCCATTCAGGGCTTCCATTCTAGCCAAAGCCCAAAGGAGCGGTCCACCACGGGCCCCTCTTAGCTTCACCGCGGGTGACCAAGCCACGGTTACTAAGCCCCCCCGCCACGGCAAGGCGGGAACCCTCGGGGGGGAAATCGTCACGTCAGCCTACATCAACCGCTAGGACATCTGAACATATCTGTGGATGTTATTTCATCAATATCGGTTCAGCTGTTACGGCGTGATTGATTAACAAATACTTAGAGCATTTAATAGCAAAGTAATCCAGGAGCTGATAACAATTACTGTTTCACTTTATAAAAAAAACCCCTCGTCGACACTGGAACTCTCACAGTTACTATTTTACTCCTTGGGCTTACCTACATAAAATATTTCTACATCTATGGATGGAACAGGATTTTTTTTTGTTGACTTGACTTTGACAGCAATCTTACGTCAAAATCGTAACAACCGAACACCCACCCAAAACAGTGGTTGTTTAGTTATGGTCACGTGACGCTAATCGAACGCTCTAACCGAGCGGACGGAACATGGAACAACCCATACACTTTGGCGACAAGCACATGATTTGACTTTGACAGACGTCAGAATTGTCAGAGGTGGTTGTTCGGTTAGGGTCACGTGACGCTAACCGAACGCTCTAACTGAGCCTGTGAACGGAACAAACGTACACTCTGGTGATAACCAACACTCAGAGTGTACCCACTGAACGCACCCTTGTGAACTTGTGACTGAACAGTGCAGTAGTTTCACAAATGAAACTTACGTAATGTCTCTTCTAAATCTGATAAATGAATTTAATTGAAAACGTAAACAAATATAAACACTCTTAATCTACGGTGTGCAGTGTTAAATTTGTCTAACCTACGATGTGCAGTGTTCAGTTTGTCTAGTACCATATCGCTTCTCGACAATTAGACCTAATCAAAATATGGAAGATCGATGTATCGTTATACAATACCGCTTCACCTGCAGCAACATATTAAAACATGTATCTCGTAGAGTCAGCAAAATGGTAGCTAAAACTGATCAAAGTAATCATTGTGTTTGACTAAATATTACAATTTTATACAGTTTATCTTGATTGCAATCGTGACAGATTGCTTATACATATTTTTATTCTCCACAGGTATATTCACAAATACTCCGAGCGTATTTATACCGTTCAGGAATTTATTTACCTTCATCGGTTTGCAAAACAAAAGTAACTGATGAGTTACGGGCAATATTTTAATATCACCCTCGAGGTAAATCTTAAAAATAGTTTTCTTTAAAACTTTTGTTGTGTTGACGTTATTCGAAAGTAAAAAATAATGTAGGTGCGTATGTTTGCGTGCAATTTCAACTTGTGATTGAGAGTTACGATTGTCATTAATATCGTAATGGACTCGATTTATGATGGAGGATCATCACATTGATTTTATTGCTTCTCTCTCGTGCCGTATTTAATTCAAGATACATTACGAACGATGTTTTATTGTGGGATGCCAATTTGCCATCTTGTTTGCGGTGCGCAGTGTGTTCAGTATTTGTTTCCAATGCTATTGATAGTTTATTTGTTTTAAAAGTAGTGTGATGTTTATTGACGACCTCTGTGGCGCGGCGGGCGAACGTTCGCCTCCGACGCAGGAGGTTGCGGGTTCGATTCCCGCCTCGGATCAAATATCCGCAGATATTTGTCCAGGGTGTTCTGGGTATTTTCTATATATAAGAAAAAATATCTATCTATGTAATATATTATATTAAGTATATCAGTTGTCTAGTACCCATAACACAGGCTCTGCTTAGCTTGGGGCTAGATAATGTTGTGTGAACTGTCCAGCAATATTTATTTATTTATATATATTTATTATAATCACGAGATTTAAAGGTGCATTTTCATTGAGGTCACAGCAAAAGTTTAAAGGTAAATGGCATCCCAAATTGTTTTTTAAGGTTCAGCTTTGTGTGCCATCACGCTCATTTTATATTGATATTCGCGGATAAATTCCTTTCTCCTGACTGAGTTTTATTTGTTCCGGTGCCTTAATGTTAATTGAAAATCGTGGTAAGTGCAGTCGAAGGGGTCGCGATTGTTTAAAACATCCGTTTTTATTTAGTGAATGTTTCCTTAGCAGGTTTTGGCATTCTCTTGGGGCAAAGTTTTATTTGCTTTAATATTAGTAACCTTCTCGAAAGAACCAACTCGATTAAAAAAGACGCTTGCAAATTAACAGTATTAAGGCGCAGTGAGTCAACGAATTGTTTTTTTTTTTTTTTTTATCAACTATAATTATAGTTTGAAAACGTAACAACTATTTTATAGATGTTACGTTTTCAAATTTTTTATATATTTTACTTCAGTTCTTTATCTAGGTTTTCATCTACGGAAAACACAATAGCATATTTTTTTACAACACCAAACTTTTCCATTTTTCATTTTTAAAACGATTTATTGTAATAACTACTGTGAATATCAACACGGGACTTGCTTTAAATTATAGGTAATAAGATAATCTAGTTTTTGTCCAAGCGATTTGTCGATACGAATCGTACCACCCATTCATTTTTAAAAAATACACTCCCTTTTCTGCTTTGGTTTTAGCGACTTGGTGCGCCTTAACACGACTGCTTCTTAGTATCTCAATCAATGAAAGAGATGTTGAACATAACAATTCGGCAACTTCTGTCTGCATGTCGGCGATTAAGTTTTATCGTTCTCATAAAATGTTAATCAATTTAAAACCATAACCCAAGTAGGTAGCAATGCCCAATATTTATGCACAATTCCCAGTATAACCACATTAATTTATTATAAATCGTTGTCAGATTTATAAAGGCCACCGGCGACTTCCAATTGAAAATTAACCCCATTTAGACACACCTCCTGGCGTTCAAATATTTTTTTATCCATCTTTTTCATCATGTCAACACCGTCGATAAATTATGACCACTCTAACAACCTATTATTATAGGATCTGACATTTTATTATAAGTAATTTAGGCGAAATTGAAAATTTTCACCCAAAAAATTTTGCCTGCGGTGCAACCGGAATGGCTTTTCGAGATTTATGACGAAATATTTTTGAAATTAAAAATTCTAATGCATTGTTGATATCGCCTTCAGATATTGTTTTTAATTTGTTGAATCGGTCGTTTGGTTAGGAAACAAATTTAATTTAAGCATTTACATACTAATTTGTGATAGCGAGTGGTCCACTGGAGGTAAAGAGAGTCCCGTCTTGCCACATTGGACAAAGGTCATCGACACGCACCGGTCAGGTAGGGCCAGTGGATGATTGATCTCGACTCTTATCACTGCGCAGTGTCGCCTACGTTCGGCTTTGTCAAAGGCATTATTGTATAAAACCCAAGGAACCATGATGTAATTTTACCTTCTCAAAGTTATTGATCTAAAGAAACATCTATCCTAATCCTATTTTTGTCTAATTTTGGTTTTCTTTTATGTTTCAGAGTGTTCAAAGCAATGTGCGAGAAATAGTTAAAATGTAAGTAAACTTTATTATACAAACTTTAATGATGATGCTCTGTTATGAGATAGTAGTAGAGCTTTTTTGTTTAAGAGTTCGTCCGTGGAAGTGCTACCACCATACGTATTTCTTTCGCAAAGCAGTAGCGCTCGCAATGCTGTGTTCCGGTTTGAAGGGTGCCGGTGAAATTACTACGGACAACTTCGAAATTACAGGCACATGCATGAGACTTTTCATCTTTATGTCTCAGGGTGGCGGGGCGCGGTGCAATGCCACATAGGCTGCGTCCTATGTGGACATGACCTATGTGGTAATGCACTGTTCATAGGCAGAGGGTATCGCTTAACCTCAGGTGGGACATCTGCTTGATCCGTCATACCAAGTTGTATAAAAAATAAAATGGTAACGTAGAAACTAATCAAGTTTTCAGTATTTAATACTTTTGTATTGGTGAATGATGACAAATTCAAGCCCATATTAAAATGTATCTTTTATGAAAGGGCATTAAAAGCCGTTTCATTCAAATTTTAGGTCACAACTTTTAAAGATAATTTATGGTAACTTAATTCGATATAATTTGCAAATACGCCTATTAAATATGTGACACTCAATACATTTTTACATAATCGTTGAGGACGTTAAAATCGAATAAGATGTTTTTCATAAATATTCAAGCATCGTAAAAACATTTGGAGTATGTAGATGCGTATTGGATCCACAGCACAAAAACTAATTCTTCTCTGTTTTAGACATTCCAGAATCACAGATTCTAAACAATAGCCATACTAGATTCATGACTGCTACATTGTCGAAATCTTAATATTACCAAGTATTCATATTATCAAGTATTCGTAATTAGCTCTCTGTGCCTCGCTCCGCTTGTGTGCCACTTAAAGCTTCCTTTTCCTAGTCTCTCCTGTATTTGGCTGCTGAAAGAATTATATTATATAACCAAGCCAAAATAACCAATACATTTATCAAAACAGTTTCGGCTAAAAGCTATTTATTACTTTTATACCGTTAAAGGGTACATACTGTGTTTTCTGTAATTGGACACATTTTAAGTTCCCTCCTACGTATCAATCAAAGTTTAATTTGAAATTCCGCTATGTACTTGTGTTCTGCAAGATTTGTTGGTTTATTTTAAACTGTTTTATAAGGTCTTGTCCATCGTTATAATAATTGGACAGCTTCCTTGTAAATTAAACTTTGTATGCGACACCTAATTATATTTGTACAAGGTTCAAGGTGGGTGCTCTCACATGAGCGAAATTCTATTTTTTTAGTGTTTTTTGCCCATTACAGCTCATCAACACTTCTTCAGATAGAGAAAGTTGATTTCGCGAGAACTGGGAGATTAACGCACATCACATGTTAATTTATAGTATCTCATAAATATCATCAGTTTAGCTACGATACCCCTAAACAAAAAAAAACACTGAAAATGTGTTTAAGGGGTATCGTAGCTAAACTGATGATATTTATGAGATAGTATAGCAAATAACACCAAAAAATTGAATTTCGCGCCACAAGTGAGAATCCACCTTAATTGACACCTTAAAGAAAAAAAAACTTTATTTTTTCCAGATGGGACATTCCTACGTTACTGGAAGAAATTCCCAAATTGGGTGCAGTTATCGACTTAACGTACACTACCCGGTACTACAATCCACAGGTATGTGCACGGCTATAAGTTAAACATAGCTTCGGAATGTTTCTCTTTATTCGACATTGTTGTAAAAATATTCTCACACAAAAGTGTAGTTATGCGCACTTTCACACATGTCCACAAACCGAAACCGACGTTTTCATAAATATTCCTTCAAAGATTGTAACCAATAAATGAGAAGTAACGAGCACTGCCGTCGCTAATATCAGACAACATGCTTAACTTCAGAATTATGACTTTTACTTGTTCTTGGCCGTTGTAGCGCCTTCTTACCGCCCTGTTAGAATTCCGGGAAGCAATAAAATTATGTTCAGTTTTAGTATTGAAAGTTACATTTTCCACTACGAGGCTTTGTTCGTACACACGTGTGATTGCCTTGCATTCATCTTCTAGCATAATCCGATCGTAAAACAACGTTTTCATGGGGCTGCGTAGTCTGTGGTCCAAGCCATCGGATGTCGATAATAATGTGAGGCCGATAATTATGAACTTCTGGTTGTTAAGTTTCATTGTTTACGAATTGTTTATATTTTCATTGTTTTGACTTATCTTCTCGTTTATTATTGTAAAATGTTGTAATTTTTACTCGACTACCGAAGGAGGGTTATATTTTACTCGAGATCTAAAACAAGAATGTAGACTTTAAAAAAAAAAGTCTTGTCTTAATCTACATTTCATTCACCTACGGGAAGTGATGATGAGGCCTATTTAAGTATGCTCGCTCAGAAAATGCTTATTTTCTTTTACTTTGATGAGATCCAAGTTATAATATATACAGGGAATAAAGACGTCGACGTAGATAAATCCAGCATTAAATTTTTCGACCACTTCCCGATATCCGATTGACTTGAAATTTGGCATAGGTACCTGTCAAGTTCCGATGAAAATACAATATATTAGTAACAGCGAGCTTTTCTGATGATGGAAACGTAAGGTGGACAACGTAACTCCTTGACGGATAATAGTAGTCTGGCCACGTTTTGGCTCATTTTGATCAGCTCACGGTTGCGATCACTAATTTTATAAAAGCTATAAAAGTATTGAAAAATCACAAAAAAACTTTTTTGTGTTATAAAAAACTATTTGATACAATTTCCATTTTTAAAAATTCTTCGATATC
Source organism: Operophtera brumata (assembly GCA_932527175.1). Lineage (NCBI taxonomy): Eukaryota > Metazoa > Arthropoda > Insecta > Lepidoptera > Geometridae > Operophtera > Operophtera brumata. The sequence continues at coordinate 38,180,809 of OW052225.1, forward strand.
TTCAACTATATTCAAAGATGATTGAAAAATTATTTCTTTTCTATAAATTCTACTATGTAAAGTATTATTTTACTAAAAATTATAATTGGAAGAGCATTATTTTACGAAAAATAATTCTTGGAAAATCATTGCTTTCAAATTTGTTAATGTTTGATGTTTGAATCAACCGTTATCAACAACCTATTTCTTATCACTTCACACCTCATGAGATATATCTTCGTCCATTTCTCTTTTGTACCACTCTGTCTTTACCTTGAGCATTCCTACAATCACAATGTCATCGACCCGTCTCTCATTACTTAGATCATTACAGTTTCGCTGTTTTACAGCGTTTTCCTTTTCAACTCCGGTAGTTCACACATTCTAAGCTTTTATTGTGAATTCGAGGGTTGGGTTTCTGCTAATCCGACTAATGTCGTTGTCCGTTATACGCAAGCCAAGTGTGAAATTTTGTCGAACATTATAGGCGTAAGATGGTAGTGATAAATAGAGTTACAATACAATGTAAGTATGAAATAGCGGTCCGGGTATTTCCATCTCTTTGTTGAGTAATTATCGTAAGCTCGTTTAGAGACACATTGGAGTTTAGAGTTCTGAGTTTTCTTAGATTATTATCTCCACACATCTGTATTTTATTTTATTTGCGGACATTATGTTTGTTTCTCAATTTGTTAGAAAGTCTTTCCAAGTTTATTGTTTGTGAAGTCACTTTTTTTATTGTCTAGACCATGGATGGCATCTATTTACAGTTACTTATGATGAAATTCAACCGGCTAACCGAAGCTAAATGAGTGTGGACAAGTACACTCTTCCTAATTTAATCAGTATTAAACGACAGTTGTCTAATCGATTGAACCTCACTCAATCAACGAACAAATCTGCTATCATTTACATTTCGACGCCTCCGATCATCTCATTGACGATTGTCATCGGACTTGTAGCTCGTGCTTGGCTTTAATATACAGACAGATTGACACATTTATTAGTCCCTCTCAATGGCGCCACTTTCTTAATAATAAATCTATGAATCTCAATAAAAAGTTTGGATTTCAATTTAGTCGTGCGCACGAATAAGTTTGTTGCATTAATAAGTACGACTTTATCATGGACTACTTTCTTCATAACTCTGTGTATATTACAGGTTTGAGACCGGTTTTAATTAAGAGATAATATAATTTGGATTAGCTTGGTACTTCTTATTTGATTGCGTCTTTACAGTCGTAAGTGTCGCGAGTACGAGTATTGGTGGCTGGCTTTATATGGTTGTAATGCAAGCTTAGTGATGATCGCGGAATGGAAACGCCTGATATTCATGATTTTATTGAACTCTTCATTGTTGGTGATGTGTTTCTGGTTTAAAAGCTCATCCGATTTGCATTTAATTTTGTAGTATATAAACTGTTAACGTGCCAAAGTGTTTTTTTTTCAAATATTTTATTAATTTAGTGGTCGGTCTTGGTACCACTACCACCTGATACTAATTCCACGCTAATAAAATCATACTCTGTACCATTTCTATATTATGACGACCCATGAGGCGCGCGGTGTGCTAGGAGCCGGCTGAGATGCATGAGGTTGCGGTTTCTATTCCCGCTGCAGAACAAATGTTTGTGTTATGATCTGCAAATATTTGATCCAGGTCTGGGTGTAGTGTCACCACGGTACTCGTGGGTACATAATACCCATGACACAGGGAATTCTAGTCTGGGATCAGGACTATGTATGTGACTGTTGGGTGTTATGTATGTTATACTCAAATGTTCATGTGAATAACAACATTCTTTCTTTGTTGTAGGATTTCTTGAAGGCCAATGTGTTGCACAGGAAAATTTTAGTGCCTGGGCGTATAATACCACCGGAGAGCTCAGTGGAAGAGTAAGTACACTTTGAATGCTTAATAATCACACGATTAATCTCGTCCTTGTTGTTTGCACTCGCTGCTCGCCCAGGTTGAGGGCTTATCATGTTTTTAATACTACATATTTGTTTACTTATGTTTTGAATTGCGTTTTTAAGTTGATTGAGATGGTAATGTCTGTCTAAAAAAAATATATCATTGATATTGTCGACAACATTTTTATGGATCGAAAGTTAAGAGGGATTTTGTTAGTAGTAGAGCTTTTTTGTGAAAGAGTTCGTCCGGGGTAGTACTACCACCATACCTATTTCTGCCGCAAAGCAGTAGTGGTCGCATTACTGTGCTCCGGTTTGAAAGGTACGGGTGCCGGTGAAATTACAGCCACATGAGACTTTCTATCTTTATGTCTCAGGGTGACGGGCGCAGTGCAATGCCACATAGGGCGCGTACTTGGTGGAAGTGACCTGTGTGATAATGCACTGTTCATAGGCAGAGGGTACCGCTTAACATCATATGGGTCATCTGTTTGTGCCGTCATCTAAAAAAAAAACACTTTCCAAAAAAACTATTAGCTTTAAAAATGTCTGCTCCTCGTCAACGTGATGCGTAACCAGTTGTATATCAGCTATACTGCCTTGGAGAATAAGCATTAACAAGTTTACACCCCTTATACGGCCGCTAATAAATCAGAAACCTTCAGCTATCTATCAAGTGGCCGATCGTTTTGCATTCGCGGTCGATTTTAATTTGAAGCGTTGAATCGGCGCCATTCGTCGGCCGAATATGGGTAATGTTATAAATCTACGGCGCTTGCGTGGGAGGTGGCGCGCGCCTTGGGTCGACCACTGCTCGTGACATAGAATATAAACTGTTTGTCTAATAGAAGTGACAAATAACTAAACAATACGATGAACTTGCTTGAATAAGCATTCTCGGTACCGTGTACAATACAACTATGATCACAAGTGGAGAATTTATGGGCGTGGAAAAGACAGTTGCGGATTTATTAGACGGAAAGCATAGATGATGTACAGTTTTAAGATGCTCGATAAGAATAATAATCATCAACGTTGAAAAACTGCTATACGCTTGTTCGCGTTTGGACAGATTAGTTTTACGACAGATTCGTTTTAGGACAGATTATAATGTTTTTCTATCTTTAGACAATTTCGCGGTCTAAAGATAGAAAATACTTCAGCGTCAGTTTCCCATTATATAAGTCTGTGAATTTTCATTTTGATAACAACGAGATATAAATTAGGAAAAATAATCAAACATTCGTTTGTTTTGTACGTAGCACGAAACACCAGATTTATTTTAGACGAAAAACAAATTAAATACAATTTAAGTAGGTATGTTATTTTTAAATACACATTGAATAATACAATATTTAAATAATACCTTGTAATTCGACGCGAAAGCGCAAGTTGTTATCAAAATGGAAATTCGTAGACTTATTACATAAATAGGTGATAAATAACTGTGCATTAATCTTATTAAAGTTCATCTTATAGGTATCGATAAATTTGCGCTGAAATAAGGACTGCTTTCTATTTTATAGACCGCAAAGTCAGATAAAACATTCAAATATATCTTAGAGAAGTGAATATTAGTAAATTCAGAACACAAAAGAAGAAAGAAGGGTAAGGGTGCCGGTGAAATTACAGGCACATGAGACTTTTCATCTTTATGTCTCAGGGTGGCGGGCGCAGTGCAATGCCACATAGGTTGCGTCCTAGGTGGACGTGATCTATGAGGTAATGCACTGTTCATAGGCAGAGGTTACCGCTTAACATCAGGTGGGCCTCTTGCTTGTCCCGTCAACCAAGTAGTATAAAAAAAAAAAAAAACCTTCACGCTCTCTAAAGATGCAGCAATTAATTTGTATCGAATCGACATCTCGTCTAAAGTCGATATTTTAGTTAGTAGTGAATCGGCTGCGGTTTAATGTATAGCGACGACTGTCCCGCCCACGCGCCCTCCGGAATTTGAAAGGCATACCTTCATACGAGTCCGTGTCATCTCACGTGCTACACTTGTACCCTGTACCACAGTTTTATTATGCCATAAATTTAGACACAATAAAATCATAATAATATTATAAAATACATTATTAATCGATTTCCTATTAAATTATATGTATCAATAGTTTTATTGGTTTTCCTGTTATTGTGTCGCGTCTAAGCATACATTTATATAAAGAAGACATTTTAATTGTCCAAGGTGTTTTTATTGCAATTATTTTTTATGATTTTATTGACATCTTTATCTTCCTAACACTTATATCTTCAAGAATGAACCACTCATTAATTATCAGTAGATATGTAATGTGCTTTAACTAAAACTTGATGTCTATCATTTGTTCGGTCTTTTGTTAGCCTATCATCTCTATCGTTGACTTTCGGGGGACATAAATAACCATCCAAATCCTCAGATAGTCCGCCCCTGTTATCACAATGAAGGACCTCGCATCTGTTTGTCAGTTAGCGTTAGACAAATGCGCCACCCGTGTAGCTCCACCAAAGTATGTCGTCCTTCGACAGGTCTATATGTTCCGAGGATCGGTAACAATTTTAAATATGTCGAGTTATGCAGGCAATTAGAATCGTTGAACGGTGGTCCTTAAAATCAAGATTGATCATGGTTGTAAATGTTTAAGAAGATGTAAATTTAGGTTAAACTTCTGTAATTACACGTTACTGGTTAGATGCTCTAATTAATTTTCATTTTAGTTTGGTATTATGTTTATCCGATGGTATTATGGATGTCAGTTGAGGGTAATCGACAAATTTGTGAATTTTTCAGTGATCTTGCCGAGTTTTCTCGATCTCAACATTCTTGTCCTGCCATTTCTAAGATTCGAAAATGGCATTCCTCCAATTTCAGTATAAGCCGTTCAGGCAAACCTTTTGAAACAAGAAGATCTAAGTGTGAATCCTAGGCAAATCTCTCTCCGAGCCTTTTACTATTATCAGGCGCTGGTAATGATGCTCGCGTGCCTCACCCCATCCATTTATCACGGCTGTATTTTTACTTGTTTGTCCATGTCGTCTGTCGACAATCATGTCCTCATTACAATCCAGGCAGTTGTAACCATCACCCTGTCTATAAATTGTGACCACCGACGTTGGTGCCGTCCATCCGATTAATAGTTTTGTATTGTGCCATAGTTGAACATTTCTGTCGTTTTACTAGTTCGATTACGTCATTGTTTTTTTATCTTTTTTGGATCTTGTGGTCTAAAAATAACAGTTGCAAAAGCAATGTCACGGAATTATAGACTAATACAAACAAATTATCACCGGAGTCATCGCTTGATCCAATATTGATACACCGGATTCTATGCCATGCAAACATGTTAAATCCGCATTTGACTTTTTGCCTTTGTTTTTTGTTTGTGATTGTATTAGCAGACGATTGAGACTTATAACGAGACAATTTGACATGTTTAGTCATTTCTTATTTATAGATGGTTCTATCACTTTGGATTGCGAAAACAGGATTTGCTCAGACTTTGTATCGATGGTTACACTGAGGTGGTGGAATACATCAGGAAGAAAGCCGGAGGGGTTTGAGGGTCATGAAGTTGGACTCTCGTCATAATGTGAGCTTTAGCTCATTTATGGTGAGGGTCCCTACGGAAAATTGTGAAGACTTACTTAAGCCCTGACTTCTGGCCGAAAGGGGTGAAGTTCCGGCGGTTCAAGGGACGCCTGTCACGTGATCCCTCGGGCCGCGACGCGTCGGCGATCACACGTGTGTTAGATTAAGTAATAAATAAAGTGTTTTTTTATGTGTATGTTAGTTTCTAAGGTATTTATGTTGATATGGGCTTACTGTTTAGGTTTAGTGCATTTGTTAGTAAACCTGAAATAAAGTTTTTTTTTTCTTTTTTTTTTTAATGCTTCTAGTTATACAATGTCAACAATGCCTGCAAACTGTGCATTTTCTTTATTGCCGCTTGTGCTAATGTTAATAATGATTAATTCGCTCTTGACTCTATTTATTTACGCTTTTCTAACAGCAAATATTCTAGAACAAAAGTCCCGGTAACGTAGATTACGAGGCGTGAACCTGTTTGTCACAGTAAAGGTGTTGAAAGTAAATTCTCGCTTTGTTGACTGTTTGTCTTTTAAAAGGGTAGTGTAAATCAGACTAAGATACTAGACTTCCGATTGTGATAACAAACACATAAATATGGCGACCGCCAGCCATTGTCCAAATTTACTGCCATCGACACCTATCGTTGGCACGGAGGACGTATTTCTCTAAATGTCCTGGAGATAAAAACACCTTCTCGTTTGATGAATCAATCTAAATCTTCTCCTCAGGGTATTATTAAGCAGGATATTTTACAAGCTTAATTACGTTCACAAGAAAGGTGGTTATTTTCAACATTAATTTTATCCGCGTGCCGGTTATGTTAATGCGCACTAATGAATGTGATAAGATCTGTCACCGCTATCATGTTGCACCAATTATACCCGCGCAAATAAGTGATCATTTCTTTGTGTTTCAACATTCCGCCTTATTATGATATTCATGAACACAGACTATTAATAACATGAATTGTATCGAATGTTGAAATAGAATGTCGATTTTCTTTTAATCTCTATAATGATGCTAATAACACGACTATTACCAGTTGTTACAGCAATTCAATCGATTTAATCGCCGATCTGAATATCGTCATGTTATAGATTTGTTTTATTACAGAGTAGAACGATAATCGTTTGTTTGTGGACCACACAGGGTTGCGTAATTGAGACATCCGTTTCTATGGCGTTATTAATATGTAGTTCTAATGTACTTTCTCTATCGATACATAGTTTCAATACCCATCCCATGTTTTTATTATCATCATCACTCGTCCGCTGGAAATATACCTCTCCATAGAATGACGTTCCTCTAGGATCTGCCTAAAAATTCCATATTTATAAAGCCGGTGATATACAAGAACAATTTATTATGTACCAAATAAAGATATCAACCATCACAGAAACCGCAGCAATAAACATTCGTCACCTAATAAGAATATACTATTAATTGAGTGGAACAAGAGGCGCCAATGACACATAAACCGGGCGTTAAGCGTGGATTACTCAAAACTTTGCACATTAATGTGAGTAATACTTTAATTAGTTATTGCCATCCATTGCCGTTTACAGTCATATCCTATTTTTAATAGCTTCATCTACGATATTCCGTGAAATTGTTAGGATTGTTTTACTCTAATTTAAATAATTTAGGTTGCATTTTACTGCGATGCCTATAGGGATCGCATGAGGCCCTGATTATTTTTCTTTCATGTAGATAGTCTGTGTATTCTGTGTAAAGCAGTCTAGCTGGGAAAGCCAGGAAAAAGGTCGCAGGTTGTGACGTAAAACTGTAGCTCACGGAGTAGTTGCCCACGATGGTACCTGGTTTGACCTGTTAGCTCAGAAGTAAACGACGCGTCGCTAACTTGCTTAAGTTTAAGGCGCTTGAGGCGCGGAATACAATTTTTTTGGTGTTTTTTGCTTATTACTGCTCATCAACACTTCTTCAGATAGCGAAAACCAATTTGCTGGTACCCCTAACACATTTTAACAGTGTCTTTTTTTTGTTTAATAAAAAAAAAAAAAAAAAAACTTTTTTCAGGCTTACTGAGAAATGCACTAAACCTAAACAGTAAGCCCATATCAACATAAATACCTTAGAAACTAACATACACATAAAAAAACCACTTTATTTATTGTTTAATCTAACACACGTGTGATCGCCGACGCGTCGCGGCCCGGGGGATCACGTGACAGGCGTCCCTTGAACCGCCGGAACTTCACCCCTTTCGGCCAGAAGTCAGGGCTCAAGTAAGTCATCACATTTTCGGAAGGGACCGTCACCATAAATGAGCTATAAAGCTCACGATGGGATCGTAGCTAAACTGATGAGATACTATCAATTAAAACATGTGTATTAAGTCTCCTTGTTCTCGCGAAATCATTTTTCGCTATCTGAAGAAGTGTTTATGAAAAGTAATGAGCAAAAAACACCAAAAAAAAATTAATAATTTCGCGCCTCAAGCGTGAATATCCACCGTGTCTCATATCATCTCAAGCTCACCTCGTATGTGGAGAAGCAACTCATGCGCTAGTTGTGATCTATAAGAGTTCATATTGACTAGTTAAAGCTGGTTCCAAGCTGGAAACCAGCCAATTAATAAGAAAAAACTGTCAGGACTTATAAAACGCTGCTTCCATTTATAGCAGGGTTGATAAAAATCATGATTGTTTTGTTTCTATCAGATTTTTTTGACTTTTTAAAAAAAAAAAAAAAAAAATCATGATGTTTTTGATTTTTTTAAATTCCTTACCGCAAATGGTGTGTTTGACTTGTGAACTAATAACTTTCTACTAAAACTACCATTTTTTATACTAGCAATACTCAAACAGCCGATCCATTCAAACAAGTTATGTTTGCCGACGAAATAATAACAAATGTAAAACCGTTGCAATGGTGGAAATCTCAGTTGGGTAGCTTGGATGAACATGGCCAACTTACGCCTATCTTCTATCAGCTGTTCACAGCTGTAGCTTCTTCTGCATCAGTAGAAAGGTTTTTTTCTACTTTTGGGCTGGTTCACTCAAAACTTCGAAACAGGTTAGGAAATGAAAAAGCGGCAAAATTAGTGTTTCTTTTTAAATACTTTAATGATAAATAATTGTATTAGTATTTAAGTAAATTAATCTGCACACTTTAGTTTTTTATTTTCTGGTCCCATTATCCCATAACATTGTAATTTTAGCTAAACTATTTTTGATTTAAATCACTGATTTTAATTAAAAAATCACTTGATTTAAATCATTGATTTTTGATTTAAATCAATCAACCCTGATTTATAGTATTGCCAACCGGAATTGAATTTCACAAAGCACAAATATTTTAGTTTATTTATACATTGCGGTTACAGCTTCCAATATAAGAGCAATCAGGTCACCCAAATAACAATATCATTGGCGGCAATGATTTAGGTACTACAAAGGATTCTAGTAATCGGTTGATACTAAAATTACTCCATTTCGCACTTGTATCCGGCCTAAGAATAGATCCCTCCGTATCGTCCCGTGGATGTCGTAAAAGCCTACTAAGGGATATACCCGGACTTGTTGATAAGATTCGTTGGTATAACATTTGTCCTGGCTGCTAGCTTATTTTGGAATGTGAAATGAGGCTCATTGAAGCTCTGCCTACCCCCCTTCGGAGAAAAAGGCTTGTGTCTATGTATGTATGTAAATGTATGGAATGTGATACTATTGTTTTTTTTCGACGCTATATACTTTGGATCAATGACCGCTATTCACTCTGTGTTTGACATTAGTTAATTATTATTTTTATAATAACACCTACGTTATTTGTAAGATATACTTTGTTATTTTCTTGTAATTTTTATCCTAGTTGTTCTTCTTTATTACCTTTATTACCATTTTTACCAATATGTACTACTTTTTTATTGTATATTTTACTGCTAAATTAATATATTGTTATTGTTTGTATCATACACGTCTGCTATTTTTTGTTCTCTTGGTTAGAAAAAGGCTCTAACGGAAGACCAGCGCAGGTTGTTTACAACCTGCATATGCTGAGTTAGATACCTTTTTGTAACAGCAAATGTAACTATCATTTTGTGTTTCTTTTCATGTTTTCTTTTGTTTACCTATCTGTGTTGCTACATATAAAAAAATATTCTATTCTGTTCTAAAGCTTTGCCCTATTTATTATCGGTCTAATCCTCGTTCCCCGAAATTCAAGGTAGGTATTACTCATCCACTCGTGCATAAACAGTCACAGAGTTTCCAGACAAACATTAAAGCCAGACGAACTAATTACCACCATGAAAACAGGGACAGTCATAATATCCGCGGGACCCATAGCCGCGTGAGTCACGGTATTACGAGTTACGTACAGACTACTGTTGTATTACTTAAAACCACGTACCTAGCCATAAAAACTATCCCAATTATGAAGTGGATCCGATGCATTAAGGTGATTAGTCACCCCATATTCTGTCACTATCTAACTCAGCAAAGTTCAGGTAAGTAAGAACGGGGCAGAACAGAGCACGCGAAACAAATACTGAGCGAAAAACATGAAAAACTGCAACCGTCTCAAGTAAATTACTATTTCCAAGAAAGTAAACCAATGCAAATACCCTATAAATTGACTTTAAGGCGCGATAGGTTCTCAAATGTCTCTAGAACTTTAAAGTTTTTGATAATAATTTTCATAGTTTTCTATGAAGAAAAAAATATATGATATTCTTGAGCTTTTTATCTAGTGAAATCAATAATTCAATACAATATTTGAATTACTTCACTCGATAAAAAAAAATAACAAAGATACCTCCTTTTTTAAATTTAAATGCTATTTTTCACTCACTTCTCTCACGTTTTAATTTTCGAAACATTTGGTTACATGTTAGTTATTATTTGAGTTAGTGAATTCATCAACAAAATTAAACAAAACTTTGAACGACATTTTTAAATAATTTTTTTATACATAAAAACACGGTATCAGATCGTGCGCTCGCCTTCTTCGCCTCATACAAAAATGTTCGTTGAACCTATAGCGCCTTAATATTTTGAAAGAATCATTAATCATTAAAAATCGTTTCAGGCGTTTTTGTTGTGTAAACCATAGGAAATTTTGGATTTTTTCGTGTTGAAATCCCGTGCACACGTTCAACAATCTGTAGAGGGCATTTGTTATGTTCACTTTTACTTTAAGGGAATCGTTACCGTATTCATAAATTAATATACAATTTACATTAAAATTAATAGAAAGCAGTGATATGCTCTTGACGACAAATAGTTCTAAGACTACCCCCGGACCGTATTTTCACGGATTCGGATCGGATTTGGATCGGTCTTTTTTTATTTTTTATTTTATGCTACTTGATGTCTGAACAAGCAGATGGCCTACCTGATGTTAAGCGGTAACCTCTGCCTATGAACAGTGCATTATCACATAGGTCACTTCCAGCTAGGACGCGCCCTATGTGGCATTGCACTGCGCCCGCCACCCTGAGCTATAAATATGAAAAGTCTCATTTGCCTGTAATTTCAACGTACTCGTAGTGCGAAACCGCTCTTAAACTCTGGTTATCCTCGGTTTTTTTCTTTTACATCGTCAAAAAGTTTCGAATTCAATCGAAAGAGGCAAGGCACTTGTAACTGTTCCAAGGATATTTCAGGTTGCACCGTAAGAGCGTATTTTTACGGATGGATCGGATATTTCAAAATGATCCTTGTGATTTCAATGAATAAAATACTTTTGACATTGACTTTAGTGCGAATCCGCTCTTATGAATTTATTAATCTACTATGTCCATTTCTCTGGCAGTTGAGTACCTAACTTTTCATATATATTTTCATATGTCTGAGTAGCTACATTTCTAACCAGACGACAGAAAATGCCAAGGTTACTCCGGAGGCCCATCCAAAAAGTTTCTCAACACAAAGTATGTTTTTATTCCTTTTATATGTCGCTGCATAATACCATATTCAGTGTCCTCGTAAATTGAGGAATATAATTGCCCTTTCAATTATATTCAAAGGAACTCTGAAAAGAGGTCACCGCGATATACAAACATTTCAAAGGATATTTTTGCAAAGAGGTTCCATGTACTTACTATTTTGTATCTCTTTGAAGTTTTGAACAGATGTCTCTCAATTTCAAAAGGATTCATGGGTGAAGCTGTTTTTGACCGGTTTGTTTGTACTTACATTTTGTTGATACCATGGTTGGTCTTAAGTTGTCTCCGTTATTGTGGAAGTTACAGCTTCAAGAGGTTTGCTTATCCGAGCTACGAACACACTACTATAAGCAGACAATTGAATGACCGAGTTTTTCTCAGAAACTGGTGCATGTCACAAATTACTAAGATTGTTCTCAGTGGTGAGACCTAGCTAGATCGTTTTCTCGACCTTATCTTGTAAATTGTATCAAAATCGTTTCAGCTGCTTCAATCTTTTCATCGTTTCATTCAAAGGTTTTTAGTAGCAGTAAGCTTTTTTGTGAAAGAGTTCGTCCGGGGAAGTACTACCTCCATACCTATTTCTGCCACAAAGCAATATTGCTCGCATTGCTGTGTTCCAAGAATGGTTGCCGGTGAAATTACAGTCACATGCGACTTTTCATCTTTATGTCTCAGGCTGGTGGGCGCAGTGCAATGTCACATAGGGTACGTCCTAGGTGGACGTGACCTATGAGGTAATGCATTGTTAAAGGCAGAGGTTACCGTTTAACATCAGGTGGACCATATGCTTGGTCCGTCATTCACGTAGTTACAAAAAAGAAAACGTTTTAGTGCGTTTTAGGATACTCTTTGGATCAAATAAACATACGTTATTGTGATTAAACTCTTTCCCTCAAAAATCTATAATCATCTTGTCAACATGGCGATGAAAGTGTGAACATGATGCAACTTGTGATAAATATAATCAAAAAGTTCGATGGACCAAAACGAGCTTCTGAGCGTAGAAATAAAATAATTTATTTTAAACGTGTTTTAATAGTGACAGCAGTTAAAAGGCGTTATTATTGCTGTTATAAAGTTACAATTTATGGTATGTGTATCAAAGTAGCAATTGGTTTTTGGTGCAAATTACACAACAGTATAAAACATAGATTTTTATGAGAACCATAATGTAAATTATATTATAACACTTGGGCCTTGTGTTGTGAACAATATTGAATCCAAAAGGTGAGACTAAAACAATTTAAAATCATTAGTTTTTATTTCGGGTCCATTCTGTGTCATTTAAAGTTATATTTTACGACAATAATAACTATGCTTGGACTCCATTATATTCATAATTAATTAACCCTTTCTGTGGCACAGTACAAAGTTATACGTTTTATTGTGAAGTCTGCTCCGGAGTTACAATCAAATTGTAATTAAACTTAGCAGTTTCATATCAAATTGCTCACATAGAAGTCGGATGGCCTGCGATTTATCTATTCTTACATTGCATCCTAAGTCAGAATTCAAATTATAGCTTTGACAATTAATACAAGCTTCCGTACTATTCCCACAATTATAATACATCAGATAAAATAACTAGAAAGGGGCAATCACGTAATTCAAATACTGACAGGGTGTCTTCCTTCGAGCGAACCTAACGCTATCGGTATTTTACTTGTCAATAGTATAGGGTTGGGTTTAGAATCGTTTGGCAGGAGGAGGAGGGTGGGAGTAGGGGGAGAGGAAGGGGAGGGGTACCCCTTTGCCCCTGGTACCAGTCCCATAACAAGGTAACTTATAGTTTTCGAGAAAAAAAATAAAGAAATTTTTGAGGTTAAGTATGAAATTTTTGAATTGGAAGTGTCAGATGTTACGGGAGTCATCGCCAACTTGCAGGGAGGGTGCAGGAAATTCCAGCCTCGGCCCCCTTGTCCAGGAAACTTGTGCTTTTAAAGAAAAATAATAAAGAAAATTTTACAAAATCGGAACGTAAAATAATAATATTAATGATTTAATTTATGAGTAGGTACCTCTATCTGTAGAGAAGGGATGTTGAAAGAAATAAGAGAGATCCTTTTGAGGAATTAATGAATGTTATAAATTATGGATTTTTTATTGTTGACTGACTGTGTGACTCGACACAGAGCACCCCGACAATAGTTGGTTAGGTCCGAAAAGAGTGGCAGACCCGATACGGAGCACCCCGACTCCACGTGGTACTGTGCGTCACGCCCCTAGAGTGTATATAAAAACGCGGAGCCAGTAGCTCGCGTGGGAGATCTTGAGTGGAGCAAGCCCGCGAGGCCGAGCGGAGTGAAGGGGGGAGCTGGCGAGCGAAGCGAGCCGGTGACCTCCGTAGCGTAGCAAAGGTCGAGTGGGTGAAGCGACACTCAAGGGCGACCTCGCGAGAGTACTGGCGGGAGCACATACCGGAGTCCGACATTTAAAATATCCATACTTAACAAAAAAAAAAACTTTATTTTTTTCTCGAAAACTGCCTTACGACAGTTAACGAAAGTTACCTTTGCATAGGAGTGGTACCAGGGGCGAGGGGGTACAAATCCCCCACTCCCCCCCCTCTCTCCCATCCTCCTCCTGCCAAACGATTGTAAAGTTTTACCAAAATCTCATACTTAACCTAAAAATTTTCTTTATTTTTTTTCTCGAAAACTATAAGTTACCTTGTTATGGGATTGGTACCAGGGGTGAGGGGGTACCCCTCCCCCTCCACCACCCCCCATCTCCCCCTCCTCCTCCTGCCAAACGATTCTAAACTTTTACCATAGTATATCTGCAACATTTTAGTAAAATGAAATAAGCTTGGGAATAAGGGATTAACAGTGTCTTGTAGCTTTAAAACGGTCTTATTCTTGCCTGTTTTGATTTGCATAGACATTGGGGCATCTATCGTAGGTTGTTTTCATTTTAGTTGATTCTAGTATTCATTTAAATTTGCAAGTGTTCTTTGCGGAGTACCTACACAGATTCTAAATGGTCCTAAATATCAATCTGGTAAGGTAAGTAAACGTTTTGTACAATGTAAGTTGGCAGTGGTATTCAGGCCTATGTCCAATAGACCCCAAACTGCGCTATATAGACCTACTTCCCACAAACGCATTATTTAAATACTATACGAGTATATAATAAAGAAATATACAATGGCCGTCTTTAGTCAAAAATATTTCTTTGTTTATTTTTTTAAGGAATTGGTACTTTTAACATGAAATAAAAACGAAAATATACTATGTCAGTAACCGGTCGGTAAATAGTTTTTTTGCATGTGTCGACATCTTAGAGAATTCAAAAAAATTGTCAGGCGCATAATCAAAGGTCGACATGCAAAAAAATATTGTTCGCATTGAAAAGTATGACACTATTCCCACTAGATCGTTCCGTCATCGACCGTTACGTGAGTATAGAGAATTCTCCACAATGATGAAAACCCCCGTGTAGCAAATTTTATCGAAATGTTAGAGCCGTTTTCAGGACGATTACAAATATATATACTAATATTTCTCGTTGAATAGTATGGATATGGATACGATATAGGATAGGGACTACACTGCGGCTCAGAAAAAATGAGTAAAATGGAAGCCTGCCTTCGGGGATAGTAATTGTGATAATAGTGGCGCTACGCTGACGCGAATGAGATGTCGTTTACTAGTAATCAATGACAGCCATACATCAGCCACTAATCGGTTCCCTAAAGCCTCCGGCCATTATACAATTCGCACGCTGCTGTAAATTTAATCCGACACGATTCGCGAACGAGTCGTCACATCGATTATTTATGAACAATTTTAAAATAATATACTGTCCGGGCTATCAGATACGAAATCTGACAACCGCCAAAATATCTGTTTTTTTCCAATGGTCTTTATATGCATTTGAACTCATTTGTCCGATGCTGCTTTTCCGAGCTATTGGCAGAAGGCGCTCAACCGGTAAGTTAGGTTTGGGCAACGAGCGTCATCAACCAAACCCTTAC
This sequence comes from Operophtera brumata, assembly GCA_932527175.1. Classification (NCBI taxonomy): domain Eukaryota; kingdom Metazoa; phylum Arthropoda; class Insecta; order Lepidoptera; family Geometridae; genus Operophtera; species Operophtera brumata. The sequence goes on from OW052225.1 coordinate 38,196,157, forward strand.
TACAATTAACATTTGATAGTTGTATGGTCCTTCGTACAGAATAATATCTTCATTTTAATAGTTCATGGATACATACATAGACACACGTCTTTTTCCCCGAAGAGAGAGGCAGAGTCATTATTTACGGTATCTTTCATTATTTTCATTACTTGGTTTAAAAAAACCGTGGATTAATAGCGAAAATATCATTGAAAATTTAATTCTCATAATTAATTTTGATGTTATTTTCGCGATTAATCCACTGTTTTCTTCAACTAAATATGATTTACCGCAAATAATGACCAGTATAAAGCCAACTACAGTAATTTCAGTGCAAATTTATACTCTGTTCGCCCATTTGGAAAAATACCTTTGAAAAAGCAACCACCTTAAAGCGTTTCTTTCATCGTCTACCGGATGCATCTCTTGTATTTTGTCCGCGTTTGACCTCTGGCCCTTTGTTTTTTCCGTGCATGTAGATCACCCTTCGCATGGGAACCTCCTTGCTCCTTATCTGGCGTTGTATCAGAATGTCGCCTATTATCTCTCTCTTGGGCACTTTGGCGCTTGTTGTACCGACACATGACCCCAGAAGGTATTATAGTACTTACGTTCAGAAGTTTCACTTTGAGGACACAGACGCTGCATGTTTATGGTTCAAGCAAGCGAGCTGTATTGAAGCTTGATTCAGCATGCACCAGCCCAATTCCATATGACAAAACTAGAGGCTCAGCTCCGACTGGCACACATGTTTTCGGCCTGTACAATAGCTGCGTCGTAGCCATATTGAATCTAAAACCAGCGCGGTAGAGATTATTTAACAATTAATCCGATTTGGAGTGAAACAGTCTCGCCTGTTGGACCGACACGTAACCACACCACGCTCCTACCATGATGGATGCGCCCGCGTCGCGTATGTGAGGTCTTGTGAAAGCATGTTTCTACGGTCCTGTCGAATTTGTTGACTTCATTATAAAAACTGTTCTTGTACGTATACATATGTACAGAAATCACTCAAACAACTAATTAGGCGATTAAGTGCTTTAAAACAGGAACAAGAACTTCAAAATAAATGTCGTTTTCAATTTGCAATAAAATTATTAAACAGTTAAGATGTATTTTTATGATCATACGTCGCAATGGTCTTGTAAATTTGGCGTTTTATAGCCAACAAAATTTTAAAGCTCACGGAATTTTTCGTTAAAAACAGTCTTGAGCTTTAAGTTTTGATATCAACTTTCAACGCGTGCCATTATCGTTAATTAAATTATTATTTTTGGCTTTATAGGTTAATCAGTTCCTGTTTATCAGATAATAAAGATAATATTTACGATACGAGTGCCATTTACAACTATTCTAACGTGTTCGAGAGTGAGTTATGTCGTCCGTTTTGCCCGCTTTGCGGCTTCCTCCTTGCTTTGAATATTGTTAGGGCAATAATAATTGCAGCGATACTTCGTAGTTACATAAATTTACCCGAGAGAGGCCGCGGCGGCGGCACCGTGCCACATGAAAAATATACGGATTATAACTCGGGAGCGATCCACTGTACAGATAAGACTAGATATAAATTATCCGACAAACGCAAGACGCCACTAATATTAAATAAGAAAGCATGTAATTCACGTTAGTCCGATCTGCCTCACGTGTAATAAAATACAAATTTTTGACAGATTTTAAATAATGACGTCCGCGTTGCCCAGGAAATGCTTAGAAAGTTCGGTTTCAATTTGTTTCTTTAAATGGTTCAGTGGTCATGTTCAACTAGCTAGTGAATAATGGTGTGGCCTATTCATATTTTACTCGGGATAAAGGTCATTCATTCTGGTATGCCCAAAGGCCCAATGTCCATGACAAGCAACGCTTTGGACCTGGAGTTTTTATCGTGAATTTCGTAGTTTTTATCGTGAATTTCGTCCTTGTTGTAGAATATACAATTAATAAAATCATAATTCAGGATGATTCCAGGATTGGTTAAGGATGTTGAAAAATAAATCAACTTCAGAATTTTGTCAACAAATATTTTGAAAGCGGTAAAACAAAACCAGAATCCTTGACAAGTGTTCCATGAAATGTGTTGAATCGTCACTCGGTACATTAATTAAACTGTTTACTTGGTGGCGCCACACTTCCTAAGTTTGATTTGTACACGTTAATGGGTTACACGGTAAGGCTTCTTCATGGAACTACGTTATGAGGCTGTTTGAACTGCTAAATACATCTGAATTCAAATATACCTCTCCGTGTTTACGGAGTAATTCTGCGTAAAGACAAGTGGTATATACAAAGATACATACACGCCATTTTCCCCGAAAGGGTAGGCAGAGCCTCAGAAGGCCTCTTTTCACCGTGAGTTGCACCATCGTAGGAATATAGACGTGACAACTGGTGAGCTTATCACCGCCATTGCTTCCCATGACTGACTCGGCTAACACTTTCTTTCACTTTCTTTTTTAGAGAAGTGGTACGTCCCTAAATATCGCTTTTCATAGGCTACGTGTGAAACAATGGTTAAAGAATAAAATTAAAAAAGTAGTAAATAAAAAATATGGGTGGTAATGTGGAGGCTTAATTTTCTTTGTAGAAGACAAACCGCGTGCCAAGTCGAGTAATCGAAGACCTAATCAATGAAGTATCCAAAGTTCGCATTGTGGAACCTAAACTAAGGTATTTACCGGAACACGGAAACCACCTAGCATGAAACCATTGACGTTAAACCTACTGGTTAGAATTTGGCATTTTAATTCAATTTGTAGTTTCACGGCCAATTTTAGATTTACTCCGCGACTTAAAATTTCATGCATTTTAGTTTAATTGTTGCATGTATTTGTTTTTTCTTTACGTTACGGGTTTTTACTCATTTTTTACGGCATTGTATAAACTCAGGATCCGTATCCTGGTCAGAATCGTAACGAATTTTGAATACGTCATCTTTATTTTCAATCTTATCTTGTTCATTCCTTTTACATTTAAAGTTTATTAAATTAATTTATTCATTTTGATAGACTTGTGTGATGATTTGTCGATTCGCCCCTGATGGTTCTGTCGCCCGCGGGAACATAATATCTGAATATACAGCGCCTTGTAAATGGATGCAATTTTGCATGACAAGCCGTAATCGCGACAACCCCTCCATTAGCTTATCTTTAAGATGTTTCTGAAGAACATTCTGATAAAAACATAAACACCCTGAATGAAAACCCCTCGGATTTTTTTCAAAACCTTCCTAATAATGTGCTGGGGATGGCGGCACACCCTCTTGGCAAATATTATATTCGTTACGATGAAAACAAACATATTTCACCAAATAGGCTGGGATCGGCAGAAATGCCTTGTAACCGCACGCCCACGGATCGTGCGGTTTAGGTGTAAAAAAATCGATTAAAGTATGGCGACACGCTGCGATCGATACATGATAATATTTCATCTCCACCGTGACGGGTGCCGTAGATTCCTATATTTTTGTGAAATTCAATTAAATGTTTTATAGCGGAATAACTGTTGCTGCGTATCAGTTTACATCGTTTTTATAGTGTAAGAAGTGAAATAAAAACGGGAATGGTCCGTTTAGCAGCTTGCCCGTAAAGTGCGCGAAGCGGCTTAACTGCTAAGCTGCTTTTAATGTGGCTGTTTTATTATAAACATCTTCATTTTTCTCGCAAAATAGTACCATATTACCAGCTCTGCCTTACGATTACTCCGGAACGATTTTTAAATGATTTAAGTCTTTCTTACTGCTCAGAGTGCAGAAAATATATCTCTTTAATTCTTGTATGTTTTTAACTCTTTGATCAAAAAGTTAAGAAGTTAATTTTGTAAGTCTAAGTTTGAGGACGGTGTGGACGCGGTGTGTCTGTCTGTCTGCATGGCATGTTTCTTTGTTGCCACGTAGCTTCGAAACGGGTGCTCTCTTTTTAGGGTTCCGTACCCAAAGGGTAAAACGGGACCCTATTACTAAGGCTCCGCTGTCCTTCTGTCTGGGACCAGGCTGTATCTCATGAACCGTGAAAGTTAAACAGTTGAAATTTTCACAGATGATGTTATTTCTGTTGCCGCTATAACAACAAATACTAAAAAATAGAATGAAATTAATATTTACGGGGGCTCCCATACAAAAAAATATTTTTTGGCGTTTTTATAGATAATGGTACGGAACCCCTTCGTGCGCGAGTCCCGGTTTTTTTATTATGAAACATGGGTGGATGGATGGTTCCTAGCTATGTTTGGTGGAATTTGGTGCAGCTGATCATCAACATTATGTAAAGAAAACTAGAAGCGTCAGCTAAACCTTCATTTTGATAGAATTTAAATTACCGAGGCTTGCTGTCATTTTAGAAATATGTCTATACCACTTTAAAATTCTCCTGTTGACTTTTTATTGACCATTTAGAGGTCCTTATTCACGAACCTTCAGTTTGAGCTCGAAATTTTCCTTTTCGACGACATCAAACTCCAGGGTCTGATGATGACCAGCACAGGATGAATAGGTTCTAGGGTGCAACAGGTAATCAGATTACAATGTCCTTTTATTGGTATGAAGATTGGTGGTAGAATACTGAAAAAAGACGGGTGTTTTTAATTTTTTATTAAATGTAACATGTCTACATCATGTAAAATTCCGTGTGCTCTTTTCCAGATTCATGAATGCAGCTGACGAGTTTCTGGGTAAAGACAGTGGTGAGTCAAATGTTTGCATAATAAATAAACATGCTTAATTAGTTTTTGGGTTTGGCTAATGACGGTGCTTGAGTTCTTGCGGTTTTCTCTTATTTATTAACAGCCTGTGGCTCAGGCGTTGAACCGTGACGCGTCGTACTAATCGGTGAGTGATCGTTGATTATTGCGAGACGTAGATTGACGCTTTTTAATCACGCTGAGGTGAGAGTGTTCTTGAGTGGAGACCATCGTCTAGGCAAACGTAGTTTAGGGTGATCCCGTGACGATTTGCGAAAAGCTGCTAAATGGAGGTAAACCGAAGATCGGGAACGACGGCACACTCATGCGAGGCCTGTCATGTTGTAGGTCATTGTCAACTTATGGTGTTGTTAGATATGCAAAAGCTGAACTGGTTGTAAAACTTGATATTGGCAAAATTGTAGTCTACTCCGCAAGGGCGGAAGGAACTGAGTGCTAATTAATCCGTATTTCTCGAGGCCTCTGAAAATTGCGATCTTACGAGGTCTAGCCGGTTACGTATGTAGGTCTGACGAATGTCAGCGTACATCAGGCACGTGTTCCATAATTATGCACCTACTAATTTCCGCCATTCGTTTCCATTTGTCAGTCACCATCACTCAATAAACGGGCGGATAAATCAGTTGTGAGATTTTCTGTACTTTAGTGGCCGCACACGTGAGGATAGTCATCAGAGGTGACTTGTGACCGCAAGATCCGTACACACTCGATATGTCTAAACAACCACGAATGTCTACAATTGGGTGTGCTGTTTGTGCGCTTTTACCGTACTAACTATTAGACTATCTGTTAGCTTTCCACATACTAACAGCTGGTGATCTGTGGCTTGAGTTTGTACTTCTGAGTACTGTAAACTCAGATGTAGGTTAAATTCATGAGTCGTAAGCATAGTTGTTTCGCGTGGGATGAACGCTGTGAAGAGGCTATAGGTGTTAATGCACGTTGCCTAATTGTATTGCTTTACGAGACCACCATAAAGAGGCTTTATAGTCACTAATAGTTATTCTATTGTGAGAGAGTTCTGATAAATTTGGTTATGTGACGGCGGATTGAGGCTATAAACTCTACAATTGAACAAGATGTCAACATCATGTCAAGCAATCAATTTTTAAGGAATGCTCTAGAACTCAGGGGGCTTAGTACGAGAATTTGATAGTATTGGAAACTATATGAAGTTTCGTTTCCTTCAATACATTTTCTGACAGCGTCCTTAGTTTTCTCCTCGTTTCCGCTAGGGGCGCTGCAAGTTAATGTATGGAAGGAAACGAAACTTCATATAGTTTCGAATACTATCAAATTCTCGTACTTAGCCCCCTGTTATTTGATTAGTAGTTTTAGAAGATATTGTAAATGTAATTCGAAGGTTCAAAGATAAAGTTCCATTGCAACTCAATTTGCCCTAGCTCTTAGAAATCTATCCTTATCAGTGACGTTCGACACAACATACGATTTCAATTAAAGACCGCTTCGATTTTAACGAGGAACGTATTAAGCGTTCAATATTAAAAGAACCCGAACTGTTTCTACCGATGCACCTACGTGGAACAGAAATACAGAAGATACGACACAGAGGTCTCACTCCTGTGCCACTGAAACAGTTACAAATATATATAGCAATACTAGATGATTGGTGCCAGCAGTCATCCCACCATCTAATGCCATCGCGATAAAACACACTTTAAATTGAAACCCTATTGAAGTGACTCAGGATTCACAAAACTCATCGGGATGAAAGTGACCAAAGCATATCGACAGAGGTCTCACAAAATTGGTTCATCAATAACTCATAGCAGTCGAAACTAGTAGGTGCAGTCTGCGTCAGATTATCGGCACTCGGCAGCCACACTTTTAATTACATTGACACAAATCGTAGTTATCGTTTGAGTCTCACGGTGCCGAACTCAATATAATGTTCATTAGGTTCATTACGAGTGCGCTTGTTTGTCTTGCTCACAAAAACTAGCTTTTATTAGATTACGTGGGCAGTTTCAATTAATTGTGGGCATACCTATCTGTCGGCGGTTTCATTGGGCATGGCCGGTTATCGGTGTCGCTAAGTATATTGAGTGAGATGTATATTATACCGGCTACGTAAACGCCAGATTCTTGAAGAATGTAATCCGCTCGGCCGGTTGATCTGGTTGAAAACTATTTATTTTATTGTGGGCAATAATAATTACCGTGCAGTTTATTACTTTAACTAATATTATAGATATAAATACGAATTATGAATTCGGTTGATAAATAATCGTTTTGGTTAAGTCCCGTGGTAACTAGATAGTTATGTTTATTGGATCTGTCGAATTAGCATCACAACGCACTCAAAGTGACGTTGAATAGATTTTTATAATCATAATCGCGTTGAGCTTTTTGTTTAGACTCAAATTACAAGTAAAGCAGTATCGTAAAAAGTAATGCGCTACAGTGATTGGTGTATTGTGAATGAGACGTCAGATTTACGGTTTGACTCAAGCTAAATATATTATAACAAGCTTTATATATACTTGCAATGTATGCCCGGGTGGAATCATGCAACTGAATTTTAAAGCAGTTCATCCTCAACCGATTGAGATAGTATTTTGCATACCTGTCAAGTTCCGATGACAATGCAATATTATGGTGACAGCGAGCTGATCTGATGATGGAGAACAACGGAACTCCTCGAGGGATAATAGTAGACTAGCCGTGTTTAGGCTCATTAGTGAACGATAATAAATTCAGTATTGTTACAAAAAGTATCACGACAAGCACTTGCTTATTTGAAGTCTGCTTGCTAAACTATAGATCATGAAAACATCAGTAGCTGATTGTAAGCGATATCAAATCAGATTAGCAAATAAGGCGCCAGCACACAAACAAACGAGTGACACGTATCGGTAGCGGTAATGCGACGATATTCATATATCACTTGTATCGCGGCGGGAATCGCGCGCGCGTCCTGATTTACACGATATTGCGCCAGATATCGCATGCTTGAGAATAGGGACGAGCTCATTGTTAAGTAGGACCCGTTTTATTTATCAGAAAGACCATCAATAAAGTCGGTGCTGTGTTGGGTTTGGCCAGTCTGTACCGTGGCCGACGTTAAGGAGTAGAATCGGTTTATTGGAGGACATTATTAATGTAAGAAGTCTATATTTGCTAATGTTTGATCGTTATGTGCAGTATTTAGAGTGTAACACTCAGCATCGCTAGCAGTGATATCGCGCTTGATATCTTATGCTTCAATATAGGAACGTAGCCATAGCCATAATATCTTGAATCTAATTTGTTTAACAATTATAGACCCTCGATGGCTCGTTTGGTCGGCCCTACTTGTCTTCATGCGTCATTCTCTATGCTATTGCGTGAGTTCAAGGTCTAATCCCATCGTCTTCAGGTTCTTTTGGATGGTTCCAATCCAAGTCAGGGGCTGCTTGGTGTTCTTTAATAAATTTTTATAAATGTTGTTGCTCAGAATTCATACTACTCCACTATATAAATTATCGGAGCCAGATGCGGTGCTGTAATCTACATCAGTAGTTTCAATTAAAGCATTCGAAGGAGTGCCTCTATCACATCCCTATAAAGTCACATGCATGGGATGCCGCGGCGCCGAGCTCGTCGTAATGTTCTCTTGCAGATTTGCGTGTTCGTGTCTTGATCTCAATTTTCAGACCTTTCTTACGCGTTTAGATTGTTTACGAAACGCGTTTTATTGCGTTACCTATTTTGTGGTGTTTCGCAAGGTTTTCTTCTGAGGCCTGTTTCTGTTCCTTTTTCTTACAATAATATGAAAATGAAAATTAGCATTCAAAACTAAACTTTCTCATCATATTATATCAAATGTTTAATAATAATTTTATGCGTCATAATGTGTTGATTGAGTTCCTATCTACCTTGAACGACCTAAACTATTTTACTATGTAGGTATAATTGATTCTCATGTAAGTGATAGTAATTATCTTTTTGAGAATAAATGATTATCAAACTGGATACTTTAATATGTTTTTTTTTGTGTGCGATAAATATTAAAGTTGAATCACATGAGTCTAATATACCTCTCTAAGTTATCATAATCCATATTTGGTCTCCTATTTAAAGGAGTCCACGACTGTACCACCCATCATCAAATTATCATCCAGCTTTTAATAAACGGTATTAAAAGTATTTTCGCCTACCGTTGGGAATAAAGGTTCTCGCGTGGCGACCACAAACCGGGCAACGCAGTAGAGAAAAGCTCTCGATGGACGGACAACATTTTTAAGGAGTAGGAAGTCGTTGGATGGAGGCGGCTCAAGACTGTTCAGCATTCTGAGAGATTGCCTATATCTAGGAGTGGACAACTACAGGCTGATTTTCATTATTGTATTGTATATCCAAAAGCATCGCTATCTCAAGTATGTGCACAACATAAAAATCAATTTATAAAACTTATCGTTATAAATGTTTGACGCAACGTTAGATGACGTCCCCGCGTCACATGCCACATCATGCGAATGCCGTCTATTGATAGATGAATCATTTTACCGTTGCACTGGTGACTTGCTATTTCGTTTTTCACAATAATTATGGAACTTCTTGTCTTGTGATTTTATTGTCAGTTTTAATAAAATTACTTGATAATGCGGTATTATTACGTGGTTAAGTTTTATTCTCTTCAACTTTGACAGCTATGTTAATGTACCTTACATAAGTTACAACTTATCAAATGACTTGTTAGCGTAAATTGTTTTCTTTTCAATTGAATATTTATGAAGTTATATAACAACTGTTAAAGTTACTGTTATCGTTTAAAGTAGTGTCCAATTTAGTGTAACAGAATACTATGAAATATTTTCTCTCTCGAATCGTGTTAATGTTTACGTAATTGTTGAAATGTATCAATAAATTCCTTCACTGCGTCGGAATTTTCTTGATGGGCCAACGACATTTTAAAGGGCGCAGGTAGTCAGTGGATGGAGGCTGATCTAAAGCGTCGTCGTGGCGTTCTATGAGGGAGTCCTGTTTCTAGTAATGGTCTTCTACAGGCTGATGATGATGATCGTCATAAATTAAGGTAGCGGTAAGTTTTCCACTAAACATCATCAAACCAAGATGTATTTATGTATTGACGACCTCTTTGGCGCGGCGGGCGAAGCTTGGCCTGCAACGCAGGAGGTTGCGGGTTCGATTCCCGCCTCGGAACAAATATTTGTGCGATCGCAGATATTTGTTCAGGGTGTTCTGGGTATTTTCTATGTATAATAAAAAATATCTATCCATGTAATATATTGTATTAAGTATATCAGTTATCTAGTACCCATAACACAAGCTCTGATTAGCTTGGGGCTTGATAATGTTGTGTGAACTGTCCAGCATTATTTATTTATTTATTTTATTTATTTATTTTGAATACCAGAAGCTATTACCAAATTCAAATCGTCATTATCATTAGCCTGTGTAAGTCCCCTGCTGGACATAGGCCTCCCCCATATAATGCCACGGCGAACGGTCTTAAACCACCTCCATCACTGACTTCCTGCGACCTCTATAATGTTCTTGGTCCATCGAGACGGGGAACAAAGGTTCTCGAGTGGCGAACTGCCGACCCACAAACCGGACGACGCAGTGTAAGAAATACCAAACGATACTCAAGAAATTTATACGAGTTATAGCAAGAATCTGTAGGAATTAAACTAACTTCATTTTGAAAGTTTTTTATCTTCTCATTATTGAGTCACTAAAGTAAGTGAAAAACGTGAGACACAGTGATTTCTTTAAAAGTATCGAACTGACGTCACGGAGGAATAAGTTCGCCAGAAACTTGGGAAGTTTGTTGATATGGAAGCTGGATATCGCTCCCGTTTCCAATAGTTCCCTTACTTTCAACCAGTGTCGTAACTTGTAGACAAAGTTGCTATTGCTAGAGCGGTCTGAAATGTTGCTGAAGAATATATTGATCTATCTGCGGAATGATAATGCAGTTTGTAGTTTGTTTGGCGTGTGTAACTTATGTTGTATCTAAATCATTATCTGCGATACTTCTTTTATTTATTTAGCTTTATAGGTTCTTTCATCTTGTGTCAATGAACTGTGAAAGAGCTTGTTTAGGTTCGGTTAGTCATTGTATTTCGCACGTAGTACGTGCTTGTTCAACTTTGTGCAACTTTAGTTTATTTAGAATACAAATCGAATAGTTTTTTTAGGATCATTTGTTAGAATAGTATTGTCTGTTCTTTCCACGTATTGAATGTTTTCCTAAGTGATCTCTTTTCTTGTATCTTATGTTTTGTTCAATGCATGCATACTATTGATCACAGAAAAATTTGCAACAATGCCGTTTGGTGAATCACACTTTTACCTGCTGTGATAAGTTATATTCTTCTTCTTCTCTTCTTTTATTGGGTTCTGAGGAAAGTCTTCTTCAATTTCGCCAATGTCAGGTGTATTTGTGTGCTAAAGTTAGGTAAGTCGTTAGTCTCCGTCAAGTGATAATCTTGTGTAAAAAGGTTAACTAAGTTTTTGTAGGACACAATCCACCCCTTTTGAAAAGACACCGCAAAACACTTTTATGTAACTACACAACACAATGTGCTCTTTTACTAAGTACCTAACACCAGTTAAAATTCCACAAAAATTACAAGAAGACAATAGAAAAAAAAAACATCAAAATTAAGATATTTGTTTTAAAAATGGGGCGGATTGAGTTCTAAGTTACATTCACGGTCTTCAGCCTAATGTGACAATATTAGTTCTAAGAGCAGCTCATAGCTACTGACGATGCTGAAGTACCAACCTCTGACTGATGTTTGAAATGTCAATCAAGCAGCTATTATAAAAGTGGTCTCTGATTCTCATGCAAATTTCTCTGACAGTACAATGAGCCAATACGTGTTACCACTTGTAAGTTACTTAGCATAGAAAGCGGGACTCGTATTTATTTAAAAAACCCATAGAAAATAAACACAGTAATAACCGCACCGACTGGCCTTAACAAACAGACAAAAGGTATCAAAAGAGGGCGTTACGTAATTATAATAGTGATGTATGTAGCCGAATATCGACATTGCGTAATGGTAGGACCCACCACAGACTCGAAAACAGCGAGAATGGGCGCCAGGAAATAGCAAACACGCGGTACAAAGAGTACAATAATATTTAACAGTGTTTAGCGATACCACAAATGCTAAAACGTTTCTGTATACAAAAGTTGTTTGATGTCTTTTCATGCGTATTTTCCACGACTCTTTGTAAGCGTGAAATTTGCTTGACGTCAATACATGCTAACAAAAGTAACTAAGTTAAATTATAATTTTATCTTAAAACATACTATATCCAAGAGCACTTGGCATAATTAATATCGCGGTTAGTACACAAGTAGGAAAGGAAATCGATATGCGAAAATTCAGATCTTAACCATCTGATCTCGTAAATACAAGTCATGAAAAACAGCTCTCTGCATCCATTTCCCTTCACTTTCTCTCCATTAACAGCTCTATGTCAGAATATGGATATGTGCATCGGTTGCATCGAATAGTGCGGATCGATGGTCGACAATCGATTGTGTACGAGACAAGTCGATGTCGGTGTCGATATACTCGCCTACGCGAACATCTCGGCCCTTTTACGCTGAATTTTCGTAGAAAACCGGGGCCTGCTTGTCTGTTGCAACATATACGAGCCCGGAGTTAAAGCTACACTACCGGGTCTGTGCTGGAAAGCTCTGCTGACTACTGGCCGTTATAATGGCACTTTGAGGAAAAAATCTTGCGTAGCGGACACATCATTGTCATTTCCAGAGAACGTGTGACTTGACAAAAAAAACGCTCTACAAAACCACAACAAAACCGAACTTATTGAAGGTAGGTATGTCAGAAATCGTTCTTATCAAATCAACAATGTTGCGATCACAAAATAAAAACTGGTGTGCTCGAGTTACCGGTATGCACTGGTGCCGGTAGATCGGTAATAGACAACTGGCAAGCACGTTGCAGTGCATGTGGACTAGAGCAAAGTTTTAGGACACTATTACCTGGGCTGATTGATATCTGGGGCCTAAGGACGATTTTAATAGCTTTCGAAACTATATAAAGTTTCGTTACCTTCCACACATTTACTTGCAGCGCCCCTTGCGAAAACGTCCAGGAACTAAGGGGCGCTGTAAATTAATGAAACGAAACTTCATATAGGTACCTACTTAGTTTCAAAAACTTTCAAAACTTGTACCAACTAAGGTCCGAGTTCTATAGGTAACTAAGTGCACGCGCGATGCAATGAAGGGTGAACGGTTTAGACCTGAAACCCGGTATCTTGCTACCCGCTTTTTGCCGGAATGCGGCCTTTGCACCGTAATCGGCTTATTAGGATTTACCGCACGCATTCATGCGACTGCGGTTTATTAACGCTAGATGCTAAACCAGGTTTTCCTTTGTCGGTTCCGAGATGAGTTTTCAGAATTGCTTTGAGGAAAATATTTTGAGATATCGGCATGACCCATCAACAGATAAACAGCAATTTTTTTACGGCTATGAAATTCTTAAAAAGTAAACGTTAAGTTTTGAACAGCAACAGCTGTTTGACCGCGATCCCACCTTTTGGTAAGTAACGATGCGGCCGACGTTGGAGCACGAAGGTCTAGAAGGCAAATTCACTCTAGTTTTCAGGAAAGACAGACGACGGCAACTTGTGCCATTCCTTAAGCATTATAAAGGTGGAACCGAAACGCTTAGTGCGAATTGCGGGTATACTGATGAGGTAAAGATGGTACTGAGCCATGCGCCTGCTTGTCGTGTGATGAAAAGGAGATGCTGGGATCAGATCATGTAGCTCCTGGGCACATTTCCCGAAATGTAACCTATAGATTATAGAAGATCGAAAGGCATGCGACTTAACAGCGGGGCTCGAGACTTTGGATCCTAGTAAGTGTATGTATTATAGAAAACTTCATACACAACATTACAAGCTCATCATTCGTGACAACTTCTCATATTTATCGCGCTCGTAAGCGATTGATATCTAACAAGAAGCTACAATTACAAACCATACTCACCTATGAAACTGGCTACATACCCATAGAGGAAAAATAAACAATAACGCACTGTGCTCTAAGTTATTCCATGCTACTATAAAACGCGAATCATGTTTGAAACAGATACAGTGTTTTGTCTTTTACATTGACAGGCAGTTTCAAATTCGATCGAAAGAGAGAAAACACGGCGTAACGATCCCAAGGTTTTGTTATGATATTATTGTTCAAAATTAGCGCAATTTGGGCCCAGATCAACTCGGAGCATAGCCCGTTCCATAGCTTGCTGTGAAACCTTGAACTGTTGGATTAGCAGTAAATAACCCAAATTTACGTATTCCTGAACGAATTCGGTTGGATAAAGTCGATTTACTAATGCAATCCGTGACTCCTTGTCTACTTCTGCTTGTGCGATTTCGATTGGAATGTATCTGCTGTGCGTATATTGAAAGTATACAAGAATAGTACAAACAGGTCGGACAGCACGGGGACTGCTCGTGCATAGTTAAAAAAAAAAAACTTACAAATCCAACTTATTTCCATTGACAATAAAAATACAGTTTTTTTTAGGTTAAGTATGGTTTATTGGTTTAAGGTTATTGGGTATTGGCGTGCAGGTGTCGGTTTCGCACTGTTCTCTAGTGTTTTAAATCCATGTCGTACTGTCTCTCGTAATATCAGAATATGTTGGTTCTAGCCTTGTATAATCTCTTAATTAATTCACTGAATCAGCGTTAGAAAGTATATGCGACCATTACGCAGAAATAGTGTATCTACAAGTAATTAATTTTGTAAAAATTTAAAAAAAACCCTCAACTCAATGAAACGGCTGAACCGATTTTGATCAAACATAGCTAAGACCACTCCCGACAAATTCACCTTCCAAACAAAAAAAAATTATCGAAATAGGTTCAACCGTTCGTGAGCTACGATGGCACAGACTGACACACACACACATAGACATACACACACACACACACACACACACATAAACGTCAAACTTATAAAACCCCGTCGTTTTTGCGTCGGGGGTTAAAAAATACTTATGGTTAATACAATTTGAAACTATACGCGAGCAGTCCCGACCTGTAAGTACTTTTCTTGTATACTTTTATATACGCATCTGCTGTGCATTACGTTTTGATGAGGACAGTCCACTACGTAATGAGGCGCCCTCCGTAATATTCTTTCTCCGATACATTAGCACATACTCAGCTGATACGGCGCCACGCGTAGGCGGCTGCGATGATCAGATGACTGATTAGCTATTTAGGAATATTAATTGTAGCGCTGGAACCGCATTCTCGTCGCGGTATTTTTATTACACGACACTGATTACGTTTATATTGAATTAATTTGAGGTCAATTAATACTCTTCAAATATGTAAGTAAACAATTATAAAAGTGATATTGATCTTGTAGAAGTACTTATAACCACACTTTCAGCAGGACCACTTTATAAATAGTATTCAAACCATGGACATATACAGGGTTTTATTTTTAACTTGGGCAGTAAGGGCATATCGGATTCCTTGAGAGATAAGGGAAAACTGTTTTTAGAACCATTTACTAATTTTGTATGAAAACGATTTTGGAGTAGTTATTTTTTTGGTTATGTGGGAGTTCTCCATGAAAATGAGTTGTTTTGATCAAGTTTTTTTAATGCCTATATCGACTCAGTTTCATGTAAGGATTGTTTCATTGTATTGGAAGAAAAAAAATGGAGCAGTAGAAATTAGTCAAATTTAATAAAATGTTTTCTCATACAATTTGTACTAAGTAATCTGGTTCCTACGTTAATAAAACTATCGCAATAAATGTTCAATTTGGCCTCCATCTTGCTGTATACAGGTACGGGCACGTTTCAGAACACCTCTAGTGGCCTTACTGGCGTATTACTAGCGTAAGGAAAGGGCGGATGTCGTGGTAAAATGTATGATTTTCGGTGTCAAAATCGGATGCGTGACACCAACGTCAAACAGTCTATGACTCAGTTCGCACGCGATCGGGTGTTGTGACAAAATGCACGACCGCATCTTATTATGTCTGTCTGTGCGACATAAATATGTGTGAAGTTTTTGTCTTGCCGCGTCCTAGGAGGACGTGACCTATGTGAGGTAATGCATTTGTCACAGGCAGAAGTTATCGCTTAACATCAGATGGTCTACCAGCTTGTTGTGTCATTCCAAAAGCAAGCATAATTCCAAAATTCCAAAGCATTCCAATAGCAATAGCAATAAGCATTCCAATCTGCAAGCTACAGAAATGTGCATTCCCGGCTTTTTCTGTAAACGTACAAAAATAAAACAAAGTTACCAACTCTGAAACTACATCTTCATTTCTACATCCATATATCCAACGTTGCTTTAATAATTGCAATGTGTTTGTTTCTGTAATTGAAACGCAGCCTCTCTCGTTTATCAAGTCGCCGATGAAAGCCTGATGGATTGTAATGTATTGTTTTTTGTCCCGACTCGAGTTGGCATGAATTTGCATGTGTAATGCAACAAACGCATTGCTCGCCCGCGCCGCTTCGGCCGTGGGAATCCTGCATCTTAAACTGAGACACGGTAAAGATTTATCTACCAGTAAACACACAACATAGAAACCGAAAAAGTCCCAAAGTGCCCAATAGTGCGATCCTTTGTTTATCCGAATTGTCCGGGCTAGCCCATGAACCACATGAAGTTGAGCCTGTTTTTGAAGACTTGCGTTCAATTACTAGTTACGGTCGTGCTCGCGATATTTCCACTACCCAAAAACAATAGACAACAAAAATTTGTTTTTTGTTTTTTTATGCTACTTGAATGACTGAATAAGCAGATGGCCCAACTGATGTTAAGCGGTAACCTCTGCCTATGAACAGTGCATTACCTCATTGGTCACGTCCACCTAGCACGCGCCCTAAGTGGCATTGCACTACGCCCTGAGACATAAAGATGAAAAGTCTCATGTGCCTGTAAATTCACCGGCACCCTTCAAACCGGAACACAGCAATGCGAGCACTACTGCTTTGCGGCAGAAATAGGTATGGTGATAGTACTTCCCCGGACAAACTCTTTCACAAAAAAGCTCTACTACTACTGACATCGAAAGAAAGCAAAGACAATTACTATCCCAGACTACAAAAATGTCGAGGGAAGTTTATGTGATCCGCAGGGCTGAATGGTGTGAATTGCATCCTAAATGGATGCAATTCACACCATTCTCTCACGTCTGTACCTGAAAAATGTTTTCTGCTGAATATCATTTGTATTTTCTTTAAATACATAAACAAATATTCATAACTTTTATTTACAGAAATAACAATACAACTAATACGCGTATGTACAATTACTATATAACAGATATCGAGCAGTAGAGACTCAATACAAATGTCTTTACTGCTAGAATCTGTTTCTGTGTTTCACGGAGGTTTTGTATTATTTTTGTCTCGTGCTAAAACGTTTGAGCGTATGTTTTTTTTATGTAAGCATAGATGTGGGCGTTCTTGTCAATTGGTGTGATATCTTTGTTGCAAATAGTGGCTTGGAAATGTGACATTATAAAGTGCATTCTATTTAAACCATCAACATTACTAATAGACCTACGTCGATGTAACTATAAGTTTAAAAAATAATAGTACATTATGGTACAAGTGTGTTTGGTGATTACCGCTGAGGCGCCATTGAAACCCTCACCTAGGACGGTAATCATCAATACACACGTGTATCATACGACGTTTTTCAACACACTAGTGAAGAAAATAATAAAAAATAGAAATACACACTCTGTGTAAATGTTTAACTGTCTGTATAACTCACTTGTGAATAATAGCAATGAAAAAGTCACAGTTTGATTACAGGTGTAAAACAGAAATACACACTCTGTGTAAATGTTCAACTGTCTCTATAACTCACTTGTGAATAATAGTAATGAAAAAGTCACAGTTTGATTACAGGTGTCATTATGTGCCTAATTGCGGTGAAATTAGAGCCACTTTATGAGCAAGTGTGTTGAAAAGCTCCTTTAACTTGTACTTAACGAATAAGCTAATCTTAGACGTCGGGGCATCTATGGAATACATTATTTTACAAAACTACACAAAAGTTTCTGTACATTTGTCTATAAGTTTTTAAACGGTGAGTTGTGGTTTTGTACCGCGGCATCTTCCTAGATACTTCAAAGGTCTTCCTGAGGAAGTGTCAAACCACGGCCGCGACTTCCTTCACCCTCTCCCCCTTTGCCACTGTTGCACCACCCACCACCCTCAACCCCCATGCGAAGGGGTGCGGTGTCAACGACCCCCGCCGATGTTTGCGGTGCGATTTTGAAGACAAACACGACAATTTTTGCTTTATTTTTCGTGAACCGTTTTACTTTTAGTGGATATCGATTTTGACCGTTTAGTCTGCGGATCGGTTTAGCTTTCGGACGAACTTAAGAACGTACGCATGCTTTTTACAAGCTTTTATTTAACTTGCAATATTTGTATACGTATGTTCGGGTCAAATCTTGCAACTGAATTTTCAGTTCAGTTCAGTTCTTGAACAAGTGGCCCTTGCGGAATAGACCACAATTTAGCCAATGTCACGTTTTAAAACAACTGAATTTTAAAGCAGTTATCCGCAACCGATTAATATGACATTTTGCACACCTGTCAAGTTCCGATGACAATGCAATATTATGGTGACAGCGAGCTGATCTGACGATGGAGACGGAATGTGGACAACGGAACTCCTCGATGGATAGTAGACTGGGCGTGTTTAAGCTCATTTCGATCAGCACACGGTTCTGATCATAATTTTATAAAAGCTCTTATTGAAAATAAAATTATTCTTCTTCGTCTTGCCATTGCATAAACTTGAACAATTTGAACTATCAGAATCAATACATGTGCCCTCAGTGAATAATTATAGGAGTTTAGATCTACAGACGGAACTCATGAACAGTGGGTCTAACTTTTCACTGATAGATCTTAGTACACCAAGTTGTAAAAGTAAATCTCAACAAATGAAAGGGAGTAACAGAATAAAAAAATATGTGAAACTTAGTAATTTCATAAAAAAGTCGGAGAAAAAGCTAAAGAAGCATAAAAATGTATTTAATTATGCAAAGCATATTAAGCAGAAATGTAATTTAAATGAGGAACTTAATTCCTGCTATAATTTAATTGGACGTAATTCAAAGGAATTAGATGATATGTCACAAGAAATTAAGTGTTTAGAAACATCACTTCTTGATGTAACACATAAATATAAAAAAGCTGAACAATTTGCAGCTGACAATGTTCAGAAAATGAACAATATTGTAGAGATAGTGAATAATGATAGCATATATGTACAAGTATGTAATAGTAGCTCACAGACTGACCATCCCGTGTCAGACCAGTTGGTTTCCATATCATCTTTGGATTCTTTGATACAGATGGCACCACTTACATCACAGAGTCAAGCTACATCTACTTTACAGGCTGAAGTTATTCATACACCTGGTGCACAGTCTCCGGTTAGACAGGGAAAATCCTGTCGGCAGACCCGGAAGACTGTGGTGTATTTTTTTTTTTTTTTTTTTACCTAAAATAGGCTTGCGTTTGGCTACATCTCACCTGATGGGAAGTGACGATGAGGCCTATTTAAGCACGCTCGCCTAGAAGATGCCTATTAACTCTTCGTTTGAAGACGCCCAAGTTGTATGATAAAGGGAACAAAGAAGCCGGAAGAGAGTTCCAGGCCTTTGCTGTCCGCATGATGAAAGAGTTTGAGAAACGGTTTGTACGCGACGGTGGTATGTCAACAACAAAAGG
Organism: Operophtera brumata; assembly: GCA_932527175.1. Lineage (NCBI taxonomy): Eukaryota > Metazoa > Arthropoda > Insecta > Lepidoptera > Geometridae > Operophtera > Operophtera brumata. The sequence goes on from OW052225.1 coordinate 38,215,602, forward strand.
GTGAAACGCCTCTCCACGTCTGGTCGTCAGGTGGCGGAATGGAGACGAGGGGATCAAATCGTGCAGCTCCTGAGCACACTCACCGAAATGTATGCGGTAGAAAATACACAAACACGCAACTCTTCGACGATGCTCTAAGCTTTGTAACCTTTTCGCAACCAGTGCCTCGTCATTAATTAGTTTTATGGCACGGCGCTCTATTGAGTCCAAAGCAGCAAGCTGATATTTTGCGGAACCATCCCATAGGTGGCTGCAATATTCCATGCATGACCTCACTTGAGCTTGGTACAGCGTAAGTAACTGCTGGGGCGAGAAGTAGTATCTTACCTTAGACAAAATACCAAGCTTTCTGGCCGCAGATTTTGCCTTAGACTCAATAGAGAGACCGAAGTTGAGGTTGGAAGAAATTTGCATGCCGAGTAATTGGATATGGTCACTGTACGGCACCGATACACCTCGGAATAGTGGGGCAAGATCAACCGAACTCTTTTTTGCCGAAAAAACACACGCCTGGGTTTTGGTTGCATTAAACGAGACCAGATTAGCCTCACCCCAACTAGAAACCGCTCCAAGAGACTCGCTCGTCTGCCTAACCATATCACCCCTCAGGTCTACTAGCTCAGCACCGGACGTTCTTGGACTAGAAAAGTACCTAGCAATAACAGTACTATCATCAGCATACCCGACGATGCCTGGTAAGAGCAGGTCATTGATATGCAGAAGAAATAAAGTTGCAGAGAGTACACTTCCCTGCGGAACGCCAGCATTGATTTCCATGAGGTCAGACGCACTGCCATCAATGACAACACGTATGGATCTATTTTTAAGGAAATCAGCTATCCAGCTGCACAGTTCAGGAGGTAGCCCAAATGTCGGAAGTTTGGAAAGAAGGCTTGCGTGCCAGACCCTGTCGAAAGCTTTGGAAACGTCTAGAGATACAGCAAGGGCTTCTCCACGGCGATCCAATGCCTCACCCCAGTAATGCGTGACGTAAACTAGAAGATCCCCAGTGGACCGGTTTCGGCGAAAGCCATACTGCCGGTCACTGAGGAGATCATTATCTTCTAGATAGTCAAGCAGCCTAGTATTAATGACACGCTCCATAACTTTGCAGAATATGGAGGTGATGGCTATTGGTCTGTAGTTACTGGGGTCGGCTCGACTACCTTTTTTCGGGACTGGCTGCACGTTAGCCTGCTTCCACTCATCAGGCACAATCCCCGACTCAAAAGAGAGACGATAGAGGCGAGTGAGAATGGGTGACAACTCAGGTGCACACTGTTTGAGTACGACGGCAGGAATACCGTCAGGTCCACTGGCTTTGTTAATGTCCAAAGTTCGGAGAATCTTCAATACCTTTATCTGGTGAAAAGCAATTTTTGACATTTGAGAGCCACAGCTAGGTAAAAAAGGTGGTGTTTGGTTTGCCGAATCCAGATGTGAGTTTCCAGCAAACAGAGAGCCGAAGAGATTCGCTTTTTCCTTAGCTGAATGAGCAAGAGACCCGTCAGGTTTCAAAAGTGGAGGCAAAGACGAGCGACAGAAGTTGTTTTCAATTGACTTTGCCAGCGACCAAAACGCCTTGCTGCCCGCTGGGTGCGAAGAGAGCTTGTCTCCAAAATGGCTGATGCGCTCGAAACGGGCTAAACGCAGAGTTCTTTTATAGTGCTTGGTAGCAGCGTTGAACTCTTTCTTTTTTCCACCAATATCATGAGATTTCTGTGCTCTAGCATGAGCCCAAGCCTTGTACTTAGTCTCCACATTTTTCTTAGCATCAGCGCAGCAAGGGGTGTACCAGTGCGATGTTCTATTATCCGAAGATATGTCCGAGTAAGGAATGAAATACTCCATACCTTGACGTACAACCTCTGCAATGGCTTTAGCACAGTAAGTTGGATTAGAAGAAGAGAAGCAAGATTGGCGCCAAGGATAACTCGCAAAGAAGTGCCTCATCTCCTCCCACTTTGCCATTTTAAAACGCCACACTCTTCTACTTTCTTTTTTACTTGTGTCAGGCGGAGAAAAAGTGGACACTGATTTAACAAGGCAGTGATCAGAAGTGCCAAGAGGAGAAACCACAGAGACATGGCACCTGTCGGGATCAGTGGTGAGAACAAGGTCAAGGCAATTAGGCGTGTGGCCAAGCACATCGGGTATCCTCGTTGGTTCGTCAGACATAAGAGTAAGATTATAAGTGTCTGCAAGTTTCTTAGTTTCTCTACCAGCATGGTCGGTCATAACAGAGTGCAACCACTCTTGATGGTGGGCATTAAAGTCACCAACAAGCGTGACTTGTGCACGAGGATAAGTTTGCTGCGCTATATCAATTGAATCACTCAGGTGCTGAAGGAGAAGAGATGTATCCCTATCTCCACTATGGGAACGATAAACACAGGCGTAGAGTAACTGCTCCAAGCCCGTGTCCAACAAAATCCAGAGTACAGAATAGTTAGGATCTTCTAAGCTCCGGAGACGCTTGTAACAGAAATTATTATCAACATACACGCATACCCCTGCATAAGGTTTGAAATGATGCTCTAGAGTGTAGCCGGGGTAGAGCAGGTATGCTGAGTCAGCAGGGGTGTCGATTTTAGTCTCCGTTAAGAAGAGCAAGTGCGGTTTATCAGTCTCAAGGTGGTGGTGGACTGCATCGAGATTTGAGTGCAGGCCTCTGATATTATCGAGGTGCACATTAAGAGAGAGGACGTGCAACTGTTGTTTAAACTTGCTCTTTTTATTTGTAACTTTCATATTTGGGATTTGGGTAAGTATGGTGAGAAAATGTAGACGAGGAGTATGGTACAGGCCCTGCAGACCAGCAACAGATACAGAGCCATAGGGAAACTTGCACGGAGACTGCGGGGACGCCCGAACCCCCCCGAAAGTGGCCATCGGGTCCTCTCGTCCGGTCGCCAAACGGCACGATGGAACACTTCGGGATTTTTCGCGAGGCGGCGGGGCAGCCTTTCACGAGTGGCTAGCTCGCTAATTGGGCCCCCTACAACCTGCGGTCAGCCAACAGAAAACTGTGCTTCGGATCCCGCTAGTCTCCGATACAAGGTGCCCGGCAGAGTAAAAGTCACGAAGTCAAAAACGGTCCACATAACAAACTTACAGCTGTCCACAACTTCCCACCGGCATCTTGTGGCTACTTCAGACATCATGATGGAACACGACGAATCGCTTGGCACCACGGTTTAGTCTGAAGGGTGGTGACAAGCCGCGGCCGAAGCCTACCACCAGATTAGTTGCTCCTTTAGCACCACCCAGGGGACACGTGTAGAATTCAAGGGTAAATCTACGGACGCGAGCAACATGGCCCCCCAAATTGTATTCTGATAAGATAGGCGTTGGCATGGGTTTGCTACTAAGTGATCAGTTAGGGCAAGTTGTCACTAATAATTGCTTTGAAAATGCCCCCATTCATAAGTTTATAGATTGTATAAAGAGCGAAGATCGCTTTGACAACGACACCACTCTGATAGTTCAATTAGGTGAGAGTAGTGGTGTCATGCGACTAGATATAATTAAGCTAGTTGAGACTTTGCTACATAAGCTAGATTCAGGTTTGGGAAAATTAATTTTATGTGCATTCCCGTACTCAAAATCTTTGGAGTTCCAAAGACAATCAAGCAATTTGGAATCTTAATTTAATATTTTATAATTTGACTTGTCGTCATAGAGACGTTTTGTTTTTTGATACTAATAATTTTATTAGTAATTTTATTTTGACCAGAGATACTGTGCTTCTTAGTAGACATAGTAAACTGATAATTGCTAAATTGTTAGCATTTAATATTTTTGATCCCGTTATAAGTACTATAACGCAGTTAATCGACGTGCCTGTAGTTAGTAGTATTACTAATGGGGGCACACAAGCAGGAGGGTCAGCTGACAATATTTGTTTAAACTGACGAGTCCGACAATGAGAAAGCCTGGCACATTACATGTAGTACATCAAAATGTGCAAGGCCTTCCCAGCAAAATATTAGAATTAGAATTATTTTTAAACATGTTTAATATAGATATCATGTGTGTTACTGAACACTGGTTATTACAATTTGATTTACTCCCTTATTATGAGAATTATAATATTGTAAGTTCATTCAAACGCAAGAACGCCATACGTGGCGGTTCCTTAATTGTTGCTCGAAATAATTTAAAATGCAAAGAACGTAAAGATGTTGCAAATCTCACTATTGAGAGGACTATTGAGCTGTCGTGTGTTGAGCTTGAGCGGCATATCATTGTGAGTGTTTACCGTCCCCCTGACGCGGACTTCGCGTTATTTGAATCCACTATGGAAGAAGTACTGCTTAAAACTTTTGGACGTAGTAAAATGTTAATAGTCTGCGGAGATTTCAATATAGATATTCCTGTGAATCCTCTATCTGAGAGAATTCTTAACTTATTTAAATGTTTCAATTTACGTCACCTTTTCGAAGAACCTACAAGGGTGACACTTACATCAGCCACCTGTTTGGATAATATATATTGCAGTAGTGTTCCAATTGATAAAGCAGTAATTAAACATTTCACCTCGGATCATTACGGTCACAGTGCTATATTTACTTGTAATTTGGTAGATGAACCTAAGGAATTCACTTATCGGCCTATCACAGGAAGTCGAATTATGAAGTTTCAGAGCAGTATTGAACTTAAAATACCCCTTTTACCATGCGTAGATGATCCAAATGACCTTTTTACCTCCTTGTCTAATTTGATAAATGAGCAACATACTGAGATATTTCAGTTAAAAACATGTATAGCTAAATCTAATGTCGGGTTAGCTGATTGGGCGACACCCGGTATCTATAGAAGTAGGAATAAATTATATGATCTCTATGCGGCTAGGGAATCAATGTTGCATGACCCAAAGTTTATTTTGTATATAAAGAACTATTCATATACTTTTAAAAAAGTTTGTCGTGCAGCTAAATCATTACATTTGAGAAAAAAAATAGAAAAATCATCGAATAAAATTAAGGCAACTTGGAAATTAATTAATAATGAAACAGGTAAATCTAAGCCACGCAATAAGCAGATCAAATTAAACATAAACAATACAATATTGACAAAAAAGATTGATGTCGCGAATGCCTTTGACAATTTTTTCTCTAATATACCAGTTATTGTAACCCAGTCATTACAATCATCTGCCTCTGGAGCATCTACTTTATTGGAACTAAGTGTTGCTAAATGTGAGATCGCGTTTAGCTTTAGATACGTAAATGCCGATAGTATTGTTAAGACATTTAAGTCACTTAATATAAAAAATACTGAAGATCTTTGGGGAATATCCACAAAGGTGTTAGGTATTATAATTATTGATATTGCTCCATGCTTAGCCTACATTTTTAATAGATGTGTTGACGACGGAATCTTTCCAGATCTTATGAAACATAGTAAATTAATTCCTTTGTTCAAGTCTGGAAATGCAAAAGATCCAGCTAATTATAGGCCGATTTCTATATTGCCCGCGTTAAGTAAAATCTTTGAAAAACTTATTCTTACTCAATTATTGTCACACTTTAACTTCCACAGACTACTTCATAGTCATCAATTTGGATTTACCAAGGGTCGATCAACAGCTGATGCTGGTACCTTGCTTTTGGAACACATATTTCAAGCATGGGAAAACTCGCAAGACGCGATCGGAGTATTCTGCGACCTATCCAAAGCATTCGACTGCGTGAGTCATGCTACTCTAATTTTGAAGTTAAAACATTATGGCATCCAAAATCAGGCAATTAACCTTGTAAATTCTTACTTATCCAATAGAGTACAAAAAGTTGACGTTGGTGGTGAAAGGTCTTCAGGATCGTCTATTGTTATGGGAGTGCCCCAGGGTTCAATACTAGGCCCATTTCTATTTTTAGTATACATTAACGATCTCCCTTTTTATGTAAAAGACATATGTGATATAGTTTTATTTGCTGACGATACGTCTTTAATTTTCAAAGTTGATAGGTCAAAAGCTAATTACGATGATCTAAATAAATCACTATCGCGAGTTCTTGATTGGTTCACAGTAAATAATCTGTTGCTTAATGCTAAAAAAACTAAATGCATTAAATTCACTTTGCCAAATGTAAAACATTACCCAACTAATATTAAAGTAAATGGCGAGACACTCAATCTTGTAAACTCTACTGTTTTCTTAGGACTTAATATTGATGCAAGTTTGCAGTGGGGACCACAAATTGAGGCACTTGCGGGTAGACTTAGTTCCGCTGCATATGCAGTTCGTACGATAAGGCAGCTTACTGATGAAGCTACAGCTAGGCTAGTTTATTTTGGCTACTTCCATAGTGTTATGTCATATGGCATCATTCTGTGGGGGAAAGCAGCAGACATCCAAGCAATATTTGTTTTACAAAAACGGGCAATACGTGCCATTTATAAAATGAAGCCACGTGACTCCTTGAGGGAGCGTTTTAAGGAAATTAACATTCTCACCGTAATATCGCAATACATCTACGAAACCTTACTATATACACATAAACACTTAGATAGATTTATGAAAAAAAGTGACGTGCATTGTTTTAACACGAGAAATAAAAATAAACTGAGTATTCCCAAATTTAGATTAAAAAAAGTAAGTGGGTCTTTTATGGGGAATTCTGTTCGGTTCTATAATAAACTTCCAGAAAGTGCTTCTAAACTTTCGATTCGAAGATTTAAATCTTACATAAAGAATAATTTCATTAAGAAAGCGTATTACACACTACATGACTATGTTAATGATAAAGCCGCGTGGCCTGATGTCGCTCTGCCCCTCGACACCTAATTTGTCAATTTGCAATGTCTGTACCTGCATATAATTTATTACTGATGTGTTATTTATGTGTATATCAAGCGTAGTGTGTGCTGCCTTATGAACTTTTGCTGATTCTCTCTATCATCTTACTTTTGACTGCCTACCTAAGTAAGGCTTTTAATTTGGTTTTCCTTTTTTCCTTGAATCAGCTTCAACTTGTTCTCGAGGCACCACACAGGCGCTCTCCACCTAGTAGTAAGAAGGATCATCAAAAGAAAAACAGACCGTGTTTGTTGCCTGATTCTTCTAGGTCTGGTTGCGTTGGAACAGGAGTAACTGTAAATTTATTTTTTAAGACGATTCAAAATGATCCTTGTGATTTCAATGAATAAAATACTTTTGACTTTGACTTTGACTTTGACTTCCTCGTTCACTCTGCTATAGGTTAGTGACCATCTTGATCCTGTGGCCGATGGGGAAAGATCCGGTGTGTTTCCAAATCAGTAGATTTGTATGGAAATATAGCTTCATACTATAATCAAATTTAGTGGGAAACTGACAAATCACGGGTCTAGATAAAGTCTCTAGATTGTGTCTGCAATATTTCATAGACTTGAATTAATATTGAAAGGCTCGAGTTTAAACACCGCCCAATAAAGTACTAAACGGTTACCAAAATGGATAAATGGTCACCAAATTAATCTATGAAATATTATGAAATAATTCCTTTTTTTCTTATTATTGACTGCCATAAAAATATATGGACGCCTTTGAAATACACTTTATATATTTAACCTAACCTAACAGAATTTGGTGACCGTTAATCCATCGTAATTTGGTGACCATTTATCCATTTTGGTAACCGTTTAGTACTTTTGTAGCGGGTGTTTATTTTATTTGGTGCCTAGGCTTAGGAGTCTTAAAAATATTTTTGGTGACCGTCTAAATTATACCCATATTCAAATAAGGATCAGACTTCGTTTTGTATCGAGCGGGCTAGCGGTACATTTCCCTTAACTTTCTTAGATTTTTTGGTTCTAGCAGAACATGGTCCTAGTCTTTGAATTTTTGGTTCTAGGACCTATGTCATTTTCTTCATGGTTTGATAGCTTGGTGATAGCATGGTTTGGTTCGTTATAATGCGATCTTCCTCTAATATTGTAATGTACTAATATTGTGTGTGCTTTTGAAATAATAAATACTTATTAATGTAATTTATAAAGATTTACCCCCGTATTTATTATCATTTTATAAACCTATTTTAGTTAAAATAGCTTTTGTTTTATTCGCTCTGATGTAAAATGAAAAAGCAGACAATAGTAGTTTATGCAACTGTCATATAAGAAGGGGTATTAAAACACGAGAGTCTGTTTATCGCATGAGGCGAAGCCGAATGCGATAATAGGTCTACTCGAGTGTTTTAATACCTAAGTTATATGCAGTTTCATACACTACTTTATCTTCACTCATAGGAAAATTTTAAATTAAACAAAGAAAAACACGTTCGGCAAAAAAACGTATGGGAAGCGCGGGAAATTAAGTTCAAACTACGCATGCGTACGCCATTTTTTCACAGTTCGAACTGCGCATGCGTGCGCCTTTTTTTTCATATTCAGGCTATAACCATAGACTAGTTTAATGAATTAATAAAAAAAAGATAGCGGTACTATAATGAGTTTTATGATACAGTTTTATGTTTATGCGTCTATAAAGTGCGTCTGTATAGAACCGTCTTTGAATTCGTAATTCGAATTTTTCGATTTGAGTGTAGATAAAAGCTATTTTAGCTATCAAGGGTTTAATATTTGATTATATTGATAAGGGGCAAGTTAATTAGTTTACAATGAAGGCTTTTCCTAGAATTTTACCTGATCTTCTTCGCAGTGACAAAATCAATATTTTTTTCCAGATTCTTTAGTTGGTGTCCATTGCACGCACGGGTTGAATCGAACCGGGTATATGGTGTGCCGGTACATGCGCGACAGACTGGGTATACCTGCGCAGGAAGCTATCACTAGTGAGTATTTTGTGTACAGTTAGGAATATCGTAAAAAAATAAAAAAAACATTAGAAACATGACAAAATTTATATGACAGATCTATCTATCTCTGTTTTTGTGAGGGCCAAATGAAAACCTATCGAAAAAGGACCTCCGAGCTATTTGTATAAAGATAAAAACAACATAATTCACAAAAAAAAAACATTCTAAGGAACAAGGTCCAAGCCTTTATGCACTAGACCTATGAAAGTCTTATTTGCTTGATTGAACCCAGTAATCAATCAATCAGTGAATCTGGAGCGCAAACAAACCAACATAACTTTCAATGTTCTTAACATACTAGTAACAGAAGAGTGTTAGATTAATAAGTTGTTCGATTAATGGGATTACAGTAAAAATGATTGTTTTGTTTCAGAATTCGAAGTGGCTCGTGGTTACAAAATGGAAAGAGAGATCTATATAAATGACTTATTAGGTGCACATGGAACGCCGCTTAGTGTAGGTAAGGAGACTGAAGTAATACCCATTGAAAGAAGACGAAACGATGTTAACTATAGGTCACCACTCGCTTACGATAGAGATAGTCCACCAGTTGATAGTAGTAAACGATTTGGATATGGAAAGCGGCATAATGATATTAAGGAGACTGAAGTAATACCTGTTGAAAGCAGACGAAACGATCTTAATTATAGGTCACCACTCGCTGACGATAGAGTTAGTCCATCAGTCGATAATAGTAAACGATTCGGAAACAACAGATCTTATAATGACAGGCATGGTTACAATCAAAATGTTCTAAGGACTGAAAATAGCAGTGGTAGCAAAAATGACTTTTTTTCGTGCTACACCAATAGGTATAACAATGAAAAGAAATCAGATAGTAGATCAAGAAGGGACAGGGATAGAAGATCAGATGGCTCACCGCTGTCTTGGCGCAAAAAGGAGGAAAGTAGTGGGGATAACAGTTCACGGAGAAGCAGGAATGATGATAAAAGTGGTTATAACAGGAATAGACGCGATGAAAGATCGGGACGTAGTAGGGATGATAAATAATACAATAAATATATAATAACAAGTGTTCATAAACTAAAGGAGGCTGGGCATCTTAAGTTGACAAGCGGCTCTTGGGGAAAAAGTGTGAGCCAAACTGTGTCTGTGTACATTTTTGTTAGTATGTAGTGGAGATTTTTTGGGAAAGAGTTTGTCCTGGGAAGTACTTCCACTATACTACTTCTGCCGCAACGCAGGTAGTGCTCGCATTGCTGTGTTCCGGCTTGAAGGTTATGGGTGCTGGTGAAATTACAGGCATATTAGAATTTTCATCTTTGTCTCGCGATGGCGGGCGCTGTACAATGCGGCATAGAGCGCGTCTTAGGTGAACGCGACCATGAGGTAGTGTATTGTTATGGGCAGAGGTTACCGCCATACATCAGGTGGGCAACCAGATAGTTACGTCATTCAAATCAAATAAAAAAAACGTTATAACACTATTTCGTAATCAGCGCCCCTTCATACATTTCAAACAGATGCAATGCATAAAACATACCAATGAAAAGAGGAAATTTAAATACTTGTGCCAAAAAATATAGTTATTGTTATATATATTTTAATGCTACAGCCGACTGTTAAATCGAATAATAAAATATTATGGGCTTCAAAAGCCCTTTAGAATTAGGTATGTCACATATCTGGCTCCAAATTAGACCAATTCGCCCAGTCTCCTCTGCTAGATATAAATTAATTAGTAGAATTGTTAGAAAATCTTTTAGTATGTCTTATTATAGGTGTCAGTAAGAGTTTTTAACAGTTTATGTTTTTTTTTAGGGATCCAAAATATAAACCTTCGTGATGCTCAATGAGACAACAGTCCCGATGTTTTCTGACATCCCCAGGAAAGTATTTCTTGGTAAACTATCGAGGTATGAGAACCTAATTGTGCGAAATCATTCTTTCCACTTACTCCAAACCTTCCGCTTTTTCCCTTTTTGGTGATTTGTAATTACTATAACAGTTTTCATTCTTATTTTTTGATTATTTTTAATTTTTATTTCTTGGACTGGCTCTTCTATATAAACAACACCACCCACTCCTCGCTACGCAATGGTTAAATGGAAGATGGTCTCGCTCGTGGCGCAAAGTTCAAATTTTATGTTTTTGTTTGCATATTACAACTCAATACAGCGAAAAACTATTTCGCGAAAACTAGTAGACTAACACACATGTTTTAATTGATAGTCTCATAAGTATCAGTTTAGCTACGGGAATCCTAAACAATTTAATACAACTTTCGCTTTCTAAAAAAAAAAAGGGCCACAAGCGAGACTACCTAACTGAAGGAAGCAAGGTGAAGGCTAAGGTGAAGGGAGTTCGAAACAGCATTTTAAAAACCAGTTTCATTTGTTAATTATAGAGATATACATTCTGAAAAAAAAACAGAAGGTCAAGATATTCTGTAAAACTTCAAGGGGTTATTCTGTTTACTTCTGTAAATTTCCACGACTCATATTTTTAAAAACTATAGTAAAATCTGAAATCAGGCACAATCTGTCGTAACCGCAACACGGAAGTTCAAACTGAATTTGTCTTTAAAGCTACGGTATTACAATCGATGTTTCTTTCAAATGCATTGGCTGCTAATACACTCGGCCGCAATAAATTCGGGTCACTAATGAAAACCGATATCACAGAAACTAGGAATGCCAGCTTATTGAAATAAAAACTGTTTCATACACCAGTTATTACTACATAAATACTATTCACAAAAGTTACTGGTAAAAAAGTATTAACAACAAAAAGGTTAAAAAAAAATAAGGAATTTATTGCATCTGTTTTTGTTAATGCATTTCAATTCAATCCCATTTATTTCTCAATAGGCACATATTACATTGCACTTAGAAAATTCATTTACATAAAATTGCATTTTACAGAAGACAAAAAAAACAGGTACAATAATAATCTTATAAGAGAACAAAATAATGTCTGAAACATTATTTAATTTTATTTATGTAGTAATAAATGGTCTATGTAAAACATTTTATATTCAGTTAGCGTTCTTATTTTCAGAGATATTTGGGATTTTGTTAGTGACCCGAATTCATTGTGGCCGAGTGTATATAGAACTCACTTGGCCTTAGTTCTTAAAATGTTGTAATGTACCAAATACGACCACAGGATGGGGATCGAACCGCTACCCGGGGTCGTATTGCGTAGTAGACTGAAGTTCGATTTCAATGTCCAGTTTGCAATTCATTGCGCTGAGTGTTTTAAATATTTCTGCTCTTGAAAAAAAGCTAAAACATGCAGTGCAATGGACAGCAAACTGGTAATCGATATCGATTAGACGATATGACATCGGGTCCGTACGGATATGCGTTATCCTCAATAGGTAACGTAGCGATGGTCATTTTTGGGATATTATAACATTCTTTGTATTTCCCATTAGTGTGGGTTAACACCTTTTTGAATATAATAGCATTAGCGTTTAGCCCGTGGCTTTGCACGCGTGGTTGCGATGAAAGGCACCTGTCCCCCAGCATCTATCCACACACCAAATATCATCAAATTCCGCTCAACCGTTACGGAGATGAGTCTATTATTTATTCTATGGTTGCAGATGTTAGTAAAACATAGCTTATAGTAGGTACTCAAGGATAATGTAGCTTTATATTAGTTAAAGAATTTTCAGAATCCAATGTCATTCATTTGCCTAATCGATGTGTTTGCTGTTCATTGCGCTGCGTGACATCGAAATCGAACTTGAGTATAACACGCAATAAGTAAGCGGGTCAGTAGTTCCGGAGATCCCCTTCATCCAAACTCACGAACTTTTACCTTTTTATAATATTGGCATAGAATAATTTTGCCTATAAGCTTCGACCAAAATAAAATAGTATGGACGGGCCATACAAATACCCATACAAAACGTCCGTGAAAAATAAGTCACAATTACAACACACGCACGTTACGTCTCTTGTTGCCGTCACAAAGACTGACTGGAGCGAAGTGAGTGTGCTCACTCACTTTATAAGCTTCAAAACTATCGTTCCCTAAGGCCCGTCCATACTTTTTTATTTTGGTCGAAGCATATAAGCCTGTGAGCGGCAAATACGCGTATGTTGAGATCTGGCGGGCGTGCCACGTGGCTTGCGTGACAGTAAGTTCTAATCCTTTTGCATTTTTGTGGTACATGCGTCAAGGATCAACATAGCTACTGCTTGAAAAACTCTATTTCTACGTACAGTGATAAAACTTCGATTTTTTATACAGGATTTGCATTATATAATATTTATTTATTAAAAATATATGTGCAATCTTTTGTTGACGATGATGATGAGTAAAAATATAATAAAAAACATAATAATAACCGTCACCTAAATTATTATTGTTTAGTTTTTGCATAATAGTCATAAGTCTGTAATTATGAAAACCATTTAAATAAATACTTATAAAGCAAAGGCCAAACCGACGCGTTCAGCTCGCGTCCGCGGTGGATGGCGTGCACGGTGGCGATCCATTGTTTACCACTGATCGCCACCATGCACGCCACCGAGGACGCGGGCTGATCTCGTCGGTTTGGCCTTAGCTTTCTGGTTTATATGCTTTTTTTTTACTAAATTATTATTCCGTAGTTTTTATTATTGTATTAGCATAATAGTCCTAAGTCTGTAATTATTAATACAATTAAAATAAATACATATAGTGGGCTACATGTTGTTTTTTCTCCTTGTCACTACCCAGACTATGAACACTCACACAACTCCTTTTTGACAGGTTTAATTTTATGAATATCTATATCATTTTTTTGATTGAATGGTATCACATATGAGTCCTCTTGTTTTTATAATAAGATTTTTGAGAACAATTTTTTTTTCAATACAAGCTTTTATAAATGTGATCGTAACCGTGTGCTGATCAAAATAAGCGTAAACACGGCCAGTCTACTATTATCCCTCAAGGAGTTCCGTTGTTCCGTCTCCATCATCAGATCAGCTCAATGTTACCATAATATTGCATTGTCATCGGAACTTGACAGGTATGCAAAATATCATCTCAATCGGTTGAGGATAACTGCTTTAGAATTCAGTTGTAAGATTCCACCCGGACAAATATACATACATTGCAAGTTAAATAAAAGCTTGTAAAATAGATGGAATTTGTCCGTTGTTCAATTTATTCTGGTAAACGGTTCCGGTTAATTTTAAGAAACTTTACATATCACGGTCACAAGTGTTACTTATGTAAGACAAAATAAGTTCAAAAACAAAAACCCGACTACTGAAAATTCACGCTCTAAAAAGTATTAAATAAGAAAATATTTTGATCGCTTTCTACTTTATTGTACTGCTTTTTTATTTTATTGTATATCTTCTATATTTGCAGATCTTGCAAGCATAATATGTCCCGCAGTGGGAATCGATTCCGTACGTCTCGCATCTCAGTCGAATAATCGCCCGCCGCAACATGGAGGTCTTTTTGTAGGAGTAACGTTATTCCATGAGCACAGTTTTTAGGGTTCTGTGCTGCCAACTGGAACCTATTTGTAAGCCTCAGCTCCCTATGGAGGTCTGTGACAGGGTATATTATGTACAGCCAGCGAAAGTAAGCCTATGTAAAATTATTGATAACCTCTGTACCGCGTCAGCGCGTCGGGTGAGTAACTAGTCGGCTGAGATGCGAGAGATTGCGGGTTCGATTCCAGCTGTGGGACAAATGTTTGTATGATCTGCAAATATTTGTTCCGGGTCTGGGTGTTATGGTACCATGATACTCGTGGTTTCTGATACCCACAACACAGGGAATCCTAGTGTGGGATCAGAGGCTTTAGAAAAAGTAACATTATAATAACGAAAACGCTAGTAGAAAAGCCACCAATGTATGAGATTGACGTAAGGTATCGAAGTATCACGTGGTCAATTTTATTGAATTACGAATTAAATAATGGAATCGCTTCGTAGCGAATGCCTCTTGGCTAGGCCGGCAGGACTATGTATGTGACTGTTGGGTGTTATGTTATGTTACTGTCTTCAAAATGTTATTGAGATTTAGATAAGTACTGATGTGAACGCGTCTTATTACGGTGAAATTGGTGAGATCACGTAATAGGGCCCAGCGACGTGCTCGATGCTATCGTTATGAAGATAGGTGCTGCTACAGACGGTCTATTTCTGTCAGATTCGTCATGCACTGCGATTCGTAAATAGAATGGGAATCCCTACATTGGCTGACTTCTTTGTAAGGTTTCCGTACCTCAACAGGAAAAAACGGGAACCTTAAGGCTTAAAGGAATAATAAAAGCGAGCTGAGTTATACATAAGCTTATAAGTCAAGAAAGTCAAGCCTTAATGTATAACAATGCATTACTCTGTGGCGCGGCGAACGCAGGTTCGCCTGCGACGCAGGAGGTTGCGGTTTCGATTCCCGCCTCGGAACAAATATTTGTGCGATTTGCAGATATTTGTTCAGGGTGTTCTGGGTATTTTATATGCATAATACAAAATATCTATCTATGTAATATATTGTATTAAGTATATCAGTTATCTAGTACCCATAACACAAGCTCTGCTTAGCTAAGGGCTAGATAATGTTGTGTGAACTGTCCAGCATTATTTATTTATTGTTTATTTATTACCTCATAGGTCCCGTCCACCTAGGACGCGCTCTGTGGGGCAATGACTTGTGCTCGCCACCTTGAGACTAAAAATGAACACGCTCATGTGCCTGTAATTTCACCTGCAACACACCAATGCAAGCCCTTCTGCTTTGGTTGAACTTCCCCGGACGAACTTTCACAAAAAGCTTCTAATTGCTTGGATTACTCAAGTCATCATCAGCATGGTAGGTTCTGCTAAAGTCCATCTTCCATCAAGCAGAGTAAAGGTTCTTGATCGGCGAACGAGAACAAGACGATTTGACATACTAAGAAGTCGACTCCACTGCTGGTTGTGACGATGATGGTGAAGCAGAAAGAAAGTTTAGGTTTGAAGGACTGAAATCAGAATAGCAAATAAACTACTTAATAGGTAAGAGTATCTAGAGCCTAGTGTTTCCCATATTTCTCTATGCTGCAGAAATATGGACTCTTCTGTATAGCGAAGAAAATTGGAGCTGAATGCTTCGGGTTTCGTGGACTGAGTTTTGTACCAATAAGTCCATAACTGTAAGAACTCTGCATCAAGCAGCGACTATCAACTACTGTGCAATCTCGCTTCCTCATGTTCTTCAGACACGTATCACGACGCGGAGAGGTTGCCATTGAACGACTTGTACAGGGAAGAGTTGAGGGCACACGAGCATGGGGCAGATCGCCCATGGGACTGGCCAAATCGAGACAGCTTTGGACGGGCCACTGCATGAATGCATCAGGAAAGCCGCGGTGCGGGATGAGTTGCGAAGGATTGTAAGCGAACCACAGACCCCTGAAGTGACGACCACGACCACTCTTCCAAGAGTAACGACGAAGAAGAAGTGTATCTAATGATTAACACAATATGTAGGATGACTTGCTAATGAAGCTTTGAAACTTTACGGGACTACCAAATACTGGACCCGTGTGGTGGAAACATAAGCTTGATACAATTTTAATCTGAATAGGTAGTTAAGTAGAGGTTGACCTTTTGAACCAAAAAGAAAGTGCGTTTGATAGCATCATGGCGGTTTATTAAAATAAAACATCGTTATTGTTAATTTTCTACGCAGTAAAGTTTTCCAGTCCACCTGTTCAGATGCCCTTAAGATTACTTACGAAATAGCTCGTGGAAGAATTTAAGAATGAACAAACAGCAGAAAATTGAAATAATTGTACCAGAATTTTATGGCTCTTTAGTGAGATGTATCTCGGAATAAGACGTGACGGTAGCTGATTCCGAGAGGAACATTTTTGAAAAACTGGTTGCAAGTAGATTTAAAAATAAATTAAATTTTCCTTGAAAACTGGTAACAACTAGTAATACAAATTACTACAACCTCGTTCGTATATGTTCACAGTCCAAAACCGTTTCCCATACAAAATTTGAGGAACCAAATGTCGGTGATGGAATAGATATAAATAATTTAATTTATATTATAAATAAATATTTTTAATTTGAATTTTGAATATGAATAAATATTGTATTCATTATTTAATTTTTTATAATGTTTTATTTTAAGTTCAACTTAATTCACTTATATTTTTTAATTTTGTGTATACCTACTTGTTTTAGATAGGTAGGTAGATAGTTAGAAAAATAGAAAATACTTTAATGCACACCATAATACAAAACAATTTACAAATAATAAAACTAAAACTAACTTATGTTGTACAATGGACGGTCTTAGTTGTTTTGGTATTTTAGCTATGTTATTCTTTCTGAAAACAATAATAAATAATTATAAAATAGCAATTCCAAGTAGTATTAAAAAAAAATGTAATGCTTATAGTATTCATACATTTTCATGAAGGGCCTGTTTTCTCAGAATCAAGCGCCCCGACCGCAAGTGCATGTGCCACAAGAATTAGCTAGATTACAATGAGATTGGGCAGTGCATGTTTTCCGCGTGACAAATTACTTATGGGTCTAATGGACCCCCCGAACAGTAGACGAACTCGTGGCAGACCCAGAAGGAGATGAATGACGGGTTAAACAAGCCTCTTACGAGAAGGATTGGGCGATTCACGCGCAAGGCAGAGATACGTGGAAAAAGGGTAGGGAGGCCTTACCTTAGCTGCCTTAGCCCTGCAGCGGGACGACGTAGGCTAATAACAAAGGGCATTCATTCGAACTCTATGAAATATGAAATAAAATATGAAATATTTATTGATTGTGAAACTAGGTATGAAATAGTGTTTTAAAGTCATGCCAAGGGTCCTCTACTTCCTATCATAATAAGGTGTACAAAATATTAAATGGGTGACCAATGGTGGTTAACATCATACAAATACAAATAGGTATTTTATTTCATTAAACTTAATCTAGGATACAATAAAATTATTGGGAACCCTGTTTTAAGTAAGAAAAATACCTGTGTTAGACAGTCTCATTATGGGTGGTTCATTGTGCGTGAGAGTTTTCTCACTAGGTAGTTAGCCTAACTCCGTCCAGAAGCACAGCAGTTTCCTGGGGTCTTCGCAGGCTTGGCGGAGTGACCTCGGGTTGTTGAGGATTTGTTCACGTTGAGTTGCTACTCTCAAACATTCCAGGACTACGTGGGCAGCTGATTAGGCTTCATTTTTTATATTTGTTACACCTCATATCTCCGAACCGATCTGTTTTTTTTAGTTGACTTAATATACTACCAGATTGGTCCCATTTTCATCAAAATCTGGTTCTGATGATAGGATCAATGAGGAATTGAGCGAACTCCTCAAATATTATAGGCACACTAAAGCGATTTCGGTATTTTCAGCAACAAATCAAGCATGTGCATTCAGAAAGTGCCATTTGGTGAAGTGGAACTGATGAAGAAGAGCAGAGATGGCAAAATCTTGTATTGGGGATAAAGAACTAGCTTCGAAGTCGTTTTTTTTTCGAAAATTATTATTACGTATGTAGTTTTTTTACCACTAGTGATTAAATTTTATCTATTCTATCGGCGACATTGGTTCCTCAAAGGTTGTACCTACATTTAGTAAACGGTTGTGGACCTAACACGTTGAAAGAAAAATAGCATAACTACCTACAGTAATGATATTCATGTGAACATGAGTTATGTTCAGTTGCAATATTTGCAGCGTTCGTCGATGTATTTTGAGTACGAAGCTCCTGGTATCGTATGTAATGTAGTCAGCGAGCCTCTACGGACTTTGCAACTTCGTCTACGATTTGCGGGTTAGAGAATATTTACGAGATTGGTTTGTGCGAACTAGTTCTTAAGGAACTAAGTTATTTCTTAAGGTTATCATATAGAGTAGGTCCTGATGGATACCTTGGCTATGACCCTGTGTTCTTTGATTAAACGGTTTGATCCCTTAAAATTTTCAGGCAACTTTCAAATTCCTGATAGGATCTATCAGGAGTTATAGATGAGAACAGCCGATTATAGTCTAATTTTCACTAGGAACGGGATATTTACCATGATTTTTGAGTTTGCAATATTACAAATATAGTCTATATATTAAAGTATATATAAGTCCATATAGTCTGATTATAGTCTATTCCTAAATACAGACCGTTTGTAATTCTGAGCTGGCTTTTCTGATTCTTATTCCTGACAATAAATTCAATAAAATCAAGAAATGTACAAAACTCACAAAATTATAAGTATAACGGATCTATCTGGAAAAGGGATCAAACGAAATCTTTCACAATAAAGCTCTACTACTACTACTACTTGTTATAAGCAGACTTGAAGCTTAGATCTACGCAGCACCAAGGAAGGAGTTGGTGATAAATCATTGATAACAGGCACGGAAAACAAGCTGCGGCTCGACAAGGCCAGATCCCAGCTCTATTGGGCCAAGTTGGGTGATTAATCGGGAGTTCTGTACGCCCTTTATTTATTTGCTGCCGATACATTCTCGCTTTCTCGCCGCGTCGCGTTTATTACTCTATTGTTTGCCCTCCGGCGTACGCTGCCGGAGTAATTTACTTGTAACCACTATGTATGTGACTATACGTTTCTAGCAGTTGTGTCATAATGAACAGCGATATAAGCCGCGACGTTTGGTTTTATACGGCCGCGACTGAACTGTTGACAACTCTGAGATAAATAAGATAAATGAGATAGTAAGGTGAGTGAGCATTTACTGAACATCGAGCCACTCTATAGCTGGTAACTGACCAACATTACGAGGTGTAATGTAACATTCGCATCGAACATGTTACGCATTGAGCATGTTCGCTGTGTTCTAAAAATCGGCGTAACATGCTCGTCAAATCGGCCGAGGTTGAGTTGGGATCTTTGATTCTACAAAATTATTGTTTAATCCTGGGCTGGGTTCCACAACACTAGTTATTCTCTGTATTTTTCTATAAAATACAGAGTTTTTTATTGGTCCCACTACATGTTTAAGAAATAAATGAAATAATAAGAGAGGAACGACGTGTGAACAAGTGCGACGCACCGCGTGCGTTCGGGACGACTTGTTACAGCGTACTGACTGAACCATAGACTTAGAATTTTCGCTACGCTTTCTAGATCTATGCACTGAACCGCGTAACAGTCAAAGGATTCGCCAAAAAACCAGCAGCCGGGTGGAGCACGTCAAGCGACCAACGAGCGGCTCGTTGCTCGCTGGTTTCCCCGTAACACTACGTACTGACTGCATTAACGCTCGCTGTGTAACATTTTACATTACACCTCGTAATATTGGTCAGTAACCAGCTTAATGTGTCACCCTTTCACGAAACGAACATTTGGACGCTTTGTTACAACTTGATTTTACAAACCAAAGAGCGAATTTGCGTAACATTTCATCGAGCAAAGACAACGTGCTAGGCGGTATGAGGTGCGCGAGCGAGACGCAAAATAGAAATGAATGTTACAGCATAGTTACAGGTAAATGTTCTCTCGCCTTGAGCATTACGCCGAACACAGCGTCGAGCATTTGCAGGAACGTTACATTACATGGAAATGCTCGTGAAAAAGCTCTAGTGTATACTCACATTTTTACATCACCATACTTGTTGACCGAGCGAGCGAAGCGTCCTTGCAACAACTGGCAAAATTAGCTTTTATCTGTCCGGATGTATGTATGTTGGTAATCGCGTGCAGGTCGTATTTTACAACTAATCTTCACGAAACTTGATATACGAGTTGTGGTCGGCGATTTTCGAGGATTTTGGAGGGAATCCCCAAAAAGGGGAAAAGTTTGCTGCAGCGCCATTTACCGGCCGATTATGATAATATTTGGCAGAAACATTCGATAGTCAATTCTAAACTAGAATTAGCAAAGATGGTCAAGAGGTTGTATAGATACCTATAGGTATAGGAACCTACAGGCTGAGTTTTTTTCTGAGCCTCTTATATAGTCGCAGTCTGAAACCGTGAGAGTTATCGAAAAGTGATGTTCGGAGTAACAGCAGGCTTGATTATGAAAGTTTTTTTTTTTATTAGTTTTTTCTGAAAAAAAAAACCGTTTTAGGTTTCTTTGTTGATCATTATGGATCGACATGAGACATGGTTTTACAAGTTTGCATTTATTTTTGCATAAAGCCGGGCACTTCCTTACCTTAGCGGTCCTCGTCGCAGAAGAAAATAAAAGAATTGAAACACTTGTACATGAAAGGAGCGTTTGCGAGGAGCACTAAATCCTTTCACCACACTGGCATTGGCACTAGGCCCTTCTCCATCATACTTCAAGCTGGTTTCTGACCTAACGCAGAGTGACCAGGAAAGAACTGGCGACACGAATTATGAGTACGAGGAAAATGTAAATTGAGATCGCGATAAGATCATTTCCATAGAACTCATTAACTGAAGAGCCGATACAAACATCACTTCAAGCATGTTCATAGAAGGTGGTGACGGCGCGATACTTCTCAAGCACACAACTTATGTAAACTCCATACAAAACTTAAAGCATTACGTATTTATAGTATTTATTCAAATGCTTGCAAATATATCAAAGGGATCCTAATTTTATTACTGAAGATGGTTGGTATATACAACCTATTTGGAATTAGAAGCCCAATTATCTTAATTAGGTACTTCATCATCATCATCAGCCTATACCAGTCCACTGCTGGACATAGGCCTCTCCCAATGCGCGCCATTTAGACCGATTTCCAGCTCTTCCCATTCACTTTCTACCAGCCGCCTTACGCAGATCGTCGCTCCACCTAGCCAGGGGGCGCCCCACACTACGTTTATCTTGACGTGGTCTCCACTCTAGAACACGGTTACCCCAGCGGTTGTCGGTTCTTCGGCGTATATGCCCAGCCCATTGCCATTTCAGCTTGCTTATTCATTGAGCTACGTCGATGACCTTAGTTCTCTGTTGGATAACTTCGTTGCGGATTTTATCCCTTAGAGAAACTCCGAGCTATGTACGCTGACCTACCTTGAACTGAAATTTCAATTCTGATTTTTTGGAATTATTTTATAACTTGCTGGATGCTGGGTGTAATCCCTTAGATAGCTTATACGAAATCCTCTAGAGGAGACGGAGAGGCCCATTTTAATCTTGAAACGCCACGGCATTATGGAATATCTACAAAAAATATACGCCTAGTTTTATTATAAATTTAAAATAAAATTGGGCCCGTCCGGGATTTGAACCCGGGACCTCTCACACCCAAAGCGAGAATCATACCACTAGACCAACGAGCCACTTGAAATACAGACTAAAGTTATAGTTTTCAGAAAATCTAAGCAAGGTTTTCAGTTAAGCCTTTCTTGACACAGGTGAAAAAATAATATTTCAGTTTGTTGAGAGTTAGAACTTTAGGTTGCATGCTTTGTCTTGCTTTGGATAGAGGTCCCAGGTTCAAATCCTGAATGACCTCTTTCATTTTGTTTTTATATACAAATCTTGCTAAGTATATAATGTTTTTGTACTTAGATATTTCTTATGTCAGGCCACCTGTCGGGGTGACTCCGGCCTAATAAAGACCCCTCTTTTTCCTCCCATGGATGTCCTAAAAGCTAATTAATTACACCAGGTGATGTCCACCAGCTTCCACTTGAGTAATCTACACCAATACTGTGATCACCAATCCGTCTTCCAAGAGTGGTGATTATGGCAAAACCCCCCATTGTATTCTACGGGAAGGCCATCCTTACCTCATTAGTATACCCTCTATTCGTACTAAACGTTCCACCTTTAAAATGCAAACTGCTAAGGAATCGAATACACTACCATCGTCTGTCTTTCCTGAAAACTATAATCTGGGTCTCTTCAAGGCTAGAGTGAATAGGTGCCTTCTAGACCTTTGTGCTCCACCTTCGGCCAAATCGTCACTTACCAACAGGTGAGATCGTGGTCAAAGAAAGGTCTAACAAAGTAAAAAAAAAAAAATGGTTCCACAATTGATGGAGATATCGGTAAACATACATAAAAAATACATACAGACGAACATAGAACCACCTTCTTTTCCGAAGTAGGTTAAAAAGGCAGTGACACCGGGCCGACCGCTAGAGTAATTATATATTTTCGAAGTTTAAATTTTTTATATTCATATGTATTAAAAATAATACTTGGATCTTTATATTTTTTTTCTAGAATAATAAATAGGTAATAATACTCACTATAGGTAGGTACGTAACACTCGGTTTCACAAAAATTGCGGGACTTTTAACGCATAAGACATCGTATGCATACAATTTTTTTGTTATAGGACATAATTTACTTTTTTGTTTTTTCTTATTATATACTAAATAAGTAAGACCTATCCATAAATACCCCACACGTATAGGTTTGATGTTTTTTTTAATAAATAAAAAATAAGTAATGCTGGACAGTCCACACAACATTCTCTAGCCCCAAGCTAAGCAGAGCTTGTGTTATAGGTACTAGATAACTGATATACTTAATACAATATATTACATAGTTTTTTTTTTTATTATATATAGAAAATACCCGACGAGGATTTCGACATAGATCTATTTAGGCTGGCTTCGTTACTATGAAAATGCATATCTGTCGTGTTATTAGATTATTAAGGAATGTGTTATTACTGGAGGAAAGCGTTAGCTGAGTCAGTCGTGGGAAGCAATGGCGGCGATGAGCTCACCCCTTGTCACGTCTATATTCCCACGATGGTGCAACCCACAGTGAAAAGAGGCCCATTGAGGCTCTGCCTATTTCGATGAAAAAGGCGTTTTTTGATGTACTTTATAATAATACACATTATTATAAAGTACATCAAAAAAACATAAATTGCACTGTGCAAGTATGTGCAAAATTTGATCGAATATTATGTGATTTTTCTAGTGATCAATCTACACGTTACGTTCTTCCATCATCGTCTGACTTGGAAGCCTGGCAGTAATTTAATTTCGAAGCATTTCAATTTCTCACGTGTCGGTCGACTCGTCAGTAGAGCTTTATCTTTCGAAAGGACGTAAATTAGCGTCGCTTTGTCAGCTCCCAATAAAACTAAACATCTTAATTGTTATCTCATATTTTTGTTTAGATCTTTACTACCTGGCTTCCGTCAGAGGTCCTACGGCTGAAGGCTGTGAGTGACGTGGACGACTATTTAATTTATGTCCATTGCTTAGAAGCGTTTCATTTTAATGTGCTCGTTAGTTACCGTGACAGCTGGTGACGCTTGGGGCGCCATTCTGATTCTTATCTGCGCCGGTGCTTTCAGTAGGTCAGTTCGGTTTTGATTATTTGGAATCGATACCTATTTTTGTGCAATAATCTTGTTAGTGTTATTGGATAATGAATTATGAGATTAGCCACATCTATCCATAGTAGCACATAGCTTTAAGGTGTGGTATGACGCAATTCCTAACCTTAGATTTGATTTTTAACAGACTAAATCAAGTCATCATCATCACCTCAGCCCGGTATCACATACTGCTGGGGATAGGCCTCCTTTCTCTTTTGCCAGCCTCCTCTGTCCTGTGCATCTCTTAACCAGGTATTTCCCGCAACGGATACGATGTCGTCGTATCCCGCTTTCAGAAGAACCGGATTTCTTCGGCCCGACTTCGGCCACCACTCCGTTGAGGCTTTACTCCACCGGCCGTCGCCACGTCTGGCCAGGTGTCCTGCCCAGCTCCACTTGAGGTTTATCGCTCTGTCTCCGACGTCATCTCGACCAAATCTGCCGACTGAATTCTCATTCAAGAGTGGTTGGCCAACCCTTGCGTTGAAATCTCCCATTATGGTGGAGAAATTACAAGGTGTATCAGCAAGGGCCTTTTCTATATCTTCATATATGGCCTCTATTTCATCCTCTGTGCTTTTTGACGTGGGGGCATAAATTTGGATGACTTTTAAAGATTATCGTTCGTTCAATTTTATATTAACGAAACATACGCGGGTTGGAATTCCCTTAATATTTTGAACCATTGTAGCCATCGTCTTGTTAATTAGGAAGCCAACGCCTCCATAGGAAGTGTCTTCGTGGTCTCTGAAGAAGAAAAGGTGGCCAGATGTTAATCGTAATAGATCCTCACCTTTACGGAGAACCTCTGAGAGGCCTATTAGATCCCACTTTATTGAATCCGTTTCAAATAAGAATTCCGAAAATCGTTCGTCCGTTCTTAGCGGCCTGGCGTTGTAACACGCCAGGGTCAGGGCCGTTGTGTTTTGGCAGCTATTTTGTAACTTCCAGCGATTCTTAGCACCCTCTGCCGCTGGAACCATGACCACTGCCAGAGTCAGCGGGGCTGCTGGGGACTGAGGGCCGAGGCTTTTTGGCATTTATCATGAAAGGGGTTTGGCCGTAAACACTACGCTGGCCAGTGCGTCTTAGCGAGTTGTCGTCAGAGCCTCGTTCGTTGGTCGGCAGGGTGCACCACGGGCCGGAGAGGTTGACTTGGGCGGCTGGATGTTATGCCACCCCTTACATTTTAACTTAAATAACATTATACGTACACAAATCTAACAAGATTAAAGATTATGAGAAGATGAAACGAAGATAATTCCAAACTTAAATAACATTTATACGTACACAAAGCTAACAAGATTAAAGATTATGAGAAGTTGAAACGAAGATAATTCCTAACTTAAATAACATTTACACGTACACAAAGCTAACAAGATTTAAGATTATGAGAAGATGAAACGAAGATAGTTTCTAACTTAAATAACATTTATACGTACACAAAGCTAACAAGATTGAAGATTATGAGAAGATGAAACGAAGATAATTCCTGACTTAAATATAAATAACATTTATACGTACCCAAAGCTAACAAGATTAAATATTATGAGAAGATGAAACGAAGATAGTTCCTAACTTTAATAACATTTACACGTACACAAAGCTAACAAGATTAAAGATTATGAGAAGATGAAACGAAGATAGTTCCTAACTTAAATAACATTTATACGTACACAAAGCTAACAAGATTAAAGATTATGAGAAGATGAAACGAAGATAATTCCTAACTTAAATAACATTTATACGTACACAAAGCTAACAAGATTAAAGATTATGAGAAGATGTAACGAAGATAATTCCTAACTTAAATAACATTTACACGTACACGAAACCAAAAAAAAAAAAAAAAAAATTGACAATAATAATGTTTTTTTTTGTTGCTAGTAAAGTTGCTCTGGACATTAAGGTCTGGTCGAAGCGGCGTGAAGTGAACTGCCAGGCCCTTGCAGGTGGGTCACGGCCGCGATGGTGATGATGGTGGTGTCTGCGTGGAGCACCCAAATTGCTTTTGTGGACGGCTTTGGGGCTTGCATCATTCACCACTACATCAAAGCGGTCCCTGCGGTCTAGGTCTACCGCATGCATCTCTTTCACCCCGCCAGCGGCTTCATGCAACGCCTCCCAGTTTTGATGGTAGTAGCGGGTCAGTCCGCTGCGGGATTCATACGACGAAGATGGACCCGAATCCCCCGTGTTGTGCGATCGCAAGTGGCCATGGAATTGCTAGCTGCTGCTATGCTTCTTGCTCCTGATGAGTATAACGATGGTAGTGATAATTGCGACGAGCAACGTCAAGGCTCCGAAGGCCGCGATCGCGACCATGGTGCCCAGGATCATGCGCGCGCCGGTCGGGTCACGGCACTCTCCGTCAACCGCTGTCGGCACGTTCACGCGCGGGGTCTGCTCCCTAGTACATGGATTGAGTGCTAAAATAGCCACTCATTTTATAGAGTGTTCCTTCTTACTTCTATCCTCGAAGATAGCTTGCTACCCTATCTTAGAGAGAAACAAATATGTATATTGTCACACGACAGTCGTTTTTCCTTTCCGTACCACTGAATATTGGCACCATGAATGTACATCTTCCTAGATTGGTACCATGAATGTAGTAGTAATTGGTACCAAGTGTGACATTTGGTCTGGTACAAGCTACACAAATAAGAATAGATAGATATAATTATATCTATCTGTTCTTATTTGTGTAGCTTGATGATGGATCGATCTAGATTATGCTTGTCTCATTCCAACACATGAAAACATTCATATAAAAGAATGAGACTGGTATAATCGAATCCGGATTGTTTATAGCCTTATTTCCATGTAGGGTAAATCTTCCGAGTCTGCTCCGCTCGGATGTTGTTCCCGCTGCCGATGATCTGATTTTCCCTCGGATGACTCGCCACTATGATATGAGGTACGTGACTGGTGGAGGAGTCTTGGCTGTCATGAACCGTGACTTTACTCTCCGGGGGCTGTTCGTACGCCCTCGTGGTCCATCTCTCTGTGGTAGATTTGAGTCTTGGCCGATGCGGGAGTTGCGCGATGAACGGAACTCGACTTTTAGCGGGGTAGAAATCAAGTAAGTACAATACTCATATTAAAAATATGCATGGATACTATTATAATTCCGAGGGATCACTGTACCAGAATAAAGATAGTATTTTTTAGATAGAAAAAAAAATACGGCTATTTTTTGCATAGATTCAATTGTTTATTAAAATTTATTGGTTGATTATTGGTTAAAAAATAAGATTAATAAAATCAATACGACAAAGCCGAGAGTTTACTGTACAGTCTTTGTAAAATTATCTATATTTTACGAGATATTAAATAAATAAATAAATAATGCTGGACAGTCCACACAACAATATCTAGCCTCAAGCTAAGGTGAGTTTGTGTTATGGGTACTAGATAACTGATATACTTAATACAATACATTAAAAATTGTTATTATTATAATTTATTAATATAATATTGGGGGGGGGGGGGGGGGGGGGGTTACTACCGCTAGGGTGCTTAAGCCCTCTGAATACAACTCCTTTTTTAGATATGTTATCAAACTCCATAGAGGGAGACACACTTTGGGATAGACAAGAAAAAAACCATCTCGACTTTACGTGTAGGAGAGGTACCCTATTGTTTTTCCAAGATTTTATTTTACCGCTTTTTCGGCGTGATTAGCATGCCAAATAACAGCTTTCTAGTATTAAACGTCTCCGAGCTACGCCACGGACACACAGACAGACGGACATGGCGAAGCTATAAGGGTTCCTTGTGTTGTTGACTAAGGAACCCTAGAAAAGATATATTTTTGCAACATAGAGGCCCCACTGCGGCTCAAGTCAAGCATGTGCATTCATAAAGTATCATTTGGTGAAGTGAAACTGATAAAGAAGACCATAAATGGCCATTTGAACTCCTCAATGACTAAGTATTGAGAATTGCGTATGTCTATGTATATATGTGTATGTATGTTTTATGTATAATTCGGCCGCTAAGGTCCCTAACTTATCTACATACGCCAAGGAGCCACATAAAAGGAAGATATAATTTCATTATCAGAGGCTATGAGATTAAACGTTAGAACGTTAAAACATAACGAAGATAACTACGAAGTGGGTTCCGAACGCGCGGCGGCCACGTGGTATACCCAAACGGCGATGGCGGGATGAGCTTGACAACAAGGACTGGCCACAAATAGCTCAGGATATAAATGATTGGAACGAGGGAATGGAGGCCTTTGCCCTGCAGTGGGAAACTTCCGGCTTATAAATAAAGTATAAATAGGCTATGGAAACATCTGGTTCACTATCACAACGATTTTCCTCCCTCCTGCACCACACGCAAAATATCTCGATAATGTTATCTCTCAAAGCGATTGGAACCACTTTACCGCGAGCTTCAATAAACAAGTTAGCTCAATAGCTCCTATAATTAAAGTAGCTGGAACAATATATAGGGGCATTACTCTTGCGATCCTATTATCCGATCGATAATTCAATCTGGGGCGATATTGTCTGCGCCTCGGGGCCGTGCCGCTTCTGTGGTGGCATAGAGTGTACAGACGTTGCTAATGGTGACTTAGTATGGCTATGTGCCTACATATACCTACTTCTAAGAGTGAATTATGTTACCTTATCTTAGAAGAAATAATGTTAGACAGATTATGTTGAATGTGTGTACTATTATAATCATAATCATAAATCATTTATTGCTTATGAATCTAGGTAAAATACAATTGCATTAGATGTTAGGTTGTTATTAGGTATAGGTATCGCTAGATTCTGCTTTTCAGCGTAAAAACATTAGACAGGTTGATTGGCAAATTTATAAAACAGATCGGCAAGTTTATAATTAAGAAGAGCATGCACGAATTTAAAAAATTTAACAAGCTACTCTGTGTCCTACTTACTTAAGATAATACAAACATGTCAACAATTAAAATAACTATTTAAAAAAAAAAACATATGAGGCGAGGATGGCGAGCTCACGCACTGATATACCGTGTTATTAGCGGTTCAGAGCGGGCTCAACTTGAGCAACACATCTGCGAGCTGAGCGGATCTTTAACCATATTTACTTGAGAAGTATCCTGAAGGTATCCTGCAAGTCTCGGAGACTAGTCGCCGCCAAGTACCTCACATACATTTGAATGCAGGCTCGCACACTAGCTTGCATTCAGGATACTTGAATCGCCTGTGCGTATCGTAATGGGAGAAGGGCTTTACTGTCACTCACTCATCTTACCTTGTTGTATTCTTCAGGGGTCAGAATGCTTGGAAAATATCTCAGACTTCTGCAGTAGGTATAGTCAATAATAATCAAAAATTAACCGGACTTGTTGGTAAGATTCGTTGGTATAAGATTTGTCCTGGCTGCTTATTATGGAATGCGTTATTACTGGAAGAAAGCGTTAGCTGAGTCAGTCGTGGGATCAATGGCGGCGATGAGCACACCACTTTTCACGTCTATATTCCACGATGGTGTGACCCACGGTGAAAAGAGGCCGATTGAGGTGTCTATGTATGTATATGTATATGATTGTCAGTGTGCTATTTCATAAGATAAGCATTACTATCTATGGCCGAGGAGAAGATGGAACGATGACGTGGTAGAGGTTGCAGGGGGGACCTGGACTCGACTCGCTCAGGAACGTAACAGTTGGAATTGCATGGAGGAGGCCTACACTCATTTTTGGGTGCTCAAGATATTATTATAATATATATATTATAATAAGTATACCTGGACAATAATATTATAATAAGTATAGGTAATAAAATAATAATAATTTATATACTTAAGAATGTAATAGTGTAATTACAGGCACATGAGACTTCATCTTTATGTCTCAGGGTGGCGGGCGCAGTGCAATGCCACATAGGGTGCGTCCTAGCTGGACGTGACCTATGAGGTAATGTACTGTTTATAGGCAGAGGTTACCGCTTAACATCAGGTGGGCCATCTGCATGTTCCGTCAATCAAGTAGTATAAAAAAAAGATGATATTTTACGTAAATAATTGTGTTATATTTTTATTTATTTTTATTATGTATGGCTAGGCTAGATTAGGCTATCAGAGATGTACCTTCTTCACACGCAGCACAAGATGGATCATCTTTGTCCAATAAAGCTATTAATACACAGGATCGGTGAAATGTATCAACGGATTAAATATCTGAAGACAATTAAAGGATGCCTTCGGATACGAATGCGAGACTGGGTCATATTTTAATTATAACCTATTTATTAAACCTACGATTAAATTACATTTCTATTGATATATTAAACGTAATTGTAGGATAGGTTTTAGAAAGTAAACTCTTTGTAGGAATGAGATTAAATAGTGGCTGATAAAAATACTATTCTCACCAAATGACATGAGTAAATAATTCCATGTAAAAAAGGGGAAAGTAATATTAACCAAGACACAAGTTTTCTTAATTTGGTTGGTAGTGCTAGTTAATACTGTGATGTAACTATGAAGCGTATAACGGAGTGCCTGGGGGCAGCCTTGCCACGGCGTTCTGTTGATATTTAATATCGGGTTTACTGGATGGGATAGGGGACTCGCTGAAATGATACTCTCAGTCTAACATAAGTTAAGGTTTATTTGCTTACTGAATACTATACAATGCAATCTCCTTTGATATCCTAGGGAGTAAAGTCACACTCTTACAGACTACTTAATCTACGGCTTACTCGGTACCGCGGACTTGGGTGCGCGGGCTACCCAGAGACCAACGGTCTGTGACGGGGAAGGTAAGTTACTCCCAACCTGTGTTTGAGGTTGGACGTAACCCCCTTCGGGTTAGTAATCTAGCTACCTAGCAGGCCCGCGACCTCTTGGTTTAGCCAATCGGTGCGGGACGCTGCAATGGAGACTGTGAGAACTACTGCGGAGAACACTCTCCACGATCAGGTCCAAACCATGGGACCGCGGAGAATGAACTCGGACGAACGACCCCACGAGTAGGAACACGGTGATCCCACCCGCCGGATCGTCCAAACTATCAGCCAGGGAAACACGACCAGGGTAACCATGAGGCCGCGTCTCCCCTTGCCCTAATACCCTAACCAGATATCCAGCGACCCGGTAAACCAGGCCGCGAATACCCGGGATGAGGGGCAGTGACACCGCGTGGGGTCGCTCGGTTCGCTCTCAAGATTCTCCGCACGACCAGGGTAACCATGAGGCCGCGCCAGAGAACCTCTCAGCTTCGGAGCTAGCCCGCGAGTGCCCAGAGCTACTGACTGCGATGCCTTATATCCTAACGCCCGGCGCGGTAGTGTGTGTGCGCGTCTGGATGCGCGCGGAGGCGGGGCCACGCTGCGTCGATGTCCATGTGTGTGTTAGTCGCTCGGTGGCTGTCGTCGGGTCCGGACGTCAGCGGGGCTCGTTACACTCCTCCCCCCTCTGAAGACTTTTACCTGTAAAAGTCGCCGGTTTAGTACTGCTTGTGGTATCACAAATAAAATTACTACTAATTAATAACACGGATGATTTTTGTTTTATTATTTTATACGGTCCTGAATCCGTATCTCTGAATCGCTTTTCTGGACGAATCTGAATCGGTACTGGTCGGTTTGGTGTTAATTTCGCACATAAATTCTTGCTGTCGGATAGTGGAAAGTCCCTTTTAAGCACCAGATTGCTTATCTTTGGTTTCCATTCTCTTCTTTGTTTATCGTAATGGTGTTTTTGATGGGTTCTGTTCTGATGATTCTGATGATGGGCCTTGTTCTGATCGATTCTTACGTATAGTTTCCTCGGTTTTTTGTTTCTCTTTTATTGAAGGTGTAGGGAATCTGTTCCTTTCACCAGGAATTCTTAGTTCATGTCCAAATAGTAAGAATGCGGGGGTGTATCTTGTGGATTCTTGTCTTGATGTGTTAATTGCAAAGTTGAGCTCCGATAAATACACGTCCCATTTCTTATGATTGTTTGATACGTAGGTGGCGATCATTGTTTCTAGTGTCCTATTGACATCGTCGAGGCGATGATCTATTCTGTATTCCTGTAATTCGTTCTTGAACTGTTTACTTGTAAAATGTTTACCATTATCGGTTAATAAGGTCTTTGGGCAGCCATAGCGCATTATGATGCACTCTTTCAGTGCTTTCGAGACAGTCTTTGTCGTTGCTGTTCGAAGTGGTCGTATCTCCGTCCATTTTGAGAACTTGTCCTGGAACACTATTATCCAGTTATAACCTTGCGATGACCGGGGTAAAGGTCCAATTAACTCTGTCGAGACTATTTCCCATGGTTCTTCGGCGTTTCGTATGTGCATCAAGCCTTTTCTCCTTTCTTGTGAAGGTTTGTGTTTTTGGCATGTGATGCATTTGTTTACGTATTTTGCCACGTCTCTGAACATTCCTGGCCAGTAATATTTCTGGGCTACTCTGGTCAGGGTTTTCGATGTTCCCAGATGTCCAGCTTTCGGTTCATCATGATTTTCTCTAAGGATTGTATCTCTTTCTTGTTTCGGTGCGCACAGCTTCCATTCTGAGTCTGGGTTCGGTTTAACGCCGTATGCTGCATTTTGAATTTTCTTATAAAGTTTATTTTCCTTTATCTGGTAGTCTTTATGTTCTTCTGGGTTCCTGTAAACTTCTCTTAATTTCTTTAAATACCAATCTGCTTCTTCTGAGCTGGTTGTGCATACTGGGTTTCTAGACAGTTCATCGTCTACCACATTCTGCTTGCATTCTATTGGGTTGCGTGGGTAACATTTTTGTTTCACTGTTTGTATTTTGTTTGTGTTCCCTTCCCATTTGATTTCTATTCCCATTTCTCTGAGTATGTCCATACCTATTATTGCTTCTGGTGCTCCTGGTAGTAGGTACATTATACGTTTGCTTTTTGCTTCTTTCATTTCTATGTTCAGGTTTAATGCCTTATTGATGCCGGTTATCGAACCGTCGGCCATTGTTATTTCCCTGTTCTCTGTTTTGACCCTTGTTGTCGCATTAACGCAGCGGTAGTAGATATAGCTGGTTATGTACGACCTTGTCGATCCTGTATCCATTAGTGCTTTGTATGGATTTCCTTCGATCTTTATTTCCATGAATATTCTGTTGTCTTTACTTGTTTCTTCATTCGCTGTTGATGCTTTTATTGGTGTTCTGTTTGAGTTCGGTCTGCAGCAGTCTCTGCTCATTTTCCCAATTTCTCCACACTTACAGCAAAATATTATTTTGTTGCTTCTGCATTCTTTACTTGAATGTCCTGCTTTTCCGCAGTTCCAGCAGCACTTTTCTGGGTCATAGTTTCTCATGTACTTTGGTTTACTTTCCGGATTTCCTGCTTCCTCCTTATTTGGTTTTTCCTCGTTTCTCTTTGTATGTTGCTGGCTTGATGTTCCTGGTTGAACTTCTCTTGATATCTGTTCATATTCTGCGGCAAGAAGTATAAGTTCCTTTAATGAGGTAAATTCCTGCCTTTTAATGTAAAACTTGTACTTTGGGTTCATGTTTTCGTAAATTCTCTGTAATTTTTCGGTTTCTGTCATTTTTCCGTATCTACGGATTAATGTGTGTATTCCAGTCAGATATTC
Source organism: Operophtera brumata (assembly GCA_932527175.1). Classification (NCBI taxonomy): domain Eukaryota; kingdom Metazoa; phylum Arthropoda; class Insecta; order Lepidoptera; family Geometridae; genus Operophtera; species Operophtera brumata. The sequence goes on from OW052225.1 coordinate 38,249,171, forward strand.
TATGAAGGTTTCTCGGAAAGTTTGTTTCTTCGCTATTATTTTTCCTATTAGATTTTCTTCGTAATTCTTAGGAATGAAGTATAATTTGAAGTCTTCTATGAATTCTTCCCATGTATTCCATGCGTTATTGTTATTTCGATACCATAACAACGCGTTTCCTTTTAAGCAGAATGGTAGCACTTTCACTAGATGGTTAGCGTCCTCATCACATATCTGTGCTACTTCTTTTAGCCTTTCTAAGAACTCTATGGAATCATCTTTGGTATCGAAGCTGACATTTAAGCTTTTTACCGCTTGCAACATTTTCTTCACTTTTTGATCAGTATTAATGTTAGCCATGCTATCTTCCGTCGAGTTCTGGTCTTTTTCATCCACTGACATCGTGGTCTGGTCAGGCGTTTTCGCCTTTTCTTTTATTTTTACTTCTTCACTTTTTATATAATCGGAGAGGCTTCTTCTTAAGCTCTCTACTGTATGATCTTGAGTTGGTAATCCTCTGTTTCTTGACTCTTCTGTTAATTCTTCTTTACTGAGCTTGTAGATCCATGAAGTGGACATTTGTTTATCCCTGTACTTGTAATGCTGAGAGTCCCCTCGGGATGTGAGTTATTTAGTTGGGCGCCAAAATATAACGGAGTGCCTGGGGGCAGCCTTGCCACGGCGTTCTGTTGATATTTAATATCGGGTTTACTGGATGGGATAGGGGACTCGCTGAAATGATACTCTCAGTCTAACATAAGTTAAGGTTTATTTGCTTACTGAATACTATACAATGCAATCTCCTTTGATATCCTAGGGAGTTAAGTCACACTCTTACAGACTACTTAATCTACGGCTTACTCGGTACCGCGGACTTGGGTGCGCGGGCTACCCAGAGACCAACGGTCTGTGACGGGGAAGGTAAGTTACTCCCAACCTGTGTTTGAGGTTGGACGTAACCCCCTTCGGGTTAGTAATCTAGCTACCTAGCAGGCCCGCGACCTCTTGGTTTAGCCAATCGGTGCGGGACGCTGCAATGGAGACTGTGAGAACTACTGCGGAGAACACTCTCCACGATCAGGTCCAAACCATGGGACCGCGGAGAATGAACTCGGACGAACGACCCCACGAGTAGGAACACGGTGATCCCACCCGCCGGATCGTCCAAACTATCAGCCAGGGAAACACGACCAGGGTAACCATGAGGCCGCGTCTCCCCTTGCCCTAATACCCTAACCAGATATCCAGCGACCCGGTAAACCAGGCCGCGAATACCCGGGATGAGGGGCAGTGACACCGCGTGGGGTCGCTCGGTTCGCTCTCAAGATTCTCCGCACGACCAGGGTAACCATGAGGCCGCGCCAGAGAACCTCTCAGCTTCGGAGCTAGCCCGCGAGTGCCCAGAGCTACTGACTGCGATGCCTTATATCCTAACGCCCGGCGCGGTAGTGTGTGTGCGTCTGGATGCGCGCGGAGGCGGGGCCACGCTGCGTCGATGTCCATGTGTGTGTTAGTCGCTCGGTGGCTGTCGTCGGGTCCGGACGTCAGCGGGGCTCGTTACAAGCGATATAAACATTTGAAAATTTGAAATATTTTGGAAGTAGGTAACGGATAGCATATCTGATAAATAATCCAAAGGTCTATTCGATGCAGACAAAAAAACGTTTATTTTCTTGACGTCTCTACCGAAAGTACTGTAATCAAAAGTTCGGTAGGTATGCAACTAAAGCTGTTAGTTTAACCCCATCGTAAATAATATTTCTTATAGCTCTCCATAAAGTTGTTATGTACAATTTTGTTATTGTAAGTGATTTCTGCAACCCTGAACTCAACAACCAACTCCATTATGCCACTACTCTAACATTATACGAGCACCTAGGCATTTCATTTATTAAGAACTAGCTGAATACCAAAGCCTCGCTACGCATCACATCATAAAAAAAACTAAGACTTTGTCACCTCTTTTCACCCCTTTTTAAGGGTAATTTAAAAAAAAAACCTGAAATATGTGTTCAACTATTCTGTATTTTAAGTATCCATACCAAATTTAAAGTAAAACGCACCACGCGATAAAAAGTTCCCATACAAACTTTAAGGTGGGGTATAACGCAAAATTACCAATCTTAGATTAGATTTTTAACTGACTAAATCAAGTACAATATTGAAATTAAAAATATGCATGGATACTACATTATAATACCAAGGGATGATCTGGACAGAAAAACGATAGGACAAAAATTTCTGGATAAAAAAAAACACAATGTTACCCCTAACTTTTGGCTAGATTCGATTGTTTGTCAATATGGTACAGATTATTGGGTCAAAAATTGAATAAATAAGATCAGTACAATAAAACGGAGGGTTCACCCACGAAGTTTTTTAAAATTGTCTACATTTCATGAGATATTAAATAAAAACCGCTTTTTCGAGCGGCGCGTGGCGTTTTTTCTGTATGAAGATTTCTGCCTGGTGGGAGCCCAGCTTTAACACCCCATTGCACCCGCTTTTGGGGGAAATAAAGGGAAAAAATATTTAACCCTTGACAGCCTCTTATGTTGTAACATCAACATTACATTAAATACAGGCGAAACAAAATAATAAGTTTTTTGCTAAAAAAATATTTTTCAATACAAGCTTTTATAAAATTAGTGATCATCACCGTGTACTGATCAAAATGAGCCTAAACACGGCCAGTCTACTATTATCCCTCGAGGATTTCCGTTGTCCACCTTTCGTCTCCATCATCGGATCAGCTCGCTGTCACCATAATATTGCATTGTCATCGGAACTTGAAAGGTATGCATAATAATCATCTCAATCGGTTGAGGATAACTGCATTAAAATTCAGTTGCAAGATTCCACCCGGACAAACATATATTGCAAGTTTATTAAATAATTAATAAAAGCTTCAATAAAGGGATCCTTTGCCATGGATTAAAAAAAAATAAAAAAAAATGTATAAAAAAAAATTTTTTGATTAACTACCTATTCATTTAATATTTTTTTATGCTGATGATTGCGAGATGATTGCGAAGTCTCTTCAGTTTCAGGTGCATTCACGTATATATAAACAAAGAAGGTTCTACAAGTAGGTAGGTACCTAAATGTTGTATAGCGCCGAGCACCAACCTCCAAGCGGCAAGTTTCCGAGACCACGTCCTCAGCCCTAAAGCAAACGGAGATGCCCTCGAGACTGCAATCACACGCTGAGAGTAAACATTTATTAATTAGTGTATTTATTAACACATACACGCGGAATTCAGCCGACGCGTCCGCATAAATAGTTGATGCTTTGATAATGTGCGGTACAGAACGGTGCTTTTGCTCGTGAGTACCTGCCTACCTTAGGACACAGCGTGGAAAATGTCCTATGCTAAGGCTGCCCGCACTAACCTGCGATGTGATTTTAGACGTTTAAACGTCTGTAGATTTTGGCGTTGTCGTATATATATTTATTATAATTAAAACGGACATACATATTACATTAATTAAAGATCATCATCAAACATAACAATAAAAATATATGCCGTGGTGTGTCCGGCCCAAGAATAGACCCCTCCATCTCCTCCCGTGGATGTCGTAAAAGCCGACAAAGGGATTACTACTCGGACTTGTTTGTAAGATTCGTTGGTATAAGATTTGCCCTGGCTGCTAGCTTATTATGGAATGTGTTATTACTGGTAGAAAGCGTTAGCCGAGTCAGTAGTGGGAAGCAATGGCGGCGATGAGCTCACCACTTGTCACGTATATATTCCACTATGATGCAGTCCACTGTGAAAAGAGGCCCATTGAGGCTCTGCCTACCCCCTTCGTGGAAAAAAGAGTGTGTCTATGTATTTGTGTGTAAATTGGGTTTGGTAGCAAGGCCAAAAATTCTAACTACTCGGATGAGCCAATTTCTTGGAAATATTAATTTTTTCATAGATTTTTGAGTTGTCCAGTTGTCATAATATATATATTTATTTTAATTAGAACGGACATACCAATTACATTAATTAAAGATAGCATAACAATAAAAATAAATCAAAGTACGATCAAAATGTCAGTTACACAGAAAATTAGAAAAAACATCGAACACACACCTGTTTATTTAGATTTGTGCTCCACAAGTATTGATAATAATCCAAACGAGACAGACAGGAAGTGATTTATTATAAAAACTGATGAAACTTATCGATATAAAGCCCATCTACGGGCTGATAACTGGCACTTGTCACATAAATTAATTATTTAGGAATGCAGTGAGAGTGTTCCGTGATAACATTGCCACCTGTCATACCCTCAATTAATATTAAAAAGAACCGACGGAGCATTCCCCGCTTAAAAGTGAGGCAAGAAATAGGAAGACGGTAAGTGCATTCACGCTTACTTACAGCGAAATTGATCAAGCGCTATCCGTCTTACATTTAAGGTGGATGCATGCAGCGCGAAATTCAAATTTTTTGGTGTTTTTTGCCATAACAGCTCATCAACACTTCTTCAGATAGCGAAAGTTAAGTTCGCGAGAACTAGGATATTTAACACATATGTTTTAATTGATTATCTCATAAATATCATCAGTTTAGCTAATACCCCTAAACACATTTTTACAGTGTTTTTTTTTGTTCATCAGTTTATCATAGCTTAACTGATGCTATTTATGAGATACTATCAATTAAAACATGTGTGTTAAATCTCCTAGTTCTCGCCAACTCACCTTTCGCTATCTGAAGAAGTGTTGATGAGCAGTGATGGGAAAAAAACACAAAAAAAATTGAATCTCGCGCCGCAAGCGTGCGCATTCCCCTTAAATTGTCTTCCTTTTTTCGTGCCTCACTTGTTAAGCGCGAAATGATGTTTTTTTATACTTATTTAGATGACGGAACAAGCAGATGACCCACCTGTTGTTAAGCGGTACCTTCTGCCTATGAACAGTGCATTATCACATAGGTCACGTCCACCTAGGACGCACCCTATGTGGCACAGAGTGGCACTGCACTGCGGCCGCCACCCTGAGACATAAAGATGGAAAGTCTCATGTGCCTGTAATTTCACCGGCACCCATACCCTTCAAACCGGAACATAGCAATGCGAGCATTATTGCTTTGCGGCAGGAATAGGTATGGTGGCAGAACTTCCCCGGACGAACTGTTGGCTACTACTAACTGTTGGTCTGAGATTAGAATATTCCGGTTTTAGTTCGAAGCAGTTAAGTTTCCAATTCACATACCATAAACATAGTACCTTGATAATCGTCACATATCTTTTGGACAACTTTGAAGAAACAAACGAAAATTATGGCAAAAAAATTGGGCCCGTCCGGGATTTGAACCCGGGACATTTCTTCATTCAACTGTGTCAATAAAAGTTGGGTCACGAAAACGTAAACAATAGAAACCAATCTCAGTGTCATACAATTACTTGTACTGTAGTTCCTACCTTCGTCAGTACCTACCACTAGATAACACTTTGACATTTATAGGAGTTCATTCCTTAAGAATAGATCTTCATTATAAGGCCCACGGTCCGCAAATACATGAGGAGGAAAGTACATAGTATAATCAAACGTTAACAAAAAGTGAAATCTTTATGTTTTGCCTTTTCGCAACATATTCCGGCATCTTATACTGAACTGGACTGGATTAAACTCCAGATGCATGTCAGAGCTGAAACACACTTTTTTTAATTGAAGCTGATAGCTTTACCGTTTGAATCTTGTTGAAATTATCCATTTGTATTTTGCAATGGCATGATGTCCCCATCGTACCATAACTAACCAAGGAATATCTTTGCAGAAAGTGCACAGTAGCAGTTATTGTTTGCATGACAGAAGAACCGGTTTGTGACACTTAGCTTGGATTGTAGAACGTCACTGTCAGCAAAATGTCTTCGTTAAATAAAGTCTCTAAAGCTAATAGAAGTTGGGATAGGTTTCAAAATGACAGAACTAAACTATATTTTCTGGAAACCTTGGAAACCTAAAGTAAAATATATTTTACATAAAAAGTTGGGCCCGTCCGGGATTTGAACCCGGGACCTCTCACACCCAAAGCGAGAATCATACCACTAGACCAACGAGCCACTTGAAATACAGCCTGAAGTAAAAAGTTTTAAGAAAATGTTAACTTCGATTTTCAGCTGTGTAAATACAGTTTTACTATTTCATCTATCATGGTTAAGAAAATAATTTTCACTTAAAATATAAAATCATATTCTCACATAATCGTAAATTATATTACAAATTTGACAGTTAACTTACAGCAACTTTGACAGGAACTGTCAAAGTTGTAGAAAAGTTGGCGAAGGCACCAGCTGGTTCCAACCCTGATCGAAAGCCTTCTTCAAGGTGAGTTGCGATCCGTACCAGCGCTCTCTGCTTATTTCTTCGCCTTGAAGAAGATCCTCGCTTGAGTTGAAACCTATTGGTGGCTTATGCAAAATGAAAACTTCCCGTTTTACCAAAGAAATTATATAATTGATGAAAGTAGTTTCAGTCAAATATTTAGGAAGGATTGATTTTGTAACCTAAAATAAAAAAGGGCCCGTCCGTGATTTGAACCCGGGACCTCTCACACCCAAAGCGAGAATCATACCACTAGACCAACGAGCCACTTAAAATACAGCCTGAAGTTATAAAGTTCAACAATTTTTATTTTATTATAGTTTCTTCATTAAACTGTGTCAATAAAATTTGAGTCACGAAACAAATGAATCCAATCACAAAGTTTGTCACACAATTACATTCTGGAACTGTTGTATGGATGACAAAAAGCTGGTAGTTATGTCATAAACACTACTACAAAGGCGATAGTTTTGCCTTCTTATCTGTAATAAGAATAGTACTAGAGCTAGTAGTAGAAATAGTGTAGTAATAGAGCTTTTTCGTGAAAGTGTTTGTCCGGGGAAGTACCACCACCATACCTATTTCTGCCGAAAAGCAGTGGAGCTCGTATTGTTGTGTTCCGGTTTGAAGGGTATGGTTGCCGGTGAAATTACAGGCACATGAGACTTTTCATCTTTATGTCTCAGTGTGGTGGGTGCAGTGCAGTGCCAAATAGGGCACGTCCTAGGTGGACGTGACCTATGTGATAATGCACTGTTCATAGGCGAGGCAAATTCTACTTCTTATAATATTAGTGTGGAAAACAGAAGACAGGATTAATAAATAGATTCCCTTATTTTTTTATTTTTTTTTGTATACTACTGATTGACGGAACAAGCAGATGGCCCACCTGATATTAAGCGGTAACCTCTGCCTATGAACAGTGCATTACCTCATAGGTCACGTCCACCTAGGACGCACCCTACGTGGCATTGCCCTGCGCCCGCCACCCTGAGACATAAAGATGAATTGTCTCATGTGCCTGTAATTTCACCGGGCACCCTTACCCTTCAAACCGGAACACAGCAATGCGAGCACTACTGCTTTGCGGCAGAAATAGGTATGTGGTAGTACTTCCCCGGACGAACTCTTTCACAAAAAAGCTCTACTACTACTAATGGAAAAGATTATGGAAAATTTATTAAATAAGGTAATCAAAAACACTCAACATTTAAAGAAAGAAGCGAAAGCGGCCTTCTATTAAGGGCCACGTCCTTGAAAATCCTTGAAAAGTGGTGTTTTGAAAAGCCAAGAACTTCCCGAATTTAGCTTTATTCCTAACAATATTTAGATCAGAAGAAAGAACACTTCAGGCTGAATAAAAGTAAGTAGGGGTTTTCTAAAATTCTTTCTAGATTTTGTGTAAATTGAAAAACTACCTACCCATTTTCACAAAATTGATCAAAATAGTGCATCTACATATGAGGTTAAATCTACGGAATTAAAGCTATTTCTGAGAAATAAAACACTTTAGTATCATGTCTATACTCTTGGTTTTAAAAGTAAGTTGGGGTTTTTGATCTTTTCATACAAAAGATGTGTAAAAACACGAAAACATTTTCAATTCGCCGTATCTACACGATTTCTACGCCATTTTCTGTCATTCCGTAGTTATCCACGGCTCTGGAAGGGTGGGTCTTGTTAAATTTTTCATTCACAGGTGAAAATGGGCAACCGGATACTTCGATGTATCATTACAAAAACTTGTATTATTTTACTGAAAATTGTTGGTTTTCGTTGTTATAATTGTAATTCGGGTAATAGGAAACCCATCCAAATACATATTTATTTGAGGTTTGTGAAAATTAACGGGACTGACATGGTTTGACAGTTCAATCATACAGTCGTGAACACAAACCAATTCTACAGATCAGAGTAGAGATCCACCAACTTATCTGTAGAATGAAATGTATGTAGATGATAGAAAACTACATACATTTCATTCTACTAATAAGTTGGTGGATCTCTACTTAAAACATTGCAGGCCTCCGTAGTTGCTCGGTGCAATTCTACGGTAGTATACTCACGAAGGAGTTTATATTGAGTAAAGAGTAAAGAGTTTCGCTTAGCGATTTTCCTCAGAATATACCAAGCTCTTTATACTTGCTTATTTCCCGACTTACTAGTGAGGAAGGGTATGTTTTTTTTACTTTTTTTATACTATCATTCAATTTTTATCTATGTTTGGCTGTTTGTTACTAATAATAATACTGGTACTTCAATTTGATATCGAAACAATAAATAAATAAATAATGCTGTAAAGTTAACACAACATTATCTAGCCCCAAGCTAAGCAGAGCTTGTGTTATGGGTACTAGATAACTGATAAACTTAATACTATATATTACATAGATAGTTACTTTGATGATACAATGCTGCTATTAAAAAAATCTCCATTAAAGTCCATGCTTTATTGGAGGCCAAAGATAAATAAACTGGTCAAGTGCGAGTCGGACTCGCGTGTAGAGGGTTCCGTACAATACAAGTATAAATAACTCTGTCAACATAGTAACAACTAGACCAATGGAACTTGCTTGCTTGCTGTCTCGGAGTCTCCAGAGTGAGACCGATATAAACCAGCATAGATAATTTTATCTAAGCCGGTGTCCACCATAGTCCATAAAACGGAAAAATCGGGTTCTTCAAGGTCACGAAGACGCAGACAGCAAATGTCCTCCCGGACAAATAGACAAATACCAGCTTTGGGTTTAAAGTTGTGCTCCAGGGCATAGCCTGGGTATGTAAGGTAAGCTGTATCGGGAGGACATTGAATCTGCGTCTCCGTGAGAAATAATAAGTGTGGCTTAGTGGTCTCTAGGTGGTGGTGGACCGGATCGAGATTGGAGTGCAGTCCTCGAATATTGGAGAAGTGCACTTGAAGTGAGAGGAAGTGCTTCCGCTGTAAAGACAACTTATTATTTCTGGACTTTTTCATATAGGTTTTTGAGTGTTAGGTTTGTGGGAAAAACGGCTGTTGAGCGAGGCACTGACCAGCGAAAACTCAGAGACTTACAGCAGGCTCCTGCGCCAGTGGGAGACTAGACTGGAGACTGCGGGGACGCCCGAACCCCCCCAGGAATGGCCATCGGGTCCTCTCATCCGGTCGCCAACCGGCACGATGGAGCACTCTGGGATTTTTCGCGAGGCGGCGGGGCAGCCTTTCATGAGTGGCTAACTCACTAGTTGGGCCCCCTACAACCTGCGGTCGGCCAGCGGAGAACCGTGCTTCGGATCCCGCTACCCTCCAAGCCTAGCCTTCCGGCACACTTGCACCACTGCGGTCTCTAAACCGCACATGCTGAATCAAGTGCATGAACTGCTCAAACCCGTCACTTCCACGATGGCTACACTGGTCATAAGTAACGTTTCAGTTCTACCTTTATAATGTGAACTGCTAAGGAGTGGAATACACTACCGTCGTCTGTCTTTCCTGAAAACTATAATCTGGGTCTCTTCAAGTCAAGAGTGAATAGGTGCCTTCTAGACCTTTGTGCTTCATCTTCGGCCACATCGTCACTTACCAACAGGTGAGATCGTGGTCAAACAAAGGTCTATCAATGTTAAAAAAAAAAAAAAAAAAACTTAGTATAGTCCTCGATAAGTCCTCGGTGAAATGAAGCCACACATTTTGTACCTACATATTTTCTCTTCACGAATATTTTCGTTTCCCGTCGGAATTTAAAAACGTATAGCAAAAATAAACGAATTCTGATTTTGGGTAAGTACCTACTAATTTTGGACGATTATAATATAAAATAGATACTAGCTAGTTATAGGTACTGTAACCCGCGACTTGATTCGGACGCGTATTATTATTTGAAGTACAACTATATTGTCTGGGTTATCTATGACATACTAGTTCCTCATAGATAATCCAGTTGATCAATATAATGTTTATTGTAAGTTAGGTATGAGGTATGAGGTTGACGTGTTCGTATGAGCTTGATCATGCATCAAAAATGTATCCTAAATATAATCACTGTAACATATTATACGGTGGATATCTGAACTATTTTTTTTATTATGTTAGACTAAATACTACACATAAGAATAGTAACGTCATACACAACATATACGGTGCTTAAGACTAGTGTTGATATTATTTTTTGACCTTAACTACTACTGAAAACAAAGGAATCGAATATTATCATCGTCAGGCGTGGCGCACTCGTAGGGCTTATCATCAGGTGGGCCATCTACTTGTTCCGCAATTCTAAGAAGTATAAACAAAACATTTATGTACTGCATTGAGATGATGACGACGGTGATAAAGCTACCATGGTTCAACAGCTTACCAGTTAAGACAAAATTTTGTAGAAATTGTACAAAAGTGTCATGCCCCGCTACAGGTTGCAGTTATTGTTGCATTATAGAAGAACGTATCCATTTTTTTAAACATGAAATCTTGAAAAATATTGCTCGAATAAAAAATTGGGCCCGTCCGGGATTCGAACCCGGGACCTCTCACACCCAAAGCGAGAATCATACCACTAGACCAACGAGCCACTTGAAATACAGCCTGAAGTTATTATTTTTCACCAACAAATATTTTATTATTTTCTTAATTCAACTGTGTCAATAAAAGTTGGGTCACGAAAACGAAAACAATAGAATCCAATCTCAGTGTCACTATTACTAGTGCTGTTGTATAGATGACAAATAGCTGGTAGATGCCTACACACATTAATCGCAAGAAATCGCTTGTACCTTACGTGATAAAAAAAAAAAAAAAAAAAAAAAAAATATATATAGTACGGAATATATTTAAGTCTTAAAGCAAAATTGGGCCCGTCCGGGATTTGAACCCGGGACCTCTCACACCCAAAGCGAGAATCATACCACTAGACCAACGAGCCACTTCAAATATAGCCTGAAGTTATAATTTTCAACAATGTTTCTTTTATTTTGGTTAGTTTCTTATTCAATTGTGTCAATAAAATTTGGATCATGGAAATAAAACAACAGAATCCTGTCACAAAGTGTGTGACACAATTAATAGAACTATCGTATAGAAGACTGGAGTTGGGCAGGACACCTGGCAAGACGAGGTGACGATAGGTGGAGTAAAGCGCTAACTGAATGGCGTCCAAGAACTGGGTACAGAAACGTTGGTCGTCCAGCAGCTAGATGGGCAGACGATATCGCATGCGTCGTGGGCCGAACCTGGATGAGACTGGCATGGGACCGTAAGGAATGGCACAGGCAAAGAGAGGCCTATACTCAGCAGTGGGTGAAGTCAGGCTGTGGATGATGATGATGATGATAGAAGACTAATAGCTGGCATTACTTCACCATGCCAATCAAAAACGGTAGCAGAAAGCAGAGAGCTTCGCTCTCTTGCAGTAATGCCCAGTTTTGTATTACTATGTCCATAAGTTCCGTGATTCAGTAGCTTACCAATCAAGGGATAATTTTACAGAAAGTGAACAAATGTTGTATGCCCTATTACGCGTTCCAGTTATTTCTGCATGGCAGAAGAATGTTACAATTTTCTTTAAACCTGGAATACCATAAAAAATAAGCCTCGAACGAAAAATTGGGCTCTTCCGGCTTATCATCAGGTGGGCCATCTGCTTGTTCCGCAATTCTAAGAAGTATAAAAAAATAACATTTATGTCCTGCATTGAGATGATGACGACGGTGATAAAGCTACCATGGTTTAACAGCTTACCAGTTAAGACATAACTTTGCAGAAATTGTACATTTGTTGCATGCCCTGCTACAGGTTGCAGTTATTGCTGCATTATAGAATAGAATAGAATAGAATATTCTTTATTGCACAAAACAAACAATTTACATAGGCGAACTTAATGCTAAGAAGCATTCTCTACCAGCTAACCTTTGTGTATTGTGGATACATTTATGTAGGTAGTGCACAAAAAAACGTAATAAAGAGAAGAAAAAAAAGACCTTTGTAGTCTAACCTTCGACCAAAGTAAAATAAATGGACTGGCCTTACTCATACAAAACGTCCGTGAAAAATAAGACAATTCGGATTTAGGGTACGGTCAACAAATAAACTATCTATCTATCTATCTATCCAGCCACTGCTGAGTAAAGGCCTCTTCTCTATAGCGCCACTCCTGGTGGTCTTGTAAATAAACAAGGTGAAATTAAATTATTGAACTTCTTAAAAACTGTATTTTTTTAATACTTAATACTTTAACAGATGCAATGTGTTTTCTAAAGTTATTTCAGTAGGTTTATAGTACAAAAAATCGCCGAAAAAAATGCAATTATTGAATGAAACTTTTACAAAAATACATGGTTCCCTTCTGTTTTATGTAGTTACGTATCTATTTTTCAGCTCTCAAACATACACAATATAAATCAATAGAAAAGCAAGTCCACCTATAAGGTCTTCAGCTCAGTCAATTTGTGAAAAATATATTTTTCATCACTCAATAAACTAAGAAAATATCATAAAAATCGTACGGAAACATAAATGTATAAAAATTCCAGTATTTAAGAAACTGCAGAGTGCAGTTTTAAGAATTTTGCACAATGAGTTTTTTTATACTACTTGGAATGACAGATCAAGAAGATGGCCCACCTTATGTTAACTGGTACCCTCTGCCTATGAACAGTGCATTACCTCAGGTCACGTCCACCTAGGACGCGCCCTATGTGGTATTCCACTGCACCCGCCACCCTGAAACATAAAGATGAAAAGTCCCATGTGGCCGTAATTTCATCGGCACCCTTACCCTTCAAACCGGAACACAGCAATGCGAGCACTACTGCTTTGCGGCAGAAACAGGTATGGTGGTAGTACTTCCCCGGACGAACTCTTTCACAAAAAAGCTCTACTACTACTAACCGTTTTTTGGCGTATAGAATTCATTGTGTAGAAAATGATCAGAGCTAATACGGGAAAATGTATTCCACTTCCAAAAGTCGTCTGTTCTTGCTCGTCTTATGACTTCTATCCATTTTAGTTTTTTTTTGGAAAGCTATAAGGTTAATTAACATGCCATTACATATTATATGCAATTACCTAAAGCGACGTGCTTAGCAATGTTTTGGCGTAAATAATGCAAATTACAATTCTAAATCAATAAGATACCCTTTAGGCATCAGATTTTTTTGCAGTCTGTACCGGACCATCCGTCATGCGTGAAGTCTTGTCAAATATTTCGTCGCTGTAGTTGGAAAACTAAATAAGTAATAACAACAACAAAACCAACATCGCGAGAAAAACGCGATTTACTGTTTTATTGCGTCAAAAATGGCAATAACTTTTTTATCGTAACTAATTTTTCAGTCCGTGTTTTGATATGTTATAGATTGGTACTGTATCTATTTTCGAATTTAATGATAATACATTTTAGTTCTTTTGATTAAGAGAAAAAAATAAAAAAACGACTATGTATTTTTCCCTCGCCAAAGTTTTGAATAATTGAAATGATCTATTATTTACTTATTTGAATATGACAATCCTATCCATGGGTATAGATTTATATAATATTAAAATACATTTTAAAATAAAACCAACTTATAATCATTTCTTTTTATCAAGACTGAATATTAGAAAACTACTGAAACACCTACATTATTTTAGCAGACTTATAAATTCAAAGTAAGTGACATAACAAACTTATCATACGACTAATGCTTATAAAATCAACAAAATGAAAAAAAATTGTGGAACACAATAATTCTAAGTATCAAAAAGAAAAAGGTATGTCGACTAAAATTAAAACTATCTACGAGTATAAACTTGTGTCTGTTAACTTTCATTCAGAGTGGGGAACATTGAGATAATGTCCTGGGGCGTCCTCCTTGTCGCTCGTCCTCTAGAGCAAGACGTGTCCATCGACATGTATGGGCCATCATAACCATGCAATAAAGTCGATTTCGCAAAATGTGTTAGTTATGTAGTTTTCCTACCACACGACGATTTATAAGTTTTTTATAAATTGATGAAAATTATATTACAAAACCTTTACTTACGAATTAAATGCGATGCCTGAAGGTTTATTTGTATTTCTTGTGTTGTTTGCACTTGCAGAACAGCACAGGAAGGCATTGTATCACCAAGGTATCTAATTTTGGTATTTTTCAGCATAGCTGTCACTCGTTGCCGTGACAAAGACTGACTGAAGCGAAGTATACTAGCTAGGTCTGTTTAGAAGCTTCAAAACTATCGTTCCCTAAGGCCCGTCCATTCATTTTATTTACGTCGATGAGTCTAACAGTACAATATGTGTAAGTAACATAATATTATATTATAAAAATAAACAATAATGTATATTTAAATATATAATATAATTACATAGTACTAAAATAAATAATAGTAAGTATAGGTAATATGCATAAACGTAAAGCTACGTTACTTGGATATTAAATTATGCATATCAATAAATACATACGTATTTCCAAATAAACTGAGAATTATTATTTCAGGATACCGCTTACTTTATATGAGTTAATCATGAGAGTAAAAAAGTGATTAAACACTCCAACTCTGAAGGCACCTATGGACGAAACATCTCGAATATGGTGTGGGATACTATTCCACAACCGAATCGCAGTAACTGTGAATGAATCGGAGTAACCAGACGTATTGTGAGTTGGGGTTAACAATTGGAGTTGCTGCTGGGGGCGCACAGAACGGTCCGCACCATACAGAGGGAAAAAACGATCTTTAAGGTAGTGGGGTGACAAGGGATCATGTAAGATGTTGAAAAGAAGGCTTAGTATATGGATGTTCCGACGCTGTCTGATTTCCAGCCACCTCAGCTGAGCGCGGAAAGTAGATACATGATCATACTTGCGAAGCCCATGTATGAAACGTATGCAAAGGTTTTGCAGCCGTTCTAGTCTATTTAGTTGCACCTCAGTAGCATCAGAATAAGCAACATCAGCTTAGTCAAGAAGAGGGAGAAGCAGCGCGTTTACCAGTGTTATCCTGGCTGATAGAGGAAGAAAATTTCTCATCAGCCTCATATAATGCATGCTACCATACATTCTCTTACTGACCATGGCAATATGATGGTCCCACGACAGATTGTTGGTGATAAATAGACCCAGGTTTTTAACCTCTGTACAGAATGGTAGCGGACAGCTGTTGTAATTAACAGAAGGGAGAGAGTTGAGGTCAAGTCTGGAGATGAAATAATTACCACCAACGATCATAACCTGTGTCTTGTTCGGGTTAATAAGCGGTTGACGTACTATGCGAAGACCGAAAACCAGACTGAAACGGAGATAGAAGATTATTTCTAAGGAAAAAGGATGAGAGCTGACGAAGTGCAACCTTCTCAATAATTTTTGAGAGAAACGGAAGAATGGAAATCGGTCTATAATCCTTAAGTTCGGTCGTAGCAGCCTTTTTTGGAATAGGGATGACAACCGCTTTCTTCCATGTATCAGGAAAACAGTCATGCACGAGCGAAACATTTATGATGTCGGTGATTCGGGGAAGGATTAAGTCAAGAATTGGGATAATCATTTTCTTACCAATACCATCGTGACCAACCGCCTTTAGAATAGAAGAACGTATCCATTTTTTTAAACACCAATCCTTCAAAAATATGGCTTTTATAAAAAATTGGGCCCGTCCGGGATTTGAACCCGGGACCTCTCACACCCAAAGCGAGAATCATACCACTAGACCAACGAGCCACTTGAAATATAGCCTGAAGTTATAATTTTCAACAATTTTTGTTTTATAATTGATTAGTTTCTTCATTCAACTGTGTCAATAAAAGTTGGGTCACGAAAACGAAACAAAAGAATCCAATTACAAAGTGTCTCTCAAATTACTAGAACCGGTTGTTTAGATGACAAATTGCTGGTATCTTGATCATGTCATGCCATCTTCTACTATTCATTTCCCGTTGTGTATAGCAACAAGTAATTAATTTTGTAAAAATTAGAAAAACCCTCTACGCAATGAAACGGCTGAACCGATTTAGATCAAACATAGCTAAGAACACTCCCGACAAATTCACCTTTCAAACAAATAAAAAAAAACGAAATCGGTTCATCCGTTCAGGAGCTACGATGCCACAGCCACAGCCACAGACACACACACACACACACACACACACAGACACGTCAGACTTATAACACCCCGTCGTTTTTGCGTCGGGGGTTAAAAAGATGATGACGACGACGACGAAACTGCCGTCGTTCAATAATAGCTTACCAATGAAGGGACATTCAGAAAGTGTACATATGTTGCATGCCCTGCTACGAGTTGCAGTTGTTGCTGTATGACAGAAGAATGTTACTATTATCTTTGTACCTGGAAAACCATAAAAATCATAGCTAGAATAAAAAGTTGGGCCCGTCCGGGATTTGAACCCGGGACCTCTCACACCCAAAGCGAGAATCATACCACTAGACCAACGAGCCACTTGAAATACAGCCTGAAGTTATAATTTTCAACAACTTTTGTTTTATAATTGATTAGTTTCTTCATTCAACTGTGTCAATAAAAGTTGGGTCACGAAAACGAAATAATAGAATCCAATTACAAAGTGTCACTAGAACTTTTGTTTAGACGACAAAGGTGTCTTCATTAATTCTTCTACTATTAATTATTTTTTGAAAAAAAAACTACTTAATCATTTCCACTTCACCAAATGGCAGTTTCTGAATGCACATGCCTGAATTGTTGCTGAAAATACCAAAATCGTTATATGTGTGCCTATAATATTTGAGGAGTTCCCTCAATTCGTCATGGATCCCATCAAAACTTTGGTAGTAAATTTCCACTAATTTGAAAAGTGATTTTTGAATAGATGGAAATATAGTTTAACCAGATTTTGATGAAAGCAAACTGGGAGCGAATCAAGTCAATAAAAAAAAAAGGTACATAAATGACTGAGATACGACGTAGAAAACCTTAAAAAAAATACTCAAAACTTCAGTACCTCCTCCTTTTTTTGAATTCGGTTAAAAAGTTGATGACGACGATGATGAAACTGCCTTATTTCAATAATGGGTTACAAATCAAGAGATAATTTTACAGAAAGTGTACATAATATGTTGCATGCCCTGGTAAGCGCTACAGTTGTTGCTGCATGACAGAAGAATGTTACTTTTATCTTTGTACCTGGAAAACTATAAAAAAACACAGCCCGAATAAAAAATTGGGCCCGTCCGGGATTTGAACCCGGGACCTCTCACACCCAAAGCGAGAATCATACCACTAGACCAACGAGCCGACTGAAATACAGCCCGAAGTAAAAAGTTTAACGAAAATGTTAATATCGATATACAGTTGTGTAAATAAAGTCATGAACTTGAATTGACTTTTCATGAACTTTGAAAATGGTAAGGCAAAAACCTTAGGCCGTTTGTCCACCATCGCTGTCACCGACACGTCTCCGAGAACGAGATGACGGCGCCGAAGTAGCCATACATACATTTACTATAGTCGCGTCTCCACCACCGCCGTGACGGTGACGGAAGTGCGGCCTAAGGCCGTTTGTCCACCACCACCGACACCGTCACGTGACCGTCACGTCACCGAGAGCGAGATGACGGCGCCGAAGTAGCGATACATACATTTACTATAGCCGCTTGTTCACCACCGTCGAGGCGGTGACGGACGTGCGGCCTAAGGCCGTTTGCCGCCGTCACCGTCACGTTACCAAGACGAGATGACGGCGTCGAAGTAGCAATACATACATTTACTATAGCCGCGTGTCCACCACTACCGTGAAAGTGACGGACGTGCGGCCTAAGGCCGTTTGTCCACCACCACCGACACCGTCACGTGACCGTCACGTCACCGAGAGCGAGATGACGGCGCCAAAGTAGCGATACATAAATTTACTATAGCCGCGTGTCCACCACCGCCGAGACGGTGACGGACGTGCGGCCTAAGGCCGTTTGTCCACCACCACCGACACCGTCACGTGACCGTCACGTCACCGCGAGCGAGATGACGGTGCCGAAGTAGCGATACATACATTTACTATAGCCGCGTGTGCACCGCACGTCCGTCACTCCCGGACCCGAGCGCGTGCGGTGGACACGTCATCTCCTTCTCGGTGACGTGACGGTGACGGCGGTAGAGGACAAACGGCCTTGATAAAGTGCTCGATGGACCGTGAGCGCTGATCGTACGCGCGCAGCTCAGTCAGCGTCGCACCAAGGCAGCTTTTTGCCTGTTGCGGACATCAGTCGCTGAAGTCGGTTTTGGACGTCTATATGCATAGAAGTATATGAAGTGTTTCAGAGCGAGACCGACGATCCGCGTGGATGGGACCGACAGCCAATGCGCATAGGTATATGTCGCAAAAGCAGTTCGACCGACGGTATTCGTCAGCGTGCCATAGCAATTCATCAGCACTGCACTGTAGTCGTTAGTATGATTTAATGTAGCTACGCTCGACGTCAGCGCTCACCTTTGGTTGAACACTAAATAGGGACTTAGGGCTCATCAATCAAAAGAAGTTGCTTATACTCGTAACTGACGTGATAATCATGAACCACAAAAATATTTATCAAGCAATATTTTTTAACTTAAAACAAAAGTGGGCCCGTCCGGGATCTGAACCCGGGCCCTCTCACACCCAAAGCGAGAATCATACCACTAGACCAACGAGCCACTTGAAATACAGCCTGAAGTTATTATTTTTCATCAACAAATATTTTATTAGTTTCTTCATTCAACTGTGTCAATAAAAGTTTGGTCACGAAAACTTAAACAATAGAATCCAATCTCAGTATCACAATAACTAAGAGTTTTTTTTATGCCACTTGTTTTGATGGATCAAGTAGATGGCCCACCTGATGTTAAGCGGTACCCTCTGCCTATGAACAGTGCGGTATCACATAGGTCACGTCCACCTAGGACGCACCCTATGTGGCATTGCACTGCGGCCGCCACCCTGAGACATAAAAATGAGAAGTCTCATGTGCCTGTAATTTCACCGGCACCCATACCCTTCAAACTGGAACACAGCAATGCGAGCACTGCTGCTTTGCGGCAGAAATAGGTATGGTGGTAGTACTTCCCCGCACGATCTCTTTCACAAAAAAGCTCTACTACTACTGTTGTTGACAAATATGACAAATAGCTGGTGGCTGCCTTCACACATCGATCGCAACAAATAGCTTGTATCTTGGTGGTAATATTGATCCAAAAAAATATATAGTACGGAATATATTTAGTGTCTTAAAGCAAAATTGGGCCCGTCCGGGATTTGAACCCGGGACCTCTCACACCCAAAGCGAGAATCATACCACTAGACCAACGAGCCGCTTGAAATACAGCCTGAAGTTAATAGTTTTCAGCAAGCATAGTTTTCAGTTTTCGTGACTCATTTAAACTTTGTTGGTACAGACAGTGGATAAAACTAATATTTATAATCAATCGCAATCGCGCCGAAACGGCTGAACCGATTTCTATGAAATTTGGTGTATAGATAGATTATTAGCTTCATTTGTAACTAACAAACAATATAATTAAATCTTGGAATCGAATATTTGAACAGTTCCCGATATTCGATTGAGCTGAAATTTGACGTAGGTGTCAAGTTCCGATGACAATACGATATTATGTTGACAGAGAACTGATCTGATGATGGAGACGGAAGGTGGACAACGGAACTCCTCGATGGATAATAGTGGACTGGCAGTGTTTGGGCTCATTTTGATAGCTCACGGTTAAGATTACTAATTTTAGAAAGGCGTGTTTTGAAAGAATTTTATATCAATAAAAAACTTAGTTACCGTTTAATAAGGTGCAAAGTTTCGCTTGAGGCGCGAAATTCAAAGTTTATTGTGTTTTTTGCTAATCACAGCTCATCGACACATTTTGGGATAGCGAAACCTGATTTTGCGAAATCTAGAATTTTGTAAACCCAGTTGCCAAGTTATGGTTTCCCTCAGTCAAGTTCATGCCTAGTAAAACTCTATTTACACAGCTGAAAATCTTAGGTAAGTTTTCTAAAATGTCTTTTCTTCAGGCTGTATTTCAGTCGGCTCGTTGGTCTAGTGGTATGATTCTCGCTTTGGGTGTGAGAGGTCCCGGGTTCAAATCCCGGACGGGCCCCAATATTTTGGTTTAATCCTTTTTAATTCCTCTTTGACTAACGCTCTTTGCTTCTTCTATCGGAAGAAATGTTCGTTGGCACTTTTTTGTCCATGACTCCTCCCATGGATGTCGAATACGAAAAATAAGAGTTTTTTAATTTTGTGAATAATGGTGCAGGTGGGGGCCCACCTGATGTTAAGCGGTAACTTCTGCTTTAAACAATGCACTACCTCATAGGTCATGTCCACCTAGGACGAACCTTATGTGGCATTTCACTGCGCCCGCCACCCTGAGACATAAAGATGAAGTCTCATGTGCCTGTTATTTCACCGGCAACTATACCTTTCAAACTGGAACACAGCAATGCGAGCACTACTGCTTTTTTTACGCCTGGGGATGGGCAACAGCATTTATCTAAGTACTTATCATCACTTCTGCGATCACCAATCCAAACCATCCCTACCAAGCGTCGTGATTATGGAATATCCCCCTTATTCTATTGGGAGGCCTTGTCCAGCAGTGGACGGCTGATGATGAAGAAAAAGACACTTTTGTTCGTTCGTTAGAGAGATGGAAACAATAAATACATGGCGAAATAAGGTGAAGAAGGGATGTTGGCCCATGAATTCCTGTCCTACATTCTTGATGTGACAGCGTGGCCTACGTGTAAAACGTACTTACAACCACCGCATACACAGATTCATTATTATTAAAGTTTTTATTCAAAATCTTGTAAAAAAATATTATTATTATTAATTGTCACGTCTATATCCCACGATGGTGCACCCCCAGTAAATAGAGGCCCAATGAGGCTCTGCCTACCCCTTCGGGGAAAGAGGCGTGTGTCTATGTATGTATGTATTATTATTTATTTTATTTCAGACAATGTCCATGTATAAAAACTAGTACACTATTATTATTTATTTTATTTCAGTCAATGTCCATAATATAAAAACTAATGCACACAATCAGAAAACAGACAATCAGGACACACACACATAAAATTAACACATTAAAATACAAATAAAAATTAAGTTCGCCTATGTACATTGTTTGTTTTGTGCAATAAAGAATATTCTATTCTATTCTATAAAAAAACTCGATTAAACAATAAGAAATCTAATCAAATGGCTCAGTATGGGACAATCAACCCTATCGGATACAACGCGCAGGATGGCGTTGTTGCTGCCCGGACACGGCTCAGCAATGGGGTGGCTCTCTTGCGTCGGATGGCGTGAAAGCCATCAGTTCGAGCGTCAGCAAACATGCCTGAAGCACTGCAGTACCTCGGCAACCCCAAAACACCCCTAAACGCGTTGTTATACTGCACGCGCAGGGCGTTGTTTCTGCCCGGACACGGCTCAGCAATGAGGCGGCTCTCTTGCGTCGGATAGCGTGGAAGCATCAGTTCGAGCGTCAGCAAATATGCCTGAAGCACTGCAGTACCTCGGCAACCCCAGCACGACCCTAAACGCGTTGTTATACTGCACGCGTAGGGCGTTAGTTAGTTAGTTATTCATTTATTCGCTTAAAAATATGGTAATTCTAATTACAATGTTCTTTATAGATATTTAGTTTCACATATTTTTACTAGTTACTGCTGGCGTGCAAATATAATTGATGCGTTGATTGTCTTCTGCGTATAGTTAGTCCATAGATTGGCATCCTGATCAGGAAGTCTAATTTCCAAAATGCCTGGGAAGTAAAATGCATAAAATGTAAAAGGATTGATCCTGATCCTTAAGCAATAATAATTATAGTAAACTGGAGACACAGTCAGTAAAATAAATTCTTATCACAGAAATACACACATCATAAAGTATACATAGCACATGAGAACAGAACTTTCAGTCCCGGTTCTTGCTAGTTGTGTTTAAACCAGACTACCACTTTACGGCCTACGACTTTAGTGCGTTAATAAAGTGTTCATTAATAAGAACAATATGACAATCTATACTTTGACATTGTGACAGAATGTTCTGTTGCAATGTTGTTTCTATTGAAATTACGTGTTAGCAATCATCATTGCCGTAGTGCGTCCGGCCTAAGAATAGACCCATCCGTCTCCTCCCGTGGATGTCGTAAAAGCCGAATAAGGGATTACCCGGAGAAAACACATAATTTCGCGCCTCAAGCGAAAACATCCACCTTAACCTTATACTTCGCCTGTGTTGAATAATGTGGAGCTACTATGTAGCTCACTTCTGGTAGTGGGAGCTCGGACTACAACCCCCCTACTTGCGATAAGTATAATGTATAGGTAATTAAGCTGTAATATATTGCGTTTCAATATTTTATTTCCCATATGAATACGATGTTTCTCTTCATTAAAGATTTCTTATTATTTATGCGCTATTTATTACGAGCATAAGTGTGTTATAGTTGAAATTGTGAAATGTCTGGTTCCAAAATAAAATAAAATCTTTATCTTCAGATTTTTAAGTAAGGAAAGTGTTACCAAGTGTTTTTTTAGATTTATTTAGATTTGCTTAATCATTAATCATCAGCATTAGCACCCGTTAGACGCACACTGTTACGAGGCTTCCCCCATAGAATGGGCAAGGGGGGGGTGTAGAGGGACTTGCGATAATTACCGCTCTTGGCAGGCGGATTGATCGCAGTATTGATGTTAAGTACTCAGCTTATTTCGTTTTTAACCCCCGGCCCCGATACAAAAACGACGGGGTGTTATAAGTTTGAACTGTCTATGTGTGTGTCTATCTGTGGCATCGTAGCTCCCGAACAGATGAACCGTTTTTTTTTGTTTGAATGTTGAATTTGTCTGGAGTGTTCTTAACTATGTTTGATCAAAATAGGTTCAGCCGTTTCATGGCGTTTCGTTGCATTCAGGGTTTTGAAATTTATACAAAATTAATAACTTGTATTATCCCTTATTCGGCTTTTACGACATCCATGCGAGGAGATTTAGCGGTCTATTCTTAGACCGGACTAACGGCACATGCAAAATCTGGCAAATCATGAATAAATAAATAAATAATACTGGGCAGTTCACACAACATTATCTAGCCCCAAGCTAAGCAGAGCTTGTGTTATGGGTACTAGATAACTGATATACTTAAAACAATACATTACATAGATAATATTTTTTTTATTATACATAGAAAATACCCAGAACACCCTGAACTGCAGGTTGTACAAATATTTGCTCCGAGGCGGGAATCGAACCCGCAGCCTCCTGCGTCGCAGGCCAACCTTGGCTCGCCGCACCACAGAGGTCGTCAACGTCATGAATACGACGAATCTTAGAAAGTAATTACAAAACATTCATTTAAATTATTGAGTTTTTTTTATTAACAGATTTTTCTTTATTTTTTAACAATGAAAAGTCAAAACTTTTAAAATGGTAAAAAGATTGGGCTCGTCCGGGATTTGAACCCGGGACCTCTCGCACCCAAAGCGAGAATCATACCCCTAGACCAACGAGCCGCGTGTCTAGACTGCTAAATCGAAGGCTTGCATTCAGTGCGTGACGTCACTCGCGCACTATCGCTCTTCGCTTCGCATTAGAATGTTATGTTTATTATGAAAATGTATTATGCAGTAGCTGTAACCCACAGATAGTGACGCGTTTTATTTTAATTTTTAAATTTAAATAAAACTTTGTTTAAAACTCTTTTTATAAAACTTTGTAGTAATTGTAAGTAACATCAATATACTATATTTTGACTTTAATTGTTTTTTTTAAGTGTTTGTTTGTTAGATTCCAGCCTTGTTTAATTATACTTAGCGAAACCTAGATTTATGGAATAGCCTAGCTACCCACAACACAGGGAATCCTAGTGTGGGAGCTAGTGTTCAAATATTGTGTAATTATGTTGTCAACATATTTTACCTTCAATGTATATTTATTCTGGTTCAATAAATATTTTTTATTTTTTATTTATTAATACTCGCAGTATGCTTAAAAACACGTTTTATTTAGGCCGGACGCGCAAAACATATTGTAGTAGGTACTAAGGTAAACGGATTTTCGTGAATAACTTTTTGTACAGAAATCGTAGAGAAATAACTGATACCTATAAACACTTTTCCGATCCTTGAATAACATCATCATGTTTTTGGGAAAACAAACTGTAAAACAGTAAAATTATGTATATATATATAATTTTGTCGAAATTTTACGTTTCCGTGATTGTTAAACATAGTTTTTTTTTATTGATTACTTTTAAATAGGTTCCGTTGTAAATTGTTTAATTTACTATATTATTTATTCTATTTTTTTTTGGTATTTCTTGTTTCTATCAGGTTGTATCTAAGAATAGGCTTTATGGATGACTGCTATGTGATTACTGACTGCCTGTAATGTACAAGTCTATAGTGTAATGTACGGATACAAGAATAGGCTTTATGGATGACTGCTATGTGATTACTGACTGCCTGTAATGTACAAGTCTATAGTGTAATGTACGGATACAAGAATAGGCTTTATGGATGACTGCTATGTGATTACTGACTGCCTGTAATGTACAAGTCTATAGTGTAATGTACGGATACAAGAATAGGCTTTATGGATGACTGCTATGTGATTACTGACTGCCTGTAATGTACAAGTCTATAGTGTAATGTACGGATACAAGAATAGGCTTTATGGATGACTGCTATGTGATTACTGACTGCCTGTAATGTACAAGTCTATAGTGTAATGTACGGATACAAGAATAGGCTTTATGGATGACTGCTATGTGATTACTGACTGCCTGTTATGTACAAGTCTATAGTGTAATGTACGGATACAAGAATAGGCTTTATGGATGACTGCTATGTGATTACTGACTGCCTGTAATGTACAAGTCTATAGTGTAATGTACGGATACAAGAATAGGCTTTATGGATGACTGCTATGTGATTACTGACTGCCTGTAATGTACAAGTCTATAGTGTAATGTACGGATACAAGAATAGGCTTTATGGATGACTGCTATGTGATTACTGACTGCCTGTAATGTACAAGTCTATAGTGTAATGTACGGATACAAGAATAGGCTTTATGGATGACTGCTATGTGATTACTGACTGCCTGTAATGTACAAGTCTATAGTGTAATGTACGGATACAAGAATAGGCTTTATGGATGACTGCTATGTGATTACTGACTGCCTGTAATGTACAAGTCTATAGTGTAATGTACGGATACAAGAATAGGCTTTATGGATGACTGCTATGTGATTACTGACTGCCTGTAATGTACAAGTCTATAGTGTAATGTACGGATACAAGAATAGGCTTTATGGATGACTGCTATGTGATTACTGACTGCCTGTAATGTACAAGTCTATAGTGTAATGTACGGATACAAGAATAGGCTTTATGGATGACTGCTATGTGATTACTGACTGCCTGTAATGTACAAGTCTATAGTGTAATGTACGGATACAAGAATAGGCTTTATGGATGACTGCTATGTGATTACTGACTGCCTGTAATGTACAAGTCTATAGTGTAATGTACGGATACAAGAATAGGCTTTATGGATGACTGCTATGTGATTACTGACTGCCTGTAATGTACAAGTCTATAGTGTAATGTACGGATACAAGAATAGGCTTTATGGATGACTGCTATGTGATTACTGACTGCCTGTAATGTACAAGTCTATAGTGTAATGTACGGATACAAGAATAGGCTTTATGGATGACTGCTATGTGATTACTGAATGCCTGTAATGTACAAGTCTATAGTGTAATGTACGGATACAAGAGAAAATAGATTTTCAGCTATGTAAATAATGCCGTAACGAAGGCATTGTTCATGAACGATAACAATTTATGAATACCTATTGGATTTTTACATTGTAGGTAGGTACCTACTTTATATAACGCGCATTTTATCAACTTTTTTTTTACTTGAATGACGGAACATGCATATGGCCCATTCCTGATGTTAAGCGGTAACCTCTGCCTATGAACAGTGCATTACCTCATAAGTCACGTCCACCTAGGACGCGCCCCATGTGGCATTGCACTGCGCCCGCCACCCTGAGACATAAAGATGAAAAGTACTAATATTTATTCTGTGCCCCAACACAAAAACGACGGGGTGTTATAAGTTTGAAGTGTGTGTGTGTGTGTGTGTGTGTGTGTCTGTCTGTCTGTGGCATCGTAGCTCCCGAACGGATCAACCGATTTCATTTTTTTTTGTTTGACAGGTGAGTTTGTCGGGAGTGTACTTAGCTATGTTTGATCAAAATCGGTTCAGCCGTTTCATTGCGTTGAGGTTTTTTTTAATTTCTACAATATTAATTATTTGTATTGTACCAACTACGAATGTAATGGGCCTTGGGGACTCTCCGCCATTTTGGAAAAGAGCCGTCGTTTACTTTTGTTTAATTTTATTTCCAAGTTTTTTTTTTAGTTATTTAGTGTAATTTTCGCGGCATTTCAACCAATGTAGCTCGTCTATAGAGCACAAGTGAAGTGAAATGAAATGGGAGTGTATTGCGTGACTTTCCAAATTGATGGAAAAGGTCTACCAAAATTTTGAAAAATGGTCATCGTTTTACTAAAACATGTCTTGACTGTGACTTTGACGACTTGGAAGGATTTTAATGTTGCAAATTATATTGAATGGTAAATGCACAAGCCGTGCGTGGGACGTCAATTATAAAGAAATAAGTTTTTTTTTGAAAAATATATTTTTCAATACAAGCTTTTATAAAATTAGTGATCGTAACCGTCTGCTGATCAAAATGAGCCTAAACACGGCCAGTGTCGTGGCCAAGCCCTCGAGGAGTTCCGTTGTCCACCTTCCGTCTCCATCATCAGATCAGCTCGTTGTCACCATAATATTACATTGTCATCGGAACTTGACAGGTATGCAAAATATCATCTCAATCGGTTGAGGATAACTGCTTTAAAATTCAGATGCAAGATTCCACCCGGACAAACATACATACATTCAAAGTTAAATAATAGCATGTAAAAAAAGCCTCGGCAATCATCGGCTTTTAGAAACAGAAATATGATTGCAAATGATTGAAAAAGTTAGAAACGAACGACGGTTGCCGAGGCACATTATATTCCTATAAGTACTGTTTTGTCATTATCTTTTAAAATAAAATAAATAACTAAATAATGCTGGACAGTTCACTCACACAACATTATCTAGCCCCAAGCTAAGCATAGCTTGTGATATGGAAGTATAACTGATATACTTAATACAATACATTACATAGATAGATATTTTTTATTATACATAGAAAATACCCAGAACACCCTGAACAAATATTTGCGAATCGCACAAATATATGTTCCGTGGCGGGAATCGAACCCGTAACCTCCTGCGTCGCAGGAGAAGCTTATAGTTTGGACTGACTGCAAACTAGCGGGGCGGGCCCACTGATCGCAGCAATCTACCACCTACTTACTTCGTGTGAGCGAGCGAGGCTATAACGCATTGCGGTGTTTTCAAATCAAAGCGTTCCGTGTGATGCGTCTGCACAACCGCAGTTTACGATCTGCGCGAATTGGAGGCGGAATATCACAAACGGGGAAGACAGGGTCGTATCTAGTCAGTACCAGCCCCACAAACCCCTAATTACAACCCGATTCTATGAACCCAAGCGGTAGTATGGCTCATTACACGGAAAATGTGAAGACTTACTTGAGCCTTGTACTATTATATGTTCTGTGCTTGAGCCCTGACTTCTGGCCGAAAGGGGTGAAGTTCCGGCAGTTCAAGGGTCGCCTGTCACGTGATCCCCCGGGCCGCGACGCGTCGGCGAAAACACATGCGTTAGATTAAGTTATAAAGAAAGGGTTTTGTATGTATGCTGGTTTCTAAGGTATTTAGGTTGATATGGGCTTATTGTTTAGGTTTAGTGCATTTCTCAATAGCCTGAAATAAAGATGTTGAATTTGAATTGCGAATGGATTAGTCTGGAGAAGCGATACTACTACTACTATATACCTATTTATTTCACCAAGTAGAAAGCGTTCGCAATACTGTGTTACGGTTTGAACGGCCTGTGAAATTACAGGCACATTATCTTTAAGTTTCAGCGTGTGCAGTGCAATGTCACGTAGGGCGCGTTCTAGGTGGACGTGACCTAAGAAGTATTGCACTTGTAATTGGTAGAGATAGTTCTGGCATTTACACAAATAAATAAAATGAGGTTTTCAGGGGTTGGAAGAGCCACATTTAAAAAATCCTGGCTAGACAACGTCTAGTTTATTTATTCTGTGGTCTAGTCCGGGCTTGAATACTAGTGATGTGTTGAATAGGGATTTTAACGAATATGAGTAGTCGTTCGAACGTTCGGTAAAAAGTTTACCGAATCGAATGTTCGGTAAATGCCGAATACCAATTCAATTCAATTAAATTTATTTATTTCAGACATTGTCCAAAATTTGGTTAGTTGCGCTTCTAATAATGTTAGAAGGAAGGCACATTTACAATTAAAAAATTAAATAAAAACATTTTGAGCAAACCCAACATGCAGGCGCATCCAGTGGTTTGCTATAGGACAGTCCCACCTGTCCGACAACACGTTCACTATGCTGTTCGGGCTTCCACGGATCCTTCCCCTCATTGACGCACACCTCTTGCGCATGATGCTATGGAAGCCATCAACTCTGCTTACTGCAAACATGCCAGAGGCGTTGCAGAAACGAGGCCGCCCCACCAGCACCCTGACCGCGTTGTTGCACTGAACGCGTAAGGCATTGTATACTGTCTGCGTATAGTTTGTCCAGAGGCTGCAAGTGTAAAAGGACTTGCAATATGCTCTAAAGAGCGTTACCTTCACCTGTTCAGTACACATTGTAAACCTCCGGGCCAGCATATTAACGCATAATATCGAACATAAACGAATATTTGGCTCATTCCTAGTGAATACCGATCAAGATAATTGTAGGAGCTATCGGACACCAGCTTCTAAAAGTCCATGAACCCTTCGAATACCAATCCTAGCAACGGAACTGGAGGCAGAATACCACAAACGACCTGTTCTCACCATCTCACCATTGGGATTATGGAGTGAAACCTTGTGGCAGTTTTAATGTGATTGATAGCTCGCTTGTCAAGAGATTTCCCACTTGGTGAGGCTGGGTGGTTTCGCGTGGTATACAAAGAGGCTTTGGCTGAACGGGGAGGATCGAATCTTACTGTAGGTACTAAGAAAGTTCATGGCCTCAGTTGGTTTATTTTGAGTTTTATTCATATTGTTGCTCATGATCATTATTACAGGTCTAGCGCTCAACTGAGGCAGTCCCTGAAGTATGGGAGCGGTACGGGAGGGGTGTTTTCGTTACGTCGTTCGTACATTGTGTCCATGTCTTCTGAGAATTTGAGAGACGAAAACACCCCTCCCGTACCGCTCCCGCATACCTCAGGGACTGAGTCAGTTAAGCACTAGACCTGTAGCAGCCCTTAGTCATCCACTGTTGGACGAGGCCTCCTCCAATCAATGCAATAGGGGGACTTTGCACAATCACCACGCTTGGTATGCGGATTGGTGATCATATTGGTGTTGAATACTCAGGAGGATACTGCCCACCCCTTGATGTAATTCCTTAGTGGCACAGAAATAGATAAGCAATTTTTGTGCTTAGTGGGCATTTAACACATCCACGGAAAGAGACGGAGGGGTCTATGCTTAGGCCGGACACACCACGGCACTATTGTTCCTACTTAATCCATTTTCTGACGCATTAGTTTGGTTACTTTGGTTTATCATTACTTTGGTTTATTTGGTATTAAAACTTTATCGGAGTCTTTTGTCTGAAAACTTTTGAGATCACTATAAACTCAGCAAAATAATACATCTATTTTCATGCGTATTGTTGTCGTCATACTTCAGAACAATGGGAATAGATCGTTAGTTATTCTGTATTTTATATTGTATCTACTAAAGAGCATAGTGTGCACTTGTCCATGACTTTTACATCAGGACTCGTCCATACAAATAAATAAATAATGCTGGACAGTTCACACAACATTATCTAGCCCCAAGCTAAGCAGAGCTTGTGTTATGGGTACTAGATAACTGATATAATTAATACAATATATTACATAGATAGATATTTTTTATTATACATAGAAAATACCCAGAACACCCTGAACAAATATCTGCGATCGCACAAATATTTGTTCCGAGGCGGGAAAATACAAAACAGTTATTTTTTCTACGCTTGAATGTTAACCGATCCGAAAGTTGTTTGCTTACGATGTTTTTGTGTTGCAGATATTTCCAGGGCCTGATACAGGGGACGATTCGACTGTCTCTCCAGCGGCTGGAGACCTCCAGGGCCACTGACTTCAAGTCCTACGCTCTCCAGGTGCGGGCAAAGTAAAATAAAGAGCTCCTTGATCTGGGTTTCTGGGCAGCTGGCATTGTTTACCGACGCTATAGGGAAGCTGTACATACATACATAGACTCACGCCTTTTTCCCCGATGGGGGAGTAGGCAGAGCCTCAATAGGCCTCTTTTCACAGTGGGTTGCACCATCATGAAATATAGACGTGATAAGTGGTGAGCTCATCGCCGCCCTTGCTTCCCACGACTGACTCGGCTAACGTTTTCTTCCAGCAATAACACATTCCATAATAAGCTAGCAGCCAGGACAAATCTTATACCAACGAATCTTATCAACAAGTCCGGGAAGCTGTAACGAAACAAAATCCCAAGAGATAGTTTTAGACATTCATTAGATAAGTATGATTGTTAGTATTTTGGCTACTTCCATAGTGTTATGTCATATGGCATCATACTGTGGGGGAAAGCAGCAGACATCCAAGCAATATTTGTTTTACAAAAACGGGCAATACGTGCCATTTATAAAATGAAGCCACGTGACTCCTTGAGGGAGCGTTTTAAGGAAATTAACATTCTCACGGTAATATCGCAATAGATCTACGAAACCTTATTATATACACATAAACACTTAGATAGATTTATGAAAAAAAGTGACGTGCATTGTTTTAACATGAGAAATAAAAATAAACTGAGTATTCCCAAATTTAGATTAAAAAAAGTAAGTGGGTCTTTTATGGGGAATTCTGTTCGGTTCCATAATAAACTTCCAGAAAGTGCTTCTAAACTTTCGATTCGAAGATTTAAATCTTACATAAAGAATAATTTAATTAAGAAAGCGTATTACACACTACATGACTATGTTAATAATAAAGCCGCGTGGCCTGATGTCGCTGTGCCCCTCGACACCTAATTTGTCCATTTTCAATGTCTGTACTCGTACCTGCATATAATTTATTATTGATGTGTTATTTATGAGTATATCAAGCGTAGAGTGTGCTGCTTTATGAACTTTTGCTGATTCTCTCTATCATTTTACTTTTGACTGCCTACCTAAGTAAAGCTTTTAATTTGGTTTTCCTTTTTTCCTTGAATCAGCTTCCACTTGTTCTCGAGGCACCACACAGGCGCTCCCCACTACGTAGTAAGAAGGATCATCAAAAGAAAAACAGACCGTGTTTGTTGCCTGATTCTTCTAGGTCTGGTTGCGTTGGAACAGGAGGAAATGTAAATTTATTTTTTAAGACGATTCAAAATGATTCTTGTGATTTCCATGAATAAAATACTTTTGACTTTGACTTTGACTTTAGTCTATAAGGTATCTATATATTTATGTGGCATTATTGTTTAGATATAATTTTGTTGCAGTTTTCCTGTAGCCTGAAATAAATATATTATTATTATCTATTATGTTTATTCTGATCGGCAAGGCTCAGGAGAGGTTCTGGGGCAATTACTGACGTGGACGGGCCTAAGCCAAGTGCTATGCATAGCGGTTGATGAACTGTTTTGATTTCTTGAAGTAGATGGGAAAATATCGGTAGAAAGGGCAATTTGTAGAAATTTTCCTGTAGCCCAGATCCAAGTCATAATCTATCTGTGTGGGAGCTGGGCAACCGCTGACCCAGGTCAAAAATAAATAAACCAGGGCCCCTGCATGGAAGTAATTTGTGCAGTTCTAAATATTGTTTATTATCCAATTATTCTAAAGAACTTATAATTTTTAGAAGTTGGGAAGCAAAAGTTGTATTTCTTTATAATTCGATAAAACAACTCATTGCATTTGCTTGAAACAAAACGCAACAAGCTTCATTACTTTCCCACAACTTCTACGCATGAAATAAAATTATTTTTTTCATTATCTTAACATATAAACATAACGAACATATCGTTTCGTTATCGTTCGTTATATTAACGAATAAGCGAGAGAACATCAGGAGATGATGTACTCCAGTTCGTGAAGGAGAGGTGCCAGGGCCGGATTCAGGGGGTGGAGATTCGACTGTCTCTTCAGCGCCTGCAGACGAATAGGGCCACTGGCTTCAAGTCATATGCTCTCCAGGTCCAGGCGAAGTACAAGGATGTGCTCCTAGATCCGGAGTTCTGGCCAGCTGGCATTGTGTACCGACACTATAGGGAAGCGTTTTCGAAACCAAATACCCTTGTCGTTAAGTGATACGAGTAGTTTTAAGTATATCTTTATCTTTATATGTATGTTAGTTGTAAGGTATATATTACTATGGGCCTTTATCTAGGTACAATGTACATTTTTCACTGTTGCCTGAAATAAATAAATGAATTGAATTGAATTAAGTATATTATCATTAAACAAAAGTATCTCAACTGTACGTTAGTTTAGTCAAAAAAGTTGGATCAAACAATGTGCCCATGTTCTTTCATTAAGGCGCGATAGGTTCTCAAATGTCTCTAGAATTTTAAAGTTTTTGATAAGAATTTTCATGGTTTTCTATGAACAAAAAAATATATGATATTCTTGAGCTTTTTATCTAGTGAAATCAATAATTCAATACAATATTTGAATTACTCCAATCAATAAAAAAAAATAACAAAGATACCTCCTTTTTAAATTTTAAATTATATTTTTCACTCACTTCTCTCACGTTTTAATTTTTGAAACATTTGGTTACATGTTAGTTATTATTTGAGTTAGTGAATTCATCAACAAAATTAAACAAAACTTTGAACGACATTTTTATATAATTTTTTTATACATAAAAACACTGTATCAGAGCTTGCGCTCGCCTTCTTCGCCTCATACAAAAATGTTCGTTGAACCTATAGCGCCTTAAAATTGTTTCAGTCGTTACAGCTTGATTGAGTGACAAACATCCAAAGATCCAAACTTTCACGTTTGTAATATTGGTGGGATTGACTGTATTATAATGGCGAAAACATTGATTTCCCAAATACACTATTTTACAAAGATCGTGGAGCTAGACTATCCTCTTAAAAGTAAATGGAGAGAGTGAAGAAAAACAATAGAAACAAGTTAACATGGAGGTAAGACAACCTAAAAATAATAAAAACAATAGAAACAAGTTAACATGGAGGTAAGACAACCTAAAAATAATAAAAACAATAGAAACAAGTTAACATGGAGGTAAGACAACCTAAAAATAATAAAAACAATAGAAACAAGTTAACATGGAGGTAAGACAACCTAAAAATAATAAAAACAATAGAAACAAGTTAACATGGAGGTAAGACAACCTAAAAATAATAAAAACAATAGAAACAAGTTAACATGGAGGTAAGACAACCTAAAAATAATAAAAACAATAGAAACAAGTTAACATGGAGGTAAGACAACCTAAAAATAATAAAAACAATAGAAACAAGTTAACATGGAGGTAAGACAACCTAAAAATAATAAAAACAATAGAAACAAGTTAACATGGAGGTAAGACAACCTAAAAATAATAAAAACAATAGAAACAAGTTAACATGGAGGTAAGACAACCTAAAAATAATAAAAACAATAGAAACAAGTTAACATGGAGGTAAGACAACCTAAAAATAATAAAAACAATAGAAACAAGTTAACATGGAGGTAAGACAACCTAAAAATAATAAAAACAATAGAAACAAGTTAACATGGAGGTAAGACAACCTAAAAATAATAAAAACAATAGAAACAAGTTAACATGGAGGTAAGACAACCTAAAAATAATAAAAACAATAGAAACAAGTTAACATGGAGGTAAGACAACCTAAAAATAATAAAAACAATAGAAACAAGTTAACATGGAGGTAAGACAACCTAAAAATAATAAAAACAATAGAAACAAGTTAACATGGAGGTAAGACAACCTAAAAATAATAAAAACAATAGAAACAAGTTAACATGGAGGTAAGACAACCTAAAAATAATAAAAACAATAGAAACAAGTTAACATGGAGGTAAGACAACCTAAAAATAATAAAAACAATAGAAACAAGTTAACATGGAGGTAAGACAACCTAAAAATAATAAAAACAATAGAAACAAGTTAACATGGAGGTAAGACAACCTAAAAATAATAAAAACAATAGAAACAAGTTAACATGGAGGTAAGACAACCTAAAAATAATAAAAACAATAGAAACAAGTTAACATGGAGGTAAGACAACCTAAAAATAATAAAAACAATAGAAACAAGTTAACATGGAGGTAAGACAACCTAAAAATAATAAAAACAATAGAAACAAGTTAACATGGAGGTAAGACAACCTAAAAATAATAAAAACAATAGAAACAAGTTAACATGGAGGTAAGACAACCTAAAAATAATAAAAATAGGTAAAGACAAAAGATAGTATTTTTAATAAACAGATCGCAGGAATTCGTTGGTCGGAAGAAGCTCAAGGTGGAAGAAGAAGATCATTCCTCGTGGTTTTCTAGGGGGTAGAAATGCTTCTCTCGAGTGCTTGCGCTAGATGCGTCGATTGAACTGAATGTGCGAGCTGCCTTAGAACATTCTACACAAATGTTTTCAAATACGGTTGAGCAAAAAACTGAAATGTTAAAGCATTCCTAATGCTCAAAGCTTGTCACACCTCGAAAATTAGAGGTGTGTGTGAGGGATGAATGAGCATTTTCTCGCTTCTAGTAATTGCGGCTCCAACTTCTCTATCAAATCTGGATCAGGAAAGAGCTAGGAACGAGGTAGTAAAGCTTTTAATTTCAAAAGAGCTCCAACTGCAAATGCTCCAAATCTTTACAAAATGTGACTTCAACTCGGCTGTATGTAACAGCCAACGTTTCAGCACATGTAAATGAAAGCGCTGCTCTCAATCCGAGATTAAGTTACACCATTCGAACAACATACATACTAGAAACGAAACTCATATAAGTTCCACATAACCCTGCACTCGCAAGCGTGACGCGTCGGGTGTATCTCTCAGCTTATTCAGTAAAATCAAACACTCAAAAGACTCACCTCACCACATCTGTGGCGTGGCGGGCGTGTTCCCGACTGAGATGCGAGAGGTAGCGATTCAAATAAAAAATTCATAATCAAACTTCAAGAAACGACCATGGCTGTTATTCGCTATGACCATAAGAGATTACTAGACAATAACGTGTGTGATGTCACAATGTATTCTGAGCCATGATTCCACACAGATATCGTAACGAGCCCGCGTTATGTACGTTTGGTCATAGGCCATAGCGAATAAGGGGGCATGTTAGGGCGTGGTGCTGCGTTCCCTGACTGGTATTGCCGACGTAGGTGATAAAACAGACAGGCTCAAATGGGACTGGGCGGGGCACGTCAGTCGAATGCTTCCCAACAGGTGGGCGAACATCAGCACACCCTGGATACCTGAAGGACGGCGACCTCGGAGTCAGCCGAGAAAGCGTTGGCTGGACGATCTTTTACATTTTCAGAAGGAGTGGTGGGAGACTGCCAAGGATAGGGACAAGTGGAAGAATTTGGGGGAGACCTTAGATTAATATTTAAAGCTTATGTTTTTTATCATGTTTGTAAGGCATGCCTCACAATCTTTCTGCACGTCCAGGATGACTGGCAGATAATGCTGTTAGCATTAAGTCCTCCTAGCACTATTGTTTTTGTGCAAAAGTTTTAAATAAACTTTAATAAATAGAACAGACCTTAAGTTTGGCTATAAGAAAAAAATTAATCATTCCAGTTTCAGTTCTATGTAGTATTACGTTCGTACGGAGGCTGGAGCTAGCAAGGCGGAAAGTCTGCAATTTTGGCACAGAGCTCACATAGCCGACGGAACCTCAAATTGCACCGAGACGATCCCGCATCATAACTCACGAGCCTGTCGTGACATGCCGCAGATGTTGCAGCTAGTTTAATAGGACGTAAATATAAGCCAAATAAAATTAAAAAGTATGTTTAAAAAAAAACTTTTTTGTTTTGATAGGCCTGTGACAGCGATCACTGTGTATTGCGTGTGCGTGTCTTCTCGAAATGGTGGGTTTTTTCCTTAAAAACTTGGTTTTTCTGCCACCATTTAAACTGGGTTCTTCTACTTCTCTTCTTATAATGGCTTCTGAGGAGTGCTCTAAATAATTTAACCGATGTCAAGTGATATAATTATACTTTTTTTAGTTAAGTCGTCAAGAATCGCCGTCAAGTTACAACCCAGTTTAAACGGTGGCAGAAAAACAGAGATTTTACAGGAAAGTATCCACCATATAACACAAGCTCTGGCTTAGCTTGGGGCTAGATAATGTTGTGTGAAGTTGTCCAGCATTATTTTTTTTTTTTTTTTTATATCTCTTGACGAGTTGACTAATTTTATTACAATTATATCACTTGACATTGGCGAAATTGTTTGGAGTATTCCTCAGAAGCCATTATAAGAAGAGAAGAAGAAGAACCACCTATTGGTAACTGACGATGTGGCCGACGACGATGGAGCACAAAGGCACAAAGTACCTTAGTACTAGTAAATAGTAGTACTAGTAAGTTTTAGTAGTAGTAGAGCTTTTTTGTGAAAGAGTTCGTCCGGGGAAGTACTACCACCATATCTATTTCTGCCGCAAAGCAGTAGTGCTCGCATTACTGTGTTCCGGTTTGAAGGGTAAGGGTGCCGGTGAAATTACGGGCACATGAGACTTTTCGTCTTTATGTCTCAGGGTGGCGGGCGCAGTGCAATGCCACATAGGGTGCGTCCTAGGTGGACGTGACCTATGAGGTAATGCACTGTTCATAGGCAGAGTTTACCGCTTAACATCAGGTAGGCCATGTTCTTGTTCCGCCATTCAAGTAGTATAAAAATAAAAATAAAAAAACGTAGGCAGCGTCACCAGACAGAGGAAACGCTAAGGCTAAGGTCAGACCAACGCGTTCAGCTCGCGACCGCGGTGGCGTGCACGGTGGCGATTCATTGTCTTACCATTGATCGACGTGCACGCCATCACGGACAAGGGCTAAACGCGTTGGTTTGACCTTAGTTTAACAAAGCGCCATTCCTCGCACGCACTCTTTGACATGACGTTACAGGCATTCTCACGCAGTCTCTCAGTCGCGAAAATCGCGTAAAAATAAGAAAATTGAAGACGAATCTCGGCAGATTTGTATACAGCCTATTTTCCAACATCGACTGGGACATTTTCAGTTAATGCCACATATAATTGTGATGTGAGCAGGCTTTATTGCCCATATCAGGCTGTCGTTACACCGAGGACACACTGTAGCGCTGTCTGGGCAGTGTATCATCTGCAACGTCCCATAAAAGAGCTTCAAACTTTTAATTCAATTAGACAACTTTATTATTCGGGGTTTTTATTTTTAATAAATTAATTTGTGCAAATTAGTCAATTTTGATGGTCGGCTGACATCGTCAAAGAAGTTGGACGACAATGGATAAGAGCAGCACAGGACCGGAGAGTGGCGTATTAGAGAGGACGCCTATACCCAGCAGTGAGTGGACACAGGCTAAATAGATAGATAGATAGTCAATTTTACAAGCAATGTATGTATGTTTGTCTAGGTGGAATCCAGGTGTAATCTTGCAACTGAATTTTAAAGCAGTTATCTTCTACCAATTGAGCTGAAATTTGGCATACCTGTCAAGTTTCGATGACAATATAATATGATGGTGACAGCGAGCTGATCTGATGATGGAGACGAAAGGTGGACAACGGAACTCCTCGATGGATAATAGTAGACTGGCCGTGTTTAGGCTCATTTTGATCAGCACGCGGTTACGATCACTAATTTTATAAAAGCTTGTATTGTAAAATATATTTTTCACAAAAAACTGATTTAGAACCATACATACATAGACACACGCCTTTTCCCCGAAAGGGTTGGCAGAGCCTCAATTCACCGTGGGTTTTTTTTTTTATACTTCTTGAATAACGGAACAAGCAGATGGCCCACCTGATGTTAAGCGGTAACCTCTGCCTATGAACAGTGCATTACCTCATAGGTCACGTACACCTAGGACGCGCCCTATGTGCACCATCGTGGGAATATAGACGTGACAAGTGGTGAGCTCATCGCCGCTATTGCTTCCCACGACTGCCTCGGCTAACGCTTTCTTCCAGTAATAACACATTCCTTATGGCGCCATAGGTTCACAACGTGATCGATTGTGTGAGAAAAAGCTTAATAAATTAGTGGCTGTAGTATTTATAGCTGACATTGAGGAGCTTAGCATTATTTTGATAAGTTTCCAAACACTATGTAGGTTGAAGGGTTATAAAGGAACCATTCTTAACACTCCTCCAGGCCATAATAACACATATGGATGGAAGAAGATCCTCATGGTGAGTCTGGCTTATAGTGAGAATAGTTAGTTTGTATTTAAGCAGGTACCTATGTTACTTTTATTTAATGTTGTTTTGTATGATGCTTGTTTTGTTTATAATTTTAGTTATGACATTAATCATTAACATTGACATTATTATTTTTCACTTTATTATAAATTGACTGTGTATGCACCGTCTCTTAAAGTTGTTATTAATAGCGTACCGTATATACCTAACTATTGACTACCTACCTTAGGTTTGAATTATGTATTTTTAAGTTGACCTTTGGTTTTGAATGGTTGATTTTTGTATTTAAATTCTCGATTTAATTATTATGTGTTAATTTTAATGTACCTATTTTTATGTAGATACCCTAATTGATAATTGTTTGTCGTTCTAATTAAAGTAAATATAAATAAATAAATAAATAAATAGGTCCATTACCTACCTTAGGTTTGAATTTTGTATATTTAAGTTGACCTTTGGTTTTATTGGTTGATTTTTGTATCTTAATTCTCGATATAAGTAATTATTGTGTAAATTTGAAATGTACATATTTTATGTAGATACTCTTTAATTAGTGTAATTGATAACTGTTTGTCGTTCTAATTCTAATCTAAATAAATAAATATTCACTCAAGTCTTCATCATCATCATCATCATCAGCATACAGAAGCCCACTACTGGCGTTATGTATGTATGTTATTTATGTTTTTTTTATGCTACGAAGGTAGCAAACAAGCATACGGTCCACCTGTTGGTAAGCGGTTACCGTAGCCTATGGACACCTGCAATACCAGAGGCATCTCACGCGCGTTGCCGACTTGAGCTCTGACTTTTGACCGAAAGGGGTGAAGTTCCGGCGGTTCAAGGGCCGCCTGTCACGTGTTCCCCCGAGCCGCAACGCGTCGGCGATCACACGTGTGTTAGATTAAGTTATAAATGAAGTGTTTTATATGTATGTTCGTTTCTAAGGTATTTATGTTGATATGGGCTTACTGTTTAGGTTTAGTGCATTTCTCAGTAAGCCTGAAATAAAGATTTCTGATTATGACATGATTTTTGATATAAAAAAATCCAAACATCCCTTTTGAAGAACCCCATACCTACTATAGTCACTTGTAGTCTGTTATTACTGGAAGAAACATTTTGTCGTGCGAAAGCAATGGCGGCGATGAGCGCATCACTGGTCACGTCTGTGTACCTATGATTATGAAATCCATAGTGAAAAGAGGCTCATTGAGGCTTTGCCTGTTCGAGGAAAAAGTCGTGCGTCTA
The DNA here is from genome assembly GCA_932527175.1 of Operophtera brumata. Taxonomy (NCBI): domain Eukaryota; kingdom Metazoa; phylum Arthropoda; class Insecta; order Lepidoptera; family Geometridae; genus Operophtera; species Operophtera brumata. The sequence continues at coordinate 38,289,291 of OW052225.1, forward strand.
TTAGAAAATTTACTTAACGAATCAATAGATTTGGCGATACAATGAAAGGCTTGTCGCGTTTCATTTACTTAACGAATCAATAGATTTGGCGATACAATGAAAGGCTTGTCGCGTTTCATTTACTTAACGAATCAATAGATTTGGCGATACAATGAAAGGCTTGTCGCGTTTCATTTACTTAACGAATCAATAGATTTGGCGATACAATGAAAGGCTTGTCGCGTTTCATTTACTTAACGAATCAATAGATTTGGCGATACAATGAAAGGCTTGTCGCGTTTCATTTACTTAACGAATCAATAGATTTGGCGATACAATGAAAGGCTTGTCGCGTTTCATTTACTTAACGAATCAATAGATTTGGCGATACAATGAAAGGCTTGTCGCGTTTCATTTACTTAACGAATCAATAGATTTGGCGATACAATGAAAGGCTTGTCGCGTTTCATTTACTTAACGAATCAATAGATTTGGCGATACAATGAAAGGCTTGTCGCGTTTCATTTACTTAACGAATCAATAGATTTGGCGATACAATGAAAGGCTTGTCGCGTTTCATTTACTTAACGAATCAATAGATTTGGCGATACAATGAAAGGCTTGTCGCGTTTCATTTACTTAACGAATCAATAGATTTGGCGATACAATGAAAGGCTTGTCGCGTTTCATTTCCGTTTCCTGTTCTTTATGTTTATATTAAGGCGATAATACACTCAAAACTGCAATAAAGACCTCTCTTTGAAAGCCTACTTCTCACAAACGGATTATCCAAATAATATAAAAATTATGCAATGGACGTCAAATATAGTCAAAATAATGTTTATTTGTTTTAAGTAATTGGTACCAATGACAGGAAAAAAAATTACAAAATTTCCTATGGTTTACTCAAAAAAGCCTACTGCTTCCAAACGCCTGAATCGATTTTAATGATTCTTTCACAATATTAAAGGCAATTCATAGGTTTAAAAAAGCGGCCAAGTGCGAGCAGGACTCGCCCATGAAGGGTTCCGTAGCAGCAAGTAACATAATATAAAAGTTCTTGGATGGATTACCATTTATGACGTATTAAAAAAAAACTACTTACTAGATCTCGTTCAAACCAATTTTGAGTGAAAGTTTACATGGTAATGTACATCATATATTTTTTTTAGTTCTATCATTCTCTTATTTTAGAAGTTACGGGGGGGACGGGGTGACACACTTTTTACCACTTTGGAAGTTTCCCTCGCGCAAACTATTGAGTTTAGAAAAAATATATATTTGAAACCTCAATATCATTTTTAAAGACCTATCCATAGACACCCCACACGTATGGGTATGATGAAAAAAAGTTTTTTGAGTTTCAGTTCTAAGTATAGGGAACCCCAACAATTTATTGTGCTTTTTCTATTTTTGTTTGAAAAGCTTTTTGCGGTTCACATATTACATCTACTTACGAAGTTTCAACAGCATAGCTCTTATAGTTTCGGAAAAAAGTGGCTGTGACTAACTCGGACAGACAGACAGACATGACGAATCCATAAGGGTTCCGTAATTATTTTTACGGAACCCTAAAAACTTATGAAAAACTAGGGAAAACTGTATGAATGATGGCCCACCTGTTGTTAAGCTAACCTCTGCCTTTAACAATGCATTACCACATATTTCACGTCCACCTAGGACGCGCTCTATGTGGCAATGCACTGCGCCCTTCACCCTGAGACATAAAGATGAAAAGTCTCATGTGCCTGTAATTTCACCGGCATTCATACCCTTCAAACCGGAACACAGCAATGCTAGCACTACTGTTACTGTATTATTATGTTTTGACTTTTGACTCCGTGACGCACCAACCTGGATCCGGTGGAAGATCAGCGTTGTGTAACCATACATGCCGTCATACATGCCATCATGCTGAGTCGGACTCCAATTTGTGACGTCACTGCGTGGATGGCACTCAGAGATACTCAATTAATTGTAGCTAAGTTAGTTATAAGTACTTTGTTTTTGCCTTTTGTAGGTATTACCTTTTTTGTATAACCTTTTTTATTTTTTATTTTTATTCTTCTATCCATGTGTGCCGTTCCAAATAAAGAATTCTTCTTCCTTTCTTTCTTTGTTTCTTTACTGCTTTGCGGCAGAAACAGGTATGAGACTTGATACAGTTGTGGTTTTTCGTGATTTTCGCTCACTGTTAAGGAGTGGAATAAACTGCCGTCGTCTGTCTTTCCTGAAAACTATAATCTGGGTCTCTTCAAGTCTAGAGTGAATAGGTGCCTTCTAGACCTTTGTGCTCCATCTTCGGCCACATCGTCACTTACCAACAGGTGAGATCGTGGGCAAACAAAGGTCTACAAAATAAAAAAAAATAAAAATTTTGTTTCGCGTTCTTCTGCCCCGTTCATGTGAAGAGCTTTAAAAATATAATACAATTTGAATTTCGCGCCACAACCGAAATATGCTGCCATGATCAATTTTGTCCATTCTGTCCGTTGAAATATTAAAATATTCTAAGCAAACCTACTAAGCACTTACTTAGTAACAATTGAGCAACGTTAAATCATTCATACACATTGTACACTAACTAGGTAGCAATTTGAAGTGATAAACAGAATACAAGGAAACATAAAAGCTTTGCAGGCCTGTGTAACTAAAATACAGCGTTCACTGTACAATGAGCTTTATCATGTTGATTTTAGGTTCGATATAGCCCGATATTAGATGGTATGGTGTGTTTGCGTGAGGTTACACGCTCAGTCTGGCATCAGTCTGGTCTATCAGTCTTGTCAGAATGATCGAAGAATGACGTGTAACCCACAGATTGACAGACTGATGGTCCATTTGTCAGTCCGATCACTGATCGGGATTGAGTCTGATTCGGAGAGTGATCGTGTAACCCGCTCGTATCATTCTCGCGTCAGTCACCTTCTGCGACGCAATGGAGCAAAACCTTTAATATCCATGGCTGAGCACGAGCACTGATAAATTGACAACTGACTGTCGGCTCCGCTATCTAAACGACGCCGACGACTGATATACATTTTATCAGTCTGCAGTCAGTCTAGATTGACCGTGTAACCGTGAGAATCATCCATAATTCTGGCGTCAGTCAAGTCAATCCAGACTGATAGACTGAACTGATGCCAGACTGAGCGTGTAACCTACATCTAAGAATAGAAAACACCCTCCGTTTTGCTCCCGTAGACTTCGTAAAGGCCAACTAAGGGACTGAATTGACAGGGATTATGAGAATTAGGGTCGGTAGGGCATCGGCAGCCGTGGCATGAAAGACTCCCATGTCTCCTTCCGTGGATGTCGTAAAAGCCGACTGACAGATTACACGAGGTGATGGACAGGAGCGTTAGCTGAGTACTCAACATCAATCCGCCTGCTAAGCGACATTTTGCTTTAGGCACAGCCTTTAAAGCTTGTGGTTCACGTACCGGGATTCAAACCCATGACCAGTATCTGCTTTCCGGTAGTCTGAGAGAAACTTCTGTGCTGTGTACTCTTGTTTATTCTGTGATAAAGGTGCGCTCGGCCAAAGCACACTGTGTGTGTTTGTCTTTACAATTTCACATTCTGAGAATACGCGTGCAGGTAGATACTTTTTTCTAACCGCCACTTTGTGTTTTAGTTGGCCTATGGTCTTTTATTCAAGCCGTTCACTGGGTTTGAGGTAGGCGTCTTTAGAAGCTTTATAATTCTTGCACCGCTAACATTTAGAAGCAAGGACGTAAAATATCTTTAGGTTATGTGTGTGATTAATCCCTTTGTTGGCTTTTACGACATCCATGGGAGGGGATGGAGGGGTATATTCTTAAGCCGGGCATGCCACGCAAATTTAATTGTTTTTTAAAAATTATAAAATATTTTTAAAATGTAAGTCCCTACAAATACGACCTCTGTAGCGCGTCTGACGAGTAGCCGGCTGAGATACGAAAGGTTGCGGGTTCGATTCCTGCTGCGGGAAAAATGTTTGTATGATCTGCAAATTATTTGTGCCGGGTCTGCGTGTTATGGCACCATGGTACTCGCAGCTTCTGATTCCCACGACACAGGGAATCCTAGTGTGGGATCGGACTAGTATGTTTGTGACTATGGAGTGATATAATGTAAAAAAAAATAAAAAAATATGATGATGGTGTTTGGATGTTTATCGTGCATGCTTTTTCGCCAAATCGGCTTTGCCAATTTTGATTTAATTTGAAACACAGATAGATTTAAACCTGGATGAAAACAATACTTATCCCGAAATTCTGTTCCTCGGGAAAAAAATGGGTAAAACCTCGCACAACCGTGAGTACGACATAAAACTGGAATAAACATTATGATATTCTGAGGTATCAATATTGGTGACCCCAAAATTATAAACCATACTTTGTCGTATTTGTCTACAACTCTATCAACAGTTATCCTAAGCTGTTGGGTCCTTTGTCGCTACTCCATTGAGCCCCATGCCCATCTATCGGCAGGGATTAGCGTCATGACGTCATACCACACAGCGCGAATGCCCATTGACGGGGAATAATAATTGAGGATTAGTTTTTGTTAAGACCCGTTACAATCGGCGCGGGCGCACCTTTAGAACCCCTTATTCAGACTTGTTCAAACGTTGCACTTTTTCATACTTATTACAGATCACGGCGGCTGATGTGGCATATCGTGCAAGAGAGGGTGTTCGCCAAGATCGCCAGTTCACATGTACAAAAGCCAAACACCGAATATTTTCACACACTTTTCTTTAATTAATTTTAACGTCTGTTTGTTTGTCTGAAATCAAATCTGAATTGTGTTTAGCACAATTTTGTCAAAGAACAATTTTAAAACTTTGCGTAGACCTTGGCTTTGGATGACAATACAATATTATGGTGACAGCGAGCTGATCTGATGGAGGTGGACAACAGAACTCTTCGATAGTTAGTAGTGGACTGCCCGTGCTTATGCTCATTTTGATCAGCTCACGGTTACATAAGAAGGTCTTCTTAAGAAGATAACAAGTATAAGAAACGCGTTTAAGAAAGATGATAATTAAATTAGTAAGCAGAACCGACTTTTTAAAGTAGGTTTAAAATGTGAGTTTAAAAAAAAACATTCTCCCTTGAAACAAGGCAAAAAAAATTGCATTTGTTTCGCTTATTTATAGAATAAGTTGAATGTTTCCTATAGCCGTCATGGTGTATCAAATGGTCTAAAATGTTGTCACCTAATCCATGGCAAGTCTTAAGGTCTGTTTTAGTGGTCCGATCAATAAAACTCTGTAGTTTAGACTACTGTCTCTGAAAATATAACTAATATTACCTAACTAATATAATTGTTTCTATTAATCTAAACGTATCTACGTATGTAGGTAGGTACGTTGTTTACTATACTAGTTTGATTGTATCGGTTTTTCAATAAGACTCGCTTATAGCTTTATTTGTTTACAAACCTTTGTGGTTTTTTGAAGTGCTATATCTATGTAACATGTTTTAATAGTAAATGATAAATAAAAATTAAAAATATGAATAATAGCTTTTCATTTTAATCTTTATTTCCAGAATGAATAATACAAGCTCACCTTACCTAAATCACTACCAGATGGAAGCGTCCTCATGATGCTGGCTGCATTGCCACGCTGATTGACAATACCAATGTCAAAGATATTAACTACTTGTTGGTCGTCGGCGCCGAAGCATGGACACTAAAGAAGCTGTGCATAGAATGAGAGTCGCCCATAGGGCTATGGAGCGTGCCATGCTTGGAATATCTTTACTGGACCGTGTCCGCAACACGGAAATCATAAGGAGGACAAAAGTGGTAGATATTGGAGACCGTATTGCGAGACTAAAGTGGCGCTGGGCACTTGACCAGATTTGGTGACGGCAGGTGGTGTAAGGCCCTGACCGAGTGGTGGCTGATAGGGAGCACTAGAGGCCGTGAGAGACCATCAGCCAGGCGGGCGGATGATATAGAGGCCGTAGAGGGAAAGACCTGGATGCGAAGTGCACAGACCGATTGGAGTGGCGTTTGATGGAGGAGGCTTATACCCAGCAGTGGGCTATTATTATTGCGGCCAATGATGATGTTGGTCGTATGATAGAATCCACATAGTCTATTGAGTCTCTGTCAGTCCATAATAGTCTAGATATTTTTCGTCCCACACAGATATGTATTGATTTTTTGGTGTTCTACTTCGAAAACAAAAACAATAAAATATTCGTCTGTTCTAAATATATACAAACGGACTTAATGATGTTAAGCGATATTTATTCTTCCCAAAATACCACCGTGGTAGGTAGGGGGTGGGGTGGCCCGTCAATGGAAAGTGTGTCGGCATCCGAGCCACAGCGTCGCCTTCGCGGTACAGGATGGAGCAAGAACAGCGCTTACTAAAACATGGGCGTTCGGCTGGAGTTCCTTGATTTGACCAAAGCGCAAGGTGCTATGGCTCTTCTAAAAATAATTATCTTATGCCGCTACATTCAAAAATAGTCAAAGTCAAAAGTTAAAAAAAAAACAGAATAATCATTTTGAATCGTCTTATAATGGTACATTATGGTACAAGTGTGTAATATTGGTGATTACCGCAGGTGAGGGTCTTAAGAGAGCCGACGACGGTAATCATCAATACACACGTGTATCATATGACGTTTTTCAATACACTGGTGAAGAAAATCATAATAACACAAAATGGGACGCTTCAAAAAAAAATTTAAAAAGAGTCCTTCAGGGCAGGCGACGCATTGGTGTTGCAGATGTCAATAGGCGACAGTAACCGCTTACCATCAGGCGGGCCGTATGTCAGACCGTTGAGACAAAAAACAACAGAAATTCTCACTCTGTGTAAATGTTCAACTGTGTCTATAACTCACTAGTGAATAATAGCAATGAAAAAGTCACAGTTTGATTACAGGTGTCATTATGTGTCTAATTGCGGTGAAGTTAGAGTCACTTTATGAGCAAGTGTGTTGAAAAATAAATTTACTCCATTTCCAACGCGACCAAACCTACAGAAGAATCAGTGCGTTCATTACCTTACTTACAATCCGTGATCTGATTTTGTAAGACAGTTTGGCTTCGTAGTCCTTTTTCGAATGCTTTCTTGCATGGAAACTCCTTTATGATTTGCATTAGATTTTTTTATTTTATCAAAATTTTATCGTACCTTCTAGATATCAAAGATTTTGTATTCGGTCTCAACCTAAGACAACTTCACTGAAGTAAAAAATGTTTTGTAACTTTTTTGAACAGCCTGTAAACAAGTTTCAGGATCCTCCCACGCTTCTTCCAAGAGCGTAGGCGAACTTAATACATTCGTAGTGTATTAATACAGCTTAGTCACTGAAAATATGGGGGGAGTGTGACGTCACAAAAGAATATGCCACAGGGGTTGAATAGAGGACGATTTGAAACTAAATATATCCTCTATGTGGGGTGTGGTACAAAATTATCATTAGCTAAAGTGAAATTCGGAACAACAACGTAGTTTACCTATGCAGATGTACTGACGTGTAAACTTCTTCACACTAGATTTGTATTTTTGTGTGTGTGTATGTTTGTAACGAATAAACACAAAAGCTACTGTGCCGATTTCAAAAATTATTTCACCATTGGTGAGCTACATTCACCCTGAGTGACATAGGCTACCATGGGGATAGGAGGGGCGGGGGGGGGGGGGGGGGGGGGGACTGTTTTTCATCCTGGAACTACCCATGCGAAGCCGGGACGAGTCGCTAGTTACCAATAAATTAATTATTCTGATTATATTTTTGTTCCTTCTCTCTCAACCTCCTACTATATCCACCCTATACTCGTAACTACCACGCACGGAGCAAACTATTATTCCAAAAAAAAACTTTTTTTAAATATAACTTGGTATGACGGATCAAGCAGATGGCCCCCACCTGATGTTAAGCGGTACCCTCTACCTATGAACAGTGCATTACCACATAGGCACAGATTACTTAATAGTTACTTACATAGGTCACGTCCACCTAGGGCGCATCCTATGTGGCACTGCACTGCGCCCGCCACCCTGAGACATAAAGATGAAAAGTCTCATGTGCCTGTAATTTCACCGGCAACCATACCCTTCACACCGGAACACAGCAATGCGAGCACTACTGCCTGTCCTTATCTATATGTCCTTAGACTAATTAGTTTTCAAAGGGGTAGTTGACTTTGGGTTATACTGTTGGGCGTGGTAACCTTCGTACGAGATAGAGAAGCTTCCTATGCAAAGTGGCAGGCAGCAGCGGCATGATGAGACCTGGAGTTTTAGCTCAGGTATCTTCCTCAGAAGTGAACTATGCTATAGTCCAGCAGTTATAACGTACCTAATCGAATTACACTCAAAGCCAAAAAAAACAGATGATACTAAGTCTCAATCTAGCTGTTAGAATATAATCACCTGAAATAAGTGCATAAGTATTCCTCTGTAGCGCGGCGGGCGAAGGTTCGCCTGCGATGCAGGAGGTTGCGGGTTCGATTCCCGCCCCGGAACAAATATTTGTACGATCTGCAGATATTTGTTCAGGGTGTTCTGGGTATTTTCTAAGCATAATAAAAAATATCTTTCTATGTAATGTATTGTATTAAGTATATCACTTATCTAGTACCCATAACACAAGCTCTGCTTAGCTTGGGGCTAGATAATGTTGTGTGGACTGTTCAGCATTATTTATTTAAGTAACATAAAGAAAAATATAATAGCAATAAAGTTAAGCCACAGATAAACCACTCGTCCCCATAACCATTTCACGCCATTTCGTAAACTAGACATTTACAAGTACTTCAGCGTAAAGTAGGCCATTGTTGATTCATAACACCCGAAGTGGCCTGTTACATTATTTTCGTCACCCTTAACCTTTGCAAGATTGTGTGTGGTACATCCAGACTTCCGTCCCGGGGCTGGCAGCCGCCCAACCCTGGATCAGACCCCATTCATACTTTCCTTCACATTAGGCATTTTGGAACGTGCGTGGGAGATAAACCAGGGATGTGAATTTCTCCAAGTTTAGGTTCTGATTCTAGACCATATACTCCGAAGATAGGTTAATGAAAAAAAGTGACGTGCATTGTTTTAACACGAGAAATAAAAATAAACTGAGTATTCCCAAATTTAGAAAGTGGGCCTTTTATGGGGAATTCTGTTCGGTTCTATAATAAACTTCCAAAAAGTGCTTCTAAACTTTCGATTCGAAGATTTAAATCCTACATAAAGAATAATTTAATTAAGAAAGCGTATTACACACTACATGACTATGTTAATGATAAAGCCGCGTGGCCTGATGTCGCTCTGCCCCTCGACACCTAATTTGTTAATTTGCAATGTCTGTTCCTACATATAATTTATTATTGATGTGTTATTTATGAGTATATCAAGCGTAGTGTGCTGCCTTATGAACTTTTGCTGATTCTCTCTATCATCTTACTTTTGACTGCCTAATACCTAAGTAAGGCTTTTAGTAGTTTAAGTTAGTAAGTTAGTTACTAAGTTAGTTTTCCTTTTTTCTTTGAATCAGCTTCCACTTGTTCTCGAGGCACCACACAGGCGCTCCCACCCAGTAGCAAGAAGGATCATAAAAAAAAACAGTCAGTTGTTGCCTGATTCTTCTAGGTCTGGTTGCGTTGGAACAGGAGTAAATGTAAATTTATTTTTTAAGACTATTCAAAATGATCCTTGTGATTTCAATGAATAAAATACTTTTTGACTTTGACTTTGAAGCAAAAACAATTTTCCATGAAGAATTATTGTAATGGTTGGTAAACGTGGTTTCGAGAAGCTGAGGGATCCCAGAGCAGACAGACCCCATTGCATATATAGTTTCCTTGATATTATTTAAGAGTGTCTGTGGGTAAATTATATCTACGCCAGGGTTGCAGTGAAATCTCAGAACTTTTTTTTGTTTTTTTATTTTTTTTATACTACTTGAATGACGGAACAAGCAGATGGCCCACCTGATGTTAAGCGGTAACCTCTGCTTATGAACAGTGCATTACCTCATAGGTCACGTCCACCTAGGACGCACCCTATGTGGCATTGCACTGCGCCCGCCACACTGAGACATAAAGATGAAAAGTCTCATGTGCCTGTAATTTCACCGGCACCCTTACCCTTCAAACCGGAACACAGCAATGCGAGCACTACTGCTTTGCGGCAGAAATAGGTATAGTAGTAGTACTTCCCCGGACGAACTCTTTCACAAAAAAGCTCTACTACTACTAAACTACTTACTTACTTAACTACTAACTACTACTTGTAATTAGTTTCAAGAAATGGGTACCATTTCAATCGTTGAGTCGTATTTCGGAGTCAGTCTTAGTTATATCTCTATCCACCATATTTTTCTTCGTATTTGGTGCTATTCACCATTGTACACATAATTGGCTTTGCTGAATTTCCGTACGTCAAGCCGTCAAGCCTTATCAAACTTGTGATAGATGTAATCAGTTCAGCCTGATCAGTTATGGATTCTTCCTGCGTGGGTAGTTATTTCCTTAATGGTACAGTAATTAAGTTCAAGCTACTTTTGTAAGGATCTGACAAGGAGAGACGTTTCCTGGGAATATTGGAATTTCAATTTCGTAATTACTTCACACTGTTAGGTAAACTTAACTTTACTTATTACTTTACTTATTACTTGGTAAGTATGTTACTTAAGCAGATTCCATTTCAGCGAGGAACAGGTGTAACTTCGCTTATCTTATAAGACGATTCAAGATTATTATTTGTGTTTTTAACCCCCGACGCAAAACCGACGGGGTGTTATAAGTTTGACGTGTCTGTGTGTGTTGTGTGTATGTGTCTGTGTGTGTGTCTGTCTGTGGCATCGTAGCTCCCGAACGGATGAAACGATTTCGTTTTTTTTTTTGTTTGCAAGGTGAATTTGTCGTGAGTGTTCTTAGCTATGTTCGATCAAAATCGGTTCAGCCGTTTCATGGCGTTTAGGGTTTTTTAATTTTTACAAAATTCATTACTTGTTTATACTTAATCCTGAAGTTCTGGAAAAGGAATTCACCCTCTGGCCACCAACTATGCTTATAATACGTTAAAATTCTATTACCAATATTGGAAATAAATAATTTGTTATGTTTTTGAAATTAACCAAACGCGATGAGAAAATGATGTATGTAGCCGTTATAAAAACTTGGTCTTTATAAGAAACACAAACATAAGAATAGTCAGGTACATAGACCTGATCCCACACTAGAATTCCCTGTAGGATTAGGAGTCACAATACCGTTTATATCTCACTAACCTTATAAACCAACCAGGTGAAGTAGTGCCTTATCAAGTTATTGCAAATTGGCTCCAAGCTAGTAGAGGTTACCAGATATTTAATTTTACGTCTGACCTCTAACATTTAGATTTATTTTTTCGTCCCACGTCTTTTGGCGTCCTGCCAGTACCGTCGCACTGATGTAACCAGACTCATTCATATATTTTTGCTGTAGCGTACCTAATGAACATTTTTCCAATATGCTAACCTGTCATGAGTTGCAAGAATTTAGTAAACAATACAAAATAGAACCAACAAAATTGAGACATTAGTTCAAATATTGTTTTGCTAAGCTAGAACAGTTTTTTTGCTAAGTTTTCGCGTGGTCGTGGTTTATGCGGTTGATTATGATGAGTTTGAGAGGTTTTCCTAAACCATGAAGCGCTCTAGGCCTACCTACCTATACAAATTATATTGTATAATCTTCTAATACCCATTCACCAAGCACCAAGCGTCCTAGGTGGACGTGACCTATGAGGTAATGCACTGTTCATAGGCAGAGGTTACCGCTTAATATCAGGTGGGCCATCTGCTTGATCAGTCATTAAAGTAGTATAAAAAAAAACGAGACATTTAACATTACATTAACTCATATCCATTTGTAGGGTTCCGTAGTCAAAGACAAGGAATCCTTATAGATTCGTCAATCGTCATGTCTGTCTGTCTGTCCGTGTATGTCACAGCCACTTTTTTCCGAAACTATAAGAGCTATACTGTTGAAACTTGGTAAGTAGATGTATTCTGTGAACCGCATTAAGATTTTCACACAAAAATAGAAAAAAAAACAATATATCTTTGGGGTTCCCCATGCTTAGAACTGAAACAGTTTATTTTTTTCATCAAACCCATATGGATAGGTCTTCAAAAATTATATTGAGGTTTCTAATATCACCGTTACTTCTAAAATAAGAGAATGGTAAAACTAGAAAAAATATATAATGTACATTACCATGTAAACTTCCAACGAAAATTGGTTTGAACGAGATCTAGTAAGTAGTTTTTTTTAATACAACATAAATCGTAAACCAACCGAGAACTTTTATATTATGTTACTTGCTGCTACGGAACCCTTCATGGACGAGTCCGACTCGCACTTGGCTGCTTTTTTTTAACCTCCCGACGCAATTAGAGGTTTGTTATAAGTATTATGTGTATCTGTGTATTTGTCTCTGGAATCGCAGCTCCGGAACGGATGCTCTGATTTTAATGCTTTTTTTTAATAAAAGATGGTGTTTTTGAGATGGTTCTTATATGTTTGGTGGAAATTGGTGTAGCCGTTTCTAGGATCATCAGCTCGCAATAATTTGATTGAAGGGATCTGAGGCATTGTTGCAGCTGGAACCTTCAGTTTGCCTCCAAAATGTTAATTTTCCATGGCATCAGGTCGAAGGTCTGAAGATGACCAGCACGATTAATAGGATCTAGGGTACAACGGGTGCTCCAACTTAATTTTGGTTTAATTTGTATGAAAACTGACGTTGGAACATTGAAAATAGAAAGTATTTAAAATATTATTTATTTATTTATTTATTTAAATTGAAAGGATTTAAAAATACATGCTTTTATTTAACTTTCAATGTATGTATGTTTGTCCGGGTGGAATCTTGCAACTGAATTTTAAACCAGTTATCCTCAACCGATTGAGATGATATTTTGTATACCTGTCAAGTTCCGATGACAATGCAATATTATGGTGACAACGAGCTGATCTGATGATGGAGACGGAAGGTGGACAACGGAACTCCACGAGGGATAATAGTAGACTGGCCGTGTTTAGGCTCATTTTGATCAGCACACGGTTACGATCACAAATTTTATAAAAGCTTGTATTGAAAAAAATATTTTCACAAAAAACTTAGTTGTAAAATTCACTTGCCATGTAAATATGTCAATTCACCTCAAATACACTTTGTTTTGGATGAAAATAAGTATGAATACGAATTTCAGCAGAAAACATTCTATGATTCAATTTATCTTTGTACTTATCTTGAAGTTCAATCTTCAGACTCTAAGAAGTACCAATTTGAATGCAGAGACGAATTGGTACTTGCTAGAGCTCTTGGTCGTTTTTAGGGTTCCGTAGTCAAAGATTAGGAACCCTTATGGATTCGTCATGTCTGTCTGACTGTCTGTCTGTCTGTCCGTGTATGTCACAGCCACTTTTGTCCGTAACTATAAGAGGTATGCTGTTGAAACTTGGTAAGTAGATGTATTCTGTGAACCGCATTAAGATTTTCACACAAAAATAAAAAAAAACAATAAATTTTTGGGGTTCCCCACTTAGAACAAAAACTAAAAAAAAAACATGGATCCCATACGTGTGGGTTCTATGGATAGGTCTTCAAAATTGATATTGAGGTTTCTCATATATATTTTTTCTAAACTGAATAGTTTGCGCGAGAGAAACTTCCCCCGTAACTTCTAAAGTAAGAGAATGATAAAACTAAAAAAAAATATGTGATGTACAATACCATGTACACTTCCAACGAAAATTAGTTTGAACGAGATCTAGTTCGTAGTTTTTTTTTTATACGTCATAAATCGTAAACAATCCAAGAACTTTTATATTATGTTACTTGCTGCTACGGAACCCTTCATGGGCGAGTCCGACTCGCACTTGGCCGCTTTTTCGTATTTAAGTCACACTATAGTAAATTATAGTGACAGTAATATTGTCTCTGTTTAACGTTTCGAATAATTTAATTATGTAACAGATCCATAAAACTTTTCCGTTTAATATGCTGAATTCACTTGCTCTACTGAGATAACATTAATTAAGTCAAACAACAAATGGACTTTAATAAAGCAGTTTTCTTCTGAGCCAAACTGGATTATTTCGTTAGGTTACCGAGATTTAATTAAGAGATTCCTACGTTTTCGTTTCAGTACAATAGGCATTTTCTGTAAGGCAGAATGTAAATGACGCGATTATTTGCCGCAGCCGTACCGTAAAGGGCTGCTCAATTCAAAAACTTCATATTTTTGATGACCTCTGTAGCGCGGCGGGCGAAGGTTCGCCTGCGACGCAGGAGGTTGCGGGTTCGATTCCTGCCTTGGAACAAATATTTGTGCGATTTGCAGATATTTGTTCAGGGTGTTCTGTGTGTTTTCTAAGTGTAATAAAAAATATCTTAACTGTACCCATAACACAAGCTCTGGCTTAGCTTGGGGCTATATAATGTTGTGTGAACTTGTCCAGCATTAATCATTTACTTATATTCACTTGGACTGTACTTTTGGGTAAAATTGCGATTGCAATTGTATATTTTGCAATTGATGATAATAGCCAAAATCTTGCAGTTCAAAAATGTGACGCAATGCAGTACGGCTAGGCTGCGTCATTACGATAGCAAAATGGTAATGCTGAACCCAATTTTGATCATCAATTTGAAAGTCTTAGCAATGTCTATAACTTCCAAACTGTTTAGTTAAAAGTTTCCCGTTTGCTACCGTAATTGGATGGCTAATTCGATTATGATATATAATATAGATAACGCGCGTTTTTGACTGCAAACGGTGCGGTGAAGGCGCGGTATATGTATCGTTTGCAAAGACCCTAAATGTATTGAGATCAGCCTGTAGGAATTCTGTGAAAAGCCCCAGTTAGCAAATGAAGCGATGCTGCGGAATCATTGTGAATTCAATTTATTTCGAAAATAGGGGAAATTGTATTGTAATATTACGCTATTATTTTTCGAATGACTCCGACGATTATTTCTACATGAAAAACTGTATACTGTGCCCAGAAGATATGATAAAATTATTTGTTTGTTGTTTACGAATAAAAATAAGGCGATTTCGATACTCGGTATAGTTGAAAACGGCTTGAGTTTTGGAATAGGATATGTCAACATCGTTCTCGTATTCTTTATTGCACACAGCTTATATTTACATGCAAGTTATAAAGAAAGGCATGCACAATAGTAACCGTGCTACTAATAATCGTGGAATATCCTTGGAATAGTTACTCCGTGCTTTATCTCTTTCGATCGAATTTGAACTTGCTTGTCAATGCAAAACCGACGACCTCTGTGGCGTGGCGGGCGAAGGTTCGCCTGCGACGCAGGAAGTTGCGGGTTCGATTTCAGCCTCGTATATTTGTATTAAGTTTGTTGTATATTGTGTATTAAGTATATCAGTTATCTAGTACACATAACACAAGCTGTGCTTAGCTTGGGGCTAGATAATGCTGTGTGAACTGTCCAGCATTATTTATTTATTTATTTATTTTTGCCAAGGTTAATCTGAGTTTTGTAGTAATACGATAAAGAGTTTTATTAAAGGTTGAAGTTTATGACGAAAACCTTCATACTCCCGATATAAGTTTCACAACAAAAAAATACAACGATATTCTGTAATTTTCTTCGTAGTAAAACACAAATCCTTGCAAAAAAATAGAATCAAAACACCCCTCAATAAGAACGTAACAAACAACAGGAAGTGCGGTCCCGGCGAAAACACGGTGGTAAAAATTTCGAAAATCAAATCACACGCGCCATTTAATGATTTCTCTGCGCACCTGAATTGCTGTTTTGGGTGAACATTATGACGGATCGAGATTTGCAACATATAATGTTCCCTATTTATGCGACCACGTCGAAAGAAGTAACGGATTGCAGACTGTTTTCAACAGGATTTTGGATATCGCTGTAAATCTTCCTTGTTTCTCGTGAACACAATTGTGTAGGTCTACCTAGACTAGTATGTAGCGAACGTATTCCAAGGCAATTGTCGTCTCGTCATTTTAAATTTTTCCATTTAAATTCACGAAATTCACCAATAAATAAAAAAGTAGTAAAGTCGCAATGAAGCTGCGTTTGCTTGGCATTAGTTCGTGTGGACCACTAGAATTTTTCAATAGGGCACTTACTATTCTACCGCGCGATTTCGAGATAGTGCTGGTAGATCCTAGTTGTACACCAGTAGATGTAGGTAAGACTAGATATATTGTGGATAGTCTTCAATGAATAGCTCAGCTGTGGAATTAATCCGGAATGAATAAATGAAAATACTTTATTGCACACCTTACAAACTAGTTAAAATCAACACATAACAATTAAACAAAGAACTAAATGTACAATGGGCGGACTACATTTTAAGATTAATACGGACAAAAATTCAATTCATTTTTCGTGGGATGAATACTTGGGATCAATACGGATGCACCCCAATCTATAGGGTTTATTATTGAACAGATTAATATATTTAAAAAGTCCATACAGTTTGGTTTACAAAAATAATAAACTTAGATATATCATCAACAGTCTTAAAACGTCCGTCATTTGTCGAGTTCTCCCCCATTGAATGCAATGAGCAAATTAGTCATAATCACCCAGGCGGATAATTCTGCTAAACCATCCCATGGTATAACTCCTTAGTCTGCTTTTACGCAATCTACGGGAGGAGACGGAGGGGTCTACTCTTATCAGATTTCTATATATAAACCAACAAAATGAACCTCACAGAAAACTACCTCTGTTAAGTAAAAGTAAGTTAAGTACATAAAAAACTAAACAACTTAAAACAAACCGCAGGTTTATCAGGCAGTACAATAAACCAGTTAATAGTCCCATTGATATAGTCTGTTTATGTAATAGCGTTGAATATTTATGACCAATCAATCAATTTCATTTCCTAGGTTAGATCGGATGTGACGTTGATGACGGTACAATTTTGGTCGAATTCATCAAAATACTGAGTCTTATCCCAAAGATAGAAGAGTAGATTATAGTGCTTTAGTAGTGATACCTAATTAAGAGCATATACTCGTAAAAGCGGCAAGTGTATGCATATACACGAGTAAATGAAGTCTTAACCCATCGATGACGCATTATTTCGATACCAAAAAGGCCATCAAATTCTTCGCCGAAGTTGACAATATCCAAAAAAAACCACCTTTGATTTATTACATTATTACAAAATTGACGTGCGAATCACTTTTTATGGCTTATAATATACGCGTTATGATAATAACTAGCTATTTATTATGACACCTATCCGTCATTGATCATTTTGACACGTTGACAAGATTTTTTACAGACTGCTGGAATTTCTTGCATCTCTTTTAGCACTCGTAGTATAGACAGAGATAGACGTTGTAACTGATATTTTATATAAGGTATAGCATTAGATAAATTACAGTTTTATTTCACTTGTCACTAATAAAACACAAATTGTATAGTGCCATAAAGAAATCTGCATAATAGATCAATGTATTTATGATGCAATATTGATTAGTATTCGATAAGAAAGCGTGATTTATTATAGACTTTAAGTATTTAGACATATTTTATTTTTATTTGTTATTAATAAGGTTTATCTGTGAAATATTCGATTGCACTATAAACCTGGTGCCACAAGGCTGACGACGGCGGCTGACGAGAAAAAATTTATAGTTTGACGGTTGCATCGTATAAGAACCAAGTGACTCAGATTTCGGGTCCAGTCACTGAGTTTGTACGTGTTTTTTATATTTTTGGTATCCCTTCGTTTTACTGCGATCTCACCTGTTGGTAAGTGACGATATAGATAAACTATGACGAACTGGGATACTAAAGAGCGATTCAATGGACAAGTCTGTTTGCTGTCGTTTTTTGAGACTTTCGTGCTGTTCCTCCTGTGGTGAAAAAGAATAGATAGATGAGATCAATATACAAATTTACTGTCCAATGCGTATAGACTCACTTGAGCAGCATGAAGGGTGATTCTACTGCTCTAGAAAATAGAGCAGGTGCTATTACGCTGGACTGGATAGAAACTAGTCGGAAGGGTGTATACACGAGTCCGGTGCAATTAAATATTAGTGTATTGCGTGTATTTTCGAATGCGTTGAATTTTTCCACCGAAGTCTTGGCAATGATGCCTCCGTATTGATGGCAAAACTGAAAATAATTATTATAGACTTTGCGCAGAAGGAAAAAAAAAGTGGTGCCTTTGGCATTGTCAAAATATATATTTTCTTCTCGTTAGCTATGGCTGTCAACCGTGTGGTAGTTTGAGGTGTTGTGGCTAGGCCTTTTGTAATTTTCGGGTCAATGGTGATGGCTAAGGAGTGTCAAATACTTCGTTTTATTTGGCAATCGCTACTGTGGGCAATCGATAACTTCAATTCACACCTTTAGGCCGACACAAAGAAGCGGAATATAGCCTAAAATGACGCATTAGCATATTGATGATTCAGTAGCGGTGAGCAATGGTGGGAGCCACTACGACTTCTGACCTGAAGGTCATTGGTTCATATTCGGGCAACGGACTTTAACGACCAAAAATGGGGGTCACAGTCAAATGCACATTTTGGATGCGTAACACACACACACACAGTAAGTTTCACGCGCTTGTTTCTCCCGCGCACCTGCAAGGCGTAGAATGAGCTCCCGTTCCCGGATGTCTTCCCACAGGGCTACAATATGGGTAAATTCAAGAGAAATATCAATAGGGCTCTTAATGGTAGGCAGCGCGTTTGCAATACCGTGGGTGTTGCAGATGTCCATAGGCGGCGGTGACTGCTTTACATCAGGCGGGCCGTCTGCTTGTTTGACACCTTATAATATATTTAAAAAATGGCTCGTTTCCGCTTCACCTACTCAACAAACCAGTGTCTTGAGAGAAGAAGAACAGTATTTTGTGTATAAAAGAGATCAGCAGGATTCCCTGGGAATTAAGCTACCCTTATCCGAATCCCATTCTCCACCCTAGTGGAATAAACCTGGGATCTGCCCACAGAGACGCATAGTCTCTATGGTCCGATCAATAGGACCAACAGGGTAAGGCCGCGCGCACCAACTTTTTTACATACTATAGTTTTTTCTCAAAGAGCTAGTAAAAAATTGTGTTAAATAACTGTAGCAATTGATTTCAAAGACATACTAAACTAGTTTTTACCCGATCAATAATCACAGGATAATGATGTGTCTATTGCAAAAGTATGTAAAGTATGTTTTTTGCCAAATTAACGAGCAGTTATATCAACATAACTGTATGCATAATGTAGGAAGTAATTGATCTACTTATTTTATGTTTTTTACTGCTGTTTTTTGTGCCTTTGATATTTGTATTGGTTTTTATAGCGACGTGATGATTTGTAGTGATATTAAGCTGGTGCCTTTAAGCTTTTTGTAAGGATCGTGGCTGGTTTCCTCAATACAAGACCTTGTTTCGTCCAGATGTTCTAAATGACGGTAAGCTACTAAAATTAATCAGGTCGGAGAAGGCAAAGATTTGATTGAAGGCAATTGTTTAATCAACAGAACGGTAATCTGTGGTAAACGGTGTTAGACTCACTTTTTTTTTTCTTAATGGAATACTAGCTTAGTGAAATATATTGTGTTACGGTTTGTTTACTCAAATCATAGTATTATTTTATCTGTGCCTAAATAAACTTAAAAAAAAGGACCTGACGAAATTTTACAGATTTTGTTTAGACTGCAAAACCTTGTGGATCATTTGAGTAGTAGTAAAGCTTTTTTGTGAAAGAGTTCGTTTGGGGAAGTACTACCTCCATTCCTAATTCTGCCGCAGAAAAGTAGTGCCCGTATTGCAGTGTTACGGTTTGAAGGGTACGGGTGCCGGTGAAATTACAGGCACATGATAATTTTCATCTTTATGTCTCAGGGTGGCGGAGGCAG
Source organism: Operophtera brumata (assembly GCA_932527175.1). Lineage (NCBI taxonomy): Eukaryota > Metazoa > Arthropoda > Insecta > Lepidoptera > Geometridae > Operophtera > Operophtera brumata. The sequence continues at coordinate 38,309,158 of OW052225.1, forward strand.
TGCATTGCCACATAGGGTGCGCCCTAGGACAGACGTGACCTATGAGGTAATGCGTTGTTAAAGGTCCCTTAGCATCAGGTGAACCATATGCTTGTTCCGTCATTCAAGAAAATACAAAAAACAAAAAACGTGGCTTTTTTGTATTTGTAATCGAACCATAATATATAATGGTATATATGAGTGCATGAACGACGCAAAAGGGAAATGCCCCCTTTCGATGGACCAAAGACATTATAGAAGTCGCAGGAAGGCGGTGGATGGAGGCGGATCAAGATCGTCCGTCGTGGCATTCTATGGGGAAGGGCTATGTCCAGCAATGGACTTCTGTAGATAAATAATGATAAGTTAATTTTTATTTTATGCTGGATCTTTCTGTCTACATTATCTAGTCCCAAGCTAAGCAGAGCTTGAGCTTGTGTTATGGGTACTTAATAACTAATATAATTAATACAATACATTACATAGTTTTTTTTTAAGTTTGGATGTTCACTGTCACCGTTTTTGGTCCTCATTTCGTGTGACGTTTATAGATTTTCTTCATGCACAATTACTGCACATGTTTTTAAGAGTGTTTTTTTAGAGTAATCAAACTATACGAAGTAGAAATAAAAATGAAGCATCCAACTTTGAGGAAGCTTTTATGGCTCCATGTAAAATTAAATTAGCTAGTAACACAAGCGGCACGCTGTCTGGCGAATTGTATTTTTAGAGGACTGTAAATGTTCTAAATTTTTTGCTCCAACATCACACAAAGACTAATCCTGCTATGAATACGCGGTGACTACGGACTGCAAACAATTCTTGATTGATTATACGATTTGGCTACTTTTGTATTATTTTTTCATAAAAATATGGTGAAATATCTCAGAGGAATATTAATAGACTACGAACGACTGAACAAATGAGGGCAATTTTTTTTTATACTACTTGGCTGACGGTACAAGCAAGAGTTCCACCTGATGTTAAGCGGTAACCTCTGCCTATGAACAGTGCATTACCTCATAGGTCACGTCCACCTAGGATGCACCCTATGTGGCATTGCACTGCGCCCGCCACCCTGAGACATAGATGAAAAGTCTCATGTGCCTGTAATTTCACCGGTACCCTTACCCTACAACCGGAACACAGCAATGCGAGCACTACTGCTTTGCGGCAGAAATAGGTATGGTGGTAGTACTTCCCCGGACGAACTCTTTCACAAAAAAGCTCTACTACTACTACTACCACAGGGTTGTCATAGTTTTGCATTCGGTATCCCGACTATTGAATTCCGAGTCGATATTTGTTTATGTATGGTTTTAACGAGTTTCTCAACAATTCCGCCAGGGGCGCTCATCATTTTCTCCATACAAAAACGACATTTCAATTCTCAATTCGGTTTTCGTTATTCCGAGTTGGAACAAATTACAAACCTATGGTAGGCCCTCTGGAGCTGAAGGGCTGAGTCGCGTGTTAGAAGAGCAGCAGTGGCTTGCGATTAGGTTTTGTTACTTATTACAAGAGGCGAGTTAGTAGGTTTCATTAACGATCTCTGTCGCGCAGCGGGTGAAGGTTCGCATGCGACGCAGGAGGTTACGGGTTCAATCCCCGCCTTGGAACAATTATTTGTACGATCTGCAGATAATTGTTCAGGGTGTTCTGGGTGTTTTCTATGTATAATAACAAATATCTATCTATGTAATGTGTTGTATTAAGTATAATCAGTTATCCAGTACCCATAACACAAGCCCTGCTTAGCTTGGGGCTAGATAATGTTGTGTGAACTGTCAAGCATTATTTATTTATTTATTCTACAGGTTTCTACGATAAAACCGCTTTCCATTTCTTTATGTGAAATGTTTTACGGAAACTTTAGAGACGAAGGCCAAGAGTCTTAGTAGGCAAGGCATTAGTAGGCAGGCATAGTTAGGGTCTTGGCCCAAGACCCTAACTATGCCTACTAATAAAAGTGAAATATCCTTCAAATACTTACAGTGTTTTGTTCCTCAAACGAATTAAAAAAAACTGCAATCCTTACATTAGTCGCATATGATCTGTAAAATCTGAAATCTCTCACCTCCTTGGTAATAAGCAACATGGCTGATAGTACCAACCTCTCGGAAAAATGCGCGCTTCCTGTTACACACTTCCGTCCCTTTTCATGAAATCACTCCCACAGATTGAAGAAAAGCGAGAGGAAAGATTAAAAAAAAAAACACTAACTATTCCAAGGATAATCAGAGTTTTAGAGCAACACCATTTTTGTAGAACTTCTAAGTCCTTTTTTCAGAGCGGTACACGTTGTTTCTCTGTGTCATCTAAATAGTCATTAGCAGATGTTTCATCATAACCACCAGCCCACACTAGTCCACTGCTGGACCTAGGCCTCTCCCAATACGCGCCACTGAGCCCGGTGTTCGGCTCTTCTCATCCACTTTCTGCCGCCGCCTTTCGTGGGTCATCGCTCCACCTATCCAGAGGGTGCCCCACGCTACGTTTTCCGCATGCAGATGACAAAAAATCAGTTTAAGTATTGCTTACGGAATACGGTTTCATAGCTTCGCTCGATTTGTATTTCTCTGAGAAAAAAGTTAGCACTTTTGTTGCAAATTACCAACAATCATTAAGTTTTTATACCAGTTTTTGGGAATTGCTATTTTAAGAACTTACCTACTTAGTTGTCATCTCAGCGAATTCAATTTATGTGGTCGTATTTATATTTATATTCATAGATTGTCGTAAATCTGTTTTATTGAGATTAAAAATCGGTTTTATGCCTTGCTTAAATTAAAATTACTTACTTTTGTTGATGTCAGAGTTTCGATTGACACGAGTTACTATAAATACTTTATAGAAGATACTTTATAGAACACTATTCAATTCAATTAGTGTATTTGTCAGAGCTGTCAAACAGCTTTTTAAATACCTGCTTCAACTGCAAAATAACAGTCAAGAAATGTGTTTAGTGTACCGGAGCCGTAGACTTTTCATTATATTTTTATTTTTTTATTTTTATTATATCTTAAAAAAATAACACAAACAAAGTATTATACACTTATGGGTTTGTTCAGAGTGTATACAAACCTCCTTAGGTATAAATACATAATCTTACTCTGTATACTTCAATGGTACGTCATTTTCTTGGATAAGTTTCATTAAAAATGTTGACCTGACTACCAACCAGAAATTAAAGATGTTTAAAACGCTAAAAATATTTTTTGCCTAAAGAGATTGGTCTAAAGTAACTTAACTGAAACATATCGTTTAAATATGGGTTTTACAAATAGTGCGAGTGTTAGTCAAAATCTCTTTAGACGAGAATTATCAATTAAACCTTTTATTTTATTTTATATCAGTCACATAATATAGTCCTGATCCCACGCTAGGATTCGTGTCGTGAATTGTGTCGTGGGTATCTAAAACTAGGAGTACCATGGTACCATAACACCCAGACCCGGAACAAAATATTTGGCGATTATACAAAAACTGGTCCTGCAGCGGGAATTGAACCCGCAACCTTTCGCATCTCAGCCGGCTACTTGCCCGATGCGCTACAGAGGTTGTTATTTGTCAGCCAAATTGTTTATTGTCTAATTTAGTAGGCGTTTAATAGACTTAACAACTTACCATAATCCATTATTACTCACTAAGGACGAAATAGGTTTAAAAAAAACAGGAATTCTACAGTTATTCTAGTTTTATTTATACGTGATTTGCCTTGTGATTTCCATTAGCCTCCTGAACTGGACTAATACGACTGGTCAAAGCTGACTAGAAATTCAAACTACTGAACAATATACCTACAATATACATACCTATTTTATTTTTCCGGCCAGTTTTTACTAAAGTGGGGACACATCACAAAAGTGATTATAGCTTGGTCCTACACATCTCACACTTGATGTTAAGCTTTGGTCAACACTGGCCTTTGGATTCCTGAGGTTGAAAAACATGTTAGCTTATTATTGACCTTATACTATTACAGGTTGTGTGGACTTCACTAGTGGAGTATTTAACCGATAATTAATCGGTAACTGTGCTTGGTGTGTAGGTGTTCTTATCGCGATGCGTCGTATCATGCACGAGATAAGTAGGTATGAATTTAATAACCGCTATGTATTTGATATCAAGACATCACTTCTTTCATTTAATGCTGAGCTGGTGGGTTACTATGAGCTCTTATTGCCATGCAGTTGATAAACTATTCAGTACAAAATATTGGTTCCGTGATGTCCGCAACTATATTTAAAGGCACAATCGCAGAGGGTCTACAGACTTCTGCGATTAAAGTTATTCAACGATGAAAAATGTCAACGATGAACCGATATTTTGTACTGAATAGTTTTTGAACTGAATGGATATAAGAGCTCATAGTAACCCCCCTGGACGCCAATTTGTGCCAGTGATGCATGGCTGGTACTAAGAGGCACAAATTAGTTTTATTTTTCTTTGTTTCTGTGTGTGTGTCTTTTTGTGTGGAATATTGTTTGTTGACCAATGTTGTTGTCACAAATAAATGTTTTTTCTTTCTTTCATTCTTTATTTTTCATGCCTAGGTGTCTCCACATGTTTCGCAAACCAATGCAAGCCGCAGTAGTAGTAGTAGAGCTTTTTTGTGAAAGAGTTCGTAAAAGAAGTACTACCACCATACCTATTTCTGCCGCAAAGCAGTAGTGCTCGCATTGCTGTGTTCCGGTTTGAAGGGTAAGGGTGCCGGTGAAATTACAGGCACATGAGACTTTTCATCTTTATGTCTCAGGGTGGTGGGCGCAGTGCAATGCCACATAGGGCGCGTCCTAGGCGTGACCTATGTGGTAATGCACTGTTCATAGGCAGAGGTTACCGCTGAACTTCAGGAGGGCCATCAGCTTGTTCCGTCATTCAAATAGTATTAAAAAAAAAACAAAAAAAAAACAAACGGAGGACACATACACATTTCGGGGAATGTGCCCAGGAGCTACATGATCTGATCCCACTATCTCCTTTTCATCATACGACAAGCAGGCGCACGGCTCAGTGCCATCCTTTCCTCACCAGTATACCCGCAATTCGCACTAAGCATTTCGGTTCCACCTTTGTAATAAGAACAGCAATAGGAATGGAACAAGTTGCCGTCGTCTGTCTTTCCAGAAAACTATAATATGGGTCTCTGTGAGTAAGTGCCTTCGTGCTCCAACGTCGGCCGCATCGTCACTTACCAACAGGTGAGATCGCGGTCAATCGAGGGTCTGTCATAGTTGTCTGCGTAGGTTAAGTGCGTTTGCGGTGGTATGTCGCCGATCCAGTGTCGGTTTTTGTGCACAAATCAAAGAGACTGCTGCAAATGTTTGCTATGCATCTTTCGTTGTTAAAATTTGTAACACCAGAGGCATTGCCAATGCGTTGCCTGCCTTGAAGGACTCTTTTATTTTTGCTTTAACGGTTCATGTTTTAGTTTTGCAGAAAGACCTCAGAAGATAGCTCATTCCACAACTAGCACGCATGGGAGAGAAAAGATATCGTAAAGCGAGCAACTAACACAACATAACACACAGACACTTACAAAAGGATATGGATACTTTCCCCATTGCTTTCTATGAGGGAGACATTGTCCAGCAGTGGAAGTCTAAAGGTTGCTGATGATGATGATATGGAAATGGTTTATGAACTTTCTAATAAAGAACAGTAATACAGAAATAATAATACAGTTGTGCTACCTGAAGACTGCTGCTAAGGATCAAAAGGTAGAAAAGAAGAAAGAAAGAAGGAAGAAAATATTTTATTTGTAACTCAATCAAAAACATAATAAAATAGAAGACAAAGCTAACAAAATTTTAGCATTGATTCACAAAATGGTCTCTGTCTCAGCATGAGCCAGTTGTAAACACGTTACAACAAACGCTGGTCTTCCGACGGAGCCATTTGGTGACGTCACGGAAAATAACACTTGACACAAAACAATCAAAAATATAACAAAAAAAGATACAAAAAAAAACGTCTACGGCAACGGTTTTAAAACACGAGATAACTCAACTGATCCAAATCACTACCAGGCGGAAGCGTCCCTAAGATGCTGGCTGCATTGTCACGCTGAATGGCTGAACTTTCTTGGGCTTATTTTACTTACATAAACAGCACCACAACTTAAGATGCGTCACACTGAGAATGTTTCATTTTATTCAACTTTGACCACGAAATAAAGCTTCTAAGCTTCTATAGACCTTCAATAGTGATTGTTTGTCCATTTCACGCCTATTGTGACAACAGCTTATAGTAATGCGATTTATAGCTTTGTGAGTGGGACACGTGGCAAATACAATATAGGAACGGCAGATGTCCCTAGCAGACCCCCGATTTGAAACCACTCGGTTCGGGTACCTTGCCATGGTCAAATTATGTCAAAATTGAAAAACCTCGTTCCGTCGGTATAAATTACAAAATTGATTGCAGTAAATATTGTACAATTTTAATCAGCCAAGAAAATACGATGAAAAACGGAGAGTCGTTGAACCCTTCTTCGAATAGGACCCAAATACGGATGCACCTAATATATCCATAGAAAACTTATTTTTAAACAATAATCTTTGCAATTTGCTTTAGAAATATTCAGCATCCCATCCCTAATCAAAGTCACCTGGCTCTATCCTAGGGTGGTCCAATAATGTTATATTTTGGCATTAAATCAAGCCACAATAGGAAATGATCATCAAATTATCACAATAAATGTAACTGTTCACATCTCTACTCAAAACAAAATCAATTCCATTTCAAAGAGCATAAAGTGTAATATAGCTTGAAAAGGTTTGCAAACATTTGTCCACATTGTGACGAATTGAGTCGTGGATTTCTGACAGAAATAGACCAATTTATGCGAGAATTTATTTCCTATTGATAATGGACAATAATTGTTGGTCATTTTCTCGCTTGACGGATGGCGCTTGGGTGTGAATGCTCGGTCATTCGGTGACTAGTAATCGATTTAGTATCGATTCGGTAGGGATTATCGATTGTGTGCGTATATTTTGCTCTAATTGTACTTTTTGCGGTTATATTCAATTACCGTAATGTGATATATTAGCTAGGGTAACATTATACTCCCCTATTAAGGCTATAAAGTATTAGATGTAGGTAAATCGATAATTTATTAAAGCGTAATCCTTATAATCATCATCATCAGGCGTAAGACGTCCACTGTTAAACGAGGACGACGCTAGGATTTGCCATAACCACCACGCTTGGCAGGCGGATTGGTCACCGCAGTGTTGGTGTAGTTGTTGCTCCCACATCGGCTTCTACACTATCTACCGGAGGAAACTGAGGGGTATTTTCTTAGGCTAGACACAACACATATATATTTAAGCTACCAATAAATTAATGAGCTCAGATCGCGTAGTACCTACTATACATACTATGTATGTAACCATGCAAATCATATATCAGCTGTTATATTGATATAATTCTCTGCTTTAGTCCTTATTCTGAGAAATTCTCTTGCTGACTTTTTTTTTCGGAACTTTGTTTGTGTGTATACCACAAATCGGATAATTGCTGCTTAGGCGTAGTATACTATAGTTTTTTTTTCTTTGTTTTTATAAGTTCTACTTGAATGACGGAACGAGCAGATGGCCCACCTGGATGTTAAGCGGTATAACCTCTGCCTATGAACAGTGCATTCTCACATAGGTCACGTCCACCTAAGACGCGCCCTATGTGGCATTGCATTGCGCCCGCCACCCTGAGACATAAAGATGAAAAGTCTCATGTGCCTGTAATTTCACCGGCAGCCATACCCTTCAAACCGGAACACAGCAATGCAAGCACTACTGCTTTGCGGCAGAAATAGGCATGGTGGTAGATAGATAGATAGATAGAAAATTCTTTATTGCACAAGACAAAAAACAGTACATAGGCGAACTTAATGCTAATTAGCATTTTCTTCCAGCTAACCTTTGTGTAATGTAGAGTGGGTGCTATTACAAATAATTATAGGTTGAGATTAAAAAAAGAAAAGAAAGAAAAAACATTTATTTGTGTCAACAACATGACTGAACAAACAATATTCCACACTAAGAGACACACACACACACACAGAAACAAAGAAAAATAAAACTAATTTGTGCCTCTTAGTACCAGCCACGCATCATTGACACAAATTGGCGTCCAGCTCAGTATTTGTTTGTGATTAAATGATTAACATAATTAACATAATTAAATACCTACTCTAAATAACTAGCTATATAAATACCTAACATACTATAGTAATATATATAAATAATTCAATAAATAAAATAAGCTCAATTTTGTAGGACATTTTGCAATGACAAAAAGTATTGGTGCAGTTTGGACTTGAAGACTCCCATGGAAGCGGCTTTCCTAACTACTACTAATAACCTGGTAGTACTTCCCCGGACAAACTCTTTCACAAAAACGCTCTGCTACTACTGACATCGTAAGAAAGCAAAGACAATTACTAACCCAGACTACAAAAATGTCCAGGGAAGTTTATGTGAAATGTATGCATATAGTTTCATTAGGCTACTCATAGTTTCATTTATAACGCTCTCGGTCATTTATGTCGCTAATTTTACTAAGTGACGTAACCGACATTTTGGTAATTTCACAGGACAAGCTTTTTTGTTGGCGTCGCGTACAATTGTGACTGATTTGTGACTGTAACACGCTTAAATATGAATCGATTAAAATGAAAATGCACACCAATATTCTTCAAACTAAGGCCTTCATGATAACCTACTTTTGATATTATTTGAATAATTAGTTAATTTAATAAATCAATTTAAAGCAGATACGACACCTCGTTAGAACTTTATTTTGAAATGTTTGGCTTAACATTTCAGATAGGTCTGGGTATTTTTGAAGTTAAATTCGTTAATTTTAAATCAATTGCAGTTTAATATTTAAAAAAAGCTTAGTTTACTTTTTTATTTTGTAAAGTATCAGTCTCGAACATTAAAAGTAGGTTATATTTAATCACAATGTTGTACTTGATACGTTATAACCTAATTAGTAATATTATTATATTATTATTGGAATAATTTTGATCATAAATCGAAATAAGATCTATTTAAGATAGGTAATCTTTAAGTGGGTACTTAATTGACTATCGTAGGAAGAATAGAATATCAACATCTAACTCCATACTAACAAAATACCCGTACAAACATTTTCGCAATGCGTTAACTATGCGATAAATACAGAGGTGCACATAAAAACTTGCACATTGTCTTCATTGATCTTGAGAAGGCATACGACCAGGTACCCCGAGAGGTTTAGTGGTGGGTCCTAAAGAAGAAAGGTGTGCCTCTGAAGTACATGGAGTTGATCCGAGCAATGTACATTCGATGCAGTATCCAAGTCCGACAGTTGGCATTACAGTTACAATGTAGCTGTAAGCTTGCACCAAGGCTCAACTCTTTGCTATTACCTGGTGATAATGGACGCTCTTACGTCGTACATCCAGGAGAATGCTCCCTGGTACCTGCTGTTTGCCGATGACGATGACATTGTGCTGGTTGCCGAGAATGGCCTCGAGGTCCAGAGTAGACTGAAGGAATGGCGGCAAAGACTGAAGAGTTATGGCCTGAAAATCATCAGAATCAAAACCGAGTACGTGTTCCCCTATTTCGGCGGTCTCTCCAATCCTGTGACATTAACACTTGCCGAGATGTCCTTACCGGTCTCTTTCGGTTTCCGTTACCTTAGGGTCACTCTTACAGGGCGATAGTGAGATTGACCGGGACGTAACGCATTGGATCAACTCAGGGTAGATGAAATGGCGAAAGGTCACAGCAACAACGTGTGACCCATGGATGCCACTCAAGTTTAAGGGTAAAATTTACAAATCCGTAATACGACCGGTCGTTATGTAGGTAAGGATCGAAATGCTGGGTCATGAAGAAGAAGAATTAAAGAAGATTGCATGCGTCAGAGATGAGAATGTTGAGATGAAAGTTTGGAGTGACAAGAATGGTTAAAAAAGGGAATAAGTATAAGAGGAAGTTTGAAAATTGCACCAAAGACAGAAAAGTTGAAAGGAAATCGTTAAGCTTGGTATGGGCATGTTATGAGGAGGGATGAAACGCATGTAACTAAGAAAGTTATGAATATTAATGTTAGTGGATGGAAGAGAAGATGAAGACCTTAGAAAAGATGGATGGATTGCATGAGAGATGATATGAATGAGAAAGGAGTGAATGATGAAGTGACGGCTGATAGGGCAGAGTGGAAGAAATAGACGTACTGCGCCGACCACAAATCAATTGGGAAAAGGGTAAGACAATGATGATGTGTGTTCGAGGACGATGACATGATATGGTTTGTTCTTCTAGCCAATTTAAATATTAAATACATCAAAGATGAAGCTACAATCGAATAACGATTATGTCCCCTGCAGCAAGTTTATTACCTGTTGTAGATCGAAAGTTGCACATTGTGCATTTTCCGGAGTTATTTTTGACTGCTGCTTACACTCGGCTCTTTTCGCCGGTAACAGACAATTTTTTCTTGATGTCTGTCGTAAGAGGAAATTTCACACTTACGACTTGTTTGAGTACATTTTGCGTGGATAAAAATCTTACTAAAAGTCGTAAGTGTAACTTAGGGCACTTAGAATAAATATAATTTTTAAGAACTGTAGATACGTCAACCATACTTCTAGACACTGGTAGGAGATACAGCAACGGCGATTAGACAGATCGGTGCGTCTTCAAAAATAAATAAAACCAACATCAAAAATGTCAGTAACGCCAAAATGTCGGTTACGTCACTTAGTCAGATTAGCGACATAGGTAGCTCATAGAATTGGTAACCGCTGGGGAAGGAAGGTTCTCGAGTGGCGACCACAAACCAGACAATGCAGAAGAGGAAGGTTCCCCCTCTCGATGGATCAAATACATTATAAAGGTCGTAGGAAGTCGGTGGATGGAGGCGGCTCAAGACCGTTCGTCGTAGCATTATATGGGGGGCCCATATATATACAGATTAACACTTTATTGTACACGAAAAAATAAATATAAAAGTATTAGCTAAAACAATTTACAGTACAATCGCTGAAAGTGATTTCTCCCAGGCAACCTTTCAGTAACGAGCGAAGCAATAACTAATAGCGGTGTAAAAAATAATAAGAAAAATAATAATGATAGATGGACAAGTAACGTAAAAATTAAAAAAACCCTCAAGGCAATGAAACGGCTGAACCGATTTTGATCACGCATAGCTAAGAACACTCCCGACAAATTCACTACGATGCCACAGACACACACACACACACACACACACAGACACGTCAAACTTATAATAACCCGTCGTTTTTGCGTCGGGGGGTTAATAAAATACAATGTTTACATAACTCGAATACATAATATACTATGTCCAGCAGTGGACTTCGGTAGGCTGATAATGATGATGATTCAAGGTTTTTCCGTAGTTTTAAACGGCTTTTTGTTTACGACCTCCAATCCGATTATGGGGCAGAAATTATAGAAAGTATCCATCAATATAGACTCGATATAAAAATAAAGTATCACACAAGACTATAAAAATAATGACAAGGTATCTAAAATAACACTAAGGAGATCAACACTGTTATCGTCGATTTACCTCATTCCCAGGCTTGTACCACCTACCATCTTCTTTTATTGTCTACCTACATAATACTGGAAGGGTGCCTAGTTCACGGATACCTAATTAAAGCGACCTGTCAATTTGTAATTGTATCGAGAACAATAATAAACCATCCTTTTGGATGATCCTGTGTTGGATTATGTTCAATGTTCACATACTGTTCACACAACATTATCTAGCCCCAAGCTAAGCAGAGCTTGTGTTATGGGTACTCGATAACTGATATACTTAATACAATACATTACATAGATAGATATTTTTTATTGTACATAGAAAATACCCAGAACACCATTTATTCCGAGGCGGGAATCGAACCCGCAACCTCCTGCGTCGCAGGCGAACCTTCGCCCGCCGTGCCAAAGAGGTCGTCATTGTAGGGGTAGGTTGAAAGATGATCCAAAAGGTAGGTTTATTGTACAACGAATACACTACCGTCGTCTGTCTTTCCTGAAAACTATAATCTGGGTCTCTTCAGGTCTAGAGTGAATAGGTGCCTTCTAGACCTTTGTGCTCCATCTTCAGCCGCATCGTCACTTACCAACAGGTGAGATCGGGGTCAAACAATGGTTTATCAATGTTAAAAAATAGTGAAAAAAAAGGGTGCCTAATTCACGGATATTATAATTGTAATTGTGACAAGTATAGAGAGGTAGATCTAGAGAGACTACGATCGTACCTTTTACAAATACAGGTAGAGCTTGATAAACTGTCGGGTACAATAACAAATCTAGCTAACTTATCTGCATTAAAGTCATATAATGAGAAAGTTTTCCAAGTGTCACTCGCGTAACTATTGTATATTTACCTATTTTTATATTTTTTTTCATGGCAGTTGAGAACTTATAACTTTTAAAACAATCATGGTTACGTACTCTGGTAAATATCATGTTTCTAGATAAAAGTATGAAGTCCTATGAGTTCAAAATCATGTAAAATTTTGTAATTAGTAATATCTTTGTGATAGTTACGCATTCTGAAATACTTAGTGTTACTAAAACTGTCGCCTACGCCATCTAGCGAGAGATAAATAATGCTAAAAATACACTAGGAAAATTCCTGATTGTTATTGAACTAAATTTATTTATCTGGTAATCCCCCTAATATAATTAGCAACTGATTATAATCGCGTGTCTGATAACAATTATCTTTATCTGAACTATTTAATTACTAGTTCTAGGAAAGCATTGCACTTGAGATTATCTATGGCGCATAGCATAATTGATAGTGTTATTACGAAATTGGGTGATTTCGTCAGTTACATTGCATTGTACTACCAGCATACCTATTTCTGCCCAAAAGCAGTAGTGCTCGCATTGCTGTGATCCGGTTTGCCAGTTGCCGGGTGCCGGTGAAATTACAGGCACATGAGACTTTACATCTTTATGTCTCAGAGTGGCGGGAGCAGTGCAGTGCCACATAGGGTGCGTCCTAGGTGGACGTGACCTATGTGGAAATGCACTGTTCATAGGCAGAGGGTACCGCTTAACATCAGGTGGGCCATCTGCTAGTACCGTCATCTTAAGTTATATAAAAAAAAACATAGTCCTAATCCCACACTAGGATCCCTGTGTCGTGGGTATCAGTAACTACGAGTACTATGGTACCATAACACTCAGACCACGAACAAAGTTGTGCAGATCATACAATAATTTGTCCTGCAGCGGGAATCGAACCCGCAACCTCTCGCCTCTCAGCCAGCTGCTCGCCCGAAGCACTACAGAGGTCGTTATAAATATCTATTGGTCATGCCTTATTCCCCGAAAGGGATGGCAGAGCCTCAAAAGGCCTCTTTTTACCGTGGGTTGCACCATCGTGGGAATATAGACGTGACAAGTGGTGAGCTCATCGCCGTCATTGCTTCCCACAACTGACTAACGCTTTCAACCAGTAATAATATACATTCCTTAGTAAGCTAGCAGCCAGGACAAATCTTCTACCAACGAATGTTACTAACAAGTCCGGGTAATCCCTTAGTCGGCTTTTACGACATCCATGGGAGGGGACTGAGGGGTCTATTCTTAGGCCGGACACACCACCATGGGTACAACATTTGTGGAATAAATCAAGAATGACGAGAAAAACAAAATGAAAAGTCCATAAACCCAAAAGCTAAAATAAACCCAGCCGTCTTTTCAGGCGTGATAATTTATATTATACTAGCGACTCGTCCCGGCTTAGTACGGGTAGTTTCAGGATGAAAAACAGCCCCCCCTCCTCATATCCCCCCCCTGGTAGCCTATGTCACTCAGGGTGAATGTAGCTTTCCAATGGTGAAAGTATTTTTGAAATCGGCACTGTAGTTTTTGAGTTTATTTTTACACACATACAAAAATACAAATCTTTCCTCTTAATAATATTAATGTAGATTAGTGTAGATGAGTGCTTCTTGTTTCTACCCAATAATTTTTTACCCATTTAGGAATTGTATCGTTTCAACCCATTTAACCAAAATTTCTGTTCTTGTTTGAACCCAATCCTAAAACTTGAGTCACACTTATTATATCTCCGTGTTTATCTAGCTTACTAAATCAAGCTTTCTTTATATACTAAGAGAAAGTTTATAAATGGCGTAGTTTCCTGAAACTGTTTTTTCCTGCCAAAATCAAAGTTCTTCAAGTTCTTCAAACTTACTAGAAGCATAGACTAACTAAACACAATAGACTGCCAATCTCATACAAGAAAACGTGCATCGCTAAATGATTGCCTGCAATAAATAAATAAATAATGCTGGACAGTTCACACAACATTATCTAGCCCCAAGCTAAGCAGAGCTTGTGTTATGGGTACTAGATAACTGATATACTTAATACAATATAATACATAGATAGATATTTTTATTATACATAGAAAATACCCAGAACACCCTGGACAAATATCTGCGATCGCACAAATATTTGTTCCGAGGCGGGAATCGAACCCGCAACCTCCTGGGTCGCAGGCCAACCTACGCCCGCCGCGCCACAGAGGTCGTTAAACAATGACGCTAGATGTCGCCTAATCTGCTGTAAGCGATTGAAATGCCTTTTACATGTATTATAATAGATCGATAGACCATAAAATATAAATTGAATTGTTTATTTTTAAAGAATTTACGGAGATTAGGTGATTGTTTTAAAATGCTGGTTAAATGATTTCCAGGCTATTTGCCAGCGCCATCTAGAAATAGCCTGGAATTTGTCCTTTTTTGAGTCACAAAATTTAATTCTATGTTAGCGGTCTATTGTGTTTAGTAAGTCAATGCTTGAAGGCATGTGATGAGATCTGAAGTTGAAGCTCTTGACATAACAGGACAATAGCTCGATGTAATAAAAAGCTTTATTTTGGTCGAAGATAAAAAGTACATCAAAAGAAACCTAAACTGGAGGAAAGTTTTAGGGGCATGAGTGAATATACATGTAACAGTAATTTTTCTTTAGATTTATTTTGTTTGGCATAATATACAGATTGGTCCATAGAGTGCGGAAACGAAAGGGAAGAAAACACTAGAAGATTATGTGTTTACACTGGCATGTATCTGTTTTCTGCTATAACCTATATTTTTGTCGACCTTGATAATAAATTCATCATCATCCTTTCAGACGCCCAATGCTGGAGGAGGCATTTTTTTTTTATACTACTTGAATTACGGATCAAGCAGATGGCCCACCTGATGTTAAGAGGTAACCTCTGCCTATGAACAGTGCATTACCTCATAGGTCCCATCCGCCTATGTGGCATTGCACTGCGCCCGCCACCCTGAGACATAGATGAAAAGTATCATGTGCCTCCACATAAATAATGCAAAGGGGGGATTTCCCATAATCACCACGCTTGGCAGGTGGATTGGTGATTGTAGTATTGGTGCTGATACTAAGGTGGATGCTGTCTTATGTAAGTTTGTTAGGTTTGCTGTGTTGTGCCTAACCTAAGAATAAAAGTCATAAAAATCGACTAAGGGATGATAAGAAATGCACGTATAGGCATAAAGCCGGGCCGTGTTTGTTGCCTCATTCTTCTAGGTTTGGTCACGTTGGAACATGAGTAAATTTTAGAAGACGATTCAAAATGATCCTTGTGATATCAATGAATAAAATACTTTTGACTTTGACTTTGGCTTCGCTTGGCTAAAAAGCCTTTTCAAATAAGCTAAGCTAAAGTTCTTTTGCTTCAGGCCAATTTGCTTATGCATTGCCGAGCCTCCTTTTCACATTCTGAGGCTGTCAAACGCTAAAGGTGGCTAAAGTAAGTCTCCAATTTACACGAAACCACAAAATAAAATCCTTAACGTATCGCCTTTGCGACGGAAAATGCGGCAATTGTGTTATTTGTCGCTAAACTTTGCTTCTCCTAAGTGTTCATAAATTCCTCACTAATTGTTATAACTATAAGTTTATCTGTAAATATCAGCTGAATGTGTGTCTGTGTGTCGTGGTCAAGTGCGTGACAGGCGAATTACATGTGCTCGCACGAAAATACAAGTTTTTAGGGTTCCGTGCCCAAAGGGTAAACGGGACCCTATTACCAAGGCTCCACTGTCCGTCTGTCACCAGGCTGTATCTCATGAACCTTGATAGTTAGACTGTAGAAATTTTCACAGATGATATATTTCTGTTGCTGCTAATAACAACAATTACTAAAATATATTTAAAAAATAAATAAGGGGGCTCCCATACCACAAACGTGTTTTTTTGCCGTTTTTATAGATAACGGTACGGAACCTTTGGTGCGCGAGTCCGCTTCGCTCTTGGCCAGTTTTTAAATACTGCTATGCCTTGTTATACGTACATATACTAATACATAAAGACTAGACACTGAAGTGGTTCCTAAGTATTCCATTTGTTTGCTGACTTAATAGTGTTTTAAAGTAAGACATAGTTAGTTGTTTATCAAATCTGCTTCTCTGAAATGGTTGTTATAATACTACCTTATATACTTATATACTTAGTTATTGAAATAATACCACCATACTTATTTGTAACGTAAAGCAGTAGGTAGTGCTTGCATTCCGGTTTGAAGGGTATAGGTGCCGGTGAAATTACAGGCACAAGAGACTTTTCATCTTTATGTCTCAGGGTTTGGAATATTTTCGACCTATTTCTAAGTTTAACTAACGTAGCCTGAATCCAATTACAGTAATTCTGGATTGACATACTATACCATATAATTTAGCCTTCCGACTTTCCCCAAATTACGATTTATTGGTCATCCAAGTTTATTGATAGGTTCCGAATTCGCATTTACATGGTAATTGTGAGAATAAATTGAGGTACAAGCTGTGAAGTCTTTAAATATTTAAAAGGGATCATAAATTGGAAATCAGTTTATCCAGAGTTCGGTCAAACCATTGGGCAAACAAATTGAAAAATAAATCACAACAAAATATAAAAAAGCGGCCAAGTGCGAGTCGGACTCGCCCATGAAGGGTTCCGTAGCAGCAAGTAACATAATATAAAAGTTCTTGGATGGATTACGATTAATGACGTATTAAAAAAAAATTACTTACTAGATCTCGTTCAAACCAATTTTGAGTGAAAGTTTACATGGTAATGTACATTACATATTTTTTTTAGTTTTATTATTCTCTTATTTTAGAAATTACGGGGGGGGGGGGGATACACTTTTTACCACTTTGGAAGTGTCTCTCGCGCAAACTCAAAATCATTTTTGAAGACCTATCAATAGAAACACCACACGTATGGGTTTAATGAAAAAAAAAAATGAATTTCAGTTCTATGTTCAGTTCATGGGGAACCCCAAAAATAATTGTATTTTTTTCAATTTTTGAGTAAAAATCTTAATGCGGTTCACAGAATCACAGAATACATCTACCTACAAAGTTTCAACAGTATAGCTCTTATAGTTTCGGAAAAAAAACGCTGTGACATACACGGACAGACAGACAGACAGTCATGACGAATCTATAAGGGTTCCTTGTCTTTGACTACGGAACCCTAAAAACGAGGCGCGGCTGGCCCAAAGCTATATGTATATTATAGAAATGGGATTTAACTTATTTGGAAGGACTTTTTAGTTCTTAAAATGAAATAAATAAACCAAAAATGAGCACGTATTATTTTATTTTATTTATTTATTTTGTTAGGAAAACAATCTTTTTTTGTTTTAACATTGATCTTTAACAATTAGACCTTTGTTTGACCACGATCTCACGTGTTGGTAAGTGACGATGTGGCTGCAGATGGGGCAAAGAGGTCTAGAAGGCAGCTAAGCCTTAGAGACCCAGATTATAGCTCTCAGGAAATACAGACGACGGTAGTGAATGTAAAACAGTGTCTACTTAAAAACTAATAACTTATCTAAATATTTTGTTAATGACCATTGATATGTTTCAGCATATTGCGTCTAAGGTTACTTGCTTATATTGCGAGACTTACAAAGAAATAAAAATGATAACAGATGGAAAAATAAGAAATACGATCATAATACTACTGAAAAGACAAAAAACTAAAAGCTACCGAAATTTTCGAACCAACGATCTGCTAAAATTAATGTAATGTATAAAAAAAGCACGTTCAATAAATGAGGCATGTGACATCTCCAGCCTCTTTCAGCCCAAATTTTCTAAGTTGAGGGAAAATATTCGTCACAAAACGTAACTATCTCACTGCTAAAAGCAATAAAACCTTGAAACATTACTTTTAAATCCTTTACCTAACTCATTATAAAGTACAAAGTCCACATCAGGATCTGAAGTGCTATCACACGATGCACTCGACATTCTCGAGATAAAAGATTGACACACCACTGCGCCATTTCCGATAGCAATTTGTAAGGATATAAATGCTTCTAAGAAAAAACCTACTTATTTGGTGAACCAGTCATGAGAATCCAACAAAGACAATCGGATTCGGTATATTGCATTCACGGTAGGCATGGGATCCTTGGTGCCGGAGAAAATTGGGGTTATCTCGTGTCTGTAAGTGTAACGTGGTCTCCCTGGGACAGTTTTTGAAAAAAGCCTTTGATGGTAGCCATTTCAAGAGAGAAACAGTGAGGTGAACGGTTAAGGTGCGCCCTTGCAAGTACCCTCTTCCAATTGTTTGTTTAGACGTTCCGGCTACCTCACGATGTCTATCAATTTCGTCACTCGCATCGGAACCGGGGTTAGAAGGTTAGCTATCCTCTAACAGGATTGTGGCCATTTCTAGAGGAAACCAGTGAGGTGAAAAGATTTGGGTGCACCCTTGCTAGTACATTTCTTCCAATTGTTGGTTTGGACATGCCGCCTACCTCACGATGTCTTTCAATTTAGTCACTCGCATCGGAACCGGGGTTAGAAGGTTAGGTATCTCCTAACAGGCCACCGTGGCTCTATTTGGATGTGCCCATAATTAGTTTTATTATCAATGAAAACCTGGAAGTACTTTGTGAGATAGTGAAATGTGTAGCGAGGACATCACAAGACAACGCTCTATTATGAAAGTGTTTGATATCTGACACATTTCTAGGATACTCAACTGCAGATATGATGTGCTGGTTGAGTAACGCTGATTACATACATGGATACATAGACACACGCCTTAGACTAAGATTAAATCAAATACTAGTTGTTACAAAACTAGACATAATGATGAAAAGTTTTAGAATTAGGTATGATACCATGCCTATTTCTGCCACCACGCAGGTGCTCG
Organism: Operophtera brumata; assembly: GCA_932527175.1. Taxonomy (NCBI): domain Eukaryota; kingdom Metazoa; phylum Arthropoda; class Insecta; order Lepidoptera; family Geometridae; genus Operophtera; species Operophtera brumata. The sequence continues at coordinate 38,328,384 of OW052225.1, forward strand.
CATTGCTGTGTTCCGGTTTGTCGGGTATGGATGCCGGTGAAATTACAATAAATAATACTCACGAGAAAAAATGGTTGGAGACCAAAGACCGCAGCGGGCGATTGGAGAGACATTGAGGACACCTTTGCCCAGCATTGGGGGACACTACAGGTTACATTAAAACCTATTTAGATATAAGATGGGTGTGTTTTAAATATTTCTCGTATCGAAAAAACAAACAACCACCATTGTATTATTGATATTTCATCAGCCAATAAACAAAAAGGTTTTTATGTTAATAATTAGTGTGTATGTGTAACTATATGTGTGTGTGTGGAGACGAATAAACAATCGAATGTCAATACTTTAGGGAGCGATGACTCTGTGCCCTGCGTGCGTCTGCGCAGTGTTTGGACACGGACGGACCGGTGGCTTCACTCGTATACATTTATGCATTGATCGGTTAAACCGATGTTTCAAAACGTTATTTGAATGTCACATGAATCTGTACTATATAAACATTATAATAGGGGTACTACTAAATTGATAGCAACGCGTGATCCGAGAGCTGGCTCTTATCTGGCTTAACGCGTTGGTGTTGCCATTCAGCTTGGCAATGCAGCCAGCATCTTAGGGACGCTTCCGTCTGGTAGTGATTTGGATTAGTTGTGCTACCTTTAGATCGTTAGCAGCGGTCTTCAGGTAGCACAACTGTTTCATATGTATTTTTTTTAATTTAGTACATACCTTGTTATTAGTTGGATTATTCTTTCTGTAAATAAATGTACTAGATTGAGTAAGGTTTTTCATATCTAAGAGGGATTGTATGCACTTCCAACAAACCCCATTTGCTGTGATAAATGTTGTGATAAGTTTTAGAATTCATATATAATTTAAATAGCTGCCGCTGTTGACTTTGTTACGTAGATTTAGTCAATAATTATATCCCTTATGTGTATACCCCCATCGATCTGGGATCTGGTTTCCTTTATCTCCACTTTTCTTGTCGTATCTTAAAATGTGCATGAGAAAATTCATTAGCAGCCTCATTTCTGTCTTCATAACTGTATTTTGCTAATATACAACATCGTTCTTCGTTCCAATTTCGCCCACTGACGTCTTCATCGCCTTTGATCTTATCGAGAGGTGTAACAAAAAGTAATTCATTAAAATTAAATATTAATGATCAACATGTCAAAATGTTAATAATATATTGCCTAAATTTTATCTAAGGAATTCTAAATGTAATGTGTGTGAATTAATTTTTACGACGAGAAGATAAATTAATTTTGGTGGATAATCCTCTGTGCTAAGTCGGTGTTCAAGTCTAATCCGAGATTTAAAAATCATGGTTATTGAATAAACAAACGTATGAATAGTAAGCAAATTGGGTATTTATATGAAAAGTTATCGTTGCTTTGGTGTGACCGATGGTAATGCGTTGTAACCACTAGATTACCGCCCACCTGGCTTCCCATAGAGTTTTACTTATACGCTATTACTGATACGGTATGGACAACAATGTATGAAATGATATCAGAGGTGGATAAGGCATTTAAATATACCTACAAGTAATATGCAGACTTGTTGTCGAAGAAAATTGTGAATAAATGCCGAATGTATGAACCTTTTTTGCATGTTTCTATTGCCAATATTTTCTTGAAGTGGTACAATATGAGACCGGTGTCATGTGTAGGTATGCAATACTGCCAAGCATGGTAATATTGGCAAAAACCCCCATGCTATGGGGCTATGGGGAGGGATGTGCGATCTGCAGATATTTGTTCAGTAATATATGTAATATATTTGTCTAGTACCCATAACTCAAACTCTGCTTAGCTTGAGGCTAAATAATGGTGTGTGAACTGTCCAGCGTTATTTATTTATATATGACCTAAAACCAAAATTGCAAAGGCGCCTCTGTGAGGCACATTATTTTTACACCAAGATACCGAAGAGAAGAACCTTTTACAGAAACAGAGTTGTTAAAACAGTCCAAAAATCAATGCTTGAGTCTTGATTCAGTTTCGGTTAAGTTCTGGTAGATGGGCCAAGCCAAGGCTCTCCAGGAGTCCTTACTTTAGTTTAATATATTGTTAGACACATGGTACCTATGCCATGGTGTGTCCGGCCTAAGAGTATAGCTCCTCCGTTTCCTCACATGAATGTTGTAAAAGCCGACTAAGGGATTAGACCAGAGGCTGGGCAGCAGCATCCACCTGATAACTCAATACCGATCACCAATCCGCCTGCCAAGCGTGGTGATTATGGCAAATCCCGCCATTGCATTCTATGGGAAGGCCTCGTCCAACAGTGGGCGTCTTACAGCTAAATGAAGATAACACATGAGTTTAAGTAGTAGTAGAGCTTTTTTGTGAAAAATGTCGTCCGGGGAAGTACTACCACCATACCTATTTCTGCCGCAAAGCAGTATTGCTGTGTTCCGGTTTGAAGGGTTGCCGGTTGCCGTTGAAATTACATGCACATGAGACTTTTCATCTTTATGTCTCAGGGTGACGGGCGCAGTGCAGTGCTACATAGGGCGTGTCCTAGGCGGACGTGACCCATATGATAATGCATTGTTCATAGGCAGAGGGTACCGCTTATGATCAGGTGGGCCATCTGTGTGTTCTGTTATTCTAAGTAGTATAAAAAAAAAAGTTACTGTATTTTCTCAGCTTCATGTCCAACCACTGGATTTGTATTGAATAAATTATTATCAATAAGTTTTTATATTGTTTTATTGGTATGAAAGCTCGTGAGTTTTAGATATTATCATTATAATAATGTGGAGCCGGCTGTGATGCAATATTTTGTTTTATCTCGCGATAGTGCTGTGAAAACTACGATACTATTGATACGATATAACGCGAGATCTGTCGAGTTGCTGTAATAAATAGTGGAGATACATTATAGATACGTGGATGGTGATATTATGAGTTATTTCTTTAATATTACACATAGTTATTGTATCATGCATGCCGCGTGTCGAAGAGAAGCAAACAATTTATCTAGCATAGCCCACTGATGTTGGTAGTGAGCTTATTTTTTGAAAGTTATGTTTTTACATAATATTGAAGGAGCTTTTTTTTTATGTGCCTGTAATTTCACCGGCACCCTTACCCTTCAAACCGGAACACAGCAATGCGAGCACTACTGCTTTGCGGCAGAAATAGGTATGGTGGTAGTACTTCCCCGGACGAACTCTTTCACAAAAAAGCTCTACTACTACTAGCATCCTAAGATGTATTGAGAATTAATCTTCTAGTTTCAAAAAGCCAACGTTCTTTTCGAATCTATACTTATACAGATTACCGTTCACCGTAAGATGTCCCGCCGTTTAGATGGCACTATTCGCAATGCAAGGGTCATCTTACGGTGAACGGTCTGTACTTAAAATGCTACTTATATCATAAATGTCAAAGTTTAGATGTTTGGATGTGTGTTCAACCACGCTGAACCGACCAAACCGATTTTGGTGTTTGGTATACAGTTAGGGTAATACCTGGATTGAGTTATTGGCTACTTTTTATCCCGGTATAACGCTAGTGAAGCCGCAGGCGGATATAAATAGGTATTATATAATCGTCTAAAGAGGTAAAGTTTGTTGTAGGGGGTAATTTCCGGAGTTATTGATCCAATTTCGAAAATTATTTCACAATAAGGAACCTACATCATCCCTGAGTGAGCGGATACGCTGGCTTTATATGTGTACTCGTAGTTCTACACAACTCCGTAACGGTTGAGCAGATTTTGATGTTATTTGGTGTGTGGATAGATGCGGGGGTGGCAGGGGGCGGTTTCATTTAATAAATAAATAAAATATATAAATAAATAATGCTGAACTGTTCACACAACATTATCTAGCCCCAAGCTAAGCTGAGATTGTGTTATGGGTACTAGATAACTGATATACTTAATACAATACATTACATAGATAGATATTTTTTATTATACATAGAAACTACCCGCAACACTCAGAACAATTATCTGCAGATCGTACAAATATTTGTTCCGGGCGGGAATCAAGCCAGCAACTTTTTTTTTTTTTTTTGTACTACTTGAATGACTGAACAAGCATATGGCCCACCGGTGATTAAGCGGTAACCTCTGCCTATGAACAGTGCATTACCTCATAGGTCACGTCCACCTAGGACGCACCCTATGTGGCATTGCACTGCGCCCGCCACCCTGAGACATAAAGATTACAAGTCTCATGCGCCTGTAATTTCACCGGCACCCTTCAAACCGGAACACAGCAATTTTAGCACTACTGCTTTGCTGCAGAAACCTCCTGCGAGAGGTCGTAATCCCGACACCACGCGTGTAAAGCCGCGGGCAAAAGGCTAGTCTGAGATAAGTTGGTACTCTCTTTTCATTCACAAGTTTACCGTTACACTATTATTTTCTTTATAAGCTTAGTACCAACACCTTATAAGATTTCTTTTATACATCTTTATGTGGACGTAAACACGGTTGCCTAAAGGTTTAGGTGGGTATTAACTTCAGAGTAATAAGAGGTATAGCTATAGATATTGTATCAATGACAGCGTAAAACGGTCTATGGGTATGAACTTCCACTGATAGAAAATAAACAAGACTCGACTTATGCATAGGAACTAGATTTATTTGTAGTTGTAAGTATGGGTTGACATGAAAATGACATTCAAAACACAATAAAGAAAAAAAAACCCTTAACTCACGCCTTTTTCCCCGATGGGTAAACAGAGCCTCAATGGGCCTCTTTTCACCGTGGGTTGCAGCATCGTGGGAATATAGACGTAACAAGTAGTGAACTCATCGCCGTCATTGCTTCGCTGACTCAGCTATCGCTTTCTTCCAGTAATAACACATTCCTTAATAAGCTAGCAGCCAGGACAAATGGTTCATTACATTCTGCCTCATCAAAGCGTGCAAAATAGTTATTTGTGTTACATGGGGCCAAATAAATATTTTGTTTTTCGATGGCGTTCTTTTGAATTCAGAGCGAAGCGAAGGAAACTAAACTAGAGTAGAAAAAAACATAGAACAAATCCAACTGTCGTTTTTCGGTGAAAATATAATTTAATGTCACTAATATAATCCCACTAATATAACTTATCTCAAAGTTTGGATGTTTGGATGTATTTCAGTTAAATTTGGTATACAGATAAAATATGACCTAGATTTACTTATAGGCTACATTTTATCCCAGTAAAAAGCGAGCAAAGCTGCAGATGGACACTGGTCTAAAAAACAAATACGCGACTTGCTGCGTGAAGCTTATCCCGGGTGAGTTGACGACGATCTATATATAGGTATCTGGATAAAGGCTGAACGTTCAACGATTCTCTTGTCGTTTCATGATGTCGGGGACATACGCACCATATAGCCGCGCCTCGCCGATCGCCGCGCGCGCCGGCCGCCCCCCACTACATTGAGAGCGGGCCAGCGCGCCACTACACCGCCAGCACGGGCCGAATAAGCGCGCGTTCTATATTGTCATATATTGTCTCACAAATTAAAACCAGTAATACACAGTCTACTGTATTTTTATCGGATGACCCCAAACAATGGTCCTTCGAGCCGGAAAAAAGGATAAAGACATCTTGTGAGTTCGTTCCTATTTATTCCTTCTTATTCCCACGTCTCTTAGCAAGTCAAATCTTCCTACTTATTCTAATACTTTTCTTGAGTCAGTGCCAGTGCTTGCGGAAACATTCAACCTATCGCCTATATCGCCGCGCGCGCCGGCCGCCCCCCAATACATTGAGAGCGGGCCAGCACGCCACTACACCGCCAGCACGGGCCGAATAAGCGCGCGTTCTATATTGTCATATATTCTCTCACAAATTAAAACCAGTAATACACAGTCCACTGTATTTTTATCGGATGACCCCAACAATGACGACGATCTATATCTGGATGAAGGCTGAACGTTCAACGATTCCCTTGTCGTTTCATCTCGACAACATTCATCATTACTCTAAGATTTTGTCCATTTTAAATATTCACACGTATTTTACAGCCAATTACAGTAATCCGCAGAATTTAGTTTTGTCATCAAACTTTAATCTACACTAATCTATTGTTAATCCTAAGTTTCACAATATTTTTTGTCGCATAGCCTTCGGTTTATTGAGTTTTTACTGATGTTTAATACGCTATCAATGTATATTTATTACACGTCTACTAATACGCCATTCCGTACATTTTATTGCGTTGCGTTATTTATATCCGTACACATTTAATGTCATTCATCTCTTTAGAAAAAATACGACTATACACCACGTACTTTTCTATTCTCCTCGTCAGCTGGAGAATGGTAAACATACATACATACATAGACACACGCCTTTTTCCCCGAAGGGGTAGGCAGAGCCTCGATAGGCCACTTTTCACAGTGGGTTACACCATCGTGGAATATAGACGTGACAAGTGGTGAGCTCATCGCCGCCATTGCTTCCCACGACTGACTCTGCTAACGCTTTCTTCCAGTAATAACACATTCCTCATAAGCTAGCAACCAGGACAAATCTTATACCAACGAATCTTACAAACAAGTCCGGGTAAGCCACTGTAATTTAAATTCTATGGTCATACATTTTATTATTAATTCGATTTTTAACCCCGAATAAAAAGAGGTTATGTCAATTATCTTTGAGGCCATAGTGTGTCTGTCTGTATGAATATAATATGTCTGCATGCCGGTATGTATGTTTCTTTGTTACCACGTAGCTACGGAATGGGTGCTCTAAATTCAAGCGCGTCTATCCGAGCAGACGCACGGCTCGGTACCATCCACATTAGTATACCCTCCTTTCGTACCAAACGTTTCAGTTCTACCTTTATAATGCGAACTGCTAAGGAGTGGAATACACTACCGTCGTCTGTCTTTCCTGGATAACTATAATCTGGGTCTCTTCAAGACTAGAGTGAATAGTTGCCTTCTAGACCTTTGTACTTCATCTTCGGCCACATCGTCGCTTACCAATTAGGTGAGATCGTGGTCGAACAAAGGGATATCAAAGCTAAAAAAAAAAAAAAAAAAAGACTGGTGTTGGAACGGTAAGAATTGTCAGGGGTTTTCAAATGTTCATAAAATTACATACGAGGTCTTTTCCCACGAAACGGTAAAAAGGGCAAAGCCTCAATGGGCCTCTTTTCACCGTGGGTTGCACCATCGTGGGAATATAGACGTGACAAGTGGTGAGCTCATCACCGCTATTGCTTCCCACGACTGCTAACGCTAGCAACCAGGACAAATCCTAAACCAACGAATCTTACATACTAACAAGTCCGCACGTAAAGCTAAAATCAATTTGTAAATAATGCGATTATTACGTGTTTAATGTACCTATCATCAATCATCATCCACAGAGCATACATAAAAATACATAGCCTAGCAACAGGATACAACGGATTGGGGCTTTACTTCATCAGGTTATTTCGTCATCAGATAAATATAGAGTAAAATCATCATCAGTCAACTAAATTCAATATTTCTAGGGGAAAATTCGGCGTCGATTTTCTTCATGTTGTAGGTACATACAGCTCTTGGGAGCGTATGATATGTAGACTCCGCAAGCATTACTTCGAATTATAAATCTTGAATGTTTTTTTTTGATGATCAATCTCTAAGGGAAAATCTGGTGTTATAAAATCTCGAATGAACAAACACGAATGGAAAATCAACGAAAATACACGAATAAAAAAACTTGAACGCAAATCTCGAATGAAAAATTTCGAATGGAAGAACTCGTATAAAGAATTGAATTGAAAATTCAATAATTCTTCTTTATTTAAAATCAGTAAATAAGAAAAAAATACTGCCTGTTCCAAAGGTAACCTCACATTTTTTGGATTTCGTTTAAAAGGTCTATGTTTGGCTATATCAGTTTTTATAAGTAGTGATTAGATACATTTTTTATTGTGTTTTGCATAATGATTGGAAAGTGAAGGCGTGGAGATCATTAGAATCTATTAGTCCCGCCTCTCGCCATGAAATTATAGTCGTCGGACATAGTTTAAATTATTGAATATCAGTATAACATTAGTTTAGTCGTTATACACGTATTTTATGGACAGAGGCTTTAAGGCGCTATAGGTTCAACGAACATTTTTGTATGAGGCGAAGAAGGCGAGCGCACGCTCTGATACCGTGTTTTTATGTATAAAAAAATTATATAAAAATGTCGTTCAAAGTTTTGTTTAATTTTGTTGATGAATTCACTAACTCAAATAATAACTAACATGTAACCAAATGTTTCAAAAATTAAAACGTGAGAGAAGTGAGTGAAAAATAGCATTTAAATTTTAAAAAGGAGGTATCTTTGTTATTTGTTTTTATCGAGTGAAGTAATTCAAATATTGTATTGAATTATTGATTTCACTAGATAAAAAGCTCAAGAATATCATATATATTTTTTTTCATAGAAAACTATGAAAATTCTTATCAAAAAAACTTAAAAATTCTAGAGACATTTGAGAACCTATCGCGCCTTAAGTTACGTGATCAAACACTGATCATACAAGTCAAATGCTGACTATTTTTTTAATCTTATGGGACTCTGCACACAAGGTCCATTTCTTAAGTACCTAGGTGTTATTTTGATTCATCTATATTAAGCAAGTATATTAAGAAGCAGTATTTAAACCTGTGTCAATATTTCCTTTATTCTGTTTAAAATATTATGATTTAAGATACATCACATGCCCAGATCAAAGTTCAGTACGTTCACGATGCTACAAACTTTTTACGAGCGAAATTATTTATATTTCATCTGCGGCAATTGCTAATTCAGGGAGCTGCATACATAAACTGTCTCTTATTAATAAACGTGGTTTAGTCTCAGTATCCCTAGTTCCAACGTGCCATGGGGACATGGACTGCGCCCGCGCCGTAAAACAACGCTAACTACTATTTTTTTAAATTAAAATACAATGTATTGTATACAATGATATCAGAAGGATCATATTTTTCATTAGTCTTATAAACTTTTAATTACTCCTTTTAAAACGCGACCAAAACTAGAATAATCTGAAAACACAATCAGACGTGGGCGATCAAATAAGTTCTGTATTATGCGTAGGTAATATGTGTTTAGCACGGCGTGTCGCGTCTCGCTTTATTTTGCGACTGAGCCTATTATACTCGTAGTATTGGCGTTAAAGCGGGATTACAGTCTTCCTTCCTCTTTTCTTTCTCAAATGACAACCAGAATGTTAATGTTAAAGAACTCCCTTTTCTGCATTCGAACTCTATGGGCGGTCCATAATGCGTGAGAGTTGTCCGACTAGGTAGTTAGCCAGCCTAACTCCGTGCAGAAGCACAGAAGTTTCCTGGGGTCTTCGCAGGCTTGGCGGAGTGATCTCTGGTTGCCAACAAGAAACAAAGACAAGTAAACCAAAGCTAAACTATACCGAGGCTCAACCATGTTTATAAATAAGATGGGGTATATTCCAATGGATGTGACCCTTTGCCTTATGGTAATCCGTCCATTCCACAGTTGCTTGATGACAGCTGGTTTGGTTTGGGGTGCTATTACCGCACTCGGTAGCTGGGCAACGATACTTGCTTATCAGATAACGAGTTGGAAATCTGGTTGTGTCTTATCAGACCAAACACTGATGCTATCTGCACCCATTCAGCTTCTATACACGCTGCCGTTGGGTCACAGCTTCGTAATCTGGTCTGTTAACAAAAATACTTGGAACTAGAAAATACTTGCATAGGAAATTGGTCCAAGCGTTCTTATAAATAATGAGCATAATGTATATGAGAAAAAGTATTTCGAAACCTTACAAGTAATTTGATCGCACAGGGCGATTATATTTCTGCGTGCGGAAGGAGCAACTTTACATTCAAGTTGCAAGTATTTTTTTACTCAGTCCGACAAGTATTTTTTGTCCGCACCTAGTCGCCGTACTTGTAAACACAAACCTGGTGATACAACCTAGTCGCGTAAATACGCACCTTCCCCACTGCTCACCGTGGCATTCTATACGGGAGGCCTATATCTGCCAGTGGACATCAAACGGCTGAAATTATGATGCAGATAGATGAAGGTCACACGGATCACAAACTTGGTCTTTCACAAACATTCAGAAATCCAAACTCAAGGTTTGCCAAAGAGCAATGGAGCGCAGTATTTTAGGCGTTAAACTAACTGACCGCATCCGAAACACCATACTGCGCTCCAAAACCAAAGTCGCCGTTGTGGGAGACAAGGCCGCGAGGCTGAAGTGGGATTGGGCCGGTCACATTTGCTGCATGCCCGACGAACTTTGGGCCAAAATCACCACGGCATGGAGCCCTAATACAGCCAGGCAGCGTCGCGGCAGACCACGCATGAGGTGGCGGGATGAACTGGACGCCTATGAGAGGGAATGGGAAACGGTTGCACAGGACCGTGGTGACTGGCGGAAGTGGGAGGAGGCCTTTGCCCAACAATGGGACAGTATGGGCTAATATAGTAGTAGTAGTAGTTGTAGATGAAGGTATCTAGCTGTTTCCTGGTAGGCTGTGGCTCTACTATTGCCAATTAAATGTTAACAATAGTAGTAACGGCTTCATTGAAACAAACCGGTTTGGCGCACGCTTATAATATCTTCATCCTGTGCTCCTGAGGGGCTACCTATTCCTATGGGGATATTTGCATAATGTATTTTAATTAGCGATTCAGAGAGAAAGGGTTAGTTTTATAATGCATTTTGTTGTTGGAATGTTTCAACAAAAAATTGGATTGGTTTCAAATAGTTGAAAAAACTGTTAAGCTGCGTACGGATAACGCGTTCCTGAGATAAGTTGCGCACGCGTAAATTGGATACGCGTACAGACATGATTGACAGCGTGCATTATGATTTAATTGATTAACAAAATGGATGACATGTTATTTTTTTAATGTGTGAAATCTGAAAATATGCAATTATCTTATCTTGTCTTATTACGAGATAAGGTCACGTACACCAAGGACGCGCCCTAAGTGAGATTTCACAGTGCCCACCCTGAGACATAAATATAAAGTCTCATGTGCCTGTAACTTCACCGGCACCCCTCAAACCGGAACACAGCAAAACGAACACTAATGCTTTGCGGCAGAAATAGGTTATGGTATTGTATAGTATGGTATGGTGGTAGTAATTCCCCAGACAAACTCTTTAACAAAAAAGCTGTACTACTACTGCTAAGCTCTGCTACATTTATAATATTAATGTGATAACAGTAATTTAAGAAAAAAAAGGTATAATTTTCTTAAATTCCTAAAGCTTAAATATTTTGTATCCCACAACGCTGATAACAACAGGATTCCACAACAAAATCATTCTACGCACTTCCATAGATATAAAACACAATAGAAGGAGCATCAATCAAAAATGTTCAAAAGTGGCCCCCTTGCGGTGACAGCGCGAATCAATACTAGTGTGGGGAGGAAATACAACCGGTGCCACTTCCAGGCTCCCCTCGATTCACACCGCAAAGTTTTTTTAGATAATAATTTGTAAATCGTTTTTACATGTCATTTATCCTGTCGTTCGAGTTGTTTGGGATTATAATGCGACAAGAATCAAAACTTTTGCTCTTGTAATGTAAATTTCAACGTGTTTTTAGTATAACCGAAGTCTATACAGGTTGTATTTTATTTGACGACCTCTGCTCTGTAGCGCGTCTGGCGAGCAACCACCACGGTACTGTTTGTTGTAAAGTATTCACAGGTGGTAAAATTCCACTTTTATTTTTATTTATTTTTATTCTACTTATAATGACGTAACAAGCAGATGGCCCACCTGATGATAATCGGTACCCTCTGCCTATAAACAGTGCATTATCACATAGGTCACGTCCACCTAGGACGCGCCACACACCAGGTGTAAATAATATTTTAGGTAATTTTTTTACAATGGAGTTTTAGGAAGGATCCCTATTTAAAAAAAAAAATTTAGCCTATGTCACCCGGGGATAGTGTAGCTTTCCAACAGTGAAATAATTTTTCAAACCGGTTCAGAAGTTTCGGAGCCTATTCAATGCAAACAAACAATCAAATCTTTCCTCTTTATAATTGAACGAGCGAAGCGAGTTCTCTGAGTCAACTTGGAAGAATCGGCGTTTGTATGTATGTATGTATATCTGTATGTATGTTTGTCCGAGCATAGCTTGCGAACCGTTAATCCGATCTTCATGAAATTTGATTGGGGGGTAGATAGTATTGGTACAATTTGTTGGTAAGGTTTTGAGCTATATCGGTCGGGGGGTTGTTGAGATATTGGGGTCCAACATGGGGTAAAAAAAATAAAAGTGAGAATATCAGATTAAGTGGGGAAAGGAAAGCTATGTATGAAAGCTACTTGCTTCGAAATTTTAAATCTATTTTTTAGAATTTTTTAAATTAGTTAGTTTTTGAGATAATAGGGTAAATCAAAAAAATTCAAAAGCCAAAACCTCTAGGGTACTTCCACTAATCATACAACGCTGAAATTTGGTATATGTGAAGCTGTTATGACACAAATACTGAGAAAAATCTAAAATTGAAGAATTTCGAGGGGGGTTGTTGAGATATTGGGGTACAAGAGGGGGTAAAAAAAAAGGTGAGAATATCAGATCAAATGGGGTGTCAAATGAAAGTCTTTCGTTTCGACATTACAAAACTATTTTTTGATTTTTTTAACTCATGTAGTTTTTGAGATATTAGGGTAAATCGAAAATGTAAAAAACTAAAACCTCTAGGGTACTTCCACTAATCCTACAACGCTGAAATTTGGTAAGTGTGTAGCTTTTATGACACAAATACTGAAGAAAGTCTAAAATTGAAGAATTTCGAAACTTGTACTCTAAAAAACACTAACCAATTTGTTGACCTCCCGTTTCTAGGAATTTTAACGACGTTGTAGGTCTAACTTTTCGAATCACTTAACTATTTCATCGCTGTAGATCTCAGAGCATTGCAGGCCTCCGTACCGATAGATAAATGTTTTTAGAAGTCGGTTAGAAAGTTATTTGTATATTTTGTGCAAAACTACAGGGAAAAGTCGAAAATTGAGAATTGTCCTTGTAATACTCATTTTTTGCGATGAAAAACGTAATCTTTGGTGGTTAAGTAGCAAATCCAGTAGGTGGAAAAAAGTCAGTTTCTCCATGTTCCTGTCTTCCGAGATGTGCCTGTAGCTATAAGAGATCACCTCGAGCTCTTAGGCGTTTCACTCACGCCTACTCTCAACTTTGGGCTCCTACATCGAGTCTAAGGCAAAAACTGCTTCCATGAAGCTGGGTATCCTGAATAAGGTAAAGCGTTACTTCACACCAGGACAGCTTCTAAGTCTGTACAAAGCACAAGTACGGGCTGGTATGGAGTACTGCTGCCACATTTGGGATCGCTCGGCCAAACACCAGCTTGCTGCCTCAGACTCGATCGAACGCAGAGCTTTCAGGCTTACAGGTGAGCAATATATGGCGGAGACTAATATCCAGAGTCTCGAGCACCGCCGTAAGGTCGCGTGCCTGTCAATCTTCTATAGGTTACATTTCGGGGAATACTCCCAGGAACTTCATGATCTGATCACACCATCTCCTTTTCATCATAGGACGAGCAGACGCACGGCTCGGTTTTGTTTAAAACCTTACCCTCCTTACCTCATTAGTAGGTATACCCTCTATTCGTACTAAACGTTTCAGTTCTCCCTTTATAATGCGAACTGCTAAGGAGTGGAATACACTACCGTCGTCTGTCTTTCCAGAGAACTAAAATCTAGGTCTCTTCAAAGCTAGAGTGAATAGGTGCCTTCTAGACCTTTGTGCTCCATCTTTGGCCACATTGTCACTTACCAACAGGTGAGATCGTGGCCAAACAAAGGTATATCAATGTAAAAAAAACACAACTAGATGGCAATGCTAATTATGTCTAAAAGTTACATCGCGCTATCGATGCGTTTTGAAGCTAAGATATGAAGTACCGTGATAACTACGTTAATTTTATGTGGATATACTCACGTAGGTACATAACATAGATATTTTTTCGAAAGAAGTATAAATCACGTGTATTCGCGAGTTCTCAGTTCGGGGCGAACTACTAGTTATTCTGATTCTGATAAAAAACGAGGGAAGCCGCGGTCAGACACTAGTAATAAATGGCACGTGCTTAGAAATCGATTTGTCGTGCATCAGAAACGTGATAGATGTGCGGCGCACGCGACAATGCGAATCGACCCCTTCTGTTCCCGGGATTTAGGGCGTGAAGGGTAAATTTATAAATTTATATAGCGCCTTAGAAATCTTACCTGCAGCTGCTGTGTTTGAAGCTGTGGGTACAGTAGTATGAGCTTGAGCTTCTAGTATTGACTGAAAGTCTGTCGCAAATGTTTTTTTTTTTGAACTATTTTTTGTTGATGGCTTCTGTGCATTATTGGCAAAAATTTAGCGAGTGTCAAGTATTAATAATTATTTGTTTTTTTCATGAATAACAAGTAATAATAAATAGACAAGTCGTCAAGTCATTACCTGAGTTACCTAGTTTAAATGGTGGCAGTAAAACCAGGATTTTGCAAGAATAAATCCACCATGTCGAGAAAAGACACGCAATTCGTTTTAATTTAACAACACCATATATGTGCTATTTATCCAAGGTTAAAATGCTACCAAAATTACACGAAATAACTTGAAAAAACATTAAAATGTAATTAGATAGGGTGCGTCCTAGGTGGACGTGACCTATGAGGTAAAAATGCACTGTTCATAGGCACAGGTTACCGCTTAACACCAGGTGAGCCATCTGCTTGTTCCGTCATTCAGTAGTATAAAAAAAAAAAGATAAAAATGACAACGTTTCTTTCAAAAATGACAGATTGAATCCATGAAAAATATCTTATTTCGGCCACAGAGATTGTTGTCAATAGTAGAATTTCCTGACAGCAACGCCATGTGCGTGACGGAGCCATCGAAGCTGATTCAGGGCTTCTTACATTTTCCACTGAAACAACCTGCCTCGACAATTAAAGTTTTATATTTGATAGCAAAAAAACTCGTGGTAGGAGTTGTATGATTGTGCAAAGTCCTGCACCAGCGTTTGACCGAACGCGGTCGTAATAAAAATGCGCAGTCAATTTTGGCGTAATGAACGCAGCTGAGCAGGTTGTAAATAATAAGGCGAACGATCCTCTTATCAGAGATCTTGTAGTTAAAAAGGTTGTCGTAGGCAAGGATATCGGATTTCTGTTTATTATAGCCGACGGTAGCCATGCAGAAGCTGTGTCACAGAATTAGTTATACTACCTAAATGACGTACAGAAACCTCTCCGACGCAACAGATCAGATACTATATTATGAAGCATGCAAGCAGGTAATACAAAGTCAGCATAAGACATGTCGTTTCCATATTACCTACTAGTTTAGCTAGTGACGCGAAATTCAAATTTTATTATATTTTTTGCCAATCACGGCTCATCACCACATCTTGATTTTGCGAAAATTAGGAGAATTAACATACATAATTTTCACTAGAAACGGGATATTTACCATGATTTTTGAGTTTGCAATGTCCTCACGGGAGAACTAACTAAAAGTCTTTCCGTGTAGATTGTTATTGGCAGATATATCGATCTACCCTCTCTCTCACTCTTTTATTACGAACGGTACCACTACCGGTATTATGATGGTAAATATCCCGTTTCTAGTGAAAATTATGTACATAACCATGATAGTTTCAAAAGTTTTTAACACACTTGTTTAAAAAAGTAATTACATTTATTTACAGAAAGAATAATACAACTAATACAAGGTAGGTATGTAAAAATACATACGAAACAGTTGTGCTACCTGAAGACCGCTGCTAACGATCTAAAGGTAGCTCAACTCATCCAAATCACTACCAGACGGAAGCATCCCTAAGATGATAGTCTCATAAATATTATTAGTTTAGTTACGAATGCCAATGATTTTTACAGTGATTTTTTTGTTCATTGACTTTCGTATCCAAACTAATGATATTTAAGAAACACTTTCAATTAAAATATGCGTGTAAGGTCTCTATAATTTCCGCAAAATTAGGTTTCGCTACCTCAATATGTGTTAATGACCTGCGATTAGCAAAATACACAATACATCTTGAATTTCGCACCTCAAGCCACCTTAAAATTGCTAATTTTAAGAGTTCTTCTAGTATGTATGACCTATGTTATTGAATCTAAAGTAAACGAGTTACAGCTCATTTGATATTAAAGCCGATTTGAAATGATATAGACAGTGTTGTACGAGTGAGATGTCTGCGGGCTTCAGATGTATGTGATAAGAAGTGTTTTTCGATTCAAGTCTCTCATCAAACTGGTCACAACTAGTGCGCAACAACATACGTTTTACTAATGTAAAGTGCTCGTAAAAGATGTCATCTTGATAACAGCACATCATAATATCTATGCTTCTATGTTAAATCAGTGCAAAAAAAGAACCTGGCTGTTATTAAGATTTGTTCACTGGAGGAAAGCGTTAGCAGAGTCAGTCGTGGGCTAGCAGTGGCGGCGATGAGCACACCAATCGTCACGTTGTTGTTGTTCTATATTCCCACGATCGTGTAATCCAAAAAGAGGCCCATTGAGGCTCTGCCTATATACCCTTTCGGAGAAAAAGGCGTGTGTCTATGTGTGTATATATTATCTGGTCAGTTCATTATCATTATCTGAGTCTGCAGAAGTCTACTGCTGTACATCCTCCTCCATAGAATGCCACTATAAACGGTATTGAGCCGCCGTTATCCACCGATTTCCTGCGACCACGATAATATCTTTGGTTGACCTACGTCCGGTTTGTGGTCCCCACTCGAACCCTTATTCCCCAAACTGTTGTCAGTTCTGCTATTTATATTGCCTGCATTGCTACTTCAACTAATTTCCTCTTTTTCTAGTTACATCAACCAACTTTTGGTAGTCCTAACCTTTTTTCTGATTCTTTGTACATAGAAATCGTATATTTTTAACGAATGTATGAATTCCACCAACCGCCTCTAGGCATTAATTGTCATACTTTTATCAAACTGGATGTAACAAGGTCCACCAGATTAGTGAGTCCGTAAGAGGAGAAATAACTCCTTACAGGCAGTAATTAGAACTTCTTACAGGCAGTAGTAATTGGGTCATCCAGCAATTACTATAAGTTCTTGACGCCAGACCTTTAATAAAATTCTGGACCATTATTTAGACATACCAAAGGATGTATGAGACAACTAATAGATATTTTCTTTATGAAAAAAAATACATTTATTGACAGAAATAATTATAAAACTATAAGGTATGTACAAAATACATATGAAACAGTTGTGCTACCTGAAAACCGATGCTAGCAATCTAAAGGTAGCTCAACTGATCCAAATCACTACCAGACGGAAGCGTCCCTAAGATGCTGGCTGCATTGTCACGCTGAATGGCAATACTAATGCGTTGAGCCAGATAAGAACCAGCTCTCGGATCACGCATCTTTATGATGACAAACAATCGTAACAATCATTATTTTTAACCCCCGACGCAAAAACGACGGGGTGTTATAAGTTTGACGTGTCTTTGTGTGTGTGTGTCTGTCTGTTGCATCGTAGCTCCCGAACGGATGAACCGATCTCGTTTATTTTTTTGTTTGGAAGTTGAGTTTGTCGGGAGTCTTCTTAGATGTGTTTGATTATAATCGGTATCAGCCGTTTCCTAGCGTTGAGGGTTTTTTTAATTTTTACAAAATTAATTACTTGTTATAGGAACTACTCTAATGTAAGACAGTAATGTAATGTAATTGTAAGTCGTTTTGGCAAAAGATGAAACACAAGTGTAATAAAAAGAAACAGTTGTAGGTACAATTGCTCTCAATCTCTGTGAGAGTGCTGTGCTATTCATAAAGAGCTTTGAATTGAAGTACTAACATTTTAAAATCTATTCGTCGAGAACCCTTTGACGCCATTCAAAGGGCGTTCGTCTCGAGAGAAAGTTTAATGAATGACAATGTCAGCGATATTTGTATATTTGAAGGCGCGATGCTTTCTACCAGGGTTTTATGACCGACCTAATATAGCGGAAATGTCATGTTGTGCTTTACAACACCACAGGTTGAAAATCGCGGTCACCGCTATATGTTTAGTGAGCAGTTTAGTAAAAGAAAGAAAGAAAATTTAGAAAGAAAGTTATTTATTTTCCCCACGACACAACACACACATAATACAAAAACAAAAATCTACTAAGTGCTACAGGATCAGTAAGATAGGAAGGGATACAGAACTAGTAGAAAAACAAAAATTAAAATTAAAAGAAATAAAATCTATTTGAAACTTTGGTAAGTTGATAGGTTGTGTGTGTTGTGTGGGGTCAAACAGGTCCCTGTCTCAGAATATGCTGCACCAGACCTAGGTTTAGTAGTAGTAGTAGAGCTCCTTCCAAAGAGTTAGCCCGGGGAAGTACTACCACCTAACCATTTTCTGTCGCCAAGCAATAATTCTTGCATTACCATCTCGGTTCGAAGGGTATGTAGACTTACGCCTTTTTTCCCCGAAAGTGTAGGGAGAGCCTCAATGTAGTACCTTTGTTCACGGTGGGTTGCACCAACGTGGGAATATAGACATGGCAAGTGGTGAGCTAATTGCCGCCATTAAATCTTATACCAACGAATCTTACTAACAAGTCCGGTTAAGAAGGCTCGCCTCTGTGCATGTCCGCTAACTCTTACTGTATTGTATGTGTTTTCTTGAGTGAAAGCACACTAATACGCAAACCGCGAATGTTTGTGAGTGTGTTTGTTTCTTTTTCACGTTGAAACGGCTGGACGGATTTGGATGAAATTTGGAATAGAGATAGCTGGACTCATGGAATAACACATAGGCTACTTTTTATCCCTATATTCCCACGGGTTCGAGACTTATGCGAGTAACAACTAGTCCTACTTATATTATAATGCGAAAGTTTGTGAGTGTGTGAGTGCGTGCGTGTGTTTGTTTCTTCTTCACGCTGAAACGGTTTGACGGATTTGGATGAAATTTGGAATAGAGATAGCTGGACTCACGGAATAACACAGATGCATATTTTTTTCTCGATATTCCTATGGGTTCGAGACTTATGCGGGTAACACTGCGGGGTGTAGCAGGTTAGATTAAGTTATAAATATCTTTATCCTAGCAGCGCCCTGCGGCTACACCCGCGTTTGTCTCGATCCCGTGGGAATATCGGAATAAAAATGTGCCTATGTATTATTCCAGGAGTCCAGTTATCTCCATTCCAAATTTCATGCAAATCCGTCCAGCCGTTTCTGCGTGAAGAAGTAACAAACACACACACAAACTTTCGCATTTATAATGTTAGTAGGATGTATGTTAGTTGTAATTGTAAGGTATATATTACTATGGGTCTTTGTCTAGGTACAATGTACATTTTTCACTGTTGCCTGAAATAAATGAATTGAATTGAAAGAATAATGAATGTCTATTTCAATAACAATATCTGACTAGCACAACGCTGTAACATTGCGAACAGTTGTAAAGGCGCGCGGAAGTTGCCCTGTATCCTGCACCGCTCCTGTTTCCTGCGCTCCTGGTACAACTGGGTTAGTGTTCACAACTTCGCGTCTGTGTTTGTAGTCTAGGCAGGTTGTTGTTGCTGTTAAGGCGCATACAGCAGATTGTTCTTATTTAGAGGCATTTCCTTTAGGTGAAAGAAAGAGTACAACATTCTAAGTCGTTTATAAGTTGAATTAAATTTTCAGTCGAAAACAGCTGCACTTTGTTATTTTTTTTTATAAACAGGCATAACATTTTTTACAGTTCCACCAACTTATATGTAGAATGAAATGTATGTAGATTTCTACCATCTACATACATTTCATCCAAAGGTTGTCTGGAAGAGATCGCTTTTTAGCAATAAGACCGCCCATTGTACATTTAGTTTTTTGTTTAATTGTTATGTGTTGATTTTAGCTAGTTTGTAGGGTGTGCAATAAAGTATTTTCATTCATTCATTTATTCATTCATTCATTCATTCTACAGTTATGTTGGTAGATCTCTAGGTACGTTCACATTAAAGAACGTTTTTTTTTTTCATAAATTAACATTGACTCCTCATAGAAAGATGAGCCAAAGTTATTTTCTGAATATCCATTTTCCTTTTATCTTTAAAATGAACCCACTAAAATGTTAGGCCTGTTAATTAACCATGTGAATGAAAATAACAAAGTGCAGCTATTTGCGACTGAAAATTTGATTCAACTTATAAACGATTTAGAATTTTGTACTTTTTCTTTCAACTAAATTTCGGCAAAGACTTTATCTTCAAGTTGAACGTATGATTCTGTGATGCGACGGTTTTTTACGTAGCAAATAATAGTTTTTCGTGATTTTCAAATTCAAATTCAAATTCAAAATCTTTATTTCAGGCTTACTGAGAAATGCACTAAACCTAAACAGTAAGCCCATATCGACATAAATACCTTAGAAACTATCATACACAAAAAAAAACACTTTATTTTTCACTTAATTTTCTTTCCGCGGGCGCTATTCTGTCATATTCTAACTTATCTGAACTTTAACGAGTTCGAAAGGGGATTTGGCTGTTATATGCACCTTAAGTACGAGTAAGTACGTATAGAAAATCTGATGTACCTACTCGTGCCTTGGCAATCGTCATTTGTCGCTTATTCAATCACTTGCAATTCTATTTCTATTTGAAATGCCCATGATTTCCGAGGCCCATTACTTTCGTTATAGTACTGTAGATAAGGTCTCGACTTTAATCCACGGGGAGGATATCCTCTGATTTCAGATCCTTGGGGTGATCCTGCTAGGGGGTAGTCAGAGGCAAGTACAAATTGTGTATTGAGTATTCATGACAACTTATTGCATAGTTGGTAAATTGATTATAAACTTGGTTTGATTGGAAACAAATAAATAATGCAGGTGAGTTTGACTTGAACATTTTAATATCCATTTAAGGAACGAGCTTAAATTTGTATGATGCGGGTTTTCAGTACACTTTTTTTTTTCTTTTTTTTATTCACATGCACATGGCCCACCTGAAGCGGTAACCTCTGCCTATGAACAGTGCATTACCTCATAGGTCTCGTCCCCTATGTGGCATTGCACTGCGCCCGCCACCCTGAGACATAAAGATGAAAAGTCTCATGTGCCTGTAGTTTCACCGGCACCCTTCATACCGGAACACAGCAATGCGAGCACTACTGCTTTGCGGCAGAAATAGGTATGGTGGTAGTTCTTCCCCGGACGAACTCTTTCACAAAAAAGCTCTACTACTACTAAATTACTAACTAAACTTCCCATAAGGGAACATTTTGGCTACGTTAAACATTGAACCGTTCGTCATTCTGATAAATAATCATAATTCATAATATTATAGGTAGGTATTTATTTCATTCAAGAGTGTTCGCGGTAAATATTTACTTATTCTTTATTGACACACATACCTACCTAATACTCATCTTGTTTTCCTCCTTCGCGGTATTTTAGTCCAGTTTCACAGAACATTGTATTTTTGGTCGTAAATTTGGTACTGACTCGACCCAGTTCAGCAAAAATGATGCTTACATAGTCGACAACTGTGACTATGCAAGCTTCTAATGTTGGCTATAGTGATTCAAGCGAATTCAGATAAACGTGTTTCGGTGATACTGTTATGCTTATTGTGAACTGCAACTTCGTAGAAATGTCATGCTGAATTATATTTTTGCTGTATTGCAATACATACTTTTTACTGAATATAATAAGGTTTCTTTCTGATTTAAATTTTCTGTGACGTGTTAAGGTGGGGTATCCCGCAAAATTCCTAATCTTAGATTTGATTTTTAACAGACTAAATCAAGTACAATATTCAAATTAAAAATATGAAAAGATAGTACATTATACCGATGGATAACTGTACCAGAAACACGACAAGAAAATATTTTCTCTATAGAAAAAAATAACTAAAGTTATTATTAGTTGTTATTTTTTTTTAGTTTCAATTGTTTATTAAAATTGTACATATTATTGGGTAAGAAATTAGATAAATAAAATCAATACACTAAAGCCGAGGGTATAAAAGGGTATTGTAAAATTATCTATATTTTACGAGATATTTAATAAAAACCGCTTTTTCGAGCGGCGCGATGAGTTTTTTTTGTAAGAAGATTTCTGCCTTGGCTTGGCGCAGTCTTAACCGTATCTGTGACCATTATAATAAGAAAAATCAATGCGCATGCATAAAAAAAATCTGTACAAACACCGTTCATTCATACCGTACCTGCATTAACATACAACCCCTATTCAGTCCCGACCAGTTTGCCGACCGATACACTTGTGCACATTAATATTTTTTGACGAATCGCGGATGAATAATGGGAACTAGACTAATTTGTCACAGTTTTAAAATACTAATTCCTGGATGCGTCACCGATCGCCGGAGCTGTAGGGCGACTGGTCGGGGCGAAAGTCGGCTCCGGCCATACAGTTGGACGGACGCCGCAGACCACAGTCTCATCTAAGCCACTGCTATGCGAGCATCTTCCCTAACATAGCCGAAAATTCCACAACCGAAACCGGGATCTCGCGCGCAAATACACGTGAAATACGAATTCCGAATTCGCAAAACTATTTCGAATTTCAAATATTTCTCGTTTTTTTTTTTACAAAACTTTCGTTCAAAAAGTTGGAGGTGTTGGCGGCATACGGTAAAGTTGTGTGTTGTGCCAGTAAAGTGTACTTTCAGAGCTTTCTAAGATTTTTGTAAATGTGCTTTTTCGATGTATGTGACGAAACATGTGAAGTGTTTTTTTGTGCATTATTTTGATTTGGATTTTTTTGCTCCGGATTTTTTTGGTTGGTTGTTTTTATTTTATTATTTGTAGATTTTATTTATTAATTCTGTCTAGTTAATAAAGTATTATATATTAGTTGAGTGCTTGCCGTACTGTAATTGCAGTGCGCGTATTTGCGGAAATCGTTGGAAAATTCTTACATCTGCTTACATAGTGGCGATAGAACGCGTTCTGATAAAATCTCAAATCTAACATGTTGAATTAATACCTAGTTTAATGGCTGAGTGGAAACTTTTACGTGTTTTAAAAGGTTTAAGTATTTTGATAATAAATACCTTAGTTAGGTACTTAATTAGAAATAATTATTTTTTAAATATAATTTACCTATGAAGGAAATAGCGTTTAGCGGATTGAAGTTACTGTGTGTTTGTGGTCAGTTATTATAAGCTGGTTACAGTAAGTAGTTAGGTAAGTTTTAACTGGGTACCCAGTTAAAGGTAGTAAGCGGAAAGTCAGGAAAACTTTTATTGCGTCCTCGTTTTCAGAGAAAGAAAAAGATTTAAGTGATCAGAAGAACCTAATTTGTCACTTACTCGTTTATAATTTGTCACTTACTCACTTACACTTTTAGCAAAGTTCTAGTCGCTGCAATTGGGAATCAGATAAAAAAAAAGAATTTGAATTAGAAAATTATACCACTATTTCAGCCGCAAAGCAGTAAAATAAAAATAAATAAAAGGGCATTTATTCCTGACAGTATAATTCTAACAAAGGTTAACATTATTAACAAACTAAGTAGTTTTCGCATTGCCGTGTTGCGGTTTGAAGGGTGCCGGTGAAATTACAGGCATATGAGACTTTTCAACTTTATGTATAAGGGTGGCGGGCGCAGTGCAATACCACATAGGTCGCGTCCTAGATGGACGTGACCTATGAGGTAATGCTTTGTTAAAGGCCGAGGTTACCGCTTAACATCAGGTGGGCTATCTGCTTATTCCGTCATTCGTTATCTACTCTACCGTAGGTATAGTTATGCTTTTGATAATATTCTTAGTAGGTCTCGTTCTACTTAAATAAAATAAATAAATAATGCTGCACAGTTCACACAACATTATCTAGCCCCAAGCTAAGCAGAGCTTGTGTTATGGGTACTAGATAACTGATATACTTAATACTTATGTGAACTAGGTTTAAAACAGTTATAGTAACATAGCCTACTTTTTTGAGGACAGATTAGCTGAACAGCCGGTTATGTTCATCGCGCGTCTATGTGGCTAATGTAAGATTATTTTCTTTGTTTTTCTTTATAGTTGGCGTCGCATAGCTTGTGCATTTGCCATTTTTAAGTATATTTACTGTATTTTGCAACGTTATACTCCTTCCAAGTCGTCAAAGTCACAGTCAAGTCATGTTTTAGTAAAACCGTTGCAGTCAATTTCCACCAATTCGGAAAGTCACGCAATTCACTCCCATTTTCTTTCACTACACTTGTGCTCTTTAAATGAGCTGAGCTACATTGAGTAAATTGCCACAAAAATAACACAAAATAACTATAAAAAAACACTAGGAAAAGAAATAAAATAAAAGTAGATGACATCTCTTTTCGAAAATGGCGGAGAGACTCTTTATTGTACGAAAAGCACCCAAACAGTTTTTTTTTTTTTTTAATGCTACTTGAATGACGGAACAAGCATATGGCCCACCTGATGTTAAGCGGTAACCTCTGCCTATGAACAGAAGCCCAATTCTCTTATTTATATTATAACCACACTGCAAGAAGACCGAAACGAGATTGTAATGTAAATTGACTGAGAAATTGGTATTCTGCTCCCTCATAACAACAATATAATCTACTTTCGGTTTTTGCGACCGTATATTAGAGTAGGATAGTGCTATATAATAATTGAAAAGAGTGAAAGAGAGAATTCTCAGAACTTTGAAACATTCAAGTTACAGTCACATTTCGATATAATCACATTCCGCGTTGTATTGTCAGGTGAACAGAATACCATTTTTGACGTTTGTGACTTCGACACTAGATCGTAACATGATCCGAACTTTAATTTGACTATTTTTTATTACGAGAATTGGGCTTCTGTGCATTACCTCATAGGTCACGTCCACCTAGGACGCACCCTATGTGGCATTGCACTGCGCCCGCCACCCTGAGACATAAAGATGAAAAGTCTCATGTGCCTGTAATTTCTACGGCTGTGTAGATTTCAATGAATGAGATATTTAAAAAAAACTACCTGTGTAATATTGTCTCACATCACTAGCACATCAATATGGCACTGATCAAAATATATTGTCATTTTGGAACTGACTCTACAGAAAATGCAAACTATTTAAAAAAAAATAGCCTTGTTTTTGGCCGCTATCTCACTTGATCACAGAATAAATAAATAGTACAAGTAACTTGATGGAAAGTGACGATGAAGACGAAGATGTAGCAGGCTTGCCTAGACGATACCTTTTTACATTCGCCTTGAAAAACTCCTAGATTGTATTTATCGGGTCGAAGCGACGCGTGACCCGAGAGCTGGCTCTTATCTGGCTCAACGCATTAGTATCGCCATTCAGCGTGGCAATACAGCTAGCATCTTAGGGACACTTCCGTCTGGTAGTGATTTGGATCAGTTGAGCTACCTTTAGATCGTTAGCAGCGGTCTTCAGATACCACAACGGTTTCATATGTATTTTTTAAAATTTTGTGGAATTTACTTGTATTAGTTGTATTATTCTTTCTGTTAATTTAAAAACAGACGCTGGCAATGTGTGGCTAAAAAAATTCTGTTATAAAGATGAACGTTGATTGAAGCGGTTTTTTTATTGATTATTTGTTTTCGGTGTAATGGATGCGAAATGCGGGCTTTTTATAAAGTGATCCTGGGGTTTAGAGAAAGATTGGTCTGTTAGTTTGGGCAAGGCAATTTTACACTGTTTAGAGTACCGTAACTTAAGTGCTACGCCGAATTCTCACAATTTTACTTGCTTACGAAATTAGAAAAAATAAATTTAATAAGAGAGCACAGCTGCTTCATATGTTTTTTTTTATTAAATTTTGTATGTACTTGTATGTTGTATTATTTTTACTGTAAATAAATGTATCTCATTTATAAGATTTGTAATACATTTATTTACAGAAATAATAGTACAACTAATACAAGGTAAGTACAAAATTTCAAAAATACATATGATACAGTTGTGCTACCTGAAGACCGCTGCTAACAATTTATAAGATTAGATATAATCAGATTTTTTGGCAAGGCAGTTTTACACTATTTGGGGTACCGTATCCAAAGTGCTACGACAACTTCTCACAATTTACTTGCTTGCGAAATCAGAAAGAAATTACTAAACTCTCTAGGGTTAAGCTCGCCTTTGTACATATCTTTTGTTTTTATTTTATTTGTAATGTGTTTTTCTGTGTACAATAAAGAATTATAAGAATTATAAGAAATTAAATAAAACAAAATTCGATAAAATCTCAGTTTTTGGGATAAGCAATTATACACTCGTAAGGATATTATTGGTGTGGTGTGTCCGGCCTAAGAATAGACCCCTCCGTCTCCTCCCGTGGATATCGTAAAAGCCGACTAATGGATTACCTGGACTTGTTGATAAGATTCGTTGGTATAAGATTTGTCCTGGCTGGTAGCTTATTATGGAATGTGTTATGACTGGAAGAAAGCGTGAGCTGAGTCAGTCGTGGAAAGCAATGGCGGCGATGAGCTCACCACTTGTCACGTCTATATTCCACGATGGTGCAACCCACTGTGAAAAGAGGCCTATTGTGGCTCTGCCTACCCCTTCGGGGAAAAAGGCGTGTGTCTATGTCTATGTTAGGATATTATACCGTAACCAAGGGCCAACTTTTCACAATATTACTTGCTTGCGAAATTAAAAATAATAAAAATTAAATTAGATACATTGAAAATACTGTACCTATTACGCAAGGCAAAATCAAATGCATAGACGAACTTAATGCTAATTAGAATTTTCTTCCAGCAAAATGATTTTCACCTCTTTTTTTACTTTTGCGTAATGTATAGTGG
This sequence comes from Operophtera brumata, assembly GCA_932527175.1. Classification (NCBI taxonomy): domain Eukaryota; kingdom Metazoa; phylum Arthropoda; class Insecta; order Lepidoptera; family Geometridae; genus Operophtera; species Operophtera brumata. The sequence continues at coordinate 38,355,150 of OW052225.1, forward strand.
TTAAAATTATAGTTTCACACGTGTTTCTCATAGAAGGCTAACCGAAGTAATACTTTTTCAAATTAGTAGGTAGTTTGCGTGTTAACGATTCATATGTCATCCACATTATAAATTATCTAAATTATAGGACCATCCTTCGAAAGATTGGTATCATAAAATCGATTTAGAATATCGTGATTAACTTTGATAATAATCGTTTCTAATCATGAACGGTCCCGTAACTAAGGAAACTTTTTACAGAGCTTTTACTTTAGTACGTATAGGTAGGTACTTGGGTATTCTGAATTTCATATTATTACAGTATAAATTAAAAAGGTAATTAAATATTTGGGTGCATCCCAGGAATTCATCCCACAAGCTAAAATTTATAATAATTATACCGGATTCTGACCACGTAATTTTTGGAGTCCGTATTTATCCCACCTAGAAGTACCTACATCTAATACGAGTGGAAGTTACGGTTGCTCCTATTCCTATTACTGTAATTATTATTAGACCGATGACATTTTAAAGGTAGCAGTCAGTGGAGGGAGGTGGCTCAAGACAGGTGGCTGTTTGTCTAAGGAGGCCTATGTCCAGCAGCGAACGTCTACAGGCTGATGACGATGATGATCCTATTATTGAACCATTTAACAAAACTTTCGAATAAGTTTTCCCTAAATTCATATCCTCATACATATATATGCAAAAATATTTAATAGTGAAATGAATTAAGAGTTTTTGTCGTGCTTTCAAGTCATAACGGCTAGGCCAATTTTTATGAAATTTTGTACACAGATATATTAAAACATGTATTACATAGTATACTTTGTATCCCGAAATTTAGTTCAATCGGGAGTAAAACGCGTGTGAAACCACGGTCTACCCCTAGTTACTTATAGTTTATACAGGATGTGCTCAAAGATTTTCGTCGTCACAAAAGTGAACCATAAAACTAGCTCCATACATTTAAGCTAACGGTGTTATTGACTCGCGTTCACTAACTTTCGGAATAACAACGCCAACTGCAGCTGAAACGGAGCAAACATCTTGCAGTCTCGTGCAGTCAGCGACAAAAATGTATGATCAATAAAAATAAATTAGAATTTATAAGAATACATACATACATAACACTAACACACGCCTTTTTCCCTGAAGGGGTATAGGCAGAGCCTCAATGGGCCTCTTTCCACAGTGGGTTGCACCATCGTGGAATATAGACGTGACAAGAGATGAGCTCATCGCCGCCATTGCTTCCCACGACTGACTCGGCTAACGGTTTCTTCCAGCAATAACACATTTCTTAATAAGCTAGCAGCCAGGACAAATCTACACCAACGAATATTACTAACAACTCCGAGTAAGCCCTTAGTCGTCTTTACCGACATCCACGGGAGGAGACAGAGATGTCTATTCTTATAAGAATTATGATAAAAAATAATCAAAGCAAGTCAAACAAAAAACAAAACTGGTCAAAGTTAAAACTGGTAGCTAGTGGCTAGTCAAAACTGGTTCAAAACCGTCCGTCGTGGCATTCTACGAATGAGGCCCATATCTGGCAGTAGACTTCTACCAGCTGATGAAGATGATTATTTGTCATCATCATCATCATCATAATCATCAGACTATCAGTAGAAAGCTGTACAATGGATGTATTTTCGTGCCTCTTTTTGAATCGATGAAGTCGTTTTAGGTTAGAAATATTGACACTGGCTCTAAAAAACAAATTCTTGGACCAAGAGAAGTGTTTTTTTAAATATATTTTGCATAAAAGTTATTTGTGATTTAGTTTTTCATCGAAAACTTCATGTTTTCTAGAACTGATTTTCAAATTAGACGAACAGTCTCTTGAGACTGTTTTCTATTCTACCTAAGAACCACTTTGAAGAGGTTAATAAATATCGCCGACTGTACCATATCCTGCAAACATCCTTATATATTATATCAGCGAAATTATTTCCGCGGAAACTTCTATTCCGCAGTTATTTAGTAGTTGTTTTCAAGATTTCTTATTATTTTGTTTTGGTTGCGTTCGGTGAAGTTAGACATTACATTAATGTTATCCTGCGAGGATACGGAAAGTACAAAACGATTTTCATGATACAACTGGTTTTGAATTTCCATTAAATTATTAATTATAATGTTATATTATTAATTTATATAATATAATTATTATATTATTAAAATATTCATTAATTAATTTTTTTAAATTAAAAAACCCTCAACGCAATGTAACAGCTGAACTGATTTTGATCAAACATAGCTAATAACACTCCCGACTAATTCACCTTTCAAACAAAAAAAAAACAAAATCAAAATCGGTTCATCCATTCGGGAGCTACGATGCCACATACACACACAGACAAACACACACACATACACACACATGTCAAACTTATAACAACCCGTCGTTTTTGCGTCGGGGGTTAAAATAAGATTTGTCCTGGCTGCTAGCTTATTTAAGGAATGTGTTATTACTGGAAGAAAGCGCTAGCAGAGTCAGTCGAGGGAAGCAATGGCGGCAATGAGCTCACCACTTTTCACGTGTATTTACGACGATGGTGCAAGGCACAGTAAAGAGGCCTATTTGAGGCTCTGCCTACCCTTTCGGAGAAAAAGGCGTGTGTCCATGCTTCGGCTATAGGAGATAATAGATAATAATCGAATTTGTTATAGGTTTACGTAGATACGCTACGGTCCTCGTAGCACTTATACCTAATACTCATGATCTAACTGTATGTACTAATAAAGCCTGATTCTTCTAGGTTTTGGTCGCGTTGGAACAGTAGTAAACTTATTTTATAAGACGATTCAAAATGATCCTTGTGATTTCAATGAACAAAATAATTTTAACTTCTAGACCTTTGTGCTCCATCTTCGGCCACATCGTCACTTACTAACAGGTGAGATCGTGGTCAAACAAAGGTCAATCAACGTTAAAAAAAAAAACTTTGACTTACGTGACGTCATTACTTACTCAATGAACTACCGGATTTGGAATCTCCATAATTAGAAAGGACACTGCATCTTATACCGTAAATAATACGTATAAAACTAAAGGCCTCTTCAAACGAGGCCAGTAAATAATTAAGCTAGGAAGCTGACGTGATAGTGGCATGTGATTGATTAATTACACACTCACAATCCACTTGTCTACTACCACAGAATAAATTATAGTGCTAATGTACAGAAGTTTCATTTTGACAACACGAGACGCTTTGTATAAATATGTGACACGCACGTGAATAATATTAGACTAAACACAAGTTTTTTGTTAAATTTATTTATTTTCATTACTAGCTTTTATGAAATTAGTGATTGGGTAAAAAATGAGCCCAAACACTGCCAGTCTATGAAGCATCGAGGAGTGCCGTTATCCGCCTTCCTTCTCTATCATTAGATCAGCTCGCAGTCACCATAATATTGTATTTTCATCGGAACTTGACAGGTATGCCAAATTTCAGCCCAGTCGAATACCAAGAAATGTTTTTTTTTTAAATTTGATTACAGATATCGAGGCAGGTACTCGTAAACTAAATAAAAGCTTGTAATTATATAAGTTATTATAGCATTTGCTTCGACTGCTCGCTAAATGGTTGGATCAAGGGTCAGGTTCAGAAGCGGTATTCCTGGACTCGGCACGCATAGTCAGGATGTTCTTCTCTCTGCGGCCCTAGCCCCCGACCGTTCGGGCCTTGCTCCACGGTCGGTGGTTCCCCGTTTTAATTTGTATTTTTTACTATAATGTATAGTATACTATTGGTTTATGTAGATAGTATTTATTTTTAGTAAAAAAAATATTTTGTACGAGTTTTAGAATATATAAGCGCAATAATAATATTAATAGTGTTTAAAAACTCGACTATTAGAGTTATGGGCTTTTTTTATGGGGAAATGAGTTAAGTTTTTCATACTGTAAGATCATCTTATAGCTGCATTGTTGGCCGAAGTGACATAGGGATTGATCACAGATCTACTGTAATGCAGTAGTTACTGGTTGCTACTGGCAATAATTAGTTGGTTTTTTAATTAGGGTTTAAAGCTTTAGTGCGCTTATTTCTTAATTAATAGAGAAGTTAACATGGAAATTAGGTGAATAGATTGATTGGATAAATAATTATTTTTTATATATATATATATTTTAATTAATTATTTATTTCTTTACTGTTTGTGTATAGCTTTTGTGAGAGTAGTTTTGGATCAATAATTGTTGCGATAGTTGTATTAAAGATTATTAGATGTCATCTTAATCACCACTAATAAAACAAATGCGAAAGTTTGGATCTTTGTATTTTACTTATCAATTGGCGGAGCGAATTTCGATGAAACTTGGTACATAGATTGATTATGCGGGCGCAGGTTCGCCTGCGACGCAGCAGGTTGTGGGTTCGATTCCCGCCTCGGAACAAATATTTGTGCGATCTGCAGATATTTGTTCAGGGTGTTCTGGGTATTTTCTATTTATAATAAAAAATATCTATCTAATTAATTTATTATATTAAGTGTATCAGTTATCTAGTACCCATAACACAAGCTCTGCTTAGCTTGGGGCTAGATAATGTTGTGTGGACTGTCCAACATTATTTATTTATATTCATTTATACATAGACACACACCTTTTCCCCGAAAGGGTAGGCAGAGCCTCTTTTCACTGTGGGTTGCACCATCGTGGGAAATAGACGTGACAAGTGGTGAGCTCATCGCCGCCATTGCTTCCCACGACTGGCTCTGCTAACGCTTTCGTCCAGTAACAACACATTCCCTAAATGAGCTAGCAGCCAGACAAATCTTATACCAACGAACCTTACAAACAAGTCTGGGTAATCCCGCTTAGTCGTCTTTTACGACATCCACGGGAGTAGATGGAGGGGTATATTCTTGGGCTGGACACACCATGCCAAAAAACATCAGGAAAATACAAAAAGGGTGACAGGATAACATTTAACCTCACACATTACCTAATTGTTTTGTGAACACACTTTCGACTGGAACTTTGAATGAAACGCTCGTTCTCCTTGAATACATTCTTTGGCCATCCCCTGGTGTAATTCCAAGCGACAATATCCACGGGAGGAGACGGTGGGGTCTATTCTTAGGTCACACACACCATAGTACTATGTATCTGACTAGGACTTTCGTCTACTCTGTACCTACAGCTAAAGTGAGTACACGTCCATTTCTCAATGTACACTCACTCCATTTCTCGATGTACACTCACGTCCATTTTTCAATTGGCAAATCGTCCACAAGTGGAAACCCTCGTTCGTTGCACTCTGTGACATACGAAGTCTGCCAATTTCCGAATACGTACGCTACGTTACTACGCGTATTTGTGGAATTGATGGGAATTTGCGTTACTAGAGAGTTTCGAACTCGAACGCATTTTGGGGGAATATCGTTCGACTTTTGATAATTTCAGACGTTATTCGTTTTGTGCCAAATTCATTGTATCGTCAAAATAGTCTATGTAGATTTGATTTGCGGTTGACTAAGATGATTAATGATTATTTTACCATGAATGTAGTTTCCTTCTTAGGAAAGGGTATATTCTTGGTGGCAATCGACTTGGTAAGATATGTTTTGTTTATTGAGAGTTACGAGACATAACTAGAGCAAGACGTATTTGTCAGTGTTTGTTAGCATAGAGCTTATTTATGGGTTTGTCTAAATAAAACTAGAGTTTGTCCGGGGAAATAATACCACCACACGTATTCCTGCTGCTCGTATTCAATCAATCAATCAATCAATATATTATTTATTTCAGGTTTATTGAAAACTGTACAAAGCCTAAACAATAAGCCCATAGCAACCTAAATACCTTAAAAGTAACATACATATCAAAACACTTTATTATACTGTAATGCACACGTGTAGACGGCGACGTATGACGCAACTGCGCGGGCATTGCTATTGCGGGGTGGGTATTGCTGTGTTCCATTTTGATAGGTATAGATGAAATTACAAGCACATGACACTTTTCATCTTTATGTCTCAGGGTGCCAGGCGCAAGAATTGCCACGTAGGGTGAGTTCTGGGTGCACATGACTTATGAGGTAATTTATTGTTATAGGCTAAAGGTACCGCCTAATCAGGTGAGCCTGTATTTTTCATGTAGGTACATTCAAATAATAAAAAAGTCCATAAGATCCTTACAATAATGTTAAATAGCCCAAAAATGTTATGTTGTAGAAATAGTCCACGCGATTTAATAAAGGTACGGGATTAAGAAAGAGTTTTCTCACTTTTGATGCATATCTGGGCCCCGATAGAGCTAATTCTGAACGGATTTACCAAAATCTAAACGTTGAACATTCGAACTTTACTGCGTCTGGATTGGTTGAAGTTTAGCGGCTTGACCAATCCAGACGCAGTAAAGTTCGATCGTTCAAAGTTTGGATTTTGGTATATACGTTCTAAATTAGCGCGATCGGGGCACTGTTCGGTATTGATCACCATTACATGTTTTTGATAATGACTATTGTTGAAATATTGAGAATGGATTTCGATCAAAATTGCTCACGAGTTCAAAGTGACATCCAGTCTCGTAGTAGTTCATTCAGCTCACCGTAAACAGTCAACTAACTCCTAACTTCCGATTCGTTATAAATTGTCGATTGAGAAATGTCTGGTGATTTATTGTCTGTGGATATTTTCCCGAGATCGATGGTTGTTTACCAATGTTAGATGCTTTTACGAGACGTAGGTGTTAGGCAAGCCTGTTTTCCCAATCGTGTTATTCCAAAATGTTCCACTTTGCATCAGATGAGCTACATTTTAATCATTTTTGTCAGCATTTTATAACTTGATCTTGTAGAGCGGTTGTATGACTTCATGAAACACCAATATTTTTGTCTACATTTTTGTATCATCATCATCCGTTATCTTCCACTGCTGCTAGCCTTTTCTATAGAATGCAATGCCCCCCCCCACATGGCATAATCACCACGCAAGGTAGATTGGTATTGAATACTCAGGAATACACGGCAATTCAATATCAGAATTATGCTGTATTTTGTTTACCACATCCACAGGAAGAGACAGAGGACTCATCCACGATTTTGAATAGTTTTTTATGTAATGGCTCGACAAAATGGCACACGGCCCGCCTGATGGTAAGCAGTTACCGACGCCTATTGACATCTGCAACACCAGGTGCATTGCCAATGCATTCTGCCCTGAAGGACTTTTTTTTTTTGAAGCGGCATGTACTGTAGCGTAAACTCCTCAGGAGGGAGGCCATTCCACAACTTGCACGTATGGGGGAGAAAAGATCTCGTAAAGGGAGCTGTACGAGATACCCACGTGTCGATGATGTGTGAATGAGCTCCCTTGCCTTGTCGAGAAGTGGGATGGAATGAAAAAAATGATTATTTTTTCCGCGAATTCCGACTGTGTCAGATGGAGTGTTCTACCACGGCATCGATCGATCCATGGTTTGTGGTCGTATAAAAATACCGGTATAAAAATACAGTGTGATGTATTCCAAACTATAAGTGTTTACTTTGTAAATGTTTAACTATGTAGGTATTAGAAATACCTATGCGTTTGTATACAGTAATTTTACTGTCTAAGGGGAAATCAAAGGCGTGGTGCCATTGAGCTTGATGTCAAGACTGTGTTATTACGTGATTACTGACCTTCTCATTAGACAAGCTGTCATTTCAAGTATTTCTGAGTGAAATCAATAAGGATATTTTGTGGGCTTCGTATGGCTAAATATACTTTTAAATGGGTAATTGAGCTTCGTGGGACACTGTTTTGTCATTTCCTGTATTCCGATGTACAGTATTTTTAACAGTCGAAAATTAGAGGGCATGGTCGATTTGTATTTGCGATTACGAAGCAAATATTTGTTTAAATACCGTGTTTCGTGATTTTCGTTCACTTTTCGTAGCGCGAGCGCTGTTCTGTCACTTTCAACATTACCTGAAATTTACTGAATTAGATTAAAAAAAAATATAGCTCTTATCTGCCTCTTAAAAAATGGTCTTACACTTCGACCAAAGGTCTCACAAGTGTTTTCATACTTTACAGTCTTTATCAACAGAGATTTTCCAAAGTCGGGTTTTATGTTTTTAAACTTTTGCCTTGTTATTGGATAGGGTTATATATCGAAGTTAGTCCTATTTTAATTGGAAAAAATTAGCGACTCGTTTATAGTCATAAGTCTCTCATTTATGAAGATTATTACGTTCATCTACGCGTATTTCTTGTTCGTTCTTTCTCAAATAACCAGCTTACATTGACCTGAATATGCCTTATAGATAGATGCTAAAAGTATCGGTGTGGTGAAAGGATTTAATGTGCCTTATAGTATGGGGGGAGGCCTTTGCCCAACAATGGGTCAGTATTGGCTAATAGTAGTAGTAGATGCTCTTTTAGTAACCAACAAACCAACATCGAAACATTAATTTTATAATATTAAAGAAGGCGGGTGGTCGGTTGCTTGGCACTGCATTGTCGCACTATCGAGTTTCAATAAGGTAGTCAACATAGAAATACTATCATTACAATTGCGAATACTGAGAACTGAAGAAGTAGCATTTTGTAACACACAGTAGCGTTGTACAGGTCATTACCACACTAATATTAACACACAGTAGTGTTGTACAGGTCATTACCACACTAATATTAACACACAGTAGTGTTGTACAGGTCATTACCACACTAATATTAACACACAGTAGCGTTGTACAGGTCATTACCACACTAATATTAACACACAGTAGCGTTGTACAGGTCATTACCACACTAATATTAACACACAGTAGTGTTGTACAGGTCATTACCACACTAATATTAACACACAGTAGTGTTGTACAGGTCATTACCACACTAATATTAACACACAGTAGTGTTGTACAGGTCATTACCACACTAATATTAACACACAGTAGTGTTGTACAGGTCATTACCACACTAATATTAACACACAGTAGTGTTGTACAGGTCATTACCACACTAATATTAACACACAGTAGTGTTGTACAGGTCATTACCACACTAATATTAACACACAGTAGCGTTGTACAGGTCATTACCACACTAATATTAACACACAGTAGCGTTGTACAGGTCATTACCACACTAATATTATCGTTGTTTTTTACATTTTACATTTTCAATTATGCCTCTGGAACAGCTAGTGTAGGAAGGCCCACATTGCAATGTGCGTACGTAACTTAGATTTGAATGGGTTAATTACGTGATAAATCCAAAATAAGGGAATCTGTAGAAGAATCAAGATCACTCTTTGATCTTGATTCTTTGGGCAGAATCGAATGAAGAGGCTTTGGGCAGGCTATATAGCTCGCCGAACTGACAGCTGTTAGGAACAAATGTTCACGAGCGGCGACCTCAAACTGGACGACACAATGTAGGAAGGCCTCTCGATGTACAAAGACATTATAGAGGTCGCAGGAAGTTGGTGGATGGAGGTGGCTCAAGGATATTCTTCGTGGAATTCTATGAGCAGACCTGTGTAGATGATGATGATGATGATGATAATGATGACGATTGTTTTGTTTCTATGCACTCACCTCAGCATACCTACGTACCTGACTTCACAGGACCTTCACCTTTATTTATGTACACTCCGACAGAAATCTCCCTTTGCGTCGCCGCACGCATGGGAACCGAGAAAGCATTCAAAATGATTTATTGTAAATGGTTTCTACTTTGTTGGCTAAAATAAAGAACCCTGGTCTAAATTCATTTTTTCTTTTGTCGTAAGCCGATACGAAATTTAATTTGCGCATATTTGCCGCTCCATTATTGTAAAATGAGTCAGCTATAATGAAATTATCCATCAAAATTGGTCAAGTTATTTCTAGTCACAAAATATGATAAAGTTGAATGAGACGTCGACAATGCAAATAATAAAAACGTAAAAGCACGGTAGGAATTACGGGTGGCTTTGTCCGACACAATGACACCTCCAAGATTGACGCTTTAACTCCAAAGGTGTTATGAGAATTAGGAGGCCATTATTGCATTGAAAAGCAAAGCGCTCTGGTCAAGTAGAAAGAGATAACAATAATTAGCTAGGACGCCACAAAAACTGACATAAATCCCGCATTGTAAGTTCCTCGAGGTGCAAAAAGGCCTTAAGGTATTGTGCTCACACCTGAGCCTGTTTTGAGCTGCTCGTCCTGAGTCGTTCAAAGTGAGCAATACTTATTGTCAAAACGCGCTTTCAAGGTGGGTATAGATGATCAGCCTTCCATCAGGAGGCTGGTCTGTAGCTCGTTTTGAGCAACCTTACCCTTACCTTAACCTTAGCCTTTGATCAGAAACAACCGTCGCCCCAGTAATTGAATATCCAACCGACCATTTTTAACCAACATTATTTTTAAATGCTGTTGTGTTGCTTGTTGTGTGTTGTATTGTGTTGTTGTGTTGTGTTGTTTAATCTGAATATAACTGGCATTTAAAACTAATTTTGTTTCAAATCACAACTACATAATTATAACAAAAAAATGCTAAAAGAATGGTCATGCGCGCACCTCATTTCGATCGGCTCAGAATGAGCTCACTCTAAGCCGCTCAACTTGAGCAATACGCACCTTTACATCTTACCTGGCCGTTTTTTTGCGGAATGACTCGCAACGAACGGCCCGATATAATAAACACCTCAATTCCAGGCAGACCAGTATTGTTTAATGATTTCTCTGTTGTGATCTTGCACAATTCTCTAGCTTTTTAGAGCAGCTTGCGAGCAAAATGCTTTTTTGTACGCTTGGTAGCATTTAAACAAAAGGAATTCTTTTTTTCGGGTTTGCGAAGGTGTGATTTATTTACGACTTTGCCTTTAAAAGCTTCTTGACCGAGTTTGGGTGGTTTCTGACATATTTGTTCGACCTTCGCGCGGATATACCGAAGCCAACAACCTGTTTAATGTCCTATTTCTTTTGTTGCAGGAACAATATGGAAATGAGTGGATCGACCGGCACGTTTTTAGGACACATGTAGATACATAATATTTTTAATAAAAAGGAGTTTTTTAAACCGCCCGAAAAACGAAGATGCTGGGGTATGCTCTGAGAGTAACCTCATTTACATCTCTCTCAAAAGACATCAGTCAAGGCATCAGCTCGGCTGTTGACAGCCGGTGCTTAGATAAGTAGATCAATCGACTCTAATTCGAATAACGCAAGCGAAACCAAACTAGTCATTACAGTAAACGAAATAAAGATCAAATAGAAATAGCAAAAGTCAGTTACCAGTTACAAAAGTCTACGAAAATCTAGTGCGTGTTTCTTGGAATCGCCACTGAGGTGGTATGCTTTATATTGCATCTTGGATCGACTGTGCGCTGACTGGTCGCTACGTCACGTGGCTTCCCGGCGCACGACTTCAGTGCTGGATGCTACTAACTGTATACACGTGAGTATCCTTTCCATTTTCTTAAACCATTTCCTCTATGTGCTCACAAAACCGGTGTTCTTCAAATAGGTGCTCTACAAATCAGTGCTTCTTAAATCGGTGCTCTTCGGAAGAATTCTTCTTCTTTACCTTTGAAAAGAACCAACCTCTACAAAGAAGGAATCTTTATCTTTCATTTGTTATTTGTTTGTTTTATTTGTTTCATGTTTTCAAGTTTTATTGTTTTTTTGTACTTTGTTATAGTGAGGATTTACCTTTAAAGATTTTAAGGAACTCACCGATATAATATCTCAGTTTGTTAGTTTTCCTTATTACTTGAAATGCAAAATATATTATGATTGTATTATGCGCTAAAAGGTACCCAACTTTTGGGATAAGTAAAATTAAAATTCAATGATTGTTAATTATTAGTTGTATTATTCTTTCTGTATATATAAAAGTTCTACCTATTAGTAATCAGTTTATGCAAACAGGAAATTACCTTCTCAGGAATTATTTTGAGGAAATCGTTTTTTATTCTTGTTTTTTATTTTTAAATGTTCACACGGAACATCTAATCAGATGTTGAACACATCCGTGTGTCTTCAAACTTTCATTAATTTTAATGTTATTTATGGAACTTTTTCATTTATGTCTCTTAGCTTACGACGAGTAAGTTTTACTGTATAATTATTACATTGTAATTAATAGGTTTTGAGGAATTTGTAGTAAACTACGTCTAATGAGTGTGACTTACACTTTACATTTTATCTGTAGGTACCTTATTTTGTGTATAGTCAGAAAAGTGTTTTTACAAGCATTTATTTAACTTCACCTATTTGTCTGTCGTCTTTGCAACTGAATTTTAAACTGTTCCACTCGACTCATTGAGCCGAAAATGATAAGTTCAGAATACAATACAATTATATTATAATTATGGTGAAAGCAAGCTGATCTGACAAAAGACAATGGAACTCCTTGGTGATAAATAGTAGAGGTCGTGTTTAGGATCATTTTGATCAGCTCACAGTTCTAATTACTAAAAACCTTACACAACTGTATTTAATATACAAATTCTTATTTTTAATTTATTAATTTATTTTATTGTTTGACGACCTCTGTGGCGCGGCTGGCGAACGTCCGCCTGCGACGCAGGAGGTTGCGGGTTCGTTTCCCGCCTCTGAACAAATAATTGTGCGATTTCCAGATATTTGTTCAGGGTATATTGTTCTGGATATTTTCTATATATATAATAAAAATATCTATCTATGTAATATATGGTATTAAGTATATATTTAGTTGTCTAGTACCCATAACTGCTCTGCTTAGCTTGGGGCTAGATAATGTTGTGTGAACTGTCCAGCATTATTTATTTATTTATTTATTGTTTTTGAGAGATAAAAAACCAAGATAAGGTCACCGACCGCAGGCAGGCCCAAAAACTAGCGACCTGTAGGATGGCAATACTGATTTCCTGACCAAGGTAAGCGCCAGCCATTTTGTTATTGGTGTCATCTATCAGCCTTTTGGAAATCCACGTCCCCGGGCTGTGTTGAATTAAAAACGGTTAGTGGCACGATACACTCTATATTTAAAAAAAAAAAGATTATGTTCACGTTCAGGGTGAACTACGGACGCGCGACGGACACACTTTCTTCGTTTCTTGTTTCATGCCACACCTACTTATTATTTATTTTGAGGGCCATCTCGTACTTTTCGGACAAGTTAATTTCGTTTGAGTCAGGTACTCACCGTCCGTGGCAGGTGGTCACTAATAGAAACCAATGATGAGAATAAAGTCGTAAAGCCTAGCCCACACCCTTCGGCTGAATTTAACGGGACCATGGTTTTATGGTCTTTACATTGATGATCGTAAAGCTGGAAGGTCTCCCAGCAATACAACATACTCGCAGCTTCACCTACTGCAACGGGACTCCTGGGGTAACAAGCAAACGTAAACATCCAAGAAAAAAAATAAGTTGGATGCACGCGCTTGTGGTGTGAAATTCAATTTTTCTGGTGTTTTTTGCTCATTACTGCTCATGAACACTTCTTCAGATAGCGAAAGTTGATTTCGCGAGAACTAGGAGACTTAACACACATGTTTTAGTTGATAGTATGTCATAAATATCATCAGTTTAACTACGATCCCCCTAAACGCATTTTTACAGTGTTTTTTTTTTGTTTAGGGGTATCGTAGCTAATCTTGTGATATTTATGAGATACTATCAATTAAAACATGTGTGAGTTCTCGCGAAATCAACTTTCGCTATCTGAAGAGGTGTTCATGAGTTGAAATGAGAAAAAAAAACCAAGAAAATTTAATGTCGCGCCACAAGCGTGAGCTAATATATTAATATATACAAAATATTTTCACCTTAAACATCACATTTTTCTCAGAAATAAAAAAAACAACTACATTTATAATGCGAACTGCTAAGGAGTGGAATACACTTCCGTCGTCTGTCTTTCCTGAAAACTATAATCTGGGTCTCTTCAAGGCTTGAGTGAATAGGTGCCTTCTAGACCTTTGTGCTCCATCATCGGCCACATCGTCACTTACCAACAGGTGAGATCGTGGTCAAACAAAGGTATACGAGTATCAATGTTAAAAAATACATGAATATTGGTAATAATTCCGAGTGCTTCCTTTGCTATAGTGCATAGATAGATAGATTAACACTTTCTGGTACACCAAAAATACAAAGATTAACTAAATCAAATTACAGTACAATGGGCTGCCTTATCGCTGAAACCGATTTCTTCCAGGCAACCTTTGGATGGACAGTAACGAGCGAAGCAATAACGAACGCTTTATACATACATACATACATAGACACACGCCTTTTTTCACGAAAGGGTAGGCAAAGCCTCAATGGGCCTCTTTTCACAGGGGGTTGCGCTATCGTGGAATATAGACGTGACAAGTGGTGAGCTCATCGCCGCCACTGCCTCACACGAATGACTCTGCTAACGCTTTCTTCCAGTAATAACACACCGAAATAAGCCAGCAGCCAGGACAATTCTTATACCGACGAATCTTATCAACAAGTCCGGGTAATCCCTTAGTCGGTTTTTACGACATCCACGGGAGGAGACGGAGGGGTCTATTCTTAGGCCGGACACACCATTTATATGTGTGTTTATTATTTTTATTAGTGTGGTTATTTAGTGCATTTATAATCGTAGGGTCCAACAAATGCCCCTACTACTAGAGACTGGTATGGTGTAAAGGCCCACTAATAAATTCTCATCGACAGATTACAGGCAAAGTGCTCTGAGATAAGTACAGATAAAGTTCGTTCACATTGATTCGTACTTCCGACCGGTGTAATATCCACTTTATAATTATCTAAGATGGTTCTATGGAATGTTTGGAAGATATTTTTAGTAGTGGAAAGGTCATTTGAGAACCTTAATTCCCCAACCGTTGGGAAAAAACCGCAGCGAGCTATATGGTCAGTACATTGCCACTTCAACTTGATAATTCTGAGACTTACTCCAGTGGTAATCACGAACCAGACTACATCGAGGCATGGTAGGAATTCCCCTCTTTCAATGGACCAAAAATATTTTAAATCGCAGGAAGTCGGTGTCTGGAAGCGAATCTAGACCCTTTATGATAAGGTGGCATATGCCCAGCTGTGGACTTCTATTGGCTGATGATGATGATGATGAACGAGCTACATCAGACATTACAATACAAAATACCAGACATGTATGTATGAGAAATATTTGACAACCGCACGATAATGTTTGCGTACATAGTTTGCTGAAAAAGTCGCGACGATGTGTCAAATTGCATGGAATGTCACATTATTTGATGTTAAACAGATAATTTGTTATGACCAGATTAATTTACATGTCACATGGTTAATTATAATAAGGTTAAATGAAGATTATACCGATAACTCTAACCTGACTGACTGACTGACTGACTTATTGATTCATCATCGCTGGACATAGACAGCTGAGGGCATAGTACAGGTATATCTAAGTTTTGACACGCGTATAAAAAAAACCATACAAACTTTAACACCCTATTGACCCTCTTTTTGGGGTCGGCAACGCGCGTGTGATGCCTCTGGTATTGCAGGCGTTCATAGGCTACGGTAACCGCTTACCAACAGGTGGGCCGTATGCTTGTTTGACAGCTTGGTAGTATAAAAAAAATTACAAACATACTTATTTTCAAGTTTGTGTGGAATAGGATTTGCAATGGTTCATACAATGGTTTGAATAGGGGTGAACCCCTATTCACCCCCTTAAGGTTAAATTATATGTGTGACTGCTGGGTGTTAAAAAAAGGCAACAAACCCTTTTTAATGAGTGGTTTTGCTGAAGAAACCTACCCTTCAAATTTAACAACCGTAATAACAGGTTTGTAATTTGGAATCACTTGGAACAACGATAATCAAATTGCGAGTAGAAATGCCTTTTTGTTTGCAGAAAATGATAAGCGCCTCTAGCGGACTTCTTGAGAATCTCATTAAAACCATACATTTATTTTTAAATTTATTATAATTGAAACTTACTATTAAAACACATTACACTTCAAAAATCACAAAGGTTTGTAAAAAAATAATGCTATAAGCGTGTCTTTTTGAAACCGATACAATCAAACGAGTAAACAACGTACGTACTTAGGTACGTTTATATTAATAGAAACAATTATATTAGTAAATAGAAAATATATATAATTATACATTAAATATATCTTATTTCTGGAACTAGGTAAATGCATTATTATTATTACACAAAAACAAATATCGAATCGCAATTCTGCTTTGTCCCTAATTATAATTTGTCCCGAGCCGGAAAGACTGGAATAATTCGGTATTTTAGTAAATAAATACATTTATTTACAGAAAAAATAATACAACTAATACAAGGTATGTACAAAATACATATGAAACAGTTATGCTAACTGAAGACCGCTGCTAACGACTCAGTATTTTATAACTCATCATTATGGGCATCTATGAAACATTATTTTAATCGGAAATTTTGGACCGTGGAAAAATACTACAACAACTAGGTATATAAATCTACTAAATAAAACACAGATGACAAATTGAGGTATCGAGAAATCCTTTTACGTTTGTCTGGATAAGTTTAAGAATATGGACATCGAAGTAGTTTAGAATGCTTATTTCTACCGATTTCCATATAAAACGACAATGTACAATAAACAGTAGGTACCTATAATGCTTTTATGGCATATGTCTCCTATTATAAAGGTCATAAGGATATATTTCGGTTGTATACAGTCAATATAGGTACCCTTGACCGATTGGTTCCGCCCACTAAACGCCTAATTCGGACACAATGGGCTAATTAATAACAATCGTTAGTATGTGCATAGCTAATCAAAGACATTGACAAAGTCAGTAGTCTTTCCGAAAATGTGTTACAGTTAGGATGAAAGATTAGGTTTATTGTGATACGCCCGGCCCGGCTGTCATAATGTTACAATACCCAATTGAGCAGATCAGATCCCCAGTTGAAGTCAACGACATTGATTTTAGTTAATTTTCCAATTCAGGGGCAGATATAAATCACTCAGATTTTTCAGAGGAAATACCAAGTTTTATAAACGTTCAATATGTAGAAATCTGAATTTTTGATTTAGAAAATAATGTTTAAATTATTACTTAGTATATTTATATGTTTATTAGTAATTTTTTTGACAATTTTTGCAGTACAAATACAAAATATAAAAATGTATATTTTGCCGACACAACACAGAAACTTGTTATTAAAACCATATAGTGATCAGCAAAAACGGTCGCCACTCAGCGTATGCTGCGACAACGCAAACGCTGCTGCAGCGCGGGTTTTATGTGACGCTAGTATGTGAAGCATTTGATACAATGCTCTTATGGTACACATACAAGATGTTTAATTAACCATTTTTGCATTTGTTTCTTGATGCAACTCTCCTATGGCTACACACAGACTGCAGTGCTCCGTCATGATACCCACGGGCGGCATAGTGAGTAGAGCTTTACATAGGTATAACATGACTTCGCAAAAGTTGGCAATCTAACCGCAACATGTCTAACGTAATACAGTAGATACTTTATCATGTAAATATACTTCTTGTAAGTTGTAAGTACAAACGAGGTGGATTAGCATCAGTATTGGCGTTTGGTTTTTTGCTTACCAATGTGTCTCATTAGAATTTGACGTTCTAAATAGTCAGTTTACTTTGTAGACTAGTACGTATCACACATTGCTGCTTCAGTAGATTGTGGTGAAAGAAAATACAAAGCTGAGCTGAAACCAATTTGCTGCAGCGATCTGGGCGTATCTCTTAAAAATCCTATTGAATAAATAAATTTGTTTTAGTTTACTACCTTGTTTTCCTTTGTACCCGTGTTTTATAGCAAGGTGGATGCTCTCGCTTAAGGCGCGTTTTTTTTTGGATATTTTTTGCCCTTTACAGCTCATGAACACTACTTCAGATAGCGAAAGTTGATTTCGCGAGAACTAGGAGACATAACACAGATGTTTTAATTGATAGTATCTCATAAATATCATCAGATAAGCTACGATAAAAAAAACACTGTAAAAATGTGTTAGGGGTATCGTAGTTAAACTTATGATATTTATAGTGTTGATGAGCTTTAATGGGCAAAAAACAACAAAAAATAATAACTAGCGTCATTGCGGATGCGATTTACGTTAGCGCTAGAGAAAATGCCTTATAAAATCGAAGTCAGCCCATCTTGGTGAATAACCTACTTTTTCCCATATGCGCCATAGCAACAGTTGTACTTAAGGTGGTTCCTTCCGCTTGTGGCGCGAAATTCAAATTTTTTCGTGTTTTTTACTCATCACATCTCATCAACACTTCTTCAGATAGCGAAAACTATGTTGCCGGTAATTGTATTACCTAACACACAAGTTTTGTTATTACCGGCAACTTAGTTTTCGGTATCTGAAGAAGTGTTGATGAGCTGTGATGAGTAAAAAACACGAAAAATTTTAATTTCGCGCCTCAAGTGAAAGCAACCACCTTAAATTAGTTAGGGTGAGTTGACGAGTAACATTTCCATAACCTTTCTGTAATTTGTAATTTTATAGTTTTTCTTCACGGACTTTACAATTCCGTAACTAGAAAATGATTTATGAAACATTCTGTCGGCTTATTTCAAATTGTAACGTCTCATTATTTATACTAAGTTGTGAGTTATGATTCAAAAGGGAAATACGTCATTTTTTACAAAGAAGGTAAATATCACTAGGACTTTATCTGACAGCTGATTTTCAATTGTCATGACATTGCTGTTTTGTTCTTTATAAAATGATCAAAAGAACTTACCGTAGGTACGTGAAGTTCGATCATTATTATATGAGCAGCTTCATTCGACGCGATATCTTCTTTTACATGTTGTAGCTGAGTCCTAGTCATTGGCTTCACACACAGTTTTTTTTAGATAAATAAGGCAAATAGAAAAAACAATCTGGCAATACTAGGTAGTTTTCTTCATGAATATCACTCGGCGGTACTTCATTCTTGTTTAAAGCAGGTGTCTTAATATCTAGGTACTTGACATAACTAGCTAATTTTATTTGTTTATTTTTGGGTTGGGATAAGCATTATGGGAGGGTTTGTTATATCGCGTCGAATGAAGCGGGAAGCTGCTCATATAATAATGATCGAACTTCACGTACCTACGGTAAGTTCTTTTGATCATTAATTATATTTCGCAGCTTCATTCGACGCGATATCTTCTTTTACATGTTGTAGGATGTTCAGAGAATGTTATAGTAAAAATAAATAAAATTACCGTAGTTAGGTTGATTGTATTTAAATATACAAAGCACTAAAAGATCATTTTGTCAAAATTGCGTTTGCAAACTGATGTTGATCATCAATCAATTCCGTAAATAAAATATTATTATATCCAGCCAGACTGACACCGAGCATATTGGCAGAGGAGGTGGCCACGAAGTGTCGGGTGCTGTAGGCGCTGAACATTTGACGTATCCATTCCACTGCATGTTAGGTATATTTGATCCAATTGCTAAGTGTTTGTCAAGTTGTGACGCTGCGCGCCGGTCATATTTAGGGTTTTTTTGTTGTAAAAAGGTAGTATTTAAAATAGGTTATAACGAATTTACTCGTGAAGTTTTAATCAGATCTGGAATTGATAACATTATCTTATATCTTTATATCGTCAATCTTTTTGAGTGAGAAGGTTTGAACTTGATGAGCAGTAACGACTGCTAGTAATGTAATGTCTTCTTAGACAATATCTCTATACTAAGCTGATTGTTAGTCCATTTTTGACCAACATACCTTAAAACGATACTTGGATTCCAAGTTAAGTTAAGTTAGTTAGGTAGGAGCGGGTGGTATTATGCTTTTCATAAATCGTTTTAGGTAACCATTATTCAAAGTATTCGGAAAAATAAAATCAAATGCAGATTTTTGTGAAGAATAATAATTGAAATATTGATTGTAATGCTTGCCCGGACAATTTGACGGCAATTAATCTTAGCGTTCAAATGAATGTCGCAGGAGATTTCTAGAGATTATCATCTGGCCCGAAATATATAGGTTTTGAAATAAGTCTTTTCACAATAGGTAACCAAGGTTGTGTGGGCCAATCAGGTTCAACAACTCTACTTATTGTGAACCTATTGTGCATTTTTGCATTTGAAGCAAACTTTTGAATGATTTGATTGAAAACCTTTTGGCATAATTCCGATTCAGTATCCACAAACTTCTTTCGCGACAAACTATTCGTACAAGTGATGGCTATGACGTCATTAAAGTGTTTTTTTTTTTTTTTTTTTTTTTTTAATGTGCAAAATCTTTTAATGCTATGAGTTTAGCTTTTAATTTAACGACTCTTTATTCATCTTATCATCATTCAGCATTCGAATTCAGTATAGTTTATATTAATTGAATGTTAAAGGCTGTGTACGGACATCAGCATAAAGTATCCACCATTTTACAGTGTGAGGAATATCTTCAATACTGTTGCAGCTAGGATTTTCTAACAAGGTTAGAAAATAATAATATAATATAATAATAAAAAAATAGGTTTTTATGACGTTTGTAGTGTAAACCCATGCGTATTGAATAGCAGGGGTATTTTGATACCAAATCAAAGAAACACAAACCAGAGAAATCATCAGTCGCGAATCAGACACAAAAAGTTGTAAAGTTCTTTAATTTTTAACTTTTTAGTCTCTGGTTGTTCCAAACACTTTTTATTAGGTATTCTCAAATATAAAACCAAGATAAAGGAAGATTGCATCTTTGAGTTGCACTAAGATGAAATTTTTCATAATTCATTATGAAAGCAAGTTTTTTTTTTTTTTTTTTAGTACCTGAATTGTTAATTTTACATCAGACTCTCACTAAACTGCATCGCATTAGACTAGTTTAATCGATCTACCTATACAACATAATAATATGTCATCGAAGTATATGGTAGAAAAATCATATCTCTGGATTTTTAAATATTATATACTGGGTTTTTTTTTTTTTTTGTGAACGTTATGCCATTCGGAGACAGTTACATTCAAATAGATTATCATTATATATTAGTCTTAGATATTTTTTATAAGAATTATGTATTGGTGTCAAGAAAAAAGACATCTTTCATGTCGATTGTAGCATACTTCTACGTAGTCTTCCATTTTGAAATGCTGAGCATTTATTCTAACCTTTCAAGAATATGATGAAGACAAACAATTATATGGAGTTTATTTTCAAAAGAGAGTTTATTTCACTGTTGTTTAAACGTTCTTGATGTGAACATACATAGACACAAGTCTTTTTCCCCGAAAGGGTAGGCAGAGCCTCAAATGGGCCTCTTCACGTGGGTTGTACCATCGTGGGATATAGACGTTTAGTACTAAACGTAGAATCTGTATAATCGATATCTGAGAAAGGTATCCTTGGATCCATGATAAACCGATGGGGTCGTCGGTTATCTCTATCTATTTTTGTAAAAAGAGAAATTATAGAAGACTGGCAAATGATACCCTCTAGTAGCACCTCAGAGTGCGCTAATGATGCGGCGGCGACCGGTCCCCTGCTTCCCGATGTTGAAGGCTGTGCCTCGTGTTGTCGACGGTGCGCGGCTTGTTCTGGGCTATTCATGGCACTGCATTGGCTCGGCCCGTTGGTTTCCGTTGTAAGGGCCTCCAGCCTAACTTTCCTTGATTTTTATAAATTTTTTGATTACTGTTAATGTTACCAGTTTTTTAGTTGAATTTAAATCGGTAGGTACCAGACTTCTTGATGGTTTTTAGCCGATTTTTATTTATCATTGTCATTTTCGCCAAATAGGTACTATTAACCTCGGACAGTTTTTTTTTTTTTTTTTTTTTTTTAATGTGTTGCTAATTATTGACGAAATTATAAAGTGTCTATGAGTTTATTGTCTCGTTATAATGGCTGTCGCAAAATACGGCATGCATCTTGAGCTTTTTCAGTGGCGAAAAATCTTCTTCTAAAATACTCACTTTCTACGGCCCCAATATATTATCACGTTTAACGAGATTTTCAGCAATAGCTGCTTTAGTTTCAGCATTCAGCTTTGGTGCTATTAGCGTTTCACAATTAGATGGTATAGCACGGTTGGGCCTTCCTTTCCGTACATTTTTCCTTGACATCCTTCGGTAAACTCTTTATAAGAGCTTCATGCCACCTGGCTACAATGTTCATGTGAATTAGTTTTCTCTAAACAGTTTCACAAGGTAGGGCAAGAGTTTTGTCGTTTAAATTAAACTCATCACCAATCGAAGTAGAATATGGTGGAGCCACTTCTAACACGACTTTCGGGCTTGATTGTGAAGTCAGTACAGGTGTACCGGGCGTAATCACAGCATTATTGTGTCTTGAAAATAGGTACCTACCCGGAACGTATTTCGCGTTGCGAAAGAAACTAAAATTAAAATAAATAATGACGATAGACGTAGTTGTGACGTAGTCCCCGCTGGACTAAGCGCAATCAAGCGTAACAGACACAACCCCGCTGGTTGTTCGCATTTACCATCAGTATTTTGGGTAGATAGACACAGTCCCCGATGAGCTGTGCGCAGTCAAGCGTGACAGAAACAACCCCGCTGGTTGAATCGCATCATATCCATATGCTGTTAACTTGTATCAACGTGACAGAGATAACCCCGCTGGTTTCTCGCATCACTAAATCAGAAAGACACAGTTCCCGATGAGCTGTGCACAGTCAAGCGTGACAGAAACAATCCTGCTGGTTGAATCGCATCATATCCATATGTTATTAACTTGTATTGACGTGACAGAGATAACCCCGCTGGTTTCTCGCATCACTAAATCAGAAAGACACAGTTCCCGATGAGGTGTGCGCAGTCAAGCGTGACAGAAACAACCCCGCTGGTTGAATCGCATCATATCCATATGTTGTTAACTTGTATCAACGTGACAGAGATAACCCCGCTGGTTTCTCGCATCACTAAATCAGAAAGACACAGTTCCCGATGAGCTGTGCGCAGTCAAGCGTGACAGAAACAATCCCACTGGTTGAATAGCATCAAATTTATATGTTTTTAACTTGTATCAACGTGACAGAGATAACCCCGCTGGTTTATCGTATCACCAAATCAGAAAGGCACAGTCCCCAAGGAGCTGTGCGCAGTCAAGCGTGAAAGAAACAACCCCGTTGGTTGAATCGCATCACTAAAAAAATAAAATCTATTTTGAACCAAGATTAACGAATAAATGAGGGTAGTTCATAAACTTACGGTCTGGGAACTCGTCCTCTGACGATGATGAGCACATAAGTCGGCAACGAGGTTCACGTTTTAGGATTGCAAATTTTAAGCGTAATTTCTAAACAATTCCTTGCTAATTTTTTCACTTTTTCTTGCTTGGAGTGGGGAAGGAACACTAGTGTTGTGCGAAGCCTTCGAACACAGAACACAGAATGAAGTATCGCCGAGTGATATTCATGAAGAAAACTACCTAGTATTGCCAGATTGTTTTTTCTATTTGCCTTATTTATCTAAAAAAAACTGTGTGTGAAGCCAATGACTAGGACTCAGCTACAACATGTAAAAGAAGATATCGCGTCGAATGAAGCTGCGAAATATAATTGGCGTCGCACGGCTTGCGCATTTGTCATTTTCAAATATAATTTATTATTGTATTTTCAATATAATTTGCAACATTACAATAATTCCAAGTCGTCAAAGTCACACGAGTCAAGTCATGTTTAGTAAAACTTTGGTAGAAAATTTCCACCAATTTGAAAAGTCACGCTTTACACTTCCATTCCATTTCACACACTTGTGCTCTATAGATGAGCTACATTGGTTAAAATGCCACCAAAAATACACAAAATAACTTAAAAAAACACTAGGCAATGAGATTTAAATAAAAGTCGGTGACGTCTCTTTTCGAAAATGGCTGGAAGAGTCAAATTGATGCTTTTCAATCCTACTTAATATTATAAATGCGAAAGTTTGTGTGTGTGAGTGTGTTTGTTACTTCTTCACGCTGAAACGGCTGGACGGATTTGCATGAAATTTGGAATGGAGATAACTGGACTCCCGGAATAACACATAGGTACATTTTTATCCCGATATTCCCACGGAATCGAGACTTAAGCGTGTGAAACCGCTGGGCGCTGGTTATATATTTCTTTCTGCAGGATTGCGCATTCTGTACCTAAGTTTTAACACTTGGAGTTTGTTGAAATGTTTCAAGTTTTCTAGATGTACGGTAAATTACAACGTAGTTTCGAATATTGCAAGACGGGTTGTTTAATTGTAATTCGCAAGCGAGAACGATTACACAAACCAACTCCATCAAAACGGATGGCTTGACAGGCTTCTGTCACTCTTGCTTCATCATCATCATCATCATCATCATTAACATAAAGAAGTTTTGGTAGTAAAGCTTTTTTGTAAGAGAGTTCGTACGGGGAAGTATTACCTCCCGTCCATATCTATTTCTGCTGCAAAGCAGTAGTGTTTGCATTGCTTTGTTCCGGTTTTAAGGGTATGGCCATGAAATTACAGGCACATGAGACTTTTCATCATTATGTTTTAATTACATGCAAGTAAACATGAAAACAGATTTTCCGCAGATGGGAAGATGATTTTAAAACTACAGCAGGTGAGACATGGAGAAGAAAAGCTCATGATCGGGAGCTTTAGAGGACTCTGGGGGAGGCCTATGCTGGGAAGCAAAATAACCATTTATAACTTTTTATCGATGTCATCTTGTAAAACCAATTTTAAGGTTATTAAATAAAGGCGATTGAAATTGAAATTGAAAAAACATGAAAACACTACATACATTTACATTTAGTAAGTACATAAATATGTAGTAAAAATTTGATAAGCAGGAAAATGACAGTTCATCGTAGCTGCTGTAAAGGGGCATTGTCAAATTAGTTACCTACTAAATGATCCTATCTGTCTTGGGCATTGTCATATCATACAAAAACAAAAGTATACATGCAATTTTACATACATATCTGCTATGCAATCAAAACGTCATTGAGAGGTATCAAAACATTATAGTAACCATTTTTAATCAATATTGATATTAGCTTTCATTTGAAAATGTCGCCATTTATTTAATGTAAATCTTTATCTAACTTATACACAGATCTTTTTTAAAAGTTTTGCTAACCTACAAGTCACACACAGACTTTTTGATAACTCTACGATGGACCTATCATTCCATACATCATGAACGCCAAAATAGCACCTTTGAAAATTACACATAAAATTACGATTACAAATGAGTTCGATACACTGCCGGTTATTGTCCTTCAAATGTGTTCATCAAGCAACAATGGACGGGTAAAACTTGTCAGAATTGTCCCTCTTTATGTGTTTTGTCTCTCTTTTAGTTCAGACACTATTTGAGTGCTGACACAAAGTACACATATACATTTCTAGTTCAGTAGCTATCGTTTAGCGTCTAGCAGTGGAACTTCTGTATATTACAGTAGGTACAATTATTTATTCTGTGGCTCGAGGTGGTTTCAAAATTCTTTGCTGTTGACGCGAGCCCCCGCTGAGAGCATCAAGTGAAGATAGTTGAGGAAATATGAAAATTAAACGGTCTCTAGGTACAATAACATGGAATATTATACTGCGACTTTCTCTTAAACGGATAGAATAACTTTTCTTATGATAATGTAAGATTCGTACGTTCGTTGGTAGCTGAATTTAGCTCTAAAAGAGCTAAATTGGCAACACAGGGTAAATAAAGCGTTTGTTTACATCAAAAATTTACAGTGGCATTGACAGTCCGTGTCAATCCAAGTCGTTCAGAGCCTCAGAGAGTGGTTAAAAAAACAACTACACCCTTGGAGTGTAACCATTGAACGCACCCCTGTAAGGCTGGCTCGTTTTTTTTAAATCATTTGAACGTAGTCCTTACTTTTGATCGCGATATCACATGTCGATAAGTGACGAAGTGGCCGACGATGGAGCACAAAGATCTAGAAGGCATGGATCAAAATCTAGAAGGCATAGATCTTGGTCTATTCGACACGTAACATGTGGTCGATTCTTTCCTTGAAGAGTCCCAGATTATAGTTTTCAGGAAAGACAGATAACGGTTAGAGTGTTCCACTCCTTCGCAGTTCCGATGACAATGCAATATTATGGTAACAGCGAGCTGATCTGATGATGGAGACGGAAGGTGGGCAACGGAACTCCTCGAGGGATAATAATAGACTGTTTAGGCTCATTTTAATCAGCACACGGTTACGATTATTAATTTTGTTAAAGCTTGTACTGAAAAATATATTTAAAAAAAAAAAACATTACAAGCTGTTGTTTAACTTGCAATGTATGTCCGGGTGGAATCTTGTAACTGAATTTTAAAGCTGATATCTTCAACCGATTGAGCTGAAATTTGCCATACCTGTCAAGTTCCGATGACAATACAATATGATGGTGACAGCGAGCTGATCTGGTGATTTAGACTGTTCACATTGTACAACGGACAACGGAACTCCTCGATGGATAATAGTAGACTGGCCGTGTTTAGGCTCATTTTGATCAGCACACGGTTACGATCACTAATTTTATAAAATGTTGTAGTTTTTTTTTTTTTTACAAAAAACTTATTAATAGTCATTCGAGAATCAAAATATATTGTACCTATTTACCGTCTTGTGCTCGCATATTAAAAAGTAGTCTTTGATAATAAACAATAACATAATGTGTGGGTAGTATCATTGTTTGGATTGGTATGAGGTCAGGTTTCGTAGCAACACCGTCTAGACATATTGAAAGGTAGACAGTTTTTATTTGAACTGCTACTTGTAGGTGGGTATTAGGAATAGATTAATCATGATTGAATGTACAGTGTGACGTTAATGAGAAGATTGTAGATGTGAACTTTGTGAACCTATCTCTACAAATACCGTTGAGCGGTCTCTGTAATTTGTTGGACGTTTGCAGTACTTTTTTACCGAAACGTCTGGGACAATTTTTCCCCCCGACGTAAAAACGACGGGGTGTTATAAGTTTGACGTGTCTGTGTGTGTGTCTCTGTTTGTGTGTGTATCTGTGTGTGTGTGTGTGTGTGTGTTGACCTTAAGTACCAAGCGAGGACTTGCTATTGAATACACAAGGCACACCCGAGGACATTTTCAAAGCGAGGTCTTTTTCATGGGTCCTCGTATCGATCGGACCATTGCATCGTCTTTTATGCGCGATTTTGAGTCTTATTGTATATTTGAAACGGAAATATTGGCCTAACCTCGTTTTGGTCACGATAAGTCATGCTCACACCCCGACAGTGTGTGACCACCAGGCGGCGCCACTATCGCCTTCTATACACTCCATTTCACACTCTGTCATGTTCTTTGTACCTTCCGAGGCCTTATGTGTGAATTTAACACACAAGACCTCGTAATGGTAGCTTTTCCGGACAATGTGTATTAACGACCTCGCTTTGATCAGTAATATTACAACAGTGAATTTTCCAAGTGTGTTATATAAATTTTCTGTCCTCGTTTGGCTAACGCACACTTTTTGTATTTTACCTAGGTTAAAGTAGGTGTATAAACTTTGTGAGTTTGAAAGTAGGTAACCTCCGGCTCTATTGATACGTCTCTGAAAATATATGATTTTAAGGTTAAAATTAAAACTTTAAAACAAATTACTATTTCACTAAATAAATAAAAAGTTATAGAAATAAGTTTCCCATACCTTTGTGCTGAAACTTCGCATTGCACGCTTCCTACCTTTGCTTGGGAGGTGATCGAATACCGCCTTCCAGGTCGATTATCTTGCCCCATTTAGACAAATTTGATAAGCACAAAGTAGGCATTCAAGGGTTCCGTAATCTACCGTCTAGGTCAATCATCAGATCCTCATTCGCTCTTTTATTATATTACTAGCTGACCCGCTCTCGGCTTCGTCTATATTTACATAGAGTACACCTACTCGTAATACGCATTCTAAATGGATGGTGGTATAAATATCGGACTATTGGCTATTAAAATAAGAATGCCTCAATGAACGTCCTGAGTTGCCTGCATGCAACGACTTCATGTGACTTTTAAAATATCGTTGGCCCATTGAAAAGGGATAGGCTTTCTACTGTGCGTATTCCGGTTCGAGGTTGGCCATTCGAGAACCATTATTCCCCAGTGGTTGACGACCACTTTAGCGCGTCGGGCGAGTAGCCGGCTGAGATGCGAGAGGTTGCGGTACGATTCCCGCTGCGGGACAAATGTTTGTATGATCTGCAAATGTTTGTTCTGAGTGCTAAGGTACCATGGTACTCGTAGTTCCTGATACCCACGACACTAGGAATCCTAGTGTGGGATCAGGACTATGTATGTGACTGTTGGGTGTTATGTTATGTTATGGTTGTTGGTTCTGCGAGCTATATATATGACCTGCCCATTACAATTTACAGAACCGAGATCCCTGACATAGGTCTCAAAATTTTGAGACCTATGTCAGGGATCTCGGTTCTTCTACGGATCTACGGATCGTTTACGGTACGGATACAGAATCTGTGTGCATAGCTCTCTCCAAAGCCCGTTGCGCGTATTTGGGCTTGTGTTGAGGTTGACGTTTAAGTAGTAGTGGAGCTTTTTTGTGAAAGAGTTTGTCTGGGGAGTACTACCACCATACCTATTTCTGCCGCAAAGCAGTAGTATTCGCATTGCTGTGTTCTGGTTTGAAGGGTTGCCGGTGATATTACAGGCAAATGAGACTTTTCATCTACATGTCCCAGTGTGCGCGGGCGCAGTGCAATGACCACATAGGGCGCGTCCCAGGTGGACGTGACCTATATAAAAATGCACTGTTCATAGGCAAAGGGTACCCCTTATCATCAGGTTTGGCCATCTGCTTGTTCCGTCATTTTAAGTATCCAGTATTTAAAAAAAAAAGTTTTAGTTTAGTGAGTTATCACTTCCAACATTCAAACTTTAATTTTATGGCTCTGCAGTATCTGTGACGTGAAGATATAAACATAAACACACACCCAACAGTCACATACATAGTCCTGCCCTCGTATTCGGGGCTCGGTGAACTTGCTGAGCGAGTCACGGGGTGAAGTCACGCGTTGCGCAGTAAGATAATATTTGACTTCGGTAATGTTAGGTGTGTCAAAAATTAATGGCTGTCTCGATGACAGTCATAGATCTAGTATGTACGAGATAAACAACGAGAGATCGAAAAAGAAACAAAAAAAAAATGTGCACGTGTTGGTGAAAGTCTATGTGTAAGTTAAAAATAGTGTTGTCCTCGATCAACACTTTTACATTGTCGATAGAATTCATCATCCGTCCGTGATGTGTATGGTAGATAAATACATCTTAAGGTGGACGCGCACGCTAGAGGCGCGAAATTCAATTTTTTTGGTGTTTTTTGCCCATTACTGCTCATCAACACTTCTTCTGATAGCAAAAGTTGAGTTCGCGAGAACTAGGAGACTTAACACACATGTTTTATTTGAAAGTATCTCACAAATATCATCAGTTTAGCTACGATAGCTCTAAACATATTTTTACAGCGTTTTTTTTTTTATGGGTTTTGTAGCTAAACTGATGATATTTATGAGATACTATCAATTAGAACATGTGTGTTAAGTCTCCTAGTTCTCTCGAACTCAACTTTCGCTATCAGAAGTAGTGTTGATGAGCAGTAATGGGCGAAAAACACTAAAAAAATTGAATCTCGCGCCGCAAACGTGAGCATTCACCTTAATGCAGATTAAGTCTTTCATGAATAACACAGTTTGGCAGATTTGACGTCATAAAGAGAATAAGGTTCTTATTCCAATTTTGAATAAACTAATTTTTATTCTTATTTTAAAGGGATGGTTTGGAGAAATAAAACAGTTAATAAATAAACCTTCATTATTTATTGACCCCTAAATATTATGGTTTTATTTAGGTGGGATCTTAGAATTTCCCTATTAAATTTAAACTCAAAATCTTTGCTGCAGATACCTAGTGGAGTTCTTATTTGAGTCCATCCCACTCTTCTTATAACCGATAATAATTTTTTTCGAAGGTGCAGGTTTGAGTCCCGCTGGAATGGAATTTTTGGGGAATATTTAAATTTAATTTGTTACCTATTACTTTATCAAGCAGAAAGAAACAATATTTTTTGTTAAAAAAAACCCTTTTGGGGAAAAAGGCGTGTTTAATAATCTACAACGTAAATATTTACTCCAAAATATCTACTACACAAACTGCAATAAAAAAAAGTGGTGCTTTAAAGTTACCTTTTCAATAGTCAATACAAAAACACACACCTCAATGTCCACCTGGTTATTTTAGATTTAAAAAAAAAACGGTAAAATGTTAACAAAGCACACATATTTACTCCAAACAAAATTAAACCTCCATTCGAGGATGGACAAAAATTTAATTTATAGGTAGGTACTACGATATAGACTGCAACAGGACTATCGATATTTCTGACGTCATCACTTGGCCAAACCCTATCGTAATCAAACATTTTTATATTTTACTTATAATATTGTTTATTTCTAGGTGCAGCAACGAAATATTATTAAAAAATATAAGGGAAAGTCCTAATCTACGAATGAAACTAGTTTTTAGGTCATTCACTAAAGCAGAATTGATAAAATAAGCAATACAACCGAACTACCAATAATCTCTTATTTACCTGAGATACGTGTATTTTCCCGGATTATTACGTCTTGTATCTTCACAGTCACAAACTTAACACGACACCATTGTCATACAAAGTAATATTTGTTATTGAATAGTAAGATTACTAAAAAAATTACAAAATTAGTTAAACTGCACAAGAGACCGGACGCTATGGGCATCTACTCGAGCAAAAACATGTCAAATTCAATACAATTGTTGCTGTATCATTTCTTCTTGCACGGGGTACATTTAAAAATGACTTCTCTCTCCCACGCTTCGTTTGTCTATTCAGCGTAGCAAAAATTCTACGTCTATGATGACAGCATTATATATGGATGATTTGATCTGTTTGTCAAAAGCTGTGAATTTTGTTGTAAAAATTTTAAATTCTTTTTTTTTCACCTGGGCTAACATTCGATATAAAAAGCGTAAGCCGAGTCAGCTCACGTCTATATTCCTACGCTTGTGTGATCCACAGTAAATAAACACGGTCAAGAAACGAAAGCTAAAAATAAGTATTTCTCTTTGGCTTCATTCTTCTATGCAACTACTATTTCTGGTATTCTTATCCCGATGATGACCGGCCTTTGGCATCGACGCGCGCAAGTTGACACTTCACTTCACTTAACCACCTCACTGTACCCCGAATACCTAGGCTGATCCCACACTAGGATTCCCTGTGTCGTGTGTAGGTATCAGGAACTACGAGTATCACCATAACACCCAGACCTGGAGCAGATATTTGTAGATCATACATACATTTGTACCGCAGCGGGAATCGAACCCGTAACCTCTCGCATCTCAGCCAGCTACTCGCCCGACGCACTACAGAGTTCGTCAATATGGGGTTGTTTCCTGAACGAATCCTATACAAATAAATGAGCTTAAAATAAAAATCAAAAATAATTTAATTAAATTCTGCCTCTGGAGCCGGTAGAAGGTAAATTACATATACATGGGTACCCAGACCCACATTATAATGTGCGTACGTGTTTCTAACATAGATTTGTCTGTTGTAGGGCAATGTTAAAATGTCCTCGCTTGTATTCACGTAACTTGAACTGTGTATGAAGAAAATATAACGTTTTGGCACAGAATAAATAATAGTACAGGGTTTTGGTTCAACTATTTATTCTTATCAACTCCAAAAAGTCTAATGTCCTCACTTCGGACAAGTCTGCTGTAGGGTGATGTGTACCGTGTTCAAAAAAGTCCACGCTTAGTTCCTACATAACTTGACATAGGTATGAAGAAAATATAAGGTCCTCGGTTGGTAAAACTAATTGAAAAAGTCTGACACACGTTCTCTCGGTTTATTCCTGTTGTTCACGTTCAGCTTGTCCACGTTAACGTTGACAACGGGAATAAAATAAAATAATTAAAAAACGTTCCCGATGTCCACGTTATCATATATTATGATAGCATAGACCGTATCATTTGTACACAAAATGTTAATCAAAACCACCTATGTATACCTCCTCCTATAATATACTATTTCAAGTAAAAATGTAATTTAAAAAAAATTACAAGCGATGTCCCCTGCATTCCGACAGTCTTTAATGCAACATTCTCGGAAATAAAGGACTTTGGGCTGGATAATGTATGAGAAGACCCGATGGCCATGCTTGAAGGTTCGGGAGTCCCTGCAGTCTCCAATCTAGTCCCCTACTGGCACAGCAGCCTGCCGTATGTCTTTTGGCTCGCTGTCCAGTGCCACGCTCAACTTTCGTCTTCCCACAAACCACTCAAATCACTCAAATCACTCAAATCTCAAAACTAAACGAACATGAAAAATATGAATTTAACTGTGATTGTTTTTGTTTAACTGTGATGTCAGAGGCCCTCGGGCGGCTTGACAAACTCTGACACCAGAGGCCAGCACTACCTCATACGAAACGGAACGGAACTGTGATAGACTCTCGATTGACCGCGATCTCACCTGTTGGTAAGTGACGATGCGGCCTACGTTGTAGCACGAAGGTCTAGAAGGCACCTATTCACCATATTATAGTTTTCAGGAACGACAGACGACGGCAACTTGTTCTATCTGTTCCTTAGCTGTACGCATTACAAAGGTGGAACCGAAACGCTTAGTGCGAATTGCGGGTATAATGATGTAACTGAGCCGGGCGCCTGCTTGTCGTATGATGAAAACGAGATGGTGGGATCAGATCATGTAGCTCCTGGCCACATTCCCCGAAATGTAACCTATAATAGAAGATCGAAAGGCATGCTACTTTGCGGCGGTGCTCGAAACTCTGGATCCTAGTCTCCGCCATATGTTGCTCTCCTATAAGCCTGAAAGCTCTGCGTTAGATCGAGTCTAAGGCAGCGAGCTGGTGTTTGGCCGAGCCATCCCAAACATGGCCGCAGTACTCCATACCATACCGGACATGCGCTTTGTACAAACTGAGCAGCTGTCCCTGTGTGAAGTAAAGCTTTCCCTTAGTGCTGTGTGAAGTAACGC
Source organism: Operophtera brumata (assembly GCA_932527175.1). Classification (NCBI taxonomy): domain Eukaryota; kingdom Metazoa; phylum Arthropoda; class Insecta; order Lepidoptera; family Geometridae; genus Operophtera; species Operophtera brumata. The sequence continues at coordinate 38,388,081 of OW052225.1, forward strand.
GTTGGATTTAACTAGATTAGCATCGTCCCAGTCGAGCAGCCGCCAACGACTGCTCGAATCTAGAGCCCACTAAACCATACTTTAATAAGTGACGCTCACGGAGACGCAGATTCAATATCCTCCCGATACAGCATACCTGACATACCCAGGCTATGCTCTGGAGCACAATTTGAAACAAAAAGCTGGTATCTGTATTTATGCCTGGGACGACATTTGTTTTGTGCGCCTGCATGATCTTGAAGATCCCGATTTATTATCTTTGTGAATTTTGGTGGATAAAGTCTCAGATAACATAATCTATGCCGTTCACACTCTAGAGATCACGTGACAACCAGGTTATTTAACTACATGCGGCGGATGTGACCCAACAACGGTACCCTGATGCCCAACTAGTGCTTTTGGAGGACTTTAACGCTCACCAAAAGTGGCTGTTCCCATACCAGATCACGGACCATGATCGGAGAGAGCTGTGGAATGCAATTTTGCTTAATCAACAAGAATTCCAAACGTAGAGGACCACACAGTCAACTTTGGAACTTCTGCTGGCAACGCACTGGAACGCCACTCAGTGCTGCCTCCCCAGATCACTGTGGTCTGCATCGTCATACTCGCCACCCGATTCCTTCCACAAAGGAAGTAGGTGAGTGTGGCGTTACGTGTAGGCAGATTGGAATGAGATGTGACACTTCTTCGCTTCTTATCCATGGCGCCAAACCAGCTTTTCTTCTTGTGACCCAACGGTCTGTGCTGATGCCATTACAGAGGTGATCAAAAGAACAATGGAATACTTTATGCCATTCTCTGATGATTCACCTTCAGGTTATGCTTGCCCATGGTTCAGTCCCGCGTGTGCCAGCGCAGAAGCGCAAAAACATGTGGCATATCTAGCCTAGGTTGACGCAAGAAACAGAAAAGCCTCGGATGCATGGGATTAGAAGAAGGCCTAACATAGCCGCCAAGTCCTGCAAGAAGGTGAAACAAAAGGGTCGCTTCGATCGGATTGGCCGTTTGGGGGCTAAGCTTGCCGCATATCCTCTGGGAAGTAAAGCGTTCTGGACTCTGGCTAAATCGGTTGAAGCTAATTTCAGCCGTACTTCACTCCCCCACTGCTGAAAGCAAATGGAACCCTAGCTCACGCCGCCGTTGATAAAGCAAATTTGCAACTCAATTTGCGGAAACCTCGCGTCTGAACACTTCTGGCGAAACTCCATCCAGCTGTCCTCGTTGCGAAGTTTCAATGCAGGAAAGGAGATGTCCAAAAAATATATGGAGGCCGGTATAAAAATAACTAGAAATTCTTAGCAATATAATATTTATTTCCGGAGAAAGGGCATATTATTTAGCTATTTTTAACCTAATGAAAAATAATAAATGTACCTCCGTTTTTTTTAAAACTTTATTTATATGTTGTATTTTTCAAAATAAAGTTTAGAACTTGCAACACTCCCAAAAGGTGAACTTGATGCTCTTTGGCAGGCAGACTAAGGAATTTTGATACTCTCTAGCTAGCGAGACAGATGGCAGACAGACAACCACAGACAATTTTTCATAGGAGTATCCTACCTTCGTTCCGTGTTGTCACGTTATTACTAATACTTCATTTATTAGTTTATCGGTACTGTATAGGTTCAGGAAACATTCTGAGTGTACCTACCTACACTGTTGGAGAGTTCACTAATAGATAGGAGCTGCCTATAATGATAATAGTACCTATAGCAATACGCATAGGTACCTACATTCCTCGCCTCCTTATTAACATTTGTATTTTTCAGGTAGCTCAGGGCACAGATAAATTGATTGTAAATTATGTATTAGCACGTATTCCATTCAAGGAGAATATTTTAGTCATCATATCTTTGGGAACAGGCAGAAGAAGACAAAATGGCATATTTGCGTGTTGAATAATAGATAGGGATAGCACTATCAACTTGTTTCCGTGCCCAAGAGATGGCGATGTATGTCCTCCTCTACATTTTACATATTTCCAATCATGTTATAAATAACATTTTATATCAGGTATAAATAATAATTTTAAGTTCAGTTCAGTTCATTTCTTGAACAAGTTTACAAGACACATTATTAAATAGCAATAGAATGTTACTGACAGTGACACATGGAGGATAGTTATGTTTTGTTTGAGTTTGTAAAGGATTTGCCTGCTTTTTCCGTAGTTCGTTTTAGTAAAAACACAAAATATATTGTTTTTTTTTAATACTACTTGGAATGGCGGATCAAGCAGATGGTCCACCTGATGTTAAGTTGGTACCCTCTGCCTATGAACAGTGCATTACCTCATAGGTCACGTCCACCTAGGACGCACCCTATGAAGCAATCCACTGCGCCCGCCGCCACCCTGAGACATAAAGATGAAAGTCTCATGTGCCTATAATTTCACCGGCACCCTTACCCTTCAAACCGGAACACAGCAGAGCGAGCACTACTGCTTTGCGGCAGAAATATGTAGTATAAATAGGTGGTAATGGTGGTAGTACTTCCCCGGACGAACTCTTTCACAAAAAAGCTCTACTACTACAACCACAAAAAAGCTCTACTACTAGTGTATTGCATAGACTACACAATTACGACCAGTGGCACACACAATTTCACGACCTCTGTGGCGCGGCGGGCGAAGGTTGGCCTGCGACGCAGGAGGTTGCGGGTTCAATTCCCGCCTCGGAACAAATATTTGTGTGATCGCAGATTTTGCATACAGCAAAAAGTATGTAGCGTATGTAGTTGTATGTTCTATGTAGCGGTTACATAGCCTGGATGTGGATAAAATAGCGGGCCAGACGATATCTCAGCTGTAGTATTAAAAACATGTGCTCCTGTGTTGTCTGAATTTTAGACTGCTTACAATATTGATACATTACATTATTACAATTAGACTCTTCGACCAAAGTAAAATAAATGGACTGGCCTTACCCATACAAAACGTCCGTGAAAAATAAGACAATTCGGATTTAGGGTACGGTCAACAAATAAACTATCTATCTATCTATCTATCTATCCAGCCACTGCTGAGTAAAGGCCTCTTCTCTATAGCGCCACTCCTGGCGGTCTTTTTAATAAACTAGGTGAAATTAAATTATTGAACTTCTTAAGAACTGTATTTTTTTAATACTTAATACTTTAACAGATGCAATGTGTTTTCTAAAGTTATTTCAGTAGGTTTATAGTACAAAAAATCTCCGAAAAAAATTCAATTATTGAATGAAACTTTTACTAAAATACATGGTTCCCTTCTGTTTTATGTAGTTACGTATCTATTTTTCAGCTCTCAAACATACACAATATAAATCAATAGAAAAGCAAGTCCACCTAAGGTCTTCAGCTCAATCAATTTGTGAAAAATATATTTTTCATCATTCAATAAACTAAGAAAATATCATAAAAATCGTACGGAAACATAAATGTATAAAAATTCCAGTATTTAAGAAACTGCAGAGTGCAGTTTTAAGAATTTTGCACAATGAGTTTTTTTATACTACTTGGAATGACAGATCAAGAAGATGGCCCACCTGATGTTAAGTGGTACCCTCTGCCTATGAACAGTGCATTACCTCAGGTCACGTCCACCTAGGACGCGCCCTATGTGGCATTCCACTGCGCCCGCCACCCTGAAACATAAAGATGAAAAGTCCCATGTGGCCGTAATTTCATCGGCACCCTTACCCTTCAAACCGGAACACAGCAATGCGAGCACTACTGCTTTGCGGCAGAAACAGGTATGGTGGTAGTACTTCCCCGGACGAACTCTTTCACAAAAAAGCTCTACTACTACTAACCGTTTTTTGGCGTATAGAATTCATTGTGTAGAAAATGATCAGAGCAAATACGGGAAAATGTATTCCACTTCCAAATGTCGTCTGTTCTTGCTCGTCTTATGACTTCTATCAATTTTTGTTAACCTAAGATTTTTTTTAAAGCTATAAGGTTAATTAACATGTCATTACATATTATATGCAATTACCTAAAGCGACGTGCTTAGCAATGTTTTGACGTAAATAATGCAAATTACAATTCTAAATCAATACGATACCCCTTAGGCATCAGATTTTTTTGCAGTCTGTACCGGACCATCCGTCATGCGTGAAGTCTTGTCAAATATTTCGTCGCTGTAGTTGGAAAACTAAATAAGTAATAACAACAACAAAACCAACATCGCGAGAAAAAAGGGGTTTTACTGTTTTATTGCGTCAAAAATGGCAATAACTTTTTTATCGTAACTAATTTTTCAGTCCGTGTTTTGATATGTTATAGATTGGTACTGTATCTATTTTCGAATTTAATGATAATACATTTTAGTTCTTTTGATTAAGAGAAAAAAATTAAAAAACGACTATGTATTTTTCCCTCGCCAAAGTTATGAATAATTGAAATGATCTATTATTTACTTATTTGAATATGACAATCCTATCCATGGGTATAGATTTATATAATATTAAAATACATTTTAAAATAAAACCAACTTATAATAATTTCTTTTTATAAAGACTGAATATTAGAAAACTACTGAAACACCTACATTATTTTAGCAGACTTATAAATTCAAAGTAAGTGACATAACAAACTTATCATACGACTAATGCTTATAAAATCAACAAAAAATTGTGGAACACAATAATTCTAAGTATCAAAAAGAAAAAGGTATGTCGACTAAAATTAAAACTATCTACGAGTATAAACTTGTGTCTGTTAACTTTCATTCAGAGTGGGGAACATTGAGATAATGTCCTGGGGCGTAGTCCTCCTTGTCGCTCGTCCTCTAGAGCAAGACGTGTCCATCGACATGTATGGGCCATCATAACCATGCAATAAAGTCGATTTCGCAAAATGTGTTAGTTATGTAGTTTTCCTACCACACGACGATTTATAAGTTTTTTATCAATTGATGAAAATTATATTACAAAACCTTTACTTACGAATTAAATGCGATGCCTGAAGCTTTATTTGTATTTCTTGTGTTGTTTGCACTTGCAGAAAAGCACAGGAAGGCATTGTATTACCAAGGTATCTAATTTTGGTATTTTTCAGCATAGCTGTCACTCGTTGCCGTGACAAAGACTGACTGAAGCGAAGTATACTAGCTAGGTCTGTTTAGAAGCTTCAAAACTATCGTTCCCTAAGGCCCGTCCATTCATTTTATTTACGTCGATGATTAGACTGACTGCTGATAATGTAATGAGACTAAAGAACTTACTCCTTGCAAGATGATCCTGTGATACGTGCAATTTTGTAACATAATTATGAGAGAAAATAACTTTAATACTGCAATTAACGTTTTTTTGTAACTTTTTACCGTACTAATCAATGTTATTGAATTTGATTCAGTAATTGATTTGTATGTTTTGTATGTCTTATTTAAGTTTTGTGTAGTTGAAACCTATGAAGATAGCGCTTTACATAAGATGGGCAAGATAACGTGGACATCGGGAATAAACCGTTCTCTCTTTGGACAAGGGATTTACTTGTTGTAGAGGTATTATGTTAAAGTGTATTTGCTTCTCTCCACATAACTTGAAATGTGTATGAAGTAAAAATAAGGTCCTGGTTATGTCTACTCCGATTTTTAACGATACCACGAGGCAAAAAATACAAACAAACTGCGCTCAGTGGAAAAAAGCCTATTTAATATCAAGTTGAAAAATAATCAAAGAAGTGAGGCAATAATAACAAAGAAACACAAAGAGACCTATAGCCGAAAGGGGCCTTAGCTATATTAAAAAAAGTCTACTATATAGTTGTATTATAAACATTTATGTAAATAGTTAGTTAAGGAAATAATAAGGCTATGTTATTATTATCTCACTCATTTATACAAATACTCGTAAAAAAATATATTTTTCACTATAAAGGAATACTATCCACAAAAAATAAATAGTATAGAAACATTATAGTAAAAATATAAATGTAAACGGGGAACCACCGACCGCGGAGCGAGGCCCAAACGGTCGTAGGCTAGGGCTGCAGAGAGAGGAACCTCCTGAATATGCGTACCGAAAGCACATGCCTGAGGGACTCTCCGGGACGGTGACATGCTCTAAAGATATCAACCGTCCCATCCTTCATGATATACTTTCGATAGTTGTTCGTCTTGATCACCTCATCCATAATCACACAGACAAAACCATCGGTTGCCCCAAAGAGGTCACCGAAACGTAGCCGGTTCACTGAAGCGAGCAAACATCGGGCAAAATTAAATAATTTAAAATTAGATTAGATTTAATAAAATCTAAGGTAATTGCTACTTAGTATATTTAATTATAACATGACATCTGCAATGAGTAATAATTAATTAGTTTATGTTTACAATTTGAATAATTGACTACATTTTTTGTAAATTTTTTCATATGTTTTCGTATGAAATTTTATTTGTCTGACCTTTAAATTTATATTTACAAATAAATTGATTATTCCTTGATTATTCCCTGTGAGTAAATGGTAAATGTACAAGACGTACCCAAATATAAAGAAAAAAACGATGTGACAGATAGACAGATTTTTGTCTTTCTTGTGACAATATTGAAAGTGAGGAAATAGTACCTCATATTTGCGAATAACTTTGGTAAGTAAATATATTGTAAATATTTTGTAACCAACTTATTTGTATTATTGTTTAGTTTTACTAATAGCCCACTCGATGAATCTTTGACACTGATAACTTTGCGGGAATTCAGTGGATGGGGGCGGCACAAGCCCATTAATCGTGAAATTCTATGGGGAAGGCCTATGTCGTCAAGTGGCTGAAAGTATAATAAAGATGCCCTACCTAAAATGATGTGTATTAGGTAACACATCATTTTAGGTAGGGCATCTATAAATAATAATAAAGATGATATAATAAAGCATCATTTTACCTCGTAACCTATACGAGGTATTGTATATTATGTGTATTGGGTTATTATATAATATAATATAATATAAGCTTTAATTACTCTTACACTCTAATATTTAAATATAACAATTTATTGACTTATATGTTGTAAATAATTAGTTAATCCGTTTTTCGGGTGTCTCAACCAGTGCAAATATCACTTTGAGCGGTAAAAGCCTCCACCATCTGCCCCTATCTCTCTCTATCTCTAGCTGCTCTGCTCCTGGTAATGCCTGCCACTTTAGCGATGTCATCGCTCCAACGTTTATGCGGTCTTCCAGGCCGTCTCTTTTTGTCCATGGGGTACCAGTTAGTTATAGTTCTCGACCACCTATCGTCTAGTCGCTCGCTGTATATGTCCAGCCCATTTCCACTTTAGCTGAAGAACTTTTTTCACAGCGTCAGAAAAAAGATAAAGGCAAAGTTTATCTTTTTTCTAATTACGGTATTTTTTTTTCCTTTAGCTTATGACCAGGTGTAGCTTCTCTCGAGTCTTTGACATGCTTTTATTTTTCCAGTGTCTTCTTCGTGAGTGGCCATGTCTGACATGCATACGTGAGGCACGGCAACAAACACATTTCTATAACCTTTGTTTTTAGTTTAACCGGTAAATAGTTTTTGAAAAAATTGGTTAATTTATTATTGGGTTAATAGTAAAAACAAGCTTAAATTGGACGTTGGAATTTAAAAAAGAAACGTCCTCGCAAGGTATATTGTTTATGAACAGTGTAGGAAGAAAAACTAAAATAAAATTACAAGGTCCTCGTTTTGTACACGCCCTACCCGGAAAAACGTCCTCAGTTTGTTCATGTAAAATCTAGCACAACGTCCTCAATTTGTACAAGGATCAAGAAAAAACGTGTTAAACTGAGTCCTCAGATGGTCATCCCTGGTCAAATGATATGGTCCTCGCTTGGCTCACACAAAAGTCCTCTAAAGGATGTCGCTATAAACGTTTTCGCGTGTAATTAAGACCCCACGTTGTTCACAGAAATTCAAATGAAAAAATGTTGAGATAGAGCTATAAGACTTGGCTCATCAGTCATGTTTTTTTTTTCTTTCTCTTTCTGGCGCACTCATAATTCCCTAAGAGGTCGCTAACCTAGTTTTTCAGAGGGTCCTCGGTTGGTGACATACCACTATAGTCCTCTTAAGGACGTCAGGACACGTATAGGTGTCTGTGTGTGTGTGTTTGTGTGTGTGTGTGTTTGTGTGTGTGTGTGTGCGTGTGTGCTGTGTGTGTGTGATTCTGATTTATTTATTTTTTGTTTGAAAGGTGAAATGATTGGGTGTGTTCTTTCTTAGCTATGTTTGATCAAAATCAGTTCAGTCGTTTCATTGCATAGAGTTTTTATTTTTTTTACAAAATTAATTACTTGTGATCAAATTTAGCACAGGACTCCTAACGGTACAAGAAACGGGAGCGTGAATTAAAAATGTCCTACCTCAGTATGTAGGATATAATTTTTTGGAGCTCGAATATATTTTATTTTAAAAATTTATGAAAAACTGAGGCATGAGAGTTCGTCAAAATCAGGCTTTTTTCCAAAATGTTGCTAGCAACTGTTTTTGAACTTCCATTTGACCTACGAACGTTGAATAAGTGCCTTCTAGATCTTTGTGCTCCAACGTCGGCCGCATCGGCACTGTGAGACCGCAACAGGTGAGATCGCGGTCAAACGAGGGTCTAAGCCTATACTCGTATAGATAATACATAAATTACCTAAGATTCTACTTAAAAATAAAATAAAAAACTAAATATGTTATATTTTAACAACAAATAATAATATTTTAGAAAACATAGAACTATTTGAGAATTTTCTCATTTTTCTATTACCCACAAACTCAATTTAGCGTATGGATAACCTAAACTTATTTATACAATTTGTAACTTCTACATTTGGTACGGAACCATGAATGCGCGACGTCCGACGCACACTTGGCTGGTTATTTGGGTTCTGTAACCAAAGCCAAAAAATAAATTTAAAAAACGGCACCCTGTTACCAAGACTTTGCTGTCCGTCTGTCTGTCACCAGGCTGTATCTCATGACCCGTGATGGTTAGACAGTTGAAATTTTCACAGATTATTATTTCTGTTGCCGCTATAACAACGAATACTGAAAAACAGAATAAAATAAATATTTAAGAGGGCTCCCATACAACAAACATGTTTTTTACGCCGTTTTAATAGATAATGGTACAGACCGTGATGGTGGTATGGTTAATAGCCTTCGTGCGCGAGTTCGACTCGCGCTTGGTAGGTTTTTTATAATGTCTTCTGACAAACGTAGACGTAATTAATACAGTCGTAACTTTATGCATTAATAAAGGCTAATTAGGCATTAGTGTTGTATTTGATTAGCATTTGTATATGTAATAGGTGCCCAGTGGGCGGGGCCTCAGTGTAACGTGTTAATTACCATGCTCACTCGTTTACTCATTTTACAATACATAATACTTTTGTAATTTTATTAACAAACAAATTACTTGACTGTAAAAACTCATTAAAACATGAATAATTACCAATACCTACCTCTGTGGCTCGGCGGGCGAAGGTTCGCAGGAGGTTGCTGGTTCGATTCCCGCCTCGGAACAAATATTTGTACAATCTGCTGATATTTATTCAGGGTGTTCTTGGTATTTTATATGTATAGTAAAAAATATTTATCTATGCAATGTAGTGTATTATGTGTCATACCTAGTAGGTACCAATAACACAAGCTGAGAAAAAAAGCGGGAGGAAAGCGTTAGCTGAGTCAATCGTTGGCAGCAATGGTGGCGATGAGTTCACCACTCGTCACGTCTATATTCCACGATGGTGCAACCCACTGTGAAAAGAGGCCCATTGAGTCTCTGCCTACCCCTTCGGGGAAAGAAGCATGTGTCTATGTATGTACCTATGTAATAAAATTAATAACAGTTACAAACAACAGTTAACAGTTAACAGTTATACTTTGTTCCCTTTATCATACAACTTGGGCGTCTTCAAACGAAGAGTTAATAGGCATCTTCTATACGAGCGTGCTTAAATAGGCCACAGTCAAAACTATCCCAATAATTCTCTCAACAACTGGCGTCATCCCGAAAACACTGCACACCAGCCTAAAAACTCTCGTCATTCATCCATCCACATACACTCTTCTACAAAAGGCAGTCATACTCAACACCTGCAGAATAGTAAGGAAATTCTTAAACATAAATTAACTTTTAATTAACTAGCACTTGGCTCAGGCCCGTGCAAAAAACACCTCTTCGGAGAGCTAAAAGAATATAAAAGACATAATAATAATAATATTATTTTAGAGGGCATGGTCGATTTATAATTTCGATTACGCAGAAAATATTTGTTTATATACCGTTTTTCGTGATTTTCGTTCACTTTTCGTAGCACAAGCACTGGTCTGTCTCTTTCTAACTTACCTGATCTTAACTGAGTTAGATAGTGACGGAATTTAGCTGTCGTCTGCCTCTTAAGACACAAGAAATGAGATAAGTTATAGCTCGAGATGTTTCAGTGTAGGATATGTTCAGAAAGAGACCCGTCGTGAGATATGAGGGTGCAGCTGTGGTTAAATATACCTTTTTTGTTTAGCGGGCAATACACTGTCACTACACTACGCTGTAAGTATTTCTTTAGTTTATGATTCAAAATGCCGTCAGAAAGAAACCAGCTGAACAACTAGAAATAACCAGAAATCGGAACGTTAGTGCCATGGCGGCTCTCTTTCGAAACAGACTCTATTTGTTCCTTATGGAAACGAACGCGACCGGAGTCGGGTGCGCGGGCCGCTTGTTTGTAGCGTTCTTTCGTCGTGGTACTGGTTCTATCTTGGTCACCCTACGTTTCGGAGATAGCGAAAAAGCATTTAAGACTGCGCCAACACCACGCAGAAATCTTGATACAAAAAAAAAAACGCCTCGCGCGACTCGAATAAGCGATTTTTCTTGAATATCACGTAAAATATAGATAATTTTACAAAGCTCTGCAGTAAACCCTCGGCTTTGTTGTATTTATTTTATTTATCAAATATTTAACGCAATAATATGCACCATAAAACAAAAAGAAAATACCTCTATTTTTTGCCTTGATTCGATTGTTTATTTTAATTTTTGGTTTGTTTTTTATAGGGAAAATATTGTCCTATGGAGTTTTTGGTACAGTAAATAAATAAATAAATAAATAATAAATAATGCTGGACAGTTTACACAACATTATCTAGCCCCAAGCTAAGCAGAGCTTGTGTTATGGGTACTAGACAACTGATATATACTGAATACAATATATTACATAGATATATATTTTTTATTATGTATAGAAAATACCCAGAACACCCTGAACAAATATCTGCAAATCGCACAAATATTTGTTCCGAGGCGGGAATCGAACCCGCAACATCCTGCGTCGCAGGCGAACGTTCGCCCGCCGCGTCACAGAGGTCGTCCTTGACAGTGATCCCTCGGAATTATAATGTAGTATCCTTGAGTATTTTTAATTTGTATATTGTACTTGATTTAGTCTGTTAAAAATCAAATCTTTTATTGATAATATTGCGTTTGGTATATCCCACCATAAAATGTCGGTACACAAATCTTTAAATAAGGAAAGTGAGCTTTTCGTAGTCTTGCGTAGGCGGCCATCTTGGACTTAAAGGACTGCTTCATGTTTTTTAAAACCATTTGGTTTTTATGCTTTGTTAAACATAATCTAATTTTGGTTTCTTGTTTAGGTACATTTTGAGGGTGATTTATGAGATGGCCTTTTCATAATAATATGAACTAAAATATTTAGATTTGGAATCACTTTATTGTGGTGTACCTTCCATTTCTGGAGCACCATTATAATATTAAATGAACTAGATCGTTAAATATATTCTAAGCATTGTTGATATTAAGATTATGGACTTGTCATACATTTAAATAATCAAGATACGGACGATCTACAAAAAAAAAATCGTCATAGCACCTAACACTTACGGCGAACCAAGTCATTGGTGTCAGTTGGTATCTAAAATCCAATTTTGCCACCGAAAAACTGACCGTCATCTATCACTTCATCCGGCCTGTCCATATGCTAAAAATATATTTTTACAGTGTCTGCACGGTCTGCTACATGAAGGACAAGTAGTTTAAATATTATAGCGGGTTCGAGTCCCGGCTTAGGCAAGTGACTTTTTTAATATCTAGCGTTAGTTGCTAGTTTGATTCATTACAATTTAACAAGAAACTGTCAAACCAGAGGTGTAGATTAGTCTCCAGATTGTATCTACAACATTTTAGCAGCAGTAGTAGAGCTTTTTTGTGAAAGAGTTCGGCCGGGGAAGTACTACCACCATACCTATTTCTGCCGCAAAGCAGTAGTGCTCGCATTGCTGTGTTCCGGTTTGAAGGGTAAGGGTGCCGGTGAAATTACAGGCACATGAGACTTTTCATCTATGGGTGGACGTGCCCTATGAGGTAATGCACTGTTCGTAGGCAGAGGTTACCGCTTAACATCAGGTGGGCATCTTGCTTGTTCCGTCAACCAAATAGTATAAAAATAAAATAAAAAATAACTTTAATTTATTGATATCCAAATGAGGATTAAACTTCGTTTTGTATGGATCGGGCTAGCGGTAGTAGCGGTAAACTTCCCTTAATCAAGCCGTAAAAAAAAACAACATACAATGCATAACATGATGAAGAGTAATCAGTGGTGACTAGCTGCAAGAAAGTGACATCGCTATATTGCTCACTTGAACCCGGGAAGAGATGAGGTATAGATTTAAATTTAAATGTAACCCAAAAATTCCGTTCCAGCGGGACTCGAACCCGCAACCTCGCCTGTGATCGGCGATGCCTTTACCAATTCGGCCATAGAACACTATGACGCTGAAGACTAAATTTGTGGGCACTATCAATTCGGCTATAGCGCCGATGGGAAAAAAGTGGTGGGTAAAGTGTGGTTTACACTTGAAAATAATAAACTATGATGTATAGATTTCTTCAGCTCGGAAGTAACTGACGTAAGCGACAAATGACAAAACTTTGTTTTGCTTCTGAAATAGCAAATATAAAACATAAATTCTCTACTATTAATCTAAGTACCTACCGAATAGTATAAAAAATTACACTTAATATTTTCTCTAATCGAAGGAGGGACCTAAAACGAGTTCTAGGAGGGCAAATTTTAAAAAATAAAGCTACTAGAAAAGTTTCACCAATCATGTTTGTTGTCTATGATTTATTTAGATTACATCCTAAAGTAATTACTGTAGTAACATCAAGTTTGTAACATTTACTGTTACTGAGTAAGCGTGTAAAGCAACGACTAAAATTTTTTAACATATCATCTTAACGCCTAGACCAAAACTCGCGGTGCTAGCACACTTCTTCATTTGAATGTAAATAATGACCGTGAAGTGCGTCCTTAGATCAATGGGTGCCCTGTTGGCCCATTCCCATTCAATACACACTGTCAAGTTAAATACCTCATAAATAATAAACATCGTGCATCACAAAAGGTACACACGGGTAGTATAGGTACGTACCTACCTACAGTAGGTACGTGACAATAAATTAATTAGCATAGCCCCGCGATCCGGATCTTTCTGTTGGACACACTTTAGGCACTGTTTAAACTGTCAGTTGTGATTGATCAAAACTCGTCACGTCCAAGTTCTGGCGAGAATCGGACTCATTCACGAATAGCAAATAAAACGCGTCTCAGAGTAATGTATTCGATGATTTATTATAAGAAGAAAAAAAAACACCATCGGGAAAAAACAAAGTCTGCCATAATGTATTTACATACTCTCATACTGAAATATACAGATTAGAAAATTAAAAACAAAATTGAATGACAATATTTATGAACAAGCCATCTAAATAAATAAAAAAAAAATAGGTACAGCTCTTTTTCAACTGTATCATAATTTAACTTTATTCCATTACGATACAACTTCAGTTGGACCCCAAGGAGGTTGCAATGTAGTTTTTCTACTTAATCTGTGGACGCGGCGCAACACGCATGCACGATCAGCAAATGGAGCTTTTTTGTAAAGGATTCCTCCGGGGAAGTACTACCACCATACCTATGTCTGCCGCAAAGCAGTAGTGTTCGTATTACTGTGTTCAGGTTTGAAGGGTATGGGTGCCGGTGAAATTACAGGCACATGAGACTTTCCATCTTTATGCCTCAGGGTGACGGGCGCAGTGCAATGCCACATAGGCCGCGTCTTGGTGGACGTGACCTATGTGATAATGCACTGTTCATAGGCAAACGGTACCGCTTAACATCAGGTGGGCCATATGCTTGTTCCGTCATATAAAGTTGTATAAAAAAAATGCAAACATGATAGAGAATTTGTTTATAACAAAATGTTTTTAAAATATTGGGTTATCATTTTTAATTAATGGGTCATTCCCAAAAACCTCACCAGCAGTAGTGTTTTTAGGAATATTGCCGAATTCTGTAGTCATTTTCAAACTGAAAGTGTGCAGTCAGCCTAAGCTTTATCAGGTCAGGTGGTCTCGTCCCTTCTCTGATTCAAGAGGGAAAACCGTTTTTGAGGGCAAAAATGTATTGTGTGTTATCAGTACTCTGTGGTATGAAAGGAAGTCAGCACCCTTATAAGTGCGGGCGGAAATTACACGCTCCGTGATCGTGAGCCCTAAAATTATACGGAAATTCTTAAAAGTACAGTAGGTAACTAAATACTTTAAAAGAAAGGTTATATTCGAAAACTGTTCAAATTATTTTAGGTTTAGTAGAATCAGGAACCCTTTGAAATTGGAACTTCGTTTTAATGAGGGCTTTTCATTTTCGAATAAAATAAAAATAAAGTATTAAAAGATAAACGGCTAATTACCACTATTATTCGTCACTTTTTTTTCTTTCTTTTAATATGATTCCCAACCACGATAGTTTCAATTCTAAAAATAAAGTAGTTCGATTTGGCTCGATAGATGGCGCTGACTCAACTATGTTTGTCAAAATTAATAAATGCATTGTCTGTGCTTTTGTATGATAGTAACAAAATACTACGAAAATATATCACTATGTTGTTGACTTTGACATTTCACTTTATTTTGACAGTTATTTACAGAGCTGGCGCCATCTATTTTCAAGGCCATAAGCATGATGTGAAACGGCCGCGAAAACCCTTCATTGGAACATTATTTTATTATTCTATCACGGAGTGAAAGGAGTTAGGCAACCGCTGACCCAGGTCAAAAATAAATAAACCAGGGCCCCTTCTTGGAAGTAATTAGTATGGTTCTAAATGTTGTTTTTTGTCCAATTATTCTAAAGAACTTGTATATTTTTAGAAGTTGGGAAGCAAAAGTTGTAATTCTAAATAATTAGATAAATCAACTCATTGCATTCGCAGAACTTCCCCACAACTTCCCACAACTTCTACGCAAGAAATTAAATTAGCTTTTTCATTATCATTTAGTATCAATAACCAAAAGTATCTCAACTGTACGTTACATTAGTCAAAAAAGTTGGGTCAATCAATGTATGGGGAGTTGCCCGTGTTCTTTCGAGCATAGCTCTCTCCACAGCAGCCTGCGCGACTTGGTTGTAACTGCAATTATTTTCATATGATACAAAGCTTTATAATGTTATTCGATTATTGTCATAATTTTATATTTAGACGATATTTCTCAATATCGCTACTTTTCATTATAAAACTCTATGGTAGTTTTAATTTGGTACGTCATAATAGAGTCGGTGCTTTTGATCCGATCGACCAATATGCGTAATTGAGGCTCACCGCTTGGCACCTTGGTTTAAATGACAAGCGTGGGCGGAGAAAGCAGGAGCGATTTTGAGATGATACTGTTTATTGACCAATTAGAGGTAAATGATGTGTCAGTGTGATATCTTAATTCTTTGTATCACGATGATTTCATTAAGTGCGATAAAGTTGGTGTTGACGAGAGCGTGAGAAATCTTAACAAAAAAGTGAAACAAAAAAAAATTGGTGGACAGTTCACACAACATTATCTAGCCCCAAAGTAAGCAGAGCTTGTGTTATGGGTACTAGATAACTGATATACTTAATACAATACATTACATAGTTTTTTTTTATTATACTTAGAAAATACCCAAAACACCCTGAACAAATATCTGCAGATCGTACTAATACTTACACTTGCGATACGAAATCTATGAATGAGTATCCATCCCCTAGTAACTAGGTAAATCCTAACCTCTAATTTGCATTAACTACGATATGTTGTAATTATTTGGATTGGTTGTAATTGCATCTGAAGTCAACAAAAACTTCTTCTGATAACCTCTGTAGCGCGTCGGGCGAGTATCCGGCTGAGATACGAAAGGTTGAGGGTTCGATTCCCGCTGCGGGTTTTTTTTGTATGATCTCTAAATATTTTTTCCGGGTCTGGGTGTTATGGTACCAGGGTACTCGTAGTTTCTGATACCCACGACACAGGGAATCCTAGAGTGGGATCAGGACTATGTATGTAACTATTGGGTGTAATGTTACTGTTTTATTACTCGGATTACTCTAAAAATAATATGAAGATTATTAATGCGACCTTACATCAACTACTAACTATTCAACTAGCTTTTTCCATCATATATTCAATTACATATAAATAAATGAATAAACTATCGATCTAAATTCTATTCAATGATTTATTTTTCGTATCAACCGCATTGGTGTGGTGTGTCCAGCTTAGGAATAGACCCCTCCGTCTCCTTCCGTGGATGTCGTGAAAGCAGACCCGGACTTGTCGATAAGATTCGTTGATATAAGATTTGTCCTGGTTGCTAGCTTATAATAGAATGTATTAATTACTGGAAGAAAGCGCTAGCTGAGTCAGTCGTGGGAAGCTATGGCGGCGATGAGCTCACTCGTCACGTCCATATTCCACGATAGGTGCTACCCACGGTGAAAAGAGGCCTATTGAAGCTTTGCCTAACCCCCTTCGGGAAAAAGGCGTGTGTCTATGTAGGTATGTATCGAGCGCATTAGATTCTGTGTCCGATATCAGCTCATCACTTGCACCATGTGATGCACATCTTTTTAACGGCGCAAGTGTTTTTAATGAATAGGTATTACATTATCTCGGGGGCTGTTCCATAAACCGCTGATGTCTTATTACCGGGGGCTATGGAGGCTCCATTAACGTGAAATATATTCAGTGTTAAGGGTTTTAATTAATATTTTTACATAAACGATATAGGTACAACAAAAAAAAAATATGAGGCGAAGAAATAAATAAATAATGCAGGACAGTTCACACAACATTATCTAGCCCCAAGCTAAGCATAGCTTGGTTATGGGTACTAGATAACGAATCGAACCCGCAACCGCCTGCGTCACAGGCGAACCTCCACCCGCCACGGCACAGAGGTCGTTCAACTTTGGATTTGATAGTTTCAAAAGTTAAAATAATTTGTTAATAACTCTATATTCATTACTATTTCTTTGAAGGAGTTTTAAAAAAAAAGTTTGCTTAAGGTGACCCCAAATTCTGTCACTATCTGACTCGGTAAAGTTCAGGTATGTAAGAACGGCGCAGAACAGAGCACGCGAAACAAATAGTGAGCGAAAATTATGAAAAACCGCAATAGTTACAAGTAAATGACTATTTTCAAAAATATAAACTTTTTTTATAAACCTATAACTTGCCTTTAATATTGTGAAAGAATCATTAAAATCGCTTCAGGGGTTTGGAAGCAGTATGCTTTTTTGTGTAAACCAGGAAACTTTATTTTTTTCCTCGTTAAAAGCAACAGCAAATTAAAATAACTAAACTTATTTTTCTATTCTTTATTGTTGTGTGAAGTGTGCAGTATTATTTATTTATTTATTATTTATTTATTTATTATTCTTGACTATATTACAAGCTTTTATTTAACTTGCAATGTATGTATGTTTGTCTGGGTGGAATCTTGCAACTGATTTATCCTCAACCGATTGAGCTGAAAATTGGCATACCTGTCAAGTTCCGATGACAATACAATCTGATGATGGATACGGAAGGTGGACAACGGAACTCCCCGATAGACAGTAGTAAACTGGCCGTGTTTAAGCTCATTTTGATCGGCACACGGTTAGGATCACTAATTTTATAAAAGATTGTATTGAAAAATACACAAAAACTTATTATACATATATACCTACCTGTACAATTTGATTTTAATTAAAAAAATTAAGCCATCCGTTTACGAGAAGTAGGCATTCTAAGTCTATATTGCAGTTTTGCGTCTTATATCGCCTTCAATATTTGCGCTTTAAAATGCATATTAAACCCTAATTATCTTTGATTGAACCAATACCCGCATGTTGTCGCTGTCATGTCAGTGTAGTATTGTAAGAAAAAAGTGTTTGAATTCAATATCTTTCATTAATTTTACACTTTTTGTTTGTGTTTACATTCTCAACAATAGCTCAAGTAGTCCCAATAAAAAGTTTTGATCGATTGAGAGGTGCATCCGCTTCACAAAAAGAAGTACGCATTATGAATACTAAAGAGCATCGGTTAATCGTTTAGGGCGTCAAGAATACAATATAAATTACCCACGGATTACAGAAATACGTTATTAGCTGTCAGAAAATATTTAGAAACGCAAGGAGGTTATTATATAAACATAATTACATTCCGAGATATTTAGTAAAATGATCGATTTCAGAGAAAGTTGTAACATACCAATTTTATCAGTGTGAGAACGTTAAAATTAGTTTATATCGCTTCTTAGCTTAACTAATTTGGTAGATTGATCGTAAAAATCGGTCGTGAGCGAATAAAATACTATTTTAGATAAACCACGCATGTGATTGCTCGTTTCAGTCGTAAACATTTCGGAATATTAATGTGTCAAGCTCTATGGAGACGAGTCTAGTTGGTAAATTGCAGTGACTCAATCAATTTGTAATTTTATTGCGTTTATTAAACATATATAAAAGTATTTCAATAATTATTTAAATTAATGTGTAAAATACATTTATTTACAGAAAGAATAATACAAGGTATGTACAAAATACATATGAAACAGTTGTGCTACCTGATGACCTCTGCTAGCGATCTAAAGGTAGCAGCTCAACTGATCCAAATCACTACCAGACGGAAGCATCCGTAAGATGGTGGCTGCATTGCCACGCTGAATGGCAATACTAATGCGTTGAGGCAGATAAGAGCCAGCTCTCGGGTCATGCGTCGCTCCGACCAGACGCCCTGAAAGAACATTGAAAACGCGAAGGGCCCCGGTACTCCACGGACCCAGAGTCTCGACCCCGAAAGGCTCAAATAAGTAAGCTCTGTCGAGATTTGCATATTTGCGTCTTTTGAGGTCCTCAGCGGAATCTGCCGCCGCACCGGCCCTAAATTAATTAAATTCCACGTTCGATAAAAGTAAAAACATTTGCATTTTACTGTGTTGTAAAAATTAATAATACCTACCAAAGTTCAACAAAGTAAAGATTTAAAAATAATAACCTTCATGAACACCGAATTGAAGCGTGGCTAATCCCTGAGTGCGTCAGAGGTGCATGTCTTATACAACCTCACGATTTGAGTAGATCAAAAAACATTTTACGATTATTAAACCCTTCGATTGACAACCGGGAAGAATCCTTGTCGTTCCCATATTTTTATTGCGTGTAAAACCGTCGGCGCTTTTTTATATCATCTCTTTTAAGTGACATAAATTCTAATACAAAGTCCATTTGTGTATCTCGAACGTCTTAAAAGGTATGGGGATAATCGTTTTTCTGCTTTTTACAAGGAACTCATTTCAATTATCAGACTATTTGATGGGTATAAAACGCGATGGTATGTGTCGTGCGGACGGCGCCCCACGGCGGTCGTCTGTCGCGCTCCGCCGTCGGTAGGACGTCCCCGGAGTTTGAACCTCGAACGTTTTTAATTTTCGAAGACGCTAATTTAATTATGGAATTCTTTATTTTTATAAACGCAGCTGTATCCTGCCTGTGTTCGATAATTTTCATAAATTAACGGTGAATACGATTTGAGCTTTGGAGTAGTTATATTAATGACAATTAATTAAATTAAGTGTGATTAATTTTGATTTATTCTTGAAATTTAAATCCTGCTGGTTTAATCTTGAACACAATTCCGATCGATCGGTATTGGACAAGTGTCATTTCGTACTCTTGAATGCCAACCTAGCGCCAAATTAATGTAATATTGTGCGGATATTTAATGAACTAATTGGGATTGGCATTGAAATTATCCGAAAGCAGAGAGCAGCTAACTTCATAGTAGTGACACAATTCATAGATCAGCTTACTAGTACCTGCAGTAGTAGTAGAGCTTCTTTGTGAAAGAGTTCGTCCGGGGAAGTACTACCACCATACCTATTTCTGCAGCAAAGCAGTAGTGCTCGCATTGCTGTGTTCCGGATTGAAGGGTAAGGGTGCCGGTGAAATTACAGGCACATGAGACTTTTCATCTTTATGTCTCAGGGTGGCGGGCGCAGTGCAATGCCACATAGGGTGCGTCCTAGGTGGGCGTGACCTATGTGATAATGCACTGTTCATAGGCAGAGGGTACCACTTAACATCAGGTGGGCCATCTGCTTGACCCGTCAAACCAAGTAGTATATAAAAAAAACTTCATTATCTGACACAATTCCTATCCAATTCAAGCGCAAATCCAAATTCAAACCAATGTGTCTAGAATTGTTTTCAAGAGTACGGGAGTTGTCAACATTGTGCTAATATTGGACTAAAATTGCCATTGGACAATAATTAGTATTGGATTCAAGGGTGACTACTTATGTATTTTATTATTATTAGCCTGTGGTGTCCCACTGCAGGGCAAAGGCCTCCCTTCCCTCCTTCCATTCGTTTCTATTGTTGGCTATTTGGCACCAATCCTTCAAGTAGGATTCTAGCTCATACCGCCATCTCCGTCTGGGCCTTCCACGTGGCCGTCGTCTGTTTGGGATCCATTCTGTCGTGCTCTTTGCCCATAGTTCTTCTGACATACGGCACACATGTCCAGCCCAGAGGAGGGTGGTGAGATTGAATATGTCCATGAATATATATATTTGGGCCAATTAGTCTCTTTGCAAGCGAGACAATAACAATAGGTTGCTCGCCGCACAGAAAACGCCTGTAAGAGCTATTGGTCCATGAAAGATCTAATGAAGGGACCGCTTCCACTCTCTTTAAAGCGGAAACTCATGGACATTTGCATTCTCCCCATCCTTACCCACGGTGCGCAAACCTGGTCGCTAACGATTATTCAAAAGTCCTCTCTAGTGGTGTGCCAACGAGCTATGGAGCGTAGTATCCTAGAAGTGAAACTCACAGACCGAATAAGGAACTCGAAAATACGCTCCCAAAAGCTCCCAAACACAGATAGCTGACGTCGCTCAAAAAGCTGCAAAGCTTAAGTGGGACTGGGCTACTTCTAAACCGTTTTAAAATTAAATGAAGTAAAAGCTGTAAGTAGTTAGGACGATACAATATGATTGGAAACGTACTTGATCAGAGACTTAGAGTGAATGTTCTCGTAACATAAGTACCTAAGTATGACTTCTAATGCGTGTGGGTGGATAACGTGATAGGAATAGGGATTAATATCTATTAAATATGTGTGAAAGGACTTTGATTTGACACGACAAATGGACCGTCCTCGGTAACCGATGCCTGGAGTTAATCAATGTCTTTTTTACCGTTTTACTTTTGACCGTTATTTTTATAATCTGAATGAATGAGGATTTTCTATTAATCCACGGATAAATTAAGTGAGACCAGAGTCTTTTTCATGTTAAATCTTAACCAAAAATAACCCTAGAAAAATGAAGTATTCTCAAATCTACTTTGATAGGCGCGCTTTATAGACTTTCTACTTGGAATGACGGATCAAGCAAGTGACCCCTCTGCCTATGAACAGTCCCATATCACATAGGTCACGTCCACCTAGGACGCGCCCTATGTGGCATTGCACTGCGCCCTGAGACATAAAGATGAAAAGTATCATGCCCCTGTAATTTCACCGGCAACCATACCTTTCAAACCGGAACACAGCAATGCAAGCACTACTGTTTTGCGGCGGAAAAAGGTATGGTGTAGTACTTCCCCGGACGAACTCTTTCACAAAGAAGCTCTACTACCACGGCTGGTACTTGTAAGCTGGATTGACTTTTTGACACTTTTTGTCTTTTTTTGGGACAGGACTTTTTGCCTGTAATTTCACCGGCAACCATACCTTTCAAACCGGAACACAGCAATGCGAGCACTACTGCTTTGCGGCAGAAATAGGTATGGTAGTAGTACTTCCCCGGACGAACTCTCACAAAAAATCTTTACTACTACTAAAATCATCATCATCATCACCAGCCGTAATATGTTCACTGTTGGACGAGGCCTCGATCCCCCATAGTATGCAATATGGCGTTAGTGACCGTAGTTTTGGTGTTGAGACTCACGTGGATGCACATCCCTGGTTTAATCCCTTAGTCGCCATTTACGACATCCACGGGAGGGGACGGAGGGGTCTATTTTTAGGCTAGGCACACCACGATACGCAGAAAACTGATTTTTATAAAATTAGTGATTGGAATCGTGTGCTGATCAAAACTAGCCTAAACACGGCCAATCGACTGTTATCTATCGAGGAGTTCCGTTGTCCACCTTCCGTGTCCATCATCAGATCAGCTCGTTGTCACCATAATATTGTATTGTCATTGCAACTTGACACGTATGCAAAATCACACCTCAATCACACCTCAATCACACCTCAATCTCACCTCAATCTCACCTCAATCACACCTCAATCTCACCTCAATCTTACCTCAATCTCACCTCAATCACACCCCAATCTCAGCTCAATCTCACCTCAATCACACCTCAATCTCACCTCAATCTCACCTCAATCACACCTCAATCGCATGTTGAGAAGTGGTTCTAATTCAACTTGCAAGATTTGACCTAAACAAACACATTGCAGGTTAAATAAAAGCTTGTAATAATCACAAAAGGGCTAAATATATTTTAAAATATTTTTTGTTCATATCTGTGTTGTTACATATAAAAAAAAACTATTCTATTTCTTTTCTATTCTAACAAGTAATTAATTTTGTAAAATTAAAAAACCCCCAACTCTGAACGGCTGAACCGATTTTGATCAAACAAAGCTAAGAACACTCCCGACAAACCGACAACCGACAATACCTTTCAAACAAACAAAAAATACGAAATGGGTTCATCCGTTCGGGAGCTACGATGGTACAGACAGACACACACACACACACACACAGACACGTCAAACTTATAACACCCCTTCGTTTTTCATCGGGGGTTAAAAATAGCTTTACCCGGGGCTTTAAATCTGAAAAAGGGCAAAACAAAGATTTACCCAGGCTTTGTTGCATAGTTTTGGTACATTACGTAATAATTGTCGGAATGCATTTTACGGGCCCTACCGAGTCCCGTTCCAGATGTCACCTTTTAATTTATTAGGTAGGTTAATATTTGAATGTCTTAATAAGTAAGGTGGTAATAAGATGCTCAGTTATTAACAAGGCATAAATTAAGAGATGATTATGAAATTTTAAAATTTTAATGTTATTATAGAATTGTAAGTCGTTTTGGTCCTCAGCAAATACGTAGTAAAGATATGTAGGTCCAAAAACAAACGATTTTTATACTAAGGCCCTTAATGTCAGAAGGTAGTGGGTGGAGTCTAGCAAGAAAACAATAGCTGCAAGACAGTGACAGCGCTATTGCTCACCCGGGAAGAGGTGAGGTATAGATTTTTGCCGCTAGGACGTAACTGACGTAAGAGACAAATATAAAACTTCGTTTTGCTTCTAAAGTAGCAAATATACAAATAAATTATCTATAATTAATCTAAGTTATGTGATTACATCTACACTAATATTATAAAGAGGAAAGATTTGTACCTATTTTTGTAAGTTTGTATGTTTGTAATGAATAGGCTCAAAAAGTACTGGGCCGATTTAAAAAATTCTTTCACCATTGGAAAGCTACATTCACCCTGAGTGACATAGGCTACCAGGGGAGGGGATAGGAAAGGGGGGGGGGCTGTTTTTCATCCTGAAACTACCCGTGCGACGCCAGGACGAGTCGCTAGTACTGAATAGTTTAAAAAATATGCTTAATATTTTCTCTTGTCAAAGGAGGGACCTAAAACGGACCTAAATTACTGTATTAACATCAAGTTTGTAACCTTTACTGATAGTGAGAGAGCATGTAACGCAAAGACTCCAAAATTTTAACATGTTTCTAAGTTTGAAAATTAAGCTAATGAAACTCCCTTGGGCAAAAACAGACCGATTCTATTCCCATAATTTAAAATAGCAGAAATTGATATAAGACGGTATAACTGCACAGCGGGAGTCAGTCCTATTATGTGACAAATAAATTTTAATTAAACCGAACAGCGGACGAAGCGCACGTTTGCTACTAGAATAAATAATTGACAAGCTCTGATGAATCGCCGTACCACCTTGTTATAGAGGCGGTCAAGCGTAAGTGGGGCTTGCACCCAGAGGCTTCCGTACCGTTGTTTTGGCCTAACTTGAACTACCATGCATTCCGGAGAGACTTACCAATACAACATCACCCAATTGACGACCTCTGTGGCATGGCGAGCGAAGTTGGCCTGCAACGCAGTAGGTTTTGTTAGGTTATGTTGTTATTTTTTTATATTCTGAGATACGGAATCCTAATAGGAAAGAGGCTATCTGTCTTTTTGTGGCACTTTATTCAGTTTTGACTCTAATTTGATGTTAAATCTATGAGTGATGGATCATGTTTTCACTTTCTTTTTCTGTGTTTGTGTTTGGTACTTTTGGATATATCGGAATTTTATTTTTATTGTAACACCTACCAGGTTTCAACATACATACATAGACTTTTTTCCCGAACGGGGGGGTAGGCAGAGCCTCAATGGGCCTCTTTTCACAGTGGGTTGCTCCATCGTGGAATATAGACGTGACAAGTGGTGAGCTCCTCGCTGACATTGCTTGCCACGACTGATTCGGCTAACGCTTTCTTCCAGTAATAACACATTCCGTAATAAGCTAGCAGCCAGGACAAATCTTATACCAACGAATCTTATCAACAAGTCCGGGTAATCCTTTAGTCGGATTTTACGACATCCACGGGAGGAGACGGAGGGGTCTATTCTTAGGCCGGACACACTACATCCCACCACAACGTGGGACATACACAACGTTATTTAGATTTGTATTTGAATAAATGTTATATGGCCACCTGATGCGGTACTTTTGCCTATAACAATGCATTACCTTATGTGTCACATCCACCTAGGTCGCGCCCTATGTGGCATTCTACTGCGCCCGTCATCCAGATAAAGATGAAAAGCATCATGTGCTTGTATTTTCTCCCTTCAATACGGGGCACAGCAATGAGAGCACTACTGCTTTTTGACAGAAATAGGTATCTTTGAAATACGTTTTAATTTTAGTGTTTCAAAATGCTCATGCCATCCCTGGGAGGGCAGACTTGACGAGCTTTTTTACGAATCAAATCTGCCCCAGGTGGGGCTAAGTAGAGGACAAAAAAGTCTAAGGCGCAAGCCAGATAGAAGAGACGTAAGGCGAGGACGCGTCGCGGATATTTGTCTTTTCCGCGTCCCTTTCATACGAAATGTATAAAAGCGTCGCGACGCAAAACATACAGAATAGATGGGGCGCGGGCGCGACGCTTTTACGTCCGCGCCTTTTGTTCAAAACACACAAGAGAGACGGGTCGCAACCGCGGCGGGGGCGAGGACGGGGCGAGGACGGGGCGCGGGATGGCACGCCTGCCGGGTGGGTCTCGCTCGCTCGCACAGTTCGTGTACCGTCGCGTCTGCGCCCCGTCTCTTCTATATAATTTAAAAAGTCGCGTCCGGGTCTCGTCTCCGCCTTGTCCGCGACTCGTCCTCGCCTTATGTCTCTTCTATCTCGCGCCTAATAGATATTAGTACCTTGGTGGGACAAAGCGGAAAAACCAAAAAATTGCTGTAGTAGTAGTATTAGTAATTAGTAGTTAATTATTTCTCCGTTTTACATACTTATTAAGTATTTATGGTATCTACAACATTGTAGTTTATAGTTGCACCCAGTCACTTACATCACTAGAACCGTAAATCTCAATAAAACTACATGCCAAACTAATCCAGGAATACCTAGTTATGTAATAACAAATTAATAACCGCTGCATTTCAAATTATATGATTTCTGACTCGGTTTTATGCAACTTTATGTTTAGTGACTTCACTAGAAACTTACTCGGAAGTAATCGAAAGATTTACAAGGCAAGTGATTTTACTTCGCACTACTTCTTGTCCGAGTAATTTCAATCGATGGACTTTTCTTACTTTTCTTACTCTATTTGTTAGGGAACCTTAGATTATCCATAAGCAAAGAGTTTGCCTATAATTGCATTATAATAACGAGGGATCATTGTACCAGAAACTTGATAGGACTATATTTTCTAAATAGAAAAAAGTCCCAAAGTGACCTCTAACTTTTGGCTAGATTCGATTGTTTATTAAAATGGAGCATATTACGAGTATTATGTTAAAAATTAGATAAATAAAATCAACACCACTGCGCCGAGGGCTAACTGTATGGGTTATGTAAAATTATCTATAGTTTACGAGATAGGTATTTGAAAGAAAGAAAGAAAGAAAGAAACATTTATTTATGACTATACAAACAAAGACACACACCAACAAAAAAAAAAGCAAACAAGATAGGAACTAAATAAAAACTAAAACAAAAACAAATTACACAGATAAAAAAAATAAGACAATTTAATAATAATAAATAAAAAATTAACAATTTTTTTTTTTCTTTTTTTTTTTTTTTATTTATTTAAAGTTGCTTTTTTGTGCGGAGGGAGGTGTTTTATTTTGTATGAAGATTTCTGCCTGGGGTTGGCGCAACCTTAAGAGGGGTTTCAAAAACCTTGAATGGTTGAAGAAAGCGGTAAGAAGACATCATACTTGTATAAGTATGTTGGCAGTAAGAACTGTACGTTCGTTTTCATTCGCGCACCACAAGTTTCACTAGTTATCGATATTTATAGCCGTAAAATCGTCTTACGGTTTGTTAATTTAAATTAAACACCGTGTAATTATTATGTTCGTAGTTGTGTTCCATTTTCCTGTCGCTCAGTATAGCCCACATTTACGTAGAAAGCAGGTTATCAGCGTTTATATACCGTCGCGTACGGCATCGTAACCGCGCATTATGTGGGTATAACGCAAAATTACCAATCTTAGATTAGATTTTTAACTAAATTAATCAAGTACAATATTCAAATTAAAAATATGCATGGGTACTACATTATAATACCGAGGGATCACCTAGACAGAAACAGGTTAACAAAAGTAATGATTTAAAAAAAAACAAAGTTTCCTCTAACTTTTGGCTAGATTCGATTGTTTGTCAATATGGTACAGATTATTTGGTCAAAATTGGATAAATAAAATCAATACAATAAAAAGAAAGGGTTCACCCGCACGGACTTTTTTAAAATTATCAATATTTCACGAGATATTCAATAAAAATCGCTTTTACGAGCGGCGCGTGGTTTTTTTTTTTGTATGAAGACACAAAAAAAACGCAGCGGGAGCGCAGTCTTAAATGTAGTTCAAGTAAGATTTCTATATGAACCATCTATTGGCGTGCCTTGGCAGTAAGACCGACTTGTATGCCGTGACGGTAAACGACATGATGTCATCGTGCCGTGTATAATATAGATTAACATAGATGTTTCACATCTGCCGAGCGTCTCGAGACACCAATTTTATTTTTATTTTTTTAGAACACGTTTTTATGAAAATATTGGATTTACCATAAAACAAAACTTCGTCAGAACCAAAATTTAAGCATGGTAAGTATAAGATATCGGGAATAGGTCAAAAATTCGGTCACCTGATTTGTCCTCCAAAAACAGACTGGAAGCAAAGCTTGTAATAAAAATCTGACAGGACTTCGAAGGCATATCATTTCGTAAATCAGCAATGCTATAGCCGATTCTGCCACAGTTCAAGCTTTTGCCGGTGTGGTCGAAAGTGGGGACTATCCGCGGTGCCGATTGGAACCCAGATTCCCTTTGGGAACGTAGGTTCGAAACCTACCGGCTGCGCCACATGTGATGTTCAATGAAAGACAGCCTATCGCTTACTGATTTACTGTGGGTAGGCACACATTGTGATTACATATAGTGCAAATTGAGTGTAGCAAATGATGCTACCCTTAAACTGTACAAACATCACAGCCGATATGGCTATATATATCCTCCTAGCACAGGTATTTTATACTTAAAAGGTGGTCTCAACTATAGATAATACTATGTTATATTAATAATGATGTTAATGTTATATTAAGTTAAACATTATTTTATCTTATCTTATCTTATATTGTGCTCTAGATCGAATCGGTAAATTTCAGCGCCGTCTATCTGATTTTCAAATGAATGTGGCCTGTGATTTAAATTGTTAGTGTGAAATTTTACAAGCCTGGCGTAATTTCGGGGTGTGGCCAGAAAAATACGGATAGGTTTTAATGCATGGGTTAGTTTGACGTTCAATTAATTGCGTAGACTATACGCACCTACACTTCTGGTTAATAAATAAACACGCGTCTTTTATTTTTAGAAGTCTTAACATTTCTAGATTGCTAGTATTTGAGTTTTTGCTTAGACTACTCCGTCTCCTCACGTGTCATCAAAGCTGACTAATGGATTACACCAGGGGATCGGCAGCAGCATCCACCTGAGTATTTCACCGATACTGCGATCATCAATCAGCCTGCCAAGTGTGGTGATTATGGCAAATCCTCCATTATTATGAGATAGGCCTTGTCCAGCGGGTGATTTCCAACGGCTGACGATTATGATGATGATGATGATGATGATGATGATGATGATGAAGCTGAGACTAAATACCAGTACCTCCATAACAGTTAACCCCAAGAAAGTGACCATTATTATCTCCACAAACTGGACGACGCTTTGTAAGAAAAGATCTAATCCATGGACTGGCTACATTTTAAAGGTAGGAGGAAGTCGGTGGAAGGAGAAGGCCTAAGACCGTTCGTCGTGACGTTCAATAGAGGCCTATGTCTGCCAGGACTTCTAATCATAATAATAATCATAATGCCTGACTATGATGATGATAGAGGTATTGCCTCTGAAAATCATGTTTACCCCTTTTTACGGTCGCCATATGACGTCCTTTGCTTCATTGGAAACCAGCCTTGGGCTGGATTACAGCCTGTTCCATGTACCATCCATGCGGTCGCAATGCGGATCAGTGAGGAAAGCACCTGTAACTGGCTAGCGTACCTACATACGATTCAAGAAAGCACCTGTAACTGGCTAGCGTACCTACATACGATTCAAGAAAAACAGCCCTGTAACGATGTCAACCATCGTAAACTTAATGATTTCCAGTAATTAATGAGCGAAGCGAGCTCTCTGATTTAACGTGGCTAAATCGGTGTTTGTAAGCATAACTTTTGAAACATTGATTAGATGTAATTAAATTAGGCATTCTGGTAGCTTTTGTGACACAACTACAGGGAAAAAAAAAAAATAGTGTTAAACCAATCTTATCTACTATACGTTTTTGAAGTCTGTTAGAAATTATAAGAAAGGATCGTGTGTAATCACTAGTATTTGTCGCGCCCTCCTATTTCCTATCAAAACTGGTGATTGCTTTCGATTACCAGTTTGCAGTACATTGCGCTGTACGTTTGGAATATTTAATATATTCTTGTTAAGAAGCTAAAACATGCAGCGCAAGGTATTGCAAACTGGTAATCGAAAGCGATTACCAGTTTGGTAGGCAATAAGGGGGATAGTCCCAGAAGCCTCTTATTAGAAAATAGTCATAATATAGTTCGGATCGTTCGGGAGGGGGTGGGGGAAGGGGGGGGGGGGGGGTCATCAGAGGTCTTCAATGTATTAAGCTTCTATTTATGTTTGTGTGTAACCTGGGGTCAAATCTTGCAACTGAATTTTAAAGCAACCAATTGAGATTAAATATTGTATATCTGTCAAGTTCCGATGACGATACAAAATTATGGTGAGAGCGAGCTGATCGAATGATGGAGACGGACAATAGAACTCCTCGATGGATAATAGTAGACTGGCCGTGCTTAGGCTCATTTCGATCAGCACATGGTTCCGATCACTAATTTTATAAAACTTGTATTGAAAAAAATATTTTTCAGATAAACTTAGACCCTGACCTATTTCCAGCGCTCATGTTTCCAAGTAATCTTGATACTTTAGCTAGGGTTTATCTGATTCGGCGATCGGTAGGCAGTAGGCCGCCTAGGTTTTACGTAACTACTTCAAGTTCAGGCCGACGGCTATTAAGTAGGTCAAGAGGCCTGTTAAAAATTGAAATAGTTTCAGGAAATGGCTACAATTATGATTTTGTTAAAACATGGACTATGGTTTAAGTGGTTTGATAAGGGATATGCGTTTAGGGTGACAAACGAGTGAAAAGAGTGTTCCCGTTTATCTCCAAAACGGTTTGACCGCTTTCGATACGGTTTTTCTTATATTAAAGATGGTGTTTGCCAGTTGTTTCTTTGGTATGTTTCTAGGATCATCAGCTCGTAAAAATGCCAATTAAATGTCCTGGGAATGGCAGTTCAGCCACAGGAAAAAGTAGAACTCCAAAATGACCTACTATACGAGTATAAGAGGTAGTTTAACTCCCTAGCTTTAGCGAGGGAGTTAAACCAGAAAATATAAAGAGTTAAACCAGAGGGAGTTAAACCAGAAAATATAGAAACCGAGTTTTAATGGGTTTTTAGGGTCGTGTCGTGGGTTTTTAGACCCTACTTTCACTATGATTGCGAGAAAATAAAATAATCCAAAACTAATTACGGTCACTACCATTTGCACTTAGAGAAAAATTCTAAAGATTTCACGCTAATTTTTTTTTTTTATTTCTTCTGTAGCCGTAAGGCATTTCATGCATTCTACCAAAGAGATCCTGGATATTAGTTCCATTTTCAATTTTGTTCTTTTTTTATGAAACATGCGGGAAATTATACATTTTGGGATTTCAACATTTTGCAAAGTCAACCGAATGGTCCTGAAGGAATAAGTCGAGTCTTTATTCATGATTATTTTACCTACTTATGACTAAAACCTTTTTCGTTTTTGTAGGCTCATTGTCATTGGACAAACAAAAAAAAAACTTTTTTCCCCTAGATGAAGAAATTTTATTTTTTCTTCGCTCTGGTACGCCACAATGACGGTCTTTTCGAGCAAGAGGAGTGAAAAATATATCACATGTTGCAATCTACACAAACTTAGTACAAGTCGTTATTATTTTTTCGCCCACCTAGCTTAGCCGACCGCCAAAGGTTTTTATTTTTTTACAATCCATTAAAACATATGTCTACGCAAGAATCAGAAAACAACATGCATTCGCGTGTCCCTCTCCTATATGAATAATTATCTCAATCAATTGCAAACATTAAGTACCTAAGTACAGAAAGACAGAACAAGATACAGAAAAAAGCGTATATCTTCAAACCCGTAAGACTAGTAGTACAGTACGCAACTGTATCTATGCGCTGTAGATAGCACTCGTTAGTATTAGAGCTTTTTTGTAAAAGAGTTCGTCCGGGGAAGTACTACCACCATACCTATTTCTGCCACAAAGCAATGTCTCAGGGTGACGGGCGTAGTGCAATCTCACATAGGGCGCGTACTTGGTGGACATGACTAATGAGATAATCCACTGTTCATAGGCTGTTCTGTCATCTAAAGTTGTATAAAAAATAAATTAAAAAATCCAACCAACCAACTTCCAACCATTTCCAGTGAACCAACTCACTTCTTTTGACTTAATTGCGGCGATGACCTCAACACTTGTCACGTCTATATTCCCACGATGGTGCAACCCACAAAGGCCCATCGCCCAGAGGATTTGCCTACCCTTTAGGGGAAAAATGCGTCTGACTATGTCTGTATACAATTAAAAACTGGCAATCAAAAATGAACACGGGAGATTTCTATAGGATTCATAAGAAACAATATAAATGAGTTCATACGGCATATATTTAAAATTATATATGTCTATGACCTCAGGAGATAAGTGGGCTAAGCTTCACTGTTATACGAAGTTTTTGGCCAGAATTCCAGCGCATGCGCACACGTAAGTGTTGCGTACTGTAGACAACCAATTAGCAAGCAGACTGAATGCCAATGATGTTGAAACGGTGACGGCGATGGGTTTGTGACATTGCATTATAAGGATATGCCTATGTTTTAAAAGTCTATTTCGAAACTTGTCGTCGTGATGAAGTTGTATTTGATTATTTGATGAGATATAAGTGAAATCTTGTCATATCGAACCGTATGCTTAGTATTTGTAGGTAAAATATCCTATACTATTTAACGAGCAATATTTGTAATCACGTTCTCGAAAACAGCTTAAACGATTTCGATGAAATTTGCTATATGGGGGTTTATGGAGGCAAAAAATCGATCTAGATCGATTTGAGAGAAAACTCGTTTTTTAGGATTTGCTATTCGCTAATCTGTGTCAGTAACATAATATTGAATAGTTTGCTATTCCTCGGGGGAGTGAACGAATTCGATTTTCGAATATGGACTTTAGTGATTGTAAGGGTAGACACAAACGGCCTTATTATAAAAAAACTAAGTTAGTCCTGGTTTAAACCCGAACTAAGTAGTTTAGGTTTGTCACGGTATTAAAGTTATATACAACTTTAACACAAAGACAGATAGTTTATTTTCTAAACTACACATATTTACGACGTGTCAAACTGACGGATCTTGTGTCAAAGTGTCACATCACAATCGATATGCAAACTTCTATCCAACAAGCAATCAACTGTAAATTTTTAGACAATCGTAAAACTAGGGGGCTGCCTGGTTTAAGAAAAACCAGAGATAGTCCGACACTTTGACATTTTTGACATAATATCGAACTATCTAGCTCTAGAGTTGACTTCGGAAAACAAACCATCTGCCTTTGTATTAAAGTTGTATATAACTTAAATACCTCTACAAGCCTAGACTACGTAGTTCGGGTTTAAACCAGGACTAATTTAGTTTTTTGTAATAAGGCCCTAACTGAACAGGATAATGGTGGCAATACTGCCTACTGGCAATATCAAGCAATTTGCTATCTGCTTGATAAATACAACTTGTATAATAAAAAATAATAAAAATAAAAAAACATAAAGACACACACCTTTTTCCCCTTGAAAGGCAGATCCTCAACGGGCCTGTTTCCATCGTATTTTCACTCAAACGGGATATTTACCATGATTTTTGAGCTTAAATATCGGGAATCATCGTGTTACATCTCAAAAATCATGTTACTTATATCCAGTTTTTTATGAAAAATATGATCATAACATGATGGTTTGCAAATTAAACCAATTTGTAGTCCATAAGTAATCCCCCAGTCTGCAACAAAAAGTAGTGTCGATCATAATGTCAATAAAATTCAGAATTTATGTCATCAAAGCGTACGCATAAAACAGCAATTACAAGCTTGTAAAACGTTTATTACTTGTAAGAATTTTAATATACCAAAAAGATTTTATCAGGTCTTTTGATATCTGATATGTGCTGAGGGCTGTGTAAAAATAATACTTGCAGTGTTTATAATATAAAGTATATTATGTGCAATTGGACTAGTGACGCTTCCAGATAGATGCTATCTCAGTTTCTTGTATCGAATGTTATGATGCAAGCTAATTGGGACTGTAATGACGTTATTTCTGTCGCATGTTTTTTTAATAACAAAAAAAATTGCTTGATCGACTTGGAAGAACCTGAGATTGTATCTATGTATGTATGTGTGTGTGTGTATGGATGCAGTCAAAGATGGAGCACGGTTGCTTATATAATTAATCTTGCTTCATAAAAAGCTCTACTGCTAAGTAGAGCTTTTTCGTGAAAGAGGTCGCCCGGGGAAGTGCTTTCACCGTACACATGATAGACTCAAAATGAAACCTAGACGAGAGACTACATTTTTAGCCCCATCTAAAAAGAGGCGTGGTATATGTTTGAGGCCAATACGTATTTTTAGCCCCATTGTATTTTTAGCCCCATCTAAAAAGAGGCGTGGTATATGTTTGAGGCCAATACGTATTACGTGTAACAAATTCTTCTTTGTTGCCACGTATTTTTAGTAGTAGTAGAGCTTTTTTGTGAAAGAGTTCGTCCGGGGAAGTACTATACCACCATACCTATTTCTGCCGTAAAAAAGTAGTGCTCGCATTGCTGTGTTCCGGTGTGAAAGGTCTGGGTGCCGGTGTGGTGCCGGTGAAATTATAGGCACATGAGACTTTCATCTTTATGTCTCAGGGTGGCAGGTGCAGTGCAATGCCACATAGGGTGCGTCCTAGGTGGACGTGGCCTATGTGGTAATGCATTGTCAAAGGCAAAGGTTACCGCTGAACATCTGATGGGCCATCTGCTTATTAAACGCTCTCTCTCTACTCTTTATCCGCGAACTCCTCCTAAACCATGCAACGGATTTGGATGCGGTTTTCACTATCAGTTAGATAACTTTTCACGGAAGGTAGTTATAAAGTTTATATATAAGTAGCGACTCTCCCTAGGTCCACAAGGGCAACTTGTTCTTTTCTAAATTACACCCGTGCGAGTCCGGGGCGGGTCACAAGTTATTGTTATTTATTGTTTGCTATGGTGTGTCCGGTCTAAGAATGCAATCCCATAGTCGGCTTTTACTACATCTACGGGAGGAGATGGTGGGGTATATTCTCAGGCTGGACAGCACAGCAACAGCACTGTCTTCTTAGTGTTTAGCCTATATATATGTGTTATATTTGCCTGAGTACTATAGTAATTATTGTCAGTGTAAATTCACCCTTACTACCATGAAATTACAAATTAAAGGTTACCGACTCATGTTCTGCTAGTAACAAAATACCAGGCTGTTTAATATGCTTCTGTTTATTGATTCTTAATTAATGAAGTAATTTAACGTCTTTCCTTAACGCAAATTATTTACGACTTGTATTTCGCCTTCAAAAGAATCCAAGTTCGAGATTTTATCATCCATTTTAATATTATACTGATGTTTTTACCAGAATGAGAAATAAACTTATTATTCAAAAGTTGGAATATAAATAGCACTTATAACAAATTGGCAGCCGTTCGGGGTTTTACTAGCGTTTATATCCGGAGGGAACTGAATTTCGGGATACAAGCATCCTATATTTGAACGAGCGAACGAGTTCTCCGAGTCAACTTGGAAGAATCGGCGTTTGTATGTATGTATGTATGTATGTATGTGTGTAGATGCGGTCGAAGATGGAGCACGGTTGCTTAGAATAAATTTATTCACTCTTGTGTTCAAACAACATCCTAAATTATACTATTCCGGAAAGACTGATGCTAGCAGTGAGTTCCACTCTTTACCGAGGGTAGATTGGAATCGCTTCGTGCGCAAGCGTGCGAAATATATATCATAATATGGGTTTCACCTCCCCGTACGTCTAGTTGTCAGATGGCGGTAGTTGTAGATGGGGGAATGGAGGGCATAGTAGAATTCATCTCCATGCCAACGTTAAGTATTTGTAAGAAATCTCTTATTAGAAAGAGTCAATTGTACATCTTACAATTACCAATAGTTTTGTAAGCTCAATTTCTTTTATTCTTAAGTCAAGAGATGATTTATCACGCAATATCTATTAGGGAGTGTACAATTAAAGATTACGGATCTAAAAATGATCTAGAACTCACCTAAAGAGTCTGGGGCAAATTAATAACACGCCCATTGGCAATGATTTAGTATTTCCATTAGGTGGCGATGGGCTTCAGATGTACTATGTATTTGGAATGATACTGCTATTGAAGTTCGAGCAATTTGTAATAGGTAATCTCCACGCATCGTCTCTACGGGATATCTAATAAAAAAATTGTGGTGGTTAATACTAGAGAAGGTAGTTTAGAGTTTTTTTTTTTTTTTTTTTATACTACTTGAATGTCGTTGAGACTACAAATTCAAGCAAGGATAAAGTCTTGTCCGTCATTCACGTACTTATATTTTACCGATGTAGGGCTGTATCTACACTTCTACACTAATCTATATATATAAAACAAAGTAGTGTTAGTTACACCACTTATAACTCAAGGGGGGGGGGGGGGGGGGGGCTGTTTTTCATCCTGAAACTACCCGTGCGAAGCCGGGACGAGTCGATAGTCTTAAATATTAATGTTGGTAACATCAGTTAGTTCGGTTTGGTCGGTCGGACGTCTGCTTTATGGTACATACATTTATGGTATACTCTCTAGCGAGAGGCTCTGCGTGGCATCATTTGCCATAATTACTACGCTAGGCAGGCTGAAAAAAGAATTTATGAGACTGAGAAAAAAAGGTCCGTAAATAAGTCTGAAATTATGAAAATGAGTATGTATGTGATTTGTCGAATTTAGGTACTTTCTGTTTGTATTTTATTACTTGGTTGATTATTTTGTGAAATAAATAGATGTTTTTATTTTTTTTTGTCTGACGTTACTTCCACTCGTTTTAGATAATAGGTACTCTATGGGAAGAATACGAACTCCAAAAATTACGTGGGCAGAATCTGTTTTTTTTTTTATTTCATTTAGCTTGTGGTATGAATACGGATGCACCCGATTAGGGATCACAGTGTTGATGTTACATACCTACTCGGTTGGAAGCTGCTGCCCATCCTTTAGTTTTTTTTTATTTATTTTTTATGCTACCAAGGTAGCTTACAAGCTTACGGGCCCACCTGTTGGTAAGCGGTTACCGTAACCTATGGACGGCTGCAATACCAGAGGCATCACACGCGCGTTGCAGACCCTTTAAAATTTAATGTGTAGTATATTTCCTTATTCGGCTTTTATAACATCCACGGGAGGTGAGATCTACTTAAAGGCCGGAACCACCACGTCAATCTAGGAGGCATTAAATGTATGTTTATCTTTCAACTACTTTACCGTAATGTACCATAGATTATATAGTCCAGTATAACTTTCAATGAACCATCGAATGTAGCAGCCTTAAAAATAATAAATGATTATATTAATGCACTGGTAATCGCAGTCGTGTTTCTTCATTACGGCTATCATTTGTGGGCCGTCAGCCTCCCAGTGCGGTGCTAATACGTTCTTAATGATAACACGGCTATATGGCAACCTTAGATTCAAGTTCAGAATTTAAAACGAGGAGTTGATCTTTTGATGTATACTGTACGGAGGCCGCAATGCTCTAAAGATGTATAAAATCATCGACATACTGTTTTTTTTTTGCTTGACCTAAATGACATGCATGTAACTTGATCTTTTCCAAATAGTTCCACTGCAGGGTTAATTATCGGTCACTTAGTTATTGTAGTTATCGAGCAGAAAATTATTCGAAGATTTTATAATATCTCAAACATTACTACCTCATTGACCCCGCAAATCTAGTATCATTCTATATGCCAGCTTGCATCAAATATTTTAATTTATTGAAATCACAAGTACTATTTTGAATCACCTTATAAACTAAATCTACTTCTGTTTCAATGCGAAGTAACTATAGAAGAATCAGGGCATCAAACACGACTTGGCTTGATTTGATGAACCTTCTTAGTATAGGAAGCGTCTGTCAATCGAACCAGGAGAAGCTGATGCATAGAAAAAGAGTAACTACCTAAACTTGAGTAGTCAATTGGGTTGTGGTTGAGTAGTCTAGTGTGGGGGTTAGTAAACCACTTATATACTTATCTACTTCATTCTATTCCCTTGAATGTCTTCTTCTTTTTGGTTATTCGCTTGATTTTATCTACCTATCTATCTATTGTCCCTATGTATCTATTGTTGTTTGTTTTTGTTTAAGTACCATGTTTGTTTTTTGCAAATAAATAAATAAATGATGAAATGAATTTATAGAAAATCAGCAAAATATAAATCATTTCACGCTAAGCTTGATACTCTTATTGAATTATTGTCGATAACAGTATTGTCGGGCTATTCTTATCCAGGCAAAGTCCTCAATCTTTTGTATTACTGATCTCACAATACGAGCGATTATTCAAAGCAATCAGTGATGCAATTCAAATCCAATTTGTCTACAAACAAAACATCATACAAACATGTACTCATACCTTGCTACATCATACAAACATACATGAACTTGAAGACATGCGGAAGCGAGCAATCAATATCGAAATCAATGTAATGACTGATCTTTAAATAAATGGATGTGAAACTAATACTGGGGAATGATGAGCAGTCACGACCAGACAGACAGACATAATTAGCATTGTTAGTTTTATTTCAATAGACTCTTTTAAATTAAAAGGCGCCAGACGTGCTAATATTGATGAAGTTTTTGTGATGGCCCACCAACGTTTTGTAGGTGTCAGACCAAAGCAGATAAATAGCTCACATAGGTTTGGCAAAGATTACGGTAGCTCTTGATTGAATTTAGAGTTTTTATCGATTTCTTTAAAGTTCAAATTATACCAGTGGTTGGTAATGGTAATGATGATCCATCTAACTAACTAAATATATATATAGATGGTTATATTGATGTAAATTATATAATGATATCTAGATAGGTAGATGATGATAAAGAGGCGTCCTTTACTCCAACTGTAGGTGCTAAAACTAGTAAGATATCTATATATATAACTAGCGAATTGCCCCGGCTTCGCACGGGTAGCCCCCGGTGAATAACAGCCCCCTCCTACTCCCCCTATGTGCTTCTCCTGGTTCTAATCTACCTCCCCACCAATTTTGAGCCAAATCGGTTCAGTTGTTCTTGAGTTATAAGTGGTGTAACCAACACGACTTTGTTTTATATATATATAGAACCAAAGTCGTGTTAGTTACACCACTTATAACTCAAGAACGGGTGAACCGATTTGGCTGAAAATTGGTGAGGAGGTAGCTTAGAAACAGGAAATTGACATAGGGGGAGGGGTAGGAGGGGGGGGGGGGGGGGGGGTTCACCGGGGGCTACCCGTGAGAAGCCGGGGCGAGTCGCTAGTATTATTTAAATATGTAATGATGATCAAAGATCACAATTTTATTATTTGTTTTAAGTGCTGATTTACTGCGGATTGATCAATTATTTTGACTAAAATATTCGTGCGGTACTGTGGATTATTTTTAACCATTTATTATCTAAAGTGGGTTAAAGAAAGAATGCAGTACAGTAAGTTAAGACGTTATTGTGTACATTACTTTAACAATAAATCTTATTTATACATTTCGCGAAATGGCAGCGTATTATATCCCAAGCCATTGCTGAGAAATACAATAATATCTGATTCGTTGAGAAATATTTTGCCATCTCGTTTTGGGTGTTCAAACATTTACAACTTTATTTCTGCACAAGTTTCGACTGTCAATTAGGTTGTTGGGTTTTGGGTGGTCGAACATCATTGTCGTTAAGTGTGAATCCTCTGAATGACATAATGTCGTTTATATGAGAAAACTGTACATCCTTCACGAAATTGTTGGATAAGGCTTCGTCTTCTCGGATTCTATTAGGTAACTATCGCTCCTTAATTTCCATGGAAAATCTATGATTTTCCCACTGGAATGGAAATATAGCAATTCAGGATATTCAAATGATTTAATACGATTTGATTTACTATAAATATATGCGATTTTTTCTGACGCAAGCTAAAAATAGAGGGGATTTTTTAATTAAATTCTGGATACTTTAGTAGTTTTATGTGCTCCACCTTGTTGTCAATGTACTTGAAATATATAATATGGAATTCCAGTTTTTCGTCCAATGTATCTTCTTACAACTTAAATTCAATACAGTTTAAATCATATACCAGCACCTACTAACACAAATAATTGTACTCAACAATGAGGTTTTGTCTTTGGTAACTACTCAAAGCTTGGATGTTAAGATGATCTCGTTAATGTTCGCTGGAAATTAACAACACGTTTGCACGCTATTATCATTTATGTCTTCATTGAACCCTCAAAAGCTTTAGCCTTATTCCCGTTTTACGAGCAAGTTAAAGCCGTCACTTTGACATAGAAAGAAATGCCAGCAAAACTTATTGTATGTTCACGAGATTGACGCCGCTCTGTTATTGTTGGTTGTTTAAAACGTCACATTTCGAAGGTTCTAGAAACTAATGTGGGCGTTTGTAGCACCATAACTCTGTCATAAATCCAAACTTCAAGAGACGGTCGGCGCCGTTACTCGCAACTTTAACTTCTGCAGTTTTTATCGGTTGTGAAAACTTTACTGCTGGTTCGACTACTTCAGACAAAAGTTTCTACATGATGTTCATGTAAATTATCTCCAAGTCTCAGTTTGTCATGACCACTTTGTAAGAGTTTAAAGCTACTGACGCAATTACGCTTGTAACTTGTAAAGCCTCTGTCGGACCTGCGGGACCATGCTGAAAGTCTGGCAGATTGTGGACAAAACTGGTATGTAAGTAGTGGCCTATTAGAAGCATTACCATGCTATATTAATTACCGTAGATTATGCTATAACATAGTCATCAATCGCCACTATAACTCATCCAGTTAAGTACAGTCGATTCGAGGACATGATATTCCCTAATGATACGGTCCACAAAAGTAGAGTCCTTATCAAAATGAAATCTTAATCGACGCAGCTATGAATTCATAAAACAATTTTAATTGTAATGATTTGCATATTGAAATAAATTGTTCGCGATGAGCGGACGTCGAGATGACGTGGGCCGGTGCGTCCGCACCACAAAATGTCACTTGGCAACTTGTTGAACAATATTTATTCAATAGCACACGGCTTCGAAGATGGACACTCGAGGCCCTTGTGCAGGAAATGGTTAATGACATTCAGTTCTTAGGTACACAAACGTCGAGTGCGTTCATATTTCCTCGACGCATGCCGAAGCCTCGTCATGGTGATCAATTAATTGAAAAACTTTGTCAAATTATGGCTGAGGAGGCGGCCCCTAAGAAGTGAATGGCGCAAGAGACAAAAAAACTTGATACAGTTGAAAGTGTGATTGATGGACAAGTCGCCCGCCACTTGCCAAGGACGGTAGTAATTGAATTACGATGCCAAATTAATTTCGTGCTTCGTTATTGCTAACTCTTTCGTCCTTCTACGACATAGAGCTCAATTTTTGATAAATTATGGCTTAGAAACGCACTTTTATTTTGTTTTGCGCTTACGTCGGAAGTTCAAGAAAGGCGGATAGTGGCGGGATCCATTTGATCGTTAACTTGCCTCGCATCGGCTGCGCAGGAGTGGTTTTCCGATATGCAAAACAATCGAGATATAGTGAAGAGCAGGTAAAGTCTTTGAAGTTGCGCGGGGTAACTATAGTGATCTATTTTTATTTATTTTTTTGTACTACTTGAATGGCGGAACAAGCTGATGGCCCACCTGATGTTGAGCGGTAACCTCTGCCTATGAACAGTACATTACCTCATAGGACACGTCCACCTAGGACGCGCCCTCTGTGGCATTGCACTGCGCCCGCCACCCTGAGACATAAAGATGAAAAGTCTCATGTGCCTGTAGTTTCACCGGCGCCCTTACCCATCAAACCGGAACACAGCAATGCGAGCACTACTGCTTTGCGGCAGAAATAGGTATGGTGGTAGTACTTCTATTTGAGTTAGTTGCATAATAATGTTGTGATTCATTTAAACCTTCTCGTTACTCTTATCAGGTCATCGAAAAATTCTTAATGTATTACGATGCGCGGATCTCTTCATACAAGAATTCACAATCAAAGCTGGTTCTCTTTTTTCTACCTGTTTTTCTGTGCTATATTATCCTGTTCATACATTTTAGTTCTAATTCTGAACTCTTAAGGATGTCTCCATTAAACCTTTGACTATTCAATACGCTAAAGCATTGTGTCCAGCCTAAGGGCGCGTACACATAGAACGTCCGTTTTACAGGTCCGCTAAAACGTATATGTTTTTAGCTTATGTATTTGTATGAGCGAGTTCACACACATGACAGTATTCCGAATCCAGTAAAAAATACCGATCCGACAAAATAAGCAGCAACACGTTTTACAGATCCGTTTAAACGTATATATTATTAGCGTATGTAGTTGTATGAACCAGCTCACACACATTACAGTATTCCGAATCCAGTAAAAAAATCCGATACACAACGGAAATACTGATCCGATTCATCGGATCGAAACCGCGCGAGGCTTGGCACGGGGGTGCGCGGGGTGTGGTGTGCTGCACACAGCCGCCATTTTCCGGTTTCATTCTTCATAAAATCTGTCCTTTAAATTATGTGTGAATATTACCTCCAGTAGCGACGGATCCGTTAAAATCGGTCCTGTAAATGCTGTTTGAATATTACCTCCAGTAGCGACGGATCAGTTAAAAAGGATCCTGTAAAATCGGACGTTCTATGTGTACGCGCCCTTATTAGCGGCAATTCAAAGCCTACCCGTGCGATATCATTGACATTGGCGCCATCGTGTTTAAGCT
Source organism: Operophtera brumata (assembly GCA_932527175.1). Lineage (NCBI taxonomy): Eukaryota > Metazoa > Arthropoda > Insecta > Lepidoptera > Geometridae > Operophtera > Operophtera brumata. The sequence goes on from OW052225.1 coordinate 38,430,409, forward strand.
TCTAGCATAAAACATTCTGTTCGTCTGCGATTAGTACGAATAATACACGCTTTATATATATATTGGTGTTATCAGTCTTGCATTTGTTGTTAAAATATAAGCTGAAGTTTATGAGAAACGATTGAATGGCTTGGAAATAACAAATTATTTTCATTTAATCCTATTAAAGTTCTTTAAACATATGAAGCAAATAAATTTGCAAGCAGAAGTCAAGGTATTGCTTCCAATAGAGTTCACAGCGATAGGGGTCAAGAATTTCAACGGAATTCGAAAGAATTTCAGTCTTGCATTTGTTGTTAAAATATAAGCTAAAGTTTATGAGAAACGATTGAATGGTTTGGAAATAACAAATTATTTTCATTTAATCCTATTAAAGTTCTTTAAAGATATGAAGCAAATAAATTTGCAAGCAGAAGTCAAGGTATTGCTTCCAATAGAGTTCACAGCGATAGGGGTCAAGAATTTCAACGGAGTTGCAAGTATGTAGTACCTACTGAAAAATATTTAAGCTTTACACAACAAGCAAACACACACATACACATTGACAAGTCTTTACAAAATAACGAATTTATTTTTCACAAATAACAAATATCCGTCTTTCATTTTGACACAATCATAAAGTAATGGGTAAGTATATCGCAATTTGGAAATTAAAAACTTGCCTATCAAAAGTGAATATTTGAAACCACGTGTAAAGACTACACTAGTAATAATGCTAACATACACCACGATCTCTAAATATTTCAGTTAGTAAACCACGTGGTTCTGCTTTATATTCCGATTACGACGCTAACTACAAATTGATATCAGTACTAAATCGACTATATTATGTTTTCTGAATACTAAAGCGAACACACCAGTTGCGGGTGAGAGTGGAATACCAATGAAGTGGTATTTTGGAAGGTCTGGTATTAAAAGTGGGGACTGTACGTCTGTTAGTTAATTTTAATTCGTATATACCTACTGCTTGGGTTTTTGTTGACACGTCTACTGTTCCTATTTCATAATATTCATTAATAACGTATATATTAGGATCAGCAATTTTACTATCAAATTTAAATTTACTTGCTATTTTAAATATCAATCAGTCAAATCAGTAATCAATCTCGTTTAGAGAAAAAAAACTTATTGATGTAACAATGACTGACTATCCAAGTCTTTAGCTATCAATTTTTTTTTCAGTCGTTGGTTTCCAATCCATAGAAACTGTTGAAGTGCCCACGGTAGCAATATTAACTACAATGTCTCGAATCCAGTGAATTTCGTACAAGGACCTCATAAAAAGCCAAATTTGATCGAAACGATGCTCGATATGGATTGTAAATTGGCCAATTTACAAGTCATTTATATATTCATACAGTCATAAATTATATTCTATACGATTTAATTTGTGATTTTATGTCGAATTTTATTTACAATCTTGCAAAGCTTTGAGCGTGGAGTATCCGCTATATTTTATTGGAAATTAATTTATGCTAATTTAGAAAAAGACATCATATATTTATAATGTAGGTACATATATTTTAGAATCTTCTATTAATTTGAGCTTCAGTTTTTTTGATAAGGCTTTCGTGTATATTGTGATCCGGGTTTTTATTTAGTATTTAAAACAAATATATATACTATAATCGATATTTTTGTGATCCTTTTGCGGAATTTAATGCGGAAGTAGTATTTAAATATTAATTTATTTCTCATGTAATTATTTATTTAATTATGTTATTATTTCTCATGTAAGTGATAATAATTATCTTTTTGAGAACAAATGATTATTAAACTGAAATAGTTCATTGACTATGTATTCATCATTTCCTTACCGATCCAACAGAATTTACGTATCTCTCAAGTTTGGTGTTTTTTTTATTGCAGTATCTAATACTACTAGGTAGAGGTTAAAGCCTTAAGTTTTAGATCTTGGTTGGGTTACCATCGATTCTTTTTGATCCACTTTTAACAAATTCCTATATTGATATTTTCAAAGTTACTGGTCTTTAAATAACGAAGAGTCGATGACTAATCGAATTGGCATCAGCCGGGTTGTCTGCCATTTTGACCCTTTCACAATAAATAAATCGGAAGACACCTAAATTTACTTAAATACTTTATTAATACTTAAATTCTATTAAAGTATAATTTGAAGATCACTCTGATCACGTCAGCAAGAACGGGTTATTCTTGACATTAGGAAAATGAAACAATAAAGATAATGAAAATTCCAAAATTCCTAAAAACCTGACCAGTCTCGTGTCGCCTACTAGTTTTATTATTTGCATAAAATATGTTCGGTAAATTAATGTAACGACATAATAGTTATTGGGTGGCATGCTATCGGACACGTATCTAAGGAATTTGCAAATAATGTAGTCAATAATTTAATTAATTTTTGGACACTTATTTACTTTTGAAACGTTATTTGTGTCTTGTTTTGATGGGACTACTATTAATGATGCCATTTTATTGTTATATTTAAAATTACTCTTTACAATTTATTCGTTGAGGAAAATACTACACAAAAATGTTTTGGCCATAATACCTAGAAGCGAGGCGCCACCAGTTTTGTATGATAACCATTAAATTGGGGTAAATTAAATATACAGTAGTTTAACCTCCTTTGGGTTGAGGTCAAAGAAAGTGAATGAAGCCCTTAATATATATCGCTATATATATCTTTGTATGGGACATTGATTTACAAAATGACATTTTCATTAGTTACGATGGCATTTCTATGACATCAAACGATAATAAATTATAGCATCGACAGGTAATTATCGATTTAAATTCATTTACTGTTTGGAAATTATAATTTTGACTGTTTATGAATTCACTCCTGTATTCCAACTTTGGTAGGTGAACAGTTGTTTCCATTCTTTCATCATTTATAAAATATCTAGTTAAATGATATAAGAATTAAAAGAAAACAACATTTAAAAATTGAATTTTGAATCACCTTTGAAAAATCAACATAATTCTGATTAAATAATTATCATTATTATCGATAATTATTTATGATCGATAAACACATTCAGATACATAACCTCCAACAAACTGATCAACAAACTGGTTTTAGAAGAGAAGAGTTATAGAGACAACGATAGAGTGAAAAAAGTGTGATCACTCAAGACGGATCAGCTGCTCGAGCAAGTGAAAGCAGTAAGACAGTAAGACAGTAAGTCGGGCCTTACTGTCACTACCTTCTTAGAACAAGCCCGAGTCAGACAGCGTAGAAGCAACACGTTAATACCTAGAATAAACTGCAGCAAAGAAAAATACCACGAAGAAGTTGATTGTGTAGGGTCCGCGCCATGAAAGTTGTTGCGTGGCGTGGCCACTAGATGATAAAGATGCGAACACTAAATTGGCGTGGGACTTTGCCGGCGTAGACAACTCTGAATACGGCTGCCAGACAGAAGTAAAAAGTACGCATAAAGAGTAAAATGTGTCGTGATCATAGATCAGGGAAGCTAGAAAAATACCACAGAAGATGTCTTCAAGAACAATCTGACTTTTAGTTGGCTGGATTAAAACGACATTTACATGTATCTTCCACAGATCAAAACGTAGTTTGTAGTTAGATATGTATAGGGTATATAAATACTTCGATCTGTCTGTTAAATGCGAAAAGTTCAGATGTTGGTTTGTTACAATGACGCTGTAACGGCAGAACCAATTTTGATGATAGATGGATTGACACACAGCTTAGGTACTGTTTATCCAATATGCGTGCGAATCCGCGAGCAGATGCTAGTTTTTATTAATTTACACAAACAACCAGAGTTAAGTTAGGTATCTAATGAACAAATGCCAGTTTTCCTTTGGAAGAAATCTGATTAGCATAGATGTCTCGTCACCTAGCGACCCGTTCGCAATGTCTAATGCATTGGTCAAGGTTCTTATTGCATATGCAGTGCTTATAACCATTTCAACAAATAATAGTCTAACTGTTATTACTGTTAGGATCAGTATTTTAAAATATACCTCATTACCTTCGAATAACTTTCATATGATGTCAAGGAAGAAACTTCCCGTTGTTACTTCCCTTAAAATCAACGAAAAACCAGTGGCCTGTATCAGCCTGTGCATTTCGTTGCTGGATGAACGTTGGTCTGCTTTTGAATTCTACTTTATGCCAGCCACACTGCGCGGACTCTCGGAGAGTGTTTGCCTAAACGTCTCAATAATATGTTGAGACGTTTAGGCAAACACCCTTTTTCTGATTGGTTTTAGTGTCTTACCCTGAATATACCCTTTTTTTGTTGTACAAAAATGAATTAAAATCTATTTTCGTTTTTAAACTATAAGAGGAAGAGCAGATACTATAAAACAAAAATGATGCACCTATAGCGGGTATAACATGTAGATGGAAAAAGAAGGAAAATATGAATAGAATCGACTTCTTAGAATATGAATATGTAGACAATACTCAAAAAATCTATGACGTTAATAGCATTACTGGAAATATATTTATATATATTAATTATATATTTTTACCATGCAAGACTTGTCTTCGAAGACAAGTGTCGAGTCAGGTATGGTAATACCGTTGGCGAAATCAAATATTTGTGTTTTTCAATTCATGTCAGTAATGTTCACTCTTCAGTGGCTCCGTGATACCGGAATGGACTGAAGATTTAAGGTTAACTGCATTAATATGTTAAAGTTACAAGCTAATTTGCCTGACAGCTGAAGAGATAGGAATGGTTATAAGACTGATGTGTAATCATGCATTACATGGTTGGCGTCATAGAGCAAATTGCAAGAAACACCTAAAATGTTACTCCATATCCTTATTGGACCTAACCTGAATCGCATTTTCTGTCACATGCTGATATTTTCTTGCAACATCATCATCAGCCTACAGAAGTCCACTGCTAGACATAGGCCTCTCCTATAGAATGTCACGTCCACCTCATGGTACCATCATGCATGTAATGCGTACCTCATGGTAATTAATTGTTAAAGGAAGAGGTTACCGCTTAACATCAGGTGGGCCATCTGCTTGTTCTGTCATTGGTATTTGGTTCATCGAAAGGGGGCATTCTTCTTTTTCGTCGTCCGATTTGTGGTCGCTACTCAAGAACCTTTCTTCCTTAACGGTTATCAGTTCTGCAAGCTACAATGGCCTGCCAACTTGCTAATTCTGAGAGCTATAAGAGATAGATAGATAGATAAACTCTTTATTGTACACCTAAGGAAAATAAAACAGTACAAAGTGACAAACAACAAACTGATTTACAACGTAGTTGGTGATCTCTTTAGAAGAACTACAGATCTCCTCATTTCGGATTCTATCACATAGTGAAACTCTGAGCACAGCTCTCTCCATAGCTCGTTGCGCAATTTTTAGCTTTCCTACGCCTCAGTGCCGTAAGTCATCACTGACAATACGCACTGATTATACTTTCGTTTTGAGGTATTGCGGTATCCGTGACTTGAAGATATGGCGTAGTTTCCCAAACACCAACGAATCCAACTTTGGATGCAGCAGATTCAGCCAGCTCAGAATAAGGTCAGTAATAATATAAATTGGAGGAAACCCCTGCCCAGCAGTGGCTGAATATGGTAAACTTTATGGCGATAAAATCAATAAAATCATAAATTCAAATTCACAAAGATTCACAGAATCCTTAACGCGAACGCGAAAGCGATCGAGATGACGAGTCAGCAAGAGATCATTGAATTAAATATCCCACTTTAATATGAAATATCTCAATCTTTATTAATCATCATCGGCCTTCCACTTCTGGACGTAGGCTGCTCAATGATTGACTTCATGTGACCGTAACTATCGAGTCGGGGCCATCCTACACTGTGTCATCCAGTTCGTGGTCGCTTGTCGATAACTTTTACTATATCCTGTCTTAAAGTGTATCAATACAATATATTGGTAGGTATTTAACTTCAGTTGCGATAGTATAGGAACTAGGAATTACTAATTCGCAATCGTATCTTCAGGAATTTTAGGTAATAGCCAAGTTATATGACACTATCTTAATGTATTAGAAAAATGAGCATGGTTGACGTCAAGCTGTCTGATAAACGAACAGTCTCATAATCTTCTACGAAGAAATTATTAATCAAGATAATGTCAGCTATACAGAGAAAATTATGTTGTGCCTAAATTATTTTGTCTGAATCACTACTGACTGCATAGGAGGAAATTAAATTTTCATGAACACTCTGTTGGCTTAGTTGAATGGAAAATCTCTCTCTATCAAAACTTGATTGAATTCGTTCATCGTGTTATTGGTTCTATCTTGGCCACCTGCTTATGGTCAGTTACCAGGTTGAGGTATTATGGTAGCCCTGAAAAAGGCTTTGTGACTGGTGGAAAATCCAGTATTGTGAAAAATTTAATGTGGCTCGAAGAGGCTCCTGAAATCTGATACGTATCAGATTTTCTTTGAAATTTTAGTTATTAATCGGAGCTAGGCTTCAGATTACTTCACCATTGAACCAGTTTAATCAAGCCAGTTAGTTTTACAGTTCGCGTGATACGAATTGCGGGAAACGGGGTTGCGGTCATTGATTAATCCAATTGAGCATGAAGCCTCTGCAACGTGTATAGCCTGTAGCATATAAAGGTCGTATTGATTTGCTTGTGATTTTGAACAGTTTTGAAATGTTAATTGTACTTGCAAAATAAAAAAAACAAGTTGTAGTGATTTTCCGTAGGTAGGCAAAGAACATTGATTCTGGATGCTACAATCTTGATACACCTTCATTGATAGGTACACTAACCTTTTGCCTGTGGCTTCACACATGAGATGTTGGGATAAAATGCAGCTCAACCCCCCTGCTCCCTGCCTTCCCCTGTCCCTCCCCCCAGCATCCATCCTCGCGTCATCAAAATCCGCTAAACCGAAATGATCCCTAACCTATCGCTGGGTAACCTAGAAAGAATGAGTGATACGATGAACTAACGAACCTTCTAACATTGTGCTTCGAACTATTGCGAGATATTTTTGTTAGAATTCAACGAAACGGTTATCAAGTAAGCGTTGACAAAGTAGCAATCAATTACTGCACAAAGCTCGTTTGTATGATGATTTGCCTCTATGTTCTGCGAAACTTATCCACTTTGACTGATAGAAGATTGTTAGCTCACTCTTGCAAAAGTAGATATTATAGTGTTTTTTTTACGGTTCTTACCTCAAAAGGTACCAGCGGATTATTATAGTATCACTTGGATATCCGTCCGTCTGTTGACTGTTTTATCAGGAATGGGTAAAGGTACTCGCACTTGTCTGGTTTTTTATTTACCTTACATACCCAAAGGCACAACAAACAATAGTACACGTAATTTTCACTAGAAACGGGATATTTACCATGATTTTTGAGTTTTAACATTTTGACGGGAACATATAAAACTCAAAAATCATGGTAAATATCCCGTTTCTAGTGAAAATTATGTACATAACCATGATAGTTTCAAAAGTTAATAGTACACGTACCAAGAGGACCAATAGGACTATCCGTCTGTGTGCTTGTCGCTGTCTCACTAGTATATTTAGGCAGCCGTAAGACCACTATTTTTGAAAGAAACCTAATTATGACATAATTACATTTGAATGTGATATTTCGTGTAATTTTGGTGGCATTTTAACTGGTGTAACTTACATAAAGAGTTCATGTGTAGTTAAATATAAGTGTATTGGGTGTTTTTTATGGATTGGTTTGATTTTGTAAACCAAAAACTTGATTTTTCTGCCACAATTTAAACTCGATTATGACTTGAAGGACACTCTTGACGAATTTACTAATTCAAATAGGCAAAATAGTTTGGAGTATTCCTCAGAAGTCTTTTATAGAAGAGAAGAAGAAGAAGGTGTCCAATTGAAACGTCACCACCAGTCGCGAAACAATGATAAAACCTCCTGTTCTAGGGGCTATCCTCGGATTGTAGACATTGATGTCGAATAGAGATATGTCGAAACAAGATGAATGTCGAGATCATAGATTGTATATAGTGGAACGCGTTTTGGAAGTTATTTTTTTTACATAATAATATGTGTGATATCTATTTATGATAACACTGCTAGTTGAGCATTGACTTTAACTTCGTATCCTTTATTATACCATCAACTAAATCCAATACCTAATTCCAAGGTTTCTAAAGCTCTGCATCTAACGTTAAGACTACATACCTCGCAAATACCAACTACAATATTTTACTGCGTAAAACATAAAACTTTACGTGTATTTTCTTTAATGATTAAACCAAACAAGCTTAGCCAGCTTCCAGTTTTACTTCGTGTGAAGGTATCTGTAAAATTTATCTGAATTACCTACAAGCTAATATTTACTTTGAACTGTAGAGTAGAATAAAACTAGAGAGCGCATGGCAATCAAATTTTAATGCTACTGTTAATTTATAGGACAATTAAATAAGTATGTTTTTAGGGAACAAACAGCTCTACTATATACTGTAGCATGTGACATTCATGGAAGGAACCTCGTTGCAAGGTGCTCTGAATAATTCACCACTGGTTCTTTTTAATAAGAGAATGCTCCACACTTAGCTTTTTTCAGGCCCACAAAACCTCATAACGAGTGGCCATGAATGCCACCCATTGTATTGGCTATTCGATGTAGTTTTATTATTGTATTGTTTTTATGAGTTTTTTATCTATCTATCTATCCATTTAATATCTATTATTTCAATGAGTTTTTTTAAAACAACTTTAGCAGCGCGTTAATGTGTAAAGAAAAGAGGCCACGAGGCCGTAGCCCGTTAAGTTGGTCAGACCAGACCAAATCCGCAGCACTTTCGATTCAAAATTCCACAAGCCGTGCAGCTCGCTGGCAACAAATCTCATTGGTGCAACATTGTCTGGCAGAAGGTGATCCATGGATGGGGACACGACCCTCAGCATTGAGGAATACGACGCGAGGAGGAGGAATGTGAAACTTCCGCAATCGTCGAGCAACCATTGCTACTCCAAATGGCCACATTTACTAAAGCAATACTATCCATGCAGCAACGCTCACAGGGCAGAGCGGATCTATCAGTAGCGTAGGCATGCCATGGAAATGTCACTCTTGCGTTTATTATTCATATGGAGTTCATACCTACATACGGTTCAGACGAGTTGTAGCGACGGCGCGCTGTATGGCATTTCCATTCTTTTTATAATGAACACGAACATTTGTGACTTGTGATAGTTTGTGATAGTTATAGTTTCACAGTAATAGTTCGGTTGTCACCATCTATGGTTATGATTATTTTTATTGCCTCAGAGATTTAGGTTGTGGCGTTTACGAGTATTGCTAATTAATTAACTAATAGTTGATATTTAAGGTAAGAAAATTATAGAGCTAGCATTATCTCTTTGTAAATAATAATAATAATAATAATGCTGGACAGATTCGCACAACATTATCTAGCCCCAAGCAAAGCAGAGCTTGTGTTATGGGCACTCGATAACTGATAGTTTTTTTTAATTATACATAGAAAATACCCAGTACACCCTGAACAAATATCTGCAGATCGTACAAATATTTGTTCCAAGGCGGAAATCAAACCAGCAACGGCGTCAAAAGTAGGTAGTTATTATGTTTAGTAACTTCATCAACATTACAGAAGGAAATGGGCAAACACAAGTAATTAATTTTGTTAAAATTAAACAACCCTCAACGCAATGAAACGGCTGAACCGATTTTGATCAAACATAGCTAAGAACACACCTGAAAAATGCATCTTTCAAACAAAACAAAAATAAAAATCGGTTCATCCGTTCGGGAGCTATACGATGGGACAGACACACACACACACACAGACACGTCAAACTTATAACACCTCGTCGTTTTTGCGTCGGGAGTTAAAAATAGAATAGAGCAGAAAAACGTTTATTTGGTACAAATACAGGTCTCGTAGTTCCTGATACCAACGACACACGGGATCCTAGTGTAGGATCAGGACTATGTATGTGACTGTTCCACACTGAGCCACTCGCCGTGGCTTCGCACGGGTAGTTTCGGGATGAAAATCAGTCCCCTCCATCCACCTATCCACCATGCCCTCTTACCCCCCGCCCCCTACCACCATCATATACCGCATACACACACCACATACCATCAAAATCGGTTAAAGCAATTTCCCTCCCAACCCCCCTATGTTACTCGCTGATAATGTTGGTACATCTGTATTCATCCCAAGAATTCATCCCACAAGCTAAAAGTAATAATAATGTAGCTTTCTACAGGTTTTTTTATTCAACTTGGAATGACGGATCGAGCCGATGGCCCGTCTGATGTAATGTGGTACCCTCTGCCTATGAACAGTGCATTATCACGTAGGTCACGTCCACCTAGGACGCACCCAATGTGGCATTGCACCGCGCCCGCACCCCGAGACTTATTAAAATCGGTTAGCTTTATTGTTACCTCACCTCCCCTCATATTCTTTACAATCCTGCCCATCCAAAGGCTCATTGTACCACCGTGAACTAGTTTGTAAGATAATATAAGTATGTTGTAATTTTATTCTCTAATGGCGAGTACAATAAAGAGTTATCTATCTATATATCTATCTAGTTTTTGAGTTTATCCATTACAAACAAACAAACAAAGTTTACTTGTATAAACTAACACCCATCGAAGTCCTTGGAACATTTGACTAGCAACAAAGTACTCAAATCCATAGATAAATCACAGGATATGCGTACAATAAATCATTATTTTATCAGATAGCACTTTTCCGGTAAACAATCCATTAATCCATTTTGCAATGGATATAAGCGCATAAAACAAATACTTATAGCACATTTATCATCGAAGATAATGTACCTTAATCAATTGATTACCTTAAGATACAACAATATGAATCAGGGATTAAACATGTTTCCTGTCCAATAACTTAGCTGCTAAATGCGGTGGCGTTAAATTCGCTACCCGTCACGTCTATATTGGCATAAAAAACTACAGGACAGAGTACCATAGTCATCGATATATTATACTAGCACTAGATTAGTTGTCACATACAAAATCAAAGCTAAAATCTGTCCGCGTCACAGAATAAATAATAGTACAAGGATATATACGTAGACAGCTACATTTGTTTTCTAACGAACCGAGACAAAAGCTTTAAAACAGTTCTAAATTCAACCTAATTACCACCATGACACCTAGCAATAAAGTAGCAAATCTTCAAAATATTATCTTATACTTACGATCATTCGTCACAAAAACTAGCAAAGCAATAAATTACTCCTGTCCACTAAGAACTGTCACTCAAACCTCCTTGGTTTCATATCTGTTTGATTTTTCAAATTTGACTACAGAAGGTATGGAGTCGCATTGAACACTTAAATAATTTATAATATGCAAAGTTTAGTTAAAATTATTTTTTCATCCCCCCATCTCGGAAGGATTATTTTTGCTTTTCGATATCTGAGTGTAAAAGACGTTTTGATTCGCTAGAGGATAAAGTAAAATTGAATTTAGAACATCGTGTGCACTAAGTTTGTGAATTCAAAACATCATTAAACCTTAAATTTAAATGTAACCCAGAAATTCCGTTCCAGCGGGACTCGAACCCGCAACGTTGCCTGTGATCGGCAATGCCTTTACCAGTTCGGCCATAGAACACTATGACGCTGAAGACGAAATTTGACAGAAAAGAAGAAAGGTTTCTAATGAAACATCTGTAGATAGCTCCCATCGGCGCTATAGCCGAGTTGATAGTGCCCACAAATTACGTCTTCAGCGTCATAGTGTTCTATGGCCGAACTGGTAAAGGCATTGCCGATCACAGGCAAGGTTGCGGGTTCGAGTCCCGCTGAAACGGAATTTTTGGGTTACATTTAAATTTAATGTTATCCATAAAGTGTGGTTTACACTTGAAAAATAATATAATATCATTAAACCTATTTACTTCTACCTCCACGGTGCTGAATTTATCATACAACCTTATTTAATTTGTTAAAAACTCAGACTCGGAACCTTCATGGTGTGTTATTTTTTTTTGCATTTAGTAATTTCCTCGCTAATTTAGGATAAAAAGATACGTGTTGCACTCGAATGCAAAGATTTTTCACCTCGTGCTCTTTTGATTCCCACGCTAACGCTCAGGATTCTCATTTTTGATCACTCGCTGCGCTCGTCATTCAATTTTAGTATCCTTCGCTTGCTCGGTCATCAAAATTGCGCACGCGGTTAAAAAGCAACTTTGCACTCTTACATAACAAGTAACTAATGTTTTGGGCATCTATGTTTGGTAGTATATATACATAGGAACTCGTTATTTTGTTAGCGTTCTGTTGTGTATATGTTTACGTATATGTAGAAGTGAAGTCGTGGTAGCCTAGTTGGTAGTACGCTCGCCTCACGTTCATGAGGTCGAGGGTTTAAATCCGGGCCCATACCAATGAGTTTTTCGCAACGTATAATTAATACGTCGGTTAGTATTTCCGGATATATCCGATTTATCAAAGTGATCCGAACATATAACCGAATTCTTAGCTGGCTAATAAAAGTCATCTCTGGCGACAATTGAGATCCATTCTGCAGACGTAAACGGATTGCTTGGAAAGCTAAAATAAAAAAAGGAAAGCTAAGTATCTTATGAGAGTCCAACAAACAGACACAAAAGTAATTTTGACCAATTTTAAAGTTCTGGTACCAAATAAATTATTACAATACAAATCTACTCCATGCATCTAACTGTTCTGTTACACAAAGTTTTGCGCCAACTTTGACCAAACATTTGTAGCGGTGGTTTAAAATCGATAATTTTGATCAAAATTTGATATTATTTATTAGTGTAAAGCTTAAAATATAACTTATTCTACATATACTTACCGAAAGTAAGACACTCCGGCCGTTAAATTGTTTTTTGGGCATTATTTTTGCAACTTTTGAATACACATTGCGTCATTTTGACACGTGTTTACATTGGCTGGGCTGCAAGCGAACTAAATAAAATAAGAACTCAATTTTCAAGTGAGCTTTTATTCACCGAGACGTTTTTTTTGCGCTGACCTGACATCTAGTACTGGTATAATATATCGATGACCATAGTACTATGAATTACGAGAACCATGGTACCACAAATAACCTAGAAGCATAAAGGTCTAGAAGGTACCTATTTGCTCTAGCCTTGAAGAGGGTCTCTTATAGATTATAGTTTTCAGGAAAGACAGACGACGGTAGTGTATTCCAATCCTTAGCAGTTCGCATTATAAAGGTAGAACTGAAACGTTTTGTGCGAATATAAGGTAGGTATACTAATGAGGTACCGTACGCCTGCTCGTCCTATGATGAAAAGGAGAAAAAAAAACAAATATTACAGGACAAATATTTGCAGGTCGTACAAACATTTGTCCCGCAGTGGGAATCGAACCCGTAACCTCTCGCATCTCAGCCATCAACTCATCATCATCATCATCATCCCGATTGTTCCCGATATTTCGGCACAGTTGCATGCGCCATGATCACGGGAAAAGTATTTGCGTGTACATGTTGTTGGCAGATATATCGATTACCCTGGTAAATATCCCTGGTAAGTATATAAATAATGCTGGACAGTTTACACAACATTATCTAGCCCCAAGCTAAGCAGAGCTTGTGTTATGGGTACTAGATAACTGATATACTTATTTAATACAATATATTACATAGATAGATATATTTGCCAACCTTTGCCCGCCGCGCCACAGAGGTTGTCCTTACAAAAAATCCCATATCAAGTCAAATATCCCGTTTCTAGTGAAAAGTATGTACGTAACCATGATAGTTTCAAATGTTATAATTTTATTTGTAGAAACAGCTATTTTATTATCGTTAGTAAATTACGACAGACCCTGTATAATATGTACTTATGTATTTAGGTGCGGTGTTGATAAAATACCTCGTGTCATCTTTGATTAAAACAAAACAAAGTATGTTATATAATACTATTAAAACTTCCGTGAGTAATATTCATAATTGAAAAAATAAACCGGTAATAACTCACGTAGGTACTTGTTCCGAGTCAAACACCCGACTCGAGTTTCTGGGACTTAATACCCCCTTTCTCAAGGAGTATACGCGACGGCTTCCCGGCGATAACTGCGGGCGCGCGCCCGGAGCTCACGACTGGTAGGTGCCGGCACTTCGGCAACGCTCGCACTCCCGTCATCACCCGAATGGCATGAATCATATCATGTTATATAGGTATTTATATCAGTAAACCACTAAAGTTATTTACTGGAAGTCAATCCAACAACAGTCACCTTGGTCATCTGGTTGACACCTTCAAGGTTGGTGTCATCGGAGTATTATCGTTATTAGGATGGCACCCGCGACCGCACGTCGCAGCAATTACGGATAGGTCGTAATGAAACCGCAAGATGGAAGACTTGTACAAGTTACGTATTATTGAACGAGCGAAGCGAGTTGCTGAGTCAACTTGGAAGAATCGGCGTTTGTATGTATGTATGTATACGTATGTATTTTGATTGTACAATAAATAATTATAAGAATTATAATAAATAAACAAATATTCTAACCGCAATGTGATATACATAGTCAAGAGAACGAATGGCAAAACTAGACTCAGCACTCTAGTCCAAAAATTGACGAGCGGTTAGTGCCAAAATATACGAAGCATTTTTCAGGGTCGAGACTCTGGGTACGGGGGTACCGGTGCCCTTCGCGTTTTCAAAATTCTTTCAGGGCGTCTGTTCGAAGCGACGCATGTCCCGGGAGCTGGCTCTTATCTGGCTCAACGCATTAATATTGCCATTTAACGTGGCAAGGCAGCCATCATCTTAGGGACGCTTCCGTCTGGTAGTGATTTGGATCAGTTGATCTACCTTTGGATCGTTAGCAGCGGTCTTCAGGTCGCACAACTGATTACATACATACACAGACACACGCCTTTTTTCCCGAAAGGGTAGGCAGAGCCTCAAATGGGGCTCTTTTCACCGTAGGTTGCACCATCGTGGGATATAGATGTGACAAGTGGTGAGCTCATCGCCGCCATTATTTTTGAAATTTTGTTCATACCTACTTGTATTATTCTTTGTAAACTTAATCATCAGTAACATACATAATATCACTCGTAATGGCGCGCGGCTGCGACTGGCCGCTGCCAATGCTGATCCGTACGGTTAATTTTGACGGTTCTCTCAGAATATACATATGGTTTCCAAACAAAGACGAAGACTTGTCTGGAGATAAGATGCGATCTATCTTATTATACAAGACATATCTACAAGCGTACAAGGCTTAAAGGTGACCAAGAAAAAACAGTGAAATGAGAGGAGAAGAACGACCTAATCCTGATGCGTTCATGTCTCAACTATTCCAGATTTTTCTCAAGCCTAACATAAAGAAGGTGGGCAACCGCTGACCCAGGTCGAAAATAAATGAAACCTTCATGGAAGTAATTAGTACGGTTCTAAATGTTGTTTTTTGTATTGGACAAAATTTGTATTTTTACATAATTACATAACCCTCATTGCATTTGTGTGAAACAAAACGCAACAAGCTTCATTACTTTCCCAGAACTTCTAAGCAAGAAATTAAGTTAGCTTTTTCATTATCTTAAAATATATTAACAATTGGTTATTAACAATAACCAAAAGTATCTCAACTGTACGTTACGTTAGTCAAAAAATTTGGGTCAAACAATGTATGGGGAGTTGCCCATGTTCTTTAACCACATGTTTTGTATGCCAGTTCTGCAGCTCATTTTATAGGTTCTTTGCACATACAATTTGATTGTCCACAATGTTTTTCGGCCAACAAAAACAACCTTAATTTGGTGTTTACACCGCGAATATTCTTGACATGAAATAAATCGTGTCGCCGCATAAATTAGGCTCTATTATTGGCCCGATGACACTATTCCTTCTTTTAAAATTATGTAATTAACGGAACGCACATTCTTACCAGTATTTACTGGAAGTATTTACATATTTTAAAAGTACAGTACGTGCCACTTTAGTTTGCACTTCAGACATGGCAACACACTTTGCAGACAATTAATTGTGTTTTTGCGCACTTAAAACTTTCTCACTCGGTGTGTGACCCAAATTCTAATCTAATAAAGGAGCTCATTGTAATTTGGTATACTCGATAATAAAAAAACAAAAGCAGAGACTAGGCTGCTTTTCCACCAGAGATATGCTACGTTGCTAAGCTACGGACGTGTATTAAACCAGCCAATAGGATTTCTTGGTTTCCATTGCTTAGCTTAGCTCAAGAGATCCTATTGGTGGGTTTGTACATCCGTAGTTTAGCAACATAGCAATTATCTGATGGAAAAGCAGCCTAACACTACTCTGCTATTGTTTTACTGGTGCTGTTAAATAATCTGAATATTTTCCCTCGTTTTTGTTCCTAATGCAACAATTGATCAGCAGATGCAGTTTCTTTAAAATGACTAACCTTATTTATGTAAAGTTTCGCTGTTATATCTTGCCAACATTATAATTTTTGTAACCATGTAGGAGTCCTTAAGTTACTCGAAATAAATGTATTATATTTATTTAATGGTCAAAATGAACACGTATGAGTTTTCAGGTGCAACCCTAAAAGCACAAAATCGACCCTATAAACGTTAATTGATGTATGGGAACAATAGTTAGCAACCATGTCTCAGTGCCGCCTCACTAGGCAACACCCGCTAATTATAGACTTTTGCCTTGACGCTCTTTGGTACATGTGCAGAGAAGATATGAACCGTTAAACCATTGGGGAATAAATAACCTCTAATGTCGACCATGATCTGGACGACGCTGTGTAAGACGGCTCCTTGGATAGACCAAAGAAGTATGTGTAAATGGCCGGTAGATGGCGCTTAAATCAGATTGTAAAAATAACAGAACGGAGGCGGCTAAAGACCGTTTGTCATGGCATTAGGCGTAGACCTTCCTCATAGATCCGTGAATTTCTACAGGCCGATGATCATGATGAAACGTCAGCAGATTGGCCGTTTAGTAAGGTCTAGCGCTTATCTGAGTCAGTCCCTGAGGTATGGGAGCGGTACGGGAGGGGTGTTTTCGTCTCTCAAATTATCAGATGACATGAAGCCACGCTTCATTTGAACGTAACGAAAACACCCCTGCCGTACAGCTCCCATACCTCAGGGACTGACTCAGTTAAGCGCTAGACCTGTAGTCTAGTCTGGTTTACTGCGGGCGGTGCATGGTAAGGTATCGTGCACTGTAAATTAGATATGCCAAATATGAAAATGTAATGATGGTGAGCAGACATGATCGCCCGTGTTCTTGCATTAATGATGTTATTCGTATTGGTCCAATGTGTCGCCTCCAGCATTATGTTTGTATGACACACATTTAAAATCTACATTATTGATTATTATTGAGTATTTGACGGCTTTATATCGTGCGCAACTGATATTTGCGTTTTATCGTGGTTGCATAACATAGGAACCTAGAAAATACCTACTCATTTTGTTTATCTACTAGTGTCCACCCGCGGTTTTGCTCGCGTTATACCGAGATAAAAAGAAGCCTATATTTTAATCCAGGTCATGATCTATCTGTGTACCCACAACCAAATAGGTACAAAAAGTACAAATTGTGATTTTTCCTTTTTTAACCCCCGACGCAGAAACGATGGGGTGTTATAAGTTTGACGTGTCTGTGTGTGTGTGTGTGTCTGTCTGTCGCATCGTAGCTCCCGAACGGATGAACTGATTTAGTTTTCTTTTTGTTTAAAAGGTGAATTTGTCGGGATTGTTCTTAGCTATGTTTGATCAAAATCGGTTCAGCCGTTTCATTGCGTTGAGGGTTTTTAATTTTTACAAAATTCATTAGTTGTTTACTTAGATATACCTTTGTTTGACCACGATCTCACCTGTTAGCAAGTGACGATATGGCCGAAGATGGAGCAAAAAGGTCTAGAAGGCACCTATTCACAGGTTTGAAGAGACCTAGATTATAGTTTTCAGGAAAGACAGACAACGGTAGTGTATCCCACTCCTTAGCAGTTCGCATTATAAAGGTAGAACTGAAACGTTTAGTATGAATAGAGGTTATAATAATGAGGTAACGATGGTACCGAGCCGTGCCTGGGAACATTCCCCCGAAATGTAACCTATAGAAGATCGAAAGGCTTGCGACTTTACGCATTCTCTAAATTAGAACATTGTTAGATTATGTTATTCGATGAAACAGTAAAAGATTTACTTCCCTTAACTTGACCTTAGTCAACACCAGGGATGTACGCACTCATCTTTATAGCACACATGTGTGCAAAGTGGTCTTGCAACAATGCCCAGGCATGCATTCAGCAAACAGAACGTAGGGCTTTGGAATACAAGGAATTTGACTTAGCAAGCTAATACCACAGAGTAAGGAATAATACTAACGTACAACAGAGAGACAATCTTAGTACTACGATCGTTGCCACGATAAGTCGCGCAAGAGCAGCGCCCGTGGCGCGCGCTCGGTACTAACGTACTAATATGCATTCTTACTTGTTTTCTTAACAGCGTACTAGATGGCGCTTCTCTCTTGCCTTCTTTACAGCACACTAGATGATACTTGAGAAATCAAGCGTATTTCATCACATCATATCATAGAGTAACACGTTAGTATTCTTACTACTCTGTGGAGTAACTATCGAAATATTATCGTATAATTTATTCTCCGAAACATGGTTTTATTTCAACGCCATCTATGTGTTTCTTGACCAAACTTAGAACCTTAGAACCCAATCAAAATGTTTCGGTTAGAAATTGCTAGATGTCAGTAAAAACATTGAAAAAAAAAACTATTTTATAACGATTTTTGTTATTTTATTAGTTAAAATCACATAAAAAGTCTTCTAGAGGTACTATTTACGCAATGCCGTCAAAAAAAGTGAAAAAATAATCTAATTAATGTGTTCAATATTCCTAGCGATACCAGTACTGCCATCTATCGATATTTTGTGTGAACTAATTCTAAAATGTATGGAATTAACCAGACCTGCTAATACGAAACCTTTTGATAAACAAGAAAATGTTTGTAATTAGTACAATGGGTTGAGTGCTTTGAGTGTGGGCAGCGCAGCGGGGTAGGCTATAAGCGAACATGTGTGAATTGTAAAATTATACAAATGCAGAAATAATACTTTGTATTTAACTAGTTTTTGTTCGTGAAAGAAGCTGGTACAAGCTTTACTTTGGTCGAAGGGTGCAAGCACACTTTAAATCATCTCATCATCACATCACGTCACATCATCACCTCAGCCCGGAATCACACACTGCTGGGTATAGGCCTCCTTTCTCTTTTGCCAGCCTCCTCTGTCCTGTGCGTCTCTTAACCAGGTATTGCCCGCAACGGATACGATGTCGTTAAAAATATTATTTTTACGAATAACGATAACAATCAAAAGCTCTCTTTAAAGCCACTAGATTTAGACAGTGTGATCTAGAAAGGACTAAACGAATACCTGATTTCTTTGCCAATACTAGTCATCATCATTATTTTTCTACAGGAGTCCATTGCAGGATATACTGGAGATAGGCCTCTGCCACAGAACGCCACGACGAACGGCCTTGAGCCTTCAGCACCGTCACTGACCTCCATAATGTCTTTGGTCCTTCGAAAAAGGGACCTTCTTCGTTTGCGTCGTCCGGTTTGTGGTCGCCACTCGAGAACGTTTATTTCCCAATGGTTATCAGATCTGCGGACTATTCCTAATTTTGGATTCTATCACGTAGTAAAACTTCAAGCATAGCTCTTTCCGTAGCCTTCTGCGCAACTTTGAGCTTATGTAAGAGGTCAATAGTTATCGGCCACGTCTCAGTGCCGTAAGTCATCACTGGCAACACGCACTGACCTTTAAGTGATAAAAATAATAATTCTTAAAATGTAGTGTCCCGCAGCTTTGCTCGCGTTTTCCCAGGATAAAAGTAGTATATAACTCAATCCATGTCATAGTCTATTTGTGTACCAAATTTCATCGAAATCAGTTCAGTCGTTTTGGCGTGATTGAGTAACACACTTTCTGGATTAGCACTGCTACTACTTTAGTCCAAAATCTATAATGTGAGATTTAGCTCATTTATGGTGAGGGTCCCTACGGAAAATGTGAAGACTTACTTGAGCCCTGACTTCTGGCCGAAAGGGGTGAAGTTCCGGGGTTCAAGAGACGCCTGTCACGTGATCCCCCGGGCCGCGACGCGTCGGCGATCGCACGTGTGTTAGATTAAGTAATACAGTGTTTTTATGTGTATGTTAGTTTCTAAGGTATTTATGTTGATATGGGTTTACTGTTTAGGCTTAGTGCATTTCTCAGTAAGCTTGAAATAAAGATTTTGAATTTGAATTTGAATTATAAACAAAAGCCACAACTTCTGGTATTGTGGATTCTGCTTCGGCATATTGTTGTGCTATTTACTCGCTAAATAGCTCCACCGTATGATCTCCTAATTCCTGAACCAGTTACAAACTAGAAGTCGGTTAAAATAATTAACTGGAACGCTAAACAGATTAACAAATTTCACGAACACAGAGCTATGACTAAAGCCGCATAAAGTATACTGCCAACGAAAGCGTTGCCGTATATCTGAAGCTAGTTCGTATCACACTTCGATCTAGGGTCGATGACATAAAGGTCAGGGGGCTGCAAGTATTTATGTATGGAAGGAAACGAAACTTCATATAGTTTCGAAAACCTTCAAAACCTTCAAAACTCGTACTAACCCCCCAGAAATGGTATTACAAATACAACACGGAAATATGTCGGAACGTGACTGAAATAAGAACGAATCATAATCGGCATTCAAATAATTATTATTTATCCTATAAATGTTATTCTGATAATTTTGGCATGAATTTTAGGGTCTCTGCACAGATTATATATTAGTTACTACGTCTCGGGTCTTCACTCTTTCCAACGATACTATAACGCTATCTTACTCTAATCTACTGTCGCCATGAATTTAACGTTATGCAATCAAAAACAAACTAAGGATTAAACGTCAAAATTGTGTCTGAAAGTTGATTGAAAGTAGACAGCGTTATTGAGGGAGCAAAATACAAATTTTCAGTCAATTCACAATTTAGTCTCGATTCCTTCAACTGTCAGTATAGTTTTAAAACAATTACGAGAGAGAGATTACGATTACCTTTGGTGTATCCTATATCGGATATTTGGATGAAAACAGTCTCTCATATTTGATTGGTTGACACTTGAGTGTTCCATAACCTTCAATTTCTTCAAGGCGTATAAATGGTTATTGTTTTTACATAATGTTTTATATACTCCGACAAAGCGATGGACAACCCTACGCGTTAATTTGCCTTCTCTTTACCGATGACGGTTTTCACAAATAATGCAGCCTCTGTAAACAGAGTAGCGATGGGTGCTATATGAAGCTACATTTAGAAGCGTATATGCTGTGCTTCAGGAGACAGTGGGGCTAATTTGAAACCTGCTAAATGCTTGATAAGGGAATCGTTCTTTTGCCTTTCAACGGCCGACGGACGTTGCTCTTTTAGTCATGTTTGCATTATCATTGTATTAACCATTGCCTTAGGAATATTCATTCTATCACCATATCTAGGTCTAGGACATCTATTTTTAACTACTCTATGAAATATTAAAATTGAGACTGGAAAAATTGCGATTTTCGGTTTTACTCAACCAATACTCTTATTTTAAAAATATTTTTTATTTACTTGATTCGTTTGTCGTATGTGTCTGTCTTTTCTATTCATTTGTAATCCATTTTCAAAGCTCTTGATGGCCTACGAGTGAGCTGAAATCTGGAATACCGGTCAATATGGTCAAAGCGGTCTACTCTGATGATGAAGATGAAAGGTGTACTCGTACAATGGAACTCTTCAATGATTACAACAGCCTCGCAGTGTTTGGGCTCATTTTGATCAGCTCACGGTCGATCAATAATTTAATAAAAACTTGTGTTAAGAAAAAAAATTTCAATAAAAAACTTGTTTGTGAGTTAATACTAATACACATAAAAAAGAACTTAATACTTTAACTCAATAAACTTATGGTATGTAAGGAAGCAACACAACACCCTTTGCTGCAAATGACAACTATGGCTGCTTGCAGTACAGCAGTTACAGACGAGTCTCTCACGACTAGTCAATGGTAGTATAGCGCCTCCCAACACTGGCACAGCAAACCCCTGGCTGCTGTGAGGCAGCAGCGTCACTGCTAACTGCTAAGGAGTGGAATACACCACCGTCGTCTGTCTTTCCTGAAAACTATAATCTGGGTCTCTTCAAGGGTAGAGTAAATAGGTGCCTTATAGACCTTTGTGCTCCATCTTCGGCCACATCGTCACTTACCAGGTTTAATTGTGGTCAAACATAGGTCTACTGTGCGTCCAGACATATTATTGATTGCAATAGATTAGTGATGATTATGATTGCAGACAAACTTGCAATCAATTAAATTACTTATATTTTATAGAGACAGCGAGTTGTTATATTCAAGTTTAGTACTAATCCATAACACTTTCTTTAAATAAAACTACCAAAGTCACTTCAAATGCCATTGATTTATGCTCATTGTATGTAACCCATGTTCAAGTAATATGATTCACTGAATTTTATGGTTTTTCTTTTCTTATTTCGACTTTGTCGGTTATGTGACTGCCTATTGTTGTGTAACTTATGGTAGGTAGGTGTGTATAGAACCTAATTTACATAATGTTTATTCGTCTTGAATAATGGTACTTGAGTCAAATTGATATCCGAAATGTATTATTTTGTGCGCATGTATGTTTCTCCATGATGAATTACTAACGTATACATTCCACAGCTTTTCTTTGGAACACAATACGTATGAGATTCTCTTTCTCTATGGTCGTTTCTTTTTGACTGATAAATCTTTTTAGAAGTCTGTGCCAAACTGCAACTAGATGGGTAGGTAGACTATAGGTATTCTAGTTATTAGTTTTTCTTTTAGCTCACTTATTACTAGATTCTATCTTGCAAAGTACAAGTTGATAGATTATACCAATCTATATATTTTCAAATAAAGATTTATAGTTTTTAACTTTTTCTTCTGTTACGTTGTTAGGTTAGATCATTTCATTTACCTATTTGTAAAATAAAATAAGGATAAAAAGTTATTTTTATTTGTAATTTATTTTACTTTCACTTTCCTATTCGTATCTTTGTTACTCAATCCGCAA
Organism: Operophtera brumata; assembly: GCA_932527175.1. Classification (NCBI taxonomy): domain Eukaryota; kingdom Metazoa; phylum Arthropoda; class Insecta; order Lepidoptera; family Geometridae; genus Operophtera; species Operophtera brumata. The sequence continues at coordinate 38,453,516 of OW052225.1, forward strand.
CAATCAATGCCGTATCGGCTGATCCAATTTCGATGAAATTTGGTATACAGATAAAGAACTAGATTGCGATATATACGCTACTTTTATCTCAGTATCATGCGAGCGAAGCCTTGGTGAATTACCATAATTTATCTGTTTCATTGAGACATCATGTAGTCCTGTAGATCCTGTCTATTACACTCAGAAGTTACTTAATCAAGATTATTGAATTTTGTTTGTCCCCGATATTTCGGCACAGTTGCATGCGCCATGATCGGAGAACTAACTAAAGTAAAAAAAAAACTCTGTAATCATGGTAAATATCCCATTTTTTGTGAAAAGATGTACATAACCGTGATAGTTTCAATAGTATTACTAAGACAAAGATGTGAGATTTAAAATGACGTGAGAAATAAGCTTCTTTATTATTATTTATGTGCCTATATTTTGTAGTGTAGACCTCTAAAATAATAAATAATAATAATAAATAATAATGCTGGACAGTAAAGTACAACATTATCTAGCCCCAAGCTAAGCAGAGCTTGTGTTATGGGTCCTAGATATCGGATATACTTAATATATACCTACGTTAAGTAAATACATTACATGACAGATACTTTTGATTATATATAGAAAATACCCAGAACACCCTGAAAAAATAACTGCAGATCTTACAAATATTTGTTCCGAGGCGGGAATCAAACCCCGCAACCTCCTGCGTCGCAGGCGAACTGTCGCCAGCCGCACCACAGAGGACGCCAGAGTTTTGTGTTTTTGAAAAAAATATATGTTATTTTTCAATCCTGCAAATTAGCCTATATTATTATTGATGTGCCTGTATTTAGTAGTAGTAGAGCTTTTTTGTGAAAGAGTTCGTCCAGGGAAGTACTACCACCATACCTATTTCTGCCGCAAAGCAGTAGTGCTCGCATTGCTGTGTTCCGGTTTGAAGGGTAAGGGTGCCGGTGAAATTACAGGCACATTAGACTTTTCATCTTTATGTCTCAGGGTGGCAGGCGCATTGCAATGCCACATAGGGCGCGTCCTAGGTGGACGTGACCTATGAGGTAATGCACTGTTCATAGGTAGAGGTTACCGCTTAACATCAGATGGGCCATCTGCTTGTTCCGTCATTCAAGTAGTATAAAAAAATAGTGTAGACCTCTTAAATGTCTGTAGTCCATCGAATTCGGGCATTCCTCTTTTGCGTCGTCCCCAACTTCCCATCCCGTTGTTCTTTCCCAACGGTTGTCAGTTCTGCGGGCTATATGGCCTGCCCATTGCCACTTCAACTTGCTTATTTTGTAGGATCTAGTTTCAAATATCCGATGTATCTCTTTCATTTAAACACATCAATTGCTCGGCATTCTCAATCAATTAAGAAGTCAAATTCTGTGAAAGGTTACCGTCTCACTTACCAACCGATAACTGTATCAAAGCTGGGTACTTAAGTTTTATTGAATCGGGCCCAGTTCAGTGACACTTCGATATAATTGGCCACATGACATGACATTCAACGTCGTCATTGACCATCGCTCTTGTTGCGACATCCTTATCATCTGCCGTATGCTTGGAACAGAATACGATGTGGGTACCAGTTAGTCAACTTCATATACAATTAATTATATATTCGTCACTTAATATTTCAGATAATAGTATAATAACAGTGTAGTAACCTTTAGTTTACAGGCAACATTGCACAAATTTTCAGAGAGAATTCATTCGATTATAACGTCAAATCGTTATCGATATACCCACCTCTAGCCCGGGCGTATCGACTTTACCTCATTCCTTTTTTTGTGCGAGGCAACGACGCACGCGTGTTAGCAAAAAAAAAACATAAAAAAAATGCCAAAACGCAGTGCCCAAGATAAATTAGTGCATTATCAATGGAAAATAAGGAAGATACAAGACAGTGACAATAAACGACGACGTCGCATACGACGTCCTTTGATATCGTCAGATGAAGAAAACCTCTCAGGTATGTTTGTGTGAATAAAATATATTTGTGGATGCAATACATCGGGATTGACTGCGAGTCAATTGCGATAACACGGGTAGCTGCGAGCTACCTGTGATAATTGTATGCAGAAAATACGTGAAATCTAATGGATATTCATGTTTGTCTGTTATTTATTGTCTGCGAGACAATACATTCCTTGCATAATCTGGAACTACCCACATATACAAAAAATATACCGTGAAATTCTATTTCTAGAAACAATTCATGGCGAACCATTACATCAAGAGCCACAGACTGCCATGTCGGAAAATGAACCGGATGAGCAACAGGCACCGCAGCCGCCACCTACTTTGGAGGAGGTATCTTCGCTGGATGTCGTGCAAGAAACGACCGCGGCCTCAACAGAGGCCCCGTCAGAAGCAAATCTAGATCCAGAATTATTATCAGCACTGGGTGCATCTTCGTCGGATACCCCTGACTACGGTGAGCCCATCCATGACAGTTTGACTAATCTATGGCTCCCACTTTTGAGAAAAGGGTTGCCTAAGGAGGAAAAAGGCAACCTCATGAAGGAATACCTGATTCCCTCTAATTGTAAATTATTACAAGCACCTCAACTTAATGCTGAAATATCAGCCGCAGTGTCGGAGGTTGTGAGAAACAGAGACAAAAAACTTGAAAGTTTTCAACGGTCTCTCGGTGCTGGTACCTCTGCAATAAACCGCGCCATGAACTCAATGTTAAGAACTGATGACAAAGTCCGAGCCCTAAAGTCCCTGAGCGACGGGTGCCGCCTCTTGACTGACTTGCATCATGCTTTTTCTTGTGATAGAAAGAAGTTGATCACACCGAGCTTAGATAAGAATTTCCTGCATATGATACAGGATACTCAGCGAGATGAAACTCTCTTCGGCAATTCACTTGCAGATAAAATAAAGGCAAGTAAGGCCATAGAAAAACAAGGCCTTCAAATCCGAAAAGTGGTGAACCAGAAAACTGCAGCCACTTCCAATCCTCAGACATCGGCGTCGGTTGCGCGTCCTCATCAAGGAAATTGGACAGGACCTCCTCGTTACCTGTCATTCAGGGGGGGGCGGGGAGGTCAGCGGAAGCCAGCGCCAGCAGCTCGCCGGCCCTACCCCACGACGACGACGAATCAAGCGCCATTGAAGAACTTCAATCAGCCCAAGCCGCGTGCCAACACGCAACAATAATGCAGGTACACTCAGGTAGACTAACGTCGCATTATAAATGTTGGCTTAATATAACTAACAATAGTGTGGTTCTGAGATGGATTAAACAAGGATATTCAATCCCATTTTGTAAAAAGGTGACTCAATCTGTGGTCCCACGTTCCACGCTAACCCATGACGATAGTCGAGAGATGTCTAGCGCCATTCAAAAACTAATTAACTTAGGAGCTGTATCTCCTTGCACCCCATGTTACGATCAGTATATCTCCAAAATATTTTTGGTTCCTAAACCAAATGGCAGCAAAAGATTCATTCTTAACTTGAAACCATTAAATAAATTTATTTTAAATTCTCACTTTAAGATGGAGGATTATAGGACAGCATCTAAACTGATCCCACAGGATGGTTTCTTAGCCACCATTGATTTAAAAGAGGCATATCTTTTAGTTCCTATTGATCCCGCGGACAGAAAATACCTAAGATTTGAGTTTCAAGCCCTTAATTCTCAAAAACTAATTACGTATGAATTTGAATCTTTACCGTATGGATTATCGGTTTCGCCGAGGGTATTTACCAAAATCATGAAGTAGGTTATAACCTATCTACGTAGGCAAGGTCACAAGTCTGTGATATATCTCGACGATATTTTGTGCATAGGTGACGACTTTGACGAGTGCACAAACAATGTACACTCCACTTTACAATTGTTAGACTGTTTGGGTTTCGTGGTGAACCATGAAAAAAGTTCATTGTACCCTAAAAAGGCTACAAAGTTTTTAGGTTTTGTGTACGAGACACATGAGCTATCTATGTCATTACCCTCAGAAAAACGTAACAATATTGCTCAATTAGTACATAGGTTCTCACTTTTACCGATATGTACGATTCGCGATTTTGCTAAATTAATTGGTGTTCTTGTCTCAGCCTGCCCTGCAGCTAAGTATGGGTTCTTGTACACAAAAATTTTGGAACGTCATAAATTTCTTGCTTTACAAGAACACAACAACAACTATGAAGCAAAAATTAAACTTTCAAACGCTATTTTAGAAGATCTAAATTGGTGGAAAGATAACATATTTACCACATTTTACAGTTTAGATAAACTTGATTATAAATATGAAATATTTACTGACGCCTCTCGAACAGACTGGGGAGCGGTCTCTAATGATAGACGAGCAAATGGGAAATGGAAGTCTTGTGAAAAAGAACGTCACATTAACTATCTCGAATTATTAGCAGTTTTTTTAGGTTTAAAAAGCTTTGTAAAAAACGAGTCTAATTGTGCAATATTGTTGAGAGTTGATAACACCACAGCTATAAGCTATGTTAATAGAATGGGAGGCATTCAATTCCCCCATTTAAATAACTTGACAAGAAACATTTGGCAATGGTGCGAGAGACGTAATATTTGGATATTTGCTTCCTACGTAAATACAAAAGAAAACTGCGCAGACGCAGAATCTAGAAAGATCAACCCAGATACCGAATGGGAACTATCCCATGATGCCTTTCAGGTAGTAATACAACTCTTTGGCTCTCCAGACATCGATCTTTTTGCTTCTCGCAGCAATGCCAAATGTGACATTTTTATTTCCTGGAAACCAGATCCAGACGCTTTCGCCGTCGATGCATTTACCATAAATTGGAAGTCAATTTACTTCTATGCCTTTCCGCCATTTTCATTAATTTTAAAATGCCTGAGGAAAATAATTGACGATGAGGCTATTGGTATACTGGTGTTCCCACACTGGCCGTCACAGCCGTGGTTTCCCCTTCTACATAACTTACGAGTGTCCAAGATACACTATTTCAGCCCCAGTAAGTCTCTGTTACAATCTCATTTCAGGGAGCATCATTCCCTGCACGCGAATCTTACCCTGGGTGTCGCGAAGCTTTGCGGTCAGCGTTCTTGCGACGTGGTTCCCCGCCCCAAGCGCTCGAACTGATGCTGGCGTCGCTTTCCGATAACACCCTTAAGCAGTACAGTGTTACTTTTAAGCTTTGGTGGCAGTTTTGTATGGATAATAATATAAACGTATTTGATGATTCCATTTCATACGTGTTAAACTTTTTAACGGAGCAGTTTAATAAAGGGTGTTCGTATGGTTCTCTTAATAGTCACCGCTCAGCATTGTCGCTATTTTTGGGTGATATGATTGGCTCAGATGATCGTATTAGACGCCTTCTTAAAGGGGCTTACAAAATTAAACCAAATCGTCCTAAATATACTTCTACTTGGGACCCTCAAGTAGTACTCAATTATATATCTAATTGGCAACCAAATTTAGAACTTAGTATCGAAAGAATTACAAAGAAATTAGTAATCCTTTTAGCACTATGCACAGCGCATAGGGTTCAAACACTTTCGCTTATAAAACTAGAGAACATCTCAGTAGTACAAGAGGGTATTAGGATAGCCATAACGGACACAATTAAAACCTCCGGTCCCGACCGCGAACAGCCGATACTGTTCTTGCCGTATTTTCGGGATAATTTAAATATATGTCCCGCTTCAGTCCTCAATGATTATATTTTTGTAACAAAAAATTTGAGAACCACGAACGTGGGTAGACTATTATTGACATCAAAACGACCACACAGAGCCGCCACGGCTCAGTCCATCAGCCGCTGGATTAAGCAGGTGTTGTCTGAGAGCGGCGTGGACACGCGCACTTTCAGCGCTCACAGCACGCGCCACGCGGCCACGTCTGCCGCGAGCTCCGCAGGACTCAGCGTAGACACGATTAGGAAGACGGCTGGTTGGTCCGGTACGTCCACGGCTTTTGCCCGTTTTTACAACAGGCCTATTTTGAACTCTTGTGAAAGCGATTTTGCCAGAGCGGTCGCTTTTTCATCCAATTGATTACACCTTATGTATAAGATTAAATGATAACAAGGGAAAAACCTATTTAGTTTTGGTAGGTATCCTACCTCTTATTGGAGTATGTATAAAGTACACATTAAGTTTTCTTTTTTCTTTTATATAATTCCGTTGATTACTTCTCGAAAATATATACATTTTCTTATATGAAAATAATTTTGTTATTATTTCAAAACATAGTGATTATAGAGATGTTAAACAAACCTTCTTCTCTAAATATCTACACTGTTATTATACTATTATCTGAAATATTAAGTGACGAATATATAATAGATGATCAAATGATCTTCTGTGAAGTTCGATCATTATTATATGAGTCACTTAATATGAAGATAATAGTTAGGTACCCTAAACCCACCCGGAGTAACACAGTTATATTGTGTTTTAGACCCATAATAGGAAGCTTTGTTTATAAAAACTCTAAAGGAATGAGGTAAAGTCGATACGCCCGGGCTAGAGGTGGGTATATCGATAACGATTTGACGTTATAATCGAATGAATTCTCTCTGAAAATTTGTGCAATGTTGCCTGTAAACTAAAGGTTACTACACTGTTATTATACTATTATCTTCATATTAAGTGACTCATATAATAATGATCGAACTTCACAGAAGATCATTTGATCATCTATTATTTTGTAGAGAAAAGCCTAGGAAGATGGACTAAAGGCATGGAACTAAGGCTAAAAACGAAACGTTAGCGATTATACCAGTCTCATTCTTTTATATGAATGTATTCATGTGTTGGAATGAGACAAGCATAAATCTATCTGTTCTTATTTGTGTTAGTCGTACCAGGCCAAATGTCAAATTACTAGTACATTCATGGTAACAATCTAGGGAGATGTATATGCATGATACCAAAATTCAGGGTACGGAACGGAAAGAAGACTGTCGTGTGACAATATATTTGTTTCTCTCTAACATAGGATAGCAAGCTATCTTCTAGGATAGGAGTAGAAGGACACTCTATGCTATTTTTAGCACTCACTCCATTACTATTATACCTCCATGAGAAAAGCACATCTCCACTCCATGTGGGTAACTATACCTAGAAATAAAAATAGTTAAGCCATTTTTCCAAATGGATTATATAATTATAATTTGGACGACCTCTGTGGCGCGGCAGGCGAAGGTTCGCCTGCGACGCAGGAGGTTGCAGGTTCGATTCCCGTCTCGGAACAAATATTTGTGCAATCTGCAGATATTTTTTCAGGGTTTTCTGAGTGTTTTCTATGTATAATAAAAAATATCTATCTATATAATGTATTGTATTAAGTATATCAGTTATCTAGTACCCATAACACAAGCTCTGCTTAGCTTGGGGCTAGATAATGTTGTGTGAACTGTCCAGCATTATTTATTTATTTATTCTAATTTATAAATAAAATTAAAATTATCAATAATCAATACAAATAATAATCGTTTTTAAATTGAAATTAAGTAGATTTTAAATTATTCATCATCAGCCTACAGAAATGCACTGTTGGGTATAGGCCTTCCCATAGAATGCCACGACGGTTTTGAGCCGCCTCCATCCACCGATTTCCTGCGACCTTTAGAATGTTTTTCATCCATCTGTAGGGCTCTCTTTTAACAACTTATGCTATTTGTTTCTTTTTTATATGCCTTTGCAGTTTTAAGAAATAGTTAACCTACTTGTAGAAAATTTTGTATTGAAATATCGTAGGGTTCCTGAGTTTCTTATTCAAAACGAGTGCGAAACAAGGATTTTTCATATTTGTTTTGTTATCGAGGTTTTATTTCTTACAGAATCAATGGTAAATAGAAAATTTCATATTCCAAAATATTTGACGCGTAGAACCCGTATCTAGAACCCTGAGTTCTAGATTTTGGTGCGCAAAGTTACATATTACGGCCTCTTAATAGCTTAGTCACTACTGTTTAAAATGGCTTAATTAAGCTTATGTCACTGTAGAATTTGGAAAACATTTCATTTGATTAATAAGGACAAATGTGAATTGATTAGCAAAAGATAGCTAAAATGACTAAAAGCCTCTGTACTTTCGTGCTTAAAAATGTGATAAGAACTAGGCACTTTAGTTACTCATACCTTTTTCGCATAGTATTATAATTTCAGGAGTAATTTTGAAAACTGATAATCAATTATTAACCCCGACGCAAAAACGACGGGGTGTTAAAAGTTTGACGTGTCTGTGTGTGTGTGTGCGCGTGTGTGTGTTTGTCTGTCTGTCGCATCGTAGTTCCCGAACGGATGAACCAATTTATTTATTTTTTGTTTGAATGGTGAATTTGTCGTGATTGTTCTAAGCCATGTTTGATCAAAATCGGTTCAGCCGTTTCATTGCGCTGAGGGTTTTTTAATTTTTACAAAATTAATTACTTGTTATTAATGTTATTGTTATCACAAAAACAGACCTATAATAACACTAGACAACGCAACCTACTTTATGTGTCACTTTGCCTCTCCGAAGTAGGTGCAATGCACCTATTAGCAGACCTCAAAACAGTTCGTTCTCGGCTGTCTTCGCGATAGCACGGCGGATGTTAATAGAAAAATGCCTAATTTCTCCATATTAAATGTACAAGTTATTCGAAATCAGCTAGCCGTGCGAATGGAGTAATTTCGTAGCATAGTAGGTACAAAATAAAATGGCACGCTTGGGTTCATACAAATTTACGTGTTTGCGATGTTTATCTGGATATAATATGATCCGTGAACACAAATAATTAATTTCTTAAAAAACATGCATTCAAGGAAAATATCTACTGAGATATACCTACTAGTGGACTTCTGCAGGCAGATGATGATAGTGTTTTGATATTGACATAAACAATAATTACTTACCTACATTTACGGCGTCCATTGTTGGACAGGCCTCCGCCATAGAATTCAATGCCATAATCACCAAACGGTATTGAGTACTCATGTGGATGCTGCTGCCCATCTCCTGGTGTAATCCCTTAGTCGGCTTTTACAACATCCATAGAAGGAGACGGAGGGGTCTATTCTTAGGCTGGATATGCTACGGCACCCAGATACACCACGGCCCAATTTACCCTATTAAGTCCGTGGTGTGTCCGGCCTATGAATATACCCCTCCGTCTCCTTCCGTGGATGTCCTAAAAGCCGACTAAGGGATTAACCGGACTTGTTGATAAGATTCGTTGGTAAAAGATTTGTACTGGCTGCTAGCTTATTAAAGGAATGTATTATTACTGGAAGAAAGCGTTAAAATCAGTCGTGCGAAGCAATGGCGGCGATGAGCTCACCACTTGTCACGTCTATATTCCACGATGGTTCAACCCCCTATGCAAAGAGGCCCATTGAGGCTCTGCCTACACCCCTTCGGGGAAAGAGCCGTGTGCCTATGTATGTATGTATATATGTCCTCGCATAATTTTATCAATAAAACACTAAGCACTGTGTCTTTGACTGTATTTATACCGTGGCGCCATGTATCAATGAGGTTGATAAAAATAAAACTGATAAGACATCATATCATGTGTTTGAGTGAAAACCGATAAAAGACGATTAATCGGTTATTCATTTTACAGGCGTCTGAAACTTATAGAAAGGTCACACTAAAGTAACATTAGAGCGACATAGCGGAACACTGGAGTCACTAGACCCACTAGGTCAGGTTCAGAAGGCGGTACTCCTGGACTCGGCACGTATAGTCAGGAGGTTCCTCTCTCTGCAGCCCTAGCCCCCGACCGTTTGGGTCTCGCTCCGCGGTCGGTGGTTCCCCGTTTTGATTTATATTTTTTACTATAATGTTTTTTAATATTTATTTTTTGTAGATAGTATTCCTTTATAGTGAAAAATATATTTTTTTACGAGATTTTTAATAAATGAGTGGAATAATAATAAAATAAATAATGCTGGATAAATTCACACAACATTATCTAGCCCCAAGCTAAGCCAGAGCTTGTGTTATGGGTACTAGATTAACTGATATACTTAATAAAATACATTACATAGATAGATATTTTTTATTATGCATAGAAAACACCCAGAACAAATATCTACAGAACGCACAAATATTCGTTCCAAAGCGGGAATCGAACCCGCAACCTCCTGCGTCGAAGGCGAACCATCGCCAGCCGCGCCACAGAGGTCGTCAATGACTAAGTTTCGCAGACGGTCCAAAGTCACGGACATTGGGAAACACATCTCACAATTGAAGTAGCAATGGGCAGGGCCCCTCATGCGCTGCACGGATAACAGATGGAGCTGCAGGGTAACCGAGTGGAGACCTTGGGTACGAGGCCGATGACCAGGCAGGCACGATGGACCGATGACATTAAAAACGAAGCTGGCCGCCAGTGGAGTCGTGATACTGGGAACAGAGCCGACTCGAAGAAATTAGGGGAGGCATATATCCATTATTGGATGGAAAGATTCTGATTAATGATGATGATGATGATGATGATGATGATGATGATTCAGTTTTAGATTATATTGATTGGCCACTAGACTAAAGCGACGCTATAGTGTGGCTATAGATATAGCTATACGGGACCGACGAAATACAACTAGAACGACCTAACAATTATAAATATAACGAAATAAGCAACACTAGAGCGAAACACTAGACTCAATAGAGCCAGATACTAGATTCAGTAAAGCCTAGCAACTAGCTAGTGCAACATAAGAGCTTTACTGGAGCCAAGGACTGGAATGTTTCACCTTAGTGAAACAAAAATGAACTGAAAAGATAGACTATAGCGACACTAAGTAGTTACTCGCAAGTTATAGACTATAGCGACACTAAGTAGTTACTCGCAAGTTATAGACTATAGCGACACTAAGTAGTTACTCGCAAGTTATAGACTATAGCGACACTAAGTAGTTACTCGCAAGTTATAGACTATAGCGACACTAAGTAGTTACTCGCAAGTTATAGACTATAGCGACACTAAGTAGTTACTCGCAAGTTATAGACTATAGCGACACTAAGTAGTTACTCGCAAGTTATAGACTATAGCGACACTAAGTAGTTACTCGCAAGTTATAGACTATAGCGACACTAAGTAGTTACTCGCAAGTTATAGACTATAGCGACACTAAGTAGTTACTCGCAAGTTATAGACTATAGCGACACTAAGTAGTTACTCGCAAGTTATAGACTATAGCGACACTAAGTAGTTACTCGCAAGTTATAGACTATAGCGACACTAAGTAGTTACTCGCAAGTTATAGACTATAGCGACACTAAGTAGTTACTCGCAAGTTATAGACTATAGCGACACTAAGTAGTTACTCGCAAGTTATAGACTATAGCGACACTAAGTAGTTACTCGCAAGTTATAGACTATAGCGACACTAAGTAGTTACTCGCAAGTTATAGACTATAGCGACACTAAGTAGTTACTCGCAAGTTATAGACTATAGCGACACTAAGTAGTTACTCGCAAGTTATAGACTATAGCGACACTAAGTAGTTACTCGCAAGTTATAGACTATAGCGACACTAAGTAGTTACTCGCAAGTTATAGACTATAGCGACACTAAGTAGTTACTCGCAAGTTATAGACTATAGCGACACTAAGTAGTTACTCGCAAGTTATAGACTATAGCGACACTAAGTAGTTACTCGCAAGTTATAGACTATAGCGACACTAAGTAGTTACTCGCAAGTTATAGACTATAGCGACACTAAGTAGTTACTCGCAAGTTATAGACTATAGCGACACTAAGTAGTTACTCGCAAGTTATAGACTATAGCGACACTAAGTAGTTACTCGCAAGTTATAGACTATAGCGACACTAAGTAGTTACTCGCAAGTTATAGACTATAGCGACACTAAGTAGTTACTCGCAAGTTATAGACTATAGCGACACTAAGTAGTTACTCGCAAGTTATAGACTATAGCGACACTAAGTAGTTACTCGCAAGTTATAGACTATAGCGACACTAAGTAGTTACTCGCAAGTTATAGACTATAGCGACACTAAGTAGTTACTCGCAAGTTATAGACTATAGCGACACTAAGTAGTTACTCGCAAGTTATAGACTATAGCGACACTAAGTAGTTACTCGCAAGTTATAGACTATAGCGACACTAAGTAGTTACTCGCAAGTTATAGACTATAGCGACACTAAGTAGTTACTCGCAAGTTATAGACTATAGCGACACTAAGTAGTTACTCGCAAGTTATAGACTATAGCGACACTAAGTAGTTACTCGCAAGTTATAGACTATAGCGACACTAAGTAGTTACTCGCAAGTTATAGACTATAGCGACACTAAGTAGTTACTCGCAAGTTATAGACTATAGCGACACTAAGTAGTTACTCGCAAGTTATAGACTATAGCGACACTAAGTAGTTACTCGCAAGTTATAGACTATAGCGACACTAAGTAGTTACTCGCAAGTCACGACTAGCGTTGGTCTTGACGGTGTTTATCGATTTTATATCATCTCCATACATTTTATTAGTGCTTTCGTGTATCGCGACACTATAGTGACAAATCAACCCTAATATACAAGGGTGGGTAAGATAACACCTCGTTAAAGTCCCGTAGGGTTTCTCTATAAAATGACTCATTTATTACAAAGTAGGTATTTGTTACCAATACCAGAAGCCCAATTCTCGTAATAAAAAATAGTCAAATTAAAGTTCGGATCATGGTACGATCTAGTGTCGATGTCACAAACGTCAAAAATGGTATTCTGCTCACCTGGCAATACAACGCGGAATGTGATTATATCGAAATGTGACTGTAACTTGAATGTTTCAAAGTTCTCAGAGTTCTCTCTTTCACTCTTTACAATTATTATATAGCACTATCCTACTCTAATATATGGTCGCAAGATCGAAAGTTGATAATACTGTTATTATGAGAGAGCAGAATACCAATATTTCAGTCAATTCTCAATACAATCTCGATTCGGTCAACTTGCAGTGTGCCTTTAAAATAAATAAGAGAATTGGGCTTCTGAACTTTACGAAAGTAGGTACTTCTAAGATAGATGTATTATCATCGACATTACCAGTTGGTATTAGACGTATACGTCTAATGCTGGACACAAACCCTGCCCACAGAATGATTTGACGTACGGTCCCAAGCCGCCTCCATCCACCGACTCATCGATCGAAAGCCATCATATACTCCACGACTCCATAACTCAGAATAATGCAGTTAAATGGAGAAGACTAAAATATCTTCTTATTTTTAACTTCTTTAATGTCAAGCTGATAGCCCACGTGATGTTAAGCGGTAACCTCTGCCTTTAACAATTTATTACCACATAGGTCACCATCTAGGCAATACAGCAATGCCAATACTACTGCTTTGTGGTAGACAAAGCAATAATGTCATATCAGAAGTACCTGTACTTGTATTATAACCGCACTAATATTTTATTTACTTTATTTTATTTTTTTATATAATCTTAGGAAAACTTACAGCTAGGTACACGTATATATATAAAAGAAAAGAATACTTGTAAAAGTACAAATATTCTGCCGGCGGCCAGTTAAAAGTTTCCACAATTATACAAAATGATTAGTTATAAAAACAAAACAGTTACACGACGTAAAAAAGAAAAGAATATATATAAAACAAAATAAACAAGTCATTAAAGAATATTTAAGCTACAAAAGTTACTCTAGAAAAAAAAGGTCACTAAGTAAGCGTTTAAGCCTACTGGTTGAAAAGTTAAATAGATCTATATCAACATCTGCTTTGGCCAAAGTATTGAACGAGCCACATGCTCTAATCATGAACGCGTTTTGCCTGTAGTTAGTTCTTGCTACTGGAACACTAAGGACATTAGGTTCAATCCAATCCTAGATTTAAGATATAACGTAGCATTTTCTCGGTAACTCTTAACATAAACTAAAACGTTTATGTATGACAGAATGTGAGCAAACACAAGTTCTGAAAACAAAAACATTGTCTGGGCTCCAAACAATCCAATCTGTCTTTATTCTTGAGTATAAAAGAAGATTTCAGTCTAGAAAATATTAGGAACAGAGTAGAAGTAAGCTAGGTAAGTACCCCGTTATTTATACGTGATTTAGCTACGGTGTGGTTTAGATTGAGTTTAGCGTTCTTTCACCCTGAAAATTAACGGCATTTTTTACAAGTTTTTATTTAACATGCAAATCATGCAAGCTGAATTAGAACCACTCCTTGAATTACGACTGAGCTGAAATTTTGCATACCTGTCAAGATCCGAAGACAATACAATATTGTGATAACAGCAGGTGATCTGATGTTGTATTTTTGGCAACAAGTCAAGCATGTGCATTCCTATAGTATCATTTGGAGAAGTGGGACTTATAAAGAAGACTAGGGATGACCATTGGAACTTCTCAATGATAAGTATTTCATGGATGGCGATAAGATTGACTTTCCCATATCCGATTGAGATGAAATTTGGCAAACCTGTCAAGTTCCCATGACAATACAATATTGTGGTGATAGCGAGCTGATCTGATGATGAAGGTGGACAACGGAACTCCTCGATGGTTAGTAGACTGGCCGTGTTTAGGATCATTTTGATCAGCTCACGGTTCTGCTTAATAATTCCATCATCATCATCATCAGTCGGCTGAAGACTTCAAAGCTTGTTTTGATGAATATTTTTTTTAACAAGAACTTGTATATGAAAAACCCGAATACCGTACACTAATTTTAAATCCTTGTTTTGTCTCTCTGGTGTTCATACCCAAGTTCATAGTAGAAAGTTCTATGTAGGTATAGTTGAATCTTATTATTCTAGGGATGGAAGATGATGGATTTTTCATGTTATCAGAGTTGAGGGATGGTTTTATGACATGTCTGCCTGAAAATAATAAAATTCTTAGAAATAAAACTTACTCTAATATTGCAGCAGAAGTATTTCCTATTTTTGTTTAAAAACGCGATTTTCAACCTGAAAAGTGTCATTAAAAAAACCAAGATGGACTCATTTTCTTATCAGCAACACTTTACCCAAAGTAACCTAACAAATCATATCTTAAGATTTAAACTTAAGACAAAAAAAAACTGTTTCCATAAATTTTCTATATTTGAACACCAGAAAATATAGTTGCCCTGAGAGTTCCATTATCTTGTCACAATAAGTAGGTGTATAGAGTATTTAAATGTTCAATAAGTATAATGTATGTAAAAATTGCAGCAACCTCTATTCTTACGGCAAACTCTTCTAATCCACATGTACTAAAACTAGATACATTAGTAAATCAGGATCCGTATGTTTGTTCGAACAATTACACAGCCAGGCGCCAGTGGGTAAACATACCAGCGTTCGTAGCAAAGTACTGTTTCTACCTACTTACTTTATTCCGTGCCTTAGTTGTAGATGTAACATTTGAACCATCTAAAGTTGGAACGTTTTGATCTTCCGAACTCAAACTCAAATTCAAATGTAAGTATTTTAAAAGGCATTTATTTACGGAAATAATAATACAAGGTATATACAAAATACATATGAAACAGTTGTACTACCAGGGGCCTATTATGAACTCTTATTCCCAGACAGTTTACGGCGTAAATTGAACTGCCATGTAATTTCGTATTATGAACGCACAATACCAGCCAGTCAGCGGTCACGTGACACTTGAACCGTTTTCTGGATGGATCTTGGCTGGCTATTCCGTATTACGAGCTTACATTTGACATAAGTTATCTTGTTTTAACTGTCAAAAAGTGACAACGAAAACCATCGATATAATATACTACTACACGAAAATCATTCAAGTGCCGGTGCAGCGGAGTAGCTTTTATTGAATTGTTTTCCAAAAAACTTGCAAAATATTACGATGTGTGATGAATATGAAGTGTTTGAGTTCCTAGAAAGTGAAGCTTCGCATGAAAATAAAAAAAGAGTTCAAAGAAGGCGACTTAAAGTCGCCTTCTTTGAACTCTTTTTTTATTTCATAATGATCAAGCTGCATCATGTTCGATATGGATGATGCTTGGATGATGACCAATTCATCAAACAGTCATCGATTATCGTCTCACTATGGAGTTGGTGCATAACCTATGAGATGAATTTAGGCCTCATATGGCGGGGCCTACAGAATCCACAGATTTGTCAGTCGAAACTTAGATTATCTATTATTTTACTAATATATTTTCATCATAATAATGTGTTTGAATTAGCGATTTGTCATGATGTGGATAATAATATGCGCAATTTTATTTTTAGGTTTTGGTTGCATTACCATTACTTATCTAAATAATAGGTATGGTTTAATATATATTAATTCCAATTCGTAAACACATCGTCATGATAAATGTAGTATGCACAAACACTAACGAAACTAAAGAAAAAGTTTAGGTTTGTTATTATTATTCCCTCAACAAAACAATCAAATGTACCGCGGAATTATTAGACAGAATTTCGTTCGGAAACATGAATTCGCGCTACATTTGTGACCTTTTGTAACGCTAAATATCAACGAAAAATAGAATATAAATTAGAAATATATTAAAATACGTTTTACATGATACTAAAATAATTTATAATAATAATTGTATCGTTATTTTGTCAAAAACATGTAACAAAAAGAACCGGTCACTTTCCGGAAACAAACCAATAACATTTCCGAACGATCGTCAGGGAAACTGCACACCAGTCATAGACAATTTATCCAGCCAGAAGTTGGTTAGATTATTCTATGTCATAATACGAAACAGAACAAGCCAGTTTAAGGCCGTAAAATGAATTGCCTAGAACTTGCCTGGTTTTAGATAAGTTCATAATACGACCGCTGCTAGCGATCTAAAGGTAGCTCAACTGGTACAAATCACTACTAGACGGAAGCGTCCCTAAGATGCTGGCTGCATTGCCACGCTGAATGGCAATACTAATGCGATGATACACGTCGTCACTTACCAACAGGTGATATCGTGGTCAAACAAAGGTTTATCAAAGTTAAAAAAAAGTACCAACTTCCAAACACTTTGATATTTATGATATTAGTGGGATTCTAAAAAACCATTATGGAAATTAGTTGTTGTCTGCATCAGTACGAAGAATCAGAATAAGCATGTTGATTTAAATTAATTTTATCTGTTGATATGACACAATGATTTTCCTTTGAATTTCTGACATCACAAATTGATGTCACCAATTTTAAAATGACGTGTTTTTAATCCTTTGTTTTAATCAATTTCGAAGAATGGTTTGAAGGAAACGCGTCGTTTTCATTTTAACAGAAAAAAGTGTCAAGAAATCCTTCCACGAGTTGCACAAATCTTGCGAGTTATCATCATTAAGGAGGGGTATGCATGCCGCAAAATTCCTAATCTTAGATTTTATTGTTAACTGATTAAATCAAGTAAAATATTCAAATTAAAAATACGCATGGATACTACATTACAATTCCATGGGATCACTGTACAAGAAACTATAAAGGACAATATTCTCTCTATAGAAAAATAAAAAGCGGCCAAGTGCGAGTCGGACTCGCGCATGAAGGGTTCCGTAGCAGCAAGTAACATAATATAAAAGTTCTTGGATGGATTACGATTAATGACGTATTAAAAAAAAACTACTTACTAGATCTCGTTCAAACCAATTTTGAGTGATTTGGTAATGTACATCATATATTTTTTTTAGTTTATCATTCTCTTATTTTAGAAGTTACGGGGGGGGGGGGGGGGGGAGACACACTTTTTACCACTTTGGAAGTGTCTCTCGCGCAAACTATTAAGTTTAGAAAAAAAAAAAATTAGAAACCTCAACATCATTTTTGAAGACCTATCCATAGATACCCCACACTTTAAGGTTAATTTTAAGTTTAGAAATGAAAAAAAAATTGAGTTTCAGTTCTAAGTATGGGGAACCCCAAAAAAAATTGTTTTTTTAAAAAAAAATTGTTAAAATCTTAATGCGGTTCACAGAATACATCTACCTACCAAGTTTCAACAGTATAGCTCTTATAGTTTCGGAAAAAAAAGGCTGTGACATACACGGACAGACAGACAGACAGACAGACAGACAGACAGACAGACAGACAGACAGACAGACAGACAGACAGACAGACAGACAGACAGACAGACAGACAGACAGACAGACAGACATGACGAATCTATAAGGGTTCCTTGTCTTTGACTACGGAACCCTAAAAACCCAAAGCTACCTCTAACTTTCATCATAGGACGAGCAGGCGTACGGCTCAGTACCATCCTTACCTCATTAGTATAACTTCTATTCGCACAAAACGTTTCAGTTCTACCTTTATAATGCGAACTGCTAAGGAGTGGAATACACTACCGTTGTCTGTCTTTCCTGAAAACTATAATCTGGGTCTCTTCAATGCTAGAGTGAATAGGTGCCTTCTAGACCTTTGTGCTCCATCTTCGGCCACATCGTCACTTACCAACAGGTGAGATCGTAGTCAAAAAAGGCCAATCGACATAAAAAAAAAACTCTTGGCTAGAATAGATTGTTTAATAAAATGTTTTATTACAGGGTAAAAAATTAAATAAAAAAAATCAAAACAACAAAGCCGAGGGTTAACGGTAGGGGTTTTGTAAAATCTACACTAGTATTATAAACAGGAAAGATTTGTATTTTTGTGTATGTGTATGTTTGTAACGAATAAACTAAAAACTACTGTGCCGATTTCAAAAATTCTTTCACCATTGGAAAGCTACATTCACCCTGAGTGACATAGGCTACCGGGGGATAGCAGGGGGGGGGGGCTGTTTATAATCCTGAAACTACCCGTGCGCAGCCGGGACGAGTCGCTAGTTATCTTTATTTTTAGAGATATTCAATAAAAATTGGTTTTTCGAGCGGCGCGTTAAGTTTTTTTTTATGAAGATTTCTGCCTGGTGTAGGCGCAGGCTATTATTTAATCTGTGGCACAGGCTTGATTACCCTATAACACGCAATACGGAACATTTCTTGAAACATTTTTCGATCAGGTACCTATATATTTACAAAAAAAAATGGGTATTGATAATCTATTAAACTATGCTGTAAATAAAGTAACATTATATTATTTACCAACGCGTATTTGTAAGAAATATAATATTCCATTTATCACATTAGTTTAAATATGTTATGTAAATAGGTAGTTATAAAAAATAGTAAGTTTAATAATTGAGGGCGATTTTACTGTTTACTTGCTTTACAGACAGTTAAATCATTGACAAATGTTTTACTTACATAATAAGCGTTTCTTTAAATTATGTCTTATTTATATTGCTATAAAATGTAATGTTGCGTGAAGTTATGTATGGTAGGGTAAAATTTTCCAGTGCCCGTAGCGTTATTGGCCCTAGAGCTAAGAAATATGTAGGTAATTGAATGTGGCATTTGACGTTGCATAATTTTAGTTGCAAATAAGTACACAAACCAAGTTTTAACTTCATATCAATTATTAAAAGTATTATATTGTGTTTACTCTTTAAAAAAATGCAAATTAAAAATTATTAAAAAATTGAATTCTTAATTTTTGCTCTTTAAAATATTACTATTATTATTATGCTGCGGTGTGTCCGGCCTAAGTATATACCCCTCCGTCTCCTCCCGTGGATGTCATCAAAGCTAACTAAGGTATAACCCGGACTTGTTAATAAGTTTCGTTGGTATAAGATTTGTCCTGGCTGCTAGCTTATTATGGAATGTGTTATTACTGGAAGAAAGCGTAAGCAGAATCAGTCGTAGGAATCAATGGCGGCGATAAGCTCAGCACTTGTCACGTCAAGCTATATTCCACGGTGGTGCAAACCACTGTGAAAATAGACCCATTGAGGCTCTGCCTCTGCCTACCACCCTTCGGGGAACTTGTGTGTCTTGTATGTATGTAAAAAACTACAAATCACACATCCACGAAGATAAAGAGGAAGATGTTATTTTTAAAGGTAATGCACGCTTTTCCTACATTCGTTGTTATAACTTAATTTTTATACGTTATTTATACATTACCTACCAAAATATCCAATAATCATTAAACATTAAACCCATAAAGATAAAGAATTGGTTAGCACAAAATCCAGGAATAACATTATTTCATTCTGAGTAATGCACACATCATTAAATGATGAACGGGACCCAACAATAGCTATTGTATTTCACTTCAAGTATAAAAGAAAGCTCCCAAAAACTTCTGTGACCGTTGGTCAAAGTTACCAGAAGGCCTCTAAAGACGGCAAATAATAGAGTACCTAGTTCCTGTTTGATCCATCGAGAATGATCCATTGGACTTTGATCGTCCTGTTCGATCCATCAACATTTTTAGGCAACTTTAAAATTCCTGTTGGATCCCATGTCGATTTTGTTAACGAAGTACCAGTCGGTGTAAAAATAATGAATATCTATAGGTATTTGCCAATAAAAACTGATGAAATTATTTTGATGAAAAATCGCGAGCAAAAATTCAAGAAAGAAAACTCTCGATTGAAAAATCTTAATGGTTCCGGTGACAGCAATACAAAGTTAAATAGCTTTATCCTAATCCTAATTTTAAAAATGCGAAAGTGAGTTTGTTTATTTTGTTACGCTTTCACGCCTTAACTATTCAGCCGATCATTTGGAATTTTGTACACATATTTTTAAGACTCATGAACAAAAAATTAATTTTTTTTCTAAGGAAATCAACGCGATCGTAGTCACGGGTATAACCTAATCTATATATTTTTTAATAATTAAAAGAAGATTTTCAGTTATTTGGGACTCCACTAAAATCGTGTTTTGTTATAAATTTGACTTGTGTATGTCTCTGGCATCGTATAGCTCCCAAACTGATGAAATAATTTTGATTTAGTTGTATTGGTTGAAAAGTGATTTGATCGAGTGTATTGGTGTGTTTTGTGTATTGAGTGTAAGCTGTGTTTGCTGGAAATTTGTGCAGCCGTGACCAGGATAATCAGCTTGTAACAAGTTTTTGAAGAGAACTCAGGCTTTTTCCTTTAGCTTCAAATTCAAATTGTTAATTTTCGATGGCATCAGGCTCCAGGGTATGATGATGACCAGCGCACGATGGATGGTGAAGAGTGCTACGGGTGATTTCAATGCAGTTTTATTTGTGGTGTAGGAATACTAAAAATAGTAGGGGTTTATGAACTTGTATAAAATTAACAAGTGTATGGATAATTTTCACTAGAAACGGGATATTTACCATGATTTTTGAGTTTGACATTTTCCCGATATTTCGGCACAGATGCAACTGTGCCATGATCACGGGAGAACTAACTAAAGTCTTTGCGAGTAGTGGTATTGGCAGATATATCGATCTACCCTCTTTCTCACTTGTTTATTACGAACGGTACCACTACCATATTATGTACATACCCATGATAGTTTCAAAAGTTAGTGTATGGATGTTATCGACAATGCGTCTGTGTTCAGATCCAGAAGTCATTATTTACAAAATACGCTCCTTATAATAAGATTATTATGGGAACCATTCCAAATTGGTTGACACATGCTATGCCGTGGTGTGTCCAGCCTAAGAATATACCCCTCCTTCTCCTTCCGTAGGTGTCGTAAAAGCTGCTAAGGGATTACCCGGAATCGTTAGTAAGATTCGTTGGTATACGATTTGTCCTGGCTGCTAGCTTGCTAGGGAATGTGTTATTACTGGAGGAAAGCATTTGCTGGGTCAGTTGTGGCTTTTTTCACGTCTATATTTCCACGATGGTGCAACCCACGGGAAAGGAGGCCTATATTGAGGCTCTGCCGACCCTTTCGGGGAAAAGGGTGTGTCTACGTATGTAAGTATGTATTCCATAAATTATAGGTTTTTTTTGTTTTACACACGTTATAGTTATCTCGTAAAAAAAGGTAGTTAAAGTTGAAAAAGGATCGTTTAGCTCTTAGTATGAGCAATGGGCATGTTATAAGGAGGGATGAAATGCATGTAACTAAGAGAGTGATGAATATTAAGGTTAGTGGATGGAAGGAAAGAGGAAGACCTAAGAAAAGGTGCAGGTATTGAGTGATAGATGATATTAATGATAAGGGAGTGAATGATGAGGTGACGGCTGACGGGGAGAGTGGAAGAAGCAGACGTACTGCGCCGACCCCAAATAAATTGGGATAAGGGAAAGACATTGATGATAGTTACCTCGTAAGTTTCAAGAAGCCACCTCCTCACTTTCTAACTTCGCGTAATTTACTTGGCAAGGTCAGACTTTTCGCGTGTACCTGAAGCATAAATTTTGAGAATAGTCTGTTGTCACCCGCAGTACAATGTTGCAGGTTGTAAAACTAGAATTAGACGTCAAGTTGGGGGCTGTTCTTACGACATTTTATCGATGTGAAACAGACGGTGAGTGAAGGCTCATTTAAGTACATTACAGGGCTGGATTTAAGATAAGGGCTCTGGGGCAACTATTATTTTGCTAATATCTCAGAAGCTGAAAACAAAACTGTAATGTATGCTCAACTCCGATTGCAATAAAAAAATCTTGTCTCAAGTCACTATTTTGGTTACCGCCCATTAATCACTGTTCAAAACTAGGGGATTATTTGTTAATAGCTTGGGTAGGCCATTAGAAGCTTTTAGTTAACTTCAAATGTGACAGTCAAATTTTAGAACTGAATTTTAAAGCAATTCCACTCGACCGATTTAGCTAAAATTTTGCATAGGAGTATCTATCATATTCAATACAATATTATGGTGGCAGTGAGTTGATTTTATGATAGGAATTTAAGCTGGACTCCTTGATGGAAAATAGTAGACTTATCGTGTTTATGATCGTTTTGATCAGCACACAGTTCTGATTATTCGTATCATATCATCATCATGAAATTACAGGCACATGAGACTTTTCACCTTTATGTCACAGGGTGGCGGGCGCAGTGCAATGCCACATAGGGCGCGTCCTTGGTGGACGTGACCTATGAGGTAATTCACTGTTCATAGGCAGAGGTTACCGCTTAACATCAGCTGGGCCATCTGCTAGTTCCGTCATTATAGTAGTATAAAAAAAAAACCGGTATTAAATTGAATAAAAGCAAGTATTGAAAAATATTTAAAAATCTTACTCTTAAATCATCATTATGCCTAGAGTAAACTAGTTGCAGACGTGCGTAGAATCCTGCATATACATAGTACCTAGGAATTAAGGCGCTCCAATTCGCTAAAACCAAGTCAGAAACGGTCTAGAGTTGATAAAATCAAGACATAGGTGGCGTAGCATGGCGTAAATATTTGTTGTAATATGTATGCGTTATTCTGTGCCGTGCCGTCGCGCCCGTCACAGCACCTCCTTATTTATGTAGTATCTAGAATCTAACAAGCACTTGCAAAAGTAAGTCTTTGTTTTGAGATTACTGGAGAACTTGCCAGCGAGACTTAGAAATCATGCGAAAACGCCCTTGCCCCAGTGGCCTTGCCCTAAATCCCGGCCTGACTACAGTAAGTGCCAACTTGAAGGAAACCTCTGATTATGGTTACGCGTGTCTTTATAGCGTGATATAGCTATTGTGCTATTCACTAAATAAACACTCGTAAAGCGAAGCAACTGAGTTGTCTCGTTATTGTCAGCAATAAGGTGTATGTTTGTTATTACTTGACTATGTGGAGAATTGACTGTAGTTAATACGAGGTGTGAGAAGATGGTTTCGTTCTTAGAGGTTAAATTATTGTGTTGTATTGAACAGTGGGATAATTGCGCAATTCCATTGAACTCCACTGAACATCGGTAAAACTTCAAATTTGACATTAAAAGCCCAGTCTGGACACTTTTCTGTCAGTTTCGTATTGTGTAACTACTTGACAGCGGCAAATTGGTGACGTCCCACTATGAGTTTTGTACTCTGACAGTAGGTTGGAAATTATGCAATAAAGGAGCAGGTCTTCATCATTTATGATGGCTTTTTAACAGATTTCAATAAAGGAGTTTCTGAATTCAACTGTATTTTACAAGCTTTTATTGTATGGAAAATTATGTATGTTCGTGTCAAATCTTGCTACTGAATTTTAAAGCAGTTATCCTCAACCGATTGACATTAAATTTTGCAAACCTGTCAAGTTCCGATGACAATACAATATTATAGCAGCATATCAGACTAAAATAAAATAATTAATAAATTAAATTAAATCAAATAATGCTGGACATTTCACACAACATTAATTATTCCAGCCCAATTAATTATACAATATACTATTATGTACCAGCGAGCTGATATAATGACGGAGACAGAAGGTGAACAACGGAACTCCTCGATAGATAATAGTAGACTGGCCGTGTATAGACTCATTTTGATCAGCACACTGTTATCACTAATTTTATAAAAGCTTGTATTGAAAAATATTTTTTTCACAAAAACTTATTTGGAGTTTAGTTCCTGTGAATCGATTTTCATATAAACGCCACGGTATGTAAATAGATGGAGAGTCGAAAAATCAAGCGTTACCGAAAAGTGAAGTTGTTACGTTTTTTCGCGTTATCAAAAAGTGAAGCCACGAAGGGATGCTTTTCCTCTGCGCAACATATTCACGCATCTTATACTGAACTGGAGTAAACTCCAGTCGTGCTTCAGAGCAGACTCACACTTTTTTGATTGAACGGGTGGGTGGTATTAATCAAACAAGAGAATATTTCATAAAAAAACGAAAATTTTAGGTAGAGCCACGTTTGCTTTGAAAGCAGTTTTTTTTTGTATATTAACAATGTATTTTAATAAAAAAATGTGTGTAAATTATTAGTTATATTAAAGTCTAAATTCGAGGTATGCCTTCGTAATCCGTAGCGAGATGGGCGTAAAAAGTATATGAACTTATAGTGCCGTAAAAAGTATGTGAACTTATAGTGCCGTAAAAAGTATGTGAACTTATAGTGCCGTAAAAAGTATATGAACTTTAGTGCCGTAAAATGTATGTAAACTTATAGTGCCGTAAAAAGTATGTGAACTTATAGTGCCGTAAAAAGTATGTGAACTTATAGTGCCGTAAAAAGTATATGAACTTATAGTGCCGTAAAAAGTATGTGAACTTATAGTGCCGTAAAAAGTATATGAACTTATAGTGCCGTAAAAAGTATGTGAACTTATAGTGCCGTAAAAAGTATATGAACTTATAGTGCCGTAAAAAGTATGTGAACTTATAGTGCCGTAAAAAGTATGTGAACTTATAGTGCCGTAAAAAGTATATGAACTTTAGTGCCGTAAAAAAGTCAAGATTCTAAATCAATGAATTCAATAAAAAAAAAAAGAAAAAAAGTTATGCAATAACGTCTAACTTTTTTTGTAAGGTACGTAATCGCGAAAATGTAAAACCTCTGGGGAATGTAGTTCCAGTTACACCACAATTTTGAAATTTGGAACTTGGATCTTTTGTGACACAAGTTAATGGATATATCCGAAATTAAGGAAATGACTTTTTACATTAAATTCTGGTGATGTTTGTAGGAAAACCTCTTCAAAATCACTATAATTTGGCATGCTAGGACAAGTTACAAAACAACGGTAAGGAAGTCTCAAAGCGTGAGGACTACTCGCACTTGCCCGTATTTATTTAAAATTTAAATGGTGTGACGTTTTCTATGGTTTTAATTGATCACGTTTTACATACCTATTTTTTGTACAGACTAAAAAATAAATTAGTTTTCAAATGGTTTGAACTTAGTTGATCAATACCATGTCGAAATTAATTTAACTGTCGAAGATTTATTCGTATAGTAATAAGAAAAACTACTATTAAGAATAAACAAAAAAAATGCTAATGCCATATCTAATAGGTATTATAGGTTAAGTATTGATACGAGACATTGCTCTCTAAAATTTTCGAAATTTTGAAATTGCTTAATCTATCAATATCTATAAATCTATACATATATTATATAAAACAAAGTCGTATTAGTTACACCACTTATAACTCAAGATCGATGGACCGATGTTAGTTATCTCTTTTTTGGTGGATTCTTCTCCGCTCCGAATAGCAGAATAAGTAATAAAATATCGGGGGGGGGGGCTGTTTTTCACCGGGGGCTACCCGTGCGAAGCCGGGGCGAGTCGCTAGTATAAAATATAAGTGGAATTTTCCACACGTCCAGTCAAGGAAAGGCTGTGACAGTACACACCGTCAATACAAATAAAGGAAATGAAATGCGTATTCAAAGGTCAAGAATTTTTGGGCCCTATCAAGCGGTCAAACTTATTGACGTTCGGTGAAGGCGACACCGTCATAACAACGTACGATTTACCTCGTCGGTCAATGAATACAACAGATAAACCCGCACTGTGACAATGCATAGTCTTACAATACAAGGAGTAAGAGTTTTTTTCCGTTTTGTAAGAGTTTGTCCGGGGAAGTACTACCATTCCTAATTTCTGCCGCAAAGCAGTTGTGCTCGCATTGCTGTATTCTGGTTTGAAGGGTGCCGGTGAAAACAGGCACACGAGACTTTTCATCTTTATGTCTCAGGGTGGTGCATTGATTAATAGCAGTCGATAAGCCATGTCAGAGGCCCTCGGGCGACTTGACAAACTCTGACACCAGAGGCCAGCACTACCTCATACGAAACGACGACGACGACGACGACGACGAGGGTGGTGCAGTGCATAGGGCGCGTCCTTGGTAGACGTGACCTGCATTGCATTATTTTAGGCAATGGTTACCACTTACCACTAAAAAGTGGAACAACACATATTGGACCTCTGCTTGTTCCCTCATTCGAACCATATAAAAAAAGCATTTTGTTTGATTCTTCCTACAGAATACACATAAAACTATTCAATATGCGACATTCACTCTGTCATAACTTTTAAACTTGCACATTTGACTCAATTTTATTTATCGTACTTACATTTAACCATTGTCGTCACACATTTTAGTGAGTGTTGATATAGACGTTTTTTTAGGGTTGATTTTTCTTCTTTTGACCGCAATTTCACCTGCTGGTAAGTGATGATCTGGCCGACGATGGAGCACAAATGTCTATACTGAAATATAAAAATAAATAAATAATACTGGAGAGTTCACACAACATTATCTAGCCCCAAGTTAAGCAGCGTTTGTGTTATGGGTACTAGACAACTGATATACTTAATACAATATATTACATAGATAGATATTTTTATTATATATAGAAAATACCTAGAACACCCTGAACAAATATCTGCGGATCGCACAAATATTTGTTCCGAGGTGGGAATGGAAACCGCAACCTCCTGCGTCGCAGGCGAACATTCGCCCGCCGCGCCACAGAGGTCGTCAAAAGAGAATTATATGGAAGCCCAAAAATTTCCTGCTGGTACAGTTTTACGCAAAATATAAGTCGCCCCGATGTACCTGCACCCTAGACCAATTTCTATAGCGCGGGAAAACCTTCTTTCTACCAATAGCAATTGCGCGCTAAAATCTTGCGCTGTGGCAAAATCGCGGCATCTTGTTCATCCAGTTGACTCTTAGATGTGAGCGGGACAGAGCTATACTATACGTTCGGCTACTGTTGGATATCAGACTGCGCTTTTCTGCGTAAACAGTCGATTGGACTTATATTTTGGGTAAAACTGTATAGTTCGTGGGTTACTGGGTGGGTTCGTGTAGTACTGTATGGTTCGCTTCTATTGCTTATTCTTATCATTAAGTTTGATAAAGTTGAACGCTTGCTTACTTTTCATTAAGTTTGATAAAGTTGAACGCTTGCTTACTTTTCATGATCTTCGCAGTGCGAGTGTACTCTAAACAAGGAAATTTGTAGGATTAAACGAACTTACGTCTCGGAAGCGGGAAGTCAAGTGTTTTGAATGTTTCGGACTAATGTGGATACTTGTGACTGAGTGAGGTCAACGGTACACTTCTGTTAGTGGGTTATTTTACAAAGAAACGATTGGATCCAAGGTATCTACAGGTATCGGCTTTTGCAGTGGCACATCATGGTCCGAGATCTGATGGTGTAAGATTATTCGGTTTAATGACGACCTCTGTGGCGCGGCGGGCGAACGTTCGCCTGCGACGCAAGAGGTTGCGGGTTCAATTCCCGCCTCGGAACAAATATTTGTGCGATCTACAAATATATGTTCAGGGTGGTCGGGGTATTTTCTATATATAATAAAAAATGTCTATCTATGTAATATATTGAATTAACTATATCGCTTGTCTAGTACCCATAATACAAGCTCTGTTTAGCGTGGGCACAGATAAAATAATACTATACTAGTACAGATACCTCATGCCATACAACGAAACGTGACCGCCATAACTCGGGCTATTGTGCGGGCTAATTTGGTTGCCTTACCTGGACGCTAGATGCCGCTAGCAGCGCAATTGATAGCTAGAGCCACCTAGCACCTGCAACTGTAATTACCGTGTAAAACGCGCACACACACAACAGATGGCGTTTGTTAAAAAACTTAGGCCCGTCGTACATAGAGCTACTCAAAAAGAACGAGTTACAAACTCAAATACTAACGAGATCGAATGGCCCACCTGATGTTAAGCGGTAACCTCTGCCTTTAACAATGCTTTACCTCATTATGATTCTATTACCACGGTAACGCTGCATGTGGTGTAGTAAAATAGTTTGCCTAATAATCTCTGAGATTATAAGCTGAAGCTGAAGATAGTAAAGAAGTGACTGAAACCTTATATAGCTTCGTGTGCGAGGTACAGTGTCTAAGTGGTTTGTAATTGTAATTACTGATTAGTTCCGTCATTTTTGAGTAGCGCCAAGTGCGACGGGCCTTTATGACGATTATGGTTTTTTTAACTCAACATCTTTATTAAGACTGCGTCAACCCCAGGCACAAATCTTCATACACAATAAAACGCCTCTCGCCCGCCGCTCGAAAAAGCGGTTTTTATTGAATATCTCGTAAATATAAATAATTTTACAAAACTCCTTCAGTGCACCCTCGGCGTTGTTGAATTGATTTTATCTATCTAATTTTTTACCCAATAATAAGTACCGTTTTAATAAACAATCGAATCTAGGCAAAAAATAGATGTAACTTTGGATTTTTTTATATCGAGAATATATTGTCCTAGCGTGTTTCTGGTATCTACAGCGACCCCTCGGAATTATAATGTAGTATCCATGCATATTTTTTATTTGAATACTGTACTTGATTTAGCCTGTTAAAAATCAAATCTAAGATTAGGAATTTCGCGGTACCTCACATTAACCACCTAGATGACCCGCTCGCGACTTTATCCGCGCCTAGTCCGAAAACTTTCCCGACGTGCAGACAACAAATAACCACGCCGTGACACAACCTTTGAAACGAACGAACACTCAAGTTTTCCAATTTAGGAGTCCATTCCTGAAAATATTTAAATCCCAAGAACTACCTATATCGTGAAACTATATTCTACAACGTCGAAATTACGCTGAAATATAGCTAAATCGTAAAGTGTTTTTTTTATAAACACAACGTTCCCGTGCCAATTTTCATATATTGCTGTTTGTTAATTTTATTTGGGGAAACTACCTATGAACCAGTTACGAAACCCCGGTTTCCATGACGGCCGAAGCGGAAATTTGAAGTAGGTATCTACTGCCAACGCTTTCCGCAATACACAGCATTTTTGTTTTTACGTGTGAACCCCATTTTGAAACCCTTAGCATACGAATTTTTCATTTTCCTTTCTAAGTAGACCTTTACACCCTAAAAGGAATAGGTACACCCTCTAAATTTCAAGTCTCAACGACCAGCGGTTTAGGCTGTGCGTTGTCACTCGGTCATTCAGTCAGTCAGGACATTGCCTTTTATATATAACTAGTTCGTCTTTAGTTACTATGATATGTATACAGGTCTGACATTTTATTTGAATATTTTAGAATAGAACGGAAATACTAGTTTTCTCTTTCATTTCGGGCATGACGTCATAATAACGCCATCTATCAAGTTAGTACTACATGTGGTACTACAAACAAACTGTGTCAAACCTCAACCTAGTTCAAATGATTACCACCAAGAAAACGACATGGTTAGATTTTTTCTAAAAATAATTAAACTTGATTGAAGAGGCATTTATTTAATTTTGCCGTGTTATGGGTATTTTTTGATATTACAAAATATTTTTTTCAGGGCCTAATATTCATTTTTCACATACTTCAATAACAAATCTATACCTGTTACGCCATCTATTGAATTTAAATAGAACAATATATTTTTTCTTTGGGATGAGACCCCGTGGCGTGGGGCTATATAATGTTGTGTGAAGTGTCCAGCATTATTTATTTATTTATTACCCCTAACAGAAATATTCATACAAAAATAAAAGTGTCGCGTCGCGTCGTTCGAAAAAGTATTTTTTATTGAAAATTCCATAAAATATAGATAATATTACAAAACGCTCATACACTCATCTTCTGTATTATTGTAATGATTTTATTTATCGAATTTTTGATCCAATAATCTGCACCATATTGAAAAACAATCAAATCTAGCCAAAAATTAGCCTTAACTTTGTGTTTTTTTTGTGTCGAAAAAGTATTGTCCTG
The DNA here is from genome assembly GCA_932527175.1 of Operophtera brumata. Lineage (NCBI taxonomy): Eukaryota > Metazoa > Arthropoda > Insecta > Lepidoptera > Geometridae > Operophtera > Operophtera brumata. The sequence goes on from OW052225.1 coordinate 38,483,888, forward strand.
CTTTGTTTTTGGGATTTAAGAGCTTAGTTTAGTGATTCCTCGGAATTATATTGTATTATCCATGCATATTTCTAATATACTTGTGTTAAAAACACCTCGTTACATTTGGATGGCCATTCTGAGGTTTTATTTTCTTACAAGCTTTATAATATAAAGTTAATATTATTAACTTGCAATGTATGCCCGGGAGGAATGTTTGTCTGGCTGGAATCTTGAAACTGAATTTTAAAGCAGTTATCCTCAACCTATTGAGCTGAAATTTGGCATACCTGTCAAGTTCTGATGACAATACAATATGATGGTGACAGCGAGCTAATCTGATGATGGAGACGGAAGGTGGACAACGCAATGTATGTTTGTTCGGGTGAAATCTTGCAACTGAATTTTAAAGCAGTTATCTTCAACCTATTGAGCTGAAATTTGGCATACCTGTCAAGTTCCGATGACAATACAATATGATGGTGACAGCGAGCTGATCAGATGATGCAGATGGAAGGTGGACAACGGAACTTCTCGATGGATAATAGTAGACTGGCCGTGTATAGACTCATTTTGATCAGCACACTGTTATCACTAATTTTATAAAAGCTACTACTAAATACAAGCGTATTGAAAAATATATTCATCACAAAAAACTTATTAAACCTGAGAACTGTTGGTAACTTGTTACTTAGGTTGTTCCTAGTTATATAAATAAATTACAGATAAGATCCCTTGGGTACGTGGGTGCATCCAGACCACGTGTGTGCGCCTAGAAAACGAGTGAAGCGTGACACACAAAACGCTGTATGAAATCGAAGCTAATAGAGATGTGCCACAGCAACAGCCGAGAACTGTACCTGTTTTGATTTGTTTAGAATAGAAAACACGTTTTTAGGTGCGATGTGCGTTGGTTAACCGCGTGGAAAATCCATTGACCACCAAAAATACGGTTGGAAAATCGTTCACTGCTGTTAAATGCCCTAATCAATAATACTATACAAATAATGCACCCACCAATAAATTATCATCATAACCAATGTATAAGAGGGAAACGATTGCTGTTTATTTGTTTCTTATGTCGTGCTGCGACGCCAAAACGGCTAGGTCAATTCATATGAAATGTTTCACACTGATAGATAGAAAAATCTAAACTTTAACATACTTACATATATACATACAAAGACAAACGCCTTTCTCCACGAAAGGGTAGACAGATTCACGTATGGGCCTCTTTTCACTGTGGGTTGCACCATCGTGGGAAATAGACGTGACAAGTGGTGAGATCATCGCCGCCATTGCTACCGGCACTGACTCTGCTAATACTTTCTTCCAGTAATAACACATTCCTTAAATAAGCAAGCAGCCAGCACAAATCATATACCAACGAATCCCACAAACAAGTCGGACACCTTTTTAGCCCAAAATTCAGTTCTCAAGGGAGAATAACACGAGTGAATCCGCGGGCGATTGCTGGTAGCGTGTAAAGTAGGTGTATATTTTACACGTTTTTTATTTATGGATAAAAATTTTAAATGCCTGTAAATAAAGTAAGGGCCTGTAAGTATTTGCTAGGGGCTAATTTTAGGTTCCAAAACTGTTAATAATTTCGCCTTTAATTTAGAGTTGCTTTCTTAGAATTTCTTGTTCTATAAATGGAAGGAATAACGCTTAGAGAATTAAAAAAATGGGGTGAAACGACCACCACTCACTGCTTTTCGTGCGAAACTTTCTAGAATACGGTTCGAAGGCTGCTTTTATACTAAATACAGCCTCATTTGTTTCCCCAACATAGTCTAAAGATCAGTTATAAGACGAATAAAATGTTATTCACATATAGATTTGGTTTAGGTAACAACAATTAATACGCACAAATTAGATCCTGTTCTCCGTAAAACTTTACAACCGTAAAAACCACGCTATTGTTTGAATTTTTATTGTATAGTTTTTTGGCAATTTAATGCAAATAAATATGATTTTTGACAAATTAGCGCGGTTATTAACTGGCGCCACACCGATAGTTAACGTTTTTACTAGATTGGAAAACTTTGTCGTCATGATTTTTGATTATATACCGGGTGTCCAAGAAATAGATGACTTTTTAGTTTAAGGTAATCTTGGATCGATTACGATCAGCCTGCAGTGTCCCACTTCCTCCCCTTGATATCTACATATTATTATCTAGTTTTTTTGCCAATTGGACCCACGCACAGTGGTTCCAATTAAAAAATAGGTGGACATCGGAGTCGAAAGTCCGAATTTCGATCTGGCTAATTTACAGAATATTTCTTAGTAGGTATACTGAAAACTTTTTTCTCTGAAGAAAATCTGTAAGATACGTAGTTTTTGAGAAAAAACAATCAATGATATTTTGTATGGGGAAATCATACTTTATTTTATTTCTCAAATTGGATCAATTTTGTGCGTGTTTTATTGGTACTGTGAGGTAACCCTAGTAATGTTTAACTTAAAAAATAGCATGTGCATTCACTTGTAGTCTCAGAGCAAAACAGCTTGCAGCCTTCACACAGATTTTCTTCAGAGGGTACAAGTTGTTAGGGTAACCGAGAAATACTTTGTAAAAAACCCAGATCGAAATTACCATGTACACCTATTTACGAAATGCACCACGCAAAAGAATAATAAGTAGCCTGGATTTGAGTTTCGTAATCCTAGGACATTTAAAACTAAAGTTTTGGTTTATTTGTTCACGCATTCCCGTGTTATTATTTCGTTTAATACTTAGTTCCCGAGTCACAATCACTCTCAAAGCCCAAAACACTGAGTCTAACGGCCACCCAAAGATCCATGAGATCAATACGGCTGCACCCAACGAAATGGCTCTTATTGATTTGAGATACATTGAGTACCTACGTTAGATAGATAGATAGATAGATTAACTCTTTATTGTACACAAATAACACACAGAAATACAAAACATAACTCAATAACAAAAAAAATAACAGAAATACTACTAAGATACTCGTAAGTTAGGTGTAATTTATTTCTGGCGCAAAGCAGTAGTGCTTGCATTGCTGTGTACCGCTTTGAAGGGTATAGGTGCCGGTGAAATTACAGGCACATGAGACTTTTCATCTTTATGTCACAGTGTGGCGGTTGCAGTGCAATACCACATAGGGTGCGTCCTAGGTGGACGTGACCTTCATAGGTCACAGGCGATAGTTAACAATTCATTGTCTCATGACAATGAATTGTTAAAGGCAGAGGTTACCGCTTAACATTAAGTAGGCCATTTGCTTGTTCAGACATTCAAAAAGCTAAAAAAAAAAGAAAAAAACTAGGTGACCGCTAGGGAAGGAGCGTATTTACGCGACCAGGGTTTTCTACCAGGTTCATGCTTGCAAGTACGCCGACCAACTGCGGACCCTAAAGACTTGAAAGTAAAAAAATACTTTCAACTTACAAGTAAAGTCGCTAGTTTCGAACGCAGAAACTATCAAAATTCAAAATTCAAAATTTAAACTTCATTTATTCAATAGGATTTTTAAAAAAATCTCTTTGACACGTCACTTTTTATAAAATAATTATAGATTGCAATCTTATTATTAGATATACATTTGTTTTGGCTGTGTTGGAGCAAGTTCAGTCCCAAGCTTTATTATCTTCTAAATAATCTGAGATTTTATAGTACGCTTTTTTAGAAAGCCCTGTGCAATCGAATTACTTGCGAGGTTTCGTAGTAATTTTTCACAGATGCAATTAAACTCCTTATTTATTTAGGACCGTTTGGTCCAATTTCATATATAAGTATTTTTCCACTTCCAAGTATTTTTTTCCAAACGCTGTTGTGTTCCCTATTTATGCTCGTATTACAGCACGGATCATTTTCTTATTCATAAAAATACCTTGAAGGTTTTATGAACCCTGGTTTTCTGTGCTGGTATCTTAAGGTGGACGTACCTGGTTCTCGATTTCGCAAGTATGACCCATCCCTAGTGACACCCATCTAGATAATTGTATTATTTTGTACACCCGGTATTGTGTAAAATAAACAGTACTAAAGCGACAAGGTTCTAATTATGTCGAAGCACGTCGCATGTGCTCACACCTACATATTTAATAAGCTGTAAAATGCTTAGTTAAAACGCAGGGTTGGCTCGCCGGCTGAGCAAATAACGATTGTACTTTGATGTTTGGTATGAATACCTAATTGGAATTTTATAAAAGGTATTTAGTTCATTTGAATCTGTTTAATTCAAGTTATCTGTGAGTTTATCTGTTATAGTGGTAATAAAATAATTTTGGGTAAACACACAGTAATAAACGCGCTATCAGTATTTATAAACTTGAATAAGTGTTTTTACAACAAACGTAATTGATTTATTGTTTTTTTTTTTATACTTCTTGGATGACGGATCAAGCAAGAGGCCCACCTGATGTTAAGCGGTAACCTCTGCCTATGAACAGTGCATTACCTCATAGATCACGTCCACCTAGGACGCAACCTATGTGGCATTGCACTGCGCCCGCCACCCTGAGACATAAAGATGAAAAGTCTCATGTGCCTGTAATTTCACCGGCACCCTTACCCTTCAAACCGGAACACAGCAATGCGAGCACTACTGCTTTGCGGCAGAAATAGGTATGGTGGTAGTACTTCCCCGGACGAACTCTTTCACAAAAAAACCTAAAACTTCATCATCATCATCAGCCGTTTAACGTCCACTGCTAGGCGAGACCTCCCCTTACAAGACGATGGGGGATTTTTCATAATCACCACGCTTGGCAGGCGGTGATCGCAGTATTGGTGTTGAGTACTCAGGTGGATGCTGCCCAGTTCCGGGTATAACCCCTAAGTCAGCTTTTACGACGTCCATCGTAGGTGACGGAGAGGTCTATTCCTAGGCCAGGACTTGTTAGTACGATTCGTCGGTATAAGATTTATCCTGGTTTGAATGTGTTATAAGTGGATGAAAACGTTAGCTGAGTCAGCAATAGCGGCGATGAGATTACCACTTGTCACGTCTATTATATGCCCATGATGGTGCAATCCACGGTAAAAAGAGGCCCTTCCTTAATAGCAGAACCATATGTACTAAAATAATTTTAGATGTAATAAAATTATTATTTGACAATTTACCTCTAAAAATAAATTCTAAACCATTGAAACATTCAACAAACATCGCCGTAATATAATAGAACAAAACGAGCGTTTTACTCGAAACAACTAGTTTTTATCGACTGCGCCGCGCTGCACGTTGACCCATTTTGATAACTCTTGCGAAGATTACGGACGTCCATTTTGTTCAGGTGTTATTCATCAAAATTATGAGAGTCAATTATATTGATCCCTAGAAATGTTGAACAAAGGTGTCTTGTTGTAAATGAATTAACATTCATTTTATATGGGTTAAAACCATCAATAAATGGGGCTCGGACAACTGACCGTGACCAGGTGGAAGGCTATAATGGAGATGGTGGGATGAGCTGAATGTATATCTAAAGGATGGCTCTTTATAGCCAACAACAGATGAACGGAAGGAGGGGAAGCCTTTGTATATGAATATTGTTGTATAAGTATATCAAGCGTCTTATGGTTTTTATTTTTAAAACTACTTATTATGACGGATCATTCATATGGCCCACCTGATGATAAGCGGTACCCTCTGCCTATGAACAGTGCATTATCACATAGGTCACGTCCACCTAGGACGCGCCCTGTGTGGCATTGCACTGCGCCCGCCATGTGAGGCATAAAGATTAAAAGTCTCCTGTGCCTGTTATTTCACCGGCAACCATACCCTTCAAACCGATACACAGCAATGCGAGAACTACTGCTTTGCAGCAGAAATATGTATGATAGTAGTACTTCCCCGGACGAAATCTTCCACAAAAAAGCTCTACTTAGATGTTTCTCTTTACATCTTACTTTTAACTACCTATCTATGATTTCTGAGATGTTTATCTTTTTCTTTGTATCAGCTTCTCCTTGTTCTCGAGGCACCACACAGGAGCTTCCACAGTTAGTAAGAAGAGTCATCAAATAAATCCAAGCCGTGTTTGTTGCCTGATTCTTCTAGCTTTGGTCGTGTTGTAACAGTGGTAAATTTAGTATTAAAAGATGATTTAAAATGATCCTTGTTATTTCAATAAATAAAATAATTTTGTATTTGAATTTTACCCTGCAATAAAACAACATTAACTGATAAATAAATATAACATTAACATATAAATATTTAAGTCTTTAAACATTTTGTTTTAAATAATTTTTAATACTGATTTTTAACACCAATACATTTAATCGCTAACCCTAAATTCATAGCGCCATCAATTAATTTTTAAACATCCGAGAATCCCCGTTTAAGTGAAAACTTTGTAAGGTCACCAACAAAGCCTCAGTGCACACTATCTCACACGCACGCACACATGAAAAACGTAGCTTATAAGTTTATAATCAAACGAGGTTTTTATCTGGTCGTCGGCGTAGTCGCTCGCCGCACGTCGTGGAGCACACATGTTGCTTATACTCCACCCGTCATAAACACGTACGTGAAACATCCTCATCCGCATAAGAAAAATCCAAAGAATTCCATCTTTGAATTCAAAGCAGCCCCGACCGCAAACGCCTTTGATACAAGTGTTCGGCGCCTCGTCGGGCCTATTCGGAAAATTATGAAAGTGATGTGAAACGAACTTCTCTTCAGTGCGTTCAGTAACTTTTTTTTTCGTTGTGACTACAAAAGCTATTGTTCCAGTTCAGGTTGAATCGTAACAAAAACTGTTTTCAGTGTTGTACAAATGTATGAAAAGTGTGTTGAAAAATTATTACATAAACGTGGATTGTTCAGTTTTAATCAAGGAAAAGCGGTTGGGCAACTCAGTTAGATGTATGTTCAACATAATATACAACGGGTCACAACATGACGGCAAAGTTCGGCTATGTAAGTACCCATTAAATATTTAGAATTTCCTTTGCGTGTTATCTGTGGACGCGGAATGCATTTTAATTTCTTTGATGTTTGAAGTTCGATGAGTTTTAGTGCAATTTTCAATGGAGTTTTATCAGACTTGTTCAAACTGTATCAGTAAATAAAATCTAATCGATCGAGACGCCGGTATAAGATAATGCTGTTATAAATATACTATGTATCTAGCATTGATGTCTGGTTTAAGTTGAAAACAGTATTGTTATGAATGGAAACTTCTTATATCTTCAAATTTTGTGATAAAGTTTCAATTGCGTGCTTATCGAAAGGAAACGATAATAAATAGATAGATAGCAATTTTAATGAGACATTAAACATATTATACCTTATAATAAATAATTCACATTTATTTTTAATTTGTTTCTGGACAGTAGGACAGTACTCAATTTTATTCTGAATAAATGGCGTTGTCGACAATTTAAAAGCATTCTTTTGATTACATGGTTCGTGTAAGGCTTCACGTATTATCTAACATGAACTGTGCACCTATTTACACCCTGTATGAATTTAGGGTTAAAATAATAGTTAATTAACGGCTTTTACATACACCTGCATGGAGATATTTCACGATACTTTTCCATTTAATATGGGCTATGTTTCTATGCATTGTAAACATGAGTTTGAGTGTTCACTTTTGCTTTAATTTCTTAGGTAATCAACACTGATTAATTGTTTTCTGAGACTGTTTAATGTATTGAAGATTAAATTATTTATAATACGATCGTAAAAACATCTACTAAGTATTAGAAGTCTGCCTTTTGTACATACTATATTTTATTATTATAGCTGCATATATATTATATATGCATTTATGCAAACATTGGTATGCGAGGTCTTTGCGCTTGACCTAATTTAATATGTTTGCGGTAAACCTTTTTTACTCTGTATTGTAAAGCCACAGTCTAAATAAATATTTAGTAATGCCAAATTATTTTCAATCTACTCTAAGTAAGGACTTGTAGTTTATTTTTTAACCCGACGCAAAAACGAAGGGGAGTTATAAGTTTGACGTGTATGTGTGTGTGTGTGTGTGTGTGTGTGTGTGTGTATGTGTGTGTGTGTGTGTGTATGTGTGTGTGTGCGCGTGTGTGTGTGTCTGTCTGTCCCAACGTAGTTCACGAATGGATGAACCGTTTTTTTTGTTTTTTGTTTGAAAAGTGAATTTGTCGGGAGTGTTCTTAGCTATGTTTGATCAAAATCTGTTCTGCCGTTTCATTGCATTGGGTTTTTTTTTTTTTTTTTTTTTATTATTTACATTTATCAATACATTATTTATGTAACCTACTACATGCTTCTAATGGAAAAATGTTTTTCTTCACTTTCACTACTTATAAAATGAGAGAAACTGCTTATATAGTAATAAGCGTTGTTATCTTCTTCTCAAAAACCAATGAATGGCTTTAGATGGGATTTTGACTTTTGGATTGATTGGTTCCCTTGCAATTGCAAGAATGTTTAAACACGGACGCCATTTAGCAGAAAATATTTTAAAGTTTGTACTCTAGATTAGGCGTGATTTTTAAAGTATTTTTTGGAACTACTATTATATTTGAATAGCCAGTAAAATAACATGATATTTTCTTTATCGCGTATTATTTCTAATTGTTTACTGAAATGTTTAGTACAGTTATGCGGTTGTTAGCAACCCAAAGTGCTTTTTCTCTGAGATATTGAAATGGTATCTTATCTATATTCATAGATATTATTTATGATGATAGATAACCTATTATTGCTTCTGAATACATGGTAGTATGAGGCAATAAAAACCTATCTACCATTTTATTGTATATTTATGTAATTTTTTTATTGGTGTTCGTTTCAGTGGAAATAATAATTCACCCTTGCTTGAGCGAGATTCATCAATGGCAGCAAAATAAACAAATTCCACTGAAATTTACCTTTCAGTCAACGAGTAGACACAGATTGCGATATGTCACACCACATGCGAATTGCATTAAATTTAATTATATATCTACACTAATATTATAAAGAGGAAAGATTTGTATTTTTGTGTGTGTGTATGTTTGTAATGAAACAACTCAAAAACTACTGTGCCGATTTCAAAAATTCTGTCACCATTGGATAGCTATATACCCCCTGAGTGACATAGGTTACAAGGGGGCTAGTTAAGAGGGGGGGCTGGTTTTCATCCTGAAACTACCCGTGCGAAGCCGGGACGAGTCGCTAGTAACTAAATAAAAGTAGGGTCGAACAAAATTAAACGATACAGTGCTAGGAAAAGTTAGGCCTACTGTCAACCGAAGCGTACCTGCACTTAGAAATATAGCTTGCAGTTGAGTCTATACACGACTGACTACAATTGTACGGAAACCATTGCTGCTTTGCTGGGAAACCGACGCAGCAATGTTTACAACAAACGTAAAACGTCGCGTAAATTAGCACATGTCTAGTGTATATTAGTTTGTTGATAGATATAATTTTTTAAACGGTTTTGTTTCACGGAAATAAATAAAAACCAATATAGATTTTATGCATTTTAACCTCTTAATTTAATCAGTCGATAAGCCATGTCAGAGGCCCTCGGGCAGCTTGACAAACTCTGACACCAGAGGCCAGCACTACCTCATACGAAACGAACGAACCTCTTAATTTGATTATTGAATAATTAATAGATTTTTAAATGCTATACGCTTCATAATTTTCACTAGAAACGGGATATTTACCATGATTTTTGAGTTTTATATGTTCCCGATATTTCGGCACAGTTGCATGCGCCATGATCACGGGAGAACTGACTAAAGTCTTTGCGAGTAGATGTTATTGGCAGATATATCGATCTACCCTCTTTCTCACTCTTTTATTACGAACGATACCACTACCATCGGTACCGTCGGCTATACGCTTCATTAGTTTTCAATTTAATCTCACGGAAATTATACCAGTTTTAATTATTAATTATTGAAAGTGGTTGCAAAATTTAATTTGATTGCTTGAATAAATTACCTAGAGTTCTACACAATATTTGACCAACGGCTTATGACTTTAATTATATATACAAAAACTTTATGTAGTATTTACATTAATTGTTTTATCTATTTTTTTTTTAACATTGATAGACCTTTGTTTGACCACGATCTCACCTGTTGGTAAGTGACGATGTGGCCGAAGATGAAGCACAAAGGTCTAGAAGGCACCTATTCACTCTAGCCTTGAAGAAACCCAGATTATAGTTTTCAGGAAAGACAGACAACGGTAGTGTATTCCACTCCTTAGCAGTTCGCATTATAAAGGTAGAACTGAAACGTTTTGTGCGAATAGAAGGTATACCAATGAGGTAAGGATGGTACTGAGCCGTACGCCTGCTCGTCCTATGATGAAAAGGAGATGGTGGGATCAGATCGTGCAGTTCGTGGGTTCCTGGTTCAGTTCTGTGTAGGTATTAGATGATAAAATTGTATTAACGATAGCTTAATAAAATCATCAGAATACAAAAACGTGTCATAACTCATACCAGGTTAGTAAAAGCATAACCACCTACTTTTGTTGTGTCGGTTAATAAATCACTAAAGTCACTAGTACACTGTATCGACGTTAATGTAATGTATTACATTAATGTTTCTTCTTTATTCTTTATTAAACAGAGAAGAAAAACAACTCACATAGAGGACATGTACAAAGGCGAGCTTAACCCTAAAAGTGTTTTCTTCCAGCAAACCTTTGATGATAGGGAGAAAAGATTAAAAGAGATTAAAAAAAAAAAAAACTTAAATAATTTTAGAATATTCATAATATAATGCTCTCAAACAAAAGCTTGCATATTTATACTGCTCTTAACTTATAGGTAAAATCTTTACAATTAATCTAAGTTTATTAGTTTTTTTTTTTTATTGTTTATTAGTTTTTTATAGAAAAAAAAACTACAAATACTACTATATTAAAAACGTAATAGCTTAATTTACATTTTTTATTTATTTTTTTATTTTATTTTTTATTTTATTTTATTAAATAGGACACCCAACACAGGTTTACACTAACACATTCAAAAAACAAAACAAAACAAGGTCTTAATCTTAGTGTTCCCGTAATTATAGGGAAGAAATACGTGCGCAAGAAATAAATAAATAAAATAAATAAATACATAATGCTGGACAGTTCACACAGCATTATCTAGCCCCAAGCTAAGCAGAGCTTGTGTTATGGGTACTAGATAACTGATATACTTAATACAATATATTACATAGATAGATATTTTTTATTATACATAGAAAATACCCAGAACACCCAGAACAAATATCTGCGATCGCACCAATATTTGTTCTGAGGCGGGAATCGAACCCGCAACCTCCTGCGTCGCAGGCGAACCTTCGCCCGACGCACCACAGAGGTCGTCAATACAACAATTAACAGCTTATTACAGGGATACATAGTAAATTAAAGGATAAGAAATATAAAATACTTAATAATACATAATACTACGACGAAGGATAATAATTTATAGAAATAATACTTAGTTTAGGCTAGAATTTTACGTAAATTATAGATATCGAATGTTGCGGTATAAAATTGAACTATTTGTCAAACAAGAAGGTTACAAAAATGTGTTAAAAATATCACAAATTAATCAAGAAATGAGTTCTTATTTTTTACACCCTAGGATTAAATTTACACTGGGAATGTTCTAGGTCTTTTTTGGAAATAAATAAACTTATAAAATTATTGAATCGAAGTTGCATAGCCACATAGTTACATTTTACCGATTCTGTGTGTTGCTGTAGTCGATGACGGAGCGATAATGGTTGCTGTTAACACTTGGAGGTACAATTTGTAGTACATACGCTACATTTTGAAGTATCTCTAAAAAGACGCTTCAGTAAACAATGGACCTTAAGTAAAACGTTTGTTTATTTATTGCCTGTATTATTGTTGTAAATATTTTCTGTAATGCAACATCTTGTCTAAGAAGCAATTAAGTTATAAGGATGTGGCGATCAGCTAAGCTTATATTATGTTTTTTTTTTATACACTATATGTTTTACGCAGTTAATTAGAATATTGTACCTTAAAACCCTCCAAAGGTTTGACTAGGTACTCATACATTACATAATTTGTATGAAATAATCTAGTTTTTTTTTACATTAATAGTTCCTGGGCGATCTTCTCCTTCTCAAATAGTCATTACGAATTTAATAGAATTGTCTTAGCTGTGGTGTGTCCAGCCAAAGAATAGATCCCTGCGTCTCCTCCCGTGGATATCGTAAAAGCCGACTAAGGGATTAACCGGACTTGTTGATAAGATTCGTTGGTAAAAGATTTGCACTGGCTCCTAGCTTATTAAAGGAATGTATTATTACTGGAAGAAAACGTTAAAATCAGTCGTGGGAAGCAATGGCGGCGATGAGCTCACCACTTGTCACGTCTATATTCCACGATGGTGCAACCCACTGTGAAAAGAGGCCTATTGTGACTCTGCCTACCCCTTCGGGGAAAAAGGCGTGTGTCTATGTATGTATGTATGTATACTATAGTTTTTTTTTACATTAATAGTTCCTGGGCGATCTTTTCCTTCTCAAATAGTCATTACGAATTTAATAGAATTGTCTTAGCTGTGGTGTGTCCAGTCAAAGAATAGTCCCTCCGTCTCCTCCTGTGGATATCGTAAAAGCCGACTAAGGGATTAACCGGACTTGTTGATAAGATTCGTTCGTAAAAGATTTGTACTGGCTGCTAGCTTATTAAAGGAATGTATGATTTATGGAAGAAAGCGTTAAAATAAGACGTGGGAAGCAATGGCGGCGATGAGCTCACCACTTGTCATGTCTATATTCCATGATGGTGAAACCCACGGTGAAAAGAGGCCCAATGAGGCTCTGCCTACCCCTGCTGGGAAAAAGGCGTGAGTTTATGTATGTATGTATGTATGTATATATAGATAGATAGGTATAGGTATTTGGTCTTGAAAGAGTACTATAAGACAACGAGATTCAAAAGCTAACTAAGCCTACATCGTACTTACATTGGTCAGTCTGTATCTACTCTTCAAGCCTGAGCAAAGGTACGATACAAGCAATTTTACACTATGCGGTAAGTATATTGCAAGCATTCTTCTGAATTAAAGGTGTATTGATGTTCAATAAATAATAATGTAATTGAACATTATTTGTTTACATTTCAAATATCCCAAAGAAAAGCAGAAATAAGGTAACGTACACATACCTAAACATACTCAGTTTTTCTTAATACATTTTTATAAAAATATTAACATAAGAAATCGATTACGCCTTGTCTTAATTCTGAATTATGGACTAATAAATCACTAAGTATTGATGTCTCAATGTTTTAATATATATATTAGGTATAATTAGCTTTGTTCTTCACAAAAAATACTAAATATGTATAAGTCATTCTTGAGGTGTCAAAGTTGAACCGAATATTGCGGATTTCGAAAAACCTGCCGGTCATTTCAAGAATTTTTAAGAAACATGACAGATATTTATTTAAATGAAAAGGAATAAACAATATAGAGGTGTTTCCTGCTAAGGAATGGATGGAATAAGTTGCCGTCGTCTGTCTTTCCTGAAAACTATTATATGGGTCTTCTAGACCTTTGTGCTCTAACGTCGGCCGCATCGTCACTTACCAACAAGTGAGATCGCAGTCAATAGAGGTTCCACCATAGTGTAAAAAAAGACATAACCATGAAATTATATAATTATAATCTAGGGTGTGTAAGGGTAAATCGTAAGCAACACAGCCTAAATATTTTAATAAATTCCCATGTACGAGTATATATAATAAAATAACCTGCTTTCGACAATCATCTTACGGGTAACCCCTAAGTCAGCTTTTACATCCACGGGAGGAGATGGAGGGGTCTATTCTTGGGCCGGACACACCACTTTTTTTAGGTGCTTCCTGTTATTAATCAATACATCATTTATTTAAACATCCTTAGTCAAATTTCCCAGTGAAGTGTTACCAAAGTATCGCGATGCATACAGGTCATCCTCATCATCATCATCATCATCAGACTATAGAAGTCTACGGATTGAATAGGAAGAATACCTCTCCCATAGAAGGCCATAAAAACGGTTTTGAGACGCCTCCATCCAATTACTTACAATTTTAGTAGTAGTAGAGCTTTTTTGTGAAAGAGTTCGTCCGGGGAAGTAATACCACCATACCTATTTCTGCCGCAAAGCAGTAGTGCTCGCATTGCTGTGTTCCGGTTTGAAGGGTAAGGGTGCCGGTGAAATTACAGGCACATGAGACTTTTCATCTTTATGTCTCAGGGTGGCGAGCGCAGTGCAATGCCACATAGGGTGCGTCCTAGGTGGACGTGACCTATGAGGTAATGCACTGTTCATAGGCAGAGGTTACCGCTTAACATAAGTAAGGCCATCTGCTAGTTCCGCCATTCAAGTAGCATAAAAAAAAAAAACTACACTGCGGCACCCGGTTTGTGTTTGCTACTCGATAAATTATTCCCCATCGGTTGTCAGTTCTGTGAGCTAAATGACCTGCCCATTGCCACTTCAACCTCCAAATTCTAAGAGATATCTTGGTGTCTTATCTGCCGTGGTGTGTCCGGTCCAAGTATAGACCCCTCCATCGACTCCCTTGGATATCGTAAAAGCCGACCCAGGGATGACCCGGACTTGTTTGTAAGATACATTGGTATAAGATTTGTCCTGGCTATTGTTTGGCTATTTGTTTTGTTATTTGAGGAATGTGTTATTACTGGAAGAAAGAGTTAGCAGAGTCAGTCGTGGGAAGCAATGGCGGCGATGAGCTCACCACTTGTCACGTCTATAACCCACGATGGTGCAACTCACAGTGAAAAGAGGCCCATCTGAGGTTCTTCCTACCCTGTCGGGGAAAATGGCGTGTGTGTATGTATGTATGTATGTATTTTGGTGACGTATGTCGCAGATTTAGGTGCATACGCATAGCATCATAGTGTATGAACAAAAACTCGGTTCATAGGCCACCTAATCACCCTGAGGTAATGAATGCAATGCCTAGACGTGGATAAGGCACGTATAGAGCTGACTACGGACATTCTTGCTTGACACTCTTTGTTATTTTACTTAAAATGTGTAAGCAGAAGGTCAGATTACACATACGAAGCAACATCGCAATAGTTCTATTGTTTAGTAAATTAACAGTAGAATTTGGAAAAGTCGGTGTAAACATTATGATTCCTACCTTTTTACAAGCTTTTATTTAACTTGCAATGTATGTATGTTAATCCGGGTGGAATCAGTTATCCTCAACCGATTGAGCTGAAATTTGGCATACTTGTCAAGTTCCGACAGCGACCTGATCTGTTTTTTTTTAAACATTGATAGACCTTTTGTTTAGCCACGATCTCACCTGTTGGTAAGTGCCGATGTGGCCGAAGATTGAGCACAAAGGTCTAGAAGGCACCTATTCACTCTTCACGTAGGCACTATTCTAGCCTCGAAGAGACCCAGATTATAGTTTTCAGGAAACAGACGATGGTATATACAGACACAGACGATATGCATTCCACTGATGTTGAAGATGGAATGTTGACAACGGAACTCCTCGATTGATAATAGTAGACTGACTGTGTTTAGGCTCATTTTGATCAGCACACGGTTACGATCATTAATTTTATAAAAGCTTGTGTTGAAAAATATATTTTTCACAAAAAACTTATTCTATACATGTCCGTTTCACTGTTAGCTAGTATTTTTAACGATGTTACTAGTACAAAGAAACTTGGTATAATAATGATCTAGGAAGGCTTTACTCGTAATCGCTATTAAATCAACATTAGTTTGCAATCATTGTTCAATGCTATGATGTTAATCGTTAATTCCCAGCATCCTCCACCTACCTGGCCCCACTGGGGGACGTTGGGAAACAAGTGCCATCGTCCACTCGTGACAACGCCAGATATTATTTATTGTTTAAGAGTTTTTTTTATAATGCAATAATAAGCCAATTTGTATTACACAACCTTTTAACTTATTAATTTTAAATCTAAAGTGGGACTGGGCTGGACATGTTAGCCGCATGCTCGGGGACCTCTGGGCTAAGATAACAACAGAGTGGGTTCCGAATGCGCGGCGGCCACGTTGTAGACCCAGACGGCGATGGTGGGATGACCTTGACTCTCACAACAAGGACTGGCCAAGATAGCTCAGGATATAAATGATTGGAATGAGGGAAGGGAGGCCTTTTGCCTGTAGAGAGAAACTGTCGGCTTATAAATAAAATTAATAATTACTTAACCACTACTAACCACTACTACTTGATACTTTGTATATTTAAGTTTTGCATTGGTACTCTCCTTCCTGTTTTTACATACGACATTTCTAAATATAAATATTTCTCTTTCTTTCCAGGTTACCACAGCTTGCCGTCTCTGCGAAGATATTGTGCCTCCTGATGGTAAGTGCTTGTTTTTATTACTTCTTACTAGTCTTTTCTAGGTCACTCTGAAACATGTGGCTCTGATTTATATACATATATACATAAATACGCCTTTTCACCGAGAGGGTAGGGCTCAATGAGCCTCTTTTCACCGTTGGTTGTACCATCGTGGGAATATAGACGTGACAAGTGGTGAGCTCATTGCCGCTATTGCTTCCCAAGCCTGACTCTGTTAACGCTTTCTTCCAGTTATAACACATTCCTTAATAAGCTAGCAGGAAAAATCATACCAACGAATCTGACAAGTCCGGGTAATTCCTTAGTCGGCTTTTACGATATCCACGGGAGGAGACGGAGAGGTCTGGTCTTGTGCCAGACACACCAGATTAAATAACTATTATATTCCGACTTAAATTGGTATATGAATAACTAAGTTCATAATGGATTATAGTGATTTCATTTGCACTCGCTATCATTCTATTCACATTAGCTCGATTAATGAGAAAACGCTTGCTGGTTAGTTGAATTGTCCGCACTCTAAATAAAGGTACGTTTTATATTAACAAGTAAAACAACCAATTTATGAAAAAAACCGTCCACAATTTTCAGTGTTATATTAAAATTGGAAAAACGGAACGCAATGGAAACACAACATCGTTTTTTTATATTTACAAAGTATTTATATTTGCAGTTAACCGCCTGGGGCATGACTGCTTTACCGGGCTTAAGGTATTCGGTGTATTCAGTGTATTTAAAATTAATATTTAGTATAAGCGGTAGCGCTTAACATCAGGTGGGCCATTTGCTTGTTCCGTCATTCTAGTAGTATAAAAAAACCCGGATTCTGTTCAAACTATACCGGTCATCATCAGTCCCTGAAGCCTGAGATCAACGAAAATTAACATTTGAGCTGAAACTCAAGTCTGTGCTCAAGTTTCTAGCTGCATAAGATAGATAGATAGATAACACTTTATTGCACACCACATCAAAAATAACACATTACAAACAATAAAAAAAGTATGGAAGTACAATGGGAACCCTTATCGCTGAGAGCGATCACTTCCAGAAAACCTTGGGATGGACTGGAATTGACGATAACGATAAAGGATGGTGGTGTAGATCAAATAAATAAATAAGTAAAAGTATACGTACACATACAATCTAACTTATAATACAATAAATACATATATATATAACTACACAAAATACTAAATAAATAAATAAAACATCTGAACATATTACAAGAATTAACAGCATTGCGAGATGGACAAAAAGTGATTGAGCAATAGCTTTTTGAAGATAGGAAGAGATAACTCATCCTAAATGCCTCTTAAAAAAAATGTTGCGAGCTGTTTGTCCTGCTAAAACGGTTTCACTAATTTTCACCAAACAAACCTAATAATCCTCTCGCACATACCATCTAGTACAAGAAAAACAAAAGAAACCAGAGCCCCGTTTCTGAGTTACATGGCATTAAGAAATATGTTTAAATACAGAGATATAGAGAAACACACTATGGCCTTAAACTTATAACACCTCTCTTTTTAGTAAGTTGCATAAAACAACATAGATAATCAAAGAAACAACCTAACGATGAAATTTTAACGATTAAACTTTATTTTTTGGTAGGTATGCAAATTAAATTTGTCCGGCAGATACTGATTAATATAACGCTCTGCTGATAGTAAAATATCACTTTTCCACTGACATTGAAATAATCCGGAAATCTGGCGAACTAAATTCAATGAAATACACTAACGTCATTCCTCGCGTGTTTCAAAAACATATCGATTACGATGATACATGTGTCATCTGGTGGGAGGTTTGCACTGTCCTTAGATTCCAGATTTTCATCAAGGCCATTGTTCACTAATATACGCATATGCGACATTTTACACTTAGTATAAGTGAGGTTGAAACCTGGACTCTCAAAGCGAAACATCGCAGACGTGTAGATGCTTTCGGGATGTGGTGTTGGAGATGGACGCTGCAAATTCCCTGGACAGCCCGTAGGACGAACGTGTCAATACTCAAGGAACTCAAAATAACTACCTAAGATACTATAGGCTTTCCTCCATTTGCCTCCAGCGAGTCCTTGAGTATTTTGGTCATATAGCATGGAAGACAACTTAGAGAAGCTGATTTTCACTGGCAAAATGGATGGCCGTAGCCCGTTACGTTGGTCGGACCAGATCCGCACCACTCTAGATTCAAAATTTCACGAAGCCGTGCAGCTTGCTGGTATTCTCTCATTCAGATCTCTTTGGTGCAACATCGTCCGGCAGAAAGTGGCATGGAGGGGGTCATGACCCTCAGCATTGAGGAATACGACGCGAGGAAGTTACGTGAGGTCGGATATTAAAAAAAAATAAGTAAGCTTTGTTGAGAGGCTCCTAGCCCTCTTTTACCAATACCTTTATCACCTGATTCCACAGTTGTACGAATAAGTCGTGGCATCTGAGATTGAAAGGGTATCTATTATCACTTTGCTTTTGGTTTTCTTTCTAAAGATCCAATATAATATTTTAAGACAACTTGGATATAAATATTTAATTTTAAATCACGTGCCTCACCTATTTTACACGTTTATCATACACTCGAGGTTGAAGGTGTACATATCTTCTTTGCAGACGAATATAAACAAATTCAGTTGGTTCAGCCATTTGTGGTTATATTTGTGAAAACAAACTTTAACTTATATAGGTAACAATTTGTGAAGATAACTTTCTAAGTATTAAGGGTAGATCGATATATCTGCCAATAACATCTACTCGCAAAGACTTTAGTTAGTTCTCCCGTGATCATGGCGCATGCAACTGTGCCGAAATATCAAGAACATTTAAAAATCATGGTAAATATCCCGTTTGTAGTGAAAATTATGTACATAACCATGATAGTTTCAAAAGTTATATTTCTGAGTATTATCTGTTTACGGCTAAAAAAGACAAAGTTCAAAGATTCACTGGAAAAATTATCCAATCGATATGTCCTGTTACAGTCAAAAGTTTTACACTTTCATTTTTATATGGTTTCCATGTAGAAAGGATACACACCTTTTGCCCCGCAGGGGTTAGGCAGAGCCTCAAAAGCAAAGCTCAAAAGGCCTCTTTTCACCGTGCCACCATCGTTAGAATATAGACGTGACAAATGGTGAGCTCATCGCCGCCATTGCTTCCCACTACTGACTCGGCTAACACTTTTGACCAGTAAATAACACATTCCTTAATAAGCTGGCAGCCAGGACAAATCTTGCTAACAAGTCTGGGCCTAGCCCTTAGTCGGCTTGTACGACATCCATAGGAGGAGACGGAGGGGTCTATTCTTAGGCCGGACACACCACGGAAATGGTTAGTCCGGTTATATGGGTTAGTCCACTAGAATAGGCACACCATCATAGAACATTGTCGCATCATATTTCCGCGAAAGTGTTACCTGACTAGACTAATTTACAGTGGTCTGATGCCCAACATTATCGGTTCCCTCGGCTGCTATCATTACTACTACTATCGATACTATCATTTGCCGTGATTGCTGCGCTAACACGTTACCGCAGAATGAAGAAATTATCTCTAATATGTGTCTCGTGTAGTTCATTTTATATTTTAAAATCGTAGACGGTAAAAGGTGTATAATTGTTTATGGCTGAGATTGCGAGAGGTACGATATCCAGGTCTTGGTGTTGTGGTACCATAGTATCTACTCCTGGTTCCCTGATACCGATGATACGTAGGAAGCCTTGCGTGGGATCAAGACTAATATGTTGGTTATGTCGACCATCAAAACCTGCGTTTGTTGTTATTAGATTATTCACTTTTGTTATCGCCAGCTATGATAATAGCATGAGTGGCAACTAGCCTATTAGTTCCAGAAATGCAGATACTTTATTAGACTGTGATGACAATGCGGAAGAAGATGGAATGGAATAGGTCTGGTAAGAAGACCTAAATTAAGAGGTCGTTGTAGGTGGTCTAGGTATCTAATAAGATACTCTGGGATGAAATGGTTTTAATTAGATAAGACAATCGCACCTAAAACATACGAAATTTGAAAATTCGTATAATAATTATAATTTTGCCCGCACCTTTACCCGGACTTGTTGATAAGATTCGTTGGTATAAGATTTGTCCTGGGCTGCTAGCATATTATGGAATGTGTTATTACTGGAAGAAAGCGTTAGCCGAGTCAGTCGTGGGAAGCAATGGCGGCGATGAGCTCACTACTTGTCACGTCTTTATTCCACGATGGTGCAACCCACTGTGAAAAGAGGTCCATCTCTCTCAGAGATCAGAGGCTTTGCCTACCCCGACGTGGAAAAAGGCGTGTGTCTATGTATATGTATATGTATAATAATCATTTTGAATAATAGTTTGAATAACTTGATCATACAATAACATATAATGCCAGTCATATTTTTAAAACTTTTTTATTATTAACTAGTTATTTTTGTTATTTTATTCAAAACATATAAGTTACAACAATATTGCGGGACTACTTTACTGCATAAAGGTACAACAACGGGTCTCAGTCGACACATCGGGATTTGCCATTTAGCACTAAGATCATCTGTTCACCTCGTATCTTATATACCACCCAAGTACGTATCAGTTAGTTGTTTGCAAAACAACTGCACTTAATACCTATAGGTAACACAGATAAATAACTTTAAATGTTTGTCTGTTTTAAGGATATTATCTTTTATAAGAGAAACCTTGTCTATATCTAGGACAAAAGGGACCGGAGATACATTAAGCGTTAAATTTAAAATTCAGTTATGTTTGCTTACATTTATTATTAAATCATTTGTTTAAATAGAATCGAATAACATGGATGAGTGATTCCCAGTGTTTATAAAACATGTAATAAATTGTTCAATTTTGATTCGCTTTCGATTCTAGTTTTGAATTATTTACGCATCGTTATCGGTCTGTGTGGCCGATGGGCGATGTTATCCGTCTAGGTAGGCCAAGATAAAACTTTGATTACAGTGATCCTTATGATCATTTTAAAATTAGGCTATCGTTTTTAATAATATACCGAAAAACGATAATGCGTGTTTCTATGGGTTATTGATAACAGTTTCACGTGTTGGAAATAAAGTTCAATTTCACTAAATTTTAGTAAAAAATTACATTACTCATAAATATTACTGGTATCATCATCATAATCATCATCATCATTGGCAGCTCAAATAATAGCCCACTGCTGATCTTTAAATGTCTGATAGTCAATGGCCATTTCCAAAAAATACCTACATATTTCTCTCTTTGTCTCCATAATATGTTTTGATAAGCCCATCATTATTCATTTGATTAAAAAGTATCAATATTCCATATTTGACATGCTTATCTCAAATGCTGCGCCATGGCCTTCAATTTAAGGTTATGTAACAACGAGTATCAAGATCATCTAAATATTTATCTGTCTCGGCAGTATTCATCATAATATTTACTTACCTTATTGACAGGAAGGCTATTATGTGTGCAATCTGCTATTCTGAGGTCATCTCCATTTTAGCTTATTAGTATTCCCGCTGATGGGACCCTGGACACTACACGATCCTAATGTAGATTGACGGATATTACTATTTTTTTTCCAAAATTTCATCAATCCACTATAATAGTTTTCATCATAGTACGAGCAGACGCACGGCTCGGTACCATCCCTACCTCATTAGTATATCTTTTATCCTAAACGTTTCGTTTCTACCTTTATAATGCGAACTGCTAAGGAGTGGAACACACTACCGCCGTCTGTCTTTCCTGAAAACTATAATCTGGGTCTCTTCAAGGCTAGAGTGAATAGGTGCCTTCTAGACCTTTATGCTCCATTGTCGGCCACATCGTCCTAGTTCTGTGAATTTGAATGCAAATTTTCTCAGCGTGAGGACCTATTAAAGTTGGGAAGACTTTGTTTAAATTTCATGCAAAATTTGGCTTGCCTGGAGTCGAACTTTGGATCGTAAGGCAGGGTCAATTCCCAGTAACAGATTCATCATCATCATCATTATCATCATCATCATCATCATCATCATCACCATCATCATAAGCAGCCTGTAGATCTCCACTGCTGGACGGAGTCTCCCCATAGGATGCAATGGAACGATTTATCATAATCACAAAGCTTGGCAGACGGATTGGTGATCGCACTATTGTTGTTGAGTACTCAGGTGGATGCTGCCCGATAGTACCAGCTTATTTGTGTGCAATTATCTAGTATTTGGAGGTCAGTGATCGTGTTGTCATTGTGCTTATCTTGCGTCCCCTTTCTCAGTAAGCAATACTTACGCTTGATTAGGCGTCCGACCTACCAAAACTATCTGAGGCAAGTGTATTGGAAATTTACACGGTACTTGAACAGATACCGGCTGATATGGGATACACATCCATGCAGCTACCATAACTTAGATAAAACATAACATAACACCCAACAGTGACATATAGTCCTGTCAGATCCCACAGAATTCCCCGTGTCTTGGGTATCGGGAACTAAAAGTACCATGGTACCATACCACCCAGACCCGGATCAATTATTTGCAGATTTTTAAAGTTTTATTGTATTTAATTTTAAGGAATGTATTATTACTGGAAGAAAGCGTTAGCAGAGTAAGTCGTGGTAGGCAATTGCTCACCACTTGTCACGTTTATTTCCCACAATGATGCAATCCACGGTAAAAAAAAGGCCCATTTAGGCTGTCCGTATGTATGTCCTGCGAAAAACGTTTGGTAGAAGGTGCCACGAGTTTTGATTTTGTTTGTATAGATTTTAGTATTTTGTCTTCTCAATAACTTGCTGGTATTTATTGATATTAATTAGCAGTCTTATTAAAATACGTTTAGTACAGTAATTATAATAATTATTAGCAGTAAATAATAATTAGCTTTTACGATACTGCATACTAGTTTCAAGATGGCGTTATTTATCTACTGTTAAAATATTAAAGGCTTGTAATATTTTAATAGGGACGGCGTGACCAGACACTTTAACTTGTATCACTGCTTTATTAACTTTAAAACTAGCCCTTCACTAAAACTACAATATTAGTTATAATAATCACTACGTAACTTTGAGACTCAAATACTCTCATTGCATGTTAAGGGGAGGCCTCGTCTAGTAGGGTAGGGTATGCCGCAAAGTTCCTAATCATAGATTAGATTTTTAACTGACTAAATCAAGTACAATATTCAAATTATAAATATGCATGGATACTACATTATAATTCCGAGGGATCACTGTACCATAAACAGGATAGGACTATATTATCTTGATATAAAAAAACCCAAAGATACCTCTAACTTTTGGCTAGATTAGATTTTTTATTAAAATGGTTCATATATTATTATTGGGTTAAAAGTTAGATACCTAAATAAAATTAATACAATAGAGCCGAGGGTTTACAGTAGGAGTTATGTAAAATTATCTCAAAAAAAAACTCTTGAGAACTACATTTTCAAAGTTACAATCTTATTATGAAATAAAACTTCAGAACTCGCCTTTTAAATGAAAATCTGTACATTAAAATCTCTTTGTATTTGGGAGGTGACCGTTACTTTTGAGAATTTAGGTATGACTCGCTTTGACATGTTCTCTTCTCCTCAATGTTATTTTATGTTATTGAGGAAACTGACCAATGAATATCTTGATGTTTAACAGTGTCATAGCAAGGCCTCCTTGGACTTGGTATAGGTGGCGTAGCGTCCGACACTCTAATACATAAGGGTAAAAGTCTCCTGTAGGACCATACCTAGAACTTTTGACGACCTCTGTGGCGCGGCGGAACGACGCAGCAGGTTGCGGGTTCGATTCCCGCCTCGGAACAAATATTTGACGATCTGCAGATATTTGTTTAGCGTGTTCTGGGTATTTTCTATGTATAATAAAAAATATCTATCTATGTAATATATTTTATTAAGTATACCAGTTATCTAGTACCCATAACACAAGCTCTGCTTAGCTTGGGGCTAGATAATGTTGTGTGAACTTTCCAGCATTATTTATTTATTTATTTTTATAATCTCATGTTTTATTTATATACATACATACATACACACTCCTTTTTCCCCGAAAGGGTAGGCAGAACCTCACATGGACCTCTTTTTACTGTGGGTTGTACCATCGTAGGAAACAGACGTGAAAAGTGGTGAGCTCATCGCCGCCAATGCTTCCCACGAATGACTCTGCTAACGCTTTCTGACAGTAATACCACGTTCCTTAAATACGCTAGCAGCCAGGACAAATCTTATACCTACCAACGTATCTTACAAACAAGTCCGGGATTAATTATTTTCAAAATACCCAATTGAAGGTAACCTAAGAGTAAAGAGAGAGAGAGAGAGAGAGAGAGAGAGAGAGTACCGTACTTACTTACGTACCTATTTTATTCTAGCTTACAAAAGCCAATATATACATCAATTCCGGCCGTTCTTTACATAACCTACTTAGTAATTATTCTAAACCCCTGACTTTATTTTTTCCTAATGTTGTATCTCCTACTGCTATACGGCAATAAACCTATCTATAAACCTACATTCTTAGTTAAATTGTAACAACCTAACAAAATGACACCCACTTACCCCGCGCTCTTTCTCATAAACTTACGGTCACCGTTCCATCGCGGGTAAAAAGATTTAAAGACTCCAGTGAGAACCACTTAGAGCAAGGAATCACAAAAAGAACAAAACAATCAATATTAAAAAGTAAATCCGGTATTGTTTACAAAAAGTACCTACCGTGAAATGCAATATGGCTAAATAGTGACCACGACGCGGTAGCGTACGCTTTCCCACCTGAATATGACACCACACTACCCGTAACCAAATGGCTTACATGAACACCTTGAGAATAATCTAAATTAGACTTTTTTGTCAGTTCTATAGAACTCAAAATTGATGTAGATGAAACCTTGAACCCTCAGTGACGGATTAGCTGAGCACGGCTGACCCATTAAAACGATCGATTGTTTCCTTATTGTGGTGCCCTGGACGACTGGCTCTTGTAATTACAGAATTCTATAAGATTCTAGAATTTAAAACCTATATCTGACCAATGGTAATCTAGAGAGAATCGAACCGACTTTGAATTGATCTAGAAGATGGATGCTCTGACCCGGTTTCTTGACAAATTTTAAGTAAATCGAATAAGCAATTTTACATTTAATCTAAAAGAAACTATTTACTTTTACTTTTGTTTAAACAAGTTAACAAAAGACACATTCTTTGGTAACATGTATAGTATTATTTTATCTGTGGTAACACTAAGGCCCATAAAGTCAATAGCAGTTAGCATTAGAAGTTTAACTCATGATCATTTCCGTCCATTGTCAATGGCATTGACAGAAATGGTTTAAACTGTACAATTTTAGATTAAACTGCTATTGATATTATGGACCTAAAACATCTTTTTTTGTATAAGTAGCACTTCATTAAAAAAAAAAACACACAAAAAAAACAAAAAACACATGAAAAAGCTAAAAATCTAACTATTAGTTACTGTACGATCCGGTAGCTATGATCTGTTGTACTGTATGATCCCGTATACCTATAATTTAGTTACTGTATGATCCGGTCACTAACGGATCTGTTTAAAATGATTATTTCTATAAAGTTTTGTTACTGTATGATCCGATATGGATTTTAAACGACTTAAACATCAAGTCACACACATTGATTCATTCTCAGTTGATGACCTGACAAAACTCATACAATCCTCCTATCAATAGAAAAGTCACGACCATCAGATTATCTATGTGACATAAAGTAGATTCAAATTATCGAGGTTAACGACTAACAAGTTCGTGAAGTTCAGGAGACTGTTCAGACAGATTTGATTGGTATCAGCGTAATGAGGTGTTTAGTTGGCGCCCTGAGGCCCGTTGAATGCTGATAAAGGCATCCACCACCCGTGAGATCTTACGAAGTAATATAGCAACTCTAGTTGTCGTATTAGGAGTACTTTCTAGTGTACCACCGATCTACGCTGTGTTGTTCATGTTTGTGACACGAACCTTTATTCTGACGTGCTAATGAGGGCTTCATTATGATAGTTTAGTTGTATTTGTTCAATACTTTTTTTAATACTACCATGGTGGCAATCAAGCATACGGCCGACCTGTTGGTAAGCGGTTACCGTAGCCTATGGACGCCTGCAATACCAGAGCCAAAAAACGAACGTAGCTGACCCTTTAAAATTTTCCTAACACCCCTATTAAGAACCCCAAACTGTAGTCACTCGGAAAAACCTTAACGTCTTCTTTAGTAATTTTGTTTTTGGTTTTTGATGACTATTCAGAAGGGTGAACGCCAAAAATAATTCTCATAAGAACTATTCAGAGTAGAAGAGTAAAGATGATTGGTCATCTTATAACGACATGATATCTTTATAAAAAATAATAGAATTAATAAAATAGAAGGAAAACGAGAAAGAGGAAGACCAAATAAGCAAAAAAGTTGAGTCAGATAAAGGAGAGGGCTGTCATATCATATAAGGATGTAAAAGAGACCGCATTCGATGGAGATAAATAGAGGCAATTGTATCAGTTGCACCGACTAGAGAAGAGCGCTTGTAGAGAAGAGTATTAAATTAAATAATTTTGATTACCTTTATTTCGACGGGCCAAGAAGACCCATATGACTACAAAATTATTATGCTATATGATAACACCACACTGTACTGATTTAAGAATAAACAGGCTTTCAAAATCAAAACAACAGCTTTTCATATAATGGAATCCTCTTCAAGAGACAGGGAACTGAAAACGGGTTTCCCAGCACTTATTTCCAAATTAATTAATCATTGATACCGGTCATAGCAATTAAACTGTGCCGAGTTGTGTCACATGTTAATTTGAAACCTCAAACCTTACTTCCGTTTCCCGATACACATTAAAAAGGTGATTAGATGTTCCATACTAGAGGTGATAAACAGACTGAAGATCTTTGATTCGAGTGAGTTTTCGAATGCAATATTTCGCTTTATAAGCTTTATAATGTACCACAGAGTTAGACAATTGTCAGAAACTGAATCCGCTATACATTAGGCCTTAAAAATTCCATAAGTAAGTAAGTAAGTAAGTAAGTAAGTAAAACTTTTATTTTGACAAAAAACTATACACAACACAAATAAGTAAATAAAACAGATAGGCTTTGACAGCGTTTTGGCTGTGTATAGTGCTGTCAAAAGAGGACCGTGCTCAGCATAATGCTGCAGTAAACTGCAGCGCTGATTTTCAGCACTGAACTGAAGTTAGTTCACGCTGCAATTTACAAGTATCCGCTCGCGGCTTTTCTCGCGTTATCTTGGCATTAAATGCCTATGACCCAGCTCAGGTCATAATCTACCTTAGTACTGTTTTTCATATTCGATTTAGCGGTTAGGGCATGTTGAGCTATTTTACTCGTATTACTAGGATTTGTCTTATATTGCCAACACAACGGAAGCACATGCATAAAACTTTCCTGTGCCCTTCTAAAGGCTGAATTTCTAGTAGTAGTAGAGCTTTTTTGTGCAAGTGTTCGTCCGGGGAAGTACTACCACCGTACCTATTTCTGCCGCAAAGCAGTAGTGCTCGCATTGCTGTGTTCTGGTTTGAAGGGTATATAGTTGCAATTACAGGCACATGAGATTTTTCATCTTTATGTCTCAGGGAAGCAGGCGCAGTGCATTGCCACATAAGGTGCGTCCTAGGTGGACGTGACCTATGTGATAATGCCCTGTTCATAGGCAGAGGGTATTGCTTATCATCAGGTGGGCCATCTGCTTGTTCTGTCATTCTAAGTAGTATCTAAAAAAAGTGGTTCTTACCATTATATGGATTTTTGACAATATTTTAACCAATGAATGAATTTGAAAGAATGTCAAAATTATAATGTCCTCACTGAAGAGACTCCCCCACTGTAAAACCTGGCTTATCTTCAGAGAAAATAATGGTGCCAGCTCAACGGGCTAAGATCTAGCTGCGGCCGCATAAATGCAGCTAGAGTCACCAGCTTGGCGATTGTGGAGCCTCTGTGCAGGATGTCACGCACATAATCAAAGACTGTCCACTTACCAAATACGTCGCCACCCAGCAGTCTTGTTTACAAAAGCTACGTTGATACATAGACAGACGCCTTTTCCCCGAAAGAGTCGGCAGAGCCTCAATGGGCCTCTTTTTACAATGGGCGTGGAATATAGACGTGACAAGCGGTGAGCTCATCGCCACCATTTCCTCCCACGATTGACTCGTCTATCGCTTTCTTCCAGTAATGACACATTCGTTAGCAGCCAGGACAAATTTTATACCAAACGAATCTTATCAACAAGTCCGGGTAATCCCTAAGTCGGCTTTTACGATATCCACGGGAGAAGACGGAGAGGTCTAGTCTTAGGCCGGACACACCACGGGTAGAAAACGAGCTTGTTTGCCCTTGAGAATTATGCTATACCATGGATAAAATTTAATATTCTATTTTAAGGAACAATTGTGCTAGGCTAATGAAAAAAAATAAAAAAATGAAAAATTATCCTAAATTCCTTCAGGATAGGCAGCGCATCGACAATACCCCCGGTGTTGCTGGTGTCTATAAGCGACGGTGACCACTTTACATCAGGTGGGCCGCAAGCTAGTTTGCATATTAGTTTCATAAAAAAAAAAAAAGTTTTACACATAAATAAACTATAGAGACTCGGGCTGACTGATCAGCAGTGCACACATCACGATCACTGACCACCATCAACCTCCACGTGTAACATTAACGTCGCCCGTGTTATGCAGTCAGGCTAGCTTCAAATTAGCCATGAAAATGACTAACCCTGGCATAAATCATTGTTTTACAAGCCTCTGTTATCGTTAATGATTTGCATGACCATGTTCTCTGATAGTGCGAACAACTCATTCGATGCTTGGAACAGTGACGAAAGGATTTGTCAGATTAAAACAATGAAAAATACATCATACATAAGCTCATCATCAGCTTCTGACTAAACTTTTAGTAGTAGTAGAGCATTTTTGTGAAAGAGTTCGTCAGTGGATGGATATATACAGTGTGAGTCTTCATAATGTGCACATATTAAAATGACGATAACTTTGGTTAATTTTATCGACGGAAAAAACTATAAAAAACAACCATAATTTATGTAAGTATTTTAAGACGCTTTTTAAATTTTTGTTTGCTACAATGGCCTCCATCTAAACAAAATGGTGTAACTTTTAAACTAAACTATTTATTTTAATGAAACAAACTGATAAATGATTAAAAAAAACAGAAGCTGCACATAAAATAAAAAATTATAGGAAAACAGCCCTCATTGAAAATTAAGATGTTTTTTCACAAGAATCAGCTTAATTTTCAATAATTTTTCAGTAATTTTAAAATTGTGCAATAAAAGCCCCACTTTACCTACTTTTTTTAATACTTTACGTTATTCTTCATCGTATTGTCTATCTGATAGTAAAAATTACATGTTTATAACTCAATCACAACATTTCTTATCAACTTGCTGGCAGCAGCAGTAGTGATCGAATTGCTGGGTTATAATGGGTGCCGGTGAAATTACAGGCACATGTGACTTGTCATCTTTATATCTCAGGGTGGCGGGCGCAGTGCAATGCCACATAGGGTGCGTCCTAGGTGGGCGTGACCTACGAGATAATGCACTGTTCATAGGCAGAGGTTACCAATTAACATCAGGTGAGCCTCTTGCTTGTTCCGTCATCCAAGTGGATAAAAAAAAACAAAAACCCACATAGGATACATCCTACGTGGACGTGACCTATGAAGTAATGCATTGTTATAGGCAGAGGTTACCGCTTAACATCAAGAGGGCAATCTGTTTTTTTTTTTTATACTACTTGAATGACGGAACTATCATATGGCCCACCTGATGTTAAGCGGTACCCTCTGCCTATGATCAGTGCATTACCTCATAGGTCACGTCCACCAAGGACGCGCCCTATGTGGCATTGCACATTGCATGATTGTTCCGCCATTCACGCAGTTATATTTATTTTTGTATCTTTGTAAACTATAGTATCTCAGTGGTTACCAAACCCATTCTCGGGTCTGAAGCTCCAAGCTACAAGGAGCTGATGATATGATATAATTAATATCTCTTTACGGCTTTCTATGCGGGAGACCTATGTCCAGCAGTGGGTTTTTTCAAACTGATGATGATGACTGTGCTTTATCCATCGTGAGAAGTTGGTGGGCTTAAAGCCATTTGTCGCGGCGCTCTATAAGAGCCCTATGTCCAGCAGTGGCATTTACAGGCTGATCAAGATGATGGAAAAAACCTATGAAACTTTCAGGGCGTTTTGATTTGTATTTATTGCTGTTTATACATTGAATGCTTTCTACGCCATCAGGTGGTGATCTGCGGTGCGGTGCCATCGATGGTTCGGTCGGTTCGCCTCTACAGCCAGTGTTCCCATCTCTACGTCAACGTGTTCCCAAACGGCACTGTCATGGCTCGCTCAGATGGAAACGACCAACGTGAGTATAAACTTTGATTTTTAATTAAAATAATATTTAAAAAAATTGACACAGCTGGTCTCGGACCAGCATTCGAACAAGACGGTCAAAGTCCACAGGATCATAGCCAAGGAATCCAACAGGAACTAGTCACATATTTGTCACTAATTCACAAAAGTCAAGACCAATTCGTCCATTGATCGAACTTGACATTGGTGACAAAATTTGTGGGTACTATCATCTAACAATAATTCGCCTAATCACCAATGGATGCTGGTGTTTCATTCGGAAAGTCATCTGCTCAAAATTATTTAAATATAATGTAACTATACCCTTCAAAAAATATAAGTATATTTTGATTACGTAGGTGGATTGATTGAAAAAAAAAACGAATCCAAAACAATTCTAAATTATGGTCACTAAGGATTCTTCCAAATCAAGTTAGCAAAATTATATCTTTTGACGTTGAATTTGGCACTAAAAGCCCAAAATGGCGACCCTGACAATTCGCACAAAATATTGCTAATCGATTTGTGTTTGAATGGCACTGATGGTGTTAACTTAGGATTACCAATATTAAAACCTTTTCGATGTAGCACTTTTATAAATACCTATGAAACGTATATATGAATATACGTTATAATGTTACATCATATATTATATTGTTGTAATGAAAATATAACACTCTTATCAAAACTTTATTGAATAAGTTATCGAAATATACAAAGTTAGATGTTTTTTGTTACTGAGCTTTGCATGAACAACAAGCTTATTTCCCCTATTCATTGCTATACTTGGTAAAAATATTCTGTGTGAAATTTAACAAGATATTTTTTTATATTTGAATGAAATATCTCGTTATGTAAGAAATCTATTTATACTATGTCGTTATATTGAGCAGTATTAATAATATGAATATAAACGTCCAGTAGCAACCTGCTCACAAAATGTCACATATGAAAGAAAGTGTACGCCAGTGAACAAAATGCATCTAAGCGTGTGTACACTTGCGTAGTAAAAACATACCAGAGGTAATCGTGTGTAGTGAATAAATAATAGGGTTGTCAAATTTAATAAAACTAAAATATTGTTGTCGTTGTTGTTGCACCTAAAATGATGCGCCCGTAAATTACTGTGCGTAAAGTTCACCAACATTATAAATAGACTCCTATTATTTTTGACAGAAAATGTTTTCATGTTTTATCTATGGTCGAACCGCCTGTTTATGTGTTGGTGAACGCGTTAATTTAAAAGCCTTGCTTTGTTGGCGCCTTCAAAATTAGACGCTCGAGGAAGCGCTACTGATGTGTAAAACTATAGTTTGTTGTGACAAACTATAGTTTCTATAAGCGCAGTCACAGCGCCAATTTTTTTAATTTTTTTATTATATCAGATGACAAACAAGCAGACGGGGCCCGCCTTATGTAAAGCGGTCAACGCCGCCTATGGACATCTGCAACACCCACGGTATTGCAAACGCGCTGCCTTCCATTAAGATCCCTATTGATATTTATCTTGAATTTACCCATATTGTAGCCCTGTGGGAAGACATCAAACGGGAGCTCATTCCACGCCTTGCAGGTGCGCGGGAGAAACGAGCGCGTGAAACGTACTGTGCGAGACTTCTACACACCAAAAATCTTCGTTTAATCATCTCAAGAAATGAAAACCCAGAGAACGCGTTAGTAAAGAAAACGCTCTATAAAAACGATACTCACTAATCTTGTTAGTTGATCGAGTGAACTTTTTATTTCTTTCGACGATGTGCCATTATATCTACTGGGAACTACAGGTCTAGCACTTAACTAAGGCAGTCCCTAAGGTATGGAAGCGGTACGGGAGGGGTGTTTTCGACTGAAGCCACGCTTCATTTTGACAACTTGATTTTCGAAACGAAAAAACCCCTCCCGTACAGCTCCCATACCTCAGGGACTGCCTCAGTTACGCGCTAGACCTGTAGTAAGTATGGAATCCAGTGGTTGACAGCCCTAAGGTAGACGTGAGAAACTATAGAAATATGTCAATACTTGACGGGTCAACGTCCAGCCGCTGTAACTGGTAAAGCCCACTGCAGTAACGGAGTATGGCCACATGAAGGATTTATATAAGTACGTGAAAACCTGTGGAATGAAGACATTTCGCCAGTCACTTAAGAATAATACAGAGTGTATAAGAACCCAGTTAAAAACAACACATCTGAGAAGCAACCTGAGGAACCCCTATGTCATTGAAAACTAAAAATTGTATGAGACCAACGCACAAATATGGCTGCTCCGTTTAAGATTTAATTGTGAAAATCTAAGATTTTTTTTATAAGAGTAGGAATGTTAGTGTATTAACCACAGATTTTGCGGCAATTATTGTGTTGCTATAAATGTTTATTTAAATTATGAAACTAGCTGTGCCAGCGACTCCATTCTCGCGGTACATCCATATAGAAATAGAACATACACGAAAATCTAAGATTCCTGTTTAATCCCGAAAGTTTTCATTGAATCTGATAATTTTCAGATAGACATTGTAAAAACGGTCATTTAATAATTTACCATCGTTTTTTTTTTCTTTATAATTGGCGCCGCACGGCTTTTGCATTTGCCATTTTCAAGTATCTGTATTTTCACTATATTGTATTTTCAATATATTTTGCAACGTTACACTCCTTCCAAGTCGTCAAAGTCACAGTCGAGTCATGTTTTAGTAAAACGGTGGCCAATTTTACTAAAACTTTGGTAGACAATTTCCACCAATTTCAAAAGTCACGCAATTCACTTCCATTTCATTTCACTACACTTGTGCTTTTTAAACGAGCTACATAAGTTAAAATGCCACCAAAATAACACAAAATAACTCAAGAAAACACTAGGAAAAGAAATAAAATAAAAGTAGACAACCTCTCTTTTCGAAAATGGCGGGAAGAGTCTTAACGTTCTTTACTGTTTCTTCAATCAACACTCACATTTCAAGGGTCTTCAGTCACGAGCTTTTTACTTATTCGTGTTGAGCTTAAGTATCACTAAATAAGCAAAAACTTCTTTCAATTGACGCCAACGATAAATTAGAGGTGCCTTGTCTTTTTTCAACAAGACTTTGCTATTAGCTGGACAAGGTTCAAATTGCAAATTCTTTTAACAGCTGCTTTTAAGGATACATGAAATAAAAACCCTCCGAAATTGTCTCCAAAACACAAAAAGTATATTATATTTAATTTTGCCGTGTAATTTGTACAAGTAATAAGGGAATATAATTTCATTACTAGTGTTTTATTTTAAGTAAAAACGAATTAAAAAATGGCAATAAAACGAAAACAAAATAAAAAACTTAATGTTGAAACTATATATTATATTCTATCTCTGCCATTGGTTCCTCTAAGTTTGTAAGTATGGGAAACGGTTTTGGACATACGCATAAGGACTTTTTTTATTTTTTTTATTCTACTTGAATGACTGAACTAGTAGATGGCCCACCTGATGTCAAGCGGTAACCTCTGCCTATGAACAGTGCATTACCTTATAGGTCACGTCCACCTAGGACGCACCCTATCTGGCATTGCACTACGCCCGCCACCCTGAGGCATAAAGATGAAAAGTCTCATGTGCCTGTAATTTCACCGGCACCCTTACTCTTCAAACCGGAACACAGCAATGCGAGCACTGTATAAATGGGGACTGTATAATATAGCGTAATAGATGACAAAAGTGCACAGTTTTTTTTTATTAATGAATAAATTATGAATGCTGGACAGGACAGTTCATAGAAAAAAGTAATTAATTTTGTAAAAATTACAAAAAACCCCAACGCTATGAAATTGCTGAACCGATTTTGATCAAACATAGCTAAGAACACTCCCGACAAATTCACCTTTCAAACAAAAATAAAAACGAAATCGGTTCATCCGTTCGGGAGCTACGTTAGTGGGACAGACAGACACACACACGTCAAACTTATAACTCCCCTTCGTTTTTGCGTCGGGGGTAAAAAAGGTGTTAAAGTAAGAAATGCATCGCCACACCTCGTCTTTGGCGAAAGCAAAGTACACATAGACTCGCGAATATGTAATTTTATTATTCTTTGCGCGAAATTACTCAATGTTTACTCAAAAATACGTAACTTATGTCAAAACCGTGTGGTGTAGATAAACATGACTTTCACCTTTCTTCCTAACTCGTTTTGATGTTACATAAATTGTAACATAATAAAGATATATTACAATTTATGTAACATTATAGAGTAGTAGTAGGCTCAGATAAGTGAGGAGCAGGGTGCTTGAAATCTTCCAATCACCACACTAGTTCTCTATACCAACGCGAACGGTCACACTCAAGAGCTCTATGCAGAACCACAAACACAAGTAAGTGGTCAAGAAAAAAAAAGAGCTACAAATCCGTATAGTTATGGTTACACACTATGTCCCAGAAATATTATGCTATCTCCTAAGGGAATGAACGCACTTGATGAACAACAGAATTTGTTGCAAATAAAAAAAAACAACGGTTTTTTTTTTTTTTTTTTATCACAGTATTTTTTTTTTTTTTTTTTTGGGTCACTGAGAGTCTCAAGGACGACTTGGACATTGAGAGGGAGCGAAGGGCGTTGGCAGTGAGAAGTAATATGTTGATCCGTAGGTTTGCAAAGTGCACGAAAAGTGTAAAGACCACCTTGTTTAGGGCTTACTGCCAATCTTTTTATACTAGCAGCCTATGGATCAACTTTACTCAAACAGCATACAACGCCCTTCGCATTCAGTATAACAATGCGTTCAGGATGCTGTTGGGGCTGCCGCGTCTCTGTAGCGCATCAGGTATGTTCGCAGAGGCACACACTGACGGCTTCCACGCCATCATGCGTAAGAGAGTGGCCTCCCTGATGTGGCGGGTGCGCGGCAGTGCCAACAGCTTCCTGAGCGCAGTGGCCGAGCGGGTAGATGGTCCGATTCTCAGTCACTGGACCAAAACGCATGTGCTGCCATGCCACTCAATGCGGTGTGCCAAATAAAATTAATTTAAGTTTAATTTTAATAATTTAATTTTAATAATTTAATTTTAATTTTGATTTAATTTAATAATTATAATTTTTAATTTTAGAAATACTATGTGATAATGTCTACTAACAACTCTTTACTAACATAATATGGTGTGAAACCGAAATAAATGATATGATATGATATGATATATATTACGTCCGTAATAATAAAATAAAAACATACATACATAAGTAAACTCACGCCTGTTTCCCGGAGGGGTAGGCAGAGACCACAGATTTCCACTTTCTGCGATCCGGACACCGCTTCTATACACTTCTTTACATTTGCTTTATTCACTCTCATCACATTCTTCATACATGCTCGTCGGTTA
The DNA here is from genome assembly GCA_932527175.1 of Operophtera brumata. Classification (NCBI taxonomy): domain Eukaryota; kingdom Metazoa; phylum Arthropoda; class Insecta; order Lepidoptera; family Geometridae; genus Operophtera; species Operophtera brumata. The sequence continues at coordinate 38,519,972 of OW052225.1, forward strand.
AGGGTACTCTTGACCTGGCCTTTTTCCAGAACGTCTCCGATCTGGTCCGAATACGTTCGCCGAGGTCTTCCCTTTCACACTGTTCCATTCACGCTCGTCTTATGTACCCGTTTCGTCAATCTACTATCGTCCATCCTTTCTAAATGCCCAAACCTTCAAACATACCTTTCTCAATCCTAATCACTAAGTCTTCTTTAATTTCACAACAGTCTACGAGTATTCCTTATTCTATCTCTCAAAGTCACACCATGCATAGGTACATCTCAAATCTCTCATCTCCACTGCATTTATTATAAATACTAATCTTCTTCAACATCTTCCATTAAAAAAACAGCATTGAAATCAGAGCACCCGTTTCGGAGCTACGATGTCACAGACGCGAGGGGTGTTTGCATCAGGGTTAAAAATGATTCACATGGGTGGGTAGAATCGACCACTTTTGGAATAGTATCAGTTCCAGGACAGCTTGTACTAATTGAAGACTGTGATTGTTTCCTTAAAAGGAGCTGATATTATAGACACGATATGCGAAACAGAAAGTCATGAGGATTTCAAAACACGTAGACAAATTGAATTGCAGACGCCTATCACTAGTGGACAAGTTGATACTGTTCGCATTATGTGAACATGGGACAGTATACCGTATATCACTGTAAATAGTGGCGATATTTCTAAGAGGGTTGATGGTTTTAAGGATATTTCACTTCGTGTGTTGACAATGAAGTTCACATTACTAGTGACACGTACTACGCCTGACCTAATAAAGACTGTGTCAGCTTCATATCAGCATTTAGACACTTATTAAATTATGTCCTCTTTGCTTTATGATTTGTTTATCAATTATTGCATAATCTATTCATAAATATGCCCATAAATGCTATTAAACAACAACTTTTGACTGGTGCCGACATCTAATGTAGGTATCTAACAAACGTATCTGCTAGAGGAATGTTACGGCTCTGTTCATCTTATTTAATTAACTTCTCATTGTGTCGGGGTATGTCCGGCCTTAGAATGAACTCCTCCGTTCCCTCCAGTGGATGTCATAAAAGCGGACTAAAGGCTTACACCAGGGGATGGTCAGCAGCATCCACCTGAGTACTCAGCATCAATACTGCGATCACTAATCTGCCTACCAAGCGTGGTGATTATGGTAAATTTTCATATTATTCTATTCTATGGGGGAGGCCTCGATTAGCAGTGGTCGTCTTAAAGCTGCTGATGATGATAATCTTCTTACTTGTTTCTTTGTGGTCACTCTGTAAATAGCCTTTGATTGAGATCGCCGGCGTTACGTGAAAAAAACTAAAGTATGGCGCCTTCGTACACAGCTCTGTGGTGTTGTTTAGATTGTAGTCTGACTTTAGATGGAACTTGATGAGCACCTCTAAATTAGGTAATTAATTACCTCTTAAAGTTGATATCAAAAATATAAAGAATAAAACAAATAGTGAAGTAGGTAATGTATTGCAAATCCTAGGGTAGAGGTCACTGTGCTCACATGTGTGGCGCGAAATTATAATTGTATTGTGTTTTTTGTTCATCACAGCTCATCAACACATCTTGAGATAGCGAAACCGGATTTTGCGCAAATTAAGAGAACCATCACACATGTTTTGATTGATAGTGGTAGCGATTTGAGATTGTATTCTCTAAAGTTAAAACTAAAAATAGTCTCTCTGTCCTTTGCTTTATGGATACAAAAGAAGAGGATGGCGATACGTTTAGTTAGCTTTAGCTTTAGATAAAGCAACTTCAAATCGCTACCACTGTCTCATAAATATCATTAGTTTAGCTACGAATGTCATTCAATTATTTTTACAGTGAACCTTTTTTTTTGTTTATTCGCGATGTCCATGCACGTTGTCTTGTCCACGTCAACGTGAACAGCGGGAAGGAAAAAAATCCCGTTGGCAGTCCCCGCCAACGTGGACAGCGGGAAGTCATTAAATACCTACCCCTTGTCCACGTTATGTAAAGCGCTGTCTCCATATGCTTCACTACACGAAACTTAAATAAGACATAGGTACACAACATACAAATCTATTAATTAATCAAATTCAATAATTTTAAATGTAGGCAGATTAGTACGGTAAAGAGTGAAATAATTGTATATGTTAATTGCTGTGTTGTAGTTATTTTCTCTCATAATTATGTTACAAAATTGCACGTATCACAGAATCATCTTGCAAAGAGTAAGTTCTTTGTTCATTGACATTCTTAGGTACATACAATAATGATATTTATACACTTTCAATCAAAACATTCGTCTTACGTCTAATAGTTTCTGCAAAATTTTTGCTATCTCAAGATGTGTTGATGAGCTGTGATCAGCAAAAAACACAATAAAATTTGAATTTCGCGCCACAAGCGAAACGTTCTACCTTAATATAGATAAACCCTAAAATTATTACTTTCTATCAATAAATTACTCCAGAACAAAAAACCATTAATTTAATACGAACAATAATCGCGTGAGAATAAACATTTATTTGTTGCCAGACTTAAAAAATAATCACTTGACCTGTTAGCATACGCGTTAGTAGTGAAGCAATAAAAGAAACTACGGCCAATATTAAATTTAACGATTTAATATCTCATCGCCAGCGAGAGATGATCTCTAATCTTAATTCGTATTGAAAGGAAACACTAATGAATAAGAGTTCTTATTATTTTTGCCTGGTAACATTACATGGGAGGCTGTACCGCCTACCGCCGAATACTGCGTGAAATATGTGACGCTTTTTAATTAAAATTAGATTTTAAAATGCTGATAACGAAATTTAATTACTCAATGCGTTAAAAAAATGCTGGCTGGAATAAGTTGACGACATCGTTGCAGTAAAATAATAGAAAGAAAAACAAAAAAGTTTTAATTCGACTCTTTCCGCCATTTTTAACCCCCGACGCAAAAACGACGGTGTGTTGCAAGTTTGACGTGTCTGTGTGTGTGTGTATGTGTGTGTGTGTGTGTGTGTGTGTCTGTGTCTGTCTGTCTGTGGCATCGTAGCTCTCGAACGGATGAACTGATTTAGTTTTTTTTTTATTTGAAAGGTGAATTTGTCGGGAGTGTTCTTAGCTATGTTTGATCAAAATTGGTTCAGCCGTTTCATTGCGTTGAGGGTTTTTTAATTTTTACAAAATTAATTACATGTCGAAAACAGACGTATACTTTTATTTAATTTCTTTTTCACGTACGTTATTTTGTTTTATTTTGGCTTTTTTACCAATTTAGCTCGTAAAGAGCACAAGTGTGTGAAATGCATTGGAAGTGAATTGCGATACTTTTCAAATTGTGGAAATTGTCTACCAAAGAATTAGTTAAACGGCCACCATTTTACTAAAACACAACTTAACCGTGACTTTGAAGGGCTCTAACGTTGCAAATTAAATTGAAAATACAATAATTATACTTGAAAATGGCAAATTCACAAATCGAGCGACACAAATTAAAAAAAAAGAAGATCATCGCTGTCATTGCTTTATCAATCTGCTGTTTAAAATTGGAAGATTTCCTCTTGTGGAGGCCGTTTATAATTTTTTGCCGCAATAAATCGAGAAAGGAATCTGGTGGTAAGAAAATTATAAGAAATCAATCGATGTAGGCGGTACGGCGCCTTACTTAATTAAGTTGTTATAGTTTAAACACCATAATAAAGACCTATAAGGTACCCATTGGCAAAAAAAATAATAAGCCACACGCAAAGTCATTATGTTACCTACGTTTAATCTAATAAGAAATTAGTGAAGCAATTTCTGATCGCCAAATTGACCGATTTCGATAATGTTTTGTTTGGATCTTGTGTTTTTTGTTGGATTTCTTTGAATCGATCCGTTTTGAGTATCAAATCTTGTCAAGATGTTATTGTAACTTCGGGTTAAAAAGATTTTGAGTGCTACGCGTGCAATTATCTTGCTTTGTTAGTAACAAAATGGTCGTTTGTGATAATATTTGTGTTTTTATAATTGATGGATAAGTACGATGACTTGCTAGCTGTTTTGTTTGATTATTTTTAGAAATAATATTAATGAGATGCTGTTTTCAAAGTTCTCTCAGTATTATAATCAGTGGGTAAAGTAAGATTTATTAATCCAATGATTAAAATAAATTTAAATTCTATTCATTGTACCTACATTTTGGTGAAATTACAGGCACATGGGGTTTTTATCTTTATGTCTAAGGACGCAGGGCGCAGTGTAATGCCACATAGGGCGCGTCCTAGTAGGATAGTAGGAGGAACAATGCATTACAATGCATATGAGGTAATGCATTGTTAAAGGCAAAGGTTACCGCTTAACATCAGGTCTGATTGTTCAGTGAATAAAGTAGTTATAAAAAAGAAAACAATGTTTGTGATATTTAAAGGTACCATCAAAGACTTATAAAATTTACTTTGAGGTCCAGTAGGTTTCATGCATAACTTATTTCGTTATTTAAAAATAAGCTTTATTAAAGGTATAGTATAAATGACCAACATTATCTTTAACAAAACGGTAAAAATTCAAATCAAAAGAAAAAAAATTATAACCCTTAATTAGGTAGGTACATTAATTAATCTAACACTGTCGCAACCTTGAAAATATGATTCAATCATTATATTTATCAAAACAAACCTATGACGTACGATTCAGATGAACTATCAAATCAACAAACAGGCAGTTTATCTATTTTATTGTTATTATTAAAACACATGTTTGCAACAATGCACGTTGGGTGGTCCAATGGTCGAGTTTATGTCGCGTATAAAAATATGCGGTGAGTTTTGTAAACATATAACATTGTAATGCTGTACAACATTTTCGAAGTAACTTTGTAAGGAGGGATGCATAAACGCTCTCATATTAAGTATTTGAATAAAATCTAATTTACACAAATTAACCTTATAAAAACACAAAAAACTTGTACAATTTTCAAAGAATTTCCGTAACACTTAAATTTCCAATATTATCGCAAAATATGTAAGGCAAGATGTCCATTATCAAATATGCGTTTGACCTGATTTGATATAATCAATACTATCTGATAAACTGTTGATAACTCTTTCTACCTGGCAATAAGGATTATTTTACAATCATCAAATGCTATTGCAAATTTCGATTTTGCAATATTGACATTATTTGACACAGTTTCGATATTATCCACTCCCGTTGTCTTTGTAGGTTTTATTGATACTTGAACTCGCAGATAAGTTGATAATGTCACTGGAATTTCAACAAGTAAACTTTAGATCGACAAGATCTTTCACGATAAAATCTGTTTGTCTTCTTTCCATCAGACCCGACTAGTCTTTCGTGTTTTCTTCCCACAGCTAGAAACCTAACTTACCCATCGTTTGGTAAAAGTGATGGAACTGTTTTTTTTTTTTGCAATAATTTTGTCGATCTTCTAAATGCTCATTCATTCATATGACTGTATGTATATCAATGTGTGTATGTCTATATAAAATACATATATTTAAAGAAAGAATAATACAACAACCTATTAAAAGTAGATAAGTACAAAATGTTAAAAAAACATATGAAAAAGTTGTGCTACCTGAAGACCGCTGCTAACAATCTAAAGGTAGCTCAACTAATTCAAATCACTACCAGACGGAAGTGTCCCAAAGATGCTGGACGCTTTGCAACGCTGAATGGCAATACTAATGCATTGAGCCAGATAAGATTTTGCCCAATAAGTGGCCACCTACACGGCCGCGTCAGTCGCCGCCTTGTTAAGTTCCTCCTGATTGCAGTAGAGCGGGCATGGAGGGCAGCACAGCAAATGTGGCATGTTCTGTGTGGGGGCTCCGCACTCGCACTGAACATGAGTTGCGTCATTTATAACCCATTTGGCCAGGTTGCTTCTGCAGCGGCCGGCTTGGGTGCGGAGTCTATTAAATGACTTCCAAATCCGCCACTGCAGTTCGTGGTCAGGAGACAGGTGTTCTGCCGGGGTAATAAAGCCCAGTGGAGTGGTATTTGTTGTTCCACCTGTAAAATGCTTATTATGACAATAAAATTGACTTATATGTGACAAAACTATTACGAAATATCTTTACAGAATCAGGTAGCATAAAATAAACCTTAGCGCCTATAGCTGTGGTGTACATTTCAATGTCAAATTTTACTAGCATTCCATCCAATAATTGCGTCAGAAAAACAACTTTTGTTTATTAATTTACTGTCAAATCATTAAAAAATATTTCAAAAAGAATTCCATTGATAAATAAACAACTCAGTCTAGAATATTTTAAAGCAGGAAATCTCGTATAATCAACTTATACTTTGATACAAAACACAAGTAACTGAATACAATAATTTGCTATTTTAACTCTAACATTGTTTATACGCGAATCTTAATAATACAGTATAACAATATTCAAAGGAAACTTGAGATACATACATACATAGACACACGTCTTTTTCCCCGAAAGGGTAGGCAGAGCCTCAAGTGGGCCTCTTTTCACCCGGGGTTGTACCATTGTGGAATATAGACGTGACAAGTGGTGAGGTCATTGCTGCCATTGCTTCCCACGACTGACTCTGCTAACACTTTCTTCCAGTGATAAAACATTCCTTAAATAAGCTAGCAGCTATGACAACACTTATAATAACGAATCTTACAAACAAGTCCGGGTAATCCCTTAGTCGGCTCTTAACGACATCCACGGGAGGAGATGGAGGGGTCTATTCTTAGGCCGGACACACCACGGCCAAACTTGGGATAGCGAGCCTTACGGTAGACACATATGATGTGTAACATAATGACATTTCTTTTATTTTTTACAACCTGGTCGGACAGATCAAGCTGATGGCCCACCTGATGTTTAGCGGTACCCTCTGCCTATGAACAGTGCATTACCACATAGGTCACGTCCACCTAGGACACATCCGATGTGGCATTGATGAAAAGTCTCATGTGCCTGTAATTTCACCGGCAACCATACCCTTCAAACCGGCACACATCAATGCGAGCACTACTGCTTTGCGGCTGTAATAGGTATGGTGGTAGTACTTCCCTGGACGAACTCTTTTACAAAAAAGCTCTACTACTACTAAACACAATATCTCACCTATTTGGTAATAACGCAACATGGGTGATAGGTACCAACTTATCGGAAAAATGCGCGATTCCTGTTACACACTGCCGTCCCTTTTCACGAAATCACTCCCACAGATTGTAAAAGCGAGAGGAAATTCTGAGAGCTAAGTCGGTGATCTTGGATCATTTACGGATCTCCTCATTTGGGATCCTACTACGTAGTGAAACTACGACTGAATTTTACAAGCTTGCAAATTTGCAATGTATGTCCGGGTGGAATCTTGCAACTGAATTTTAAAGCATTTATCCTAAACCGATTGAGCTGAAATTTGGCAAACCTGTCAAGTTCCTATGACAATACAATATGATAGTGACAACGAGCTTATCTGATGATGGAGAAGGAAGGTGGACAACGGAACTCGATGGATAATAGTAGACAGGCCGTGTTTAAGCTCATTTTGATCAGCACACGGTTACGATCTCAAATTTTATAAAAGCTTGTATTGATAAATATATATTTTTCACAAAAAACTTATTTGTATTAGTATTGTAATATAGAGGAAAACTAGGAAATTATAAATAAGATGTTGATAGTGTCAGATACATTTTTAAAGCCTGCCGGATGGTGCTCGAGTTAGTAAGCCAAAATAATAACAATTTTGATCGGATCGGATGAACTTCGTCCTGTTTCATATTATATTGTCAATTATTATTAATAGTGTAATTTATTAGTGTCAATGCCACATAGTATTTGTGGTCATAAATCTAGTCTGACCAGACTAGACGGTAACCTGATAATAATAATCTTATCCAAGGAATCTACTGTTAGGTCTTGATTAGGCACTGTGTAGATTAAATAATTTTAATATCATTCAATTCTTGACATTTTTGGATTACATCATGGACTGGGATGTAATTTCTGTTTACTATCAATCGCCTTGGTGGTTGCTTTTTCATACTAACGTATTTTACCAAATATGGGCGAACAGAGTATAAATTTTAGTACATACAAGTCATTTCGATGTTATTTTCGCTATTAATCCAGTGTTTTCTTTAACAAAATATGATATGCCGCAAAAAATTAACAAAAAAAAAACAACAACAGTCATTTCAGTGTAAAATTATACTCTGTTCGCCCATATTTGTTAAAATACGTTAGTATGAAAAAGCAACCACCTAAGTTTACGGCAGGTGATAATTGCGCTCAGAAGAACACATACAGACCGTCACCGTAAGTTGGCACCTGCCATGTAGTATTTACAGGTACCATCTCACGGTGAACGAGCCGGACCGTTGACCGTAAGTTAGCACCAGCCATGGAGTATTTACAGGTGCCATCTTACGGTGAACGAGCCGGACCGTTGACCATATGTTGGCACCAGCCATGGAGTATTTACAGGTGCCATCTTACGGTGAACGAGCCGGACCGTTGACCGTAAGTTGGTACCAGCCATGGAGTATTTACAGGTGCCATCTTACGGTGAACGAGCTAGACCGTTGACCGTAAGTTGTCACCTGCCATGGAGTATTTACAGGTGCCATCTTACGGTGAACGAGCCGGACCGTTGACCGTAAGTTGGTACCAGCCATGGAGTATTTACAGGTGCCATCTTACGGTGAACGAGCCGGACCGTTGACCGTAAGTTGGCACCTGCCATGGAGTATTTACAGGTGCCATATAACTGTGAACGAGCTGTAGCTTGAATATGATAAACCGATTAATCGGGTCATCAGTTTTTTCAGCTATATACAGGCAAGGGCCTCTAACTGGCGCTATTTACCTTCGTTTCTTCGCTGGAATCCAAGACTTCCAGGTCACGGAGTGCCCAGATACCTTCATGGCGTCAAGTGGTCTATTTGTGCCTTTTTTGTTGACTCACTCCAACTACACTCCTATGAGGAGTCAGGTGCACCCAGAATTTATCGGGGCCCCTGTACGCCAGGATCATCGGACGTCAGGCAGGTGCCGTACAGTGGAGCGTGGATGTGGCGGCAGTTGCCAGCGCGGTCACATATGCATAAACCTACATAACATACACAGAAGTCCTCAATCACTATGATGTGACATGGTTAAATGACGTAAGCTGTCAAATGTCCAAACGTCTAAGTGACATCTATTACCCTCTATATAATTATGCTAATCTCTGTGTAGTTTATGAGTGAGTAGTGTGAGTAGTCTTCAACTCTTGATTCTGCTGATTTTCAAAGATAATTAAAATAGGCGTAAAAAGGAACCTGACCTATCATACGATTTAGGAACACATGACACATACGTAAGAATCATACAAAATAGACCGCTCGGCTTGGCAGGGGTGTTACTGCGATATAAAATATAAATAACTAGTGGAATGCCCGCGACTTCGTTCGTGTGTACTTTTCCATACAAACTTAAATACTATGCTGCACCCCTTAGGGGTTCAATTTCTGGAATTCCTTTCTTAGTGCACCCCTAGACCACAAAAGAAACGTACCCTTTTAATTTCAGGTTTCTAGGACTTACGGTTTAGGCTGTGCGTTGATAATAGTTTGTTGGTAAGCGCATCCAAGCTTGTTTCGGGGCGTTTTGACCGTTCCTTCCCAACCTGGCAGCAGCACAATCCAAGGTCCGTACCTAAGTGGTGCCCTTGTGCTCGTTGCCCCATCCTAACTTTGGAAGTTGAGCACTATCTGTACTCACCAAAAGCCCAGTAACGCGCAGTCATGACCCCAGGAGATCAACTACTTATGAAATCCATTCCGAAAATAAAAAATGTTAAGCGCATCACTTGAGAATGGCAGGAACGATTTTTTTACGTTTGTTGTAGTCTGAGTTAGGTTTTTAGGGAAAGAAAAATTTGTAAAATTGCCCAGAAATTGGCAAATTTGGAATATTCGTTTTGCACACATGTAGCGTAGGTATATATACTAGTTAGGTCCGAACAGGACAACTTGTAGCCAATTAGGACCTAGACGAAAGCTACAAAGCGCTATCGACTATCAAGCAGTTTTCCCGCTTCAATGTAATTAAAAAGCGTAGCGGCTTTACAGCCGTCGCGTCATTTGTTTCCGCTGTGATTTATCCGCTAAATATGCACACAGAGGTGAAGATGATGCATTATGACGTCATCAGACCTGCATAAGGAAGATTGATAAGGAAAATACGTATGAAGGCTTAGCTAAGGAATTCAGTATGTATAGACATTATTTTATGGCATTATATATATACATATAGATGTTTCGTATTAGTATTGGTGAACGGTAAAGTGCATGCAAAAGGCATGCAGCAAGATTCCAAATTGTAGACTTAGTAAATCAAGCACGATAAAAATATAAATCAGCCAGCATCTTAGGGACGCTTCCTGATTTGGATCAGTTGAGCTACGTTTAGATCGCTAGCAGCGGTCTTCAGGTAGCACAACTGTTTCATATGTATTTTGTACATTCCTTGTAATATTCTTTCTGTAAATAAATGTATTTATTATTTATTGAAAAAAAAAACACGATATCAATAAAAAAATATATATATATATATATATATAGATATCACATTATAATTCAGAGATATTACTGCACCAACACATGATGGACAATATTCTATTAATAACAAAAATAACAAACTCACCTTTGGGTAGATTCGATTGTTTCTCAATATGTTGCAGATTAGATAAACAAATCAATAAATCAAAACCGTAGACTTACAAGGGTTTTGTATAATTATCGATATTTGACGAGATTTTTTTCAGAGCGGGGCGCGAGCCGTTTTTTTTGTATGAAGTTTTATCTTTGATGTGTCAAACGCATGACAGTCGTTTTGCAAACCCCTGACGCAAAAACGACGGGGTGTTATTAAGTTCGACGTGTCTGTGTGTAGTGTGTGAGTGTGTGTGTGTGTTTGTGTGTGTGTCTGTCTTTTTGTCGCATCGTAGCTCCCGAACGGATGAACCGATTTCGTTTTTTTTGTTTGAAACGTGAATTTGTCGAGAGTGTTCTTAGCTATCTTTGATCAAAATCGGTTCATCCGTTTCATTGCGTTGAGGGTTTTTAATTTTAACAAAATTAATTACTTGTTGATTTGTGTCATGCTTGTTTCTGCTACTTTGTCCATCATGACACTAGTTCTTTCTTGGTCACCCTGAGTGATGCCGTGACCAGGGCGAGGTACAGCTACGAGCTCGGTGTGACATCAACTAACGATGATACCGATAGGAATGTGATAAAATTAATATGCTGTGGAATGCGACTTTACGTATCTACTTACGTACTAGTATCCGGTAAATAGATTAACGGAGTAGGTACAGATGGCAAGCCTTATTACTGCGTATCGTGAGTTTTTTTATTAGCATTGCACACATTTCTAATCTTTTCACTAGCCTTTATACGTTCACTGCTCCCCCATGGTTCCCCCATTTTATGCAACGGAAAAACTTGTGTAGTACGTTGTCAGTAGTACTAGAGCTTTTTTGTGGAAGAGTTCGTCCGGGGAAGTACTACAACCATACCTATTTCTGCAGCAAAGAAGTAGTGATCGCATTACTGTGTTCCGGTTTAAAGGGTTTGGGTGCAGGTGAAATTACAGGCACATGAAACTTTCCATCTTTATGTCTCAGGACGGGCGTAGTGTAATGCCACATAGGGCACGTACTTAGTGGACGTGACCTATGAGATAATGCAATGTTCATAGGCAGAGGGTACTGCTTAACATCAGATGTGCAATCTGTTAGTTCCGTCACCAAAAGGTGTATATAAAAAAAATACTACAAGCGCCGAGTACAGACGAAAATTACAGACTTGAAATAGTTCATCCCCATTACGTAAGAGATAGAGAAGATTAGAGGATTTCAATAGCGCGGGCTAAACCCTGTTTAAACTTGATTCGGTGTATCCTGTCGCCTGGGAGGCGCTTACGATAGCGCATTTCCATTATCCCAGCCAACTACCTGATAGTACTCCGAATCGTTTCACTAATCCGATAAATTTTTTGCTTTATTCTCATTCCTGGATATGTAGATAATATTTGTAATTTTAAACTATTATCTTGATTAATTTATGTTTAATATGTTTAACGATTATGTTTATGTTTGACGTCCTCTGTATCGCGGCGGGCGAAGGTTCGCCTGCGTGCGACGCAGGAGGTTGCGGGTTCAACTCGTAACAAATATTAGTACGATCTGCAGATATTTGTTCAGTGTGTTCTGGGTATTTTCTATGTATAATAAAAAAATATCTATCTATGTAATGTATTGTATTAAGTAGTAGCGATTCGCCCCGGCTTCGCACGGGTAGCTTTCGGTGACCCACCCCCCCTATAAAATCCCCTTAGAACCATGAATAGCACTCCTGGTTCTAAGCTACCTTCCTACCAATTTTCAGCCTTTCCGGTTCACCCGTTCTAGTGGTGTAACTAACACGGCTTTGTTTTATATATATAGATATCAGTTATCTAGTACCCATAACACAAGCTCTGCTTAGCTTGGGGCTAGATAATGTTGTGTGAAAAAATAAGAAAATATGAAGGTACTTGATTAATAATTAATAATAATAAATAATTGATTGCCCAATGCGTCACGATAATAGCAATAATTGTCACGTAAATAAAGCTATTGTTCTATTAAAGCAAGCATTCAAATATAACAGACACTGATTTGCATGATAATTAATTGTTACGTTACTAATCATTCTTAATAGTATTTTATTAATATTCTAACAAGTTAGAACTAATTGCGAACACATCGTGCATCGTAAAGTAAGCAATAAAATATGATAGCATTAAATACAACCATGCATAATTATGCAAATCATGACTCCTGGGTACATGGTTAATAGTATTGGTGGCCATCTGATATTAAGCGGTAACCTCTACCAACAATGCATTACCTCATAGGTCACGCCCACCTAGGACGCGCCCTATGCCCCTATGCGGCATTGCACTGCGCCCGTCACCCTAAAACAATATGAAAAGATTCATGTGCCTGTAATTTCACCGGCATTTATACCTTTCAAACCGGAACACATCAATGCGAGCACTATTGCTTTGCGGCAGAGACAAGTATGGAAGTAGTAATTCTCCGGACAAACTCTTTCATAAAAAAGCTCTAAGCTCTACTACATATTACTGACGCTAGTAATGGCTACGTCACAAAGACGTACGTGATAGAAGTCGTGGCTGATTTAATAATGGAAACGAACCCGCTACTAAGGAAGAAGTAGGATTTGAGAATCTAACCTACCGCAGGCCTAATCCAGGATTTAAGAAGATTACATGCGTTTGTCCCGGATTTAAATAAAAGTTTTACTTCAAAAGCTGCGCGGTTATTATTCAGCTTGTTTTATTTTATAATATTGGGGGCAATGTCGTGTTTATAGAAGTGGAAACACTGTAGCGGCATTCCATTATTATTTTATTATAATTATTAAATGAAAAATACATTTTGGTGAGTATTCCAAGAATAGACCCCTCTGTCTCCTCCCTTGGATGTCGTAAAAGCCGACTAAGGGATTACCCGGACTTGTTTGTAACATTCGATGGTATAAGATTCGTCCTGGCTGCTAGCTTATTATGGAATGTGTTATTACTGGAAGAAAGCGTTAGCCGAGTCAGTCGTACGAAGCAATGGTGGCGATGAGTTCACCACTTGTAGCGTCTATATTCCACGATGGTGCAACCTACTGTGAAAAGAGGCCCATTGAGGCTCTGCCTACCCCCCTTCGGGGAAAAAGGCGTGTGTCTAAGTAGGTATGTATCATCATAAAGAAGGATCATAAAAAAACAGACCGTGTTTGTTGCCTGATTCTTTTAGGTCTGATTGCGTTGGAACAGGAGTAAATGTAAATTTATTTTTTAAGACTATTCAAAACATATTCAAAATTATCGTTATGATTTCAATGATAACATACTTTTTGACAATATGGGAGAAAATAGTATTTCGCTAGTTTCGCTCGAAGTAAAAACACTTTCAAAAGTATTAGGAGATAGTATTACATTACACTTACTTTAACATTAGGAGGCCTATGACGTATCACAATTTGCAAAGATTTGCTGTTTGTTTACCAAAGATAAATTCCTCTGAAGATTACCACGTGAAGTTACGTAAAATCTGTCTGATTAAAGTGTTTACACATCGATTAAATTAGCAAGGTTAATGATAACGTATGTAAATTCTCGAAATGTTTCATTAAGGCAGCTCTACACGAACGAACAAAACTCAGAGTTACTTCTTACATCGGATGTTGAGTTTGCAGAAAATTTCCGAACCAATGGCCAAAAACAGAATATAAACAGATATTTGTATATACAGATATTTTCAGATATTTGTTCAGGGTGTTCTGGGTATTTTCTATGTATAATAAAAAATATCTATCTATATAATATATTGTATTAGGTATATCAGTTATCTAATAATACCCATAACACAAGGTTTGCTTAGCTTTTATTTATTTCAAAGTACGTTAGTGGAAAATGGCACACGTCGCTGTGTAAACAATTTGTATTCAAGATTGATGTCTGCGTGGTCTATATTACATAAACTCCCACTAGACTCTAAGAGCTGACTGTACAACATGCCATGAAGGAAATAGGATACCAAATCGAGGTTAACCATATTATTGAGTTTATTTTTAATGATGAAATCACAAGATGGTGAAAAGCCCGTAATCCTATTAAATCTTTGCTTAGGAGTTACCCGCATTGTCTCAAACGACCGTGGTCGAATATTCAGTGCTAATACCGACCGACTAAACGTATAATCATATATAACTATTCTTAACTAACATAAATAATATGGTTTAAAAAACCGAAATAAAAGATATAATAATAATAGCAACTGCCACTTTTTCAATTGCTTAGAAACCCTGGATTTAAACGACGCAAGTAAGAAGACACACATACTTCTTACTTGTAATAAGGATGAGTTCTACCGTCAGCCCAGAGTCCTTCTCCTTTATTTTAAGTTGGGCTGGCTGGGCTAGAGGGCAGGGGGACAATGCACAATACACCCCAATGCGGGACGTCAGTGCAGATCTTATCTCCCCTATTTAGAATTAGAATAAGAAGGATGAGTTATATGCAAAAACTGGATCTACATTTATTGATGGTATTCATTTTTAGTAGTAGAAGAGCTTTTTTGTGAAAGAGTTCGTCTGGGGAAGTACTACCACCATACCTATTTCTGACGCAAAGCAGTAGTGCTCGCATTGCTGTGTTCTGGTTTGAAGGGTAAGTAAAATTACAGGCACATGAGACTTTTCATCTTTATATCTCAGGGTGGCGGGCGCAGTGCAATGCCATATAGGGTGCATCCTAGGTGGACGTGACCTATGAGGTAATGTACTGTTCATAGGCAGAGGTTACTGCTTAACATCAGGTGGGCCATCTGCATGGTCCGACATTCATGTAGCATAAAAAAAAAACGGGATAAACAGCCTCATTTGCTGATTTTGCTGATTATCAAACACAAATACAAAAATATTTATTTCGCCAACACAATTCAAAAATTAAATTTATAATACAGCAACAACGAAAACGCTGCGTTGGTTTTATGTGATGCCAGTGTGTGAAGCAGCAGCACTGTGAGACGCGCTTTATGTGATGCCAGTGTGTGAAGCAGCAGCACTGTGAGACATCGTAGTTTTGTTCGGTTGTGTGAACTTGCCTTTACACAAGTCTGCTAATAATTTGAACCAATTGTTTAGAGTGCTTATCATAATTTACTGCTTTTAGTGTACAAAAAGCCTTTACATGCAGAAGATCACGCAACGTAACAGTAATCCGTTTCAAATGATATTATCAAATTATTCAAAATTTTCAATCATATTAATTTAATTTGAGGAACATTGTCTCTTCGAGACTTGTGACTCTATTATTGTTTTGCCGATATACATAAACTTCTTCAGTAGTAAATATAAGTTCGTTTAATGAAGTCGCAGGAAGTCGGTGGATGGAGGCGGCTCAAGACCTTTCGCCAGGGCGTTCTATGGGGAGGCTTATGTCCAGCAGTGGACTGCTACAGGCTAATGATCATGCTGAAAAAGACCTTAACAATCTCTAGGAGCTCCTCCCCAGTTTTCATACATTGCATTACATAAAGTATACTTGCCACGGGGTTCCGTATGCTCCAGTCGTAGAATGAATCACATCTTGTCTGTTTTCCCTTGTTGTTTCTTTACATTCTTCCTCGAATCATTATCAGAAATTCTGCAGTTATCATCATTTTGTTGAAATCTGATGTATTTCAATCGATAGAGTTAGCAATCGTCTGTTGATACAATCAAGCAGCAAAAAAATTAAAAAAAAATCTAAATTGAATTTTTGAGGGATTTCACCTGAAAGATTTGTTTTTACAAGCTTTATATTAACTTGCAATGTATGTCTGGGTGGAATCTTGCAACTGAATTTTAAAGCAGTTATCCTCAACCGATTAGGATGATATTTTGCATATACCTGTCAAGTTCCGATGACAATGCAATATTATGGTATATATGCTTATGCTGATCTGATGATGGAAACGGAAGGTGGACAACGGAACTCCTCGATGGATAATAGTAGACTGGGCGTGTTCAGGCACATTTTGATCAGCACACGGTTACGATCACTAATTTTATAAAAGCTTGTTTTAAAATATATTAGATATTTTTCACAAAAAACTTATTACATAGAAATCTGTAGATTTCTCGCGAGCTCTCTTGTATTGCTAACTAGGTACAAATTGAAGAAAAAAAACATAAAACACGTTTTTATCATCGTTTTCTTATTAAAGTTTACTGGACTTCGAAAGACAGTCGTTAAGAAATTCAGGTAATAAGTACAATGACACAGTCGATAGCCTTATCACGCGCGATAGTAGGTCGTTGACCCGTCGTGGGTGGATTTA
This sequence comes from Operophtera brumata, assembly GCA_932527175.1. NCBI lineage: Eukaryota > Metazoa > Arthropoda > Insecta > Lepidoptera > Geometridae > Operophtera > Operophtera brumata. The sequence goes on from OW052225.1 coordinate 38,536,841, forward strand.
TTTATTTCACTATTCATTAGCTCAATATTTTTGATTCATTTTTCACTTTAATTTGTCACTACGTTTTAGAATGGTAAATCAATTATTTATTTAAGCCTTGTTTTTTATATAGTGGCATATAATGCTCGTTATAGGGTGGAGGCTAGACTGCTATTATTATTATTATTATAAAGTGAAAGCACAATAACATTTAAATAAGCACTCTAAACGTGTCACTTTATTTCTTGTAATCTAAAATATCTCTGATATATTCAATGATTTTATCTTTATAGAAAAATTAAGACTATACACCACGTACTTTACTATTCTCCTGCTGACGCTTCGTTGACTAAATGGTCAACAAAACGTCAGCAGGAGAATAGTAAAGTACGTGGTGTTTTTCTAAAATGATACCAAGCCACGGATTACCGAAATAATAGAATTAATTTAGAATTGATTTTAGAATTTTAATTATACAATTCTATGATTTTATCTTTGTTTTTTTAAATTAAAAACCTATACGAAGACTTTGAAATATAATCACATCTACCATTGTTTTGCAAAATGAAGTAACAAGGTTTCAGTACAAGGACCTACTACTAGATTACTCAAAAAATGTCGAAAGAAAGTGAAATTTCATAGCGGCAACTACAAAGCCTGTTTACATTGGCGACTCGAGATAATGTTGTCTTGACAAAATTAGCCCGACTATATTATGGTTGGGCAATGTTTACATGGTTCGTTAGTTTCGAAAGAAAATTCTTTGGGTACTGTTAGGCGGTTTGACCACTTATGTGATTCAACTACTGACATACACCGATGAGTTAAGAGAATGCGCTCCCGCCAGGCAGAAATCTTCATACAAAAAAAAAGCCACGCGCCGCTTGAAAAAGCGGTTTTTATTGAATATCTCGTGAAATATAGATAATTTTAAAAAACCCCGTAGGTGAACCCTCCGTTTTATTGTATTGATTTTATTTATATAATATTTGACCCAATAATCTGTACTATATTGACAAACAATCGAATCTATATAGCCAAAAGTTAAGGTAAAGTTGTGTTTTTTTTAACGAGAAAATTTTGTACTTTCGTGTTTCTGTTTGGGTGATCCCTCGGTAGTATCCATGCATATTTTTAATTTGTATAGTGTATTTGATTTAGTCAGGTAAAAATCTAATCTAAGATTGGTAATTTTGCGTACTTAACAAAATAATCAAATTATTAAAATCTGTAGAAAATACTTCTCAAATAAACTCTAAGAGACCATCTCAATCAAAATTATGTTACAATGTTTTGACACTCAGGCCCGTATTCAAATTCGTGTCGTATAGTGTCAAAACATTGTAACTCAAGAAAAGTTTTTTAACTAAACGTTAATGTTGTCAAATAATTGTAACTCAACATGTCAACGGGTGATAAGAATACCAACTGCATTAGATTTGAACTTAAAATTATATTACTGATCAAGGTATTTTATTTATCGACGTATTAGTAATATAATGATAAGTAAAAGTTTTATTTTCACCTTTGATCTAAGTCCTCGACCCACTTTAACACAATCTAATTCAACGACACCCTGGTATTATAATAAAAGGTATAAGCGCTACATTTATTTCTGATAGGCCAAGAGCCATTTTCATAAAAAATATCTTGAAATAATAATAATAATAGCTATACCCTATATAGATAGGGTAGCCTGCATTATTTTAGATTCCGCTGTTGAGTTCAATACTGCTTTGAATGTTTTAGCAGAAATTAATTTTATAATACATATTACACATGTCACATTACACATTTATAATACATTATGTCTTGCTGCAGCTTTTGGTATAATATCATGCAGTATTTCCTGCTGTTGTCTCTCTGACTATAATGTTAATTGAAATGACATCGCCGGTGTCAATTGTGGTTGATTCCTGGTTTTATTCCGTTAATGCGTTTTATTCGTGTTGGGCTCGGTCGTCAAATTCCAGAGAAATTTTCTCTTACGTTATCGCTTATAGACAGGTTTGGACGGACCATCGGAGAGGAATAATAATTTTAATGTATAGTTGTAATTACATAGTCAAGACTATTATTTTTAAATCGTACGCGTAATAAGTACCTACTTAGTAGAACTTCATAATAATTAAAGAAATTATACTCCTTATTTCTTATTTCACAGTTCAGTTTTGGTGATGAAAAATACTTTTTTTTAATATTTGTTTATTTATTTAATTAAGATTTACAATATCATTTAAATGTAATCCCAAAAATTTAATTTTTAGGTCACATTTTAATTTAATGTTATCCAATGTTATAAGGTGTGGTTTACACTCTTATTATATCATAGCAAGGTACAACAAATAGACATTGCAAATTTTAAAAAAAATACATAAATTAAACATACTTATCCAAATTATCGATAGCGGTTAAGTTGCTTAAATCTTCTTTATAAAATTTAATAAAAAAAACTTTTTAAGAATGATACTTTTACAATAATTCAAACACATAGTAATTTACGACGCGATTGCGACAACCAAAGTTCGATAAAAATTACCGACACATGTAAATCTTTACTAAGCCATGTATTGAATATCTCATAGATTAATATTTATTGATATTTTATTTTTGTATTTTATTGACGTTCAAATATCATTAACGGTTGCACCTGACGTCGCTCGCTGTGTTTCTCTATCGGATTTGTAAATTGAATTTATTATGTGTCCAAGGCACGCTGCGTTGATTCAAATCGGATAGTATGCACCTGGGGCGAAGTAATTACAATCAAAATGAAAATTAGGAATTTTTCCTACGAATATTTACGTTTTTATTTCGGTAATACTTGCTGTTATGAGTTAATTAATATGTGTTTTATATTGGTGAGATTGTAGAAAGTTATGTAGCAATGGCGTTTTTATGTACAATTTGGAAAGGTCTTAAAAGTAATATTAACGAAAATAGCTGCGAAGGCAAACTAACTAGCTACGTGGGTAGTTGAGGCGGTAATAGAAATATTTCTTTAATTGAAGCTTGAAATAATTTATACATATTTTTCATTACTTATTTCTCCTCAGATTTTCTTCTTCTTCTTCTCCATATAATGGCTTCTGAGGAGTGCTCCAAACAATTTCGCCAATGTCAAGTGTAATAATTATATTTTTTATAGTCAAGTCGTCAAGTGTCTCCGTGAAGTCATAATATAGCTTAAATAGTGGCAGAAAAACTGAGTTTTTATATAGGGAAAAATCCCCCATTTTGAAAAGACACGTAATGCACTTAAATTTCACTACATCACACATGTGCTATTTATCCAAGTTACACCGGTTAAAATGCCACTAAAATTACACGAAATAACTCGAAAAACACGTTAAAATGCTAAAACTGACGACGTTTCTTTCAAAAATTTCAGATTGAATCTCCCCTCCTCAGATTTTATTTCCTGGGTTCTGTGCTCGACCGATGGTGAGCGCTAACGTCGGTCGAGCGTACCTACTCGTATATATCAATCAAAACGTACGAACGACAACAGTGGCGCGCCGATAGTAATCCGTACGCTTTCTATGATACAGCTACGCTCAACCGACGTCAGCGCTTACCGTCGGTTGAGCACAAAATAAGTAGAACTACTACTCTTTTTTGTGAAGGGTCTTGGCGTATTGGTATTTCTGTTTAGCTATTTCTAACTGTTATCTCTCCATTGTTACAGCGAATCTCACCATCAGCACTCGCGGTTTCAACTTGGAGCTGCTCATTCACTCGCCCGTGCAGGATATGTACCTGTGCTTCAAGCGCGAGCGGTTGGTCGGCAGGCGGCTGGTAAGTCATCATTGTGTCGATGGGTGAAGGTTGATAGTACCTTCGCAACTCATTTATAATAAATGATAAATAAGTTTTTTGTGAAAAATATTTTTACAAAAACTTATTTATCATTACAAAATTAGTGATCGTAACCGTATGCTGGTCCAAATGAGCCTGAACATGGCCTGTCTACCAATTATCCATCGAGGAGTTCCGTTGTCCATCATACACTATTCCGTTCCGTCTCCATCATCAGATCAGCTCGCTGTTACCATCATATTGTATTGTTATCAGAACTTGACAGGTATGCCAAATTTCAGCTCAATCGGTTGAGGATAACTGCTTTAAAATTCAGTTGCCAGATTCCACCCGGATTCCACCCAGAAAAACATACATACATTGCAAGTAAAAATAAAGCTTGTATAAAATATAATATTCTTTTTTTTATTTATTATTTTGTGGGTAGAATACCTAATACAACTATTATTTATTGAATTAAAACTAAGACAATAAAACAAAACGAAAATAAAAACCTACGTATCAGATCAGCAAGCCGTCATCCGATAACAGCGTGCCCAGAATGCTGGCTGCATTGCCACGCTGAATGGCAATGCTTATTCGTAGACCAAAATAAAAGCCAGCATTCCGGTCACGCGTGGACTCAAAAAGACGCTCCGCAAGTTCCTTAAAGCTTGTAAAAACAATTGTAATTAAAGGAGAATTTTCTTGTCTACAGACACGATTCCAAGCGGAGAAACAACCCAACTGCCTGTTCAAAGAGGAGTTTGTGGACGGCTACAACAGATACCACCTCGTGAAGAACGAAGACCGCTATATAGGGTTCAACCGGCGAGGGTTGCAGCTGCGGCGCGGCAAGAGTCGCATGAACGAGCGACACCACAAGTGCTTCTCCTTCATGAAGGAGGCCCACGACTTCGACATCAACCGACACAACACCATGCTCGCCGGAGACCTGCCCAAGTGGCGCTCGTACCCGCAGCGTAGGCTCCGGCCTCCTCCCTCCCCGAACGCCATCAAGCCGCCTTGCCACGGCGTGCGCCATCACCACGGCAGGCATCAGAGGCGGAGGAACTGCGATGGCACGTAGACCCTCCCCTGCTTGCAGCAATATTACGCTTCAACGCTTCTGTTGCCGGCTGTCGATGGACATTGTGCGTGGACAGAGTATTAGTCAATCGCAGTATTATTACAGTGACGTGGACTGGGTAGCGTTAGGTTAGCTCGCGGTGGCCGCGGTGTTTCAAACGCCGCATGAATGGTAGCTGAAGCGAGAGAGCAAACATTCGAACGGGGAAAAGGGCCAGAGCTGTGAAATTCCTTAAGGTCGTGCAACATCGTGGCGTTTGCTCTTGTGCCAGTCGGACTCGTGCTCTAAAAAGGAAAAAAAGGTTTCTTTGGTGAGAGCAAATAGTAGTCTCGTCGGTCACGAGTCTTCCGAAAGACCACCGCTGAACTTTGGTGCTTGGAGAATGCAACACCTTCGTGAGTAGTCCAGGATCGATGGATGCCCTCGACCCCGGCTGGCTTGCCATAAGTGTAGCAAAACGCCTTTACGTCAATTCTCAGTGTGTTATTATTTAAATGCTTTACTGTTAAGTACGGATCGTTATCTGCTTGTAAATATAATAAAATGATTGTTTACTTATTTATCGAAAAAACTTAATCCAGAATTATGTAAAAGTTGGTGTTAGTTGTAAAGTTGTATTAAAATGTATTGTATGTATTTGATTATGGGTATTTAATCTATCCGACCAACCGCTCTCTTGTGATTAGCCAGTGGAAATGACCTAGTTCTTTTCTTCATGTACTGAAATAATTTTCTTACTAATGTTCATTATGAATATTTTTAGTATGATTCTGTGAATTTTGTATGATTTTGAGCGCTTTGTAAATATTATTTAATAAGTTTGTTTTGTATGAGAGTGATAGGCTTTTGAATCTCTTTTAATCGAAATCTTTCTTCTTGATTTCAAGTGATGCTTATAAAAGTTTTATGTACTTGTAAATTTGGACAAGTACTTAGAGGCGTCGTACGTACTATAATTTAATTTTGTTGTTAAATTATAATGTTCTTGACAGTACCTACATACCTACCTTATACCTAAATATAACTATAAATATATGATAATTTAACAAGATCTGTGCCATAGCGTGGGCAGTGTACTACAGTAAGTGCTCCGTTGAAACTATTGTTTAAATTTTATATATTTGACGTAGATATATGCAATTTAGTTCAATTATCTATATATCAGCTGAACATATTAGCAGTACAGCAGTTAGAGTTGATTTTTAAAGCAAATTCAATGCAAAAAAATGAGAAAACAGAAAGTACCTACTCGTACGTTATTGGTTATATTAGCATGGGTTTTGTAGGCGACCGATGAGGTATTTTCAATACCTACGAAGATTTAAATTAAACTAATTTTATATAGTGAAAGTGGTCCTCTTATAAACACAATTTAATACAGTTATTCTAGATAATTTTCACTAGAAACGGGATATTTACCATGATCATCATCCATCTCATTATTTACCATCTCATGGCGCATGCAACTGTGCCGAAATATCGGGAACATTTAAAACTCAAAAATCATGGTAAATATCCCGTTTCTAGTGAAAATTATGTACATAACCATGATAGTTTCAAAAGTTAGTTATTCTAGAATCTGTTTAGTGTAAACCTAGCCCAGTGATGTATACAATAGCTGGTTTGAATTTCTATTTGTTTGCATAGAATTTCCAAAAATGTATGAATAAAGTTGTATCCAGTCAATGTTAGTCGTTGTACATTCCTACATATTCCAGTCAGTAGTAAAAGACATAAAGACATTCCAAACATGTAAAATATGATAAAATATGCGCTTATAAGTTGTGTTATGACGTCACTCCGTATTGTATTACTGTGTCTAATTATTTATAAGTATTCAAATGCCGAAAACGAAATAATTGCTAAGAAAAGTTACGAAATTAAATCATATTATTTAACTTGCAAATTTGTTTATTATTATAGTGCACACAATTAAACCAGTATCTACTAAAATAATTTGAAGATACCTAAAATGATATGAAAACAAAAAAATAAATTAAAAAAAAAACTTTACTTTCCTATGTATTATTATGATATTATGAATGATCCAAATCCATAAAATCTGGCTGCATTACCCCGCTGCCCCGCTGCCCCGCTGGCAATGCCAATGCGTTGAGCAAGATAACAGCCAGCTCTCAGTTAGTTATGGATGTAACATACTGTTTTTTTTTATTTAGCGGGTTCGAGTCCCGGCTTAGGCCAGCCTACTATAAGCACTTGCCTAAGCAAGTGACTTTTATTAATTACAGAAAGAATAATACAACTAGGTAATACAAGGTATGTACAAAATACATATGAAACAGTTGTGCTACCTGAAGACCGCTGCTAGCGATCTAAAGGTAGCTCAACTGATCCAAATCACTACCAGACAGAAGCGTCCCTAAGATGCTGGCTGCAATGCCACGCTGAATGGCAATAATAATGCGTTGAGCCAGATAAGAGCTAGCTGTGTATTTTAATATCCTTGAATGTAGTATTACTGACTGGAAAGTCTCCAAAAGTAAAACTTCCTAACTTTACTATTTAAAGTAGTTAATGTAGCATGGCTGTATATTCGTATATACAGTGTGTCTACAGCCATTAGTCTACACATGAAAGATATGAAACCAGGCATCAATTTATTTTACAAAAGCTTTCCTCAATTTCTACCGAAAGTCCTGTTTAGTACACTTGCCTACATAGCATCATCATGTTTACCAAGCTTGCAGAGTAGCCGACTACCTCAAATAGGCGCGATTTCTCATAATATGGCCGGAAGAGGGTATTAGTACAGAGGGTAGTAACTTGAAGAACAAACAAGGTAAAGTGGGGCTAACTGGACGCTGCGTCAAGCGGCGCGATTAGCACCTAGCTAGAGTAGGGTAGGTTCTGGATAATATGAGCATGAACCCATAAATATCAAATATAGGCAGTAGATTATTTTTCTACTATTATTTGTACTTTTTTTGACGACCTCTGTGGCGCGGCGGGTTAGGTTTGTCTGCAACGCAGGACGTTACGGGTTCGATTCCCGCCTCGGAACAAATAATTGTGCTTAGCAGTAGTAGAGCTTTTTTGTGAAAGAGTTCGTCCGGGGAAGTACTACTATTTATTTTTATTTACTACCACCATACCTATTTTCGTGCACCATGCTGTGTTCCGGTTTGAAGGGTAAGGGTGCCGGTGAAATTACAGGCACATGAGACTTTTCATCTTTATGTCTCAGGGTGGCGGGCGCAGTGCAATGCTACATAGGGCGCGTCCTAGATGGACGTGACCTATGAGGTAATGCACTGCTCATAGGCAGAGGTTACCGCTTTAGATCCGGTGGGCCATCTGCTTGTTCCGTCATTCAAGTAGTATAAAAAAAAAACTTGCAGCTGATATTTGTTCTAGGTATACCTACATAAAATAAATACATAATAATATAATAATACTTACCTACACTCTTATTATAGCATTCATCGTATACTACACTAGGTGTTCTGGGTATTTTCTATATATAATAAAAAATATCTATATAATGTAATGTATTGTATTAAGTATATCTGTACATAACAACACCTCTGCTTAGCTTGGGGCTAGATAATGTTGTGTGAACTGTCCAGCATTATTTATTTATTTTTATTTATAGGCAGTAGATTATTTTCCTACTGTTTTTTTTTATTTTCAGAATAATAAGTTAAAAAACATCCTTATAAATAGATTTTATAGTTTCATACATAGATAGACACACGCTTTTTTTTCGAAAGAGTAGGCAGAGCTTCATTGGGCCTCTTTTCACCGTGCTCCTGCATGTGTTAGCGCAAACAGGAGTATTCCTACAAAATAGAAGGACAAGTCCTAGAGACACACAGTGCCCTGAGGGTTCCAATCCGTAAATTTTGTTGAAATTGTCAAAGTCCTTTTCGAGTTTCAACCACTTTTTCCTACAAAATTCAACAGGTTATTTTAGGAGTAAAAAGTTCTCAATTTTAGACTTTTCCTTTATTTGTGTCAAAAAACCTCCTAAGCATTACAAATTTCAGATTTGTGACGTTACTGGAAGTACCCGAGAGATTTTTAATTTTCGCTAAACCTTGCAAAAATTATTTGCACAATTTCATTGTACCTACTTATAATTTACGTAGTCACGTTTTGTTTCTTTTTTTATAGGTATATAATATTAAGGTGTACAATAGAGCATTTTCTATTCTATTCTATTCTAAACATTCATTGTTATATCTTTTTAATACGTTGTGTTAAAAGCTTGATGTTTTTAGGGAACTTTAATATTAACTCACATAATATCATAATTTATATTTGGTATAAATTTAAAGTTGCTACATAAGCCGTTCCTGAAAATTAGGTTTTGACAGATGGGGGTCATTTATCCGTATGTACGTAGTACCAAATATTACAATCATACAATGTATACGTAGACTAAAGTCATAAAATAGGTAGGAAGACAGAAAAAAAAAACACTTTCCACTTCACCATGTACACACAATAACATACAAAATTCACTTACCCACAAAAAGTCATGTACACATTCGTACCTATATTATCAAACAGCGTTCTTTCTAAACAAATGTACATACATTGAGTGTTTAATTTGAATGTTTGAGGATCATAGCCAGACAAGTAGGTAGTGGATACCTAACTCGTAGTGTTTATAGGCACAATGTGTGGTACCAGTACAGGTGTGCCAAGTTTACAATGTTAGCTGTGTGTTCGTAATTGCATGGCGGATCGCCGGTTGCCACAAGTTTTGGTCAAATACAGTCAGCCTCGAAAATTAATGTTTCTTCATGACTATGAGGGGTTTTCACGGCCGTTTCACATCATGTTTATAGCATTGAAAATAGATGGCGCCAGCTAAGGTATCTCTATCAAAATAAAGTGAAAAGCCAACGTCAACAACGTTAGTTTCGTAATATTCACACAAAAGCACAGACAATGCATTTGATATTTTGACAAGTATATTTGAGTCAGCGCCATCTATCGAGCCAAATCGAACCACGTTTTTTTTAATTCGAAAATGAAAAGCCCTCATGCCGGTCAGGGATGGGTGGTATTCGCAAAATAGAGTACCTAGCAGGGCTTCCTGGTATCAAAATGGTAATAAAGTGGTATGTCCACTTTAAGATAACAGAGGCAAAAACCAGAGTTCAAAATACCTTCAAGTATTTTTCGGCATAGGAAATTGATCCGTGCTCTAATATAAATAGGCAACCAAATCACGTTTGAAAACAAAGATACGTGGAAGTGGAAAAATACTAGCATAGTAAATTTTTCCACGCAGTCTTATAAATAAGGAGCACAATTACATCTGCAAGAAAGTACTTCGAAGAGAAAATAGTTTCTTCGTGCGGAACGAGCGACTTTACTTTTAAGTAGCAAGTATTTTTTACTTGTAAGTCTTTAGGATACGCACCTGGTCGGTGTAGTTGTAAGCAAACATACGGTGAAATAACCGGGTCGCGTAATACAAACCTTACCTAATCCAGTCACGGGCTTTAAGGAGATCCGTGTTCCAAGCACGGATAATAAGCAAAACGCTGGCGAGACGAAATCTCAAATTTTCACCAATCAAATTATTAAGATTTCTAGTCACCCCAATATCAGATTGGCAAACATTTGACATTGACTTTCGTCTCGCTAGCGTCACGTTATCGTTAATAATGCTTGCTTGGACCGCAGAGGACCTAACTTTGCCATCGTTTGAATTTACATTAATTGTACTCTAACGAAGTTTATGAGAATATAAGTATAGGTATAGATATTATTATAAGCACAGAATATATACAGTATAAGTGATGTTATAAGTGATCTCTGTGGCGCGGCGGGCGAGTAGCCGGCTGAGATGCGAGAGGTGGTGGGTTCGATTGCCGCTGCGTGACAAACGTTTAAATAATCTGCTTGTATTTGTTCCGGGTCTGGGTGCAGTGGTACCATGGTTCATGTTTTTTTTTTGTATACTACTTGAATGACGGATCAAGCGGATGGCCCACCTGATGTTAAGCGGTAACCTCTGCCTATGAACAGTGCATTACCTCATAGGTCACGTCCATCTAGGACGCGCCCTATGTGGCATTGCACTGCGCCCGCCACCCTGAGACATAAAGATGAAAATTCTCATGTGCCTGTAATTTCACCGGCACCCTTACCCTCCAAACCGGAACACAGCAATGCGAGCACTACTTCTTTGCGGCAGAAATAGGTATGGTGGTAGTACTTCCCCGGACAAACTCTTCCTGGTATTCGCGATACAGGGATCCTAGTGTTGGTCAGAACTAGCTGTGTATGTGACTGGTGGGTGTTTATGTTTATGTTGTTTGTTTAAATTAGATACCCGTCTGTTTTTTCTAAATAACATTAAATGAACAGACTACATACAATCAACAGGTATAGTTGGCGTATTTAACTGCACAAAATGCATTATAAGGCACAAGCCAGATAGAAGAGACGTAAGGCGAGGACGCGCCGCGGACAGGGCGAAGACGAGAATCGGACGCGACTTTTGAAATTACATAGAAGAGACGAGCGCGGACGCGACGGTACACGTTGACTGTGCGAGCGAGCGAGACCCGGCCGGCAGGCAAGCCACTCCGCGCCCCCTCCTTGAACCCGCTGCGGCCGCGCCCCGTCTCTCCTGTGTGTTTTGAACAAAAGGCGCGGACTTAAAAGCGTTGCTGCCGCGCCCCGTCTTTTCTGTATGTTATGCATCGTGACGCTTCTATACATTTTGTATGAAAGGGACGCGGAAGAGACAAATGTCCGCGTCCCGTCTGCGTCTTACGTCTTTTCTGTCTGGCCCGCACCTAGGCTTAGCTTCTGTATCAGTGCAATAGAATTCCGTCACTGACTGTATCAGGTATATTTGAATAGAACTTTTGAAGAGGTTTTCAAACAGTATGTGGTAAGAAAAATATTAGACATATATACGGTTGATCTGCTTTGCTGTTATTATAGCGAAATATTGCGTAAGAAGGCCAATCCTCGCAGACAAGAGCTCTTTAAAACGCAAAATAACATAGAAACTGAATTAATATTACAGAGCTGGCAATTATTTGTCTCAACGCATTGGCATTGTCATTTGGCTAAAAGACGCATCCGTCTTGTAGTGATCAGGAGATCTTTAGATCGTTTGTAACGATCTTTAGATTGATCAACGGTTTCATTTACATTTATAATGTAATGCAATACTGTGCATAAATAAATTTACAATTAACAGAATTAACAGATTTACTAGCTCACATTTTGTTTTTTAACTGCGTGAATGACGGTGCAGGCAGATGTTAAGCGGTAACCTCTGCCTTACTTCATAGGTCACGTCCACCTAGGGCGAACTCTAAGTGGTATTGCACTGCACCCGCCACCCTCAGGCATTAAGATTAAAAGTCTCATGTGCCTGTAATTTCACCGGCACCCATACCTTCACACTGGAACACAGCAATGCGAGCACTGCTTTGTGGCAGAAATAGGTATGGAGGTAGTACTTACTCGGACGAACTCTTTCAAAAAGAGGTCTACTAAGATGAAATGAAATGAAATGAATAAAAAAGAAATGAAAAACATTTATTTGGCACACAACAAAAAACAAACAGAATACTAGGAATACAGTAGGACAAAAGCAGAAAAATAAATAAAAAATAACAACAAAAACATAACAAACAGGTACAAAAACATAATACAAAACATTTTTTTTACTACTACTAAAACTACTCGGTACCTACTATTTTCCCGCGGTGAAAAGAGGCCCATTGAGGCTCTGCCTATGTTTTCGAGGAAAAGGGTTTGTATCTATCTATCTATCTATGTATGTATTTACTACTAATTGAACAACACAGAATATAGTTATTTATTTGTGGTATAGGAGGTTAGCCGGACCGAGTGATCTTGTGTCAGGGTGCAGGTTGACTGACGGACGCAATCCCATGTTTGAACAATCGCTCAGCACTTGCTGGTACCAAGTAGACGCATCATGTGGTTTGATTATGATTTTTGTATTTTTAAGTGCTGCCGCACACCGTGCGCTCAAGTAGACACTTCATGTTAATATGGGTATTTTTATAATGCGTTGTTACATAAGCCACCACATACCACTTATTCAATCTTCTTCTTAGCTTAGGTAATGGCTTCTGTGCATTATTTGCAACAATTTAGCCAATGTCAAGTGATTTATTTATTATAGTTTTAGAGTGAAGTCGTCAAGAGTAATCGTCAAGTCCTAACCCAGTTTAAACGGTGGCAGAAAAACTGAGTTTTTACAGGAAAAAATCCACCATTTCGAAAAGACTCGCAATACACTTAAATTTCACTACATCACACATGTGCCATTTATCCAAGTTACACTGGTTAAAATGCCACTAAAATTACACGAAATAACTCGAAAAAACACAATAAAATGTAATAAAATAAAAATGACGACGTTTATTTCAATAATGGCAGATTTCAACCCCCACTTATTCAATCACCTACCAGGTGCATTGACATTGAGACGCAAGCTCAAAGTCAAAGTCAAATGTATTTTGTTCATTGAATTCACAAGGATAATTATGAATCGTGTTATAAAATAAATTTAGGTATTCCTGTTCCAACGCGACCAACCCTAGAAGAATCAGGGAACAAACACGGCTCGGCTTTATTTGATGATCCTTCTTACCACCTACTAGGTGAGGAGCGCCTGTGTGGTCGCCAACGCCATCTAGCGTGAGATAGATAATGCTAAAATGACACTAAGAAAACTCTTCATTTAGGCCAGTAATATCAATAGCAAGTAATTGTCTGTTTAAACCATTTCCGTCCATTGATATAAATAGTTTAAACTTAGAATCATGGAATTTAAATGTAACCCAAAAATTCCGTTCCAGCGGGACTCGAACCCGCAACCTTGCCTGTGATCGGCAATGCCTTTACCTTTAATGTTATCCATAGTGTGGTTTACACTTGAAAAATAATAAACTTAGAATTGATATTATGGGCCTTAGTGGCATAGAATTGGTTGAATCAAAATAAATCATATGAAATATTGATTGTTTGTGAAACTAGGTATAAAATAGTTTTCTAGTGTCATGCTTAAAGTCATTTAGTTTCTACCATAAGGTGTATAAATCAAAGTTAAAAATAGAAGTTAAAATTATTGAAAAATAGTTAAAAATAGAAGTCAAAATTTAAAACATATTAAGGAGGTTGCTTTAGCTTGAGGCGCGAATTTTTTTCGTGTTTTTTGCTCATCACAGCTCATCAACACTTCTTCAGATAGCGAAAACCATGTTGCCGGTAATTATATGACACACAAGTTTTAATTTAAAGTATCACATAAATATCATTAGTTTGGCTATGAATGTGCTTGAAACAAAAAAACGCTGTAAAAACCATTGAAGTACAATCGTAGCTAAACTAATCATATTTACGTGATACCCACTTTCAATTAAAACTTGTGTGTTAGGTCATATAATTACCAGCAACATAGTTTTTGCTTTCTGAAGAAATGTTGATGAGATGTGATGGGAAAACATGAATTTCGCGCCACAAGCGAAAGCAACCACCTTAAGGCTAAAACATAATAACCTACTCAGTTAAAATTAAATTATTATACCTAGTAGTTATGTATTTTTCTGATACTTACAAACTATCTTACGACCCACCTGATGTAAAGTGGCCACCATCGCTTAAACACCTCCCCAGTATTTATCGTAGTTTTTTTTAGACACTGGCAACATCGGAGGCATTGTCGATGCGTTGTCTACCTGTCAAAGTACACTCTTTCTTTTTTATAACACTACATTCTAGCCATGTTAAATCAGGCTCATTAAAGCTCATTTTCCATTGAGAACCGAGTTACACAGGCCTGGCTATAGTACCCACTTACCCTGGCCCGCTGATCGAGGGATTATATCGACTACAAGCGAACTGGAGTGTTATGCAAACAAGCGAATGACTGGGGTTAGAAGTAGCTCACATAAGCTTTCTACTTTGTGCGGGGTCTTCCTTTCTGCATGGTTCTAATATTTTTCCTCTTCAAATTATTATTTGCTAACTGACCGTAGAAAAAAATGTTACCGCTTACCTACGGCACAGATAAAATAATACTATACTAGTACCTACGGCTAATTAGATTTATGTCTCAATATGTAAAATTGACGTAATCTATTGACGTAAAATTGATGAAGGCGTAGGTATCCTATTGTTAATTTATCTTCATATTATGTCGTATAAATGTTTTATTTAACTTCACTTGTAAGTATGTAATTAAAAATAGAAACGAAAAAGCTGCGCATTGTGTCGTGGTCATTCAAATCTTGCAACTGAGTTACACCCAACTGATTGAGCTGAAATTTTGCATATCTGTCAAATTCCGATGTCATATTATGTGGTAACAATAAGCTGATCTGATGATGGAGATGGACATCGGAACTCCTCGATGATTAACAGTACCTAGCTTGGTAGTTTTTGGGCTCATTTTGATCAGTTCAAGGTTCTGATACCTAATTCCATAAAAACTGTTTTTTTTTACAAAACTCATTACTAAATTATTTTTTTATGACATACCTCCTCATATTTTTCCTTAAGTTCGGATCATCTTATTGTTCAGACATATTTTTTTAAGAGCTATAACTAAATTTGTAAAAAAACTATTTTAACTTCTTTATAAAGTAGAAATAAAGAAATCAAGCCCGTCACTTCTGAATTAAACACAGATTTTTCGAAAGTTTTAAACGGGATTTTATAGGTTTGTTACATACCTTTGATTAAATTAACGCTTGGGCAAGTTCAGGAATACGGGCCTATATGATTCCAACATGTTTTAGGGGGGATATGGAGCAGTAGACGTATACCGGCTGATGGATAAAGACTTGGTCACTTACCACCGAACCAGCTTGCCAAAATATAACAGAATAATCCTGTTAAATTCTGGAAGGGCTAAACAAACGAAAACAACCAAAACTTGGCTATGTTTTCTCTTCATTCCAAAACAAGCGAGGTTCTTGTGATGTAGAAAGTCCTGTGGCATATCCGCAAGCGAACTAATGGACTTGTTATACCCGTAGGCAAACAATAATGGCGTTAAAAGGATGAAGGGCCAACAGTTGGCCTCTGGTATAAAACAAAAGCGGATTCACCACACGAAGACTTACTACCCCTTTACTTTTGTAAATATAACTCAAAACTTGCAAAATAGTCTGCGCAAACACCAGACGCAGCCATCATGCTCTACCCCTCCCCTTCTTGCGTTGGTAACCTCACTGCTGAGGGTCGTGACCTTTATGTAGGACCTTGGACCTTGGCCTCCACCAGCTTCTATCCTCAGCGGAGCGGATGGCGTCTTTCACGCGGGAATCGAGTGCAGAGCGTATTTGATCGCTCCACCGCATGGGGCTCCGTCACCGCGGCCTCTTTTCTTCCAATTTACCCGTGACCACCAGCTTTTCAAGATTGCTACCTTCCTTCCTGGCAATGTGGCCAAAAAACTCGAGGACCCTGCGGAGACATGTGGTGGAAAGACTGGTCTTAATGTTGAGTTCATGCTCAACCGGTCCATATAAAATTCACTATTAAATTAAATTAAATTAAATTTAATATATTTAATTAAATTAAATTTATTTATTTAATTAAATTTTTGGTTTCAATAAATTTGATGAGTGACTTGGGAGAGAGAACAATGGAACTGACATAGTCGACAATCGAAAAAAGGACCGAAGTTCCGACTTGCAATATTATACTTGTGAATGAAATGAGGCTTTGCGAGGCCCACTGAGTCCTTAATTAGTAGCCCAACGATTGGGGCAATAGTTGGGCGAACGGCGATGACGCCAACAAGTATATACCTCTCTTAGTTCTCCCGTGGACGCCATGAAAGACGACTAATTATACCATAAGATGGGCAGCAGTAGCCACTTGACTCAAATCCCATACCTACTGCTATCAACTATCCGCTTACTGCATGTTGAATTGTTGATTATGAAAAATCCCCCCATTGCATTCATCAGTGGCGCGGCTGGCGATGGTTCGCCCGCGACGCAGGAGGTTGCGGATTCGATTCCCGCCTCGGAACAAATATTTGTGCGATCTGCAAATATTTGTGCAGGGTGTTCTGGGTGTTTTCTATGTATAATAAAAAATATCTATCTATGTAATGTATTGTATCAAGTATATCAGTTAACTAGTACCCATAACCAAGCTCTGGCTTACCTTGGGGGTAGATAATGTTGTGTGAACTTGTCCAGCATTATTTATTTATTATTTATTATTAGGGAAGCCTCGTCCAGCAGTGGACATCTACCAGCCGATGGAGAAGCAAATATTTTGAACTTTAACTCCATAGCGTAACGTACAAATTGATAACGAGAAAAAACGGGAGGTTTACTTCCCAAGACTCCTCAAGCACTCTCGAGAATTGTCGTGACTGCCACTCTGCGACCAACGTCGTTGCACAATGGATATAAAGTTAAAAATGCTAAATATTATCTATGTTTGCGAAATTGACGCTTCCCTTCAGACAGTTCACGGTAAGTTGGCACCTGCCATGGAGTATTTCCAGGTGCCATCTTACGGCGAACGAGCCGGACCGTTCACCGTAAGTTGGCACCTGCCATGGAGTATTTACAGGTGCCATCTTACGGTGAACGAGCCGGATCGTTCACCGTAAGTTGGCACCTGCCATGAAGTATTTACAGGTGCCATCTTACGGTGAACGAGCTGTAGTTGTTAGAAACAGTGTGACTGTTGAACATTTCAGAAAATATATTTTTGTCATCGAAATCGCCTCAGCTTCTAACCGACGAACATCTCAGGAACTGGACGGCTAATATTGACAAAGTGAAGTATTTTTTGTCAAGCCGAATTGAAGGGTTGAATGGCGGGCGTGTTTGCAGAGCCTCATTTCTGGAATCTGGATAATTGTAGCTACAAACGTACTACTCTTTTGAAGAAACTAACTACTAGCGATTCTTTGAATCCCTACAAATATATTAGACTGAACTGAGAAATAAATAATAAGGTTTTTTTTTTAGTGCTCCCACGCCAGATTTTAGCTAATTTGTATGAAATTTGGTACAGAGACAGATATAAACTTGTATTAAATTATAAAATAATTCTTGTCCTAAAATAAGATCCCTAGAGAGAAGAACGCGGGTGAAACCGTCGTTACGTTCACGAGGATTACGAGAAAGAGTGGAGGGAAACTGCCAACAACCGGGATGAGTGAAAAACTTTGGGCAGACCTTCTTCCAGCAGTGAGACCCAATAGGTTTATAAAAAAACATTGAGAGTGGTCCCTGTTGTCAGAAGATAAATAAGAAATAAATTAATCAGGCAACGCTGGAACAGTGGTTTTTTGTGGTTCCAATCTCCTGTTTTCAACATTAAGCTCCACAATTTTGAGCATGAAGAACCACAGTCTTGATGTCCACTCATTAGTCAACAACAGCATGTTAGTAACCTAGGACTTCATAATGTTTTACAACGTAATCTCAAACACGTATGATCACACATAAATTGTCGGAGTTAACGATAGCTCCGGCCATATTTTGCGATATAATAATCTTTATAAACGGCTAAGTTCACACGTCGAGGCATATATTTCAGCGTCCGTTATTGCAAGGCACACCGGGCCTGTATCACTCCGAAATACTCCAAAGATGTGAAATACTTGTCATGAAAGGCACTAGCAGAAAAACTATACGTAGCCCCTGAGTCAGGACTCGATTCTGCTGAATAGGAAAGGGTTTTTTTTTCTTTCTAGTGAAGCGAGGTGCCGTTGCGTATTCAGCCTATGAATAGACCCCTCCTCCATCTCCTCCCGTGGATGGTGTGAAAGCTTTCTAAAGATTTACACAGGGAGACCGGCAGCAGCACGAACTGGTACCATTTAGTACCAATACTGCTCATATCCAATCCGCTTGCGAAACGTGGTGCTTATGGCAAATCCCCCCTATTTAGAAGGGGTAGGCCTCGTCCAACATTGGACATCAGTGGCTGATGTTGATGATGATGATGAAATAAGATCTCAGTGTTAGTTAGGAAGGGTTCGTTTGATGGAACTTTGTTTGATGATAATTTTCGTCACGTCCACATAGGACGAGCTCTATGTAGCATTGCACTGCGCCCGCCACCCTGAGACATAAAGATGAAAAGTCTCATGTGCCTGTAATTTCACCGGCATCCATACCCTTCAAACCGGAACACAGCAATGCGAGCACTACTGCTTTGCGGCAGAAATAGGTATGGTGGTAGTACTTCCCCGAACGAACTCTTTCACAAAAAAGCTCTACTACTACTAAAGGTACGAGGTAAACTACTCGTAAGATTACGACTCGGACAAAGATATCGCTGACTTTTGAGCATAGCCACAGATTCAGAAATATTTACCGATTTGAGACTATGAAGTGAAACATCTTAGTGTGTCTACTCCCTCAGTGGGCATGCGTTTCACTTTGAAATTGATCACAACACAACTCAGTTCAGATGTAAATTTTGCAATTAGCAGTTCTTGTCAGGATTAATCTTTCGGTTAAATAGATGAGGTAAGTTAATTTATATGCTTAATTTATATCTTCTTACCTATGCACTTGACAAATATAGGCGTTGGTTATCTAATAAGGGTCAAGTAGGCCTAGATTTAACGTATTTTTAGCAAAACCTACACTTTTTATGGTAGCTTATGTATATTTGTCAGTTTAAAACTTTCGATTAGATACTCTGATCGAAGGTTTAAACAATTTCCAACCATTGACAGAAATAGTTTAAACTTAGAAAGACAGCATGCTTGACTGAGACTTTCACGACTTGACCAAATATTATCAAAATACTTGACGCTGGCAAAATTAAGGAAACTTTCGTCAGAGGCCATAATTAAACAAGTAATTAATTTTGTAAAAATTCAAAAAACTGAACCGATTTTGATCAAACATAGCTAAGAACACTCCCGACAAATTCACATTTCAAACAAAAAAAAAAAAACTAAATCGGTTCTTCCGTTCGGAACTTATGATCCCACAGAAAGACACACACACACAAAGACACGTCAAATTTATAACACCCCGTCGTTTTTGCGTCGGGGGTTAAAGAAGAAGAAGTTTACCCATGTAGCCCAGTGTTTAGTCTAACCTTTTATGTTTTACTGAACGTAGATTTTTACTGAATTTTTTTTACAAGCTTTTATTTAACTTGCAATGTATATATGTCTGTCCGGGTGGAATCTTGCAACTGATTTTAAAGCAGTTATCCTCAACCGATTCCGCTCGGTTCGGATAACCGAGTTATCCGAACCGAGCTGAAATTTGGCATATATTTCAAGTTCCGATGACAATACAATATGATGGTGACAACAAGCTGATCTCATGATGGAGACGGAAGGTGGACAACGGAACTCCTCGATGGGTAATAGTAGACTGGCCGTGTGTAGGCTCATTTCGATCAGCAAACGGTTACGATCACTAATTTTATAGAAGCTTGTATTGAAAAATATATTTTTCACAAAAAACGTATTGTGAAAATGTTCGTCTGTGGAAGTAATACCATCATAATAAATAAATAAATAACAGCTTACTACCACTGTATTTCGTGATGAAGAGGATTCTGAATTCAGTCTCGAAACATCAGCAAAGCGTCGAAATACAGTGGTAGTAAGCCGTAATTTATTTATTTAATATGATTCCCAACCACGATATTTTCAATTCTATTACCATCATGCCTATTTCTGCCGCAAAGCTGTAGTGCTCGCATTGCTGTGTTCCAGTTTAAAGGTATATTGTCGCAGCCAACTGGTTTAAATCCATACCTAAACTCGCTGCCGTCGTCTGCCTTTAGAGGGAGGGCCTTTTCTTTGCGTCGTCCGGTTTGTATTTTCCACACAAGAACCTTTATACTTTTTACTAGGTATCATAAAATATACTTACAATTATATACTGCACTTCTATTACCTACTTGTGAAATACCTGCGAATGACTTACAAGTAAGAGTAATTACTTTTAACGCATATTTTACATTCGCAAGTATTTGATTGTGTAGTATTTGTTTATTGAAACCACCGTTATTGTATCTTTGTGCTAAAGAGACGTAAATATGACACACTCTTGAAATACAATACTAAGTAGTAAACCCTAGGGGTCATGGGGCCTAGGTACCTGGTGAAAATACTTCGAATATCTCATCACTTGGAAGAAAAGGTCTCATCTCGTACTATCTTGGACGGATATACATCGGACGAGTTGGGACTCACTTTTTGTATTGGCCGAGCGAGCGAAGCGTCTCTGTATAAGCTTGGGCAAAAATTATTTCGTATGTCCGGCTGTTCGGCTGTTCTCCTCTACAGGTCGCAAATCTCAACCAATCTTGAAAGAAACATTAAAATTACAAACGGCTACAAAGTTACAAATATTCAAATTATTGCAATAAGTGTACAGATCGGGAATAAAACCAAGCTAGTTGACAGATTAGCAACTATGCGCAGATAGACCAATTTCGTAGTAAATTACATCTCAGTACAAAAATGCCTACAAATTCTAACACATCAGTTTACCGTCTCGTCAAGATTCCTAGCGCCAGGGCCATTGAGGTCCTCTTGTTTTTATTTATCTATCCCCATTACGTTTTCGGACAAAAGACTTGGAGTGTTTGGTCGTCGGTACTTGAAGAGAACAAATGTAGATGGTAAATAGATGGGGGTTCCCACGATAGGCGCAATGCAACCGCTTTGTCAACTAAGTAATGAAATATATTGGAACCTTGTGAGAATAAAGCTGTAGACAATAATATTTGAGAACTTTACTTATATTTCATTTATAATTACTAAATGTATAATTAACCATTCTTTGTAGATAATTGGGAATGATCACTTAGTAAACTAAACTTAATGTGGAAACTCTCGCTTGTGGCGCGAAGTTATTATTTTTTAGTGTTTTTTTCTCATTACAGCTCATCAACACTTCTTCAGATAGCGAAAGTAAATTTTGCGAGAACTAGGAGACTTAACACACATGTTTTCATTGAAAGTATTTAATAAATATCACCAGTTTAGCTACGAATACCAAACAAATTTTTACAATGTTTTTTTTATTTAACTAATCAAGTATTTCAGAAATATCATCAGTTTAGCTACGAATACTAAACAAATTTTTACAGTGTTTTTTTTTATTTAACTAATCAATTGATGATATTTATGAGGGCATGTGTTTGAAGTCTCCTAGTTCTCGCTAAATCCACTTTCGTGATCTGAAGAAGTGTTGAAAGAAATAATAATTTCGCGCCACAAGCGAGATAAACTATAATTTGGGTCTCTTCAAGGCTAGAGTGAATAGGTGCATTCTAGACCTTTGTGCTCCATCTTCGGCCACATAGTCACTTACCAACAGGTGAGACTGTGGTCAAACAAAGGTCTATCAATGTTAAAAAAAAATGGATTAGTAGTCTACTATTAGCTCTCAGAGACAATCGAATCTAAATCTTAAATACAGATAAACGTTTTAAAAGTCAATCGTTCATCCGATAAAATACTAATGAGAGCTCGTTGAAAACAAACATATCTTGATGAGACAGTTCAGATGTAGCATATCATTAATAACCTCATATAAATAATAACATCATTACTTCCAACTCGGACCACCCAAAATCATCACCTTTACAATATGTACACTATTATTATGATCGTAAACTACACAAATAAGAAAGAAAATTAAGGGAAATGAGAGAGAAAAAATTAAGAGAATCCGCTGCGGTCCGTAATTGTAGGCTCCGAGTTGTCAGCAATTTGCATACGAGATGAGGCGCTAATGGATGTTCGATACGATTTTTTTACTCAATATTCTCTGCATGAACATGTACAATGGTTATTAGCATAGATAAAGTCCAGAGTTAAATTTGACGATCCATTTCAAACAAGTTTTGATCCGATGCCTCATAAATTCACAATCAGAGAGCATGTTATAATAGGCATTTTGGACGCGATGCATGTATTGGTTATCTAAAAATTAATTAAGATAATGATTGCACTTTACAAATTGATAAAATTAAATTATAAGTAATAATAATTACGGAACTGGCGAGTTAAGTAGGTATACGCTTATCATCACTCACGTGTTGGTATTAGTTGTTGATTTTAAAGTGATTTAAAGTAATTAGCAACATTATCAAAAAAGCTTCTTAAATTCAATATTAAGAATCAATTAATTGTGATTAATTTTTACATTTATGGGTAACACAACAACCGGAAAAAATCTGCCGTTTAAAATCGGTTTGAATTTAAACGGAAATCCATGTCATTTTTAATAACTATGTATGTTAATAGTATACAATTAAATAAATAAATTATAATAGTCATAGAAGTCATCACACTAGGACAGTAGTCATTGCGTAATGTAGTATTACTATTCTTAATGTCTTGGGTATGGGGATTTTAGTAATAAGATATTTTTTTGCGATGTATTTTAAGTCCTTCACTTTAAGGATAAATTCCTCATCATCCAATTATCTATTAACAAAGTTGTTCCTCACTGAGGCTTGCACTTTGTGGGTTCTTATGCAAAAAGTTTCGTATCCGCGCATAATTACTCTTATTGCATAATCTATGTACTCGTACCTAACTGTACTTTAAACTCCTAAAATATGCATCGACACTTTCGGTAGGCGTTCCATAATTAAATGAGCATATTTAACGGCTATTACTTAAAAAATAATTTATATCTTGCTATAAATTATTTTTTAAGTAATAGCCGGTTCAAAGGCTTCGGTTTCAAAGTAAAACAGTAATTTAAACTGATATCGAACTGTGGTGTGTCCGGCCTAAGAATAGACAATATTCAGGACAATATTCGTTGGTATATTGTCCTGGCTGGTAGCTTATTAAGGAATGTGTTATTTATGGAAGAAAATGTTAGTCGAGTCAGTCATGGGAAGCAATGGCGGCGATGAGCTCACCACTTGTCATGCCTATATTACCACGATGATGCATCCCACGGTGAAAGGAGGAGTAGTTTCTGATGGATCCCTTGAATCCGATCCCTTGTCCTGTTCGATCCCTTATACCTATGATTTTGTTCCTAATCGATCCTGTCTCCAAGGGATCTGTTTAAAATTATTATTTTAATTGGTTTTTTGTTCCTGATGGATCCCTTAAGGCGCTATAGGGCCAACGAAAATTTTTATGTCAGGGTGTGAAGCACGCGGGGTCGCCCCGCCCACTGAGCGGGACGCAGGATGCGCCGAGTTCAATGACCCGAATTCTATCGGCGGGTAAGAGCGTTTTCACACTTTCCGATCCGATATCCTTATCGGAACACATTTCCATACATTTTGTCGGTATCTGATATTGGAGACCGATAAAATGTATGAAAATTACGGCCGATAACGGTATCGCATCGGATAGTGTGGAAACTCTCTAAGGCGCCTTGCTATTATTTTCGCACATACGGTCATAAAGTAGTACAATATGCGCACTAAAAATAATAAGTTTTAGTGCTAGTAATAAATAAATAATAAAGAATTTTTACGTAAGTTTTTTTATTATTTCTGTTGGATATTTGGATAATCACATTACCTATAAAAATGGATCGTCAGGAAGGTATCTAATTGTGGCAGAAAATCAGATGTTCCATAAACAAAATAAGTACCTCATGATTCGATCCTAAGAAATTACCTCTCCGTCTCCTCCAGTGGATGTGTGCAGTGGTCTGTCCGACCTAAGACTAGGCCCTCCGACTCTTTCTGAGGAAGAGTGCAGAGGTGTGTGTCCGGCCTAAGAAATTACCTCTCCGTCTACTCCAGTGGATGTGTGCAGTGGTCTGTCCGACCTAAGAGTAGGCCCTCCGTCTCTTTCTGAGGAAGAGTGCAGAGGTGTGTGTCCGGCCTAAGAAATTACCTCTCCGTCTACTCCAGTGGATGTGTGCAGTGGTCTGTCCGACCTAAGAGTAGGCCCTCCGTCTCTTTCTGAGGAAGAGTGCAGAGGTGTGTGTCCAGCCTAAGAAATTACCTCTCCGTCTCCCCCAGTGGATGTGTGCAGTGGTCTGTCCGACCTAAGAGTAGGCCCTCCGTCTCTTTCTGAGGAAGAGTGCAGAGGTGTGTGTCCGGCCTAAGAAATTACCTCTCCGTCTCCTCCAGTGGATGTGTGCAGTGTTCTGTCCGACCTAAGAGTAGGCCCTCCGTCTCTTTCTGAGGAAGAGTGCAGAGGTGTGTGTCCAGCCTAAGAAATTACCTCTCCGTCTACTCCAGTGGATGTGTGCAGTGGTCTGTCCGACCTAAGAGTAGGCCCTCCGTCTCTTTCTGAGGAAGAGTGCAGAGGTGTGTGTCCGGCCTAAGAAATTACCTCTCCGTCTCCTCCAGTGGATGTGTGCAGTGGTCTGTCCGACCTAAGAGTAGGCCCTCCGTCTCTTTCTGAGGAAGAGTGCAGAGGTGTGTGTCCGGCCTAAAAAATTACCTCTCCGTCTACTCCAGTGGATGTGTGCAGTGGTCTGTCCGACCTAAGAGTAGGCCCTCCGTCTCTTTCTGAGGAAGAGTGCAGAGGTGTGTGTCCAGCCTAAGAAATTACCTCTCCGTCTCCTCCATTGGATGTGTGCAGTGGTCTGTCCGACCTAACAGTATACCCTCCGTCTCTTCCCGTGGAAGAGTGTCGTGGTGTGTGTCTAGCCTAAAAAATTACCTCTCCGTCTCCTCCAGTGGATGTTTACAGTGGTCTGTCCGAACAAAGAGTAGCCCCTCCGTCTCTTCCCGTGGAAGAGTGTCGTGGTGTGTCTGGCCTAAAAAATTACCTCTCCGTCTCCTCCAGTGGATGTTTACAGTGGTCTGTCCGACCTAACAGTATACCCTCTATCTCTTCCCGTGGAAGAGTGTCGTGGTGTCTGGCCTAAAAAATTACCTCTCCGTCTCCTCCAGTGGATGTTTACAGTGGTCTGTCCGAACAAAGAGTAGCACCTACGTCTCTTCCTGTGAAAGAATGCCGTGATGTGTTTCCGGCCTCAAAAAATACTTCTCCGTCTCCTCACGTGGATGTGTGAAGTGGTATGTCCGGCCTAAGAGTTACCCTCCGGTTTTTCCTATGGAAGAGTGCTGTGGTGTTTGTCGGGCCTAAGAAGATACCTGTGCGTCACCTCACGTGGATGTGTGCAATGGTCTGTCTGGCCTAAGAGTAGACCCTCCATTAGTTCCCGTGGAAGAGTGCCGTGATGTGTGTCCGCCCTAAGAAAATACCTGTCCGTCTCCTCAAGTGGATGTGTGAAGTGGTATGTCCGGCCTAAGAGTTACCCTCCGGTTTTTCCTATGGAAGAGTGCTGTGGTGTTTGTCGGGCCTAAGAAGATACCTGTGCGTCACCTCACGTGGATGTGTGCAATGGTCTGTCTGGCCTAAGAGTAGACCCTCCATTAGTTCCCGTGGAAGAGTGCCGTGATGTGTGTCCGCCCTAAGAAATTACCTCTCCGTCTCCTCCAGTGGATGTGTGCAGTGGTCTGTCCGACCTAAGAGTAGGCCCTTCGTCTCTTTCTGAGGAAGAGTGCAGAGGTGTGTGTCCGGCCTAAGAAATTACCTCTCCGTCTACTCCAGTGGATGTGTGCAGTGGTCTGTCCGACCTAAGAGTAGGCCCTCCGTCTCTTTCTGAGGAAGAGTGCAGAGGTGTGTGTCCAGCCTAAGAAATTACCTCTCCGTCTACTCCAGTGGATGTGTGCAGTGGTCTGTCCGACCTAAGAGTAGGCCCTCCGTCTCTTTCTGAGGAAGAGTGCAGAGGTGTGTGTCCAGCCTAAGAAATTACCTCTCCGTCTCCTCCAGTGGATGTGTGCAGTGGTCTGTCCGACCTAACAGTATACCCTCCGTCTCTTCCCGTGGAAGAGTATCGTGGTATGTCTGGCCTAAAAAATTACCTCTCCGTCTCCTCCAGTGGATGTTTACAGTGGTCTGTCCGACCTAACAGTATACCCTCTATCTCTTCCCGTGGAAGAGTGTCGTGGTGTCTGGCCTAAAAAATTACCTCTCCGTCTCCTCCAGTGGATGTTTACAGTGGTCTGTCCGAACAAAGAGTAGCACCTACGTCTCTTCCTGTGAAAGAATGCCGTGATGTGTTTCCGGCCTCAAAAAATACTTCTCCGTCTCCTCACGTGGATGTGTGAAGTGGTATGTCCGGCCTAAGAGTTACCCTCCGGTTTTTCCTATGGAAGAGTGCTGTGGTGTTTGTCGGGCCTAAGAAGATACCTGTGCGTCACCTCACGTGGATGTGTGCAATGGTCTGTCTGGCCTAAGAGTAGACCCTCCATTAGTTCCCGTGGAAGAGTGCCGTGATGTGTGTCCGCCCTAAGAAAATACCTGTCCGTCTCCTCAAGTGGATGTGTGAAGTGGTATGTCCGGCCTAAGAGTAACCCTCCGTTTTTTCCTATGGAAGGTGCTGTGGTGTTTTTCCGGCCTAAGAAAATACCTGGATCACTCACGTGGATGTGTGCAGTGGTCTGTCTGGCCTAAGGGAAGACTCTCCGTGTCTTTCCATGAAAGTGTGCCGAGGTGTGTGTCCGGCCTAAGAAAATACCTGTCCGTCACCTCACGTGGATGTGTACAGTGGTCTGTCTGGCCTAAGGGAAGACCCTTCGTGTCTTCCCGTGGAAGAGTGTCGTGGTGTGTGTCCGACTTAAGAAAATACCTGTGCGTCACCTCACGTGGATGTGTGCAGTGGTCTGTCTTGCCTAAGAGTAGACCCTCCGTCTGTTCCCGTGGAATAGTGCCGTGATGTGTGTCCGGCCTAAGAAAATACCTGTCCGTCTCCTTCCGTGGATGCATTGAGCATCACATCAATCTACAAATTCTACCTATATCATTCTACAATTTTCAATGTAATAACTACTCATTTTGATTTCTAGCACAGATAATGTATGGTAGTAAATGTGTTACTACCATACATAACATACATACTTTACCACCATCCAAAGGGCGTCGACGATTTTGGCATTGTCGTCAGCCGCCATTTACTTTTATTTTTAAGTTAGAGGCGCACTTTAAAAAAATTACATTTTCTAGAGGGTACGGGTCATTCGCAAAACATCCACTTCTCATAATGTACACCGCACTTTTCAAAATATTTTTTTTTTCAAAAAAGCTGGATATGGGTTACTGGCTCACTGACTCATTGACATCGTTATTCTCCTAGAAGGAGTCGTTTTAGTGATGGGTCATGTTCTAGGAATGTGTTTAGTTTTTTTAATCAGACTCGGGAAAAAATCTGTCATTTCAAAAATCCAAGCTGACCAAAACCTTTCTTCGAAATGGTGACCGATCGGATCCGTTCAAACGACGCATCCTACTGTTTTTTTGGGAAAGATAGTAGAAAAAAATAAAAAAATAGATTGCTGCTCTAAAATGGGTTTTTCAAACAGACTTGTCCGACTAGACTTTGGTGAATTAAAGATTTTTACTAAAGTTAACACTCGAAAATTTGGTTTATATAGAAATGTTGTAAGCATCTTGGTGTATATAGGGTGCAAAATCACAACTTTTTTAAAAACCATGATGGCGCATGGCGGATTGTTTGGTGGTCATTTTGTAGAATCGTAAAGTTTTCAATTTTCAAATTGAAAAAAGAGACTGCGGGCAACACCGGAGCTTGATGACTAGTAAAGGGCTATCGTGTGGGAGAACAAGTGGTGTTGCCTGGTGGAAATTGCAACTTTTTTACTTTTCGTTACATTTTACTTGTATTTATATTTTACTTTTAAAACCAAGAAGTAAAAATGTAATCATATGAAAAAAGTAAAAAGTCTTAAATAAACAAACTCAAAAAAAATAAAATTGAAGTCATTTTATGAAAAGTCCAGTGTACATATTGCGAACAAAGGAGATGTCCAGAAGTGGTATAATATTCTGAGAAAATTTCAGAAGTTATGAAATATATCTAAAAAAAGCTTATTTATTGGGCTACTCGATTATATAAATTTTATATATTATAAAACCTCCGTTTCCGAGAAAATAATAAAATTGTTCTTGAAGGGAAAACATAATGAAACAAACATGCCAAAACCACACGTGTGTAATAAATAAATAAATAAATAATGCTGGACAGTTCACATTACACATTTCACATTTTTTATCTAGCCCCAAGCTAAGCAGAGCTTGTGTTATGTGTACTAGATAACTGATATACTTAATACAATATATTACATAGATAGATATTTTTTATTATACATAAAAATACCCAGAACACCCTAAACAAATATCTGCGATCGCACATAAAATAAATATGCTATTTCGTCTTCTTCTGCCTGTGCCCAAAGATATGATGACTAAAATATTCTTCTTGAATGGAATACGTGCTAACACACAATTTACAATAAATTTATCTGTGCCCTGAGCTACCTGAAAAATACTTATGTTTATAAGGAGGCGAGGAATGTAGGTACCTATGCATATTGCTAAAGGTACTATTATCATTACAGGCAGCTCCTATCTATTAGTGAACTCTCCAACAGTGTAGGTAGGTATCTACTTAGAATGTATCCTGAACCTACACAGAACAGATAAACTAATAAGTGAAGTATTAGTAATAACGCGACAACATGGAACGAAGGTAGGATAGTCGTATGAAAAGTTCTTTGTGGTTGTCTGTCTGCGGCCTGTCTCGCCAGCTAGAGAGTATCAAATAGTAGATTGTATCATAAGGGAGCAACATAATATTTTTACGGCGAGGGCGCTTTTTTGAATCCAGAGCGAAGTGAGGGATTCCAGAGTAGAATCCCGAGCGTAGCGAGGGATTCTTTAGTAGAATCCTGAACGTAGCGAGGGATTCAAAGTACGTCGCCCGAGCCAAAAATATATGTTGCGCCCGTGTGATACACTCTGCTTTTCATCACCCACTATGAGAAAATAAAAGGCGCCTCATATGTTATTGTAATATTATTATTTAATAAAACAAATGGTTGTTTTTTTGTTTTTGTGTTTTTTTGTTGTGTTTGTGTTTTTGTGTTTTTTTTTGGGTGTTTTTTTGTGTTTTTTGTGTTTTTTGTGTTTTGTGCTTTTTTGTGTTTTTTTTGTGTTTTAGATTTTTTTTTGTGTTTTGTGTTTTATGTGTGTTTTGGGTTTTTTTGTTTTGGGTTTGGGGCCGTCGTACCAGCCAGTATTTATTCAAACAATATTCGCGTTCGAATTATTTGGCGCTGGTTCCAAATTCAATAAGTGCGCCGCAATTATCTTTGCCGCGCACTTTTTGAATTAGGAACTTAATAAGTGCGCCGCAAAACTCATTACTGCCCGCTAAAAGTTTCTCATAGAAAACACCACCGTTGGGTGCACTTAAAGGCGAACCCAGTCGTCCTTTTCGAATAGATGGGATGAAAATTCCGTAGTCTGCCTGCCAAAGAGCGTCAAGTTCACCTTTTGGGAGTGTTACAAGTTCTAACTTTATTTTTAAAAAAAACAACATTTGAATCAAGTTTAAAAAAACTGAGGTACATTTATTATTTTTCATTAGCTGAAAAATAGCCAAATAATTAATGCCCTTTCTCCGTAAATAACTATTATGTTGCTTAGAATTTCTAGTTATTTTTATACCGGCCTTCATATATTTTTTGGACATCTCCTTTAGTCTATTTGAGAAAAAAAATTGAGTGTATATTTTGCGAAGTGGAGGTTATGCGAAGTGGTCATATTGAGAATAAGTGCGGTGTACATTACAAGAAGTGGACGTTTTGCGAATGAGTTGTATCCTCTAGCCATAGCACAATAACTAGTGGGTCGGTGGTGCGTGAGGTGCTGCAGCTGGCGTACAGTTTTCCTTTGCCGCTTACTCGCGTGTATGCACAAACCTCTACAAACCCCTGCAAACCCTACCAACACTACAAACCCCTACAAAATCCTACAAACCCTACAAACTCCTTCCAACGCCTACGAACCTCTATAAATCTAATTTGATTTTGACCCTTAACCTTGACCTTGACCTGTACCTGTACCTGTACCTGTACCTGTACCTGTACCTGTACCTGTACCTGTACATGTACCTGTAATTATACCTGTACCTGTACATGCTCCTGCACTAATTAATACGAATGTCGCCTCTTCGTTTATCTCACTCACTCGACCATCGTTCCACTCAGTGGAATCGTTCCACTTCGTGTCACGCTGGTCTCGTTAGCTCGATAAGCTACAGCAAAGTTAATTTGAAGAGAGAAAACTAACGTAATATTCGTAATCAGCACCCACAAATTACTTGAAAACGACACCCATATTAGTTTTTTCTGATCTTACCATTTTATAGGGTTACCAGCTTACCTACTAACTTACCCACGTAACCAAAAAATTTAAGTAATATTCGTAATCAGCAACTACAAATTACTCAAAAACGACACCCATGTTAGTTTTTTCTTATATTACCTTTACGCAGGGTTGCCAGGTTACCTTCCTACTCACTTACATACGTACCTGACTGCAAATTTGATGATTTATTCGCAATCGAACGTTACTATCGTTTTTTTCAGTCTCTCGATTATACAAGCACCGTTTCCTCCCAGGGTTACCAACAATATACAAATTTATATAGTCAAAGGTTATTTTTAAGGGCTCCCTTCATAATACCACATACATTTTATTATCAAAAACTTAATTATTTATATATATTTGGAGAAAATCTAAGAAATTGCCCTAAAAACGGGGAAAATATTTCCACCTGGCAACACCACTTGTCCTCCCACACAACAGCCCTATACAAGTCATCAAGCTAAGTGTTGCACACAGTCTCTTTTTTCAATTTGTAAATTTTATATTCCACCATTTAACAAAATGGCCGCCACACCATCTGCCATCTTGGTTTTGAAAAAAGTTAGGATTTTCGTATATTCACCGAGATGCTGGCAACATTTCTACATAAACAAAATTTTCGAGTGTTAACTTTGGTAAAAGACTTTAATTAACCAAAGTCTAGTCAGACAAGTCTGTTTAAAAAAGCCATTATAGAGCAGCCTTCTATTTTTTTTGTTTGTAACATTTTTCTTTTATCTTTCCCATAAAACAGTAGGACGCGTCGTTTGAACGGATCCGATTGGTCACCGTTTCAAAGAACTGTTTTGGTCAGGACCAAAAGTGCGGTGTACATTATGAAAAGTGGACGTTTTGCGAATAAGCCGTATCCTCTAGCCATTTATGTATAGTTTTCAAAGTGCGCCACTAACTTGAAAATAAAACTAAATGGTGGCTGACGACTATGCCAAAATCGTCGACGCCCTTTGGATGGTGGTAGCTGGTAACACATTTACTACCATACATTTTCTGTCCTAGTAATCAAAATGTAGTTAACATTGAAAATCGTATCCTAATGCAATAGGTGGAATTAGTACATTGATGTGATGCTCATTGCATCCACGGGAGGAGACGTAGAGGTTTTTTTTTGGCTGGACACACACCACAGCCCTCTTCTATGGGAAAAAACGGAGGGTTACTCTTAGGCCGGACATACCACGTTACATATCCACGTGAGGTGACGGACAGGTATTTTCTTTGGCCAGACAAACACCTCAGCACTCTTCCATAGGAAAAAACGGAGGGTTACTCTTAGGCCGGACATACCACTTCACACATCCACTTGAGGAGACGGAGAGGTATTTTCTTAGGCCGGACACACATCACGGCACTCTTCCAATGGAACAGACGGAGGGTCTACTCCTAGGCCAGATAGACCACTGCATACATCCACGTGAGGTGACGCACAGGTATTTTCTTAGGCTGGACAAACAACACAGCACTCTTCCATAGGAAAAAACGGAGGGTTACTCTTAGGCCGGACATACCACTTCACACATCCACTTGAGGAGACGGAGAGGTATTTTCTTAGGCCGGACACACATCACGGCACTTTTCCACGGGAACAGACGGAGGGTCTACTCCTAGGCCAGATAGACCACTGCATACATCCACGTGAGGTGACGCACAGGTATTTTCTTAGGCTGGACAAACAACACAGCACTCTTCCATAGGAAAAAACGGAGGGTTACTCTTAGGCCGGACATACCACTTCACACATCCACTTGAGGAGACGGAGAGGTATTTTCTTAGGCCGGACAAACATCACGGCACTCTTCCACGGGAACAGACGGAAGGTCTACTCCTAGGCCAGATAGACCATTGCACACATCCACGTGAGGTGACGCAAAGGTATTTTCTTAGGCTGGACAAACAACACAGCACTCTTCCATAGGAAAAAACGGAGGGTTACTCTTAGGCCGGATATACCACTTCACACATCCACTTGAGGAGACGGAGAGGTATTTTCTTAGGCCAGACAAACACCACAATACTCTTCCATAGGAAAAAACGGAGGGTTACTCTTAGGCCGGACATACCACTTCACACATCCACTTGAGTAGACGGAGAGGTATTTTCTTTGGCCAGACAAACACCACAGCACTCTTCCATAGGAAAAAACGGAGGGTTACTCTGAGGCCGGACATACCACTTCACATATCCACGTGAGGTGACGGAGAGGTATTTTCTTAGGCCAGACAAATACCACAGCACTCTTCCATAGGAAAAAACGGAGGGTTACTCTGAGGCCGGACATACCACTTCACATATCCACGTGAGGTGACGGACATGTATTTTCTTAGGCCGGACAAACACCACAGCACTCTTCCATAGGAAAACACGGAGAGTTACTCTTAGGCCGGACATACCACTTCACACATCCACTTGAGGAGACGGAGAGGTATTTTCTTATGCCGGACAAACATCACGGCACTCTTCCACGGGAACAGACGGAAGGTCTACTCCTAGGCCAGATAGACCATTGCACACATCCACGTGAGGTGACGCACAGGTATTTTCTTAGGCTGGACAAACAACACAGCACTCTTCCATAGGAAAAAACGGAGGGTTACTCTTAGGCCGGATATACCACTTCACACATCCACTTGAGGAGACGGAGAGGTATTTTCTTAGGCCAGACAAACACCACAATACTCTTCCATAGGAAAAAACGGAGGGTTACTCTTAGGCCGGACATACCACTTCACACATCCACTTGAGGAGACGGAGAGGTATTTTCTTTGGCCAGACAAACACCACAGCACTCTTCCATAGGAAAAAACGGAGGGTTACTCTGAGGCCGGACATACCACTTCACATATCCACGTGAGGTGACGGAGAGGTATTTTCTTAGGCCAGACAAATACCACAGCACTCTTCCATAGGAAAAAACGGAGGGTTACTCTGAGGCCGGACATACCACTTCACATATCCACGTGAGGTGACGGACATGTATTTTCTTAGGCCGGACAAACACCACAGCACTCTTCCATAGGAAAACACGGAGAGTTACTCTTAGGCCGGACATACCACTTCACACATCCACTTGAGGAGACGGAGAGGTATTTTCTTATGCCGGACAAACATCACGGCACTCTTCCACGGGAACAGACGGAAGGTCTACTCCTAGGCCAGATAGACCATTGCACACATCCACGTGAGGTGACGCACAGGTATTTTCTTAGGCTGGACAAACAACACAGCACTCTTCCATAGGAAAAAACGGAGGGTTACTCTTAGGCCGGATATACCACTTCACACATCCACTTGAGGAGACGGAGAGGTATTTTCTTAGGCCAGACAAACACCACAATACTCTTCCATAGGAAAAAACGGAGGGTTACTCTTAGGCCGGACATACCACTTCACACATCCACTTGAGGAGACGGAGAGGTATTTTCTTTGGCCAGACAAACACCACAGCACTCTTCCATAGGAAAAAACGGAGGGTTACTCTGAGGCCGGACATACCACTTCACATATCCACGTGAGGTGACGGAGAGGTATTTTCTTAGGCCAGACAAATACCACAGCACTCTTCCATAGGAAAAAACGGAGGGTTACTCTGAGGCCGGACATACCACTTCACATATCCACATGAGGTGACGGACATGTATTTTCTTAGGCCGGACAAACACCACAGCACTCTTCCATAGGAAAACACGGAGAGTTACTCTTAGGCCGGAAACACCACTTCACACATCCACTTGAGGAGACGGAGAGGTATTTTCTTAGGCCGGACACACATCACGGCACTCTTCCACGGGAACAGACGGAGGGTCTACTCCTAGGCCAGATAGACCACTGCACACATTCACGTGACGCACAGGTATTTTCTTAGGCTGGACAAACAACACAGCACTCTTCGATAGGAAAAAACGGAGGGTTACTCTTAGGCTGGACATACCACTTCACACATCCACTTGAGGAGACGGAGAGGTTATTTCTTAGGCCAGACAAACACCACAACACTCTTCCATAGGAAAAAACGGAGGGTTACTCTTAGGCCGGACATACCACTTCACACATCCACTTGAGGAGACGGAGAGGTATTTTCTTAGGCCGGACACACATCACGGCACTCTTCCACGGGAACAGACGGAGGGTCTACTCCTAGGCCAGATAGACCACTGCATACATCCACGTGAGGTGACGCACAGGTATTTTCTTAGGCTGGACAAACAACACAGCACTCTTCCATAGGAAAAAACGGAGGGTTACTCTTAGGCCGGACATAACACTTCACACATCCACTTGAGGAGACGGAGAGGTATTTTCTTAGGCCGGACACACATCACGGCACTCTTCCACGGGAACAGACGGAGGGTCTACTCCTAGGCCAGATAGACCACTGCATACATCCACGTGAGGTGACGCACAGGTATTTTCTTAGGCTGGACAAACAACACAGCACTCTTCCATAGGAAAAAACGGAGGGTTACTCTTAGGCCGGACATACCACTTCACACATCCACTTGAGGAGACGGAGAGGTATTTTCTTAGGCCGGACACACATCACGGCACTCTTCCACGGGAACAGACGGAAGGTCTACTCCTAGGCCAGATAGACCATTGCACACATCCACGTGAGGTGACGCACAGGTATTTTCTTAGGCTGGACAAACAACACAGCACTCTTCCATAGGAAAAAACGGAGGGTTACTCTTAGGCCGGATATACCACTTCACACATCCACTTGAGGAGACGGAGAGGTATTTTCTTAGGCCAGACAAACACCACAATACTCTTCCATAGGAAAAAACGGAGGGTTACTCTTAGGCCGGACATACCACTTCACACATCCACTTGAGGAGACGGAGAGGTATTTTCTTTGGCCAGACAAACACCACAGCACTCTTCCATAGGAAAAAACGGAGGGTTACTCTTAGGCCGGACATACCACTTCACACATCCACTTGAGGAGACGGAGAGGTATTTTCTTAGGCCAGACAAACACCACAGCTCTCTTCCACGGGAAGAAACGGAGGGTCAACTCTTTGGTCAGACAGACCACAGCACATCCCACATCCACTAGAGGGGACGGAGAGGTAATTTCTTTGGCCAGATCTCTACTCCTACTAGGTATGTAGCTATCTAAAGTAACAGTATGAAGTCAGAGTTTATTCGCAAAACAAATCGGATAATGTATTTGTTTACCTAGGTTTACTTTTACTTACCTTTGTCACAGAATAAATAATAGTACAAGTACCTATGTTGGCTCTTTTCATAATTATGATTTGCGAGTAGCCTGACTTGATAGTTTCCATTTCATCCGTAGTCACGTGACCGATGGCGGGAAAATTGACACAGATCCTGCCTCGATGCGGTCTGCGACCGGTCTGAGCAAGCCGAGCGCACGCTCTGGTACTTATATTTGTGTTTAAAAAATTATATAAAAAAATCCCTTTTGGTTTTGCTAAATTTTGTTAATGACTTCACTAATTAAAATAAAAATGAACATGACACCAAGTGTTTCATAAGTTAAAACGTGAAAGAAGTAAGTCAAAAATATGATTTCAATTTTAAAAAGGTGGTATCTTTGTGTTTTTTTTTTATTGAGTGAAGTAATCCAAATAGTGTATTGAATTAATGATTTCACTAGATAAAATGATCAAGAATATCATATATTTTTTTCTTCATAGAAAACTATAAGAATTCTTATCAAAAACTTTAAAATTCTAGAGACATTTGAGAACCTATGGCGTCTTAAGGATTTTTCAAAGAATTTTGGTATTCAAATAAATAATAAATAAATAAATATTGCTGGACAGTTCAAACAACATTATCTAGCCCCAAGCTAAGCAGAGCTTGTGTTATGGGTACTAGATAACTGATATACTTAATACAATATTTACATAGTTTTTTTTTTTTATTATACATAGAAGATACCCAGAACACCCTGAACAAATATCAGCGATCGCACAAATATTTGTTCCGAGGCGGGAATCGAACCCGCAACCTCCTGAGACGCAGGCCAAGCTTCGCCCGCCGCGCCACAGAGCTCGTCACGAAGTTCTGCCTACCCTTTCGGCAAAATGGCGTGTATCTATATATGTATAAAGCTAAGACTTGATCCCTAAATATTTGGTTCAAACGACCCACCAAACTGTTACACTATTAGATACAGTTACAACTATGTTATCTAAACCGGTACCAACACCATTATGAAGATACCAGTTACGGCGCCCTTATACGCGACTTACAAATTATTTTTTGTATTAATTACTATTCGAAATCATTGGAATTAGCATACAATATAACTTGTTCGGAGCGGTGGCGCCGCCACGCCCACGCGTGGTGAAACTGCCGGCGGTTTGACATAATTTCTTATTTAGTTTTGTATCAAAACTATTAGTCTAACATCCGAACTAGAAACGATCTTCGCCATCTGTTTAATGGATGAAAAGTATTTTAAATGAAATTTAATTTATTAGAAAATATATCACGAGTCGGGTTGTTTAAAAAATTTCTGTCCAGCCAATGATTAATAAAAAAAATAAAAATTACTTTTTCCTTTTTTTAATATCCGTAATAGTTAGACTTTAAATGTTCATAGATGATGTATTTCTGTTGCCGCTTTAAAAACAAATACACAGAATAAAATAAATATTTAAGGGGGCTCCTATACAACAAACGTGATTTGTTTTGCCGTTATTATAGATAATTTTATCATTTTATTTTTTATATTTGGTGTGCAATAAAGTGTTAATCTATCTTTCTATCTATAATGGTACGGAACCCTTCATACGCGAGTCCAACTAGCACTTGGCCGGTTTTTATAGATAATGGTACGGAACCCTTCGTGCGTGAGACCGACTCGCGATTGGCTGGTTTTTAAATTTTTTACGAATCATAGTCTGGGCAGGAGTTTTTTAGACAACCCACTTAATATATTTTGTAATATATTAAATTTGATATAAAATACTTGTCATCCATTAAACAGATAGGTGAAGGTCGTTTCTAGTGCGGAATCTCTACTCTAAGAGATATTTATTTATTTTCAAGCAGGACATCTGTTTGTTCACGAGTTGAAAGGTCATTGTGGACTCAAACATCGATTGAAGCTTCGACCAAAGTCTTTGGTCGAAGGATTGAAGGATCTGGGGAAAATGCACGACTGATCGACGTTCTGTGGTCTTTAAGTTTGCTCGATTTTGTCAATTGACACGTATAATACAACAAATAAAACAATGTAAGCAACGATAACATTATTTTTTAATCTCACATGTTCAGTGACAAAAACTTTAAGTTCTTTTTAAAAGAAAAACGGCTAATTACCACTATTTTTCGTCACTTTGCTGACGTTTCTACTTTTAGTTCTCTCAAAAAAAAAAGAAATATATCTAAGTAAATCTATTTTTATAATATAAATAAATAAATAAATAATGCTGGACAGTTCACACAACATTATCTAACCCCAAGCTAAGCAGAGCTAGTGTTATGGGTACTAGACAACTGGTATACTTAATACAATACATTACATAGATAGCTATTTTTATAAATATAGGTAAAATACCCAGAACACCCTGAATAAATATCTGCAGATCGTACAAATATTTGTTCCGAGGCGGGAATCGAACCCGCAACCTGCTGCGTCGCAGGCGAACGTTCGCCCGCCGCGCCACAGAGGTCGTATTATGGGGTCAGAAGTGTAACCTAGTCGTAACACAGTTTTTTAACTAGCACGGAAAGGAAAATTCTCTTAATTTAATATACTTACGAACATCTTTGAAATTAATGCAAATATTAATTATGATTTGTTGTACCTATTCTAAGTGAAATAAACTTATCGTATCTTATCTTATCTTATCTTATCTTTGGTTTGAAAATAGTTGCGAGCTGTTTATATTCATAGTTTAATAGATACCCAATCTCTAATAGATACTCATCTGAATTTAATAGAAACTCATCTGATGGGCTGGGTCAGTTTGTAAATCAACTTAGATACATTAAATTTAAATGTAACCCAAAAATTCCGTTCCAGCGGGACTCGAACCCGCAACCTTAAGAAACCTAATGAAACACCTGTAGATGGCTCCCATCGGCGCTATAGCCGAGTTGATAGTGCCCACAAATTTCGTCTTCAGCGTCATAGTGTTCTATGGCCGAACTGGTAAAGGCATTGCTGATCACAGGCAAGGTTGCGGGTTCGAGTCCCGCTGGAACGGAATTTTTGGGCAAAATTTGGCAAAAAATGTTGAATTGTTGGCAAATTACGGCTAAACTATTATTTTTTGGTAATTCCTTTTCAATTCTTTTCCTTTCCAGCTCGTAAGCTAGTAAGTATTTTAATTGGTACTTGTGCAAAATAAAGACATTGACGGCCTCAAAATTATATTGTAAAATGGTTCTTTACTACCTGCTATTGATTTTCAAAGCCAATCAACAGCGATCGCATTTACGATCATTTTGCAATTAACTGGGTGTGATAGCGCATTCGTACGCGCATTGAATGATTTCATACACTTACCTAACTGGCTAAAACTGTGGTGTTTAAACTGTTTATTCATTAATTGGAGTCACGTCCATCACGCATAAAAAACCTTCACGTTCCTAAACGTTTCAGTTCTACCTTTATAATGCGAACTGCTAAGGAGTGGATTAACTAGCGTCGTCTGTCTTTCCTGAAATCTATAATCTGGGTCTCTTCAAGGCTAGAGTGAATAGGTGCCTTCTACACCTTTTTGCTCCATCTTCGGCCACATCGTCACATACCAACAGGTGAGATCGTGGTCAAACAAAGGTCTATCAATGTAAAAAAAAAACACATCTAGATGGCACTGCTAATAACATAGATATTTTTTCGAAATAATAAGGTAACCTACCTAAATCGAGTGTA
The DNA here is from genome assembly GCA_932527175.1 of Operophtera brumata. Lineage (NCBI taxonomy): Eukaryota > Metazoa > Arthropoda > Insecta > Lepidoptera > Geometridae > Operophtera > Operophtera brumata. The sequence continues at coordinate 38,576,759 of OW052225.1, forward strand.
TTCGCGAGTTCTCAGTTCGGGGCGAACCACTAGTTATTATATAGAAAATACCCAGAACACCCTGAACAAATATCTGCAGATCGCACAAATATTTGTTCCGAGGCGGGAATCGAACCCGCAACCTCCTGCGTCGCAGGCGAACGTTCGCCCGTTCGTACGTTGCATGTAGATGTAGATTGGAGTCACTCGCTTCCATCACGCATAATAAACCTTATCAAGTAGGTCTAAACAATAACTCAACGCCATTTTAACCGTATAAATTCCATGACCGTTTAAACACCCAGCACACGCACTTAAGAGCGGCCTTTCAAAATAAATCGATTCACTTATAAGAACAAAAATAATTACGCACTATCATCGACCATTACGTCGTTTATTACACGCATAACGTAATTCCATAGTAATACTACTAATTATAATCCACGAAGTAATGGAGGGGTTAAATGTTATAATAAATTAAGCTACTTGCCCACTTATGGTGTTAAGAAGACACGGTTAAGTTCAAGACGATACACAATATGTAATAGTACAAGTAACTATGTGTAATTATCTTTAGTTTTTTTTGGCTTTTGGTATCATATATACAAAAATATATATAGCAAATTTAGTTGAGCTACACGTCTTTAAGAGTTCGTCCGGGGAAGTACTACCACCATACCTATTTCTGCCGCAAAGCAGTAGTGCTCGCATCGCTGAGTTCCGGTTTGAAGGGTAAGGGTGCAAGTGAAATTACACGCACATGAGACTTTTCATCTTTACATCTCAGGGTGGCGGGCGCAGTGCAATGCCACATAGGGTGCGTCCTAGGTGCACGTGACCTGTGAGGTAATGCACTGTTCATAGGCAGACGGTACCTACTCTACTCATCTACTCAACACTTACACAGTTCTTTATCTAGTTAACATCAGGTGGGCCATCTGCTAGACCCGTCATTCCAAGTAGTATAAAAAAAACTAACTTTAGATAAGGTTCCCAAACTTATTTTGTCTACTGCCCACTTTGAGAATAAATAATTTTTTAGCGCCCCCATAATTATTTTTTAGCCCCCCATCTTTTCACCGACTTAAAAACCACTATAACTTCAAATTAAACATACACAAACGAGATATTTAACAAAAACTAGTTAAAACATGATTGCCCGTGGTCTAATTATCTACGAAATGACCTATCTAGGAATACTAATAACTATTAAAATGCGAAAGTGTGTCTGATTTGACGCCCCCGTTTTTTTGGGTCTGTTACCGCCCCCCTTTATGCCTGCAGCGCCCACAAAGGGGCGTTATTGCCCACTTTGGGAACCCCTGTAGATATTTAGTAGCGGTCTTCAGGCAGCACAACTATTTCATGTTTTTTTTTAATTTTGTACATACCTTGTATTAGTTGTTATTCTTTCTGTAAATAAATGTATTTCATTTACAAAATCAAGCGTATAGAACACAAAATAAAATAGCACCTATAATTTGCAATGATATCAGAATTTATCAATGAAATAAAACTCATTCATGAAAATAACACTGATAGGGAATTGGAATTCATAATAGATTTCCGGTCGCATACATAAAGGAATGCATAAATACTGATAAATAAAACCTTGAGATGATAATAATAAAATAATTTGGATATGAGCGTTGCCAGTTTATTTTTTATTAATATTTTAGGCACATCTTTCGTCAGAATTTCAGCTAATTTGTGACATTTCCAAAATAAATGTAACTGTTACCTAATATAAAAATCATAGTTACTTATTATATTCGATGGCAAAAGGTAATTTTTAACCCGAATTTTTAAAAAAGAAGGTTGTTATAAGTTTTACGTGTCTGTGTGTGTGTGTGTGTGTGTGTGTGTCTGTCTGTTCCATCGTAGTTTCCGAACGGATGAACTGATTTAGTTTTTCGGTAGTGTTCTTAGCTTTGTTTGCTTTGTTTTTTTTTTTTTTTTTTCGGTGTTTCGGTTCAGGTTATTGTTGGCGGTTTTTTTAATTTTTACAAAATTAATTACTTGTTAATCTTGTTTGTCCTTCAATTAAAATTCGGGGACTAACAGAAATTTTTAATTCCTGTTTGTCCCTGAATCCAAATTCGAGGACAGTCAGGAATTTATAATTGCTGGAATGTATCTTCAGGGACAGACAGGAACTACTCAGTTAATCAAGAGTAGTGCCCTGTCTGTGCATATTTTGCCCTCAATACACCAAGGCTAGAAGATTTAGATTTTTAGCAAAGTTCGATCTGTCCCGCTGTTGCAAAAAGGGGGACAGATAGAACTGTTTTGTACTAACGGTCACCGTGACAGAGCAGGGTGGCAAATGGCAATAATGCATTAGTTCGCCAATACAACAAATATTTCGGAACAAATATTTGTGCGATCGCAGATATTTGTTCAGGGTGTTCTGGGTATTTTCTGTGTATAATAAAAAATATCTATCTATATGTAATATATTGTATTAAGTATATATAGTATAGTTATCTAGTACCCATAACACAAGCTGTACTAAGCTTGGGGCTAGATAATGTTGTGTGAATTATCCAGTATTATTTATTTATTTATTTAATACTTTTATGTCCATTATATTATTTTCTATCTATTTATTTACCATCGATACAGCGAACTTTGCAAAAACGAAGTAGACCCCCTTACAGATTGATAGCGGAGGGAGCATGCGTCAGTGAGGGGGTTAATAATTATTAATTTATTAAGAAAAACAACGATGCAACTCAAGAATTGTCTTTGTCAAAGTCAAAATCAAAGTCAAAGTCAAAAAGTATTTTATTCATTGAAATCACAAGGATCATTTTGAATCGTCCATTTTAGAATCGTATTTTTGAATAAATTTACATTTACCCTGTTCCAACGCAACCAGACCTAGAAGAATCAAATACAAATACAAATACAAATCATTTATTGATAACGCCAAGTTACAGGTCAGAAAAGGTCAATACAAAAATTCTTATATTGACTTAATATAAAGGTTATAATAAATAAAATTAGAATTGCATAATATGAATGGTATTTGATATAAATTAAATAATTGGCAATTCGTAGAACTCTGCTACAGAATAAATCAATCAGGAATCAGGCAACGAACAGTCTGTTTTTTTTGATGATCCTTCTTACTACTAGGTGGGGAGCGCCTGTGTGGTGCCTCGAGTGACTTCTTGAAACCTCATAAATAGACAATAATTTTATACAAAGAGCACTTAATGCTTCACACTTACAACGGTAATCCCCCGTAATAGGTAAACACTTATTTACGTACGAATAGGTGTCAACAAATTAACAAAGTATCTAACTAACTGAACAACGGACTGCTTGGAATTTTATGACCCGGACTTGTTGGTAAGATTTGTTTGTTTGATTGGTTTGTCCAGGCCTGACGTACCTCGGCGACTGAGCTTAAAACAGCGGTTTTTTGGTATAAAATAGAGTTTTCCCAGAGACCTAGCTAGATAGTTTTTTTGCCCCCCAAAAAAACCATAATTATTGCAAATATCATCGAAATCGTTTGAACCATTTCCGAGATCACAAATATTTATGTTTACATACAAATAGTATCGAACACTAACCAATTAAACTGCAAAGTTACGTCTTCAAAGAAATATAAAAAACGCAAAAAGATGAATGCCGAAACCAGGGATTGAACCAGGGACCTTCAGATCTTCAGTCTGACGCTCTCCCAACTGAGCTATTTCGGCCGCTGATATCAGTGTCAAAATTCCGTAACACATTACATTATATCGTTTCCATTACTATTCTGCTCGTGTTTGTTATAATGACGTAACTATTGTTGATTGATAGTTTTTTACAACGCAGTTTCTTTAGTAGTATCACAGATAAATTAATACGATACGTAGTATCAACAAAATTACCTCCCAAACTCTTGTAACGAATTCCTTGCGTTTAATAGCAACAATAATCTTAATTGAAATAGACCATAAGGATTAGAGCAAAATTATTAGTTCTCGTAACCAGAGTTACGAGAACACACAGGATGCACCACGCCACCCAGTTCGGGTACAAACTGATAATGAATCTATGACACAGTTTACGGACTGACTGTTACTTTATCTGTGGCCCAGTTTACATTGAAACTGTTTTTAATCTGTGAAACGGTGGTACCTTTTATTGGTTTGGTATTGTGTTTAATGTCTGTAGATAATATACTCTACGTTTTGGGCAATGTCTATGTTAAATTATAAGTACATATAGAGTAGATAAATCAGTTTTATTGAACCGAAATAAACATGTTAAGTTAACAGTTGTTAAGAAAAGTGTAGATAGATAGATAGATATGGCCCTATATTATGTGGTCTTATCGCTGATAATGCAGTGCACCGCGGTTGAACTTTAAGCATAAAAACGGAGGTTGCTCCTTTTTTGGACAAACTTTAAGAAATTCTGTAAATATGATCAACACACGTAAAATTTATTTTATTGCTCTTTTACAATAAAACTTGGCATAGGTAATGGACATACCTAATTTTAGATATACCTATACGTATAATTATTTACATTGAAAATATCTTTAGACTTACACAATAAAACCAAAACTAAACTAAAACCTATCTGTCAGAAGTGTCAGATCAGCAAGCCGTCACCCGACGGCAGCGTGCCCAGAATGCTGGTTGCATTGCCAATGGCAATGCTATTCGTTGACAAATTTTTTTTTTGTGGAAACTTGTAGTTGCCTTAAGTTACCAAATAGTTTTTTAATTAACTCTTGAACTAGCTGTAAGTTTTACAAAAACTGTAACATAAAATAAAAAATAACATTTCTAGGCACGTGGTTTGTCAGTTTTATTAAATAATATTATATGGTTTTCAAATCACACCTACATCATGATTTGTATGGAAATCTTAAGGGGCTGTCAAGAGTCAAATAACGTATATTTAGCAAATTTGACACATTTTAAGACAACATAAAATGTATAATGTTAATCTTGATCATGTTTCCAAGGCTATGAAGCCCAAAACACGATTTCGATAAATTTAATCGATAAAAAAAACGTGGTCTTACGTCTACAATGTGCTTATAACGCAAGCCCCCAACGTAACGTAGCCCTACATTTTTGAGCTTTCGAGCCGTATCAACCGAAATGTAGCGTACACAAGTGGTTCTGCCGGAAGACCAGCGTTGGTTGCTAGCTTGCTGTCAACTAACTCATGCTGAGGCAGAACCATTTTGTTACTTGAGTTACACCTAGTACCTCCATACCTGTTTCTTCTTAGTGTGTTCTGTGTTTCTGTGTAGCTGTTGTATACAAATAAATATATATTCTTTCTTTCTTTTTTCTTTTTATGGCCTGCGACGCAGGAGGTTGCGGGTTCGATTCCTCGGAACAAATATTTGTGCGATCGCAGATATTTTTTCAGGGTGTTCTAGGTATTTTCTATGTACTTATAATAAAAAATATCTATCTATGTAATGTATTGTATTAAGTATATCAGTTATCTAGTACCCATAATACAAGCTCTGCTTAGCTTGAGGCTAGATAATGTTGTGTGAATTGTCCAGCATTATTTATTTATTTATTTATATGACGAGGAAACAAATCAAGAAAATCGAGCAAGAAAAGCAACGAGCAAAATGTAGGGGATCTAGTAAAATGAGCACGCTTTTTCCACAAAATTACTAATTTATTTAGGAGAGCCACAATCATAAAGAAATTTGTCTGAGATGACAACTACTGACGGCCCATAGACTCGCCTGTGTCTGCACTTGGTATGCGGGTTTTATAATTTCTGATTTTTTTGTCTTTGGTGATTTTTGATTGGACTGGTATTTCCCCCAAACAGGGGGGAAGTTTGCTGCGACGCCATTAACTGGCTGATTTTGATTATTTTGATCACATACTAACACACACATATTATTACATTTGAGCGTAGTGTGGGGCGCCCCCTGGCTAGGTGGAGCGACGATCTGCGTAAGGCAGCTGGTAGAAAGTGGATGGGAAGAGCTGGCAATCGGTCTAAATGGCGAGCATTAGGAGAGGCCTATGTCCAGCAGTGAACTGATACAGGCTGATGATGATGATGATGATGATGATCACATAATTATTTAATATTTACCTATCTACATACATACATATCTATAACAATCTCTCAGTACCAAACGCAACATCCTTCCATCTCCGAGTAGCTGGTCAAAGCATCAAAAACCCGTTATTCCCTAATTCTGGGTTCATCCCATCCGTAGATCTGATCTGTCGATCATGATACGATCGATTACTGAAATAGGCCTCCGCCCATGGATTGGAAGGCGCTTTAATAAATTAAAGGCTTTTTACCTGATAGTGATTATGATCGACTAGTGGAAAAACCGCGACTTCGTCCGCGTAGGGTTTGTCCATACAAATTACTACTTCCTGCACCCCTTTGGTGGTGAATTTCGAAATTCTCTTTGATAGTTCACTCCTAGAATGGTCTAGATCTTTGGTAGGTGGAAGGCGAGCTAAATTTATGTTGTTGCTAACCGAGGCCCTCATATTTTTTTTTATTAAGAAACAAGTACAACACCATAACAGAAATCCAAAGCGATGTTGCATGCACACAATTATATAACAATAAAAAATAAAAACAACCAAGCTTAGAATAAGTAGGTAACGCCTACCGAGGATAGACATACAATAATGACTAACACTAACTACTTGCATTAAATATTCTCTAAAACTAGCTGCGCCATTTCCATGAGCTTCGGCAAGCTATGACAAAAAATGTCAACATTGTTCTCTGAGAGAATATTAACTAAACGGGTGGCGTGTGACATTGGGGCAAATTTGAGCAAGTTAGTTCTAGATGTTGGCTGACTGAGCATAGCGGGGCGGCGGCGCGCGCCCACGTACTCGTAAAATAGGGTATAGCACAGTGTGTTGAGAGCTTCTTGGCCATCACCGCCATACAGAGTAATTAATAATGCCTCACCTGCACTCTCGATCTCTTCTGGAGGGGAATCTGGCTGCAAGAACACTTCCAGCTGGTGAACGAGGTTCGTCGTTTTGTACAAGGGGTTTTGTATAAAAATAGAGAACATTGCGAACCCTGTATCTTATTGGGAGCTATTAGACCTAGAAAATTGGATTAGGGCTCAAACTGTCAGGAATTTTGATTACTTTAAAAAAGTAATAGTGACCATTCACGTCAAAGCCTTCCTATGTCGATTTTTGCACAAAACTAAAAGGAACCACAGATAAAAAAATACTATGTTAAAAAAATGCTGTTTTTCAGCAATAACTCAGCGCACTTACATTTTAGAATGCTGGTAATCTGGATAAATACTATCTAGCCAAACAACATACCAAAAAATCAAGTTTACCACAATTATTGCAATTTCAGCGTTTTTTTTGTACGATATGACTGGCCTAATAGGAAGACCTAGGAAAACCAACAAGGTCGGAATCAAAACGTTTAATTTTGCAATGAGGCTACCAGGGCTACCATCAACTTAACCATAAAGCTATAAATACCTTATTTAAAATTAAAAGTAGTTACCTGCTTAGTTGTTTAGAATAGACTATCTATTAGACTAATGAACTATATTAGTAGTCAGAAAAAAAAAAAAACAACCTGAGAAAAAAATAATAATAGAAAAAATCAGAGAAAAACGTATTGTAGGCAAATAAATAAAATAATCTCATAACAATTAATTAGTCAATTTAATTGAGATTATAACAGTCATATATCGATTTAACCCTCCTGCGATACTGGGGTCCAATTGACCGCACGGTCTCCTCGCCATGACTGGTCAATATCCTTGTGATCAATTTGGGATAACCGCCCCAGGTAGCTTCATTAATTGACTATTGAACACGTTCGGCTCAAAAAGGCCTATATAAAACAATGAGTTTCACCAAAGTTGATAACTCAATTTGGATCGATGAAACTGGCTAAAGAATGGAATGGAGTAAATTTTAAGGATTTCCTGGAGATTTTATTCATAATTATTTATTACCTATTTATTTCAGGCTTAAAATAATTATATATGAATTAATAATGCTGGACAGTTCACACAACATTATGTAGCCCCAAGCTAAGCAGAGCTTGTGTTATGGGTACTAGATAATTGTTTTTTAATTTTTTGATTATACATATAATTTACCCAGGACAACCTTCACAGGCAGGAATCGAACCGGCAACCTCCTGCGTCACAGGCGAACCTTCGCACGCCGCGCCACAGAGGTCATCTACATAAGTATACTTTTAAAACGCAAAGTAAGTAATTGGAATTTGTCTGTTGTTTTTGTAGCTACTCAGGTAAAACAGAAACTGAAGAAGCAAAGAGATTGATGATGGAAAAATAGACCGGTTTTGTATTTAAACAATGACTGCCTGCAGTCAAATTGGTACATATTAAGCAATTTGGTTGGTTAACTTGGTGGTTAACAAGTTGGTTAACAACTAAGATGGTTACTAAGTAACCTAAGTAATTTTTACTCCTGATAAATTACATTTAGGGTTACGTATTGTAAAATCTTTGTAGTTAAATCAGTAGAAATTAATGAGTACTTCCCAAAGGTTAAATTAGGTTATAAAACCATTGCCGGGGCAAGATGGGGAATGCTAACGCGACCCCATCTTGCCCCAACTCGGCGGAGGACTGTTTACTGGAGGGTTTTTAGTTGGTTCAAGCCCCACACTCCCCCTTCTGCCACCCCCGTGGTGCTTGATAAGCGGCACCAGTTAAAATGTATATGCTACTCCATATATTTCTGTGATGTCGAGTGCATGGCGGCATCTTTGTGAAAAGATGCACACTGAATAATAATAATCTTACATTAATAACAAACCGAATATTTTACCTACATCAATGAATCATTAGATATATTAAAACTTCTGGGAAAATGCAATTCTCAACAACCCGTCAGACTGAGGCGATCCTTCTCAGACCACGGGCCCTGGGACCAAGTGGTTAGAATTACTGCAGTTCAAGATATACAGGGCGTCCAAAGACTATACGATATGAAGGGAAAGTACCTTAAATATTGTAGATAGGATATTTTGCTGAAAGGAGACTTTATTTTATTTTCAAAACTTAGTAATACTGCAATCAAAGATTTTCTAAAAATTGCTTGCTTCTTCTGGGAATTGAACCGAACATTTAATGGAATGAAACATTTGAAATGAAATGAAAAAAAAATAGTACAGATGAAAAGTTCAAAATAGTTCATACTGAATTGTATGGAAGATTTTAATGGAATTTTTCATCCCATCTATTCGAAAAGGACGACTGGGTTCGCCTTTAAGTGCACCCAACGGTGGTGTTTTCTATGAGAAACTTTTAGCGGGCAGTAATGAGTTTTCCGGCGCACTTATTAAGTTCCTAATTCAAAAAGTGCGCGGCAAAGATAATTGCGGCGCACTTATTGAATTTGGAACCAGCGCTAAATAATTCGAATGCAAATATTGTTTGAATAAATACTGTCTGGTACGACGGCCCAAAACCCAAAACAAAAAAACACAAAACACACAAAAAACACAAAACACAAAAAAAAACACAAAAAAACACAAAACAACAAAAACACAAAAAAACACAATACACACAAAAAACACAAAACACAAAACAAAAAAAAACACAAAAACACAAAAAAAACACAAAAAAAACAAAACACACAAAAAACACAAAACACAAAAAAAAAAAAAAAAAAAAACAACAAAAAAAAACACAAAAAAACAAAACACAAAAACACAAAACACAAAACACAAAAAATCACAAAACACAACAAAAACACAAAAAACACAAAAAAACACAAAACACAAAAAAAAAACAAAAAAAACACAACACAAAAAAAAATACAAAAAAACAAAAAAGCACAATACACACAAAAAACACAAAACAAAAAAAAACAAAAAAAACACAAAAAAGCACAAAACCCAAAAAACACAAAAAAACACAATACACACAAAAAACACAATACACACAAAAAACACAAAACACAAAACACAAAAAAAAAACACAAAAAACACAAAAAAACACAAAACACAAAAAAACACAAAACACAAAAAAACACCCAAAAAAACACAAAAACACAACAAAAAAACACAAAAAAACAACCATTTGTTTTATTAAATAATAATATTACAATAACATATGAGGCGCCTTTTATTTTCTCATAGTGGGTGATGAAAAGCAGAGTGTATCACACGGGCGCAACATATATTTTTGGCTCGGGCGACGTACTTTGAATCCCTCGCTACGTTCAGGATTCTACTAAAGAATCCCTCGCTACGCTCGGGATTCTACTCTAGAATCTCTCACTTCGCTCTGGATTCAAAAAAGCGCCCTCGCCGTAAAAATATTATGTTGCTCCCTTATGATACAATCTACTATTTATATACCAGCCGGTTTTTAACCCCCGACGTAAAAACGAAGGGGTGTTATAAGTTTGACGCGTCTGTGTGTGTGCATGTGTCTGTCTGTTGCCTAGTAGCTCCCGAACGGATGAACTGATTTCGTTTTTTTTGTTTGAAGTTGAGTTTGTCGGGAGTGTTCTTAGCTATATTTGATCAAAATCGGTTCAGCCGTTACAATGCGTTGGCTGTTTTTTAATTTTTACAAAATTTATTACTTGTGTAATAGCCATACTTGTAGATATTAGTCTCCAGATTGTATCTATAAAATTTAATTGACTTGAATTATTTCGACGACCTCTGTGACGCGGCGGGCGAAGGTTCGCCTGCGAGGCAGGAGGTTGCGGGTTCGATACCCGCCTCGGAACAAATATTTGTACGATCTGCAGATATTTGTTCAGGGTGTTCTGGGTATTTTCTATGCTAAAAAATATCTATCTATGTAATGTATTGTGTTAAGTAAATCAGTAGATAGTACCCATAACACAAGCTCTGCTTAGCTTGGGGCAAGATAATGTTGTGTGAACTGTCCAGCATTATTATTTATTTATTTATAGGAGCACTAAAAGTCATGCTTTAGACATGGGTGCCTAAAGGCTATGGATGGACACAGTGATGATGCTAGCAGTGGACTGCTGGAGATAGTTTGGTTTGAGAGATGGCCATATTCGCATAAAACAGTGTGTCTCACACTGTTGTAAGGTGGATGCTCACGCTTCAGGCGCGAAATTCTTATTTTTTGTGTTTTTTGCTCATTACAGCACATGAACGCTTCTACAGATAGCGAAAGTTGATTTCGCACATATGTTTTAATTGATAGTTGATAGTTGACCTCATAAATATCATTAGTTTAGCTACAAAACCCCTAAAAAAGAACACTGTAAAAATGTGTTTAGGGGATCGTAGTTATACTGATGATATTTATGAGATACTATCAATTAAAACATGTGTGTTAATAAGTATCCTAGTTCTCGCGAAATTAACTTTCGCTATCTGAAGAAGTGTTGATGACCGGTAATGGGAAAAAAACACTAGAAAAAAATTTGAATTTCCCGCCTCAAGCTAGAGTATCCACCTTAAAACTGCGCTCCCGCCATGCGCCAGGCACAAATCTTCACAGAAAAAAACACCACCCGCTGCTCGAAAAAGCGGTTTTTATTGAATATCTCGTGAAATATAGATAATTTTAAAAAAACCCCTCTGTTTTATTATATTGTTTTTTATCCAATTTTCGGCCCAAAAATCTGTACCATATTGACAAACAATCGAATCTAGCCAAAAGTTACAGGTAATTTTGTGTTTTTTTTTATCAAGAATATATTGTCCTATCGTGTTTCTTTCTGGGTGATCCTTCGGTATTATAATGGATATTACATGGATATTTTTAATTTAAATATTTTACTTGATTTAGTCAGTTAAAAATCTAATCCAAGATTGCTAATTTTTCGAATATGGTGATTGCAATGAAGATTTTTAAACGATTTCTTCATTACCATTTCCCATAGTTAGTTCTACTACTACTAATAATGTGGACCACCAAAGTTGGCAATAAAGATAAAGTTATAGTTACTCAAAAGGGTAATATTAGGGAGCTATTAATGGCTACTGCTCAACTGGTCAAAAAGATTTCAAAATCATCCTGAGCTAATCAACAACGGTCATAATGACCGGAGATAAATCAGTAGTTTAACAGTTAATAGCATTTTTTAGGGCGGCGCCCTTTAAAAGGGTATAATTGTGTGATTAGGGGTGCAGCGTCACTGTTTTACTATTTAAGGGGAAGGTTAATATTTTTGACTTTATAGTTGGCCATTGAGTTTATCTACACTAATATTATAAAGCGGAAAGTATTTTTGTGTGTGTGTATGTTTGTAATGAATAAACTCAAAACTACTGTGCTGATTTCAAAAATTCTTTCACTATTGGAAAGCTACATTCACCCTGAGTGACATAGGCTACCAGGGGGGGGGGGGGGGGGGCTGTTTTTCCTACCCGTGCGAAGCCGGGACGAGTCGCTAGTAATAATATTATAAAGAGGAAAGATTTGTATTTTTGTGTGTATGTATGTTTGTAATGAATAAACCCAAAAACTATTTCAAAAGTTCTTTCACCATTGGAATGCTACATTCACCTTGAGTGGCAAAGGCTACCAGGGGGGATTGGAGGAGGGGGGGGGGGGCTGGTTTTTCATCCCGTACCTACCCGTGCGAAGCCGGGACGAGTCGCTAGTCTCATATAAAATAAAATATTATATTCAAAGATATATCTTAAAATAGGTTTTAATACCGACCTATTGATTAATTTGGCATAAAATAACCGCATGAATGTCTTGCCACTCTAGAACTAGTTTAGTAAAAAATAAAAATAATAATAAATAACGTTGGACAGTTCACACAAAATTATCTAGCCCCAAGCTAAGCAGAGCTTGTGTTATAGGTACTAGATTACTGATATACTTAATATAATACATTACATAGTTTTTTTTTTAATTATACGTAGTAAATACCCAGAACACCCTGAACAAATATCTGCAGATCGTACAAATATTTGTTCCGAGGCGGGAATCAAACCCGTAATCTCCTGCGTCGCAGGCGAACCTACGCCCGCCGCCCCACAGAGGTCGTCTAAGATTTAAAAAACCTCCCCTCACAGCATAACCCGTAAAAACAATCCTGGAACTCCATTAATGCTTTGCCTTAACGAATGTTTAAGTGGTTGGTGCTAAGAAGAGGGTCAACTAGAACGTTTTAATATTGTGATTTATTTGAAACAACCCGCCTTTTGTCCTAACATAGGTGGAACTGATGAGTTGAACGATGAAATAAAGGATATATGAAATAGGATGTAATATTTTATAGTAAAATGATTCATGTTCAATGTTGAGTGGCCGTGGTATGTCCGTTTTAAGAACAAGGAGGTTACTATGAGCTCTTATAGCCATTCAGTTCAAAAACGATTCAGTTGAAAATATCGGTTCGTCGTTGACATTCTACATCGTTCAATAACTTGAATTGCAGAAGTCTATAGACCCTCTGCGACTGTGCCTTTAAATATAGTTGAGGACATCACGGAGCCGAAATTTTGTACGGAATAGTTTTTGAACTGAATGGCTATAAGAGCTCATGGTAACCCAGCTGGCCTTCCATCTACTCCTGTGGATGTCTTAAAAAGCAAGTAGGGGATTATACCATTGAATCAGCGCCACAGTTGTGCAAAATTTCAGCTCAATCAGTAGGGTGGAACTTATTTAAAATTCAGTTGCAATAAATGACCACAAATCGCGTAGCTTTTTGATTTTGATCAGCACATGGTTACGATCACTAATTTTATAAAAGCTTCTATTGAAAAATATATTTTTCACAAAAAGATTATTTATCATTAATTATAAATGAGTTGTGAAGGTACTATCAACCTATTATTATTACCTAAATATTCAGTTTTAACCGATTTAAAAAAAGAGAATGAGTAGGTACTTATCTCAATTCATGTGTTTTTTACTCGTCTTTGCTAAAAGGAGGGTTATGTTTTTCGAGTGTATGTATGTATGTATATATATATATAATTATCTCTTTGGCACGCTCTGCAGCCTAAACGGCTTGAAGGATTTTAGCTCTAGAGGGATAGTGATTTTTACTGAATAGGGTGCTGGTTTAATCTCGAGAGTGGTCTCATTTAAATTTAAAGAAAATATTCCAAAATACTATGAAAATTAGAGGATAAGTTCCAGCTTTGCAGTGTTTTTTAATGAAGAATTATTAATTTTACTACTACGTTAAATGAAAGCTTTTAAAAATAACTACCTAACTAGACTCAGGTCATTTTTTACAGAATGGCGTTTCAACTTCTACCTTATATTTTGTAAATAACTGCCTTTCCTCAAGGTATTTACGGAGAGCTATAGTGGCTCCTTGCTCCTGAGAACCCGACAGCCTCCCGTTTGACAGTTAAGTTCTATAGCAACTACTCCTTATTCTGTGGCTAAAGGTAGTAAAACAAAACACGCACTTGATGGAGTATTGTTTGGAATTCCATCACGCGCACCTTCTTGCTCAGGTTAAGGCCACTGCGGAACTTTGTACCCTTGCCCGTAGTAACCATAGCATAGATTATTTTAATAGACCTTACTCCAAATGCAAACTGTTGGGTACCTACCTTCATAAATCATAACTTATCTATGTAGGTAGTTAGTCGAAAAGTAACAAGATTCATCCTTAGATTTTATAAACTCTGTAGCCAGTGACTTGAAACTTTTTTTAAATCTAACATATTTTAGTAATTATAACCGTCTCACTAATATTATAAATATCAAAGTTACATTATGTAGTATATTAGTTACTCAATCACGCCACAACTGCTTAAGGTGGAGGTTGCTTGTAAGAAATCGCTTTCAGCGATAAGGCCACCCATTGTGCTCTAATTTGATTTAGTTAATCCTTTTATTTTTGTGTACAATAAAGTGTTCATCTATCTATCTATCTATCCATCTATCTAATCTATCTAATCTATTTATCAATCTATGCCGCAAAATTCCTAATCTTAGCTGTGATTCAAGTACAATATTCAAATTAAAAATACGCTTGGAACTAAATTATAATTCCGAGGGATCACTATACCAGAAACACGACAGGACAATATTTTCTCGATTGAAAAAAAAACCCAACTTCTAACTTTTGGCTAGATTCGATTGTTTAATAAAATGGTGCATATTATTGGATTAAAAATTTGATAAATAAAATCAACACAATGACGCTGGAGGTTTTGGTATACATAGGCGTTTTGTAAAATTATCAATTTTTTACGAGATATTCAATAAAAAGCCTCGTTCGAGCGGCGCGAGACGTTTTTTTTAACCCCCGACACAAAAACGACTGGGATTTATAAGTTTGAAGTGTCTCTGTGTGTGTGTGTGTGTGTGTGTGTGTGTGTGTGTCTGTGGCATGGTAGCTCCCGAACGGATGAACCGATTTTGTTTCTGTTTTTTTGTTTGAAAGGTGAATTTGTCGACATTGTTCTTAGCTATGTTTGATCAAAATCGGTTCAGCCGTTTCATTGCGTTGAGAATTTTAAATTTTTACTAAATTAATTACTTGTTGTATGGAGATTTCTGCTTGGGTTGGGCGCTATAAGTTCACGAAATTATTATAATGTGCTTCTAGAATTTTTATGTTTTTGTTGTGTTCATTGACAATCCAAGAAGAAAAAATAAATAGTATTGATTTATCTAGTGAAATCATAAATTCAATACACTATTTGAATTACTGAACTCGATATTTGTTTTTTTTTAACTATCATAGACTCAAAAACAAAGGTTTGTCCGCGATCTCACCTGTTGATAAGTGACGATGTGGCCGAAGATGAAGCACAAAGGTCTAGAAGGCACCTATTCACTCTAGCCTTGAAGAGACCCAGATTATGGTTTTCAGGAAAGACAGACGACGGCAGGGTTTTCCACTCCTTAGCCGTTCACATTACAAAGGTAGAACTGAATCGTTTAAAAAACAAAAATACCACCTTAAAATTGTAGAACCTGTCAATTTCGTCAAGATTCGTTGAAAAATCTGTACGCGAGTACCAACATATTAAATCCGGACAGATGAAAGCAAATTTAGCCAGTTGTTGCAAGGACGCTTCGCTCGCTCGGTCAATTAGTGGGAATAAACGTCTGAAAAAAGGTTAATGACCTTCAATAATGCTCATGTTACCAGACAACTATTCCTATTATCTTAGTTCCGTCTCTTGATAGGTATCCTATGAGCAATTAATTAATTAAATGTGAGCAAAACATTGAAAAACCTATAAAACCTTATTGGCCACCAAAAAAAGCTCATCAATTATGTACCTACTATTTGGTAAAATTTATACAAAAGAGGTAAAAATTACTTGTTATTTTCCAAAAAAACTGGTAGAATTTTAAGTATTGGCGCCAGTGAACGACCTTGCCAACAGTTTTCGTTTTAAAGCCTATTGCCGACCATAGCGTCAACGCAGGCGATACGGTATGTAACGTGGAATTTTACACAATCGTATACGTACACCTGTTACCAAAAAAAGAAAATAATAAAATTCTGACGTTACTTTCACTCATTTTAGATAACATATAGATTTAGGTGTGAAGAAAACGGACTCCAAAAATTCCGTGGTCAGAATTCGGAATAAAATGTTATTACTTTTAGCTTGTGGGATGAATTCCTGGGGTGAATACGGATGCACCCAATATAAGGGGTCATAATGGCGAAATCATTTGCGATTCAGTACAAGAGCCTTGTTTTCGTTGATATTCAATAAGAGTCTATTCAATAAGAGAAGCGTTGTGGCCAAATTGTGAACTAACATGTTATTTAATTTATTTAACTATTTCTTTAGTCTAGGATTCAAAATGTCGGCATTTAGAATTTTATACTAAATATTTAGTTACAGTTGTAAAATGATCAAAATGGAACAGACACGCCATTGTATTGCCGCTAAACAAAAAAGGTAAATAAGCACAGCTGCGCCCTCCAATCCCACGACTGATCTCTTTTTGAACAGACTGACATTACTGATAATAATTTTATTTTTAAAAATAACAAATGTCCGCCCGTGGCTTTACGCGCATTTTAGCACGATACAAAGTAGTATGTAGCCCAATCCAGGTCATAATCCATTCTTCGAAATCGGTTCAGCCGGGTCGGCATGATTGAGTAACCAACATCCAAGCATCTTACTATGTCATTTATAATATTAGTTGGACACAAGTGAGTGAGTTGGTTATAAGTGACTCTTTTGTGGACAGCTGCCTTAAGGTACTGATTAATCGTTTGACGTAAATAAAATTATCAATGTGGATATAATAAATTGTATTTTTATGGCCGCAGTTGGATTTTTGATGCAATTTTTTATAGCGTTGGTTCACCAGTGTTTTTCAACCAGGTGAGTCTGAACCCCATGGGGGTCACAACCTCACAACGCCTTGTTTATGGAGTCATGATTAAAATAAAAATAAATAAATAATGCTGGACAGATCACATAATATACATAGAAAATACCCAGAACACCCTGAACAAATATAAGCGATCGCACAAATATTTGTTCCGAGGCGGGAATCGAACCCGCAACCTCCTGCGTCGCAGGCTAACATTCGCCCGCCGCGCCACAGATGTCGTCATGATGATTGAAAGCAAAGTAAGAGTAAAAAACAAGGGGGCCCTTACCAACACTCCAATTAAAATGCCTAAGGTAATTTTAGTCACAAGGATAATTAACTTTCTGTTAATCGCCAGATTCGCTTTTCTCGTAAATAGGTCGCGTATATGTTTTTTTTTATAAACAGTGCTCTACTGAGTTTTCCAATATTGATGTTCTACCCAGTGGAGTCATTAATTCAATATGCACAAGAAGGCTAACTTTAAATCTACGACTATAGCTTTGTGGTTGTTTACAGTTAGTAAGTATAATATACATGTAACTGATGTAACACGTAACAACCCTAAACCAGTCATTTCTAAGCCACTGACCTCAAGATTAGTACTGAGGTCAAGATTACTCAAGATTAGCTGTACTGAAACAAATAAAAACAGATTCAGGTTGGTGAGTAGAATCACCCCTTCAAGGGCTTCATGTCAATTCTTCATAATGTACTCGTAAGTTGATACCCACCGAGTAAGAATAGGTACGTATTTTATATCATTACTAGCGACTCGCCCCGGCTTCGCACGGGTAGGTAGCCCCCGGTGACCCCCCCCCCCCTCCTACCCCTCCCCCTTATGTCAATCTCCTGGGTCTAAGCTACCTCCCCACCAATTTTCAGCCAAATCGGTTCAGCCGTTCTTGAGTTATAAGTGGTGTAACTATATAACACGACTTTGTTTGATATTATAATAAGTAGATTCTTTAGATCATTTTGATTTTGATTTTTGAACGTGGAGTGTCCGGCTTAAAATAGACCCCTGCGTCTCCTCCCGTGGAAATTACTTGTTAGGTATAGTATTTTTTATCTGTGTTGTTAGTAAGATTCGTTGGTATAAGATCTCTGAACTTGTTAACACAGGAAGAAAGCGTAACTGAGTCAGTCGTGAAAAGAGGCCTTTTGAGGCTCTGACTACCCTTTTGGGGAAAATGGTGTGTCTCTATGTATGTCTGTGGTAGGTACCTATGTAGGTACCTAGTCTTTAGTAAATTATTCTTAGATATCTATTGTACTTTTAATTTTGTCATAATTGAAATTTCTAGGTAGGTACTTAGATAAATAAAGTTTTTTTTTTAGATTTTGGTCAATCTTTATTTTAATGTATAATGATACAATTAACACAAGTACCTACTTCCGTATTTTAAACAAAATTTAAAAACATACAAATTAATCTATTACTATAAGGAATAAATCCCTTAGAAACATAATCAGGAACTTTTTCAAAAAAACCTTTTTCATCATAATCTAATATATAAAAATAATCTTCATATAAAATCTGATTCAAAAAACATTTGTGGAATCGATGAAAGCGCCATCTTTGTATTTACGTCTAAACTACGTTAATGGTGAGCTTGTGTGGAGCCCTATATAGTAGCAGAAGCTAAATTGCTTTCTACTTGCTATCATAGTTCAATAGTGATGCACTAGATGGCGCTAGTTAACTAAAAAGATTAGGGTCGGCTTCTTGTTCTTCGGTTATATTCTAACACTCATAGATGTCGCTTATTTCAATATGAATTATTTTTAGGTTACATTTTAACGGAATTACAATGGATCATAAAACATGAAATAAAACTTAGAAATCTATATATATAAAACAAAGTCGTGTTAGTTACACTACTTATAACTCAATAACGGGGGAACCGATTTGGCTGAAAATTGGTGGGGAGGTAGCTTAGAACCAGGAGAAGCACATATGGGTCACCGGGGGCTACCCGTGCGAAGCCGGGGCGAGTCGCCAGTAAATAATGAAATTATAAATCAGAAAACTAAAATTGATTTGACAAAATAAAAATATTTTTGCTATTAATGTTGAGGATTAATTTACAAAAATTCAAAACAAAACTGTTGATGAAAACGGACGGCAAAAACTATGCCCCGGGTGAGGATCGAACTCACGACCTTAAGATTATGAGACTTACGCGCTGCCTACTGCGCCACCGAGGCTTGGTGTTAGAAGACGAAATAAGCGAGTGCATGAAACGAATTACAATAATACATACATACTACTATACATACACACATGCCTTTTTCCCAAAGGGATAGGCAGAGCCTCAATGGGCCTCTTTTCACAGTGGGTTGCACCATCGTGGAATATAGACGAAACAATATAGAGCTGGTGAGCTCATCGCCGCCATTGCTTCCCACGACTGACTCCGCTAACCTTTCTTCCAGTAATAACACATTCCTCAAGTAGCTATAGCAGCCAGGACAAATCTTATACCAACGTATCTTATAAACAATTTTAGGTAATCCCTCAATTTACGATATCCAAGGGAGGAGATGGAGGGTCTATTCTTGGGCTGGACACACCACGGTTTTTATGTGCTTCCTGTTATAAATCAAAACATCATTTATAATAACATCATCAGTCAAATTGAGAAAAGTGCACTTATGCCCGTTTTCAGTAGGTAATAGACATTGGTAGTAGCTAAGCTGATCAAAACTACAGCCAGACTGCCAGACCAGTGGGACTCGATATAATGAAAATATTACAAGTTGCTCGTCCGTCTGTCCACGTCTGTCCCTTGGCTATTGCGGCACGGAGACAGCGGGGACTATGGAGACTTCTGTCTGTGGTCACAGAGATAATACTACTTCTATGGTGACAAGGTAGACCCTGATAAGGCGTGTAAATAGCCTACAGAGATGCTTGCGCAAAAGAAATTATGTTAAAAAACAAACAAATATAAATAAATAAAAAAATGGATCCGTACCATTATCTAAAAAAACCTGCCAAGTGCGAGTCAAAGTCGCGCACGAAGGGTTCCGTACCATTAACTAAAAAAAATGTGGTCACCCATCTAAAAACTGACCCCGCATTGCTTAACCTACATTTGGAGAAATCACGTTTGTTGTATGAGAGCCCCCTTAAATATTTATTTAATTCTATTGTTTAAGTAGTATTTGTCGATATAGCGGCAACAGAAATACACCTCCTGTGAAAATTTCAACTGTCTAACTATCACGGTTCATGAGATACACAGCCTTGTGACAGACGGACAGACAGACAGACGGAAGAACAGCGGAGTCTTAGTAATAAGGTCCCGTTTTACCCTTTGGGTAAGGAACCCTAAAACGGACATTTATTCCTTACATTATCAGTAATACCAAAGGTTATAAGTATAGTTATAATATTTAGTCTGGTGTAAGAGAAAAGGTCGAGGGTTCAGCTACGCTGTTTTTCAGTCTCTCCTTTCAATGCTAATGTCGTCACAGCAGCCATGATACTCGGAAGCTATCCACTGTTCCCAATAATTATGTCTGCCTCTATCTTAATCCAAGAGAAATCAGATTGAGCTTCAGAGCTCTTGAGAGACGAATTATTGCAGATTGAAAAGATCCCTTCCTACCTCCGATGCAAAAAGAAGGGTGTTATAAGTATGACCGCTATGTGTGACTTTCTGTGGCATCGTAGCTCTTAAACGGGTGAACCGATTTGAATGCGGCTCTTTTTATTTGAAATCAAGTTAGATAGCTAAGTTTCTAGCGATGGTTCTTAAACATTTGCTATCAAAATCGGATCAGCTGTCTCATTGCGTAGGCAGTTTTTTAAATTTATAATTAATAATTCCTCCATGAGACTCTTCCTCATGAGTTTTTATAGACTCGCCCATGGGATGGACTGACCAAATCAAGGCAGCTTTGGACGGTCCACTGCATGAATTCACCAGGAAAGCTTCGGTGCGAGATGAATGGCGAAGGATTGTGAAGCGAGCCGCTGACCCTGAAGTGACGACCACGACCACTCTGCTAAGAGTGTAACGACGAAGAAGAAGAATTCCCCAATTCCCTTTATATGTCCATTTATATTAATAATTCCGACATCCAAAATAACTTATCGGGAACGGCGAGCAAATCTAGCGAGTGACATGATAGCTGCAGATGAGACGCCAGCCTCACACCCATAATTTGGCCAATCCGCGAGTGAGCTGATGCCGTGGAGTTTTTTGGAATCAATTATTATAACGGACTTTCCATCGATTTGAAGAAAAAAAAAACTTTTGAGTCCTTATAGAGAAGTAAGTTACGAAAATACAGAAAAGAGAGATGACAAAATGGAAATTCTTGAAGTAGTTTTTTACGTAAGGAATTATAATAATTACGCATCTCCGTATCAAGGAGACGGTTGCGGCTTCGAATCCCGTCTGGTTGGTAATTTTTGGATATTAGGAAATTATGAATTGTAGGTATGTGGCTAGTTTTTTGTAGCACGTCACGCGTTGATGTCTTTCTTAGGTAAACTGTTGGATGCTTCAAATACTGCTACGAAAATGGGCTATCAAGATCTTAAGTACGAGTATTTCTAAAACATTTCTCACACATAATTATTTATAGCATTATGTCCATGAACGAAAGTCATCATCATCATCATCAGGCAGTTAGCTTCCATTGCTGGACGAGGCCTTCCCTAAAGAATGTATGGATTTGTCATATTCACCACGTTTGGCATGCGGATTGATGATCGTATAGGTGTTGAGTACTCAGATAGATGCTGTTAGCCATCACCTGGAGTAATCGTCATCATCATCATCATCATCATCATCATTATTATTCAGTATCTTTCCATCCAATATTGAATATTCCTCCCCTATTTTTTTCCAGTCGGCTCTGTTCTCAGTATCACGACTAAACTGACGGCCAGCTAAGTTTTTAATGTCATCGGTCTATCGTGCCTTCGGCCTGCCTGGTCTTCAGCCTCCTACCCAAGGTCTCCACTCGGTTGTCCTGCGGCTCCACCTGTTATCCGTGCAGCGCATGAGGTGTCCTGCCCATTGCCACTTCAATTGTGAGATGCGTTACCCAATGTCCATGACTTTGGACCTTCTGCGAATCTCCTGATTTCGTAGTTCATCTCGCAGGGATAGCCGTAGCATCCGTAATATATAGTATCTATTATCTATCGCTTTTATAATCGGCTTTTTTGACGTCCGTGGGAGGAGGTGTAGGGGTAAATTCTAGCTTGGACATACCACGGATGAATAAAATGTAATAAAATTATTACCAAAATGTTTGTAGGTACAAAATAACTAACACTAACATTTTGGTTATTATTTTACAAGTTTAGCAGGTAAAAAATAATTCTGAATATATTTCAGAATTATTTTGGACCTACTAACATTTTGGTAATAAGAGAGAGAGAGAAAATAATTTTCTAATTAAAATATTCTCTATTCTTTCTCTGTCCCAACATTGCGTCTAGATTATATTATTTGGTCGCTCATAATTTAGTTGCGATGGAGTTAGATCTGTTTAAAGCTATTTCAGTCTATGATTCCAATATTGCAGCTTCGTAAGTTCTTCCAATATTATAACTAACCTTATTTTGCATAAACTATGAGACCTAACACACATTTTTTGATTGATCGTGTCTCATAAATATCATTAGTCTACAAATGTCATTCAATGACGTTCAGGTGACTATATAAATGATAAAGCCGCGTGGCCTGATGTCGCTCTGCCCCTCGACAGCTCACCTAAATACTGTGTACTCTAAAACAGAAATGATATACACTTCAATCAAATGGTAGTTCGCCTATGTACTTATTTGTATAGTGCAGTATAATAATGTCGTACTTATCTATGTTTTTTCTTTATTTTTAACTGCTTTAATGACGGAACAAGCAGAAGGTCAACATGATGTTAAGCGGTAGCCTCTTCCTTTAACAATACATTACCTCATAGGTCACTTTTACCTAGGACGCGCCCTTTGTGGCATTGCACTGCGCCCGCCACTCTGAGGCATAAAGATGAAAAGACTTATGTCTGGTATTTCACCGGCACCCATACCCTTCAAACCGGAACACAGCAATGCGAGTATTACTGCTTTGCGGCAGAAATAGATATGGTAGTAGTACTTCCCCGGACGAACTCTTTCACAAAAAAAGCTCTACTACTACAACGGTGTGTTAAATTATTTTACCTTATTTTTGCAAATGGCCTTTTATAAATTATTTGAAGTCACTGGAGGCAAAGCTAGTAGGCCAAATAAAAAAGTTTCTAAAACGCTAGAAAAAACCAACTAACCTTTTTAATTCACAATGCCGAGAGGTAAAATGTTTACTCTGCAAGAGGGGGACATTTAAACTTTTATTTTTCGGCTTGAGTTAATTTTTTACGCGTCTCCTTGGAGACCAATGCCGGATTTGAGACACGGCCGAATTTAAAAAGTTCCTCAGAATTTGTTAAAGAGACACTTTACAATGGGTTACGTAAAGCTTGACTTGTATAATTTTACGGTTCCCTTACGGCGCCTGTTCTTTTATTTATATTGGAAGTCAAAGATTAAACATTTTTGGAAAAACAGAGAGGTTCATATAATTGCAATTTGTACCTGCAAACCGAATTCGCAATTTGTGCTGATACCGTGTACTTCTTCTTCTTCGTGTCGTTGATTCCCATAGATAATTAAATTGTGTTAGAACTAAACTTAACCACGTCGACAGCATTTTCCGTGGCTTTGCATTTTTCATTGCATTTTGCATTTTCCGTGTACTGAAACCATATAGTGCGGACGAGCCAAAAGTAAATTAAAATGTGTCCAAACTATGTCGATAACCAAATTTATTAATTTTGAGCGATGGTAGCCTAACGGTTCAATAGTGCAACTCAGAATCCAACGATACCGGGTTCGATCCTAGGCTCCGCACCAATGACTTTTCTAAGTTATGTGTGGATTTCCATCGCTCTGTGCTTCGGAGGGCACGTTAAGCTGTCGGTCCCGGCTGTTATTGATTAATAGCAGTCGATAAGCGATGTCAGAGGCCCTCGGGTGGCTTGACAAACTCTGACACCAGAGGCCAGCACTACCTCATACGAAACGACGACGACCAAATTTATTCGAACAGAAACCTACCTACTTTACAGGTAGACTAGCAGCTCGCCCTGGCTTCGCACGGGTAGTGTCGGGATCACCCCCTCCCCCTCTTCCTTACCCCCTCCCTTATCCCTTCCCCCTCTCCCTTATCCCTCCTCCCTTACCCCCATCCTCCTCTCAAGGTTAATTATTATACTTTCCCTTTCTTTCCCTTGTTTTCGGGATAAAAACTTCCTTCACTAAACATCCTTCCTTATGCTCTTATTAGCCTTCAATAAGCGGAACACCAACCGTACCTTAGCGCTGAATAGGAGCAACGTTCGCATTATGGTCAGAGCCTTGACTGGAGACTGTCGCCTTAACAAGCACATGTTCAAGTTAAAGTTATGCGAAACGCAATCCTGCAGACTCTGTGAAGCGGCGGATGAAACGCCCCTTCATCTGCTAGGTGAGTGTGGACCACTAATGCACAAACGCAGCATTCATCTGGGCAAACACATCCACAGCCTGGATGAACTGAAAGAAATCACCCCTAAGAAAATCCTACAGTTACTAACAGTAGTAGGTCTTAGCGGTGAACTGTAAACGCCCTCTCTAGGGGCGGTATGTACCAAGTGGTGATCACAATAGGCCTAGTAGTGGATTTAGAAGTAGTAGAGCTTTTTTGTTCGCATTCCTGTGTTCCGGTTTGAAGGGTAAGGGTGTCGGTGAAATTACAGGCACATGAGACTTTAAATCTTTATGTCTCAGGGTGGCGTGCGCAGTGCAATGCCACATAGGGTGCGTCCTAGGTGGACGTGACCTATGAGTTAATGCACTGTTCATGGGCAGAGGTTACCGCTTAATATCAGGTGGGCCATCTGCTTGTACCGCCATTCAAGTACTTAGAATAAATAAAAAAAAACGGTGTCATTGGTGCTTCTCTACCATCCTAAAAATATCCTTGCCAACTAAACTTACTAACTTTTTTTTACTTTTCCTTTCTTTTCCTTTGAAACTATCCCCATACCAAACATCTGAATCGGTTTAGCGGTTTAAGCGTGAATAGGACAGACAGACAGACTAACAGTGAGGCGGAGTTACTTTCGCATTTATAATATTAAGTAGGATACTCCCGTGAAGTACCGTTCTATACAATTAGTTGTACTTACCACTCTTCCACTCACTTAAATATAACAAAATTTGCAAACGGCCAAATCCACGATTAAACAACCTGGTTAATTCATGTTGAATTCATTAAGTTAGAAGGTGGCTTAACTAGGTGTCTTGATAATTTAATTCAGCCGGAGGGTTACCATCTCCTTTCAAGGCAGCGCTGTTCAAAAATGATTTGATATAAAATGGCCAGTGAGATGCCGCATCTTTTTTTATCTTTTTTCAAAGTTTTGTATAAAGTAAAGTAAAGTAATGTTTATTTGCTCAAATAGTTGGCGGTTCATTATAAAGGTTTACTTATACAAATAGCTTCAAATTAAGTAGCTTTACGTTTTATGCAGCGTTTTTAACAAAAATTAAGTTTGTACCAATTTATGCTCTTTTCCCCCCACACTAGGTCTCCACTATAGTTATTAGTTATTAGCGGCTCGCCCCAGCTTCGCACGGGTAGCCCACGGTGAACCCCCCCCCCCCCCCTCCTTATTACTTATTCTGCTATTCTAAGCGGAGAAGAATCCACCAAAAAAGAGATAACTAACATCGGTCCAGCCAATCTTGAGTTATAAGTGGTGTAACTTAACACGACTTTGTTTTATATATATAAGATTTGGTCTATATATTTATAAAGTGAAGTATTCATTATAGTGATATATGATAGAATCCGAACAGCGGATATCCGTAGAAGAACCATTATCACCGTCATAGCTCAGCTATATGCTCGTCATAGCATATAGCTCGCAGAATTTACAACCACTTGGGAATAAAGGTCTTGTATGGCAACCACAAGCTGGAGAAAGCAGTATAGGAAGGCCCCCTCCCGATAGACTAAAGACATATAAAGGTCGCAGGAAGTCCGCGAATGGAGACGGCTCAAGGCCATGCAATTTGTGTTTTTTTCCAGCAATGGACTTTTATAGGCTGATGATAATGTTGATATGATAGTTTATTTAATAATGTTATCAAGGTATATTATATAGGCTGAATTTCGAGTACTTCTTATTTCAATCCAATAACGTTCAACTAACCATGGGGAATTTAAATTTAATAAAATGGATTTAACCCATTTTAATAAATTTATATACTTGTTTTGCTAAATTGTGGATTATTCGCGGGTTCAGTAGGTAAGCATTGCGTCATCGGTGGTCGGCGGCAGTCTGCTTATTTTTGGGAAAAACACCCTATGTGTTGGTGGTAACCCCACCAGGATTGTCCAATTATAATGTTGCCAACGACTTTTTAAATATTCAGGTGGAAGGGTTGAAACGAGGCCAAATCTACCAAAAACTTGGTAAAATTCATAACTCCGGGGGGATATTTATTAGAATATAATGACATTTTAGGTGTCGATTTGGGAAATTTTGCGCGTAAAAGTTTTGGGAAGGATTCAAGTTGTCACTGTTCGTATTGGGTATTGGAAATATTTTTGTAATCGTTAGAATCCTTAGTAAAATAAAAAGAATTAGATTTATTATTAATAAACTAACTGGATCAGTCGGACGATCAGAAAGGATGAAGCCTGGAGTCTTAAATACAGGTATTCTATAACTGGATCAGTCAGACGATCAGAAAGGATGAAGCCTGGAGTCTTAAATACAGGTATTCTATAACTGGATCAGTTAGACGATCAGAAAGGATGAAGCCTGGAGTCTTAAATACAGGTATTCTATAACTGGATCAGTCAGACGATCAGAAAGGATGAAGCCTGGAGTCTTAAATACAGGTATTCTATAACTGGATCAGTCAGACGATCAAAAAGGACGAAGCCTGGATTCTTAAATACAGGTATTCTATAACTGGATCAGTCAGACGATCAAAAAGGACGAAGCCTGGATTCTTAAATACAGGTATTCTATAACTGGATCAGTCAGACGATCAGAAAGGACGAAGCCTGGATTCTTAAATACAGGTATTCTATAACTGGATCAGTCAGACAATCAGAAAGGACGAAGCCTGGATTCTTAAATACAGGTATTCTATAACTGGATCAGTCAGACAATCAGAAAGGACGAAGCCTGGATTCTTAAATACAGGTATTCTATAACTGGATCAGTCAGACAATCAGAAAGGACGAAGCCTGGATTCTTAAATACAGGTATTCTAGAGCACAAAACAATGAAATAAAAGTTGGTATGTTTAAAGAGATAAAAAATAACGGCGAGAAAATAGAAAAGGTTCCTGCAGAGTCCTCACGCGACAATATTTCGAGTGTCTAACATTAAAATTTATCACTAGCGAGTGAGTTTACGCGAAAGCCAGGTGATAAAATAAAATGACAGTTGTTTAGTACATCCCCGGGAATATTCCGTACAGGAATTGAAAGGTATGGGGCGCTCGGGCCTTATTTTATTTATGTCGCAAAATGGCTTTTGGATTGCATGTAAGTAAGTGGTAGGGGGTATGCCG
Source organism: Operophtera brumata (assembly GCA_932527175.1). Taxonomy (NCBI): domain Eukaryota; kingdom Metazoa; phylum Arthropoda; class Insecta; order Lepidoptera; family Geometridae; genus Operophtera; species Operophtera brumata. The sequence continues at coordinate 38,604,640 of OW052225.1, forward strand.
GTTGTAATTTTTTGATGTTTACCATAAAATGATAGTGGTGTTGCTCCAAGGTCCGTACCAATATTAATGCAAAAGTTTGAATGTTTATGTTTGAATGTACTACTATTAAATACTTTTGTCATAATAGCTTGTACTTTTAATGGAAAATCACAAGAGTTTTTTTTTATTATTTTATAACAACGGTAAATTTTCACGTACCGTTAAATCGATGTAAGCATGATTTACCGACATTGTTTCGACCCGTTTCGAGAGCCTTAAACGGAGAGATTTAACGGAACGTGAAAATTTCCCGTTGTTATAAAATAATTGATATGATTCACGAAAGTTTTTATAGTTTTTTTTTGTCTATTGTTAGCCTAAATTAGGCTTCCAAATTAGGGTATCTGCTTGCTCGGTCTTTAAAAATTATAAATTTCTTTTGATTATTACAAGATTATAATTAATCTTTATAAATTACTTTATCAATTTAGGCAACTTTTGTGTAAAAGCTTTTTTAAAACTTTTTCTCAAAGCATGTTTCACGTTTGTACATATCACTTGTGATTTTCCATAATTTCTCCGGCACATTTTCTCCACCACAATTAACAATTCCGTAACGAAACCCTGGAACTAATTCCGTCGCGTCGATAAACTTAACTTGCACGTTTACGTTCCATGAAAATTTCACGGAATCACGGCCCGAGTTTCACGGTGTTCCAAATTACTTGTTGTAAAGGCGATTGTTACGAGCGATATACAGAATAGTGTTATTTTTATATACAACCGTATATGGTTCAGGTAAGTGAAATAAAATGCAATGTAACTGGTATCTGGGTCTGTTGACGACCTCTGTGGCGCGGCGGGCGAAGGTTCGCCTGCGACGCAGGAGGCTGCGGGTTCGATTCCCGTCTCATTTGTACGATCTGCAGATATTTGTTCAGGGTGTTCTGGGTATTTTAAATGCATAATAAAAAATATCTATCTATGTAATATATTGTATTAAATATATCAGTTATCTAGCATAACACAAGCTCTGCTTAGTTTGGGGCTAGATAATGTTGTGTGAACAGTCCACCATTATTTATTTATTTTATTTATTTATCTAGTGTTTGTCCCGCGTTGTTAGCCGCATAGGTCTCGATCTCGTGAGAAAATCGGGATAAAAATGTGCTTATGTGTTATTCCGGAAGTCAAGCTTACTCCATTCCAAATTTCATCCAAATCCATTGAGCCGTTTTAGCGTGAAGAAGTAACAAACACACGCACACAAACTTTCGCATTTATAATATTAGCAGGATGGGATACCAAAAACGGAATCACGTCACAAGCTTTTTGTATGGCTCAGTTGAAGTGATCACAATAATTACTAGAAGTTCAATATTTATTTATTTCTTTATTTATCAAACACTGAAAGAAATGTATGGTTGAATTTACTAAAGTCCCGACGGTTGATAGAATTTACAAGAGTAAGTAAGAGTTACTAAGGCTTAGCGGTTCAATTTACAAAACAACTAAGGTTGACGGCAAAATAAAGAGTTAACCCTTTTTTTCATGAATTTAACAATTGCTATGGTTGAATTTACAAAAGCTCCGACGGTTAATAAAATTTACGAGAGTAATAGTAAAAGTTACCAAGTCTTAGCTGTAAAATTTACAAAACAATATAGGTTGATGACGAAAAAAGGGATTTACACTTTTTCTTCATGAATACTACAATTTCATTAGGTTATAATTACTAAAGGTAGGTACAAATTATTGGTAGATGATGTCGTAACACATATTTAAATTTTAAATTACAAAAGAATAAAGTAGATTAGATATACCAATTGTAAGTGTATTTGAAAGTTTGCTGTTGAAAATTTCCTATTAATGTGAAATTCATCCGAGAATATTGTCATATTTACGAGGTCGGTGTGTATTTACCTTAACAAAGTTGATATTACAAAATATATTCGTTGATTTATCACATTTTCAGCAATATTTTCATGAAGTAGATAATATCGTATAACTTTTGCACGTTCCATAGTTATTAAGGTTAAATCTACACCGGAATCATTGTTGTATTTACGAGCTCGCTTTGGTAGATAAGTTGCAATTTTAACCATAACGAGGAACTGTGGATCTTACCATAATTATAAGTTAAACTTACAAATTATTGAGTAGATTATAATAAAACATACAATTAAGTAGATATTACCATATACCATTGCACATTTTATAGTTTTTTTTACGTTAAATTGACCAGAGAGTATTGTTTTATTTACGAGTTCACTTTAGTAGAGAAGTTCCCATTTCTAACGCAGCGAGGCGCTGTGTCCGTAACATAACTAAAAGTTGAAATTACAAAAGAGTAAAGTAGATAACTCAAAAGTTTTAGTTTATTGGAAAAAAACATTTCGCTGTTGCAAACTTTATTTCGCGCAAGAGGTTGCAGGTTCGATTCCCGCCTCAAAAAAAGTATTTGTGCAATCTGCAGATATTTGTTTAGGGTGTTCTCACAATTCCATAGTTAAATATACGAGAGAAATTAGGTATTTACTACAAAACCTTAAAGTAGATAACACAATAGTTGTCTGGTAAAAATTATCACAATTCATAGTTAAATAAACGAGAGCTTTTAGGTAGATATTACAAAACCTTAAAGTAGATAGCACAAAAGTTGTCTCGTAAAAATTACTATAGTTAATGGTAAAATTACCAAATATACACAACATTATCTAGCCCCAAGCTAAGCTGAGCTTGTGTTATGGGTACTAGAATACTAATATACTTAATACAATACATTAAATAGATAGATATTATTTATTATACATAGAAAATTTCTAATAAATAAATAATATCTATCTATTTAATGTATTGTATTAAGTATATTGTATTATGTTGTTGCAAATAAATAAACAATGCTGGACAGTCCACACAACATGATCTAGCCCCAAGCTAAGCTGAGCTTGTGTTACGGGTACTAGATAACTAATATACTTAATACAATACATTAAATAGATAGATATTATTTATTATACATAGGAAAAACATTATTTCACATTATTAACATAACATTATTCATTAACATTTCATTTAACATTATTTTCTAAGTATAATAAATAATATCTATCTATTTTATGTATTGTATTAAGTATGTTAGTTATCTAGTACCCATAACACAAGCTCAGCTTAGCTTGGGGCTAGATAATGTTGTGTGGACTGTCCAGCATTATTTATTTATTTGCAATTTTAACCATAACGAGGAACTGTGGATCTTACCATAATTATAAGTTAAACTTACAAATTATTGAGTAGATTATAATAAAACATACAATTAAGTAGATATTACCATATACCATTGCACATTTTATAGTTTTTTTTACGTTAAATTGACCAGAGAGTATTGTTTTATTTACGAGTTCACTTTAGTAGAGAAGTTCCCATTTCTAACGCAGCGAGGCGCTGTGTCCGTAACATAACTAAAAGTTGAAATTACAAAAGAGTAAAGTAGATAACTCAAAAGTTTTAGTTTATTGGAAAAAAACATTTCGCTGTTGCAAACTTCACAGTCTATTTACGTTGAATTGACTCGAGAGTGTTGTTATATTTAAAAGTTTACTTTGGTAGAAAAGTTCTCATATATACAGTAACATAACTTGAAGTTGAATTAACAAAATTAAACGTTGATTTCACCAAGTTTTCAGCGATAGTTTCAGTTGTAGATATTAACGTATAACTTTTACACGTTTTACAGTTTCTAAAGTTTAATCTATAGGAGAAGCATTGTTGTATTTACGAGCTCGCTTTGGTAGATAAGTTGCAATTTTAACCATGACGAGGAACTTTGGATCTTACCATAATTATAAGTAAAACTTAAAAAAATTTAGTTGATTATAATAACACATATAATTAAGTAGATATTACCATACTCCTGTTGTATATTTTATAGTTTTCTTACGTTGAATCGACCAGAGAGAATAGTTACAGGTATGTAGGTGTTTATTTCGCGCAAGAGGTTGCAGGTTCGATTCCCGCCTCAAAAAAAGTATTTGTGCAATCTGCAGATATTTGTTTAGGGTGTTCTCACAATTCCATAGTTAAATATACGAGAGAAATTAGGTATTTACTACAAAACCTTAAAGTAGATAACACAATAGTTGTCTGGTAAAAATTATCACAATTCATAGTTAAATAAACGAGAGCTATTAGGTAGATATTACAAAACCTTAAAGTAGATAGCACAAAAGTTGTCTCGTAAAAATTACTATAGTTAATGGTAAAATTACCAAATATACACAACATTATCTAGCCCCAAGCTAAGCTGAGCTTGTGTTATGGGTACTAGAATACTAATATACTTAATACAATACATTAAATAGATAGATATTATTTATTATACATAGAAAATTTCTAATATATAAATAATATCTATCTATTTAATGTATTGTATTAAGTATATTGTATTATGTTGTTGCAAATAAATAAACAATGCTGGACAGTCCACACAACATGATCTAGCCCCAAGCTAAGCTGAGCTTGTGTTACGGGTACTAGATAACTAATATACTTAATACAATACATTAAATAGATAGATATTATTTATTATACATAGGAAAAACATTATTTCACATTATTAACATAACATTATTCATTAACATTTCATTTAACATTATTTTCTAAGTATAATAAATAATATCTATCTATTTTATGTATTGTATTAAGTATGTTAGTTATCTAGTACCCATAACACAAGCTCAGCTTAGCTTGGGGCTAGATAATGTTGTGTGGACTGTCCAGCATTATTTATTTATTTGCATTATATACTTTGGTAGAAAAGTCCACATTTCTAACGCAGCGAGGTGCTGTGTTCGTAACATAACTTTTAGTTGAAATTATTTATTTATTTATTTATGTTAACTTACAACTATACAAAACTTTCGTAGCAGGCACCGTCTTAGACTCGCGTAGCACACGAGTGTGTAAGTTAAATTCGGCGTGGCTGCTAACTGGCTGCTGGCGCAGTTGGTACACCCACCATCCGAGACGCAGGCAACTGCCGGTTCAAATCCAACAGAAAGCAAAAAGTGGCATCTACTCACGTTGCGTAGAGGCCCTCGGTGGAGACAGGGCACAGCACAAGGCACACTCCAGGGGCAGCGCATATTTAACTAATACCAAGGCGCTCGATCCGTTAAAGCCAGAAGCAAGAGATACGAAATCTAAAGTAAAAGATAACATAAAAGTTGTCTAGTAAAAATGTCACATAGTTAAATACGAGAGTAAGTTATACAATTGTAGTTGTCTAGTAAAAATTGCCACAATTCATAATAAAATATACGACAGCAAATTAGGTATTTACTACAAAACTTTAGTAGATAACACAATAGTTTTTTAGTAAAAATTATCACAATTCCATAGTTAAATATACGAGAGAAATTAGGTATTTACTACAAAACCTTAAAGTAGATAACACAATAGTTGTATGGTAAAAATTATCACAATTCATAGTTAAATAAACGAGAGCTATTAGGTAGACATTACAAAACCTTAAAGTAGATAGCACAAAAGTTGTCAGTAAAAAATACTATAGTTAATGGTATAATTACCAAATACACAGTAATAAATTACAACAGGAGTTAGGTAAATAATACAATTTAGTTACAAATTTACCAAAGTGGTTTATTGACTATCCTACCCGTAGTTTAATAAACAACTACAATAGTACTTAACTTGTTTAGTGAAAAATAACAAAGTTTATGGTAAAATCCACAATATGATATTTAATAAATTTTTACCGAAACTATAGTAGGTAGTAATCTACCAAAGCAGTTTGGTAACTATTGTGCCAGCTACATTTGGTAACTTAAATATACCAAACTACTTTGGTGATCAGCCAACCGTCGCCGTTTTGTAAAATCAACTTAAGTCAGCGGTAGGTCCTCATTCAAAGGTTTAATTTGGTACATATAATCAGTAATCTGGTAAATTCAAACAAAGTATTCTTTCAGTGTACAAATTGATCTACATATATTTTGGTTAGTAGTATCATAAAACCTATGTTAGGTTAGGTTATTTGTAACTAATGCGTCAATTTTAAGTGGGTTCTGTTCCTTAAAAGATACCGTAGGAACCATAAAGTATCACTCTTGGTTCTGTCTGTTTGTCTGTCAAAGTCTATTTTCTCTGAATCTAATAGAAGACAAAAAGTTGAAATTTGGGTCATATAAGTATTTTATATTTTATTTATTTAATAAACACACACATTCTTAAAATTACAAGAATAAAAACAGTTTTTAATATGTAAAACAAAAATGCTGTATTTACCACAAACATTATACTCAAAAGGGAAAATAAAAAACCTGAAAGAAACACAAAACTAAGGCAAATTAAAAACTTAAGCTAACAATTACAAAATAAAAAAAATTACGTCGATAGACCTTTGTTTGACCACGGTCTCACCTGCTGGTAAGTGACGATGTGGCTGAATATGGAGCACAAAAGTCTAGAATGCACCTATTCACTCTAGCCTTGAAGAGACCCAGATTATATTTTCAGGAAAGACAGACGATGGTAGTGTATTTCACTCCTTAGCAGTTCGCATTGTAAATGTAGAACTGAAACGTTTTGTGCGAATAGAAGGTATACTGAGGTAAGAATAGTACTGAGCCATACTCCTGCTCGTCCTATGACGAAAAGGAGATGATGGGGTCATTACATTTTCATGACTTGCGTTTGAGCCAAAGTGATATACGGTAACCTATCCGGTATAGTTAGATTAACAATTCATTATTATGCTCTTCGTACATACATAGACCCCGAAGGGGCCTTTTTCCCCGAAGGGGTAGGCAGAGCCTCATCGGGCTTCTTTTCACAGTGGGTTGCACCATCGTGGAATATAGACGTGACAAGTGGTGAGCTCATTGCCGTCATTGATTCCCACGACTGACTCGGCTAACGCTTTCTTCCATACATTCCTTAATCCAGGACAAATCTTTTACCAACGAATCTTATCAACAAGTCCGGGTAATCCCTTAGTCGGCTTTAACGAAATCCACGGGAGGAAACGGAGGGGTCTATTCTTAGGCCGGATACACCACAGCACGGACACTTTTCAAACCTAAAATAAAAAAACTATAATGAATAAGGACTGCTCGTTTCACGAGTCTATGGGTACTGAAGAAAAACCTCGTTACTCCAGCTATACACAAAAACATAATTTATTATGATATCGTAAATCCTGCTCGTAAACTTCATCAACCCAAGCCTACCATTAAACAATACATAGACTAAGATTTTACTATCGAACACAACATAAAGGGGTTTTCTGGCTACTTCAGGATTAGCACAGTATAGCACATTTTACCAACAGTACGGATGCAACATTAGGAGTTTCTATTCCGTGAGTTGATTCAAGTTGAGTCTTGTTCAACGCTGCCACGTACTATGCAGATATTTTTTGAGGGTGTTCTGGGTATTTTCTATGTATAATAAAAAATATCTATCCATGTATTATATTGTATTAAGTATATCAGTTATCTGGTACCCATAACACAAGCTCTGCTTAGCTTGGGGCTAGATAATGTTGTGCGAACTTGCCCAGTATTTTTTTTAATTTATATATTCCGTTCTCAAAACAGTAAAAATGTATGTGAAAATACAGGCTTGAGAAAATAAAAAATTCAGAAGAATGTTAGCAGTTCCTGGAGTTGTTGTATGTTGTTAGCATTTAAACATGTGGAGGGTTTTGCCAAGATGTTGTGTCTGCCACATCAATAAATGCTTTCAAAAACAAATTTGATAACTGGTTGCAAACGAACAACCTGTTAACATTAAAAGACATTATAGTGAAATCAGTGCAGCGAGTGAAACTAAGACATTTCAACACTCTGAAACATCAGCGAAAGCTGCTCGTCTATAATTTTTTGATGACCTCTGTGGCGCGGTTAGCGAAGCTTGGCCTACGACGCAGGAAGTTGCAGGTTCGAAGCCTCGGAACAAATATTTGTGCGATCGCAGATATTTTTCAGGGTGTTCTGGGTATTTTCTATGTGAAATAAAAAATATCTATCTATGTAATATATTGTATTAAGTATATCAGTTATCTAGTACCGTTACACAAGCTCTGCTTAGCTTGGGGCTAGATAATTAAGTGTGAAATGTCCAGCATAAAAAAAAATTGCTTGTTAAAGTTTGCCGGAGTTACATGGAATTTGACGGTAAGACGCACGCTGAAGCCAGGTGCAACGGTGGTTCATGTGATGTCAATGTCTTCATCGTATTAAGTATCTCTACTGCTTGTTATGCTGTTACCTTTTCCGTGTGCTCAGTCTGACCAGTAGCCATAAACTTGGCCCGGGTTACTTTTATACCCAGTTGCAAATAATAGCACATAAAACTCCGTGTGAAAAACACTAGTTACGGACACGGTGAGATGAACGGGGGTGTTTGTACTGGCAGCACATCCCAGATATTGCCATCAACCTGTAGAAGTTATACTGCTAGACATTTATTTTATACAACTTGGAATGACGGATCAGGCAGATGGCCCACTTGATGTTAAGAGGGACCCTCTGCCTATGAACAGTGCATTATCACATAGGTCACGTCTACTTAGGACGCACCATATGTGGCATTGCACTGCGCCCGCCACCCTGAGACATAAAGATGAAAAGTCTCATGTGCCTGTAATTTCACCGTAATTTAATCATCCAGTAGACGTACACTGCTAGATATAGTATGACCATAGAATGACACGTTGAGCCGCCACTATCCACTTACTTCCTACAATCTTTAACCGACGACATTTATAAAGTCACTTCTCATTTTTTTCACTTTTTTTTTCATGTCGTCAAGTGTCTAACCCTTTTTAAACGATGGCAGAAAAACAGAGTTTGTACAGGAAAAAATCCACTATTTGGAAAAAGACAAGCAATGCACTAAAATTTCACTACATCACACATGTGTTATTTATCAAAGTTGCAACGGTTAATATTCCACCAAAATTACACGAAATAACTTGAAAAATGCATTAAAATGTATTATGGCTGCCAAAATATAGGCGACAGAACCCAAGACAGAAGAGACAGCGTACGCTTAGTAGTAGGGTTGCATTTGGCATGCTCTCGGTGCGGAAACCTAATAAATATAAGTCGATTACCCGGACTTGTTGGTAAGAATCAATGGTATAGGATTTGTTCTGGCTGCTAGCTTATTAAGGGATGAATGAATGAATGAATGAAAATACTTTATTGCACACCTTACAACCTAGTTAAAATCAACACATAACAATTAAACAAAAAAACTAAATTTACAATGGGCGGTCTTATAGCTAAAAAGCGATCTCTTCCAGACAACCTTTGGACCTTTGGACAACCTTTTTTTTTTGAGGGATGTGGTATTACAGGAACAAAGTGTTAGCTGAGTCAGTCGTGGGAAGTAATAGCGGCGAAGAACTCACCACTTGTCACATCTATATTCCCACGATGGTGCAACCCACGGTGAAAAGAGATCCATTGAGGATTTGCCTACCCTTTCAGGGTCAATCTATCTACAATTATCTACATTTTAGTAGTAGTAGAGCTTTTTTGTGAAAGAGTTCGTCCGGGGAAGTGCTACCACCATATTCTATTTCTGCCGCAAAGCAGTAGTGCTCGCATTGCTGTGTTCCGGTTTGAAGCGTAAGGGTGTCGGTGAAATTACAGGCACATGAGACTTTTCATCTTTATGTCTCAGGGTGGCAGGCGCAGTGCAATGCCTCATAGGGCGCGTCCTAGGTGGACGTGACCTATGAGGTAATGCACTCTTCATAGGCAGAGGTTACCGCTTAACATCAGGTGGGCCATCTGCTTGTTCCGTCATTCATGTGGTATAAAAAAAAAAAAAAACTAAGCAGTGAAAAAATGCTACGCGATGACTTACGCTGCGGGCGATCTAAACTAAATTTTACATTAAACCTGGTTAGGCGTATTTTGCAATCGGTACAGATTCTTCTAATTCTCCCTGCAATAGGGGTGAAATAGCTCTTATAAAAGTGTCAGGGTAGGATTTAGATGCCGCGTGTATTGGAATGTGTTGCTAGTTCTCGGATTACCTACCGTGTTTTTATAACGTCATATACACATTTTATAGCTACTTTTATGACTGGTACCACATACACAACATAGAAAATCTTTCGTGTTTTTTTTTACGTTCCTAATGACGGAATTTGCTGACGTCCCACCTGATGTTATTCGGTTACCTGTGCCTTTTACAATGCATTACTTTCTTGGACGCACTTTATGTGGCATTGCACTCCGCCCGCCACCCAGAGACATACAGACGAAAAGTATCATGTGCCTGTAATTTCACTGGCAACATATTTCCAATAATTTATTTCAAAGTGCATAGGTATTTATTATATTAAGCCCCGTATTCATTGTAAACACTTGTTTCAGAACAGTTGCTCAACACCAAAGTTTCTCAACATCAAAGTTATTGGCAACAATGTTTACAGTCATCCACACGCTAGTCTGTGTCAAAATGTTGCCCGAGGAAGTAGTGATGTTATTATAGTTGATTTTGTCGAAATCTGATACATAAAATGTTTAAAACTGTTTTAAAATACGTCCACAAACGTCAACATTTGTTGATAAACTGATGTTTTCGCTCGCCGAGCGGCAACTCTGCAACATGGCGTGATCAACTCCGCAACACAAGTGTTGCCCGCAACATGTTGACAGCAACTCGGCAACATGTTTATGCAACCATGTTTATAAACAAATGTTTAAAGTGAATACGGGGCTTTACTGTAGCAGTTTCCTAAACAAAGCTAACAAAAACAATTTCCTATAAATTCATAGCCACCCATAAACAATCTTTACGAATTACTTTATCACCTCATCAAAGATTAAAGAATTAATCGCAGAAGTACCGTTCCGACAAGACGGTCATATCGTTCATCGTAAAAACTTCAGGCAGTAACTATGAAAATTAAATCAGGCCATTGTCTCCTCTTATTATATTATGTTTAGGAGTTTATAGCAGATTGCTTAACTAAATTGAAGAAACCAATAACAAAAAATGAATCAAATTAGGTACCTACAAATATACAGAAAATGACGCAAGGTATGGCTAATTCATCGTATGGCTACAAGACCCACCGTAGGTAGGTAACATTAATAGTACCAATTGCAGATATATTACGCACAAAATTCTTCACATCATAGGTATTTTTGATGTGTAACATCTTTCCTTTCGCTTTTCTGCAATATGTGGGATTCATTCAATGACTCACGAAATGAGTGCGCATTTTTCCGAGATGTTGGTACTATCAGCCATGTACCAAGGAGGTGAGATGTCAGATGTTACACATCATATGCGACTACTGGTAAGGCTCGCTCTTTTTTTAAACCTTTCGTCAATAGTACATTATGGTACTAGTGTGTAATGTTGGTGATTACCGCTGAGTTGTAAGAGAGCCGAGGACGGTAATCATCAATACACACTTGTATAATACGACGTTTTTCAACACACTTGTGAAGAAAATAATAATAAAACAGAAATACACACTCTGTGTAACTGTTCAACTGTCTCTATAACTCACTAGTGAATAATAGCAATAAAAAAGTCACAGTTTGATTACAGGTGTAAAACAGAAATACACATTGTGCAAATGTTCAACAGTCTCTATAACTCAATAGTGAATAATAGCTATGAAAAAGTCACAGTTTGATTACAGGTGTCATTAAGTGTCTAATTTCGGTGAAATTAGAGCCACTTCATGAGCAAGTGTGTTGTAAAAGTATTTGTTCACTCGTAATTTCGAAGCTATTGTTTTTCCACAACCCAAAAAGTTATCGGTTCAAAGAAACTCATTTAAACATTCGCATTTCGCTCGAAATTATAATATCAACGGAACATGTCCAATTTAGGAGTTCAGATATGATCCTTCACGACCCTCAGTGTCATCTGTAATATAATATATTGGTGAGCCGGACCCTGGGTCTTCCCTTAGGAGTGCCCGTTAATTACAAGTACAAGTCGCATCCGACGGGGAAACCTTTTAATGTTTTGTCTTTATTAAAATGGGTATTTTACTGATCGAGTTGTGATTAATTAAAACATTAACTCAGTAGGTTACTTTTTGAGATAATAAAAGTGCCTTATCTATTCTTTAATCAATCTATACATATTATTTAAACTTGGAGCGATTTCTATTCAATTTTTTTTCAAATATGGAATTATTCAAAAGTTTTTCCGCAAATGTGCCAGAATTGTGTTCGTTGTTAATTTAATTTTTCTCTTTTTCGTTGACTTGAACTTGTAGCCGCTGGGGATATTCACGTCGTTCCAGTTCGAAAATTAAATTTAAATCCCCTCGTATTTTTGCCGCCCTTCGAATTATTGCTGGCCGTAAGAACTTTCCGCGTTGCTTAATTTTTCTAGGGTCAATACGACTCGGTTCTATATTGTATTCGAGCTTTGAACCAAAGAATTAGTTAAGAACCATTTTTAAACCCCGACGCAAAAACGACGGGGTGTTATAAGTTTGACGTGTCTTTCTGTGTGTGTGTGTATGTGTGTGTGTGTGTGTGTGTGTGTGTGTGTGTGTGTGTGTGTGTGTGTGTGTGTGTGTGTGGGTGTGTGTGTCTGTCCGCATCGTAGCTCCCGAACGGATGAACCGATTTCTCTTCTTTTTTTTGTTAGAAATGTGAATTTGTCGGGATTTTTCTTAGCTATGTTTGATCAAAATCGGTTCAGCCGTTTCATTGCGTGGAGTGTTTTTTAATTTTTACAAAATCTAACACCACTTTTTTTTTTATTATCTTGATAGAACTTTTCTAGCAGTTCTTTGTTGCAAAAATATCCGTTGTTAAAAAATAACTTTGCTACAAAAATGTCGTTAAGACCCAACTTTTCCTAAAATATAGCCATTTACTTTCCTTACATAAAAGCAGTAGATGCTTACGGAGTCATAACTGAAGGTAGGAACAGCCGCCAGGGGGCAGCTCCGAAGCACTTGTCAAAGCTCGTAATATTTTATTATAGATAACCAAATAAACCAAGGAGGTTGCAAAGTCTGTACAATTTTGTGAGTTTTTGTTTATTTTTGCGGTGGAAAATTTGGATGTATATTTTGGGGATTTTTTTAACAGCCTATAGATTTTGATAGATATGTCTAATGCTAAGGTTTTATTACTGAATTAAATCACAGATCAGAGGCTAATTAATGTCAAAAATAAAACACAAATAAGGATCAGTAGAGATCCGTCGTTAGCAACGGTCTCTAGATACCTCAACTGTTTTATTTCTATTTTTAAATGCTGCGGACCTGCTTTTATAATTTGTTTTATTCTTTCTGTAAATAAATAAAAAATAAACACAAATTGCGTTCAAGCTCCTCCTACGATACAGGCAAACACATTAAAAAAACATAGAAACATACATAGACACACACCTTTTTCCACAAAGCCTCAAATGGGCCTCTTTTCACCGTGGGTTGCACCATCGTAGGAAATAGACATGACAACACAGATAAGTGGTGAGCTCATCGCCGCCATTGCGACCAACGAATGACTCTGCTAACGCTTTCTTTCAGTAAACACAATCCTTAAATAACCTAGCAGCCAGGACAAATGTTATACCAACGGATCTTACAACAAGTCCAGGTATTCCCTTAGTCGGCTTTTACGACATCCACGGGAGGAGATGGAGGGGTCTATTCTTGGGCCGGGCACATATCCATACAAAATATTCATAGAAACTTGCATGATTTAATGACAAATCTGGGCCATAAAGAAGACGCCACCGTAAAGTATAATACCACACACCTATTAATATTCATAATACAATTTAACGCAACGAGGTTAATTCACCTAAATATGTAAATTATCATGAGCCGACCACCGTTAATTTTGAGATGACAGTTTGTAAATATTACTGTCACTTTCTAACTTGCAAATTTAAATTGGGGTGTGAAAAGGACGGATGGTACGTGTATTATGAATAAGGTGGCAGGGAGAATTTTAACGGTGCCTATGAGGGCTGTGAGCGTTGAAATAACTTTCAAATATTGTCGCTAGGTGGACGGAAAGTTTGGCTCCTCAGGGAGGCTGTACGACTCGTGCTCGTCTGTTTACAGATGAAAAGTATCGTTTTAAAGCACCGTGCAGTGTACGACTACCTTTTTTGCAGTTTGAGTTGGAGTTTTTGGCGGGATATTTATATTTTTGACTGGATTAGGTACCTAATAATATCTTCTTCTTCTTCTTCATATAATGGTTTCTGAAGAATAATGCTCCAAACATTTTAGCCAATGTCAAGTGATATTAATTGTTATAAAGTTAGTGAAGTCGTCAAGAGGCTCCGTCAAGTCAAAATGGTGGCAGAATAACCAAGATTTTCAGGAAAAAAAAACACCATTGCAAAAAGACACGCAATACACTCATATTTAACTACAGCACACACGGTTAAAATGCCACCAAAATTTCACGAAATAACTGGAAAAAACACATAAAAATAAAAATGAAGACATTTCTTTATAAAATTGGCAGATTCAATCCGTACCTACCGTGAAGTTATATTTCCCTATAACTTCATGGTACCTACATACCGTTCACCGTAACATGGCACCTGTCATGGAGTATTTATTTTTCTATGGTTGGCACTATTCCCAACACAGACTAAGAGTATAACGCAGGTGCCATCTTACGGTGAACGAGCTGTACCAATTTTTTTTTCAGTGGCGACCAGTTTTGTGTAGCTTGATAAGTTTTGTGTGATTTTTTGACGTTGCTAACGTCTGTATTGTACAGTCCGAACCTTAGAGCATTGCAGGCCTCCGTACCGGTCCGAGCAGTAAAACATGAGCGATTTGTGGCTGCCGTTATGGTGCTGCTTGATATAGATTAAGATTAAGTTTCTCAGAAGCACCACCGCCAACATAAACTGGTGGCACTGTAACTTTTGATGCAATGGATGCAAGGATATGACTTTTAAAACTAAAAATCTACGAATCGGACCGACTAACCCAATTTTTTTATTTCAGTTTTTCTGACTATTCATTGTGTAATTGTTAGGTTCACGTAGTATGAACGAACTTTTAGTTTGTAATGTTATAGCCAGAGTATATTGTTAGTAAAGTTGGGCCATTACAAGTAAGTAAGTAAGTATTGTACAATTATCCCGCGTTTTTCTGCATTCAGGCTCTGGTTGGGTACAATACTCGCAATAATACATAACTGAATGTAACATTAATAATATTAAGAGTTATGTCAGCGATCTTAGTTCTTCATATAATATGTGGTATTGCCCCCCCCTATTCCCTAACTTAAAGTCACTCGGTGACTAACGTTTGACAGGAAGAATAATCATCAATTAAAAAAAAATACTATTAAGAATTGTCAATTGATGGTAATTTTACTTGTCAAACGTTGGTCACTGAGTGACTTTCAAGATAGGGAATAGGGGGGCAAGTAGTGAAACTCCAAGCATAGCTCTATCCATAGACCACTGCGCAACTTTTAGTTTTTTGTACGGCTAATAGTCAGCAGCCACGTCTCAGCACCATCAGTTTTTTTTAACTATGATAGAACTTCCTTTGACCACTTTCTCAACTGTTGGCTTAGAGCAAGACAACCCGTCACCGGCAACACACTGATTATAGACCATTTATAGACTTTCGCCTTGAGGCTCTATGGTATCTGAGACGAGACAATATGGCGTACTTTCCGGAACGAGTAGTTCCTGATGGATTCCTTGACTTCGATCCCTTGATACCTATAATTTGACGACCTCTGCGGCGCGGCGGGCGAAGGTTCGCCTGCGACGCAGAAGGTTGCGGGTTCAATTCCCGCCTCGGAACAAATATTAGTGCGATCTGCAGATATTTGTTTTGGGTATTTTCTATAAAAATATTAAAAATGTCTATCTACGTAATGTATTGTATTAAGTAAATCAGTTATCTAGTAACCATAACACAAGCTCTGCTTAGCTTGGGGCTGGATAATATTGTGTGAACTGTCCAGAATTAAATAAATAATATTTATTTATTATTTATTTAATTTTGTTCCTGATTCAAGAACGCCGAGACCTAAAATACATAGATTTTCTAGAACACATCCTAGAGCAATGAAATCAAAAACTTCACAATACCTATCTCTTCTAATCGCAGTTAATCCAGTAAATTGCGATTCGCGCGCCGTAAAACATAATTAGAAATTCAATCCGGTAAAAAAACGGTCGTAAAATCATACAAAAACACGTTGAGCTAAGTTCGAGCCGTGCCGTAGCCGAGGGTTCCGTTATATTAATTTTGAAACATTTGCAACCTTGGCTGTTATTCGCTATGACCATAGCAGATTACTTGACAATAACGTGTGACGTCACAATGTATTCTGAACGATGATTCCACGCAGACATCGTAACGAGCCCGCGTTATGATACGTTTGGCAATAGGGAATAAGGTTTTTTTTTAAATTTAGTTTTAAAAAAAACCTTGAATGACGGAACAAGCATATGGCCCACCTGATGTTAAGCGGTAACCTCTGCCTATGAACAGTGTATTACCTCATAGGTCACGTGCTTTTAGGACGCGCCTTATGTGGCATTGCACTGCGCCCGCCACACTGAGTCATAAAGATGAAAAGTCTCATTTGCCTGTAATTTCACCGGCACCCTTACCCTTCAAACCGTAACACAGCAATGCAAGCACTACTGCTTTGCGGCAGAAATAGGTATGGTGGTAGTACTTCCCCAGACGAATTCTTTTACAAAAAAGCTCTACTACTACTTATCGTAAACGCCATCACGCAGACCAAATCCGGCATCGACCGAATGGCGCTTGGGTAACATCGGTAGAACTCGGCCGGTTGAACCAATTGAGCATACAACAATTAATTGACATCAGCAGATGACGTCAGATAATATAATATTTGACCAATTCTTAAAAAACCGGCCGATAATTCGAGTTAATTCACCTCGCGATGGCGTCTCTGGCGGTGTGTGATTATAGATTATAGTTCCGAACCGAAGTCGCCTGACCATTAGTTGAGCGCGAAAGATTTAACAAATCTACATCTACATCTAAGTACATCTATATTATCTACATCTACATCTACACTAATATTATAAAGAGGAAAGAGTTGTATTTTTGTGTGTGTGTATGTTTGTAATGAATAAATTCAAAAACTACTGTGGCGATTTCAAAAATTATTTGACCATTGGAAAGCTACATTCCCCCTGATTGACATAGGCTACCAGGGGGGGGGATAGGAGAAGAAGGGCTGTTATTCATCCTGAAACTACCCGTGCGAAGCCGGGACGAGTCACTAGTCGTAATATAAAATGAATAAAGATTGCTGAAAGGTGGCTTTATCTCGCTATTTCGCTTGTAAAAGACAACTTAAATGATTAGGGACTTAATTTAATAAATGTAATTGGGTAGCCACGGAATAACAATTCCATCTTTACTCTTTTAATTGAATTTGAAACTGCCGGTCTATGTACGTCAAAACAAGACGCTAAAAAATTCAGTGGCTATTCCATATTATAAAGAGATTTGAGTTTGTGATGTTGAACTTGCACTATCACTGCGTCCTATTTTGCTTTATTTTCGTTGACGTTGTGGACCACAAATTTGGCACAAGATTTCAGTAGCTAAAATAAGTAGATAATAATTGACTTTGTGTCTACTCTATTTTATGGGAACAAATGTTGACTATAGGTTTGGATCGTATTCTGCGTGTAATTACCACCGCAGGGTTCTAGCATCTGATTCTTGATTTTAATAAACCTCGTATTGTTTTTTTTTAAATGTAAAAAAGCATTTATTCTTTACACTAAACTAATAAACAAAAGATATAGGTATAAAAATAACATATTTAGCACTATTAGTAGATATTTATTTTCATACGACAGCTTGATCAGAAAACTTGCGCCTAAAAATGGTTTTCGTCGGATTTTTCTAACGCGTACCCCTAAAAACAAAACGTTGAAAAGGCCGGTAGAAAACCGGGAAAAATGGCGCGAAAAATCCGCGTCATCAATCTGAGGAATTATTTCATTTGCGTATTAAAATTCTCGTTTTGTCGGTCCGTGAATTATTCGTCGTTGTGTTAATTACTCTCGCCCGGTTTACTGCACCCAAGTGAATTAGATGGTCAAAGAACAGATAGCGGCGAGATACTCTGTTTCGGTACTGTGAAATATGCCTAATGGCTTCGTAGAGGCTATCATTACCTATTTATACATCAGCATCGACATACCTGCCTACAATAAATAAACTAATAGGTATGTATAAAGGCAGAGAGGATCAGGAAATCGCAAGGCGCAATGGGAATGCCAAGAGGAGCTATTGGTCGACGAAGGAGCTCATGAAGGTTTTTTTTAATTAGCTAAATGTTGCTATGATGTCACTGCGACCAATTAGGTCTATTATGATTGCCAATTATTACATACCGCCCTGGTGAGGGCGTTTACAGTTCACCGTTAATACCTACAGCTGTTAGGAACTGAAGGATTTTCTTAGGGGTGATTTCTTTTAGTTCATCTGGGTTGAGGATGTGTTTATATGGAGGGTAACCTTTCAATGGTGCTGTAGCGCAAACTCATGGGCATGTGCTGTGCCCGTTCATACATATAGCTCACATACTTGGTCTAACCAAGTCAAAAGTCCAAACTCAAGGTGTGCCAACGTGCGATGGATCGCAGATTCTAACTGATCGCGTCCGAAAAACCATACTGTGCCGCAAAACAAAAATCGACGATGTTGGAGAGAAAGCCGTCAAGTTGAAAAGGCAATGGGTGGGCCTTATAGCTTGGAAAACGACATCTGTTGGTGAATAAAGGTTCTTGAGTGGCAACCACGAAACTTACAACGAAGAAAGGACCAGTCGATCAGTCTCTCAGTGGATGGAGGCAGTTCAAGACTGGGTTTTGAGGACTGTTGTTGATCTTGTTTCTTCTATGAATCTCCTCCGTAACATTACAATTTGTTTTTGCTTAATTCCTAAAATATTGTGCATTCGATTCTCCCCATCATCTCTGGTCCTTAAATGCATTTGATAATCATTATTACCCTCAGTACATTCACGCCCTAATCCAGGCCCTAGCTTGACCGATACCCTACCAAACCCTAATTGCCCTATCCCCTGTCAATTCAGTTGAGCACTGTTGTCAATTAAAATTATTGAGTTGGGCGAGTCTAGATTCGGAGAGGGATATTGATCCCATTTATTAATAATACTTATTCATCATTCATATGCCAAAATAAAAGTTCCGTATTACTTTTTTTTGCATTTACTCATTTCCTCGCTGATGTGGGATGAAAAGTTACGTGTTGCACTCGAGCGCAAAGATTTTTCACCTCGTGCTCTTTTGATTCTCTCGCTAACGCTTAGGATTCTAATCCTTCGCTTGCTCGGTCATCGAAATTGAGCAAGCGGTTAAAAAACAACTTTGCACTCTTATATAACAAATAACTATTGAAATTACTTTTAAAATAGCATTAGGAGGTTCGGATAAAATTAACGGAAACTATGTAATTACTAACTAATGTTCAACGGATACAGTGTGGTCTCACCGACCACTGTAATTCGTCGGGCAACAGACAGGCAGACAGGTTCCATGTATGTTTGTTGAAATACAAAATGCAAACGTATCTAATGGTATTATATTAGCTATAGAGTTTTCACGGGCTAGATTAGATGTGTAAGTTAAATCTTTATTTTATTCGATTATTAAGGCTGCAAATTACAGCTTTACTAAAAAAAACAATGCTGACGACGGAATGTTTGGAGACATGGAACAAAGACAGTATCGAGAAAGTCTGGGAAGTCTTTGGATGGACGTGGCCCGGGACCAAGGGTGGCCTATAGAATTTATATTCCATAGGAATAGAATATTTATTTATTAAGACAACAAGAGGCCAACTTTTTAGTAACACAACTTAAAACTAGGTTAGCACTTAATAATTAACATTGATTTAGTCCTCTGGACGAGCTTCCAAACCAGAGGACAATCGGACCGATCCGAGAACGCGCTTAGGATGCTGTTGCTGCTCGCGCGAAGCCTGCTCAACAGTGAGGCCGTCTTTTTGCGCCAGATGGCGTCAAGGGTGTCGGTACGCGCCTCGGAAAACATACCTGAATCATATCATACCTGATCGGCCTATGATCATTATGATGCAGTGGGATAAAAGAAAACGTTTCTTTTTCTTTATTTAACCAACTTCTGACCTCACCTAATGGTAACTGACGATGTGGTCGAAAATGTAGCACTATTGTTTAGAAGATACTTATTTCCCTTCTACTAGAAGGCTCCTAGTTTGTTTTTATACTACTTGGACTTATTACTTACTACTACTTATGGGCCAAGCAGATGGCCCACCTGATGTTAAGTGGTACCCTCTGCCTATGAACAGTGCACTACTTCATAGGTCACATCCACCTAGGACGCGCCCTTTGCGGCATTGCACTGTGCCCGCCACCCTGACACACATATAGGTTGTATATATAACGGACCATAGACGCTGGTGACTTTCCACCATAAAATGAAGCCCCATCGCAGAGTTCCTTGTTGTCCCATATCGAAATGGTGATGCCGGATCAGGTCGTGGGGTTTCCGTGCACACATTTGGAAATAACGTTTCTAGAATACCAATAACCTGGCGCCTATATTCTTGGCTTTGCAAATACAATAGTATATGCACTAAAAAACAATAGGTAAACTCAATAATAGATAAAGATAAAAGATAAAAATATATTTATTTCGTAACCAAATACAACAAATTCGAATATTTAAAGTAGGCGTTCAAATCAAGGATACAAAAAAGGCAACCACTCAGCGTGTGTTATGGCAGAGTTAGTGCCATAGCGCTGGTCTTCCGTGGCCGCACATACGAGCGCATAGTGGCTGCTGCGGTACACAATGCCATTAACTATTAAAAACTTACTTTACTAAACTATACTATAAACCTAAATAATATAAAACTTGTCATCTTGTCAGCTTGTTGTGAGATACTCTCATTAAAAACACACTTCACTATCAGCAATTACAATTGAGGATTAAAACGACTGCCAGCCTTGTCCGTGGGTAGTTTTTGGGATTCTAGCAAATTTTTCTTTAATTGTTTTTTAAATGAATAAACGGATGAATACTATTAAATTCGCGTGGCAATGCAACCAGCATCTTAGGGACGGTTCCGTCTGGTAGTGATTTGGATAAGTTGAGCTACCTTTAGATCACTAGCAGTGGTCTTCAGGTAGCACAACTGTTTCATATGTATTTTGTACATAACTTGTATTAGTTGTATTATTCTTTCTGTAAATAAATGTATTTAAAAAAAAAAGAATTAAATTAGGCACATACACAGTGTTTTGTCTTTTGCATTGACAGGCAGTTTAAAATTCGATCGAAAGAGACAAAACACGGTGTAACGATTCCTAGGATGATCCTTAGTATTAGTACTTTATTAAAATTCGGCAAAGCATGAAGGCTCTGTAAATTCACTTTACATTCACACACACACTGTTACCAAATCAAACACTAATCCAAATCACAATTCATGACGAGTTAACGATGATCAAGTTATAGCAATTAACCCGCCGTGTTCAATTAGTGACGTCACACGTAGATCATTCGCGCGTGACATGATTCGTGACAACGGGTAAAGTTTATAGAGAGGTAATTTTTCCCAGTGTTTGAAAGGTTTTATACAGTCAAGATTGTATTACCTTTTAAGCAGTCCCGCGTTTACTTCGACGTGATAGATAGATAGGTAGATAGAAAATTCTTTATTGCACAACTTAGAAAGTATTGTACGTAGGCGAACTTAATGCTACAAAGCGTTCTCTTCCAGTTTTTTATTTATTTATTTTTACTTTGATAGACCTTTGTTTGACCACTATCTCACCTGTTGGTAAGTGACGATGTGGCCGAAGATGGAGCACAAAGGTCTAGAAGGCACCTATTCACTCTAGCCTTGAAGAGACCCAGATTATAGTTTTCAGGAAAGACAGACGACGGTAGTGTATTCCCCTCCTTAGCAGTTCGCATTATAAAGGTAGAATTGAAACGTTTAGTACGAATAGAGGGTATACTAATGAGGTAAGGATGCAGCTAAACTTTGTGTAATGTGGAAAACAATTTAGAGGTAGTGCACATTTTTTTATTAAAGGATAGATTGTAGCAATGAAGATAAACTAAATAAAACATATTTACTTCAATAGGTACAGAAATAATAAATAAACGTGAAAGCCGCTGAGGTGGTGGAGTACATCAGGAAGAAAGCCGGAGTGGGATTGAGGGTCATGAAGTTGGAATCTCGTCATAATGTGAGATTTAGCTCATTTTAGTGCTAGTTATAGTGAGGG
Source organism: Operophtera brumata (assembly GCA_932527175.1). Lineage (NCBI taxonomy): Eukaryota > Metazoa > Arthropoda > Insecta > Lepidoptera > Geometridae > Operophtera > Operophtera brumata. The sequence continues at coordinate 38,626,950 of OW052225.1, forward strand.
ACCCTGAGGAAAGTGTGAATAGAGCCCTGACTTCTGGCAGAACGGCCTAGCCGGCGGTTTAAGGGCCGCCTCTCACGTGATCCCGGGCCGCGAAGCGTCGGCAATCACACGTGGTTTAAATTTAGTTATAAATAAAGTGTTTTTGTAAGTTAGTTTCTATGGTATTTATGTTGCTATATGGGCTTATTGTTTAGGTTTAGTGCATTTCTAAATAAGCCTAAAATAAAGATTTTGAATTTGAATTTTGGCGCTGACCCATCAGCGTGACTTTTAGAGTATTTAAAACCTTTTTCTACTTTCATCTATTCATTCTGAGACATCCTTCTTTGCAGGTAAAATGAGTTTACAAGATTTTAACTAAGATATACAGATGAAACTCCATCCCAATGTGCATCTGAGCCAAACAGAGGTTTCAAAGAATAAAACTATTCAAATTATTGCAGTACCTTCATAACTTGCAACTCTATTCGAATGTGCATTTGCCACATCAGGTTAGGCCAAAAAGAGGTTTCAATGAATAAAACTATTAAAAATAATGCAGTACCTTCCTAACTTGCATCTACAATAATTGTTTTAATTTAATGTACCTATAAAATCATATTTTGGGTCACTAAAATCCTGATCTTGCATTACGATTCCATGTGTCATGGGTATCAGGAACTAGACAAATCTGGAACAAATCTTTTCATTTATCACGCAATCAGTTGTCCCGCAGTGAGAATCAAACCACCATTTCTTGAGTCTCAAATAGCTACCTGCCTACCGCGCTAAAGAGGTCATCTAAAATCACACTTAATATTATAAATGCGAAAATTTGTGTGTCAGTGTTTTTGTTACTTCTTCACGCTGAAACCGCTGGACGGATATATATGAAATTTGGAATGGAGATAGCTGGACTCCCGGAATAACACAAAAGCACATTTTTATCCCGATATTCGCACGGGATCGAGACTTATGCGGGTGAAACCGCGGGGCACTGCTAGTATCATATAAGAGCTCTAAAACTCAAGCTATACCTTCGTATCTAGAGTATTCCCTAAGCTGGCGCGTCTACCCACCGTGCGGTCATTAGGCGGGTTGTCACGTGTCGCTAATCACGTGACATCACGCGCCGGTGATTCGCACATTCACACATTAGCACATATGTTTATTTTGTTTACCTTTAATACACAAGCTAAGGTTAAACTCTGGCAGACTAATAACACGTAATAAATTTTGTAAAAATTAAAAGAACCAACAACGGAAAACGGCTGAACCGATTTTGATCAAACATAGCTAAGAACACTCCCGAAACTAAGCCGGTTCGTCTGTTCAGGAGCTATGATGGGACGGACAGGCAAACACACACACACACACACACACACGCGCACAGACACGTCTAACTTATAACACCCCTTTGTTTTTACGTCGGGGGTTTAAAAAGAGTAAAATTAAAATCATATAACAATAGGTATACATACCCAACCCTACAGAACATAATTTAATGTAGAACTTGAATGTTTTTGTTTTTAAATTGAAATAAGAAGTCAATCTTAAACTATAATTTCATATTGTCCAACAAAGGGTCCCATGTGAGTAGAAAAAGAACATGTTTCTTACCATTCATCATCATAATTAGCTAATAGAAGCCCCCATTTGCATCCCCATAGAATGCCAGGACGAATGGTCTTAAGCCGCCTCAGTTATCAGTTCTGTGAGCTATATGGCCTGCCTATTGCCACATAAGCTTGCAAATTCTGAGGTTTACGTCGGTGATCTTGTTTCTCCTAGGTTTTTGAACGAGCGAAGGGAGTTCTCTGAGTCAACTTGGAAGAATCGGCGTTTGTATGTTTGTATGTATGTATATATGTGTGTGTGTGTGTATGTATGTATGTTTGTCCGAGCATAACTTCCGAACCGTTAATCCGATCTTCATGAAATTAATTGGGAGGTAGATAATATTGGTACAATTTGTTGGTATGTTATGAGCTATATCGGTAGGGGGGTTATTGAATCAGAAAGGGGACAAATAGCGAACAAACCAGATATTGGGGTCCAAGAGGGGGTAAAAAAAAAGTGGGAATATCAGATCAAATGGGGTGTCTGAAACATTTTTTTAGAATTTTTTACCTTTTGTTGTTTTTGAGATATTAGGGTAAATCGAAAATGTAAAAAACCAAAACCTCTAGGGTACTTCCACTAATCCTACAATGCTGAAATTTGGTATGTTTGTAGTTTTTATGACACAAATAATGGGAAAAGTCTAAAATTGAAAAATTTCGAAACTTTTACTCTACAAAATAAAAACCAGTATAAGATCCATTGTTGACCTCTCGTTTTTAGGAATTTGAACGACGTTGTAGGTCTTACTTTTTGAAACACACGTACGTATATTTTTACGAAAGAAATAAGGTTACCTACCTAAATCGCGTGTATTCGCGAGGTCTCAGTTCGGGGCGAACCACTAGTTTAGTACCTACAACTTGGAATGACGGAACATGCAGCCTGATGTTAAGCGTTACACTCTGCTCATGAACAGTGCATTTTTTCATAGGTCACATCTACCTAGGACGCGCCCTATGCGACAATGCATTGCGCTCAATACCTACATAAGCAATGATAGCAGTTAGAACTGCTTTGCGACAGAAATCTAGGTAGTACGTCTCCGGACGAACTCTTTCCCAAAAAAGCTCTATACTGCTACTAAAAGGGACTCCTTATTTCATATTCTATACGTACTGAAACTCTGAAGATAGCTCTTTCCACAGCCCACTGCATCACTCTGATCTTTTGAATGAAGCATTAGATAATGACCACGTATAAGTGCTGTAAGAGATTTTCGTCTTGAGGCATTGCGGTATCCGCGATGAGAACATATTGCGTATAGTTTCACAGCCCGTCCAAGTTGGGCCTTACTAGTTGAATCGTTTGGTCAAAATAGATATAGTAGTCAACCACTAATAATAGGTAAAATTTTCAGTAATTGCAGTAATTTTTAGGACTCTATACCCAAAGTGTAAAACGGGACTCTATTACTAAAACTACGCGGTCCGTTCGACTGTCCGTCTGTCATCAGGCTGTATCTCATGGACCGTGATAGTTAGACAGTTGAAATTCTCACAGATGATGTATTTCTGTTGCTGCTATAACAAAAAATACTAAAAATCAGAATAAAATAAACATGTGAGGGGGGCTCCCATACATCAAACGTGTTTTTTTGTCGTTTTTATTGATAACGGTAGGGAACCCTTCGTGCGCGAGTCCGACTCGCACTTGGCCGGTTTTTAGAAATAAATAAGGATTAGTTAAAATATACTTTGTATCAAATTAAAAAAAAAACACGCATTGAGAACCTCCTTTTTTTTAAAGTCTGTAAAAAAACATAGGTATTGAGAAGCATTAGAGAAAATGTTATTTGACTATCCTCAAGATTGTTATCACATCACATAATACATTGAAAATACAATTCTCTGTAAACAGGTGCCTTTGAGCACAAAGCGCTACTCGCGTATCGTATCCCAAGTGGCATTAACAGATAACACATATCGTATGCGTATCGGGTAAAAGCATGGGGGATACAGATTTACATCTCGGTCACATGAGTCGAATTTCAAAGGGTTTTTTCGAACTTCGCGAATGAAGTTAGAATGTAGGCATATAATGTAGGGTTGTTTATGTACAACTTTTGAAACTATCATGGATAAGTACATACTTTTCACTAGAAATGGGATATTTACCATGATTTCTCAAATCATTGGATCGAGCTACAAAATTCACAGGTAATGTCAACAGAGCGACGTTACATACCAAGAATGGTACAAGAGGCAATTGAGATTACCAAGCACAGAATTTTCAATAGAGAAGATGGTATTCAATTATCTGGATTAAGGAAACTTGTGGTGACAATGTAAAAGAATCAAAAAAGTGTGGTGTCTGGTACGCGTCAGGATACAGTTAGTGTTGTATGTTGAGGTGGTGTGGCCATCCTGTGTCGTCCATTCCACGGTCACAACTCGAAAACCGTGTTTTCCCAAACAAAAAATAGGTTTTGAAATGAATAGGTACATACGTACATACAAAGATACACGCCTCTTTCCCCGAAGGGGTAGGCAGAGCCTAAATGGGCCTTTTTTCACAGTGGGGTGCACCATCGTCGTGGGATATAGACGTGACAAGTGGTGAGCTCAACGCCACCTTTACTTCCCACGACTGACTTGGCTAACGCTTTCTTCCAGTAATAAAATATTCCATAATAAGCTAGCAGCCAGGACAAATCTTATACGAACTAATCTTATCAACAAGTCCGGGTAATCCCTTAGTCGGCTTTTACGACATCCACGGGAGGAGACGGAGGGGTCTATTCTTAGGCCGAACACACTAAAACAAAACAAGTATGAAGTTATGCTTGGCTAGCTATAAATAACATAAATAACATTAGCTATAATTTTCACATTAATATCTACCTATTTGTATAGATAAAAATGGACCCATTTCAAACCGAAGCCGAAAACAACACAAAAATGCACTAGAAGTTTCGTACACATTCATAACTCAATAAATATGATAAAAAGTATTATTGGGGTAACAATGTGCCCGCCGGGACCCACCTTACCCGTATTATTGTTTTTATTTTCACCCTTTACGGGTGTAACTTTAAACGTATTGAAATGATGTTTGATATAAAGATTTATAGGAGTTCCTGGGAGTTTCGTGGAAATAAATATTGGAAATGGAAAATTATGCGATTTTATCCAGTCGGAATCTAGACCTGACATATTGACATATAATATTGTTGAAGCATGCTACTTCTGATGCTAGTTGTAGTCAAGCTTTTTTGTGAAAGAGTTCGTCTGGGAAAGTACTACCACTATATCTATTTCTGCCGCAAAGCTATAGTGCTCCCATTGCTGTGTTCCGGTTTGAAGGGTATGGTTGCCGGTGAAATTACAGGCACATGAGACTCTTCATCTTTGTCTCAGGGTGGCGGGTGCAGTGCAATGCCACATAGGGCGCGTCCTAGGTAGACGTGACCTATGTGATTAATGCACTGTTCATAGGCAGAGGGTACCGCTTATCATCAGGTGGGCCATCTGCTTGTTCCGTCATTCTAAGTAGTATAAATAAAAAAATAATTAATTATGTCTATCAAACGCCTGTAATAATGTATGACAGAGCTTATAAAAATAATTAATTATGTCTATCAAATGCCTGTAATAATGTATGACAGAGCTTATAAAAATCGTCGTCGTCATTTAGGTACCTACTGAATTATGTGCTCAGTAATATTGCAAATCCTAATTACACGTCCCTTATTCTTGTCAACCTCAATTTGAACTAAAACTCATGATCTACTACGTAGTGCTACGTGCTACGAAGTGCTACGAGCATTGATAAGATGAGAGCCCAGAGTTTATGTCAGAAATATAGCTGGTAACTAGTTACGTAGAGGTGTCCCGCAAATCTTTGTTTAATTTTATCATCAGCATCATCATCATCATCAGCCTTTTCATCATCATTGGACACAGCTTCCCTATAGATTGCCAAGAAAACTGGAGTTGAGCCGCCTCCATTTCTGCGACTTTTAAAATGTAATCAGTCCTTCCTACGCTGCATCGTCAAGTTACTTCGATTCAATTTAACGAAATCTCATTCTGACTCACTCTTTCAGTGCTTCGTAGTGCTAAGTGCTACAAAGTGCTACGAGTAATTAATAAATGAGAGCGAAAAGCTTACTTCAGATATCCAGGTGCTTACTAGTTACGTAGATAATTTCCCGCAAATCTAAATTTTACTTACCGGTGAAGTATTAAATTGCATTATTTACAATAACATTGTCATTGAAAAGGAATCAGCTAATAAACACATCCCAGCCTAATTGTTTTATCAGTCATCTTAACATGTAAGTCCCCCGACAGACTTGGTTTAATTAATTTGACACGGGTCTGACTTACGCATTACTTAGTTACCTGGAGAGACAGGTTACTAGGTGTCACGTTTTGTGCGGTTTATTTATCCAAATTTGTAGATTGTACCGTGTGTTATTTTTTTATCGTTTATGGTGACTGAGCTGGTAGAACGCTACCACGATTCGGTACGCGTACATCAAACATTCGTCGGCCGATTTCTGGTTGGAGCAGTAGGGCCGACAGTCTCTAATGTGGGGCGGCAGGGTAGCGCCGAGCTACGATACCTATATTGCTTGCCGTAGGTACGTGCTCCAGGCGTAGATGGTGATGGCGCCTGCCTAGTTTTGGCTGGTCCCGTTCCGCTGTCCGGAGTAGATGATGGGAGACAGGAAGGTAGATGACCTTCAGGGAGCCTGTATCGCCCCGAGCCGTGATGCCTCGTCCTGCCTACAGTCGATTGGGGTGTGGGATTCTTCAGAATTGAAACGATACTTCCGTTGGTTGAATGGTGCTTAGCGAGGCTGGCAGACCGTGCATTCGTCGGGTCCGTTCCTGTTCGTAGTACTGGATGACTTGTGGAAGTGTTCAATGGGCTGCACCTCATACTGTTTCGCTCTTCCAGACTATTTCTTTCTTCTTCTCGCATATAGGAAAACACTCATGATTTTCTTAAAATTACTTCTTAAGATCATCTAATCATCATCGCGAGTCGCGGACATCCTCCCCCCGATGCGCGGCATTGTCCTCTGGCCGCTTACTCGCTGCTCGGTAGAGTCGTGGTGGGATGACCGTCGCTCTGGCTCTCGATATGTAGAGGCGTCGTTGTAGTGGGAAGACCGTCGCTCAGCCCCCCGGAGTGAAGTGAAGTCCTAGCTCGGAGTACACGATGACCGGTGTCTGTTGTCTCACTGGCTCCCTGAGAGACATGAGGGTTGTCTCCAGGGACCAGGAGTATCGCCTTGGAGCAGGGCCGCTTGAACGTCCCATGCGACGTGCGTGCCTCGATGTTCCTCGTTCGGCCATCGGGTCCAGGGTAGGTACGGACCACGATGCCTCGAGGCCAGGTGTTTCTTGGGAGTGTGGGGTCCACTATGAGGATCGTGTCCCCACACTGCAAGTCTCGTTCAGTGATGTTGTGGTTGTTTCGTCTAGGTACGAGAGTTGGTAGGTACTCTCGCACCCATCTAGCCCAAAAGTGGTCGGCTAGTCTCTGCGCCGTCCGCCATGAGCGCTGGCCGCTGAGGTCCGCTTCGGTGTAAGCCCCCATCTCTAGGGCTCCGCAGGATTTCCCCATGAGGAAGTGATTTGGTGTAAGCGCCTCCTCTTCTGTGTCATCAGTGGTGATGAGTGGTCGCGAATTGATCACGTGCTCGGCCTCTAGCAGTAGCGTATGTAAGACCTCTTCCTTGGGGTGACGCTCTTTCAGTGTCACCGCTAGAGCCGTCTTGACTGATCGAACAAGACGCTCCCATGCTCCCCCTTGATTCGGGGCCCCCGGGCTGATGTACTTCCAGCGCAGGCCCATGGTTTTGGCCTCTCCCGCGAGGCCGCTGTCGGAATTGAGTTCTTCGACAGCCCCCCGTAGCTCCCTGTCAGCGCCGACGAAGTTCGTCCCGTTGTCGCTGAACATGGTACGCGGCATCCCCCGTCTGGCCGCCATCCTTCGTAGTGCTAATAACATTGAGTCTGTGGACAGAGAAGCAGCCAGCTCCAAGTGCACTGCCCTTGTAGCTAAGCAGGTAAACAAGGCCCCCCATCTCTTCTCGTGGCGGCGTCCCACCGTCACTGTCATGGGGCCGAAGTAGTCCACACCCGTATTAGTGAAGGGCGGCTCTCCCACCTTAAGTCGCTCTCTAGGCAAGTCCCCCGTCGGAAGTCGTTGAGGCCCCTCTCTATGGACTCGACACCATTGGCAGCCATGTCTCGTTGCTCTCACCGCCGACCGAAGCCCCAGCACCCAGTACCTTTGACGTACCTCGTTTATTACTGTGGCGTGATTTCCATGATTGAATTTTTCATGAAAATGAGTGATGAGCAATCGAGTCAAGTAGTTCTTACTATCCAGTATGATAGGTCGCTTGTAGTCGCGATCTAACCCCACCGCTGCGTCGATCCTCCCCCGTATTCGCAGGAGTCCCCCTTCCTTGACGATATCCAATTTCTTTAACTTGCCTGAGTCCTCAAGGCAACTCTCTCGTTGACTTCTCATTAGAAGTTCCCGTTCGGCTCTCTCTACGTAGGTAGCGTCTAGAGACAGAAACTTCTTACCAGTTTTCTTTTCTGTAGGCCTCTTGTAGAGCTGCTCTCTCTTTTTCTTAGAGACCCTTTTCCAAGTAGGGTCCTGTTCCTTTGCAGCTTGCACGAGCTCTACCTTACAGCGGCATAAGTCGATAAACTGGTATATCCGGGCAGTCGCTCTCAGGAGTCTCGTCCACCTCGAGAATCTAGTAGGGTCGGGGGTAGAGTACTCACAGACCCGAGCTGCCGCAGTGATGTGCAGCTCTCTTTCCTCTCCTGATTGCTCTCGCTTGAACGAGCGTACTGCCGGCCATTCCTCTTCTTCCTTTACTAAGAACTCCGGGCCAATGAACCATCGATGCCCCCCGTTGAAGTCCTTAGGGATGTCTCTAGTAGAGTCATCCGCTGGGTTCTGACCTGTAGGTACCCAGCGCCATTGTTGAGGTCTCGTCGTATCTTCGATTTCCGCCAGACGATGTGCCACGAAAGACTTGAAGGTTCTTGGATCCGTTTTGATCCAAGAGAGCACCGTGCTAGAGTCTGTCCAATAAGTCTTACTTGTCGCCTTTAAGTCCATTTCCCGGTCGATAGAGTGCGCTAACCTCGCTCCCAACAGTGCAGCCTGCAGCTCTAGTCGTGGTATAGAGACTGGTTTCAACGGAGTGACTCTAGCCTTCCCGGCTAGTAGAGTCACCGTATACTGACCTTCTTGGTTTCTCTGTCTCCAGTAGACTGCACACGCGTAAGCTACCTCACTAGCGTCTGTGAAGACATGTAGCTCTCCCTCCGTTTGGTAAGGCGAGACGCATCTAGGGACTCGTAGATCGTCGAGTAGGTGTAAATTCTGAAGATACGTTTGCCATGAAGACTCGTCCGTCTGCTTTACCTTTTCGTCCCAACCGACGCCGCTCCTCCAGATGTCTTGTAGCAGTCTCTTCCCTTGGATTAGCACAGGCGACGCTAAGCCCAAGGGATCGAAGGTTGACATTACGGCGCTCGTGACTTGACGTTTCGTCGGAGTCTCCATTTGATCGACGACCTCTCTTACGTTTCTTAGATGGGTCCTGAATCCCATCTCGTCCTTTTCTGTGAACCAACGCAGCCCGAGGGTTCTTTCCTCTTTCGACCCGAGCTCTACCTGCGTGGTTACCTCTGTGGTGAGTCCTTTCTGGACTCTCTCTCTGTTCGATGCCCATCCCCTCAGCTGGAACCCGGCCTTTTGGTGGATGGTCTCTACCTCTTTCGATACTCGAAGCGCCTCTACCTCCGTTTCAAAGCAGTGAAGATAATCGTCCATGTAATGGTTTCTTACCACTGCTCTACCTGCTTCGGGGTATCTCTCCTGGAACTCTCGGGCGTTCAGGTTCTTCACGTAGATAGCTAGACTCGGTGAACAAGCGGCGCCGAAGATGACTGACGTCATACGATACTCTTTCGGCGCTCCGGTTCGCTCCGCTCCTCTCCAGAGGAAACGCAAGCTGTCTCTATCTTCATACCTGATTTTGACTTGAAGGAACATTTCTTTAATATCGGATACCACGGCGACCGGTCTCTGCCTGAAGCGAAGAAGCACTCCAAACAGTGACTGAAGCAAGTCCGGTCCCGCTAGTAGAGCGTCGTTGAGACTCTTCCCTTTGAACTTAGCCGCCGCATCAAAGACTAACCTTTTCTTTTTCTTAGTGGGATGCGTCACGGCGAAGTGAGGTAGGTACCATTTCCTTGTTGACGACGACTCGTGAGTCACCTCCTCGGCATATCCGCTGTTGAAGAGGTTCTCTACCTGCCTTTGGTACTCCGATTTCAGCTCTAGATCCTTGTCAAGTTTCCGCTCTATGTTCCGAAGTCTGCTGAGCGCGGACTCGTAGTTGTCCGGCATCGACTCTAGATCGCTCTTCCAGAGCAAACCTGTTTCGAAGCGTCCGTTCTCTAACCTTCGAGTATTCTTCAGTAGTATCTGCACGGCTCGTTCTTCAGAGTCCGTGCTCGGTCGACGCGGTTGAACCCCCAATGATTCAATCGCGAAGTGTTCCTTGATGAGCTGGTCCAGCTCATCATCACGAGTAGAGACGTGTGCGCAGGTAAGGTAGTTCATCTTCTGAGCCGCTCCTCCATCCAGACCGTGAAGCACCCATCCTAGGTGCGTCAGTGAGGCAGCTGGCTGATTACGTTTACCTTTACGTGTCGCTCGTGATACTATCAGCTCCCAGTTGTCCTGCCCGATGAGCAGTCTCGGAGCTTCCTCTGCGTAGTGTAGCCTGCTTACCAGTTTCTGCAGATGCATACACTCTTCTAACCTTGACTTGTCGATCCGTTGAGGCGTCAGTCGCAACCGATCTATAGTGCGAGCCCCGCAGATCTTACGCCGTTGACTCTGGTGGAGGCCTCTAAGCTTCAAGTTCACCCGCATAGAGTCGTCCTTCTTGATGACTCTACCGCCGACTGTCTCTATTGAGAGAGCTTCCTTGGGTCCATGAAGTCCAATTTCCTCTGCCAGCCTCTGCTGAGTCGAGAAGGGTCACTGTTGAACCCTCGTCCAAAAGGGCCATTACCTTGGCCGTCCCCCTGGGCCCGTATATCTCTACAGGCACCATCTTTAAATACGCTCTCGCGCCCTTCGTAGCGTTCACCTGGCTTAGATGAACGTTGTTGGCCACTTCCTTGGCCCCTTCCTTGCTATTATCTGAACTGCTCTGATCCTTGGGCCCATGGTCTGGCTGCTTACCCTCTTCGTGCAGTAGGTGATGATGCCATCTTCTACATTGCTTACACGGTGGCCTTCGACAGCTCTCCTTCCTGTGTCTGGTTCTCAGACACTTAAAGCACAGACTAGCTTTCTTCACTATGACCCACCTGTCATTCACGCTAGCTTGCCGGAACTTCTTACACTCCTCTAGTGAGTGACTTCCTTCGCAATGCGGGCACGTATGTAGCTGCGTCTCTCTCTCCTTAGCGGCATGTGCGCTTTGACGCTGAGGGTGTATTACCTTCTTAGCTGTGGCCTCCTGGGAGGCATACGGGCCGCATCTCTCAGCTTCCCTGTTCAGGAACTGTGATATCAGCGATAAGTCCGGGTCCTCGTGCTCTGCTGCGAAGTCGTACCACCGGTACTTCAGTACCATGGGTAATTTATCAATTATTACCTTGATCATTTCCGGTGATTTCAGATAATGCGGTTTCTTTAGCCCATTGATCGTCGCGACGGTGTTGTTGATCACGCTGGCAAACACACACACATCTCGCGCGTTCTCCGTTGTTCTTGGCAGGTTCTTTACCTTTTCCAATTCTGCTAGAACTAGGGCGTCCGGCCTCCCATACCTGCGGCGTAGTGACTCTAGCACCTCACTAGGTGCGCACTCAGAATATAAAATACTCCTTACCGCTTCTTTGGCCGGTCCTCTGATCGCCTTCCTCAGCCGTGCCATATTCTGCACGGAACTGAATAGCGGCGCGGTGTCTTCGTACACCGTTCTGAAGGCCAACCATTCCCCACAGCTGCCGTCAAAGACTGGAAGTTCATGCATGTACACCGGTTGATGTGCAGTCCCTGATCTCGGCGCGGATGTGATGGCCCTCACGATCGCTTCGGCTAGAGCATCAGTGCCACTAGCCTCCATACCTTTAGGTGCTGTGTCCTCTGGCTTCACGCCGGCGGTGGCAGTTGGATCCTGAAGTTTTATGGCGCACTCCTTCGCGAGTACGTCACCTGGTCGCCCCTCCGCGGACGTCCCTTCTTCCCCTAGATGTCCTCCACCAGACATCCTGCCTACCGTAGCTTCCACCCAATCTCGGACACCTTCAGATCTACCTTCAGGTTCGTCCACAGCAGAGTCCAAGTCTGCCGCGTCCTCCTCGTCCAATCTCAACAGCTCCATGTCCGTCCTCGCTAGGTCGGCGGCGGCCTGGGCTTGTCTAAGCACCTGGCGGTTGAGTTCTGCTCGCAGCTCTACCTCACGTCTCTTCCTCGCCTTCTCCGCCAGCGAGGCACTCTTTGAGGCAGGGCGGGCCTTGGACTTACCAACTGTTCTCGTTCTCCTCTCACTTGGCTGCGCTTCCATGGTGTTATCAGTGGTACCTGTCGCTGTTGTCATCGTACCTTTAGTAGTATCCGAGCTACTGGCTACCCCTGAGATTCTGAAGTCCGAGTCCTCGGACATCAGTCCCTGACCCACAGCTGGTCGGACCGGGACCTCCGGTCGGGCTGGTGTAGGCCTCGACGCCTCCGTCGGGGTTGGCTGGGGTACCACTGGCTCCTCCATCGGTGCTCGACGTGATGTTCCTGCTTGGCTCCTGGTGACTGGCATCCCGTGACTGGTGTGTCTGTATCAGCAACGACTTACATAAACGCCAGTACGTCAGTCCAGGTCCGATGTTCCGATGGCCCAGGTCGATGATCCGGTTCGGTCCACTTTGATCCGGTTCGGTTCGATCCGCTTTGGCTTGATCCGCTTTGACTTGATCCGCTTTGGCTCGATCCGCTTTGGCTCGATCCGCTTCAGGCTTGATCCGCTTCAGGCTTGATCCGCTTCAGGCTTGATCCGCTTCAGGCTTGATCCGCTTCAGTCCGATCCGCTTCAGTCCGATCCGCTTCGGTCCGATCCGGTTCGGTCCGTTGGTCCAGTGGTCCAGTGGTCCAGTGGTCCGCTATCAGGGAGCACCCGTAGGTAACTGAAATTGAACAGTAATCGAATGAATTTCGATTAGATACGCAGCGCCAGTACTTCGGTCGTGGTATGATCCACTTGGACAGTACTGGCTGGTCAGAAGATCCGCTTCCCCTCGATGTGGTTGTCACAGCAGCTCCTGGTTCCGCTCTGGTTTCCAGCAGTACGGTATCCGGCGCTCGAAGGACCAGATAATGTGGGGCGGCAGGGTAGCGCCGAGCTACGATACCTATATTGCTTGCCGTAGGTACGTGCTCCAGGCGTAGATGGTGATGGCGCCTGCCTAGTTTTGGCTGGTCCCGTTCCGCTGTCCGGAGTAGATGATGGGAGACAGGAAGGTAGATGACCTTCAGGGAGCCTGTATCGCCCCGAGCCGTGATGCCTCGTCCTGCCTACAGTCGATTGGGGTGTGGGATTCTTCAGAATTGAAACGATACTTCCGTTGGTTGAATGGTGCTTAGCGAGGCTGGCAGACCGTGCATTCGTCGGGTCCGTTCCTGTTCGTAGTACTGGATGACTTGTGGAAGTGTTCAATGGGCTGCACCTCATACTGTTTCGCTCTTCCAGACTATTTCTTTCTTCTTCTCGCATATAGGAAAACACTCATGATTTTCTTAAAATTACTTCTTAAGATCATCTAATCATCATCGCGAGTCGCGGACAGTCTCAGACGTTCATCTGTATATTATACTACTTCCGTCATTGGACGTTGTCATCAACAAACAACATAACTGACTTAAATCAAATAATATACACAGTGTAGTAGCCGGCAGACTGGCAAAAAATCTCAACAAGTTCAGACTCTGCGGTTGATCGGCCTTTTTGGACGTCATCGGACGATGGCGGTTGTATTATAGTAAAGAAAAAAAAAAGAAGTACGCGCTCTCTTTCTTTACCATACCACAGATAAAAGAATACTATACTTGTAACCATATGTTTAATTTAATCGGTCAATTTTGGTCGATAGCGGATTTGGTATATGCGAGCAGTTATACGTCTTATCTCAAACAAAATATTGTACAAAATCATTGACCTTAAAGTAAATGGACTATGGGTCAGCGCACAAAAATAGTCCGAACCAAAAGAGAGACAAAACGCATAAAGAGGGACAACTCTGACAAGTTTTCTCCGTCCACTCTTGCTTGATTATTGAACACATTTGAAGGACTAGAGTGTGAACCGGCAGGGTGTCGAACTCATTTGTCATCGATCGAATTTTCGAAGGTGCTATATTTTGGAGTTCATAGTGTATGGAATCCTAAGTCCATCGCAAAGTTATTAGAAAGTCTTCTACAAAAGTTTGACGACCTCTGTAGTGCGTTGGGCGAGTAGCTGGCTGAGACGCGAAAGGTTGCGGGTTCTATTCCCGCTGCGGGACAAATGTTTGTATGATCTGCAAATATATGGATATGGTCCGGGGACACAGGGAATCTTAGTGTGGGATCAGGACTATGTATGTGACTGTTGGGTACTATGTTATTAAAATTAGATAAATGTTGAATGAATCTCAGCCAACCATCCAATAACGTCTCCCTGCAGTACCAAAGCTAATTTTTCAAACAAACAAACCAGTATTGTCGCCAATAGTGAAGCAATAACAAGGTAAGCGTCCCCGATGTGAGCAAGTCCTTATTTACTTGTGTAAACTCGCATGACAGGTGCCTTAATGGGCGGAATGACATGGCGGGTGCGGTGCTGATCATAGATACGAGATGAACAGAGGGAACACTGTGTGATAGTGATAGTGCCTACTACAGGTCTAGCGCTTAACTGCGTCAGTTCCTGAGGTATGGGAGCGGTACGGGATGGGTGTTTTCGTTACATTATGTCACATGTCATCTGATAATTTGAGAACGAAAACACCCTTCGCCTAACGCTCCCTTACTTCAGGGACTGACTCAGTTAACCTGTACCTAAGTTTCTGATTTCCTAGGTCCATATTTATGAAACTTAGCAGCACCGGACGAAAAAACGTCTGCAAACAGACCCATACAAATTTGTAGACGTGAAACATTACAATGATTTATAGGAAAAAGTGGCTTAGAAAAAAAGAGCTGAAATTATTAATCCGCCTTTGATCGACACCTGTCTGTCCTGACCAGCTCTCATTTTTTACCAGCCTGTAAACAAATTATTAAATAAAATAATATATTAAATTAAATATTTTAAACTTCTGAATCATATATATCTAACTGATCATCATCATGACGACCTCTGTGGCGCGGTGGGCGAGTTGCCGGCTGAGATACGAGAGGTTGCGGGTTCGATTCCCGCTGCGGGACATATGTTTGTATGATCTGCAAATATTTGTTCCGGGTGCTGTGGTACCATGTTATTCGTAGTTCCTGGTACCCACGACACAGGGAATCCTAGTGTGGGATCAGGACTATTATGTGACTATGCGCTATTGTGTGCTATGTTATGTTTATATGTTATCGGACACCTTTAGTATAAAAACTGTCTGGAATTACACCATTCGTTTAAAAGAAAATTAACCCGCGCTTAAAACAAATTTTAGTCGAAACTTATCGATACTGTCACCTATCTATGTGAAACTTTATGATCTTATAAAATGAATGATATTGGCTACTTCGTATTTTTGTAGGTACTTACATTGAACTTACACCTCTATTCGCCCAGTCTATGGTCGAACACTGAACGTGCACCTCTGGGAAATCGACTGTTTCGCTAGTTATAAGGTAGGTGCTACGGGCGCGGCCTCCTGCCTATAGGTACCTACTAATTAATTATATATTGGTAATGCGACTTAACTAATCATGTGCATTCCTTATAAGGTGAAGCTAATGCTGTACAACGCATTGGCGGAATCTTACATACAATATGGTCTCAGCAGCTATGGTCGTACGTATAAAACTTACATAGATGATATTTATAAATTACAATTAAAAATTCTAAAAACTATAGTCTCACCTCACCAAGGTCACCAAGTTACAGGCCTCGCCTAGTTTGGGACCCACTGTATAATGTCTCAAATTTGCATGTTTTTACTTTTTATTGTTATTTTTTAAAGATCACTGTTTGTTACTAAATATTAACCTGTGTTTGTTTCGTAATAAATTTATCTTATCTTACCTAAAATTAAAAATCAATTTTACGACTTCGACAGTGTCCTTTTCCATCATTGTGATGTTTTACCAGTTCATACACAAGTTCAATATCTACTTCTGAAGGAACAATTTTTTAACGAATCCTTAAAAAAATATGTCGAACATTCTGTATACACTCGGGCTATTTCTAGGAATCGGCTTTGTACGCTGCGCGCAAACAATGCGTATGGCGAACGAACAACCGGTTATCTTGTTCCCCGGCTAATCAACGACTTACCTCCTGACCTAATAATAGTTTAACTGCTAAAAATATAAAGGTTAAGTTGAAACATCATTTTTTAAGCAGTTCAGTATAAGTAGCATTTATATATTTACAAAATGTACCCCTCTTTAATTAAGTTCTTGTATTAGTTGTATTATTCTTTACGTCAATGTTAAAGTAATGGTTAATGTGCAACTTAAAGTTTTTTTTTTTAAAGTTTTTTTTTTGTTTCTTGGAGGTTTTTAGTTGCTCCATCACGTACTCGTATGGAACATTCCAACAATGGTCAAACATATAAATAATTATTATATTAAGTACCTACTTTATATACATAATTGAGGTATAGACTCAAGGTAGCACCAGCTCAAACCTTTGTGGTTTATAAATGCTATTGATGGCAAACATTATGTTAAAAAAAAAATATATGGAAGAATAAATTAAAAAAAATGTATTAGGTACGACCAAACATTGTAAAAAAATCGCGGTAGTTTCGCGGCATTGGTTCAATATTTATATTCTCCAATTTACAGTTTTACCCAAAATATAAGTCGTCCAGATGTACCTGCGCCGTAAACCAATTTCTATAGTACGGGACCCTTCTTTCTACCAATAGCAATCGCGCGCTACAATCTTGCGTTGTTATTAGTCAATCGATTTCGCGGCATAATCGCGGCCGGTCGTGCGCCATCTTGTTCATCAGTCGACTCTTAGATGTGAGCGGGACAGAGCTATACTATACGTTCGGCTACTATTGGATATAAGTCTGCGCTTTTCTGCGCAAACTAAAACAGTCGATCGGACTTATATTTTGGATAAAAACGTAGGATTGTTTTTATCAAAAACTATAGCATATTCTATTTCATTTTATTCGGTATTATAAATATAGATTTACTTACCTTGCAAATAAAATAAGACTTGATTTTATTCTTCTTATTGACTTCTGTGGCGTGGCGGGATGAATATTTGTATGACCTGCAAATATTTTATTATGGCTCTGGATGTTGTAGTACCATGGTACTCGTAGTTCATGATATCCACGACAAAGAGAATCCTAGTGTCGGATTAAGACTATGTACCTATGTGACTGTTGGGTGTTATGTTATGATATGTTTTACACTGAATAATTATAAAAAAATTATATACATATATATATATATATCATGGTTAGAGACTTTAGTTATTTCTCCCGTGATCATGGCGCATGCAACTGTGCCGAAATATCGGGAACATTTCAAACTCAAAAATCATGGTAAATATCCCGTTTCTAGTGAAAATTAAAATATTATATGTTTTTGACGACCTCTGTGGCACGGCGTTCGAAGGTTCACCTGTGACGCAGTAGGTTGCGGGTTTGATTCCCGCCACTGAAAAAATATTTGTACGATCTGCAGATATTTGTTTAGGGTGTTCTGGGTATTTTCTATGTATAATCAAAATATCTATTTATGTAATGTATTGTATTAAGTATATCAGTTATATAGTACCCATAAGACAAGCTCTGCTTAGCTTGGGGCTAGATAGTGTTGTGTGAACTGTCCGGCATTATATATTATTTATTTATTTATTTATTCTCGCACTATAACCGTTTTTTGTCTTGTGTAAAACAACCATCCAAAACCATTTTGAAACATACATTGTAACTTGAACTTACTCATTGATTTTATTTCTTCTTGCTTATAAACAATTCACACTTCAATTTTAAACAAAACTACAATTTCGAAGCGGCTTTTACTTGAAAACTAAAACCGGAACGTTGCATCGTAAGTGCCAACAATAGCGACAGTTACCCTATCTCTACATGCCGATAATGGACCGTGAAGTCTCTAGGCGGTCTGTCTGACTGTAAAGTTCCTATGCAGACTGGTAGACCTTGCAGAGACAGACTGGTGATTTTATCATTGGTGCATGTGTGGTTAGCAATATGATTTTGTCAGAGACACATAAAATAAGCATACCACACATGATATAGGATTTAGTTTCTGACATACAAAATAATCATGTGTCGTTAGCAATAGGATTTTGTCTGAGACACATAAATAAACATGTGTAGTTAGCAATAGGATTTTGTCTGAGACACATAAAATAAGCATGTGTGGTTAGCAATAGGATTTTGTCTGAGACACATAAAATAAGCATGTGTGATTAGCAATAGGATTTTGTCTGAAACACAAAATAAGCATGTGTGGTTAGCAATAAGATTTTGTTTCTGACGTACAAAATAAGCATGTGTGATTAGCGATAGGATTTTGTCTGAAACACATAAAACAAGCATGTGTGGTTAGCAATAAGATTTTGTTTCTGACGTACTGAATAAGCATGTGTGATTAGCGATAGGATTTTGTCTGAAACACATAAAATAATCATGTGTGGTTAGCAATAGGATTTTGTCTGAGACACATAAAATAAGCATGTGTGGTTAGCAATAGGATTTGGTTTCTAGCAAACAAAACATACATGTGTGGTCAGCAATAGGATTTTGTTTCTGACATACAAAATTAAGCATTTGCGATTAACAATAGGATAATTAGGATAACAGGCATATTGTCTCAGAGTTATGAAAAAGATTATCAAACAAATTACGTCATTGGTATACCACGACATCAAATATTTTACAGCTTTTCAAAAAAATAAAAAAATAAAACTATTACGTTGTACTTGTTTGGACAGCGTGCTTCTGTAATTCGTTAAACTAACATTGGATGTATATTGTTTCTTCAAAGTATATTTTCTGAATTCGTTAGAAACCTAAAATCAGTACAGTAATTATTACAGGTCTAGCGCTTAACTGAGTCAGTCCCTGAGGTATGGGAGCGGTACGGGAGGGGTGTTTTCGTCTCTCAAATTATCAGATGACATGTGACATTATGTAAACAAAAACACCCCTCCCGTACCGCTCCCCTATCTGAGGGGCTGACTCAGTTAAGCGCTAGACCTGTACAACATTACGCAAGCGCTACGCAATGTACTGCCTCAGATCATGAGTTTTCAAGTTTGAACTCATACATCTTAACTATTCATTATCATCATCAACTGGGTATTGAGTAATTAATGTAAGTTATACTACGAATTTTAAGCCTTTAAAAACGTAATCGTAGAACTGCCGAACTACAAAACATTTACTAGATACTCTTGGTTTGGAAGCGGTGAACGGGCTTTTTAAAAAACTTTTCTTTACTTAATTTTTATATTTTAAGAAAAATGACTACACGTCTGTGCCAATTGAGAGGTGAAACGGTAGTGTTCAAATCTCTATGAGAGCCCAGGCTCGCAGGCCTGTCTAGACCTTACATCAGCAAATAATACATTGCTTATTCGTTATTCTAGACTTAATCTAGGGCCGAAGGGCCAGGGGAATCCATAACTCCTCCATCCCTAAGAGGAAAATTATCGGTTGGATCGATTTGAGATTTGTTCCGATAATTTTGCTTAAATGGTAAGATTTTCAGCAATTTTAGCCGAAACGCATAACATAAAAACATCAGAAAACTTAAGATTAATAAGCCTAAAGTAACATATCCTAAATTTTCACTGAAGTTAACAGTTTTCTTTTCGTTCATAACACTTTCGATCACTGCACTGTGCTTTAAAGAGTAAGCCATGTATTTCACTTCATCTAAGTTGACTTCCCTCATGTTAAGTGCGCGTGCACCGGATAGACTCGCGTTCACACGTAACTGCAGTAAGGCGATGACTGGAATTGGCTCAACAACGTCCGATTCTATGTAGATACGGTGGCGAATACGAATTCCATTAATCTCCAAATCACAATGCTCGTCGATGGTCACGAGGTAAGTCCCAAATAATGGCTGTTTACTGACCTCGTTGTCACAATATTTGGTTAGTGTAGTCTTGAGTCTGCTGTAAATAATCCAACTGTCAGAGTTGACTTGTTGGACTTTGACCTCTTCAATTTGAACCTGATGCTGCTTACAGTCAGTAGGGTTCTCTTCGAACTTCATGAGCTGTTCGATACAGGTGAGCTCATGGTACAATGCTCTGTTGTCCGCATTACACAGAAAATGGTCGCCAGCTGATAACGGGCGGCATGGTTTCACAATCGGTTAGTATTTCATTCCTTTCGCCAAAAGCTAAGGATATTTGGGGAAAATAGATAAGGTTTCATTGTTGGATTGGTGGAAAATTGGTAAGGAGTACATTTTAAAGTAATTATAAGTACAATTATCAGTAACAGGAATTTCCATAATAAACGTGATCTGGTTTTTCTTAATAAATGATTTTACACAGATAGTTTCCTCTAATTTCAGTAAGTTCTTATCGATAGGTAAATACACTAAGCTTTGTGAGCTTGCAATCAACTTCAAATGATACATAAGTTCTGTCGAGTTCACGATAGATTGATGTAGTATAGAGACTCTACTTAACGCTAGAGCAGTTTCAATTTCACTTATCCTAATAAAGATAGTACGAAAAGTGCTTGTAAAAATGTTAAACAATTCTAATATGTATGTGAAGAAAACCCAATTGTTTTCTCTAGCAGCTAGATCTCTTATCATTATTTCTAAGTTAGCAGTATTCTGATTAATTGTTTCAGTTACATTGATAAAGCTATCAAACATTTTAGAGACCAACGTCAATTTCTTAGAAATTATAATTTGATCGTGATTTAATTCAGAAGTAAGTTTATCATATTTGATCGCGTCGTCATGGTCAAGATTTCCTGTAACAATTTTTATAATCGAACCCAATGGATTTATTAGACCTCTTTTAAAGCGTTGCTGTGGAACAAGTTGTTGGTATCTATAGTTATGTCGCGTATGAACTCCGTATGAATTTTCTTATTTTTAAACTCTTGCGAATATGTTGTATTCCAATCGATTAATTTACATAGTTGTTCGTAGTTCGCTGATAAGTAATTTAAATCATTGTAGATCCCTTCCAATTTTATAACCTTAATTAAAGTCCAATGGTCAGTTTGAAAGTATGCTTGACCTTGTCTTATCGGAAGTATCCCCGGGTTTCCTTCAAGTGTCTGCAGATGAAGAGCCAGGGTTGGTGTCACTATCAGCAGTACGCTGCACCACCTGCGGAGGGCGTTTGACATTTTTAATAGGGACTTTAGTTTTTCTTTCCCCTACTTGTATATGTAAAACGTTTCTTTCAGGTTCACCTATAACCTTTGCTTTTACATAACGAGGTTTATCTTTGCTTTTCCGCTTGTTGATATCTTTAGCGAAAATCGTTTTTCCTTTGGAAAATTGTATTTCAGCTTCACCGCCTTTCTTTTCCCTAATCTTTTGTTTAATTGTTATCATCTTATCTGCCAAATGTTCATACAAGATTTTTGTTCGCTTCGCATGATCCTTAACTAGTTTCTGAAAATACCGCTTTTCTAATTCTATACTATATGGGCTACTTGTGTCGGTGTGTCCGAATACGACTTCAAATGGAGTAAGTTCAGTAACGGAATGAATAGTATGATTGTATGCCATAACCGAATATATCATTGCTGATGCTGCATCAGTACATCGTTTTTCATATTTAGCCAATCTATAAATTTCAGTTATCGTGGAATGGAAACGTTCTATAAGTCCCATTGAGTTAGGATTATTGGGCGTACCAATGTGAAGTTCTACTTTATGTAAAATAAGAAATTCTTTCAGTAATTCATTGTTGAACTCAGTTCCGGGATCTGAACTTATCTTTTTAGGGATTCCGTAATATGAGAAATACTTCATCAACGCTCGAATTACTTCAGGTGTTGATTTGCCTTGAATTTCGATTGCCTGTCCTAACTTACTGAATGAATCAATAAGAGTCAAATAAGTTTTTCCTTCAATGCTGAAAAGGTCTATGAAAATCTCCTGAAATGGGGCATCTTGCGTTTGCGTTAATTGTAATATAGGTTTGATGGGTTTCCTATCATATTTCATTTTCTGACATGCTTCACATGCATTTATAACTGCCGTAATTGTTTCTTGCATTCTATCCCAATAATAATTTCTACGAATCCTAACTAATGTCTCTTTAATACCACGGTGGCATGTCTTTCCTTCATGATATTTAATTATTACTGCTCGTTGCTCTCCCTCATTTTCAATAAATATTACCCGTTCCGTGCATTCGTAAAAATTAACCATGCCTTGCTTAAAAAGCTGAATGATTAAATTTCCGAATAGTCTTCGATGTTTTTCTTCCTCAAAATAGATGAAATATTTTATTTTTGGCTTTATATATTGTTTTAGAAATTCTTTAACTAAATCTGAATTATCTGTAGGAAGGAAAACTTCCAACACCTTTTGTTTTTCTCGGGAAAGATTCTTAACCTGCAATTCATTTTTAAACCATGAATATACTAGAATTTGATTTGGCTTGTTGTCAATTGCCTCATGTAAAATTGGTTTTCCTGACGATTCTAAATCTGCAGCGGAATGAATCGTTTGTGATTGACTGGATTCTGATCGAATGGGGTATTCATCTATGTCCATACTATGTCTTGATAATGTGTCAGAAATCGCTATAGGGCTATCAGCTGTCGCTGTCCTACTTGTATCTGATATTGTTATAGTTGATGAGTCATTTCGTGTCGTTTTCCTTTTTGCTGTTAATTTTCCAATATCTTTAACTACGTCTTCTAGATGTTTCCTAAGTTTCTCATCCTTTTTATCTACGTTTACTGCCATTGATTGGGTTTCATCGTCTGAATCTAGAGCATTAATCTTTATTCTAGATAAGGCGTCTGCGTTCGTGTTTTGTTTGCCGTTTTTGTGTATCATTTCATAGTTATAATCCTGTAAGCGTAACCTCCAACGAGTAAGTTTACTACTAGGATCTTTTAAAGGAGATCTTTTTTTTTTAAGGATCGAAGCCATATTAATGGTCGAAGGTCGGTATAAATGAAGAATTTTCGACCGTACAGGTAGGGTCTAAAATGTTTCACTGCCCAGATAATAGCGAGCAATTCACGTTCGATAGTACTATAACGTGATTCAGTGTCACTTAGTGTGCGACTAGCATACGCTACAGGTCTGTCACTACCAATTTGTCCTTGAGATAATACTGCGCCTACCGCTACATTTGACGCGTCCGTCGTAAGTACGAAAGGCTTGTCATAGTCAGGGTACTGTAATAATGGGGCGTGTGTCAAAAGTTCTTTACATTTATTAAATGCGTCTACATATTTTTGGTCGATTACGACTCCATTTCACTTTTTCAAGCAAGCCGTCAACGGTTGCGTGATTTTTGCGAAGTCCTTAATGATTAATCTTCGATAGTATCCTACAAGTCCTAGGAAACTTTTGATTTCTGTCGTCGTTTTTGGTAAAGGATATTTTAGTACAGCGTCTATCTTGTCGTTATTAGGTCTTAGTCCGTCTTTCGTTATAGTGTGTCCAAGATATAGTACTTCTTTTCGTAAGAACTCTGACTTGTCTAATTGTACTTTCAAGTTAGTCGCCCTAATTCTTTCAAAGATAGTCCGTAATTTATTAATATGTTCATCTAGGCTGTTTGAGAAAATTATTATGTCGTCTAAGTAAACCATGCAATGTAGACCTTGTAGGCCACGTAAAACGTTGTCCATGGTCCTCTGAAACGTCGCAGGACTTGTCTTAAGCCCAAAAGGCATCCTACTGAACTCAAAATGTCCAGCTTGTGACGAGAAAGCTGTCTTCTGTCTGTCCTTTTTCTCAACTTCTATTTGATGGTAACCACTTGCTAAGTCAAGTGTGCTAAAATACGAGCTTTTTCCTAATTTGTCGAAAAGATCTGTTATGTTCGGTAAGGGGTATTTGTCGTCAATGGTTATGTCATTCAATCGCCTATAGTCAACTACCATCCTATATTTGACCTCACCAGATGCATCCATCTTCTTTGGCACCAGGTGTACGGGTGCGTTCCAAGGAGAATGAGATTCTTGGATCACATTGTCTTTTATTAGTTTTTCTACTTGTCTGTTAATTTCTTCCTGTATAAATGGAGCTTGTCTATAAGGCTTTATATATATAGGGTCCTCGTTTTTAGTACGTATGTGGTGTTTGACCTGATTGGTGAACGTCAAAGGAATTTGGTCACAGTAAAATATGTCTTTATAGTCCATACATAGTCTGTAATTTTTTTCCCGTTCTTCGTCATTGGTATGGTCAAGTCTGAGCTTCGTTAAATTTTCTTCGAGTAAATTGTCAGTCTCTATTTCATTAATATGTCTTGTCAAATTCAAGTCACATTGAGTATTCTCATGTCGCGTTACTGTAAAGGGTCTCTTAATAGTCAATCGTTGTGGCTGCTCTAACGTATTCTGAATAACCGTAGATGCATAACCATTAATGCAGTTCACTATTGCACTAGGCATTCGTAAGCCACTTCTGAATTCATAGAAGTCAAGAATAGCTTCGCCTGAATGTTGATCAATTGGTAACTTGACTCGCTGTTCCGATCGTGGTGGTATATCAATAATATAATTTAAATTATTATTGATTATTGGAATACATGTGGTATTCGTTTTCAGAAGCTGTTCTTTCAAATCAATAACCGCGCCTAATTGTTCTAAAAGATCGTTTCCAATAAGTCCATCATAGCGTGCATCGACATCATACAAATAAAACGTATGCCAATCGTTACTTGAAAAAGTAGGCAAGAGAGGGATATCCATCACTTCATCATGTCTACGAGACGCGTGGGTGCTAACCACTTGAAATGGTTCCTTTCGAATAAATTGGCTAAAATATTGATAGGCTTTTCGGGGGCTAAAGAATGATCTCATACTTCCGGTGTCAATCATCATTTTCGCGTCTATTTCTGCCAAATAAATATACGGAAGTTTTAAATTAGGATCGCAATTTAGTGCTAGGATCTCTTGTTCTTCGAGGCATTTTCCTGAAAATCCACTGCCTTAGATACGTCAGTCTGTTCTGTTACGTCAGGTTGTGTGTCGGTACAGTCCGTGTAATTTTCTTCACTATAATAGTTCACTCCATTTTCATCATAGTAACTATTTTCGTCATAGTAGTAACTGTCATCGTAGTAAGGGCCGTATTCATATTCATTCATCGTCAGTTCATTCAATTTAAAACCTTGTTGCGGTACTTGCGGTCTAGGAGGTGCTGTCCTCATAGACACGTCACTAATTTGCATTTGAGGCTTTTGTACCTGAGGGGCACTATGTCCTACTTGGTTTGGCTGAATACCAAATTGGGGACGGTAACCAAATTGGGATGGCCGATTGTTAACTTGTTGGCCAAATTGTTGTGGTTTATAACCCAATTGCGGGGGTGGTTTATAACCTAATTGTTGAGGTGGTTTGTAACCGAATTGTTGGGCTGGCCTATAGCCGAATTGTTGAGGCGGCTTGTAGCCAAATTGCTGAAGGCCTACCGGAGGTTGTGGCTGAAGGCCAAACGGAAGTCTGTATCCCAATGTTGGAGGGCGGACCGCTCCAAAACCTTGTGTTTGCCCTAGAACTTGGGGCGCCTTAGGCGGGGTATTGTTACTTATCAATGGCCTTGAGCCCGCACTCGAAATTTGGCTATTTCCATGAAGACGATTTCTCATGTTATACTGTTCCAAGAAGTTGACTTCTTCGAGCACTACACTTAAGGCGTCTTCCAATGTTTTAAGTGACTTAAGTCGTACCACTCGTACCATTGCTTCGGGAAGGTTGTATAAAAATACGTTTAATGCGGTATTATTGTAAATTATTAATTTTGCGCGTTTTAAGATAGTATCCGTAATTATGTTCACTTTCGATATTAATAAGGAACGAACACTTTGAATTCGGTTGCAAAAGTCCAAATAACTCTCGCCCGATTTAAATTTCAATGATTCTAACTCAATGTTAATGCACTCCTCACTACGTGGGTCTCCAAAATGCTGGATAAGCAGTTCCTTCAATGCAGACCAAGTCACAACATCCTCCCGCTCTGATAAGAGCGCGGCTGCATTCTCTGTAAGTTTGCTAGTTAATACGTTGAATACGTATAAGTTTTGTTCTTCACGACCTGGATTACTATATCTCTCAATTACATATTCACATTTTCGTAGATATAAATTTAGCTGTCTTTTATCACCTTTATACTGGAGAATCAATGCTACAATTTCTTTAGGTACCGGCTCTATTTTCGATGTCATAGTTATAGAGTAGTTAACTGTACAGAGACAGCAACTATTCACTCGATATTACACAATTTATGATTTTTTTTACACACACACAAAAACACAGAAAATCAACACAAAGACACAACTCTCGCCCGATTTAAATTTCAATGATTCTAACTCAATGTTAATGCACTCCTCACTACGTGGGTCTCCAAAATGCTGGATAAGCAGTTCCTTCAATGCAGACCAAGTCACAACATCCTCCCGCTCTGATAAGAGCGCGGCTGCATTCTCTGTAAGTTTGCTAGTTAATACGTTGAATACGTATAAGTTTTGTTCTTCACGACCTGGATTACTATATCTCTCAATTACATATTCACATTTTCGTAGATATAAATTTAGCTGTCTTTTATCACCTTTATACTGGGGAATCAATGCTACAATTTCTTTAGGTACCGGCTCTATTTTCGATGTCATAGTTATAGAGTAGTTAACTGTACAGAGACAGCAACTATTCACTCGATATTACACAATTTATGATTTTTTTTACACACACACAAAAACACAGAAAATCAACTCAAAGACACAACAGAAGTTGGGAAAATGTGGAAACTAAATGAAAATTTTTCACTTGAATTTACGCGGTTGTTTGAAATTAAACACTTTAAAATAACACAATAAAAGCACAAAAATAATTGTTAATAAAGAAAGGAAAACTTGAAAAATTTTCACTTGAGTTTTCACTGTTATTTAAAATTACTGACACAAAAATTACAAGGAAAATTATTTCTAAAATAAGTTTTTATCCTAATTTATGATTAATGTACGATCAATTTCAGATCATTTATCTTTACATTACACTATTAAATTAATTACAATACAAATTTAAATTTTAAAATCTGTACTCTCTATGTTTCTTAGCTATAAGTGCTCTATGCTGAGAGCAAGGCTAACTTGATAGAGTTTTATACAAGGTCAACCAGACACGTTATACCGAGAAAAGTTCGATCTCAATAATAACAATTGTTAATTAAAAAACCGTTTTTACAAAAATAGGAGGATTTGGGAAACAAAGGAAATGGCGAAAAGTTTTACTCACCAACCGACTGCTACTCCCATCACTCACTTTTTCTGTACCCGTTTAAGAGATTATTTATTTGGTTCGACGGATTAACATTTCGTGGAATTTCTCGTGCAAAATTTTCCTGACGAATTTGGACGTCGGAAAAACGCGGAAAACCCGTGAAAATTAAGGAAAATCCGTTTCCGGCTGCGCCACTCTTGGTTTGGAAGCGGTGAACGGGCTTTTTAAAAAAACTTTTCTTTACTTAATTTTTATATTTTAAGAAAAATGACTACACGTCTGTGCCAATTGAGAGGTGAAACGGTAGTGTTCAAATCTCTATGAGAGCCCAGGCTCGCAGGCCTGTCTAGACCTTACATCAGCAAATAATACATTGCTTATTCGTTATTCTAGACTTAATCTAGGGCCGAAGGGCCAGGGGAATCCATAACTAGATAGCCTTTTACATTGTTATTGTTATTGTTTATTTAATATGATTACCCAATAATTGGTTATATTTTAAAATTCTTATTGTTTAATTAAATATGTTTACCAAATCATTGTTTATATTTTTAAAATTCTTATTTTTAATTTAATATGATTGCCTACCTATGTTAATTTTTATACCTATGTAAATTCATTAGTGTAATTGGCCTGTGCCGTTCTAGTTGAATAAATAAATACAAAATACAAAACACATTGAGAATGTCAGCCAAATCAAGCTTCAACAAAGATCATATACGTGAGTTTTCGCATTAAAGGCTTGCGATATAAACATTTGTGTGTAACGGCGCCTGGAATGTGCCCTGACGGACATAACAGGGGGAGTCGGCGAAATTGTAAATAGTTCCGCTCACGTTTAGTTTGCAATATTTGTGCGGTTCCGTGTAAATGGAAAAACGGTGATCGTAGAGTAGTGTGGTTACAGAAGGTTGATGGTTTTTAAAACCAAGAACATAAACATACCGTGGCCATTGGTTTAAATAGTAAGATCACGTAAACCTAGTACCTAGATGGCTGGTACTAAGAGGCACAAATTCGTTTTATTTTTCTTTGTTTCTGTGTGTGTGTATGTGTGTGTGTGTATGTGTGTGTGTGTGTATGTGTATGTGTATGTGTGTGTGTAAGTGTCTTTTAGTGTGGAATATTGTTTGTTGACTCATGTTGTTGACACAAATAAATGTTTTTCTTTCTTTCTTTCTTTTTCCTTTTCTTTCTAGAATGTGGCCTACACGGCATAGCACTGCGCCTGCCTTCCTAAGAAAAAAGATGAAAGTCTCATGAGCCTGTAGTTTCATCACCACATATATCCTTCAAACCGGAACACAGCAATACAAGTCATACTGCTTAGCGCCAGAAATAGATATGGTGGTAATAGGTAATATCCGGCAATCTCATCGTCTTGTAAAAAATATATAGTCCAGTCAAGTTAAACATGCAAAGAAAAGTGCTTGTAAAAGGTCCGGTCGTTCTGAATTTGTTATATGTTGTTAGGACCTAAAACCAATATTAAAAAACCAGATTTGCAATTTCCAAAGTGCTGTGCGAGCAGCGGTGTACCCAAAAAACCATGAAATTTTATTTTTTTTCCGTTTTTGCGAAATATTTTAGTAAAGGAAGCGTCTGACCGGTATAGTCTGTATGCAATTTTTTAAAGTAGCAATTTGCTACAATTTGAGACTAGGGCGAGCTCTATACAGCCATTGGTTCCCAAGATACAGAAGCCGTCGACCTACTCGTTCTTCCCAATGGTTTAGACGCTGAAGAGACAAACGTGCGGACCTTTTGCAATCACGGATTACATCTCGACTGGACTAATAATGATAGATCAGATTTTGAATCGTTCGCACCTCTATATTAGTAAAGAGTCTCCGGTTCCTATGTTAATACGTAGTATATTCTTTACTTCAGTTGAATACGGGTTTTCCGTGAGCAGTATAAGCTACTATATATTCTCTGTCTGCATATTACTCTACAAATAAAGGGGGTACACGGTATCGGAAACGCTGATGTGTGTAAGTCGGCGGAAATTAGACGTTACGACGGCTGGGAATTGCCTGTGGACTTACATTTGCTGCGGGTCATAGGTAGAATTAGCTATGGAAAAGCTTTGTTTTGATGTTTTTAACAAGAAACATCAAAACAAACGAGTAGATTTAAAATAGTTGGCCTAATTCACAGATAATGTAATACAATCATACTACTCTTAACATTTACTTACGTTAGGAAAAGGTATATTTACAATGAAAGCATATCAATTCAATTAAATATAATTAAATACGGTTCCGATCTAAGTATTAATAATTAAATTCGGTTGAGCTATCTGAAGACCGCTGCAAACGATCTAATGCTAGCTCAATTGATCCAAATTAGTGATTTGAACCACTGCAAACGATCTAAAGGTAGCTCAACTGATCCAAATCAGTGATTTAGATCTTCAGAAAGATCAACTGTTTCATTTGTATTTTAAAATTTTGAACATACCTTCTTGTATTCGTTGTGTTCTTCTTTCTGTAAATAAATGTATTTGCTAATACAGGTTCGATCTGTTAATGTTATTAAATGTTGGTTAAAAACAATTGTTATTTATGACCGTGGTGTGTCTGGCCAAAGAATACACCATTACGTCTCCTCCCGTGGATTTCGTAAGAGCCGACTAAGGGATTACACCAAGATGGCAGCAGCATCTATGGGGGAAGCCTCTTGGAGAAATGGACGTCTAAAGGCTAATGAAGCTGACGAAGTTACAGACAACTGTGTATTAAACATTAACATTCAATTCAATTTGTTTAGATTTTAACTATTTGTTTCGTAATTGGATGGGATGCGCAGTAATAAAATTGTAATTAAAAATTAACTATTGTACTAGTTGAGCCTCCCTGAGGGTGCATACTAAGTAAGCCGATATGGAACACGTTTGTTTGCTAAAGGAAATAAAGAAATTGAATTTATTGCTGTGCTTAATCATTAAACAGGATATTTTTAATGAAAAAGCTTTTCAGGAATATTATGAGATTTTATTGAAGGTTTATATTATAAGGTTTTATATTTTCCACCAGACATAAATTTACTACCAGTAACAAGTTTGTATTTCTAGAGAAGCAATTTTAGATTATTTCTTTTG
The DNA here is from genome assembly GCA_932527175.1 of Operophtera brumata. Lineage (NCBI taxonomy): Eukaryota > Metazoa > Arthropoda > Insecta > Lepidoptera > Geometridae > Operophtera > Operophtera brumata. The sequence goes on from OW052225.1 coordinate 38,657,301, forward strand.
GTGAAATTACAGGCACATGAGAAATTACAGCGGGCGCAGTGCAATGCCACTTAGTAGTAGTAGAGCTTTTTTTGTGAAAGAGTTCGTCCGGGGAAGTACTACCACCATACCTATTTCTGCCGCAAAGCATTAGTGCTCGCATTGCTCTGTTCCGGTTTGAAGGGTAAGGGTGCCGGTGAAATTACAGGCACATGAGACTTTTCATCTATGTCTCAGGGTGGCGGGCGCAGTGCAGTGCCACATAGGGTGCGTCCTAGGTGGACGTGACCTATGAGGTAATGCACTGTTCATATGCAGAGGTTAACGCTTAACATCAGGTGGGCCTCTTGCTCGTACAGTCTACCAAGTAGTATATAAAAAAAAAAAAAGTGTCAACACACAAAGCGCATAGCACACAGTAGCGGCTGTACATGGGCCTTGTCAAAGAAATGAGTGTAAATAATAATACGAGTAATTTCAATCGAAACTAATCGGTTTTTGGTTTTTCTTCATCGTGTCGTTGGTTCCCATTAATAATTAAATTGTTTTAGACCAACATTTAGCAACGTTGACAGCATTTTCAGTGGCTTCGCACAGGTCATTTAGGGTGCAGTTGTTAATGCACGTGGACAGGACAGCAAGTGAGGCATCGTCTGTGGAGTGAACCCACAGTCACATTGTGCCTCGAAGGAATACCCCCATTCAACTAAGTTATACCTGAAGCGGCGTGTTGCCGTGGTATGTGGTCAGCCTAAGAATAGATCTTCCCGTCTCCTCCCGAGGATTTCATAAAAGCCGCCAAAGAGATTACACCAGAAGATGAACAGCAGTACTCACCAGAGTAGGTACTTAACACTAATACTGCTATCACCAATCCGCTTGCCAAGCGTGCTAATTATGGCAACACCCCCATTGTATCCGATGGGGAGGCCTCGTCCAGCAGTGGATATATTTATACGCCGCGCGTCGCGCGCGTCAGATGCCAAAATCGTCCTATTTAGGATGTTGGACTGTTAGAGGATAAATAAAAATAGTCCTAAAAAGGTGTTAGGACAGTTGAGACGTTAAGAAATCTACTTGACTAGTTTAAAATAAAACACTTCATAGTTTTGTGTGTTTGTCGACCTCTGTAGCGCGTCGGGCGAGTAGCCGGCTGAGACGCGAAAGGTTGCGGGTTCGATTCGTGCTGCGCGACAAATGTTTGTATGATCTGCAAATATTTTTTCCCGGGTCTGGGTGTAATGGTACCATAATACTCGTAGTTCCTGATACCCACGACACGAAATGGGGAATGTGGGATCAGGACTATGTATGTGACTGTTGGGTGTTATGTTATGTTATGTTCTCCGATTCTTCTGGGTGTCGAATTGGAACATGAGTGAATTTAGTTTATAAGTCGTTTCAAAATCATCATTGTGATTACAATGACTAAACAACATTTTTTATATAAAAATATCATCCTCAAAACTAGTTCAAAATATTTTTGGTGCTTGGCAATTTTACCCGTCTTATCTATGTAAATATGGCAGCGCAACCCTTTATTACCCAATTTGGGGCAAATTTACCCGCTGCCCAACACGTCACACCTTTCATTTACCAAATTTGCTAATTACCATCTTTCCATTACCCACCCTGGGGCTATCATAAGCCCTAGAGCACATTATAATAAGTTATTACAACGTAATTTATTATTCTGTCATTACCGTGACACGATCGCGTGTCCGGCTGTCATAAGTTAGCGTCATCTACCCTGTTGTTAATTTCATTGGACATGGTGACAAAAATTCTGTTTACTTTACATTTTAGCGGTGAAATGACGCTGCAAGAGATAAGAGTTTATTAATTGACTTAATTAAGTACTTCGTGTGTAATAGGTTTTCGAGTGGTTCCCGCTGGCTTCTTGTATCTTGATCCTATCTTAATGTGCGCTCATTAATATTAGGAAATAATATACTTAGGAAGTTAATCAGAATTCAGAATCTGTTCTACCTTAACAATGTGAACTGCTAAGGAGTGGAACACACTACCGTCGTCTGTCTTTACTTAAAACTATAATCTGGGTATCTTCAAGGCTGGAGTAAAAAGGTGCCTAGCTAAAAGCTAAAGCTAAAGGTGAAAAGCTACCTTTGTGCTCCATCGTCAGCCACATCGTCACTTACCAACAGGTAAGATCGCAGGCAATCGAAGGTCTATCAAAGTTATAAAAACACGGCCAAGTGCGAGTCGAACTCGCCCATGAAGGGTTCCGTAGCAGCAAATAACATAATATAAAAGTTCTTGGATAGATTACGATTTATGACGTATTCAAAAAAAACTACTTACTAGATCTCGTTCAAACCAATTTTGGTTGGAAGTTTACATGGTAATGTATATGTTATTTTTTTTTAGTTTTATAGTTATCTTATTTTAGAAGTTATGGGGGGGGGAGGACACTTTTTACCACTTTGGAAGTGTCTCTCGCGCAAACTATTCAGTTTAGAAAAAAAAGATATTAGAAACCTCAACATCATTTTTGAAGATCTATCCATAGAAACCCCACACGCATAGGTTTGATGTTTTTTTTTTTTGAGTTTCAGTTCGAAGTATGGGGAACCCCAAAAATAATAGTTTTTTTTTCAATTTTTGTGTAAAAATCTTAATGCGGTTTACAGAATACATCTACCTACCAAGTTTATATAGTATAGCTCTTATAGTTTCGGAAAAAAAAGGCTGTGACATACACGGACAGACAGACAGACAGACAGACATGAGGAATCCATAAGGGTCTTGTCCTTGTCTTTGACTACGGAACCCTCAAAACGGTTAAACTTTAAAAGAAGTAAATAACGTTTTTTCGCTTATCGTTTGAAACAAAATATCAAAATTTCTACAGAAGATCTGAACCCAATCGTTTTCTATAGCTTTTAGCGATAAGACCGCCCATTGTATATTACATACTGTTGTTGTATTTTGTTCTTTTACATTTTTATTTCTATTTGGTGTGCAATAAAGTGTTTATCTATCTATCTATCTTGGTAATTATCGAAGTAGGTTCGTCTTAGTTCTTCTAGCTTACCTTATTTTTTTCTGTTATTTACTTAACTTTTCCTAAACATCTACCAAAAGGTCTAATTATGTTTCTCTCACAGTTCTACCTTTAATGGTAGCCACAAAGTACTGTCAGATCGGGACACGTCCGCCGTAAAGCGAGTGAGAAACGATTGCTGGGAACAAATCGGACAAGGCATCAATTGCGAGGGTTATTGATATTACCGGTTATACGCCTCGGTCACTTTAGGCGCGTGAACTTTGATGTACATTCAGCGATGGATACAATTTCAGAAGAGCTCTTTTTATACTTTGGCTTTTAGGTCTTGGGAAGGGTTTTTTTAGGGTTCCGTACCTCAAAAGGAAAAACGGAACCATTATAGGATGACTTTGTTGTCCGTCTGTCTGTCTGTCAAGACCCTTTTTCTCAGGAACGCGTTTAGGTTTAATAATAATAATAATGCTGCACAGTTCACACAACATTATCTAGCCCCAAGCTAAGCAGAGCTTGTGTTATGGGTACTAGATAACTGATATACTTAATACAATATATTACATAGATAGATATTTTTTATTATGCATAGAAAATACCCAGAACACCCTGAACAAATATCTGCAATCGCACAAATATTTGTTCAGAGGCGGGAATCGAACCCGCAACCTCCTGCTTCGCAGGCCAAGCTTCGCCCGCCGCGTCACAGAGGTCGTCAACTAAGAAAGGAATTCCAGAAATTCAACTCCTAATGGGGTTTAGCGTGGTGTTTAAGTTTGTATGGAAAAGTAAACGCAGACGAAGTCGCGGGCATTCCACTAGTGTCTTATAAATTTCACTTCAATAATGTGATCAGACTACATCAAGATCAGTGATCACCATTGCCGGCCCTGTTTAGGGTACGGCAATGCCTATTTTAAATGCTTACTGTATAAACGTACTTGAAAAACCGGCCAAGTGCGTGTCGGGCTCGTGCACGAAGGGTTCCGTACCATTATCTAAAAAAAACACGTTTGTTGTATGGGAGCCACCTTAAATATTTTTTTTGTTCTGTTTATTAGTATTTGTTGTTATAGCGGTATAAATACATTATCTGTGAAAATTTCAACTGTCTAACTATTACGGTTCATGAGATACAGCCTGGTGACAGACGGACGTATAGCGGATTCTTAGTAATAGGGTCCCGTTTTACCCTTTGGGTATAGAACACTAAAAACGAGGAATCTACAATAGAAACAAACAGAACCCGTCTTTGTTACCAAAACAAGGGAAAATTAAGTGAAGCTGCACAACAGAGAAGTAAAATCACATTCCACCAAATAAAAACCCGCCTCGGGCGAGACAACACCTGCATTTACATAACAAGACGTGGAATTTGAATGTCCACAAATCGAATAACCGGCCGCGCCGCCGGAATTAAGTTATCCACTTTTTGCAAGAAAAGACGGACACGTTAACATATGAATATGACAAATTGTCCGGCGGTGGTCAGGACTATCCTGCGCTGGACCGAGTTTTACAGCACCCTGGGGACATAAGGGGGACTTGAAAATTTTTCATTCCGCCCGACTAGCGACGGAAGAAAAACGGTCAGGTCACTCGTCAAAACTGTAACAATTTCTCAGAAACAATAATGGGATGAAAAACGTGACCATTGGTGTACAGCTATTGTGGCCACTGTCAATGTTATTTATTCGATGGAACATGTTGTGAATTTTTATTTTATCAAGGGATTCCAAGTTTTATTGGCGTCGGAAGTTGGATTGAAACATCTGAGACCACACGTCATTTCAGTTATAAGAGACTTTTTGTGACAACAAATAGGAAACTGGGTATCGATGATTCGTTTTTGTTTTATTATTTTCTACAAACAGCTCTAACGCGATTTGCACTTTTTGTCAGTGTGGCGTGGCACGCCTGAAACGCAATCGGTTACGCGTCGGTTACCTATGACTAAATTCACATTAGTAGGTCGTGTTGTGTTGTGGCGCATCAACGTAACCGATTGCGTTCTGGTGCGCCACGACACACCCCGAAACAATAATATGAACCTAGCTTAAGGCTCGGGAAACAAATTGACCCATAAAAATTAAGGTCAGGGTCCATCATCAATGAATCAGTATTTTTCATGGGAAATAAGGTCGTGAAACTATTCCAACTACTTTATTAGTCGTATGCCAACCGTTCTTTCTCTCATTATGCATATCATACTTCTCCTATATATCTTCAAAAATTGCGAATTATAATTATATTTCAGGTATGATAATTTATTCTCATCCCAAAATCTCTACACAAGATAATAAACAAACTTAGCAAGCTTAGCGTAGGTTATAATGAAAATAGTGGTTTGTGAGTGCGGCGACAATTCCCAGATGGAATCACGAAGAGTGCAGGCGTGGCCCGAATTGCAAATACGCATCGCATTCGTCGACTGTTTTATCCTTTCGCCGGTAGGTAGGTTAGATCATAGATAGCACTCTGATAGGTAGGTTAGATCATAGATAGCACTCCGATAGGTAGGTTAGATCATAGATAGCACTCCGATAGGTAGGTTAGATCATAGATAGCACTCCGATAGGTAGGTTAGATCATAGATAGCACTCCGATAGGTAGGTTAGATCATAGATAGTACTCCGATAGGTAGGTTAGATCATAGATAGCACTCCGATAGGTAGGTTAGATCATATATAGCACTCCGATAGGTAGGCATTAGGAATGTAGTTTTGTGTTTGTTTTGCATTTAGGTACCTACACGTACGCGGGAAATTAATCTATTCCGTATTGGTAGCTTGAACTGATCTTCTACCTTTTTTATTTCTTCGATTATTTGATCTTGTACCCACTTTATGTGTATAAATGAAGATGCATTGGCTTACAAGATCTTTTTAAATATACTTTTCAAGATCGCATGTTTTAGCACACAGACCTTATTATTAATAAAACTTTTCATTACGAAATTTAACAAATTCATGGTTTTTACTTATTTTCACATTTCAAATTAGTTACACGCATTTTATAATATTTGTGTGCCGAATGAATGAATTACAGTAACATAATGTGGCCAATACACTGTATATAAAAATATAAAAGTTTTTTTAAGTTGTTGTTTGAAATTGGCCTGAGTTTATCTGAAACTAGCGGTGCCCGCGATTTCGTTCGCGCGCGATTCATTCGTTACATTCATATCTTCTGAACCCTGAATTTTTTGTTTACATTCGTGTGTTAATACCTTAAATTATCATTAAAATCCGTTGAGCCGTTTGGAGCCTATTCAAAACAAACTTTCAAACAGACAGACAGATAAAATTTATAAAAACAGTAATTTATAGCCATTATATAAATAGCAGATTTCACTTAAATTTTGGCATTTATCACAAGGTTTTATTTTTAACTTGCAATGTCTATATTTGTCCGGGTGGAATATTGCAACTGAATTTTAAAGCAGTTATCTTCAACCAATTGAGCTGAAATTTGGCATACCTGTCAAGTTCCGATGACAATACAATATGATGGTAAGAGCGAGTTGATGATGGAGATGGAAGGTGGACAACGAAACTCCTCGGTGGATAATAGAAGACTGGCTGTGTTTGATCAGCACCCAGTTACGATCACTAATTTTATAAAAGCTTGTATTGAAAAATATAAATTTAACAAAAATCTTTTTTTTTTAAATCTCATACAGATTTTTGTATGTCCGTGCAACTTGAAGTATGAACCTACTTCCAACAAATTTGACTTTTCATTCTAAATTCCTAAATCCAATCTGCTGGTCCGTGGCTCCAATATAAATGTAAATACAACGCGGGTGAAATATGACAGATATAATTGGTTTATTGTCCTCAGACACCAGAACCACGAATCAGGCATATGGTAATCCTGGGGAGTTTTGATGTTGGGGGGCCAGCTTTAAATCTTTTGGTATATTCCGTTACAACAAAATAACACTAGATTAGATTAATATTACCTTCAACAATTCACTGATTCAAATCTAAAGCTTAGCCAAAGTGCCCTAAAAAGAACCAGTGACGTAAAGGGAGAAGTCGCAAAATTAAACAATATAATTTGGAAATAAATTACGATTTGACAAGTACTAAGCAGTTTCTTTTGTTTGCTTGTAAGAGTTGTTTTTTTTTGTTTTTGTTTTGGTAGACCTTTGTTTGAGCACGTTCTCACCTGTTGGTAAGTGATGATGTGACCGAAGATGAAGCACAAAAGTCTAGAAGGCACCTATTCACTCTAGCCTTGAAGAGACCCAGATTATAGTTTTCAGGGAAGACAGACGACGGACGGTAGTGTATTTCACTCCTTAGCAGTTCGCATTATAAAGGTAGAACTGAAACGTTAAGTACGAATACAAGGTATACTAATGAGGTAAGGATGGTACCGAGCCGTGCGTCTGCTCGTTCTATGATGAAAATGAGATGGTGGGATCAGATCGTGAGTGTTGAGTTGTACTGTTTCTTCGAATACGGTAATTATTTATGAAATTATTCGAATATTATGAAATGGACCGCTGTGCGAACGAGACCTCATTTTGTGTACAAACTAAAAAAGAACGACGAGAATTTCATCGTAATTAATATCTTGGAATATTAATAACATCATTCACTGTCTCTATTTAATTTCCTGTATATTTTTTTACTAATTTTTATCCCCGATAGTGCCCTAACAAAATACATTAAAACTCTGATGGTTCTTAGTCCCTCATAAATATGCAGGAGTAACAGGAGACGGGCCATTTAGTTTGGCCCTCTTTTTGCGTTATTGGCTTAATACACAAGAGGGCAGCTCGGATCAACTCGTTACAGGAATCGATAGTAGCGTTAATGGACCGGCTTTTTATTAATTACAGGAAAATTCTACAGAAAAAGGAAAAAACTCACGAAGGGTTAGCGGGCGGGGAAAATGCCCAGAGATTGCAGCTTCCAGAGTAATTTAAAGTGGAATTTGCTTGAATTTTCTGTCTATAAATAATGTACTTCAGGCTTAGGGTAATTTATCATCATAATCATTATCATTGTCTTGTGTGTCCAGCCCATGAATAGACCATCCGTCTCCACACGTGGATGTAGTAAAAATCGACTTAGTGATTACCCGAACTTATTAAAAAGATTTGTTGATATAATATATCGGCGCTATATACGAATTATATTAAATTGGTAAAGGCATCCCAGATCACAGGCGAGGATGTGGGTTCGAGTTCCGCTGGAACTGAATTTTCGGGTTCCATTTAAATTTGATATAATATTTGTCTTGGATGCTAGTGTTATTGTGGTATTGTGGCGTTAGTAAGCGTTATAGTTCAGTCTATCTATAAATACCAACATTGTATCTTCTGATTCGGAGGCTAGTCCCGACAATCAGACGGTAATGAATCCCGCAGGATCTACCGTTCCGTGACTCAACTCCTGATCAATTCCCAATACGTGTTGTAACGCGTGATTTATCATATCAAGCCTGAAGGATTTGTGAGGTAAGTGGAAATGAAGGAAATTTCTACTGTAAATGGAGTAAAACAATGATAGCATATATTTGATGTGCCAATAATGAATTAAACATACTCGTAGTAGTTTTATTCAACGAACAGACTTGTATTTTGGGATTTTGTATGACTCTTTCAATTACATGTGAGGTCAAAAAAAAACATCTTGAGAAATCTTTGAACGCTGTCCCTCTTGATAGTATATTGATAATTAAATAATAAATGATAAATATTATTTATTTAAGAAGTAGAAATCTAAAGCGATGACCAGGTGTCAAGAGATTGGAAATGCCTGTGAACGTTGCACCACCCCGAGGATTGTGGGAAAGTAAAGATGTACTTGCAAGGCGTCACGATTCTTAACAGTGTGAACCACTAAGGAGGAGAAAGGTAAACTACCAGGTAAATTTATTCCGGTTCCAACGATCAAATCTACAGGAATTAAGGCAATAAAGACGCCGTGGCATTTTATTCTGATTTTGAAGATACCCTATTTATTACATTAATTTTCATAGAAGCAGAACAAGGCGATACTTGTGCGTCCAATTATCGTAAGGCATCAAAACGCCATAAATATCTCCTACTGATATGATAAGTCATAATCAAGAGCTTTTGTTGCCGTGATGATTTGAGGGGCGTGATGACGTGATGTTTGCGAGGCGTAATGTATTCACAGCGGGTGCTTCTTGCAACAAATTAGTCGACATGTGGCCCTCTGAAAACGATAGTTTGTTTTAGGGATTTTATTCCTGTGAATATAGCCCTTAGCGAAGAGGCTATAGTATGTTGATGTTGTAAAAGCCAGCTAAGGAATTAAGTTAGGGGATGGGCAGCAGAATCCACCTCAGCGTGATGATTAAGGTCAATTCCTGCATTCTATGGGACAGGCTTCATCCAGAAGAGGATCTCTAAGGCTGGTTAAGAGTATTTGTATGTCCAGGCTTTAGGTACATACCTATATATGTATGTGGGCTGGTTACTGGTATAAATACATTATTAAATATTGTTGAGTTTGCGAAAATTATTCCAAGAATCCGTAACGATGGGTTGTGTTGGTCACCTTACCTGGAATACACTACCGTCGTCTGTCTTTCCTGAAACTATAATCTGGTTCTCTTCAAGGCTAGAGTGAATAGGTGCCTTCTAGACCTTTGTGCTCCATCTTCGGCCACATCATCATTTACCAACCAGGTGAGATCGTGGTCAAACAAAGGTCTATCAATGTTAAAATAACCATGTGTGTCTAGGTAAGAGATAAGCTTGAGGTGTGAAGAGGGCCTATGTGACCAATGGCGAAATAGTTTAGTGCACTTCGCAGAGGTTCCTTTCGTGCAGCCTTTGATTGGGATATACTTGTGCTTTCACTTAAAAACTAGTAGTATATAGCAACTGTAGCAACTTTTAGTAGTAGTAGAGCTTTTTTCTGAAAGAGTTCGTCCGGGGAAGTTCTACCACCATGCCTATTTCTGCCGCAAAGCAGTAGTGTTTGCATTGTGTTCCGGTTTGAAGGGTAAGGGTGCCGGTGAAATTACAGGTACATGAGACTTTTCACCTTTATGTATCAGGGTGGCGGGCGCAGTGCAATGCCACATAGGGCGCGTCCTAGGTGGACGTGACCTATGTGAGAATGCACTGTTCATAGGCAGAGGTTATCGCTTAACATCAGGTGAGCCACCTGCTTGTTCCGTGCATCAAGTAGTATACAAAAAAAAACAGTTGATACTGTTTAAATATGTATGAAAAAATTAACTGCGCCTCTACTAAAAGTTTAAATATATATTTTTTAACTACTGTCGCAATTTTTTTGAGTTTTGTTTTAAATACTCAATGGTATACGAGTACCTACCTACTACGATCCGTCCGACGGTCGGTCGCTCACAGCAAAATCAACGCGTAAAAAGTAACAACATTGTTGGTAGGTATCTCAATATGATACGACAAAAAACAACCTATTATCTTAAACTTGATTATCTACATACATCAGCTAAGTAGCTAATGCATCGAGATACGTATAATGGAATTTGTCAAAAATCGAAGGGGTGTTGCATCATCTTCCCCTAATTTGGTTTTTATTTTATTTCAACCCTCATATGGGGTAGTGGAATTAGGCTTACCATATGCGCTCCTACTTGTGTTACACTTGGTTCGATTGTTCATTTTGTTAGTTTCATTTAGGTACCAGTATGCTGTGTAAAATTACTCTTTCATGTTTATTTTATAATTTATATGTATTTTTCTAGTAAAGAACATGTTGTCTGTACAGAGAAATGATCCTACTCACAAAATGCTTATTTCTAAGTAATCCTAAGTATTTTCTATATAAAAGCAATCAATATTCTTCTTCTTTTCTTCTTATAATGCCTTCTGTGGAGTGCTCCAAACAATTTTGCCAATGTCAAGGGATATTTTTATTTTTATAGTCAAGTCGTCAAAAGTCTCCGTCGAGTCATAACCCAGTCAAAATGGTGGCAGAAAAACCGAGATTTTACAGGAAAACTTGCACCATTTCGAAAATACACGCTATACAATGTACTAACACATGTAACACACATGTACTATTTATCCAAGGTATACCGGTTAAAAAGCCACCAAAATTACACGAAATAACTCGAAAAAACACATTCAAATGTGTATAAATAAAAATGAATCTCCGCAGTCATTATTTTCTTGAATAAAGAAATACATTTTTATTTTCCCCAATTTATGACACCAAATCACATAACTCTGACAACCATCATTGGTTTTTTGTGAAAGATTTTTTTTATTTTTTTTATTGGCTTTTGTGGATATTCCAAACAATTATGCCAATGGCAAGTAATAATAAATTCAAGTGATGACCGAGCTTAAAATGGTGGCAGAGAAACCAAGGTTTTTGAGGACAAAATCCAAAACACTTTTATCAATCTACACCACACCACACAATTATGTTACACCGGTTCAAATTCCACCAAAATTGCACAATATAACTATAAAAACACAAATATAATGAAATTAGTTAACAATGAAGGAGTTTCATTAAAAAAATGGCAGAATGAAGACCGTGAAAGAAATTAACATCACATGTTATTGACGATTTAAGGATTGGACACTATTTTATTTTAGGTTCACCTGTTAGTTTTTTAGTATAATTGGGACAAATCTTGCAACTGAATTTTGAACCTTTTCGACCCAACCGTTTGAGCTGAAAGGCATACCTATCAAATTCCGATTACAATACAACTTTATGGTGACAACCAACGAGCTTATCTGATGATGGAGAAGGATGGTGCACAACGGAACTTCTCGATGGTTAATAGTAGTCTGGCAGTGTCTGGGCTCATTTTGATCAGCTTACCCATTCCATAAAATCTTGGTTTGAAAAACATATTTTTCAACAAAACTTATTAAAAATATAATTTATATCTAAAATATCAAGATAGATAATCGATTGACAAACCTACACATGAGGTATTTAATATGAGCAAAGTCAAAATCATAACATAATCTTTTACTAGCCAAAATAATCAAACTTTGCCCTTTGTAACCAAGGAGCCCCCATCAGATGTTCCACAAATTTAAGGGTGCACGTAATCCGAGTAGAACATGTGTGTGTGGCTTTAAATTCAGATCTTCTACCGATTAGTAGCACGCATGCCATACCTTATTTAACATGAGTCGGGAAGTCGGGCTACTTTATTTTAGATTTAAAGTGGCTGGTCAGTACAAAGGGATGCTAAGATAGATATCTAATTAAGCTACTTGAAAACGAACTTTTGGGACTAATCATAATAATAATAAAGCCTCTTTTCCTAATTTTAATTTATGTACATTTACTATATTTTCGTATGGCTTGTGTTTAAGCACCACCCAAAAAAGTACCTATGGTTACCAAAATAGATAAATGGTCACCAAATTACGTTTCCTAATATATTATGAAATAAATCCTTTTTTTCATATTATTGACTGCCATAAAAATATATGGACGCCTTTAAAATACACTTTAGACTAAATATTATATATTTAACCTAACCTAACCTTTTTTTTTAACCCAACCTAACATAATTTGGTGACCGTTAATCCATTTTAGGAACCAAAACCACTTTCTATTTGTGCAAGGCTTGCGATTTTTCTGATGTTATTTCATTTATTTTGGATCATAATATTATATACTTTAGGGCCCTTTTAATAAAGTAAATTGTTTTTTTTTGGAGTTCTTTGTTTTTTTTAGTGCCTAGGCTTAGAGTCTTGAAAATATTTTTGGTTACCGTCTAACCCTTTTCACTAATTAATTATTTACTTTGGCACTCTTTTTGTGTGTGTCATTAAGGTTCCATTGAGCTCGATATTGTGCGAGGCAAGGCCTGCAAGGCTATTTTGAAACGTTCGAAAAGTCTTCCGATCGGATTCGTTAGTTTTTTTCGGAAGAGTTACTGACACCAAATAGCTATCAGAATGTTTTGAGCTAAAGTTTCGTATTCTAATGTCAAGGTGTTCGATAGGTATCGGATATTTTAGAATCGGGTCTATCGGAATCTCCGTTGGTAACTTCCGAATCCGCTGTCGGAGTGCTTTTCGAACGTTTTCAAATAGCCCTGCAAGGACTTCCCTGCTACCTCCACGATGTCGTCACACCCCCTTCATCTTCATCTGTACCGTAAGATTCGCTCACTCAATCATCTATCATGAGCTCTGGTGACGTGACGCCCATTTTCATGATAACCAAGATGCCTGCAAAGCATGCTGACTGCGTAAAAGACGATCAATAATAATCAATAATCATTTATTTGTTAAGAGTATTACACGTACACATTCATATATTTACTATACTGCAGTATAGATTACAATATAAATTAACAATGAGTAAATTATAAAAATAATAAAAAAATAGAACAATATTAGAACAATTAAATAATAATTATGTTAAATTATCAGTCATTAGGAATTAAATAATAATAATTAAATTAAATCTCAAAATTACGTGATAACTAAAATAGTAAATTACAATAAGTTTATGTCAGAAAGTTATCATGTTATGTCAATGAACTCCTCATAACTGTAACAGTTACTGTGTGTAACTGTGTCATATTTCTTGTATGCACATAATTCTATTTCCAAACTTTAAGCCTAACATTGATCATTCATACTTTTCACTAGAAACGGGATATTTATCATGATTTATAAATAAAATAAAAAGTGAAAAGTATGTACTTAACCATGATAGTTTCAAAAGTTATATTGATCATTCAGTTGAAAATGTATCGAAATTATTATATCTCCGAGCAAAGGTTAACTTTGACATCCATTGAATAGCTTTGATATTAGACATCATTAAACCAAAATAAATTCAAATGCCTTTTATAGACATTTCTAGAGTAAATGGAAAACCCAGCACAAAAAAAATTGCCTAAGATGCACCCGTTCAAAAATGTATGATGGTTAGCTGGTCCCATGTTAGTTATCCACCCGTTTTTAAGTCGGTAAGTATATGTATGTGCTTGATCCGTCATTCCAGGTAGTATATAAAAAAAAACAAATGACGATCATACAGAAATAGCATATTATTCGTGGTTCTTTTTTTCTTTACCCGCGTTTAAAAAAAGGAGGAGTTTCTCAAGTCGTGTGTTTTTTTTATATTGATCTTCGACACTCTTCTGTTGCTTCCATCACCAACTTAATCTATATTGCGTAACAATTTGGAACAAAGTCTCATAAAATACGCGTAACCCGTCGATTAAAAAAGAGATTCCTTGTCACAACAGCAGTTTGCATGCTTAAGTGACTTTATCAGACCATTATTTACAAGTTTAAAAGCACATACGATGGTTGATCTCAAGAACATTAAGCCTGAGGAACGTGTTTAATCTATAATGCGCCTTATCGCAATATTTTCCATTTCCTGCTCGGCGCGGGACGTCGCCGAGGGAAATAAGGCTGGAGTTTCACTTTGTTGTTTTTTCTTTTTTCCGGATATTTTTCGTTCCTTCCTTCGTTTACACTTACAGTTACCGGTGTTTCCGTTTACCTGCAACGCTGAATTAAATATGGCAAAGGGTGAAATGTCTGGATTTGCATTGCTTGCAACATTGAAACTAGATTGTTCTGTGTTCAAAAGTACGGGATTGCTTGCGAGCTCGTTGAATTTCAATTGCGAAATAATTCGAGAGCTTTGTTACCTTGACTAGAAAAAATGAAAAACATATTTTTTAAATTTCTACAGCACAGTTTGTTTGTTGCCCGTGGTACTACTAGTATTACTACCAGTAGTAACACGGGTAAAACAAACTCCCGTAGAACACAGTTAACTCTCAAATTATGACAGTTAAGCTGGTCGAATTATGATTGTGTAATAATTCACTATTAAACAAGAGGCAAGTACCATACGGTCAACACTCAAACGATGATAGTATCTATCTTGTCCTGGGACCTATTTGACACCACACATCACATATATGTGTTGTGTGGCTTCAAATAGGTCACAGATAGGTAATAGATGTAGGAAAGCCGATGCCTTCCTACATAACAGCCTACTACTACCAGTTTTTTTTTTTTTTTTGTTTACTAGTTGCCCTGTACATACAATTTTTTTGTTTTACAAATTTGTTGTTTTTTTTTTTATGTGTTATGTATGTGTTGGCCCCTCTTGGGGTTTTTTTATTGTTCTTTCTTCCTTTCTTTCATGAGCTTTTATTACCAAATACAGTTTACCCGCCGTTTAGTTTGCCTGGAAGAAATCGCTTTCAAAGGCTGCTCATTTAACTTTATGTTTATTTTTTGGTGTACAATATAGCGTTAAACTATCTATCTATATTAACCCGTATGTATTTTATAAAAAACTTTCATCCAACTTTGTGCTAGGTAATTATTTTTCCCTTTAATTAACCGTAAATAATTTAAATACTTGTAAATTGTGGCAAATAAACAATTAGCAAGCCACCCCACAGGTGCCACAAGTATCGCTGAGGTATCGGTATCCGTAATTAGTTAATGTACCGCTCATATCCGATAATTTATTGAGACGGAGCACCCCCCTTAATAACTTCCCCCCTTAAGGCCCTGGGAATTGACGGCGGCGAAAAACTCAAACCAAAATATTAATGCAGCGTGCTAAGGCAAGTATTGGCGCGAAGGATCGTAGAGTGCGAGTGAATTTGATACTTGCGGTTGTAGGATTATATAGTTCTACCATATTTTTTGTATAAATAAATAAATAATAATAAATAAATAATGCTGGACAGTTCACACAACATTTTCTAGCCCCAAGCTAAGCAGAGCTTGTGTTATGGGTACTAGACAACTACTACTATACACTAGTTAATACTTAATACAATATATTACATAGATAGATATTTTTTATTATATATAGATAATACCCAGAACACCCTCAACAAATATCTGCAGATCGCACAAATATTTGTTCCGAGGCGGGAATCGAACCCGCAACCTCCTGCGTCGCAGGCGAACGTTCGCCCGCCGCTTCACAGAGGTCGTCTGTATCTGTAAAGAGCATCCAAGTTCTTCTTGATGATGATCTTTGATCACAAGTGTTCTTATTTTTTTTTAACGGAAATGTAAGCTTTTCATTGGCCACTAACACTGTATAACTTACGTTTCCTTAATTAACATACCTCTTCAAAAACAAAAACACCGATTATTTTCAATGTTCCTACAACAGTTTTCAAAAAAACAAAACCGCATTTAAATCTGAGCACCCGCTGCATTCCAGATCCTACAGCCACTGATGGACGTGGACATTGAATGCAATGGGGGGTTTTGCCATGGTCACTACACTTAGCAGGCGGATTGGTGGCCGCAGTGCAGTGTTAGTAATAAGTACTTGGATGGAAGCTGCTGAGTTATGATTTATTTTATTAAAATTATCTATGTAGTTGGTTCTACTTGAGCTCATTACATACCAGAATATAAAAAATTGTGTATGCCAGCTCCAACGCTATATAATGGAGTTTAGTCTAGTCCTGTTTAGAAAAATAAACGATTTCACGCTTGATTCTTCGATGTTACTCCCCATCTATTTCGGTACCAGGTTTGGCCTTGCATGAAAATCGATCCAAACTCCAAAATATGTGTTTCATTCACCCAAATAAGACTCAACACACACAACAACAGCACAACAACAGACAACACAGTAGCACAACAGATATAAAAGTGAGAAAATTAAGAAAAAAATATCAAGACCTTTCGATCCGCAGATTAAACTCTATTCTCACCGTCAGATTAATCAGGATGGTTCGCGGCGGTGAAAAATTGTCACCATCAACACTCACCATCTCATCGCGGATATAACTCGATGATGTATCGGCTCGATGAGTTTTCTGAATTGTTCTTTGTTTTTCAGTAAAGTTTAAATTCCAGGTGATTTGTACGAATTGTAGATCGTATTTTGTAGTCAATTTTGATTATACAAGAATAGGTACTCAGTTTTTGGTGTGATAAAAAGTTACGAATAGCTGTCACGGGAAATTACCTGAAAGATTTTAAAAGCTGGTTGTACTCGTAGGTATAGTGTTCATTGACAGGTAAAAAAGCGGCCAAGTGCGAGTCCGACTCACCCATGAAGGGTTCCGTAGTAGCAAGTAATATACTATAAAAATGGATGGTTCTTGGATGGTTAACGATTTATGAAGTATTAAAAAAAAACTACTTACTAGATCTCGTTTAAACCAATTTTCGGTGGAAGTTTCCATGGTAATGTACATCATATATTTGTTTTACCACTTTGGAAGTGTCACTTGTGCAAACTATTCAGTTTAAAAAAAAAATATAGTAGTAACCTCAATATCATTTTTGAAGACCTATCCAAAGATACCCCACCCCACACGTATGATACCAAACACGTATGGGTTTGACGAAAATCTTTTTTTTTCGTTATAGTTCTAAGTATGGGGAACCCAAAAATTTATTGTTTTTTTTTCTATTTTTGTGTGAAAATAGAAAACACACAGAATACAGAGATGGTTCACAGAATACATCTACTTACCAAGTTTCAACAGCATAGCTCTTATAGTTTCGGAAAAAAGTGGCTGTGACATACACGGACAGACAGTCAGACAGACATGACGAATCCATAAGGGTTCCGTTTTTTGCCATTTGGCTACAGAACCCTTAAAAGGGCACTTTGTAAGATTATCTTTGATACAATTTCATGATGTAGCTGGAACAATAGTAAATTGTTGACAAAGCAAAAAGTCACATTTTGGTGTGATAAAAAGTTACGAATAACTGTCATGGGAAATTACCTGAAAGATTTAAAAGCTGGTTGTATAAACTGTTTATTATGATTATATAGGTAAATAAAGGCCCTTTTTAACACTGTCCTGAGTAGGATGCCACAATTTGATGATGCAGCTGGAACAATTAGTAGATTGTTGAACCGAGCAGAAAGTGACTTCTTGGTGTGGCGAATGTTAGTTTGGAGCCCGAGTGTTGGCGAAGGCTCTAAAAACAAGAGTGCAACAATAAGTCAATCTAGTAGTAGTAGAGTTTTTTTATGAAAGAGTTCGTCCGGGGAAGTACTACCACCATACCTATTTCTGCTACAAAGCAGTAGTGCTCGCATTGCTGCGTTCCGGTTTGAAGGGTAAGGGTGCCGGTGAAATTACAGGCACATGAGACTTTTCATCTTTAAGTCTCAGGGTGGCGGGCTGCCACATAGGGCATATCCTAGGTGGACGTGACCGATGAGGTAATGCGCTGTTCATAGGCAGAGGTTACCGCTTAACATCAGGTGGGCCATCTGCTTGTTCCGTCATTCAAGTAGTATAAAAAAAAACTGGGGGAGGTTCGTAATTCAGTTTTTTTTTAACTACAGTGGAAATAGTTGATAAAAATTGAAGACCGTTCGTTTTATTTAAGACAGCTCTCAGATTTAGCAAGTTAAAAAAGTAAGTATAAAATGGGCAGGCAATTTATCTTCCAGCTTCCAGAATTGACAATTGTTCTGGAATAAAATGTCCGAGTGGCGACCACAAACTAAACGACGTAGCCCCCCCCCCCCCCCCCCTCCCCCTTCTCTCGATGGACCAAAAACATTATAAGAGCCACAGAAAGCCGCTGTATGGAGACGGATCAAGACCGATCATTGAGGTATTCATAAGAGGCTCATGTCTAGTAGTGAACTTCTATAATACGCCGGTGATGAAGACAACATTATATTTTACATCTCTCATATTCGGTAAGTAGGTCCTTATTACCCCCAAATGGGGCTTGTAGGTGACCAATTAGCGCTCTAGGGTAAGAATGTAGCTTAAAAAGCCCTAGGGCGGTAAGTAATTAAAAAACTGAATGCATGATGTCTATTGCCAGTATGATGGTTAGATGTACGCGAACTTTTTTAAAGAGTGAAGTTTTTTTTTAAATTACTTACCGCCCTAGGGCTTTTATAGCTTAATTATTACCCTAGAGCGCTAATTGGTCACCTACAAGCCCCATTTGGGGTAATAAGGACCTACTTACCTCACAATCGAGATGTAAAGCAGAGTAGTTAGCTCGGGTGTAAGCATCAATGGCACCCTGGAACTATAGGCGCCGGGCTGCAATTGATGCCTTACAGCCCTTGGCTACTAATCTACTATTAATCTTGTATTAGGAACATTCAGTTCTCATAACTAGATGAAGCTGCAAAAAAATCCTTTTTTACTAGATGGCGCTGAAGGTCGTAGTTTAATTTGTAACTCATTTGACTGCTCTCTTATTCTCAGTGATAATAGAAAGCGGGATTACTAAAGATTTTCATACAACATTCCTGCACTGTTGTTATAAGATTGTTGTTTGTACTTGCGTTTTACATCCTTGGTAGTGGGAAACTATTTGCTTTGTTTTATTTTTAATTATTCTATGCATAAAACAACTTATTTTCGCCTGCAACACTTTTACGATCAATTTCCTGGCACGATCACACCACAGATTTGATTACTGTCCTACATATCACATCGCTATACTTTTTCTCATAATAAGTTGGCTGGCTCGTGCCGTGATTGGCTCCACTCCCAGGGGGTTTGAACTTCGTCAGCAAATGAGCAGTGAGCTAACACGATCATAATTTATAAGACAGCGCGTATTATTTATTATCACGGGTATGTTGGTAGACTGGTTCGAAATGATCTTGTATGCTGCATAGCGTTGAAAACTGAATTAATCCAACTGGGTCTCCATTTTGGAAAGTTGTAAAAGCGATGCTTTTTTAATAAAATAACTGAAATCAGACCTGAATCTGATAAGATTTTTACGTAAAAAAACAGCTTCTTATTAAGTTGCAACATTTCGCTTGAGGCGCGAAATTCAAATTTCATTGTGTTTTTTGCTAGTTACAGCTCGTCAACCAGCTTGAGATGGCGAAACCTGATTTTGCGAAAATTAGGAGACCTAATACGCTTATTTTGAACGATAGTGTCTCATAAAAATCATTAGTTTTATGAATGTCATTTAATAATTTTTACAGTGATTTTTTTGTTCATTGGCATTCGAAGCTGAACTAATGATATTTATGAGACACTTTCAATCAATCTATGCGTCTTAGGTCTCCTATTTTTCGCAAAATAAGGTCTCAAGATGTGTTGGTGAGCTGTGATCAGCAAAAAACACAATATAATTTGTATTTTGCGCCACAAGCGAAAGGTTCCAAATTTGTGAAATTTATAGCACTAATTCGATTAAAAAAATGACGAGCGAGTCTAACAGTAGTCGCATACTTAGAGCATTGGGTCCAGTACCGGAGGTCGCATATTATGATGTCAACATCTGACATCTAACCTCCTCGGTAATAAGCTTCGACCAAAGTAAAATAAATGGACTGGCCTTACCCATAGAAAACGTCCGTGAAAAATAAGACAATTCGGATTTAGGGTACGGTCAACAAATAAACTATCTATCTATCTATCTATCTATCCAGCCACTGCTGAGTAAAGGCCTCTTCTCTATAGCGCCACTCCTGGCGGTCTTGTAAATAAACTAGGTGAAATTAAATTATTGAACTTCTTAAAAACTGTATTTTTTTAATACTTAATACTTTAACAGATGCAATGTGTTTACTAAAGTTATTTCAGTAGGTTTATAGTACAAAAAATCGCCGAAAAAAATGCAATTATTGAATGAAACTTTTACAAAAATACATGGTTCCCTTCTGTTTTATGTAGTTACGTATCTATTTTTCAGCTCTCAAACATACACAATATAAATCAATAGAAAAGTAAGTCCACCGGTCTTCAGCTCAATCAATTTGTGAAAAATATATTTTTCATCACTCAATAAACTAAGAAAATATCATAAAAATCGTACGGAAACATAAATGTATAAAAATTCCAGTATTTAAGAAACTTCAGAGTGCAGTTTTAAGAATTTTGCACAATGAGTTTTTTTATACTACTTGGAATGACAGATCAAGAAGATGGCCCACCTGATGTTAAGTGGTACCCTCTGCCTATGAACAGTGCATTACCTCAGGTCACGTCCACCTAGGACGCGCCCTATGTGGCATTCCACTGCGCCCGCCACCCTGAAACATAAAGATGAAAAGTCCCATGTGGCCGTAATTTCATCGGCACCCTTACCCTTCAAACCGGAACACAGCAATGCGAGCACTACTGCTTTGTGGCAGAAACAGGTATGGTGGTAGTACTTCCCCGGACGAACTCTTTTACAAAAAAGCTCTACTACTACTAACCGTTTTTTGGCGTATAGAATTCATTGTGTAGAAAATGATCAGAGCAAATACGGGAAAATGTATTCCACTTCCAAAAGTCGTCTGTTCTTGCTCGTCTTATGACTTCTATCCATTTTTGTTTACCTTAGATTTTTTTTGGAAAGCTATAAGGTTAATTAACATGCCATTACATATTATATGCAATTACCTAAAGCGACGTGCTTAGCAATGTTTTGACGTAAATAATGCAAATTACAATTCTAAATCAATACGATACCCCTTAGGCATCAGATTTTTTTGCAGTCTGTACCGGACCATCCGTCATGCGTGAAGTCTTGTCAAATATTTCGTCGCTGTAGTTGGAAAACTAAATAAGTAATAACAACAACAAAACCAACATCGCGAGAAAAACGCGATTTACTGTTTTATTGCGTCAAAAATGGCAATAGTTTTTTTATCGTAACTAATTTTTCAGTCCGTGTTTTGATATGTTATAGATTGGTACTGTATCTATTTTCGAATTTAATGATAATACATTTTAGTTCTTTTGATTAAGAGAAAAAAATAAAAAAACGACTATGTATTTTTCCCTCGCCAAAGTTTTGAATAATTGAAATGATCTATTATTTACTTATTTGAATATGACAATCCTATCCATGGGTATAGATTTATATAATATTAAAATACATTTTAAAATAAAACCAACTTATAATCATTTCTTTTTATCAAGACTGAATATTAGAAAACTACTGAAACACCTACATTATTTTAGCAGACTTATAAATTCAAAGTAAGTGACATAACAAACTTATCATACGACTAATGCTTATAAAATCAACAAAATGAAAAAAAATTGTGGAACACAATAATTCTAAGTATAAAAAAGAAAAAGGTATGTCGACTAAAATTAAAACTATCTACGAGTATAAACTTGTGTCTGTTAACTTTCATTCAGAGTGGGGAACATTGAGATAATGTCCTGGGGCGTAGTCCTCCTTGTCGCTCGTCCTCTAGTGCAAGACGTGTCCATCGACATGTATGGGCCATCATAACCATGCAATAAAGTCGATTTCGCAAAATGTGTTACTTATGTAGTTTTCCTACCACACGACGATTTATAAGTTTTTTATCAATTGATGAAAATTATATTACAAAACCTTTACTTACGAATTAAATGCGATGCCTGAAGCTTTATTTGTATTTCTTGTGTTGTTTGCACTTGCAGAAAAGCACAGGAAGGCATTGTATTACCAAGGTATCTAATTTTGGTATTTTTCAGCATAGCTGTCACTCGTTGCCGTGACAAAGACTGACTGAAGCGAAGTATACTAGCTAGGTCTGTTTAGAAGCTTCAAAACTATCGTTCCCTAAGGCCCGTCCATTCATTTTATTTACGTCGATGGTAATAAGCAACATGGCTGATAGCACAAACCTCTCGGAAAAATGAGCGCTTCCTGTTACACACTACCGTCCCTTTTCACGAAATCACTGCCACAGACTGCAGGAAAGCGGGAGGAAAGATGTTACACATAAAAAAAAGTTTAATATCTTTTGTTAAACCTTTTTAAATAAAATTGAAGCACATACATCATTCACTCTCAACCAACCGGTACGTTCCAAAAATAAATAAGTAGGTACGTAACCGCGTGAGGAAGATATATGGTGTGGCGGGGGAATACAATTCAGGATAGCAAAGGTCGTTTCCTTTAGTATAAATGTAAGTAAATTTGAATAAAACATGGCAACCCGCGGGTTCGCTGTTTTTGTGAAGAAGTTGTAATGGTCAGAGGAGAGCTTTGTAAGTATGCATTAGTAATGGTGTTGCAAAATAATAAGGAAAAAGTAACAGATAGGCAGCATTTGTACAAGACGTCCCGGAAAATGTAGATTAGAAGTGTTTGAAGGTTGAAGGGTCCTTCGAAAAAACACTATTATTGAATGTATGCCCCTAAGATGGTGCGTTTTCAATTTCCGCTGCAAAGTAGTAGTGCTCGCATTGCTGTGTTTCAGTTTGAAGGGTATGGTTGCCAGTGAAATTACAGGCAGACAGACATTTCATCTTTATGTCTGAGGGTGGCGGGCGCAATGCAATGCCACATAGGGTGCGTCCTAAGTGGACGTGACCTATGTGGAAGTGCTTTGTTAAAGGCAGATGAGTGGGCCATCTGCTTTTTCAGTCATTAACGACGATAAAAAAAAAAAAAAGTATGATAGTGTTTTATTTATCAAGTGATGTTATAACAGACCCATCAAAAGTTTTTGTTTTTTACACAAATCAGTTATGGCAAGGAACTACACAAAAAACGCAATTTTGTAAGTGATCTATAAATTAAAACAAAAGCTGAATAAATTAAGCTGACAGGAAGATAACAACGAAAAGGGTTAATACAACCGCAAGACAACGATCTACTTAACTTTAATTTAATTAATACGGAACCATTAATTCTACTCGCAATTTCGTTACGTGGCATGTTAGGGTAAAGTCATAGGAGTGGTTTTTAAATTTATATTCAAGATACCTACTACATACAGACACACAAACTTACACGCCACTTTGTTCATTAGTTTTAGTTTCAGAATCACTGGGATTCATTGTTATTTATTTGTTTATTAAAAAAACAATTAGTATTTTATTATTGATTGTTATTCAGTGTTACCTTTATCACAGATAAAATAATACTATACTAGTACCTTTATGAAACCTTTTCATAATATAATGCCATGACCTCTTGACGACCTCTGTGGCGCGGCGGGCGCACGTTTTTGCCTGCATCGCAGGAGGTTGTGAATTCGATTCCCGCCTCGAAACAAATATTTGTACGATCTGCAGATATTTGTTCAGGGTGTTCTGGGTATTTTCTATGTATAATAAAAAATATCTTTTTATATGTAATATATTGTATTAAGTATGTATATCAGTTAACTAGTACCCATAACACAAGCTCTGCTTAGCTTGGGGCTAGATAATGTTGTGTGAACTGCCCAGCATTATGTTATGTATGTAAATAAACACATTTGTCAAGGTTCTCCGGAAGACATTGCTTTGTAGCATTTTTAGTTGTGAGTTATTTTTAGTTTTAATCTTTTGTGACCTATGTAATAAAGTATTTTTATTAGTTGATTTATTCATTTTAGTAGACAAATAAAAACATTTTCATAGACAAATGCTCATTATACAGTAAATTTCATCTTCAAAGGGGGAACTTCGGCAATCCGTTGTCGCTTACCTAGAAGGGAGTTAAACAAATGTCATATGTTTATGGGATTTCCGTGTTATGCTAATGCGAGTTCACCTTTTGGTTTGCAGATAAATATTATTTAAATAAACATTAGAATTTCATGCGCGTTATTGTAAAATATAGGATAGAATAACAACATAATTATTAAAAACATTACTCATTACATATGTTTCTTTTTCAGGGTAGTGTGCCTTTTTTACAACGAAATTGAGCGCTTGTGTTATTTATTGAATTATTTTTATGTATTAAATTATGTTAGGTATAGCTGGTTATTTAGAGTAGGTATTTAATTATGTTTATCATTTAATCTCGACCTATGAATCACAATAGCACTACCACTCACTCTACATTTCATAAAGGTTAGCTGGAAGAAAATGGTAATTAGCATTAAGTTCGCCTATGTACTGCTTTTTTGTCTAGTGCTATAAATAATTTTCTACCTATCTATCTATCTATTTTTCCGCGTTCCTTCCGCTACAAAACGAGATTTAATCCTCATTTTGGGGTGCATCCGTATTGATCCCATGGATTCATCCCACGAATATTTATTTCCGGATTCTGACCAAAATGTAGCCCGTATTCATCCCACGAAAAATAAAATTGTATTTTTGTCCTTATTAATCCCAAAATGTAGTCCGGATTCATACCACAATGGATATTGGTACGGTCAGACAGAATAATGCAATATCCTTATTACCATTTTCATATATTTTGTTATATTAAATAATTTAATTCAATTAAATGTTTTATGCACAATTTAGAATAGGCCTGTGATTTATTATTTCCCATTAAATTGTACAGAATAAAACAAGAATGGGTTCTAATATTTCCTTAAAAAAATTTAAGTCGGTGTGATTTGGACCCCATATTTTTATAAAAATTTATAAACTACAGTCCTAGTTATTAATGTATTCATCATGTGTAGAAAATGTCAAGGAGTTTGATTAGATACGATCCAAAATGGGATCAAACCACAGATGAAGTTGTACATGGATAGTGTGCTAAAATAGCATAGAGTGTTCCTTCTTACTCCTATCCTAGAAGATAGCTTGCTATCCTATGTTTGAGAGAAACAAATACGAGTATATTGTCACACGACAGTCGTCTTTCCGTTCCGTACCCTGAATATTGGTACCATGCATATACATCTTCCTAGATTGTTACCATGAATGTAGTATTAATTTGGCATTTGGCCTGGTACGAGTTACACAAATAAAATCAGATAGATAATATGCTTGTCTCATTCCCACACATGAATACATTCATATAAAAGAATGAGACTGGTATAATCGATACCGGTTTGTTTTTAGCCTTACTTCCATGCTTTAGTTCTTCTTCTGAGGATCAACCTTAGTTGTTATGCGCAAGATGCAAGCGCCTTAGCGGTACACTCCTCTTATATATTTTACAGACAAAAAATAAATAAATCTCTGAGTAAATTTTAGCTTTCACTTGTGTTGATTTTCATACTTAATTTTCCGTTCTGGTGTTTTATCATACACATTGGCCGTTGAGACTAAAAAATCATCTTCGACATCAACAGTCGATTAACATCCATGGACATATACTTCTATGATAGTATGTCATGACGAATGGCTTTGAGCCGCCTTCATCCACCGACTTCCTGCAACCGTTACTCGATAGACTGCTGAGATATCATCGGTCAATCGACTTGGTGTAGTCGTGACTGCGTCTTTCAGTTCGTGGTTCCTTCATTCCCCAGCGGTCTTTAGTTCTACGAGCTATAAGGCCTGCCAATTTTCTGCGAGCTATTTCGGTAACCATGGTTTACGGATCATGGTACGAATTTGTTTGGGCCATGAAGAAGAAGGATGAAAGAAAATTGCATGCAGCAGAGATGAGAATGTTGAGATGGATGTGTTGAGTGACAAGAATGGATAAAATGAGGAATGGGTATATAAGAGAAAGTTTGGAAATCGCACCAATGACAGAAAAGTTGAAATGGAATCGGTTTAGCGTGGTATGGGCATGTTATGATGAGGGATGAAGCGTATGTAAATAAGAGAGTGATGAAAACGAATGTTAGTGGATGGAAGGGAAGAGGGAAAACCTAAGAAAACGGGTTGCGTGAGAGATGATATGAATGAGAAGAGAGTGAATTATGAGATGACGGCTGACAGAGTGGAAGAAAAAGATGTACAATGATGATGGTAGAAATTCCTTATTTGGTATTTTACATACCTTTTGTCTTTCTTGAGGCTCTACGGTATCTGTTAGGAGATGATATACTTGTAAACAATAATCGTCATCTATCCTAAATAATAGAAGCACGATAGGCAAACTGAATTACTTTACCCCAAAGCTAAACTAAGCTAAACGCTAACCCGATCAGGCATAATTTGTGACCAATTAGAATAATGGTCCGCATGCCGTGATGTATGCACGACGGACATAGGACGTGAGATCCATGGAGTGAGGCCTAAACACAAAGATTTGGGATGGATTTAAAAACAAGACAGCGTCTGCAATAATAGCAACAAAGCTCAAATGAAGAGCGTTTTTAGGGTTCCGTAAAAAAAAATACGGAACCCTTATGGATTCGTCATGTCTGTCTGTCTGTCCGAGTATGTCACAGCCACTTT
This sequence comes from Operophtera brumata, assembly GCA_932527175.1. NCBI lineage: Eukaryota > Metazoa > Arthropoda > Insecta > Lepidoptera > Geometridae > Operophtera > Operophtera brumata. The sequence goes on from OW052225.1 coordinate 38,684,257, forward strand.
TTTCCGAAACTATAAGAGCTATACTGTTGAAACTTGGTACGTAGATGTATTCTGTGAACCGCATTAAGATTTTTACACAAAAATTGAAAATAAAAAAACAATTTTTTTTTTTTTTTTTTTTTTTTTTTTTCATACTTAGAACTGAAACTCAAAAAAAAAAAAACATCAAACCTATACGTGTGGGGTATCTATGGATAGGTCTTTAAAAATGATGTTGAGCTTTCTAATATAATTTTTTTCTAAACTGAATAGTTTGCGCGAGAGACACTTCCAAAGTGGTAAAAAGTGTGTCCCCCTCCCCCCGTAACTTCTAAAATAAGAGAATGATAAAACTAAAAAAAAATATGATGTACATTACCATATAAACTTTCACTCAAAATTGGTTTGATCGAGATCTAGTAAGTAGTTTTTTATTTTTGGGGTTCCCCATACTTAGAACTGAAACTCAAAAATTTTTTTTTCATCAAACCTATACGTGTGAGGTATCTGTGGATAGGTCTTCAAAAATGATATTGAGCTTTTTAATATAATTTTTTTCTAAACTGAATAGTTTGCGCGAGAGACACTTCCAAAGTGGTAAAAAGGGTGTCCCCCCCATAACTTCTAAAATAAGAGAATGATAAAACTAAAAAAAAAACATAATGTACATTACCATGTAAACTTTCACTCAAAATTGGTTTGAACGAGATCTAGTAAGTAGTTTTTTTTTAATACGTCATTAATCGTAATCCATCCAAGAACTTTTATATTATGTTACTTGCTGCTACGGAACCCTTCATGGGCGAGTCCGACACGCACTTGGCCGCTTTTTTCATAACTATGCTAGACCCTCTATTGAACGCGATCTCACCTGTTGGTAAGTGACGATGCGGCCGACATCGGAGCACGATGGTCTAGAAGGCACCTATTCACTATTGCCTTAAAGAGACCCATATTATAGTTTTCAGGAAAGACAGACGACGGCAACTTGTTCCATTCCTTAGCTGTTCGCATTACAAAGGTGCTTGGTACTGAGCCATACGCCAGCTTGTCATATGAACAAAAGGCGATGGTGGGGTCAGATCATGAAGCTCCTGGGCACATTCCCCGAAATGTAACCTATAGAAGATCAAAAGGCATGCAACTTTACGGCGGTGCTCGAGACTCTGGATCCTAGTCTCCGCCATATGTTGCTCACCAATAAACCACTAGTTATCAAATGGACAGTTTAAAAAACTATGGCAACTCCAGTGAACCATATAGCATCACAATATTATTGGTAGGTAATATAGTGAAACCTTTTTACAATGGATTACCTATTTTAAGATGATTTTTGAACTTTGACAACAGATTAATTTCCATGTCCTCAGACATCGTTTTTTTATATCTACTAAACTCACTGAAGAAAATAGTTTGACAAATGTAGGTCAATAACGTTAAGAATTGCAGGGTATGCAATAAAATATTAAAAACTGGAAAATTGAGATCATAAAAAATCAAAGCATATGCAAGTAATCAAAAAAAGGTTTTGTGTAGAATTCGTCATTAAAGACGTCAACTAAAACAAAAAAGTATGGATGGCATTAGAGAACGATAGTTTTGAAGCTTATAAAGTGAGTGAGCTCACTCACTTCGCTTCAGTCGGTCTTTGTGACGACGTGTGTAGTAATTGTGACTTATTTTTCGCGGAAGTTTTGTATGGGCCCGTCCATACTTTTTTATAGATAAAAAAAATTAAAGATCACATCACGTAAACTTAAAATTTCAATGATAGTAAATCAAAGTAAAAGACCCGTATTTAAAATCAGTATAAGTAACTGCGAGAGCTACTGTAGAATGGCGATTAAGAGTAACTGTAATGAGGGCTTTTCATTTTCGAATAAAAAAATAATAGTTCAATTTGGCTCGATATGCTCGATTGGCGCTGACTCAAGTATGCTCGTCAAAATTAACAAATGCATTGTCTGTGCTTCTGTGTGATGGTAACAAAATACCACAAAAATATATCACTACGTTGTTGACTTTGACATTTCACTTTATTTTGAAAGCTAGGTTCAAAGCAGCGCCATCTATAAGCGCATGATTTAAAACGTCCGTGAAAACCCCTCATTGGATAGAAATAGAGTGGCAAAAGTTTTAGCTGATCGATTCTACGTATTTTCGTGTTCGTTAATAAATGTTTGGGGCAGCGATTGTCCGGTCGCAGAACGTCAATGTCGCCTGTTGTACTTACTGGTTATGTATTTATTGAGTTTGTGGTGAATTGTGTATGTGACGGGTCTGCCTCTAATTTTACTGCTGACTATACAATTTCAGTGTATTGCCTGTCTTTTGGAAATGGTGGATTTTTCCCCGTAATAACTCAGTTTTTCTGGTACTATTTAAACTTGGTTATGACTTGACGGAGACCCTTGACGACTTGACTATAAAAATATAATAATATATCACTTGACATTGGCTAAATTGTTGCATATAACGCACAGAAGCCATTACCTAAGCTAAGAAGAAGAACTACATTGAGAACCACTGCATTTCTGAGAACGCTTTGGAAGTACAGATAAATGAATTATAGTTAAATATGTAGTAGTAGAGCTTTTTTGTGAAAAAGTTCGTCCGGGGAAGTTCTACCACCATACCTATTTCTGCCGCAAAGCAGTAGTGCTCGCATTGCTGTGGTTTGAAGGGTAACGGTGCCGGTAAAACATGTCTCAGTGTAGCGGGCGCAGTGCAATGCCACATAGAGTGCGTCCTAGGTGGACGTGACCTATGTGATAATGCACTGTTCATAGGCAGAGGGTACCACTTAACATCAGGTGGGCCATCTGCTTGACCCGTCATACCAAGTAGTATACTACTACGAAGGTAATTATGAAGGTGGCCTCGGCAATTATCGACGTTTCGATACAGAAATATAATTGAAGTGATTGAAAAAACAATACACCGACGATTGCCGAGGCATATTATTTTCCTGTAGTACTTACACCTTCCAAACATATAATCATATACATAGACACACGCCTTTTCCCCTGAAAGGGTAGGCAGAGGCTCAAATGGGCCTCTTTTCACCATGGGTTACACCATCATGGGATATAGACGTGACAAGTGGTGAGCTCATCGCTGCCTTGCTTCCCAGGACTGACTCTGCTAACGCTTTCTTCCAGTAAATACATTCCTTAAATAAGCTAGCAGCCAGGACAAATTTTATACCAACGAATCTTACAAACAAGTCCGGGTAATCCCTTAGTCGGCTATGACGACAACCATGGGAGGAGATGGAGGGGTCTATTCTTGGGAAGGACACACCACGGACAAACATTGATTATGAACAGAATTTTAACAAACAATAGTCAATAATATTGATACTAATCACATCATAAATGTCAGTTACAATGTTTTACTCAACTTTTATGCCAAGACGGCTGAAATGATTTTGATGAAATTTGATACACAGATAAATTATGACCTAGATTGAGCTATAGGCTTTTGTATCCCGGTAAAATGCATTAGTTCAACATAAAAGTAAGGTTTTTAAGCAATATATACTAATCATGTATATTTTAAGCACCATGTTTTGATATACATAGGAAGGCATAGATTACCTACTACCTACCTGATACTATACAATGTGATCCCATGGGTCAGATAAACTTAGTATGTAACAAGATCTAGGGACATCAACCACATTGATTAAACTATACACACTGCCTAGAAACCTATATAAAACTAGTAATTCACCCCTTAATGTATCATTCATTGATAAATACGAACGAGTTAAATATTTTTTGGAGATGTCTTGGTTCCACGTAGCTCAAAACCTCTGAGACGATCAAGCTCAAGTTAAAACTTAAAAAATATATGTACTACATAAGCTTTTTACTTTGGTTGAAGAACATAAGCTACCTGCCTTGTTTCATGAAGATTGGATCAATTCTGCAGTAATCCTCAGACAACATGTATTTACAAACATACATACATACAAACGCCGCATCTTGCAATAAGACTCTTGTCATCGACTACGACTCTTCGCTCGGCCAGTCCTTTGACTGACCGAGCGAAGCGAATCCAATTTAATTAACCCTTCGATGAATTGATGACAATGTAGGTACACAGAAAAAATAATAGTACAAAAATAGTAGCAAAAAGTTGTTACATACATGGGTATAGCTTATGCGTATATAAGCAAAATAACTAATTTTAGATTTGATTTTTAACAGAATAAATCAAGTCCAATATTCAAATTAAAAATATGTATGGATACTACATTATTATTACAAGGATCACTGTACCAGAAACACGATAGGAAAATAAATTCTCGATAGAAAAAAATACAAAATGTTGTCTGTTTTTTGGTTAGATTCGATTGTTTATTAAAATGGTGCATATTATTGGGTAAAAAAAACAATAAATAAAATCAATACAACAAAGCCAAGGGTTTACTGGAGGGGTTTTGTAAAATTATTTATATTTTACGAGTTATTTAATAAAAACAGTTTTTTTTTTGCCTGAAGTTGGCACAGTCTTATAAGATCTTTCGTCGCGGTATCCAATGAGGAAGGCACATGTCCAGAGCGTGGTTGATTATCTATCTTTCCCGGACTGTTCCCATATGTAGTACTAGTAGAGCTTTTTTGTGAAAGATTTCGTCCGGGGAAATACTACCACCATAACTATTTCTGCCGCAAAGCAGTAGTGCTCGCATGCTGTGTTCCGGTTTGAAGGGTAAAGGTGCCGGTGAAATTACAGGCACATGAGACTTTTCATCTTTATGTCTGAGGGTGGCGGGTGCAGAACAATGCCACATAGAGCGCGTCCTAGGTGGACGTGAAGTATGTGGTAATGCACTGTTCATAGGCAGAGGTTACCGCTTAACATCAGGTGGGCCATATGCTTGATCCGTCATTCAAGTAGTATAAAAAAAAATATGTTTTTTTCCAATTTTCCTCATCACTTCAAACTTTTTCTGTGCATTTCCATTGTCACTCGTGGGCATTTAGTGCTTACCTGTGTCTTGTCAGGAACCCTCGTCAATCCGCGGCTAATTTATGCTCGTTTTGTTTAACCCAAAAAACGGTAAACCGATTTACGGCCTGTCCAAACTTTTAAAACAAATAGCGTTTCTTGTTTAGCTTTTATCTTTGATAGTAAAAGATACCCCTGTTACAGTCACCTCAAGGGGTATATAGCTTTTATTTTTAGTTATACATGAAACGTTTGATGTGCCTGTAATTTCACAGGCACCCTTCAAACCGGAACACAGCAACGCGAGCACTACTGCTTTGTGGCAGAAATACATATGGTGGTAGTACTTCCCCGGACGAACTTATACAAGCCTAAGTAGGTTTTTAGATGTGTTAAGATAGGTTATATAAATGTTTTTTAATAACAAAAAAAAAATAGTTTAAAAAAACAAAAAAAAACACGCTTTTATAGCTAACCAAACAAAAAAATAGAAAATAATTTTCAATTTCAAAGAGTTTATATTACACTAGTAAAAGATCGAACAATCAATCAGAATGTATCACCTCAAAATAAAATTATAATAAAGTTTAAATTATTAACAGAAGAATTCAATTCAGAATAAAAAGCGTGTTCTTTTTAGTTTTTTTAAACTATTATTTATTTTTAATTTTTTAGTCCGATTTATCAATTAGTTATTTGTTGACATGTGGTATTGAAATTTCTCACAGTAAGTCCGAAACTGCAGGCATACACAGATTGCGCGCTAGCTCAGTCTCTTTTACTCTACTACAGAGGATCTATCAAAGAATTTATTAATCCTGGCGGTCCTAATAAGAATAACGGGAAACTGTTATCAAATTATTGCATGGTCATCGGTCCTTGATACGTATGCAAAGTTTCAAATTAATCAGACTTCTGGAAATTGGTGAAAATTATGCTCAAAGATTCCGTTACATACATATATACATATACATACATAGATACAACCCAAGCTAATAAAAGCGTGTTAAAAAAAACTACCATCTTTTCTCTTTCTGAACTTACGAATATGTGTTAATTCACAATTTTTTACTTTTTATTTAATTTTTATTCATAATCATCACCATCATTGGCAGCTCAAATGATAGGCCACTGCTGGATATAAGCCTCCTCCCTCAAACGCCACTCCAGTCGGTTCTGTGCACTTCGCATCCAGGTCTTTCCGTACGGCCTCTATATCATCCGCCTACCTGGCATCAGCTAGGTCTGCCACGGCTTCTAGGGCTCATCTCGGCCACCACTCGGTCAGGGCACACCCCCTGCTATCACCAAATCTAGCCAAGTGCCCTGCCCAGCGTCACATTAGTCTCGCAATATGGTCTCCAATAAAAAAAACAGTAAGCTCAGCATAATACAGCTCGTTACTCAGACTCCTTCACAATTACTGCTATTCGTCTCTGGAATAGTATTCCTCTCCAATATCGTGGGGTATCCTCAGTTGATGTTTTCAGATCCAATGTTTATAATCATTATCTCACTCTCATGATCGAATCCTACAGATAATCTATTACCTGATATGTGTCCTTGACATTTAATGACACTTCCGTCTGGTAGTGATTTGGATCAGTTGAGCTACCTTTAGATCGCTACCAGTGGTCTTCAGGTAGCACAACTGTTTCATATGTATTTTTTACATACCTTGTATTATTCTTTCTGTAAATAAATGTAATATAGTATGTCTAAGTAAGTACCTATAATTGTAAACCTACCTATGATATATATGTTGTTATATGTATTAGTCTATTGAATATGTTTATGTGTTTATTTATTATTTCTGTATCTATTATAGTAAATATGTTATGCAATCTATCCTTTTATCAAATTGTTGTGCACTACCTATTATTCTTTTCCTTATTACACAAAGGTTAGCTGGAAGAGAATGCTATCTAGCATTAAGTTCGCCTGTGTACAATACTTTTTAAGTTTTGCAATAAATAATTTGCTATCTACCAATATCTGCCACGTTTGTCTTTCTTCGGATTTCCATGTTGAGAACACGGTCGAGTAAAGATTTTAATTAAATTTTAATTTCAATATCTTTATTTGTGAAAGGTTATAATAGTTCTTACAATGTTATTCCAAGCATGGCATGCCCCATATCCAAATTCAAATTCAAATTCAAATTAATTTATTGCGATATATGGGTTAGTAACTGGTGGTTAGTGCTACAATTAAATGTTCAGCCATAATTGGCGTTTAACGCATGCAAAATATACATAAATCAGTAAAAATAACTCTAGATTAAAAATAAAAAATCACATAATTAGTCCTATTTAGTCAACTATTCCTAGTCATTAACATTTTTATCACCAAGGAATTCTTGTGTACTATAGTAAGCTTTTCCTGTTAGCATCTTTTTCAGTCTTCCCTTGAACACATTAAGACTGGGAGCATCTAGTACAGATTTAGGAAGATGATTATAAACACGCACAGCCATACAAACTACACTCTTGCTATACAGAGATGTTTTGCTTAAAGGAAAACATATTTGATTGATGTGCCGTATCCCTTTGGGGTATTTTTAATTATCTTTCATTATTTAATTGTCCTGTTTTATTTTTGTACTATTTTGGTCCTTCAGATCATCACAGGGGCTTTTTACTTTGTTACGTATTTTTCAGTTCAAATAAAAGAAATTCGTACAGGAGGGCTGCAATTAACATGATACGTTTAATTACCCGCGCATAAATTGTGTGCAATATTGACTGTTTACGAGTGAACATTTTCACTAACCATTAAATACGTAAGTTTGGAGAAGGTAAAACCCCGTGTTGCCGGTGTCTATAAGCGACGGTGACCACTTTACATCAGCCGTAAGCTAGTTTGCCTATTTGTTTCATTTAAAAAAAAAAAAGGGTTTTGTATGTGACACCAACCTGGTCCACCAAGTTGCCTTAACCATATAACAAAAAAATGGCATATTAATCATCTGATTTATACAGCTGTATGTATAAAATAATACAACAATACAAAATACTCTTCACGCCGCTCGAAAAAGTAATTTTAAGTGAATATCTCGTAAAAATAGATAGCTTTACAAAACCCTTTACCTCTTTCCTTCGGTTTTATTGTATTGATTTTATATTTAGGTATCTAGTTTTGGGCCCAATAACATGCTACATATTATTGAGAAACAATCAAATCCAGCCAAAAGTTAGATGTAACTTTGACATTTTTTCTATCGGGAAAATACTGTCCTTTCGTGTTTTTGGTAAACTCATGCCTCGGAATTATAATGTAGTATCCACGCATATTTTGAATCAGATTTTTTTTCTTTTTTTTATATACATCTTGTAATGACGGACCAATCAGACGGCCCCCGTGATGTTAAGTGGTACCCTCTGCCTGTACTTGATTTACTAAATTAAAATTCAGATCTACGAATCATGCGGAATGCCTTTTTTACCCCCGACGCAAAAACGACGGGGTGTTATAAGTTTGACGTGTCTTTGTGTGCGTGTGTGTGTGTATCTGTCTGTCGCCTCGAAGCTCCCGAACGGATGAACCGATTTCATTTTTTTATGGTTTAAATGTGAATTTGTCTGGATTGTTCTTAGCTATGTTCGATCAAAATCGGTTCAGCCGTTTCATTGCCTAGAGGGTTTTTTTATTTTTTCAAAATTAATTACTATTCAATATTCTACGCTATTTTTGTCCACTCGAACCACTTTTGGGTTTCCGTGCATCCGAAAAATAACTGAGGTGCAATAACTTCGTGGCTGAAGGTCAAAAACGCTCATAAATATCAGCGACAAATTCCCGCCAATCGCGACAATGCGTTCCATTTGTCGCAAATTGCGCGTGTAAATAATAACCGGGTAACTTTATCAAGCTTATTTATTGGCTCATTATGAGGATAAAATTGTGTATTTTGTGAGTAATAATGCAAGTGCTATGTTATGTGTTCTGCAAACTTTAGAGATATATAAAAAAAATAACAATTTTACTAAAGATCTGTTGATTGTTTTGCCCGATTCGCGTGTTAATAGGTATACGGTGTGGATTTCAACATTTTGCAAAGTCAACCGAATGGTCCTAAAGGGGTTTTTTGAATTAAAATGAAACGCAAAAGCTCAGGTTGTGGAATGATCTCCCTGCTGAGGTTTTCCCGAGCGACTATAGTATGGGGTTCTTTAAAAGGGGTGTTTGGAAATTTTTAAAGGGTCAGCAACGCGCGTCTTATGCTTCTGGTATTGCAGGCGTTCATAGGCTACGGTAACCGCTTACCAACAGGTCGGCCGTATGCTAGTTTGCTACCTAGGTAGTATAAAAAAAAAAACACAAACGTGTGTGTAAGCCGCACTGTCGTAGTGCTATGTCAAACAAACACTACTGCGTATCGCCGTTTGCTGAAGGAAGAAACTAGCACAAAAACGACAATGAATGCGTCCATAAACAAGAATCACAAAAGTATTTTTAGGGTTCCGTACCCAAAGGGTAAAAACGGGACCATATTACTGAGACTACGCTTTCCGTCCGTCTGCCCGTCTTTCACCAAGCTTTACCTATCTTATGAACCGTGATAGTTAGACAGTTGAAATTTTCACAGACGATGTATTTCTGTTGTCGCTATAACAAAAAATCACGGCAAAAAAATCATGTTTGTAGTTCCCATTTTTTGCCGTTTTAGTACGAGTCACGAAGGGTTCCGATAGTACGGAACCCTTCGTGCGCGAGTCCGACACGCACTTGGCCGGTTTTTTTTTTCAGTACTCGAGTACTACTCGCCTTCGAATCGTCGAATCACGTCGTCATCGGAAAGCTGCAAAAAAAATATAAATTTAATTTTCACGCCATCTTAATAAGAAATATATTATTAAGATAGGGATATCAAATAGTTTGAAATACCTGCAATGTTTTACAATTACGCTCAATTTCAACACGGGCCGGGAAATCGCCATATCATTATAATTTAAATTGTATACTATTCAATTGCAATTGTTTAATGAGCCATTATCCATTGCTTTTGTATCATTAATATCGAATATTACGGGTAATATTCCCCGGAGTGTTACAGTAAAACTATGCCTGACCGGAATGTCCGAAATTTGGTCAATAATGCCAACAAATTGGAGAGTGCCGCTTGATTTGGCAGAAAATGTACCAAATTGAAATGTTTCACGGTACATTACGGAGGTCCCTAAACTATTATAATTCGATTCTGCGTAGGTAATATTATTTGCTCGTTACTAAACATACATATAGACACACGCCTTTTTCCCCGAAAGGGTAGGCAAGAGCCTCAATGGGCTTCTTTTCACAGTGGGTTGCACCATCGTGGAATATAGACGTGACATCTGGTGAGCTCATCGCCACCGTTGCCTCCCACGACTGACTCGGCTAACGCTTACTTCCAGTAATAACACATTCCATAATAAGCTAGCAGCCAGGACAAATCTTATACCAACGAATCTTATCTACCTACAAGTCCGGGTAATCCCTTAGTTGGCTTTTACGACATCCACGGGAGGAGACGTTTGCGGAAAGCAGAGTTGATGGCTTCCATAGCATCATGCGCAAGAGGTGTGCGTCAATGGGGAAGGGTCCGTGGCATGTCCCGAACAGCATCGTGAACGCGTTGTCGGACAGGTTAGACTGTCCTATAGCAAACCACTGGATGCGCCTGCATGTTGGGTTTGCGTTTTTTTTTTTTAATTTAATTTTGTAATTGTAAATGTGCCTCTCTACTAACATTATTATGAGCGCAACTAACAAAATATGGACAATGTCTGAAATAAATTAATTGAATTGAATTGAATTGTTATTATGGACTCGGTAAGTCGTCGGTCGTTTTAACAGTTCCATAAGGAAATGTTAAAACGAAGTAAAACGCAGAATGACTCTTTCCGCCATTTCTAAAAAGAGACGTCGCCTACTTTTATTTTACTTGTTTTCCTAGTATTTTTTTGAGTTATTTTGTGTAATTTTGGTGGCATTTTAACCAATGTAGCTCGTTTAAAAAGCGCATGTGTAGTGTATGAATATTGCGTGACTATCGAAATTGGTGGAAATTACCAAAGTTTTAGTAACACTGCCACCGTTTTACCCCCGGGGGATTTTGATATCTAGAAACCATCAGATTTGCAAACTCAAAAAGGTAGGCAGTTATCTTGATTGTTTGCCTAAAACTATAGGTACCTACGAACAGGGGCCTAATTCTACTAAACCAGTTGTATTAAAATTGTGAATGAATTGTCTCATACTTGTCACTTTTGTCACTTTTGGTATTCTACTAACATTAGCAGACAAGCATTTTTTATGACAATTCTAATTAAATTGTAATTGCATTGTACAATAATGTTTTTTTTCAATAATAGAATAGAATAGAATATTCTTTATTGCACAAAATAAACAATGTACATAGGCGAACTTAATGCTAAGAAGCATTATCTACCAGATAACCTTTGTGTAATGTGGTTACATTTATGTAGGTGGTGCATAAAAGACGTAATAAGGAGAAGAAAAAGTCCTTTAAGTAGGTATAAGGTACAAGATATTATGTAAGTAAAACAATAAATAAAAAATAAAAAAAAAAGTAGAATATGGCCCCAGTTCTTACGTTAATATACCTATATAAACATAGTTTATTATTTTTCAAGTGTAAACCACACTTTATGGATAACATTAAATTTAAATGCAACCCAAAAATTCCGTTCCAGCGGGACTCGAACCCGCAACCTTGCCTGTGATCGGCAATGCCTTTACCAGTTCGTCATAGTGTTCTATGGCCGAATTGGTAAAGGCAATGCCTTTGCCAGTTCGTTCGGCATTGCCGATCACAGGCAAGGTTGCGGGTTCGAGTCCCGCTGGAACGGAATTTTTGGCTTGCATTTAAATTTATATAAACATAATACCAGTAGCGAACTATACAGTGTATACAGCGGCCTAGACGGGACATTCCAGTATTTGAGCGGTCAAGCCTTCGGGGACCGTCCAGACAGAGCCTTGGACCCTCACTATCTGCGGCTTGATTAATCCGTTTTGCATTGATTCACTAGCAAGCTTGAATAATTATATATACTAAACGTTTCAGTTCTACCTTTAGTGCGAACTGCTAAGGAGTGGAATATCACTACTGTCGTCTGTGTTTCCTGAAACCTATAATCTGGTTCTCTTCAAGGCTAGAGTGAATAGGTGCCTTCTAGACCTTTGTGAGCCATCTTCGACCACATCGTCACTTACCAAAAGGTGAGATCGTGGTCCAACAAAGGTCTATCAATGTTAAAAAAAAACGTTTTAGTGACGTTTTTAATTATTGTTATGTGTGCTTGGTTATTGTTTATTATTGTTATTGTCATGTTGCGTGGGTGTGTCCGGTGGTTGAATAGAGCCCTCCGTCTCCTCCCGTGGATGTTTTAAAAGCTGACTAAGGGATTACCCGGACTTCTTGTTAAGATTTGTCCTAGCTTATTTGGCTGCTAGCTTATTATGGAATGTGTGACTGGAAACAAGCGTTAGCTTTGTCAGTCGTGGGAAACAATGGCGGCGATGAGCTCACCACTTGTCACGTCTATATTCCACGATGGTGCAACCCACTGTGAAAAGAGACCTATTGAGGCAGGGGTAGGCACCCCTTCAAGGAAAAAGTTGTCTCGGTACATAGCAGGTAGGATCTTAAGTAAAAGTGGCAATCTGAAAACCGCAGAAATAAGGTTCGTCAACAATTACATTGATTTTACGGGAACTTACGTTATTATTAATGACCAGAAATTTCCAGCAATTTAGGTTCATTTATGAGTGTTATTCTCAATGCACGCTTAAGAGGATTATTAACAACGTCAGTGGGGTATGCTGCAAAATATAATTTAAGATTTGATTTTTAAATGACTAAATCAAGTATGTATTCAAATAAAAAATGTGTATGGATACTAATTATAATTCCGAGGGATCACTGTACTAGAAACATGATAAGACAATATTTTATGGATATAAAAAAAAAAAAAGTTACGTCTATTTTTTGTCTAGATTCGATTGTTTATTAATAGTGCACATATTATTGGGTAAAAAATTAGATAAATATAAAATTAATACAACAAAGCTGAGGGTTTTGTAAAATTATCTATATTTATCGGGATTTAATTTATTTAGTCAATAAAAACAGCTTTTTTGAGCGGCGAGAGGCGTTTTTTTTGTATGAAGATTGCTGCCTGGTGTTGGCGCAGTCCTGGAAAATCAATAATAATATAACTATGGTATCCTTCGACCAAAGTAAAATAGTATCCACGAAATAATTACGAAAGATAAAGAGATAAAGATAAAGATAATTTATTTGCTTAAACATATGTAAAAATAAAATAGGTGTAAGACACATGTTTGGCCGCTGCCGGCGTGCAATTTTAGAGGATGGCATGCTAATTTAGTTATCATATTTATATTAAAAATAGAAAATTTCAAAACAGAACCAATTACGAAATAATATCATTCAAATTCATTATTAAACACAATTTTGAGTCAAAGTTACATTAAATAAAAATAAAAAGTTGTCAAATTACCAAAATACATTACATTAATTTCATTAAATTAAAAATAAAATTTGTCATTCAGGAATTCGGAAATATTATAATAGCATTTGTCAGTTAATAACTTTTTAAATTTTGTCTTAAATAAGTTAACGTTAAGATCACAGAGAGATTTTATAAAAAAAAGTAGGTAGGTACCTACATCAAGTTCAAGGTATTTACAGATGTCAGGTACAAGTTCAAAACAATGTCCCCAATGTGACTAAGATTGGTACACATTATAAATTATTAATATCTGCTTGATCCGTCATTCCAAGTAGTATAAAAATAAAATTAAAATAAAAAATAAGGTAGGTACATGTATAGGGTAGCTATGTCTATAGGAGAATTAAGGTCAAAGTTGAGGACGGTAACTGTGTTTGAGATACAGAATTTTCCGCTCCAGATTATGAAGCAGAACTCAAGGGAGCAACACGCGTCCTATAACCAAATTATACGCTCAGTGATTCAAAAAAGTAAAACCAAAAACCGCCTCCAAACTCAAAATGCATAGCCCATTACAAGAGCAAGTTTATTGTGATTTTGCGTTTAAACAAAGAGGGGCGGCTTTTTTATGCGGCCTGTAATGAATTTTCAGGATGCCGAGACATCAGACTGTTTAAATATTCAAGAAGATGTAGGGTGTAGGCGCATTTTGTTCACCTCATTGAATAACATTGCTTCATGCATAATTTTTTGCTGTAAAAAATTGTCACGCGTTTTTACAACCTTTGTGCTTGTAGTATATGCATACGATTAGGTGAAACGATAATGTGTGATGCTTTAGCTACACTCGGACTAGTATCAAACACAAGTAGTGGGTCTCAAAACAAATATTTGTGCCATCTGCAGATATTTGTTCAGGGTGTTCTGGGTATTTTCTATATATATATATAATCAAAATTTTTTTTTTTTTTTATTCTGTTGAGCTACCTTTAGGTCAAGAACTGGGTACAGAAACGTTGGTCGTCCAGCAGCTAGATGGGCAGAGGATATCGCATGCGTCGCGGGCTGAACCTGGATGAGACTGGCATGGGACCGTAAGGAATGGCACAGGCAAAGAGAGGCCTATGCTCAGCAGTGGGTGAAGTCAGGCTGTGGATGATGATGATGATGACCTTTAGATCGCTTGCAGCGGTTTTCAGGTAGCACAACTGTTTCATATGTATTTTGTACATACCTTGTATTATTCTTTCTGTAAATAAATGTATATATGTAATATATTGTACTATGTATATCAGTTATCTAGTACCCATAACACAAGCTCTGCATAGCTTGGGGCTAGATAATGTTGTGTGAATTGTTCAGCAATATTTATTTATTTATATCTACTATTTTTATCTGTGTCCGGGAGTATTTTTTTAATAGTCCTGATTGTTTAAGTGGAGATTAATCTGCCATTTTTGAAAGAAATGGCGTCATTTTGATTTATTTAGATTTTAACGTGTTTTTCGAGTTATTTTGGTGGCATTTTAACTGGTATAACTTGGATAAAAAGCACCACACAATGTGCTATTTATCCAATGTTAAAATTAAGTGTAATGTGTGTCTTTTCGAAATGGTGGATATTTTTCTGTAAAAACTTGTTTTTCCTGCCACCATTTAAACTGGGTCATGACCTTCGAAGACTCCTGACGACTTGACTATAAAAAACATAATTATATCAGTTGACATTGGCGAAATTGTTAAGAGCACTCCTCAGAAGCCATTATAAGACGGAAGCTTCCCTAATATACTGCCTGCATTACCACGCTGAATGGCAATAGTAATGTGTTGAGCCATATAAGAGCCAACTCTCGGGTCACGCATTGCAAAATGAATCGATACTCTAGAGATTTCCTTGAAAAAACAAGTCTGAATTCACGTTTGACTATAGTTCTGGAATACCGGCCTAATTCTAACTCAATTTACCCCGATAATATCGACGCCTATCCGAAGAAATCCCAAAAGTTTTCGCCCTCTATTAGCTCATGGAACTATAACTAATATAATTTCTGTGCAGATCATAATCCTGAGGGAGCGGATCAAAGTTGTCACTAACGCAATTAGAAAGACAGATTAGTTTCGGTCAGAAGTGGGACTACCTCCTACCTGGCCACTTCGGGATTACTATTAATTGACTGAAAACTGCTTGATGGAGTTAGGACGAAGGGGATATTTGTGTATCATTTCATTAATGATAATTAATGAAATGCTAATCAGAATTTATCTGTGCTAACTAACACTCATATTGGAACTTTGCACTAGAAACAGGATATTAACCATGATTTTTGACTGTTCCCGATATTTCGGCACAGTTGCATGCGCCCTTAAACTCAAGTATTTACTGTTAGTATTGGGACAAATATTGAAACTTAATTTTGAACCAGTTAACTTCGACCGATCGAGCTGAAATTTTAAGCCATGATGAATACCTGTTATTAAGTTTCGATGACAATACTAATTATGGTGACAGTGACCACTCCAGTACCGCAGGAACCTTCAGTTAATTGCTATAAATACATGAATCGTGGTGATTATGGTAAAACATCTATTTTCTATGGGAAGCCTTCCTTCAGCAGTGAATCGGCCAATCAAAAAGCGGCCTAGAACTAAAAGGAATTTGAGCTCTTTTTGTTATAGCGGCCAAAATAACTATTACTGTAACAAAACTTATTGAATAATCATTTTGTATAAATTCCAAATAAAAATTATAATTTCATCTACCATAATTCATTTTTCAACAAATTATTATTATTATTTGATTTAGTTAACCCTTGTATTATTGTTTTTTTTATTTTATTTTTTTGTTGTTCAATAAAGTGTTAATCTATCTATCTATCCAAGTGCGAGTCGGACTCGCCCATGAAGGGCGTCCGTAGCAGCAAGTAACATAATATAAAAGTTCTTGTAGTTCGTTGTAACTATGATCGATGTTTTAATAGTAGTGTATTAAAAAAACTACTTGCTAGATCTTGTTTAAACCAATTTTTGGTGGAAGCTTACATGGCAATGTACAACATATTTTTTTTTTTGTTTTATCATTCTCTTATTTTAGAAGTTACAGGGGGGGGGACCTACATTTTATTAATTATTTAATTCTTAATTGCACAAAACACAAGGAAATTGTACAAACGGAGGGCTTAATGCTAAGCTGCATTTTCTGCCAGTCATCCATGGGGATATAAAGGATGATACATTTTACCACTATGGAAGTGTCTCTCGCGTAAACTATTCAGTGTACAAAAAAAATATATTAGAAACCTCAATATCATTTTTGAAGACCTATCCAAAGATAAACGTACGGGTTTAATGAAAAAAAAATGTTTCAATTCTAACTATGGGGAACCCCGTTTTTTATTTTTTATTTTTGTGTGTAAACCTTGTTGCGGTTCACAGTATACATCTACTTACCAAGTTTCAACAGCATAGTTCTTATAGTTTCGGAAAAAAGTGGCTGTGACATATGAACGGACAGACCGACAGACAGACAGACATCACGAATCCAAAAGGGTTCCGTTTTTTGCCATTTGGCTACGGAACCCTAAATAGAAGAACTTAAGAGAGATGTCAAAATAAAAAAACAACGCTTTTATCATTACTTTCTTACCCAACACAACCCAGCTATAATAATATAACTCCTTTCAATTCCAAAGGGCATAAACACAACCATTCGTATTAATATTAACCCAGACATCGGTAGAATTACACATCGCTTGTGGAAATACAGATCGCCTGTGGAATTACACGCCCGATAGATAATGTCTCTTTTTAAACATTAAAGACGGTCTCAGGTCGGAGGAAATTCACATGATACTGAAATTGGATATTCATATGACGGTTATATTAGTATTGGTTCGTTTGGTATGGAGTGGGATCTGAATTGGTTATTTTGAGATAGGGTATGACCGGTTTTTGCAAAGTAGGGTGGTTTTAGATCGGTAGGTTTTTTTAAAACTCCCAGATGCATAGAAAAATACTTCTACGAGTAGTGCTTATTTAAAATACCCGTAGGTGTTTTGGCCAGAAATATATAAAGTCTCGATTGTGGCATTAAACAAAAAAAAACAGTCTTTTTAGGGTTCCGTACCCAAAGGGTAAAACGGGACCCTATTACTAAGGCTCCGTTGTCCGTCTGTCTGTCCGCCTGTCACCAGGCGTATCTCATGAACCGTGATAGATAGACAGTTAAAATTTTCACAGATGATGTATTTCTGTTGTAGCAATAACAAAAC
Organism: Operophtera brumata; assembly: GCA_932527175.1. NCBI lineage: Eukaryota > Metazoa > Arthropoda > Insecta > Lepidoptera > Geometridae > Operophtera > Operophtera brumata. The sequence goes on from OW052225.1 coordinate 38,701,946, forward strand.
ATACTAAAAAACAGAATAAAATAAATATTTAAGGGGGCTCCCATACAACAAACGTGATTTTTTGCCGTTTTTATAGATAATGGTATTACGACACCCTGCTTGCGTGACTCCGAGTCGCACTTGTCCGTTTTTTTTTTGTTAAGCGAAGTCATAGCTAATCTGTTGACATTTATTTGATACTATCAATAAAAACATGTGTCCTCGAATTCAGCTTTCGTTATCAGAAGAAGTTTTGATGAACAGTAAGTGAGCAAAAACTGAAAGAAAACATCGCCTCGGTCATTGAAAATTTCTACTTGCTTTCTCTTGGGGTTTTACCTTAGTAAAACTAATGGGAAAAAAATAACACTAGCGAAATCTTACAATCAGTAAGTCTGTTGGGAAGAAAAATACCAGTAGTTCAAGCAGTAGTAGACTACTCGGTAAAACTACTGGGAATAGCCCAGATTTTTGTCTTTGTCTCAATCATTATAACATTTCTCTACATCCACGATGTGTTCAGCTCTTCAAACTGATTTATATCATGTTAAAACTTTTGAATTACGATAAATGTTTTTACATTAATCCAAACCCATTTACAGATGACTTTTAGTCCACCAAACCACATTAAACTTAATTACCGCAACTTCAAAACATCTCCATATTAGTCCAGGAGTCCCCCGGGAGTCGGGACGTCATCTGAGGTAGCCAAACTACATGCTTGTTAACTCGTCTCATATATTATGAAGTTGTGTCAAATGTAGGCGGGATATACAGGCTGTTTCTACGACAAGACCGGGTTTTCTGACGACTTCTGTGGCGCGGCGGGCGAAGGTTTGCCTGCGACGCAGGAGGTTGCGGGTTCGATTCCCGCCTCAGAACCAATATTTGTGCAATCTGCAGATATTTGTTCAGGGTGTTCTGGGTATTTTCTTTGTATAATAAAAAATAAATGTAATGTACTTATTGTATTAAGTATATCAGTTATCTAGTACCCATAACACAAGCTCTGCTTAGCTTGGGGGCTAGATAATTTTGTGTGAACTGTGTCTTATGTATTTTTTTTATTTTTTTTAAAGAATCAGCTGTAAAAAAAAGATCTAATTTGGAACGTCTCACTTGTGGCGCAAATTTCAATTTTGATTGTGTTTTCATCAAAACTCATCAACATTACATAACACCCAACAGTCACATGCATAGTCTTGATCCCACAATAGAATCCCCTGTGTCATGGGTATCAGGAACTACGAGTACCATGGTAAGACCCGGAACAAATATTTGCAGATCAGACAAACATTTTTTTGTCCCGCAGCTGGAATCGAACCGTTCAACAGTTCAGTCTAACGTACATGTTTTAATTGATAGTATCACTTAATATCATTAGTTTATTATGCAATGACCCAAAAACTCAGAACTATGTATTTTAACAAATTATCAAAGTAAATTTTTCAAAATATAACCACAATTCACTTTGGTCTATTGCGTCATCCGTACTTTAATTTTACAGCTGCGTTCAGTGTACCTAATCAGATTTTCAAGTCAGTACCTACCTAGTATCTTACAGCGTAATAACACTTACAACGTGAAATATACCTACTTTATTTTTAGCAAAGGAAGGCTCAAAGTGTCGACCGGTCGCATGAAACTGTTCGCAGATTGACGAGGTGAAAAATCGGTCTCACGAGCCTGAAATCCGCTCGTTCCCACTACTACTACGTTTTTTGTTGCAGTAATTCAACAATCAGCCTCGCTAACCGAGCGGCATTATCCGGTATCATACATGGAAAATCATTGAATGTATTTACAGTTTTACCCTAAATATAAGTCCGATCGACTGTTTTCGTTTGCGCAGAAAAGCGCAGACTGGTATCCGACAGTAGCTAAGTATAGTATAGCTGTGTCCCACTGTATAGCTCTGTCCCCCTTACATATAAGAGTCAACCGGCCGTGATTTTGCCGCGAAATCGATTAACCAATAACAGCGCAAGATTTTAGCGCGCGATTGCTATTGGTAGAAAGTAGGTTCCCGCGCTATAGAAATTGGTCAACGGTACATCGAGGCGACTATTATTTTGGGTAAAACTGTAACATTTTGGAAGAGCGTTAACATTTGATAAGAAGGTGTGATCACCCTGTACTACAGGGGTGGTTAGCTAGTAAAATAAAGGCTCGCCGCATGTCGGATGTCGCGACCTTCGGGGACTAGCCGCGAGTCGGAACTATCTGCGCTAATATTTGCATCCAGGATACAGTTAACTATCTTTATTGTGTATACTTAGCTTTATTTACTCAACTTTGTTATACGATTTGTAGTTATTTTTACTGTAACTGAAAATAAACAAAACCGAATTCAATGTAAATATGGTAGGTAGGTTTTATTTTAGTTTTGGTTTATTGTCTTAGTCTTAATTAATGTCCTACATATTACATATTACCTATGAATTCTGCTAATATTATAAATGCGAAAGTTTGTGTGGGTGTGTGAGTGTGTTATTGTTACTTCTTCACGCTGAAACGGCTGGACGGACTTGCATGAAATTTGTAATGGAGATAACTGGATTCCCGGAATAACACAAAGGCACATACCGATATTCCTACGGTATCGCGACTTACGCGGGTTAAACCGCGGGGCGCTGCTAGTATGTAAATATGGTTAATTTATTTGTCATAGGTACAGTTAACAGTGACATTTTCTTTTCTTTTCATTTATTTTTGTATGACATACAATTAATATATGAATAAGTATTTTGTGAAAAATATATTTTTGAATACAATACAAGCTTTTATATAATTAGTGATCGGAACTAGGGCATACAATCTCGGTAGGCATACCGATATCTCGAGATACCGAGATCCCGCGTCATTTTGCAGTCCCTCAAGGAGCGAGATTACCAGCGTGGGATCCGTGGGATTTGCGGGACTAGTTTGCAGTACACGGTTCTGATTTTGAACCGTGTGCTGATCGAAATGAGCCTAAACACGTCTATTATTATCCATCGAGGAGTTCCGTTGTCCATCATCAGATCAGCTCGCTGTCACCATATTATTGTATTGTCATCGGAACTTGACAGGTAGGTATGTAAATTTTCATTTGCAAGATACCCAAACACACATACTAACATTGCTCTAAAAGAGTTTCTCCCAGGAAACCTTCAAGACTAGATAAAGTTCTCTTTCCAATTTGAAAGTGTCTGATAATGCAATCTCAATTTTCAAAGAAATGTTCTAAAATGGTATTTATATTTTCCTCATAAAAAAGCTCAAATTTGCGCAGTGGGCAATGGAATGAGCTATGTTTGGAGTTTCGCTACGTTAGGAGATCCGTAGATGAACCTAAATCATTGACGTAGTTCTCAGAATTAGCAAGTTGAAGTGGCAATGGGCAGGCCACATTGCTCACAGAACAGTTGGAGAATGAAGGTTCTCGAGAGGCGATCACAAACAAGATGATAGAAAAGAGGAAGGCCCCCCTTCTTCTTGGATTTTGGTCCCGATCGATGGACTAAAAACATTATTATAAGGGAGCACAAAGTACGTGGTTGGAGGCAGCTCAAGACACTTCGTCGTGGCATTGTATGGGAAGGGCCTATGTCCAGCAGTGGACATCTTTAGGCTGATTATGATATTGATTTTTTGAGATAAAATAATTGTTGAAACAGAACGGTAGCCTACCAAATTATTCATCTTAAAAAACCATGTACCTCAAACACCCCTTATCAAACACACCTTTATCCACGTGAACAAAGATGATTTATCAAAATAAATTAAGCATAAGACATTCGGTCGGCAGTCGTCACAACGTTGTTAAATATTTACTTACTGGATCTACTGGGGTCTACCGGGCCACCGGGGTCTACCGGGGTTGCCGCAATGAACGGCAACGAATAATAATGTACGCGATATCTTGTGATGTGGTCGGAGATTAAGGAGACCGCACTCAAAGGAGTCTGAAAACTCGTTGCTTGAGAAGTTCTTAATATTTTTAGTAAATTACTTGATTATTTACGTGCAGAACTCCTAAGTATTCCAGCGAGCGCAATTATCTATGGTGAAATATTGTTGCTATCAAAGTTGAATCGAATGGCAGCGCGAGTTGAAGTTGTAGCGTAGTTGTCTTGTATTCAAAAAAAAACTATCGATTTGTCAAATTCAAAATTGAAATCCTAATGCAGTCTGCAACTATTGAAAGGTTATTAGAAAGTATAGTGGACATTGCCGTTACAATAAAAAAGGTAGGAGAAGATCTACGTTTGTACGACATTGCAGACCAATTATTGTTGGAACTAGTAACAATTATCTGAGATTTTACTTTTTTATTAGTAAGAAAAGGGTTTTAACATATTTAAGTGTTTTCATTCTGATCGGAGACTGTACTTTTGATATTCGCGACGTGGTGGGAATATTTAGCATAAATATGAACATGGCATAATAATAGATTTTAATTCGCGACGCGGTGTTATTCTACGCCAAGGGAACCAATAGTTTTTGTCACTCGGTGTTAATTTCAAAACAACATTATTAACTTGTTTTATTTACATCCTATACATTTCAGCATGTAAAAATTTACTTAGTATGAAACCAAATAACCAAAGCTACATTTAAATACACAAAAAAGATAAAATTTAAAAAAAAAATTGAGTTGCCTCGATTTCTGTATCGCGTAACACGGATAGTCCCAAATCTCATGTGATTCCCTCACTATCGATCATCGTCCACGTCGCCCGTAATAATGCAGTACCAGGAAAAAGAAACGCATCACTGCCTTGAATCTTTGAGTTGTGTAAGTTGTGTATTGTGTAACAATAACAAATCGCGAAGCGGAACTTATGATTCTATATGATTCCCTTCTCTATTGAGAGCTTAGATTATATACTTATCTAGAATTAGCGTCGCGAAACAAATGCAGTTCGTCAGTTCGTAACAGGTTATGTGCAACTACGCTGTCTTCTTCTTACACCTCTGTCACTGTCTAACTCATTAAAGCTCAGGTTACTTAGAAAGTGACAGAATAGCACTCGTAAAATTAAAAATGAGCGTAAATCACGTTTTTTTTTAATTTAAAGGTCATTAGGAAAGGCATTTTCAAAAATAAAATGAAGGCTGTATTGTGTTTTTTAATATACTGAAGGAAATATAAACATCTTATGGGATTGTTTAGGAGAAAAATAGTAGTAACTATAAAAACAGAGAATAGTTTGTAAATTTATTTCATAAATTTTAAGGTGTTTATAATTTTATTTAAAAACGTGCTTTATATGATGTAGATTAACATTATATTTTTTTGTAGATTTTTCGATAAATATTGTGTGTAATCCCTTAGTTGACTTTTACGACATCCAAGGGAGGAGACGGAGTCTATTCCTAAGCATATATCCACAATCTTAATAAGTCCTCGTCTCATTGTAAGGTCGAGGCCCTTGTAATGATTTAGAAACGAGTAAGTCACTTCCACTAGTAACTGCCTTCTGTGTTGGAAGCTCCGACAAAAATAAAAAAGTATGGACGGGCTTAGGGAACGATAGTTTTGAAGCTGATAAAGTGAGTGAGCTCACTCACTTCGGGTCAGTCGGTCTTTGTGACGGCAACGAGTACGTACAAGCTCGTTCGTCGATGGCAACTGTAAACACTCCATTTCAGGTGCCAACTTACGGTGAACGGTCTGGCTCGTTCACCGTAAGATGGCACCTGTAAATACTCCATGGCAGGTGCCAACTGACGGTGAACGGTCCGGCTCGTTCACCGTAAGATGGCACCTGTAAATACTCCATGGCAGGTGCCAACTTACGGTGAACGGTTCGGCTCGTTCACCGTAAGATGGCACCTGTAAATACTCCATGGCAGGTGCCAACTTACGGTGAACGGTCCGGCTCGTTCACCGTAAGATGGCACCTGTAAATACTCCATGGCAGGTGCCAACTTACGGTGAACGGTCCGGCTCGTTCACCGTAAGATGGCACCTGTAGGAAAATATTTCTTGGCAGGTGTCAACTTACGGTGAACTGTCTGTACGTACTGACTCACAGACACTTACTGTTATGACTTATTTTTCACGGACGTTTTGTATGGGTTAGGTCCGTCCTTTTTATTTTGGTCGAAGGTTGGAAGGGTTAATAAACACTTCCCAAAAGCGTCACTTACAATTAATCACAATCAAATCTAAACTTAAATTTAAATCTCACACCCTTCGCAAGATGGCGCTGCACTTAATATTCATTAATTTGAATCACCTCGAGTCACTGTTCCAGTTCAGTGCATTCGTCAGTTCGTTCCGTGAAACAAAACCGCACTCATACCAAAGTACGTACTTTCATAGTGCATACAATGTGAGTGTGTTTTTGTGGAATAGAACCATTAGAGATTGCTATGATGCCGTGCGCCATTTGCAGTTTTGGCTGGTAATAATAACTATGAGTTTGGTAGATAATAACTAGGTACCTACCAAACTTATTTATTCTGTGGCATGTTATGAAAAAATGTTTTTTTTTTTTTTTTGCTTCTTTGCGATATTTGCATGAATTTAGCCAATAACTTGTATTAATAAATGCAACTTTTATGCATAACTAGTAATAATAAATAGTCCAGTCACAATAGTCTCCGTCAAGTCATTGCCCAGTTTAAATGGTGGCAGAAAAACCAGGTTTTTGCAAGAATAACCCCACCATTTCGAAAAGATACGCAATTCACTAAAATTTAACTGCACTACACGTGTGCACACGTTTATCCAAATTAGACCCGTTAAAATGCCACCAAAATAACAAGAAATAACTCGAAAAAACACATTAAAATGTACTTGACATTGTATGTATGACGACCTCTGTGGCGCAGCTGGCGATGGTTCGCCTGCGACGCAGGAGGTTGCGAGTTCGATTCCCGCCTCGGAACAAATATTTGTGCGATCGCAGATATTTGTTCAGGGTGTTCTGGGTGTTTTCTATGCATAATAAAAATATCTATCTATGTAATATATTGTATTAAGTATATCAGTTATCTAGTACCCATAACACAAGCTCTGCTTAGCTTGGGGCTAGATAATGTTGTGTAAACTTGTCCAGCATTATTTATTTTATTTTATTTATTTACTTAATTAGATAAAATGACAAAGTTTCTTTCAAAAATGGCAGATTGAATCCCAAAAAAAAAGTAATTTTATCCTTTACTAGCGACTCGCCCCGGCTTCACACGGGTAGCCCCCGGTGAAAAACAGCCCCCTCCTAACCCCCCCTCCTGCCCCCTCTCTCCTACGCCCTCTCTCTCCACCCCCCCCTCCTGCCCCCCACCCTGCCCCTCCTCTTGCCCCCCCATGTGCTTCCCCTGGTTCTAAACTACCTCCCCACCAATTTTCAGCCAAATCAGTTCACCCGTTCTTGAGTTATAAGTGGTGTAACTAACACGACTTTGTTTTATATATCGCACACCTAGATCAAAACTAAGTCAAATCAAAATACCACATTTTTCAGTAGACTAAAAAAAACGTTTATCCTCATTTTTTATCACTAAAGTTATGGAATGAAAATAATTTTGGTAAATGGATTTTGCCTAAATTAATCATTTAAAAGATTAGAGCTATAAAGTAAACCTTGTAAGTACAATAAATTGTTTTTGAGTTGTTATACTTTTTGACTGATATTTGTTTCACAAAAAAAAAAAAAAAAACTGTTGTACTAGTTTTGTATGATTACTTTGGAGTTGGTCTTGCATTTTTTTAAATAGTTCGCAAATATTCAGGAAACTTGGTTTATAAAAATTTAATTCAACGAACTATTACTTTCAATTATGTGATTTGATGCAAAACTTGAAGTGGAAAGAAAATAAAAGTCCTTATTAATCAAATCAAATTGCTTATTTAATCACAATCATTCAGTATTCGAATATAAAAAGTTATACTAATACCTACAACATTATTATGGCAATATAAACTTAAAACAATTATTAGAGAGCAAAAATTCAGCTTCTAGATTAATACACTTACTCTAAGGTAACATCCATCATAAAGGTAATATAAACCTTTTCTTAAACTTACAACATGCGATTATAAAATGATGGACAGGCTATAGTTTTGGCTATAAAACCATCATGACCATAAAAATCAGTCCCCAAAATAACAAACCTACACTGCAGGAACGTTATTAAGGTAATATCAATTTTTAATAAACATATAATATACGAATGTAAATCATTAATCAACTAATTAAACTAAAAAACTTGCTGAGATTAAAATCACAGCAGTTGGGATATTTTGGCAGTACATTTAGTATTTTAAATTTTAGTCTTTTGATAGCTAAATGCTAAGCACTTGGTGACAATAGGATTCTTCTGTAGACATACCATTTTTATAGTTGCTTGGTCTTTTTTTTGTGATATTTTAACAAGAACACGATCTTGGTTGTTCATTTTCCTAAAAAGGAGACAGTGAAGGAATTAGATTTTTGCATTCAACAATCAAAAGAAAATCAACACAAATAATTTTTCATACAAAGTAAAAGATGCATAGTTTGATTAAAATCGGTATTTGACATAATTGTATGCTTATAACCCCACATGATGTTTGAATAAAGCACGTCAAATCGAAGGTTTATGAAATAAATAAAGCTAAAATAAATTCTCACCAACAAAAGTAAGACATCTCGGAATATGCATTATTCTGCAACAAAACAAAGTCAACTCGAAATAGTGAAAAAAGTATGAACTTACATCATCAATCAAACCTGGAACAATTAAAAATGTTCCATTACTATTTTCCACGTCGATCAATTCACCAATACAATAACAACTCAAGTTATCTACAAGAAAAATAACAAATCTATTCAAAAAAACCAAGACAACTGAAAATAAACTTGTTTTCTACCAAACTGACTTTTCTCTTGCAACTGACAATATACCTGTTTAGGTGGTGAGGTTTGAACGTTGTTAATTTACCAAGACGAAGTTAACGCCATCTACCGAGCTATTTAAAACCCTTTTTTAAACCTGTCTTCGTGGTTAGTTGCGTTAAATTATAGAATTATCGAATATAAGGTTATCTCAGACTTGATGTTTTTCGTCTTGACTTAGTTTTGATCCAGGTGTGCGAGTATAGATTTTATGAGATAACAATGTCTGACAAGCACCTACAGATAAGTTACAGGCGCTAAAAGGCCTCGTATCCGAAGCAAGAAATTAAAAGTATAGTCGCGCTCGACCTCCGCTGGGAAATCCAACCAATCACAGCGAGAAATTGCTCATTGTACGGAGAATGGCCACACAGACACCGGGATATATTTCAGGAAATATGTTTTTGAGTTGAGAATCCAGAAATACCCACTTTTGAGTTTGTTATGGCACTGGGCAGCACTTAGCCAACCGCAATAAGTTATACCTACATGTAATTACAGTAAGTGAAATCAGTCACAAATTACATACCAGTTTGGTGTCCCTTTTTTAACTTTGATAGATCTTTGTTTGACCACGATCTCACCTGTTGATAAGTGACGATGTGGCCGAAGATGGAGCACAAAGGTCTAGAAGGCACCTATTCACTCTAGCCTTGAAGAGACCCAGATTATAGTTTTCAGGAAAGACAGACGACGGTAGTGTATTCCACTCCTTAGCAGTTCGCATTATAAAGGTATAACTGAAACGTTTAGTGCGCGTAGAAGGTTTTTTTTTTTTTTTTTTTATACTACTGAATGACGGAACAAGCAGATGGCCCACCTGATGTTAAGCGGTAACCTCTGCCTATGAACAGTGCATTACCTCATAGGTCACGTCCACCTAGGACGCACCCTATGTGCGGTATACTAATAAGTCAAAGGTAAGGATGGTACCGAACCGTACGCCTGCTCGTTCTATGATGAAAAGGAGATGGTGGAATCAGATCGTGAAGTTCCTGAGAGCATTCCCTGAAATGTAACCTATAGAAGATCGAAAGGCATGCAACCTTACGGCGGTGCTCGAGACTCTGGATCTTAGTCTCCGCCATATGTTGCTTACCTATAAGCCTGAAAGCTCTACGTTCGATCGAGTCCAAATATGTTTTCAACCTATCACGTCCTATCCTATCCTATCCTAGCTAGGCAATGTTCTCCCTGTCCCCAAACCCACCTCTTTAAATCCATTCTCGAACCAAGACCCAACTACGTTTTACAGGGGTTTTTATTATGTGGACAAATAACGTAAAGTGTGCTACTAATAACGAGAAACAAAAATATTTGTCAGTCATAAAATATACATGGCTACTAGATTGGTACTGCCGTGGCCTGTAAGTCAAGCAATGGTAAACAAAAGTTAGCCGAAACTGTGGCCTAGGCACTGATACGTGAGAACATTAGTTGCAGCCAAGGCTTGTATAGAACTTTTCTCAAACTTGTTCTGTCATTTGAACATAGACGGCCTAGGCTGGAAGGCATTTACTGATAATCTGTACAACTTACTTTCCCCTACCTACCTTTTTGGTACGTTTTTAAGTTGGTTTTAAGCTCCCCACCTAGTAGTAAGAAGGATCATCAAATAAAGCCGAGCCGTGTTCGTTGCCTGATTCTTCTAGGTTTGGTCGCGTTGGAACAGGAGTATTTTTTTTAGGACGATTCAAAATGATCCTTTTGATTTCAATTATTACATATGGTTCTCTTATGAATTTGTAATGAATAATCTAAGTACCTACATTACTAACCAAGGGAAAAAACAGTATTTTTTTACACTATTCTTGGCAAACGAAAATCTGTATCTCCAAAACTCTTGCAAGTTGCCGCATTCTATCAAACACCAGTAGGTGCTTACCGCTGTTTGCAATCCATTATCTTGATTATTCGCCACAAGCTGTCAAAACATCAATAATCGAGTCCCGGGAGAGCAGGCAAATTCCGGGATCCATCTGTGAGAGCTTTTAAAATTACACACCATTCATTCTGTGAAGTTCTTTGTCGTCTCCCTTAGCGTGATTTAGCTGCGGCGTTTGATTTAAAGTCCTCTTCGATTTGAAGATAAACTGAGCTGAATTATTGTGGTGTGTTGAAACATAATTCTTTATAAATATTCATAACACATCTAATAATACAAGAAAAAAATATAAGTACATGAAAAACTAAACTTAAGGAGCCAATCATAGGCAGAAATCTTCATACAAAAAAAACGCCTCGCGCCGCACGAAAATCAGTTTTTATTGAATATCTCGTAAAATATAGATAATTTCACAAAACCCCTACAGTTAACCCATGCCTTTGTTGTCTTGATTTTAATTTATTTATCAAATTTTTTACCTAATATTTTTTTTTTCTATCGAGAAAATATTGTCCTATCATGTTTCTGGTACAGTGATCCCTCGGAACTATAATGTAGTATCTATGCATATTTATAATTTGAACATTGTAATTTATTTAGTCAATTAAAAATCAAATCTAAGATTGGTAATTTTGTGTTATACCTACCCCACCTTAAAATATCTACCAGAAGCCGTCCCCCGACGGTAACGTACCCAGAATATTGTGTTGTGGATTATAAAAACTGAAAATAAAGTTAAATAGGTTTCTGAGTAAATACTTACTTATAACAATGTAAGCAGTATAGATAGCAATGACAATAAGCAGGAGGGCAATTCTCCGATTGTAGAGATTAAGTCGAATTCGACATATGTCGAAAAAAGACGGCGAATGTCGAATAAAATCTTAATTTGCTATACTCGTGATGTCACAAATAGACATAAGTCGACCAAAATCATTCAAATCGAATACGATTTGATGGTTATTGTGACATTTTCGTGACATTTTTTGTAGACATTCATGCTTCGACATTATCTCTAGCACGATAGCACGTCGCGCCTAATTGCGGCGTAGTGAACTATAAAAATTCTTCGAAATCAGCTAGCTGTACGAATGGAGATATTTCGTAGCATAGTAGGTACGAAATTAATTGGTTTCATACACATTTACGTGTTTGCGATGAACTTACACCCGTTAGGGAATAAAGGAGTGACGACTGGAAAACGCAGTAGGCATAAGAAGCCCATTCTCGATGGAATAAGCACATTATAAAGTTTGCTGTAAGTCGGTGGACGGACGCGGCTCAAGACCCTTCATTGTGGCATTCTATAGGAAGCCCATGTCCTGCAGTGGACTCTTAAGATTGGTGATGATGAATTAAATGACAAGCAGTATTTGAAATTCTTCTATTTATCGCATGAATATAGAGATTATATTATATAAGCGACTTTACTACTATGCAAAGTTAGATCTATCCAATTTTTTACAAATAACGCATTCTGAAATTCACGGGGCAATTCTAGCACTTGCTCACTATTCCAACTTCGACAAACTTCACACTGACTCCGCAATGTTTTCACTAAAAATAAAAAAAGATTGGTATCTTTTGAATTTGGAATCCCTCGTGATTCGCGCGTCACACGACGCTCTGAATTACTGATTGATTATGCATTCACGTCACGCTGACGAGCGCGGAGTGCGAAACAATATCATACCGAATAGGGGATTATATGTTTTATTTCAGGTAAAAAAAAAAACACAAGATATAATATATAGGTAGGTTAGGACAATCAAAATAAATGAAAAAAAAAACAGCCAAAACAAAGCAAAACCGTTACTATATATTTTTCTTGGCACGGTTAATGCTCATTTTAATACGGATTTTAACTTCATACAACATTATCAGGTACACACTTTCAAAAAACCATTACCCAGTTTTCTGACAGCAGTTTGTGGATAGGATTTTTCTATCACCCTTTTATCATACGAAAGCTTTCTACATGCGTAGTACATAATCAGAACAGAACAATAGTCTAAAGACTAAACGTAGTAGAGCTTAGTAGTAGTAGAGCTTTTTTGTGAAAGAGTTCGTCCGGAGAAGTACTACTACCATACCTATTTCTGCCGCAAAGCAGTAGTGCTCGCATTGCTGTGTTCCGGTTTGAAGGGTATGGTTGCCGGTGAAATTACAGGCACATGAGACTTTTTATCTTTATGTATCAGGGTGGCGGGCGCAGTGCAATGCCACATAGGGCGCGTTCCAGGTGGACGTGACTTATGTGATAATGCACTGTTCATAGGCAGAGGGTACAGCTTATCATCAGGTAGGCCATCTGCTTGACCCGTCATTCCATGTAGAAATAAAAAAAAACACACTTTCAAAAACCCATTACCCAGTTTTCTGCCAGCAGTTTGTGGATAGGTATTTTTGATTACCCCTTTGTCATACGAAAGCTTTCTACATGCGTATTACATAATCAGAACAGGACAATAGTTAAAAGACTAAAAATAAAACATACTTCAACATAATAACTAAATGCAAACCCCACTAAACTCATTAACACACACCCTACACAAAACATGGTTTTCATCTTGACACGAGGGCCCCAAGACTGACCCCTGGCCCCACAAGATGGCGACCGCAGATAGTACTAAAATGTCCTGCGACGCACTGATAAAACAGTAAAGCCAAATGGTGTAATCGGACCCTTTAGGTTGGGATTTTGAATGTCTTTGATTTTAAATTAATACTGCCCAAGTTGGATATTCGATGCCTGAAATTTTTAGTTCAATTTTGGTTAGACTGGCATTAATCCGGTTAGACAAAAAAAAAGTATAAGTAATTGTTACTATAATTTAGATTGCGTTACACTAGAAACGGAGTATTTACCATGATTTTTGGGTTTAGATAGTTCCCGATATTTCGGCACAGTTGCATGCGCCATGGTAAATATCCCGTTTCTAGTGTAAAGTATGTGCATAACCATGATAGTTTCAGAAGTTATAAATTAGATTGTTGAGTGTTCATATAAATAAGCTCAAAATAACTTCGGTATATTGCTGTATGTCCGACAAGAAGAAATACAGCACTATACCTGCGTGTCAGTTTATATTTGTATAAGTAAAACCTTCAACCAAAGTAAAAAGTACCTGAGTAAAACTACTTTATAATTAGGGCCGGTGGCAGCCGCCGATTCGGCTGAGGATCTCAAAAGGCACAATTACCTCGCCAGAGCTTATATATTTGAGCCTTTCGGGGTAGAAACTCTGGGTCCTTGGGGTACCTGGCACACTCGCGATTTCAAAATTATTTCAGGGCGTCCAGTCGAAGCGTCCAGTTAAACCTAAAGCTGATTCGTATCTAACTCAACGAATTAGTATTGCTAATTCAGCCAGCATCTCAGAGACGCTACCGTCTGGCAGTGATTTGGATTAGTTAAGCTATCTTTAGATAGTTTGCAACGATTTCTAACGTTTTATTTTATTTTCTATTTAATGTTATGTAATACCTACCTGTATTAGTTATATTTTTCTTTCTGTAAATAAATAGTTTTAATTATTTTAGTACCTACGTAATCCACGCAAATGTACGAGCTATATCGTTAAAAAAAACATAGCAATCTAGGTTAATGGCAGATTTTCTGGGAAAGCAGTGTAGTCACTTCACGGACGTAACAGTAAGGGGTTAGTTTCTTACTCGTAAGGTAATAATCTGTGTCCGCCAAGTCAAAGCTATAATTATATCTTTCAGAAAACCTGACTTCACAACAGTTTAGGTGACAGCGAGGCAGATCGATAGAACATCGGTACGGTAGAATCGGATAGACTCTACATTCATAGAATATGCTAAGCATTCAACTATTGTTTATTATGATCTTTATGAGTGATCTTATCATCACCACATCACTCTATCAGTGCCAATAAAATGACACCCACAATAAATCTATAAAGATCCGTATCTGTCCAAACAGCCAATTAAAATCCAGCATTTGGTGACAAATGTTTGCCCTGTTGGCGATATTTTTAATTGAGACAGCCCTCCGTATGTTGTCAAACAACAGTTTTTAAACCAGTTCCTGTAGACCTATCAATTCACAGCAGCGTTCTGTATGTGAAGTAAATGATAAAGTAACTTAGAGAAATAAAAAAAAATTACTGGACATATAATCAAAGTATTGTAATGATTTTCATCTGAGAGACGATTATATAAATAAATAAATAATTAATAATTCTTGACAGTTCACACAACATTATCTAGCCCCAATCTAAGCGAGCTTGTGTTATGGGTACTAGATAACTGATATACTTAACACAATATATTACATAGATAGATATTTTTTATTATACATACAAAATACCCAGAACACCCTGAACAAATATCTGCAGATTGTTGAAATATTTGTTCCGAGGTGGGAGTTGAACCCGCAACCTCCTGCGTCGTAGGCGAACCTTCGCCCGCCGTGCCACAGAGGTCGTCAAAACTATACCAGCTAATGCTCGACGGGCAAGAGGCAGACCGTCAGGCAACTTTCTTACACGAATGCTTACTTATTGTATATTGCTAGTAACTGAGTTCTGTTTACCACGAGCTTAACAAAACTCAGATTATCCTTAAACACAGTGTCAGTTTCAATTTCGATCGAGAGAGACAAAATGATGTGCCTAACTATATTCTGCGTTAGTGTTTTATGAGCCTTTTTAGAAACTGCTAAGGGTCACAAGAATCACTAAAATAACCAAACCATGTTTGCCTGATGCTTGTATACTTAGTCACGAGAAACAGAACGTATAAATTCAACTATACATACATACATACATAGACACACGCCTTTTTCCCCGAAGGGGTAGGCAGAGCCACAATAGGCCTCTTTTCACAGTGGGTTGCACCATCGTGGAATATAGACGTGACAAGTGGTGAGCTCATCGCCGCCATTGCTTCCCGCGACTGACTCAGCTAACGCTTTCTTTCAGTAATAACACATTAAATTAATTAATTCAACTATTTTATAAGATAATTCGAAATTATCCCTTTATGTCAATAAAACAACAAAAATATCTTCTATAAGTAACCATACCTTGGCTAGGATTCATATTTTAATATATAATGTACTTCGCTGATTGATTTATTTAGTGAAATTGTATTTTCTTTGTTTTACAAAGACACATTTTACACATTTAATAACTTGTATTTACCGTATTTTTGTAATTTAAATGAATGAAATGATTTACATAATTATTACAAAAATAATTGGATATGAATAATGCAAAAATTAAAATTAAATATTTGCATGACAATCTAGTCGAGCACAGTGATACCAAAAATAGTGTATGAAACAAACTAAGTACCTGTAGCAAGCAAATAAATTTTCATTTCATTTGGTTGATTCTACAATTTTCTGAGTACGTTACTCCTTGTTTACAGCTATACTTTTCTAAAGAAAGTCGGAACAAGTTCTTTGAAAGTTTAGAGTCCAGGAAAAACTGGTCACGGGTAAGGGTGATTGTTTACTCAAAACTGGGCAAATAATTAAGAATGTTCATTGGTTTTGTCAACACAATCTGCGGTGTGATTGCCAAGGGATGTATTGTTTGATCTGAATTTATTGGGCGAGGTTATTGGTCTGTAACCTCTTTCATTATTGATGTGATGATTGGGGGAGAAAAATCATACTCTAGACTCTTAGCTAGAAGTTTGCGAGAAGTATATGTATCTGAAGTTTTAAGAAACTTCCGAAATTATCATGAACACAATTTTGAGTATTTTTGTTACAAATTTGAGTTTTGTTTACAATTTTGAAGTTTTGTGACCTTATAAAATCACATACTTATCATGGTTTAATTCAGGAAATACCTACTTAAAATTAAAGTATGTTATGTAGGTACTTACCGTGGTGTGCTAGGGTGCCGTGATATGTTTGGCCTGAGAATTAACTCCACCGACTCCTCCCGTGGCTGTCAAAGAGTTAGGGATGGGGATCTACTCAACACCAATGGTGCGATCACCAATCAGCCTGCCAAGCGTAGTGCTTATGAAAAAAAAAACCATTTCCCTCCCCATATAATGGGTTGTTATTCAATAGTGGACGTCTTACGGCCAATGAGAACGAAGGTAATTTAACTTTTACATTAATTTTCGTACCTAGGTACTAATTTGTAGATTATTTCTCCTATTCCTTAAAAATCTAATGAAAGTATTGGTTCAATTCTCAATATAATAAAATAGATACCTTTACCTACATTTCCTTACAACAAAATGTAACTTGGAAGAGAGTTCTAGCACACTGTCCATAGTTTAAAACCATGTAAAACTTGCCCTCGAAACTTTCCAATCGGCTCATTGACTTTTAAAAGCAGTACAATAAACACAATGTTATTGTGCCATTGTAAATTGCATTCGTATTGGTGCACAATACATCAGTATGTCAAACAGGGTGTTGTTGCCAGATGTATTACATTACGGCTTCATTCTGTAAGAATCGTAATCGAGCGGGGATGGGAATGCTCTGCGGAACGTAATAATAGTGTGGATACGTAAATATATAATTATAGAATTGAAATTACCGTGGCTTGGTATCATTCCTCTAAATGGTCAACAAAACGTCAGCAGGAGAATGGTAGGTAAAGTATGTCGTGTAATAGTAGTAACTTAAAAAAAAAAGAACCAACATACAACCATTGTTGTAGTTGGTTGTTAGTTACAACCATTTTTCTTCTAAACTATCAATCATTGTTATAAAATGTTCTATGTTATAGTCTTTTTTAGGGTTCCGTACCTAGAAAGGTACCAACGGAACCATTATAGGATCACTCTCGTGTCTGTCTGTCTACTGTCTATTTTCTCCGAATCAAATGAACGAAAATAGCTGATACTTGGTACATATAATTAAATGAATAAATAATGCTGGTAAGTTCACACAACATTATCTAGCCCCTAGCTAAGCAGAGCTTGTGTTATGGTTACTAGATAACTTATATACTTAATACAATACGTAAATCACATAGATAGTTTTTTTATAATTGGTACATCGAAAATACCCAGAACACCCAGAACAAATATCTGCAGATCGTACAAATATTTGTTTTGAGGCGTGAATCGAACCCGCCACCTCCTGCGTCGCAGGTGAACCTTCGCGCATCGCGTCACAGAGGTCGTCAAATAAATAGTGACCCAATCATATTCGTGTAGTGAAATTGGTGGTGTTTGGTGTTATGAAAAGTGCTGTGCCCTAATCCAACGAGCTTACCTTTCACTAGACACGGGATATGACACCATGATTTTTGAGTTTGGATTGTTCCTGATATTTTGTCACAGTTTCCAGCGCCAGGATCAAGGGAGAGCAATAAAAACTCAAAATTCATGGTTAATATCCCGTTTCTAGTGAAAAGTATGTAAATAACCATGATAGTTTCAAAAGTTATGCCAACGAGCATGTTCGAAGAAAGTGGTGAGAGAGAAAGAAGCAAATCCAAATACGTCAGGATCGTAGGAAATCCATAAGTGATCCAAATCAACGCTTTGTGTGATTTTGTGTTGTTAATTAACTTGAACCTTTAATTGAATAAATGTTTAACAAAAAAAACGTATATTTTTTGTTGTAGTTTAATGTCTTATCCACACGGCTCTTTTGTCTCACCCCCAGCTCAGGGGCGCGTACGCACACTGCCCGAGAATTGTGTAAAGTACGAAATAATTTCACGCATCACGTGGCCCGCTCCCGGTCCCGGATAATGACCCGGTAACGTCCCAGCCAGGCCAGAACAAATAACCTTTGTGTCTAATAAGGGTTCAGGAAACTTTATAAAGAATCGGTTAGGATGTTTGCTCAAAGCACAGGTTAAGTCAAGATATCGCAAGAAAAAATATTAAAGACCTTTTAGTAATCATTTTGTAATGAGGGGTTTTCACGGCCGTTTCACATCATGCAAACCCTTGAAAATAGATGGCGCCAGCTCTAAACTTAACTGTCAAAATAAAGTGAGATGTCAAAGTCAACAACGTAGTGATACACGTAGTGTGTTTTTTTTTTGTTTGGGTATTTGTATTTATTAGTATATTATACAAGCAGCTCCCCGCGGTTTCACCCGCGTAAGTCTCGATCCCGTGGTAATATCTGGATAAAATTGTAACTATGTGTTATTCCGGGAGTTCAGTTATCTCCATTCCAAATTTCATCCAAATCCATCCAGTAGTTTTTACGTGAAACAGTAACAAAGATACATCCATCCATCCTTACAAACTTTTGCGTTTATAATATTAAAAGGATTTATCCTTTTAGTTTAATATTTTAACTTATATTGTTATTATTATTTTCTGTGGTTCTTGTTTGTACGGCACGCCTCACCATCTTTCTGCACGTCAAGAATAACTGGCAGATAATGCTGTTAGCATTAAGTCCTCCTTGCACTATTGTTTTGTGTGAACGCTTTTAAATAAATAATAAATAAATATATTTTCGTAGTATTTTGTTACGATCACAAAAAAGCACAGACAATGCATTTGTTAATTTTGGCAACTACACTTTAGTCAGCGTCATCTATCGAGCCA
The DNA here is from genome assembly GCA_932527175.1 of Operophtera brumata. Lineage (NCBI taxonomy): Eukaryota > Metazoa > Arthropoda > Insecta > Lepidoptera > Geometridae > Operophtera > Operophtera brumata. The sequence continues at coordinate 38,721,203 of OW052225.1, forward strand.
AATCAAACTACTTTTTTTTAAGTTCGAAAATGAAAAGCCATCATTCTTGGAAATCATCGTAAAGTAGAGGCTTCTGAGAATTGAAGCCTAGTTCTCATAATTATAAATAGTAAAATAAAACTACTTTTTTTTGAGTTCGAAAATGAAAAGCCATCATTCTTGGAAATCATCGTAAAGTAGAGGCTTCTGAGAATTGAAGCCTAGTTCTCATAATTATAAATAGTCAAATCAAACTACTTTTTTTTGAGTTCGAAAATGAAAAGCCATCATTCTTGGAAATCATCGTAAAGTAGAGGCTTCTGAGAATTGAAGCCTAGTTCTCATACGTCTAGTACGTTTAGTTCGGATCATGCTTCGATCTAGTGTTGATGACATAATTTGACGACCTCTATGGCGCGAACAGGCGAACGTTTGCCTGCACCGCAGGAGGTTGCGGGTTCGATTCCCGCCTCGGAACAAATATTTGTACGATCTGCAAATATTTGTTCAGGGTGTTCTGGGTATTTTCTATGTATAATTAAAAATATCTAATGTATTGTATTATGGATATCAGTTATCTAGTACCCATAACACAAGCTCTGCTTAGCTTGGGGCTAGACATCGGTACGGAGGCCTGCAATGCTCTAAGGGGCTAGATAATGTTGTGTGAACTGTCCATCATTTTTTATTTTATTTATCAGCATGTATATCTTATAAGAACCTGAAGCCCAATTATCTTAATAAAAAGTTGTCTAAATAAAGGTCGGATCATGCTTCATGTCATTTATCACAAATAGTTTTCTACTCAACTGACAATACAACAAGTAATTGTGATTTTAACAAATGTGACTGAAACTTGAACGTTTCGAAGTTTTACTGAGAATCTTAGGCCCTTCTCCCATTACGATACGCACAGGCGATTCAAGTATCCTGCAAGTCTCGGAGACTAGTCACCGCCAAGTATCTCACATACATTTGAATGCAGGCTCGCACACTAGCCTGCATTAGATGCGGCTCTTTCCAATTATTTGTAGCACTATAGATATTCTAATCCATGGTTGTCATAAATCGAAGGTATGACAATATTGTTACTATGAGGGAGCAGAATCAATTTTCAATCAATTCACAATACAATCTCAATTCGTTCAAATCAGTGTGGTTTTAAAATTAATAAGAGATTTGGCCTTCTGGTATTTAGATAACTGTAGGTAGCTTATTTATAACAAGAGCATTGGATGAATACATAATTGGGACTTATTTAAACAACCGGACGACGCAACACAGTGTAGCAAGGCCCTTGATGGACTGACGACATTTTAAATGCCATAGAAAGTCGGTGGTTTGAGGCGGCTCAAGACCGAACATTGTGGGATTCTATGGCTGGCTTATGTCCAGGAGTGGACTTAAACAGGTTGATTAATGAAGTTACTTTTATGTAATATAGACATTTGTTTGACCACGATGTGGTCGAAGATGAAGCACAAAGGTATCGAATTAAGCAGGCTTTTTTACATGGGAAAAGTCACGTTGCCAAAGTGGCCCACAAAATGCAGTTGAATTTGAAAATTGTTTTTGTTTATGAAAATTATTAAAAAACATGAAGTTCCGGAAGATATTGCTCACAAACCATAAACCCTACTAAAAAAGTTTATGCAACATGTTATAGAAAATTTTATAGAGATTCTTTCTGTCCTTGACACTTTTTTCTAACAACAATACTTTTTGGTTAAAATCGTAAAAACCGCGGTCAGAGACATATTTCGAGGAAAAAAGGGGGATTGGGGGAGGGGAGCCAAAATTCGTTTTGGCAACATTCAGAACCGAATTTAGCAGGCTTTTTTACATCGGAAAAGTCATGTTACCAAAATGGCTCACAAAATGCCGTTGAAACGAAAACGAAGCCGTTTTTTAGAATTTTTGACTAGTCTATTTCATCTGTTTAAAATAAAATTACTAACATGTTGGTTTGCACCGGATAAAGATTTTCCTCTTATTCACTTCAGATTTTCATCCCTCTCTTTACATTTCCCTGCTAGCTTGTCTCATCTTGTTTACAAAGCATAATAAATTAAATTCACAAACAGGTGTGGAATTGAATGAGTGAACCCCGCTTTCTTAAATAACTGTAGCGTTACGGGCTGAGTAAAAAGCATTTTTATTCGGATTACGTTTTTGTCGACGCTTTTTCTTATATTTTTTATTCTTTTAATGTAATCTACCAGTGAAATGCCAGAAATTTCGTCTGCGTGTAGTTTTTCCATACAAACTTCAACACCCCGCAGCAATTTATTTAATTACGGTGTTCTTTACGAAAATTTATTTCTTACTAGCGACTTGCCCCGGCTTTGCACAGGTAGCCCCCGGTGAACCCCCTTCTACACCCTATGTGCTTCTGCTGATTCTAAGCTACCTCCCCACCAATTTTTAGCCAAATCGGTTTACCCGTTCTTGAGTTATAAGTGGTGTAACTAACACGACTTTTTTTTATGTATATAGATGCAGTCCTTACCGAGACACATACACACAGATTTACTCACAAAACGTTTGGCTAAATCGTGTTATTTCCATTTAACAGCATATCTCGCGTCAATAACATCACACATACATAAACACACGCCTTTTTTCACAAAAGTGTAGGCAGAGCCTCAATGGACCTCTTTTAAACGTGGGTTACACCATCTTGGGAATATAGATGTGGGAAGTGGTGAGCTCATCGCCGCCATCAGTTCCCACGATTGCCTCAGCTAAAGCTTTCTTCCAGATAATAACATTCTCCAATAAGCTAGCAGCCAGGACAAATCTTATACCAACGAATCTTACTAACAATTCTGGGTAATCCCTTAGTCGGCTTCTACGATATCCACGGGAGGAGACGGAGGGGTATAATCTTAGGCCAGATATACCACGGTAACTGTAAATATTTGCTGTTGTAAAATCTGGCAGTCTAACTCGATGGCTCGATGGTAGGTACATAATAAAGTTGAGGTCACCGTTAGTTCAAAATAGGAAACATTTCAAGTTCTCGTTGAACATCGTTAAGTGATAGTTTTAAGTATAAAATAATTATGTATGTTAGTTTATAAGGTACATATTTATATGAGCTTAACGTTTAGGTATAATTTTACTTGATAAAGTCCAACGGACTGTTCTATATGGGGTGAGAAGCGTTACCTTGCCGTAACACAATTTTTTAACTAGAACGGAAGGCAAAGTTCACTTATTTAATAAACTACGAACATCTTTGAAATTAATGCAAATGCTATATATATTATTTGTAATTATTTATACAACTTAGTACGGCCTGGGCCAGTAACACTAAATTAATAATTTATAATTTATACCACTTATTTTAACAGAATACATAATACATTAAAGATTGACACAGAGAAAAACATAATCAAAAATAATAATTTATTAAACAAACACAATCCAATCAAAAAACACATGTCATACATAAATGAAAAAAGTAAAAAATATAATTAATATGACTTGTTGTACCTATTCTAAGTGAAATAAAGTTATCTTTATATTTATCTTTATCTTTAATGTATGAGTCTGCCAACCCCACACATGCCGGCTTCTACGCAAATGTTATATAATTAAAGTCGATTTTATCACACGAAACCATTTACAGTGACAGTCTCTGAATATCTGGGGGAAGATAAATCTGATAAGCGTGTGTTTATTTGAAAGAATTTCAATTTATCAGCGTGTTCGCATTTACCTGATGTGATGTGAGTATTGAAATAAGGGTAGTTTCGGGTAGCTGCTTCAGTGAAACTACATGGTTACATCCAATGATAGATTGCTTTATTACACATTTACATAGCTTATATGAATGAATGAATGAATGAAAATACTTTATTGCACACCTTACAAACTAGTTAAAACAAGACATAACAATTAAACAAAAAAAACTAAATGTACAATGGGTGGTCTTATCGCTAAAGAGCGATCTCTTCCAGACAACCTTTGGATGGAGAGGAGCTGAACTTATATGGAAGATTGGTTGGGGTGTACCCATAGTTAAATGTAAAAGAAATATTTTCAATAAATAAACTTACACATTATTACAAAATAAAAAATATTACACAATAATAGAAAAGTATAATATACACACAAATAAATATATATATATACATATATAACTATACATATTATGTACTCATGTATAGGTCTCATACCACGTGCTTAATGCTTATATATAGTAGAATCTGTGTTTAACATCTTCTCACGTTTACCTATTCAGCTGATCTCCGTAGCTGTTCCCTAATTGGTCAACTATTTGACTTTTATAAAATTGTATAAGGAGTTTTTGATGAGTTTTCTCCGTGTATTCAATTTTGGTTCTCCAATGATAGAAATAATGAATAGCTATACCTATTACTTCTTCAGTAGTAGTAGAGCTTTTATTTGAAAGAGTTTTTCCAAGAAAGTACTACCACCATACCTAATTCTGCCGCAAAGTAGTAGTGCTCGCATTGCTGTGTTCCGGTTTGAAAGGTATGGATGCCGGTGAAATAACAGGTACATGAGACTTTTAATTTATTTATGTCTCAGGGTGGCGGGCTCAGTGGAATGCTACATAGGGTACGTCCTAGGTGGACGTGACCTATGTGGTAATGTATTGGTAAAGGCAGAGGTTACCGCTTAACATCAGATGGGCCACCTGCTTGTTCCGTCATTCACGCTGTTAAAAAACGGAATATCACCGGTTATATCTTGGTCACCATAGTGTTAGGTCAGTGACCAGGTTGAGGTATGGTGGTCCTGAAAAGGGCCAAGTGACCAATGGTGAACGTATTCAGTGCAACTCGCAGAGGCTCTTTTCGTGCACAATGAAAATGGAAATATATACATACATACATAAACTCACGCATGTTTCCCCGAGGAGTAGGCAGAGACCACGGATTTCCACTTGCTACGATCCTGATAGGTTTTTTAAAAAAAATATTCTTTTAGTAATTACATATTTAATCTCACTTAAATATCCTAAATTTTAAATTTAACATTTTTGGATGTTTGTTACTCAATCACGCAAACACGGCTGAATGGATTTCGATTAAATTTGGTACACAGATTATTGTACCAAATTGTACCAAAACCTGGACCAGACTACTTATCCTAGTAAAAAGCGAGCGAAGCAGCGGACGGACACTAGTGTTTAAAAAGTCTCAAAAGAGCTAGCAAATGGAACAAATAAGTAGGTATTTACTGGTATTACTGTACCATTCCCATGATCAAATAAAATAAATGAAAGCACAAACGAGCATTTCAAATTGAATTTATTGCTTGTCAAATTTCGCACTTGTTATTATTACTATTGTAGTGGTCTCTATAACTGGTAATTGCTGCAACACATGGTATTATGACGCTGACAGCCAAAGGGGTAGGCAGGAACTATAATAAATGTTCCGCGAAAATAATGATCAGTGTTGCTCGTTATCACGCATTCAGATGGTAAATCAAATATTAAATAAGTGTAGATTCTGTTACTGCTGCAGATGGTATAAATATTGTAACATTTTTGTGTTTTACGAAGCTGCAATCTAATGGGGGAAAAGATTCTATTTCATTCGGTCTAAATCTAATTATTTACTTATTACTAACCCATATCATCATCACCGGCCTGGAGACATCCATTGCTGGACGAGGCCATCCCATTGTACCTACGCAATAGACGGATTGTCACCCGCTTGGCAGATATTATGGATTGTTCGTCACTGAATAGTCTATTATTAATATCAATTGGCTGTGGTGTGTCCGGCCTAAGAATAGACCCCTCCGTCTCCTCCCATGGATGTCGTAAAAGCCGAGTAAGGGTCCGGACTTGTTGATAAGATTCGTTTGTATAAGATTTGTACTGGCTAATAGCTTATTATGGAATGTATTATTGCTGGATGAAAGCGTTAGCCGAGTCAGTCGTGGGAAGCAATGGCGGCGATGAGCTCACGTCACTTCTATATTCCACGATGGTGCAACCCACCGTGGAAAAAGGCCCGATGAGGTTCTGCCTACCCCTTCGGGAAAAAGGCGTGTGTCTGTGTTCACCACTTGAGAAACTTTATCCCCCAATGGTTATCAGTTCAGCGAGCTATATGGCCTGCCCATTGCCACTTTAACAAAAGATATGTTGGTGATCTTGGTTCTTCTACGGATCTCCTCATATAGGATTCCATCACGTTGTGAAACTCCGAGCATGCCCGCAATATATACGTATCGTTTAATAAATAAAAAAAACATGTTTTTATAAAATTAGTAATCGCAACCGTGAGCTGAGAAAAATGAAAAACACTGCCAGGCTAATTTAATCATTAAGGAGTTCCGTTTTTCCTTCTCCATCAACAGATCAGCTCGCTGTCATCATAATATTGTGTTGTCATCGGTCATTTTATTAGCTTCACTTGTAACTAACAAACAATGTGGTCAAAAATTGAAATCTAAATTTCGACTACTTCCCGATATCCGATTGATCTGAAATGTGGCGCACCTATTAAGTTCCGATGACAACACAATATTATGATGACAGCGAGCTGATCTGTTGATGGAGAAGGAAAAACGGAACTCCTCAATGATTAAATTAGCCTGGCAGTGTTTTTCATTTTTCTCAGCTCACGGTTGCGATTACTAATTTTATAAAAACATGTTTTTTTTATTTATTAAACGATACGTAGTCGTAGCTTATTTACTTGTTAGTAGATAAAAATCACTTAAAACATTAAGACAGCTCCTGTCCATTTGCTAAAATAAAGCATTACCGAAATAAACTACAACCACAGAGTAAAATACCTACTATAACATACCACTAAAAAGCCACTCCAAGTTTAAACTGGGCTCCCTCAAAAGTGCTAAGCCGTGTAGAGACCGCCATATTCCCTGGGACGCGCGCTTATCCATCAATATCTTTTGCATATTATCACCCTTACCTTAGTGTTTCGAAGTGAAAATAGATTTTATGTTCAGTGCATTTTCGTTTAAAGTTTTGTATGGCAAGTTTTTGATATGCTGGGCCGCTTTTGCCTGTATGGCCGTGTATAGGAACTCAATGAACCAGTGTATTGATTATAATAAAAATATAAGATAATTTATTACTACATACATATAAAGTTATGTAACAGTAAATACTCACGTCTGAAACTTTGACGCATTCGTCACGTTCGCTGTGGAGATTATCACACGCACGAACGAGACGCGTTTATTCTTCAAGATGGCGTACGGGTGATTAAAGTGTGTTGCACCTACGCTTCCTTTTGAACCTAAGTATTAATTTTCTGTTGCGATTTTGGGAAGTTAGATTTAGATTTAGGTTTTTTACATCGAGGCACCTATCCCACTGCGGCATCTATCACGGCTTTACCCTAGATGAGCAATTAGGTAGGACAACGACAAACTCTCTAGAACAAAGACCTTTCTCTTTGAGGTCTTTGCCTAGATGAACTTTTATTTGAATAGTTTTAGAATATTTTCACCATGTTGGTATTTTATTTACACCTGTACTGCTGTCGAGTAGCGAATCTGCCGATTTACGAATCTGTCCAATCCAGAATCTGTCGGGTAGCGAATTTGCCGAATTACGAATCTGTCCAATCCAGAAGCTGTCGAGTAGCGAATTTGCCGAATTACGAATCTGTCCAATCCAGAATTTTTCGAGTAGTAAATTTGCCGAATTACGAATCTGTTCAATCCAAAATCTGTCCTACCCCAAACAAAGGCCTGAAACAACCACAATTATTGCGTTATTCTCGCAAGCATCAATTAACAAGATCCATTCGCATCCATTTCACACTGATATGTTATAGGTAGGTGTATATTCACTCGGCTGTATGTATCTTCGTTCCTAGCCGTAGCAATGGCCAGTCATTTGCAACCGTTCGCAATCCTTTCAACTACCTATTTTACTTTTCCGTGCATAGTATATTGCTCTAAGTTTCAATACCTAAAGGATCGTAAATACCTACTTAAAATTACGTTTTAGAATATTTTTCCCTCTACTTTCTTACTAATTCTATTTTCAATTAACTTCGCAGTATGAAAGCCATCCGCCCACACATAAATTCGCAATTACGTCACCAGTAAACGGCATTCAAAATTACCTATTTCCAACATTTTTTTTCCATTCAACTCCCTGTAGGCATCAGAAACTGTGTAGGAGTGGCCGAGGATAGATAAGCCACTCCCATTGGTCATGCTGAGCTCCGCCCACCCGAGTTACAAAAAGGAACATTTCATTTCTGTACCAGAATGTCCCTGAAGACTGAGCCTTGAGAATTGCTCTCTCCCTTTCTCAGGAGCTCCGTTGTGTTTCAGGACGGAGCCGGCTGAAACGGGGTTCAGATCTAAATCCCGGAAGGACGCAATGCTGCCATCTAACAGAAACAGCTGGAACTACGTTGTGGGAGTTAGCGCAAGATGGCGCCGATGGTCTCCGTGAAAGCCTTTGGGATTTGTAGGGAAAGTTGCGTTGAATGTTCTAAACTAAATTTATGGCGGAGTTTGCAAACTTGTGAATTGTGAAAATCAGAGTTAGATTATTTAATTTGAATTACAGGTATTTAAAACCGTAAATAACATTCGAATGTAGATAAATCTGAAGCCAACCAGTGGCCATAAACAGTTTTATACAATACTAGTCTGCCCGCGGCTTGGCTCGCATTTATCGCTGTAAATATGCCTATAGCTCAATCCATGTCCATAATCTTCGCCGAAATCGGTTTGGTAGTTTCAGCGTCATAGAGTAACAAACATACAAACATTCAAATATCCAAACTTTGACGTTTAAGATATTAGTGGGATTATATGATTTTTTTAATATTGGGTACCTAGGTTTATCTAAATACCGCAAGACTTTATTGTTTTCAATTATTTTTTATTAAAATAGAGAGTGAATTTAAAAAGTCATAAGTACTTATACTTATCTCTATATTTCGAAAATAACAGAAATAGAAAAGACGAAGTTGCATAGTATCGATTTTATAAGCAGTTTCAATTTGCAAGGGCGCACATTGAGGCTCCGACCAAAATTTATTTTGGTCGAAGAATTGAGGAGAGGTTTACGAATAGAAATATCAGAGTTGAAAATATAGGTAGAAATCCGTAGGTATCCCACCTTTATCTATTGGTATGTTGGTTGATAATTTATTTAAATTGTAAATACTTATAAACCAATTAGGTAGGTACCTACCTACACATTGTAGATAGTACCTAATGTTAAAATTAGTTGCTGTGGTGTGTCCGGGCTAAGAAGAGACCCCTCCATCTCCACCCGTGGAGGTCGTAAAAGCCGATTAAGGGATTACACAGACTTGTTAAAATTCGTTGGTATAAGATTTGTCCTGGCTACTATGAGCTTATTATGAAATGTGTTATTACTGGAAAAAGCGTTAGCCGAGTCAGTCGTGGGAAGCAATGGCGGCGATGAGCTCACCACTTTTCAAGACTATATTCCACGATGACTGTGAAATGAGGCTCATTGAGGCTCTGCCTACTCCTTCGGGGAAAAAGTCGTGTGTCTATGTATTTATGTATGTATAATTAATTATAAGTGGTATGTAGAAATACAGTACTCTAACTCTAGTGGTTTCTCGGGCATTTCAATCTATATCTTCAGTCACAAACTCGCACTTAAAACTACATTACTTTCATTTGAAGCTACATATTAACCTTTTCTGGGTCATCCGTGTGAGCCATTGTTTCCGTTACGCAACCACAATCCAGTATTTGGTAGTAATATATCGGCAATAGCTAATTAGCTGTAATCCTGTAATCGGTCAGGTTAGGAAATGAGCCACGCGGGCCCAATTTGTGGTCGCCACGATTAGGCCCATAAAATTCGCCGCGAATAGACGCGATCTTGATAAGATAATCGACAACAATCGAATCTAGTGTGGAAATTGCGTTGTTTCGAATTTATGGTGTGGCATGTTCTTCTACATCTACATCTACACTATCTACACTAATCTACATCTACACTAATATTATAAAGAGGAAAGATTTGTATTTTTGTGAGTGTGTATGTTTGTAATGAATAAACTCAAAAACTACAGTGCCGATTTCAAAAATTCTTTCACCATTGGAATGCTACATTCACCCTGAGTGACATAGGCTACCAGGGGGGGATAGGAGGGGAGGGTGCTGTTTTTATCCTCCTGAAACTGCGAAGCCGGGACGAGTCGCTAGTGTGAAATATATTTATGAACTTGAAGACTGATTACTGCTGTATGAGATTATTGGTGGTTTTCTAACTGGTTTTCAGCATTGTAATGGGTGTATAATGATTAACAACTTTGCTACAAAGTGTTCGACTTTTTTGCACGACTACGGCAAAGTCGAAAGGCAGGGTTATGTTTCTAACATAACATAACATAACGAAATACAGTGGTAATAAGCCGTTATTTATTTATTTAATATGATTCCCAACCACGATAGGATCAATTCTATGTTTCTAATAGCTTAGCATATTTATTTATTATTATTTATTATCAAATATTTATTTATTTGAGGGAAAACCAAAGGCTTAAAACTAACAGACTTACAAAATGATAAATACCAGAATGCTTATTGAAGGTTTTCACGGATAGGTAGCGGAATAGTACAAAAAATAACACTTTTCGAAAAAAAAAACGACTTCATTTAAGGAATTTATCCTCAATACAAGATTTTATAATATTAGTGATCGGACCTTCGACCAAAGAAATCTTTGGTCGAAGGATCGGACCCGTGTGTTGATATCCATCGAGGGGTTCCGTTGTCCGTTGTCTCTTTCATCAGATCAGCTCACTGTCACCATCATATTGTATTGTCATCGGAACTTTTCAGATACCTATGTCAAATTTCAGCTCAATCGGACTTCGGAAAGTCACCCGTATCGCCACCCGTGAAATACTGATCATTAAGTTTTTTTTTTTTTTTTCGTACCAATGGCCATCTCTGGTCTTCTTCATCAGTTCCACTTCACCAAATGGCACTTTCTGAATGCTCATATTCCTCACAGTCTCTATTCTAATCGGTAATGATGTAGGCAGAGTTTAACCACCTGACCATCGGATCTCGGAGTATAGCATACATGGCGAAGTATATTATTACGCCATCCTGAAAATAAGTTTATCTTGACGAGGCTACATGAAATTCAAAAAAACTCAAAAAGATGTTAACATAAAAAACCGGCCAAGTACGTGTCGGGCTTGTGAACGAAGGGTTCCGTACCATTATCTATAAAAACGGCAAAAAAAACACGTTTGTTGTATGGGAGCCCCTTTAAATATTTATTTTATTCTGTTTTTTAGTATTTGCTGTTATAGCGGCAACAGAAATACATCATTGTGCGGAACAAATATTTGTGCGATCTGCAGATATTTGTTCACGGTGTTCTGGGTATTTTCTATGTATAATATAAAATATCTATCTATGTTATATATTGTATTAAGTATATCAGTTACCTAGTACCCATAACACAAGCTATGCTTAGCTTGCGGCTAGATAATGTTGTGTGAACTGTCCAGCATTATTTATTTATTTATTTATTTATTTATCATTTGTTAAAATTTCAACTGTCTTAATATCACGGTTCATGAGATACAGCCTGGTGACAGACGGAGAGACGGACAGACAGCGGAGTCTTAGTAATAGTGTCTTGTTTTTACCCTTTGGGTACGGAACTCTAAAAATTATGCTGCCGCACTCATTTAATGACAAAGTTCTTTCAACCAGCTACATTCAGACAGTTCCATGTCAGAGTTCTAAATTTTACGCTAACTCTTCATATCTACATGTATGATTTTTGAAACTAACTTTTAGTTGGCGTCCCGCCGAGGCGTCAGCTCCAGGAATTTCCGTTTCAGAAACAGTTCATGCAATGTTTTATTTACGGCTATGAATATTTATAAAGTTGGATTCGCTGTTTGGTTATTCCTATAAAGAGCATTTTATATTTGAATGCAACTCACACTCTCAAACAAAACAAACAATACCTACATACTACCTTCGTCAGCCACTGCTGGACATTAACTTCCTCAAAAAAATATCTTGCACAACAACACACAACCATTATTATAAATACACACATTTTACAGAGTCTCACACAAGGCCCAGTGATACTGGCACGCTTGTCTGGGTTCAAGATGGCTTTTACCTATTTTAACCCTGGACTCGCAAATGTCGCAGTGTATCGGAAGCCATACTATACGATTTATGTGTATTCGAAAAATATAAAACACTACATCCGATTCAACTGTGTTTATGATGTCTAGGTACACCAAAGAAAGTAAATAAAAACTCAGATGGTGAGTAATAGACAAACGCCTTTTCCCCTGAAGGGGTAGTAGACAGGTCAAAGGCCCCCTTTTCACCTTGTATTGCACATCCATACAAACATACATACATAGACACACGCCTTTTTCATACATATTGTGGAATATATATGTGACGAGTGGTGAGCTCATCTCCGCCATTGCTTCACACGAATGACTCAGCTAACGCTTTGTTCCAGTAATAACATATTCCTTAAATAAGCTAGCAGCCAGGACAACTCATATACCAACGAATCTTACTAACAAGTTCGGGTAAGTTCGGTCCATTGCATATAATATTTTAATAATATCCCAAAAATTACCAACCAGACGGGATTCGAGCCAGTGATAGTCTCCTTTATACGAAGATGCATTTGACCATTCCGCCACTGGCTGAGGTTCTGCGTTTTTTCGAGGAAAAAGGCGTGTGTCTATGTTTGTAGGTATGTTATGTTATTACAATGGCCTCTTTTCACCGTGGATTACAAAAGAGGCCCATTCAGGCTCTGCCTACCCTTTCGGGGAAAAAGGCGTGTGTTTATGCTTTATATACAATGATGTTGGTAAGTACAGGATTTAACTAAGGTTCAATAAAACGAACCAATAGGAACAGGACGATCAAACTCCAGTGGATCAATCGCAATGGATCAAACAGGAACTACTCCAATTAATGTCTATAAATTATATCTATCTAGTAAGTATAGAAGAAGTACTACTATACTGCAAGGCAAGTACAAATATAAATGAGTCGTCCATATACGCGCAGCATCAGACAGGCAGACGCAGGAAACAAAGTGCTACAATTAACTCGCGACCCGCGCCATGGAGTTCAACAGTTTGTATCGAAGTACTGCAAGGCAAGTACAAATATAAATGAGTCGTCCATATACGCGCAGCATCAGACAGGCAGACGCAGGAAACAAAGTGCTACAATTAACTCGCGACCCGTGCCATGGAGTTCAACAGTTTGTATAGAAGTACTGCAAGGCAAGTACAAATATTAATGAGTTGTCCAAATAGGTACGCGCAGTATCAGACAGGCAGACGAAGGAAACAAAGTGCTACAATTAACTCGCGACCCGCGCCATGGAGTTCAACAGTTTGTATAGAAGTACTGCAAGGCAAGTACAAATATAAATGAGTCGTCCATATAGGTACGTGCAGCATCAGACAGGCAGACGCAGGAAACAAAGTGCTACAGTTAACTAGCGACCCGCGCCATGGAGTTCAACAGTTTGTATAGAAGTACTCATACTGCAAGGCATGTACAAATATAAATGAGTCGTCCATATAGGTACGCGCAGCATCAGACAGGCAGACGCAGGAAACAAAGTGCTACAATTAACTCGCGACCCGCGCCATGGAGTTTAACAGTTTGTATAGAAGTACTCGTACTGCAAGGCATGTACAAATATAAATGAGTCGTCCATATAGGTACGCGCAGCATCAGACAGGCAGACGCAGGAAACAAAGTGCTACAATTAACTCGCGACCCGCGCCATGGAGTTCAACAGTTTTTCCCTCGTAATTCTATTACATTATTAACTTACACCGTGTTAAGGAAACAGTGTTGGGGTGAAGATGTAGCGTAAAGATTGTCGATAAAAATATCGAGTAAGTTTAAGAAAAAAATTATAATGTTCCAATATTGTACATTTTGCATCATCTTGGTTTTTAGGTTCTGCCCACTGATTTAATTATTAAAGGGTTGCAGTATATTGATTGTAACAAAGGTAACAACAGTTCTAGAACTATGCTCAAGCGTGAATTGAGACCCTAGCATAGTTTTTTCTCTGTCATAGATTTTAAAGTTTTTGATTGAAATGTTAATAAATCTATGCTTGAGACTAGATTCTGTATGAGATTAGTTTTGGAATACGGTCCTTATTTTTGAAGATAATTCGAACGAAAAGTATTTTTTAACTTACATAGGTAATTATTATCTTTGTATTTACTATGTATTTTTTTAAATACTTTTAATATTTAAAACTTTTTGTGTGAATAGGTTTTTACTGCTCAATGTTATTTTTACAACATCTAATGCAAATAAATTTGCAGATTCTAAAGCGATATAAAGGATATTTTTCATAGAGAGCTATTTCAATCGTAATATAACAAAATTAAAATTACAAATCTTGTAATTGTGCATCTTAATTGTGTATAATAATTTACACAAATTAAGTACCTAATCAATTTTAACGCAGTTTTAGACCAGAAGAATATTCGTCGTGGCATTCTATGAGAGGCCTATATCTAGCAGTGGACTTCTATGTAGACTGATGATGATGGAGTATTCAAAAGATTTTGAAAACCTAAATTTTTCACCTTTGGTTAAGTATGTTCAAGTACTACTATTTAAGGTGTTAGCCTCGGCAATCTTTGTCAGTTAATTTTTCATCTATTTATTTTAAAAAAAACGGATATTTCCGTAGCTCATTATGAGTTTCATACTATTTTACATGCATATAAGTATGTAAATTATATAAATGTAATTCTCACAGGATATATTGTGTTCTAATATTGTGTCACACACCTATTTTACCATCTATTTTTATATATGTTTTAAGCAAAATAATTATCTTTCTCTTTATCTTTATACCAATACTTACAACATTTTATCGATAAGTGAGCTTAATTTGCCGAACCGTCCCATCCCTACCCAGTCTGCGGCGTCGTCTCTCGTCTCGCTGCTCACAAAGATCGTTCGCTGAAAACTTTTAATACTTTAACTCTACTTTCACTCAATTTCGCTTAACGCCTCCGTCGTTGACACGGCTCGATGCCGGGTCTATATCGCCTTAACTGTTTTACTACGTTAAGTTATTGAACTTGAACTTTCAGCTTTCTGTTTAACAGGAAAAACTCAGGACAACTTAGTTGTATACTGTGTATTACGTTATGCACAGATAAAATAATACTATGCACGTTATCTAAATTATTAGCATTCGTTTTACGTAGTAGCTATGCTCTACGGCGTAGCGAAATGTCTACGCACTGCTTATATTTTGCCAACTATTATTTATTTTGCAATGTATGTTTTAGGTCAAATCTTTCAAGCTGAGTTAGAACCACTTCGAGCTGAAATTGTGTTTACCTACAACAGCCTATTGGTCAGTCTCGAAACGTCAGCAAAGTGACGAAATTAGTGGTAATTAGCCGTTTATCTTTTAATTTGTATGTACCTGTTAAGTTCTGATGACAATACAAAATTATGGTGAGAACGAGCTGATCTGATGATGGAGAAGGAAGGTGGACAACGGAACTCCTCGATGGATACTAGTAAATTGTCTCATTTTTATCAGCACACGGTTCCGTTTACTAAGGAAAGCGTCAGCAAAGTCAGTCGTGGGAAGCTATGGTGGCGATGAGCTCACCACTTGTCACATCTATATTCCCACGCTGGTGCAACCCACGCTGAAAAGAGGCATTTTGAGGCTACGCCTACCCCTAAGGGGAAAAAGGTGTGGCTTTGTATTTATGTATTTAAGTGTGTATGTATGTTGTATTATTCAAAAAATATTTTTCAACAAAATACTTAATTATGTGTCCACTTTTGAAGGAACTGGCTGCTAACCTGATGTAAAGCAGTCACCCCGGTCTATTAAAACTGCAATACCACTTAGGTCACATTCATCAAGAAAGCGCCCTCCGTGGCATTGCACTGCACACGCCATCCTGAGCCATAAAGATAAAAAATCTCAATGTTCACAGCAACGTGACCCATTTCTGCTTGCGTGTAGAAGCAGATAAAGTAGCTCTTATGCTAGCTATAATCTTGTTATTTCTGTTCTGCCATAAAAATTTGGTAGTTGCCAAATCAAATAAAAAATGGAAAACATAAAAAAAATCGCCAAAGGACAAACAAAATAAAACCCCATCACGACACGACAAATTGACGTCATCCATCCCGCTCCTGCTAACAGTCGCAACATATCACTAGGCGAACGTTCTCGACATTTTTCCTCTATATATTATTAATACATAAGTACACTCTGATGCACTCTTCGCACACAAACTAACCGTATCGCACTGTCCCTTTCTATATTGTTGGGTCTAGTTTTCCCAAGCGACCGAGCCTCGAGGGTAAAACTCCCTTGGGTCGGTATTGACTCTACTATGGAAGGAAAGTTATCTGTACACCTATTGTCGGCCACCCCCTGTCCCATCCCCCGTTTTTCATCCCCCCGACGTGTCGAGGACTTTCTTATGCGTTTTTCGTTTTATTTTTATCAGTGTTGTTGTAAGGCTTTAATTCTTTGTTCGAAGGTTTGTCGTCATTTGTAATGGAGCTCTGCAATAAAACTTTACCAAACTCTTTCATTAAAATTGACTTATAATGGAGCTATTAATGGTGTGTGTAAAATTAAGTTTACTAACTATCTATTCCTAACTATTCTTTGATAGAACACTCACAATAAGTTATTTTGTGGTTTAATTCGAGACAAAACCTATCAAAGCATACTTATTCGCAATTCTCGCCTTTACGTCTCCCGACATAAAGATACAATCATTTTAATAGGTACTTTTATATAGATATTAGACAACATTTTATTGCATACCAATTAAAAACTAATACATTAAAAATGATCATAATATACTTATAAGTATGGAAGCACAATGGGCGGTCTTATCACTGTGAGCGATCTCTTCCAGATAATTGGGATGGACTAGAATTTACGAGAACGACAAAGGACGGTGGTGTAGATCCAATAAAAAAGTATAAGTACCTATGTGTACTTATTATGATATTTAAGAACATGGGCAACTCCCCATACATTGTTTGACCCAACTTTTTTGACTAACGTAACGTACAGTTGAGATACTTTTGGTTATTAATTGGTAATATAATTTCTTGCGTAGAAGTTGTGGGGAAGTGATGAAGCTTGTTGCGTTTTGTTTCACGCAAACGCAATGAGTTGATTTATCTTATTATTTAGAATTACAACATTTGCTTCCCAACTTCTAAAAGTAAACAAGTTCTTTAGAAAAATTGGACAAAAAATTAACATTTAGAACCGTACTAATTACCTACTTCCATGAAGAGCCCTGGTTCATTTATTTTTGATTTGGGTCAGCGGTTGTCCACCTCTTTTATAATAAAACTCGATACACATATTAAAAAAAAAAAAAAAAAATTTACTCAGCAGCTTTGGGCGACGGTCAAAAAGTGATTGAGCATTGCTTTTTGAAGATAAGAAAAGATTTGGCGGTTCTGATAACTAGATGAAGATTATTCCATCCATTTCACAATAACTACAAATTACAAGTTTGCCGTTACAAAATGACATTTTGATTAGTAACATGACCCATCCGATTTAGGGCGGGTGCACACCGGACGCTAATTTGGTAATGCGCGACAACGCCACGCGACGGCACGTGTCGCCCCGCCACGCGACAGATTGACGCGACCGGTCGATTTGTTCACTTAACTTGTTTATCATAAAGGACAAATACGAGTCGGAATAAAAATGACACTAGACCCTTTGTAATGTGATATGCAATTCTATAATTATTTTCGAAGAAAAACCGATTTTGAAGCTACATATTTATATCCAATACCTATACGATTTTGCCATCTTTGGTCTTCTTCATCAGTTCCACTTCACCAAATAGCACTTTATGAATGCACATGCTTGACTTGTTGCTGAAAATACCGAAATCGCTATACGTGTGCCTATAATATTTGAGGAGTTCCCTCAATTCCTCATGGATCCACACGACAGAGTTCGACGAATTACGACGTTACCTATTATTAAAATTATCTATATAAATCTCTATCTTTTTAATGGTAGGTATTAGGTACTTACATTATGGAGACTTAATGTTGTGTTTATCAAAAATGTGGAGATGGAGTGATTGATAGGAGTTTGGGGAGTGAGAGGATACATACCGTGCTTCGAAAAAACGCGGAACCTATTTATTTTGAATATTTACAGTGTTTTATCTCATTCGATCGTAGGTATATGAAACTGCAATAAAAAAGACAAAACACTGTGACTATTTCATTGGTAATCAGCACTTTATAATAACACGGCTTATGTTTTAGACGTATACCTGGATTTACGTCATCCGTACAAAAAACGGCCGTGAACTAAAAATGGAATTCGTACCAAAAATACATACATACATACATATATAGACACACGCCTTTTTCCCCGAAAGGGTAGGATGAACCTCAATGGGCATCATTTCACCGTTGGTTGCCATATCGTGGGAATATAGATGTGACAAGTGGTGAGATCACCGCCGCTATTGCTTTCCACGACTGGCTCGGCTACAAATTTATTCCAGTAATAACTAAGCTAGCAGCCAGGACAAATCTTACATACCTATAGCAACGAATCTTACTAACAAGTCCGGGTAATTCCTTAGTCGGCTTTTACGACATCCACGGGAGAAGACGGAGGGGGCTATTCTTAGGCCGGACACACTACGGATTACGTACCACAAATACCACAACTAATACAACTCACACTACTTACTTCTATATAAACTCTACATACCTCACACAGTTTCAGAATAAGCAATCTACCCATATGGAGACGACCGGACGGGCGCGTGCCAAGGACCATGGCACGTGTGCCACACACGGCGACAAACGAGGACGACAAAACTTGCATTTGGATTATTGTGTTGTAATCTACTTAGTGTGTCTGAAACCTTATACTGTGCATGCACTTAGAAAACTAGCATTGAGTAACTTTGTACGCTTAGCACAGCACCATTTGCTTTATACAAATTCTTGCCAATTTAGGGACATATGGATTTGCACATTATAATTCACAAGTTTTTTTTTAAATTTAAGGCCTACCTGGAATCTGAAATCTTCATACAATAAGGCGCCAAGCGGCCCCTGGAAAAAGTAATTATAAAAGAATATCTTGAAAAATAAAGATAACTTTTAAAAACCCATAGAGCCTTCGAATTTATTGTATTTATGTAATTTTTGACCTAATAATATGCACATTATTGAAAAACAATTGAATCTAGACAAACGTTACAAGTAAAGTGTTTTTTTTCTATAGAGAAAATATTGTTCTATGGTGTTTTTGGCAGGTATAGTGATTCCTCGGAATTATAATGTAGTAGCGATAAGACCGCCCATTGTACATTTATGTTATTTTTTGTTATTGAGTTATGTTTTATATTTCTGTGTGTTATTTGTGTACAATAAAGAGTTAATCTATCTATCTATCTATCCATGTATATTTTTAATCTCAATAATATACCTGATTTACTCATTTACAAATTCAAAACTACTATTTGTAATTTTCCGGCATGTACACACGCCTTTTAATTATTATAATTAATCATATTACACGATTCAAAAATTACCTCTACTTAGCAGACAAAGACAAAACCATCCATCAAAAATGCATCAGATGTGACTACACCAGTATTTTAAACTATTGTCCTCTCACACATGGTGCATTTTGCGCCCTCTTGAAATATTATACTAACAATTTTTGTCCATCACTTATACTATTAGGGGTTATTTCCATTGTGTATTGACTAGATAATGCATGGGTTTATCTTGCTTCTAATTGTATGGATGTCGAATGGGGATTGTGTTACAGATTAGCATTTAAAAAGACCCGTCTTTTGTAGGTAAACATAAATTAGTTATGGTCACTTAAGATCAGAAAAACCATACTTTATTTTTTTCAGTTTGTTTAATAATAATAATACTTTTAATTCAGATTTAAAGACAACATACACACATACATACATATACACACGCCTTATTCCTCAAAAGTGTAGCTTTTCAGTGGGTTGCACCATCGTTGAATATAGACGTGACAAGTGGTGAGCTCATCGCCGCCATTGCCTCCCACGACGTCAGTCCCAAGCGTTAGCAGAGTCATCTGCTAACGCTTACTTCAGTAATAACACATTCCATAATAAGCTAGCAGCCAGGACAAATCTTATACAACGAATCTTATCAACATGTCCGTGTATAAATAAGTAATAAATAAGCAAAGCGATGTTATTGCAAAACAAAGTGAGATTATTTCCGACTTCACGACGCACACAAATTTATCAACTACCCGCAAATCATTCTGCAGCACTCCCGAAACGAATTTGATAACTAAAATCGAGCTGCCTAAACGACAAGCAGCCATAAATGCATCGGCGGCGCTGAGTACAGGTGCGAGCAAGAAGCGCACTGTGGGAAAGAGACAAACCGCCAAGCCAGGTCCTGACGAGATTAATTGTGCGAAAGTGAATGACGCGATGACGACTGGTGTATCATGCACAGTGATGTCTAAAAATAAATTACCTAGCGTTAGTGCAACAAAAGGTGCGGCCATACTGCCAGCGAGAAACATGATGCCTATAATTGGCCCAACAATTGACAATAGCAACATAAAATGTGGTCCTGAATCAGAAATTAATATTGTTAGTACTCAACCAGACGACGATAAAAATGATAATAATACTGACTGGCGCTTTGTGAGTACTCGGAACCAACGCAAACAAAGAAAAATAATTGAAGGAGCTGGAGCAGATAATTCGGATCTAAAAACGGTCGAAAAGCTTCAATTTATTCAAGCATGGTCGTTCAGACCAGAAACTACTGCTGAAAATATTTCCAAGCACCTCAATAAAATTCATACATCAAACGACTACACTGTTCAGAAACGTGAGATAAAAACAACAAGACACGCAGCATTTGTCATCGGGATACCAGGATCCCTGTTCGAAAAGATTAGCCAACCTTCAGTGTGGCCTTCTGGCGTTCGGCTCGGGGAATGGTTTCTCGTGCGGCCCCGCGCACAGCGGGGCTACACCCCAACTTCTGAAGCCTGTTAGAGCGAATCGAGGCAGTCAGTCCACGCTAACTATTTGTCATCAAAACATTGCGTCATTAGACTTAAAGACCCAACGGCTTGAAGTGCTTGTACAATCAGAACTAGAATGTGATATAATTGCAATTACCGAACATTGGCTGCGTGAGGATAATTTGAAATGCGTGAACATAGACGGCTTCAGTCTCGTATCTAGCTTCTGTAGAACAAGAATTAGTCGCGGCGGTTCATGCCTGTACGTAAAAAATGGGATTAAAGCTATAGACTGTATTGAGCTTAAGGAACTCGCGGAAGAAAGGTTTTGTGAACTATCCGCCATTGATTTGATTGACTATAATGTTATAGTTATGTGTTTATATAGAACTAATTTGATAGCACACTCTGTATTCTTGGTGTACTTGGAACGCCTTCTCGAACGAGCCAGTGATAGTGGAAGAAATGTGTTACTATTAGGAGATTTTAATATTGACTGGCTCATTCAGAGCGCTGAACGTAAACAACTTAGTGACTTGCTCTCTGTGAATAACTTTAGCAACGAGGTGGACTTCCCCACACGAGTGAAAGGTACATCGTCAACCTGCCTAGATCATGTTTACTCCAACCTGGGCCCCGGGACGGTGGTGGCGACGCCAGTGGACACACGCATCAGCGACCACCGTGGCGTGCGAGCTGTCGCCGCCGTCACCCCACGGGCCGCTGCTCCACGTACCTGTCTGGTGAGGGACTACTCGGAGGTGAGTCACATTAATTTTTGTACTGCAATCTCGAGCATCGACTGGTGTGAAGTGCAGACTAAATATAGTGACTCATTAAACGGGCTTGCGACATACGTAATAAACACCCTTACGAATAAAATACAGATTTGTTTTCCTTTAAAACGTAAAAATATACGTCACAATACGTGGGTCAATGATGAGATTAAAAACTTAAAGTCATTTCTTTTCGAGATCTTTAGCATGTCTGAAATTTTTCCTGATAATAGTCACTTACAAGATCTGATTAACGTGATTAGTGATAAATATGACGTCATGACTAATAGGTATAAATCAAATCACTACACCAATATAATCTCTAAAAATCCAAACACTCAGAAAGCCATGTGGAGGGTAGTGAACTCGGAAAGGGGGAAATCCACAGTATCTCCTGTTAGTTTTACGGACGTTGCAAAGGATCCCAGTACCGGGCAATTGTTCTCCTCGAAGAAAGCAGCGGCAAATGCTATAAATGCGAGATTCGTGGGCGCGGCGGCGGCATGCGGTGCCCCGCGCGCTGCCCTGCGAGCTGTTTGCGCCGCGCTAGATGGCGCCAGGCCTCTCGCTGACCGCTCGCTGAGGCTACGTAGGTTCTCACCGATGGAGGTGTTTCGGATCATCACGAAGCAAATTCCGAGCAAGCCCACGAAAGATATTTATAATATATCAATGGTGATGCTTCGCACGGCAGTGATGCCTCTCCCACCTTGTCTAGCAACCCTGTTTAATCGCTGTATCGAATCCGGAGAGTACCCATCGGCGTTTAAAATAAGTAAGATCTCGCCACTGTTCAAGGGGAAAGGTAAACGAGAAAATATAGATGGTTATAGACCTGTGTCTATAATTCCAGCGCTGGCCAAGGTGTTTGAGAATGGTATAAGTACTAGGTTAACCGAATTTCTAACTGAGACAGATGCTTTGTCGGAGCGCCAGTATGCCTACCGTGCGGGTCGCTCCACCACGTCTCTCGCACGTGAAGTTATCCGTCGAGTGATGGAAGCATTCGAGTGTCGACAGCAAGTCGCCGTCCTGTGCTGCGACCTGTCAAAAGCATTTGACGTCGCGGATCACGGTGTGCTCGCTGCGAAGCTCCGTCACTACGGAATCAACGGACCAGCGCATATGCTTCTGACTGATCTCCTGCGAAATAGGTCTCAGGTGGTAGTCAGTGATGGAGGAGAGACGAAGTCTGACCCCCTATCGCCCGTGATGGGTGTCGCACAGGGTTCTTCTGTGTCGAATATTCTTTTTTCACTGCTCCTTAATGACCTGCCGATCTCCGCTCTGGGAAGCGAAATTTTCATGTACGCTGATGACGTGGCGGCAATCGTCACTGCGAGGACTTCTGATGGGCTCGAGCAGAGTTTGAATGAAGCAGCAACCGAACTAGCACTCTGGTTCCAAAAGAACGGCCTTGTGTTAAACATCAGCAAAACACACTTCATTCATTTCTCAATCTCGGGACGCATATCGAAGGACCTGTCAGTGGTCGTTAATGGACTGCCAATAATAGGGGTAACATCCACAAGATTTCTCGGATTTGAGATTGACCGTGTCCTTACGTGGGGCTCTCATGTCGGGAAGCTGTGCGCCAGACTAGGTAGTGCGTGCTATGCACTGAGTAGGTTGTCGCGCGTGGTTTCAGATGAGGTATTGCGCATGTGCTACTTTGCGACGGTTCACTCGTTGCTCCAATATGGCGCCGAGCTATGGGGGCGCGCTGCCGAAAGGGAGCGCGTTTTCCGAATGCAAAAACGGGCTATACGGGCAATTGCACGTGTGACGTCGCGTAGAACTAGCGCAAGACCTCTTTTTAAAAAACTTAGGATCATCACTTTCCCGTCACTCGTAATATTCCAAGTGGCGGTATATGTCCACCAAAACCTGGATTCATTCCCTAAACAGTCGGATATTCACAGCTACAATACGCGCGCTGTCGCGGCCGGCAGGCTGGCGGTGACGCCGCGGAGGCTGGCCCGGTCGGGCACGCTGTCGCACGTGATGGGCCCGGCTGTATACAATGCACTGCCTGGCAAGGTGAAGGACGCACCAAGCTTATCGAATTTTAAACTAAAGCTAAAAAACTGGCTCGTTGAAAAGGTGTTCTACAGTTTTGACGAATTCCGAGAACACAATGAGGTCAGAATGATACAGTAATTAGTATAAATATTTTGTTTTGTTTTTTGTACCTTTTTTATTTTATAATAGGTACTAATTATTATTATAATGATGTTTTTTCCTAAATTATCTAATAATGTAATAATGTATTTATAATGTGACGTATAATTGACAAATTATCAATAAATTGTTTATATCTGTTTATATCTGTTTATATCTGTAATGTTAGTCGGCTTTTACGACATCTATGGGAGGAGACGGAGGGGTCTATTCTTATGACAGACACACCACAGCACTAGACAAAGATAACATGCAAATAAAATGCAATATTCATATTTACTCAATTTATTTTCTTACTTCGTGATATTTTTTCTTAATAAACGATTACAATTTACATCTTATTTGATACACAATTGCTTTAAATAATGCGTAACTACATAATTTATATTCAGGGTTGGATATCTCTAAAATACATTTCATTTTCTGTGAGTTTCCAAGCAAATAGTTTTGGAGATATCTGTTTTCGTATACATGTTATTATTTCTATGTGAGATGTTTCGTTGTATTTCAACAGATAAAACCGTTTCGTATAATGGGATATGTTTTGTTTCGAGATATGGTTAATTTTACATTTTCGACGACAAAGTTGCGTGAGTCTTTGAAAACTGCAATTTATAAATGTTTTTTCTTTTTTCTTTTTTAACTGTGTGAATAACAGGACAAGCAGATGGCTCACCTGGGCCCTTATTTGCTATGACCATAGGAGATTCCTTGCAAATAACGTGTGACGTCATAATGTATTAATAATAATAATAATAAACATTTATTTCTCTTAAAAAATAATACAAGTACAGAATATAAGTATATAAGCATAAGTAGATAAATAATACATTTACTACATAAGGCTCTCTAAACTCCACACTAGGCGATGATATCGTAACAAGCCCGCTTTATGATACATTTGGTCATAGCGAATAAGGGGATTGATGTTGAGCGGTAACCTCTGCCTTTAACAGTGCATTACCTCATAGGTCAAGTCCACCTAGGACGCGCCCTATGTGGCATTGCACTGCGCCCGCCACCCTGAGACATAAAGATGAAAAGTCTCATGAGCCTATAATTTCACCGGCACCCATACCCTTTAAACCGGAACACAGCAATGCGAGCACTACTGCTTTGAGGTAGAAATAGGTATGGTGGTAGTACTTCCCCGAACGAACTCTTTCACAAAAAAGCTCTACTAACAGAAAAGTTGTTGAAAATCTTCGAAAATTATTCCAAAATGTCTACCTCCTTTGAGTAGCTCATGACAATATTAGAATCATTATATACTACAAATACATCCTGTTCTTGAGAGGTTTAATCACCGCAATTAATCATTTAAAACTTAAAGAAGACAATAAGATTTGCAGTGAACAAAGACTCTATTCTCACCTCTAATCCAAATTTAAGTCGAAAAATTTATACAATGCTATGATTAGTTTAAAATTTACAACGTTACTTACAATAAATATATCACAGATTTTACAATAACAAAACTGACACATACAGAGACAACAAAATTGTAAGAATTTACACTAAACTTCAAATTTTTTCTGAGCGTTCAACTTTGAATCGATTTACAAAATCTACTTTACGTTCAAACTAGCAAGGATCCAATAATTTGGTATTTATTTTGGTAATCTACTTATTTACATAATAATACATTTATTTACAAATAACACTGCGTCCCATTAGGTATAAATGAATGTAAATCTATTTAGATAAACATAAAACTTTGCCTGGTATTCAAACTGAAGTGACCATTAAATTTAAATGTAACCTAAAAATTTCGTTGATGCAACCTCGCCTGTGATCGGAATTTTCGGGTTACATATAAATTTAATGTTATCCATAAAGTGTGGTTTACAATTGTAAAATAATAAACTATGATGAAGTGACCATGTTGAAACTATAACTGAACGAATTCCAGAGTCACCACAAGTTTACACCATTTGCAAAGCAAACACTTGCTAGATCACATACCATTATGGTGAAAGACTCTACCACTATGGAACAGGTTACTTACTATTATAGAAAAGGACACTAACCATTATGGAAACCGTTACTTACCATTATGGAGAGATCACTAACCGATACGGAAGGGCACTAACCATTATGGAAATGTTTACTTACCATTATGGAGAGAGCTCTAACCGATACGGAAAGGGCACTAACCATTATGGTAGTTAAACATGTGCTACTTGGAGGCTAAGGGCGCTGTCTGGGCATACTGCTGGGCACTGCAAGTCGGTAAAGAGAAGGGATTCACGCTAAACGGCGATGACACAAGGCCGCCCATTCCTGTTGACAAAGAGAAACAAGTATAAAGACACACAATCTCATAGCAAGGGACTGATTGGCATTGGTTTCTAAGAGTCCCTGAATCATAAGACGCGAATGTATAACAGCCAAACAAACAACTATTCAACATAATGCCATTCATTTATTACATAGCAGGTTAGTTGCAGATAACTTAATGCCAGTTTCCTTGATCGGTAAAACAGTATGGACACAAGAGAGCAAAAGAAGCAATAACAAAGGAAAGCAGCAAGGTTAAAATATTAGTTGTGTAAAGTAAATTTAATTACAGAAAAGGAAATAAAACAGAAACTATACTTGCAAAAAATATGAGAACACACGTAAAACTCAACAGTAAGTAAATTAAAAGAAAGCTACTAACATTGGACTGCGAGCTGCCAATTGTGGTGCGACAGTTGAGCATTGGGCACCCTTGGTGGACTCTGTCTCACTACTGCAAAAGCGCTCCTCTTTCCGCCTTTATTCTCATCCCCTTTCATTCCAGCCGTGCATTTTGAGTGAGTGTTTGCCGGACAGTCAGCACCGCTCTTAGAATCATTCCTTTCAGTGTAATACGTGCTATCTTTCGTATTATACGCGTTATAGTGATGGTCAGATAGTCCATTCATGTTGGCAGGGTGATACGGCCCTAGTGACACTGCGCGGGACAAAAACTGGGGTTAGCACAATGTAACTGAGAAAGGAAAATGTGAGGTTAAATCTTCTTTTAGTTTTTGTGTGAGATAAGCTCCGGTTTCTTGTTCTGAGTCAGACACGTGGGGAAATGTCTTGGTTATTTATTTTACTGGAAAGCAACATAATTTAATTCCTTTTCCTTATGCAAGATAAGGTTTGCTAATATGCAATTTATTTAAAAAATATCATGAACATTTCATGCCAACGATTATGGTCTTATACTTACACGTAGTTTGTTCTTAGATAGTAGAAATCTCGTGGAGGTAAAGTTACTATACCTTACAGAAAACATGCTGGGGATACTCACGAGAAGTAGTCTGGTAGGCAAAAGTTGATGTAGGAACACAGCACAGACAGACTAGTATAATGCTGTTCCCGGATGTTGTCTATGGTGTTTAGGTCTGTTAATCTTACATAACACCAACGTAATGGTGACGCGGCACGTTCCGTACATTATTGAGCTTGGTCTCTTTATACTTTACTTGATGGGGTGTTGAAGAATGAGGTGGAAGGCGCGGGATAGTGCGGCGGATGCAGGTTGAACGCGGGCACGGCTTGTGGATGTGACGTAGCAGAACAGTATTACAGCGACAGTGACTTCTACACAATACGTTCTAACAGACACTTACGTGACGTGGTGTTGAAGAGCGAGGTGGGAGGCGCGGGGTAGTGCTGCGGATGCGGGTAGGACGCGGGCGCGGCGTGCGGACTGGATGCGTCAGAGCAGTAGATAGTGACCTCTACACAATACGTTCTAACAGACACTTGCGTGATGTGGTGTTGAAGAGCGAGGTGAGAGGCGTGGGGTAGTGCTGCAGATACGGGTAGGACGCGGGCGCGGCGTGCGGAGTGGATGCGGCAGAGCAGTAGTACGGCGACAGTGACCTCTACACAATACGTTCTAACAGACACTTACGTGATGTGGTGTTGAAGAGCAAGGTGGGAGGCGCGGGGTAGTGCTGCGGATGCGGGTAGGACGTGGGCGCGGCGTGCGGAGTGGATGCGGCAGAGTAGTAGTACGGTGACAGTGACCTCTACACAATACGTTCTAACAGACACTTACGTGATGTGGTGTTGAAGAGCAAGGTGGGAGGCGCGGGGTAGTGCTGCGGATGCGGGTAGGACGTGGGCGCGGCGTGCGGAGTGGATGCGGCCCAACAGTAGTTTGGCAACAGTGACCTCTACACAATACGTTCTAACAGACACTTACGTGACGTGGTGTTGAAGAGTGAGGTGAGCACGGCTTGCGGAATGCGGGTTGGACGCAGCAGAACAGTAGTACGGCGACAGTGACCTCAACACAATACGTTCTAACAGACACTTACGTGACGTGGTGTTGAAGAGCGAGTTGGGAGGCGCGGGGTGCTGCGGATGCGGGTAGGACGCGGGCGCGGCGTGCTGAGTGGATGCGGCAGAGCAGTAGTACGGAGACAGTGACCTCTACACAATACGTTCTAACAGACACTTACGTGACGTGGTGTTGAAGAGCGCGGTGGGAGGCGCGGGGTAGTGCTCCTGATGCGGGTAGGACGCGGGCGCGGCGTGCAGACTGGATGCGGCAGAGCAGTAGTACGGAGACAGTGACCTCCACACAATACGTTCTAACAGACACTTACGTGACGTGGTGTTGAAGAGCGAGGTGGGAGGCGCGGGGTAGTGCTGCGGATGCGGGTAGGACGCGGGCGCGGCGTGCGGAGTGGATGCGGCAGAGCAGTAGCGCGGTGACACAGACCCGCCGCTACGCGCATACTCCTCTAAAAGAAAAAGCCTGGGGTCAACACGAAATTACCGTTAGGATTTCTGCCTCAGCAAAGGCTGTTTGCATGTTTAAGGAAGGGTTGTTTGGGGGTTTGCTACTGTTACAGCTTGCAATAAGTGGAATTTAGGGTTCGTTGGGTTCTATGAATAAAATTATTTCAGCTTAGTTCACTTTTGAAAAGGACATGATTTAATTTTAATAAAAAGTATTTAAAAAACCTTTACTAACCTTCAGTCCATTGTGAAGCAGCCGTGTCTTGGACGCTGACAGCTAACTGCCCCGTGTAGGAGTTGAAAGGCATACTAGAAGGTGATCTTGGGCCTCCTAGGCCTAATTGATTGTTCCGAGGCATGCTGTATAGCGCTTCTGCTAGGTCCGCTGCCCGTTTTAGGATAATTTCCTGGATTGGGAGATTTTTTTAATGAAACATCAGTCATATATAAGAGGGCTTTAGGGTTCGGAAGTTCTACAAGGAACCCTTATAGTTTCGCTATGTCCATCTATCCGTCTGTCTGTCTATCTGTCCGTAATTAGAGCCGTTTTATTCGTAGACTATTTAGTTAGTACTATCATGCTTAGGTTTTGCACGGTAGTACAAATTAGTGATGCCTTCAAAGTTATTGTTCACACGTGGTGTTTATTACCCTTCAATCTCAGTAGATCTATTCTCCAGATTCATCAAATGACTCCTCCGAAATATATATTAAGTTTTACTATGTGAATCTCTTTATCCATATATCAGTATAAGCATAGTATACCTTCGGTAGTTTTTCCGGGTCGCCGGGGTGCCTCGGTATAAGTTTCTGAAGCCGCTGAAAGCCGTAATCTATCGTCGGCTCGTTGAGCGCTGCTATGCGAAACCCGAAAACAAAATCAATCATTAGCTCCAAACAAAACGCCTAATTGATGGATCGGAGATATTTGGGAGGTTTCCTAATTAGAAAAGTCTTGGATTGATGTCTGAAGCATTGGTAGAAGATGTAAAGTTATTTGATTTCGGACTGTTTAGATGTTAAATAAGTAAGCAAACACGAGACCACGAGGCCAGACACCAAAGCTATGGATAGGCGATATCAGTCTGCAAATTTGACAAGCAACTTACGCGGCCGTGTGGTGTACACTACGCGGATTATAGTATGGAGAAATCGAAGAGCGCCCCCAGCGTGCACCTTGAGAACCTCAAATCCCGTACAAAAATCCGTTTAGTGTACACCACACGGCCATGTAAGTTGCTTTTCAAATTTGCAGACTAGCCCCTCAGGTGTAAGGGACCGTGAATGGATGAAGGAGCCGATCGCCAGCTATCAAAGAAGTCGTGAGAGGCTTATGTCGGAAATACTTCAATTGAAGGCCCATGTTGATGATGATTTAGAAGTTGAGTGAACAAATAAAAAACTAAAATTAAAATTCAGGCCTGAAAAAGCTACACAGGGAAGTTCTCTGAACTACGAGTATTTAATGATTTTCAACTTATCAAACCAAATATTAATAATTTATGTGACAACTTTTTTAGGCGTGGAACTTGATAATGTGAAAAACTAAATTGTTTTACATTACAAATAAGATACAAACAATGGAGTTTAACACAAACAGAAGGAAATTGGCGACGCATTCTCTATATGTAATATCAAGCTATATTGACAAAAACATTAATGTGAAAAATGGCTAAGTTTGCCAGTAAAATAATTGAGATCGATGTGAGTGACAGGTTCTATTAAAGTCTGGCAAGTTTTCACACATTATTTATAATATTAACATACGTACATAACTGACTAACTGTACTGAGAGACACAAAGTAGTTTTATCAATCTTTTTCCGTGTTTTTTGTTAGGAATGATTATCTATTCATTTATGTTATAAGTATGTGTGTTATAGGTATATATTTATTTTAGGGCAAATTAGTTTATTAGCTATATTATTGTTATTATCTTTCTTATGTAATTAGTTTAGAGCACGCCAACCTTCCTCATGGATGACTGGCACATAATGCTGTTAAGCATTAAGTCCTCAGTTTGTACAATTCCCTTGTGTTTTTGGTGCAATAAAAAATGACATAAATTGTTTGTTAATCTTTGTTTCTGTGTGTGTCGTTTTGTATCTGCGTTCGTTGACACAAATAAATGTGTTTTTTCTTTCTTTTATTTCTTTTAAATACGTGATAACTTGCCACGTTGGCGGACTTCAATAGAACTTGGCACCGTTTTCATATTTATGTTTTTAGTGGGATCGTACTCACAAACATAGACAAATCTCCCGGGGGCTCCCTTGCAGAACTGCTTGCTCTTATAGGAGAGTGTGACCTCCACCACTCCCGGTATATGCCGCGGCGGCGTCTGCACTCGTATCGCGTGTGATGTTATTAGCTGTCGACAAGCATAATTAAATAAGTATTGTGTGAAAAATATATTTTAAAATACAAGCTTTTATAAAATTAATTATCGTAACCGTGTGCTGATCAAAATGTTAGTCTACTATTATCCATCGAGGAGTTCCGTTATTCACATCAGATCAGCTCGCTGTCACCATTTTTTTTTAAATACTTCCAAGGTAGCTAACAAGCATACGGCCCACCTGTTGGTAAGCGGTTACCGTAGCCTATGGACGCCTGCAATACCAGAAACATCACACACGCGTTGCCAACCCTTTAAAAATTTCGCGAGCACTACTGCTTTGCGGCAGAAATAGGTATGGTGGTAGTACTTTCACGGACAAACTCTTTCACAAAAAAGCTAAAAGTTACTAACAAAACCGCGCCTAAGCAGATAATTGTGTTACTTACCTCACTCCAAACAAGCATGGTCCCAAACACAACTTGTAGTCCATCGAAGAAATTATCACCAACTATGATAACAGTGGAGCCTCCAGATGTCCAGCCTTCACTCGGTGATATCGCTTTGATACAAGGGGTAGCCACGGGTAGCGGAGGGTAGAGACCCGCTGATGGATAAAAAAAGACTATTTTTATAAGAATGACTGTGGTGAGACCTGTTGAATCAAACGAATCTTAAATAAATCTTAAATCTTTGTTCTTTATAGAACAAAGGTGAAATAAAAAAATTAAAAAACTGGTCCCTATCCGCCATTTTTGAAAAGAGACGTCGCCTACTTTTATTTTATTTAATTTCCAGCGTGTGGCATTTTTAACCCCCGACGTAAAAACGACAGAGTGTTATAAGTTTGACGTGTCTGTGTGTATGTCTGTCTGTGGCATCGTAGCTCCCGAACGGATGAACCGATTTAGTTTTTTTGTTTTGTTTGAAAGGTGAAATTGTCGGGATTGTTCTTAGCTATGTTTGATCAAAATCGGTTCAGCCATTTCATTGCGTTGAGGGTTTTTTTAATTTTTACAAAATTAATTACTTATATATAACCAATGTAGCTCGTCTATAAAACACGATTAGTATAGTAATATAAAATGGAAGAGTAATGCGTGACTTTTCAAATTGGTAGAAATTATCTACCAACGGCCACCGTTTTACTAAAACATGACCTGTGTCTTTGACGACTTGGAAAGATTGTATAACGTTGCAAATTATATTGAAAATAAAATAATTTTACTTGAGAATGGCAAATGCACAAGCCGTGAGACAATAAAGAAAAAAAACTAGTCCAAATGTATCTAGATAGATCTACCATCAATCGTTACGTTTTCTTGTGATACCTATTATAGTAACCGAAGTTCCTACTATGTATAAAAATAGCATTGGTAGTAAACGAAACTCCTGGAACTACCGCAAAAGTAAGGGTCGAATGTGTGCCCAACAACTTAAAAGTTGAATAAACGGGTAACAGCGAAACTCTTGCCGTCCTGCTTAGGCGTTTAACTTTGACTGCTTCGGAAAAAGGACAATTGCACCATAAAATTAACGATAAAATCGAAAACGTGGACCGCGGTAATTGAAAATGAATTTTAATGATGCGTAATAAAGTTGAAGATTGCATCGAAAGGCTACGGCAGTTATGACGGTAGTTGCAAGACGGCCATTTAGGGGGACACGCACCGTAAGACGGGGGAACCGAAATCTTGCGAACAAACGACGTAGTAATAAAGACAAGAAGAGAAAGTGAATTTAAGGGAACGAAAGAAGATTAAGACGGTGTTTCTTTTTTAATTTAACTACAAAAATCTTGTTTCCCCTGAAATTATTTTAGGTATTATTATTTTTTGACAAATGAGACGATGTGATGTGTCGTCAGAACAGTTTAAGATTTTAATTAGATTAGAGCCAAACCATCGTCACTTTATTACAGGATTTTGTTAGTGTCATTGAAAAGGCTGTTTTATTACACAATAGCGTTTATAAATACCAATATGGAAAAAAAATACAGTAGTGAAATTACCGTGGCTTGGTAACATTTCAGAAAAACTACGACTGTTACACCACGTACTTCTGTTTGAAACAATAACAATAGAACAACTGGGATTTATTTTCCTACTTGTTCTATTGTTAGAACAATTGGGAATTTGATGACCTACTAGAATTAGAATTAGAATTACCAATTAGAAGAACAAATGTGAAATATTTTTCCTAGATGTTCTATTGGTAGAACAAACAGTAGAACAGATGGAAAGGACTCCTTTACTATTCTCCTGCTGACTGCTAAATGGTCAACGAAACTTCAGCAGGAGAATAGTAAAGTTACGTTGTGTATAGTCGTATTTTTTCTAAAATAATAAGAATTCGTTCAATTTCGTTAAACCCAAGCTCTAGTAGGAAAATATCTGAATTAAAGCCCTGCTCAGATCAACCGAAATCTCCGCGAACCACAAAAATGTTGACAAACAAAAGGCTCTCCATTCAAGATAAGACAGAACCGAATACCATGCTCCAAGATTTTACAAGGCATAATTTCTCAGTAAATTATCCGTACTCCGTTCATGCCCATCTCAACGCCCCTCGGCTGAAGTTCTTTGCGAAATGTCTACAGTGATTCCTTGAATACAAACGACGTCTTAAAACTGTATTATGACTTTTGCACATTTATTGGCGATTGAGTGCCGCATTTGCACGTAGTTTACTGGTAAGTATTTGATAGAAAACGTTGTACCGAAAGCCAAAGGTTTATTAACTGAATTAACCGACTAATTTTATAAATGCGAAAGTTTGGACATTACTAAATCACGTCAAACCGGATAAACAGATTCTGATAACATTTGATTCATATATAGATTATGACCTGTTGTACTAAGCTATAATAAATAAACTAGGATTACATATACCTAAATATAAGAAACATAGGAAACTCCTAGAAACTAACAGTATTCAATAAAGGTAACACTCTTTAACTATACATTGAAAATGTAATATAAAGTAGATACCTACCTATAAATACCTGTAATATTTATACCTGTAGATACCTTTCATGATGCTGTAAGTAACGAAAAGAACTGGTTTTATAGAAAAAAAGTCTCCTTCCAAACATATTGTATTCAAAGTTTACCCACACATAAACTGTTTTAATCACAGATAATATATGAAAACATATTGTATCAAAAACAATTAATGTGTTGGTGAACCATAGCCGAGTTGCTCAGAACACTTAGAAAATTACAAAACACAAATAAAACAAAAAAACAAAACGTACAAAAAGTGTTGTCGGACG
Source organism: Operophtera brumata (assembly GCA_932527175.1). NCBI lineage: Eukaryota > Metazoa > Arthropoda > Insecta > Lepidoptera > Geometridae > Operophtera > Operophtera brumata. Next base: position 38,755,545 of record OW052225.1, read on the forward strand.
CGGCGTCAGTACCTTCAGTAGGGTCGAGTCGCTTCGCTCTCCGGCCGTGTTTGCTGTTGTTATGCACGAACATGTTGTCGGATATTGCTAGCAGAGGACCGTCCACCATCACTTGCGTTGATATTACCACCTGGTTAAACAAAAAGTACATTAAAAACTACCAGTTGAACTACTTAGTAGTACTACTAAGTAACTACTGATCCGGAGAGACTTGAATAATTGAACAAGCAGATGGCCCACCCTCTGCCTTTAACAAAGCATTGCCACATAGGTCACGTCAAAAAAAAACCGCACCCTATGTGGCATTGCACTGCGCCCGCCACCCTGAGACACAAAGAGCCCCTGAGTGTCATGTGCATGTAATTTCACTTTGTTTCTTTTTGTTCGTTCTTTATAATGCGAACTGCTAAGGAGTGGAATACACTACCGTCGTCTATCTTTCCTGAAAACTATAATCTGGGTCTCTTCAAGTCTAGAGTGAATAGGTGCCTTCTAGACCTTTGTGCTCCATCTTCGGCCACATCGTCACTTACCAACAGGTGAGATCGTGGTCAAACAAAGGTCTAACAAAGTTAAAAAAAAAAAACTACTGCTTTGTGGCAGAAATTGGTATGGAGGTAGTATTTCTCCCGACGAACTCTTACACAAAAAAGCTGTACTACTACTAAAAATGGTTGTATTACTGCGTTTACATTGTGACTTTGTAGTTCGATAGGGTCTAAAATTGTATCTAAGTACTGCAAAATGGTATCCAAATGCTGACATAATCTTATGAAATCATCGTCATCATGAGAAGATTCTTCGGACACGTGTCGCGACGCGGTTAGGTGTCCACTGATCGCCTTGATGTACAGGGTAGAGTTGAGAGCACACGAGCACGGGGCAGATCGCCCATGAGATGGACTGCCCAAATCAAGGCAGCTTTGGACGTCCCACTGCATGAATTCACCAGGAAAGCTGTGGTGCGAGATGAGTGGCGAAGGATTGTGAAGCGAGCCACAGACCCTAAAGTGACGACTACGACCACTCTGCCAAGAGGACGAAGAAGAACAATGAGAAGTTAGGAGACCAGTGTTGGATAGAGCCATACAAACTGAAATTGGGGGATTTTCCAGTCACCACGCACGCGTAGATCGACTGGTGATCATTATACATATAAAATATATACATATATCATTATCATTATAAATATATATCAATATATTTATATTGAGGTGTGTGGTCCAAAATCCGTTTCAAATTCAAACATTGAAAAACCAATATTGGTGAATGAATAGGTAAAGTTTAATCAAAAGTTAAATTTAAAGTAGGTAGTATTTTTTGTAACAAAACTGGGTAATAGTCATATTAATATTTATTAATGTTTACTTCAAATTTGAAATTATTATCTGTGCTCTCATCGACATCGGTTTGTTGTTCGTATTTAGGGAAACAGTTTTCGACTATCCACCGCTGAATGACGCTGTTCATCTTCTGTGTAATGTCGTATGCCACTTAGCGCCAACGAATTCATTCCTATGCTATGAGAGCACACAGAAATTGGAGACAGTACCTACCTAGGTACCTATTTTTTCATTGGTTGAAAAGTATTAGATAGATAGATAGATAGAAAATACTTTATTATACACCTTAATAGCAGCACCTTAAGTATTATTGTCAGTTAGGTCTCCATAGAGTTAAATAGTAAAACAGGACGTCCGAAAGGAAGCTAAAGGATTCCGCTGACCCTAACGACCTCAAACATAGTACTCAGGACTCAGTAGTAGTAGAGCTTTTTTGTTAGTAGTAGTAGAGCTTTTTTGTGAAAGAGTTCGTCCGGGGAAGTAGTACCACCACACCTATTTCTGCCGCAAAGCAGTAGTGCTCGCATTGCTGTGTTCCGGTTTGAAGGGTAAGGGTGCTGGTGAATGAGACTTTCATCTTTATGTCTCAGGGTGGCGGGCGCAATGCATTGCCACATAGGGCGCGTCCTAGGGGGACGTGACCTATGAGGTAATGCACTGTTCATCTGCTTGTTATGTCATTCAAGAAGTGTAAAAAAAAAAACATGCTCTGTTTCCGCCTTATTGACAGCCTGGATATTTTAAACTCTCTAGTGTGCACTTCGCCTGACGAAACAATACACACGATTGAAAAAGCGCTCATAGATTACATATATATAAGGCAAAGTTAGCTTTCGTATTTGCTATAAATATAGAAATACATTTATTTACAGAAAGAATAATACAAGGTATGTACAAAATACATATGAAACAGTTTTGCTACCTGATGACCGCTGCAAGCTATCTAAAGGTAGCTCAACTGATCCAAATCACTACCAGACGGAAGCGTCCCTAAGATGCTGGCTGCATTGCCACCCTCAATGGCAATACTAATGCGCTGAGCAAGATAAGAGCCAGCTCTCGGGTCACGCGTCGCTTCGACCAGATGCCCTGAAATAATTTTGAAAACGCGAAGGGCCCCGGAAACCCACTGACCCTGTGTCTCGACTCCGAAAGGCTCAAATAAGTAAGCTCTGTCGAGACTTGCATATTTGCGTCTTTTGAGGTCCTCAGCGGAATCTGCCTTCGCACCGGCCCTAACTGATGTCCGGACAGATGAGATGGCGCAATAGCGTATCAACGCTAAAAATATTGAAATAACCCAAGAACTTTTCAGTTTCTCAAAGAAACAAAAGCAGCATAGCATACAAACCAACATTTACCAAAGCGTTTTTACGTTTACCCGTCAAGTTCAAGATCGGCGTAACTTAAATTACAACAAAAATAGAAGGCTACCCTCACATTGACATTCCGCCGCACACAGCGAAGGGAAGCCGAAAGGGAGAGTCTCTAGGGAGGTGGGGCCAACGTCTCGGGATTTGAAATGGACGGAACTCTTCCAATAGGTATGCAAGGAAATGCATTGTGTGTGTGTGGGTGACCGATTGATGGACGCCATTCAATCGATTCGAGTTTTTTAGACAGCTGTGGATGTTGGTAAATTGTGGAGTGATATATGGTTCGGATTTTCAACTTAGAATAGGTAATGTTAATAAAAATAATAATAAAATAAATAATGCAGGACAGTTCACACAACATTATCTAGCCCCAAGTTAGGCAAAGCTTGTGTTATGGGTACTAGATAACTGATATACTTAATACAATACATTACATAAATAGATATTTTTTATTATACATAGAAAACACCCAGAACACCCGGAACAAATATCTGCAGATCGTACAAATATTTGTTCCAAGGCGGGAATCGAATCCGCAAACCCCTGCGTCCCAGGCGAACTTTTGCCCGCCGCGCCACAGAGGTCGTCAATATGATTCAGACTCCCACACCGTTGTCTATAGAGATGACCAATATGCTTATCCCACTAATATCATAAATGTCAGAGTTACGATGTTTGGATGTTTGTTACTCAATCACGCCAAAACGACTGAACCGATTTCGATGAAATTGAAAATACAATAAATATACCCACTTGAAAGTGGCAAATGCTCAAGCCGTGCGACGCCAATTACAAAGAAAAAAACAACATTGTAGTGAATAAAACTGCACTATTTCGATTCCTCAGACTATAAACGTGCACCATATATTACTGCCATATATTCTTACCCTTGAAACGTTAGGGTACGACCAATGAATTATTCAATGACACACGGAAAGCCCAAATATAGACATAACTACTCACACACGCTCATAAACTTGTTATTAAGGAAATATGCACTGAATACGCGTAGAATTAAGTTCTAAATTCACTTGGAGCTATTAAGAGCACGTAATACAAATATGTCTTAGCTCGTAGTAGCTTTGTACTCATAAGTAGAGAATGTGAATGCACCTTTACCTTAGTTTGTGTTAGGGCCGCTGTCGCTAATTAGTTTGTATTAAGAGGTATGTGAGTTTGAGTTTCAAATTATGAAATATTATGTCGGTAAATTAAATTACACGAAGTTCATGTAACTTTCACGGACGCTACTTTTGTTATCCTGAATTAGTTCACGATTTACGATTTATTGGAGTGACGTCTGCTGCCGCCATTTTTATTTTATTAAGCAGAATGCACATTGCATAATGTGCGAATTTCGCCAGTTGAAGAGATAAAGTTATTGAAGACCTCTGTGGAGTGGCGTGCTTCGGTTCGCCTGCGATGCAGGAGGTTGCGGGTTCCATTCCCGCCTCGGAACAAACATTTGTGCGATCTGCAGATATTTGTTCAGGTGTTCTGGGTATTTTCTATGTATAATAAAAGATGTCCTATCTATATAATGAATTGTATTACAAGTATTCAATTGTATTATTTAATTGTACAAGTGGTTCTGCCGGAAGACCAGCGTTGGTTGCTAGCTTGCTGTCAACCAACTCATGCTGAGGCAGAACCATTTTGTTACTTGAGTTACACCTAGTACCTTCATATCTGTTTCTTCTTAGTGTGTTCTGTGTTTCTGTGTAGCTCTTGTATACAAATAAATATATATTCTTTCTTCTTCTTTCTTTATTAAGAATATCAGTTATCTAGTACCCATAACACAAGCTCTGCTTAGCTTGGGGCTAGATAATGTTGTGTGAACTGTCCAGCATTTATTTTATTATTATGTATTATTTATTATGTGAAACAATGAAGATCACTTTACTAGGAGTATTTACTCCTCAAGACGAAACCTAGAAGAATCAGTCTCAAAACAAGGCTTAGGTATGTCTTTGATAACAATACTTCCTAGCAATAAGCTCGGAATGACACTTACGTTAATAAAAGTCCAGATAACATAGAAAGATGAAAGGTCTTATTGTATAAGACAAACAACCAAGTAAAAAGGTGAACTTAATGCTAATTAGCATTTTGTTCCAGCTAACCTTTTAAGTGACGTAGACTGGGTTGTAGTGATATTGTGAATAATTATAGATCGAGATTAAATGCTACAAATAATAAGCAAATAACTACCAAAAGTTTTTTTAAAATATTACCCCGAATATAAACTAGCCCACAAAGATTGAAAATAATCTGGTTAATTATAAAAATATAAACAAAACCAGCCCCTCTAGTGATGTGACTAAAATAAACGAAATGAAAAGCAATAAACTAAAATCAAACACAAACAACCGATAACCGCAAACAAAAGAATATCACCAATTAAACACAAGTGAAGAACAAACAAAATCACTTGAGAGTAAATAAATAAACTCGTATAAATAAATTTAATTTCATTCCTCCCCTAAATTGGAACCGTTTCAAATATTCAAGAGTCGTGAACGCAACCCTTCCTTCAGTTAAGGGCGATACAGACACAACATTGGAGCAAGATAGAAGATTGTTGATTTCTTGTTCTACCAAACGGCGCAACAGTTTATTTATACTACTTGTTATGACGTATCAAGCAGATGGCCCACCTGATGTTAAGCGGTACCCTCTGCCTATGAACAGTGCATTATCACATAGGTCACGTCGACTTAGGACGCATCTGATGTGGCATTGCACTGCGCCCGCCACCCTGAGATATAAAGATGAAAAGTCTCATATGCCTGTAATTTCACCGACAGCCCTTCAAACCAGAACACAGCAATGCGAGCACTACTGCTTTGTGGCAGAAATAGGTATGGTGGTAGTACAACCCTGGACGAACTCTTTCACAAAAAAAGCTCTACTACTACTTCAATATACAACAATTCATGTGGCCATTAACAACAAAGGAAGTTGCGAACCGTTCGATTGCTATGATTAAAACTGCGATGACATAAGCTAAGGCCAAACCAACGCATTCAGCCCGCGTCTTACCATGGATCGCCGCCGTGCATGCCACCGTGCGGTCTGAACGCGTTGGTCTGACCTTAGCCATAGCTCAACAAATACTCGTAGAACCCTCACGTTTAAAGATACACATAGTTCGTACGCTGGTATTCTCTTTCTTCATCTCAATCCTGAACCATATAGGCCGCTGATAGACAGCAAATTCATGCTTTCAAGATGTGGTGTTCTACTGTGAATACCCTGGACTGCTTGTCGCACAAAAGTGTCCATCCTGGAAAAACCTAAGCTTGAAGTTCCCAAACACTCCGCGACATGTCTGAACAAAATATTGCAAAAATTCTGACAATCTTGAGCGCCTAATAGTGACTGGAAAAGTTGAGGGTAAAAGACCACGAGGACGAAGCCTCAAACAGTGAATAGACCAGGTATTTGATCACTCAGAGATGCTAGTCAGTGGGCCATCTGGCTACTGACTGAAATTGATGGAGACAAACCTAGAACAGATTGCATCAAAGGTGCTATAGCCCTCAAGAACGAAGGAGGAGGAGGGATCACGTGAGTGAATTCAGTCTTATTGCCTTTAGTGTGATAATGCTTAGCGCAATGTGTGCCCGAAGCGGTGGTGGAGTACCTCAAGCAGAAGACAAGGCTAACCATGAGGGTCGAGCAGTTGGAGTCTTGCTATGATGTCAATTTTATTTCCTTTATGGTGATGGTGCCGACTGAACATCTATCGACCTTCATGAATGGAGAATTCCGGAGGTTCTTCGGACGCCTGCCATGAGACACCGCGCAGTTGCGTCATACGTCGCCGTCTACACGTGTGCATTAAAGTAGAATAAAAGTTTTTTTTTATTTGTATGTTAATTTTTTAAGGTTATTATGTTGCTATGGGCTTATTGTTTAGGTTTTTACATTTTCCAATAAGCCTGAAATAAAGATATTTGATTTGATTTTGATTTAGCTGATGGCTTTTGTAGCAACCTTTGAAAAACACAATTTTATGATGTGATTTCGATTTGCTTTTAACTTGCGCCAAGCAGGTAGACCAATATCAGTAGGACTTGTGTGAGTATCGTGGTAATATCTCGTCTACTATAGTGTAAAGTGTTGGCCATTTGCGTGTCGACAGTCTGAATAATTAGATGCACCTTTTGGCCAATAAAATGTGCCTTACACCTCCAATATCTAGTAGGTATTTTATGCAAGGTGACACATCATAGGCCGTAGGTATTTTCCCCCAAAACGGATGTTTCTGCACATGAAGGAAGACAACTTTTGTCGGCTTTTGTGAGTTTTTTTTTTCAGAAAGTTTTTGTAATCCTTTAAAATTAATTAATTGCCTTTAACCAGCTGTTTCTTGAAGCAAAAAGTCACTGACTCGAATATTTGTAGGTAGGTAACTACCTGATTTCCAGTAGTTGTTGGTACTAGTAACACTATCAATAGTTTCACTTACTTGAAACCTTCTCATGTCCCGAGGATTGCCCGCGTTTTTCAGACAGTTTTGATTGCACTTGAGGAAAAATTTGAGGAAAAACCTGAAACAACATTTTTGGTGTCATCAAAATAGTATAATTACTTATTATAAGAAAGAAATACAATGTCGCAAAACAAAACCTATTATGCTCAGAATAGCTAACGTTTCGTGTATCGCTGACGATGTCTAGACCAGAATTCTGGCTGAAACGCCATTGCAATACTTAGTCCGAAAGCGTCTTAAATTGCTTATAAGTCTAAAAGCATTAATGTAAATAATTTTCACTAGAAACGGGATATTTACCATGATTTTTGATGATTTCTAGTGAAAATTATGTACATAACCATGATAGTTTCAAAAGTTATATCATTAATGTAAAGTTATTTATATTTAGTAAATTACAAAGCTTTACAATTAAGTAATTATCTATACAAAAACTTTATTAAAACCAGGCACAAAATAAATAAACCGAACCATAAACCATGAGCGTGTGAACAGATAATGCGATGCAAATGACGCGGACACATAAATCAGAGACGACACGACACCGAATTATCGACAAGGCGCCTCATATTAAAATCATTCAGAGTAACATTTTACAGCCTTTAGTGCTCAATCGTCTACAAAAAACAAACAGGCTCTGCTAGAGTTTAGTATACCGTCGCCATAGACGATGGTGAGTTACGAAAACAGCCTAACGCCCGTTTGCACTAAACATAAGGTTAGGCTTGTCCTAGTTAAGATACACCTAAGCCTAAGAACAGCCTAGGCTAACTGGACTATGGAATGGCTTAGGGTTAGTGCAAGCATATTTATCGTTAGTAGTCTAAACAAGTTAGGAAAGAACTCAGGTGATTCTTATGTTTAGTGCAAACGGGTGCTAGTCATTCTATGATTAGTTTTAATAAAACGAGAGACTGATTAAGTTTGTTTTCTTGCAAAATAATTGGTAAAAGTTCCGTCGAAAATAAAGTTATAGACAAAATTGTAGAATACCATGAAATAAACAATGTATAATAGACTAGTTGTATCAGAATGTCCATGTCTTCGTTCCCGATGGGTTTTCGATAAAAACTTTAACACCTTGTTCCATCTTCTTTGGGGTTTAATTTCAGAAATTCCTTTTGTTCACCAAAAATTAAAAGTATCCTCCAAATTTCCGTTCTCTAGTAAGACTATAACGGTTTAGGCTATGCGTCGATAGTCGGTCAGTAAGTAAGTTAGATAGTCATGCAATGTTTTTGTCTCCCCCAAATACTTCTCAAAATTCCAAAATTCTCCCCATCCAAAGGTTGTCTGGAAGAAATCGCATCTAAGCGATAAGACTGCTCATTTTACTCATAATTTCGGAGATAAGTTTTTTGTGCAATAAAGTATTTTCTATTCTATTCTATTCTTCCACTTGTCCTTGATATATTATTATAATGATTATATTCTTTTGTAATAAACAATTTTGTTTAAAATATTGTTGCTGGCAGCAGTTTAAAAGTAAAAAAAAACTAATATCCTACGGAACATCCGAGTTCCTTCGCAGAAATCCTTGACCGAATAAAGTTCGAACATCTCACCAGATGTTTCCACTTCACAGCGAACTCACTGATATTAATTTGTTTCTTGTGTTCACGAATTTGTACTTTCCGCTCTTCCGTTAAAACCGTTTAAAAAAGTTTGTTTTTGCTTCTCTGTGGTGGCAATGTGTTTAGGTTTAATATGTTTGATACTTAATTTTTTTCGTCAATACTTTTATTGGTTTATTTCTGTAAAATATCTTAACAAAGGGATGTAGATAGGTCATTAGAGTTTGAAATAAATATTATTGAGGCTTTTAAATTAATGCCCATGTAATAAACTACATTTGGGCTCTTCCCGCCATTTTAGAAAAGATACGTCATCTAATTTAATGTTATAGTGCTTTAAAGTTTATAATGTGTAATTTTACTGAAATTTTAGTGAAATGAAAGTGTATTGCTTGACTTTCAAATCGGTGGAAATTGAAAACCAAAGTTTAGAGTTAGAAGAAATGGAAAGAGTTAACGTCGCAAATTGAGTATTTTTTAGAATTCTTGAACTTAGCTCAAGCCAGGTAACAAATATATACAAAAAAGCCCAAGTGCGCCCATGCGCACTGTAGGGTTCCGTAGGTACTTACCCGTCACAAAATGCGGAGTTAGGAGCCTTTCCTGTTACAGACAACTAACAAATTCATCTAAGTAATTTTCAGTGGAATTTGTACGAAATTTTTACTACTCAAATAAGAATTTAATTCCAAGTACATTTTTTATAAGTTCTTTGACTATTACTCGTTAACTTGTAAAGCTTACTTAGCTGTGATGCTTTTCTTTTGAACTTCATTATTTCATTTCACGTATTCAAAAACAGTTTAGCTGGGAGGGGGAGTAGGGAAAGGGGGCACTTGACTCTAACAAAAATATTAATTTAAAGCTCAATATTTCGAAAACGGATCCCTAAAACGAAAAATTTATTTCACACACCCACAATGTTTTTGAACGAACTATCCAACGACACCCCACACCAAGGGATAGCCGAAAGAAAAACATCCCCACTTTAAGTGTAGGGAGTACCATAAAACAAGTTTTTTCAAGGTTTTAGTTTACCACTTTGTCAGCGTGAATAATATGTATACCCAAATTATAATTACAAAGAGTCTCTGAGCTAAGCCGCGGACAGACAGACGGACGGGAAGGCGAAACTATAAAGCTGGGAACAAATAATCGGACGCGTCCGTCAGCCGCGGCTGACAAACGCGTCCCATACTTTGTTCCCAGCTTAAGGGTTCCTTGTCCTGTTTACTAAAGATCCCTAAAAACAGCATTACTCTTATATGCAACAGACCTCGTCCAAATAAAGCCTCAAACGAAATCAAACAATCCTGAACGGAAAGTTGATCAGACTATCGTCATATCATACACAATAGTTTAACTTTACGGTGTCCATTCTTGGTCAAATAATTTGCACCCTTATTGCGTTGGCCCAGGGTTTATAGGCTGGTAGTGCGTAGAATCGGGCGATCACGATGAATGCTTTTAGCAGAAATATTTTACATGACCCGAGGCTTCGGCGATGCCACCACGCCGAATTGCTGTGCCAACAGATATGGATTTTATAGAGTAGACACTCTCGCCTTTTTGACGACGTCTATTGCGCGACGGGCGAAGGTTCGCCTGCAACTTACTACGTGACATTGGCGTTAGCCATAACACAAGCTCTGCTTAGCTCGGGGCTAGATAATGTTGTGTGAATAGTCCAGCATTATTTATTTATTTATTTATTTACCTTTTCGACAACAACCAGCGCGCTACATCACATCACACTAATATTTAGATTAGAAAGTGGATTGGACTGACTGTTTGTTACCTTTCAACGACCAAGGCCGATCTTGACAAAATTTGACAAATTCATCAGACTCTTCTCTCGGGAAATAGGTTTAGGGATGAAAAAAATATTTTTAAAACAAGCTTTTAAAAACCAGACTGATGATGATGAAGTTAGTAAGCAGAACCGTGACCTGGTTAAAATTAACCCAAATATGGACAATCGAGAAGTTCCGTTGACCACCATTTGTCTCCATCATCAGATCAGCTCCTTGCATTTTATATAAAATACATTTATTTACAGAAAGAATACCACCTGAAGACCCAGCGGTCTTCAGGTGGTATTCTTTCAAGCGATCTAAAGGTAGCTCAACTGATCTAAATCACTACCAGACGGAAGCGTCCCTAAGATGCTGGCTGCATTACCACGCTGAATTTTCTTGCATTTTATTGCATAACATTGTATTGTTATTGGAACTTGAATATTATGCAAAATTTCAGCAAATTCGGTTGAGTGAAACTGGTTTTAGACTCAGTTGCACGATTCTTCGCCCACAGACTGGAAATAAAGTTAAATAAAAGCTTCTAAAGTATGTCATTAAGGTGGTTGCTTTCGCTTGTGGTGCGATATTCAGATCTTTTCATGTTTTTTGCTCATCACAGCTCATCGTTGACGAAAAATTTGAAGATCGCGCCACAAGCGACAGCAGCCATGATTAACCGAACTCTGACGAGCAGAGAGCGCTACAGAATATAAATATATTTTTTTTTCTTTTTTATACTACTAGAATGACGGAACAAGCGAATGGCCCACCTGATGTTAAGCGGTAACCTCTGCCTATGAACAGTGCATTACCTCATAGGTCTCGTCCACCTAGGACGCGCCCTATGTGGCATTTCACTGCGCCCGCCACCCTGAGACATAAAGATGAAAAGTCTCATGTGCCTGTAATTTCACCGGCACCCTTACCCTTCAAACCGGGACACAGCACTACTGCTTTGCGGCAGAAATAGGTATGGTGGTAGTACTTCCCCGGACGAACTCTTACACAAAAAAGCTCTACTACTACTAAGTTTCATTTCATTTCATTTATTTAATCCTTAAACAAAATATATTGTGTGCGGAACTAATTAATTAATCTTAAATCTAAAAACCAAAATATTCATACTATTCATAAATTATAAATTAACCTACACTACAAACACAAAATTTACATAATACAAAAATTTAAAATAATTAACATGTCAATAAGTTTAAAATCTATAGTCAAATCCAATAAAATTAAGAAAACAATAAAAAACAGAAAGCAACACTGGAGAAACAACAAAAATTTCATTCAAAAAAAAAATTAAAAAATAAAAACTTGTTATAATTATGATGTCCCTAAATTAAAATTTATAATTTATCAATAGAATACAGGCACCTGTCCAGAAGGAAACTCTTTAATTTGTTTTTTAAACTAGTTTTCTTTTGAATGAGACATTTGATGTCCAGTGGCAGTTTATTAAAAATTAATACAGCTTGATACCTCGTAGAGTGTTTGACTATGTTGAGTGAAGGATTGATTTTATTCTTAATGTTTTTATTTCTACTATCAACACGTAAACTATATTCATCTGGAGTCTCAAACTCATACAAGTACTTGGACAGAAACATGACAAGAACGAGTATATAAATGCTTGGAACCGTCAAAATACCCAAAATGTTAAAATGATCCTTGCATGATTCTACTTGCGAAATCCTTACCATAGTCCTAATGCTCCGATTTTGCATAACGAACGCTTTTTCAATATTATATTTGTAGCTATTCCCCCAAAATTGAATACTATATCTAATTTTCGATTCAACTAGTGCATAATATACCATTTTTAATTTGTCAATACTAATTTCATCACGCAGGGTACGCAACGCATAACATGCCGAGGCAATCGAGTTTTCAATGCTATCCAATTCGTTTTTCCAATTCAAAAGGGAATCAATATGTACACCTAGAAACTTCACAGAATTTACGCTCTCTAATCTTTCGTCATTAAAATCAATTACAATGATATCTTTGTTTCTCACTGTTGATTTGAACAACATTATGTTAGTTTTCTTAACATTTATTTTTAGTTTATTCGCCAAGAACCATTTTTGGAAAGTGGTTAATGTATTATCTATCTTTGTATTAAGAGTTACCATGTCATTCGCACTTAGAATCGCATTGGTATCGTCAGCATAGACGATTAATGATATGTCAGTTAGTACATTGTTAATAAAATTTATTAGGTCATTCGTAAAAATTATGAACAATATCGGTCCTAAAATTGAGCCCTGAGGTACTCCTGTCAAAATGTTTGTTAAATTAGATTTATGTACAGACTCCTTGCCATCCTTAAGGGACCTACTTTTAATTTCTACGAACATTTTCCTATTCTTTAGATAAGACTTGAAAAGGTCTAAGGCAGATCCACGCACACCATAGTGGTCGAGTTTATTTATTAAAATGTCATGGTCTACCGTGTCAAAAGCTGAACTTAAATCCAAGAAAACCCCAGCAACTTTTTTCTAGTTATTCAAACTAACCACTACGTCATCGATCAGGGCATTCACAGCATCAGCAGTCCCAACTGTTTTCTGATATCCATATTGCCTTAGATTTAGGATTCTATTTGAATTTATATGTGACAGTAAACGACTTTTAATTAATTTCTCAAATATTTTTGAGAGTGTAGGTAGCAGGGATATAGGGCGGTAGTTTTTTGGATCACTTGTTGATCCTTTTTTATAAACCGGAACTATTTTAGCCAACTTAAGTTGATCAGGAAAAATGCCTTCGTCAAAACATTTATTGAAAAAATACGATAACGGTCCTTTTAAAACATCAATTTGTTTTTTAATTAGAGTTATAGGTAAATCATCATATCCACAAGATTTTTTATTAATCATGCCTCTAACAATTTTTCCAATTTCTTTTTCATCAGTGAAAGCTATAACCATTGCAGTCTCAATCCTGGCAGTATGTTCTCGCACAATTGTAATAGCATCTAGAGTATTAATATCCAATTTAGGACTTTTGTAGTCAAATTGCTTTGCGAAAATATCTGCAATTCTCAATTGGTCGTCAGTAAATTTATTATTATATTTCAATGTCATAGATTTCACCTCGGCAGATTTTGATTTATTAGTATGTCGATTAACTACTTTCCAAATTTCTCTTATAGAATTGTTCGCATTTTTTATCTGATCTTCAACAGCCATACTCTTGGCTTTTCTAATAACTTTTCTATAAAGCCGAATGTAGTTATTACGATAAGTAAGAAAACTCTCATGTGTTTTATTACCACTGAATGAGTAAAGGAAACGTTTCATTTTACTAGATATTTTTATACCCGTAGTCGCCCAGCGAATACCCTGACCTCGTTTTAACATTAGTTTCTTATTTACCTTCTTGTAACTTTCTTTGTAAATGATGTTGAATTTTTTCAAAAATATGTTAATTCCCATTTCATACCAATTTTGCCTGAGAATTTCTTTTTGAAAAATTTCATTATTCTTTTTGTTGAAAATTCTTTGTGATATTGTAGTATATGTAACTTTCCTGTTCGCTTTGACAATACCTAACGACAAAGAACAAACAAGTGCACCATGACCATCTGACAGACCGTTGTGATCTATCTTACATGGTTTTATCATGGAGTATTCGTCAATGTTAGCTAGTATGTTATCTAGACAGGAAGATATGTAATTGCGGATAAAAGTAATGTCAGTGACCAAGGGCCTAAAATTATAGCATTTCAAAAGGGTGAGATATTCAGTACGTCGTTTATTCTCTACAAGTAAATCCACGTTAAAATCCCCGCATATAACACATTCCCTTTTAAAGAAGAATTCAAGTACTCTTTCTAATCTCTCCAAAAACTTATCAAAATGTTAAGTAACTATCTTAAGTAACTACTAAGTAATCGCAGCATGGGTATTCAGCTATGTTTGATATATGAAAAACTTTCTATCTCGATTACAAACAATTTTCAGGTATGCTTAAATATTTTCTTAGTATAAAAAAAGTTCTTACTAAGAAATTGGTTCCAAATTACAAGTTGTTTAAGGTCTCTCATAAAATTATTACTTCAGTGCAACGTTTCACTTGTGGCGCGAAATTAAATATTTATTGTTTTTGCTCATCACAGCTCATCAACACATCTTGAGATAGCGAAACCTGATTTTGCGAAAACTAGGAGAACTAACACACATGTTTTAATTAATAGTGGCTTTTAAATATCACTAGTTTACCTACCAATGTCATTCAACGATTTTTAGTGTTATATTTATTCATTGTTATTCGTAGCTAAACTAATTATATTTATCAGACACTTTCAACCAAAATAATGAGTGTTAGGTCTCCTAGTTTCCGCAAAATCAGGGTTTGCTATCTAAAGATATGTTCATGAGCTGTGATTAGCAAAAAACACAATAAAAATTTGAATTTTGCGCCTCAATCGAAACGCTGCACCTTAATGAACAAATATGGTACCAAAATTGAAGGTGGTATTATCATCTCTACAAGTAAACCAAAAGACCAAACCGTTGTTGCTCGCAGGGCTGGCGCGAACGTATTTGCGGCGCTCCGGGCGCAACACATCTGCTCGCATTATTTATGTTAAACACCCTTATGTCACAATATCGCGAGTTAGGAGTTAACGCCACTTTCGACTCACTGTACGAGATTTTATTTTAAGCATATCCTTGTGTTCGTCACCAGTTCCACGGTAGAGGGAAACATGGCGAGGAAACCAAACGCAGCAATATATAAATGCGAAAGTTTGGAAGCCCGGTAGTCATGACCCTAGGTTGTCAACTGCATTTAAATCCATTCGAAAAACTAAAAACTGTTTGGATGTTTGTTACTCAATCAAGCCAAACGACAGAGCCGATTTTGTTTAAAATAGGACTGCGCCAACACCAAGCAAAATAAAAAAAAATAAAAAAAACATACAAAAAAAACGCCTCGCGCCGGTCGAAGAAGCCGTGTCTCTTAAATATCTCTTAAAATACAAATAATTTTACAAAACCCCTACATTTAATCCTCGGCTTTGTTGTATTGATTTCATTTATCTCCATTTTTAACCCAATAATATGCATCATTTTAATAAACAATCGAAACAAGCCAAAAATTGTGGGTAACTTTGATATATTTTTTTCTATCGAGAAAATTATTGTCCTATCTTGTTTCTGGTACAGCGATCTCTCGGAATCATAATTTAGTATCCATACATATTTTTCATTTGTATAAAAAAAACATTTGTTTTTTTTTTCACTTGATTTAGTCAGCTAAAATCAAATCTAAGATTAGGAATTTTGCGGCATACCAACTTAACAGTATTGGTGTCAGGTCTCACGTAGACCCTGTTTTTTTTTATACTACTTGGAATGACGTGTTAAGCAGATGGCCCACCTGATGTTAAGTGGTACCCTCTGCCTATGAACAGTGCATTACCTGCTGATGCCCATATATACCTTGATGTAATCCTTTAGTCGGCTTTCACGGCATCCACGGGAGGAGACGGAGGGGTATTTTCTTAGGCCGGACACATCACGGCTATATAACATTTATTCTGTCATAGTTTTATGACTGACTAGTATTCAATTAAAATGAAAAGCTCTTTCATAATACTTTCCATTCCAAGCTACGTAGCTATTACATAAATATCGATGATTTTATATATAGATTCCTCTATTCTTGGCCCTGGAAAGCCTTCACCATTAATATCATGGTAAAGGTCACGTGACACTCGCGTTATCCACCAGTATCGGTCTTGTCGACAGTAAGCCGAAAAATTATTGCCTACTCGGTAAACAGAATGTATGGGATGGTCAGTGGCTACTCTGATACGTAGTACGTTTTTAGGGTTCCGTAAAAAAAATACGGAACCCTTATGGATTCGTCATGTCTGTCTGTCTGTCAGAGTATGTCACAGCCACTTTTTACCGAAACTATAAGAGCTATGCTGTTGAAACTTGGTAAGTAAGTAGATGTACTATGTGAACCGCAAAAAGATTTTCAAACAAAAATAGAAAAAAAACAATAAATTGTTGGGGTTCCCCATACTTAGAACTGAAACTCAAAAAACTTTTTTTCATCATACCCATACCATAGATACGATACCCAGACTATGGATAGGTCTTTAAAAATGATATTGAGGTTTCTAATATTTTTTTTTCTAAACTCAATAGTTTGCGCGAGGGAAACTTCCAAAGTGGTAAAAAGTGTGTAACCCCCCGTAACTTCTAAAATAAGAGAATGATAAAACTAAAAAAAATATAAGATGTACATTACTATGTAAACTTTCACTCAAAATTGGTTTGAACGAGATCTAGTAAGTAGTTTTTTTTAATACGTCATAAATCGTAATCCATCCAAGAACTTTTATATTATGTTACTTGCTGCTACGGAACCCTTCATGGGCGAGTCCTGCTCGCGCTTGGCCGCTTTTTTTTATGTATGTTACTAGCATTTTATGAATTATGAAAACTAGTATCATTTTGAATTGCTTTTTAAACAAGGTATAGATTTTTTTATAAATTTGTTAATGACGGAACAAGCTGTTCAGCAAGCCCATCTGATGTTAAGCTTGCATCACAGAATCATACGTTCAACTCTTAGAGCATTGCAGGCCCCCGTACTCGATGGTTCAACTAGAAGATAAAGTATTTGCCAACATTTAGGTGAAATAAATATTGCAAAACTCTAAGTCGTTTAGAAGTTGAATCAAATTTTCAGTCGAAAACAGCTGCATTTGTTATATTTTTTCACACGGTTAATGAACAGGTAGAACATTTTTATACGTTCACTTTACAGATTAAAGATTAATGAATGATATATTTATTTTTTCAGCACATAACTTTGACTCCTCTGTAAGGAGAAAGTTTCCAAACAAGACTTTTTATTTTTTTATTTTTTTATACTACTGAATGACGGAACAAGCAGATGGCCCACCTGGTGTTAAGCGGTAACCCCTGCCTATGAACAGTGCATTACCACATAGGTCACGTCCACCTAGGACGCACCCTATGTGGCATTGCACTGCGCCCGCCACCCTGAGACATAGAGATGAAAAGTCTCATGTGCCAGTAATTTCACCGGCACCCATACCCTTCAAACCGGAACACAGCAATGCGAGCACTACTGCTTTGCGGCAGAAATAGGTATGGTGGTAGTACTTCCCCGGACGAACTCTTTCACAAAAAAGCTGTACTTACACATCATTCAATGGTTTATTGTACTTTTATAAAGTATACAATGTTCAGTAGGTATTCATGAATTGATAGCTGTAACCGCTGAAATAACAAGGTAACTATAACCCATAATTTCCACGTCAAGATGTATTATTATCAGAATGTTTAATCATCTCCACACTCTCAGCGTTACAATAAGTAGGGGCATAAAGGGGGGTCGTAAATCTCACGTGGAGTCGGATAAATTAGCACCTGTCGCAGAGTTCTCTCCCATTAATGCTGAACTCTGCTGATTCAAGAATCATCGCCTTTCTTAGAAATTTAAGAAAGTACCTATTACGAATAAAAAACTAGTTAGCATAATTTATTTTATTTTTTATTTATAATCACCACCATAAGCCGGTTAGATATCCACTATTGAACGAGTTGCCGCCCCATAGAATGCAATGGGGCATAGGGTGATTTGCCAATATCACCACGCTTGGCAGGCGGATTGGTGAGCGCTCCTCATGCCCTAGTATAATCTTATTCTTTTATGACATCCACGGGGGGAAGGAGGGGTCTATTTTAAGGCTGACTACGGACTACTTGAGGTCATTGTTTATTACTTAAAATTACAAACCATGGATATAGTAGAGCGGTATCTCCTAACACAAGCCAAACCATTTAAAATAGTGGTAAATTAAATAAACATTTAATTTATTTTAATTTATTTATTAAAATAAAAATGTTTAAAAGGTACATTGATCGCAAAATACCCCTCAGTGTAACGACTTTATGTTTAGGCGTATTTACCTAAGGCTGCGTAAGGTACTATACATTTAGGTATAAGTAGAGCGTGTTTACGTCGTAAAAACTGCCTTCGTACTTCTGCCCTATGTAGGTGGGTGTGCAACAGCCCTTATATTTATGTAGCTTATCGCCGGATTTGGGAACTGTACGCAGTAAAATGTAGACGGTACTTTTCTCATTACCACTAGGAACTTGGAAGTATGTAGTTGAATCTTTATCAATGTCGCTATCCGCGTCTGTCTGTTTGTTTGCTTCGTTCTTATAAACTTAAAAACGTATTTTGATGCGGTTTCCATTATCAATTAAATATTTTTTACTGGAAGATTTTAATTACTTTTAGTGCAAAGCCGGGGCAGGTAGTTACAAAATTGTTGTTACGGTGATTTTTTAAAGGAATAAGAAATACAAATATCATAAAATAAAAGAGTTATACATTACTTGAACTTATATTTAGTAGACTAGTTATACTTTTATATTATTTTTAAATATGTACATACATACATAGACACACGCCTTCTTCCCCGAAAGGGTAGGCAGAGCCTCAAATGTTCCTCTTTTCCAATACTGTATATTTCAATATTTACTTGTGAATAAACCTTTTCATGATTTAAAAAAAACTATTAATCTTATTTATCAGTTGGTGATGATGATGATCTTATGATAAAATTATAAACTATTAATCTTATTTATCAGTTGGTGATGATGATGATCTTATGATAAAATTCTAGACTATTAATCTTATTTATCAGTTGGTGATGATGATGATCTTATGATAAAATTCTAGACTATTAATCTTATTTATCAGTTGGTGATGATGATGATCTTATGACAAATTTATAAACTATTAATCTTATTTATCAGTTGGTGATGATGATGATCTTATGACAAAATTATAAACTATTAATCTTATTTATCAGTTGGTGATGATGATGATCTTATGACAAAATTATAAACTATTAATCTTATTTATCAGTTGGTGATGATGATGATCTTATGATAAAATTATAAACCGTCATCTGCATTTACTAAATTAATAGAGAGGGAATTGCGAACAGAAATATTTTTAAGAAAATTTAAACAAAATATTTTTTCAGTGCTCTCCTATTTTTTTGTCTTGTTTAATAAATAAATAAATAAATAATAAATAATGCTGGACTTCAAGCTAAGCAGAGCTTGTGTTATGGGTACTAGATAACTGATATACTTAATAAAATATAATACATACATAGATATTTTTTATTATACATAGAAAATACCCAGAACACCCAGAACAAATAACTACGATCGCAAAAATATTTGTTCCGAGGCGGGAATCGAACCCGCAACCTCTTGCGTTGCAGGCGAACCTACGCCCGCCGCGCCACAGAGGTCGTCCAAAGTTAAGTTTATTAATAAACTTAATAAACTTATATTTCCTAAAAAAAAAACATTACTTTGTAGTATAGTAGATCTTCGAACTCTTTCAAAACTGCTATCTGGAAAATTTCAGTGGAAAAAATGTAGTGCGCCATTGCGTCGTGGTGTGGAGACCCGTATCGAGGCTACCCTCTTTCAAGTCGGAACACTTGAACCCCCTCCCCCTACTACCACAGACTATGTTTATTTGCATCGAATATAGTCGGGGAACTTGTCTTTTTGTAGGCATTTAGCTGCCTCAAGATTTGAGCGATTGGTTGATTTTTATAAATTTGTGTAAAGGCTTTAAAGTGCGTATTACTATGAACTTTACTGAATAACGTTTGTACACTTCTAGTGAGCTGAGTCATAAGGATCAACGCGCGTCCGATATGACTATCAAAGTCGTCGTAACGAAAGAATGCGCGTTTGTATTGCTAGTAAAAAAAAGTCATGCGCAATGACCCGAGTGCCCGTCGTACAAAATATGATTCCTTGTACGAATAAATAAGTTTTTTGTGAAAAATATATTTTTCAATACGAGCTTTCATAAAATTAGTGATCGTAACCGTGTGCTGATCAAAATGAGCCAAAACACGGCCAGTCTTTTATAATCCATCGAGTAGTTCCGTTGTCCATCTTCCGTCTCCATCATCAGATCAGCTCGCTGTCACCATCATATTGTATTTTCATCGGAACTTGACAGGTATGTCATACTTCAGCTCAACCGGTTGAGGATAACGTGCTTTAAAATTCAGTTGCAAGATTCATATTCCACCCGTACATACATTGCAAGTTCATATAAAGCTTGTAATAAGTAATACTGCCTATTATAAAGTTCATATAAAGCTTGTAATAAGTAATACTGCCTATTATAACGCTTGTAATAAGTAATACTGCCTATTATAAAGCTTATAATAAGTAATACTGCCTATTATAAAGCTTGTAATAAGTAATACTGCCTATGATAAAGCTTGTAATAAGTAATACTGCCTATTATAAAGCTTGTAATAAGTAATACTGCCTATTATAAAGCTTGTAATAAGTAATACTGCCTATTATAAAGTTTTTAAACTGCAAATAATTCATGCGAATTATTTTGATAAATTGCCCATGGATAACGAAACAAGAGCTTTACCTATTCGAAATTTTCGGCTAAAAACTAACCCCATTATAATCAAACTTTAATATCTAAGCTAACATAGCTTTTTTCTTCTATTGACGTTCAAACGTTGTCACACATTTCAGCGAGTTGTATAGTGACCCTTAAAATTACAATAACAGCTAATAATTAATAGGAAAAAAAGTTCAAACAATTTCAGTGAATTGTAACAGTACCCAACATAATACCAGATAGGAGCACACTACACATCCGCACATCGCCATTTGCCGTACAATTGGAAAATCGAACTAGAAATGCGCTATCCGACAACAAACGTTCTCTTATAACTTTTCCCTTTTAACCTTTCGTCCCCCGCCGGCTCCCTCGGGAGGCGGTCCCCAGGGCCGGCACTGACTCCCCAGCGAACGCCCTGCCACCACTCAATACCGACACGCCATGCGGCCACAGAGTAACGGCCAGAATGAACTAAGCGCAAGATTCTGCTTGACTAGGTCATGGCCTTAAAAATAAAGAAACGGAATTTTCTAGCTTTAACAATTCAACTGTCAACTTCCTGTGTCAACTTGTTAAAAAGGACCCAACCCCACACAAAAAAAAAGCGCCTGACAGTTAATGATCCGGCTGCACCTGCGCTTCACATCTGAGACGTTAAAATCCACGTTACGGGCAGTTTTGTCTAGTAGAGGTTTTTTTTTATATACAACTTGGAATGACGGATCAAGCAGATGGCCCACCCGATGTTAAGGCGCTATAGGTTCAACGAACATTTTTGTATGAGGCGAAGAAGGCGAGCGCACGTTCTGATACCGTGTTTTTATGTATAAAAAAATTATATTAAATGTCGTTCAAAGTTTTGTTTAATTTTGTTGATGAATTCACTAACTCAAATAATAACTAACATGTAACCAAATGTTTCAAAAATTAAAACGTGAGAGAAGTGAGTGAAAAATAGCATTTATATTTTAAAAAGGAGGTATCTTTGTAATTTTTTTTTATCGAGTGAAGTAATTCAAATATTGTATTGAATTATTGATTTCACCAGATCAAAAGCTCAAAAATATCATATATTTTTTTCTTAATAGAAAACTATGAAAATTCTTATCAAAAATTTTAAAATTCTAGAGACATTTGAGAACCTATCGCGCCTTAAGCGGTACCCTCTGCCTATGAACAGTGTATTATCACATAGGTCACGTCTACCTAGGACGCACCCTATGTGGCATTGCACTGCGCCCGCCACCCTGAGACATACCTAAAGGTGAAAGTCTGATCATGTGCTTGTAATTTCACCGGAAATGTTAATCTGTCAATGTAGTTATCTTTCAATGTTATTTTAAATTAAGCCCTCCGTAGCAAATATGTCTCATCTACAAAGTACTAAATTAGAGGCAACATGTTCTTTGGCGAACATGCGACGGGCCCATAACGGGCCGGCTTCCGACTTGTTTTTCCGCGTTCCATAGCAGGCGTTAATATTTCAGTATGTACCGAATTCAAGGGTTAACTGGTGCTGACTCCGCTAACGACTAGCGACTAACAATTGAACGATTACCTATTGTTGTTTGAAATCATCGTTTCCACCTTTTTGTGCAGGTTAATTTAAAATGTAAAATGTGAGATTACCGTCTGGTCTATCTGGACGTTTCTATATTAATAAGTTTTTGGTGAAAAATATATTTTTCTATCAAGCTTTTATAAAATTAGTGATCGTAACCGTGTGCTGATCAAAATGAGCCTAAACATGGCACTTCTACTATTATCCATCGAGGAGTTCCGTTGTCCACCTTCCGTTGTGGGAATTTCTCGTTTCTGATTCTATCACGTAGTGAAACTCTAAGCACAGTTCTCTCCATAGCCCGCTAGGTAACTCTAAGCTGGTGTATAAGGCTAATAGTTAGCGATCAAGTTAGAATTAGTATGACGTTTGAAATAACATTATTTGATTTACCAAATTCTTCCAACACCACGTATCACAAACCTATCTACGCTATGTCGTTAAACTTTGTTCAGTCACTTTCTCTTCCCAAATTCCTTATCCACATACAGTAGGTATACATATCGAATAGCCGTAAATATAAAGCAGTGTAGTAGTTTTTCCGAGCTAGGGGTAGGTATCGCGTCGCGGCATCCCACCGTCGCTATGGCAACGCGATAAAACCTCTCCTTTTCATAGCCCTCTGTGCAGTAAACGCGAGGAATTCAGAGAAATGTTTATTGTTTTTACTATTTCCATCAAAATATTTTTGTTCTTCTTTCTACCTGAGTGGCGAGGCGGGCGAGTAGCTGGCTGAGACATGAGAGGTGTAGGTTCGATTCCCGCTGCAGGAAAAATGTTTACATACATACATACACCTGTTTCCCTGAAAGGGTAGACAGAGCCCCAATGGGCCTCTTTTCACCGTGGGTTGAACAAATGGTTAAATAAAAAAAAGAAGTTTGCATGTTGTTTGTTTGTTTGTTTTTTGTAAAATGTTTACATAATTTGTAAATATGTATTTCCGGTTTTTGTGTTGTGGTACCAATTTAGTACTCGTGGTTTTTCTGATGCCTACGACACAGGGAATCTTAGTTTTCTAACTGTTGTGCGTGGTATATTTATTTTTATATTTCTACAATCGAAGTTTTGTAGGTTCTAGTTGTGGCAACTACCTATAAATATTTAGAGCAGGATAAGCACTAATCTTAATTGAATCAAAAATCGCTCTTCAATATATAATCTCCCACTAGTAAGAAGTCGTTTGACGCTATAACAATAATCTACCTTTGATTATTTATTAAATAATCAAAGGCTATAACCGAAACTTGTGGCGCAATAAGTTCCTGGCGGCCAGGAAATTAATATAAGTCAAGAATATGAAACCTAAGATCCAGATGCATTGGATGGGTATGCTCAAATATGTACCTACATTCCTACTAGGACGACCTATCTGTCTACTTTTAATCGTTAAATAATTTTCTCACGTAAGTGACATGTCTTTTTGTGTTTATGTAGGGATATATCTTTTTACCGTATATTATTGTCATTTATTTGATACTAGTGTTTATCAGCGGCTTCGCTTCTGTATTTCCAGAATAAAAAGTAGCCTAGGTATAGCTCAATACAATTCAACTCTATATGTGTACCAAATTTAATCGAAATCGGTTCAGCCATTTTGGCGTGATCCAGTCGTCACGCCTAGACCACAATGATGCAACCCACTGTGAAAAGAGGCCCATTGAGGCTCTGACTACCCATTCGGGGAAAACGGCGTGTGTCTAGGTATGTACGTATGTATGTATGAGTAACAAATATAACTTCGACATTTGTGGTATGGTGTGATAAAGAAATTGGTTCAAAGTCTAATCTTCGAGACTCATAAAAATGAGATAAGCCTAATATTTAGGTAAAAGAAAGCCGCTGTTTTATCTGCAAATATTCGATAGTCTACTTACTCTTTCAAATCTAAAAGCGCTTGCTGAAGCCGAGCAGTTTCCAATTGACAATATAGGTACTACACAGAGACGGGGCAATCGCGCGGCCTGTAAGCGCCTTTACTTCAACTATACCACGATTCAACCAAACATATTTATATTTCTCATAGTAGCTTTAAATTGTCATGTTTAGAATCAGATGGAGATTGAGTTGTTTCTTGGACCATTTTTAAAAGATCCCACTGTTATTATAAATTGACTCTTTCCGTCATTCTCGAAAAGAGACGTCGTCTACTTTTATTTTATTTCGTTTCCTTGTGTTTTTGGAGTTATTTTATGTTATTTTGGTGTCATTTAAACCAATGTAGCTTGTGTAAAGAGCACAGTGTAGTGCAATTAAATGGAAGTGAATTGCGTGGCTTTTCAAATTGGTGGAATTTGACTACAAAAGTTTTAGTAACATGGCTACAATCTTACTAAAACATGACAATACAATACAAAAACAATACTTGAAAATGACAAATGCAGAAGCCGTACGGACACCCAATTATAAAAAAAAAATGTTTGGTTATTTTATGTTTGTATGTTTGTTACTTAATCAAACGGAAACGGCTGAACCGATTTTGATGAAATTTCGTACACAGATAGATTATTCACATTTATATTGAGCTATAAACTATTTTTGGTAAAAAGCGAGCCAAGCTGCGGGCGGATACTAGTTTACTGTATGGTTTAACCATTTGCTACTGAAATCTAAAAAACAGAATATAATGATTGTCTGTTATCATAATAATGTCGTCTTACTTTGTACTATATTTATTGAGTACGTACACTTAGGTCTTTTCTTTAATAGAAAAAAAACACTAAAAAAAACCATAAAATCACTATACAAGTACCTATACCTAAGTCCCTTTTTTTTATTTAATGAAGTTTTTTAATTGCTTGGATAATTCTAGCACAGACAAATTAGCTAAATACGTAGTAGCTAAATAATATTATCCTTTAAATCGTGATTGCGCGACAAATATCAAACTCACACTGGTCGTCTTGCTGTATATATTGTAGTTTTTGGTCTTGCTGAGGGGGGCCTGAAATAGAGTCTCTATAGGAACTAACGCACACAAACAACACTTGATACATTGAAAGTTCTTTTGTAGAAACGCTATTAACAGTTAATACGAAGTAAGCATGTAAAAGTGCGCTGAAACTAGTATCAAACAAAACGATACGGAGCCACCCGGACTACGGGCACAGATACGGAACATACAGAGCTCTTTGCAGCGCAATCAACATACAAAGACAAGGGGCTACATTACGCGGCATCACTTCATTGTGGGCACCGCTCTAATTGTAACTACACTCTTGGGCGCCATCAGCCGCTCAGCGCTACGTCGGGTAGGCGTGTGCCACTAATCTTCGACCCCTACATACCAATATCCTCTCATTCCCCTACGAACAAATACCGAACTTATCAGAATAACCTAGAGCTCAATTTTGTATGTGTATGAAATCGTATTTGCAAACGAAGCGAGGGTTTAACGCACACTATCAACTCATTAAATTGCATCGCCTTTTTAATGAGTCTGAAAGTGAACAAAGGATATTGAGCGCGATTACATTAAGTACGTAGTTTGTAGTAAGATAGTCTGTTGCGATGTTAGCACTATGTTCGTTGGTCGGGTTAAATTAAATTTTCTAAAAGGTATATTCTAAGGCTCTCTACCAGAAATAGGACACTATAACGTAGATATTTACAAGATTGCTGACAAGAAAAAAACGCCCCGTTTGTCAGTAAAATTTAAATCTCTGTTCTAAAAGAGGTTCCTTTGATATATTTTCTCCGTTACAAAAATTTACCAATCGTGTAATTCTACTACAGGTTAAAGTCAGTGATATGAAGAAGAAGGCCACTTTTTCTTTTTTCTTTTTTAGCTTCTTAAATGACGGAACGAGCAGATGGCTCACCTGATATTAAGCGGTAACCTCTGCCTTTAACAATGCATTACCTCATAGGTCACGTCCACCTAGGACGCGCACTATGTGGCATTGCACTGCGCCCGCCACTCTGAGACATAAAGATGAAAAGTCTCATAATTCGCCTGTAATTTCACCGGCACCCATACCCTTCAAACCGGAACACAGCAATGCAAGCTACTACTGCTTTGCGGCAGAAATAGGCATGGTGGTAGTACTTCCCCGAACGAACTCTTTCACAAATAAGCTCTATTACTCTAAAAAGCTCTACTACTACTCTTCGAGTAATTCTACGACAGGAAAAAGTGAGTGATATGAAGAATCAGGTCACCAAATATAACTTTCAACCACCAACATCAACATCAACCACCAGTTCCATTTCCAATACGTCATCTAAATCCGTGCCTCGTGTGCACTTCGTCCGTGCTCGACTCGTGCTTGGCTCGTATTCGGCTCGTGCTTGGCTCGGACAAGGCCCAGCATTGCCATAACAGACCTAGATTATAGTTTTCAGGAAAAATAAGCAAATCTATGATGAATCAGGTCACCAAAAATAACTTGTATAATTATAATATGTTTTGTAAATGCTGAGAAAAATTAGATGGGTATCAAAATTTCCAATGCGTCATCTAAATCCGTGCCTCGTCCGCACTTGCTCGGCTCGTGCTTGGCCCAGCATAGCCATAACAGACCCAGATTATAGTTTTCAGGAAAAACAAGCAAATGTATTTGATCCACCTTTTTCAATGAAATTTCTACAGAAAAAGGTCCAGACTGTATAGTGTCGTGTATTTTTTTTCGTCACAACCGTTATCCGTTAAATATTAAATTAACATTATTTCACGCCGGCAGCGGCACTGCTCACAAACTCCCCAGTTTACCATACGGCCGTTAATTTCCTTTACATTATAGCTTACCTACAACATATTACTGGCTTCCCTCATATTTACCGGATGAATACGCTATAAAGTGATATCACGTGATCGTTTTCGGCCGGGTAATAGTTATAAATTACCCGGGTAGTTTATAAAAGCCGGTTAACCCGAGGTAAGCGGACAAGGAGTATAATTTATTATTGGAATTCGCGGCCGCGTTTTCATGCGTATGGTTTTATAAGCAGATGCGTTCATTGTTTGTTTTATCTAGCTATATTAATATGGCTATGTATTTTATAAGCAGATGCGTTCATTGTTTGTTTTATCTAGCTATATTAATATGGCTATGTATTTTCATGAAAGTAATTACAGGTCTAGCGCTTAACTGAGTCATTCCCTGAGGTATGGGAGCGGTACGGGAGGGGTGTTTTTGTCTCTCAAATTATCAGATGTCATATGACATAGTGAAGCCACGCTTCATTTTGACGTAACGAAAACACCCCTCCAGTACCGCTCCCATACCTCAGGGACTGACTCAGTTAAGCGCTAGACCTGTAGGAGGTTCCTTTTGCAGATGCAAATTTTTACATCAACAGTGTGTGTCAGTTTCGGATAAATCTTGACACTAAATTTTGAACCAGTTAACCTCGACCGATTGAACTGAAATTTTGCATACCTGTCAAGTTTCGATGACAATACAATATTATAGTGACAGCGAGCTGATCTAATAACGGAAACGGAAGGCGGACAACGAAACTCTTCGATAGATAATAGAAGACTGGCCATGTTTAGGCTCATTTTGATCAGAACAGGGAACAACATATTAAAGCTTGTATTGAAAAATATTAAAAACGTATTCTCTTTGCCACATTAACAAGTGAAGTTAAATAAAAGCATCTCAAAGTCAAGGAAAACTTTCCAACAATAAATTGTGTGTGATGATTATTATGCAAGACAAGAAATTAAAAAAAAAAACCCCAACTCAATGAAACAGCTGAACCAATTTTGATAAAACTTGTCTAAGAACCATCGCCAGAAAACCTGCTTTCAAATTAAATTAACCGCATTCAAAGTACACACACACATAGCTGTAAAACTTGTAACACCCCTCTTTTTGCGTCGGGGGTTAAAAATAACACGGAAGAGTCCCTACTATTTAAATATCAAACTTAAGTATCTATAGGTCGTAACAAACAATAACCATTCTGCTTAAGTTATCCAAAAACCAAAACATAAACGTTATATCGCCGATCCACCGAAACAGCTCCATCAAGACGTAACGGCCACGATAAAAGCGATGGAAGCAACCAAACGTTACCGAAAAGTTTCCAAAGATCTTACAATAACCGCACTCCCGTCCTTGTCTTACACAAATAAATTATATAACTCCGTCTTTTTCTAGTAAGAATTTTCGGTTTTATAGACAAGTCGATAATATTTGGACCGCTTCGCAAGATATGAGTGTTAAATATTTTATGATGTCCAGTGCCGACACAGAGTTTGGAGTCAGGCTTTCATTTATGTGATACATTTTAGGATATAAGTACAAATTGAAGGGCACATATTTATGACGTCGGGAATAAATTAATAAAATAAATAATGCTGGACACCTTCACACAACATTATCTAGCCCCAAGCGTATAGTATTATTTTATCTGTGCCCAAGCTAAGCAGAGCATATGTTATGGGTAATAGATAACTGATATACTTAATACAATATATTACATAGATAGATATTTTGTATTAAACATAGAAAATACCCAGAACACCCTGAACAAATATCTGCGATTGCACAAATATTTATTCCGAGGCGGGAATCGAACCCGCAACCTCCTGGGTCGCAGGCCAACCTACGCCCGCAGCGCCACATAGGTCGTCAACGACCTGCACGTTATAACGATTTCAAGAAGCCAGTCGACCTTGGCAACTGAATATCATGGATCATGGCATTCTATGCTGGAGACTTATGTCTAGCAGTAGATCTCTTCAGACTAATTAATGACAAATAAATAATATTTTAAAAAAATAAAAAAACACGCTTTTATAGCTAACCGAACTAAAAAATAGAAAATAATTTTCAATTTTAAAGAGTTTGTGTTACAGTAGTAGAAGATCGAACAATCAATCAGTTTTTTTTTTGTTTTTTAAAAAGCGTGCGGTGCTACACTACTTTTCATAACTCTACTCTCATAGATAGTTGAAAAAAAAACTGATTGATTGTTCGATCTTCTACTACTGTAATATAAACTCTTTGAAATTGAAAATTATTTTCTATTTTGTACTTCGGTTAGCTATAAAAGAGTTTAAAATATTAATTATTTTTCATTTTTTAGTTCGATTTATCTCTCTCTCTCTCTCTCAATCTCTATCTCTCTTTCTCTCTCTCTATAACTCTAACTCTAACTCTAACCCTCTCTCTCTATGCAAAGTTTCAAATTAATCAGACTTCTGGAAATTGGTGAAAATTATGCTCAAAGATTCAGTTACATACATACATACATACATAGATACAACCCAAGCTAATAAAAGCGTGTTAAAAATGATTAAAGTATTTTATTTTAGTGACATTATTCTCACCGAGTGACAGAACCTTTGCAACCAGAGATTGGTATCTAAAATATCAAGACAACGTCACTCCGATAGGTCTTGCATTCTTCTTCAATATGTAAAATGTGTATGTGGTAGTGCAAAAACCACCATACCCATGTCTGCCGCAAAGCAGTTACAGAAGTGCTAGCATTGCTGTTTCCTGGTTTGAAGGGTATGTGTTTCGGTGGTGTAATTACAGGCACAATCATACACAAGGTGCTAGTTTCGCCAGACCATTAAATAAAAATTATAAATATAAGATGACTTCGATTGTCCTCAAGGTAGACTCGTCCATTTGTATTTTGTTTAAATTTACAGTTATTTTATGAGTCAAAAAGTGAAATTTGGAGCATTTTAACTGGTGTAGCTTATTTAAAGAGCACAAGTGTAGTGAAATTAATGCAGGTGAAATTAATTTGTATATTGAGTGTATTTCCAAATAGATAGAAACATTTAAAAAATCTTACTTTAACTGCCACTGCTTTACTTTGCTTTAATAGACTGGGACTTTAACGAGTTGAATTAGTTTTATCAAAATGATATACAAACTAGCAAAATTGAGGAGGCTTTTCTCAAAGGCCATAATTAAAAGAAGAATTAATCGATAAATTAACTTCTCACTATAGCGATAAGAGACCCTAAAGGACAGCACAGCTCTCTGTTTGAGAGGAATGAAACAGTTTTCATGACGAAAAATCATAATGCACTTTGATACAACTAGGATTTTTGTCACGACCTTCCTATACAAACTGTCTCAGAATAAAGTCATTAATCTTAGAAGGCTGGCAGCAGAGCAAACGACCTCCCGTTAAGTCCCTCCATGGTCTGGCCACCCTGTTATATACTTATACACCGACAAACACGATCAACTAAACACCAAACAGCGTACAAGCTAAACAGAACCTTGGATTAATTGCTATTAGTGACTTTAACGCGAGCGCGAACAACTTCATGTAACCTTTAGCAGTGGTTCAAACGGAAAATAAGAAAAGAGAATCCGCGCGAAAAAGGTACTGGCCGAAGATGTATTTTTTCTCGGAGGAGCGTGTCGGCATTGTTAAATATATCGTCCAATCAGTATCGCGAAACGAGGAGGAATTAGTGTTCTGAAGTGAATGGCGTACAGACGAATCCTGGTCTACCCTTTATGTGGCACGGCGTTTTAAAAAAGAATCTTATTTGAATTTTGAAGACAGAAAAAGAAAATGAATTCTGCACTAATTTAAACAGAGAGAGTTTCGAGACGATTTTCGGGGTTCGGCGCGGCTTAATTAAATGCATTAGGGTTGAAAGTCCTGCTACGTTTATCTTTTTGCCTACTTCGGTCTACAGATAGGTAAGTCGATCAATCAGAATTCGTAAGTACATTTGATCCATTAAGTTTTCGGTCTTAATTAGTGCTTCAAGAGGCTATTCAATTTTGAACTTTAAGGTTTGGAAAGTGACTCAACATTTCAACATGCTCAAAATGCATTGTTATTCACAAAATACATGTCAGTATTAACTAAATAACTCTAAAAGGACAACCTATCCCAAATCCGTACTAAAATGAAACTACCCCATTCGATTAACGTCATTTTTATCCCACACACGTAATAAACTCTATCAGGGCCATTTAAAGGTGTCCCAAAAAACTAATCACAGATAAGGCTCTCACCCCACTGATCCAAGCCATCGGAAAGGTTACAAGGGCACTTCATCTTCATTCGGGAATCCCTTTAAGGAATCGTATCAGTAGTAATGAAAGCTAATTCTTTCATTAACTGTCCGTGACAACGGAAAAATAGTAGTCTGTATAAAAATATAGAGCTCTAGTAGATTTATCTAGAGTTGATAGTGCGAAAAGTGTTGCTAAGATATATAATATTAGTATCATTCCTTTACAAAACTCAATTGGAGCTGGGTAGTACACTTGGCAACATTTGGTGATGGCAGGTGGCCCTGAGTGAGTTGGTGGCCCTGAGTGAGTTGGTGGCCCAGATGATATATGAGAGGCATGAGCAGACCAGTAGCCAAGTGCATGGATGACATCATTGTTGTACAGGGAAAGAGCTGGACGCAAAATGCCAAGAACATACTTGAGTGGCGTTTGAGGGAGGAGGCTAATACCCAGCAGTAGGTTACTACGAGCTGCCAGTCATGATGATGATCATTTAGGTTCCTAAAGCCACTTTATTCTGTTTGCAGTGTTTTTAGTGTCTGAATACACACCCAACAGTCACATACAAAGTCCGATCCCAGACTAGGATTCCCTGTGAGTATCAGGAACTACGTGTAACATGGCGCCACCATCTCCTTTACATCATAGGACGAGCAGGCGCACGGCTCGGTACCATCCTTACCTCATTAGTATACCCTCTATTAACTGCTAAGGAGTGGAATACACTACTGGCGTCTGTCTTTCCTGAAAACTATAATCTGGGTCTCTTCAAGGCTAGAGTGAATAGGTGCCTTCTAAACCTTTGTGCTCCATATTCGGCCACATCGTCACTTACCAACATGAGATCGTGGTCAAACAAAGGTCTATACATACACACATAGACACACGCCTTTTTCCCCGAAAGGGTAGGCAGAGCCTAAAATGGGCCTCTTTTCACCGTGGGTTGCACCATTGTTGAATATAGACGTGTCAAGTGGTGAGCACATCGCCGCCAGGTCTATAAATGTAAAAACAAAAATGTGGTACCTCAAGACCCAGACCAGATTTTTGTGTAACAAAACTCCCTATTCTTTCCATGATATAGCGACATCCAATTTATCTAATAAATAAATCGAAATCAGATCTGACAAGGCGTTAATGGGTAGCTCAATGCAATTTTATCTACCCCTGTCGAGTATAACCGAGTTACTTTCGCTTGTATTTGGTGCAGCCAAAAAATATCCTCGAAATGTATCAGCGATTACAGCATTAGATGTTATTTTTTTTTATACTACTTGAATGACGTATCAAGCAAATGGCCCACCTGATGTTAAGCGGTAACCTCTGCCTATGAAAAGTGCATTACCTCATAGGTCACGTCCACCTAGGACGCAACCTATGTATAACAAATTGTTCAATTATTATTTTATACCAGTGAATATAAAATTATACATCCGCACCTTTTTTAATTCGATCAACTAGTAATCAACAGTATTGCATAGAGTTTTAAGGGTGGTTTTGCACTACGTCCGATCCGAATCCGAATCCGATCCGAATCCGAGAGAATACGGTCTGGAGTAGTCGTAAAACTATTTGTATGGTTCCTTGATCAGAAATCGGATGACGGAAATCGGATCTAGTGCGTTAACTGACGAGATGACTACCTCTGTTCCCGATGCGGGACCAATGTTTGTAAGATCTGCAAATATTTGAGTTGGGTCTGGATGTTATGGTACCATGGTACTAGTAGCTTCTGATTGTCACAACACAGATAATCCTAGTGTGGGATCAGGACTATATGTTTGTAACTGTTCTGGGAAAAAGAAAAGAAACAACCACACAAATAGTTCTACATCTACTCTTGACCGTATTTTCTCGGATTCGGATCGGATTTGGATTGGATGTAGTGTGCAACTGCCCTTTGGCTTCAACTCTAGCAGTTCTAACTTTTGTTTTATTTTGGTAAGCCTACCTAGAAAGACCTAGAAGACCTAGAAGATTCTGGCTTCGTATTAGTCCTAGTAGAAAGTAGACTGTAACTACTAAACATTTTGCGAACGGGACATTGTCTGCCTGAATGAAATAAAGACCCACTTACGTGAACATAAATATTATGAACAAGTGGAACACCTGCGACTTCGTCCGCGTGGAGTTTCCATACCAACTTCAACACCCCATGCATCCCCTAAGGGGTTTTTTTTTTTTTTATGTGAATTTTAGAAATTCATTAGTAAACCCCTAGATCACAAAAGGAATGTACCCTGCAAAATTCAAGTCTCTAGGACTTTACCGGTGCGTACTATCGAGTCAGTCAGTGAGTCAATAAGTCAGTAACGCAAAGATTTTAAATGTATTGAAAGAATATCGTATCGATTTCGCAGTAGATGTCTATTACCGAAATGCACCCTATGGAACATGAAACTAGCAATATAAAGTGAAAATTAGATTTACAACTTACAATTGGAGAAGCGCTTCCATCAAAAGCGACCCCGCGACACGTTTGCCGAAATACACTTTAGAGTACTTTCTATTTTATTTACTATCGTATGAGATATTCCTTATAAATTGTAAAAGCATCGATAAATTTTAGTACCAGCTACATATTGTGGGCAGTAAATGTAGATTGGAGGTTTATTTGATGAAAACTAAAATAATTCGACCTCTGTGGCGTGGCGGGCGAAGGTTGGTCTGGGGCCGACTGGTTTCGGGTTCGATTCCCGCTTTGGAACTAATATTTGTGCGATCGTAGATATTTGTTGGGTAGCGTATTTCGGGTATTATCTATGCATAATAAAACATATCTATCTATGTAATATATTGTATTAAGTATATCAGTTATATAGTACCCATAACACAAGCTCTGCTTAGCTTGGGGCTAGATAATTTTGTGTAAACTGTCCAGCAGTAAAAAAGCTCAAAGCTCAAAGAAAGTCCTCAACATCTTGTTTCTAAAGGGTTGACAATCAATCGAGCCAAAAGCTTATAGGTTCAATACCACCAAATAAACATACAGTAATGCAATTTACAAAGCATCCAATCACGAGAGCTCGCCACATTGTTGTGCAGGCGCCGTCAAAGAGCAAAGGAAACGGGGCCTTAATAATTAATTGGTGCTTAAACGCGCTGACGTCTTGAACCCCTGAGGGGGGTACTAACAGCTCTTAGTATCACCACGGAAGAAGTAACAGTGCGAACGTATAGAAGATTCAGTCTGATGAAACTAAAATAGAGATTGTATAAATTTGTGGTCGCTTGCGCGATATGGAAACTTAAACGACGATATGTTACAATTTTGGAGTCGTTGCGTTACATGCTCACTCAATCAACCATGTAATCTAAATAAATCATAGACAAGAAACTTTTCTCAATAGTTTTATTTTCTGAAATTGGCCCTCCTAAAACCCGTCGCATTAGGTCCCTCCTTCGATTAAAGAAAATATTAAGCGTAAGTTTTTATACTTTTCAGTAGGTAATTAATCACATTACTTAGATAAATTATTGATAATTTATTTTTATATATGCTACTTTAAAAGCAAAACGAAGTTTTATCATTTGTCGCTTACGTCAGTTACTTTCGAGCTGAATATATACGAGCGATATACACATTATCTCTTCCCGGTTTCAAGAGAGCAATCGCGCTGTCACTTTCACAGCTATTGGTTTCTTTGCTAGAATCCACTGTTTTTTTTCAACCATATCTGATTTACCGCAAATAATGACAAATATAAAAGCCAATGACAGTCATTTCAGTGTAAAATTATACTCTTTTCGCCCATATTTACTACACACTCACCCACCCTGGGTTCTCCTGTGATACCCGGACTCTTAAGAGACTGGTGGTAGCAGGAGAGTCATCACACACATTCACCCTCACTTTTTACACACAACACACTCACACACTACTCTAACATACACCCTAACTTTCACACTCACTCACATAGTAAAATACTACACAATTTCCTCAAAATTCAAATGTAAAAAAATGCTGTTTTTATAATTGGGTCTGTTTCCTGCGCTTTTCCGTGAGATTGGGCTTCAACTTTATCTGTAAAACATATTTGGTCAAATAGATGATTATGATTATTATTTGGAAAAATAATGTATGAAAAAGCAACCACCTTAAGAGCTCATTAGGAGTGGCACAGGCCTGGTACACGTATGGAGACATGGCTTTACGCTTATTCTGAATTGCTGATCGCGCTATATACTGAAAATCTAAATCGGTATGTGTTGGGTTTATTATGAACTGACGCGCAAGCCAGTTATATCTTTACTAGCTGACCCGCTCGCGACTTCGTCGGCGCGTAGATTACCTAGGTAGCACCCGGAACATGGGACTTTCATACAAACTTTAACACCCTTTTTCAACCCATTAGGGTGCGTATTTTCAAAAATAGTTTCTTAGTACGCTCCTACTCCCTTTAATAAGTGCTTGTGCCTGTGTTTCAGACCTTTCGGCTCAGTAGTTTCCGAGATTTCGTGATGAGTGGTCAGTGAGTGAGTGTGTGTGTGGACTTCTCTTTTATATATATAGATATACTTCGATATAAGCAGTAATATTTAACAACATCATCATTGTCAATTTTCTTCTCAACTAGTGGCCCGTTCGTGACTTCGTTCACGTAATCCTACAGCAGCGCCAGGGTCCAGTTGTGAATTTTAACCATCCAGGGACTCAAACAAATATATAAAATAAACATCAAAATCGGTGCAGACGTTTAGGAGAAGTTCAGTGTCATACATGCATACAGAAGAATTATATCAATTTTTTTTTTTTTTTTTTATGTTATAAGGTGACAATTAAGCAGACGGCCTGCCTGATGTAAAGCAGTCACCGCCGCCTATGGACAGATATTAACTTTTTATATTCACCGTAGTCATGGTCTAAGTATAGTAAAGTCTAGCATAAAGAAAACCTTCTTTTTTTTAAAATCACTTTTATAAAGAAGTCACAGTCATCAAGCTAATGGAACAAAACACCGTTTTGTACAATTATTAAAATCCAAAATTGAAGACCATCAATCAAGTAATAGGGCATGATTACATTCAAATCGTGATAACTAAATGAATACGCCACTCGATTTAATTGAATGTAAGTGATGAGATAGGGATCGGTATGAGGCCGGTATAAGAAAAAATGTGACACAATTTTATGCGCATTAAACTACATTTAGTGTTTCGTGTTACAAATCTATCTTCTATATAATATATACATTTTTTTTTATTCTGGTTGCGTTAAACTCCTTGTATAGAGGCCAAAATAACAATATTTTAAATTTTTGTTTATCTTCTAAGTCTTAGAAAAATCATCAGCTACTTAAACGATTTTACTGAAACTTCGTCGTCTAAAATATTTATCGTAATGGATGCTGAGTGGACTGATTTTTTTACCACGCGAGTGATGCCGTGGTGGGACAAAGGCTAAAAAACTAACTTTAGTAGTAATATCATGGAACTGGGAGCCTGAATCGTAAAATTAGAAAGTCATATCCAAAAACATGATATACCGTATCCAATAATACACAGTTTTCCGAAACGATGTTGTTTGGTGTCGGGAGCAACAGTAACATAATGTTTACTATCTGACCCCAGCACACGCGATGTCATCATAAAAGAAACAATTAACTCCAGTTTGTTTCAATGCCGAGGTGTGTTTGTCTTCAAAGAAGATGTCACGAATGTTTTTAATGACCGTTCTACCGTATGTGTCGCTTTTACAGCCCACTTTAAGCATGACTTAGACGAGGAGTATTACATGTCTGAGAAACTGCTTGGCCAGAAAATCAGGGAGCTTCTCATATTTGATAATAGATTGCGAGCTATAGTAAACCTTTTGTTCAGTAGTTATACTAATCTAACGAATGTGAAGGCCATGAAACTGTGCTAGTCTAAATCGGCTTAAGGAGAAATACTTTTACTTTTGTGGTAGCAAAATAAAACAGACTCCAAATTACGAAAGATCTCCTTAGCTTCTCCCAATATTATTTAAGCCTCACCAATATGGCCGTAATACAGTCGAAATTTTCAACGAATGGAAGTAAAGAGGGCGGATGATAAAACCCCGTCACTAATTAAATGGGCTCGAGACGTCCTATTCTTAATAGATTTGTCGTTAATTTGAAGTAATTTTGCCGAGCTCTCCTTTAATATCAAACGTCGAATTAATTCAGGAAATTCAACTGAAATTATGAATTCCTCGTGAAAGAATTTTCTAATATTAAAATTGGCTACTTTCTACGTTTGGTAGAGTTTAGTGTGGAGGTGGAATCGGTCCATAGATTAGATCCGACATCAGGAGCCGAGTAGTTGCAATTCATCATTATTATTCCAGACAATTTATCAAGCGGTTGGCTCGCCTCCCGACCGGATCGCACATTCTAACGAGATGGTGAATTTTCACCGTATAATTTGCGAACCGACGAATCACGTATTGGAATCGGGAATGAGCTCTGAATTGAGATAGAAAGCCCGATCATGGGCGAATATAAGGAGCTGCAAGAAAGACTGAATTCTCCACTTACAACAATAGTATTTACGAAAGAAATAATTTCAATTAAAAACATAATTTTACAGGAACAATGAACATTTTGAAAGTAGTCACAGTGGTAAACAATAGAATACACCAGAACAACAAGAGAAAACCAAATCTAGACACACTTCTAAACCATGAAATAGCTCCTAAAATCCAAGCTCAAAATCACAAAGATTTCGTTATTGAATATGATATAGCTGGCTACGTTAAATTTAGCATGACATTTCGTTAGACGAGGGCCTGGCAGAGGGTCGATACGATTACCCAGGCTTATTACTGCGACTTTATCATATTTCAATTTACGATCATCACCCGGACTTATCGAGTAGAAAAATCAGAGGGCACTGGTATAAATCAGAAATGGGACGTCTCATTAGCAAACTGAAAATGTATTTTATTACCGGATCGTTTGCAAGGCTATTCATGAGGATGTAAATAAAAAACAAGCTTAAAAAATCTTCTATTAAATATTATTTAAGTGCTATCGGTTCCACATCTGGCTTTACATCTAAAGATAAGGCTGAAAATCACATACAGTGACCAGATGTTAGCCCCGGCTCTTGCTTGCTTTTGAATAACAATACGAGCATAGTATTTCAGGTAAGAATATATCAGCATGTGATTCATTTTTGTATAACGGAGGACAAAAAAAAAAAAAACAATTGAGTACTTGTTTGTTTTCCTGGTTTCGTTAGTAAGATTCGTTGGTATAAGATTTGTCCTGGCTGCTAGCTTATTAAGGAATGTGTTATTACCGGAAGAAATCGTTAGCCGAGTCAGTCGTGGGAAGCATTGGTGGCTATGAGCTCACCCTTTGTCACGTCTATATTTTCGCGATGGGCAACGGTGAAAAGAGGCCCATTGATACTCTGCCTACCCTTTAGAGGGAAAAGGTGTGTGTCTATGTATGTTTGTGGTTTACTATAAGATCAATAGCAAATACAGAGGTTCGTCAAATTACGGGCGTATATTACAGAAACGGGATGATGTAAATTATTTCTTAGATATTAGGTTCAAAATGAGCCGGTACTGCCCTAAGAAACCCCGACGAATCGTCAAAAGCTATTCTTTAATTCTTGAAGATTCACAAACAACACGCTTTGCATAGATTTTATATAAAATTGAAAAACTAAATTATCTACTTTTATCTACATTTTTTAATGCAAATATTACATAGCCTCACTTAATTTCATAAGCTTCAAAACTTGGCCGCCAACATTACATAGGAATTTTAAGCTAAGGCGTTAGATAAAGTCGGGCAAGAAAATGCTTGGTCGGAGGGAATAAGAAAACGGTCCTAGTTGTTAAGTCTTGCACAGTTTCTGTCGCTATCTCTTGGATAAGGAGCCTAATCACCAGTCGTCGTGTCTGTATCGGGTCGGGAGAAGCGCGAGTATCCCCCGGGGTATGCTTTTGGGACCAGTTTTCTTTTTTGGTTTACATTACAGCGTAAGTGTGCCGAATTCTTTTGTTGCGCGCTCGCTTTTTGTACAGATTTGTGTGATTTGTATTATGTTTACTTGTATCTGTATCGCTTATAAACTGAACTTGTCGGTTCTTTATCTTTCGAAAATTAATAAATAAGAATACCAGGAAGTATATGTTATGCAGTAATACTAGTTCGTAATTTATCAATATTTTTTTAAAGTTTTTTTTTACTTTATTTTTAGTTAATTTAATAAGTGTGATACATATTAATAATAATTAACATTTCATATGTTAAAACCATTGTGTATTCATAATTGAATAGGAATTTAAATTAATTAGTGTACTTGACCTAGGCCGTTCCATTAAGACAAATAAATTAATAAATACAAATTAATTGGGAATCTTAAACGTATAATATTGTTATGCAAATAATACTATTGCAACTTAGTAACTAATAAAAAAGGAATATCCTTGGAATAATAACACAGTGTTTTGTCTCCTTCGATCGAATCTGATGCTGCTTGTCAATGCAAAAGAAAAACACTAAATAGATCTTACTTAGCACGTACTAATGCTTAGCATTATCCCCGTCACGTTCACACACATGTCAAATCACGCGTACTAGAGAGGGACAGAGGGAGTGCTAAGTATTAGAGGTGCTAATTTACGTCTAAAAGATAATATAAGATACGAGATAAATATCTCAGCCTTAATCTATTTTAAGGATAACCCGAGTTGTATACTATCAAAGTTAGCCATTAATTTTTAAAAATGCAGTTATAAGAAGAGTTTTTTAAAAGTACATTATATTTCGAAAACCAATTTATTAAGTTTGAATAACCAGTATTTTACAAAAAGTGAAGAAAGTGCAAAGCTATTAATAAAGAGACTTTCCCAAGTTATGGAAAGTTGGTTCGCGAGCGGCGTTCCAGGTCGCGCTTGAACTAACTTGTAGTTGGTAACTATTTGTAATGTGAATTTATTATAATGTTAACACTGGGTTTACTGCAAGTACCTATAACTTACATATAACATCACGTATTTCCACATGAGTTACATTTTCTGTTTGGCTAATATTTCAAAATTATATAGAAATAACTGAATTTAAAAATTATCAGGCCTTTTTTTTCTTTATAATTGGCGCCGCACGTTTTATTTTTTTGCCATTTTCAAGTTTTTTTCTTTTTTCCTTTGTATTTTCAATATAATTTGCAATGTTACACTCCTTCCAAGTCGTCATAGTCAAGTTCTCGAATAGGCTGTTTTTATTAACCCCCCGACGCAAACAGGGATAGATAGATAGATACTCATTATTGCACACCAAACAGGAAAATAAAAAGATAAGGAACAAAAAATAACACTAACGTGCAATGGGTGGTCTTATCGCTAGAAGCGATCTCTTCCAGACTATCTTTGAGAGCCTTTGACAACCAAATCAAATCAAATCAAATCATTTATTTGCTAAATAGGGTTGAAGAGGTTCTTAAAACATTTATACACAGCACCATTCTATTTCACCATTCTAGGTTAAGCAAATTACAGTTTACAAACACATTATTGATTAAAAGATTATTAATTAATCACACAATTAATTAATTAAACACAAACAGTTAAATCAAAAAATTAATTAAACACACACATATAGGAAAACTTACACATGTCAACAACAACAAAATACAAAAACTATGTGTATGCTTACCTACTCTAATAATTTATCAGTCAAGAATTCATTTATGGAATAATATGCCTTTAGGGCCAAAAAATCACCTGTGAAGAGAGGTTTTATAAGTTTGAACGCTCTGTGTGTGTTTGTCTGTAGCACCGTAGCTCTACCAGCACGCGTAATCGAATCAGCCGAAACAATGCAACGGTAGCTTTTTTTTTTGTGTAGGGTGTAAACAGTAATATCTTTTTCACAAAATATCTCACAACTGATAAAATTACCCGTTCCCGAAATGTTGCGCTAGGAAAAGTCTGGTTGTTTGTTATAAAGTAACGGCTGAACCGATTTTGATAAATTTTGATAAGAGAAAGATTTTTCTTTCTGTCATATTACTAGCAGACCACTCTAAATACTAATTGTAAATTTACATGTTTTTTGTTTGTTACTAATCGCGAGTGAAGTCAGTCGGATACTAGTACAAACTAAAAATACCAATAAAAAATGACTGAGACGAACAGTGCAAGGGTAAGAGTGCTCGACATATGGGTGACATCTATATTACAATGGCTCTTTACACCCCATTCTGGGTGCGACAAAATCGATTCCCAATTCGACATGACTTTCTTATACCAGTTATTTGATTGAGACACATTTTGGAAATAGTGCGGAATAAATGGACTGCAAGTGACTTCTTGTTAGCAATACCACAGTGTAAAATATGGATCTATAGACTAGGGTAATAAGGAGTGTTTTTTTTTAATTCTTCTTGAATGTCGGTACAAGCATATGGCTCTGATGTTAAGCGGTAACCTCTGCCTATGAACAGTGCATTACCTCACAGGTCACGTCCACCTAGGACGCACCCTATGTTGCATTGCACTGCACCCGCCACCCTGAGACATAAAGATGTAAAGTCTCATGTGCCAGTAATTTCACCGGCACCCTTACCCTTCAAACCGGAACACAGCAATGCGACCACTACTGCTTTGCGGCAGAAATATGGTGATAGTACTTAGTATTGCTATCGGACTGTGCGGTGGTACGTCATGTTGTTATTACTTGTTTACCAGATGAGTAGGTGTGTAATTGGGTGTATTACGTAATTGATCTATTACTAAAAGATGTACTAGTGTCGCAGATTATATATAAGTTACTACGCTAGTGTATACTACCCATGTTTACTTAGAATCAAGCTTGTTTTATTTTTATTTTTATTTATGTGATAGTGTGTAATAGCTCTTGTGAATCAAGTACCAAGACAAACCTTGCAGGGTTTTATGGTATTTAAATAAGTGTCAATGTGTATTAAATTTTATTTTTAATTTTTATTTTATTTTTACTTTTATTTATGTGATAGTGTGTAATAGCTCTAGTGAATCAAGTACCAAGACAAACCTTGCAGGGTTTTATGGTATTTAAATAATTGTCAATTTGTATTAAATTTTATTTCTAATTTTTATTTTATTTTTACTTTTATTTATGTGATAGTGTGTAATAGCTCTAGTGAATCAAGTACCAAGACAAACCTTGCAGGGTTTTATGGTATTTAAATAATTGTCAATTTGTATTAAATTTTATTTCTAATTTTTATTTTATTTTTACTTTTATTTATGTGATAGTGTGTAATAGCTCTAGTGAATCAAGTACCAAGACAAACCTTGCAGGGTTTTTTGGTATTTAAATAAGTGTCAATGTGTATTAAATTTTATATTTAATTTTTATTTTATTTTTACTTTTATTTATCTGATAGTGTGTAATAGCTCTAGTGAATCAAGTACCAAGACAAACCTTGCAGGGTTTTATGGTATTTAAATAAGTGTCAATGTGTATTAAATTTTATTTTTAATTTTTATTTTATTTTTACTTTTATTTATGTGATAGTGTGTAATATCTCTAGTAAATCAAGTACCAAGACAAACCTTGCAGGGTTTTATGGTATTTAAATAAGTGTCAATGTGCATTAAATTTTATTTTTATTTTTTATTTTATTTTTCTTTTATTTATCTGATAGTGTGTATTTGTAGCTATAGTGAATCAAGTACCAAGACAAACCTTGCAGGGTTTTATGGTATTTAAATAAGTGTCAATGTGTATTAAATTTTATTTTTAATTTTTATTTTATTTTTACTTTTATTTATGTGATAGTGTGTAATAGCTCTAATGAATCAAGTACCAAGACAAACCTTGCAGGGTTTTATGGTATTTAAATAAGTGTCAATTTGTATGAAATTTTTGAGATGAAAAAATAAACAACAACAACAACATCCCCGGACGAACTCTTTCACAAAAAAACTCTACTACTACTGAAGATTTAAAGCTCTCCCAAACAGTCGCAATATACTGATATCTGGCGGTCACACAAACGTTCGTTTTGAAGCTCTTCCAGAAAAATTATGTTTTTGAAGTTGTGTGATAAGATGGCATCGTCTTAAAAGAATTGGTACATCTCCTTTATGGTATATCACACATGTGTACCTTAACTTTAATTGGATATTAACATTTTGACGAAGAAACATCTGTGTACGCCAGTAGTGAATATTATTTAAGTATATAATATACAAGAATATTATATAGTTATTTAATATTTTTGACTCCGTCCAAAGACCTCAAAGTACTGGAACCAAAGTGGAGTTCGGGTCAGCGTTCAAAAATTGTCCGAACCAAAAGAGAGACAAAACGCATAAAAAAATTATCCGTCAATTGCTTGATCATTGCCCACATTTGAAGGACTAGAGTGTAAACCGGAAGTGTATCTTTATAGTGGATAGTGTATGGAATGCTAAGTCCATCGTAGAGTTATTAGAATGGCTTTATCTCCGTCAGACGTATTCCTCCAAGGTCAAATAAATATCCATGTATTATTTCAGGCATAATGCACAAAA
Source organism: Operophtera brumata (assembly GCA_932527175.1). Classification (NCBI taxonomy): domain Eukaryota; kingdom Metazoa; phylum Arthropoda; class Insecta; order Lepidoptera; family Geometridae; genus Operophtera; species Operophtera brumata. Next base: position 38,799,613 of record OW052225.1, read on the forward strand.
CCTTATTATTTTATTTATAATGACGGAACCAAACATGCACATTTGATTATTTTTATCTAATGCATAAGTTATTTTAATTCAACTTAATTTTGAAATACGATGCATTATATTACAAAAGCATTTGTATAGAAAAACTATCTACCTTTACCGACGGAATATATAAGTACCCAAGCGCCAAGATGGAACTTATGACTGAATTTAAGGTGAATGCTTGCGGCGCGAGATTCAATTTTTTTTGTGATTTTGCCCATAAAAAACTCATCAACACTTCTACAGATAGCGAAATTTGAGTTCGCGAGAACTAAGAGACATAACACACATGTTTTGATTAATAGTATCTCATAAATATCATCGGTTTAGCTACGATACCTAAAAAAAAAGCACTGTAAAAATGTGTTTCATATGTGTGTGTGTGGGGGGGGGGGGGGGGGGGTATCATAGCTAAACTGATGATATTTATGAGATACTATCAATTAAAACATGTGTGTTAAGTCTCCTAGTTCTCGCGAACTCAACTTTCGCTATCTGGAGAAGTGTTGATGAGCTGTAAAGGGCAAAAAACACCAAAAAAAAAAGAATTTCGCGCCCCAAGCTTGAGCGTCTACCTTAACCAATAGTATCTACGTACTGAGAACTTACCAAGCAGGATGCATTACCTATTATTTATTCTGTGGTATTACTTAGTATGGATTACCTTCTTAGATACTATTCTTTCAATTATAAAGCCGTGTCTAAAAAGATACAGTTTTCCATTGATTTCCGAAACTGTGAATTTAGCCACATGTTTCACACACGACCCAATGACTTGTTTGATTCAAGTCTAATCTCATTTATAAATCAAATAGTTAGGAATAAGATTTCAGCCTTCATTATAAAGGCGTATCTACACTGCAGTTATCCAGTGATTTCTGGTCTCGTGAACGGCAGAATCACGGCTATTACATTATCTCATTAGATGCGCGGCGCTGCGCCTCTTCTCGCCAAATAAATTCTCTTTGGATATCTCGGTACTTTTTAACTATAGGTTTTTGTTTAGATTCGTTTGAACTACTTGAAAGACTGTTTATATTGTTCATGGTAAACGAAATATAATTTCAACCGTGATAAGTTTTATCCAATTGTTTTATTTTTTCTCAGTGCGTCTTGCAATTTCTCTATCCTGCCTGCCCGCCTGGAGGGAAACTATCTGACCGAGATAGATGTAATCTTGGACATAGTGCATGCACGCACTGAGAACGCCTGGAGGAGAGTTATTGGTCGATGAAGGTGCTGATGAAGGGAAACCTTCCGGTGATACTTAAGCGCAAACTTATGGACATGTGCATCCTTCCCGTTCTTACTTATGGCTCGCAAACTTGGTCTTTGACAAATTTTCAGAAATCCAAACTCATGATTTGCCAACGGGCGATAGAGCGCAGTATTCTGGGAGTTAAATTAACCGACCGGATTCGAATCACCACACTGCGCTCCAAAACTAAAATCGCCGACGTAGGAGAAAAAGCCGCCCAGCTGAAGTGGAATTGGGCTGGACATGTCTGTCGTATGCCTGATGAGCTGTGGGCTAAAATAACCACTATGTGGAGCCCTGAGACAGCGAGACGGCGTCGCGGCAGACCACGCAGGAGATGGCGTGATGAAATAGATGCCTTTAACACAGATTGGCAAACAATAGCACAGGATCGTAGTGACTGGAGGATATGGGGGGAGGCCTTTGCTCAACAATGGGATGATTCAGGCTAACAGCAGTTTTATTTTTTATTTTTTATACTACTTGGAATAACGGATCACGCAGATGGCCCACCTGATGTTAAGTGGTACCCAGTTACTGCCTATGAACAGTGCATTACCTCAGGTCACGTCCACCTAGGATGCGCCCTATGTGGCATTACACTGCGCCCACCGCCCTGAGACAAAGATGAAAAGTCTCATGTGCCCGTAATATCACCGGCACCCTTACTCTTCAAACCGGAACACAGCAATGCGAGGACTACTGCTTTGTGGCAGAAATAGGTATGGTGGTTGTACTTCCCCGGACGAACTCTTTCACAAAAAACCTCTAATACTCACAATATGATCTGGATACCCAAAAAGTAAACAAAATTTTTTTTCTGACTATATTTTTTTCTGATTATACTACCATTTTGCCTGTGTCTTCGCAAGCGCGGTCTTAAAAAGTAGTTAAGTGGAGTTAAGTGTGACAATAAAACCGATGGTAGTAGTATCGTTCATAATAAAAGAGTGAGAAAGATGGTAGATCGATATATCTGACAATACAATCAACTCACTTTAGTTAGTTCTCCCGTGATCATGGCGCATGCAACGGTGCCGAAATATCGGGAACAATCAAATACAAAAATCATGATAAGTATAGTTACTAGATATTTTTTGGGAAAGAATAGGATTCAGATTATAAAGATGTTTTTTTTTCTCACAAGCCCTAACGTTCCCACACAGTTTAAACCCTTAAAACCAATCCTGAAGCCAATACTCAACCGTTTAATCCTTTAATAGCAATTCCAGTCACAATATGTTCAAAAAGTCCCCCTTTAAACTCAAGCATGACAAAACATCTTAATCATTACGGTTCATAAAATTCTTAAGTGATTACATGGGGTGATTGCGTGGACACGAATTGATTTAAAAAGTCCATCTTCTAAGTACCTGAATGTAATAGACTTTATGAGGGTGAATCGTTAAATGACAGTACATTTTTATTGTAAGCGGTATATCTATTTTCAATCATGTCTATTGCAAGCATTCATGGTCTCGCTTGCTGCGCGATATTATAATTTTTTGGTGTTTTTGCCCATTACAGCTCATCAACACTTGTTTAGATAGCGAAAGTTGATTTTGCGAGAACTAGGAGACTTAACACAAATGTTGTAATTTATAAGTTCTCATAAATACCATCAGTTTTTAGCTACGATAACACACACATTTTTACAGTGTTTTTTTTTGTTGTTTAGGGGATCGTAGCCTAAACTGATCATATTTATGAGAACTTATAAATTACAACATGTATGTTAAGTCTCCTAGTTCTCGCGAAATCAACTTTCGCTATCCAAAGAAGTGTTGATGAGCTGTAATGGGCAAAAACACCAAATAAATTGAATACCGCGCCTCAAGCGAGGCCATCCACCTTTAAAACAAAAAACATTTATTTACAGAAAGAATAATACAACTATTACAAGTACAAATGTACAAAATTTAAAAAAAAACATTTGAAACAGTTGTGCTACCTGAAAACCGCTGCTAATGATCTAAATTCTAAAGGTAGCTCAACTGATCTAAATCCCTACCAGACGGAAGCGTCCCTAAGATGCTGGCTGCATTGCCACGCTGAATGGCATTGAGCCAGATAAGAGCCAGCTCTCGGGTCACGCGTCGCTGACAGCATTTATTTAACTTCAACTGTTAGTTTTTTAGTATGTTTAGGTCAAATCATGCAACTGAATTTTGAACCATTTCCTCCCTATTGATGTTGCTGAACCTTTAGTTCTGATGACCATACAATATTATGGTGAGCTGATCTGATGATGGAGACGTAACTCCTCGATGGATAGTGTAACTCCTCAATGGAATGATAGTAGAATGGACTGGCTTGTTTTGTGCTAATTTTGATAAACACATGTTCCGATCACTAATTTCATAGAAGCTTGTTTTGAAAACGAAGTATTTCAACAAAAAACTTGTTAATATGGTCAGTACCATCATCATCAGCATAGACAAGTCCACTGCTGGACAAAGGGCTCCACTGCTAAAATACCACGACGAACGGTCTTGAGCCACCTCTATCCACCGACTTCCTTTGACCTGTATAATGTCTTTGATGCAGACAATCACAAGGGTTTTACATTCAGGTACCTTTACGTTCATTTTATGGGTTATCGTGTAACAAAATTAGGCATAATTATTAGTACGAATGTTTTGACCTGGCTACCAAACACATAAGCATTTTTCTCGTAAAACAACACATCTATTTAAATACATGTAATTAATTTTGTAAAAATTTAAAAAGTCCCCAACGCTGAACGTCTAAGCTAAGAACACTCATTCAAGAAAAAAATATTTTCATCATTTCAAACAGTCTAGAAAGCTAGAACTCTTTCATTTTGAACAGATCCGAACCATAACTGGAATCTTGAACTCCATTCAAGTCCAGAACTCACGTTAAAATTCCAGCAGATCATGTCCGAAAGTTTGAAAAGTAGAAAAAAAAAACGTCATTTCAAACAGTCTAGAAAACTAGAACTCTTTTGTTTTGAACAGATCCGTACCATAACTGCATTCTAGAATTCGATTGGAGTCCAGAACTCACGTTAAAATTCTAGCAGATCATGTCCGAAAGTTTGAAATGTAGAAAAAAATATTATTTCGTCATTACAAACAGTCTAGAAAGCTAGAAGTCTTTCGTTTTTAACAGATCCGTACCATAACTGCAATCTTGAACTCGATTGGAGTCCAGAACTCACGTTAAAATGCCAGCAGAACATGTCCGAATGATTGAAAAGTAGAAAAAAAATATGTTTTTTTTTTCTCTAATCTTTTTTTTTTAAATAAAAAAACAAGGTTAAAACAGCAGAACTATTTCTAAAAAGTATCAGGAACTATAGAACTCATCTGCATGCGAAAAGAACTTCGTTTTGTTTTTATTTGCTGCAAAAGGATCTGCTTCGGGAAGTTGGCAGATCATTTTGACAATTGACTTTTTTTAAGGGAAAAACGCCAGAACTATTTCTAAAAAGTATCAGGAACTGTAGAACTATTCGAATAGAACTCTCATATATTTATGATCTGCTGGAAAATGATCTGCTAAGTTCACACACATTTATCGCGTCAAGTTTAGCATAATTTCGTTACATCGAAAGTTTTACCAAACAAAATGTATAATATTTTTGTCACGTAAAACAACTCATCTTTAAGATTTATTGTTTGTTCTTGAAGAGTTGTTTTACGTTTGTTGTTTATGGTTATTTGTTTAAAATAACAATTACAATAATAATAATATTCAAAAAATCTCACGCAAATAAAGTGTAAAATGTTCCATAGTGGAATGCGACATTGAATAAGTTAATAGTAGCGGCCGGGTACGGGAACAGATAATGAAATTGTGTACAGGAGCGCAACGAGCCGGGAGCGTGTCTCGGGCAAAAATCCACTTAACAAATTGCTGCTGATTCGTAGGGTTCCGGATTGTTGCCTGCTTTTACCGTTCCGTCAATTATTCGACGTGTTATCGATACGAGAATGTTGTTACGAGTGTAACGAGCCAATTGTCTGTGAGAATACGAATTAAGAATCGATGTATGTTTTGTTCGATGACGCTGGAATATTAAAAGTTTAAGCAATATTTATTTTTCACCGACTTCTCGTTTCTTTTTAGTTGGATTGATATACTTCCAGATTTGTCCCATTTTCATCAAAATCTGGTTCTGATGATGGGATCCATGAGAAATGAACTCCTCAAATATTATAGGCAGACATTAGCGATTTTTGTACTTTCAACAAGTCAAGCATGTGCATTCAGAAAGTGCCATTTGGTGAAGTGGAACTGATGAAGAAGACCAGAGACGGCCAACGATAAGTATTTAATAGGTGGCGATAAGGGTGACTTTTCGATATCCAATTGAGTTGAAATTTGACAGATCTGTCTAGTTCCGATTACAATACAATATGATGGTGACAGCGAGCTGATCTGATGATGGATACGGAAGGTGGACAACGGAACTCCTCTATGGATTATAGTAGATTGGCCGTGTTCAGGCTCATTGTGATCAGCACACGGTTCCGATCACAAACATTATAAAACTTGTATTGGGGATAAATTCCTAGCTTCAAAATCGGTATTATTTCAAAAAGAATTATATTTTAATTGAAAGTGGAATGCCGCTTCGTCCACATAGAGTTTTTTTCCATACAAACTTCAACAACCCCACTGAACCCACATAGGAGTTGAATTTCCGGAATTCCTCTCTCATTGTACCCCTAGACCACATAAGGAATATACCAACCAAATGTCAGGTCTCTAGGAATTACGATTTAGGCTGTGCGTTGACCTAGTCAACGTTACGTGTGCGTTGTGGTAGTCATAACCTAACACCCGACAGTCACATACATAGTCCTGATCCCACACTAGGATCACCTGTGTCGTGGGTATGAGGTACTACGAGTACCATAGTACCACAACACCCAGACCCGGAACACATATTTGCAGTTTTTTTTTTGATGGAACAAGCATATGGCCCACCTGATGTTAAGCCGTAACCTCTGCCTATATATGAACAGTGCATTACCTCATAGGTCACGTTCACCTAGGACGCGCCCTATGTGGCATTGCACTGCGCCCGCCCCCTGAACATAAAGATGAAAATTCTGATGTGCCTGTAATTTCACCGGCACCCTTACCCTTCAAACTCTTACAAACAATGATGATCCAAACATTTGTCCCGCAGCGAAAATCGAACCTGCGACCTCAGTGCGACTGTAATAAATATGTAGCGAACTACTGCTTGAGCGGTTTTTTCCATCGATAATTCACTTTAGCAGTAGGTAAAGTAAGTAGTTTCGTTTTAGTAGTAGTAGAGCTTTTTTGTGAAAGAGTTCGTCCGGGGAAGTACTACCACCATACCTATTTCTGCCGCAAAGCATAGTGCTCGCATTGCTGTGTTCCGGTTTGAAGGGTACGGGTGCCGGTGAAATTAAAGGCACATGAGACTTTTCATCTTTATGTCTCAGGGTGGCAGGCGCAGTGCAATGCCACATAGGGTGCGTCCTAGGTGGACGTGACCTATGAGGTAATGCACTGTTCATAGGCAGAGGCCACCGCTTAACATCAGGTGGGCCAACTTCTTGTTCCGTCATTCAAGTAGTAGGTATACCTATTTTAACTCTAAGCTTTTTTTATTTTGCTTGAATAAGGCTTTCTGGTAGATTAGGTTACCGTAGGCACAGATAAAATAATACTATGCTAGTACCGTAGGTCCGCTTATCATAAAACCTATGCCACTAATATAATGAATATAATTTCCAGATTGTAATGTCGTAAAATACATCTATCAACGAAAATGCTAACTTAATTAAGGCAAAAGCTTGACTCAAAACATCCAAGTACCAAGCCTTAATAAAAGTAATATGATGCGTGCATAAAATGATTAAGTTGGTATCATTTTGTAGGCAGCGACAGTGCATAAAAAAGTAAAAAAAAATGCGAAAAACACGACAGTAATGAATTCGGTGCTGGGCGTTTTCGCACGCAATTGCACAATTTCAATTATCGTATTAGTTCGACAACCGAGCGATTCAAAATAGACTTTAAATGACAAGCAAAAGGGATCAAATTCCTGTTTTGGTAAATGTATGTTGACGGGCGAGGCGAAGTAGCCTTGGTGGATTAATACACTAGTGAAAATGATAGTTGGTACTTAGTTAATCCTCATGTTAGTAGTCATAATTATTCCCCTGTACCCAAGAGCAATTTGTTCTCGTTGAAACAAAGTTCAATGATCGAAAAATTAAAGCCAACTTACTGGCTATAAATATTCAAGCCAATAAAAATAAATCGAAATTCAAAATTCAAAATTTCACACACCCATAGCTAATAATGGAAGCCACGTTTGAACTCAGTTTAATTTACATCAAACGATGGAAAAAAATCACAAGTTATTCTTCGGTCAGGAAAATATCCAACGATCAACTTCATGCCCCGTCGAAAAGCAAAAGAGAGTTCTCTCACAAAGGCCACCGTTGATTTTTTTGTTTCCAAAGGTAGGAAAAAATTTGAATCGAGCGAATTACAAAACCAACGCGCGACGTTTGTGTTGCTAGGGTTGTCAACTTGTTTGAGTAAATTTATAACTCCAATGTACTTACCTACTAAAAATAAACCATAAAAATTATATACTAATTACCTTGCTTACTTGTTCAGCTACGTAGAAAAAAAACAGTTTCCCAATGGTAACTTTGTTAACGGCACAGTGAAGAAATTCACATTTATTACATCCTCTGGTGGTTCGATACCGGCCGCGGAACAAAATTTGGATGATCAGTAATGATGATGATATTTGTTCGTATATTTTGGTACCATGATACTGATAAATCTTGATATCAAAGAAACAGGGAATCCTAGTTTGAGATCAGAACTTCTTATGTAGCTTTTGGGTGCTATTTATTTATGGTGAGGCCATTGAGATCTCGCTGGTACGGAAAAAAAGGAAAGGATAGGGAGTCATTCAGTGGATGGAGGCGGCTCAAGACCGATCTTCATGGCTTTCTATGGGGAGGCCTATGCAGGCCTAGGCCTGCAGTATAGGTAAAATTTTATTTTATGTTAGAACAAGTTCTGAGGATTTATTGAAGGAGAAAATTATTTAAATTCTATCTCTCAACCCTACATTTCAAATATCGAACGACGACGACGTACCGAACGGGAGACGCCTATCTCTATTGAATTCCCGAAAAAGGACGAAAATAAAAGCAGTAGGTAGGTTCCACCGCCCGCGAGCTCCATCAATAGTACCCGAATAGTGTTCGCCATTCAAATATCGATATTTGTCAGCCTGATTAGCCCGCCCTCCCACCTAAAATGTTTAAAAATCGAATCTGGACGAATAGCACAGCATGACGTCAGGGTAATTTTCGTCTTTTGTTTTTTTGTGGTTTGATTGATTGCTTTCAAAATATGAACTCCAAAGCAAAGTGCAGCAAAAATATGAAAAGTACAGGTCGTTCACCGTAAGATGGCACCTGTAAATACTCCATGGCAGGTGCCAACTTACGGTGAACGGTCTGTACCTATTGTCTGAGATCGCAATAAAAATGCGATACAAAACGGGAACTCGAAAGTTTCGTGCAAATGCATTTGGAGGAAAGTTTTCAGATTTCTGTCATTGCCGTCTGATGAATCGCCGCAAATGGAACAATGCGATAATAACAGAGTTGCTGCGTCTATTGTTTTATAACTCTGTGTTCGATGAACTTTTTAGTTTGTTCATTTGTTTTTGGTATTTCATTTGCAATTAAAGTAGGTAATATAAGTAAATAAAAGCAATCAGCATCATCATCACAACATTTTTTTTTTACGATTTGAAAATGCTTTTCGCATGTCCATCAGCTCGGGGAGAGCTGAGGGGGTCTGTCGGGCTCTCCGTTGAATAGCACCCAACGACATACCGACTAAAAACGCATCGATATTCCTTCCTTCACCTTAATGCATCATCAAACCACTCACCATCTGACGAGTGGTTTAGAGATAAATAAATAAATAATGTTGGACAGTTCACACAACATTATCTAGCCCCAAGTTATGCAGAGCTTGTGTTATGGGTACTAGATAACTGATATACTAATTACAATATATTACATATTTTTTTATTATACATAGAAAATACCCAGAACACCCTGAACAAATATCTGCGATCGCACAAATATTTGTTTCGAGGCGGGAATCGAATCCGCAACCTCCTGCGTCGCAGGCCAACCTTCACCCGCCGCGCCACAGAGGTCGTCTAGATGCACAAACACTTGACAGGGTCACGGGGTCCTGGTAGGATTCTACCGCGGCCCTGTCGGATCATCATCACAACCTACTGCAGTCCACTGCTGGACATAGGTCTCTCCCACGGCGCGCCACTGAGCCCGGTTTTCGGCTCTCCTCATCCAGTTTCTGCTAGCCATCCGGCGCAAGTCGTCGCTCCAACTAGCCAGAGGATGCCCTACACTACGTTTGCCAAGACGCGGTCTCCACTCAAGAACTCGTTTACTCCACCGGTTATCGGTTCTTCTGCAGACATGACCGGCCCACTGCCACTTCAGCTTGCTAATCCTCTGGTCTGTATCTAGAACTTTGGTTCTCTGTCGGATAACCTCGTTTCGGATCTTATCCCTCAGAGAGACTCCAAGCATAGCCCTTTCCATAGTTCACTGAGGTACTTGAAGTTTATGGACCGGTCCTACCGTGAGTGTTCCACGTTTTAGCTCTGTAAGTCATGACAGGTAGGACGCACTGGTTAACGACTTTTGTGGGATGGCAAATGGCAACGTGCATGCCATATAGCTCGCAGAACTGACAACCGTAGAGGAACAAAGGTTCTCGAGTGGCAACTACCAACCGGACGACGCAGTAGGGGAAGGTAGTTTGCAGTGGGAGACGCAGTTTGTCTCGATGGATCAATGACCAAAAAGGTCGCAGAAAGTTGGTGGATGGAGGCCGCTCAAGACCGCTTGCCGTGGAATTCTATAGGCGAGGCCTTTGTCCAGCAGTGGACTTCTGTAGGCTGATGATGAAGCATGAACGGGTTTAATTCATAAACGTACGGGATACTTACTAATTAATAATTATTTTGAAGTTATGAAGCCAATTATAGAACAATGTTGGTTGAAAGAAAATAATGGTGTCCAAAGCACTAGTAATCACACGCTCAAAATACGGCTCCCTTTGAAAATATCCTTTTCAACACACTTGCTAGTAAACTGGCCTTTATTGCAGTGGTTTTAGGTTCATAATGCAGCATATTACACACATGCATCGCACGATTGCGGTAAGGTAATTTATTTCTTCCCGTCCAATAAAAAAGTTTGCTGAGAAACAGATTTTACAATAAGATGATGTCGACTTTATACGAACAAAAATTAATCTTGAGATAGTTATTAGGCGGGGTATTTAAACTATATCGTTTTGAAAAGTGTGTTGAAAAACGTCGTATTAAATGCCTGAGTATTGGTCATTAGAGCTTTTGGCTGCAACCCTGCCTCGACTGTGATGACCAACTTAGCTCACTTGTATCATAATGTAGTAATATATAAAAAAAATACCATTTAATTATAGTTTAGCACTCACCGATCGATGATTACTGGGTCAGAGGGAGTTTCATTTCTGTTTCCGCAACTCTTCTTATCACAACACCGACTGTAAAAAATAAAACTTGTTAACATCCGTAAACATCGGGGAACTTCTAACTTTTTTTTATTATTTGTACAGGGTTCATGACCAAATGTTTTTTTTATACAACTTGGAATGACGGATCAAGCGGATGGCCCACCTGATGTTGAACGGTACCCTCTGCCTATGAACAGTGCATTATCACATAGGTCACGTCCACCTAGGACGCACCCTATGTGGCATTGCACCGCGCCAACCACCCTGAGACATAAAGATGAGAAGTCTCATGTGCCTGTAATTTTACCGCCAACCATACCCTTCAATCCGGAACACGTCAATGCGAGCACTACTGCTTTGTGGCTGAAATAGGTATGGTGGTAGTACTAAACAACGCATAAAACACAAAAAAACACATAAATAGTAAATAACACATATTCTGTGATTTTTACGCTCAGGCAACGAATGTTTAAGAAAACGTGTAGAGAACACGCGAACACGTATGATGTTTAGATCACAATTTTTGCCTTCATAACTTTGTTTGGACTAGTTAGGAGGTGAACATATCAAAAGTCCCCCCGCCCGTAGCCTTTGAGCTGGCGGGGAGGGGGGTTTAAAGGTCCTACTTTTCGGTTTTTCGGTTAAATCTCGGAAACTATGCGTCCTAGCGAAATGACCATTCTATACAAAATGAAAGCTAAATAAATTTTCTACAAGTTTAACTCAGTCAAGTTTTTCGATATCTTATATAGTTTTCGAGTTATCCGCACTTGAAAGTCTGTAATTTTGATAAAAATATTTCACATCAACGAAAAGTTGCCTGGACATTACAGCTGCTGTGATCTACGCCTGTGACAGAATCTAGACGGATGGACGGGATAGACTTAGTAATAGGGTTATGTTTGGCAATATTTGTGAACGGAACCCTTAAAATGAGTTCAGTAGAACTGTTGCAATAATATGAGGCATGTCTCCCCTACCTGCTGGAGATAAAACTACTTAAAGGGATACCTATCGGAGGGAAATCAATATATTGCTAGTAAATGTACCTCCGGAGGGTAGCGAGATGCGTGTCTATCATAGCAAGAACGATTTATAGCCGTTTTCCTGTGTATATCATGGAGATACGTATATATTTACGGGATAGGAATGTGTGTATGAATTTTAATTTTTAATTTTATTCGCCTTGTTTATGACCCTGACGCGATTATTAGAAGAGTGAAAATTTGGAAGGAACTTAATTGTCCTACATAAATTAAAAGGCTATGCTCTTAACACAAATTAAAAAAAATGTGATATTTTTCTAACCATTAATATGACCTTACTTATGAAAAAAAGAAAATGAAAAACTAAATTATTGGACACGAATCCTCATCATCATCATCAGCCAGTGCAAATCCACTGCTGGACATCCTCCACCATAGAATGCCACGATGAACGGTCTTGAGTCGCTTCCATCCACTGACTTCTTGCGACTTTTAAAATGTCATCGAGAGCCTTCAAAAATGACATTTATCATACTGGCAAAAACATGAAAAGGTACCATGTGCCTACAGGCAGTTCCTACATGTAGGTACTGCAGGCACAGGAGTTGTTGGAAGACGAGTAATTTAAGTCATTATGACGATTCAAAATCATCCTTGTTATGGCGAAGGACAAAATATTTTCGAATTTGAATTTGGGACTACCATAAAATTTCAAAGTGCATCCACAAAGTAAACCAAAAAAATAATACTATTCGTTCAAAAGTCTCTTACAAACAACAAACAGAAAAATAAATCAGGCATGTCCACACTAATAAAACGGAACGGTAGCGCGCCCTACCGGGCCGCATTGACGCAAAGGGCAAAGACATTGAAAGGACAGACTCCCAAGAGACCCCTCCCCTGAAGACGGCTGAGCAAGACACGCGTATACACCAAAAAGAGACGGTGATGTCTTCTTAGGTGGAATACAATTTTAATTGCTCACACTTCTGTTGCCAGTTTCGCTGATACAAATATAAAAAATTATTTACGCCATAAATAAATAATAAAGAAATAAAGAAATAATAATAGACAGATATATTATTAATATTATCGTTTTTACAAGACATAATATTAGTAAACCTAATGTGTTTGCTAATGCTGTGTGCTCCGTAGAAGTGTAATATTTATTAAACATTCCGTAATATTGAATAAATATATTAAATATAACGACACATAAAACACTGAGTAAACATTTAGTAGTAGAGCTTTTTTGTGAAAAAGTTCGCCCGGGGAAGTACCACCATACCTATTTCTCCAGCAAAGTAGTGCATGCATTGCTGTGTTCCGGTTAGAAGGTTAAGGTTGCAGGTAAAATTACAGACATATGAGACGTTTTATCTTTATGTGTCAGGGGTGCAGTGCAATGCCACATAGGGTGCGTCTTAGGTGGACGTGACCTATGTGGTAATGCATTGTTAAAGGCAGAGGTTACCGCTTACCGCTTGGTTCCAATGCTTGTACCATCATTCGCGAAGTTAAAAAAAAACTTAATGAAATAAGACGTGGCCGCTAACTATTGGTCGCACACAAAAGCTCAAAGTTACGCAGCTGGATATAGAAGTAATATCTGTGTTAGGACAGAAACCAGCTAGAGGTGTGGTGGCATTGTTTTCATTGTATTTATTTTGTGATACATCTAGCGAAAAGTTTCACCAGCTGGCAACATTTTCCCACACAGACGCAGCCCGTAGCTAAACACACATTCGCGTCGGCGAGACGATTCTCCACGTTTACGAGCGGAAAAACCACCCCAAACAAATGGTTAAATTAATAAGGACATTCACTTTTGGCGGTGAGTTTTGTTGTTTCAAAGTTACGAGGGCAGGTTATTTGACTCTGAACTTTGGAAAGAAAATCCAGCCTACAAAATTATTTCTTACCGATACCATATTTTATTGTTAGGCTATGTAGGTAGGTAAAAATATGGAAGAAACAAGTCAAGGCGAGGGAAGAGGAAAACCTCGGCGAACGTATTCAGACCAGGGACTTGGTCGCTCGTTAAAATAAAAAAAATCACTTCGAACATGAGCTGCTAGTTTGGTACAGGGATTCTCGAGCTACGTGGGTCCAAAAAGTCCCACTAAAATAGGTTTCATAACTAGGTCATGTCCATGTACGAGTTGAAAGGGAAAATTCAAGAATGCAAATACATCGCGATGACACGTGCGGGGCAAAAACGTTTTATGTTAGGTTAGAATATTACTACTGTTAGCCCATACTGTCCCATTGTTAAACAAAGGCCTCCCCCCATTTCCGCCAGTCACTACGGTTTTATGCGGCCGTTTCCCATTCCCTCTCATAGGCGTCCAGTTCATAATCCCGCCACCTCATGCGTGGTCTGCCGCGACGCCGCCTGACTGTATCAGGGCTCCAAGCCGTGGTAATTTTGGCCCAAAGATCGTCGGGCATGCGGAAAATGTGACCTGCCCAATCCCACTTCAGCCGCGCGGCCTTCTCTCCCACATCGGCGACTTTGGTTTTGGAGCGCAGTATGGTGTACCAAATACTGCGCTCCATTGCCCTTTGGCCAACCTTGAGTTGGAATCTCTGTATGTTTGTCAAAGACCAAGTTTGTGATCCGTAAATCGAGCCGGAAAGGATGCACATGTTAATAAGTTTGCGTAGTAGTAGAGCTTTTTATTGAAAGAGTTCGTCCGGGGAAGTACTACCACCATACCTATTTCTACCGCAAAGCAGTAGTGCTCGCATTGCTGTGTTCCGGTTCGAAGGGTTAGGGTGCCGGTGAAATTACAGGCACATGAGACCTTCCATCTTTATGTCTCAGGGTGGCGGGCGCAGTGCAACGTCACATAGTGTGCGTCCTAGGTGGACGTGACCTATGAGGTAATGCACTGTCTATAGGCAGAGGTTACCGCTTAACATCAGGTGGGCCATCTGCTTGTTCCGTCATTCAAGTAGTATAAAAAATAAAAATAAAAAACACTGGAAGGATAAAAACCATATGTTTTATTTTAGTTTGGTTGTGAATAAATGACAGCTCAGCTAGCATTGTTACAGCAACTGCAGTTCTTAGCTAGAATGATGACTTGCAAGAATTACTCTATAACATTCGGGTTTCATATTCTATGATGAATGATACAACGGATATTTCTAAGAAAAATATACCATACGATTCCGCTTAATTGATTACACCTGTATTTACTAACACACTATACTAATACTTTTAGTAGTAGAGCTTTTTTGTGAAAGATTCCGTCCGGGGAAGTTCTACCTCCAAACAACTCCATCATACTATTTCTGCCGCAAAGCATAGTGCTCGCATTGCTGTGTTCCGGTTTGAATGTGCCGGTCAAGTTGCAGTCGAGGCACATGAGAATTTTCATTTTCATGGCTCAGGGTGGCGGGCGCAGTGCAATGCCACATAGGGTGCGTCCTAGGTGGACGTGATTTATGATGTAATGCATTGCTAAAGGCAGGGTGGGCCATATACTTGTTCCGTCAAACATGTATAAAAAAAACTAAACCTAAAGATACATAAACATACGAACAATCTTTACCCAAGTTTGTTAGTATTATTGTAGGAGGTAATGACCCCGGACTTGTTAGTAAGATTCGTTGGCTCATTAATAAATTAAAAGCGTGAGCAGAGTCAGGCTTGGACAGCAATGGTGGCCATGAGCTCACCACTTCTCACGTCTATATTCCCATGGCAACTATGGTGAACAGGCCCGTTAAAGCTCTGCCTACCCTTCAGGGAAAAAGGCGTGTGCCTATGTATGCTATGTATACTTAGTAGTAGTAGAGCTTTTTTGTGAAAGAGTTCGTCCGGGGAAGTACTACCACCATACCTATTACTGCCGCAAAGAAGTAGTGCTCGCATTGCTGTGTTCCCGTTTGAAAGGTAAGGGTGCCGGTGAAATTACAGGCACTTGAGACTATTCATCTTTATGTCTCAGGACGGCGGGCGCAGTGCAATGTCACATAGGGCGCGTCCTAGGTGGACGTGACCTATGATGTAATGCATTGCTAAAGGCAGAGATTACCACTTAACATCAGGTGGGCCCCTTGCTTGTTCCGTCATCCAAGCAGTATACAAAAAAAAATGCACTTACCTGCACATGACTTCATGAGTAAGTAGCACTCTGCACATTTCGGGATTCTTATCTTGACCTTCGTACACGATGGGCTGAAACAAAACCATAAATTAGACTTGCAGACAATGGAGACAATTCTCTATTAAAAACCATAGATAACAATTCTAATTAAAAATCGGTAAGATAGGATAATAATGTTTCGTCTTCGTCAAGCCATTACGTAATTTTGTTAATTTATTCACCCTCCCTGCATTTTATTATTGAGACCAAAAACTAATTTGCATTAAATATGCACTCACCTATTATAAAATGAAGAGATAAAATTACAATGACGAAAATAGTTTTTTTTAATCTTATATTTGGCATGCTTTATCTATAGTTACCCCAATATAGTATAAATTTAAGTGTATGTCTATGATTTCTAAATGATTGCCAAAACATGTGTGAAAACTAGTAATTTCACATTAAAAAGCCAGTTTAAAAAAAAACTTGTCTTATGGAATAAAAATGTTCTTTTTCGGCATCTTCGTTCATCAGAAGATATGAATGTACCGCGCAAACGAACTCGAGGGCACAGCTAGTTACGAAATAAAGGTATTCATGTTGTACATCCAAAATAAGTATTACTAGGGTTTTTTTTTGAGAAAAATGATAAGTAAACACCACTATATCTGCTTATATGCTATATAATATGGAATCTAAGGTTTCTAAAAAAACTGTCATTTTACGAAACCTATTGACCAAAACAAAATATCACAAAATACATTAGTTACATTAAACAACCTGCATTATCTTGAATCCCTCGAAATCCGAAATAGATTTTTTCATCCCTGACAAAATATTTAATTGAATATGAAATAGCTGGGTATTATCGTCCTTTGTACGGCGGATTTGGAAGGATTTTGTGTTCGTAGGGTGTTTTGTAATAGGTATTCAAGGGTCATAGAAAAGTATTTAAGCAAAATAGCTTAAGGGACCAGAAATGGGGTGTGTAGTATCAGGTGTGATTGTAAATCAAGTATTTACTAGCCTGTAAGCGAACGTAAGAAGGATTACGGGAATAAAGAACGTTCTTTGGCTATAGAAAACCGGACTGATCGCAGATATTTATTCAGGGTGTTCTTCTGGGTGTTTTCTATGTATAATAAAAAATATCTATCTATGTGATATATTGTATTAAGTATATCAGTTATCTAGTACCCATAACACAAGCTTTGCTTAGCTTGGGGCTAGATAATGCTGTGTGAACTGTCTAGCATTATTTATTATTTATTTATTTATTGAAAACGCATACTTACAACAAAATGGTGTGATCACCATCTGCGCGCGAATGGAGTTTACTCCAGTTTAGTGCAGTATAAGATGAGCGAATATGTTATGTAGAGGGAAAATATAACCAACTTCACTTTTTTCAACATTTTTATTGATTTTACTATTTATTCCCCATCTATTTCCGTAACGTGGGCCTTATATGAAAATCTATTCTTAAGAGGGTTTCGGTTTCGGCTAAAAACTATTTTTTGTAATATTTTAAATTTGATGTAATTAAATAAATAAGTAATAAATAATACTGGACAGTTCACAAAAAATTATCTAGCCCCAAGCTAAGCAGAGCTTTTGTTATGGGTAAAAGATAACTGTATTAGACGTAAATAAAGTTTTTTTAAAAAAAGGAGGTATTTATAATTGTTTAACCCCTACGGGGTAAGTGCAGGAAAAAGCAGTACAAAATCACTATTATTCGGAATGCTAGATCAAATTATGCCAAAACGACGGTACGAAAGCCTTAGGACTCATGTTCTACTCACTCTAGTCCGTATTCTTATACCTATTCACACGACGAAAAAGTTTCTTCCTTTTTGCCAGACACCCGCACGAAATATCCACGATTCCATTCCTTAGACTAACTATCACTATCTAGCCGAGCCGACTATCATTTTTCAAGTTCATTCCCTGAGTGAGGTCCCATAGGATCGCCTGGAGCGAGCCTTCCCTGAGCTGGGCATTCTGTCGCCAGGGATTCAATCTCATGGGAATTGAGGGGGGTTTAAAAAAATGCGGTCATGGGGCACCAGTGCAGTAGTGATTCATTAAATTGATTCATTACGAGGGGCAGATAGTAATGTTTTGTATCTCTTAAATGAGTTGCTTAAATTAGTTATAGCACAGATTAAATAATACTATACTAGTAGTTATAGTTATAATTGGGGTGAATATAACAGTGTCAAGACAAACCTAGACTCACTACGTTATAGAAAATTTAATTAGTACCATAGTACTCATAGTTCCTGATACCCACGACACAGGAAATTCTAGTGTGGGATCAGGACTATGTACGTGACTGTAGTGTGTTATTAAAAAAAAAAGCGGCCAGGCGAGTCGGACTCGCCCATGAAGGGTTCCGTAGCAGCAAGTAACATAATATAAAAGTTCTTGGGTGGTTTACGATTTACGACGTATTAAAAAAAACTACTTACTAGATCTCGTTCAAAACAATTTTCGGGGGAAGTTTACATCATATTTTTTTTTTTAGTTTTTTCATTCTCTTATTTTAGAAGTTACGGGGGGGGGGGGGCATAGATTTTACCACTTCGTAAGTGTCTTTCGCGCAAACTATTCAGTTTAGAAAAAAAACATATTTGAAACCTTAACATCATTTGTAAAGGACAACTTACACGCATTTGATACGGGTTTGATAAAAAAAAATAAGTTTCAGTTCTAAGTATGGGTAAAACAAGGGCCGTTTTCCCATACAAACGTAGTCCCCTGTTTTCTCCCTGGATAAAGCAAGTAGAGCATTTTTTTTTTTCAAAAAATCTATGGCCACCATGGCATGTCCCTATGATTTCCTTTTTTTATAAATTAATTATTAAAAGAGATATGAACATTCAAAAACCTAAAGAAATTGACAGCTTTTTTGCTGTGTTCAAACATCCTGAAAACAAATTTGACTAGATTATATAAAAAAAACATAGGAACAAGGCTAATAACTTTATTTTATTTAAAAAAAATAAGTTAAATTGATTAAGTTTAGGAAAAGGAATCAGGGGACTACGAATCGTTGATTTTATGTACTTTTAATAGGTATTGTCGATCCAAGCTGCAGTTGTCTCTATCACGCTCTACGGGGGGAGGTTTGAGGTCTGCGCGACAGCAATAGATTTTACAAATACCTATTTTTTAATTCTCTAGCTCTTGGTGTTTCCTCTTAATCATTCCGCCTAGACCCACACTGATGATGTACATACACTACAGGTAGGGTAGGGTATAGTTATATAGCAAACTATTAAAGCTAAATTGTATAAAATAGGAGGACATCGTCTTGAGTTTACATTCAAAAAATAAACAAAACAGCTCTAGACAAGAAAAGGAGCTGGAACAAACAGGGTTGGCGCGTGATTTACATGAGCGGCGTCGCAGTGAGACTGAAATAATGCACAGTGTACTGTGAGACAAAACGTGGAACATGATTTGTATTCCTATGTCCAAAGAATAAGGTTCAAAGACTTAACTGATATTGCAATCGTATTAATGATTAAAAAAACCCGGGCGAAAATGTTAAGTTCATTTTCAAAACAAGTTCTTTTTTTAAATAAGTTATTTAAATACAGATATTATCTTATGCTTGGAGGTGCCTCAAACAATTTGTAATATTTCGCTCCATCGAAGAAATAATGCTAATAAAACATGGGTAATTTTGTAGGTCAAATGGTAGTTTTGTTTGCCCGTGGAAAAAGGTACAGGTGGTGCCGGCAAAAAAGCAGTAAAAAGCAGTCAAGCCGGTCAAGTGCGAGTCAGACTCGCGTGGAATAGTAGTAATATAGGTTATTCTCGTACAACCCTGGCATTAAAGTTGACATCGCGCCATATCACGCGATTGGCAAAGCAATATCGACTATCACAATGCATGCGTAAGGCACAAATTAAATTGCATAAAGTACGTTTCGAGCGCGTAAATTATTATTTAAATTTTGTAGACTATTATAGAGTAAGTATCTCTTGTTTTTGTATGGGAGTGATGTATCTGAATTTAGAAACTATTATTTAATCTGTGACTAAGCGCCTATTGAATACGATTGCTTATAAGAGGCAAAGATGCTGGTGCGAGACCCACTGGAACGGAATTTTTAGGTTACATTTAAAAGTTTTTCCATATTTAAACGCAGAAACAGAAACTAATGTTGGGGCATAAAGATTTTTGAGTGGCGAGCACAAACCGAACCGGAGTGTTGGAGTTTCAAAGGTCACAGGAAGTCAGTAGTAGGAATGGAGTTGGCTCGAGTTGCCATTCGACGGATTCTACGGAGGAGGCCTATGTTCAGGTGGACTTCTACAGAATTATGTGATTCTACAGATGAATGGTTAATAGATTTATTTACAGAAAGAATAATAATGTTTCATATGTACAAAATACATATGAAACATAGTTTTCACTAGAAACGGGATATTTACCACGATTTTTGAGTTTGCAAAATAACACAAAAATCATGGTAAATATCCCGTTTCTA
Organism: Operophtera brumata; assembly: GCA_932527175.1. Taxonomy (NCBI): domain Eukaryota; kingdom Metazoa; phylum Arthropoda; class Insecta; order Lepidoptera; family Geometridae; genus Operophtera; species Operophtera brumata. Next base: position 38,820,077 of record OW052225.1, read on the forward strand.
GTGAAAATTATGTACCTACATAACCATGATAGTTTCAAAAGTTACATATGAAACAGTTGTGCTACCTAAAGGCCACTGCTAGCGATCTAAAGGTAGCTCAACTGATCCAAATCACGTTAATAATGTACGTTCAAATACCATAATATTCTTCGAAGCTATACCTAGTAACCATTGCTCCAAGCTATTTGATTTCTTTTGAACTAAAATAAGTCTAGAATATAGTAAATATCTTCAGTGAATAGACACGCAAATAAATGCGCAAACTGACCTATTTTCTTCACAATTTTCAATTTCAATACTGCTCTCTATACCTTTTTAAATAGTACGGAAAAGAACTGTACGAGACAAGAAATTCAATGATTTATGTTCTACATTTACAACAACTCGGTGCCAGCATTGCGAGATTTTATTGTATACTCTGTTTCAGCATTTTATTTTACTGTGCAATATTTATTCTTCTTACAGAAATAACTGACCCATGTCTTCTTCTTCTTCTTCTTCTTCTTCTTATAATGGCTTTTGAGGAGTGCTCCAAAGGAGGCCTGCAATGCTCTAAGGCTCCAAACAATTTCGCCAATGTCAAGTGATTTAATTAATTATATATTTTATAGTCAAGTAGTCAAGAGTCTCCGTCAAGTCATAACCCAGTTTAAATAGTGGCAGAAAAACTGAGTTTTTACATAGGTTAAAAACCACAATTTCGAAAACACACGCAATACACTTAAATTTCAATACATCACACATGTGCTATTCAAGTTACACCGGTTAAAATGCCACTAAAATTACACGAAATAACTCGAAAAAACACATTAAAATGTAATTAAACAAAAATGACGACGTTTCTTTCAAAAACGGCAGATTCTAACTGTTCTGTGTCTATAGACAGGAGTCTATGATAGCCTACAAAATAAGTAAATAATATTCTAAATAAATAAAAAAAACACGCTTTTATAGCTAACCGAACTAAAAATAGAAAATAGTTTTCAATTTCAAAGAGTTTATATTACAGTAGAAGAAGATCGAACAATCAATCAGTTTTTTTTTTTTTTAAATCGTGGTGTGCATTTTACTACTTTTCATAACTCTCCTCTCATAGATAGTTGCCAACAGAATGATTGTTACATATACTTTATCAAGCTCACCACGCTTTAAAAAAAAAAAAAAAAACTAATTGATTGTTCGATCTTCTTCTACTGTAATATAAACTCTTTGAAATTGAAAATGATTTTCTATTTTTTAGTTCGGTTAGCTATAAAAGCGTGTTTTTATATTTTTTTTAAAATATTATTTATTTTTCATTATTTAGTTCGATTTCTCTCTCTCTCTAACTCTCTCTCTCTCTCTCTCTCTCTCTCTCTCTCTCTACAAAGTTTCAAATTAATCAGACTTCTGGAAATTGGTGAAAATTAGGGTCAAAGATTCAGTTACATACACATACATACATAGATACAACCCTAGCTAATAAAAGCGTGTTAAAAAGGATACGGACGGGCCTTACGGAACGATAGTTTTGAAGCGAATAAAGTGAGTGAGTTCACTCACTTCGCTTCAATCGGTCTTTGTGACGGCAACGAGTGACGTAACGTGCGTGTGTTGTAATTGTGACTTATTTTGCACGGACGTTTTGTATGGGCATAGATAAAATAATACTAGTATGTGTAAGACCCCCCCCCCCCCCCCCCAACCAGCACAATAAGCTGCACAAGGGCGATTGAGCCAATCCTATTATTACTAGTGGAGTTACCAGAAAGATATATATCCTACTCTGCAGCTCTTCTGTAGCTGTTCTGGCTCAAAAAGGGCAGCATTGAGTCAGCCTATTGCTCCAATAGAGATGCTTAATAGTACAACATAGTATTAATAGTGCACAATAGTTCTAATTAGGGGAAAATTGCGGGTGGAAGCTGCATAAAGGTGGTTTAAGCGCTTATGGCACCACTGATTTTTTAACATTTCGGCAATTTGGTTGTGTTTCTGTACGGTGGTACGGACCATATTTTTTTATTAGTAAAAACCTGCTGAAACTTTTATTAGGTACTGAATGTCTCACCCAAGACGTCGTCTGCAAGTAATTTTCCATACATAGCATAAAATTACATAACACCCAACAGTCGCATACATACACACTAGGATTCCCTGTGTTATGGGTATCAGAAACTACGAGTAATAAGGTACCATTACACCCAGACCCGGAACACATATTTGCAGATCTTATAAACATTTGTACCGCATCGAGAATCGAACCCGCAACCTTTCGCGTTGAGACGCAAAAGTCGCGTCTACTCGATTGCACTCGCACTGCGGCTACTCGCCTGACGCTTTACAGAGCTTGTCAATACAATAATCAATTTCAGTTCTCAATATTTTGCTCGTATCCTATTGGTTCCCAGCCAGTACATTTTTACAAGCTAGGTAAATACACACATCAACACGGTCTAGGGATATTTTTAAAAAAGCGAATTCTTATCAATGTGTTAATTATTTATATGACAAGTATATATTTAAAAGATACGTTATATTAATATTCTACCATTTTTTAATAATGGTTAAGGTACTTCGATTAAAATTTCAGGATTTTATAGAAAAAAATGAAGCATAGACGGAAACCGTATATGAATTAACTTTTAAATTATGAGTAAAAACTGAAATAAATAGAAAAATCATTTAATTTGTGTATATAAACTTGAAGTTAGTAGTCTGAGAAAGCGCCCATGATGTTCATAACACATCGACAACGATTCGGCATGCTCAGAACAAGGTTGTCAATGTCTTGCTGCGGAATATTGTCCCATGTCCTTCTGAGGTGCGCAAAAAGTTGATCTTCTGTAGACAGATTTTCAGAGCTCTTCTTTGCAGCATATCCCACGCATGCTCAATGGGATTTAGATCTGACGATTGAGCAGGCCAGTCTAAGGCCCTAACATTGTGAGTATGTAACCAAGCTGCTACCGTTCTCGCCGTGTGTGCCCGGGCATTGTCGTCCATGAGCAGGAAATTTTGCCCCATTTGTGTTCTGTGGGGCAAGATTACGGGCCCCCGCACCTGTTGGACGTATCGTTCTGCCGTCATATTGCCCCGCACCCAAACGAGATCCGTCCGTCCTCCAAGACGAATTCCTGCCCAAACCATAATTGTTCCTTCTTGGTATGGGTGAACTTCCTGAGGGTTCTGAAGACGGCTCCATCGTCCAGGAAATCGCCAAACACGCGTCCTTCGTGAATCTGGATGGAAGCCAAACCTGGATGAACAGCACATTGGACCATAACTCACGGCCCCAGTCCACGGGGTTCCGAACCCTTTCTAATCGTCGTCCACGATTGCCTCTCCGTAAAGGTGGGACCCGGAGTGGTCTACGAGAGCGTAGATTGCTTTCATGCAGTCGCCTTCTTACAGTTTGGTCACTCACAAGCACTTGGTGTTCCACTCGCAGCCTTTGGACCAATTGAGTCGCCGTTGCATTTGGTTGAGCTCGCGCAGTAATTTGCAAAAATTGGTCTTGTCTGGGGGTAGTGATGCGACTTGGCCCCCGGTGCCTCTCCGCTACTTCACCTGTGGCACGATAGCGTGTCCACAATCTTGAACTTACATTTTGGTGGGTCCCTATGGCCTCAACAACATTACGCTGAACAGACCCAGCTTCCAGCATTCCCACAGCTAGTAACATCTCCTCCCTCGTCAAATGTTGGCGTTGCATGGCTACAATACCTCAATTATAACTTTATCTTTCGTTTAAAAATGAAAAAAAACTGTAACTAAACGTAATTCGTATTGTTTTCTAAATTTCGCACAAATGAAAATTCCCTCTCCTACACATCAAGACATTTTTATGCCACCGAAACAAAAGAATTTTCAAAAATTTGAATTTGGAATTAGTCTGAGATAAATTACAAACAAATCGGTGTATAAAAGATTCCAATGCGGCCAGTACTTTTCGAGTTATTTAATTGAGTATGAAATATCCCTAGACCGTGTTGATGAGTGTATTAACTTGCAATGCATGTCCGGGTGGAATCTTGCAACTGAATTTTAAAGCAGTTATCCTCAATCGATTGAGCTGAAATTTGGCATACCTGTCAAGTTCCGATGACAATACAATATGATAGTGACAGCGAGCTGATCTGATGATGGACACGGAAGGTGGACAACGGAACTCATCGATGGATAATAGACTGGCCGTGTTTAGGCAAATTTTGATCAGCACACGGTTACGATCACTAATTGTATAAAAGCTTGCATTGAAAAATATATTTTTCACAAAAAACTTATTATGATACCGATCGAATGGGTAAATTACAAGGATCAATTCCTTCTTATTAACATAGTCCTAATATCAAATTAAAGTGACTATGAAATTATGAAATAAGACAGAAACTGAGTAAAAACAAATTCTCAGTCTTTTCTTATTTGTTAATTATATGGTGATTCTTTACTGTGTTATTGAGAAGGAATTTCTCCTTGTAATTTATCCTTTCGATCGGTATCATAAAAATACAGTTTTCAGTTTTGTAATTTAGCGGGTTCGTGTCCCAGCTTAGGCAAGTGACCTTTTTAATATACTTAAATGCAGTATTACTAACTTTAAAAAATAATTTAAATTCTCCATTATGTAAAACTTCTTAACTTCTTTTTAAATCTAAAGTATACTTGTCCTCCATGTTGCATGGCCGTGGGACACACTGTATATCACAAAAGTCATACCAGTAACCTTAAACTCCCAAACCCATTCTAATCAGCTTCCGAAAGTCATTTACCCGACAAAAACCCGCCAAATTAATATGCTGTTTGAACATTGTTAAGTAAACATAATCATAGAGTCACGTGACCAACACACGTCCATTCTATACAACTTTAGTTGCTCTATGGGATTTAGACGAATCTCATTTGGCGAGCGGCGAGTCACTATCTTAAGAAGAAAACTAAACAGAGGGTGGCAGATTGATGTTTTAGATATTGATATGATAGTGATTTAGTATGGGAATACAAATAATCCTCTGATTAATGCTGCATCTATTAAAATTACCCCAAATTCATGTAACTATGAGGAGAATTGAAAAGGAAAACAAAAATAACAATGACTTTGAAACATAACTGCACTTAAAAACTGATTTAAGAGGAGTATAAAGTTTTACCCAAAATATAAGTCCGATCGACTGTTTTCGTTTGCGCAGAAAAGCGCAGACTGATATCCGAAAGTAGCCGAACGTACAGCTCTGACCCGCTGTATAGCTCTGTCTCGCTCACATCTAAAAGTCAACCAGCCGTGGCCCCATAGAATAGAAATTGGTCTACGGCGCAGGTACAACGGGGCGACTTATATTTTGGGTAAAAATGTACTAGTGTGTCCGACCTAAGAGTAGACCCCTCCGTCTTCTCTCATGGATGTAGTAAAAGCCAAATAAAGGATTACCCGGAATTGTCAGTAAGATTTGTTGGTAGCTTATTATGGTATGCGGTATTACTGAGTCAGCCGTGGAAAGCAATGGCAGCGATTAGCTGACCACTTGTCACGTTAATATTCCTACGATGGTGCACTTTGTGTCAGACAGACACAGAAGTTCATTGCCTGAATTAATTAATACCAAACTTCGTTTTTATGGTACAATTCCCGTAAAGTCCCCATAATTCCCGTAAAGTCCCCATAATTCCCGTAGATTCCTAGTTTTTATAAATCCAAAAAAATATTCCCGAAACATTGCAATGAGTAAAGTGCTGGAGCTGGTTTTCCATTCTGGTTTCAGATGAAACCGTCAAAAACCATGTCACAACGTCAGATACCACGTAATTTTTTTAATCTCGCCGAAACAGGAGTTGCTTTTAGAGATGTGAGAAGTCCGGCTATGTCTGTATTTTAGGCTGTTTTGTCCGTCTTTTTCGGACACAAAAAAAAACAATCACATGAAAAATCAATGCTTCTACGTAAATCTTAAAACGATTGGTAAAGACATGTGCCGCTTCAAAAAAAAGTGCAACGCATTGGCTATGCATCGTCATCAACATCAATTAACCTATTGAAGTCCACTGCTGGACTTAGGCCTTCAGCGACGACAAACAGTCTTGAGCAGCATACATCCACCGAATTCCTGCGATAAAATATATTTCGCCCATCAAAAGGTTTGATCATTCCAACATAAATTAACACTACTTTTGACGAATGAATGCGTGAAAACTGTCATAGAAAGGTGAACTGGTGAACCTATTAAAATTATATTAATAGCAGAAACTCATCATCATCACCATCACCAGCCCACACTAGTCCACTGCTGGACTTAGGCCTCTCCCAATGCGCGCCTCTGAGCCCGGTGTTCGGCTCTTCTCAACCACTTTCTGCCCGCGCCGCTTTTCGTAGGTCATCGCTCCATCTAGCTAAAGGCTCGCTACGTTTGCCAAGATGCTGTCTCCACTCAAGAACTCGCTTACCCCAACGGTTGTCGGTTCTTCGGCATATATGACCAGCCCATTGCCACTTCAGCTTTCTAGTCCGGTGGGCTAAGTCAATAGTTCTCAGTCGGATAATCTCATTTCGGATTTTATCTTTCAGAGAAACTCTGAGCATAGTCCGTTTCATAGCTCGTTGTGCAACCTAGCCTGTGAGTGTCCACGTCTCGGCACTATAGGAATAATTTTAGAAAGTTAATTTTAGTTTTTTTTTATTTAAAATAAATTTCCGGCTATTTTTCCGACTTTTTGATTTTATATCAGGTGACCCTAGTTGCGTGCCGAGTTCGCATGCACCGCACAGCATTAGCTGATTGCCCGTGTGCTCAGCCTAACGTTTTAATACAATTAAATCGACCACAACTCTCTATTATCCGAACGCCATCTTTTCATCGCCATTTTTATACGAGCTTTTTGCGTGTCTCTGTCACAAAAATAAGTGTATTTGTGTAATTATCTTGTTTAATTCAAGTAGCTACGCCTCATCACGCTCTAGTTATCTAATCTTGTTTTAATTTGGGTTTTTAACACGATTATTAGCTTTACTTGTAACAAACAATGTAGGAAATGAAATCAAATGTTTGACCATTTTTCGATTTTGAACTGAAAGGTATCCTTGTGAAGTTTCAATGTTAATACAATATTATGTTGACAGCAAGCTGATCTGATGATGGAGACGAAATGTGGACAACGGAACTCCTCGATGGCACAAAATACATAGCACAGAAGGTCAGTTCTGACCGAATTTGATTTTAATTACCAACGCTCGGCCGTAGCGCTAAGGGCTGGCAAAGGCTAAAGTTTAGATTTCGGAACGTCAATTAAAGAAAAAAAAAAAAACTTGTGATAATATTCTTAAATATGAGTTTCGATCGCGAAAGTTTAAAAAATACAGTCAATTAAAGACATTACAGCTCTGGCCGATTATGATTTTTATTACCTACCATCAACCATAGCACTAGGGCTGGCTAAAATAAGACAATTCTTTTGTGTTCAGTGTTGTGTTTAGACAACCACACAGAGCAATTCATGTTCGATCGTTTATGCATTGCACAATTCACAGTCACAAAACAAGTCACAAAACAACAATACCTAAGTCACAAGACACAAAATATATAGGTACCTACCTAAATAATCACGTCTATCGCCAATGCACGGGCACTCGCGACTGACTTTAGACCGAGTTTCACCGAGATCGTCGTGTATACGCGTTTATATGTAGGTGTGTCTGTTATCGCTCGTTGCACTGAGCTGACCTAATGTTAAAGAACTCCCTTTTAATTCTTTTTTTTTATGTTATGGCTCGACAAACTTGCTTACGGCCCGCCTGATCGTAAACGGTTACCGTCACCTATTGACATCTGCAACACCAGAGAGGTATTTCCAATACGTTGCCTGCCCTGAAGAACTCTTGTTTTTTTTTTTTTTGGAGCGGCTCATGCTGTAGTTTGGCGGAAACACCTCAGAAGGGAGCCCTTTCCACAACTTGCACGTATGGGGGAGAAAAGATCTCGTAAAGCGAGCTGTACGAGATACCCAAGTGTCGATGATATGAGGATGAGCTCCCTTGCATTGTCGAGAAGTGCGATGATAGAACATGGAAGCGGGTATGAGATTGAACAGCTCCTCAGAGCACTCCCCATTATAGAGCCGATAGAACACACAGAGCGAGCCGATGTCTCGGCGCAGGCTCAGCTGCTTTAGTGAACTGGAGAGCTTGGGGTCGTTGCCTTTTCCGCATTCGAACTCTATGGGCGGTTCATTATGCGTCTGAGCTGACCTTCTGTACTATGTATTTTGTGTCGATGGTGTGATACTGATGATGATTTACAGATTTACCAAGAATTTACAGTTGCTGTTGCTTTTATTTTATTACCTAATAAAAATGTTCGAGAAATTCCTTAAAATAAAATATTTTGCTCATGATTCTGTGCTACCAGTTATCTCTTGAACGAACGCGCATACACACAATTCCGTAATTCTTAGTTAACTACGTTCGGCCTAAGTTAATTATGTTCATGGCATAAATCTTTTGTAATTGGCCTCTTGTTTCACAACACTAAGAGCCTGGGACGTGTTGAAATTATATATGTGAGGTACGCGGCAAAGTTTCATCATGTTTTCGTTAATTATGTGCAACTCGGCGATGAGTATATCGATAGGTATGTGACACGATTTATTATATAAGCTTTTGATTCATTTACCCTGCTATACAGGCTTTTAGTACTAGTGTGGGGAACAGAGCCTAACCGTGGTACTATAATTCAGTTTATTTATACTACAATATACTACTTCTATTATACTAGAATATAATATATCATATAATAATAATAATAATATTTATATTTATATTTGATTTATATTTTTCACTATAATGTTTTTTACTATTTATTTTTTTGTAGATAGTATTGCTTTATAGTGAAGAATATATTTTTTTACGAGATTTTTAATAAATGAGTGGTATAATAATAATATAATGATAATAATTAATGTATGTATGTGGGTATTTAGTTTTAAGTATTGTTTAATATTAATTAATTAGAATTTTAATGATAGTGTAAATTGGATCATGTTGTCTGAATAAATGAATTATAATAATAATAATAATAATTTATTTAAGTTACATAGTGGTAGCGATTTGAAGTTGCATTATCTAAAGCTAAAGTTAACTAAACGTATCGCCATCCTTTTTTTGTATATAAAAAGCAAAGGACAGGGAGTATATTTTTAGTTTTAAGCTTAGAGAATACAATCTCAAATTGCCACCAATGTAATACCACACATAAAATAATACTAGGTAATACTAAGCATGTACCAGTTAATCATTTTTGACACAATAAAACATTTATTTATTAATAACAGCGCCCCGCGGTTTCACCCGTGTAAGTCTCGATCCCGTGGGAATATCGGGATAAAAATGTGCCTATGTGTTATTCCAGTTATCTCTATTCCAAATTTCATGCAAAACCGTCCAGCCGTTTCAGCGTGAAGAAGTAACAAACACCCACACAAACTTTCGCATTTATAATATTAGTGGGATTTATTATTTTTACACACTGTTTGCAACTTGGGGTACTTTTATTTATTCTGTGACTTGGGTGATGTTTTGCATTCACCTTTTTTTTATCAAGAATGTAGCTTTCTAAACCCCATCCGCCCACTAAAAAGAGTAGTGTTATAATTTTGATGCCATAGTGGGTCTGTCTGTCTGTCTGGTTATCTGGCTCGTAGCTCCGGAACACTGAAAATAGTCGGAGGTTTTTAAATTTAGATATAAAATTATTTTGTGCATAAAATCATGTTAAATATTATTGGTAACGTAAGCTTGTTTTTTTCATGTAATGTCTCGACAACCTGGCTTACGGCCTGCCTGATGGTAAGCGGTTACCGTCGCCTATTGACATCTGCAACACCAGAGGTATTGCCAATGCGTTGCCTGCCCTAAAGGACTCTTTTTTTTTTTTTTTTGAAGCGGCCCATGTTGTTGTTTTGCGGAAATACCTCAGGAGGGAGCCCATTCCACAACTTGCACGTATGGGGAAGAGAAGATCTCGTAAAGCGAGCTGTATGAGATACCAACGTGTCGATGATGTGAGGATGAGCTCCCTTGCGTTGAACCTGGAAGCGGGTATGAGTGGGTAGAGTGGCAAAACAGATTACTGTCCTCATTTTCTTTCAAAAAATCGCGTAAACACCCATGATTATAAACGGCTCGTGTCATTCAAACATATATAAACATCCAATTTCAAACAGCAATGAATGACAATGCAATTTAAGTACTTTCACCCTCATCAAGACGCATCAACAATTTCTCCACACCCCTTTCGAACTGTCAAAATGTCGATCAAATCTTGAATTACTCGACACCACAAAGGAGATTTAAAACTAACGTGGAATGAAATTGTAACATGAGATAACGGTAATGATTGTGAAACGCAATGCAATTTGGGACCGATTTTACATATAAAACAGGTCGGTGCCGACTTTCTGCCTGTGCCAACCGGCCTTGAGCTATTATTCATCTTTGACATCGTACGCGAGCTATACTATTATAGCGGACTACAGATGGCATAGGTAGCCCAGCAAGTACTTTACGATGTGATCGCAGTTTAAGATGGACTTAGCATTCCATACACGCTAACCTGAACGAAAGCTACACCTTTGAAAATTCGAACGATGACAAATTGATGAGTTCAATACACTGCCGGTTCACACTCGAATCCTTCCAATGTTATCAATAATCAAGCACCAATGTACGAATAAATGATTTTTGCCTCTCATTTGGTTCGGACACTTTTTGAGCGCTGACCCGAGTTTGACATTTTCGTCCACTGCTGGACGAAGCCATATAATGTTATATGAGATTTGCCATTATCACCACGCTCGGCAGGTGGATTGGTGATCGCAGTAAAAGTGTTGAGTTCTTAGGTGAATGGTGTTGTAAATCCCCGGCGGGATTAGGAATTACCCAGAGCCAGCTTTACATCCAACGTAGGAGAAAATATACCACAGTAATTTTGACTAATCGGCTTTTAATTGAAAATTACATTTAAATCGGTTTTTTTTTAAATTAAATTTAATGTATATTTTAAATTAATTAGATGTGAAATTGGTGCCGCGTGTATCCATACTCTATATATGAGCTAGCGTGAGTTGAATCACAATATTTGCATACCCGCTAATAGAAAGATATTACCTTTTCTGTGTACGTTTCAATAAGACTACAAATTAAAAAAAAACTTTTTTTTTGTACTACTGACGACGGAACGGGCAAATGGCCCACCTGATGTTAAGCGGTAACCTATGCCTATGAACAGTGCATTACCTCATAGGTCACGTCCACCTAGGACGCACCCTATGTTGCATTGCCCTGCGCCCGCCACCCTGAGACATAGAGATGAAAAGTCTCATGTGCCTGTAATTTCACCGGCACCCTTACCCTTCAAACTGGAACATCATCAATATTTAGTCACTAAGTAGGTTTCAGGTTTAATTATGATTAGTATACGACTCAAAAAAAAATGTGTATAGCTGCTTAGCGAAACGATTCATTTAGCACCTCCGGGTAATACACAGTGTATAAATAAACGCGTCCCGGTCCACAGCTTGAAGCCGTGTGTAGCACCGGCCGGCAGTCTGCGTTGTCTGTGAATGCGGTATTAGTCCGGTAGAGGGCGTGCGGATTAGGGTCTAATCGGGCGGCGGTGATGACAATCTGCCGCGTGGCAGACACGTGAGCGGCGCGGGGCAAACGCGTAGAGAATGCGTGAGAGGCGCGGGCGATGCGATGATGGTAGAGTGCGTAGTGTGCACGCTTCATAAAATCGGTGGTCGGAATCAGTACGCCTACTTGTTAATTGAATGAATTATTAGTTCGGCTTCGTTTTTTGTAGAACAATATTCATATTTATTTGTCGCGTTTAACCTTATAACCGTTAAGTGCCAATTGCGTCTTACGGAGCTAAACTGTTAACCCTAAGGTTACGTACAACTCAACGATCGCACAGTTTAAAACAACTGCGCAGTAGATAGATAAAACCAGAGTTAATTATGCTAACCCTAGTAGATGCAAGTTGCATTAAGGAGGTTGAATTAAGCGACGTTAGTATGCCTGAACAATCTTTCGTACAGTTTTACCCAAAATATAAGTCGCCCCAATGTACCTGCGCCGTAGATCAATTTCTATAGCGCAGGAACATTCTTTCTACCAATAGCAATCGCGCGCTAAAATCTTGCGCTGTTATTGGTTAATCGATTTCGCGGCAAAAACGCGATCGGTCGACTCTTATATGTAAGAGGGACAGAGCTATACAACGAGTCAGAGCTATACTATACGTTCGGCTACTGCCGGATATCAGTCTGCGGTTTTCTGCGCAAACGAACACAGTCGATGGGACTTATATTTTGGGTAAAACCTGTACCTAAGAATCAACATCTGTCAAGGGCCAATGACTATATAGCGATGATGAGTCGTCACTTTGACTAAGTTATGTTCACCACGTAAACAGACGGTTAGGCTAAACTTACACCACGATGGCAGTGGCCAGTAGCCCATCTAAAATTTACGAAGCATTTTAATCTTTATCTACGTTATTAAAGCTATATAATTGGCCGCTCGGTGCCGCTTGAAAAGTCGAAGATTCAAGACGCAAAGCCGCTGCCGGCCGCTGTTCACCGCTGCCATCTTGGAGTGAATTGGGTAACCATAACCATAACCATTTTGTAACCATTGGTTACGATGTCACATACACCCTAGAAGCTTTGGCATTGTTGGAATTTTGGCCTTACAGAGCTTTCACCGTAAGATGTCCCCAGCCGTGGAGTTTTAAGGTGACAAATAAGCAGACGGCCCGCCTAATGAAAAGCAGTCACCGCCGCCTATGGACATCTGCAACACCCACGGTGCAAACGCGCTGCCTACCAATAGAGCCCTATTGATATTTCTCTTGAATTCACCCATATTGTAGCACTGTGGGAAGACATCCAACGGGAGCTCATTCCACGCCCTGCAGGTACGCGGGAACTCACGTGAGGGGGGGGGTTTTCTATGGTTGGCACCATTCCCAAAGCAGGGGACACATACTAAGAGTATAACGCAGGGGTCATCTTACGTTGAACGGTCTGTACATTAACATTAGCATCTTGTGTCAAAACATAATACATAAAAGCAGTTCATGAAATATCTTACCTGTTTTGTGACAGAGTCTATGAGTCGCACAAAAATGTCCTGTTCTTGTCTGATACCTAGAACAAAGTTTAATGTTAATTCAATAGTATTCTTTTGTTTATTGACCTTTGTAGTGTGTCGGGCGAGTAGCCGGCTGACATGGTTGCGGGTTCGATTCATCCGCTGCAGGAAAAATCTTTGTATGATCTGCAAATATCTGTTACGGGTCTGGATGTTATGGTAACTATGGTACTCGTAGTTTCTGATACCCACGACACAGGGAATCCTAGTGTAGGATCAGGACTATGTGTGTGACTGTTGGGTGTTATGTTATTGTTGTTTGTATTGTAAAATGTTTCTAATTGATTCTTAGGACACGCTATGCTAATCTCTCTCTTTCTCCGTATTTAGACACGCTTGGCAGTGTGCTCGTGCTTATTCAGGTCTTGTTTGAGTGTTGGCTCTTGAGATGTTTTTCCAGTCTTCTTTATAGTAGCATTGCGAGAAATGTTTGTTCTATATAATATGCTATGATAATAATATACTTCAATTCACAGAATTTGACTGATGCGTAATTTCAAAAATAGATTTTTAACCTTAGTTACACAGTCAGCGACTTATGCAGATTAAGAATAAGAGTTTTTTGTTTGCATGTTTTCAAAATGGTATCTTTGACAAGAATTATAAAATAAGATATTCAATGTTAATCATCGCGTCTCATCCATTCCAAGTTAATGAAGCCTCCTCGCGAGGTACACTGATCATTTCACCAAATTGCCGTCAGTTAAACGGTAGCACTCACAGGCCGTTGCAACACTGCACCTTACTTCAGAAATACAAAAAAAGAACCTAACCCAAAGTTCAACCATGGCTCTATAGCTAACTAACTAACTATGACTATTTATAACATAAATAGCTAACTAACTGAGAACTATCTAACTATTTATGAGAACTATTAGTTCAAAAGACAATACTTATGTTTTAGAACTTCTTACATACAAAACATAGTTTAAATACATGAAACAGGTAACAAAAATATGGTACTAATTTTATCTAGCATCTAAAACGTTAAACATTTACACATTGTAGTAATAAAGACTAGAGCTACGAAGCTACGACCGTAGCGCCGTAGAGCGCCGTAGACTACACAATTTGTTAACCTCTCCGAATGCCTCTACGCTCGCTCTTTCTGTTTTTAGAGGATTAAAATAATAGGCTTTACATCGTTAAATGTGTTTGTTAGTGTTTCATTTAGTAGCTGTATTTACAGATTTTATACCTAGGTAAGAAAAAAAAGAAAGTCCAGTAATCTCTATTAATGTATTAGTATTATTTTCGATATAACTAGATAGATATGACATGATAAATGGAAAACTAAGACAATTTACAAATTATTATACACATTTTTTATATTTTGATTATCATACTATTTTGCCCTAATTGTTTAAAAACACTACGCTCTAAAAACAAATAATCAAAGTTTAATTCGTCGTGCCTTTGGTTCATTCTTGGTCACCCTATGTTTAGTCAGACTTAGGTGCTCCTACTATCCAATATGGAAAAACCTTATTAGGCATTATAAAACTTTACCCGTTCACATGCAATTTAAATATTTATGATACTCACAGCGTGGTTGCGATCGGTGCTCATGAAGGACCCCTAAATGGTCCACAAAACGTCAGCAAGAGATTAGTAAAGTACGTGGTAATTAGTAGTTTTTCTAAAATGATACCAAGTCACGATAATTTCAATACTGTTTTACTAAAAGGACACTTTTAAATGAAATAACTCTGTCACAGAATACATAATTGTACAGTAACAGAAGGTTGACTCTGCAAAATCATTTAAATAAATAGCGACTCTTGCCTTCGCACAATAAAGTGCAATTCAGGTCGCACAGCGCTAATTACCTACAGTTAAATTCACCTAGAAGTTACTTCTCTTTCTATCGCGTAACTCTTATCTTGTCTGACTCACTGAATTGACTTGACAAGTCGAGCCCGTCGGGTACTAGTAGCTTCATACCTATATGCGTAGTGCGCCACGCCTAAATCTGTGCACACGTTGGCAACTAAACGCACCTAACAAACCACCTAAGCACCTAACGTTCATTCGACTAATTGTAACGGTTTGTATAGGACTTACTAATATCATTATACTTACAAACCTTAGTGGTTTTGATGTGTAACATCTTTCCTCTCGCTTTTCTGCAATCTGTGGGAGTGTGTGTAAAAAGGAATGGAAGTGTGTAACAGGAAGCGCGTATTTTAACGAAAAGTTGGTACTATCAGCCATGTTGATTAATATCAAGGAGGTGAGATGTCAGATGTTACACATCATATGCGACAACTGCAAGGCTCGCTCGTTTTTTGAATGCTATTTGTACCTAATCCTTTTAATTCTGGTAGTGATTTGGATCAGTTGAGCTACCTTTAGATCGTTAGCAGCGGTCTTCTGGTAGCACGACTATTTCATACGTGTTTTTCTTTTCTTTTTTGTAATTTGGTACATACGTACTACTTGTATTTGTTGTATTATTCTTTTTGTAAATATATAAAAGTCAATATTTTTTTAATTCTAAGTTTAAATGGTTTATAAATAATAATAAATAATGCTGGACAGTCCATACAACATTATCTAGCCCCAAGCTAAGCAGAGCTTGTGTTATGGGTACTAGATAACTGATGTACTTAATACAATACATTAAATAGATAGATATTTTTATAATACATAGAAAATACCCAGAACACCCAGCACAAATATTTGCAGATCGCACAAATAGTTCTTCGAATTGCTTTTTTTTTAATTAAAAAAATAAATAAGTTGTGAAAGAAATCAGTGTACCTTGCAGGCTCTTTACATGCATAAAGTTCTAAGTAGGTGCGATGCGAGAACTAACTATTGACACTATAAACACTAAGTTTGCATTGAGCACAAAATTCTGTTATTTGCACAAGCCATTTGTAGACTTTATTCCTTTGATTCAATACACTCTGATATCACATTCTGAACACGTACAATGACAACATACACATACCTACATTGTAAATATTTTGTGATAGTAGATAATTGGCACTGAATATACCTATGCTACTAAGTTTACTAAGGAGTGGAAACCACTGACGTCGTCTGTCTTTTCTGAAAACTATAATCTGGGTCTCTTCAATGCTAGGGTGAATAGTTGCCTTCTAGATTTTCGTGGTTCATCTTCGGCCACATCGTCACTTACCAACAGGTGAGATAATGGACAAACAAAGGTCTATAGATAAAATAAATTTAAAAAAAGCTTTTCGTTTCCAAAATGGTGTTCTACAACTTCGATAAACAAAGCCAATAAATATAGCAATTGGGTGTTTATCTTCTATTATATAAAACAAAGTCGTGTTGATTACCACTTATAACTCAAGAACGGTTGAACCGATTTGGCTGAAAATTGGTGGGGAGGTAGCTTAGAACCAGGACAAGCACATTGAGTTCACCGGGGGCTACCCATGCGAAGCCGGGGCGAATCGCTAGTATTATATAAGCTCTAAGCGATTTGTTGTGCACTGGAATATGTTATTACTGGAGAAAAGCGTCAGCAGAGTCAGTCGTGGGAATCAATGGCAGCCATGAGCTCACCACTTGTCACATCTATTTCCCACGATGGTGCAACCCACAGTAAAAAGAGGCACATTTGAGGCTCTGCCTACCCTTTCGGGGAAAAAGGCGTGTGTCTATGTATGTATGAGTGTATGTATATGGAGAGGATTTTCTATAATCACCACGCTTTTTTTAATGTAGGTACAGTTTTACCCAAAATATAAGTCCGATCGACTGTTTTTGTTTGCGCAGAAAAGCGCAGACTGATATCCGACAGTAGCCGAACGTATACTATATAGCTTTGACACTCTGTATAGCTCTGTCCCGCTCACATCTAAGAGTCAACCGGCCGCGATTAGCCACAAAATCGATTAACCAATAACACGCAAGATTTTGGCGCGCGATTGCTATTGATAGAAACAAGGTTCCCGCGCTAAAGAAATTGGTCTACGGCGCAGGTATGTACCTGCGGGGCGACTTATATTTTGGGTAAAACTGTATGATATGTAAACGCAGGAATCAAACCCAAGCTCTTAACTTGACACTAACATGTACCACTAGGAAAATAATGAGCCTCAGCAACTTTAAATAAAAATAACTAAATACTGCTGGACAGTTTGCATAGCATTATTTAGCCCCTAGCTAAGCCGAGCTTGAATTATTGGTACTAGATAACTGATATACTTAAGGTGAATGCTCACGTTTGCGGCGCGAGATTCAAATTTTTTGGTGTTTTTTGCCCTTTACAGGTCATCAACACTTCTTCAGGTGACGAAAGTTGAGTTCGCGACAACTAGGAGACCTAACACACATGTTTTAATTGATTGTATCTCATAAATATCATCAGTTTAGCTACGATACCCCTAAACAAACAAAAACACTGTAAAAATGTGTTAGGGGATATTTATGAGATACTATCAATTAAAACATGTGTGTTAAGTCTCCTAGTTGTCGCGAACTCAACTTTCGTTATCTGAAGAAGTGTTGATGAGCTGTAATGGGCAAAAAACACCAAAAAAATTTAATTTCGCGCCGCAAGCGTGCGCATCCACCTTAATACAATACATTACATAGATAGATATTTTTTATTACACTTGCATAGAAAATACCCAGAGCACCCGAAAAATAATCTGCAGATCGTACAAATATTTGTTCCTAGGCGGGAATCGAACCCGCAACCTCCTGCGTCGCAGGCAAATCATCGCCCGCCGCGTCACAGAAGTCGTCACTAGATACAAGATAGAACACAATTGTGCCACATTTGTGCCAATGTTCATTGATGACAATACAGACGACAGTGCCGGCTAATACCAATATTTGCTTAGTTCCTGAACTATCAAACGGTGCATCTTGAACAGTCTCGAGTATGATAAAGGATTTACATTCAGTCTCCTTACAGCATAGTGGATCATATTAGGACTTTTAAATTTTAAATTTATTTATCTAAATTGATAACGTAAAATGCTGATTAAAAACTCAATAATAGTGCTACTTAAGACACATGGGGTGTCCGGCCTGAGAATGGACCCCCGTCTCCTCCCGTGGATGTCGTAAAAGCCAACTAAGAGATAAGCCGGAATTGTTGATAAGATAAGTAAGTATAAGATTTGTCCTGGCTTTCCGGGTTTTTTTTTGTCTGTCCGGGATTTGAACCCAAGACCTTAGAATCGAAAGTCGGGCTACCTCTAACTATACCATCAGTGCTTTCAAGTCTTATGCTTTGGTCTAATAAATCTCTGCGACCGCAAAACAATGATTTGCTATGTTGAGATTGACTTACCATTCGCGTATAATAATTGAAGCCTATATTGGATGCCGTTGTTCGTCTTTTGTCCCTCTGCTTCCTAAAACAACAAAAAAACATAAGTCATTAGCTTAGCCTTGAAATAATCGTGAAATATTTTTTTTGTAAAAAAACAAGTTTTTATAAAATTAGTGATCGTAACCGTGTGCTGATCAAAATGAGCCTAAAAACGGCCAGCCTACTATTTTCCATCGAGGAGTTCTGTTGTCCACCTTCCGTCTCCATCATCAGATCAGCTCGCTGTCACCATCATATTGTATTGACCTTGGAACTTGACAGGTATGCCAAATTTCAGCTCAATCGGTTGAGGATAACTGCTTTAAAATTCAGTTGCAAAATTCCACCCGGACATACATTGCAAGTAAACATAGAGCAACATTTAGTTACATAAAGCTTTAAAATTAATGTAATTTTTCGAATTGAAATAGAATCAAATTTGATAAACCAGCGACAACAAGTCTATGACTTAGTTCGCACGCGATAGGCTATGTAATGGTGTGACGTAACACCACAGATAAAATAAGTAACACTGATCTGCGGAAGTTTGGGTGTGATAAGGACGACTGGCAGACAGCTGATAGCAAAATAGTGGTCGTACAATAACCACAAATAAAAATGCAGCAATAGGCACTACTTATGTATTCAATTTTTTACGTGGGAGCGGAATGACGATTTGTTCCTCGTGTAGATTTTTATGAGGGTAAGTAAAGGAATTTGACTCTTAGGTTAGTACAACATTCAGGGCTTTGAGCAATAAGAAGAGAGTTAGGGCTTGTAGTAAAAGGTTTTGAATATTAACAAAAATAAACGAGTCGGACTCGCCCATGAAGGGTTCCGCAGCAGCAAGTAACATAATATAAAAGTTCTTGGATGGATTACGATTATAGACGTATTAAAAAAAACTACTAACTAGATCTCGTTCAAACCAATTTTGAGTGAAAGTTTACATGGTAATGTACATCATATTTTTTTTTTAGTTTTATCATTCTCTTATTTTAGAAGTTATGGGGGGGACACACACTTTTTACCACTTTGGAAGTGTCTCTCGTGCAAACTATTCAGTTTAGAAAAAAATTACATAAGAAACCTCAAAATCATTTTTGAAGACCTATCCATAGATACCCCACAGTAATAGGTTTAATGAAAAAAAAATGAGTTTCAGTTCTAAGTATGGGGAACCCCAAAAATAATTGTTTTTTTTTCAATTTTTGTGTAAAAATCTTAATGCGGTTCACAGAATACATCTACGTACCAAGTTTCAACAGTATAGCTCTTATAGTTTCGGAAAAAAAAGGCTGTGACATATTACATGGTCAGTCAGACAGACAGACATGACGAATCTATAAGGGTTCCTTGTCTTTGACTACGGAACCCTAAAATACAAGCTTTATAAAAAAAAACTGCCACCACGTGTAATATCCACGTACCATATTTTTACTAAATTTTAATAAATTTGACTCTTAGGTTAGTTCAAAGTATAGGGTTTGGAGCAGTAAGGAGAGAGTTAGGGCACTTAGTAAATGCTAACAAAAATAGTCAATTCTACTTAATAAAAACAAAATATCACATGTAATATGGTCCCTCCAGTATTATCAGTCCTTGTAATATGGTTCCAGATTTTTACAAGGGTAAATAAATTTGACCCATGCGTTAGTTCAAAATCTAGGGTTTTGAGCAGGAAGTAGAGAGTTAAGCTAGGGCAAAACGGCCGCGATCAGCCTGGTCCGAGGTGGCGTGCACGGTGGCGATCAATGGTATCGCCACCGTGCACGCCACCGCGGACGCGGGCTGAACGCGCCGGTTTGGCCCTAGATTTAGGGCTCGTAGTAAAAGCTTTAGAATGCTAACAAAAATATTCAATTCAGCTTTATAAAAAAAAACATCTAGCACATGTAATAATGGTCCCTCCAAACGTGCCGCAAAAACGCGGCCATGTACGTTTACTATCTGAATAATTAACTTACCGACAAACAAGACGTGTGAACGCGTGTGTTCTACCGCCGCGGTTTTTAACCTTCATGAGTAAATTAACCTACATAAGTATTTTTTTTGTATTTTTGCCTCTTTTAAGGGTTCCGTACCCAAAGGATAAAACGGGACCCTATTACTAAGACTCCGCTCTCCGTCCGTCTGTCTTGTCCGTCTGTCTGTCCGCCTGTCACCAGGCTGTATCTCATGAACCGTGATAGTTAGACAGTTTAAATTTTGAGAGATGATGTATATATGTTGCTGCTATAACAACAAGTGTACTAAAAAACAGAATAAAATAAATATTTAAGGGGGCTCCCATAAAACAAACGTTCTTTTTGCAGTTTTTTTTAGATAATTGTACGGAACCCTTCTTGTTCGAATATAACTCACACTTGGCCGTTTTTTTTTTTTTTTTTTTTTTTTTTTAATTATTCTCATGGATTTAATTTGCGATTAGTGCAAGTACGTATTTCGTATGACGTGTAGATCACGTCGTAGTTCTAATTGTTTTGGGATCCATTTATTACTAGATACTAGCAACTCCCCCCGGCTCCGCACGGGTAGCGTAGGGATCCCCTCTTCCCAATCTATCCACACACAAAATACCATCAAAATCGGCAACAGCTGTTAAAACGTAGCCTATAGCTCCATCCAGGTCATAATCTCTCTGTTTACCAAATTTAATTGAAATCGGTACTGCCGTTTCGGTATGATTGAGTAACAAACATTCAAACAAACATCCAAACATAACTTTGACATTTATGATATAAGTGGGATATTGTAAGCTAAATATGTAATAAAGTAAATAGACTCTTAGAAAATATTGTCTGAACGATAAATAAATATTCACCTACGACCTGTATTGTAGTTGATCTTTATTAGTAGTAGAGCTTTTTTGTGAAAGAGTTCATACGGGGAAGTACTTCCACCATACCTATTTCTGCCACAAAGCAGTAGTGCTCGCATTGCTGTGTTCTGGTTTGATGGGTATGGGTGCCGGTGAAATTACAAACATGAATGAAGTCAAGTCAAAGTCAAAAGTATTTATTTACTTGATAATGAGCTGTTGTTATTAAGAGTTTTCATCTTTATGTCTCAGGGTGGCGGGCGCAGTGCAATACCACATAGGGTGCGACGAGACCTATGAGGTAATGCACTTTTAAAGGCAGAGGTTACCGCTCAACATTAGGTGGGCCATCTGATTATACTGCAAAAAAAAGCATTGCAGGCCTCCGTATGTGTCAATGACATAGTTAAAAAAAAGGTACAGGTAAATAGCCTACACTTCCAAACACCCAAACTTTGATATTTATGTTATTAGTGGGACTATGTCGTAAGCACTCATGGAGTTAAAAGCACATTCATATTGACATCGTTATAAATGCTCTAAGCAGCCACCTAAGTAAAAAACAAAATATATTTATATATAAAAAAACAAACGCCATTGACATTCATTCGCATTATGCAAATGAATATTGTGCACACAAAAGAAATCATGTCTCCTACATCCTGATTGATGGTCGCACGTTTGATTCTCGATTGAAATCTCGAAGGGATTTGATAAGGCGGTAATGATAGCTTATTGAAAGGCTTGGTTACTCAGAACAAGTCAGGAGTCAGCTTGTGACGTCAGAGCCAATAACTTGTTTATAGACAGAATGTACAGGGGATGTTAATGTACAGGTGGATGGCGCAACATCGTCCGGCAGAAAGTGATCCATGGAGGGGGTCACGACCCTCAGCATTGAGGAATTCGACGCGAGGAGGGATATGGCATGTGGCTCCAACTGTTAGCCGTTAGTGTGTCCGGACACACTACGAATATACTAAGAATATACCCCTCCGTCGCCTTCCACGGATGTCGTAAACGCTGACGTTAGTATTACCCGGACTTGTTAGAGAGATTTGTTAGTATAAGATTTGCCCTGGCAAGCTTATTAAGGAATGTGTTATTTACTGAAAGTGTTAGATGAGTCATTCATGGGAAGCAACGGCAGCGATGAGCTCACCTTTTGTCACGTGTGATGGTGCAACCCACAGCTAAAAGAGGCTTTTCGAGGCTCTGTCTGCCCCTTTGGGCAAAAAGGCGTGTGTCTTTGTATATTGCTCCAACTGCTTGGGAATTTTGCGTTAGAAGTAAGATTTGTCCTGGGCTCAAGACCGTTCATGGTGGCATTCTATGGGGGAGACTTATGTCCAACATTGGACTTTTAAAGGCTTGGCTTTCTATGGGGGAGACTATATGTCCAGTAGTGGACTGCTACAGGCTTTGATGATGATGATGATTAAGTC
Source organism: Operophtera brumata (assembly GCA_932527175.1). Lineage (NCBI taxonomy): Eukaryota > Metazoa > Arthropoda > Insecta > Lepidoptera > Geometridae > Operophtera > Operophtera brumata. Next base: position 38,842,828 of record OW052225.1, read on the forward strand.
ACTCGACGACATTCAAAAATTGCACCAGAGGCTATATTCAGAAACTAGTAGAATGCCCGCGACTTCGACCAAATAAATTATAGAGTTTTTGCATTGTCCAGTTTGCAACGGGCAGGCCATGTAACACGCAGAACTGGTAACTGTTGGGGAAGAAAGGTTCTCGAGTGGCGATCAACCTTTCTTCCCCAACAGTTCCAGTTCTGCGTGTTACATGGCCTGCCCATTGCCATTTCAACGTGCTAATTCTGAGAGCTATATCGGTGATCTATATTATTCTTACCTGGTCCTTCTCAATGAAACCGATGAAGGCAGTCCTCTCAATTTCTACGGGTTGTCCGGCGCGGTCGTACAACGCGACGACAAAGTGGAAGAAGTTGCTTTTGCGCAGGTTGCTGGGTGGTTGTTTCTCGAAGTGCGCTCTCCCGACGCCTACCCCTACGCTGTAAAACATGTTCAGTCAATATAGTGATGAAGAAACATGTTCAGTCAATATAGTAATGAAGAAACATGTTCAGTCAATATAGTAATGAAGAAACATGGTCAGTCAATATAGTAATGAAGAAACATGTTCAGTCAATATAGTTATGAAGAAACATGGTCAGTCAATATAGTAATGAAGAAACATGGTCAGTCAATATAGTAATGAAGAAACATGTTCAGTCAATATAGTAATGAAGAAACATGTTCAGTCAATATAGTGATGAAGAAACATGGTCAGTCAATATAGTAATGAAGAAACATGGTCAGTCAATATAGTAATGAAGAAACATGTTCAGTCAATATAGTAATGAAGAAACATGTTAAGTCAATATAGTGATGAAGAAACATGGTCAGTCAATATAGTAATGAAGAAACATGTTCAGTCAATATAGTGATGAAGAAACATGGACAGTCAATATAGTAATGAAGAAACATGGTCAGTCAATATAGTGATGAAGAAACATGGTCAGTCAATATAGTAATGAAGAAACATGGTCAGTCAATATAGTGATGAAGAAACATGTTCAGTCAATATAGTAATGAAGAAACATGTTCAGTCAATATAGTAATGAAGAAACATGGTCAGTCAATATAGTAATGAAGAAACATGTTCAGTCAATATAGTAATGAAGAAACATGGTCAGTCAATATAGTAATGAAGAAACATGGTCAGTCAATATAGTGATGAAGAAACATGTTCAGTCAATATAGTAATGAAGAAACATGTTCAGTCAATATAGTGATGAAGAAACATGTTCAGTCAATATAGTAATGAAGAAACATGGTCAGTCAATATAGTAATGAAGAAACTTCTGAGGAAAGATCAGAATACACGCATTTTGATGTGTAACGTCTTTCCGTGTAATCTGTGGTGGTTCAGCCTAAGAATAGACCCCTCCGTCTCCTCCCGTGTATGTCCTAAAAGCCGACTAAGGGATTACCCGGACTTGTTGATAAGATTCGTTGGTATAAGATTTGTCCTGGCTGCTAGCTTATAAAATGTGTTTTTACTGGAAGAAAGCGTTGACCGAGTCAGTCGTTGGCGGCAATGGCGGCGATGAGCTCACTACTTGTCACGTCTGTATTCCGCGATGGTGCAACTACAAACCACTGTGAAAAGAGGCCCATTGAGGCTCTGCCTAACCTTTCGGGGAAAAAGGCGTGTGTCTATGTGTATAGGTATGTCCAGCTCGGTTGTACAACGTGACGACAAAGTGGAAGAAGTTTCTTTTGCGAAGGTTGCTGGGTTGTTGTTTCTCGAAGTGCTCTTTCCGGACGCCTACCCCTACGCTGTACAAAACATGTTCAGTCAATATAGTGATGAAGAAACTTCTGAGGAAAGATCAGAATACATGCATTCGTTTGAGAGCACTTGAGCACCTGGAGGGACTAAGTCGCGTTATGACTAGTCATAGGGCGAAGTAAACACTATAGCTAGTTAGATCTACTACACTATTGGTTAGAAGGCAACGAGATTCATAGACATACTGAATTATACTTCAACAGCTACCTATTTGAATTGATAGAGGGACTAAGTCACGTTTTGACAAAAAAAAATAAAAAAAACCTCTCGCTTTCCTGCAATCTATGAGAGTGATTTCGTGAAATGGGACGGAAGTGTTTTTTTTAACTGCGTGAATTTTGGAACAAGCATTGTGGCTCACCTGATGTTAAGCGGTAACCTCTGCCTTTAACAATGCATTACCGCACAGGTCACGTCCACCTAGGACGCACTGTACTGCGCTCGCCACCATGAGACAATAGATTCAAAGTCTCCCAATTTTTTAAATTTACGGGTTCCATTTTAAACTAAAATATAATATTTTAGTCAAGTATCAAGTATTAATTTTATGTATAAACAAAGAGTAATGTATGAATACAGGAATTACCCGGCTGCTTTAATTGTTGCTGCTAAGTATCTCTTTACCGACAGCTAAAAAAGTTACTGGGTCCATCCTATATCCGCGCTGGTGCAGTGCGTTGGGCATGTTCGCTGACGCACACGTAGAGAGCTTCCTGGCGATACTGCGCGTGCGCGCTGCCGCCGCGCTGCGCAGAGTGCGCGCCAGCCACAACAGCCTCCTGGCTGTGGTAGCCGTTAGGCCAGATTCCCACCTCACTCAACACTGGACCTAGATGCATTCAGTTATGGCCAATTACACATACATACCATATAACTGAGTGCATTTTGCCCAGTTGTTGGAATAAAAATGTAACTGTATTACTGTAGATATTAATAATATTTTCATAAGTGCTGTAGTTTTGTGTACTAACCAAATTATGGATGTGTCTGAAATAAATATAAATATAAATAAATATAAATAAAGTTTTTTTTTATAAATAGCGGCTTCGCTATTCTATGTATGTACTCTCTGCTTGTAATTCATTCGTATATAATCCAAATAAATAAACGTTGAGTACTAAGCATTTAAAAACTTCAAAGTAAGTTTTTTATGAAAAATAAATTTGTAAATACAAGCTTTTATAAAATTAGTGATCTTATCCGTGTGCTGATCAAAATGAGCCTAAAAACGGCCAGTCTACTATTATCCATGGAGTTCCGTTGTCCACCTTCCGTCTCCATCATCAGATCAGCTCGCTGTCACCATAATATTGTATTGTCATCGGAACTTGACAGGTAGGTATGCTAAATTTCAGCTCAATCGGTTAAGAATAACTGCTTTAAAATTCAGTTGCAAGATTCCACCCGGATTCCACCCAGACAAACATGCATACATTCCAAGTTAAATAAAAACTTGTATTCGTAATAATCGAAACAGCCGGTTGTAACAAAAAATCGCCCCCCACAGTCGCAGACCGCCATAAATAAACCATTTCTTTTCGCAGTTTAAACACAAGTTTGTCAATAGATCTGGCGCACTGCCACCTATATTGTTTAATCTTTTGTCAATAACCTCAGACCTACATAAAATAGACAGAGAAACAAAAGAGGGGATTATAATCCTTTTAAATTTGATTTATTGGTCACTGTTATTTGCAGAATCTGTTTGCAATGATGAATTTATTAGCAACAAAACTTTAAATTGTGGTTTCTACTATTGTAGAGATCTTTGTTCGCCGATACAGAGAAAGAGGAATCGTTTAAAACTGTTCAAAATGTTAACAAAAAGGGTTACGAATGCGTGTCCTTATGCCTTTCAGTGAGACAGCTCATTATTAGTACCTTCATTCAATTTATTTCAACGTTTTTGTTGAAATAAATTGAATGAATAAATTGATTGAATGAGCGATGGTAGCCTAACGGTTGCATAGTGCAACTCAGAATCCAACGATACCGGGTTCGATCCTAGGCTCCGCACCAATGACTTTTCTAAGTTATGTGCGGATTTCCATCGCTCTGTGCTTCGGAGGGCACGTTAAGCTGTCGGTCCCGGCTGTTATTGATTAATAGCAGTCGATAAGCCATGTCAGAGGCCCTCCGGCGGCTTGACAAACTCTGACACCAGAGGCCAGCACTACCTCATACGAAACAAAACGAAACGAAATGTTTTTGTCTTTGGTTCAAACTTTATGGAATAATTTCTAAAAGTACCTAATCCTCGGCACTACGAGTATTAAGAAGATACACGTCAGGCCTTATTTACTGACTGAAAATCAACGAAGCCTTGAAATTTGAAGGGTTTCCTGTTGTGAACTAAGAAAGGAATTTGCGATAATCTTTAATTAATTCTAGGCAATCGTTAGACCGCATCGCCGCTTACCATCTCGGGAGTTAGTACGAGTTTTGATAGTTTTCGAGAATACATGTAGTTTCGTTTCCTTCCATACAATTACTTGCAGCGCCCCTAGCGGAAACGAGGAGAACACTAAGGACGCTGTCAGTAAATGTATTGAAGGAAGGAATGAAATAATAAAAAAATATCTATCTATGTAATATATTGTATTTAGTACATCAGTTATCTTGTACCCATAACACAAGCTCTGGTTAGCATGGGGCTAGGTAATGTTGTATGAACTGTCCAGCATTAAATGGATAGATGATTTAATAAAAAAAAAAAAACGCATACTGCGTAGAAAGTAGGACATATTATAATTTCTACCCCTAAAACGCCGCAGGCGTTCCAATAGTTCAGTTCTTAAAATGGATGAACAAAAACTGACGAAGATTCTCCGATTTGATTCATAACAAATATGGAAGCGATTCCAAAACATCAATATGACAAAATGAAGTGACGATACATTAACAGCGTACACGATATCGACACATGTGGTCTTTTCTTTCTGTAAATCAGTGAAGCTCTATTGCGTTGGGATAAAGGTGACAGTGGATTGACAGAAGCACTGCCATGAATACATCGATAGCCCACATTTCAAATGCAGGCGATTCATCAAATCTTCGGTCTCATTTCTCATTGTTCCATCAATGTTGCGTTCTAGTGATGAGCTAAAATATCTCACTATATATTGTACTAAAGGCTCGCCCTGGCTTCGCACGTGTAGTTTTGGGATGAAAAGCAGTTCCTCCCTAGCCCTTTAGCTCCCCACCGCATCCTTTCACACACCAAATACCAACAAAATCCGCTAAAACTTTACGGTGCAGGTGTTGAGTGGAACTATCACATAACGCGAGCGTAGCCGCTGGCGGAAGCTAATAAAGCATAACCTATGTTACTTGCTGATAATGTAGCTTTCTATACGTGAAAGAATTTTTAAAATCGGTTAAGTGTTTTTGAGTTTATCCATCACAAACAAACAAAGTTTTCCTCTTTATAATATTAGTGTAGAGAAACAATGTATTTTTTTCCTTTGTGTCGGTCGTTCTGTAAAGAATCGTTTAAAAACGGCTCTAACAATTTTGAAGAAATTCACATTGTATTTTTTTGAAAGAACATATAAAATATAACAACATGGTTTTCATAAAAATCAATCCTTTATCGCTAATTATTACCCTTTGAGCGCAACCTTAAATTAGCGGAAATTTCTTGAAAAATATATTACGAAGTAAATCGTATTTTACGATTCTAGGTTATAAGTAATCTAGTATCGTAAAATACGATATACTTAGGAATATATTTTTCAAGATATTTCCGTCACGACATCGATATCGACTCGCAACACTACATTACCGGCGCCGTATTACGCCATGGTTGCCCATTCATCTCTCCCCGCTGCAGAATTTGCGTAAACAAATTGGTTTCGCGATTGCCATTTTATACCCTGGTACGCGACACTCCATTGTTTTATTTATCGCTACCAGTTTCGGCGAGAGCATGCGATTAGGTCGCGCTTTTCCGCTCACAGATCGCTGCCGTTTTGTCAGATGTACATGATTTTTCTTTGCTTTGCTGGTTGCCTGATGAAATTACCCTACAGCACAGAATAAATATTAGTACCCTACAGACCGTTCACCGCTAGGAAGATGTACTACATGGAAATAAGGCTATAAACAGACCAGCTAAGTTAAGCCATACATTGATTGATTAAGTACAAGTTTTGCGAAACCTCGTAATAAGTAGTAAGTACTCACGAGGTACTCTGGACATGTTTTTTTTTACTTTTTTTTGTAACGTAATATTCTTTATTTTCACTAAAAACGGGATATTTACCATGATTATGAGTTTTGTTTGTTCCCGATTTTTTTTTGTTTATTGTAATTTTCTTGTTGTAAGTTAGTCACTGAAGATTTTTTTTTGATTGTTCCCGGTTTTTTTTTGTTTGTTGTAATTTTCTTGTTGTATATTAGTCTCTGAAGATTTATATCTCTAATTATTTAAATTAGTTATATTATTATTCACATTTTTTTTTCATTTATTAAAAGCTGTTATTTAACTTCCAATGTTTGTATGTAAGTATGTATGTTCGGCTTAAATCTTACAACTGAATTTTAAAGCAGTTACTCTCAACCGATTAAGATGAAACTCCTCGATGGATAACAGTAGACTGGCCGTGTTAAGACTCATTTAGTTCAGCACACGGTTCCGATCACTTATTTTATAAAATCTTGTGTGGAAAAATATTTTCTTTACAAAAAACTTAAGTATGCATTTATATCTAGATATTGTATGAATTAGTACGAGTAACAAAAGTCACTGAACTCCGTCATTACTCAGACATTTACTGAATTATTTACTCAAACACCATATAAATTACAGTCCCATAATTAAAAAGAAAGGTCGCGTTTTCTCGAAACCGAAACATTAACCCGAAATATAATTTATTAAAACAACGGCTTACCCGAAATATAATTTAGTGAAACAGGGACTAATCGCCGAGGTGCGGTGTTAATTGATGATGATGGTTTACCGCTGGGTTAGTAAATGATGGCTGTCATCGCGGATGGACTCGCCATTTGTCATTGACAGCTCTTGATGGTTTGAATAATAAACTTAGACTTTGTTTCACATAGACCCCTCCGTCTCCTCCCGTGGATGTCGTAAAAGCCGACTAAGGGATTACCCGGGCTTGTTGATAAGATTCGTTGGTATAAGATTTGTCTTGGTTGCTAAATTATTATGGAAAGTGTTATAACTGGAAGAAAGCGTTAGCCGAGTTATTCGAGGGAAGCAATGACGGTGAAGAGCTCACCACTTGTAATGTAAAGTAAAGTAAAGTTTATTAAATTGTTACAAAAAATATGAAACAAGTGTTTTACAAATATTGTCTAAAACTAATTAAGTACTATGCACGTACTAAATAAGCTGTAACAGTAAGTAGTAAGTTGACAAACATTTGTAAGTGCACTAGCTCCCACCTTAGGAAAACCTGTGTTGTGGGTAGCTAGTTCTCTTTCGTAGTGCGACAATTGTGTTCGTAACTGAGGAGAACGTACGCTACAGTTGCGAAGTAAAAAAAAAAAAAAACATATTCCAGATTGTCACGTCTATATTACGATGATTGTGCAACCCACGGTGAAAAGAGTCCCGTAGAGGATCTGCCTACCCTTTCGGGGAAAAGGCGAGAGTCTATGTACGCTGAAATTGTACAGACCCATTTTTTAGGGTTCCGTAGTCAAAGACAAGGAACCCTTATGGATTCTTCATGTCTGTCTGTCTGTCTGTCTGTCGTTGTATGTCACAGCCTTTTTTTTCCGAAACTATAAGAGCTATACTGATGAAACTTGGTAGGTAGATGTATTCTGTGAACCGCATTAAGATTTTTACACAAAAATTTCAAAAAAAAACAATTATTTTTGGGGTTCCCCATACTTAGAACTGAAACTCATATATATTTTTTTCATCAAACCTGTACGTGTGGGATCTATGGATTGGTCTTCAAAAATTATATTGAGGTTGTTAATATCATTTTTTTCTAAACTGAATATTTTGCGCGAGAGACACTTCCAAAGTGGTAAAAAGTGTCCCCCCCCCCCCCCCCCATAACTTCTAAAATAAGAGAATGATAAAACTAAAAAAAAAATATAATGTACATTACCATGTAAACTTTCACTCAAAATTGGTTTGAACGAGATCTAGTAAGTAGTTTTTTTTTAATACATCATTAATCGTAATCCATCCAAGAACTTTTATATTATGTTACTTGCTGCTACGGAACCCTTCATTGGCGAGTCCGACACGCACTTGGCCGCTTTTTTTAATTTTTTTATCGTGTATGTCATGATGTTCAATTATCTAAATCTAATAATCGGAAATGGTTAGTTCTTTAAACGGAATTAGTTAATGGAAGATATCACTTTCAGCGAAAAGACAGCCCATTTTTTTCTAGATATCTCTCTTTAATCTATAATCATGTTTGTTCATATATAATTTATTTGATGCAATAATAAAGCATGTTGTGCTATGACGTATTGCTTGCTTCGAATTAGTACACATTGTTTGCAGAACCCTACCGACATCTGTCGTGTTGAACTGGCATTCGGGCAATACACTGTTTACTTGAGTCGAGTGTTTGCGTGCTGGAGGGACTTTTATTTATATTTTTAGTGGTTAATTAATAGGGGTTGTGCTTGTTAAGTTTTAAAAGATGTTGGTAGGGTAAAACTAGGTCTGCTGGTCACTTTAAAAAGCGGCCAAGTGCGAGTCGGACTCGCCCATGAAGGGTTCCGTAGCAGCAAGTAACATAATATAAAAGTGCGTGGATGGATTACGATTAATGACGTATTAAAAAAAAAACTACTTACTAGATCTCGTTCAAACCAATTTTGAGTGAAAGTTTACATGGTAATGTACATCATATATTTTTTTTAGTTTTATCATTCTCTTATTTTAGAAGTTATGGGGGGGGGGGGGGGGACACTTTTTACAATTTTGGAAGTGCCTCTCGCGCAAACTATTCAGTTTAGAAAAAAAATATATTAGAAACCTCAATATCATTTTTGAAGACCTATCTATAGATACCCCACACGTATGGGTATGATGAAAAAAAGTTTTCTGAGTTTCAGTTCTAAGTATGGGGAACCCCAAAAATAATTGTTTTTTTTTTCAATTTTTGTGTAAAAATCTTAATGCGGTTCGCAGAATATATCTGCCTACCAAGTTTCAACAGTATAGCTCTTATAGTTTCGGAAAAAAAAGGCTGTGACTTACACGGACAGACAGACAGACAGACAGACATGACGAATCCATAAGGGTTCCTTGTCTTTGACTACGGAACCCTAAAAACGAAGTGAAGTTGTAAATAACTGTATATGGAGTTCAATCGAAATAACAAGCTTGTTATACAATAGACAAACCGCATTCCTTAAGATCGTAGCAAATCGTAGCATTTGTTAGTAGCAGAGCTTTACTGTGAAAAAGTTTGTCCAGGGAAGTACTATCACCGTAAGCCATGCAAGCGAAATTTATATTCTTATACTAGCAGCGCCCCCGTGGTTTCACCGCGTAAGTCTTGATCCCGTGGGAATATCGGGATAAAAATGTGCCTATGTGTTATTCCGGGAGTCCAGTTATCTCCATTCCAAATTTCATGCAAATCATTCCAGCCGTTTTAGCGTGAAGAAGTAACAAACACACACACAAACTTTCGCATTTATAATATTAGTGGGATTTTTATTATTTTCTTTCACTTAGTTAGTCATATTTTTCCTTTCTTTAAAATTAGCATAAGCATTTTTGTTTTTATCCATAATTTTTTGTAATATTTGCGTAAGTCTTTTTTGGCCTTATTGTTGTTTATTTTGTTATTTGGTCTACCTGTAAATATTGTAACGGTGTAGGTTTACATCAATAAAAAAAAAAAACTGATCTTAGCTTTCGCAAAGCAATAGTGCTCGCATTGTTGTGTTTGAATTTGGCCTGTGAAATTACAGGCACATGCGAAAATTATTTTATATAAATTTTTGTTATTTTTTTTGTAGTTTTTATGTGGGCGCTGGGCAACGTCGCATAGGGTGCATCTAGGCGGAAGTAACCTTGAGATAATGTTATAGGCAGAGGTAACCGCTTAAAATTAAGTAGGCAATCTGTTTGTCCCGTCATTCTAATCAAATTAAATAAAGTAATTCATAGTGTCTGCCTACCTCTCCGGAAAACAGGCGTGAGTTTATGCATGTATGTATACTGGTAGGATGAGAACAGCCCCAACGCAATGCGCTATGATTTACGCGCCCTCCTCGTTTATGAATACACTTGTTACCGTTGCCGGTTCATTATCTGTGTGAATGTGCTCAGGCATTATTGGACAGTGCCCCAGGATAATGTAGTCACTGTGATCGAGTGCTGTTTGCTCGGATGCAGGTACAGATGGTGCGGGGGCAAATCTTTATTGTGATGCTTTGTGAGCGCTCATTTTGAGGGGTTTCAAAATTTCATAAATGAACTTCGATCACAGAAGTAAATTAATTCGGTTTTTCGATAAAATTAGAGATAGATAAATAGAAAATTCTTCATTGCAAAACTTAAAAAGTTCTGCACATAGGCAAACTTAGGCCCGTAATATCAATAGAGTTAAAACCCAGGAAGTTAGAGTTGGAGTTAGAAGTGAAACCCATAAGTTTAAACTATTTCTGTCAATGGACGAAAATTGTTTAAACTGACAATTATAGATTAAACCGCTATTACGGGCCTTAATGCTAGATAGTATTATCTTGCAGCTAACTTTTGTTTATTGCGGAAAACAATTTACAGATATATTTAGTACAGGAATTTGTTTTGATATGGAATCCATATAGGCATGTAATACCTTACTCGCAAGTTTCGTGAAAGTCGACTGTTATGTTTAATGTACTTTCAGGTTATCACTATCTCACGGACCGGTCAACGAATCCCAGCAAACTAGGTCTCAGGTGATTCAGTCACTCGGGGTTCTTCCACCAATAGTACTGATAGTTTGGACAACTGACTTCAGTCGCCTCTAGGCTTTGTTTGCGTGATGGTGTTTTTGCGTCACTAAAACTAAAATATCTCAGGAAATACAAATCCGATCACAAAAATACAACACATTGTGGTTCCAGAACTATCTCTTTAATTAATTAAAATTTTAAATACCAAAACAAATCACAGAAAAAAACAACATTTGAACTCAAAAAAATTACATGTCTAAAAATGAAGATAAAACCAAAAACAGGTAAACCCTGTGCAGAAAGTCAAGGCCTATTGTTTGAGACTTAAATCAAAGATTTCGTTCGAGATATCCATTTGAAGACTAACGAACCCCGTCAACCTTTCATTCGTTCCCAAAAAACCACCCCATGATTCCATGTCTACCGGCAGTGCCACGAATACCAGGACATTTTTTTAACACGACGCAGTAGCCGATGTCCGTGGACCAAAGACATTAAAGAGGATGTGGGAAGTCGGTGATTGAAGGCGGCTCAGACCGTTCGTTGTGGCATTCTCAGGGGAGGACTATGTCCAGCAGTGGACTTCTACAAACTGTCGATGGTGATGATTAAGTCACTCGATTACATTTAAAAATTGCACCACAGTCTATAATAATATACAGTTACTAGTAGCCGTAACTAGTAAATTCGTCTGCGTGGAGTTTTTTCCTACAAACTTCAGCACCCCGCTGCACTCCTTAGGCTGCGTCCTCAGTAGGCAAACTGTTCGCCGCCGACTAAGTTAGCGGCGCGGCGGCATCGGTTTAGTACGCCCTACCATATAATATTTGAAATGGAGTGTTTACAGTTTGCTAGTTTTGCGCTCACTCTACGCAGTTTGCAGCGTTACGCGCAAAACTAGCAAACTGTGAACATTCCATTTCAAATACGAAAGTACCCTTACTCAGTCAGCGGCGAACAGTTTGCCTACTGTGGACGCAGCCTTAGGGTTTATCGGGAATTCCTTTCTTAGTGTAGACCACAAAAGGAATATACCCTCCGAATTTCAGGTTTGACGAAGATGATGAATGCAAAACTTTTACTAGAAAACACCAGTTTGTTATCCCAACAAATATCCAACCAAAATGATTGACTCATACTGTCCCCCTCATCGAACTTAATCCCATTCGGTTACTTAATGTCAAAGAGTACATTTGTTTCGGTAGCGGAGCTAATGCAATATTCGGCGCTTAATAAACTACGCGGTTGCTCTTTTCGCTGCTAAATGGTTTATGGAAACTGTGCAAAAAAGGGTTCATCTGCCAAAACGTTAAATTTGTACAAAAGGTGTACCTATCCGAAATGTCCGTTATTTACGCTTTCAGCAACAAGGCCTCCCATTGTACTGTAATTTTATTTAGTTAATCCTATTCGGCCTTATTATAAAAAAACTAAATTAGTCCTGGTTTAAACCCGAACTAAGTAGTCTAGGTTTGTCACGGTATTAAAGTTATATATAACTTTAACACAAACACAGATGGTTTATTTTATAAAATACACATATTTCTGACGTGTCAAACTGACGGATCTTGTATCAGAGTGTCACATCACAATCGAGATGACGAACTTCTATATTCCAACAAGCAATCAACTGTCAATTTTTAGACCATTGTAAAACAAGGAGGCTGCCTGGTTTAAGAAAAACCAGAGATAGTCCGAGAATTTGTCATTTTTGACATAATATCGAACTATCTAGCTCTAGAGTTGACTTCGGAAAACAAACCATCTGCCTTTGTATTAAAGTTGTATATAACTTAAATACCGCTACAAACCTAGACTACGTAGTTCGGGTTTAAACTAGGACTAATTTATTTTTTTGTAATAAGGCCCAACGTGTTTATTTTTTTGGTGTACAATAAAGTGGTTATCTATCTAAGTATGTATGTGACATTTTATTTTATTTTATTACTCAATCTTAATTATTTTAAAACGTTTTTATTGTTATTATTTTATTGTAATGAGAAAATTTGCATGCCTAGTAATAAGGTAGAACATAAGTGGACTTCATCTAGTTCAAGACCTTGATACAATGTTCTGGCAAAATTATCTTATATTTATTTTTATCTTATTTCTATCCAATCTATCTATCTACACGAGCAATATTTGTATATAAATATAATTATATTTTTTGAGATCTCGAAAACGTCGCAAACTATTTCGATGAGGGCGAAAAATTTATCTAGCTAAGGTCTCAACTTTGGGTAAAAGCGATTACAAAAAAAAACGCTATGATTGCTAATCTGTGCCGCCAATAAAGATTATTGAATCCGCAATTGATTATTGAGCGCCCGAATTTGAATTTCGAACAGGCTTATTCTGAATTCAAATAGACAATACTGGCTGAAGAGAAACATGAAGACGATTTAACAAAAAATTACACACAAGAGAAGCTCGGTCGCAACCTTATGGACATCCATGCTCTGGTGAGCAGCTCCTTGAATGACGTCACGGGACCTTGCAGCAGAGTAAGCAGCCAAACCGCCATCTTCTGATGCTGGACGTGAAAACCAGTACGCCTGTGCGAAGATCGGGGAGGATATATTACTCACTTGGTGTTGTCAACTAGTGAGCTTGGTGTCATCCATGACCTAGTGAGTAGCTCCTTGAATAACGTCACGGGTTGTGGCAGAGTAAGCAGCCAAACCGCCATCTTCTGATGCTGGACGTGAAAACCAGTACGCCTGTGCGAAGATCAGGGAGGATATATTACTCACTTGGTGTTGTCAACTAGTGAGCTCGGTGTCATCCATGACCTAGTGAGTAGCTTCTTAAATAACGTCACGAGACCTCGCGACAGAGTATGCAGCCAAACCGGCGCCTTCTGATGCTGGAGGTGAAATAAATACGCCTGTGCGAAGATCAAGGAGGATCTATTACTCACTTGGTGTTTTCAACTAGTGAGCTTAGAGCCATCCATGATCTAGTGAGTAGCTCCTTGAATGACGTCACGGGACCTTGGAGCAGAGTAAGCAGCCAAACCACCGCCTTCTGATGCTGGAGGTGAAATAAATACTCCTGTGCGAAAATCAGGGAGGATCTATAGCTCACTTGGTGTCGTCAACTAGTGAGCTTTGTGTCATCAATGATCTAGTGAGAAGCTCCTTGAATAACGTCACGGGTTGTGGCAGAGTAAGCAGCTAAACCGCCGCCTTCTGATGCTGGAGGTGAAATAAATACGCCTGTGCAAAGATCAAGGAGGATCTATAACTCACTTGGTGTTGTCAAATAGTGAGCTTGATGTCATCCATGATCTAGTGAGAAGCTCCTTGAATAACGTCACGGGTTGTGGCAGAGTAAGCAGCGAAACCGCCGCCTTCTGATGCTGGAGGTGAAAACCAGTACGCCTGTGCGAAGATCAGGGAGGATATATTACTCACTTGGTGTTGTCAACTAGTGAGCTTGGTGTCATCCACGCTCTGGTGAGCGGTTCCTCCTTTAGTGACGTCACGGGGCCTCGTGGCTGAGCGTGTAGTCCGCCTGCCGCCTCCTGGTGGTGGAGGCCGAACATTAGTCCGCCTGTGCCAAGGAAAAAACAAGTTCAGTCTTACACCAATATCTGTTAACAGGACTACTGCTTTTATTTACAGAAAGAATAATACGTAGAATACGTAAGAATATAAGTAGGTAGGTAAGTAAAAAAAAAACATATAACAGTTGAGCTACCTGAAAACCGCTGCTAACGATCTAAAGGTATCTCAACTGATCCAAATCACTACCAGACGAAGGCATCCCTAATATGCTGGCTGCATTGCCACGCTGAATGGCAATACTAATACGTTGAGCCAGGTCCCAGCTCACGCGTAGTTTCGATCAGACGCCCTAAAATAATTTTGAAAACGCGAATAGCCCCTGTACCCCACGGACCCAGAGTCTCGCCCCGAAAGCCTCAAATAAGTAAGTTTTACATTTAAACACTTTAAAATCTGGCAGCATTATCATAATTTTATATAGCTCATATGTCAGTTGTCAACATAGTGTAGCAGATTTATTCTCAGTAATTTTATCAGAATTAAGTAATTTCTGTTAAACTGGCCAAATAGAATAATGTGGTTCTGGCCCCGTACCAAAACAAAAAAAACAAAAAACATAAAACAATAATTTTCGTCGCTATTCTTACTTTATTACTTTCAACTTGGAATTGAATACTTATATATAATAATAAATAATTTTGTTTAATATTTGTTTACTGTCCAAGATCTGAAAGGTCTATTCCAACCACATATTTGGTTAGTTTTCAGAAAAAGACTCTGTTCTGGTAATTTTGCTAAGGATAATAAATATTATACGCTAAGTTGACGACTGACAAATTAGCTTTTATCCGATCATTGTAAACAGGCACTGTTCACAAACCACAATTATTTAATAAAACAAACCATTTACAGAATGTTTCTTTTTATACATTATTGTAGGTTTTTAGTTTTAGATTTATTTTCAAAAAAGGACTTCTGTCTAAAACATGCACGAGGTTAGTCTTAGCAAAATCGTAGTAGTAATTAAAATGGAGCTAGTTCAATTATTAACATGTAATGTATGTTTGTTAAAATTGCCATCTAGCGACCGAAAATGGAACTTCGTTGTAGCAACATTATTTTTGTGTCTGGTATAAGATTATATTTACATTAAAATTGAAATAGTACACCAAATACTTATTGGGAAAACATTTAATAAAATTGAAGGAACTATGAATATGAATCGATTTTATTCATGCTACGCCGTGTCGTAGAGACCCTACGCGCTTGCTTAAAGGAAGACAACTAAGTAAACACTTATACTTATTAAAAAGCAATGTCTTCTCGCGGCTTCGCTCGCTCTTTACTGGGATAAAAAGTAGCTTATAGCTTAATCCTGGTCAAAGATGTCTGAATACCAAATTTCACCGCAATCAGTTCAGCCGTTTTGGCGTGATTGAGTAACTAACATACAAACATCCAAACGCCCAAATTTTGTCATATTTTATCATATTACCTGCTGAAATTTACAACATGAAAAATATGAAATAAAATCTAGGAAATAATTCAACATAATTTTAAATAAAGAAGAAGCTAAACTACTAACTGAACTTAAACAATCACACTCAAATAATTTTAAAGAGCAAAAAAAAATTCATAAATACCGCATCAAACGTAATTTATTTTTACTGTTTAGGTTTTTTTTCGAGAAGTTGTTCAAATCATGATAATCTAAATTTTACACCTGAACTTAAATTTTGTTGCATATTTTTCTTTTAAGGCGCTGTAGGTTAAACGAAAATTTTTGTATGAGGTGAAAAAGGTAAGCTCTGGTACCATGTTTTGGTGTATAAAAAAATTACATAAAAATAGCCCGCTTGTTTCGTTAAATTTTATTGATGAATTCACTAAATCAATTAATAAATAATATGTAAATAAATGTTTCATAAATTAAAACGTGTGAAAAGTAAGTCTAAAATTGGATTTCAATTTTAAAAAGGTGGAATCTTTTTTTTTTTATGGAATGATGTACACGATTCACGATTCACGTTTTTGTTTTACGATTTCACTAGATAAAAACGTTAAGAATAGCATTTTTTTTTCTTCATAGATACTCTAAGAGCTCATATCAAAAACGTATCTTAGACATTTCGTGAACCAAGTACATTTTACGATAAAAGTTCCCAAAATTACGTTAACCACCACAAATCAGCGGTGCTCGTTAATGGGAATAAAATTAGGAACTACACCGAAATCACAGTTGCTTTTATTTTTATTTTGAATTGCCATTCAAATCTACATTATCCACATACCTGAAGTCCTCGGCGCTCCCGAAGGGTACAGCTTCCGTCCCCATCCCACAGGGTCCAACTCGAGCGGCGGCCACGGCGAGCCGGTGTACCCGCCCGCCGCCGCGTTTAACTCGTCCGACCGAATCGCGACACACAACGCGGGCCACTGGGAGGCGCTCGCGAGCGCAGAAAAAAACACTCGAAAAACAAAGTAGGAAAAAAACAGCGCGTGATTTGAAATAGAAGCTTTTAACGCGCTTGGATGATGATTCCAAATTCAAATTTTGACAAGAAAAATGTTATAATGACAGATCGTAATTTTTTTATTTATCAAAATATTTTTTTTTTTTTATTAAGTATTATTATTTTGTAATGAAATACAGTCCCAAATAAAAACCAAATATTTTTATTAAATTCGCAGTTTTTTTTTAAAGTTTAAAACTCAAGTAACAGAAGTGACCGATAGACGGCTCTGCGTTATCGTGTGCGTATTGGGATCTTGTCCCGGCTGAGCGGGCGATCCCGCTGCGGATTCGGCAAGCACTAACAAGCGTCCCGGGATCGCGCGCAGTGCTCGGGTACGAACCCCCGTCCGTCCCCGCGGACTGTGGGAGGCGCCCTGGGGACACGCCCTCGCCTCAAGAGCGGGACAACAACACTTGCACAGGTGGCGCCACTTATACACCATCTTAGAACAATCTCCGAACTTGAAAACCACATTTAAATGTCCTAGACTTTAGTCTAAAAAAATCAGCATAATTTTTTAACCAGGATAGGTCAGACACGTGTGATTTTATCGACGCGTTTCATGATAATGGTAGGTCGGTTCCGAGGTTTCCCTCTGAGACCACGAGGCTCGCGTGCGGGTAAGGGATGGCACTAACAGATGAGACATACAATATCTCGCTGGACCAACGTGCCTCAGCGCTGGGACGACCCACAGAGTATTACTTATTAAACCAAGGATTGACGATGATGAAATTTCAGTGGGAATTGACTTTAACTACTCACGAGATGAGGTTTTGGGTCATTATAATGTATGTGTAGGTACTGACGAGAACAAATGTGTTGTTTGTAAAGTCAACACAGTTTCATGCATCGCTTCAGCGTTGTCAGAATTGCTGGTAATATAGCTCGGTGGTAATGTACGAGTATAAAGGGGATCAATCTGGGTAAATCTTCTATGCCTGTTTATTTTTGATGAAACAGAAGTATTATTTTGGAACTCATTACTTTTACTGGATGTGTATCGCATCTATATATTATTATTTTATCTGTGACCTAATGATTTTTTTGCACCTGTAAGGATGATAACAATTTGTATTTTACTGAGTTGGATAGTGTCAGAATATGGGGTATATAACGCAAAATTACCAATTTTAGATTAGATTTTTAACTAAGTAAATCAAGTACAATAATCAAATTAAAAATATGCATGGATACTACATTATAATACCAAAGGATCACTCAGACAGAAATACAATAGGACAACATTTTCTCAGTAAAAAAAAAACATAAAAATACCTCTAACTTTTGGCTGGATTTGATTGTTTGTCAATATGGTACAGATTATTGGGTCAACAATTAGATAAATAAAATCAATACAATAAAACGGAGGGTTCACCTACGGGGTTTTTTAAAATTATCTATATTTCACGAGATATTCAATAAAAACGGTTTTTTCGAGCGGCGCGTGGCGTTTTTAGGGTTCCGTAACCAAAAATTACGGAACCCTTATAGATTCGTCATGTCTGTCTGTCTCTCTGTCCGTGTATGTCACAGCCACTTTTTTCCGAAACTATACTGTTGAAACTTGGTAAGTAGATGTATTCTGTGAACCGCATTAAGAATTTCACAAAAAAATAGAAAAAAAACAGTAATTTTTTGGAGTTCCCCCCATACATAGAACTGAAACTCAAAGAAAAAAAAACATCAAACCCATACGTGTGGGGTATATAGATACCCCACACGTATGGGTTTGATGGGTTTGTTGGTGGGATAGGTCTTCAAAAATGATATTGAGGTTTCTAATATATATTTTTTCTAAACTGAATAGTTTGCGCGAGAGACACTTCCAAAGTGGTAAAAAGTGTGTCCCCCCCGTAACTTCTAAAATAAGAGAATGATAAAACAAACAAAAAAATATGATGTACCTACATTATACCATGTAAACTTCCACTGAAAATTGGTTTTAACGAGATCTAGTAAGTAGTATTTTTTTTTAATACACTATTATTAAAACATCGATCAAAGTTACAACAAACTACAAGAACTTTTATATTATGTTACTTGCTGCTACGGAACCCTTCATGGGCGAGTCCGACTCGCACTTAGCAGCTTTTTTTTGTATGAAGATTTCTGCTGCGTCTTAATACCAATACCTACAAACAACGCGCAAGGTATGAGCGCTTTGAACCCTCAGCGCGTCATAAGCACCTTCACACCTATATTGTAGCTTTTCATCTGCAGTCAAAAACCAAGGTCAACTTCGGTAATGGCGTTGAACGTGCATGTAATTTGAAGTGTGTAGTTATTTCAGAGCACCTGGTCGAAGCGACACGTGACCCGAGAGCTGGCTCTTATCTGGCTCAACGCATTAGTATTGCCATTCAGCGTGGCAATGCAGCCAGCATCTTAGGGACGCTTCCGTCTGGTAGTGATCTGGATCAGTTGAGCTACCTTTAGATCGCTTCAGGTAGCACAACTGTTTCATATGTATTTTGCACATACCTTGTATTATTCTTTATGTAAATAAATGTATACAATGTTATTTATGTAAACTGTGCACTGTATTGTGTGGTTGTGTGTGTGTGTGTGTGTGTGTGTGTGTGTGTGTGTGTGTTGTTATTTGTTACTTCTAACAGTAGGTACCAACCTTTGAAATATAATATATAATATATTTGAAATATAAGAAGTGCTTCATTACCTATTTTATTCATTCCCGTTGTCCACGTACGTGGACAAAGCTAACGTGGACATCGGGAATGTTTTTTAATTATTTTATTTAGTTCCCGTTGTCCTCGTTAATGTGGACAAGCTCAACGTGGACAACGGGAATGGACCTCTGCATTCTGTGCATATTGGGTGCTGTGGTTTGTCCGGCCGAAGAAATGACCTGTCCATCTCCGTCCGTCGTAAACGCATACATAGGAATTACACCAGGGGTTAGGTAGTAGCATCCATCTGAGTATACAACACTAATACAGCAATCACCAATCTGCAAAAGGTTGCCTGGGAGAATTCGCTCTTAGCGATAAGGCCGCCCATTGTACTGTACTAAATGTTTATCTTTATTTTTAACCCCGACGCAAAAACGACGGCGTGTTATGAGTTTGAAGTGTCTCTGTGTGTGTGTGTGTGTGTTTCTGTCTGTGGCATCGTAGCTTCCGAACGGATGAACCGATTTCGTTTTTTTGTTTGTTTCAAAGTAGATTTTTTCGGGAGTTTTCTTAGCTATGTTTGATCAAAATCGGTTTAGCCGTTTCATTGCGTTGAGGGTTTTTTAATTTTAATAAAATTAATTACTTGTGTTATATTTTCGTTGTGTACAATAAAGTGTTAATCTTTCATCTGTCTATCCTTCGACCATTTTTATTTTCGTCGAAGTATCGATCTATCTGCCTGCCAAGCGTGGTGATTATGGCAAATTGCATTCTACGGGTACCTCCAGCAGTGGACATCTAAGAGTTGCTGTTAATGATGATGAGAAGTTATATTAGGACACCTGAGTTGTTCAACTTTTTTTTTTATACTATTGAAACACGGAACAAGCATGAGGCCCACCTGATGTTAAGCGGTAACCTCTGCCTATGAACAGTGCATTACTTCATAGGTCACGTCCACCTAGGACGCACCCTATGTGGCATTGCACTGCGCCCGCCACCCTGAGACATAGATGAAAAGTCTCATGTGCCTGTTATTTCACCGGCACCCTTACCCTTCAAACTGGAACACAGCAATGCGAGCACTACTGCTTTGCGGCAGAAATAGGTATGGTGGTAGTACTTCCCCGGACGAACTCTTACACAAAAAACCTCTACTACTACTGCTTCTTTACTTCTCTGCAGCTATACGCATAGCGTTATGGATGCAGCAACATGAGGTGACACAAGAGAGAGTCTTTATAATGCGAACTGCTAAGGATTGAAACGCGCTGTCTTTCCTGAAAGCTATTATTTAGGTATCTTTAAGGCAAGAGTGAATAGATGCCTTCCAAACCTTCATGCTCCATCGTCGGCCGCATCTTCACTTACAAGCAGGTGAGATTGCGTCAAACGGAGGTAGGTATATTATATACATAGATACACTTACAAGCAGGTGAGATCGCGTCAAACGGAGGTAGATATATTATATACATAGATACACTTACCAGCAGGTGAGATCGCGTCAAACGGAGGTAGGTATATTATATACATAGATACACTTACAAGCAGGTGAGATCGCGTCAAACGGAGGTAGGTATATTATATACATAGATACACTTACAAGCAGGTGAGATCGCGTCAAACGGAGGTAGATATATTATATACATAGATACACTTACCAGCAGGTGAGATCGCGTCAAACGGAGGTAGGTATATTATATACATAGATACACTTACAAGCAGGTGAGATCGCGTCAAACGGAGGTAGGTATATTATATACATAGATACACTTACAAGCAGGTGAGATCGCGTCAAACGGAGGTAGGTATATTATATACATAGATACACTTACAAGCAGGTGAGATCGCGTCAAACGGAGGTAGGTATATTATATACATAGATACACTTACAAGCAGGTGAGATCGCGTCAAACGGAGGTAGATATATTATATACATAGATACACTTACAAGCAGGTGAGATCGCGTCAAACGGAGGTAGATATATTATATACATAGATACACTTACCAGCAGGTGAGATCGCGTCAAACGGAGGTAGGTATATTATATACATAGATACACTTACAAGCAGGTGAGATCGCGTCAAACGGAGGTAGGTATATTATATACATAGATACACTTACCAGCAGGTGAGATCGCGTCAAACGGAGGTAGGTATATTATATACATAGATACACTTACCAGCAGGTGAGATCGCGTCAAACGGAGGTAGGTATATTATATACATAGATACACTTACAAGCAGGTGAGATCGCGTCAAACGGAGGTAGGTATATTATATCCGTCTTTGTTCGTCGCCGGAATGGTAGGCATCAACACCCTGGAGTTGAGACGCAAGTGTGCATTGTTGATGCACTATTATCTGCTGCTCAACAACAGGATTGATAACCCGACCGCGCTGGCTCGCTGCTCGTTGTCTGCGCCGGACCAGCGGCTGCGTTCGCCGCGCCTGTTTGCGACCCCGTTAGTTCGAACGCAAACCACCCGGTATATGCTCCTACAGCTCATGCTCTAAATTTGCTCAACGCCCTGGTTGCTCAGAAACCAGAAACCGATGTATTTTTTTCAAATTTTAATGTTTTCTTAAATTCTTCTATTAGTTTTCTAAGTTAAGTAGTTTTTAATATTTGTACCTATTGTTTGGCTTTCTGCACGCGTTGGTGTATACTGTAAGTGCAGTAAGCAGTTGAATTTAAATAAAATAAATAAAATAAAATATACATAGATACACACCTGTTTCCCCGAAAGGGTAGGCAGAGCCTCAAACGGGCCTCTTTTCATGTGGGTTGCACCATCGTGGGAAATAGACGTGACAATGGTGTGCTCATCGTTGTCTTTCGAGCTTTCTTTCAGTAATAACACATTCCTTAAATAAGGTAGCAGACCGGACAAATCATGCAAAAAAAAAAGTCCTGTGATCACTCGTATTTTATTTGGCGGGTGTGGAATTAGTGCAATGAGCCAACGAAATACACATAGTGGACAGACTCTTCGTGTCACCGGTTGTTTCTTGGTCACCCTGAGTTAGATCAGAACCAGATTGTGATATATTGGCCCTGAAAAGAGCTTTAAGTGAGAATGGGCAGTAAAAAAACTATCTGTAAACTATTCAAAAACCTAGAAAAAAAACGAAAAAAAAGGGCGTTTCCAATGATAAATTGATGAAAATTTAATTGAGTAAGTAAGTAAGTATGTAAAAAGTTTATTTTGATACACCATACATAGTTTTTTGAGGTACGCCAGAAGATTCGCTCAGCATCTACGGCTCAGATACATTGGATCTATTTATATTTATTTATTTCCTATTGTTAGTTTTGCACTCTTTGTACGATACACAATGCATAATGTATCCTGAAAATTCCAGCTACCGGTTTTGATTTGATAAAAAAAAACAAATAACCTCTGCCCAACCATTTTAGATTGCCACGCAGACTTATCCGATCCCTTCCCCCCCTGTTATATAGGTACCAACATAGTCAATTAGTTACACTATGTCCACATCATAAATTAAAATAATTTTTGCATTGAACATAAACTTACCACAAGACGAGACTAATACCAAAGTCGAAACAAGTTGTTGAGGCCTGGGACCCGCTAGGAGGTCCCAGAGGACCGCCCCTCGCCACGCCCACCTGAAGCCACGCCCTCGCCTGGAGAATTCACTAATGTAAAATACAGCTTTGAAAGACGTAGGTATGATGGATCAGTGTTTCTGTAATCCAAAACCTCTCAGCAAAGTACCTACCCGCTGACATGTACTTCTTATAGTATACCTACATAGTATTTATTGAATTTACCACAGAGTAGCTAACTATCTAAAAGCCTGTCTTCATGAGAGAAATCACACGACCCAGTTAGGGCAAAACAACGCAACCTAGGTTGCAGCTTTTTATGATAACAGTGCCTTATATATAATGTACTTGATGTACCTAAGCTTGGTACTACAGACATGTCTGTAACTAAATCAGTCCCTGAGGTATAGGCGCGGTACGGGAGGGGTGTTTTCGTTACGTCAAAATGAAGCAGGGCTTCATGTCATCTGATAATTTGAGAGACAAAAATACCCCTCCCGTACCGCTCCCATACCTCAGGAACAAACTCAGTTATGCGCTAGAACTGTAGTTCGATAAATATATAGTTCCATTACCTAAATATTCGATAATTTTCACTAGAAACGGGATATTTACCATGATTTTTGAGTTTTATATGTTCCCGATATTTCGGCACAGTTATCAAAAAACAAAAATAAATAATAATAAATATCGGGAACATATAAAACTCAAAAATCATGGTAAATATCCCGTTTCTAGTGAAAATTATGTACATAACCATGATAGTTTCAAAAGTTAAATATTCGATGTTCCTACATTTCATTTGAACCCGATTTGGCTGAAAGGTATTCACATAACGCTTTTTGCCTGATTACAGTATGTTACTGCATTAGAGGTCAAGGGTCAAGCAGGCTTCTTTTAAACGTATTTTTATAAGTTAATCTTCATCATATTTTCAAGGGTATGATAGAGACCACAACAGTGAGTGATTCAAATATAGAACATTGAGCGTAGCGACGGTTTCAAAACTACGAGACGCAGAATAACTTTTGCTGCCGAGCGAAACACATAATTGTTTCACCTAATTACAGCGAGAAAAAAGCTAGTGCAAGAAAAACAGCTAAAATAAGGAAATTAGTGCAATAATCGTGTTAGCCAGTCCGTTTATTTCAAAAATGAGGTTGGCGGTATAGAAACCATTTTTTACAAGCTTTTAATTAACTTGCAATGTACCTTTTTTTTTTTCTTTATAATTGGCGCCGCACGGCTTGTGCATTTGCCATTTTCAAGTATATGTGTTGTTTCACTATATTGTATTTTCAATATATTTTGCAACGTTACACTCCTACCAAGTCGTCAAAGTCACAGTCGAGTCATATTTTAGTAAAACGGTGGCCAATTTTACTAATACTTTGGTAGACAATTTCCACCAATTTTAAAAGTCACGCAATTCACTTACATTTCATTTCACTACACTTGTGCTTTTTAAACGAGCTATATTAGTTAAAATGCCACCAAAATAACACAAAATAACTCAAGAAAACACTAGGAAAAGAAATAAAATAAAAGTAGACAACGTCTCTTTTCGAAAATGGCGGGAAGAGTCCAATGTACCTTTGCCCGGGTGGAATCTTGCAACCATAGACGAAGAATTTTCGATGCTTGCAACTGAAATTTAAAAATGAGGTTGGCGGTATGAAAACCTTTTTTACAAGCTTTTAAATAACTTGCAATGTATACATATGTCCGGGTGGAATCTTGCAACTGAATTTTAAAGCAATTATCCTTAACCTATTGAGCTGAAATTTGGCATACCTGTCAAGTTCCAATAAAATTACAATATGATGGTGACAGCGAGCTGATCTGATGATGGACACGGCAGGTCGACAATGGAACTCCTTGATGGATAATAGTAGACTGGCCATTTTGTTTAGGCTCATTTTGATCAGCATACGGTTACGATCACTAATTTTATAAAAGCTTGCATTAAAAAAAAAATTAGAAAGGTTCAAATTTTAAAAACCCTTTCCACGCTAGCGGATAAAAAGCACATTTGCTGGCAGATTTCGAATGATAAACAAAACCTTTCCAAGTAAAAGAGGTGAAAAGTTTTTTGTTTGGCAGCGATGACCTCACGGTCACGTTTTTATTCCCACAAAACAGTAAAATACCTTCAAACCGGAACACAGGAATGCAAGCACTAGAGCAACATTACTGCAGAAATAGGCTTGGTATAGGTATTTTTATGTGGAAAAAGTTCTTCCAAAATCGATACGACGAAGAAGATGAAGGATAGAAAGGCATAACAAAATAGTAATCTTTATATCAAGCTCTGATCCAGTTTCTAATCAATATTTTGCATTACCCACTTCCTGGCTCCTTAAGTAGAACAATGGGATCTAGATCGCATCGCAATTAGGTTACCATTGTCTTCGGGAATGAAGGAATCGGAGCGATGGTGGTCAGCTGGGATATGGATATGCATTCGATGCTTGTTATGAATAAATGATTAATTTGACCACGATCTCACCTGATGGTAAGTGACGATGTGGCCTATCATGGAATATAAAGGTTTAGAAGGCACCCATTCACTCTAGCCTTTAAGAGACCCATATTATAGTTTTGAGGAAAGACAGATGACGGTTATAAGTAGTATAAAAAAAACGGTAGTTTATTCCACTCCTTAACAGTTTGCATTACATAGGTAGAACCGAAACGTTCAGTACGCAAAAAACAACAAAAACAACAACAACAAAACATAAAAAACGTTGTTTTTTTTACTTTCTATCCTAGGTACTATAAATTCGAAGTGTTGTATGTTTTTGATGGTGACTGCTGAAATTATTTACATAGATTATGGCTGAAATGGATTGACCAGGCGAGTAAAGCCGTGGGCAAATGCATGTATAGTATACTCTACAACTGCTTAGCTACTTATTTCCTCATAGCCGGAACCCGAGACCCAATAAGGGTCTTTCTATCCTACTTCATTTTAATTCGAAACCCTAAGTCAGCTTTAAATTACACTTTTTGTACCCTTATAACCCCCCGGACGGCTGTACAGGATTAGGGGCTAGAGGCAACCAACGGGTACTTTTTCTCGCAGTGTCAAGAAACATCGTCCTACCCTTAGATGCCCCCAAGGGGGTGCTTTTAGACCCTTAACGTTTACGACTGGCCGATTGCTTTTCTATGAAGGCCGGTGACACAGATGTTACCGGAAGCTTCGATTAGTTTTTCGGTGCGAATTTTGATGTTGTGGTTAGATTTTTTACAAAGTATTTATTGTTTTTGTGAAGTCGGATGCCAGCGGTTATTAAGTGGACTAAGTGGGTGTGAAAAACTGTCACATGTTTGGACCACTTGAGATATCGATAAAAGGTTTACGGAAGAAACGATATACGAAAAATACATATTTATCAAGTGTATGGGGCACTAGAAAAATACTTGATACTCCTGAAATCTTCTTACAAAAAAAATGCCTCGCGTCGTTTGAAAAAGCTGTTTTTATTGAATATATCGTAAAATATAGAAAATTTTACAAAACCCCGACAGTAAACCCTCGGCTTTGTTGTATCGATTTTATATTTATCTTATTTTTTACCCAATACTAATACACATGCACCATTTTAATAAACAATCGAATCTAGGCAAAAAATAGATGTAACTTTGGTTATTTTTTTTCTATCGAGAAAATATTGTCCTATCGTGTTTTTTGTACAGTGATCCCTCGGAATTATAAAGTAGTATCCATCCATATTTCTAATTTGAATACCTACTGTACTTTATTTAGTCAGTTAAAAATCTAATCTAAGATTGGTAATTTTGCGTTATACCCTACCTTAATTAGAAGTGATCTCATTAAGAGAGTGTAATGTTGAATTGTTAAAGCGTGAAACAAACTTCTGTGTTCATCGATCAATTTTAACGAGACTGATCTTGGGTAATTTTATTCACTTTCCGTTCTATTGTTGAATTATTTAGTTTCATTTATCATATAACCGTGGTGTGTCCGGCCCAAGAATAGACCCCTCCATCTCCTCCCGTGGATGTCGTAAAAGCCGACTAAGGGATTACCCGGACTTGCTTGTAAGATTCGTTGGTATAACATTTGTCGTGGCTGCTAGCTTATTTAAGGAATGTGTTATTACTGGAAGAAAGCGTTAGCAGAGACAGTCGTGGGACGCAATGGCGGCAATGAGCTCACCACTTGTCACGTCTATTTCCCACGATGGTGCAACCCACGGTGAAAAGAGTCCCATTTGAGGCTCTGCCTACCCTTTCGGGGTAAAAGGCGTGTCTAGGTATATATGTACGTTACTTAACAAATAAGCTCCAAAAAAAGGCTTATTTTTATTAAAAAAAACGTTTTCAGAAAAACTAAATGTAGTGTATGCTCTATGGCATACCTACATGCGCTGTCTCGTGTGCTCTTGTGTTGGTTGCGTCCCCAGTAGGCAAACGGTTGCCCGCTCACTCTACGCAGTTTGCAGCGTTACGCACAAAACTAGCAAACTGTGAACACTCCATTTCCAATATGGAAGAGCGTACTAAACCGATACGCCGCTAACTTAGTCGGCAGCGAACAGTTTGCCTACTGGGGACGCAGCCTAACGCGAGCCACGGGCGACAGTACAGGTGAAGTGACTACCAGATACACGTGGGTATTGTCGATCCAGTGAGGGAATTACGGAGTCGTAGGAGGCGTTAAGACAGCCCCAACCACATAATAAATATTCCTACAGTAAAAATAACATCAAGACATCTACTTGATCAGTCAATTTGAATAAAATCAAAAAAACTAAGGGAGATTCCAATTTTCAGCATTGTAATGCTGCTGCAAGTTCTACTCATTCAATTAGTGACTACCTGAGTTCTCAACACACAGAGCCCATAAAAAGAACATGCTGCGAACATGATTCCGCAAACATTTTGTCACAATAGTCGCTCCTAAGCGACGTTTTTGTTAAACAAAATAAAATAATGCATTAATTTTGTGGAAAAGGGTTGTCACTTCTGTTTATTGTGCGCCAGTGATGTGAAAAATGGAAGATGCCGACATTTTTCTAGTTATTGCTGTTTTGAATATGATCTCACGCTGTGCTGTTAAAATTCAAGTAATCTACGGTGTTTTTTTGTAACTGTAGATACTTCTTGTTACAAGAAAGTTATCCTAAAAGCTAACAAGAAACAAATGCAAAAATTTCGAATGGTTAACATATTTTGTTTGTTTTCTCTCAAATCCGGACACGGTGGACGCTCTCGCAGTGGTGCTAAATTATATTTTATTGGTGTTTTTTACTCATTACAGCTCATGAACACTTCTTCAGATAGTAAACGTTGATTTTGCGAAAACTGGGAGACTTAACACACATGTTTTAATTGATAGTATCTCATAAATATCATCAGTGGTATCAGATATCTACGAATACCCTAAACAAATTTGTAGTTTTTTTTTTTGTTTAGATTGTGTGTAGCTAAGCTGATGATATGTATGAGATACTAAAACATGCGTGTTAAGTCTCTTATAGTTTTCGCGAAATCAACTTTCGCTATCTGAAGAAGTGTTGATGAGAAGCCTTTAGAACCATTCGGTTGACGTAACGAGCACAAAACAAAAAAAAAACGCGCCACTTGCGGGAACATCCACCGTTAACATACCTACCTACTGACCTACGTAGTATACATTACCTACCATGGTAATGCATCACCAAACAGCGATCAAAATCCAGAAGGTATACTATTAATCTGACCACGTTGTATGGTATTTTACCTGGCCCAAAACTTCTAAAAAGGCAGTGCATCCAATTTCCCAAACAAAAAGCATTTTTTCTAAGTCATAACCACGTTAACTGTAGAACCGTGTGAAAAATAAAATAAAGTGAATTTTAATAGGCAGACTAACGGACAACTCTGTTTTTAAAAACCATTCTACACTTCCCAAAATGTACAAAACCGTAGACTACTAACGCGAACTATCAAAACTTCAGAGCAACAGACAGCAAAAAGGACTTGAAAAAACTATGCTGGGGTTTTTCTACATGAAGGCTTATTGTCTAACTTTCGAATAATATCGTGTTCGGAAAAAGTCAAATCAATGTACTGAACTTTAAATCCACTGCTTTTTTTACCAAGTATTAGCTTGCGACGAAATAAGAATAGAATATAAAATACTTTATTGTACAACGAGAAAAAAACATTCAAATTCGTAATTAATGGTACAATGGGCCGTCTTATCACTTAGAAACTATGTTTTTAGACAACCTTAGCATGGATAAACATTTATAAATTCGGAAGAATGTCTTTTCATAAGATTATACAAAAAAAGTGAAATCCAATCCTATTAACTATCCTATTAACTACTTATTACTATTATTAAAAAAACATGAAAAACATTTTTTCACACCACCTGCACGACAATGTCCAATTACATAACATGCAACCTCACCGTAAAGTAAAGCATTATTATCCAATCTAATATATAACTTAAATTAGTAAAACCTAATTAATTACATGTGCATACATACCATAGATACATAATAAAACGTAAATATGAAAATATTTGAAAAATATAGGGTTCATTGTATTATTATACATTTTGTCATGAGTCAAGTACCTCGATTGGTCGACAGGCATAATTCCTTTAAATAAAATATCCATAGCACTCGACAAATAAAGATTTGAAAATGTTTTTTGGAACTGAAATAGAAAATCTTGAAGCCGATTCAGATAGCGTCCTAAAGTTACACAATAAGCCTCTCGACGGCAGAGTTATTTAAGGTATATTTCCCTCACGTTTGTATTATTTGGAGTACGCTGATGTGGAAGGTAACTCGTCATAATGTGTTTAGCATTTGCTCGCTTGCTGCCAGGCAAAGAATAAAAACTAAATTTTAGCTTTTATTAAGTATCTATAGCACGCCTGTAACTATATATACCCTGTATATTTTCTTCTTCTTCATATAATGGCTTCTGAGGAGTGCTCCAAACAATTTCGCCAATGTCAAGTGATAACTCAGTTTAAATAGTGGCAGATAAACCGAGTTTTCGCAGGAAAACATCCACCATTTCGAAAAGACACGCAATAAGCTTAAATTTAACTACACCACACATGTGCTATTTATCCAATTTACACCGGATAAAATGCCACCAACACGAAATAACTTGAAAAAACAAATTAAAACGTATTTAAAAAAAATAAAGACGTTTCTTTAAAAAATTGCAGATATGTTATCAACTATACCTATATAGTTCAGTTCAGTTCTTGTACAAGTGAAAGATACCTGTTTTTTTTTTAAACATTGATATACCTTTGTTTGACCACGATCTCACCTGTTGGTAAGTGATGGTGACCTGCTTCTTCTTCTTAGCTTAGGTAATGGCTTCTGTGCATTATTTGCAACAATTTTATTCTATATTTATTTAAAAAACACACACATCATACATATTACACATTCAAAAAAATTACAAGGACAAAATAAATTTTGATATGTATAACAATCACGGAAAATAAAATAACTGTAAGAAACATAAGAATAAGAACTATAAACTTAAGCTAAAAATTACAAAAACATAAAAAAAGTAATTACATTTTAAAGACTTCCGATTGAGCCAAAGTGGCTCAAAATCTTATTTTTAAAGGTTCGTAGGGGTCGCAAATTATGTCTATGTCTGGGTTTTTGTTGTTCAAATCATTGTATTGGTTACACATTCGCGTCGTAGGTATACTTATAAGCTCAGCCAATTAAGCCAATGTCAAGTGATATATTTTTAATCTATATATATAAAAATCAACCCCTATTTTTTCTGGGCACGCTATAACTCGAGAATGGCCGGACCGATTTGGCTAATTTTGGTTTTGAAATATTTGTGCAAGTTCAGGGAAGGTTTTAGAGGTGAGAAAATATGGAAAAATTGCAAGAAAAGTACTTAAATTACAATTTAATTAATTGTATTTAATTCCATAGTTACGACATTTTGACATTCAAACAATTCCATAGTTACGCCATTTTGACATGCAAACATGTAATGCGTTCAGGATTCACATACTTCTTCTTCTCTTCTTTTAATGGCTTCTGAGGAGTGTTCCAAAAAATTTCATCAATGTAACGTTCTTCTTCTTCTTCATCTTCATATAATGGCTCAGTGCATTAAATGGTGCCAGAGAAACCGAGTTTTATCCACCATATCAAATAGACACGCAATACTATTCTACTTCTTTTCTTATGATGGCTTCTGTAAAAACTGTTCCATAGTTACGCTATTTTGACATGCAAACATAATGAGTTGACAAACAAGCAGACGGCCCGCCTGATGTAAAGCAGTCACCGCCGCCTATGGACATCTGCAACACGCCACGTTATTGCAAACGCGTTGCCTGCCATTAAGAGCCCTATTGATATTTCTCTTGAATTAACGCATATTGTAGCCCTGTGGGAAGACATTCAACGGGAGCTCATTCTTATAATGGCTTCTGACGAGTGTTCCAAACAATTTCTACCGTTCTTCTTCTTCTTCTACTTCATATAATGGCTTAGTGCATGAAATGCAGACAAACCGAGAAACCGAGAACCGGTGGCAGAGAAACCGAGTTTTAATCCACCTTATCGAAAAGACACGCAATACTCTTCTTCTTCTTCTTTTTCTTTTCTTATGATGGCTTCTGAATGTCTTAATTTTCCAATACAAACAGTTCCATAGTTACGCTATTTTGACATGCAAAAATAATGAGTTGACAAACAAGCAGACGGCCCGCCTGATGTGTCACCGCCGCCCATCGAGCAACGCAGGCCTCCGTACCGGAGCCGCCGCCTATGGACATCTGCAACAACCAGGGTTTTGCAAACGCGCTGCCTACCATTACCATTATTGCTTTTGAGCTATTGATATTTCTCTTGAATTCACCCATTTTGTAGCCCTGTGGGAAGACATCCAACGGGAGCTCATCCACGCCCTGCAGGTGTGTGGGAGAAACGAGCGCGTGAAACGCATTATGCGAGATCCATCCAAAATGTGCGGGTGAGTTCGCTCACGATGGCTGGATGTGCGGTTATAAAAGTGCGAAGCTGGGATTAGTTCAAACAGCTCCTCAGAACATTCCCCGTTACAAATCTTATAAAGACGCTAAGTGCGCCAATATCTCGGCGCACGCTCAACAGCTCTAGATCCCTGGTAACTTTGGGTGCGTTGACAATCCTAACTTACTTTACTTACTTACTTGACTTTATTTAGTAAGTTACGAGCACAGAACAGCTCTACCTATATACTATGTTACGAGAGTTCTGAAAATTTTGATCGGTTGGTGATATATTGATAAATCTGATGGAGAAGGCAAACCAAGCGTGCTGTTAGAAGGACTTTCATATTATTATTTTATCGAAATTAGAATTTTATTTTATTAACGAAGTTTTTTGAAAAAGTTCTATGCGTTCGAGCAACGTTGGTACTTATATAATTTATTTGTTTCTGTGTCTGTTTGTCTGTACAAATTATCTCGAAATACTGCTCTTACAATTTTGACGAAATAGGATAGGGTAGGATAGGGAGTTTTGAGGCCGAGAAAACCGTTCAAACTTAGTCAAACACTAGGAAAAATAAAAATCTCAAATCATGAGAAAAGTCCTTTGTTATTTAACGTCTAAAATGGGGTCGAATGGATTTGTAAGGGTTTCTAAGGTATGTAGGTATTGTAAAAAGCTGGTAAAAATCCCGACTCCCAAGCAAGACTCCTGAGCAAGGTCCGTCGTAATGGGGTTGTATGGGTTTGTACGAGGTTTTAAGGGTTTCTCAGAGTTTAAGGCATTGTATGAAATCTAAGGAGTTAGGGTAGGGTATAAACCCAGTATTTTTATGTTTGAATGGCTGTTGACAGGTTTGTAAGGCTTCTTAGGTTGTGAGAGTTTTAAGGGGGAATAATTAGTTTATTTTTGAGGATCTGTATTTTTTGGCTGTTTTTGGGGGTTTGTTAGTATCTTGCCAATGTTCATTTGTGATTCTGCTATGTTGCTTTAGACCACTATGTCTACTTGGGTAAACGATTCAACTAGGAAGGTGTTCGACCTTCTATGATGAGTTTAGCCGACGAATCCAACTCAGGTGAGCAGCTTTCAGGAAACTACGCTATATATTCACATCACAGACACTGGGGAGCCTCAAGATGAAAGTCTGTTAATGTTGCCAGTGATGACTTACGGTAGTGAGATGTGATTATCAACTATAAGCATGATAAAAGCTCAAATTCCTGCAGCGGGCTATGGTGAGAGCTGTGCTCGGAGAATCCGTACATGTACCTGAATCAGAAACGAAGTGATGCGTAGAAGAATCGGGACCATTGACAGGCTCTCAAAATTAGCAAGTTGAAGTGGCAATGGGCAGACCATATAGCCCGCAGAACACTAATTCTTCTGTGGCAGAACCAACGACCGCTAAGCAATAATTGCTCTCGAGTGGCAACCTTCAACCGGACGAGTAGAAAGCCTGCTCGATGGGCCGACGAATGTTAAAAGTTGCATGGAGGCGGCTCAGGATGTTCATTGTGGCATTCTATAGGGGTGGCCCATGGCCAGCAGTGGACTTATACCTTCAGGCAGATATTTGTACCAGCAACTATTTACAGAAAGCATAGTACGTACAAGTAGGTAGGTACTACCTAATCTACGCGCGGACGAAGTCGCGAGCGGGTCAGCTAGTCTTAGATATATTTTGTAAACAAAGAAAAGTCAAGATATGCCACCGTCAAAGTGATACACCAGACAGAATCTGCCAGTTACAGTTTCTTTTTTCAGCGTTGTTCTAATTTTCCTAGTTCTCCTTGGCATCAATTGTCATATCGGAAACACTCTTTAAAAAAAATAGTCCTAGATCCGGCGCCGCGCCGCGTTGCCGCCTTGCTGCGTGTGCAGCATTCATGCAACTTTACCAATGTAGGTAATCAAAGTTGAGCTTCACTTTTCACGTCTATTATTATATTCCCACGATAATGCGACCCTCTGTGAAAAAAGGCCCATAGAGGCTCTGCCTACCCTTTTGGGGAAAAAGACGTGTATATACGTATGGTATGTCGGTGATCTTGGTTCTTCTACGGATCTCCTCATTTCGGATTTTATCACTGAAATTCCGAGCATAGCTCTCTCCATAGCCTGCTGTGTGACTTTGAGCTTTTGTGTGAGGCGAATAGTTACCGGCTAAGTCTCAGTGCCGTAAATCATCACTGGCAACACGCACTTACTAGACTTTTGGCTTGAGGCTCTGCAGTATCTTCTGCTATAGATATGTGAATATCGGTTATACCTAGGCTAAATAAACAATCGTGACTTATGTTCTCTTTTTTTTTTCTTTTTTTTTTATACTACTTGAATGACGGAACAAGCAGATGGCCTGATGTTAAGCGGTAACCTCTGCCTATGAACAGTGCATTACCTCATAGGTCACGTCCACCTAGGACGCGCCCTATGTGGCATTGCACTGCGCCCGCCACCCTGAGACATAAAGATGAAAAGACTCATGTGCCTGTAATTTCACCGGCACCCTTACCCTTCAAACCGGAACACAGCCATGCGAGCACTACTGCTTTGCGGCAGAAATAGGTATGGTGGTAGTACTTCCCCGGACGAACTCTTTTACAAAAAAGCTCTACTACTACTCTACTATACAAGTCAGTAGGATTTGAGAGTATTGGAAGGTAGGTAAATAGGTAGGTTTCATTCAGGCATTTACCTCATCTGTTCCCTACTCTCTGTATCCTTATTCCAGGGAGCGTTACTTATTTAATATTTTCAAATTGGCAGTGCGCGGTATAATGGATCAGAAAAAAACTCGAAAACCGAAGCGAATGGATTTGGAACCTCATTATTTATTTAGCGTCCCAGAATGTATCGTCATATCTGATTACTTGGACGGGATTTCAGTTATTTCCTTGGCGTAAAATTATCTTGCAGCTCGAGATACTTGGGACACATTGAATATGGAATTAATGCGTATACATTCACTAACGTGACGTGACTATCTAAACTTTTACGGCCTTTGCACCCTTAGAGCATTGCAGGCCTCCGTTGCTCGATGATTGCAACCATCGGAGGCTGCAATGCTCTAAGATTGCAACAAATCAAATTAGTCCTGGCTTAAACCATAACGACGTAGTCTAGGTTTGTCACGGTAATAAAGTTATATACAACTTTAATACAAAAGCAGAAGGTTTGTTTTTCTGAAAACTACTACACTACTTTCTCGCACTACTAAACATATTCCCGACGTGTCTAACTGAAGGATCTTGTATGAGAGTGTCGCTTTACAACATCATCACAATCGAGATGACGAACTTCTATCCTCCAACAAGCAATCAACTGTCAATTTTTAGACCATTGGTAAACAAGGGGGCTAATTTCGTTTTTAGAAATAAGGACTTTAGTCTTTGTTAAAAAAAAAACTATAAAGATCTTCAATAGACACCTGGCAAGCCAAAAAAATCGAGACCGACTCACCTTCACACCACTCTGTCACACTGGTGTGATGGTAAGAAAGAAAATTGCCTCCACGTACCACTAGTATATGGGCTCAGTGTGTCGGAGCCGTGGAATTTTTCGATTTGAAAGTCATGTCTTTGCAACTGTTGCATCAAAAAATTCGACCTAGCTACCAACCCCGAAACTAACAGACCGTCTAGGTGGAGACGACAACAGGTAGGTTACTTCAATCAAAATAACTGGCAAGTCCTTAGTAGATAATTTTGTGGAATACTTATTGAAATATTATTATTTTTAACTTGTAACAGTACAAAAATACCATACCTAATAAGCCAACACAGATAAATTGATTCCATTAAAAAAAGAGAACATCCAAAACAGTGGCAAGCCATTATTCAAACGCCCTAAAAATATCAAAACAACAGCGAACAAGTGGATCCCAAATTCGCCATATGACCATCGTGTCAGTGCGACCATTTATCATGAGAGCTGTGACAACTGAATTTATTATAAAAAAAAAAACAAACAATAGTCCCTGTTAGTGTGTAGTGCCTCATGATAACATTTTTGTTCGTCCTGTAGATTTTTTGCAGAGCAGTCTCGGCAATAGAGACTTCAATACCTCATGGCTTGGCGTGCGTGGTAACAGATTGACCGGTGTGATATCCTTCTTTTTTAATTAACACGCTTTTATTAGCTTGGGTTGTATTTATGTATGTATGTATGTATGTAACTGAATCTTTAAGCATAATTTTCACCAATTTCCAGAAGTCTGATTAATTTGAAACTTTGCATAGAGAGAGAGAGAGAGAGAGAGAGAGAGTTAGAGAGAGAGAGTTAGAGTTAGAGTTAGAGTTAGAGGGCCTTACTGTAAGAAATTTCAATACCACATGTCAATAAATAACTAATTGATAAATCGAACTAAAAAATTAATAACAAATAATATTTTTAAAAAAATAAATAAAACACGCTTTTATAGCTAACCGAACTAAAAAATAGAAAATAATTTTCAATTTCAAAGAGTTTATATTACAGTAGTAGAAGATCGAACAATCAATCAGTTTTTTTATTTTTTTAAAAAGCGTGGGGTGCATTTTACTACTTTTCATAACTCTCCTCTCATAGACAGTTGCCAACAGAATGCCAGTTAAATTTACAAACCACGCTTTTAAAAAAAAAAATACTGATTGATTGTTCGATCTTCTACTACTGTAATATAAACTCTTTGAAATTTATTTTCTATTTTTTAGTTCGGTTAGCTATAAAAACGTGTTTTTTTATTTTTTTTAAAATATTATTTATTTTTAACTACTTGAATGACGGAACATGTATAGGCGCACCTGACACCTGATGTTAAGCGATAACCTCTGCCTTTAACAATGCATTACCTACCTCATAGGTCACGTCCACCTAAGACGCACCCTATGTGACATTGCACTGCCCAAATCCAAATAATGCCGTTCTTTATAAGCGAAAATGTTATTTCTTACCTCAAAGTCAAAGTAAAAGGATTTCGAATTCAATTTTGAAATGAGAAACAAAACGCATTGAAAAAACGTCACGTTTATCCATCCATTGCTGCTTGATTATTGAACACATTTGAAGGTATAGAGTGTGAACCGGCAGTGTATCGTACTCATATGTCAAAGTCGAATTTTCAAAGGCGTGTTTTGGACTTGTTAAGCGACTCTTGACGACTTGACTATAAATAAATAATAGATAGATAGATAGATAGAAAATTCTTTATTGCACATAAAACAAAGAAGTACAATAATAGTTTTAAAAAACTAAAAAAAACACGCTTTTATAGCTAACCGAACTAAAAAATAGAAAATAATTTTCAATTTCAAAGAGTTTATATTACAGTAGTAGAAGATCGAACAATCATTCAGTTTTTTTTTTAGTTTTTTTTAAATCGTGGTGTGCATATTACTACTTTTCATATCTCTCCTCTCATAGATAGTTGCCAACAGAATGATTGTTAAATTTACTATCAAGCACACCACGCCACTAAAAAAAAAAACTGACTTATTTTTCGATCTTCTACTACTGTTATATAAACTCTTTGAAATTGAAAATTATTTTCTATTTTTTAGTTCGGTTAGCTATAAAAGCGTGTTTTTTTTAGTTTTTTTAAACTATTATTTATTTTTCATTGGTTAGTTTGATTTATCAATTAGTTATTTGTTGACATGTGGTATTGAAATTTCTCACAAATCATTTCGCAATCTCATCATTTACTACAGAGGATCTATCAAAGAATTTATTAATCCTGGCGGTCCTAATAAGGATAACAGGAAACTGTTATCAAATTATTGCATTGTCATCGGTCCTTGATACGTATGCAAAGTTTCAAATTAATCAGACTTGTGGAAATTGGTGAAAATTATGCTCAAAGATTCCGTTACATATATACATACATAGATACAACCCAAGCTAATAAAAGCGTGTTAAAAATACAATTAATTATATCACTTGACATTGGTGAAATTGCTTGGAGCACTTCTCTGAAGCCATTACAAGAATAGAAGAAGGTATGGAATGCTAAGTCCATCCTAAAGTTATTAAAAAAATCTTTGTTTCTTGCATTTTTTTTTTTTTATCAATACTTGAGTTGTTATCTCTACAAACTGTGCTACTCTACAAACTACTGTTCGTAATCTAAGGGGTAGCTCGTACGAGCAGGGGTGCTGCACAATAGGAAGATAGCAATTTGATATTCAGGCCACATTTTTAATAAGGCCCACTCGCGCCAGCCCTAATGGCCGGTAGCCCCGTTAGCGCCCACTGTTATAGTTTTTTGTTGTTTTATTCGTTTAGAGTGGCCAGTTTAATGCTTGGTCATTTTGGATGGGTTTCCCCCCAACAGAAACCAACCAACGCCAGGCAGAAAAAAGTCTTCATACAAAAAAAAACACCTCGCGCCGCTTTAAAAAGCGTTTTTTTTTTACAATGTCAAGTAGGTTTATAAAGCATTTAGGTCATAGGTATAGGTGCATACTGACAAATTAATACAAATAAAAAATAGAAATTAAGCACTTCAATTAAGTATAACATTCAATAAAATTAAATCAATTCATACATTTTTTTTTTTTTATTTTTGTTTAATTGAATATCTCGTAATATATAGATAATTTTACAAAACCCCTGCAGTAAACCCTCGGCTTTGTTGTATTGATTGTATTTATTTATTTTTTACCCAATAATATGCACTACTTTAACAAACAATCAAATCTAGGCAAAAAATAGACGTTACTTTGTTTTTTTTTTCTATCCAGAAAATATGGTCTTTACGTGTTTCTGGCATTGTGATCCCTTGGAATTATAATGCAGTATATCCATGCATACTCAATGCATATTTTTTATTTGAATATTGTACTTGATTTACTCGTCTGTTAAAAATCTGTTTTTAGTAGTAGTAGAGCTTTTTAGTAGTAGTAGAGCTTTTTTGTGAAAGAGTTCGTCCGGGGAAGTACTACCACCATACCTATTTCTGCCGCAAAGTAGTAGTGCTTGCATTGCTGTGTTCCGGTTTGAAGGGTAGGTGCCGGTGAAATTACAGGCACATGAGACTTTTCATCTATGTCTCAGGGTGGCGGGCGCAGTGCAATGCCACATAGGGTGCGTCCTAGGTGACGTGACCTATGAGGTAATGCACTGTTCATAGGCAGAGGTTACCGCTTAACATCTGGTGGGCCTCTTGCTTGTTCCGTAATCCAAGTATTATAAAAAAATAAAAAAAAAAATAGGAATTTTGCGGCTCATCAAAATAAATTCATAAAAGTTTTTATTGGCAAATACCAATAGAGATTTAATATTTTTACGCCATACAGTTGGCGTAGGGATTCACTAACAAAATCGTCAAGGAATCCATTAGGAATTTGAAAGTTGCCTAAAAATGTTAAGGGATCGAACAGGACGATCAAAGTTCACAGGATCATAGCCAAGGGATCGAACAGGATCTACGCCATAAAACCCCAGTGCATATGCGCAGTTCATAACTATCATTATGTTTTTATTGAGAGAGCGCGCGCTGTAACGAAGTATTGTTACGCATCTGTTAGCTATAGACTGCATAGTGCATAGCTGCAGTAGTGCTTTTTTGTGTTCTTTGACACTGATGGCTGTTGGGGCAAGCTCGGCTTAGCAGGATCCATCCAATGAAAGAGCGTCTTGTGATTATATTTAGTTATTTTAATTATTCAAGAGAAACTTGATTTTACGTGAGTACATGTTCCTTTTTTGTGAATGAGTGACAGGAGAAGCCAGCGTTGACAGCTCCCACAGACGTAGGAGCAAACGTAGGTCGGGTTTGAACCATAGAGGTATTAAAGGGTGTTGATGCACTGGCGCGTGCTGTTGGGTGCTTGTGTGCGCTATCAACGGCTCAATGACACATTTTGCACAAACATTTAAGAAAAATTCACTACTACCATAGACTAACTAAACAACTAAACACAATAGACTGCCAATCTCATACAAGAAAACGTGAATAAAAAAATTAAAAATTCCAGGCTATATCTAGATGGCGCTGGCAAATAGCCTGGGAATCATTCAACCAGTATTTTAAACCAATTACCTAATCTCTTTTAATTCTTTAAAAATAAACATTTAAATTTATATTTTATTTTTTATTTATGAAACTATGGTCGACCTATTCGAATTTAAAGCATTACAATCGTTTATAGCAGATTCAAACTCGGCGACATCTAGCGTCATTGTAGGCAATCATTTATCGATGCACATTTTCTTGTATGAGATTGCCAGTCTAATGTGCTACTACTAAACGGAACAATACAATAAAATAAACGATTTAAACAAATAAATATATAAATAAATAATGCTGAACAGTTCACACAATATTATCTAGCCCCAAGCTTTTGTTCTTTTGTTTTGATAACTGATATACTTAATTACAAATTACGTACAGTCCGTCCAGAAAGAGTAGAAATTAATTATCAAGGAACTAAAATTTACTAAAAACTGGCAACTCTTTATGAAAGGCCAGTGTGGCCGCTGTAGTGAATTTGTCGCCAGATTCATTCGCCATAATAATAGAACAAT
The DNA here is from genome assembly GCA_932527175.1 of Operophtera brumata. Lineage (NCBI taxonomy): Eukaryota > Metazoa > Arthropoda > Insecta > Lepidoptera > Geometridae > Operophtera > Operophtera brumata. The sequence goes on from OW052225.1 coordinate 38,883,245, forward strand.
TTTACCTAAAATGAAATTGTTATTATGCACCTTGAGCTTCGTCCGGATCGAAGATGAGAGCGCGTCGTTTATTTGCGTTTTTCTTCTCGTTTCATGTAATTTTCCCCTTAAATTATCTATAGTAAATAATTTTCTCAATAATTTCGTTTTGAAAATTAATATTTCATACAAAACTACTCACATAATTTCTAGGCAGCGACGATCTTATAAAAATATCTACCCTCGAATTCTGAATCATTGTGTCTCATCTTCATCAGGCAGCGTTTAAATACTCCGGACGAAGCTCAAGGTGCATAATAACAATTTCATTTTAGGTAAATTTGTTCTATTATGCCCCTCTTCGCTTCGTCCGGATCGAAGATGAGATATGTTTGTTTTCGCCTGTGAATTATGTGTATGTAGGTACTTAGGTATGACCATAATGGATAGTTGTAGGTATAGAAGTAGATACACATTAAAATATGAGATGTGAATTACTTAAGCACTTATTTATTTAAAAAAACTTAACAATATGAACTCAAAAGATTTATCATTAAGATTTATATTTAAAGATTTATCTTATAAGGAAATTAAATAAATCCAATTATGCATTATTCTAGGAATCAGTATAATAGTTAAACAAAACAACAATCAACACATACCTAATTATTGATTTCTTGTTTTAGGTATGTACTATAAATCACTAGGTACAGTACAAATCATACAATTGGATGAAAACATTGTGTTAAAAGTGGATTACTATCCTTGGTTTCATTGATTTCCTTCCTATAAAACTTCAAGAATGTATTACTCTGACGCCAGTTACCTCTTGACAAAATTTCATCAATAGACATACTCCTTAGCCAGTTAGAGGACGCTACCGCAGCCCTAATACTACCTGGGGTTGCTTCTACCTTAGCATCCTGAATTAAAGTCTTTATCCAAAATGCAATAACTGTCCTAGAAGCTGGTTTATTTTGCTTGAGATTATTTGTCAAAAACAATTCTGAATGTTGACTTCTGAATGGTTTACTTAGCTCCAATACTTTACGCACCCAGAAAATAGGACAAACATTTTCAGAAACTGTGTGTTTTAATAGTTTCCAACCTGACTGTTGAAAATTGATGGTATCAGTTTTTGACCCAAATTTTGGCCAGAAAATCATGTTATCCGATTGATCTGAAAAACTATTATTGTCTGTACATAATAGGGTCAAATCATGCACCCTTCTCCCCGAAGCCAACAAGAGAATTAGAGCACAACGCCTGTTTGCTTCAAACAATGTCAAGCTTTTTGGTGTATTGTTTTGTAACCAATTGACAAGAATAGAAGGATCCCAGGTAGGACATAGGATTTTCTAGGGCAATTGACTTTAAAATCTTTCTGATAAATGGATCAGAGCTAAGCTTTATCTGAAGGTGAGGCTCACAAATAGTAGAAATAGCTGACTTATGAACTAAAATAGTATTATATGATAGATGTCGATCAATATGCAAATAAGCCAAGTATTTCGCTACAGTTTGACCTGAAGGCTTTTGTGGTGTAACCTTATTTGTATTCGCCCAATCTAACCAGCATTTCCATACTCTTATGTATACTGATAAAGACGATTTCCTCCAACTCTTACTTAACAAATCAACTTCACCAGGGGACCAATCCTTTAGTAGTTTGTCCCACCCTGTACCAACCAAGCCTCCAACACTAGGTTCTTGACATTTGGTGGAGGTAAGTTGGTCGTCGTTTCGATGAGGACTCTGGACAAGTTTTTTATTCGAAAGGGGTCTGCTAAGGCTCTTGACGTAAGGTCTGGAACCCAAAACGTGTTGTCCCATCGAGGTGCTACTACAATATATCGTCCCGTCGCTGAGTTGAGGTGGTTCAGCACTTGTGGAATTAAGCAGGGGGGTAGAAATATCCATCCCAGATGGCAGTGCCAGGTCCGGCTGAATGCATTGCAAAATTCGGCTTTCTCGTCCAAATAATCCGGGCTGCAATATTTTCTCAGAACATGGGCCGTCTTTGAGGCGAACAATTCTATTTGTGGATGTTCCAGTCTTTGAAAAATTACCTGCGTTACTTCCGTCAAAAGATGCCATTCCGAGAGCTGACGTCCCCGTGACAGATGATCTGCCGTCCCATTCAAGTAGCCTGGAAGATGTTGTGTCACTATCGTTATTTTGCACTCTTGAGTCAACTCCAGTATGAGTTTCGCTTCGTGAAGAAGTGCGATCGATTTTGTGCCCCCTTGATTCCTTAGGTAAGCTAACGCTGCCTGATTGTCCGACTGTATTAGGAGTGTTTTGTTGGTCAATGACCTTTTGTTGGATGATATTGCCTTGTGTATCGCATGAAGCTCCTTTCGATTGGAATGCCAGATTTTTTGTGTTGGGCTCCAGCGTCCTGCAATGCTCCTGTTGTTCAGGAGGGCACCCCATCCGTAATCTGAAGCATCGGTTACTAAAAAGTTCATGACTTTTGGGGTATGTATAGGTGATTTCTGGTAAATTGCCTTTTTCCACCGTCGTAGTACCTTTGAGACATTTTGCGGAATATATACTATCGACTTGGGATTCTTTCGAAGATCTCGGTTGCAGTGAATTTGAATAATCCGACAATGTAGCCTGCCCAACGGGACAACGAAACATATGAAATTGAGGCAACCTGCTGACTGACCTTCTTTAGTTTCTTTCGAGAAATACCCTTCAAGTTTTGATGTAGGTCCCAGTCGACTCCCAGGTATTCCAGGCGCTTGCACGGTATTACAACTGACTTCTCGTGATTGACGGACCAGCCCAGGTTGCGTAACAGATTGAGTGTGTCCTGGATGTGCAGTAGCAATAGGTGGTGGGATTGTGATGCTAAAAGGAAGTCGTCCAAATAAACTATTACCCTTATTTCCTTTCTTCTCAATTGTTCGGCCACCCAATTCACATTTTTGGACCACCGGCCAGACCGAAAGGTAGACATGTCATCTGCCACATTTTTCCTTGATATAGAACCCGCAAAAAAATTCGGTGGACAGGTGAGATCGGCAGATGAAAGTAGGCGTTCGAAAGGTCTATTTTCGCAACCCAGTCCCCGGTTGAAGAAATGTTGGCACCCTGATATGAGATATTAGGTGAAACTTGGATGGCTTGATGAAATTGTTTAATCTCTTTAGATTCAGTATTGGTCACTGAGAACCATCTGCTTTTGGGACCAGGAACATAGGGGAGATAAAACTCGCCGAATTGTCTGCCTCTTCCAAAACCCGCATAGCTATCAGTTTTGATATATGTTTTGTCATGTCCAAAGTCACAGGTGTAGCATAAGTTTCGAGGAGGGATGTTTTCTTCAATAAAGGAGGCTTTTTGTAAAATGGTATTTTCATTCCTGCTATTATTTTCAAGCAGTATTCTGGAGCACCCAATGTCTTCCATACCGAGTGGAACTTCTCCAGACACCCCCCCTGAAACTGACGCCTCAAGTCATTTGTATCGCCTACGCTTGGAGTCATTAAAGGCAGCTCGGTTTGAGTAATCTTGCTGTCTTTTCCTGGACTCATGGCCCACCGGTGATGGCCCTTCTTTGTTTTGACGATTGTCGAAATTTCCACGAAAGGACTGATAGTGTTTTCTCTTATAACCTGGTTTTGGTTTATGAGTGGCACTTTGATGATGATGCTTTGAATCGTGGATCTTTTGCGTAAAACCTCCACCTTTTGAAGCTGGGTGTTATCGAATAAGTGAGTATTCGATGGAGGTATTTCTTTTAACTTCTCTACTACAACCGAGTTGGAACATTTGCTTATTATATTGAAGCGTTTATGTTGTATAATACTTGCCCTCTTTCCACACGAAAGTTGCAGAATATCATCATTTGTCTTCAGAAACTCTTTGTCATTGATAAACAGCTCTTTAATTTTCTCAGTCACTGATTCAGGAGAAAGATTAGCACCCGAGTTGCACCAGTTTACAATCCCTTGAAAACGTTCTTGAACCGCGTTAGTCTGGGTAATAGCAGCGTGTGTAATGGCGGCAAGCGTATTCTCAAACTCGGATTGATGAGTCGCCGACGTATCAAATGATTTTAATTCTGGGTTGGTTTTAAGAGCACAAAACCCCGGTGTTGCTCTATGCGCTTTTCGAGTCTCAAAAAACGGTATATTCATCCAATCTGAACGATCGAACTTCTGCAGTTTAGTCAAAAGATCAAGTTCAGATGCAATAGCTTCTTTGACAACAGGTTCTTTTAGCTGTACAGAAGGCTCCCAGCAAAGCGTTAGCGGGTCTTGAGCCAAAGCTTCAACTGGCAAACCTTGCCAGGTCATTTGATTCTGTGAGGGCTCAGGATCAGCGCATAAAAACTCCTGTTTAGCCACAGGTACTTCCAGTACCCTGCCCTCGAATGGTGCATGAACCTCCGCTTGAACATATTGAATATTGGGGCCCCCAATATTTTGGTTCATAACCTCTTCGTAAGCGACTATTTTATCCCCTGATAAAAAATATTGAAGACTGGGACCCCCAGCTTCAGCCGTAACATGTTGGCAGGCAGTACCCTCGACTTCAGATGCAATCAAATTTTGACTATTTTCGTTCTGAACCTGATTAGTGTCACTGTTTTTTGGCTTGATAAGTATATCACTTAAGATATTCACTCGTTTCATGAGGTTTTTTAGATCTGACGAATGTCGCTTTTCACGTCTGGCATGGCGCCGCCGGCGCCGTCGCCTATAATATTTGTGATCAGTACTACTTCGCGAGTCTGACGAACTATTGTATTCAGATGATGAAATATCACTATAATGGCCGCCTGGGCCAGACTTTTCACTTTTACTCATGATGTTACTCCTACCGAAGTAAACGACGCAATGATTCAGAAGTCGAGGTTAGATATTTTTATAAGATCGTCGCTGCCTAGAAATTATGTGAGTAGTTTTGTACGAAATATTAATTTTCAAAACGAAATTATTGAGAAAATTATTTACTATAGATAATTTAAGGGGAAAATTACATGAAACGAGAAGAAAAACGCAAATAAACGACGCGCTCTCATCTTCGATCTTGACGAAGCGAAGAGGGGCATACTATATAATTTGCAACCACATAATAATGATAAAACAAAAAAAAAATTTAGATAGGTAAGTATGATGTGACTTATGCATGTAGATTTATTTTCATTACAATACAATATACAGAATAAAAAAAACTGACATTTAAAAATAATTTCTATATTTTAATATTTGGTTAGTCCAACAAGGACTAACCAGAATAATTGTCCGCTAGCGGAAACACTGCAATTTCAGTCGAGCGCGAATATTCGAATTATTGTTTTTATTTGTTGATGTTTTTATTTCAATAAACCTAATAAGCAAATAAATCGCAAGCAATATTAGCAATATGAATAAAACTATACGCAGTGGGGCTCGTGACATTATTTACAAAGTGTTTACGAGATGTTTGGCTGAGTATCAAGCCGGGACGCTGCTGGCTGAATTAGAAGACGTTTATAAACGAACAGCATATTTGACCGGTAAGTAGATGGTTAAAAAGAATAACACTGGACGTAAACTGTTATAATTTACTAAAAGAATCGTGTAAATCCATCCAAAATCCTTGTCAATCATACTAATTAGTCTTTGTTGATCATTGTCCCATTGAATTGTATTTTGTAGTGCAATTCGTTATTTTTGATACTTTACTTATGTTTTTGCAGGAAAATCTGAGAGCACTATTAGGAGGATTGTTAATGAAGGCAAAAAATTTTTGGAAAATTTGGTACTCCCGCCAAGCACAGAAAAGGTCGACCTAGGAAAGTGCTGGATGATTTTGATATCAGTGCTATCAGGCAAAAAATACATCATTTTTATTCAGTTAAGAAAGAAGTTCCTACATTGTTGAAATTGCTAGCTGTTTTAAAAGAAGATATTAATTATGACGGAGGTAAAGAACATTTAAGACAATTGTTAAGAAAAATTGGGTTTACATTTAAAAAGTGCCAGTTAAATAGAAAAGCTTTACTAGAAAAAGATAATATTGCAGCCAAAAGAGAAAAATATCTCAAAGTAATCATGGAAAATAGAATGTTACCTGAAGAGCTTCAAAAAAATGTAATATATTTGGATGAAAGTTACATACATTCATCATACAAAGTGAAAAGATGTTGGCAGTCCAAAGAGACCGTAGGTGTAACAGAAGATATTTCTAAAGGGAAAAGGTGGATTATAGTGCATGCAGGAAGTGAAAAAGGATTCGTTCCAAACGCCCTATTAATGTTCAGTGGAAATAATAAAAAAGAAGATTACCACTCTGAAATGAATAAACAAAATTTTACTAAATGGATATCTGAAAAATTTATTCCCAATTTAACTGAATCATCAATCATAGTAATGGATAACGCACCATATCATTCTGTGATAAAAAATAAATGCCCAACATCTCCATCGAAAATTGATGAAATAAAAGTATGGTTAACTGAAAATAATATTCCTTTTGATGAAAATTTAAGGAAACCAATGTTGCTTGCTTTGGCTAAGCAACATAAACAGATACTTGTCTATGAAATAGATGAGTTGCTCTCGGAGTATGGACACACAGTGGGCAGACTGCCCCCCTACCACTGCGAACTAAACCCCATAGAACTTATATGGGCTCAAGTAAAATCCAAAGTAGCCTCACGCAATGTAGGAGCTTCAAATATTAAAGAATTGACTGAGGAATCATTCAACACCATTACTCCAACTGACTGGAAGCGATCCTGTGAACATGTCAAACAAATCGAAAAGGAATACTATGAGCGAAGTCGAACAATGTACCAAAACATTGACCAGCTGGTAATACAACTCGGTGATGAAAGCTCTAGCGAGGAATCTGAGAGTGAAGATGAAAATGATGGTATGGCAGGAACTTCCAATTATGTTCAACCACAACATTCTGAAGAAGAATCGATGTCGGGTACTGAGTATCTTGACTTTGAGTCATTAGAGTGATTTAGGTATTTAAGATTATTATATTATTATTCAACAAAATTGTCTATTGTGTTTTTCCCTTCTGAGTACACAAAATATTATTGCTTTCTTTCTAGGTAGGTACCTAGTGTCATAGGTGGACTGGTTTGGATACCAATGCTCCTAGAAAATGTTTTTGTTCATGACATAGAAGCCCAAAATAATACATAAATTCCCATTACTTTAACATAGTGGGTTTGATTCTTATTCCTTTATGTGACGAGCATAAATATTTGTTGTAAAATTTGATAAAATAAGAACTGCAATGTGTTATAAATATATATAAAAATATCAAGTATCAAAACGTTCTGCCATAGTATATGGTGATACCATGTAAACGATAGTGGCGCCCTCATTTATTTTCTACTCTTTCTGGTCGGACTGTAGATAGATATTTTTTATTATGCATAGAAAATACCCAGAACAACCTGATCTGCAGATCGCACAAATATTTGTTCCGGGGCGGGAATCGAACCCGCAACCTAATGCGTCGCAGGCGAACCTTCCTCCGCCGCGCCACAGAGGTCGACAAAAACAGGACAATTATAGGAACACTCAACAAAAAACAGCAGTAATTACGATACAATTCCAATCTAAGTTAACTCTTAGACAATCTAAGTTACAACTTAGTCGAACTTTGGGAACTTGCAAGTTGCAAGTATCTCGTATCACTTAATTAGCAATTGTAGTGATGTCTTGTTAAACTTAGCAGACCTAATTAGTAGTCTAGTCCTGTTTGTAGTGTTTGTAGGAGCAGGATTGGCTAATCAGTTTAAACTAGGTAGCTTGAACATGGTGTATCGCTTACGTATAGTATAGTATACTATCGTATAGTAGTATAGTATACTATAGTACTATCGTATAGTATACTATAGTACTATCGTATAGTATACTAAAATAGTACTATCGTATAGTATAGTATATATTCGTATAGTAGTAGTAGAGTTTTATTGTGAAAAAGTTCGTCCGGAGAAGTACTACCACCATACCTATATCTGCCGCATGGCAGTAGTCCTCGCATTGCAATGTTCCGGTTTGAAGGGTTATGGTTGCCGTGCCGGTGAAATAACAGGCACATGATACTTTTCATCTCTATGTCTCAGGGTGGGGGGCGTAAGTGCAATGCCACATAGGGTGCGTCCTAGGATGCGACCTAGGTGATAATGCACTGTTCATAGGCAGAGGGTACCGCTTAACATCAGGTGGGCCATTTGCTTGATACGTCATTCCAAGTTGTATAAAAAAAAAGGATTGTAAAACTGTGCCATGGTACCCCACAACAACCGGACCCGTAACAAATACTTGCAGATCATACGAACATTTGTCCCGCAGCGGGAATCGAACCCGAAACCACTCGCATCTTAGCCAGCTCTCCCGAAAACAATACAACTAATTTAAAACGATAACAAGTAGGTATACAATTTTCCAAAATAAAAATATTTATAGACTTACCGTGGTACTACTACTGAACTGCTAGGTAGTTTTACAGGGTTTTTTTCTACCCGTGGTACTACTAGTAGTAATCCTGGTAGTACCACGGCCAATAATCGGAAATTCTTACACATTTTTGTCATTTTTCACATTTTTTAACCCCCGATGTAAAAACGAAGGGATGTTATAAGTTTGACGTGTCTCTGTGTGTGTGTGTCTATCCCATCGTAGCTCCCGAACGGATGACCCGATTTCTTTTTTTTGTTTTGTTTGAAAGGTGAATTTGTCGGCTGTGTTCTTAGCTATGTTTGATCAAAATCGGTTCAGCCGTTTCATTGCGTTGGGGGTTTTTTTTATATTTACGAAATTAATTACTTGCTAATTCTGATATTCAATAATATCTCCTAACTACTAATGGATAAGGATTGCTGTGGCATTCATCATCAGCTCACGAGCAAGAGATGATGACTCCCAGACGCAAACATCTGCCCCCTTATTAGCTACGACCAAACGTGACATAACGCGCATTTTTTTTTTTTTTTTTTTTTTAACATTAATAGACCTTTGTTTGACCACGGTCTCACCTGTTGGTAAGTGACGATGTGGCCGAAGATGGAGCACAAAGGTCTAGAAGGCACCTATTCACTTCAGATTCCGTCATCAGATCCTGACTTAGTGAACATGGGACCACCTCGGGATACCCTTTAGTTTTTTTTTTCAAGTTGGTTCATAACTTAACGAGATACCAGTGCACATACATAAGAAAAACCAAAGACGAACATAGAACCACATACTTTTCTGAAGTTGGTTACAAAAATATTGTTTATTGTTAAAAATAACTTTTCTTTAAGAGAATAAGAATAGGGTGACTTTCTCTGCAGCCCTTCCAAAGAAGAAGGTATTACTCTCTGAAGGTATTACTCTCTGAAGGTATTACTCTCTGATGGTATTACTCTCTGAAGGTATTACTCTCTGAAGGTATTACTCACTGAAGGTATTATTTTGAAGTTATTGCTCTCTGAAGGTATTACTCTCTGAAGGTATAACTCTCTCTGAAGGTATTAACTCTCTGAAGGTATTACTCTCAGAAGGTATTACACTCTGAAGGTATTACTCTCTGAAGGTATAACTCTCTCTGAAGGTATTACACTCTGAAGGTATTACTCTAGGTAAGCGCTCCCTCGGTATGTTTCTACCAAGCAGGATATTGCCTGCCAGTACTTAGCGAGATATGAGCAGAAGCAATGACTTGATCTCTTGGCTGGCTTTTGGTATGCAGGGGTTAATATCCGGTCCAAGTGGCGTGCGGTCTGCTAATTAAATACGGGTCTCAAGACAATACAACGCACGGATTTCTCAAGTTTATGAATACGGGGGGAAATCTTGAGAGTATTTGCATAGTGTTAACTTGTATACTTTTATTTTAAAAATAAACAGTTTGACGGATTACTTACACTTGGAAACGGTTTTGGTGCAAAGAAATGCCGATGAAAGGAAAAGAGGAAGTTATACAATACATATATTATTCCATGTTTATCATTATGGTTGCCAAACATAGACATTAACAGAACAGCTATTTAATAAAATAACGGAATAGGAAGAAGTGTAATTGGAGTTAAAAGAAGAGACAGAGTAAGGTTAGAGGATATTAAATGTATCACAAAATTCAGAAATATATATGAGACAGTTTACAAAGTACTAAAATGGCGACGGACGGAGAATAAAGAGAAATGGACTAAATGAATGATAGAATGGCACCCAAGAGATAGTAAAAGAAGCAAAGGTAGACAGACTAAACGTTGGGAGGAATGAAGAAAGTAGCGGGCCCAGAATGGACTCGGGTAGCAAAGATAGGACAAGGTGGAAATTTTTAGAGGAGGCCTTTGTCGAAGGACAAGCTGTTGAAGCGATTGCGATAAAACCGGTTGCCGATACATCTATATATATATATATATATAAAACAAAGTCGTGTTAGTTACACCACTTATAACACAAGATCGGCTAGACCGATGTTAGTTATCTCTTTTTTGTGGATTATTCTCCGCTCCGAATAGCAGAATAAGTAATAAAATATCGGGGGGGGGGGGCTGTTTTTCACCGAAGGCTACCCGTGCGAAGCCGGGGCGAGTCGCTAGTAATTTATAAAGTGTTTATTTATTTTTTTACAGAAAGAATAATACAAGGTATGTACAAAATACATATGAAACAGTTGTGCTACCTGAAGACCGCTGCAAGCGATCTAAAGGTAGCTCAACTGATCCAAATCACTACCAGACGGAAGCGTCCCTAAGATGCTGTCTGCATTGCCACGCTGAATAGCAATACTAATGCGTTGAGCCAGATAAGAGCCAGCTCTCGGGTCACGCGTCGCTTCGACGATTATTTATTTATTATTTTTTATTTATTTTAGATTAGTTTAGTATTAGGTACCAATGTAATACCTACTGTAAAAAACAGGAATAAAGAGTTATTATTATTTATTATTAACTTTTATCCACCAACAAAAATAGAAACCTGCTAACTTTACATAGACTTTCATAATTATTCGCAAAACGTCCACTTCTCATAATATACACCGCAATTTTTCTCAATATTACCACTTCGCAAAACGTACACCCGATTTTTTCGCATAACGTACACTGCACGTTTCTCAAAACGGGATGTTGACAGCCTGGCCCACGTTACGCGGCCCAACGACAGCGCGTCCTATTTTCCATTTTTTTTGTTGACGACCTGGCCCACGGCGATGGGCCAGGATATTAATAGCCAAAATATGTAGTTTTTCGTTGACTACATGGCCCATTCCATTTTGTGGGAACAAACGTACATTGTAAGTACAGTCAGAGCAAAAACTTAATGCATTTATAATTAATTTAATATATTGCTTCTATAAAATGTGTAGAACTACTAGTTTTAAAAAATGCAACAGCTCGTTGTCACCTAAGTAGCATTATTCTAAGAAGTAACAACCCACCTGTATAGTAGGACAATAGCATCATGAGCGTGAAATGTCCTTGGAAAAAAAGGGTTCAGGTAAAAAGTGTGTCCTGCTAATTGGTTACCCTAATTACATTTTAAATTGTACTATTTTTTGCATGCCATTTTAGTCTTGTCAGAGTGGTTGGCTAACATAGATCGTGCGTGAGTTGTGAGCTAGTGTTCGTTGATAGCTAAAATTCGTTCGTCTTGCTTGAAGTAAGTACCTACCAACTAAATGGTTCTAGTAAATCGTCTTGTGTAGGATTAAAATGTAAATCTAAACATGTCCAATTTTTATATTTATGAATGTGTTAATTTTAAATCATATAATTAGAGTCTAGTCGGGTTTGCAAGTTATTAAGGTAGTTGCTTTCGTTTGTGGCGCGAAATTCAAATTTGTTCGTGATTTTTGGTCTTCACAGCTCATCAATACTTCTTCAGATAGCGAAAACTAATTTGCCGGTAATTATATGTACTAACACACAAGTTTTAATTTAAAGTATCACATACTTTTACTTTGCTTTTTTGTGAAAGAGTTCGTCCGGGGAAGTACTACCACCATACCTATTTCTGCCGCAAAGCAGTAGTGCTCGCATTGCTGTGTTCCGGTTTGAAGGGTAAGGGTGCCGGTGAAATTACAGGCACATGAGACTTTTCATCTTTATGTCTCAGGGTGGCGGGCGCAGTGCAATGCCACATAGGGCACGTCCTAGGTGGACCTGACCTATGAGGTAATGCACTGTTCATAGGCAGAGGTTACCGCTTAACATCAGGTGGGCCATCTGCTTGTTCCGTCATTCAGTAGTATAAAAAAAAAAAAAAAAAAAAATAAAAAAAAAAAACATATCATTTGTTTATCTACGATTGTGCTTCAATGGTTTTTACAGAGTCTTTTTGTTTGAAATTGAAATAAATTTAATTTCGCACCACAAGCGAAAACAACCACCTTAAGCCCTTATCAGTACCGTAAGTAGGTACGTACTAGGAAAAAACCAGACAAATGTGTGCACTATGCTTAGAAATGTTAAAATAAAGCAAGCACAGAGCAGTCAAAGAAAATCATCGGGTTAAATCTGTGTAAAATTAAACTGTGAATGCATGTATGTAAGAATAATAATTGTATGAAAGTGTAAACGTTGAATTATAATTATGTTATTTGTGGTCATAGTCTAGTCGATTTTGCATGTTAAGCCCTTATTTAAGCACATATTTATCGTTGTATGAGCGTTAGAAATATTACTGTACCTGGTTTTTTAATATTGATTTTTTATTAGCTGATTGTTGTTTTCTATTGTTGATTTTGGTTTCATTCATACCCGGTGTCTCTCACCTGATAACCGATTTATTTTCTGTGATCATAAGGACAAATCCCTGCAGATAAAGTAAAAATTCTATTTTTTTTAGATTTTGTACGTTCTAAACATTATAGAATTTAAATTACTGTGCCTTGGTACCATTTTAGAAAAATCCAGCAGGATAATAGTATAAAGTACGTGGTGTAGTCGTAACTTTATGAAAATTTAAAAGATTTTGTTTTTAGGTATTTTAGATTTTAGGTATTTTTGAGATTTGTAGATTTTGAGCTTTTGGGGATTTTCGAGATTTTTGAGAGACTGGGTTTGGGTTTGGTTTTAGACTCGGGATTATTGTGATTTTTTTCTTGATATTTTGGGTGTTTTTTTAATTTTGGGGATTATTTTAGTTCCGGAGATTTTTGAGATTTGGAGATTTTTTGATTATGGGTATTTTTGAGATTTGTTTTTTTTTTTTTTAATACTTAATCTCGCTGAAAGACAGATAGTTGGGGTTTTGTTTGTGGGGTAGGGACATTGATAAGGAAAGTTCTGTTCTTATATATCATGATGTGTGTTGATTAATAATAATACATATTTTTGTCATAAGAAATTATTTTACTGACTGTACCTTCTCCAGTTTACCATAATCATTTTTACTTAATCTGTGTCTACGATAAGTTTGGGCCGGGTTGACAGAAGGTTTTACATGTGGGCCACGCTGTCGCATAAAGAATGTGGGACAAGAATTCATGAGCCAGGGTGTCAACATCCCCTCAAAACGATCACTTCGCAAAATTTTCACTGGATGTTTTCGCAAAATGTACACGGGATTTTTCGCAAAACGTACCTACACTGAACTTTTCATTAGATGACTTCCAATCATAGGTAGTTACGGCGAACACTACAATTAATCCGTAACCATGTACTGAACAAGATTTTGTGATTTCAATGACTAAAATACTTTTGAATTTAAATTTAAATTCAAACTGCCATTTCTAACAGAAAAGTCACCCGTATGCTCCCTACACGAAATCCATCCAAGTCTAAACTAACGGAAGTTATAATTTATGAAGCTAGTTCCGGCCTCTCGTCTTCCCAGTAATGAACCTTCTGATGTATTATGCACAACGTCTGAGATCTGCCAACTATGCAATACCTTGATAATACTTTCATACTTCCGACGACCTCTGTGGCGCGGCGGGCGAGTAGCCGGCTGAGAGGCTACTGGTTCGATTCCCGCTTTGGATTTTGTTTTGTATGATCTGCAAATTGTTCCATGTCTGAGTGTAATGGTACCATGTGGTACCTACTCATTATGCTGAGTCGGACTCCTTTTTGTGACGTCACTGCGTGGATGGCACTGAGAGACACTCATTAAGTTAAGGTAGTTATAAGTACTTCGTTTTTGTCTTTTGTAGGTATTACCTTTTATGTTTTATCTCTTTTATTTTTTATTTTATTCGTTGAGTGTCATTTCTATCCTTGTGTGCCGTTCCAAAAAAAGATTTTTTCTTTCTCTCTTTCTTTCTTTCATAGTTACCTACTTATACCCACGACACTGGGTCCTAGTTTAGTAGTATATGACTATATGACTGTACATAATATGACTATATGACTATACATATAATATGACTACATGACAGGACTATGTATGTAGACTACGGCGTGTTATGTGTATTACTTGCGTGTACTAAAATGCAAAAGTTTTGATGTTCAGATGCTGGATGTTTAGTAGGTACAGCTTTTCAGCACAGCTTTCATTAAATCTGTGACGAAATCATCTCGCTAAAAATAGTTTATAATCAAAAATCGGATACCGATGTGGTAAAAAGATAGATTATGTACCTATGACCTGGGTTGATGTAGGAGCTAAGTTTTATCTCGGTATAATGCGAGCCAAGTCGCGGCCGAACACTAGTCACATACCTAATAGGAAGTTTGTGAGACAGTGCTAATTAAAGGGATGAAAATGAAGAGTTGAGACGTTAAAATCTCATGAATGTTAATGAAAATATTGATAATGGGCTGTTTTTAACCCCCGACGCAAAAACGACGGGGTGTTATAAGTTTGACGTGTCTGTGTGTGTTTGTGTGTGTGTGTGTGTCTGTCTGTCCCATCGTAGCTCCCGAAAGAAAATTAAAAAACCTTGAACGCAATGAAACGGCTGAACCAATTTTGATCAAACATAGCTAAGAACACTCTCGACATATATTCACCTTTTAAACAAAAAAAAACGAAATCGGTTCATTCGTTCGGGAGCTAAGAGCGGACAGACAGACACACACACACACACACACACAGACATGTCAAACTTAAACACCCCGTCCTTTTTGCGTCGGGGATTAAAAAGATAATGTTTTACAATACTTGACCGAATCGCTCCGTATGCAAGTACACGCAGACGCAGCCACAGGGCCAAAAAAATGTCGCGTGACTTCATCACATCACTAGGATAGGTACCTACTGACTTTCTTCATTATTATTTAGTAGCGACTTGCCCCGGCTTCGCACGGGTAGCCCCCGGTGACCCCCCCCCCCCCCTCCCTCCTACTCCTCCCCCCTATATCAATCTCCTAGTTCTAAGCTACCTCCCCACCAATTTTCAGCCAAATCGGTTCACCCGTTCTTGAGTTATAAGTGGTGTAACTAACACGACTTTGTTTTATATAGGTAGGTAGGTATATACAACAAATCTGTTGTCTATGAAACAAAGTAAGATAAGGGACAGCCGGATCTAAACAGCATACCTACAAGTAATTAATTTTGTAAAAATTAAAAAACCCTCAACGCAATGAAACGGTTGAACCGATTTTGATCAAACATAGCTAAGAACACTCCCGACAAATTCACCTTTCAAACAAAAAAAATACGAAATCGGTTCCGTACGTTCGGGAGCTACGATGCCACAGACAGACACACACACACAGACACGTCAAACTTATAAAAACCCGTCGTTTTTGCGTTGGGTGTTAATAAAAAAACGCACTGCATGAAATACCTACCGGAAACCCGTGTGTCCGTTTTACCACAGAATAAATAATACCTAGTAGGCACAAATACATTACACTTGAGGGAAATCCGTGTGTTACTTTTACATTTGATAGTTGAAATATTAAACAATATAGGTACCTACCTACCATATTAAAAGATAAACGGCTAATTACCACTATTATACGGCTACGGCCACGGTTACTTCCCAACCACAATAGTTTCAATTCTATAATATACCTACCTACAATAACAATAATATTATTAATGTTATTACTAAAATATTGCAATTGATTTTTAGGATAACTTGTATAGGTTTATAAACATTTCACATCCAAAATAGTGGACTATGCATCAATATTCTACGAGTTTTAGTAAAACCACAGATAAAATACTAGGAAGATGGACTAAAGGCACCTCCATGATAAAATAATACTATACTAGTCAAAGATTTCAATATCGTAGATATGCCCAGACCCCGAAAACTGTTGCATTGTATTTGAATGTGTGCGTTAACAAAGTGCTGACGCACTAGTAGACGCACACATACTTACAAATCGTGATTTTGTCTATTAACTTAACTGTTGATATTACCATTTAATGTGCAATCATATTGCACACACTTTTGAGAACAAATAAACGTCCTCTAAGTCCTGAAATTGAAAATATGTGTTGTTGTCTAGAAAGTGTGCCATCTATGTATGGTCAGCAAACTCATCAGATTACAAGCAAAATAATAGTAATTAAACTGTTAAAAGTTGTGGAGTGGTAAATAAATTAAAACACGTTATTTACAAAGAATGCCTATTAATTGGCAGAGAGATGGCGCTGCCACACGTGTAAACATTGAGCTCCGTTATTTTCGTTACAAATAAATAGAAAAAATGCCTTTTTTACCATTAAACTCATTATAATCGAGAAATAGTAACGTGTATCGAGTGTACAAACGTTATTTTATACTAACTTTACTGATAAACAAAGATTTTGTACAGATAAAGACAACAAAGTGATGTTGGACAATGAAAAAGTTATTTGATTTATGTCTTCTTAACACAAAAGACAGTGAACGTAGTAAATAGTGTGCTAAATATACATAAACTTTATATCAGTGAAAAAGTGCATCAAATTAACAGATAACAATATTTTTGTTGTGCTTAAAAATACTGTTGACGGCGCGCAAATACCTACCTACATTAAAAAATAAATAAATGTATGTCGATCTTGGGCCCCTAGTTCCAATCTCTAAGAGGTTAAACTTTTTGCGCTCAAAGAAAAATATATAAATGAGAGAATAGCAGTAAGACACGCTACCTCCGTACCTAAGTGGTGTCTTTGTGCTAGTTGCCCTATACTAACTATGTAGGTACCTGCAAAGACAGCAAAAAAAAAATTTGCTCAAGCGCCTTCTGCGCTCACCAAAAGCCCGGTAACTCAGTCATGACCCCAGGAGGTCAATTGAATTTAAATCCATTCGAAAAAAAAAAGAAAAAAAGACACGCCGCCTTTAGTAAAATTATCTAGCGGAAATCTAAAATATTAAATTAAAACAAATGTATAAAATATTTAAATTATTTATCTTCTAAAATATGAGAAATATTTTATTTAAAATGTATTACGCATTTATTTAGTGGTTACCACTACCAATATTGCATGCAATAAATTAAAACTCAATGACGCGGACGCGGACGCGGCGCAGGCGGTGACTACGCTCTTGAATCGGCTGACGCTACCGAGCATATCTCTATATCCATTGGTAGATGATCCCTTATAAAGCGCAGCCTCAGTACACCCGCGTGTCTGTATATATTGGTTTTATATTGCACTGTGTCTGTTTTAGAATGCACCGAGAAAATAGTGTCGTATCTTTTTCTCCTGAAGTGGTTGTTCATACAACATACATAAATCACAATTAGTACAGGCAAATTAGGTGATTTTTAGCAAAAGTGTGGAAGTAATTAGATGTAGTCACAAAACCTTTTCTAATTGTTTTGTTTGGCTTGAAAATCACCTCTAATATAACTTTCAGCAAATTCACCCCCCCGGAACAGGGTGAAATAGGGTGAAAACCTTATAATACCCGTAACTTAATGGGGAAAATAGATGTAGTCGGTGCAATTTGGCATACACTTAAGACCGTTATGATCTACATTTGCACCAAGTATTTTTTTAAACTGTCTTACGGAACATACGAAAAAAAAAACATTTCTAAAAAAATCTTTTTTTCTGTATTGCGGCTCGGGGGAAATTGAAGTAGTCAGTGCAAATTGACAGAATTACCAGAAAAATGGGCCGAATAAATTACCAGGTTTGCACCTGGGTACCTCACACGGAAGTCACTTTTTCCATATTTTATTGTCGCTCTACTTCGGGGAAATTTCAGGCAATTCTGGAATTTCACTTAAACTTATTCATTTGATTAGTACTACATTCGCCAGCCATTTAATACTGGAATTGCATTTTTTAAGTATTATATATGTAAGTTCAGTGCGGTGCTAAGAAACTAATATATATACTGTGGCGCTACACTGCTAACACTGTCCCCCGACCGCGGGGTGCATCCGTATTGATCCCAGAAAATCATCCCACGAGCTGAAAGTAATAATAATTATTCCGGATTCATACAATTCATATTCATTTCATTTTTAGAGTCCGTATTTATCCCACCTAGAAATACCTACACCTAAAACGAGTGAAAGTAACGTCAGCAAAAAAATATGTTATTATGGAACATCTATTTATTTCATAAAATTGTTGGTATAAAATAATCAACAAAGTAATAATATACAGTTGTGGTCATATAATTAAGAACGATTTGAAGTTCTAGAAGTTTTTTATTTAAATCGTATCATACACAGAGATGTGTACCTTCTGAGAAGCAACTAGTTATGTTATATAATAGTCACATTAATAGAGCAACCTGACTTAAGAATAAAGTATGAAATCGCTAACTATTTTTTGCACATTTTATTGATTTTATCAAAGTAACACATTCAAATAGTACTGAAACTGGACAAATAATTAAGAACGATTTATTTAACTGCTCGGGAATTGTTTTGTATGACACTTAGATTTAAAAAATCACAATATTATGTAGCACAGGAAACATACCAAGAAATTTAATAAATATTTAACTAAAATTAATAGTTAATAGCATATCCACGGCTTTTAATTACAGCTTTACACCGGCAAGGCATTGACTCTATTAATTTTTGACATTTCGCAAGAGAAAAGGAGTTCCATTCTTTTAAAAAAACGTCATACAGCTCTCTTAAATTTCCACACTTTGTATTTGAAACCTTTTTCTTTACTTCAAACCACAGATTCTCTATTGGGTTTAGATCTGGACTGTTAGCAGGCCAGTCTAAGACAGAAACTAATTGCGCTGTAAGAAATTCCTTTACGGTGCGTGCAGTGTGCTTTGGATCATTGTCATGCTGGAATGTCCAAATGACCGGTAGAACGTCTTCAGCGTATGGTAACATTGTTTCTTCCAGTATATTTTTGTATTGGAACTGATCCGTGTTACCTTCTATCAACTTTACAGGTCCTACACCATGTCCAGAAAAGCAACCCCAAATTTTTACATTTCCACCACCGTGCTTTAATGTAACTTTCGTGTACTTTGGGTCGAATGCTGTATTCGGGGGACGTCGTACATATCGTTTTCCATCAGAACATACTCTGTTTATTTTCGTCTCGTCAGAAAAAAGTTCATTTTTCCACTGTTGCACAGTCCAGTTTTCATACTTTCTCGCAAATGCAAGCCGGGCTTGCCTGTGGCAAAGTTTTAACATGGGTACCTCTCTTGCTATCCTACCGTGCAATTTTTCTTCTACCAAACGTCTTCGAATAGTGCGTGCTGAGATTGCTGAAGGGTTGTTTTCACCAAAATATTATTTTCTAAGCTCATTGGACCCTTTAAAAGGATTTTGTTTTGCCATACGAATGATGTTTCGGTCATCTCGAGGAGTTGTTTTTCTCTGTTTAGGTACACGTGGAACATTCAAAGTAGTTTGATACGTAGCAAAATGCTTTACAGCGTGGAAAACCATAGTTTTTGAACATTGCAGATGGTCGGCTATCTTTTTATAAGACCAATTCTTCCGGCGAAGTTTAATTATTACTTCCCTTGTAGATTTATCACAACCTTTATTTTTTCCCATTGTTTTTTCTAAAGAAGCAATCACCTTTAATCTTTTACAGCACGTAATGGCGCCAAAATTATACAAACAGTAACAAATCGACTGAGTGTTCTCTATTTAAATTTGAATAAAGGTATAACTACTTAGCGTTCTTAATTACGTGACCAGCCAGTAATAAGGAATACTTTGTTTAAAAGTAGTGTAAAAAGTTTGCCTATTGATTTTTAGCCAATCATGTGTATCAATGAATACAGTAGTAATATGGAAATGTTTTACGATACCGAGAGAAATAAAAACAAATGCATAAAATTAGTTTTGCATCTTAGTTGGAAAAAATCTTCCCTTTATATCAGCGTTCTTAATTATATGGCCACCACTGTATACCGTGTGTCCCAAAAAGTAGTGTCAAGCCGAAGTCCAAAGAAAGTCCAGAGATACCCGAATCATCCCCATTTCGCAATTTTTAGTAGTTTTCGAGTTATGTGTTTTCAAGACAATCGGAGCTCTTACACTTTTTTGGCCATTGGGACTCGATTCGTTGAGGTAGAGGCTTGTTTTTTTGTTGTAAATAAGCTAAATACTAGGGCTACCTTGTCTGATAGCATTTACATCAATAGCACCTACTATTGCATTAAAATAAAAATAATAATATGAAGATATATTTTTTTTTGCCTAAACTCTTACTTTCAATGAACGTTTAAAAAAAAAGTCACATAATCTTTTTCATCCAAACCTATCTTAAAAACATGGCTGATGTGACAGCTATTAGTCATGTAACCTTGTTCCAGATTCTTAAACAGGATCATAAAAACACTCAATTTAATAAAAGTTAGTTCAATTTAAGAAAATGTTCTGCAAGTCGGAATTAAAAAGAAATGTGACAATCTGAAGATTGTATTGCACATAAGCAATAGTAAAACAACCCATCTTTGTTGTTCAAGGACATTATTTTCTACATACGAGGCAGAAACCTGCGACAGATGGTGGGCCCATTCCAACTGCCAGATCGCCTAAATGGCGAGTCATACTTGAACTTTTTAAGAGAAGATATAAATGGATAATCCACAGACATCATTTTACTAACACGCCGAAACATGACTTTTTAAAACGACGGCGCACCATGACACTTTGCGTCAAAAGTTAGACAATATCTTAAGGACAGGTTTTTTTTAATACTACTAAGAATGACTGAACAAGCAGATGGTCCACCTGATGATAAGCGGTACTCTCTTCCTATGAACAGTGCATTATCACATAGGTCACGCCCTCCTAGGAGGCACCCTATGTGACATTGCACTGCGCCCGCCACCCTGAGACATAAAGATGAAAAGTCTCATGTGACTGTAACTTCACCGGCACGCACCCATACCCTTCAAACCGGAACACAGCAATGCGAGCACTACTGCTTTGCGGCAGAAATAGGTATGGTGGTAGTACTATCCCGGACGAAGTAGATAGATAGATAGATAGATTAACACTTTATTGCACACCAAATATAAAAATAAAAAAAAGATAAAATAAACAAAACAATAACAGTAATGTACAATGGGCGGTCTTATCGCTAAAAGCGATCTCTTCCAGACAACCTTTGGATGGACAGGATAATACAAAATTAAAAGACGACGGTGCGCAAACAAAATATACCTACATAAATATATACCTAGACTTAACTATAGCTATATACTAATAACTAAACTACGACTAACTAATATAGGTACCTACTTAATAACCAAAAAAATATATATAACAAATTTTAAACATACATAAACTACATTACTACTATAAATAAATAACAATGACGTATGTACGTAACAATAACCTAGCAGTTCACGAAAAGGACAGATAGTGATTGTATACCTTGGTTTTGAATATAGGAAGAGATTTAGAAGATCTTATTGAGAAAGGCAAGGCATTCCATAATCTAACACCTTGAACAGTAAAGGAGTTGCCATAGAATTGTGTATTATGGACAGGAGTTAGAAGCTGAAGAGTTTCGCTAGAGCGTAGGGATAGACTATGTGCCTGGTGTAGAAAACTGAAACGCTCTTTGAGATAAGAGGGAGAAGAAGGATTGAAAAGAATATTATAAAGAAGGGACAGAATATGTGCATTCCGGCGAAGACGGATTGGGAGCCACTTGAGTTTTGCGCGAAATTTGGAGACATGGTCATACTTCCGAAAGCCAAAAATAAAGCGGATACAAAAATTTTGAAGGCGCTCAAGTTTGTTCAGTTGTACTTCAGAAAGGTCGAGGTAGCTGGCGTCTGCGTAGTCTAATATGGGGAGTAGAAGGGCCTGTGCAAGCGTAACTTTGGTGGCAGTTGGCAAAAAGTTACGAAGTCTTCGTAACGAGGCTGAAGACGCAAACATGTTACGACTAATCTCCGTAATACAAGGCTCCCAGGACAGCTTGGCATCCATGATAATGCCCAAGTTTTTCACAGACTGGCTGATAGATATTGGTGTTCCGTCAAAGACTATACGTGGTAGTTGCGAAAAATCTAGCCTAGGAATCATTTTGAAGCTACCAATTATGATGACTTGCGTCTTTTTCGGATTTACAGTAAGGCCAAAGGATTTACTCCAGTCACAAATTCGGTCCAAATCAGAATTGATTAAGCTGATGGCTTCATTTAAGTATTTCACAAAAAAGCTCTACTACTACTAACAAAATGCGATACTTGGTGATAAATGGATTGGCCGAGGCGGGCATATCGCATGGCCCCCACGATCTCTCGACTTAAACCCCATTGACTTTTTTGTTTGGGGATATTATAAAGAGATTGTTTACTCTCGAGAGTGCCGAAATGTGGAAGAATTGCGAAAAAGGTTGACCCAGGCAGAAGCAACAATACTTTTACAAATACTTTTTATTGCACTTAATCCAACCTAATACCGAATTTGTGCAATTTATAAATAAAATGTGCAATTTCTAAATAAATAACGAAATTCCGATATTAATATCGGAATGCCAATATTGAGATTTAATATCGGAAATCAGTAAATTGAAAACCTTCCGATATTATATGCCCTAAACGTGACAAACAAGCAGACGGCCTGCCTGATGTAAAGCAGTCACCGCCGCCTATGGACAACACCCACGGTATTGCAAACGCGCTGCCTACCATTAAGAGCACTATTGATATTTCTCTTGAATTTACCCATATTGTATAATTTATAAATATTTGTACTATCTGCAAATATTTGTTCAGGATGTTATTAATGTTATGTTATATGTTTTCGTTGGTTATTTTCTATGTATAATCAAAAAATATCTATCTATTTAATGTATTGTATTAAAGTATATCAGTTATCTAGAACCTATAACACAAGCTCTGCTTAGCTTGGGGCTAGATAATGTTGTGTGAACTGTCCAGCATTATTTATTTATTAAATATTTATTTATGATGGTGACAGCGAGCTGATCTGATGATGGAGACGGAAGGTGGACAACGGAACTCCTCGATGGATGATAGTAGATCACTGGAAAAACTGTAGAGGTTATTTATTTTGACTTCTTTGCTTATATCCCAAAAGTTACAGTCTAAAATAAAATTAAAACTAGTTTTGAAACGTCTATGATTGTTTCACTTTTTTACCATTTCTTTGGCCCCAATATCTTCTACAACCCCCGAACCAATTTAGCTCATTACCTTACACAAATTGTACTAATACTATATACCCATCTACCAAATTTTATAAAGAATACTAGTTTTATAAAGAATATATCAACAGTTCGCAAGTTATCTTCAGACAAACATACAAACATACGAACGCCAATTATTAATAATTTGCGTCCAACAAAAATATATGAAAATGATAGGAAGGCATTTTTGTGTCTGACCGTACTAACATCCATTGTTAAAGGTCGTGGCTTGGTGTGAATCCGGACTACATTTTGCGATTAATATGGACAAATATACAATTTTATTATTCGTGGGATGAATACGGGCTACATTTTGGTATGAATCTGCACCCCACCCACGCCGTTGATTTCTTATTAAGATATATTATTAAGAAGTACTTCCGGTACGAAATTTGTGTTTTTTTTTACGTGCGAATGTGGTAAACTGATAGTATATACCATAATAAAATTTGCACGACTACATAAGTTTCCCCCGAAGTACTATTTACAAAAAAAGAAAAAAAACTAGGTCCCGTAAATCGCTGAGGTGTGCAAAACTAATATAGTGTTTATAATACTTATAGAAACCTTATGTAAGTTTGCACCGAGTACATAAATTTCCCCCGAGCCGCAAACTAAAAAAAACAAATTCACAGTGTTTCCCACTATGCACGTAGTTTAAATTAAAATCCATAACGCACTAAGACTGTCTCTATAAGTAATTGAACTTGCACTTAACACTTTTTTGTTTTTTCAAAAGTTACAATTTTTCAAAGTTTGTACCTAATATTTAAAAGCCTTCCGTATGCGCCAGAAACGGTGCAAACCTGGGATAAGCTTCTTTTCGTGTCATCTATCGATTCCATAAGAATCCACGACTACTCGACTTAGGGCAACACTTTTTGCTAATTTGCCTGTACTAAATACTTAGAAGTGAAATGTTACGCCTTTGGCTTTATTTGTGTTTTTGGAGTTGTTGTTACACTTGCGAAATGCACACGATGGCATTTTGTGACACATCTCATAGAAAATCGTCAACATTACAACACGACCAGCTGGCACTGTGTCTAAATGTGCACTGAGTCCAAATGAGCGAGCTATCTTATTTCACGTGGAAACATTTCGGCGCGGTCACTCAACGGTATGTGCATATCTACGGTATTGAAATCGTTGATACTAGTAGTAAAACGTTACCCTGTCCACAGGTTCAGAATCTTAAAACTATTTCTAAAATGCTACTACTAACTCCATCTTACAGCAAATAGGTACCCTACTATTCAAGAACAGCTTGCATAGTAGTTCTTATGTTACTCAACAGATGGCGCTGTACGCAATACAGCCATTGCACGGAAGAAGATAATATGACTATGGCTGTACAGTACAGCTCATTCACCGTAAGATGGCACCTGTAAATATTCCATGGCAGGTGCCAACTTACGGTGAACGTTCTGTATACTCTTAGTTTGTGGGCTGCATGGATGTGGTGGGCTATTTATTGGTTGTTCCGAGCGTAGCGAAAAAATTCTACGTCTATGGTTCCGAGGGTGGGCTGCATGGACTTATCTACTTATAAATAAATAATAAAATCCATTTATTTCAGGCACAAAAAACCCATATCACACAGAAGATACAAAATTTAAAAATAAAATACAATTATAACACTAATAATTATATGTCACAAGACTAGGTATGTAAAGTACCTACTGTGACTCGTCATTTCTTGTTTCCGTCCATGTGGACGGAAATCCAGTGTTTATATATATGGGATTAGCCAAATCATCAGAGACAGCCCTCAGAATGCTATTATTGGATCGACGCATCCGACCCCAAAATGAAGCTATACGTGACCTTATTATTGCAAAGAAGTCGGGAACCCCCGCCTCAGAAAACATGCTCGATGCGCTGCAGTATCTCGGCAACCTCATAAGCGCTTATGATTACTAAGTCCATGGTAGGCTGTACATGGACCACAGAAGAACTACAACAACTTTGACATTGGTAATAAATAACAAACAACCATGGACTTGTATACTATTAAGTCCATGCAAACAACCCATTAGAAACTATGTTGTAACCTAGGTAACTCGAGCAAAGTGCTGAGCAGCCGCTAGCCCTTCATAATTTTGAAAAAGCGAGAAACTTACCTCTGAACAAGCACAGCTTTTTTTCCAGTTACATTTCATTTTTAAGGTCCACAAGAGACCATGAACCATAATCTTTACTCATGGCAGGAAGGCAGCAGACCACAGTACGCGAAGGAGTCCAGAAGTCTTTCAGAATCGAAGTCCAATGGGCAAGCAAGGGTCAATCAGGAAAACGAGGTTCAGAATCCGGTTTTCTGGCAGGGTTCGCACAGTGTAGCAGGATCAGAGTCTGTAGGCTAGCAAGGTCGTTGGGCAAATATAAGAAGAAGATTATAAAAACACCACGAAATCACTAGCGCACACTCAAGAAACGAAGTAAGGCACAGACTGAAATGAAATGACTGACTGTGATGATGTGATGACTGACTGGAGTGAGCATTTAGTCACTACGAAGTGAGTACTCATGGAGGCGAGGTACAGGGACGTGTACACCGCACAGATAATACATTTGTAAATTTTGACAGACAGGTGTGGGTCAGCGCCATCTTTCTAGCCTATTTGTAATCATTTTTTTTTTATCGAAAATGGGAAGCCCTCGTTGTCGCAAATAATGCAAAGAAGCAAAAAAAAACATGTTTCAGTATTTTCCTCGTATTTTCTTCCAAATGTAGGACACTCCCGACTCTTTAATACAAGGATTACTTGCAATCCAAATTTAAATCTCCACAGATTATTAAGACGATCACGGGACAGAGTCAATAAACTGTCAGGCCATAACCTTCACATCATAAAGTAAGATATAAAGATTGTAGAATCATTTGCAGTCGCCTGTTTGGGTGAACTCATGAATCTAGTCTTAATCCGAGGGTGAACTTCACCCTCGGATTAAGAACTAAAACCTCCATGACTTCACATCAACGTAGTATTTTTTCCTCTATGGAAAACACTATTTTTACCATAGACATAAAATTTTCGCTACGCTGAATAGACAAACGAAGCGTGGGAGAGAGAGAAGTCATTTTTAAATGTAGGAACCCCGTGCGAGAAGAAAAGTGACAGCAACAATGGTATTGAATGTGATGTGACATGTTTTTGAGCTAGTAAGAGGCCATAGCGTCCCGGTTTCTTGTGCGTCGAAACTAATTTTGTATTTTTTTTAGTAATCATACTATTATGTAACAAATATTACTTTGTATGACAATGGTGTCGTGTTCAGTTTGTGACTGTGAAGATACAAGACGTAATAATCCGGGAAAATACACGTTTCACAGGTAACTAAGAGATTATTGGTAGTTCGGTTATATTGCTTATTTTATGAATTCTGCTTTAGTGAATGGCCTAAAAACCAGTTTTATTCGTAGATTAGGATTTTCCCTTATACGTTTTAATAATATTTCGTTGCTGCACCTAGAAATAAACAATATTATAAGTAAAATATAAATATGTTTGAT
The DNA here is from genome assembly GCA_932527175.1 of Operophtera brumata. Classification (NCBI taxonomy): domain Eukaryota; kingdom Metazoa; phylum Arthropoda; class Insecta; order Lepidoptera; family Geometridae; genus Operophtera; species Operophtera brumata. The sequence goes on from OW052225.1 coordinate 38,910,209, forward strand.
TAGGACAGGGCTTGACCAAGTGATGACGTCAAAAATATAGATAGTCCTGTTGCATCGATAGATATCGTAGTACCCACCTATAAATTAAATTTTAGTCCATCTAGAATGGAGGTTTAATTTTGTTTGGAGTAAATTATGTGTGCTCTGTTAACATCTTACCGTTTTTTTTAAATCTTAAATAACCATGTGGTCATTGGAGTGTGTGTTTTTGTTTGACTATTAAAAGGTAACTAACCCTAAAACATCCGCACCACATCCACGTGGTGCTTCAGCATCCACGTAGTGCTTTAGCACCACGGGTGTTTTTAACCCCCGACGCAAAAACGACGGGTTGTTATTAGTTTGACATGTCTGTGTGTGTGTGTGTGTGTGTATGTCTGTCTGTGTCTGTCTGTGGCATCGTAGCTCCCGAACGGATGAACAAATTTAGTTTTCTTTGGATGTTGAATTTGTCGGGTGTGTTCTTAGCTATGTTTGATCAAAATCAGTTAAGCCGTTTCATTGCGTTGAGGGTTTATAATTTTTACAAAATTAATTACTTGTTATTGCATTTTGTGTAGTAGATATTTTGGAGTCAATATTCACGTTGTAGATTGTGTACGTGTATTACACACGCCTTTTTCCCCGAAAGGGTATGCATTTTTTTTTATACGTAAATTTTGTTTATTTCTGCTTAATAAAGTAATAGGTAACAAATTAAATTTAAATATATCCTAAAATTCCGTTCCAGCGGGACTTGGACCCGCACCCTCGCCTGTGATCGGCGATGCCTTTACTTTCAGACTTTGAACAGAAGGTTTCCAATGAAACACCAGTAGATGCGGCCCTATCAACTTGGTGCTATAGCCGAGTTGATAGATTTGATTGATTGATTTTTGGGTTACATTTAGTTACTTTCAGGTTACAAATTGTCTATAGGTATAGTAACCAAAACCCACTTGAGTATGTGGAGAGCTACATTTATCTTGGTAAAGAAGTCTCTCTGAGTAAATCTAGTCATACAGAAGAATTAGAAAGAAGAATCAACATGACGTGGAAAAAATTCAGAAATTCTTAAATCAAGACACCCGCAAAAATTGAAAAAAGTAGTAATGGACTCTAGCTTGCTCCCCTGTCTGTCCTATGGATCACAAACATGGATTTTTAATGAACACACATGACGCAGAATATAAACAACACAGCGCTCAATGGAAAGAAGCATACTTAGCATCAGATTAAAGGACAAACAAAGAAGCGATTCCATTCGAGAGAAAACCAAAGTCATAGATGCTCTGTCTCACACACAAAGCCTGAAGCGGAAATGGGCGGGACATTTAGCACGTCTAAAAGACAAAAGCTGGACACATCGAGTAACGACGTGGACGGGGCCGACGGGAAAGAGAGCCAGAGGACGCCCACAACAACGTTGGGTCGATGATATAAAGAAGGCAGCCGGCAAAAACGGGATAGGTAGAGCGCAGAATAGGGATCTTTGGAAAGATTTGGAGGAGGCTTATACCCGAAAGGGGCTTTAACTAAGGATTAAATATATTTTTTATGATACAGCAGGATATAATATTTAATATTTTTAATTGTAACTTTGTTTATCTTTTTTTAAGGAAATAAAAAGGCTTTTTATTTATTTATTTATTTATTATAGTAACAGAGTGAAAAATTATATGGACGTAGCACGGCTAATATAAAATGTTTTTGTGCTTACAGATTTCCAAGTAATCCTTTGCTATGAGAAAAATGGTTATCGGTTATAGGTAAGAAGAGTGGGATGGATCAAATAAGAACTCCACTAGGTAGGTATCTGCAGCAAACATTCAGAGTTTAAATTTAATAGGGAAACTCTAAGATCCCACCTAAATAAAACCAAATAATAAAGTTTTATGTACTAACTGTTTTATTTCTCCAAACGATCCCTTAAAAATAAGAATAATAATTAATTAATTTAAAACAAGTTTATTTAAGTACCTTATTCTCTTTATGACGTCAAATCTGCCAAACTGTGTTATTCATGAAACACTTAATCTGCATTCAGATGTATTTATCTACCATACACATCACGGACGGATGATGAATTCTATCGATATGTACAAGTGTTGATCGGGGACAACACTATTTTTAACTCACACAGGCTATCACCAAAACACGCACATTTTTTTTTTGTTTTATCTTCGATCTCTCGTTGTGTATCTTGTACATTCTAGATCTATGATTTTTACATAAAATGTTCATTATTTATAATGGTTATACGGCTATTATCATATTAGTAAATTATCGTTTTTGTTTTTCACAGCTTCTTCTGGGTTCTAAGGATGACGAGGACAAGATGGCCGATGATGAGCCAGCTTTCGTACCTCGAGTAGTAAATGGAACATCAGCTGAAATGACAGACGTTCCTTATCAGGTATCATTCAGATACCTATTTACGGACCTGATTTAAACCAAGAGCGAAAGCGGTCATTGATCCAAAGTAGGTACGTATTATTATAGCGCCGAAAGTACCTACATAAGTAAACTAAAGGTACGTATCATCATTGCTACCTTATTATATTTTATATCCCTATCCCAATCATGTTATTAAAAGTGGACCCTGTTGATTATACGCTCAAGGTTACTGACCGCTTTTTGCTCTTAATTTAAAATTAGGTATATCTAGATTTGATTATTTATAGATTACCTAAGGTAGGTACTTATTTGTTCAGTGTGTTCTGGGTATTTTCTATGTAAGTACCTATAATACAATTATCTGTCTATGTAATGTATATTAAGTATATCAGTTATCTAGTACCAATAACACAAGCTCTGCTTAGCTTGGGGCTAAATAATATTGTGTGAGCTGTCCAGCATTATTTATTTATTTATATTTATTTGACAACTTCGTCCGCTCCAAATTGATACCACGAACACCAAAGATTTTAAATCTTTGGCGAACAACAAACGGGTAAGTACCTACCTATTAGTAGTAGTAGAGCTTTTTAGGGTTCCGTAGCCAAGTGGCAAAAAACGGAACCCTTATGGATTCGTCATGTCTGTCTGTCAGTCTGTCCGTCTGTATGTCACAGCCACTTTTTTCCGAAACTTTAAGAACTACCTATACTTTTCACTAGAAACGGGATAATTACCATGATTTCTGAGTTTTAATTTAATATAAGAACTATGCTGGTAACTTGGTAAGTAGATGTATTCTGTGAACCGCATTAAGATTTTCACACAAAAAAACAAAAAAAAAACAAAAAAAAAAACAAGAAATTTGTAATTTGGGGTATACTTAGAAAAGAAACTCTTTTTTTTTTCATCAATCCCATACGTGTGGTTATCTATGTATAGGTCTTCAAAAATGGATTCGTTTTTTAGAGCTACGATGCCACAGACAGACACACACACACACCTACACACACACATATACACACACGTCAAACTTATAACACCCCGTCGTTTTTGCGTAGTTTGCGGGGGATGCACTTCCAAAGTGCTAAAATGTGAGTGCCCCCCCCCCCCCCCCCCCCCCCCCCGTAACTTATAAAATAATAGAATGACAAAACTAAAAAAAAAATGATGTACCTACTCTACCATGTAAACTGAAAATTGGTTTGAACGAGATCTAGTAAGTAGTTTTTTTTAATACGTCATAAATCGTAAACCACAATTTAAATTTCATTCAATCAACTCAAATATAAAAAAATAAAAAAACATTTACTTGCTGCTACGGAAGCCTTCATGGGGAGTCCGACTCGCACTTGGCCACTTTTTTGGGTAATAGTTCGTCCGGGAAAGTACGTTTCTGCCGCAAAGCAGTACCCATTGCTCGCATTGCATTTTACCTGTTTGAAGGGTGTCGGTGAAATTACAGGAAAATGAGACTTTTCATCTTTAAGCGAGCGCAGTGCAATGCCACATAGGGTGGGTCCTAGGTGGACGTAACCTATGAGGTAATGCATTGTTAATTTCCAAAAATAAGGTGGGCCATCTGCTTAAAAAAATACACAAAAACAATCGGGGCTTGCACCCCTGCCGGTATTTTCTATATAGGTACTGTATTTTTCGTGTTTTTTGCTCTCTTTGATCTAAAATAATATTTTTTCATGGTTCGCTCCGCTCGCCGTTATACTATAGCCTTTGTTTTTAATTGCACTCTACCAAGAATCCGTGAAAAAATATCGGTTTTGCTTTTCTTTGAGCTCAACCGATATTTTTTCGTGGATCGCTCCGCTCGCCGGTATCTTGTTAAGCAGATGGGAGATACAAACTGAATACATCTTGAATAATTGTTAACCCACATACAACTATTGATTTGCCCCACCCCCTCCAGGCCGAAAGCTGCCCATGATTGGAACCAAAAGATAAAGATAAGTAGAATAGGTACAACAAGTCATAATTAACATTTTCATTAATTTCAAAGATGTTCGTAAGTAGGTATATGAAATAAGAGAACTAAAACAGCTTATAGTTACAAGTAATTAATTTTGTAAAAATTAAAAAACCCTCAATGTAATGAAACGGCTGAACCGATTTTGATCAAACATAGTTAAGAACACACCCGACAAATTCACCTTTCAAAAAAAAAACGAAATCGGTTCTTCCTTTAGGGAGGTACTATGCCACAGACAGACACACACACACACACACACATATGAAACACACAAAAAAAAAAACACACACGTTTGACACACGTCAAACTTATAACACCCCGTCGTTTTTGCGTGAGATTATAAAAGATATGAAGGGGTCATGAAAAAAACACTAATAATGCTATATTATTTCACCAATACAGTTTCGAGCACAGCTCAAATTACTTATGCTGATTTCAGCTTGCGTTTAAAAAGCCACAACAAAACGGACCGAGATCATATTATGAAACGTTTTGCGGAGGCTCGATCATTGGACCGGACAAAGTTCTTACAGCGGCACATTGCTTCGCAAATAAGGGAAGTCCGTGTCTCGGAGGTGGGTAAGTCCCTTAAGGTTAATTAAAGCAATTTAAGGTAATTTAAGCTCACGCTTACGGCGGGATTTTCTTTTTTTTTTGAGTTTTTTGCCCATTACATCTCATCAACACTTCTTCAGATAGCGAAAGTTGAGTTTGCGAAAACTAGGAGACTTAACACAGATGTTTTGATTTATAGTATCTCATAAATATCATCAGTTTAGCTACGATACCCCTAAACAAAAAAAACACTTTAAAAATGTGTTAGGGGTATCATAGATAAACTGATGATATATATGAGATAGCATCAATTAAAACATGTGTGTTAAGTCTCCTAGTTCTTTAATTTGAAACGCCGATTTTTCCAAATTATCAAGTTGAGGACAGTGTTGTTTAAATCTTCTGTCTAAATGGGCTCCCAGTGAATACGAGGTTCTCTATGAGATGCGCGCAGAGCTGTACTCGTGTGACAAGGTGTGTTATTGTTTCAGCACAGTCAGTAAACGGACATTGAGCAGGACTTACGCGGTGGCAGGCTACCGCTTCAACATCGGCAGGCTTGAGACGGAGGATAGTATGCTTGACGGCCAGTGGCGAAAATTGAAGTCAATGCATATTCCTGAAAATTACAATTTTCCGAAAAACGACATTGCTGTAGGGGTAAGCCTGCTTAGAAGCCATAAATAGTGGGAACTAGCGGCCGCTCGTGGGTTCATCTGCGTTATTCTCCCAAAGGAACTAAATTTCGCGATAAATTTATCCCATGATTTTTCGGATTTTTCGCAAGTTTCGTTTTTGGTTTATCCTATCAAATATCTAAGTCAGCCGAGTTGTTTTAGCGTGAAAGCATTACTAATAAAATAAATAAACAATGCTGGACAGTTCACATAACATTATCTGCCCCAAGCTAAGCAGACCTTGTTGAACGAGCGAAGCTAGTTCTCTGAGTCAACTTGGAAGAATCGGCGTTTGTTTGTTTGCGTTTTTTTTGTTTGTATGTATGTATGTTTGTCCGAGCATAACTTCCGAACCGTTAATCGGATCTTGACGAAATTTGATTTGGGGGTAGATAGTATTGGTACATTTTGTTGGTAAGGTTATAGCTAAGGGAGCTGGCGAGCATTTCGGTATATGATTTGCACACGTTTCACGTCGAGGTGGATTGCAGTTTAAATCATTACGAATTGATATGGTCCAATCAATTAAGGTCCTATGTCGCTACGTTTTCGCGTTACAGCGGATTGAAGTTGCTTAAATAAATCGAGGTATTAAATCATTTGCACATTTTTTTTATACTACTTGAATCACGGAACAAGCAGATGGCCCACCTGATGTTAAGCGGTAACCTCTGCCTATGAACAGTGCATTACCTCATAGGTCACGTCCACCTAGGACGCGCCCTATGTGGCATTGCACTGCGCTCGCCACCCTGAGACATAAAGATGAAAAGTCTCATGTGCTTGTTATTTCACCGGTACCCTTCAAACCGGTACACAGCAATGCGAGCACTACTTCTTTGCGGCAGAAATAGGTATGGTGGTAGTACTTCCCCGGACGAACTCTTTCACAAAAAGGCTCTACTACTACCGAAAATGTATGTATGGCACATGTATGCCTCTGGAGTTCATGGTCACAGTCACCTTAGAAACGAATAAAATCGAAGAAGCAGACGTTCAGGGTTCTGCGTTATCATGGGACGGAGTTGTAAAAATGTAAAAAAAAGCTCTACTAAGTCATTTGCACACGGTTCTCATTGCGCCCATCCGAATCATTATGACTCCGTGGATTCGAAAAATCATGTGGCAGACACTTTGCTCACTGATTTTCAGCTGTACAACTATTTGAAATTCACGGAATCAAGGAAAATATTTCACTGAAAATAATTTTTGATAAAAATCACGCTAATTCTTCGTCGGTATAAAGTCACAGTTAATATTTTTAAGATGCTCGAAGTAAATAATGTTTTCATATATTCAAAATATAAAAATAAATTATTATTTTCATTGGGACGAATTTGATAAGGAAAATTAAAAATTGTCCATAAGTCGTTTTATTTCTCTGTGGATATATATTTTATACCTGATTGGTTTGGAGCGAGGGTCGGGTTGAAAAAAAAAACAAATGGTCTGCCTTTGGAATATCAGAGGCCTGAACGTTTGATGTACGTATTATGCCTTCACAAACAACACATATGATTTTGATGTATATATTATGCCTTCACAAACAACACATTAGTTTTTGATGTATGTATTATGCCTTCACAAACAACACATATGTTTTTGATGTACGTATTATGTCTTCACAAACAACACATATGTTTTTGATGTACGTATTATGCCTTCACAAACAACACATTTATGTTTTTTATGTACGTATTATGCCTTCACAAACAACACATATGTTTTTGATGTACGTATTATGCCTTCACAAACAACACATATGTTTTTGATGTATGTATTATGCCTTCACAAACAACACATATGTTTTTGATGTACGTATTATGTCTTCACAAACAACACATATGTTTTTGATGTACGTATTATGCCTTCACAAACAACACATTTATGTTTTTTATGTACGTATTATGCCTTCACAAACAACACATATGTTTTTGATGTACGTATTATGCCTTCACAAACAACACATATGTTTTTGATGTACGTATTATGCCTTCACAAACAATACATATGTTTTTGATGTACGTATTATGCCTTCACAAACAACACATATGTTTTTGATGTACGTATTATGCTTTCACAAACAACACATATGTTTTTGATGTACGTATTATGCCTTCACAAATATCACATATGACTTTTCTGTTGGGTTTTTTTTAGCCATCGCCATTTAAATGCATCTTGATATTACTTATTATTTATTTTTTATCTCGGTAACACGCGAAAGAAACTGCGCGTGGATTCTTTTATAACATTAATTCATTAATTCTGGAAGAGAATGCTTTCTAGCATTAAGTTCGCCTTAGTACTTCTTTGTTTTATGTGCAATAAAGAATTCTCTATCTATCTATCTGTAAATCAGTAATTAACTTCTTGATTAAGTACCAAACAGCTGCTAAAGTCTTTATGTCTCAGGGGGGCGGGCGCAGTGCAATGCCACATAGGGCGCGTCCTAGGTAGATGTGACCTATGAGGTAGGTAATGCACTGTTCATAGGCAGAGGGTACCGCTTAATATCAGGTGGGCCATCTACTTGTTCCGTCATATCAAGTTGTATAAAATAAAAATATAAAAAAATTATCTTACAGTTTACGATAAAACAATTTACGTTCAACAAGAATGTCGCTTCCATACCATTCGAGAAGATACATCAGGAGTACACCGGGACGTGCTTGGTTTCTGGCTACGGGAGGACACGGGTCACTGTAAGTGTCTGATCGTAATACGAGTATAGTGTGATGGTATTTTTAGGTTTAATTTGACATCTGAGGTTTGATACGACCTAATTTTATTTTTAATTTGTGCTAAATATATTATGTTTAATGTACCCAAGTTTTACTAAATCAAATCAAATCAAATATCTTTATTTCAGGCTTATTGGAAAATGTACAAAACCCTAAGCAATAAGCCCATAGCAACATACATAGCAACATAAATGCCTTAAAAACTAACATGTTACATATAAAAAACACTTTAGACACTAAATTTAAATAAAATGTGTAACTATTTTGCATGCCAACATGGTAAAGCATGGCTGGATCTATACCATACTATTTTGTCACCTGTTTGATATGTAGCCATGTTTGTAAATTAATAAATGATTATGATTATGATTAAGTGTCCTGTGGGGTCCACCACTTTGCGGAGTACCTAGTAGGTTTTATGCAACAACCATTTGGACGTCTTGAGAGTCGAGTGTCATCAATCAATGTATACACCTTTCAAAGAAAAAAAAACGAAGCGGTTCATCCGTTCGGGAGCTACTAGGCGACATACAGACAAACACACATACACCTTCACACACCCAGACACGTCAAACCTATAACACCCCGTCGTTTTTGCGTCAGGGGTTAAAAATCGTTGCGTAACTAACTGACTGACTGACTATCAACGCACAGCCTAAACTGTAAGTCCTAGAGACCTGAAATTTGGAGAGTACATTCCTTTTGTAGTCTAGGGGTGCACTAAGAATGGAATTCCAGAAATTCAACCCCTAAGGGGGTGCAGCGGGGTGTTTAAGTTTGTATGGAAAAGTAGACGCGGACGATGTCGCGGGCATTCCACTAGCGTAATATATTATTGATCTAAATCGTAGTTTTTTTTAAATTATTTATATATTATTTAAGGACAATAAACAGCTATGTATTATAAATCTTAGGATATGAAAGAGTTAAGTAACACAAATATAACAATATTGTAGTCCACTGCATTATCCACATTAGTATACAGCATTGGACAAGATACAAAAATACAAGAAAAGAAGAAAAAAAAGCTCCACTAGAAGTTTTTAAGTGAAATTGTTTATAACAATAAACATATTAGGTATTAGGTAATTAGGAGGTAGCGATCCTCAGACAAACAAAGGAGCAATAGCTTTATTTACGGAAATAAGGATACTGGACAACAAAAGTTTGTACTATAGGTATTGTATGACGTTTTGTGTAAAATATATTGTTCAATACAAGCTTTTGTATAAAATTAGTGATTTTTCTTATTCTTTCTTTTTAACATTGATAGACCTTTGTTTGACGACGATCTCACCTGTTGGTAAGTGACGATGTGGACGATTTGGATGTTCCAATATTTGTATCTTTGTTACTTAATCACAGCGAAACGGCAGAACCGATTTCAGTATTATAAACAGATAGATTATTACCAGGAGGGCAATTCTCGTGCTTTAGAGATCAAGTCGAATTCGACATATGTCAAAAAAAGATGGCGAATGTCGAATAAACCCTTAATTTGCTATTCTCGTGATGTCACAAATAGACATAAGTCGACCAAAATCATTCAAATCGAATACGATTTGAATCCATCTTTTTTCGACATATGTCGAATTCGACTTAATCTCTAAAGCACGAGAATTGCCCTCCTGGATCGAGATATACCTAGGTAAGGTAGTTCTTATACCGGTAAGACACGAGAGAGGCGGGCATATGTTTTTCAATAAAAAAACTGACAGATTTTTTTGCTACAGACTACTTCACATAAACTACTAATGGCGAATTTGCATGTCCTTTCTTCGGAAGTGTGCAGCCAGAATCATCGCCGAAACATGCACGACTTCATCTGCACATCTGATAGGTTTGCAACCGTCCTAGAGGTATGTTGTATCTTATACTGTACCAGCATATAAAATTATATAGTCCACGCAACGAAGGAAATTTGGGGGAAATAATTCGTGTATAAGCGAATTTTGCCATAGCTGTTGGGAATGGTGTTTTAAACTGTCTGCATAATGTGGGCTTTAGCTCATATGGTGAGGGTCCCTACGGAAGATCTGAAGATCGACTTGAGCCCTGACTTCTGGCCGAAAGTGGTGAAGTTCCGGAGGTTCAAGTTCCGACTGTCACGTGATCCCCCGGGCCGCGACGCGTCGGTGATCACACGTGTGATAGATTAAGTTATAAATATCTTTATATGTATGTTAGTTGTAAGGTATATATTACTATGGGCCTTTGTCTAGGTACAATGAAATTTTTTCACTGTTGCCTGATTTAAATGAATTGAATTGAATTAAACAACATACTGAAAGTACTGATGGCTTGGGGTGGAGCTTTCGGTGGGTTGGAGGGTAAAGGTTCTTTTTTTTAGTTTTTCACAAATATCTCGTAAACGGTGGCCCATAGCAAAGGTTCTTCTACTTGAGTAATCTACAAACAAAAATATTCTACAAACTTTTTCGCTGGGATCAATATTTAAAGAGAGCTGTGTTGCATAAGCATAGAGCAACACGAACCCGTCTTGCTTGCGTCTCTGACACACTACGATATCTAAATAATGCCTTATATGCGATGTGACATGTGACACATTAAGTAACAGGATGCGTAGGCGCAACACGTGTTAAGGTGAATGCCTTGAGGCACGAAATTAAAAAAATTGTGGTGTTTTTTGCCCATTACAGCTCATCAACACTTCTTCTGATAGCGAAAGTTGAGTTCGCGAGAACTAGGAGACTTAACACACATGTTTTAATTAATAGTATTTAATTAATAGTAAAAATTGTGAACTGACGTTTTATTTAGTTTTAGCCAAGGATTCAAACTATCGGCATTTTGAATTTTAAACTAAATAAATAGTCAGTTGTAAAATTATCAAAATGGAACAGACGCGTGCTAAACAAAAAAGGTAAATAAGCACAGCTGCACCCTCCAATCCCACAACGCTTCTCTTTTTGAACAGACTGATTGTACCTAGATATATAATGTAGTTGTTTGTTTTTCCTTAATAAATAAAATAAAATAAAAAATAAAGACTCTGTAAATGGTCAGTATAGAAATAATAATGTAGGCTAGTGTAAGAGAAAAGATCGACAGCTCAGCCACGCTGTTTTTCAAATGCCGAAGTCGTCGCAGCCATGGTACTCGGAAGCTAACCCGCTGTTCCCAAACAAAAATTATAGATAGGTACTTCATTCTCAGGGTGACTCCGGTGGACCCCTCATCTGTGGAGGCGTCCAAGCAGGCATAGTCAGTGGTATGCGGCAAAGATCCGGAACCTTCTTCACAAGAGTCTCCAGCTTCAACAAATTCATAGAGACGGCAAGAGGGTGCGGTGTACGTGGTAATGCTATTGTGGTTTTGATGTCTTTATTACATTGGAATATTGCTGGTTATGTTCTTTTATTGATTTAATAGCGACTCGCCCCGGCTTCGCACAGGTAGTGTCAGGTAGTGTGTCCCCCCCCCCCCCCCCATGTCCTTCTCCTAGTACCTCCCCACCAATTTTCAACCAAATCGGTTCAGTTTAGTGTTATAAATAGTGTAAACTTACACGACTTTATTATATTATAACTCACACAGCTCGATTACCACTAACTCACTGACTGAATGACTGACTGACTGACTGACTGACTGACTGACTGACTGACTGACTGACTGACTGACTGACTGATTGACATGCCTTTTTTCCTAGAAGGACCACTTTTAGCCATATCCAATGTTCTAGACTTTTGTGACGTTTCAAAAAGTGAGTAGACAAAAATTATTACGATTCGCGAAATCCAAGATGGCGGCGTCACCAAAACTGGTCCTTCGAGACGACGGCCGATCGAATCCGTTCAAACGGTGCTTCCTATTGAAAATTGGAAGAGAATCAAGAAAAATCAAAAAACAAGATGGCAGTTCCAAAATGGCAGATCCAAAATGGCGTCTTGAATTTTTGCCATTTTCGACGAGGTGATTCGTTCAAGCGATGTTGCAATATCAAATTACCTTTTCGTGCAAGTGTTGCCAGTATCATCAAAATATATAAAATCGTTGCGTGACTGACTGACTCACTGACTGACTGACTGACTGACAATCAACGCACAGCCTAAACCGTAAGTCCTAGAGATCTGAAATTTGGAGGGTACGTTCCTTTTGTGGTCTAGGGGTGCACTAAGAAAGAAATTTCCGATACTCCCGCTCTAAGGGGTCCAAAATGGGCTTTTAATATACAACAAAAAAGCTCTGTATTTCAGAAACCGTTAGCAGTAGAACCTTGAAATTGTACATGGAGATTCCTCAAATAAAATAAATAAACACGTGTTTCAGCGATTCCTGAAATTTTCCTGAAAAATGAAAAGGGATCGTTTTCTATGTAAAAAAATAAAAAAACTTTAGTTTTTACAACGCACAGCCTAAACCGCTGATCGTAGAGACATGAAATTTGGACAGTGTATTCCTTTTAGGGTGTAAAGGTGTACTTAGAAAGGAATTTGGAAAATTCACCCTCTTAGGGGTTCAAAAAGGGCTTTTAACGTATACACTTTGCGTTTTGCAACGCACATTCTAAACCGCTGGACCTAGGCACATGAAATTTGGAGGATGTATTCTTTTTTGGGTTTAGGGGTGTACTTAGAAAGGGTTTTTGAAAAATCACCTTGGAAGGGGTCCAAAATGGCTTTTAATGTAAAACTAAAATGGTTCGTAACTCGGAAACCGTTGGTAGTAGAACCTTGAAATTTTACATGGAGATTCCTCAAGTAAAATTAATAAACAGATGTTTCAGCGATTCCTGAATTTTTCTTGAAAAACGAAAAGGGAACGTTTTTTTGGAAAAAATAAATAAACTTTAGTTTTTACAAACAGCTGGTCGTAGAGACTTAAAATTTGGAGAGTGTATTCCTTTTAGGGTGTAAAGGTGTACTTAGAAAGGAATTTGGAAAATTCGCCGTCTTACGGGTCCAAAATGGGCTTTTAACGTATACACTTTGCGTTTTGCAACGCACTGTATAAACCGCTGGACCTAGGCACATGAAACTTGGAGGATGTATTCTTTTTTGGGTGTAAGGGTGTACTAAGAAAGGGTTTTTGAAAAATCACTTTGGAAGGGGTCCAAAATGGCTTTTAATGCAAAAACTAAAATGATTCGTAATTCGGAAACCGTTAGTAGTAGAAACATTAAAATTCACAGGTTAATTTAAAAAAAAAATATGCTCAACATAAGTTTCAGCAGTACCTGAAATTTAGCTGAAAAAAGGAATGGGAACATTTTCTTTGTAAAAAAATACACTTTAGGTTTTAGCCAAATTTCAGCGTATTTAGACAATTTCAAAGTTAGTTTCACGGTGAAGTCATTACGATCAAAATATTTTCAGGACCTCATGGTTAAAATGGGACCCCTAAATTGAAAAATATGAGTATGATGTCGTTTCATAGGTCATGTTACGGTGTCGTTGTTGAGATTAAAACATTTTCAGGCCCTCAAAGTTAAAATGGGATCCCTAAATTTAAAAACTTAAGTATGGTGTAATTTCAAAGGTAGTTTGACGGTATCTTACAAAATATAAGAGACATAGTCAAGGAAAAAACAGTTAAAACAGTTCCTCTACCCCCCCCCCCCCCCCCCCCCCCCCTCCCCTCCCGCCCCTTAATCCTATAGCCATAATGTAGCTTTCTATGGGTTAAATAACTTTTAAAATTGGTCAAGTCGTTTTTGAGTTTATCCATTACAAACAAACATACAAATACGCGAGTGAAGCCGCGGGTAAAAGTTAATAAACCATAGCCTATGTTACTTGCTGATAATGTAGCTTTCTACAGGTGAAAGAATTTTTAAAATCGGTTAAAACGGTTTTTAGTTTATCCAATACAAACAAAATTATTTTACACCTTGGGTTACAGTATTTGAGTTTTAGTAAGGATCCCTTATTTTTTGGAAATATTATATAGCCTATGGTACCCGGGGATAGTGGTAGCTACCCAACAGTGAAATATTTTTTCATATCGGTTCAGTAGTTTCGTAGCCTATTCAATGCGAACAAACAATCAAATCTTTCCTCTTTATAATATTACAGATTGTGAGATTTGCGAGAAAAAACTGCGCGCGGGAGAATAAATTACATACATATGTAGTTACCGAGTTTACATTAGCAGTGCGTAAATAATATAACGCGTACGAAGTCGCGGGTAACAGCTAGTGCACAATAAAAGTGGTTAATCACTTTTAATAAATTCAAGGTGGCGGACGTTGTGGCGGCCATTTTGTAATATCGTAGAATTTTGCCAATTTTTCAAATCGAAGAAAGGGACTGCGTGCTATATCCCACGATGGTGCAACCCACAGTGAAAAGAGGCCCATTGAGGCTCTGCCTACCCCTTCGGGGAAAGAGGCGTGTGTCTATGTATGTATGTATGTTAAATCAAAATTTGATGAGATATTATTAAGTTTGGCCGTATGAATGAACGTTAACCGTTTTTGTTGCTTTAAGTTGGAAACCCTTTGTGCAGGCAAAGTTTAAATATTTGGGGTTAGACTCTACTTTGTCGAACGATTTTCTTTCACCAAAGTTGACAGATAGAAAATGTGTTTTCACAGACTTGTAGCCAGTATCCTCAAGTATTGCATGTGAAATAAAATCTCCACATTATTAGGGTAATTCTTAAAAAATTAAGGGGAAATTTCAAAAATATATCGATAACCCTTTTCAACGTATAATCAGCAGCAACGACACCGTTACGCGAGCTGCGCTGATAATAATAATTTTTTCTTGGTATTTTCTTCACATTTATTCTTCATCAAAGTTAGTGAATTTTGTATATCTATACTTATATTATGAAAAGGTAAACTTTGATTGATTGATTGTTTATTTGTAATGGATAAACTAAAAAAATACAAAATCGATTTTAAAAATTATTTAACCTATTGGAAACCTATCTTATCAGCGAGTTACATAGGGGGGGGACTGCTTTAGCAGATTTTGATGGTATTTGGTGTGTGGATAGATAGGGGGTTGGGAAGGGTGGGTAAGAATTAGGGACGGAGGGGTGAGGGGGGGGGGGGGGGTAAAATCCCGACACTACCGATACATATATAAAGCAACGTGCCGCGGCATTGCACGGGTATAACTTGGAAATAAATCTAATTGAAAGTCTAACAAAATTAGTTGACAAAGAGTATTTTATATTAAGTACATTTTTTTTTTTTTTATACTACTTGAATGACGGAACTAGCAAGAGGCCCACCTGATGTTAAGCGGTAACCTCTGCCTATGAACAGTGCATTACTTCATAGGTCACGTCCACCTAGGACGCACCCTATGTGGCATTGCACTGCGCCCGCCACCCTGAGACATAGATGAAAAGTCTCATGTGCCTGTAATTTCACTGGCACCCTTACCCTTCAAACCGGAACACAGCAATGCGAGCACTACTGCTTTGCGGCAGAAATAGGTATGGTGGTAGTACTTCCGCGGACGAACTCTTTCACAAAAAAGCTCTACTACTACGAAAAAGCTCTACTACTACGAAATTGAATTCATTTCATAAAAATCATTTCATGAAAGTTTGTATGATTTCAATTTGGCAAATAATTTCAGATTGCTTAGAATATACATACACAACATACTTATCAACCTTGATTTTTGTTGATTTTTTTCCTACTTGCCCCAACAAGGTCCCCTCGTGGTGCAGAGATGATTATTTTAGGTAGTCTCGTTTGCCCCCAGTACAGTCAATATGAGATTAATGCTAGATAAAGATTTAGAAAAATTCATCTACAAAAAAGTTGGTACAACGTGACAGATTCGTAACCAGTTTCCAAATGGCGCATTTATTCATTTATTCATAGAGCTCGTTTATTTACCGACACCTTTAATAAGCCCGATAAGCTATCGATCATTACCCAAAATGGATTTAGGACTTATAATTTTATTGCTGGGTGATGAGGAACAACTGCAGCAGCATCACAATGTGGAGGCGGCGTCTCAGAGACACAAACTGTCCTCTGGACTTTCAGTCACTCTCCTCACTTTCATATAAGTAGGTATATAACTCACTAAAACACAACTCACAACCTATATAACACTTACAAACACGAAACCCTAAATAATGTTATAGGAAATTAATGTTAGAATGTTGGACACTATATTTACTTTATTTGTAAGAATCGTTACATACTTTTTTTTTATATCTTTTTTTTTTTCTCTTTTTGTTATTACTACTGTAGTATTAGCTTTAAGATTTGTTAGCTCACTATACCTCATACTAATTTGCATAACTTTCAACATACTCGTACATAATTAGCTATACCTCATTCATACTAATTTGTATAACTTTAAGTAACTTATGGTTACTAAGTACAAGTACCTACTATCTAAGACTAACGATGGAGAGTCCGGGGTGAGTCACTGTGATCTTGCAACACAGGGTCTTTGAGACCTAGTGCAGGGAACAGCGCTCCTCGCGTACCTACATTATTATTGTTAAAGTCATTACTTGATGATACTAAACTGTACTATATTTTTGAAGGAACGAATAAAATTTTCTTATCTTATCTTATCTGGAACTTCCAGAAGAAAATTTTGTTCGTCTCTTTCGGGTGACTCGAGAAGTGGCTGTAATTTTAATAGAAGCGATAGAGGTAGATGTACCTACTGAGGACACCATTCACGAGCCATATCGTGGTAAATACCTGTGGGAACTAACGTTTCGAGCAGCTGCTTGCTGAGTACCCCGATATCACGTCGGGGTCACCAATATGGGCTCTTCTTGTACGGGAACCTATCTTTTTATTAGCCGACGGCTACATGCATTCCTGAGAGACTACACGGTAAGACGCTGCCTTCAACCACCTTACACTGGGCCCTATAAGATCTTGGCCAGAAGCCCGAAGACCATAAACTTGAATGTCGCAGGCAGGAATCACGAGGTAAGCGTCGATCGTTTGCTGGAAGTTGAGCAAACCCTACGAAGGTTCTAGATGAAAAAATATTACTGTTTTTATTACTATCGGTGAATCTAACGAGGAATTTGTACTGTGATCCCATTCAAATATGTTAGACAACCGCATCGTGTTTTCACTCGGCAACTCTACGTGCCAACCTCCTCGGACTTGAATAAAAAGATAGGCCAAGAAAAACAAGAACAAGGTACAAGAAAAGCCCATATTTTTGCGATTTTGGTGACCTCTGTGGGGCGGCGGGCGAAGGTTTACCTGTGGCACAGGAGGTAGCGGGTTCGATTCCCGCCTCGGTACAAATATATTTACGATCTGCAGATATTTTTTCAGGGTTTTCTGGGTTTTTATATATGTAGGTAAGTTTAATAAAAAATATCTATCTATGCTTCGACCAAAGCGTCGATGTATCTATTGTAAGGATTACTTAATTAGTTACTGTTTTTTTACCTTAATACCTACAATATTGTATCGTATAGTTTTAAATAATTGAAGATTGAAAATGTATTCCTCGAACTTGTCAGACTGTTTGCTATAAAAAGAGCTGTTGGTCGTTGCCATGAGGCAGTCTTGTACTAAGAGCGCTGGCGATAACTTGTGTAGTTGGTATGTTTGTGTTTTTCATATTATTTGTGTAACTGCTATTTTTGCGTGTTTTCATATTATTTGTGTAACCGTGTAAATAGCTTGATACGTGTTGTGCGTATAGAGTAGTGCCCATATTTAAATATGGGAAATTGTAAGTAAATGAGCACGTTGTCGTGGGCTCTAATGATGACGTTAGTCACTAAATTGTAACGATATTATATGAAATTATATCCTGATGGTCGAAAACATCTTTCTATTTAAAACGATCCAATGTCCTTTTAACTCAGAAGTGCGAACGGACGAGTATTTTAGTAAGACTTTTACTAGCTACCTACCCCAAAGTTTTTATTTTTTTTCTTTGCCTTGATTTTACGCTTCATGTTTCTTGAAAGGCCGAACATTTTACTGATTGCTTGGTTATGAGAAATAATCATTATTAGAGCTACCCACGATCTCGTTTAGTTTTTTTGTTATCGTGTAATAATCATTGTGCCGCTCATGTAATTCCTCCAACTATAATGTGGAGATAATTCACAAGGCCTACCCACTTTATTGAACAAGGTCGGTCATGCATGGCATGACCAAGGAGACAGGTTTGATTGCGCCAGTTGCTGGTACTGGCGGATCTAAAGAAATTATGAAATTCCATGGTGATTTT
Organism: Operophtera brumata; assembly: GCA_932527175.1. NCBI lineage: Eukaryota > Metazoa > Arthropoda > Insecta > Lepidoptera > Geometridae > Operophtera > Operophtera brumata. Next base: position 38,928,705 of record OW052225.1, read on the forward strand.
CACGTGTGTTCAGATACACTCATCTTTCTCTGTTTAATGCGTTCGGGATTCCATTCGCGTGTCCCTGTTGTGTTTTCTGTTCTAGCTACGTGAAATGATGCGTGTTGTGACGTGTCTGTTGATAGCCGCGATCCCGATCGAGTGAGCAATGCTAAGGAAGCCCGCGGGGAAGGTGCTTATGCAGCTGGCATTCGCGAAGCACGAATATTGCGTAACTGTTGGCAAGTGCATACATAGCGACAGAATACATATGGTATCGTAGTAGATTTAAGTATTCATGATGCTGGTGTACGTGAACGCACATATGAGTGACGCCAAAGCCCCGACTGCTGCAGTCACTGGAGTCGTTCATTATTGCGACTACCCTATATTCGAAATAGACATTCCGGTTCAATCTTTGTAATGCTAACTGCCAAGGAGTGAAACATATTGCCGACGTCTGTCTTCTGATGGTTAGAACTGATGTCCATAGCACTGAGTCGTGTGGTGATGGTGGAACTGAACTGTGGTTGTAATGCCTGGTGCCACAAATAAATAGACGAGCGTTACAGAGTAACGGCCATCCAGCGATTGCCGGTATACTCGTATTATTGATGAATATTTTGAATTTAATGTTTCAACTTGAACATTTGATCTTTCCATGTAGGGACTTTTTGGACGCGATCAGTACCTACCATAAGTAATTTAATTTAGTTTTGTTTCCCATGTTTTTAAGACTTGTCGTTGTATTGCGTAGTCCACAAACATAAAGTCTAGCTTTTTACAGGTACGGCTAGCTATTGCCAACATAGTACCGGCGTTAGTTACGGCCGGATATTGCCACTTGAATATTTTAACTGGGTTTTTTGGGTTACATTTAAACTTAATGTTATCCATAAAGTGTGGTTTACACTTGAAAAATAATAAACTATGAAGATATAACAGTGGTGTTATCTCTTGTCAATGTTTTGAACTAATTTCGGACTTTGAACAGAAGGTTTCTAATGAAACACCTGTAGATGGCTCCCATTGGCGCTATAGCCGAGTTGATAGTGCCCACAAATTTCGTCTTCAGCGTCATAGTGTTCTATGGCCGAACTGGTAAAGGCATTGCCGATCACAGGCAAGGTTGCGGGTTCAAGTCCCGCTGGAGCGGAATTTTTGGGTTACATTTAAATTTAATGTTATCAATAAAGTGTGGTTTACACTTCAAAAATAATAAACTATTGAGTAAATTAACTTGAATAGTTTAACTTGAATATTTTTTTAACTCGAACATTTTTTTATCTCTAATATTTTTTTAACTCGAGTGTTTTAACTTGTATATTTTAACATGAATATTTTAACATGAATATTTTAACATGAATATTTTAACTTGAATATTTAAACTTGAATATTTTAACTTGAATATTTTAACTCGAATGTTTTAACTCGAGTGTTTTAACTCGAATATTTTAACTCTAATGTTTTAACTCGAATGTTTTAACTAGAATGTTTTAACTTGATTATTTTAACTTGAATATTTTAACTTAAATATTTTAACTTGAATATTTTAACTTGAATATTTTAACTTGAATATTTTAACTCGAATATTTGATCTCGAGTGTTTTAACTTGAATGTTTTAACTCGAATAGTTTAACTCGAACAGTTTAACTCGAATATTTTAACTCGAATATTTTAACTCGAATAACAGTTTAACTTGAATAGTTTAACTTGAATAGTTTAACTTGAATAGTTTAACTTGAATAGTTTAAATTGAATAGTTTAACTCGAATAGTTTAACTCGAATATTTTAACTCGAATATTTTAACTGGAATATTTTAACTTGAATAGTTTAACTTGAATAGTTTAAATTGAATAGTTTAACTTGAATAGTTTAACTTGAATGGTTTAACTTGAATGGTTTAACTTGAATGGTTTAACTTGAATGGTTTAACTTGAATGGTTTTACTTGAATAGTTTAACTCGAATAGTTTAACTCGAATAGTTTAACTCGAATATTTTAACTCGAATATTTTAACTTGAATAGTTTAACTTGAATATTTTAACTTGAATATTTTAACTTGAATATTTTAACTTGAATATTTTAACTTGAATATTTTAACTTGAATATTTTAACTTGAATATTTTAACTTGAATATTTTAACTTGAATATTTTAACTTGAATATTTTAACTTGAACATTTTAACTTGAACATTTTAACTTGAACATTTTAACTTGAATATTTTAACTTGAATATTTTGACTTGAATATTTTGACTTGAACATTTTAACTTGAATATTTTAACTTGAATATTTTAACTTGAATATTTTAACTTGAATATTTTAACTTGAATATTTTAACTTGAATATTTTAACTTGAATATTTTAACTTGAATATTTTAACTTGAATATTTTAACTTGAATATTTTAACTTGAATATTTTAACTTGAATATTTTAACTTGAATATTTTAACTTGAATATTTTAACTTGAATATTTTAACTTGAATATTTTAACTTGAATATTTTAACTTGAATATTTGAGTGTTTTAACTTGAATATCTTTACTTGAATATCTTTACTTGAATATCTTTACTTGAATATCTTTACTTGAATATCTTTACTTGAATATCTTTACTTGAATATCTTTACTTGAATATCTTTACTTGAATATCTTTACTTGAATATCTTTACTTGAATATCTTTACTTGAATATCTTTACTTGAATATCTTTACTTGAATATCTTTACTTGAATATCTTTACTTGAATATCTTTACTTGAATATCTTTACTTGAATATCTTTACTTGAATATCTTTACTTGAATATCTTTACTTGAATATCTTTACTTGAATATCTTAACTTGAACATTTTAACATGAATGTTTCAACTCTTAAATTTTAATTTTATTATTCTTACTTGGATATTATAACGACCGCCTGATAAGACGATTGGTTGAAGACTGATTTGACGATTTTAACTCGTAGAGATACGATTGTTGGTTACGTACAATGCGGCCGATTAGGTACTTAATGTTTACTTTACCAAACATTAGTAGTGAGTTAGTAATAAATATGTTCTTGAGCAGCCCTGCTAGATTGAACATGTGTCACCTCTGCTGTGATAGGGGGAGCTGCTGACACGAACTTGGAGTGTTCTACCTATTAAATAATTCTGTTCATTTGAGCAACATCTCACGTATTCCAAGTGATCTTACATATGAAGCTTACATGTGAGGCGTTGATGGAGTACTTTGTCAAATACATGGTCAAAGTCCAGTTACGCTTCGCCTACAAACTCCTTGCTATCAAATTCCATAAATTGTTTCATGCATGGGCACACGTAAACAGTTTAGTATATTCTTCTTATACATCTGTGCTGCTTGGCAGATAAAACACATTCTTCTTTTAAAAACTGAGCCAACTGATAACAAACATTTATTTTGCATGTTTCCAGTCCTAAGGCATATATCCATTTTAAACTTATCTATTCATAAGCTCTGTTAGAGCAGTCAGGAGCTAAGGTTAACATAACTTTTTAATAACAATAAAAATGTACATTATATATCCCTTTAGCTATTCTGTACTCGAGCAACTTTGGCTGTTTTGGTATTCTGGTCTATTACCGGTACTTTGAGTATGCTTTTAAGAATTGATCTGCAAACACCTTCGCTATATTTCTAGGGTACATTACTAGGTCTCCGTTGTGGGTCCTAATAGCCGGGAAATACAATTTTAGAGGTGGCGTTGCGGCAAATGTTGCAATAGAAAGACTTGTCACTATTCTCCAGTGTCTTGATTGATGCGTGCTTCTTTGTTTCGTAGATAGTACAACACACTTATTATTCACTCTCCTGGAAAACTTATAATCATCTTCTGAGCCTGATGATTTGTATTTATACCATTAGAGTTTCTTCTCTGCTATATGTTAAGAGTATGCAATCCAAGGCTTATTTAAATATTGTACCTAACTACTTTTTCAAGGGCATAGTTGTCTGAGGTGATATTGATCGCTACTTAGATTCCTGTTCATAATTGTTCGAAGTCACATACAGGATTTACTCTCTTTAAGTTTCCTGCTAGATCAGAGTTAGTCTTATAAGTATATAAATTGGTAAAATCTTTTCAACCTAGTTGAATTATTCGATATTTGTAAATGGCGTCGGAGGCCGGACTCTAATAAGCAATAGTCACTCCTGCCTATGGCAAGCTATTTCTCCTAACAATGTCTCCACATTTACTATAACTAGGTCCAACAGTGACGGAGCATAACCTCGTCGGAACCTTGTTGGTCTGTTAACTCATCGGATCAGATTACTGTTAATAAGTATTTCATTAAAGATACCGGCTGGGTTTGATTCAATCTGGTCTACATGGGCCGATTTAGAGATTGGTAGTTTATGTTACCAGATATTATCAAAGCGTTATTTTCCGAAGCAGTAGAAAGATTGTCCTAAAATTTTGTATTACTTAATTTCGAAGTACACTTATCTGTACCGACTATGCGGTACAGACCTACCACGAGAAAGTGGTGCTATACTGTATGTCTAGGTAGAGTGCTTCCACATCCTCACGCATGCATCTCTAGATTCAGTACAACCATGTCCCTGCTGAATGGCGTGCAAATTTAAGTTGGAATCTAGAAATGTTACAGGTCCTCCGTTTTGAGTTAGTGATGCTGCGGTAAGAGTGTTCACATGCGTCTGTCTCCACATTAAGTGGTTTCTTGGGATCAATGGTGAAAAAGCGATTCTTTTAATATGATTTGTTCTTGGAGCATTGCGGCCTCCGTAGGTACCGGAGGATTATTTTGAAACTCTGAAATGCGGCTATCTGTCTATTATTTAGTAGATAATTTGCTACATCGATGAGTGTCTCAATTTATTCGAAAAATCCTTTTCAAATAATGAGAGAGGGGACCAAATAGTAAGTCTAAGCGAAGCTGATTCATGGGGCACCGGCATTTCAAGTAGAGGTGCTATGCGATCTTTGTCTGGTTTGCACCCATGCTTAGTTTCTTTACCGTAAATTCACTCTTTTCCTTGATGGATGGTAAGATTATATTTATCAGCTACCTACATGAATTACGAGAACTTCTTATCATGGTCCATCTGATCCAATCCACAAAACTTTGATATCATCTAAATATGAGTACACACCGTCAGTTTTGAACTGTCCCAGGATTTAATCAATTGTTCTTTGAAAGCATGCTCCGCTTGTATCCCCAAAAAAGAATACGACAAAATTGTGGTATAAGTTACCTGCTACTTCAAAGACCGTGACGGGCTTATACATTGAGATTAAAGGTATTTGATTTTACTAAATACCAACCTTGAACTCAGATACTTTCAAAATCAACTCTTCAATGATTAGCAGAGGACAGGCATCTAGATAAGTAAAATTATTTATAGTTTGAGAGTAATCAATGCTCGTAAGTTTTCGTGGTGAGCGCCAGACGTTATAAGTAACTAAGAAAGCCACGAAAAAACTATCTTCTATGATTCCGTCTGCTAAAAGGTAATTTATTTCAGTTTCGATAAACATTTGATCATCTGACGTGTCTGATCTGCGAGATTTGATTGCAATGGGTCTTCAGTCAATCAATGATAGCAGACTTCTCTTATTTCCGTTTTTAAAACCGATGACGTCATTGAAACTTTTTGTGACATGGTTTAGTATTTAATCCGTACTGTCGGATGACTTTCTTATCAATAAAACTAGCAGTGCTTCTAGTGTATATCAGCGCTTTTACTTATACCCCATTCACATAAATAAGTAATGTACACTCCTGAAGGCCAGTTGCATGCAAGAAGTTGTATCATTTTCTTTTTGAGTGGTTATGATGATGTAGGTACTCCTAGGTTAGCCTTTGGTGACTTTTGCAAAATATCCATTCTTGCCACATTTGAGACATTTTGCGTTAGCAGCTGGACAAAAACGATGAGTATGTCAAGATTTGCAAAAACAATTCGTTTTGGTTAGAAGTTGAGCTTTGGTTACAGCCACTTAGAGCAGCGAAAAATACTTCCGATGACTGTGATGCGTATCTTGCTGTCCGCATTTCGCTAATTCTAGAGCTCTCGCTTGATTGCAGATGTGGCGACGAACCACTGTAGAGATGTTTTGACGTTTGGCTTAAGAAACCGATGACGGTTGATTTTTAGTACCGAATAATAAATTATTGAATTTGCAAAGATTACTGTTCTGCATATAATTTCCTACAATTCTACTCCAAACACGCTTCTTCCAAACTGAGCGTTTTGTTTTCTAGGAGTCTTTGCCACATATCCGGAGATGTTGTCCCGGCAATAAATGCGTCTGTGATGAACTCTTTCTCATTCACTATAGCTTTTCTGTTGGCTTGTTAAATTGGCGGTCCTTGGTCAGCAACCGTAGGACCTGGATATACTGGTCAATGCTTTCACTTTGTTGGCTATAATAAGCAACTCCCAGTATGGGAATATTCAGTTTATTGCTTGTGATTTCACTAGTATGCGACGACGCGACGTGAGCTGGACGTGTTACTTCATCATGGCTGCTGATGGTCGGCTATAATAAGCAGCTCCCAGGATGGGATATATGTTGTGGATTTATGTTGTGTATAAGCATCGCTTATGACAAAGAGCTAATGCTTATCTTGAATTCGTCGACATTCTCTTTACTTTATGTACATGATATGACTGATATAGTTGATGCTTATACTTGTGATTAACTTGAAAACCGGTAGCTTATGCTATGTATTGTATGTACAATCTTATTTGGTACTTTGTAACGTGAACATTATTTACAAGTTTCAGATATAGAGAGTACGCCGCGTCTCGTCGGCCATATGGCGACACGGACGATGGCGCTAATGGTGTATGTCGGAGCATGTGTCTGATGAAGGTAATCGGCACCCTGTTATGAGGAAAGTGATGACCGATGCTTTACATACCCACACTGTTATGAGGAGGGTGGATGACCGATGCTTTAAATCTTCATCCTGTTATGAGGAGGGTGAAGACCGACGCTTTACACTTCCACCCTGTTATGAGGAGGGTGAAGACCGACGTTTTACACTTCCACCCTGGTATGAGGAGGGTAGTGACCGACATCTCATCGATGAATCGCACTGTCATTCTAAAATCGATGCGCAAAGAAGACGTAAGCGATGAAGATCCAGCTCTAGTGAAGAATCGTCTACACAAAGTCGACGTCGGCGATTTAAGAAGTCTAAACGATGTCAAAAAAAACGCACCTGCTTCCCTATAGATTACGTACTAAGCCGCACGAGTACGTTTAGCATGATAAACATCATTCATTTGTAACACTAAATTGATGCTGGACAAGTTCTTAAATATAATTTATCTCGTAAAGTTTTTTTGAACATTTCTGTTGATTGCTGGTTTAACTTACTCGTGTTTTGCTTTATTCTGTAAAGTTTAAAATGAATAATTTATCAGAGAAAGTAACAATAGTCTCGGATTATTTAAATAATTTCCGGCTTTTTGTTTAAGCCAATTAATGTTACTGACGAATAATTTAGCGTTAACTGTACAATTCAATCAGTTTCATTTAATTAGTTGGTTAATTATCTTGATAGTAATTATCTGAGAAGTTTATATAGAAAAAATTGTATGATTGGAAAATTATAAACGTAGGTACCTCTATTTTGTTTTCATCTTTTTGATGAAGTTATTTCGATGTTGATTGTCGCGTAGGGACTAGCTCCAGCAGGATAGCCGAGCTGTAAGGATTACTTAATTAGTTACTGTTTTTTTACCTTAATACCTACAATATTGTATCGTATAGTTTTAAATAATTGAAGATTGAAAATGTATTCCTCGAACTTGTCAGACTGTTTGCTATAAAAAGAGCTGTTGGTCGTTGCCATGAGGCAGTCTTGTACTAAGAGCGCTGGCGATAACTTGTGTAGTTGGTATGTTTGTGTTTTTCATATTATTTGTGTAACTGCTATTTTTGCGTGTTTTCATATTATTTGTGTAACCGTGTAAATAGCTTGATACGTGTTGTGCGTATAGAGTAGTGCCCATATTTAAATATGGGAAATTGTAAGTAAATGAGCACGTTGTCGTGGGCTCTAATGATGACGTTAGTCACTAAATTGTAACGATATTATATGAAATTATATCCTGATGGTCGAAAACATCTTTCTATTTAAAACGATCCAATGTCCTTTTACTATGTACAGTTTTACCCAAAATATAAATCCGATCGACTGTTTTCTTTTGCCCAGAAGAGTGCAACTGATATCCGACAGTAGCCGAACGTCACATGATTCGTACACTGTCGGACATTTGAACGGGTTATTTCTTTAGTTTTAGTGAGGACACTATTTTTCGGAGAAAAATTATAGACTCACAAATTTATATTATTTTTATTATATGACACCGCAGACTAGTAAACGTTAGATAAATTAGGAAACATACAAAATGAAATCAAAAATAGAATAGGAATACCAAATTAAAGGATGAACGCCTTCCAGTTCCCCGTCACTCGTGCTGTCGTCATTTGAATCGATTGACGATGATGATGACGACTCATTTGTATTTATAATAAATTCATCCAGACGACGGTCAATCACTTCTTCTCTCGTTAACAATTCCTTCTCACATTAAAGGGCGTGATCGACAACTTTGCGCCAATCTTCTGAAGAGATAGATGAAGAAAAAAAACCTCTAAAAGTCTTCTGTACTTTTTATCTTAGGTAATGCATGCATTATTAAACTTAAAGGTATTCTTCTTAAAAGAGTGCACCAATTTAAACACCTGGGACACTTGGTAACTGATGACCTTAAGGACCATGCTGATATGGAATGGGAACGCAGAGCATTGTCAGTCCGGGCGAATATGCTGGCCCGCAGATTCGCTCGATGTACAGCGCAGTGGCAGTTACTTTATTCAAGGCGTACTGTACATCTCTGTACTCAGCGAATCTGTGGTTCAACTATACCCAAAAAGCTTACAATGCTCTGCGGGTCCAGAACAACAATGCGTTTAGGGCTCTGTTGCGGCTTCCGCGCTTCTGCAGCGCTTCAGGTATTTTTTCCGAGGCGCGTACCGACACCTTTGACGCTATCTGGCGCAAAAAGACGACCTCGCTGTTGAGCAGGCTTCGCGCGAGCAGCAACAGCATCCTAAGGGCGGTTTCGGATCGGTTCGATTGTCTTCTGGTTTGGAAGCTCGTCAAGAGGACTAAATCATTGTTAATTATTAAGTATTAACATAGTTTTAAGTTGTGTTACTAAAAAGTTGGACTCGTGTTGTCTGAATAAATAAATATTCTATTATATTCTATTATTTGCAAAAATTTAGGCAATGTCAAGTGATTTATTTAATTATATTTGTATAGTCAACTCGTCAAACTTCCGGGGCTGTATATATCATGTATATATAAAAAAAAACTCTGGGGGCTGTTCATGGCTAGGAAGATTTACTACTCATGGAGTTAGTTTGTATACTAAGTCCATGGTACTACTACATTCATGGCACATGGGCTGTACCCATGAATGTAGTAGTACATGGATTGAGTGCTAAAATAGCATAGAGTGTTCCTTCTAACTCCTATCCTAGAAGATAGCTTGCTATCCTATGTTAGAGAGAAACAAATATATTGTCACACGACAGTCGTCTTTCCGTTCCGTACCCTGAATATTGGCACCATGCATATACATCTTATCCTAGATTGTTACCATGAATGTACTAGTAATTTGACATTTGGCCTGGTACGACTTACACAAATAAGAACAGATAGATTTATGCTTGTCTCATTCCAACACATGACACATGAATACATTCATATAATAGTAGATAGTAGTAGTAGAGCTTTTTTGTGAAAGAGTTCGTCCGGGGAAGTACTACCACCATACCTATTTCTGCCGCAAAGCAGTAGTGCTCGCATTGCTGTGTTCCGGTTTGAAGGGTAAGGGTGCCGGTGAAATTACAGGCACATGAGACTTTTCATCTTTATGTCTCAGGGTGGCGGGCGCAGTGCAATGCTACATAGGGTGCGTCCTTGGTGGACGTGACCTATGAGGTAATGCACTGTTCATAGGCAGAGGTTACCGCTTAACATCAGGTGGGCCTCTTGCTTGTTCCGTCATCCAAGTAGTATAAAAAAAAAAAAAAAAAAAATATAAAAGAATGAGACTGGTATAATCGATACCGTTTCGTTTTTAGCCTTATGCCGCTTGCACACGTACGCCGATTCGACGGTCGGGAAGTTGGGCAGTTCGATTTTGAGTACAATTCGCGTGCACACACATGCCGATTGGCCTACGGCAATAGGATGGTTAAAATGTACAGTGTTTCCAATTAACAGTTTTCTTGTTAAATCTATCACGTTTTTACTATATCTTACACCAAATATTCAGTATGAAAAAAAACACCATTTCTATTTCAAACATATTTACCAAGCTAACGTATGCGTGGAAAGAGTGGGAGTGGTGACGGTCAAAGTATGTTCTTTTAAAAAAAACAAGAAAAAAATGAAAAATGTTTGCAGTAATATTTGAGGTAGACATTTGTTAAGACCAAGTGGTCACCCATCTAAATACCGACCTCGCAGATCATTGCTTGACCTAAACTTAGATAGTTATGGTGGATGCTCACGATAGGATGACTCTCGTGTCTGTAGGTCACAGCTGATTTTCTCTGAAACTCCTGGATGGAGTACATACATATAGATAGATAGATAGAAAAAATCTTTATTTGCAAATTCAGACACACACACATACAAATTACAACAAATTGTACTGTGCACAAGTAAAAATAAACAATACAATATAATATACTAATAAAAACAAACAATAATATATACAAAACCCAAGTAAAATGTCTGTGTGTGCTGCAGTTCGTCAAAAAGGCCATGGCTCAGCGAGATAAATAAATAAATAAATAATAATAATGCTGGACAGTTCACACAACATTGTCTAGCCCCAAGCTAAGCAGAGCTTGTGTTATGGGTACTATTATTTTTAGATAGATAGATAGATTGATTGATAGATAGATTGGTAGATATTTTTTATTATCTATAGAAAATATTATATAATATTATTAATATTATTATTTTAATATTATATATTATTATTTGATATTTTGCTCAAGAAGCAAAAACACTGATTTTCAGCCATAATCCATCGATAGCAAGCAGAACGAGTTACAAAACAATGTGTAATGTGTACCTAGGCTACAAAATATTGGTGCTTGTGCACAGTCCTTTTAATATTGGAGTTTGCTACCTAGGTGATGTACATGACAACACATGCGAATGCAAGCGATAACAGATGGTAGTATTATTTTTGGCAAACGAATTGCCTATGACGCTAAACGTAACTATGTGCCTAAACGCTGAGTTGAAGACCATTTTGTGGCTTACGTCAGGCACACACACAAATTGCCTTTTTTTTTATATCTGTTTTTTTTTTTTTTTTTTTATCATTTTTGCTTTTGCGCGTTGCATGTGTGTGTCTTTGATTGTTTAGTCATAAATAAACGTTTCTTTCTTTCTTTCTTTCTTTCTTTCTTTCTTTCTTCTATGAATACCTGCAATTTGTTACAAAAACTTTTTAAAATGTATTTTAAAGGTGTACTTGGTTTTAACATTACGGATCGGGGGAGGAATATTGTTCCAGCACTTTGTTGCCGAATATCTAAAACTTCCTCCAACTTAGTTCCATGCCTTTAGTCCATCTTCCTAGGCTGTACCCATTAGTATACAAATCCATGGGCTGTACTTGGACCACAGAAGAACTATACAACTTGGACATTGGCTAAATTGTCGCAAATAATGCACAGAAGCTAAAAAAAACATATTTCAATATTTTCGTATTTTCTTGATTTTCTTTCAAATGTAAGACCATAGATCTAGACTGTACAGAATGTTCAGCGTAGCGAAAATTCTAAGTCTATGTCACAAAGTACCTTTAGTCTATGTAGGACACTCCCGCCAGACTCTTAAAACCACGGAGTACTCTGGTATATACTGAAAACGTAGGTAGTATTTTTTCCTCTATGGCAAACACTATTTTTAGCTATTTTTACATAAAATGTTCACGATTTATAATGGTTATACGGTTATTATCATATTAGTAAATTATCGTTTTTGTTTTTCACAGCTTCTTCTAGGTTCTGAGGATGATGAGGACAAGATGGCCGATGATGAGCCAGCTTTCGTACCTCGAGTAGTAAATGGAATACCAGCTAAACTTGGAGACGTTCCTTATCAGGTATGATTCAGACACCTATTTAGGGACCTGATTTAAACTAAGAGCGAAAGCGGTCATTGATCCAATAAATGATAGCGCCGAAAATAGGTAAACAAGTAACTAGTATCATCATTGGTACAGAAATGTTATATCCCCCATCATGTTATTAAAAGTGGACCCTGTTGATTATACGCTCAAGGGGACTGAGCGCTTGGTGCTCTCAATTCAATATTTCGTATTTTATTTAGTATTCGTATTACCAAAAATCTAGACAGTCTGTAAAGGCTCTATTACACTTGTATTTCTGATCCCACCATCTCCTTTTCATCATAGGACGAGCAGGCGTACGGCTCAGTACCATCCTTACCTCATTAGTATACCTTCTATTTGCACAAAATGTTTCGGTTCTACCTTTATAATGCGAACTGCTAAAGAGTGGAATACACTACCGTCGTCTGTCTTTCCTGAAAACTATAATCTGGGTCCCTTCAAGGCTAGAGTGAAAAGGTGCCTTCTAAACCTTTGTGCTTCATCTTCGGCCACATCGTCACTTACCAACAGGTGAGATCGTGGTCAAACAAAGGTCTATCAATGTTAAAAAAAAAAAAACTTTACTTATTCGACAACTTCGTCCGCTTGAATAGATTTTCCAGGGATATCGCTTAAAAAGGTTTATCAATATGTTACTTATTTAGAAAGAACGAATATAACTTACTAAAAAAAATTGTTAACATTAACTTTATTGGTTTATAACCATTTATTTTACTTTGTGCCCACCCTGGGCGCTGATGCCTATCATACAAGATATTATTATCTTAATTTAGGCATCAGTTGCGACACTAATGCCCGTTTGCACTAAATATAAGGTTAGGCTTGTCCTAGTTAAGATACACCTAAGCCTAAGAACAGCCTAGTCTAAGTGGACTAAGGAATGGCTTAGAGTTAGTGCAAGCAAATTTATATTGAGATCAAGGTGATTTCAGGTGAGATCGTGGCCAAACAAAGGTCTATCAATGTTAAAAAAAAAAAAAAAAAATATCTAGGAGTAGTCTAAACAAGTTAGGAAAGAACTTAGGCGATTCTTATGTTTAGTGCAAAAGGCTAAACTGTAACTGTAGTTACCTTTAAGCCTGTTTAAATGTACTATGTCCTATATATTGTTTAAAATGTTAGGGTGTTAAAGGTGCCTAAATATATATTTCATATTTCATATCTTTGATTGCTGAAAGCTGCGTAAGCTCATGATTGGAACCACACATTATTGTGTGCTAATTTCCACTCAAACCAGCCACCGGGAATTAAAAGATTATAATATGCTGATTTCAGCTTGCATTTAGAATGCCACATCCAAACAAACGGAATTTAATATATTACACGTTTTGCGGCGGCTCGATCATTGGACCGGACAAAGTGCTTACAGCGGCACATTGCTTCGAAAAGAAGGGAGGCTCGCCGTGTCGTGGAGGCGGGTAAGGGACTAAATACATCAAAGCTTGATTGCAACTAGACTGCATAAATTAGGTAATCGCAAGAACGTCATTTCGAATAGAAAAGTACGTAATCGCTTAACTCTGTTACTATCAGTTTCAATCGATTTCAATGCTGTTTTTATTCGAAATGACGTTCTTGCGATTACCTAATTTATGCAGTATAGATGCAATCAAGCTTTGTAGGTAGACTGCGTAACTTGGGTAAGCGTAAGAGCGTCCTTTAGGACAGAAACAGCATTGAAACTGATTGAAACTGATAGCAACAGCGTTACGTAATCCGCTAGCTGAGCGTAAGTTTAAAGACGTAGACCAACTTGGTATTGATAACCGTAGCGTTGGCATACCGACTTACGTCGACATACATGAGATAGAAAAGGCGTTCTCCGTCAATTATAATTCCAATCGAATGTCAAGTAATAAGCTGCTTTAACGGCTTAGCTTATCATAGAAATTTGATTCTAAAGCGTCCACTATACTATTTCTGAAGTGCCTCGCCGAAGAACTTCATGAAGTAGGCCGAAGTCGAAGTGGCCTCACTACACACTCGGTCAACTTCGCAAGGAGCTAAGCTCAGTCGCTCGCATAGCTTTGAAGTTGTTTCTTTTTCGTAAAGAACTATACTTTGCGAACTTGGCTAACACATTGCCGCGTGTCTAGACTAAATTTACTTGTTCGCTCAGCTAGCGGATTACGTAACGCTGTTTCTTTCAGTTTCAATCTGTTTCAATGCTTTTTCTATCACAAAGAACGCTCTTGCGATTGCCCAATTTACGCAGTTAAAAAGCTTGATTGCAACTAGACAGCATAAATTAGGTAATCGCAAGAACATAATTTCAAATAGAAACAGCATTAATATATAATAATAATATAAAGATTTTTTATTCAGACAACATGTCCATAGTGTTAGTAAGCTTAAGATTAGGGGTTAGTAATTAATAACTAACACAGATTTCGTCCTCTGGGAGAGTTTCCATACCAGAGGACATGCGTAATTGTTTGCAATTTCTTTTAGGATGCTGTTGTTGCTCACGCGCACTCTGCTTAGTAGTGAGACCGTTTTTTTCCGCCAGATGGCGTCGAACGTGTCTGTGCGCGCATTGGCGAACATGCCTGAAGCACTACAGAAGCGCGAAAGCTTCAACAGCGTCCTGAAAGCGTTATTGAATTGAACCCGCAGAGCACTGTAAGCCTTTTGAGTATAATGAAACCACAGACTCGCGGAGTACATGGATGAACAGTACGCCTTAATAAGGGTAATTTAAAATCATTTTGAGCATTGAAATCGATTGAAGCCGATAGCAACAGTGTTATATAATCGCGCCAAGTAGTTCTTTACGAAAAAGAAACAACTTCAAAGCTATGCGAGCGACTGAGATTAGCTACTTGCGAAGTGGACCGAGTATGTAGTGAGGCCACTCTGACTTCGGCCTACTTCATGATGATCTTCGGCGAGGAAATCAAGGACTCTGTTGTTCAAATCTTCTGTCTTATTGGCTCTCCTAACACTCCTAGTGAATACGAGGTTCTCTATGAAGGGTGCATGAGTCGTGCGCAGAGCTGTAGGTACCTACTCGTGTGACAAGATGTGTTATTGTTTCAGAAATGTCAATAAACAGAGTGTGGCCAAGGCTTACGCGGTGGCAGGCAGCCTCCTCAATGAAGACAAGCTTCAGGGGCAGGATAGTACGCTTCACGGCCAGTGGCGAAAATTGAAGTCAATGCATATTCATAAAAATTTCAAATTTCCGAAAAACGATATTGCTGTAGGGGTGAGCCTGCCATAAAAAGTAGGAAATAGCAGTCACTCGTGGGTTCATCCTCGTTATTCTCCCAAGGGAACTGAATTTCGTGATAAAAGTATTTGGTATTGTATTTGTAAAGCAAGAAAAATACTAAACTGCTGCTCGCCTGCTGGGGTGTTATACAGAACCATCTCCACGTGAGTCCGACTCGCACTTGACCGTTGGTCACGCACATAGGTGACGACCTCTGTGGAGCGGCGGGCGAAGGTTCGCCTGCGACGCAGGAGGTTGCGGGTTCGATTCCCGCCTCGGAACAAATATTTGTGCGATCTGCAGATATTTTTTCAGGGTGTTCTGGGTGTTTTCTATGTATAATAAAAAATATCAATATATGTAAGTCATATATTGTATTAAGTATATCAATTAACTAGTACCCATAACACAAGCTCTGGCTTAGCTTGGGGCTAGATAATGCTGTGTGAACTTGTCCAGCATTATTTGTTTATTTATTTTATAGGTAGTTTATATTTTCATTAGACTTTACAATCGTTGTTCATGTCATACTGTCGTTTTTAGGGTTCCGTACGCAAAGGGTAAAACGTTATTACTAAGACTCCGCTGTCCGTCTGTCTGTCTGTCCGTCTGGTGACAGGTGGACATGGCTGTATCTCATGAACCGTGATAGTTAGACTGTTAAAATTTTCACAGATGTTGTAGGTATGAACCCTTCGTGCGCGAGTTTGAAAATTTGCCGTTTTTTTTCAATCAGCTTCTTTATTACGTGAGGAAATTGCCAATTTATCGGCATCAAAATCGGATGCGAAATACCAACGACAACCGGTGATGTTAGCAATTCAATTCAAAATCTTTATTTCAGGCTTATTGAGAAATGCACTAAACCTAAACAATAAGCCCATAATATCAACATAAATACCTTCACAAAGTAACATAATATAAAAACACTTTGACGACCTCTGTGGCGCGGCGGGCGAAGCTTGGCCTGCGACGCAGGAGGTTGCGGGTTCGATTCCCGCCTCGGAACAAATATTTGTGCGATCGCAGATATTTGTTCAGGGTGTTCTGGGTATTTTCTATGTATAATAAAAAAATATCTATCTATGTAATATATTGTATTAAGTATATCAGTTATCTAGTACCCATAACACAAGCTCTGCTTAGCTTGGGGCTAGATAATGTTGTGTGAACTGTCCAGTATTATTCATTTATTTATTTTATTTATTTACTTTATTTGTAACTTAATCTAGCACACGTGTGATCGCCGACGCGTCGCGGCCCGGGCGATCACGTGACAGGCGGCCCTTGAACCGCCGGAACTTCACCCCTTTCGGCCAGAAGTCAGGGCTTACGTAGGTCTAGATAATGGTACCTACTATTTAATTTTTATCTCGGTAACACGCGAATGAAACTACGGGCTGATTCTTTAAAGTATCATTATTTCACAAATCATAAATTTACTTCTTGATTAAGTACCAGCTGCTAAAATGTATTAGTTTATCTTACAGTTTACGAAAACACAATTTACGTATAACAATAATGTCCGTTCCATATCATTCGCGAGGACACGTCAAGAATACATCGGCGAGTGCTTAGCTTCTGGCTACGGGAGGATATCGAACACGGTAAGTGTCCTGTGGGGTCCACCACTACGAAGACACGTCAAGAATACACCGGCACGTGCTTGGCTTCTGGCTACGGGAGGATATCGAACACGGTAAGTGTCCTGTGGGGTCCACCACTTCGAAGACACGTCAAGAATACACCGGCACGTGCTTGGCTTCTGGCTACGGGAGGATATCGAACACGGTAAGTGTCCTGTGGGGTCCACCACTTTGAAGACACGTCAATAATACACCGGCACCTGCTTGGCTTCTGGCTACGGGAGGATATCGGACACGGTAAGTGTCCTGTGAGATCCACCACTTTGAAGACACGTCAATAATACACCGGCACGTGCTTGGCTTCTGGCTACGGGAGGATATCGGACACGGTAAGTGTCCTGTGGGGTCCACCACTTTGAAGACACGTCAAGAATACACTGGCATGTGCTTGGCTTCTGGCTACGGGAGGATATCGAACACGGTAAGTGTCCTGTGGGGTCCACCACTTTGCGGAGTAGGTAAATAAAACTAAGTAACTATAAGCACAGAATATAGTATAAGTAGAGTACATGCAACAACCATTTGGACGTCTTGAGAGTCGAGTAACATGAGACACATTATTTTTAATTTTTCTGAATCGTATTCTATAGGACTTGTTAGTGATAGTAAGATTCGTTGTTGAATGTGTTTTACTTGAGGAAAGTGTTAGCCGAGTCAGTCGTGAGAAGCAATGGTGGCGATGAGCTTACCCCTTGCCACGTCTATGTTCCCACGATGGTGCAACCCACGGTGAAGAGGACTATTGAGGCTCTGTCTACCCTTACGGGGAAAAAGGCATGTGGCTATGTATGTACCTATGTATGTAGACGATGTTGGCCGAATACCATATCAAATCCCACTGATATCATAAATGTTAAAGCTTGGATGTTAGATGATTGGATGTTCGAATGTTTGTACGTTTGTTACCTACTCAGTCACACCGAAACGTCACAACCGATTCAGTATGTATACAGTTAGATTAAGACCTGGATCAAGATATACCTATAGGTTATGTAGTTTATATCCCGATAGGACACGAGAGAAGCCGTGGGCGAGCATATATTTTTTACCCCCGACGCAAAAACGACGGGGTCTTATTAGTTTAACGTGTCTATGTGCGTGTGTGTGTCTTTTTTTGTTTGAAAGGTGAATTTATCGGGAGTGTTCTTAGCTATGTTTGATCAAAATCGGTTCAGCCGTTTCATTGCGTTGAGGGTTTTTTAGTTTTTACAAAATTAATTATTTGTTCAACAAAAAAACTAACTCTACTTTTAAGCATAAGCGAACTTCAGATAAACTACTAAAGGCAAATTTGGTAGTCCTTTCTTCGGCAGTGTGCAGCAGAAAACATCGCCGAAATATGCAGGACTTCATCTGCACATCTGATAAGATTACTACCGTCCTACAGGTATGGTGTATATTAAGGTGGATGCTCACGCTTGTGGCGCGAAATTCAAATTTGTTGGCGTTTTTTTTCCCGTTACAGCTCATAAACACTTCTTCAGATAGCGAAAGGTGAGTTCGCGAGAACTAGGAAACTTAACACACATGATTTAATTGATAGTATCTCATAAATATCATCAGTTTAGCTACGATACCCCTAAACAAAAAGAAACACTGTAAAAATGTGTATCATAGTTAAACTAATGATATTTATGAGATACCACCAATTAAAACATGTGTGTGTCTCCTAGTACTCGCGAACTCAACTTTCGCTATCTGAAGAAGTGTTGATGAGCTGTAATGGGCAAAAAACGGCAAAAAATTTGAATTTCGCGCCGCAAGCGTGAGCATCCACCTTAAGAATAAGAATAAGAATATCTTTATTGATCAGCTGTGTACATTGTGATGTTTAAAAGTAAATAATTCCAACAGCCTGCCCATTTCTAGCGTACAACATATGTGCGAAGATTAATATAACAATGATTAGCTAAAGTTTTAATCTTAAACTAGGTACCTATAGATTAATTAAGTTGAAAGCAATTAATTTGCGCTCTTCAAAATATTATTTCATAGAAATGTATTATACTGTATTTTATTATACTGTACCAGCGCATGCATAAAAATAAACATAAGCTGTGTTGCATAAGCATACAGCAACACGAAACCGAATTGCTTGCGTCTCCGACACACCACCACGATAACTACGTAGGCGTAAGTTCGTAAGACTTGGTGAATAAATACGTGAAATATACCTAACTGTGAATCGGAAAGTACCAAATATCTGGGAAAAATACTGTTTTCATGTAGGTACACCTAAAATGCACATGTAAAAATCTCTTGAGAATTTTACGTATGGTTGGCGACTCAAAATCATAATTTTTTTACGCTTGATCATTTGGGGCAAGTTTCAATCGAGTCTACCGTACTCGTATACCTGCGAAGTTATAATTAGGTAAGGCGCTACAGGTCCGACCAGTTTCAACAAACATTTTTGTATGTGGCGAAGAAGGCGAACGCACGCAGATACCATGTTTTTGTGTAGAACAAAATAGCATAAAAATGCCCTTAGAGTTTTGTTAAATTTTATTGCTGACTTCACTAACTCAAATAATGATTAATAAGTTACCAAATGTTTGAAAAATTAAAACATGTAATATGTAAGTCGAAAATGGTACCTATTTTAATTTTAAAAGATCTTTGATATTTTTTTTATCGGGTGATGTAATTCAGGTAATTTATTGAATTTATGATTTCACTAGATAAAAAGCTTTAAAATACCATACATTTTTTTCGTCTTGAAAACTTGACAAAACTTTAAAATTCTAGAGCTTATAATAGACATATTGTGAACCTAATGCGCCTGAATATAGATACTTAATTCTCAGGGTGACTCCGGTGGACCCCTAGTCTGTAGAGGCGTCCAAGCAGGCATAGTCAGCGGTTTGCGGGAAGGAGCCGGGACCTTCTTCATAAGAGTCTCCAGCTTCAAAAAATTCATAGAGACGGCAAGAGGGTGCGGTGTACGTGGTAATGCTATTGTGGTTTTGATGTTTTTATTATTACATTGGAATATTGCTGGTTATGTTTTATTGATTTATAATAGAAATTTCAATATAGACTTCGTTGATAAAGTGATTAAAAATATTTAGAATCTTACGAACGTAGACTTGATCATCAAAGTTGTGAAGTAGACAAACTAGCGTACGGCCCAAAGTGGTCACCGTCGCTTATAGACACCGGCAACACCAGGGGTATTGTCGATGCGCTGCCTACCCTGAAGTAATTTATAAACATTTTTGTTGAAGCGACACGTGTCGTAACCAAGCGGGAAAACCTCAGATGGAAGCTCATTCCATAGCTTGTAGGTATAAAATCTCGATGCGGGGATGAGATCGATAAGCTCGTCAGAGGATTCCCCGTTGTAGAGGCGGTAGAATACGCAAAGAGATCATTAACAGATTATATTGGTAATTATGCGTAAGAAGGATCCAATGGCTGTGCGTTGGCTAAGCGGTTTTATATTGGTAATTATGCCTCAGATGGATCTAATGGCTGTGCGTTAGCTAAGCGGTTCTATAGTATCGGAACGCTTAGGGTCGCCGATGATTCTAAGGACTCTTCTCTGTAGGGAGTCAAAGCGATGTAGCTGGTACTTGTGGGTGCCCCGTGCCATAGATGGGAACTGGTATTCTAAATGCGGCCTATAACAGCCGTTGATTCGGCGTAAAATACTGCTTAGCACGGATGGATGGCCCTTCCCTCAATCGGGAAGTCTTTAGATGTAGGGGCTCAAGACCATTCGAGGTAGACCCTGCATTCTATGGGGCAGGCCTATATCCAGCAGTGAACGTTTCTGGCTGAAGATTATGATAAATGCTCAACAATAACTTTGAAAATGTAAAACTGTTCCCCATTATCTCTCTTATGAGACTGGTGTTATCAGGAGAATCCGCAAACTCGCACACATACACAGTAAAACACACACTCATACTCACTTGTGCTAAACTTATTTTTTGTTTTATTCTTATACCCTGTCTTTTGTGACGTTAATTTGTTTTACCATTGAAAGCGGGAAGGAACTGACTCCTGACACACAGCTAACGCTAGTTTAGGAGCCAGGGCTTCAAGCTGAACTGTATTACAATAACTACAGTAAAAACATTATGATTATGATTATTTACAACAATTTTACTGCAAACGCAACAACCAACAAGAATCTATCACTTTCCAAAACACAGCTTGTATCTGTGACCCACTGGTTGTGGGGTGCAATCCTGTTGTGAAGCGATGGAAGGGCAATGTTGAAGAGCGAGTTAACTCCGACCAGGATCCCTTGCTGATCGTCTACTTCATTAGGGTCAAAGGTTCTGTGGCAGACCGAGTCCTCCGCCTTTGGTCTCCTGAAACCATAAAAGTAAATTCATAGTACAGCCTCCATGGGTCAAAAAACAGTCTCCACGTCACAACTAGGCTGCATTTAGTGCTATACGGATGGTCCGTACGGAGCTCCGCAGTACGGATCGTCCGTACGGTTGACCATTTAGTGCTCCACGAAGCAACAATTCAATTCAATTCATTTATTTATTTCAGGCAACAGTGAATCATGTTTTTTTTTTTTTTTTTTTTTAATTTATTTATCATTTAAACTTACTATTACAACATATAACATAGATATAGCACTTTAAAAACCACAAAGGTTTGCAAACAAATGTACTACATTGTACCTAGACAAAGGCCCATAGTAATATAAACCTCACAACTAACATACATATAAAGATAAAGGTATACTTAAAACTTTATTTTACTTTCGTCGGAGCTTAAAACACTTAACGCCAATAGAGGGATTTGGCAACGTACGGCTCGAAAGATTATAGTCACACAAGCAGCGCCCCGCGGTTTCACCCGCGTAAGTCGCGATCCCGTGGGAATATCGAAATAAAAATGTGCCTATGTGTTATTCCGGGAGTCCAGTTATCTCCATTCCAAATTTCATCCAAATCCATCCAGTAGTTTTTACGTGAAAGAGTAACAAAGATACATCCAAACAAACTTTCGCGTTTATAATATTAATAGGATAATAGGATAATAACGGTTGTGACAGAAAAGTTGAAAGAAAATCGTTTAGCTTGGTATGGGCATGTTATGAGGAGGGATGAAACACATGTAACTAAGAAAGTTATGAATATGAATGTTAGTGGATGGAAACGATGAGAAAGACCTAAGAAAAGCTGTATGGATTGCGTGAGAGATGATATGAAAAATCATAAATGCAGCCACTTGCAAAACTGTTCTAGTATGAATGAATGAATGAATGAAAATACTTTATTGCACACCTTACAAACTAGTTACAATCAATACATAACATTTAAACAAAAAAACTAAATGTACAATGGGCTGTCTTTTTGATTATAAGCGATCTCTTCCAGACAACCTTTGGATGGAGATGAGCTGAACTTATATGGAAGATCGGTTGGGGTGTACCCATATTTAAATGTAAAAGAAATATTTTCAATAAATAAACGTACACATTATTACAAAAAATATTACAGAATAATTGATAAGTATAATATACACACAAATATATATATAATACTATAAAGTAGACAAATAACTAATTTTACAATAATAATAATAAACCTACGAACAAATCAGGTGAACAATTTATGACAACACCTCAGGCAACTAAAAATTATTAAACAGCTATTAAAGAGATTGTCCTAAGGAGACCGGCAACGCGTTCCATAAGCGGACAGTAATGGGTCACCAGAAAGAGTTCGTTCGGGGAAGTACTACCACCATACCTTTTTCTGCCGCAAAGCAGTCGTGCTCGCATTTCTGTATTCCGGTTTCAAGGGTAAGGGTGCCGGTGAAATTACAGACACAGACTTTTCATCTTTATCTCAGGGTGGCGGTCGCAATGCAATGCCACATAGGGTCCACGTTCTAGGTGGACGGGACCTATGTGATAATGCACTGTTCATAGGCACAGGGTACCGCATTACATCAGGTGGGCCATCTGCTTGATCCGTCATTCCAAGTAGTATTAAAAAAAACGCTTACGTAAGCTTACCTTACCCAGGTAAGGGAAATTACAGCACATTGTTTGTGGAGGCCTCATTTAACAGCAGACTTCTACCGTCTGATGATGATAATACCTCCTAGAAGTACCTTCTCTGGAAGTACTAGGACGCGTAGAACTAGAATGGAAGTTCTGTTTTTTAGGGTTCCGTAGTCAAATGGCAAAAAACAGAACCCTTATGGATTCGTCATGTCTGTCTGTCCGTGTATGACACAGCCACTTTTTTCCGAAACTTTAAGAGCTATGCAGTTGAAACTTGGTAAGTAGACGTATTTGACGACCTCTGTGGCGCGGCTGGCGATGGTTCGCCTGCGACGCAGGAGGTTGCGGGTTCGATTCCCGCCTCGGAACAAATATTTGTGCGTTCTGCAGATATTTGTTCAGGGTGTTCTGGGTGTTTTCTATGCATAATAAAAAATATCTATCTATGTAATGTTATTATATTTAAGTATATCAGTTATCTAGTACCCATAATACAAGCTCTGGCTTAGCTTGGGGCTAGATAATGTTGTGTGAATTTGTCCAGCATTATTTATTTATTTATTTATTTATTTATTCTGTGAACCGCATTAAGATTTTCACACAAAAATAGAAAAAAAAACAATGGGGGGCCTTTCGAGCCTCAGACAGTCCTCAGCTGAAGAAAAAAAAAGAGCGCACCAATTTAAATACCTGGGACACTTGGTAACTGATGATCTTAAGGACGATGCTGATATGGAACGGGAACGAAGAGCATTGTCAGTCCGGGCGAATATGCTGGCCCGCAGAATCTCGATGTACAGCGCAGTGAAAGTTACTTTATTCAAGGCGTACTACATCTCTGTACTCAGCGAGTCTGTGGTTCAACTATACCCAAAAAGCTTACAATTACAATGCTCTGTGGGTCCAGTACAACAATGCGTTTAGGGCTCTGTTGCGGTTTCCGCGCTTCGGCAGCGCTTCAGGTATGTTAGCCAAGGCACGTACCGACACCCTTGACGCTATCTGGCGCAAAAAGACGACCTCACTGTTGAGCAGGCTTCGCGCGAGCAGCAACAGCATCCTAAGCGCGGTTTCAGATCGGTTCGATTGTCCTCTGGTTTGGAAGCTCGTCCAGAGGACTAAATCATTGTTAATTATTAAGTAGGTAGGTACTAACCTAGTTTTAAGTTGTGTTACTAAAAAGTTGAACTCTTGTTGTCTGAATAAATAAATATTATATTCTATTCTATTCTATTATTTGCAAAAATTTAGCCAATGTCAAGTGATTTATTTAATTATATTTTTATAGTCAAGTCGTCAAACTTCCGGGGCTGTATATAAAAAAAAAACTCTGTGGGGGCTGCTGTACTAAGTCCATGGCTGTATTTGGACCACAGAAGAACTATACAACTAATGCACAGAAGCATTAAAAAACATGTTTCAATCTAGGAAGATGGACTAAAGGCCATGGTATTTTCTTGATTTTCTTTCTTGATTTTCTTTCAAATGTAAGACCATAGATGTAGACCAAGAAGCTTGAATTTGGGTAGTCTGGAGGCCACACTCTCTAGACCATGAATGTACTTTAGTTCTTATTCCGAGCTCTAGACCAATATGAAGCAAATCGACTGAATTCTATCTCGTTCCACTTAGGTCCCCCGGTTGCACACGTACGCTGATTCGACAGTCGGGAAATTGGGCAACTCTATTTTGAGCACATGTTTGGCCTACGGCAATAGGATGGTTGAAATTGGCAGTGCTGCCAATGAGGGGTTTTCACGGCCGTTTCACATCATGTTTATAGCCTTGATAATAGATGGCGCAAGCTCTATACAAGCTAAAGTAGCTCTGTCAAAATAAAGTGAAATGTCAACGTCAACAACGATATATTTTCGTGATATTCACACAAAAGCACAGAGGGCCTATGCTAGGTTTGTAATTTGTTCCAACTCGGAATAACGAAAACCGAATTGCGACTCAAAAAGTAGTAATTTGTCTGGAGTCACCGATGAGCGCCCCTAGCGGATAAGTTGTGGAACTTATTTGCTAGTATAGGTTTCTTTGGTTATACCGATTACCGTCTAAATTATTGGTAGGTAGCGAAGACACGCCTAGCGCCCATAAAGCAAGTAAGCATACCAAGATTGGAGTTATGCGGAGCAGTGTTGCTAGCCACACTAATTCAAGAAATAACAGAAGGGCTAAACATAAGTAAGGAGAAAGTAAAGGCATGGACAGATTCCACAATAGTAATTGCGTGGCTCAACAGCCATCCAAGTAGATGGAAGACTTTCGTCGCGAACCGGGTCTCGGAGATTTTAAGTACGCTGGACTCTTCTCAATGGTGCCACGTAGCATCGGAGCACAATCCGGCTGATTGTGCTTCTAGAGGGGTACCTCCTTCTATGTTGGTGGAAACTGATATATGGCTTTTTGGGCCTAAGTTTCTTAGAGACAAATCTATAGAATATAGAAGACCAATCCTTTGGTCTTCTATATTCTTCTAAATTAGCCGTTGAGTCCTCTCAACGGCTAATTTAGAAGAAAATGTCAAGGCTCACGTGGTAGCAGTCCCGACTAACATTATTGAAAGATTTTCTTATTTGCAAAAAATGTTGCGCGTCATTTGCTACTGCAGGCGATTCTTAAGGAAAAATAAAGTTTTCATACAAAAGCAGAAATAGACGATGCTTGGGAATGCTGTGTCAAGAGAACGCAAGCGGAAGAGTTTGTCGACGAATTGAAAGACTTAAAGGCCAGAGGATGTTTGCAGCCAAAAAATGGTCAGTTAAAATCACTGAGCCCTTATATTGACGATAAAGGTAGTATTACAGTAGGAGGAAGACTCCAAAATTCAAACTTGGCAGATCAGACTAAGCATCCGGTTATACTGCCTCACAACTCACATTTCACGAGATTTGTTGTGGACGATGCTCACCAGACCACTCTGCACGGAGGAGCTCAGCTCATGATCAATTATCTTAGAACTGCCTACTGGATAATAGGTGTTAAAGGTCTTGTCAAGCAGCATATTCGTAAATGTGTCACGTGCGTACGTCAAGCAGCCACTGTCAAAACTCAGTTCATGGGATCACTTCCTTCAGTTCGATGCACACCAGCTAGATCATTCAAACAATGTGGTGTTGATTATGCTGGCCCATTACAAATTAGAACAACTAAAAGACGACGTAACCGTTCATACAAGGGTTATATCTGTTTATTTATTTGTATGGCCACTTGAGCCATCCATCTAGAACTAGTAAGCGATATGAGCACACAGGCTTTTATAGCCGCATTTCTAAGATTTGTCGCCAGGCGTGGACACTGCTCGGAAATGTGGAGTGATAATGGCACACATTTTGTAGGAGCCTCCAAAGAACTTCGAGAACTACTAGACAAACAAAAAGCGGCTGCTGAGTACTTAGAGACTAAGGGCACGCATTTGCATTTCATACCACCAAGATTTCAGAAATCCACTAAATTCCACCTTAAACGAGTCATTGGTCAACTTTCACATTTGAGGAGATGAGCACTCTCGGACTCTGGATTTCTGGACTACAATCGAGTTCTAGATTGCAGTTATGATACGGATCTGTTCAAAACGAAAGAGTTCCAGCTTTCTAGACTGTTTGAAATGATGAACATATTTTTTTCTACTTTTCAAACTTTCTGACATGATCTGCTGGCATTTTATCGTGAGTTCTGGACTCCAATAGAGTTCTAGATTGCAACTACGATACGGATCTGTTTAAAACGAAAGAGTTCTAGCTTCCTAGACCGTTTAAACTGATGAAAAGTTTTTTTTCTACTTTTCAAACTTTCAGACATGATCTGCTGGTATTTTAACGTGAGTTCTGGACTCCAAGCGAGTTTAATATTGTAGCTATGATACGGATATGTACAACACAAAGGAGTTCTAGCTTCCTAGACCGTTTAAAATGATGAAAAGTTTTTATTCTACTTTTCAAACTTTCAGACATGATCTGCGGGTATTTTAACGTGAGTTCTGGACTCCAAGCGAGTTTAATATTGTAGCTATGATACGGATATGTACAAAACAAAAGAGTTCTAGCTTCCTAGACCGTTTAAAATGATGAAAAGATTTTTTTCTACTTTTCAAACTTTCAGACATGATCTGCTGGTATTTTAACGTGAGTTATGTACACCAATCGAAAACTAGATTGCAGGTATGATACGGATCTGTTCAAAACAAAAGATTTCTAGCTTTCTAGACAGTTTGAAATTACGAAAAAATATTTTTTTCTACTTTTCAATCTTTCGGACATGATCTGCTGGTATTTTACCGTGAGTTCTGGATTCCAATCGAGTTCTAAATTGCAGTTATGATACGGATCTGTTCAAAACGAAAGAGTTCCAGCTTTCTAGACTGTTTGAAATGATGAACATATTTTTTTCTACTTTTCAAACTTTCGGGCATGATCTGCTGGCATTTTAACGTGAGTTCTGGACTCTAATCGAGTTCTAGATTGGAGGTTTGATACGGATCTGTTCAAAACAAAAGAGTTCTAGCTTTCTAGACTGTTTGAAATGACAAAAATATTTTTTTCTACTTTTCAAACTTTCGGGCATGATCTGCTGGTATTTTAACGTGAGTTTTGGACTCCAATAGAGTTCTAAATTGCAACTATGATACAGATCTGTTCAAAACGAAAGAGTTCTAGCTTCCTCGACCGTCTAGACTGATGAAACTTTTTTTTTCTACTTTTCAAACTTTCATGCATGATCTGCTGGTATTTTAACGTGAGTTCTGGACTCTAATCGAGTTCTAGGTTGGAGGTTTGATACGGATCTGTTCAAAACGAAAGAGTTCTAGCTTTCTAGACTGTTTGAAATGATAAAAATATTTTTTTCTACTTTTCAAACTTTCGGACATGATCTGCTGGTATTTTACCGTGAGTTCTGGACTCCAATAGAGTTCTAGATTGCAACTACGATACGGATCTGTTTAAAACGAAAGAGTTCTAGCTTCCTAGACCGTTTAAACTGATGAAAAGTTTTTTTTCTACTTTTCAAACTTTCAGACATGATCTGCTGGTATTTTAACGTGAGTTCTGGACTCCAAGCGAGTTTAATATTGTAGCTATGATACGGATATGTACAACACAAAAGAGTTCTAGCTTCCTAGACCGTTTAAAATGATGAAAAGTTTTTATTCTACTTTTCAAACTTTCAGACATGATCTGCGGGTATTTTAACGTGAGTTATGTACACCAATCGAAAACTAGATTGCAGGTATGATACGGATCTGTTCAAAACAAAAAATTTCTAGCTTTCTAGACTGTTTGAAATGACGAAAAAATATTTTTTTCTACTTTTCAATCTTTCGGACATGATCTGCTGGTATTTTACCGTGAGTTCTGGACTCCAATCGAGTTCTAAATTGCAGTTATGATACGGATCTGTTCAAAACGAAAGAGTTCCAGCTTTCTAGACTGTTTGAAATGATGAAAAAATATTTTTTTCTACTTTTCAATCTTTCGGACATGATCTGCTGGTATTTTACCGTGAGTTCTGGACTCCAATCGAGTTCTAAATTGCAGTTATGATACGGATCTGTTCAAAACGAAAGAGTTCCAGCTTTCAAGACTGTTTGAAATGATGAACATATTTTTTTCTACTTTTCAAACTTTCGGGCATGATCTGCTGGCATTTTAACGTGAGTTCTGGACTCTAATCGAGTTCTAGATTGGAGGTTTGATACGGATCTGTTCAAAACAAAAGAGTTCTAGCTTTCTAGACTGTTTGAAATGACAAAAATATTTTTTTCTACTTTTCAAACTTTCGGGCATGATCTGCTGGTATTTTAACGTGAGTTTTGGACTCCAATAGAGTTCTAAATTGCAACTATGATACGGATCTGTTCAAAACGAAAGAGTTCTAGCTTCCTCGACCGTCTAGACTGATGAAACTTTTTTTTTCTACTTTTCAAACTTTCAGGCATGATCTGCTGGTATTTTAACGTGAGTTCTGGACTCTAATCGAGTTCTAGGTTGGAGGTTTGATACGGATCTGTTCAAAACGAAAGAGTTCTAGCTTTCTAGACTGTTTGAAATGATAAAAATATTTTTTTCTACTTTTCAAACTTTCGGACATGATCTGCTGGTATTTTACCGTGAGTTCTGGACTCCAATCGAGTTCTAAATTGCAGTTATGATACGGATCTGTTCAAAAAGAAAGAGTTCCAGCTTTCTAGACTGTTTGAAATGATGAAAAAATATTTTTTTCTACTTTTCAATCTTTCGGACATGATCTGCTGGTATTTTACCGTGAGTTCTGGACTCCAATCGAGTTCTAAATTGCAGTTATGATACGGATCTGTTCAAAACGAAAGAGTTCCAGCTTTCTAGACTGTTTGAAATGATGAACATATTTTTTTCTACTTTTCAAACTTTCGGGCATGAGCTGCTGGCATTTTAACGTGAGTTCTGGACTCTAATCGAGTTCTTAATTGGAGGTTTGATACGGATCTGTTCAAAACAAAAGAGTTCTAGCTTTCTAGACTGTTTGAAATGACAAAAATATTTTTTTCTACTTTTCAAACTTTCGGGCATGATCTGCTGGTATTTTAACGTGAGTTTTGGACTCCAATAGAGTTCTGAATTGCAACTATGATACGGATCTGTTCAAAACGAAAGAGTTCTAGCTTCCTCGACCGTCTAGACTGATGAAACTTTTTTTTTCTACTTTTTAAACTTTCAGGCATGATCTGCTGGTATTTTAACGTGAGTTCTGGACTCTAATCGAGTTCTAGGTTGGAGGTTTGATACGGATCTGTTCAAAACGAAAGAGTTCTAGCTTTCTAGACTGTTTGAAACGATAAAAATATTTTTTTCTACTTTTCAAACTTTCGGACATGATCTGCTGGTATTTTAACGTGAGTTCTGGACTCCAATAGAGTTCTAAATTGCAACTATGATACGGATCTGTTCAAAACGAAAGAGTTCTAGCTTCCTAAAAAACTGATGAAAAGTTTTTTTTCTACTTTTCAAACTTTCAGACATGATCTGCTGGTATTTTAACGTGAGTTCTGGACTCCAAGCGAGTTTAATATTGTAGCTATGATACGGATATGTACAACACAAAAGAGTTCTAGCTTCCTAGACCGTTTAAAATGATAAAAAGTTTTTTTTCTACTTTTCAAACTTTCGGACATGATCTGCTGGTATTTTAACGTGAGTTCTGTACACCAATCGAAAACTAGATTGCAGGTATGATACGGATCTGTTCAAAACGAAAGAGTTCCAGCTTTCTAGACTGTTTGAAATGATGAACATATTTTTTTCTACTTTTCAAACTTTCGGGCATGATCTGCTGGTATTTTAACGTGAGTTTTGGACTCCAATAGAGTTCTAAATTGGAGGTTTGATACGGATCTGTTCAAAACAAAAGAGTTCTAGCTTTCTAGACTGTTTGAAATGACAAAAATATTTTTTTCTACTTTTCAAACTTTCGGGCATGATCTGCTGGCATTTTAACGTGTGTTCTGGACTCTAATCGAGTTCTAGATTGGAGGTTTGATACGGATCTGTTCAAAACAAAAGAGTTCTAGCTTTCTAGACTGTTTGAAATGACAAAAATATTTTTTTCTACTTTTCAAACTTTCGGGCATGATCTGCTGGTATTTTAACGTGAGTTTTGGACTCCAATAGAGTTCTAAATTGCAACTATGATACGGATCTGTTCAAAACGAAAGAGTTCTAGCTTCCTAGACCGTCTAGACTGATGAAACTTTTTTTTTTCTACTTTTCAAACTTTCAGGCATGATCTGCTGGTATTTTAACGTGAGTTCTGGACTCTAATCGAGTTCTAGGTTGGAGGTTTGATACGGATCTGTTCAAAACGAAAGAGTTCTAGCTTTCTAGACTGTTCGAAATGATAAAAATATTTTTTTCTACTCTTCAAACTTTTGGACATGATGTGCTGGTATTTTAACGTGAGTTCTGGACTCCAATAGAGTTCTAAATTGCAACTATGATACGGATCTGTTCAAAACGAAAGAGTTCTAGCTTTCTAGACTGTTTGAAATGATAAAAATATTTTTTTCTACTTTTCAAACTTTCGGACATGATCTGCTGGTATTTTAACGTGAGTTCTGTACACCAATCGAAAACTAGATTGCAGGTATGATACGGATCTGTTCAAAACGAAAGATTTCTAGCTTTCTAGACTGTTTGAAATGACGAAAAAATATTTTTTTCTATTTTTCAATCTTTCGGACATGATCTGCTGGTATTTTACCGTGAGTTCTGGACTCAAATCGAGTTCTTAATTGCAGTTATGATACGGATCTGTTCAAAACGAAAGAGTTCCAGCTTTCTAGACTGTTTGAAATGATGAAACTATTTTTTTCTACTTTTCAAACTTTCGGGCATGATCTGCTGGCATTTTAACGTGTGTTCTGGACTCTAATCGAGTTCTAGATTGGAGGTTTGATACGGATCTGTTCAAAACAAAAGAGTCCTAGCTTTCTAGACTGTTTGAAATGACAAAAATATTTTTTTCTACTTTTCAAACTTTCGGGCATGATCTGCTGGTATTTTAACGTGAGTTTTGGACTCCAATAGAGTTCTAAATTGCAACTATGATACGGATCTGTTCAAAACGAAAGAGTTCTAGCTTCCTAGACCGTCTAGACTGATGAAACTTTTTTTTTTCTACTTTTCAAACTTTCAGGCATGATCTGCTGGTATTTTAACGTGAGTTCTGGACTCTAATCAAGTTCTAGGTTGGAGGTTTGATACGGATCTGTTCAAAACGAAAGAGTTCTAGCTTTCTAGACTGTTCGAAATGATAAAAATATTTTTTTCTACTCTTCAAACTTTCGGACATGATCTGCTGGTATTTTAACGTGAGTTCTGGACTCCAATAGAGTTCTAAATTGCAACTATGATACGGATCTGTTCAAAACGAAAGAGTTCTAGCTTTCTAGACTGTTTGAAATGATAAAAATATTTTTTTCTACTTTTCAAACTGTCGGACATGATCTGCTGGTATTTTAACGTGAGTTCTGGACTCCAATAGGGTTCTAAATTGCAACTATGATATGGATCTGTTCAAAACTAAAGAGTTCTAGCTTCCTAGACCGTCTAGACTGATGAAAAGTTTTTTTTCTACTTTTCAAACTTTCGGACATGATCTGTTGGCATTTTAACGTGAGTTCTGTACTCCAATCGAGTTTTAGATTGCAGTTATGGTACGGATCTATTAAAAACGAGAAAGAAGAAAAGAAAAGAAAAAGAAAGAGAAGTTCTAGCTTACTAGATTGTTTGAAATGATGAAAATATATTTTTCATTAATAGGCAATTATTTGAAAAAAATTAAACAAGTTTAAAACACTAGAACTATTTCTAAAAAGTATCAGGAACTATAGAACTCATCCGCAAGCGAAAATAACTTAGTTTTTTTTTTATTTGCTGCAAAATGATCTGCTACGGCAATTTGGCAGATCATTTTGACAATTGACTTTTTTTAAGGGAAAACGCCAGAACTATTTCTAAAAAGTATCAGGAACTGTAGAACTATGCTGCATTCGAATAGAACTCTCATTTATTTATGATCTGCTGGACAATGATCTGCTAAGTTCACACACATAAATGTGCATTACTAATCCAGGCTGGATATATAATCAAAGTGGGGGAACCTATTGTGTGTATTAATGACAATTATTAACCCTGTTTGAAAATGGCTGGCGGCAATCGATATAATCAAATAGCCCTTGCACACGTACGCCAATTCGACAAACGGACGATCAATTGTCACCGTGTGCACGCGATTGTGCTTAGCAATTCGACAATACATTCGTTCAATTCAATAAAATCATTCAATCATCGATTGCCTCCAGCCATTTTCAAACAGGGATAATAGCTGTCATTAGCTGTGCACAAGAGGTTCCCCCACCACCAAAAATACAATGTTACCAACTCAAAAAGATGAGTTGGTTGGTCACAATTTCCCAAAGGTAATGTGAGACCGCTAGAAATCGATTATAATTTACCCACATTTTAGGCACACCACATAGCCCACTTCCATTTAATTTTCTAGTTTGTAATTTGTTAATTTGTTATAACTTAGTACCCCATAGTAGTCTAAGAATGTGATTAGATGCGTGTCCAGTTCACCCCACAAAGTATATTTATAATGATCACCCTTAGAGCGCATTATTATCGAAGGAAGGAAGCTGCCATAAAGTGCCATGGTAGGTACACTAAAACATAATTAATTATATGGAATCATGGAATGGAAGCCCCATCGCCATGCACCACCACAATGAACAGAACAGGCAGGCAGGGTAGGAGACACTGGACTGATAGACCTCTCCTGAAGCAAAGCAAGGATAGCTCATCACAATAATGCTTTTCAAAAAAAAAAACAACTTCAAAGCTAGGAATTTATCCCTAATATAAGATTTTAAGTGATCGGAACCATGTGTTGATGAAAGTGAGCCTAAACACGGCCAGTCTACTATTATCCACTGAGGAGTTCCGTTGTCCACCTTCCGTGTCCATCATCAGACCAGCTAGTTGTAAAATTTGTGATCGGAACCATGTGCTGATCAAAATGAGCCTAAACACGGCCAGTCTACTATTATCCACTGAGGAGTTCCGTTGTCCACCTTCCGTGTCCATCATCAGACCAGCTAGTTGTAAAATTTGTGATCGGAACCATGTGCTGATCAAAATGAGCCTAAACACGGCCAGTCTATTATTATCCATCAAGAAGTTCCGTTCGCCACCTTCCGTCTCCATCATCAGACCAGCTAGTTGTAAAATAAGTGATCGGATCCATGTGAATGACGTGGCTTCCGGAAAGTTAGTAGTGTCTTTTTGTTTAAGCTGAATTAAAATATAAGCTAGAAGAGGAACTGATTTAATGTAAATACATTCCATGAATTGATTGGCATTTTTCATTAAATTTCTTCATGCTTTCTTCGTTATTAAGAATTTCCAAAGTACTAAGTAGAACTAATCAGATGGTCAAGCAGATGTCTGAAATCGGGCTGCCAGCAAAAGACAAATATTTTACCGTTATTACTACCAGCATGCGTGTTCGTATATTTTTTGAATAATAAATTTAAAAGAAAACCGGTCAAATGCGTGTCAGATTCGCGTGGAGAGGGTTCCGTACAAGTAGGCTACTATAGTAGCCAATAGACTAGTTGAACTTATTAGTCTTCGGTGAAATTAAGGAAAACTTTTCCCTTCAAGAATATTCACTGTTTTCCGTAGGAATTTAAAGACGTGGGATTTTGGGTTTGGTGAACAAACGACTTTAAAAAAATTAGGTAATCGGTTAGGTACGTATGCAAGTTGTTGGAATTGCACAATATTCTGATATGATGTTGGCCTCT
Organism: Operophtera brumata; assembly: GCA_932527175.1. Classification (NCBI taxonomy): domain Eukaryota; kingdom Metazoa; phylum Arthropoda; class Insecta; order Lepidoptera; family Geometridae; genus Operophtera; species Operophtera brumata. Next base: position 38,963,109 of record OW052225.1, read on the forward strand.
AAACAGGTTTTCCAAATGTAGGTACGTATGCAATATTGTTTGAATTGCACAATATTCTGATATGTGTTAGTATGTTGGCCTCTAAACAGGTTTGCCAAATGTATTAAGTATAAACTTAATTTCGTTTCTGATAATTGGTCGTTGCGCTCTATCAGTTCTGCACTTCTCTATCACAATCACAAAACTGCAGCCTTCAGAGGAAGTTTTAGATATTCGGCAACAAAGTGCTGGAACATTATATTCCTCCCCTGATCCGTAAAGTTAAAACCAAGTACACCTTTAAAATACATTTTAAGTAGTTTTTGTAACAGATACAAATTGCAGGTATTCATAGAAGAAAGAAAGAAAGAAAAAAAGAAAGAAACGTTTATTTATGACTAAACAATCAAAGACACACACATGCAACATGCAAAAGCAAAAATGATATAAAAATAAATACAAAAAAAAAACAGATATAAAAAATAAGGCAATTTGTGTGGGTGCCTGACGTAAGCCACAAAAGGGTCTTCAACTCAGCCTTTAGGCACATAGTTACGTTTAGCGTCATAGGCACTTCGTTTGCCAAAAATAATACTACCGTCTGTTATCGCTTGCATTCGCATGTGTTGTCATGTATGTACATCACCTAGGTAGCAAACTCCAATATTATAAGGACTCCTGTATTACTGCACAAGCACCAACATTTTGTAGCCTAGGTACACATTACACATTGTTTTGTAACTCGTTCTGCTTGCTATCGATGGATTATGGCTGAAAATCAGTGTTTTTTTGACGTACTGCAGCACACACAGACATATTACTTGGATTTTGTATATATTATTGTTTGTTTTTATTAGTATATTATATTTTATTGTTTATTTTTACTTGTGCATAGTACAATTTGTTGTAATTTGTATGTGTGTGTGTGTCTGAATTTGCAAATAAAGACTTTTTCTGTCTATCTATCTATATGTATGTACTCCGTCCAGGAGGTTCAGAGAAAATCAGCTGTGACCTACAGACACGAGAGTCATCCTATCGTGAGCATCCACCATAACTATCTAAGTTTAGGTTAAGCAATGATCTGCGAGGTAGGTATTTAGATGGGTGACCACTTGGTCTTAACAAATGTCTACCTCAAATATTAATGCAAACATTTTTCATTTTTTTCTTGTTTTTTTTAAAAGAACATACTTTGACTGTCACCACTCCCACTCTTTCCACGCATACGTTAGCTTGGTAAATATGTTTGAAATAGAAATGGTGTTTTTTTTTCATACTGAATATTTTGTGTAAGATAATATAGTAAAAACGTGATAGATTTAACAAGAAAACTGTTAATTGGAAACACTGCACATTTTAACCATCCTATTGCCGTAGGCCAATCGGCATGTGTGTGCACGCGAATTGTGCTCAAAATCGAACTGCCCAACTTCCCGACTGTCGAATCGGCGTACGTGTGCAAGCGGCAAAAGAATCGATGATTGAATGATTTTATCGAATTGAACGAACGTACTGTCAAATTGCGAAGTACAATCGCGTGCACAAAGTGACAATTGATCGTCCGTTTGTCGAATTGGCGTATGTGTGCAAGGGCTTTAAAATGTCGGAAATAATGCACAGAAGCAATAAAAAACATGTTTCAGTATTTTCTTTCAAATGTCAGACCATAGATGTAGAATGTACAGAATGTTCAGCGCATGGACTAACGTCCATGGTTCAGCGTAGCAAAAATTCTAAGTCTATGTGTAGGACACTCCCGACTCTTAAAACGTAGGTATTATTTTTTCCTGTATGGAAAACATTATAATAAAATGTTCACGATTTTGAATGGTTATACGGTTATTATCATGTTAGTTAATTACCGTTTTTGTTTTTCACAGCTTCTTCTGGATTCTAAGGATTATGAGGACAATATGGCCGATGATGAGCCAGCTTTCGTACCTCGAGTAGCAAATGGAATAGCAGCTAAACTTGGAGACGTTCCTTATCAGGTACCTACGATTCAGACTAAGAGCGAAAGCGGTCATTGATCCAATAAATGATAGGGCCGAAACTAGGTAAACAATTACTACCTAGTATCATCATTGGTACAGAAATGTCCCCCAATCATGTTATTATAAGTGGACCCTGTTGATTATACGCTCAAGGTGACTGACCGCTTTTAGCTCTTGATTTAAAATTAGGTATGTATACCATTCGTATTCGTCTAGGTATTCGTATTACCAAAAATCTAGACCAGTCTGTAAAGGCTCCTTTACTTTTTCTCTACATATTCAACAACTTCGTCTGCTTGAACAGTTTTTCTAGGGATATCGCATAAAAAGGTTTATTTTTAAGCGCGGAACATTTTGCGAATGGACATTACCGTCCGAATCGATACTGCGAACACCCGACGTCAAAACCCGGGTATTAGTGTAGTAGGGTTTTTTTGTGTAAGAGTTCGTCGGGGAAAGTGCTACCACCAGGACTATTTCTGCCGCAAAGCAGTAGTGCTCGCATTGCTTTTTACCTGTTTAAAGGGTATATGGGTGCCGGTGAAATTACAGGCACACACAGGGTGACAGGCGCAGTGCAATACCACATATAGGATGCGTCCTAGGTGGATGTAACCTATGAGGTACTGCATTGTTAAAGGCAGAGGTTAGCACAAATATCAGGTGGGCCAACTGCTTAAATAAATACACTAAAAAAAATGGGGCTCGCTTTCCTAGCCGGTATTTTTTTTACATGTACCGTTATATCGATGTAAGTACCGACATTGTTTCGACTCGTTTCGAGAGTCTTATTAATCCCGTTTTTATAAAATAATTGATATGATTCACGAAAGTTTTTAATGTAAAATTTTCTTTATACTGTATTTTACGTGTTTTTTGCTCGCGTTCAAACAATATTTTTTCGTGGTTCGGTTCGCTCGCCGTTATATTATAGGCTTTTATTTTTATTGCACTCTACCCAGAATTTATCGCCACTTGCTCCGTTCACCGTGGTCCACTGTGCCTTTTGCTTTTCTCATTAATGCTGAATACACTGAATTTTTCTCTACTCACTAGGCACTCCAGTATCATCTGTGTAATCCAATTTCTAGAGGTGTCTCTTGCTCATTTTCCTGTGTTTTGCTTTCTTTGAGCTCAACCGATGTTTTTTTCGCGGATCGCTCCGCTTGCCGGTATCTTGATATGCAGTTGGGAGATATAAAGTGTTGAATTTATGTTGAATTGTTAACCCACAGAAAACAATATGTTACTTATTTACGAAATAAGAATATAAAAACTTACTACATTTTTTTTTAAACGTTAACTTTATTGTTTTATAATCATTTAATTTACTTTGCGCCCACCCTGGGCGCTGATGCCTATCATACAAGATATTATTATCTTAGTTTAGGCATCAGTTGCGACACTAAAACTGTAACTGTAGTTACCCGTAAGCCTGTGTAAATGTACTATGTCCTATATATTGTTTAAAATGTTAGGCTGTTAAAATAAATGTACCAATAAATATATTTCATATTTCATATCAGTGATTTGCCCCTCTCCCCTCCAGGCCGAAAGCAGGGTACGCCCATGATTGGAACCACACATTATTGTGTGCCAATTTCAACTCAACCAGCCAACGGGGATTAAAAGATTATAATATGCTGATTTCAGCTTGCATTTAAAATGTCACATCCAAACATACCGAATTTAAAATATTACACGTTTTGCGGCGGCTCGATCATTGGACCAGACAAAGTGCTTACAGCGGCACATTGCTTCGACAAGCAGGGAGGCTCGCCGTGTCGTGGAGGCGGGTAAGGGACTAAATACATCAAAGCTTGATTGCAACTAGACTGCATAAATTAGGTAATCGCAAGAACGTCATTTCGAATAGAAAAGTACGTAATCGCTTAACTCTGTTACTATCAGTTTCAATCGATTTCAATGCTGTTTCTATTCGAAATGACGTTCTTGCGATTACCTAATTTATGCAGTCTAGTTGCAATCAAGCTTTGTAGGTAGACTGCGTAACTTGGGTAAGCGCAAGAGCGTCCTTTAGGACAGAAACAGCATTGAAACTGATTGAAACTGATAGCAACAGCGTTAAAAATCTGCTAGCTGAGCGTATGTTGAGAGACGTAGACTAATTTGATAATGATATCCGTCGGCATACCGAGTTACGTCGACTTACATGAGATAGAAAAGGAGTTCTCCGTCAATTCTAATTCCAATCGAATGTCAAGTAATAAGCTGCTTTAACGACTTAGCTTATCATAGAAACTTGATTCTAAAGCGTCCACTATACTATTTGCGAAGTGCCTCGCCAAAGATATTCATGAAGTAGGCCGAAGTCGAAGTGGCCTCACTACACACTCGGTCAACTTCGCAAGGAGCTAAGCTCAGTCGCTCGCATAGCTTTGAAGTTGTTTCTTTTTCGTAAAGAACTATACTTTGCGAAATTGGCTAACACATTGCCGCATGTCTAGACTAAATTTACTAGTTCGCCCAGCTAGCGGATTACGTAACGCTGTTTCTATCAGTTTCAATCAGTTTCAATGCTGTTTTTATCACAAAGAACGCTCTTGCGTTTACCCAATTTACGCAGTTAAAAAGCTTGATTGCAACTAGACAACATAAATTAGGTAATCGCAAGAACATAATTTCAAATAGAAACAGCATTAATATATAATAATAATATAAAGATTTTTTATTCAGACAACATGTTCATAGTGTTAGTAAGCTTAAGATTAGGGGTTAGTAATTAATAACTAACACAGATTTCGTCCTCTGTGAGAGTTTCCATACCAGAGGACATGCGTAATTGTTTGCAATTTCTTTCAGGATGCTGTTGGTGCTCACGTGCACTCTGCTTAGTAGTGCGGCCGTTTTTTTCCGCCAGATAGCGTCAAACATGTCTGTGCACGCGTCGGCGAACATGCCTGAAGCACTACAGAAGCGCAGAAGCTTCAACAGCGTCCTGAAAGCGTTATTGAATTGGACCCGCAGAACACTGTAAGCCTTTTGCGTATGCTGAAACCACAGACTCGCGGAGTACATGGATGAACAGTAAGCCTTAATAAGGGTAATTTGAAATCATTATGAGCATTGACATCGATTGAAGCCGATAGCAACAGAGTTATATAATCGTGCCAAATATAGTTGTTTACGAAAATGAAACAACTTCAAAGCTATGCAAGCGACTGAGATTAGCTTCTTGCGAAGTGGACCGAGTATGTAGTGAGGCCATTCTGACTTCGGCCTACTTCATGAAGATCTTCGGCGAGGAAATCAAGGACTCTGTTGTTCAAATCTTCTGTCTAATTGGCTCTCCTAACACTCCTGGTGAATACTAGGTTCTCTATGAAGGGTGCATGAGTCGCGCGCAGAGCTGTAGGTACCTACACGTGTGACAAGATGTGGTATTGTTTCAGAAATGTCAATAAACAGAAACTGGCCAAGGCTTACGCGGTGGCAGGCAGCCTCCTCAATGAAGACAAGCTTCAGAGGCAGGATAGTACGCTTCACGGCCAGTGGCGAAAATTGAAGTCAATACATATTCCTAAAAATTTCAAATTTCCGAAAAACGACATTGCTGTAGGGGTAAGCCTGCTTAGAAGCCATAAATAGTAGGAACTAGCGGTCGCTCGTGAGTTTATCCGCGTTATTCTCCCAAGGGAACTAAATTTCGTGATAAAAGTTATCCCATGATTTTGTATTTGGTTTATCCATCAAACATCTATGTCAGCCGAGTTGTTTTAGCGGGAAAGCACGAAAAATACTAAACTGCTGCTCGCCTGCTGAGGTGTTGTACAGAACCATTTCCACGTGAGTCCGACTCGCACTTTTCACGCACATAGGTAGTTTATTTACTCATTAGAATTTACAATCGTCGTTCATGTCATACTGTAGTTTTTAGGGTTCCGTACCCAAAGGGTAAAACGCTATTACTAAGACTCCGCTGTCCGTCTGTCTGGCTGTATCTCATGAACCGTGCGTGATAGTTAGACAGTTGAAATTTTCACAGATGTTGTAGGTATGAACCCTTCGAGCGCGAGTTGGATAATTGGCCGGTTTTTTCTTCTTCAAATAGGTACTTTATTATGTCATGGAATTGTCAATTTATCGACATCAAAATTGGATGCGAAATACCAACGCCCTTCTACGACTTAGTTCGCACGCGATCGGTGATGCAATTCAATTCAAATCTTTATTTCAGGCTTATTGAGATATGCACTAAACCTAAACAATAAGCCCATAATATCAACGTAATATAAAAACACTTTATTTGTAACTTAATATAACACACGTGTGATCGCCGACGCGTCGCGGCCCGGACGATCAGGTGACAGGCCCTTGAACTGCCGGAACTTCACCCCTTTCGGCCAGAAGTCAGGGCTTACGTAGGTCTAGATAATGGTACCTACTATTTATTTTTTATCTCGTTAACACGCGAATAAAACTACGGGCTGATTCTTTAAAGTATAATTATTTCACAAATCAGTAATTAACTTCTTGATTAAGTACCAGCTGCTAAAATGTAATAGTTTATCTTACAGTTTACGACAACACAATTTACGTACAACAATAATGTCCGTTCCATATCATTCTCGAAGACACATCAAGAATACACCGGCACGTGCTTGGCTTCTGGCTACGGGAGGATATGGAACAAGGTAAGTGTCCTGTGGGGTCCACCACTTTGAAGACACGTCAAGAATACACAGTTGTGATACATTACTTTTTAGTTAGATGCCATTTTTACTGTCATTTTCACCAAAGCCAAAATCATCTTTTGTTTGAAATTCGCCTTTTTTCTAAATATTTAATAAACTATGACATTTACGAAAACCATTGTTAGATATAGTACGTTGAACATTTAATTACCTATCGTATGACATCTTATTTATTGAAATTGGGCGAGCAGTTATTGAGATATTAAACAAATCTGATACCCGGTTTTCGAATCTTTCCCCTCCCCTCTCTCCTCCCTCCACCACTTTAGAATGCGACAACCGGTCTATTCTTGTTCAGAAGATCACGCTGAACACAATGATCCTGGTGGTCGGCGCGGAACTCGTCTGTCCAACGGGAATTCAATTTCGGAGGACTGGCTTCCCTACTATATGTATGTAGACGATATTGGCCGAATACCACATCAAATCCGACTGACATCATAAAAGTTTTTTTTTTTTAACTTTGATAGACCTTTGTTTGACCACGATCTCACCTGTTGGAAAGTGACGATGTGGACGAAGATGGAGCACAAAGGTCTAGAAGGCACCTATTCGCTCTAGCCTTGAAAAGACCCAAATTATAGTTTTCAGGAAAGACAAACGACGGTAATGTATTCCACTCCTTAGCAGTTCGCATTATAAAGGTGGAACTGAAACGTTTAGTACGAATAGAGGGTATACTAATGAGGTAAGGGTGGTACCGAGCCGTGCGTTTGCTCGTCCTATGATGAAAAGGAGAAGGTGGGATCAGATCATGAAGTTCCTGGGAGCATTCCCCGAAATGTAACCTATAGAAGATCGAAAGGCACGCGACCTTACGGCGGTGCTCGAGACTCTGGATCTTAGTCTCCGCCATATGTTGCTCACCTATAAGCCTAAAAGCTCTGCGTTCAATCGAGTCCAAGGCATCAAGCTGGTGTTTGGCCGAGCCATCCCAAACGTGGCAGCAATACTCCATACCAGCCCGGACTTGTGCTTTGTCACAGAATATATGGCTTTGTACAGACTTTGAAGCTGTCCTGGTGTGAAGTAACTTTTACCTTATTCAGGATACCCAACTTCATGGATACCCAACTTCATGTTAAAGCTTGGATGTTAGATGGTTGGATGTTCGTATGTTTGTATGTTTGTTACTCAATCACACCGAAACGTCACAACCGATTTCAGTATGTATACAGTTAGATTTAGACCCTGAATCGAGATATACCTATAGGTTATGTAGTTTATATCCCGATAAGACACGAGAGAAGCCGTGGGCGTGCATATATTTTTAACCCTCGACCCAAAAACGACGGGGTGTTATAAGTTTGACGTTTCTGTGTGTGTGTGTGTGTCTGTCTGTGGCATCGTAGCTCCCGAACGGATGAACTGATTTAGTTTTTTTTTTTGTTTGAAAGGTGAATTTGTCGGTTGTTTTCTTAGCTATGTTTGATCAAAATCGGTTCAGCTGTTTCATTGCGTTGAGGGTTTTTTTCAATTTTTACAAAATTAATTACTTGTTCAACAAAAAAACTGATTATGTTTTAGCAACAGCAAAATTCAGATAAACTACTACTAAAGGCAAATTTGGAAGTCCTCTCTACGGGAGTGTGCAGCAGAAAACATCACCGAAACATGCACGACTTCATCTGCATATCTGATAATAAGAATGCTACCGTCCTACAGGTATAATATACCTATATTGAATAACAATAAGAAAATCTTTATTGATTAGCTGTATACATTGTGATGTTTAAAAGTAAATAGTTCCAACAGCCTGCCCATTTCGAGCGTACAACATTATGTGCGAAGTCTAAATATAACAATGATTAGCTAAAGTTATAATCTTATAGATTAATTAAGTTGAAAGCAAAAAATTTGCGCTCTTAAAAATATTCTGTCATAGAAATGTATTATACTGTATTTTATTATACTGTACCAGCGCATGCATATGCATAAACATAAGCTGTGTTGCATAAGCATACAGCAACACGAAACCGAATTGCTTGCGTCTCCGACATACCACCACGATATCTACGTAGGCGTAAGTTCGTAAGACTTGGTGAATAAACATGTGAAATATACCTAACTATGAATCGGAAAAGTACCAAATATCTGGGAAAAATACTGTTTTCATGTAGGTTCACCTAAAATGCACATGTAAAAAATCTCTTAAGAAATTTACGGATTGTCGGCGACGATTTTTTTCTTTTTTTTTACGCTTGGTCATTTGGGGCAAGTTTCAATCGAGTCTACCGTATACCGACGAAGTTATTATTAGGTAAGACGCTACAGGTCCAACCAGTTTCAACTAACATTTTTGTATGTGGCGAAGAAGGCGAACGCACGCAGATACCATGTTTTTGTGCATAACAAAAAAACATAAAAATGCCCTAAAGAGTTTTGTTAAATTTTATTGATGACTTCATTCAAATAATAATTAATAAGTTATTTATTATTTAAAATTATAGACGAGCAGCTTTCGCTGATGTGCCCTATTTCAGAGTGTTGAAATGTCTTAGTTTCACTCGCTGCACTGATTACACTTTAATGTCCTTAATTGTTAACAGTTTGTCCGTTCGCAACCAGTTACCAAATGTTTCAAAAATTACATTTCAGACCCACGGTACCCCTGGCCATACCCCTGGCGGTACCGTCGGTCTTTTAAAGTTTAACGGTACCACTGATTAATAGTGATGTAATGAGTCCGGACCCGTGCTTCACCTAAGTTCTCCACCTTAGGTACCAACTCCTACTATATTTTTTATTATTTTAAATGACTACAAATACATTTTGTCTATGAAATCAAAGCACAACTTGGCGGTAAATAAAATGAACCAAAACGGAAAATAGTAAATTTTTGAAACCACTCGCTCAAAAAAAAAAACTATCTATCTGTCTAATTACCCATTTATCATACGAGAGATAGCTAGGTCCCCGCGGTTACGTTTGCACCATTGATTTGCCCCATTAATGGTGCAGACGTAACTGGTTAGTTACGTTTGCACCATTAATGGTGCAGACATAACTAGTAAGTTATGTTTGCACCATTGATTAATAGGGAAAAGAAAAAACAGACAAACAGACCGTATTAAAAAACCGGCCAAGTGCAAGTCAGACTCGCGCATGAATGGTACGGGTTCCGTACCATTATCTATAAAAATGCCAAAAAATACACTTGTTTTATATGGGTAATATCCCTTAAATATATATTTTATTGTTTTTTAGTATTTGTTGTTTTATAGGCAACAGAAATACATAATTTGTGAAAATTTCAACTGTCTTACTATCAGGGTTCATGAGATACAGCCTGGTGACAGAAATAATAAATAAAACAAAAATAAAATTTTGACAGCTGTCATCCAAAATGTAGATTTTGTCATCAGCTTTAATTTAAGCCATACAACGAAACTCTAGCAAAAGTAGTTTCCGAAATATGACTGTTTCAATTTTGACAGCTGTCATCCAAAATGTAGATTTTGTCATCAGCTTTCATTTGAGCCATACAACGACACTCTACCACGAGTAGTTTCTGAAATATGACTGTTTCAATTTTGACAGCTGTCATCCAAAATGTAGATTTTGTCATCAGCTTTCATTTGAGCCATACAACGAAACTCTAGCTCGAGTAGTTTCCGAAATATGACTGTTTCAATTTTGACAGCTGTCATCCAAAATGATTTTGTCATCAGCTTTCATTTGAGCAATACAGCGAAACTCTAGCAAGAGTATTTTCCGAAATATGACTGTTTAAATTTTGACAGCTGTCATCCAAAATGTAGATTTTGTCATCAGCTTTCATTTGAGCCATACAACGAAACTCTAGCACGAGTAGTTTCCGAAATATGACTGAATCAATTTTGACAGCTGTCATCCAAAAAAACGGCTATAGTTGCGATTTGCCGGTTGCCGCAACTGAGAGTTCAAAATTTTGTCGTGTTCTGAGCGCCTTATAGATTGATAAAACTATGTGATCCCAAAAAAGTCAACATTATAGGAACACAACTTTAAAATAATACAACACTAAAAAGAAACTGGAAATTATACATTTTGGAATTTCAAAATTTTGCAAAGTCAACCGAATGTTCCTAAAGGAACTTGTTTTTTGGTGAACATTCTATCCAAAAAACCATGTCAAACACAAACGCTAAATAAACAAATTTTTATGGCGAGAAAAGCAAGGTTCGTATGTTGTATCAAATTGAATGGTGCAAACGTAACTAACCAGTTACGTCTGCACCATTAATGGGGCAAATCAATGGTGCAAACGTAACCGCGGGGCTAGGTCAACACATCACTAGGGTCACTTACTCGGTGGTACCGTTTAACTTTAAAAGACCTACGGTACCGCCAGGGGTATGGCCAGGGGTACCGTGGGTCTGAAATGAAAAATTAAAACGTGTAATAAGTAAGTCAAAAATGGTACTTATTTCAATTTTAAAAAGATCTTTGATATTTTTTGTAATCGAGTTATGAAATTCAGATAGTGTATTGAATTTATGATTTCACTAGATAAAAAGCTTAAAAATACCATATATTTTTTTCTTCTTGAAAAATTGTCAAAATCTTTGAAATTCTAGAGCTTATTATAGACATGTTGTGAACCTAATGCGCCTGAATATAGATACTTAATTCTCAGGGTGACTCCGGTGGACCCCTCGTCTGTAGAGGTGTCCAAGTAGGCATAGTCTGCGGTTTTCGCGAAGGATCCGGAACCATCTTCACAAGAGTCTCCAGCTTCAACAAATTCATAGAGACGGCAAGAGGGAGCGGTGTACGTGGTAATGCTATTGTGGTTTTGATGTTTTTATTACATTGGAATGTTGCTGGTTATGTTCTTTTATTGATTTATAATAGAAATTTCAATATAGAGTTTTTTATTTTATTTTCATTTATTAAGGACAACAAACAATTACACACATTAGTAAAAATAGGAATAAACATAACAAGTTCTATAAGAGTAACCAGCCCCGTTATATTAAAGGGCAAAATATAAAGAAAACATATTATAATAACTTAGTTTAGTGTGGACAAGATAGGTATTATATCTGCCAGTCCTGATTGACCCCTCAACAAAGCACTGTCCCCTCACGCGATACACCCACAACTACTGCTAAAAAGAGAGAGAGGACAGCACCCAGCCAAGGCACCAGCCAGCCAGACAGTATTTAGAGAGCTCAGCAGGCATATTATGAGCTCTTATTTCCATTCAGTTCAAAAACTATTCAGTACAAAATATCGGTTCCGTGATATCTGCAACTATATTTAAAGGCACAGTTGCAGAGAGTCTATAGACATCTGCGATTAAATTTATTCAACGACGCGGATGTCAACGATGAACCGATATTTTGTACTGAATAGTTTTTGAACTAAATGGAAATAAGAGCTCATAATATGCCTGCAGTAAATGCTAAGTGTAAATGCATAGTAATGTAGGACGACAAGTTACATGAGTAGGTAGGCACCTACTAATCAAATAATTGTGAACATAGCTCATCCAGTGTAATCGATATAGACATGTTGACTACACTTTTTCTGAACAAACCAGGCGAGTTAGCGAAAAGTTCGATGTTTGAAAAATTGTTATTAAATAGTTTCATTATTCTATTTAGCGGTGCGCGCTCACCAGCTATCGTCTTGCAAGGAATAGGTGCGAACAAATATTGTTTACGAGCCTCACGATTATAAGAGCGGTAAGGTATATGTATGAATACTTGATTAACTAGTTTACTACAGTCGAACTTACAGTGACATATATTGAATAACACATATATTGAATAACAACATTAGGTCAAGGACCAATCTTCTCATCATTAAGGTGGGCAAATTGAATTTACTAAGAAGCTCCTCGTAGGAGGACCTAGAACGAAAACAGCGATAATGCATGGAACGCATGAAGTTTCGTTGAACAGCTTCTATTTGAAGATGGTATTTATTAAAGTGGGGGTCCCACACGGAAGTGGCATATTCTAACTGAGATCTCACTAGCGATTTGTATAAAAGTAGGTAGGATGCAGGTTTTCTGAATGGAATACTAGTACGCAATACAAAACTGTACATCTTATAAGCTTTATTGCATATATTATTTATATGAGCATCGTAGTGAAGTTTAGAATCACATGAGTATTCCTAGGTCCCTAATTAAGGATACTTTTTCCAATGGAATAACATGCAGTGAATAGGTAAAACTAATAGCATTTTTTTTTTGTAAAAGTTATCGATTTACATTTGGATAGGCTTAGATGTAGTTTGTTTATGTTACAGTAGTTGGCAAGGCGATCAAGATCGCCTTGAAGTTTATAACAGTCGTTAATAGTCGTAATTTCACGAAAGACTTTCAGATCATCGGCATATAGTAGAATATGAGAATGCAAAAAACATTGCTTTATATCATTAATGTTTATTAATGATATAAAGCAATGTTTTTTGCAAAATGTTAATGGACCTAAAATGGATCCTTGGGTCACTCCTGAAGAAACCTTGATTATTTCATCAGAGGTGAATCCATTGACAGCAACACGTTGCGTGCGTTCTATTTCTTACGTAAGAGGAGAACTATCTTAGTAAATTCCCGCGGATACCATTGAAAGCTAACTTCTCAAGAAGGAGGTCATGGTCCACCTTATCGAACGCCTTACAAAAATCTGTATAGACTGAGTCAACTTGTATACGTTTGTCCATACTCCATACTCTGGAAAAGTGAGTTATTATATAATATGAGTGAAAAGGTCAAATCTGCGGGAGCTTCCAAAATCATAAGGCACTTTCAGATTTATACAAAGTTGCTTTATTGTATGTCTTTAAAGATACCGTAATATAGGCTCAAGCTCACATAATGCTTGCACTCAATCTGTCCTTACAAAATCCCAGAACGCATCGATAGCGCGTTGCAGCATTCGGACACTTTTAATCGCGACATCTAGTTATATTTATTTGAACTAATTTGAATTTAATGTTATGAAGTATACAACTAACAGTTTTAACACATTGGCTTAAACATACCGCCCGCAAAGAACATCTGTTTATGTTCTTCATAATAAAACTGTGAAATAACATAACTAACTAAATAAGCATTACAAAGTGAGAACTTCAATAGCTTTAACAAAGCTCAATAAACGTGGACTGTATAAAAACTCAACAAAAACTAAATGATTTTGACATAAAACTATAAATAAATAATAAATAAATAAATAAATAATGCTGGACAGATCACACAACATTATCTAGCCCCAAGCTAAGCAAAGCTTGTGTTATGGGTAATCAAACTTAACTAACAATTTTCTTATAAGTAACACATGGAACACTACTTAACACTAATCAGTCACAGGTAGAACACATAACCTTGACACAGGACGTTTACATAACGTACCCTTACACTTTAGGGTCACGACTCTCGTGACATTGTCCAAACCAGAGTGCTTTTCTACTATTCTGCCTAACAACCAACGAGCAGGAGGCAAGTTATCCTCTTTTATTAGAACAACATCTCCAATATTTGGTTCTGGAACAATCTTGTTCCACTTCTAACGTTGCAACAAATGAACTAAATATTCTTCAGACCATCGCCGCCAAAATTCTTGCAATATACGCTGAGAAAGCTGCCAACGCTTCAAAGTACTCATGTTACTGTCTTCGTAATTGCGATCAGGCACCGTTATCAGCGGCTCGCCAATAAGAAAATGGCCAGGTGTTAAAGGGGTAGGATCGTTGGGACTGTCAGGCATCATAGACAACGGTCTTGAATTGAGACATGCTTCTACTTGAATCAGCACAGTGGACATCTCTTCATAGGTGAGAGTAGAATTTCCTATCACCCGTTTTAAATGAAACTTTGTGGACTTCACTCCTGCCTCCCAGAGACCTCCAAAATTCGGAGCATGAGGGGGAATGAAGTGCCACGTAGTACCGTTGTTGCCTAACCACTCTCTGATATCTACAGCCGCAGACGACTTCTCTGCGGCGACAAGATGATGTAGCTCTTTGGAGGCACCAACAAAATTGGTGCCGTTATCGCTCCAAATGTCACTGACAACACCTCTGCGACCAACGAATCTTTTAAATCCTGCAATGAAGCCTTGAGATGACAAATCGCTTATGGCTTCTAAATGTATGGCTTTAGAGACCATACAAATAAACAGGCAGATATATCCTTTATAGGATTGATGGCCACGACCTTTAGACGCTCGAATGTTGACAGGACCAGCAAAGTCAACCCCGCTGTGTCGGAATGGTCTTGCTGGTGTCACTCTACTTGACGGTAGCTGACCCATTAACTGGGTTTGAGCAGCTCTCGAATACCGTTTACATGTGACACATTTACGTACGAATGCCTTAACTAGAGTTTTGGCTGAAATTACCCAATACTTGGCACGTAAATGATTCAAGACCAACATAGGTCCTCCATGTAGAGTGATTTTGTGGGCTTCCCGAATCACTAGATTGGAGAAGTGATTGTCTTGTGGTAGAATGATGGGATGTTTCGTGGTTGCATCCAACTTAGCGTTTTAAATGCGACCACTAACGCGCAAGATCCCATCACTATCCAACATAGGGCAAAGTGATTTTAATTTACTTCTTGCCTTAACTATTCCTGTTTTCCTGATATCTCCAATCACTTCACTAAACACTTGCTTCTGAACCTGTCGAATGCACACCTTCGTTGCTTCTTCTATCTCTTCTTTCGTTAAATACGCTTCACACTTTCTCTCACTTGGTCCCGGTTTCTTCCATCTCAAAACTCTTCGGCAGTAAGCAATGACCCTCACTAATTTCTGCAATGTTGAATATTTTGTCCACAAAGGATCTTCTGGTGTGTTCTCAGTAGCAACATGAGCCTTGACCGATTTCTGTTCCATATTTGTGGAGATGGCTTTCGGTCTTGAGTATTCGATAATATCATTTCGTAGCCATGGTGGGCCCTGAGTCCACAAAACATTGCAAGAAAGTTCATGTGGTGTTAATCCTCTTGAAGCAATGTCTGCTGGGTTTTGAGAGGACTGGACATGTGCCCAGTGTGAATTGTCAAACTGAGATAGAATGGCAGAAACTCTATTAGCAACAAAGGTGGTCCAGCGGCTAGGATGGCTGCTAAGCCATGCTAAAACCACGGATGAATCGGTCCAAGCATGAACATGAGTTTGCGGGATTTTCATAACTTCCGATACTTCGGTTATTAAATCGGCCAAAAGTGCCGCTCCCATCAACTCAAGCCTAGGAATCGATTGCTGTTTTACTGGGGAGACTTTCGTTCGGGCAGTGATTAAACCAGTTGTGATGGATGTGTCCGCGTTCATAACTCTGACATACACCACTGCCGCGTAAGCAACAACAGACGCATCGGAGAATCCGTGCAACTCTACGCACAAGTTATCTGAGGGGCTAGTCTGCAAATTTGACAAGCAACTTACACGGTCGTGTGGTGTACACTACACGGATTTTTGTACGGGATTTGAGGTTCTCAAGGTGCCCGCTAGGGGCGCTCTTCGATTTCTCCATACTAAAATCCGTGTAGTGTACACCACACGGCCGTGTTAGTTGCTTGTCAAATTTGCAGACTAGCCCCTCAGCTGACGTATCAACCCATCTGGGAACGCTAAACTTACTTGTATCTACCAGATTTTGTCGGTAAGTTTGCCACTCCAACAATAACTCTGACGGCAACTCTTCGTCCCAGCCTATTTCCGAAAGCCAAAGCTTTTGAATGAATATTTTTGATGTGACAACACAAGGTGCTGCCCATCCCAACGGGTCAAATAGGCGGGAGATGTCAGAGATGACTCGCCGCTTTGTGATAGGAGCCTGCTGTGACGAAAGTTTTACTGAGTATTTAAACTCGTCGGAATCACGATCCCATGAAATTCCTAAAATTTTCATAACCTCATCCATTTTAATATCCTTTTCCTTTATTCCTTGATCCTGATCATTTTCTTCCTTCCGATCCTTTCCATTATCCGAAATTAACTCATTTAATTCTTTGCAACTACTAACCCACTTTTGCAACTGGAAGCCACCCTTGGTAAGTACATCTGTAATTTTCTTTTTTAGCATTAATCCTTCTTCCAATGTCTGACAGCCTGTCATCAGATCATCTACGTAGAATTCACGATTTATTCTTTCAGCTACTTCAGGATCATGTGAACATTCATCGACTGCTACCTGCTGCAATGTCTTCACCGCAAGGTATGGAGCAGAAGATGTTCCAAAGGTAATTCTTAGCATGCGAAAGTCTTCAATTTCATCTTCAGGATCATTGCGCCGTACTACTCTCTGGAAATCTGTATGCTCAGGTAAGACTTTCACTTGTCTATACATTTTTATAATTTCAGAACATATACTTATAGGGTGCATTCTCCACTTCATAATGATGTGACGCAATGGCGGTTGCAATGTAGGACCAACCATAAGGTCGTCGTTCAAAGAGACCCCGTTCAACCCCTTCATTGAAGCGTCGAACACAATTCGAACCTTGGTTGTGGTCTTGTCTTCACGTACAACAGCGTGATGTGGTAAGTAAACCGCTGTAGATCTTTTAGGATCATCACCTTGTACGCGCTCCATATGACCAAGGTCGATGTATTCGTGAAACACTTCAGAGTATTGCTTCTTCACTTCTGGATGCTTCTTGAACTTATTTTCAAGAAGCTGAAATCTTTTTATTGCGAGGGTTCTGGAACTGCCATGCTGAGACTGTTGATCATCACTACGAAACGGAAGATGAACTACATATCTACCACTTTCATCTTTGGAAGTTGTTTGAGTGTAAATATCTTCACACCGCTGCTCATCTTCAGAAAGGATCTTCGGTGATCCGGGAATAATCGATTCTATCTCCCAAAACTGTTTCAGGAGTGCATTGTCATCAACCTGATCTGACGTGCTAAGAATGACATGATGACAATGTGTTTTCGAGTCTGACCTCGATGGAATTTGACCAGACAAGATCCAACCCAGGGCTGTATTTTGGGCAACTGGGAAGCCTGGTGTACCTAGGGTCAATCCTTCTCTAAGTACCTGGCCGTACACTTCAGCGCCAAGCAAGATATCGATCTTGTTTGGTGTATGGTATTCTGGGTCCGCTAAAGTAAACTTTAGCTCAGGCCAGTAGAATTCCGCAAGTTTCTCAGAAGGTAAAAGCGATGTAATTGTACCTAACACGTATGCTTCTACTTGGACACTAAAATTGGGATCAAGGCGCGAGTGAATAGTCACTGAGACTGTAAACCTAGAAGCAAAACTGCTCTTCTCGCCACCTATGCCTGAAATGACCGTTCTGGCCGGAGTTTTCTTTAGTCCAAGTAGCTGTACTGTTGATTCAGTTATGAATGATGCCTGGGATCCCTGATCCAATAACACCCTCAACAGTTGTGTAGACCCGTGTCTTGTCTGTGCTTCGACAAGAGCTGTGGCCAACAAAACTTGTGTAGGTACTGACCCTTGAGAGAAATGTGCAGCTATATTAGGCGAAGATGGTTCGCCCTCTGATAACGCTGTCTGAATAGCAGAGACTGCTGATTTGACTTCAGCCGTTGCAATTGAGTTCTTATTAGATACGGCTGGATTGGAGCTTGATTTTGGATGTAATAGCGAATGATGCCTTCGCTTGCAAACCTGACAACTTGAATTATGACGGCAATACTTTATGGAGTGGTTGGAACCTAAACAGTTGAAACATAACCCTTTGGTTTGAACAAAGTCATGACGAGACTCGTAACTCTCTTTTGCAAACTGCTTACAATTTGCAATCTTGTGGCTTTCTTTACAATATGGACATGACATATTCACATTAGCGTTGTTGTCGGTGCCGACTATGTGATGAACCTTTGGCTTACTTATAGGCGCTCTAGGTTTAGTAGACTTTGAATCTAAAAATTCTAATGCACGAGATCTGGCTTCTAAAAATTCTTTAAATTCTAAGAGTGTGGGCAGTTTATCATGTGCGCTAATTTTTGTCTCCCATAATTTCCGGGATTCAACATCTAACTTAGAGCTAACAATGTAAATTACTATGATGTCCCACGACTCTACATCAACACCAAGATTTTTTAGACCGTTTAAACACTCCATTGTAGTGTCTAACAGACCTTTAATGGCACTCGAGCTTTCCGCTGCGTTAATTTGGCTCATCAACCGTTTTAATAAACAATTCGATGTGAACCTTTTATTATCGAATCGACTGCTGAGCATTGTCCAACATTCTATATAATTAGCTGCTGTAATTGGAATATTTCTCACTAACTGCTCAGCCTCGCCCGACAACAAGCCTTTTAAATAGTAAATTTTTTGCACATTGTCTAAAGTTTCGTTTTCGTGTATGAGTGAAACAAACAAATCTTTAAATGAGGTCCACTGGGCATAATCGCCCGTAAACGTGGGTATTGTTATTTTCGGCAGTTTTAGGATATCATTTTTGGGTTTATTAACATTTTCATTTGATTTTTCTCTACTTGTATTCTCTTTAGTAAACTCACACAACATTTCTTTTAGTTCACATTTATATGTGACATGTAATTCTTCGGTGTTTTCATATATATCATTTTTAAAATATTTGTCTTCTTTGTTTAAATCTGTGACCTCTTGCACAATGTCTTCATGAACCCTTACAAAACTGTTCCACAAACTTTCTAGTGTTTCTAATCTAATTTCGACGTAAGACCGAGTAATCCGTTCTTTAGGCGACTTTTTAGTGTTACTTCTCGCCTTGTCTATGCGCAACTTTGTGTCGTTTTGTAATTTGTATAAAGATTCCATATTTGAAGGCATTTTACAAGAGTCAACTTTCCAAAAATTTTACAAGTCTTTGAGAAATTTACCAAAATTTAAAAATTGGGCATGGATTCCCCGTCTCGACAGAGTTTGATTTGCTTAACTAACATGCACACAATTATTACAAGTCCTAAATCTCACATAATTAATGAAAAGTTAAAGTCCAACACCTCTACCGAAAAACTCTATCTTCTTGCTCTATATTTCACCACACAGCACTCCAAATAGTTAAATGTACTCACGATTGATTGCACTTCACAAACCACAAACTTCAATCCGTCCAGTGATTGCCTCAAATCCAACGATTTTCCAACTGCAGCAGCGCCCTCTAGCGCGTCCACAGTGCACTTCAGCTGCGTGCGCGTTTGGTCTGGCTGGCCTGCCAGCAGCGCGAACCACACACAGCTTGGTGTGATTATTGGCACTTCAGTGACGATCCACCACTGGTTTCTATGCCATACAAAAATCGTCGGCTAGCACTAGGGCTAGTGTAATCCGCTCGTAAAGACCATGAAAAGGTCAAATCTGCGGGAGCTTCCAAAATCATAAGGCACTTTCAGATTTATACAAAGTTGCTTTTCATCCCATCTATTCGAAAAGGACGACTGGGTTCGCCTTTAAGTGCACCCAACGGTGGTGTTTTCTATGAGAAACTTTTAGCGGGCAGTAATGAGTTTTGCGGCGCACTTATTAAGTTCCTAATTCAAAAAGTGCGCGGCAAAGATAATTGCGGCGCACTTATTGAATTTGGAACCAGCGCCAAATAATTCGAACGCAAATATTGTTTGAATAAATACTGGCTGGTACGACGGCCCAAAACCCAAAACAAAAAAACCCAAAACACACAAAAAACACAAAACACAAAAAAAAACACAAAACACAAAAAAAAACACAAAAATACAAAACACACAAATAACACAAAACACAAAAAAACACAAACACAAAAAAAACACAAAAACCATAAAACACAAAAAAACACAACACAAAAAACACAATACAAAAAAAACACAAAAAAGCACAATACAAACAAAAAACACAAAACACAAAAAAAAACACAAAAAAACACAAAAAAGCACAAAACACAAAAAACACAAAACTCAAAAAAACACCCAAAAAAAACACAAACACAACAAAAAAAACAAAAAAACAACCATTTGTTTTATTAAATAATAATATTACAATAACATATGAGGCGCCTTTTATTTTCTCATAGTGGGTGATGAAAAGCAGAGTGTATCACACGGGCGCAACATATATTTTTGGCTCGGGCGACGTACTTTGAATCCCTCGCTACGTTCAGGATTCTACTACAGAATCCCTCGCTACGCTCGGGATTCTACTTTAGAATCCCTCACTTCGCTCTGGATTCAAAAAAGCGCCCTCGCCGTAAAAATATTATGTTGCTCCCTTATGATACAATCTACTATAATTGTATGTCTTTAGAGATACCGTAATATAGGCTCAAGCTCACATAATGCTTGCACTCAATCTGTCCTTACAAAATCCCAGAACGCATCGATAGCGCGTTGCAGCATTCGGACACTTTTAATCGCGATATCTAGTTATATTTATTTGAACTAATTTTAATTTAATGTTATGAAGTATACAACTAACAGTTTTAACACATTGGCTTAAACAATGAGGTTACTGATAGTGGAGCGATTTTTAACAAAGCCGTGTTGTTCTTCAATAATTATTTTATGCAAAGAAGGATAAATGTATTTATGCACGAGACGCTCCAAAACCTTCGGTAAGGTGGACAGCAATGATATAAGTCGATAATTTGTGACGTCATTCTTACTACCGCTTTTGTATATGGGCGTTAGATTAGCACTTTTCCATGTATCCGGAGCAATACCCTCACGCAAACTTCTGTTATAAAGTATATGTAAGGGAAGGACAAGAGATTCCGCAGTATGGTTGATAAAAAAAGGTGATAGACCATCGGGTCCGGGCCCTTTGGTGGTGTCCAACAAAGTGAGCTCCTTTAAGATTGATTCCCTTGAAATGTGTAGGTCAGCAAGTATAAAGTCGCAGTTATCATTAGTCGCTAATTTTTCCAAGTCAATAAAGTTCGAACTACTTGGCTCATACACAGATCCAAAAAAGCGAAAGGCTTGCATATTCCTTCTGGCTTATCAGACTGCATCACTGTACGTCAAAGAAGCCGGAATACCCGATTTCTTGTTACGACTTTTTACAAATGACCAAAAAGCCCTAACATCCTTCTGGAGCTTATCCTCAATGGAAGCAATATAGTTATCGAAACATTCCCAGCTGTGAGTTTTAAATCTTTGCCGAAATAATGAGAATTGTTCGTAATGAATTTTTTCCACTTGACCCATGCTTTTTCCTTATCATTCCACAGTCCGGCTGGCCGGACTACACAACCGGACCACGGTTAAGAAGGGCATTAAATATATGTATAAGTGGGCGTGAGAACCAGGCAGGGTAGTGACTTGATTTAGGTCGGTACACGTAAAGGAACACGCCTAATTATCTCAAATATCTTATCGTAAAATACACTAACCGACTCTTCGAGGATTAGTCGATGAAATAAAATATTCCAGTTCAGTGCCGCTATTTGTCCATTGATATCAGAATAATTCCCTTCTAAGAAAAAATACCTATTATAGGCGTAGCGGAGATGTGCAACGCTTTGTAAGGAATATCTAAGGAAGCCAATGCTTATAAAGGTGGGTGAAGAATGTCAATAGGTACTAAAGGGTTATTATGTAATGGCTCACAGGTACACGAGTCTATGTTCGATATGAATAAGTCTAACGTACTGCTCATACTATTTTTTATAAAGTTGTATTGTTTACCACAGATTGATAGTAGGTAGTCAAAAATATATTGGTGTAGCAAAAGATCTTTACCAGTAGTTACCGATGAGTTGCTAACAGCTATTCTGGAAGATTGAAATCACGAACAATGTAAAACAAATCTAATCTAAGTGGCAATTATTTAATTCGTACCGGAATGCATTCAAGAAAGTTTGATAAGTAGTTAGATTTTGAGCCGGTGGAATATATACGCCGCAAATGTTGTAGTATTTACCTATAGATTGAAGTTTCAATAATACGTATTCTACAGATGCAGACAAAGGGACACTGTCACAACTATCGTTGAGGGTAGGGGCGAGGAATGCGCGCTCCGCATGAATACCGCGGCGCACCGCCACCAAAACGCCACCTCCGTCCTTCTTCCCAGTACCAACCCGGTCCCGATCGCACCTAAATACTTCATAACGGGAATTAAAAACTTCACTACTAGCGATTTCAGGAGTAAGATACGTTTCCGATAGTACAATCACATCATAACAATTAGTCAAAACGCTCGAGTATAAAGTATGCCGCTTCGTTCTAAGTCCTCTACTATTCTGATAATAAATAGAAATATTATACATTTTAACAGAGTAAAATGTGAACTAGGTTGCTATAGGTATTATTAGACAAACGTAGATCGTCGTCGTTTCGTATGAGGTAGTGCTGGCCTCTGGTGTCAGAGTTTGTCAAGCCGCCCGAGAGCCTCTGACATGGCTTATCGACAGTTATTAATCAATAACAGCCGGGACCGACAGCTTAACGTGCCCTCCGAAGCACAGAGCGATGGAAATCCACATATAACTTAGAAAAGTTATTGGTGCGGAGCCTAGGATCGAACCCGGTATCGTTGGATTCTGAGTTGCACTATTGAACCGTTAGGCTACCATCGCTCTAGATGACAAACGTAGATGAGACGTATTGATCGCCGATGTAGTAAGATTATGCATTTTCGTTTGTACGTACCTGTACGAGTGATATAAATCAAATCTGCTCGAATGCAACATTGTATTATTGGCCGTCACATAAATAATCTATCACGAAATAAACAAGTATAGTTTGTATAAAATAAGTTCTAGCTAACCAGCTTAGACGTAAACACATAGAGTAGTTAAAGTATGAGAGAGCGCGCGAAACAAAGTCAATATTATGCAACTGATTATAGCACGCAGAGAGGTAGATATAAGCACTTCCGCGATGAGACGTGCTAAAGTTTTTTTTTTATACTACTAGAATGACGGAACAAGCAGATTGCCCACCTGATGTAAAGCGGTAACCTCTGCCTATGAAAAGTGCATTACCTCATAGGTCCCGTTACCTAGAACGCACCCTATGTGACATTGCACTGCGCCCGCCACCCTGAGACATAGAGATAAAAGTCTCATGTGCCTGTAATTTCACCGGCACCCTTAACCTTCAAACCGGAACACAGCAATGCAAGCACTATTGCTTTGCGGCAGAAATAGGTATGGTGGTAGTACTTCCCCGGACGAACTCTTTCACAAAAAAGCTCTACTACACTAAAAAAGCGGTTTACTAGACCAAAAATTTTCATTAATACCTTACAAAAATAAAAAAATATAACAGCTATCTCGACTGAAAATACCGCACGCAGAGGGGCATCACTTATTCGGCACTGAGAACTTCCCCAGATCCTTCTCGGAGCGCACGAAGAACACAGCTGACTTCTCATGCTGCCTGGCGAGTATGGAACCATGCTTAATCCAGACGAACCAAAATCTATGCTGCTTCGCCGTCTCCCGGGCCAGCCTGAAAAGGCCCTTGTTCGTCAGGGTGAGGTGCTCGTTGATGTAGATTTTGTGAGTGGGACCAGAGATGCCAAGTTGTTCTGTGGTGATTCCTTTGCGGAGGCGAACTGCAGCAAGAAAGCTGTCTCGAAGTATACTACTTGAAAATTTCACGACAACGTTCTTCGGTTGTGAACTTGTGGCTTGAGGTACACGGTGAATAGCAACAATTTCTTGTTGGCTAATAGAGATCTTGACCAGATCCGCGATATTCTCCAGTAAGGCAACGAGGTTTTCTCCCCGTTTATCAGGTAGGTTGCCAAGTTCAGCATTGCACTGACGTGCCTGTTGCTCCATTACATCAAGCTTCGCCTCCAGTTCAATTATTCTTGAAGTATTATCTTGGAACCCAGGGCTCTGATTCCAAGGACTCTTCTCTGTAGGGAGTCAAAGCGAAGCAACTAGTACTTGGGTGCCCCGTGCCATACATGGGAACTGTATTGTACGTGCAGCCTAGCAGCCGTTGATTCAGACTGCTTAGCACGGATGGATGGCCCTTCCCTCAATCGGGAATTCTTTAGATGTAGGGGCTCAAGACCATTCGAGGTAGACCCTGCATTCTATGGGGCAGGCCTATATCCAGCAGTGAACGTTTCTGGCTGAAGATTATGATAAATGCTCAACAATAACTTTGAAAATGAAAAACTGTTACGCATTACCTCTCTTATGAGACTGGTGTTATCAGGAGAATCCGCAAACTCGCACACATACACACTTTTGCTAGCCTTATTTTTGTTTTGTTATTCTTATACCCTGTCTTTTGTTACTTAAATTTGTTTTACCATTGAAAGCGGGAAGGAACTGACTCCTGACACACAGCTAACGCTAGTTTAGGAGCCAGGGAACTACAGTAAAAACATTATGATTATGATTATTTACAACAATTTTACTGCAAACGCAACAACCAACATGAATCCATCACTTTCCAAAACACAGCTTGTATCTGTGACCCACTGGTTGTGGGGTGCAATCCTGTTGTGAAGCGATGGAAGGGCAATGTTGATGAGCGAGTTAACTCCGACCAGGATCCCTTGCTGATCGTCTACTTCATTAGGGTCAAGGGTTCTGTGGCAGACGAGTCCTCCGCCTTTGGTCTCCTGAAACCATAAAAAAAAATTCGTAGTACAGCCTCCATGGGTCAAAAAACAGTCTCCACGTCACAACTAGGCTGCATTTAGTGCTATAAGGATGGTCCGTACGGAACTCCGCAGTACGGATCGTCCGTACGGTCGACCATTTAGTGCTCCACGAAGCAACAATTCAATTCAATTCATTTATTTATTTCAGGCAACAGTGAATCATGTACATTGTACCTAGACAAAGGCCCATAGTAATATACATAACAACACACAACTAATATACATATAAAGATAAAGGTATACTTCAAACTATCACTTAACGCCAATATAGGAATTTGGCAACGTAGGTACGACTTGAAAGATTATAGACACACAATAACGGTTCTGCGTTAAGACAAGAGGAAGTTTGAAAATTGCAACAGAAAAGTTGAACGAAAATCGTTTAGCTTGGTGTGGGCATGTTATGAGGAGGGATGAAACACATGTAACTAAGAAAGTTATGAATATAAATGTTAGTGGCTGGAAACGAAGAGGAAGACCTGAGAAAAGATGGATGGATTGCGTGAGAGATGATATGAATGTGAAGGGAGTGAATGATGAGGTGACGGCTGACAGGGGAGAGTGGAAGAAAAAGACGTACTGCGCCGACCCCAAATAAATTGGGAAAAGGGGAAGACAATGACGACGAATAACGGTTAGTTAGTTAACACTAGTTAACACGGTAGATTAACACTTTATTGTACACCAAAAAATAATACACAAAAAAGGATTAACTAAATCAAATTATAGTACAATGGGCGGCCTATTCGCTGAAAGCAACCTTTGGATGGACAGACCGAAGTAATAACGAACGGCGGTGAACAGAGTAAAATAAATAAATAATAACAACAATAATAATGATAGATGAATAAGAAAACGTTTACAATACCCGAATACATAATATACTATAGTAAAATATACAACTACATAGCGATGAAGTTAAATATTACATTATGTGCCCTACTTATTCTACTAATAACTTTCTTTTTGGTCACCAGAAAGAGTTCGTTCGGGGAAGTACTACCACCATACCTATTTCTGCCGCAAAGCAGTAGTGCTGTGTTCCAGTTTGAAGGGTAAGGGTGCCGGTGAAATTACAGGCACATGAGACTTTTTATCTTTATGCCTCAGGGTGCGGGTGCAGTGCAATGCCATATAGGGCGCGTCCTAGGTGGACGTGACCTATGAGGTAACGCACTGTTCATAGGCAGAGGTTACCGCTTAACATCAGGTGGGCCATCTGCTTGTTCCGTCATTCTAGTAGTATAAAAATCGAAAATCGCGTGAGCGCTATTTAATGATTTACAATCATTTTAGTCTTCCACTCGCAGAAAGTTTTTTTAGGTACCTATTGTACTGATTTCTCGCAAAGTGTTGAAAAACGTTTTACGGCACACGTGCGGAAATTGGTTTGTACAAACTCGTGACCATAATATTGTAAGCCCTCGACTTCAAACCAACTTACCGCACATAGTATCATAAATAACTAAAAAAAAAATATTATTTAAATCGTTACATACGCCCTTACAACGGTAACCGGTAACCGCACCGTAATGTTTCCACGTGAAATAAGGTAGCTCGCTCATTTCGACTAGGTGCACATCTAGACACAGGACTTAGAGGACGTTTATTTTTTCACAAAAGTTCGTGCAATATGATTGTACAATAAATGGTAATATCAACAGTTAAGTTTATAGACAAAATCACGATTTTTAACTATAAGCTAGTTTGCGTGCGTCAGCACTTTTTTGACGCACACATTCAAATACATTGCAACAGTTTTCGGTGTCTGGGCATATCTAACGATTTAAATCTTTGGTTAATCTATCTTCTAATCTACTTACAGAAGGCATGGACGGGTTATTCGTGATGCTAACGGTGCAGTAATACAAACTAGTATCCTTAAGCAACATATCTTCGCACTCTTGCCTTTTTATGATATGCTGGTGTTCCCGGAATATTGATTTTGAAAAAGACCAACTCTGAAAAATAACAAAATAATTGAAGGATTCCTTCACAAAAATCCCAATATATTTAATTTAAATAATATTTAAATTAAGAACATGCATGGACACTTCATTATAATTCCGAGGGACCAGAAACAAGATAGGAAAATATTTTCTCAATAGAAAAAAAACCCAAAGTTACCTCCAATTTGTTTGCTAGATTATTCGATTGTTTATTAAAATGGTGTATATTAATGAGTGAAAAATTAGATAAATAAAACAAAATAATATCGCCATTTCTTTTTTTAGAATCGTTTTCTCACAATGAGACCTATATAATATGGATATATATACCTTATTGCATGGACAAGTGAGCACAATATACAGCTGAATTCCATCACTATCTAACTCAGTAAAGTTCAGGTAAGTTAGAAAGTGACAGAACAGTGCAGCAGTACGAAAAAAAGCGGCCAAGTGCGAGTCGGACTCGCCCATGAAGGGTTCCGTAGCAGCTAGTAACATAATATAAAAGTTCTTTGATTGATTACGATTTATGACGTATTAAAAAAAAACTACTTACTAGATCTCGTTCAAACCAATTTTCGTTGGAAGTTTACATGGTTTGCATGTTTTTTTTTTGTAATGTACATCATATTTTTTTTTAGTTTTATCATTCTCTTATTTTAGAAGTTATGGGGGGGGACACTCTTTTTACCACTTTGGAAGTGTCTCTCTCGCAAACTATACAGTTTAGAAAAAAATTATATTAAAAACCTCAATATCATTTTTGAAGACCTATCCATAGATGGCACGTATGGGTTGATGTTTTTTTTTGGAGTTTCTTTTCTAAGTATGGGGAAACCCATTTTTTTTTTTTTTTTTTTGTGAAATTCTTAATGCGTTTCACAGAATACATCTACTTACCCAAGTTTCAACAGCCTTGCTCTTATAGTTTCGGAAAAAAATTAGCTGTGACATACACGGACAGACAGACAGACAGACAGACATGACAAATCTATAAGAGTTCTGTAATTTTTAGTTACGGAACCTTAAAAATTAACGAAAGTCACAAACAACGGTATTTAAATATTTTTTTGCTGTGTAATCAAAAATATTAATCGACCATGCCCTCTTAAATAATACCACGGGGTCTCATCCCAAAGAAAAAATATATATTGTTCTATTTAAATTCAATAGATGGCGTAACTGGTATAGATTTGTTATTGAAGTATGTGAAAAATTAATATTGGGCCCTGAAAAAAATATTTTGTAATATCAAAAAATACCCATAACACGGGAATATTAAATAAATGCCTCTTCAATCAAGTTTAATTATTTTTAGTAAAATATAATGATGTCGTTTTCCTAGTGGTAATCATTTGAACTAGGTTGAGGTTTGACACAGTTTGTTTGTAGTACCACATGTAGTATAACTTGATAGATGGCGTTATTTAAAAAATTAAACAGATGACCCGCCAATGACGTCATGCCCAAAATGAAAGAGAAAACTATATAGTATTTACGTTCTATTCTAAAATTTTCAAATAAAATATCAGACCCGATTACATATCATTGTAACCAAAGACGAACTAGTAATACATAAAAGGCAATGTCCTGACTGACTGACTGACCGAGTGACAACGCACAGCCTAAACCGCTGGTCGTTGAGACTTGAAATTTAGAGGGTGTAGGTACTATTCCTTTAAGGGTTTAAAGGTCTACTTAGAAAGGAAAATGAAAAATTCGTATGCTAAGGGTTTCAAAATGGGGTTCACACGTAAAAACAAAAATGCTGTGTGTATTGCGGAAAGCGTCGGCAGTAGATACCTACCTACTTGAAATTTTCGCTTCGGCCGTCAAGGAAACCGGGGTTTCGTAACTGGTTCATAGGTAGATTCCTCAAATAAAATTAACAAACATATGTTTCAGCAATATATGAAAATTGGCACGGGAACGTTGTGTTTGTACAAAAAAACACTTTACGATTTAGCCATATTACAGCGTAAATTCGACGTTGTATAATATAGTTTCACGATATAGTTGTTGGGATTCAAATATTTTCAGGAATGGACTCCTAAATTGGAAAACTTGAGTGTTCGGTCGTTTCAAAGGTTGTGTCACGGCGTGGTTAGTTGTTTTCTGCACGCCGGGAAAGTTTTCTGACTAGGCGCGGACAAAGTCGCGAGCGGGTCATCTAGGTGGTTAATGTGGGGTACCGCGAAATTCCTAATCTTAGATTTGATTTTTAACAGGCATGAAGTACAGTATTTAAATTAAAAATATGCATGGATACTACATTATAATTCCGAGGGGTCGCTGTAGGTACCAGAAACACGATAGGACAATATTTTCTCGATATAAAAAAGTCCAAAGTTACATCTATTTTTTGCCTAGATTAGATTGTTTACATATTATTGGGTAAAAAATTAGATAGGTAGATAAAATCAATTCAACAACGCCGAGGGTTCACTGAAGGAGTTTTGTAAAATTATTTACGAGATATTCAATAAAAACCGCTTTTTCGAGCGGCGGGCCAGCGGGCGAGATGCGTTTTATTGTGTATGAAGATTTGTGCCTAGGGTTGACGCAGTCTTAGTAAAGATGTTGAGTTAAAAAAAACATAAGTAGTCGTCATAAAGGCCCGTCGCACATGGAGCTACTAAAAAATGACGGAACTAATCAGTAGATAATTACAATTACAAACCACTTAGAAACTGTACCTCGCACACGATGACACGACGCGACGCTATATAGATGCTCATGTTGTAAAGTTTCAGTCACTTCTTTACTATCGTCAGCTTCAGGTTATAATCTCAGAGATTATTAGGCAAACTATTTTATTACACCACATGCAGCATTACCGTGGCAATGGAATCATGAGGTAAAGCATTGTTAAAGGCAGAGGTTACCGCTTAACACCAGGTGGGCCATTTGTTTTTTTTTTTTATACTACTTGGATGACGGAACAAGCAAGAGGCCCACCTGATGTTAAGCGGTAACCTCTGCCTATGAACAGTGCATTACCTCATAGGTCAGGTCCACCTAGGACGTACCCTATGTGGCATTGCACTGCGCCCGCCACCCTGAGACATAGATGAAAAGTCTCATGTGCCTGTAAGATGTCGTTAGTATTTGAGTTTGTAACTTGTTCTTTTTGAGTAGCTCTATGTACGACGGGCCTAAGTTTTTTAACAAACGCCATCTGTTGAGTGTGTGTGCGTTTTACGCGGCAATTACAGTTGCAGGTGCTAGGTGGCTCTAGCTATCAATTGCGCTGCTAGCGGCATCTAGCGTCCAGGTAAGGCAACCAAATTAGCCCGCACAATAGCCCGAGTTATGGCGGTCACGTTTCGTTGTATGGCATGAGGTATCTGTACCTAGTACAGACCAGTCAGTGTACCTGTCTGTAGTATTATTTTATCTGTGATAATACTAAGTATTTGTTAGTCTATTAATTTTATCAATGTACGTTGATAAATAATAGAGATATTTAAGTTATAAGCTCATTGTACAGGTAAGTTCACGATACATGGGCTCGATAATGCCCTTGGAAATATGATGAAGATTAACATATCGCCGTTATGCTGCGAAAACCAATTAAATTCACAAAAATCAGTTATGAGATAAATGCGATTAAATTTTAACCACAAAATAATTCTGTCATTATCCATGTTTATCAAGATAGTTTAGTTACATGCAATTATTTAATTTAATCTCTTAATGAAACCAGCAAAATAATTATATTCAACTATAGAGATTTAAACAAAAAACTATATTTAAGTATACAGGGTACCCTATTTAATTGGTTTTACCTGAAAATGTAGAATTATATTTTATTGTGATTTACCTATAAACTATTTAGATAATGCTGTCATAAACATTATAAACCAATTGTATTATTGTTTTTCGTTACAGAAAATCAAGTCTTAAATTGTGATTGTCCATAGAATGCAAAATAAAAAATAATTGGAAAAATTTAATTGGTTTTACCTGTACTCAAAATTGTTTTGGATGAACTTATACAAATCTATTATACTGACTGATTGATTCATCATCGCCCGGGCCGAAACCACTGGACATAGAGACTTGAAATTACGAGGGTGTATTTCTTTTAAGGCGTAGGGGTGTACTAAGAAAGTAATTTGGAAAGTTCAACCCCTAAGGGAGTGAAAAGGGTTGAAAACCATTGTATGAAAAATCGTAATACTTGAACTTACAAACTTGAAACTATGCATACGTGTGCTTCAATACAAATCATAAAAGGGTAAAATATTTTTTCCGCGAACTACCCCCAAAAGCGAGTGCAATGTGTTAAAGTGTTTTTTTGGTTGAATTTTTCAAAATACCCCTTAAAAAGGGGTGACGAAATTATAGTTTTTTTATGCTGTGATGCGTGGGAAATCACGATTATTCAGCTAGTTCCTAATAAAATAACAAGTAGTTAGTTTTGTTACACATTTATTTTAAAATAACAAAGATAGCTCTAATGAAAATGAAGTAAGTCATTTATAAAGTTGTAATAATCGCATCAGAACATTGTTTAATCTTCATCTGAAGTTGTTGCAGGGTCTTCGTCTGATACTGTGCACTCAGGTAGCGTGTCTTTCCATTCTGAATTTGTATTTAAACCATGAAACCATGTATGAAACTCCTCCGGAATAACGCCTTTAAGCTTGAGATAGAAGGTCGTCACCACCGTCAGCGGTTTCATTATTGTGACCTATTATAAAGTTTTTATAAGCTTGAGATAGAAGTTTTTTTTTTTTATTTTTTTTTTATTTTTTTTATACTACTTGGATGACTGATCAAGCAAGATGCCCACCTGATGTTAAGCGGTAACCTCTGCCTATGAACAGTGCATTACCTCATAGGTCACGTCCACCTAGGACGCATCCTATGTGGCATTGCCCTGCGCCCGCCACCCTGAGACATAAAGATGAAAAGTCTCATGTGCTTGTAATTTCACCGGCACCCTTACCCTTCAAACCGGAACACAGCAATGCGAGCACTACTGCTTTGCGGCAGAAATAGGTATGGTGGTAGTACTTCCCCGGACGAACTCTTTCACAAAAAAGCTCTACTACTACTAAATCATAGGTCATCGCCATCGTCGTCAATATAATATTCTGCAAAATATTAAGTTGATTAAAAATAGTTCCCGCTTGTTAGACCCAGAGTAGGTAAGATACCTACTCAAAGGAACTTCGTAATCACACTACATGTGAGGCACACCTATTAAAAATAGTTCCCGCTTGTTAGACCCAGAGTAGGTAAGATACCTACTCAAAGGAACTTCGTAATCACACTACATGTGAGGCACACCTATTAAAAATAGTTCCCGCTTGTTAGACCCAGAGTAGGTAAGATACCTACTCAAAGGAACTTCGTAATCACACTACATGTGAGGCACACCTATTAAAAATAGTTCCCGCTTGTTAGACCCAGAGTAGGTAAGATACCTACTCAAAGGAACTTCGTAATCACACTACATGTGAGGCACACCTATTCCCGAAACAAAAAAAGTGGCAAAGTGCGAGTCGGACTCGCGCACGAAGGGTTCCGTTCCATTATCTATAAAAATGGCAAAAAAAACACGTTTGTTGTGTGGGAGCCCCAATCAATATTTATTTTATTCTGTTTTTTAGTATTTGTTGTCACAGCAGCAACAGAAATACAGCCTGATGACACCAAACTGCAAAAAAACACATTTGTTGTATGGGAGCCCCCTTATTATTATTTATTGTTTCTGTTTTTTAGTATAACAGCAACAGAAAAACATAATCTGTGAAAATTTCAACTGTCTAACTATGACGGTTCATGAGATACAGCCTGGTGACAGGCGGACAGACAGACAGACGGACAGCGGAGCCTTAGTAATAGGGTCCCGTTTTACCCTTGTGGTACAGAACCCTAACAACAATAGTAAATGAGAAATAAGCATGTTGGTACTAAATTACAATTGGCATAACCTTGCTTTTTTTTCTCAATCACTGAATTATTATCGATTCATACCTTTAGCTACCTATTGTAACTCTAATTATACTATTATAAGTAGTTTCAACCACAACTCGGTAACTACCTACATCAGTCATTTAGATATCTAACTAACAACAACTTTAAACATTCTGCATAACCTCACTTTGTCGGTTTCGAATGAAGTTGATTATTATTTCTTACCTGTCTGTTTTTCTCGATTTGCACGATCAAAATCAACCATATTTGAACTCATTTCATAGGGATAAAAGGCTAAAATCACTCACTACCAATTTATAACTTAATTTTTCACCCACCGAGATGCACGCGTGCGAACATAAAGCAAGTATAAACACGAGACGCTAGCGCCACAGCGCGAGACGAGCGAGTAAACTGATTTAAACGTTTTTCACTGTATAGATTTCAAGTTGCACATGCACTGAATATCCTCAGAGAAAACCAATTATTAAGATTTAGATTTATTTCGTAGACGAAGTGGTCTTGTTTAAAATGGTTTGAGTCTGTCAGATAAAAGGATTTAAATCATAATAATTGTTTGTTTTTGTAGTGTGCATATAATTTAGCTAAATTAAGTCTTCGAAAATGGTTATTTCAAACTAAATATAATACTAAAATCCTAAAACGCTCTTGGTGTAAAACCAGATATCACATGATATATGAATGTCACTGTAGTAAAACCTTTGGCGGTCATAATTAGGTCAGGTTACTTGTCTGTACATGAGAAATACTCCTGGAATCATTAAAATAATTGGTTTTCCCACTAACTATCTCGAAAAGTATGTGACATAGCGTTTAATCTGTTTTCGCAGATGGAAGTGCGCGAAAAATTGAGTAGGGTGGTACTGTTAAGTATTTTTTTATAAAATCTCGAGATAATTGGTTTTCGCAGTATAACGGCGATATACAATAATTTTTGTTGTCGTAAGCTGCGAAGATTTTAATAAAAATACTTTTATAAATGCCTATTTGACTCTTGACAGCTTGTTATGAAAAAACACAGCTCTTCACGTGTTTATATGGTATTTTTATGGCTGAATCTCAGAAGAAAAACTAAAGCATGGACCTAAGGCTAAAACCGAACCGGTATCGATTATACCAGTCTCATTCTTTTATATGAATGTATTCATGTGTTGGAATGAGACAAGCATATATCTATTTGTTTTTATTTGTGTAACTCGTACCAGGCCAAATGACAAACTAGGTACCAATTACTACTACATTCATGGTACCAATCTAGGGAGATGTACATTCATGTTACCAATATTCAGGGTACGGAACGGAAAAACGACTGTAGTGTGACAATCTATTTGTTTCTCTCTAACATATGATAGCAAGCTATCTTCTAGGATAGGAGTAAGAAGGAACACTCTATGCAATTTTAGCACTCAATCCATGTAGTACTTTATTCATGGGCTGAACCTATAAACTTACGTCGCGTTACTGCATTCAGTCTTACCGTAGTGGATTTCACAGATGTTGACACACATATACCGTCATAGTTGAAATCTATAGAGGCATATGGTATCTTATTGACTGAAGTATTGAATTTCCATGGCTTGGACATTACCTGTAAGGTTTAGAACAGAAAAAGATATAGTAGCATGTCCACAATAGACTGAGCATGAAATAAAGTTTTAGGGTTTCTCAAAAGGTAAAAACGGAACTATTCTAAGACCTCTCGTGTTTGTCTTCTGTCTGTCACAGCCTATTTTATCCAAATCTATTGGACGAAAATAGTAGAAATTCGGTGCACTATATATTCAGAATTAGGTGATCCAATATAAATTAAATTAATTAATTCTGATATATATGGGGAAATTAGAAAAATAAACATTTGTTAAGTGCTTCACATCAAAGGAAAGGTCTCGTTATGATTTTATTAGTATTTTTTAAGGCATCATTTAAATGATAAAGGAAAATCGAGCATCGCCTCGCCCCCTCTCCTCTCCTCATCACACTTGTATCAAAAAGCCTAACACGGACGTTTTGTATGGGTAAGGCTCGTCCATACTTTTTTATTTTGGTCGAAGAGTGTAGGTACCAACTCACCAAAACACAAAGATCATAGGCCGGAAACCGGTACTTTTGCTGCGAGTAAATCTTTATAATAGACCTCCATTGCATGGCTTTGTCGTCGTCCGAAACGGGCTCCGCTAGCGCTGTGGTCAGAACACCAGCTACCACTTTAACCTCAGTTAAATTACGTTTATACCTGAAATATATAATATTAAGTCTTTTTAGGTTCTGGAGTGGCGATCGAACAGAAAGAGGCAGACCTCCAGTGTCTGAAAAGTTCGCAGAAAGACGCGTGGATGTAGGCAGCTCATTATTGTACAGTAGTCGTAGAGCTTTTTTGTGAAAGAGTTCTTCCGGGGAAGTACTACAACCATACCTATTGCTAGAATTGAAACTATCGTGGTTGGGAATCATATTAAAAGATAAACGGCTAATTACCACTATAAAGGACATTTCGTACAGTTGATTTCAGATATCAAGGTTGAACCCACAGAAATCATGGTCATGTTTCGACGTGTCTTCCTTGTTTACAAATGTGCCTGTGGATGATGCGATGTCGATTATTACCGATCTTATCCAGGCGGCGGATCTACCCACACGTTACATTGAGTGGGCTGACTATTGCCTAAGGAGTGGCTATTTTGTGTGGAGAGGGGAATATTTCATACAGGTAGATGGTGTGGCAATGGGTTCTCCAATGGCGCCAGTTGTGGCCAACATTTTTATGGAGTGTTTTGAAGAGGAGGCAATATATACAGCCTGTTTGAAGCCTCGATATTGGTGGCGGTATGTTGATGATGTGTTTGCCATTATTACGGAGAGTGGACTTGAAGACTTTTTGAACCATTTGAACTCGGTTCATCCAAATATACAGTTTACCACGGAAAGGGAAACAAATGGAACCTTGCCCTTCTTAGATGTGCGGGTAATACGTGATGCATGTGGTAGTCTTCCACACGCTGTATACAGGAAACCCACGCATACGGATCAGTATCTGCACGCGAACTCGCATCATCACCCAATGCATCTTTTGTCTGTGCCCAGAACACTGATTAATCGGGCTCTCAGCTTGTGTGATCATCTACATGTGGAGTCTGAGTTGGAGCACGTGAGAACGGTATTGGAAAGGAATGGTTATAGTTGGCGTCAGTGTTCTCGAGTGATGATGGCGAATGAACGTAGAAGACTATCTGTCGTGGAACGGTCTCCGGTCTACCTGCCTTTCATAAAGGGGGTAACAGACAAGATAGGATACTACTTACGTGGTAGATATAATATCAAACCGGTCTTCCGACCGCCAGGTCAGCTGAGACAATTTCTGCGCTCGCCAAAAGACAGGGATCCTCTGGGTATGCCCGGTGTATACAGTATACCATGTGACTGTGGCAAGAGTTACATAGGTGAAACCCGGCGTAACATATCGGCTAGATTGACGGAACACATCAGGAGTGTTAGAAATATGGACGTAGAAAAGTCGGCGGTTGCAGAGCATGCAATGATCTCGGAATCGTCCCACTACCTACGGTTTGACAAAATTTCAGTTCTTGCGAAAGAGAAGTTTTTTGTTCCTCGCAAGATACGGGAAGCAATTGAGATTAGCCGACATCCAAATTTCAATCGCGATCGGGGATGGGGTATTTCGCCGGCATGGCAACCTATACTCCACTCCGCCACTACTGTTTGTAGTACTGTAATCGGTCTGGAGAGTGATACCGTGAGTGCAGTGTGTACGCAGCCTTATACCGACGACGTAGGTAGTGCTAGTGACGTAGATGAACTAATTCTCGACGCGCGTGTTAGATTGTGATTGCATTTCAACATGATTTAATGTGAAATGTCATATTTAAAAGTACCACCACGTTGGATGTCTGTCAAGTAAGATACTCTTACATTAAATTATACCTACCAATAAATGTATTTTGAAGTTGTAAGAATCATCTCTGAAATGTACATGTTGGTATGTGCATTTCAATCATGTTTTATAATTGAAAACAGTTTGTTTACAAGTAACACGTGGTCGGGCGTCTGCTCGTTTACTTGTAGGTATAAATAATTGAAGACCGGTTTAGATATTATGATAATAATTGATGATTTAATTTATAATTTATACCTACAATATTAGATCGTATAGTTTCCATTGCAATTAAGCAGAGGACGTGATTTGATTATTGTTTAAACTTGAACTTGAATAATCTTAATCTCTAAAATCATACGTAAATTCAATAGTAATTATTTGAAACATATATCACTATAGTAATTAGTTTTCCAACGATCGATTACCAGAATTGTACATAATTAAAGACGGAACATTGATTCCCGTACTTGTCCGACTGTGGGCTTTATAAAGAGCTGCTATTCGTTGCAATGGGCAGTCTTGTATCGACAGCGCTGGCCGTAACACGTGAAACTGGTATGTTGTTATTTCATATTATTTGTGTAACTATGTAGGTAACTTGATGTGTGTACCTACCTATGTATATTATATTGACCAGTAAATACGAACCAAGCAGTGTTTCTATTTAAATATGATCAATGGTAAGTAAAATTGAAAATACAAAGACACGTGAAACTGGTATGTTGTTATTTCATATTATTTGTGTAACTATGTAGGTAACTTGATGTGTGTACCTACCTATGTATATTATATTGACCAGTAAATACGAACCAAGCAGTGTTTCTATTTAAATATGATCAATGGTAAGTAAAATGGAAAATACAAAGCCAAAACGAATTCTTATCTTTTATTTGATTTGACCAACCCATTAATTGATTGGATCCGGTACCGTGATACTCCTGCCAAGAGTCTCTTGTTCATTTACCTGGTGCTTATGCTGTTACGCGCGCAACGAACCTACCGCCGCCGCCGCCGCCGCCGCTGTCCCAGCGAGCTGAGCGCGCGGTTGCACGCAGTATTCGCTGGTCCACCGTCGAACGCGGTCGCGGGCGGTGCTCATGATGAAGAGGCTTCTGAACTCAGTCTCGAAACGTCAGCAAAGTGACGAATAATAGTGGTAATTAGCCGTTTATCTTTTAATATACCTATTGCTGTCGCAAATCAGTAGTGCTCGCATTGCTGTGTTCCAGTTTGAAGGGTATGGGTGCCGGTGAAATTATAGGCACATGAGAAATTTCATCTTTATGTATCAGGATGGCAGTTGCAGTGAAATGCCACAAAAGGCGCGTCCTAGGTGGGAGTGACCTATGTGATTATGCACTGTTCATAGGCAGAGGGTACCGCTTAACATGGACTATGTGTGTCTGGTAAGTTAAGTTGGTCGGGTGGGAGGGAGTAAAGCGGGATGGATTTGATAGTGTTCTAGGAATGTATGGTGACGAAAATGTGAATGAGAATGGTAAAAATTTGCTTGAGTAATGTTTGGAATGGAACATTTGTAAGACAAACACCATGTTTGACCACTAAAGGATCCATATGCCCAAACGAGAGGTGAAGATAGTGAAAAAAAGTATGATTGATTTTGCTATAGTGGATGAAAGAATCAGAAATAAAAAACCAAGTGAATGGGGCACTTCACGCCTTTATGAGCAGTCGGAACTTGTCCAAAAAGGCAGAACTGACCTTGAATAGATGGGTGTTGTACCGACACTAATGTATGGTAGTGAAAGTGGGGTATGGCAGAAGAAACATGAAAGAAGAATAAATGCAGTGGAGATGAGAGCTTTGAGAATTATGTGTGGTGTGACTTTGAGAGATAGAATGAGGAATAGTGTTAAGAGAGCGTTGTGAAATTAAAAAAGACGTGGTGACAAAGATTGAGAAAGGTATGCATACCTAGATGGTTTGGACATTTAGAAAGGATGAACAATAGTAGATTGACGAAACGGGTACATCAGACGAGCGTGAATGGGGCAGTAAGAAGGGGAAGACCTCGGCGAACGTATTCAGAGCATATTGGAGACGTTCTGGAAAAAGGTCAGGTCAACCATGTTTGAAGAATGTAATGAGAGTGAATGAAGCAAAAGAGGTATGTCAGGATCGTAGCAAGTGGAAATCCGTGGTATCTGCCTACCTCTCAAGGAAATAGGCGTGACTTTATGTATGTAATTTGTATATTCAACGATCCGTACCAAGGTACTTATATAGTAAATTATGCTGTCTCACCTTTTTCTATTAGTAAGGAAACAGTGGGATGAAGTCAAGACCCGCTCCAAAGTAATAATACTGCCTGCGCAAAACGCCCGGTACATAATACCCCGCTTGTTATATATGTCGAAAATGAGCACCTGGATGGATTAAAATTATTTTATTAAATTATCTTCAAATATTTTTTCCGAGTCTGGGTGTTGAACTATTATTGTATTTTTAATCAATTCTCCCATTACGATACGCACAGGCGATTCAAGTATCCTGCAAAATACTTGAATCGCCTGTGCGTATCGTAATGGGAGAAGGGCCTTAGTTCTCCCACGCACGAAACAGGGAATGTTGTGTGAACTGTCCAGCATTATTTATTTATTTATTTATTTATTTATTTATTTAATCCTAGTTTGGAACCCAAAGACATTTACAGAATGTGATAAGATAATGGGACTCTCTGGGTAATCACTCTTTACTATGTACCTAGTTAGAGAGATTTTAATCTTAGAAAACAGTAAGTGAACTTTGAAGAAAATAAAATTGAAGTAAATTTTTGAAAATTTACACTCCAGTGACATTTCAGTATAATAAGAAAGTTGGATTCAATCGGCTCAATTTCTCATAAGGAATACTTTACCCAAAGCACAGATAAAATAATACTATAGGTACTAGTAGGTACCCAAAGTAACCTACCAAATACAATCGTAAGATTTTGAGAAAACTCAGATAACTGTTTCACACACTACTGAGTGACGGAACAAGCAGATGGCCCACCTGCTGATAAGCGGTAACCTCTGCCTATGAACAGTGCATTACCTCATAGGTCACGTCCACCTAGGAGTTCTATGATTCACTCCATGCCCTTTCGTATGATTATTGTCTTGACTGAGTTTTAATCTCAAAATATTTTAATAAGATGTCCTTTTCTATTTATTACAAGCTTTTATTTAACTTGCAATGTACGAGTAGCTATGTATGTTTGCTGGGTGGAATCTGGGTGGAATCCGGGTGAAATTTTGGCATACCTGTCAAGTTCCGATGACAATACCATATGATGGTAACAGCGAGCTGATCTGATTATGGAGACGGAAGGAGGACAACGGAACTCTTCGATAGATAATAGTAGACTGGCCGTGTTTAGGTTCATTTTGATCAGCACACGGTTAAGATCACTAATTTTATAAAAGCTTGTGGTACCTATTGAAAAATATTTTTTTCACAAAAAACTTATTACGGAGGAGAATGTTTTTATTTTATTAGGTATGGTCTGTGGTGGCTATCTGTAGAGCAAGTAAAAAGTTTCGTCATCGTGTATGGAGAATCGGCCATTCAAATTGGAAAGAGGCCGAAGGCCGTTATGTTGGTCAGACCAGATGCGCACCACTCTGAGTCTCGACTCAAAATTCCACGAAGCATTGCAGTTCGCCGCAACCATGAATGAAGTAGTACATGGATTGAGTGCTAAAATAGCCACTAATTTAATAGAGTGTTCCTTCTTACTCCTGCCCTAGAAGATAGCTTGCTATCCTATGTTAGAGAGAAACAAATATATTGTCACACGACAGTCGTTTTTCCGTTCCGTACCCTGAATATTGGTACCATGAATGTACATCTTCCTAGATTTGTACCATGAATTTAGTAGTAATTGGTACCAAGTGTGACATTTGGCCTGGTACAAGTTACACAAATAAGAACAGATATATATATGCCTGTCTCATTCCAACACATGAATACATTCATATAAAAGAATGAGACTGGTATAATCGGATCCGGTTTGTTTATAGCCTTATTTCTATGTACATCTTCCTAGGCCGCAACAGAGCACAGAATAAATATTAGTACAGGACAGAGGGCCTTGTACAGTATTGTCAAAGTTTTGCATTCGGTATCCCGACTATGGATTTGCGAGTCGATATTTGTTTTGATGTATGGTTTTAATGAGTTTCTCAACAAGTCCGCTAGGGGGCACTTATAATTTACTGCACACAAAAACGACATTTCAACTCGCAATTCGGTTTTCGTTATTTCGAGTGGTTCCAAATTAAAAAACTGTACTAACAAGGAAAGGTACCCAACTGTCCGGCTCCGATTTGATTAATTTTGATAATGTTGGTTTAGATTAGAGCCTAGTCTAAAATAACAGACACATATTTACACAAGTAATTAATTATGTAAAAATTAAAAACGCAACGAAACGTCTGAACCTGTTTTGATCAAACATAGCTAAGAACAATCCCGAAAAATTCACCTTTCAAACAAAAACTAAAACTAAAACTAAATTGGTTCATCCGTTCAGGAGCTACGATGCCACAGACAGACACACACACGCACACAGACACGTCAAACTTATAACACCCCGTCATTTTTGCTTTGGGGGTTAATAATATAGACAGTCACTATTCGGTACCTACTTTGAAATAAATGTGGCATTGTTATTATTATTATTTATTTTCCTAGCTACAAGTATTATTAATAGCTAAAGCTTGCGTAGGTCTATCTATCTACCTACTTTATATCTTCCTTGTTTAATATTTTAAATTGTAAACACCACCTTAGTTTATTTCCGCCCTGAATGGCTAAATTGTAGTTCAGGGTACTGTATAATCCTTAGGCCTTCTCTGGAAACCCCTTCGTTGCGTCATTTTGAGCCGAAGTTACGATTCCAGGTACACCTTACGAGCTGGAGCTCTCCCTACTGGAACTCCAGAGCTACGGGACTGACCCCTGCTAGCATTCGAGACCTTGATCTGGCGGCCTAGTTAGTGGCGTGGATCTGCCACCTACCTACTTGTACCTAGTCACTGGACTCGCTACCTCAAGAACTCGGCACACCGGCGAGGGAGTGTGGAGGAGATCGCCAAGGAGAGTGCGATATTCCTGAGGCAGGAACAGTGTGATTGAATAGCCCTAGGCTAAGACCCTCGGCCTCTTATTCTTTCTTATTAAATATATTTTCAAATCTTTTAAAATACCTATTTCATTCTATCATCTCTTAGCTGCCCAGTCTCTTCTTTTCTTTTCTTATCTTGTCAACTGCGTGACAAGTGGCTTATAGTTTTTTTTTTTTTTGTTGAGATAGGGCAGTTAAAATTCTTTTATTTTAGACTACTCTCTAACACATACCATCTAAACCAGATACGATGATAAAATAACGAAGTTATCTGCAACTTACGTGATGCGCCATGTCGCCAAGTGCCAATTCCCGGCTGTTACCATAGTCGTGTGAGGTCGAGAAAGCTGAACGAAAGACGAGATCATCCTAGAGAAAACATGAATTAAGTATGTTACCTAATTTTTAAATGTATCATACTGTTACAGTTAGAGACTAGGGGTGCGGGGAGGAGGGTTTCGTTTCAGGAATTTAAGTAAATGTTGGGGGGGACAGCGGGAAGTCTACCCACACGGTAGGTACCCCTTCCGGATTCGGACGGTAATGTCTCTTTCGCAAAATGTCCCGCGCTTAAAAATAAGCCATGTTCGCATAACGTCCCGTTCGCATAACGTTCCTTTCGCAACATGACCCGTTCGCATAACGTCCCGTGCGCGAAATGTCCCGTGAAAATAACATAATCAATCGTCGATTCTTAGATTGTGAACCTTCATTACCATCCGAATCGAACCTTTTCACAATTTCAAGGGTCCGCCCCACCTCAGATGGTACGAAAACCGGACGACACGGGCAGACCGGACATTTTAGAGAATTCGACTATCCACTGTTAACTAAAGCCGTTTCAGCGTGAAGAAGTAACAAACGCACGTACACACTCACAAACTTTCGCATTTATAATATTAGTATATATTAGCAGTAGTGCTCGCATTGCTGTGTTCCGGTTTGAAGGGTAAGGGTGCCGGTGAAATTACAGGCACATGAGACTTTTCATCTTTATGTCTCAGGGTGGCGGGCGCAGTGCAATGCCACATAGGGCGCGTCCTAGGTGGACGTGACCTATGAGGTAATGCACTGTTCATAGGCAGAGGTTACCGCTTAACATCAGGTGGGCCAACTGCTTGCACCGCCATTCCAGTAGTATAAAAAAAAAAGGAGATTATGATGCCCAGGCGTGCACATAATGATTTTGATGATTTTTTAAGGATTTTGTTTGTTTATTTTATTATTAATTTTATTCAACCTCCATTTGAATATTTAAATTGTGATCATTTATTTATTAT
Source organism: Operophtera brumata (assembly GCA_932527175.1). Lineage (NCBI taxonomy): Eukaryota > Metazoa > Arthropoda > Insecta > Lepidoptera > Geometridae > Operophtera > Operophtera brumata. The sequence continues at coordinate 39,006,514 of OW052225.1, forward strand.
CATTTTATGTTGAAGATTATTTTAATGGATTTGGTATCTAAAGTATAACTTAAGCCTTAATTTAGGTCATTCTATTTTATTCCGAATTAATCATAAACTATAAAAATTGCATTATATACTCTTTCAAATCACCCGGCGGAGAATATTGGTACGCCATAACACGGGTATGTATAATAATTTTCACTAGAAACGGTATATTTACCATGATTTTTGAGTTTTATATGTTCCCGATATTTCGGCACAGTTGCATGCGCCATGATCACGGGAGAACTGACTAAAGTCTTTGCGAGTAGATGTTATTGGCAGATATATCGATCTACCCTCTTTCTCACTCTTTTATTACGAACGATACCACTACCATCGGTTTCATTGTCACAATTCACACCAACTCGACACACAACACGGTTTCTAGTGAAAATTATGTACATAACCATGATAGTTTCAAAAGTTATAACGGGTATAATAATCCTAGTTTGGGTACCAATGCTGTCAAGCTATGAATTACCTATTATAAGATAATTTTAATATAACTTTATGTTTGTATACTGATTTTTGTAATGTTTGTTGATAAATTAAATAAATTTCAATTTCAATTTCAATAATGCATCTGTATTCATCCCAGTTTTCATCCCACAAGCTAAAAGTAATAATTATTATTCCGGATTCTGACCTCAACGGAGATGACACTAGAATTAAATAGTTTTATTTTATAAAGTGCCGTTTTTTGTAAGTGAATCTTTTGAATGTTTTTTGTAAGTGAAAGAACCGTTTTGAGAAAGTGACATTTTAAGAAAGGACCGTTTTGAGAAAGGGACATTTTAAGAAACGGCCTTTTTGAGAAAGGGACATTGTAAGAAAGGGCCGTTTTAAGAAAGTGACATTTCGAGAACATTTTGCGAAAGGGACATTCCCGTCCGGTTCCCCCCTTCCCGCCGCGTGGAGATGCCATTTTTGTTCTTTGATCTAGGTACCTAAGATGGAGGTCTAGTTAGGTGCCTGGATTAGGTATGCATTTTAAAATCTATTAAACAAATAAAAGTCAATAGAAAATGTTAGGTATAACGTACACGGTATAAGTATTCCAAGGTCCGGCTGGCCGGACTACACAACCGGACCACGGTTAAGAAGGGGTATTATCACACGTGGGAGCGCTGGGGGATCAAAGACTTCTATTATAACTGAGGGCGCGTTCTATCTAGGTGGTCTTGACCTATGAGATAATGCATGTAGATTGTTAAAGGCAGAGGTTTCCGCTTAACATCAGGTTGGCCATCTGCTTGTACCGTCATTCAAGAAGATAAAAAAAAGCTGACCGAAATATGGAGCCAGTGGCTTGGCCAAATGTTAGCCAACCTTTGCCGAGGGCGGCTGTGATAATAATAAATTCCTGATCAGCATAGGTATCCCGCATTATCAACATGCAAACATGCAGATCAGTTCATAATCCAATGCGTGATGGAGGTCCCTGCACTGCCAACGCAACCCCGTGAAGCACTTGACCAACGTGTGATCGTAGGTACGCATTGGTATCAAAATCCTTTGATGTGTCGATGATGAACCGACACGGGGAACAGCTGGTGTACCTACCAACGTTGGCTGCCAACGCCAAAGCTACACCAAGCATCCACCGTATACAGGCCCCATAAAGATTGAAACAGAGATAGGTAAGTAGGTACATATACGAACCTGAACAGAACCTGGGGGGTTACTATGAGCTCTTATATCTATTCAGTTCAAAAACTATTCAGTACAAAATATCGGTTCATCATTGAGATTTTTCATCGTTGAATAACTTTAATCGCAAAAGTCTGTAGACCCTCTGCGATTGTGCCTTTAAATATAGTTGCGGACATCACGGAACCAATATTTTGTACTGAATAGTTTATCAACTGCATGGCAATAAGAGCTCATGGTAACCCACCTGAACATACCTTTACATCGGTCACGACGTGACTCACGTTAGAAGCTGCATCTGATACAATAGAATAGTATAATACAATGACGAAATGAAGCTTGCGAAATACTTTTACATGATTGTATAATCGAAAGAGCATTGGCATAGTTCATTTATAAAAAAACTCATAATTACATAAGACATCTAAAGATCCGGGACGTGCAAAGAAATTTTGAATTGGGGCCGTTATTGTAAATAAAATAACTAACCTAATAAAATACAGGGCCGAGGCCAAAAACTACAATATAAACAGGGCGTGGCCGTGTTCTGTCATCATAAAAATCGCTGACATGTTTTTTTTTTTTTTTTTTCCTTTCGCCCTTTTGGGCAGGCTATAGTCTTAGACCATACCGCCTAGTCGTACGTAACGTATTTTTAAGTCGTTGACATGTTTCATTTGTAGAAGCCACAGAACAATAATACTCCATAGAAAGAATAACAAAGAATATATAGTATTTACAGGTGCCATCTTACGGTGAACGAGCTGTACAATACATAATAGAGCATTGCAGGCCTCCATGTACTACCTAGAGTAACGTGTAGGCTAGGAAGATGTACTACTTTATTCATGCGTGTAGGTACCTAGTTTTTCTACAAGAATAGATTTGCGCGTATACTCGAGTAGGACCACGGGGCAGGACCTGGCAGAACCAGGTTTTTTTTTTTTTTAATTTGAATTGCTTCTCTCTGAGCTACGGCGAAAGGTGGCGAAAAACTTTAAGAATACCTAAAGTAAGGAAGTAAGTATATACCTAAAACTTTTATTTTCACAAACAAAACACAAATAAGTAAGTAAAACAGAAAACATAGGCTTTGACAGTGTATGATTACCTAAGTTAGTAGTCCAGTGGTTTAGGATGAAAAGCGTTTAATTTTTGATCCAATAATATTTCGCTGTTGATTTATGGAATTCTAATATTCTCGGTAACTAAATACAAATAAAAACGGCAAGATTTTTTATATTTTCTATATATTTATTTACAATATAAACTTACTTATAATTAAAAAAATATTACATATATAGCATTTCAAAACCACAAAGGTTTGTAATAATAATGCTATAAGCGAGTCTTAATTATGCTATTGAGACCCGTGCTCTGATGGTGGAAAAAAGGCTGTGAATACTTTACGGATCGGAAAGTATTCACAGCCTTTTTCGAGTTTCAGTCATTTTGGGGGTAAAAAGAAGTTGAAATTATTTCAGTTACGTGATCTCAAAGGGAAAGGTAGGATATCCCCGCGTCGTGATGAAGGAACTGGTACTGCCTACATCCTAGAACCATAAACTTCCGAAGACATGTGACGTATGCATGAGAAGCCTCTGCTTAGTATTACTATAAATTCTAACTAAACACCTAAAAAGTATTTAGCCTAACGCAGGCTAACCAAGAAAGAACCGGTTATAGGAAGTAGAAGAGAAGTAGTAGTAGTAGTATGTGGATAATTTTATATCTCAGTTAGTTATTCCTCTTTAATAACCTCCGCATACAGAACCACAGCACCTTCCTTATCCTCTCGACTCAAATCTTTATCATCCCAGCCCCACAAATTAGTGCCATCACCAGTTCTTTCCTTCCTCCGCTTTATGGTATCTTCAGAAACCGTTTTGAGGTCGTATGCCCATCCGATCATTGCGAAGAAATCTATGAATACTGCCGTAAGGTTTAGGTATTGGTTTCCGAGTTCTGCTGTACGGTAGTCCCACGGAAACGCATGGTGATAGTTGTGAAACCCTTCTCCGAATGTCGCTACTGATACTGATATATTTTGAGCTGGTAAAATGCTCTTATCATAAGGTTTGTAGCCCCATAGGTGTGCAGCGCTATTCACTAAGAATGTAACGTTGAGGTTCATGACGTATCGCAGCATGGTGATGTGCCAGGCGTTCTTCAATGTCTCACTCCAGAAGTACATGGGGATGACAGTGGGTAGAACGAAGCAGACGGCTCCGATGAATGGTATTGCGTATCTGAAAAGAATTAGTTAGGTATCAAGTGATGACGATAGCGATCCGTGAAGTTTCGGAGATTAATTAATAAACACCGGTTGAATTGATATTTTATAGGTTCATAGCATGTCTATTAAGACATGGTAAACCAATTTTACCCATTCCATCATGCAGGGTCTAGTTTTATGTTTAAGTTTAAAACCCTATGGGTATTTTTGTGTTTTATATTTCTTTTTATTTTGTTTACAACCTATTATTTTTTATTTTTTATTTCTATTAAGTGTGTGCTCAAAAATAAATCTTTCTTTCTTTCTTTCTATAATGAGCTCTAGAATTTTTAAGTTTTTGATGAGTGTTCTTACAGTTTTCGAGGAGAAAATATATATGGTATCCTAAGCTTTTATCTTTTATCTAGTGAAATAATTAATTCAATACACGATAAAAAAATGGTACCACCTTTTACCATTTTAGACTTCTTACACGTTTGAATTTTTGAAACCTTTGGTAACTCATTAGTTATTATTTTAGTTAGTGAAGTCATGAAATTTTTTTTACGAAACTCTAAAGGGCATTTTTATACCTATTATTTTTTTTACGAAACTCTAAAGGGCATTTTTATACCTATTATTTTTTTATACATAAAAATACGGTATCAGAGCGTGCGCTCGCCTTCTTCGCCTTATACAAAAATGTTCGTTGAAACCGGTTGAAACTATCCTAAGTTCGGTCAACTGAATTATAAATAAATAAATAATAATAAATAATGCTGGACAGTTCACACAACATTATCTAGCCCCAAGCTAAGCAGAGCTTGTGTTATGGGTACTAGATAACGTACGTAGATACTTAATACAATACATTACATATTATACATAGATATTTTTTATTATGCATAGAAAACACCCAGAATACCCTGAACAAATATCTGCAGATCGTACAAAAATTTGTTCTAAGGCGGGAATCAAACCCGCAACCTCCTGCGTCGCAGGCGAACCTTCGCCCGCCGCGCCACAGAGGTCTTCCTCTAGCGGGAATAGACGAAACTTTAACTCACTTTTTCTGAAAACTCAAAACAGGGTTTCCCCAGATATCCAACATGTCCATAATCTTTCCTTTTTCCTTCACTTCTTCATGTTTCCTCACCAGTAACCACCCTACATGCGAGTAGAAGAACCCCCTCGTCGCATTGTGAGGGTCGGCGTCCGTGTCACTGTATTTATGGTGCAATCTATGATCCCTGACCCAATCTATGATCGAGTTTTGGAAGGCGACGGTGTTCATGACCATAAGGAGGATTTGAAGAGGTAGTTTTGCTTTGTAGGTCTTGTGGGACCATAGTCTGTGGGCACCGGCGGTCACGCCAATCTCTGCCAGAACGTACAGAGTGAAACCTGCAAATAAACGAAGATTCATGAATAAGATGGCATGGGTCGGTCATGTCTGCAGAAGAACCGATAACCGGTGGAGTAAACGAGTTCTTGAGTGGAGACCGCGTCTTGGCAAACGTAGTGTAGGGCACCCTCTAGGTGGAGCGACGACTTGCGCGGGGTGGCTGGCAGAAAATACATGAGGAGAGCCGAAGATCGGGCTCAGTGGCGCGTCATAGGAGATACTATGTCCAGCAGTGGACTGCAGTAGGTTGATGATGATGATGAATGAATAAGATAGCTGATTATGTAATACATAGATAGACACACGTCTTTTTACCCGAAGGGGGGTAGCCAAAGCTTCAATGGGCCTCTTTTTTTTATACAACTTGAATGACGGAACAATCCTATGGCCCACCTGATGTTAAGCGGTACCCTCTGCCTATAAACAGTGTATTATCCCATAGGTCACGTCCACCTAGGACGCACCCTATGTTACTTGTACTATTATTTATTCTGTGCCTATGTAGCATTGCACTGTGCCCGCCACCACAGAATAAATATTTGCCGCCACCCTGAGACATAAAGATGAAAGTCTCACGTGCCTGTAATATCACAGGCACCCATACCCTTTAAACTGGAACACAGCAATGCGAGCACTACTGCTTTGCGGCAGAAATATGTATGGAGGTAGTACTTCCCCGGACGAACTCTTTCACAAAAAAGCTCTACTACTACTAAAACTTATGGTGCTATGTGTGGTGGAAATTAGTGCAACAGTTTTTGGATCACCAGCTCGCAAGAATTTGGTTGCAGGGAGCTGAGGGCACTTTTGCAGCTAGAACCTTCTGTTTGGCCTCAAAATGTTAATTTTCGTCATCAGGCTCCAGGGTCTTATGATGACAAGCATAGGATAGACAGGATACAGGGTACTACTGAATCTGAATCTTCAAGTTTGAGCTCACATTAGCCGGACTTGTTTGTAAGATTCGTTGGTATAAGATTTGTCATGGCAGATGGCCTTTTTAAGGAATGTATTATTACTAGAAGAATGCGTTAGCAGAGTCAGTCGTGGGAAGCAATGGCGGTGATAAGTTCACCACTTGTCACCATTATTTCCCACGATAGTATGAAAGGAAAAAGAAGTAAGGTAAACGGTGAAAGGAGACCCATTTGAGGCTCTGCCTACCCTTTCGGGGAAAAGGGCGTGTGTTTATGTGTCTATGTTTTTGAGCTCACATATCTCTCTCACGCAGATTACAAAAGGATCTAGATTGCAGCCTTATGCTCCGATTTCAATTATGGTTTTATTTGTATGAAAACAGGTGAAAGAAAACATATTTTTTTTTTTTAAATGGGCTTTCTTATTTTAAATCACACGAAAAGTGACCGAAAATTACTGGTAACTCAGGTACTTAGGCAACAAGTAATTAATATTGTAAATATTAAAAAAAAAACTCAACGCAATGAAACTGCTGAACCGATTTTGATCAAACAAAGCTAAGAACACTCCTGACTAATTCATCTTTCAAACAAAAAAAAACAAAATCAAAATCGGTCCATCCGTTCGGGAGCTACGATGCCACAGACAGACACAAACACACACCCACAGACACGTCAAACTTATAACACCCCGTCGTTTTTGCGTCGGGGGTTAAAAAAATACTAAGTGTAGAATGCATCTCATCTGTATTTAGGTAAATAACAAAGTTCCAAAGTAACTTACCGAATATGATAGTAGCAAACTTCGCCGATGTAAAACACAGATACAGTCCGTATATCGCAGCTAAGTGCCAATATGCGAAAACAACAAGATTTCTATACACGATCTGAAAAACTCTTGGCCCGGCTTGAGGTCCTTTTGATTTATTATTCTCCTCTTCAGTTATATCATGTTCAATCATTGATGTATATGTAGCCATCGCAAAAAAATATATAAAATGTTACTTAGATATTAATGTTTTTGATACTGTTGTTGAGAGCAGCTTATGGCGAATGAATGAAAAATAATCTTGGAATATTTATATATAAATTATATTTAATGAGTGTACTATCGGCCAGAAAAGTGCTTGGATAATTTAGATTTAACATCTCAAGTATTTTGTTTTTCGGTTTCCGTATTACCAACGTAACTATTATAGCATGACTTTTTTATCAGTTTTTTTGTCTATCAAAGCATTCAAAGAACCTAGAGACAGAAAACTAACTACGAATTCGCTGGAGTCATTAATCAAAAAGGAAATGAATTTATACGAGTCCGGGGAGTCAAAAGGCGAACTTTTACAGCTCGCGGATTTTGCCTGTGATCTGTGGTTCCAACTAGCGTTGAATCCGAAAGGGCCTTCTCAGCGGCTGGTTATCTGGCCAGAAAAATAAGAAGCCGTTTAGCAGACAATTCTGAGGACATTTTGGAGCTACTTTCAAAATAATTCGTAATAATGGCGTGTGATATGAACTGAACAACCCTTTTATTTGATTGGTATATTTTGTTAATTAATCTCTTATTTTTAATAGATCTCTGAGTAGGTATAGTTTTCTTTAATTGATAATAATATCTCAGTTTAATAGTCAATTCAACTTAGTTAAGAGTTTCAATTTTATTTTTTGACTTCTTGTTGTTTTGTTATAAAAGAACTGTTTTATTATTATAATACTTTTGTTTGATATTGGAAGAGAAGACTGATTGTTTATTTAATTTATTATTTGATTAGATACGTCAAAGTTCACCTACTACTTAAAAGTTAAAAAAATATATAGATACGTCAAACAATGTTAAATACATAAAAGTTTATTGAAAAAATTCGTATTTTTTTTTTATTTCATAATACCTACAATTCTTATTTTTTTTTCTAATTTGTTCAAATATTGTGATTATTTGCAAGAATAAACACATAAAACTGCCAATCTCACGAGATCTCGAAATTGGCGAGATCTAATTAAAATGATTCCTATTTCATTAAATTCAGCACATTATGAAAGCACTTTTTTACACGACTGCCCAGAAGGGTTTTGTTTACACACTTACCTAATGATTATGTTTAGCAATTTACTAAGTTTGTCTTAATGTATTGTAATTATTATTTAATTTTGGACATGTAACAATAGTCTGATAATCATTAAAGGAACTATGAACTATGAACCGACAACACATCTAAATATGTTCAACTGTACTCGTATCGAGAACAAAATTTAAATGTGCCTAGTTTGCATATTGCTATATAAGTACTGCGGCCACTGCAGGACACAGATCGTGAACTTAATCACCAGAACTAGGTTTTAACTATAATTAATTCCTGTGGAATAATAATCAGTGTCCTGCAAATAGCAACATGCAAATTAGATAATTCGTTTCGTTTCGTATGAGGTAGTGCTGGCCTCTGATGTCGGAGTTTGTCAAGCCGCCCGAGGGCCTCTGACATGGCTTATCGACTGCTATTAATCAATAACAGCCGGGACCGACAGCTTAACGTGCCCTCCGAAGCACAGAGCGATGGAAATCCGCACATAACTTAGAAAAGTCATTGGTGCGGAGCCTAGGATCGAACCCGGTATCGTTGGATTCTGAGTTGCACTATTGAACCGTTAGGCTACCATCGCTTACCATATTAATTAGTTAGACATATTATTAATTGGACAATTAATAGTAACATTTCGTTCTTGTTATCCGAATTACTACCAGATAGATAGATTAGATAGATTTAGTAGTAGTAAAGCTTTTTTGTGAAAGAGTTCGTCCGGGGAAGTACTACCACCATACCTATTTCTGCCGCAAAGCATTTGCTCTCATTGCTGTGTTCCAGTTTTAAGGGTAAGGGTGCCGGTGAAATTACAGGCACATGATACTTTTCATCTTTATGTCTCAGGGTGGCGAGCGCAGTGCAATGCCACATAGGGCGCGTCCTAAGTAGACGTGACCTATGAGCTAATGCACTGTTCATAGGTAGAGGTTACCGCTTAACATCAGGTGGGCCATCTGCTTGTACCGCCAATCTAGTAGAATAAAAAAATAAAAAAAGATGACGAACTAAAACGCTGGCTGCATAAGTAGTTATGCTGATGGCATGGTGTTGCCTTAGAATATAGAATAAACCAGAAGGTGCGTACGATGCTATTAGTACGAGGCGCTGTGTCGCCAAAACACAATCATTAGTATACCGTATTCGTACTAAACGTTTCAGTTCTACCTTTATAATGCGAACTGCACTTTTGGGTGGAATACACTACCGTCGTATGTCTTTCGTGTAAAATATAATCTGGGTCCCTTCAAGGCTAGAGTGAATAGGTGCCTTCTAGACCTTTGTGCTCAATCTTCGGCCACATCGTCACTTACCAATAGGTGAGATCGTGGCCAAACAAAGGTCTATCAAAGTAAAAAAAAAACAATGTCTAATATGGTACTTCCCACCAGTAGTACTACTTGGGGTAACAATGACAAAAGGGACGCTTGACATTTTCAAAAGAATGAATAGTAAACAATTTTTTTTATTTAAACCAAAAAGATACTTAAATGTAATACTTACGTATGAAATGTGATTATATCCTTTTTATTTTACGCCCAGCAGAATTTTTGCATGTGGAAACGACACACGAAGGCATATTTACAAGAAAATCTTGTGAGTTCAACACGAATATCCGCACGGCCGACCACAGACAAGACTGGGTGAAACTATTCTCATTGAGACTAGTTTGCGTGCTGCCAGTTTTTACGCGTGACACGGGGTCTGGTTTATTCTATATTCTAAGGGTGTTGCTGAGCGCGTATATCTGTATAGTATTCTTTTATCTGTGACTGTAGTATAGCGAAATTGTTAGGTATGTAAATAGTATACCAACAAACATTAGTTTAAAATATAACATGGCTAAGAGTGAATGCTTGGTCTTTCAGGTCAGAGGGAAAAGCCTGCCTAACATCCCACCCGTGAAACTTTATGGGAAGCCATTTAAACGTGTGAACAAGTTTAAATACCTCGGGCACTGGCACTGGGTAACTTCTGACCTGAAAGATGATGCAGACATGGAGAGGGAGCGCAGAGCGTTGACTGTAAGGGCGAACATGATAGCCCGCAGGTTTGCTCGTTGTTCCGATGAAGTAAAAGTTACCCTATTCCTAGCTTATTGCACTAACTTCTACACGAGCAGCCTGTGGGTGAATCACACGCAAAAACAGTACAACTCTGTACAACGCTCTGCGAGTTTCTTGAATGCAAACATGTAGCCAAATACCCTACCTATTGAATCGAACAGATAAACCAGTTTTTTTTTATTTACGAGCTACAGTGATCTTGAGTTTAGATGGTTCATAGTTGAACACTTTTCACCCTAAGCTTTGCACATCCCTGTGGTGCGCAGGGCTCGGGCCAGCTCTAACAACATTCTGAAGATGTTTGCTGCTAGTTTTGATTGTCAGTCGGTACCTGCTGGATCATTGCTGTATGGTAGGGCTAATGGTGCATTTATTGACAATCAATACGTTAGATAAATAGTAAAATTTCTAGCATAGGTAATAAGTTATTATTGTGTAACGGGTATTCTTAATGATCCTATGCTGGTTGCAAAAATAAATGAATTATATTATAATTACAGTTTACTTTTCCCAAATAAACGCTACATAAATATATAAATTTTAAACAAATTCTTTTTGTGCGACTATATAAAAAAAAACTCTACGGTACAGACAACTGTTATTTTTTTAAAAAAAAACAATAGTCGAGAACATGGACTTAGTATACAAAAAGTCCATGACAAACACTAAGTCCATAGGCAAGAAATTCATTAATAATTCATAAACAAATAAACATGACAAATTACCAATAAACTTGAAATAACTTTCCTAGTGTTTTGCCCCGTCTCAGATTTCACATAAAAAGGTTTTTGGTGTAACTCCGTAGTACGGAGTTAAACGCCAGTGCCGGGTAATTCCGTACAAAATTAGACGAACGACGTACAAATACAAATACAAAAAAATATTAATAAAATACAAATTTTAAAAGTCCAAACATTTTAAATATTACAAGTTTAAACATTATCGCATATTAATTCATTAAACACTACGACACGAAATATAAATTATAACAATACATATTTTAATTATTCAAATCAATTCAATTCAATATGTTTATTTCAGACAACATTAAAATACATTAAAACTAAAATAAGTTAAAGTGTCCATATTTCGAGTAATATCACAATTAAAAATAACATTCACAATCAATTCAAAATCAAAAAATTCAATAAATTAGTAAATCAAAAATTACAATAAATTGGAAAAATAAAAATAAAAATATTAAAAATTTAAAATATTTATCGAACTCTGGTCAAGAGAGCACACACTCTTGTCCAGTATTCCATAAATAGATAGTCAGTTTCCAGCCTCTGTGCAATCAGGTGTAGGTAGCTGTTGGAGCTAGCCCCATCAGCACCCTGAACGAGTTGTTGTACTTGATCCGCAGGGCATTCCAAGAGTTTATTTAGTGACGACAAAAAAACGATGAACGTACGATGAACAATGTAGACAAGCTGTAAGTCTCAAATAGTCTTAATGCTTGTTTGAGACTATAGAGCATGTCTACATCGTCAGATTAGCAAAAAAGGAATCTTATCAATTCCACGTTCGCGGACTGAAACCTAATAACTTGCGAGGATACGAGACTACACAAAACAAATGAGTGTGACTGTGATAAACGCATGTATCTTGCTTCCTTCCTCCTAAACTTAGCTGTACGAAATTCACCGCTGTACGGTACTACACTCCGCTCACCTGTCCAATATTGATGATGGTAGGATGAAGGAGCTAAAACTGTAATATTCCTAGGACACGAATAGCCATACAGAGGAAGATAAACATTATTAAAAATGTTTAGCAAAGCTATTTGCAAAAATAAGACCAAGGTTCCCTCGGTGTTGTATCATTTAATATACTATTGGTAATCAAAAAAATTGTGATTGATTAGTTTAGGAGAAAAAAGGTTGTAACTACAAAAACAGAGGGTACTTTACATATTTATTTCGGATATTTGAATTTTTTTTCTCAAAAATTTGAGACCAAGAGGACATGCTCTTCATATAATGTAAACACAAATATATATTTTTCGAAGATGTTTCGATAAAGATTACAGTGATTAAAGTTTTTTTATGTACCCCAATTCACATCCATCTAAGGCCTAATACTCAGATTGAAGCTTCGACCAAAGTAAAATAAAAAATGGCACAAATATTTGTTCCGAGACCCACTACTTGTGTTTGATACTAGTCCGTGTGTAGCTAAAGCATCACACATTATCGTTTCACCTAATCGTATGCATATACTACAAGCACAAAGGTTGTAAAGCGCGTGACAATTTTTTACAGCAAAAAAATATGCATGAAGCCTTGTTTGAAGGGTAATTTCGTGTGCCAACTGACGTCGCAGGGACGCGGACGGAACAAAGAACTCGACGACCTTGGCGACCTCTGTGGCGTGGCGGGCGAAGGTTCGCCTGCGACGCAGGAGTCAGGAGGTTGCGGGTTCGATTCCCGCCTCGAAACAAATATTTGTACGATCTGCAGACATTTGTCCAGTATTTATGGGTATTTTCTATGTATGATAAAAATATCTATCTATGTAATTTATAGTATTAATTATATCAGTTATCTAGTACCCATAACACAAGTTCTGCTTAGCTTGGGGCTAGATAATGTTGTGTGAACTGTCCAACATTATTTATTTTATTTATTTACTGTACGGTTACGGTAACGGTTTAGCGGGTTTTGGTGGTATTTGTATTGTGGGTGGATGCTTCCCACAACTCACCCCCTTGGTAATAAGCAACAAGGCTGATACGAGTAGTACCAACCTCTCGGAAAAATGCGCACTTTTCCGCCCCTTTTCACGAAATAATACCCACATATTGTAGGAAAGCGAGAGGATGTTTATTGATGTATATAAATAAATATAAAAATAAAAATAAAAAATGATGGACAGCTCACACATCATTATCTAGCCCCAAGCTAAGCAGAGCTTGTGTTATGGGTACTAGATAACTAATATACTTAATACAATATATTACATAGATAGATATTTTTTATTATAAGTACATAGAAAATACCCAGAACACCCTGAACAAATATCTACGATCGCACAAATAAATACATCAATAAATGAGCAAATAGGAAGATAAGTAATTGCATTCGATCAAACTTGGAACTTTAACTTGCAATGTACCTATGTCCGGGTGGAATATGTTTGTCCGGGTGGAATCTTGCAACTGAATTTTAAAGCAGTTATCTTCAACCGATTGAGCTGAAATTTGGCATACCTGTCAAGTTCCGATGACAATACAATATGATGGTGACAGCGAGTTGATCTGATGATGGAGAAGGAAGGTGGACAACGGAACTCCTCGATTGACAATAGTAGACTGGACGTGTTTAGGCTCATTTTGATCAGCACACGGTTACGATCAATAATTTTATAAAAAATTCTAAGTAGGTATTGAAAAATATATTTTTCACGAAAAACTTATTTTTCAGTTGCGTTTGCCCCGGTTGACTGAAAAACGAATTGAGGTGTTAAATCACGCATTTTGCATTGAGCCAGAAGCGGTGCCCTGTCTCTATTATGCCGCGATTAACAAATCGGTCCCTGCTAGCTTATTACGTATCTTGCAATAGCAATGCGATAGCAAAAATCGCGCGAGAATTGCGCGGTCATCGCATCGAAATTGCAAATTCGTATTACGTATCGCTGATACGTAATACGAATTTGTAATTTGGATGCGATAATCGCGCAATTCTCGCTATCGCATTGCTATTGCAAGATACGTAATAAGCTAGCTGCATTCTTTCATACTTACATCGAGCACGCGAAAAAAAGGATTCCGTTACCGTAAGTGGTGGTATGCAGTTACTGCGGCCAGAACCAGCTCAGTCAGTGAGCTGCCGACATGAAGTGCACAGCGTCGCTCGTCGTTTTAACACGTGAGCTACTATTTGAACTTTCGTTTATTGTGTTTAACTACAGATAAAATAATACTATACTAGGTTTAACTAAGTAGAGCAACATTACCTATGTACAGACCGGTCACCGCTTCGGGTCACCGTAAGTTAGCACCTGCCATGGAGTATTTACAGGTGCCATCTTACGGTGAACCTGCCGGACCATCCACCGTAAGTTGGCACCTGCCATGGAGTATTTAGGTACAGGTGAACGAGCTGTAACTAATAAATTTCTTGATACAAGTCATGTCTTCTAGCCAGCTAGAGTTTGTTAAGTTTAATGCAGCATTAGACATTGACTAGTTAGCGTGATCAACTGTCAAGGTCGCTACTTAGTACACTAGTTAGCCAAGTCTCAAGGCATTTAGCGAGTCAGTCCCACCACCTAGTCAGCCAGAAATTAGTGGCTAACTAGCTTGGCTAAATAGTGCACTAACTGTCGTGAGAAGGTCGGTGTACGGACGGTTAGTGCGAGTGAGTGCAAGTATTTAGTGATTAGTGCATACAAAACGTGTATTGTGTGTAGTACTAATTACTAGCACTCGCACTAATCTAAGTCTGAACCAGCCTTAAAGCATGTTAGCAAATAAGTCTGCTGGCTAGTTAACTAGTAACATCCTTCCTTCGGTAGCCCGCCGTTCGGTGCAGAGTACCTACAATCATGACGTGAACGGACGCTACGAATTATTATTAGATGGAGGTGGTTATAATGGCGAATTAAATTGCCAAAAATAAATGAAATAAATTATCATTATGAAACTAGCTGATCAACTAGCGACTTCGTCCTCCCGTCAGTTAGGTAGTAGGTAGGTAGGTCCGAACCTGCCTAGTTCCTACTTAGTTACTATGCATTAGAGCAACATATATTTGTTTGTTTGTCTGTCTGTATGCACTTACATACATAGACACACAATTTTTTCCCCAAAAGGGTAGGCAGAGCGCAATGGGTCTCTTCACAGTGGGTTACACCATTCTAACCTAAGTATTGAAAACGGCTATAACGTTTTAATAACGTGGCTTCACTCGCGTTTTATCAGGATAAAAAGTAAAATAGTCTGTAGCTCATTCCCGGTCATAATCTATCTGTATACCAAATTTTATCAAAATCGGTTTAGCCGTTTCGGCGTGATCAAGCAACAAACATCCAAACATCGTAACATTGACATTTATGATATTAAAATAATTACATACATGTAATATTGATATTATTGTACTACCTACCATATAAAAAGATATTAAAAGGACATTTTAAAGGTATCGAGAAGTTCGTGAATGTATGCGACTCAAGACCGTCCGCCATGGCATTATATGGAGGCCTTTGTCCAGCAGTGATGAATGCATTTTTGGTACTTTGACAACGACGGAGCCATTTTAAACGTATAATAATTATAATTAATAAGACGACGCGACGTTCACGCTCGACATTCGCGGGCACACTGATTTAGCAACAGTCTTGCTGCAATACAATGTGGGAAGCGCGCGCTCTGAGAGTATGGCTGACGACCTTCCGAGTTAGCCACACTAACAAGACAACGTCTAAGGCGGCCTTTACGACTCGCTTTGTTGTGATTACGCAATGTAAATACTTTCTGAATATACTTTAATATGTACAACTTTGGAACTTTTGGTTTGGATACGGAAATAAATGATTCCCAACCACGATAGTTTCAATTCTAGAAATAAAAACATTTTGATTTTGATTTGATCTACGCCTTCCCGCCAGTGTGGCCGAAAAACTCGTGGATTCTGCGAAGGTGGATCATTATCATCCTCATCAGCCTACAGAAGTCCACTGCTGGACATAGGCCTCACCCATAAAGAATGCCACGACGAACAATCTTCAGCCGCCTCCATACACCGACTTTCTGCTACCTTTATAATGTATTTGATGACCTCTGTGGCGCGGCGGGCGGGCGAAGGACGCAGGTGGTAGCGGGTTCGATTCCCGCCTCGGAACAAATATTTGTACGATCTGCAAATATTTGTTACGAGAATTATATTATAAAAAAATATTTATTTATGTAATGTATTGTATTAAGTATATCAGTTTAGATACACATAACATAAGCTTGGGGTTGGGGCTAGATAATGTTGTGAGAACTGTCCAGCATTTTTTTTTTTTTTTTTTTTTCATGGGGCAACGTTCGGAGAGCTTTCCTCTATAGCGTCGTCCTGTGAGCAGAGATGTTCACTGCGTCTGTATCCCTATTTTCGCGGATTCGAATCGGAAGCAGTGCATGCTCTGGAAAACTTGGGGAGGCTGGGTAAAGCACTGTCTCGCAACGTAGCTCACCAACAACTATAATTGGTGGACGATGCGATGTAGGTAGTTATTACTACCTCTACTATTAGGGAGACAAAAAAGGAAAAGGGAAAGGTTTACCCATTTGCCCATCACCGCGTACCTACCTACCTACTCTCCCAACGTCCCCCAGTGGGGCCAGACAAGTGGGGGAAGCTGGTAGGTGATGGTAAGTAAACGACTTTTATGGTTTATTGGTTGTGTGATAAGTACCAAGTAGGTACTTACCTACCTACTTCCGTATTTTTATAAAGTTCTTTGCTCTTGTAAGGTCGTAGGTAATTTGTTATTTTACGATCCTACGATTCATTATAGGTATCTATTCTATGATCAATGATTCACGCAGAAAATAAATGAAGATTTTTTTTCGGGGTGTCATTATTTGATTGAAGATTGCTTAATGGTATGAAAACGCCTGTTTTTGTCTTAAACTATTTCTTTAACGTTTTTTAT
Organism: Operophtera brumata; assembly: GCA_932527175.1. Classification (NCBI taxonomy): domain Eukaryota; kingdom Metazoa; phylum Arthropoda; class Insecta; order Lepidoptera; family Geometridae; genus Operophtera; species Operophtera brumata. The sequence goes on from OW052225.1 coordinate 39,023,511, forward strand.
CACTGAAAATCAACGTCATAATAACTCTAATTCACCAAAAATATCGACAAAACATCTTTTTCGTCATCAATATTCATGCCCAAAAATTTAATCAAGTCCCAATCGTTTACCTACGCAATACCTACGTAGGTACGAACAATACGGGTGTGGTAAGATGATGGGACTTCAAGGTAGGTAGGTATAAGTACCTACAGATCTTTTGGGGTCTTTTGTATTTAGTACCTACCTACCAACACACTTTGGCAAAGCACAGGGTGAACGCGCCACCATACCTACGTAGGTACCTACCTATACTTAGGCAGGTAAGTAGGTACTTTTATTCAAATCTTTTCATTAGTTAGGTACCTACCTACCTACTTACTAATGTTACTAATGTTATTATCCTCAAAGTAACCTTCCCCAATAAAATGGGCCAAATAAATAAATAATGCTGGACAGTTCACACAACATTATCTAGCCCCAAGCTAAGCAGAGCTTGTTTTATGGGTACTAGATAACTGATACATAATACATTAAATACATACAATATTTAATACATTCAATCGGTAAATATTTTTGATTATACTAGAACATACCCAGAACACCCTGAACAAATATCTGCAGATAGCACAAATATTTGTTCCAAGGCGGGAATCGAACCCGCAACCATCTGCGTCGCAGGCGAACCTTCAGAGGCAGTCAAAATAGAGATGATCGGCAGATAAAACTTCCTCCAAAGTTCTAAGGTTTAACAGTTTACCCAACTATCAGGTAGGTAGGTAGGTACTTAGGTACACCTAATGATCCAGAAACTAATATCAGAAAATTATGTCAAGAATTTACCTATTTCGAACACTAAAGTAACGAACGAGGTAGGTAGGTAGGTACCTACCTAGGTACCTACTGAAACTAGCAATTCTAAAGCGAACTACCTACCTATTCAATTATTGCGTTGCTTATTAGAGCATGACCTGACAAACGAGCTATAAGTAGGTACCTACGCAAGCGGGATTTGGGTGTTCTATTTTGCAATACCTACCTGTCAAGTTCCGATGACAATACAATAATATGGTGTCAGCGAATCATGGAGACGAAAGGTGCACAACGGAACTCCACGATATGTCAGGCTTATTTTGATCAACACGGTTCCGATTACTTATTTTATAAAATCTTGAGTAGGTAGGTACCTACTATTTTGAAATCCTACTTAATGAAATACCTAGGTATATGGTTTTCGACAAAATAGTATCTATTTGTGTATCTATTAGGTACCTACCTACTCGATATCTCCTATTTTGATGATTCTTTCACTGGTGTTTAGAGAATGATCCCAAGGTGGTCTCATAACATTGGTAGGTAGGTACCTACCTACCACACATTTTATAAGATCGCGCTTTGAAAGCGGTTCCTTATTTTTTTAAATAATCTTCTAAAGTACCAAGGTAGTAAGGTAGGTATCTTGGAAAATAGTAGGTGTTTAGTGAACTAGATGACTATTACGGACGACCGTAGTGTATCGTCCGTAATAAATAAAACTAAATAAATTGTTTGTGTAGGTACAGTCTATATACGGAATATTTACACTAAAGTTTAGAATATATATACAAAAGGAGTAGGCAGTCACAGGCAACAACAACGCGAATCAATACAAATTACAATCGCGTGAACTCGTAGTCGAACGCGCATTCAACCAGTGTCTCGTGAGCGGATTTATCTCTCGGACTGAGTGCTCGCATGAGCGCTTGCGGGCGAGCCGAGGGCCGCACGGGGAAGAGTACCTCGTGTCTCCCGCGCGCGCGGCCTTCACCTCCGCGGCTCTCCATGCGCGTGCGTGCCTTGTGCAGCTTATAAGCACAACATATTATTTGGTGATTCCAGGCCAGAGCCGTTTCTACAGGAGTGGGATAAGATGGGTAAACTACTTAAATATTAAATGTTAGGTGATGTGTTGTATATTATAAACTACGTAAACCATACTGAATATGTAGCTAAGTCGGCTACATCACTCCCCCCAAGAGGCCGTGACTACGGACGATAAAAGTTGGGAAAACGGACTCGCCTCCCTGATCTGCTCGTTTTGTCCGGTACTGTTGGGATAGTTGTTGTTTTGGAGGCCGGAGCCGTAAGAGTCGGAGCTTGAGGTGTCGGGGCTGTAGGGGTTGCCGTGTTAGCGCGAGGTGGAGGGAAAGCTATGCTTGGATGGGGATCAGACAGTAGGTAGGCCGGTTTCAGGCGGTCTATTGATACCGTGACCGATTTTCCCTTAACATCGATTTTAAAGGTTTTGTCCCCTCTGCTTATGACTTTATACGGTCCAGTGTAGGGCGGCTGTAAGGCGCCTCGCAACGCATCATCCCTTAGGAGTACGTGGCTGGAGGTGCTGAGGTCCTTGTGAACGAAAACTTTCACACCACCGTGGCGGGATGCTGGGACTGGTCGTAGCAGTCTGACATAGTTTCGCAAGCGAGCGGTAAAGTCGGTGACGTCTGTGGTTGCTGTTTGTGTATTTTCTTCGACGAATTCGCCTGGCAGCGTGAGTGGTTCCCCGTACAACAATTCTGCAGAAGACGCCTGGATGTCCTCCTTAACCGAGCTTCTAACGCCCAGAAGAATCAGAGGAAGACACTCGACCCAATTTTCAGTGGCATGACACTTAATAGCGCCTTTCAGTTGGCGATGGAATCGTTCGACGAGGCCATTACACGCCGGATGATATGCGGTGGTCTTCTTGTGCTGGAATCCAACGAGGCGCGAAAGAAATTGAAACAGTGACGACTCGAATTGTCGTCCGCGGTCTGTAACAATTTCAATGGGACAACCGAATCTAGCTATCCAGCCTTGTAAGAGTGCCTTGGCTACTGTCTCGGCAGTGATATCTGCAATCGGGATCACTTCCGGCCATCGCGTAAAGCGATCGATAGCAGTTAAGCAGTAACGAAATCCTTGGGATACTGGAAGAGGACCGACTAAGTCTATATGCACGTGCTTAAAACGTGCACGAGGTAAGTCGAACGTTCCCACAGGTGCGGAGACATGGCGATTTACCTTGGCACGCTGGCATGCAATGCAATGACGTGACCACTCGCGGCAATCCTTTCTTACCCCGGGCCATACGAAACGCTGGGCGATTAATTTTGCTGAAGAATTGGCCCCGGGGTGACTGAGGGAATGGAGGCTATCGAAGATGTTCTTCCGACAGATCCTCGGAACGAATGGTCTGGCAGTCGGTGTACTGACATCGCAGTAAAGTTCAATACGACTTCCAGGTAAGAACATTTTCTTCAGATGAAGAGAGGAATCACCCTGGAGTAACAGCTCCAATTCGGGATCAGCACTTTGGGCTTGTGCAATGTTCTCCAGCTCGATAGGTTTCTGCAGTTCTTCTACGCGTGACAGAGTGTCGGCGACGACGTTATTTTTGCCCGAAATATGACGAACATCTGTTGTAAACTGCGAGATAAAGTCGAGGTGCCTGAACTGGCGCGGGGAACAAGCGTTTTTGCGTTCGCTGAAGGCGTAGCACAATGGCTTGTGATCGGTGTAAATCACAAAATGTCTAGCTTCTACCATGTGCCTGAAGTGTTTAACGGCTTCGTAAATAGCAAGAAGTTCACGATCGTAGGGGGAGTATTTAACCTGTGCTGGATTAAGCTTTCGCGAGAAAAAAGCTAGCGGCTGCCAAACCCCCTCGTGCATTTGCTGCAAGACTGCTCCGATGGAATTGTCTGAGGCATCCGTTACCAGGGCGAGTTGGGACTGACAGTTAGGATGCGCCAGAAGTGCAGCGTTGCAAAGATCCTCTTTGCATGCCTTGAAAGCCTCCAGAGCTTCCCCAACGAGGTGTACTGGGTGAGAACCTTTTACCGAACCTTTAAGCAAGTCGTTCAAATGCCCTTGTGTTCGGGCAGCGTTAGGAATAAAACGCCTATAAAAATTGAGCATACCCAAAAACCGCCGCAATTGTTTGACTGTTTTTGGTTCCGGAAACTCCCGTATGGCTTGGACCTTCGTATCCAGGGGTTTCGTACCTTGCGCCGATATCCGATAACCCAGGAATGTTACCTCGGGGGCTCCAAACACGCACTTAGAAGTGTTCACCAATATGCCATATTTTGACATCCGGGTGAACAGCTGGTGCAGGTGGTCTTCGTGCTCGTCTGCATCACGTGAAAATACCAGAAAATCATCTAGGTAACAATAGACGAACTCCAGGCCACGGGTCATCTCATCGACGAATCTCTGGAAGGTTTGACCCGCGTTCCTCAAACCGAAACTCATGTAGGGAAATTCAAAGAGACCGAAGGGGGTTGTGATGGCAGTTTTCGAAATATCCCCCCCAAAAACTGGGACTTGATTATAGGCTTTTACCAGGTCTATTGTGGTGAAGATGGTACAACCAGAAATGCTGTGGGAAAAATCCTGAATATGCCGTATGGGGTACTGGTCTGGTATGGTCCGGGCGTTGAGCATTCTATAATCACCGCAAGGGCGCCAACCATCACCTTTTTTAGGTGCGAGGTGTAGCGGTGACGACCACGGACTATCAGATGGTCGAGCGGTACCGTTGTCCAACATAAGCTGAAATTCCTGTTTAGCTATTACAAGTTTATCAGGAGCTAATCTGCGGGGAGTACATGATACTGGTGGGCCAGGTGTAGTGCGGATATAGTGTACTGTTTGGTGTTTGGGGGGCGTGTGCACGCCAGAAGGGCGTGTAATTTCGGGAAATTGTTGCAAAATCCTGTGGAAACGGCCCTCACCTGAAGTCACTTTGACTGAGTGGATGTCCACTGCAGTTATCACACACGCTGTGCTGTGCAATGTTGTAGTATTGTCCAAAAGTCTCTGGTTGCGACAATCCGGCACTAAATTATAGTGAGACAAAAAATCGACGCCGATGATTGCCTTAGTAACGTCGGCCACTATGAATTTCCACTTAAAGTCTCTACGTAAGCCTAAATCTAAGCACATATTTACAAAACCGTAGGTATTTATTACAGTCCCGTTCGCGGCACAGAGTTCGTAGTTCGTTTTCGAACGTCGGTCGTTTAATGCGGATCGCGGAAAAACGCATAAATAACTTCCGGTGTCCACCAGGAACTGGACTTTAGACTTGCGATCCGTAACGAAAAGGCGACCGGTGTAGACAGGGCAACCGTCCGTCGCCATTACCGACTGCCCTGTGAGTTTCCCGCCTTGTAGTCGCACGGTTGTGTGCATTTTTCAGCTTTTTCTCCGAATCTGAAGTGGTAGTAGCAGATGGGGTAGCGTCGGTAGCTCGACTGTGACCGGGTCGATGAGGACCGCTGGCGCTGGCGCTGCTGGTTGCTGCGTTCGCGTGGTCTTCCGTCGCGGACGTGAGAAGTAAGGGCACTGACCTGTCGGGTGAGCTCATCTATTTGTCGCGCCATAATGTTGATGGTATCATCGCGTCTAGATGGCTCTGAGGTGGGGGCGGTTGCAGCAGATACCTGCGGTCCCCTCGGGACGATGTCCTGGATCCGGTCTTCCAGCTCGGCTAAGGCCTCCAGAGACGCGGCGGTCTGTGAGGCGATGATGGTCTGCGTCCCGCTAGGTAGACGGCTGGTCCAGATGGTGCGCACGAAATCTTCAGGGACCCCCGGGCCCGCAAGGTGGAGCAGGTGGCGCAGAAACTGGGATGGTTTCCGGTCCCCCAACTCTTCATGGGTAAGTAGTTGCCGCACTTTCTTTTCCCGCGATGCCGACAATCGCTTGATGAGCTCGGTCTTGAGCTTGTCGTACTTGCCAGTGGAGGGAGGGGAGAGGATGATGTCTTCGACCTCAGAGGCGTACTGCGGCTCGAGTTGGGCTATGACATGGTAGTATCGAGTTGCATCTGTTGTTATTTTGGCAATGTGGAACTGGCCTTCCACTTGCGCGAACCATAGTGCGGGCTTATCTGCGTTAAATGGGGGCATTTTTGCTCCGACGCGGAACACGTCGGAGGGCCCGGCCTCGTCGCCCGGCAGCGGCGTCGCGCGATCCTTATTCTGCAGCAGCGGCGGCGGCGGTGGTGGTTGGTTTTGCGCAGCGGCGCCCTGTCGAAGCGTGGACTGGCTGTCGCCGCTTTGCGTCGACTTTTCACTGTCACTCATATTGTTGCGAATCACTTACTGCAATAGTTCGTGTTAAGTTCGGGGTCACCACTTTAGTGAACTAGATGACTATTACGGACGACCGTAGTGTATCGTCCGTAATAAATAAAACTAAATAAATTGTTTGTGTAGGTACAGTCTATGTACGGAATATTTACACTATAGTTTAGAATATATATACAAAAGGAGTAGGCAGTCACAGGCAACAACAACGCGAATCAATACAAATTACAATCGCGTGAACTCGTAGTCGAACGCGCATTCAACCAGTGTCTCGTGAGCGGATTTATCTCTCGGACTGAGTGCTCGCATGAGCGCTTGCGGGCGAGCCGAGGGCCGCACGGGGAAGAGTACCTCGTGTCTCCCGCGCGCGCGGCCTTCACCTCCGCGGCTCTCCATGCGCGTGCGTGCCTTGTGCAGCTTATAAGCACAACATATTATTTGGTGATTCCAGGCCAGAGCCGTTTCTACAGGAGTGGGATAAGATGGGTAAACTACTTAAATATTAAATGTTAGGTGATGTGTTGTATATTATAAACAACGTAAACCATACTGAATATGTAGCTAAGTCGGCTACAGGTGTCTTGGCTGGCTCTAATTCCTTTTAATTTAAAAACTACAAGTCAGATCTTCAATTATTTTGGACTTTAGTACTGAGATATAGGTAAGTAGGTACCTACTCATAATTGGATAAGACTTATCAAGGTAGGTACCAACCTACCCACGAGATTGTTGAAACCTTCGACCAATTATTTACGTCGATGGTTGAAACAAAAAAAAATGATAGAGGTAAAGCGTAATCAAAAATACCTACACCAAACCTACACCCAACATTGACATAGGTAGGTACCTACCTACCTACATGGTCCACATAACAAAACCAGAATTATGTAGGTACCTATGCGGTTAACGTAGTAGGTACCTTAAAAGGTACGGTTCACATAACATTTAGGTACCTACACATGTTATAAACGAGTAAAGATTACCTATTGTAAAAAAACACAATAGGTAGGTATTAAAGATAAAGTCCAACGATCCATGCACCATTTCAACTTGGTATCCAACTCCTTTTTTTGGTTATTTCAGTGTTACAACTCTGCCGAGCTGCACACATCCTGCCGCGATGGTACTCCGCCAACATCAACGACGGCTTCCAACCCAAACCCATCTCGGAAATATTCACCACTGAGTCGGTCTTCTCAACTTCGAAGCCTATCGTAGTCACCCAGAAAATCAGCAACAGAATTTCTGACGAAATCGACTCACTCTCAACTCTGGCACCACCAACTAGTCGCTCCGAGAGTACCAGGTTGACTCAACAAACGTTTACTCCAACGACTTCCATGCCAGCCGGCGCTTTGTACCAACAAGATCAGCAGTTCATCCCTCTTCAACAAGTGGACATTTTACCACAACAGCAAACTTACCTACAACCGAATGTGCCATCGTATGTTCCACCACTTCAACTGATTCCGAATATTCAACAACGTCCAGAAACGGAACCGCAGTTGCAAATAGTGTCTGAAGTCCCACCGCAAATAACACGCCTAGTAAATGTACAGCCGCTTGTTGAACCGGGGCAGACGTTCACTCCAGGCATACCATTGAGTACTGTCTTCCAACCACAGACGCAGACGACACAAAATAATCCAACCAGCAGTAGCAGCGTGCCACCTATTCTGTCAGTAACAAATCCCCCGCCGTCATCGTCTTTGAGACCCCCAAACTCGAACTATTTCTTGATCTACCAACAAGCACCTCAGTCAATCCAATCCTTCCCACCGTCTTCGCCACCTTCGGGGCCTGGTATCTCCGAAGTGACTATCCGAGAATCAACGCCATCCACGGTTACTTTACCGCCCCTTACTTCTGAAGCTTTCTCTACGACTCGAACCTTTCCACTATCAACAATTTCAACCACTCCTTTGCCTGCTGATAGGACATCAATACTGTCATCATCTAGTGTCACTATAACACCATCTTCTACTTTGGGCCTATCAAATAGTGGCTGTATCAAATCAACAACTGCTATACCGGGGTCGATAAAAGGGCTGGATAACAAAGGCTCAGTCCTTCCGTTCCCGGTAAAGATACGCGTGATAGCGCCGACCGGGAGTATAACCAACGTGAATATAAACCCATTGTCGACGACAAGGAAACCCATGAGTAAATCAACAAGAAAGCCAACGACTCGTAGGACAAGTAAGCCGAAGAAGAACAGCTATGACAGATGTTTGGATGGATGCAGGAAGGTCAAGGATCAGATTTGCGCAGCCCCGCTGTCGCATCACTCAATAGATCCCAAGAAATTGCGAGGATTCCCATCAGTCTGTCATATGGCGTGCCATAACTCTTATAGAAAAGACCGTGAGTAACCTTTTCTTAGTTCTTTCATGAGGCATTTGCTAGTAGTAGAGCTTTTTTAAAGAGTTCGTCCGTGGAATTACTACCACACAGTACTACTACTATTTCTGTCACACAGCCGGTAATGCTCGCATTGCTGAGTACCGTTTCGTGCCGGTGAAATTAAAGGCACATGAGACTTTTCATCTTTAGCCGTCTTTAGGTAGGTATGTCTCAGGGTGGCGTGCGCAGTGCAATGTGTGTGGCATAGGGCGCTTCCTAGGTGGACGTTGCCTGTGTGTGAGGTACCTAATGCATTGTTAATTGTAGGCAGAGGTTGCCGCCTAACATCAGCTACAGACGATCTGCTACAGACCGTTGACCGTAAGATGGCCCCTGCCTTGGGAATAGTGCCAACCACGGCAGGGGACATCTTACGGTGAACGGTCTGCAGTTCCGTCCTACATTGAAATAAAAAAGGCAGCAGTTAGTTATGTAGACTTTTACATGACGTTTTCCAGAAAAACGTTCATACCATAGACTTAGAATTTTCGGTACGCTGTTCATACAGAAAAAAAACTGTGTTAGGTACCTATGCAAAGCAAACAATTATACCTATTCATAGCACAAAAATGGCTGAAGAAACGATATTGTGTAATTTTGCACGCTCTCTAACCTACGAAAGTTGGTACAAATAAATTATTCGTGTAAAACTGTAGTGGGTAGGTACCTACCTAAAGCAAGGCACTCGTTCGATATAATCTTATAGGCTTTGATTATTTAATAGTCAAAGCTTATAGGTAGGCAAGTTGTTAGGACGATGGAGGTTTTCTATTAAGGCGCGATAGGTTCTCAAATGTCTCTAGAATTTTAAAGTTTTTGATAAGAATTTTCATAGTTTTCTATGAAGAAAAAAATATATGATATTCTTGAGCTTTTTATCTAGTGAAATCAATAATTCAATACAATATTTGAATTACTTCACTCGATAAAAAAAAATAACAAAGATACCTCCTTTTTAAAATTGAAATGATATTTTTCACTCACTTCTCTCACGTTTTAATTTTTGAAACATTTGGTTACATTTTAGTTATTATTTAAGTTAGTGAATTCATTAACAAAATTAAACAAAACTTTGAACGACATTTTTATATAATTTTTTTATACATAAAAACACGGTATCAGAGCGTGCGCTCGCCTTCTTCGCCTCATACAAAAATGTTCGTATCGTGTAAAACCTATAGCGCCTTAAGGAATTCAGAATGCGCAAATTTTCAGTCAGCTTAATTGCATCAGACAGAGTGTGTTGTTGTGGTAGGTAACCTACCTACCTGAGCTTCGACCAAAGTAAAAAGGATGGTGAAGTACCTGAGTCATTAACACCAATCAGTCATTTACAGTGGTCTTGAGGATTTAGGTTGGTCATTAGCATAGCACCAATCAGCCGTGAAGAAAAATAGTTTTAATGCACCTCATTTCACATAAGTAAGTAGGTAGGTATATCCACGTCGACCTTTTTATTAAAACCATTGAAGACTGGTTGTTCTTTTTTGTAAAAATGTATCGTTTGTTTTCCTTGGTGCAGTTGGGTAGTACCTACAGACCGGACCACGTTTAAACAAAATTAACAGTCGTGTAACCCGATACTTGATACCGATACTTGTGGTACTAGGTACTTGTAATTCTCCCGGCAAGTCAATATTTTTTAGGCACAACCACTGAGCATGTAGGTACCTACTTCATCACTACGTTGTAGGCAAAACGATACGATCCATCTCTTGATTTGAGAGATGTCTACTCCGCTTTAATAGGTAGGCGCGTGATGACTTGTCAAGCGTTATTTTTCCGAATCACATTGTAGGTAGGTAAAATATCTTATTTTTTTTTTGGATTGGTGCTAATTACCTGGCTATACACTTCGCTTTAGTATTAAAGCGAAGTTATAGCTAGCCCGCTCCATAGGTACCTACGTATTTGTTAGTAAGTACCTACCTACCTACCTAGGTAGTAGAGCTTTTTTGTGAGAGTTCATCCGGGGAAGTAGGTACTACCACCACAGGTAGATACCTATTTCTGCCGCAAAACATTAGTGCTTGCATTGCTGTGTTCCAGTTTGAAGGGTATGGGTGCCGGTGAAATTACAGGCACATGAGACTTCATCTTTACTCATCTTTACTGTCATCAGTTAATTCAATAGTCAGACTTTCGACCAAATTAAAAATTATTTAATTTGGTCGAAGAGTCAGACAGTAAATGTATTGATCACGTGTACAAAATTTCGAGTTTATGAATACTATACAAAAATTGGAAAAAACTTCGTTTGTTTAGGTACAGAGCGCTACCTACTACTAGACTAGTAGGTACCTACCTATTATAGTTCATGTGTGAGTGCGTTAGAGGGCGCCACATACCTACATAGGTAACCTAACCTAACCTATAAATCTCGCTGTATTGCTCTAAGCCAGCACTCCTCTGGTCAAGAATGCGGTCTAGTTTCTAAATTCTGATCACATAATTCTTCGACTATCATATTCAACGATTTCTTCACACGCGATTGAATTGTTAACTAGTTCAAATAGCAACCAGTGCGTATACATTTGCAGGTTTCATAATTACCGGCGTTCTTACAAAACTAATTACATACTACCTACTGTCTCAAATCGACTTGCATACATCCGTTTTTAGGGTTCCGTACCCAAAGGGTAAACAGGACCCTATTACTAAGGCTCGGCTGTCCGTCTGTCCGTTTGTCACCAGGCTGTATCTCATGAACCGTGATAGTAAGAGAGTTGAAATTTTCACAGATGATGTAGGTATTTCTGTAGCCGCTATAGCATTAAATACAAAAAAATAGAATTAACACGCCTCTTTCCCCGAAGGGGTAGGCAGAGTCTCAATGTTCGCCGATGCGCGCACAGACACGTTCGACGCCATCTGGCGGAAAAAAAACGGCCTCACTACTAAGCAGAGTGCGCGTGAGCAACAACAGCATCCTGAAAGAAATTGCAAACAATTACGCATGACCTCTGGTTTGGAAACTCTGCCAGAGGATGAAATCTGTGTTAGTTATTAATTACTAACCCCTAATCTTAAGCTTAGGTACTAACACTATGGACTACGTATGTTGTCTGAATAAAAAATCTTTATATAATGGGCCTCTTTTCACTGTGGGTTGCACCATCGTGGGATATAGACGTGACAAGTGGTGAGCTCATCGCCGCCATTGCTTCCCACGACCGACTCACCTAACACTTTCTTCCAGTAATAACACATTCTAGTTACAATTATCCAGCAACCAAGACATATCTTATACCAACGAATCTTATCAACAAGTCCGGGTAATCCCTTAGTCGGCTTTTACGACATCCACGGGAGGAGACGGAGGGGTCTATTCTTATTAAATATTTATTATTTATTTATTTATTAAGAAACATGTACAACACCATAACATAAATCCAAAGCGATGTTGCATGCACACAATTATATAAAAATAAAAAATAAAAACAACCAAGCTTAGAATAAGTAGGTAATACCTACCGAGGATAGACATACAATAATATCTAACACTAACTACTTGCATTAAATATTCTCTAAAACAAGCTGCGCTATTTCCATGAGTTTCGGCAAGCTATGACAAAAAATGTCCACATTGTTCTCTGAGAGAACATTAACTAAACGGATGGCGTGTGACATTGGGTCAAATTTGAGCAAGTTAGTTCTAGATGTTGGCTGACTGAGCATAGCGGGGCGGCGGCGCGCGCCCACGTACTCGTCGGGCGCGCGCAGCCGCAGCGCCGCCAGCACCTCCTCGTGATACACGAGCCCGCGCAACACTCGCACCACGTACTTGACCAGCGCCACATCCCTCCTCACCGACAGTCGACAGTACCCGACCATACCCAATACGAACAAACTCGGGTACATCAGAGGGTAGTAAGGGTATACCCCGTACTCCTTCAGGTACAAAAAGCAAATATAGAATTAAATATATATTTAAGGGGGCTCCCATACAACAAACGTGATTTCTCCCAATGTAGGTTAAGTGATGCCCTGCGGGGTCAGTTTTTGGATAGCTGACCACTCTTTGCGTGCAATTTTATTTTTTATTTTTTACAAACCTGATTTTTAGCCGTTTTTGTAGTTAATGGTACGAAACCCTTCGTGCGCGAGTCCGACTCGCACTTGGCCAGTTTTTTTTTCTTACCTCTTTTATAAACTGTTCTAAACCTACAACTTTCGACTTTCCTATTTCAGCATTCGAGAAGGTGATAGAAGGCAGCTGCAGCAAGCTCCGCACTCGGATCCGTCTGATCGACTCCAAGAATAAACTGAAGAAGGAAGAGTTGCATAAGAATGAGTATTCCGTAGAGCAAGGGCTGAAGACTGTTGTTGAGGTGACTGGTTTAACGTAGCGTAGAACTGTCGACGTGGTTATAGGAGTACTAGGCACCGGAAATTTTAAACTAATGATACTAAAACGCAAACTTACGGACATGTGTATCCTTCCCGTCTTGACTCACGGATCACAAACTTGGTCTTTGAAATCCAACATATCCAGAAATCCAAACTCATGGTTTGCCAAAGGGCAAATGGAGCGCAACTGAAGCTAGGTTCATATTGTTGTGTTGGGGTGTGTTGGGGCGCCTTCGTTGTGACGCGGAGTGTTCATTCATACTAGAGCATGGACTACGGAGCATTTTTCTAATACCGGTATTTTTTCGATATCAAAATTTCAAATACCGGAATACCGGTTTTTCGATATTTTTTCGATATTCATACAAATATGAATTCAGTAAGTTATCTTGTCTTTTTATGTGTAAAAGATGATATGAACGCATAAACTATCATCTAAAGGAACACAAAATCTACATTTCTACCACATATATTACATTATACTACCATTACATACATTATATATATCTTAGTCAACACAACATAAAATAATAAACAGACTTAGAGAATTAAAAAAAATTGTCGGCTGGATATATAATCAAAGTAAATAGATAACATTAATTGGAGTTAAAAAAATATAAGTACCTTTTTACAACAAGCAATAATATATTAGTATATTAAGTAATTCACTTTTTTATTGAATTCACGTTTTTTAAATTAAATTGTATTGTTTATAGAACAAACATTTGAATATTTTAATAAGATAGGTACTATTATAATAAAAATAAACTAGAAAATGGTGTAAATGAAATAATATATTCAGAATAATGAAATAGCATACATGTACGTACCTACTCAATAAGCGTGATTCATTCATTCATGGTCTTGCCCGTCTCCCAATTCATTTGGGGTCGGTGCAGTACATATTTTTCTTCCACTCTCCCCTGTCAGCCTTCACCTCATTCACTCCCTTCTCATTCATATCAACTCACGCGCAATCCATCCATCTTATCTTAGGTCTTCCTCTTCCGTTCCATCCAATTACATTCATATTCATTACTTTCTTAGTTACATGCGTTTCATCCCTCCTCATAACATGCCCATACCAAACTAAACGATTTCCTTTCAACTTTTCCGTCACGGGTGCAATTTTCAAACTTCCTCTTTTGCCTCTTACTCATTCCTTATTTTATCCATTCTTGTCACTCCACAAAGCCATCTCAACATTCTCATCTCTGCTGCATGCAATCTTCTTTCAACCTTCTTCTTCAAGGCCCAGCATTCCGATCCATACCTACATAACGACAGGTCTAATTTTAGATTTGTAAATGTTACCCTTTAACTTGAGTGGCATCCGTGGGTCACATGTTGTTGCTGTTATCTGTCGCCATTTCATTCACCCTGAGTTATTCCGATGCGTTACATCCCGGTCAATCCCACTACCCCCCTGTAAGAGTGACCCTAGGCACAGAATAAATAATAGTAGTAACAAAAATCGGAGTAGACCGGTAAGGACATTTCAGCAAGAGTTAATGTCACAGGATTGGAGAGATCTCCGAAATCGCAGAACATGTACTCGGTTTTAGTTCTGCTGACTTTCAGGCCAACACTCTCCAATCTTTGCCGCCATTCCACTTACTAAGCGTGATTGATAGTGTTTTAAATCATGGTATCTACTAACAAAAAAAATATTATTATTGGCTGATAACTTATGTACTTAAATTTTATTATGTGAATGGATTTAATAATTAAAAATAAATAATTGAAATCCAAACAAAATTTAAGTACACTGGGTGGTTATGTCATGGTGGCAAAGCAACGGCATGCTAAACTATAATGGCTTCGACGGTGATGACGACGGTACCTAATTGACTAGATCGAGCTTGTTGGAACAACGACCGTAAAAAGCAGAGGCCATCCCAGGGGCGATCTCATCTTATTGCATGTGTAGGCAGGAGAGGAGAAAGCCCTTTCTGATTCCACATTTGTTGGTGGTACTTACTGTCAATAAATATCTATACGCATTGTGAAGCCACAATTACCACCGTTTTAAAATAGCGCCATCTCAATCCGTATGAATTTTCATTCTCATCACCATCACTGCCACAGTCAGCCTCATCTTCTCTTTCATTTATTGTACGTCTTCTCTCATTCTCATTTTAAATACTTTACTAGGTAGATATGCCTTTATTCGTTTCGTTTCGTATGAGGTAGTGCTGGCCTCTGGTGTCAGAGTTTGTCAAGCCGCCCGGGGGCCTCTGACATGGCTTATCGACTGCTATTAATCAATAACAGACGGGACCGACAGCTTAACGTGCCCTCCGAAGCACAGAGCGAATTTCTTTCTTTCTTTCTCGGTATTTCTTTATTTAGTTCCATTGAAAAATCAACACTTTGGCACTAACGCTATCTGCGACCAAATTGACATAAATTGCAGCAGAGGTCCTACCGAGTTACCGAGCCAATTTCCTCTACCATTTCTTGGTTGGTTAATTTTGGGAACTCATGGGTAGCAACTTCACTCACTGATATATGTTTCATGATAATAAAGGTTTTGTAAAATGGTTGCAATGCTAAGACGTCTTTCGGGAGTTAGATAGGTAAATTAGGAAGGTGACCTACCTAATGAAAACCTATTAATATTAAGTAATAAGTGGGCAAAAGTAATTATGACACCTTGTGATACTATATTTATGGTTCTGCAGCATAATTGAAACAATAAATGTAAAATTAAAACTTAGCAAAAGTAATTATGACACCTTGTGATACTATATTTATGGTTGTGCAGCATAATTGAAACAAGAAATGTAAAATTAAACCTTATAGCCTAGCTAGTGTTGGTTTCGTAGCGCCGCTATTTATATCTCATAAATTTCTTATTTACTATCGAAATACCGGTATTAGTCCAGTCACATACCGGTTTTTAAATATCGGATTATTTGTCCGATATTCCGGTATTTCGATACTATCGAAAATTCTGTATCCATGCTCTAATTCATACTGATGTATTGTGTTGTGTCGCAATATGGCGCATTTTCAGATCATTCATCGTGTGAGAGTTGTGGTGTGAATACGTATAATACAGGTATTTATTAAACTTTATTCTTTACATTTAATGTCATAGAGTACTCTATATTGCCGTACTAACTCGATAAGTTCAAAATTCAATATAGGTACGTAATACGGTACGTTAGTTTAATTTTACGTAATGATCCCTCGCGGTAACGCGTCGTAGGTAATGACAGATTCACATTGATGTGGCGTGTTGTGTCACGACAGATCCCCTACAACCTCTCTGTTGCGACCATCATCAATGATCTTCTTGCACCCCCTTGGGGGCGTTAGAAGAGGGCCTTGAAACGTCTTTCTCTACCCTGGCTTCAACTCCAGGGGCGACTGCCCCTGGGTCAGTGGGTTTTGCCGTAACACGGCGGTACGCACTATGTGCGGAGATTCTCTGTGAGGGGGGGGAGCGTTGTTTACACTCCGCCCGACGCGGAGTCCGAAGCTTCCAGGAGGTCTCTGGGACCGGGCCTCCACGGTCCGGGACGGTCTGGGGGGCGCGCGTGCAGGGGCGCGAGAGCGTTGAGGTGGGCGTGGCGGCAGTTGTCGGCGCTGTCGAACATCCGACGCGCCGACATCACCACGAAGTCCTCGACGCTCTCGATTCGCACATCGCGCGCGATGTCATTATTGCGGATGTAACGGCCCGCTCCCGTACACACCCGCAACGCGGCGTTCTGGACTACCTGTAGTCTTCTTCGTTTGGACGCGGAGAGCAGCGCGTACCAAGCCACGCCGTCTGTTGCGACAGAACGCGCCATAACACAACACAACCTACTAATGTGAATCTAGTCATAGGTAATAAACGTAACCGATTGCGTTCTGGCGCGCCACGACACGCCCCGACACAATAATATAGCTTAACTGACCGCATCCGAAACATCATACTGCGCTCCAAAACTAAAGTCGCCGATGTGGGAGAGAAGTTCTCGAGGCTGAAGGTATCAAGCCGGTCACATTTGACGCATGCCCGACGAACTTTGGGCCAAAATCACCACGGCATGGAGCCCCGATACAACAAGCCGGCGTCGCAGCAGACCACGCATTAGGTGGCGGGATGAACTGGACGCCTATGAGAGGGAATGGGAAACGGTTGCACAAAACCGTGGAAATATGGGGAGGCCTTTGCCCAACAATGGGACAGTATGGGCTAATAGTAGTAATAGTAATAGCCTAAAACATATCGGACGCGATCAACTGGAGGCGGACGCCGTAGCTATCAGATCACGTCGAGATGTCAGAGGGTCTAGTATAGAAATTTAAAAAGAAACTACACGGGCGTGTGGTGTACACCACATGGATTTTTGTATGAAAATTGAGGTTGTCAAGATGTCCGCCACGGTTGCTTTTCCGGTTATCCATACAAAAATCCGTGTAGTGTACTACCTACATTTGCAGACTCGAGACTGTGCGCTCAGAGTCTAGTTTGCGCGCGTAAGTCTAATGTTATTGACCAAAGGCTCGAATCTGCAAATATAACAAGCAACAACACGGAAAACCGGAAAAGCAACCCTAGCGGACACCTTGAGAACCACAACTGTTTAAATTTTTATTTTTTATTTTTACATGTAGGTTCCTACTTGTATTAGTTGTGTTATTCGTTCTGTAAGTCAATGAATTATACCTTTTTCATTTTTTAAGGTATTTAGTAAGTAGGTACCTACATATTCATCATGCCCTGTGTCAAGAAAACATATTGTGTATTTTTTGTTAATCGTGCATTCGTGCCATGTTCGTGCGTCAACCGAGGTCCGTGCTGAAAACCAGCGCTGCAGTTTACTGCAGCATTATGCTGAGCACGGGCCCTTTTTGACAGCACTATACACGGCACAGTTTATATCTAATGTAAATTGTACCGGGTATGGTTTTATTCAAAATAAACTTTTACTTTACTTTTGTACTTTACAATACACAACACAACACTTAACGCTCGTGTAGTTTATTGTCACATTTCTAGACTAGGCCCTCTGACGACTCGACGCTCATAGTTTTATGTGGATCTTTATGTTGATGCCCGTTCAGGGTTTTTTTGTTGTTTATCGCTTTTGTGGGTTATTTCCAACAATTTAGCCAATGTATATTCGTACGCGCGACTGACGTACACGACCCACATCAGCGTAGGATGAATTCAGGCCTTAGACTCTGCCCTCTGCTGATCTCAGTGTAGGAGGGCAATTCTCGGATTGTAGAGATTATCTCTAAATTAGAGATAATGTCGAAGCATGAATGTCTACAAAAAAGTCACGAATTCACGAGACACGTATTCGATTTGAATGATTTTGGTCGACTTATGTCTATTTGTGACATCACGAGGATAGCAAATTCGACATTCGCCATCTTTTTTCGACTTATGTCGAATTCGACTTAATCTCTAAAGCACGAGAATTGCCCTCCTGGAGACCAATTCTTAGATTGTAGAGATTATCTCTAAATTAGAGATAATGTCGAAGCATGAATGTCTACAAAAAAGTCACGAAAATGTCACAATAACCATCAAATCAATCAGATGTGCAATCAATTATTTTCATTCATTCATTCAAATCGTATTCGATTTGAATGATTTTGGTCGACTTATGCCTATTTGTGACATCACGAGAATAGCAAATTATGATTTTATTCGACATTCGCCATCTTTTTTCGACATTATGTCGAATTCGACTTAATCTCTACAATCCGAGAATTGCCCTCCTGGACTGACACTGATAAGATAGGGATAGTAATTATATGCTACCTCCTTGTTTTATGCTGTTCTGTACTATCACAAACTACTAGTTTATTGTAGATAGGTGTATGGGTTTCATACAGTCACGATGTCTGCGTAAATTATACCAACAGTCACTTAATTAAACTGATCCCACCAAATGGATTGTTATTAGTCTAAGATCCGAACTAGAAACGATCTTCACCCATCTGTTTATTGGATGAAAAGTATTTTATATGAAATTTATTATATTTGAAAATATATTTCAAGTGAGTTGTCTAAAAAATTCCTGTCCAGACAGAGATTATTTTCACAGTTGATGTATTTCTGTTGCCGCTATAACAACAAATACACAGAATAAAATAAATATTTAAGGGGTCTCCCATACAACAAACGTGACTTTTTTGCCGTTTTTATAGATAATGGTACAGAACTTCGTGCGCGAGTCCGACTCGCACTTGGCCGGTTTTTATAGATACTGGTACGGAATCCTTCGTGCTTGAGTCTGACTCGCACTTGGCTGGTTTTGAAATTTTTAACGAAACATAGTTTGGGCAGGATTTTTTTACTCGAGTTATATTTTCTAATATATTAAATTTGATATAAAATACTTGTCATCCATTAAACAGATGGGTGAAGGTCGTTCTAGTGCGGATCCTCTGTAATACACAGATAAGGATAGAGTTATAAGGTTATACATATACTTACATAAGGACATAATCTTTATACAGTATAAATAAAATAATTAAAAATCTCTCTCTTCCATAAAATTATGTTTAATTGATTTATTATTTATCTTATCTCACTAAAATCTATATTTACAGTTAGGAAAGTTGGTCTTACAAAATATCACTATTATTCTTATTTCTATAAATACATACATATATAAAAAAAAATACAAAGTCCAGTGACCAAAAATTATGATCAACAAGTAAAAAGTTTAAGAAGCTAATGCCCGTTTGCACTAAACATAAGGTTAGGCTTGTCCTAGTTAAGATACACCTAAGCCTAAGAACAGCCTAGCCTAAGTGGACTAATGCATGACTTAGGGTTAGTGCAAGCAAATTTATCGTTAGGCGTAGTCTAAATAAGTTAGGAAAGAACTTAGGCGATTCTTATGTTTAGTGCAAAAAGGAAAATCTTCCGTTTGTCGCGTGACGCTTGATTGTAGCGCGCGTACATTTACGCGTGCGTACATTTACGCGAGCGTACATCCATCTCATAATATCACTTGTGAGACCATTGTTAAGAAATCAAAAACCTTTGCATCACACTATATAATAGGTGAGTGTGTTTGTTACTTCTTCACACTGAAACGGCTGGATGGATTTGGATGAAATTTGGAATGGAGATAACTGGACTCCCAGAATAACACATAGGCACGTTTTTATCCCGATATTCCGAAGGGATCGAGACTTACGCGGGTGAAACCGCGGGGCGCTGCTAGTATGTAATATACATACAATTCAAATGTGCTCGTCAAGACCTTTCTTTTGATACCAACCATCAATGATCACATCATGAAAAATCTTTAGATGCAAACTTTATTTGATATACATTTTGACGCCAACTTTTTATAATACTCTAATATAGACACTCGCGCAATAAAGACGATTTTAACGACATAGCATTCATCAAAATCGGTTCAGTAATTTAGTAGTTACGAGGGAACATAAGGACGGACATATCATACAGATCAAACACAAAGCTAATAGCTACAAAGGTATTGTTTTTGTCACTAACTTGTACAAATATAAATCAATATTGATGTATTTTAAAATAAAACAGTTCTGTCACAATACTTTAGAATGCGCGATGGTTTGTTTACATTTGACCACATCGAGTTTGGCTAGACTATAGATACTCTTGATCTATTGATTGTCTACCTTTGATCGTGGCGGGCGTGCTAAGACGCGGGTAAAGCTAGTACAGGTTTACCCAAAATATAAGTCCGATCGACTTATATTTTGGGAAAGCGCAGACTGATATCCGACAGTAGCCGAACAGAGCATAGCTCTGTCCCGCTCACATCTAATAGTAGACTGATAAACAAGATGGCGCACGACCGGCCGCAATATCGATTAACCAATAACAGCGCAAGATTTTAGCGCGCGATTGCTATCGGTAGAAAGAAGGTTCCCACGCTATAGAAATAATTTTATAAAAACGGGAAATTTTCACGTACGTATGTGATAAACGGGACGCGGAAGGAGTGCGTCGCGTTCACTCACCTTGAAAAAGACTCTCGAAACGGGTCGAAACAATGTCGGTGCTTACATCGATTTAACGGTACGTGAAAATTACCCGTTTTTATAAAATAATTGATATGATTCACGAAAGTTTTTAGTAGTAGTAGAGCTTTTTTGTGAAAGAGTTCGTCCGCGGAAGTACTACCACCATGCCTATTTCTGCCGCAAAGCAGTAGTACTTGCATTGCTGTGTTCCAGTTTGAAGGGTATGGGTGCCGGTGAAATTACAGGCACATGAGACTTTTCATCTTTATGTCTCAGAGTGGCGGGCGCAGTGCAATGCCGCATAGGGCGCGTCCTAGGTGGACGTGACCTATGTGAGAATGCACTGCCTAGGTATTCGGGGTACAAGTGAGGTGGTTAAGTGAAGTGACGTATCATCCATAGATAATACTCTCATCGAGACAGCCATGAGAGAGCATGCATTTTTGACACACCGAACTTTACCAGTCAAATATTATCTTACTGCGCAACGCGTGACTTCACCCCGTGACTCGCTCAGCGAGTTCACCGAGCCCTGAATACCACTGCAGTTCATAGGCAGAGGTTACCGGTTAACATCAGGTGGGCCATCTGCTTGTTCCGTTATTCAAGTAGCATAAAAAATAATAATAAAAAAAAGTTTTTATGCTATAGAAATTGGTTTACGGCGCAGGTATATCAGGGCGGATATAACTGTATTTTGTTGTCTGTGAGTATTCAGAGTTAGAACCTCTGCTGAAAGTTCCCTTGTTGCTGCGAGCCGCCTTGCTGCTGGCCTCCAAACATCATCTGTTGCTGGTGAAACTCCTGCTGCCCGCCCTGCTGGTTGTTGCCTTGATTCGGACCTGGAAATTGTACCGTTTTATTCAAGGCAATGGACGCTGTGACGTTACACGATAACGACGCGACCCGGTATCGTCGACGATAACGACCCGACACGGTATAGTTGACGATAACGACACGACACACGGTATAGTCGACGATAACGACACGACACGGTATCCTCGACGATACCGACGCGGCACGGTATAGTTGACGATAACGACACGACACGGTATCAATAAAAACTCTATTACTAATGAAATCATCATCATCAGCAGCTTGCAGACGTCAACTGTTAGACGTTGCACCCCCATAGAATGCAATGGGAGGGGTTTGCCATAATCACCACGCCTGGCAGGCGGATTGGTGTTAAGTACCTTTTGATATACCTATGTTTGACCACTATCTCACCTGTTGGTAAGTGACGATGTGGCCGACAATGGAGCATAAAGGTCTAGAAGGCACCTATTCACTCTAGCCTTGAAGAGACCCAGATAACAGTTTTCAGGAAAGACAGACGACGGTAATGTTTTCCACTTACTCAGTTGGATGCTACTGCCCATCCTCTTCATCCCTTAGCTTTTACGACATTCTTCGGTCGGTCTTTTCTTAAACCAGACACGGCACGGTTCAAAAACAGGTTCAGAAAGATCCATAATAACATAAAAGTACCTTGCATCCTCATTCGTTTGGCATTATTCGCCGCGTGATCGTGATTTTGGTTCTGCACTTGGTTTTGCTGAGTCTGAAAGAGGCAAGAAACCATGAAAGAAAAAAGAAGAAAGTACATTGAAAGAAAGAAGATGTAGTAGTAGTAGTAGAGTATTTTTGTGAAAGAGTTCGTCCGGGGAAATACTACCACCATACCTATTTCTGCTGCAAAGCAGTAGTGCTCGCATTGCTGTGTTCCGGTTTGAACGGTAAGGGTGCCGGTGAAATTACAGGCACATGAGACTTTTCATCTTTATGTCTAAGGGTGGCGGGCGCAGTGCAATGCCACATAGGGCGCGTCCTAGGTGGACGTGACCTATGAGGTAATGCACTGTTCATAGGCAGAGGTTACCGCTTAACATCAGGTGGGCCATCAGCTTATTCCGTCATTCAAGTAGTATAAAAAAATAAGATTTATTTGTATCTGATCACGAGGCCAAGCCAAAGCGCAGACTTGTATGGCGCGGACTTTTCATAACACTTTATTGGCCGCTGCGCAGGCTCGCTAAAAACTCGTTGACGTCAGAAACTAGTGCTAAGGGTTCAGTTCTTACATTATTCTGCTGCTGTTGTTGTTGTTGGTTCTGCCTCGCTTTGGACTCACTCTTGTCATCCTGGTCGTCATCTGTCAAGAACTCCCTCTTCGGATAGGGGATGGGACACCCAGCGAAAACATCCTGCAAGTACATTATATATGATAACAATGTGCATTATTAATACTAGTTTAAGATGGATGGGACATTTGTTGTGCGTTTTTTTTTTGTTGTGTTTTTGTTCTTTTCAGCTCGTCAATACTTCTTTAAAAAGCAAACATTTGAACAAGTTAGTTCTAGATGTTGGTTGGCCAAGCATATTTAATGTTGTGGTTAGAATACGGAATTAATCATATTATCATGGTGTCGCATATTGTGTGCTGTGGGTATAGTATTAAGACATCTGTGGCTGTGGTGACCGGCCTAATAATAGTACCGTCTATTTTTAGGGTTCCGTAGCGTTCCGTTTTTCATGTCTGTCTGTCTGTCTGACTGTCCGTATGTCACAGCCACTTTTTTCCGAAACTATAAGAACTGTTGAAACTTGGTAAGTAGATTTATTCTGTGAACCGCATTAAGATTTTCACACAAAAATAGAAAAAAACAATAAATTTTGGGGGTTCCCCATACTTAGAACTGAAACACAATTTTTTTTTTCATCAAACCCATACTTGTGGGTTATCTATGGATAGGTCTTCAAAAATGATATTGAGGTTACTAATATATTTTTTTCGAAACTGAATAGTTTGCGCGAGAGACACTTCCAAAGTGGTAAAATCTTAGGTCGCACCCTACGTAGTATTGAACTGAGACATAAAGATGAAAGTCTCATGTGCCTGTAATTACACCGGCGTACCCATCAAACCGGAACATAGCAATGCGAGCACTACTGCCCCTTCAGCGTGTGTCGTAAAAGCCGACTATAGTTTGTAAAATAGCATGAATCCTGTGACAGGTGGTATTTTGATCATTTTGGTAGTCTTAATGCTACGAAAAAGTTTTGAAACTTGAAAAGAGGATTCCTAACCTAAAACTTACCCATTTTCAAGTTTCAAAACTTTAAGACAGCGTTAAGACTGTCGAAATGATCAAAATAATACCTGTCTTGTGACATGCAATATTTTATAAGAAACATTTATTTTTTTAGCACACACACACACACACACACTTAATATAAATAACAAATTAAAAATAATAGATTGCAGGTAAACAAAAAAATAAATAAAAAATACCCATAGGGTTGGGAGACCAGACCAGGGGATGGGTAGCAACGGGGACGTCCGTTGCCGTTGGTTTAGGCCCCGAGGTGGCGCGCGTAGTGTTCCTAAGTGCCCCTCAGGGTGTAGTATCGTGTTATCCTCCACCCCACCGGGAAGGGGTCCCCTCCGTAGGAGACCAACGCTGTCGGGACAGCGGAAGAGTGCAAAGAGGCGTACCCGTTCTCCCGAAAAAAGGCGACCTGATGAACACAGTGGTGGTTTTAGCCGGTTCAAGTCCGGCATAACCCTCTTGTCACCCCCGTGGCAGGCGGCTACCTTTGACGGATTTCCCCACTTTAAAAAAGGGGGTTTTGCAGCAGCATCCATTTTCGGACTCTACACCAATACTGCGATCATCAAGCATGACGATTTTAGAAAATCCCCCCACATTGCATTCTTTGGGGAGGCCTCGTCCAGCAGTGGACATCGAACGGCTGATGATGATTATGATGACTCGTTTTCAAAGGCCATATTTATAACATAACACTCCACACTTACATACATAGCCCTGAGCCCACACTAGAACTACCTGTGTCGTGGGTATCAGGAACTACGCATATCCTGGTACCACAACACCCAGAGTTTTGGACCAAATATTTGTCCCGCAGCGGGATTCGAACCTGCAACCTCTCGCCTTTTCCAAAAATCTCCAATAAAATATACCATCTATAAAATTGGATCTCGAGTGAATATTCACGATTTGCGCAGTAAGAAATCTGCACTCGGTAAAGTTCGACTGTAACGCGTATCGCGCAACGCGTGAATTAGATGACACAAAATATGAAGTGAATTGGCTCAACTCACGGGACCCCGAATACCATAGACTGGCAAACGGCCCGCCTGATGGTAAACCGTTACCGTCGCCTAATGACATCTGCAACACCAGAATAAAAAAAATTCACCTGCCAATGCGTTGCCTGCCCTGGAGGACAATTTTAATATATTTTTTGAAGCGGCTCGTATTGTTGTTTAGGTGATACACCTCAGAAAGGAGCTCATTCCACAACTTGCATGTAGGGGAGAGAAAAGATCTGGTAAAGCGAGCTGTACAAGGTACCCACTTGTCGATGATGTGTGGATGAGCTCCCTCGCGTTGTCGAGAAATGCGATGATAGAACCCAGGTTGGTCCCTTGCTCATGGGAGCATCCAGATGCGGGTATGAGATTGAACAGCTCCTCAGAGCACTCCCCATTAAAGAGTCAACCATTCCACTCCACTTTATGGAACTTTCACGAACTTGGATTTACTACCTTTCAGCAACGTAGAGAGCGTGGAGACCTAATAGAGACCTACAAGATCCTAAACAACCACTACAGTTTACCAGATTTATCACAGACACTATATACCATGAACAATAATATAGGACTCAGAGGATATTCGCTGAAGCTGCAACGCAGGCCAAGTACCAGCAATCCGAGGATGCACATATTGCCTAATCGCGTCGTGCGCACTTGGAACCGGCTACCAGACTCAGTGATCAGTGCCCCCTCAGTGAATTCTTTCAAAAATAGGCTTTACAAACATTTAAAGTGCACTGATAAGGACTATAATATACACGCATCAGCTCCGAGAGCTGCCTGTGTATTATAAATAAATAAAAAATAAATAAATACAAAATCAGACTGTATTTCTTTAGAAGCATCGTAGAACTGATGAATGCAGATGTGTACCTGTGTGGGTAAGGGGTCCTCAGCGAAGTAAGGGTCTTGCATCGCCTGCTCTGAAGTAATCCTCCGATTAGGATCCATGAGCAGCAACCGTTGTAGTAAACTAAACGCTTTGCTGTCAGGCTTTATCTTGTGCCGATCCATGTATTTACTGAGGGAACAGTTTTGGTAACTGAAAAAAACAAGTTCGTTGATGAGCAACTGGCCATGACGTGTCAGATGACGGATAGAGTAGGGTTCTGTTGAAAATATCATTTAAAATTAACCCTTATATATAATTAATCTATGGATGCACTTAAACCATAAAATGCTGGTAGGTTCTTCAATAGAGCTATGCTGCCTATGGATCTGAAGCCCAATTCTCTTAATTGAATATAGTCAAATTAAAGATTGGACTAGTATTATGTTATCTGTGGTTTAGACCATGTCATGATAAATAAAGAAAGCCATTTTTTTTTATTGCCATCTTTCTTAATATTATCTTTGTACTTACTTGTTTTTAATATGGTTATGGGTTGAGTGAGTAATTTCCCATACGGCATTGTAGAGAGGTTTGTTTGAAAATCGAACTGGCCACAGCAGAACTCAATTTCAAAGAATGTGAAACAAAAGACGGTGTGCTGCTGTGATTTTCACATAGATTTAGTATATGTACTAGATCTACAATCAGAGATCGAAGATGTAACCAAAAAAAATATGTGCACGTGTTGGTGAAAGTCTATGTCTGAGTTAAAAATAGTGTTGTCCTCGACCAACACTTTTACATTGTCGATAGAATTCATCATCCGTCCGTGATGTGTATGGTAGATAAATACATCTTAATGCAGATTAAGTCTTTCATGAAGAACACAGTTTGGCAGATTTGACGTCATAAAGAGAATAAGGTTCTTATTCCAATTTTGAATACAGTTAATATACAAACCTTTATTATTTATTGACCCCTAAATATTACGGTTTTATTTATAGGTGGGATCTTAGAGTTTCCCTTTTAGAGTTCTTATTTGAGTCCATCCCACTCTTCTTATAACCGATAACCATTTTTCTCGTAGCAAAGGATTACTTGGAAATCTGAAAGCACAAAAACATTTTATATCAGCCGTGCTACGCCCATATAATTTTTCACTCTGTTACTTTATCTATAGACAATTTGTTACCCCAAAGTTAAATGTAACCCAAAACATCCGTTCTAGCGGGACTCGAACCCGCACCCTCGCCTGTCATCGGCGATGCCTTAAACAATTTAGCCATAGATCGAGCTATGACGCTGGAGACGAAATTTGTGGGCACTATCAACTCGGCTATAGCGCCAAGTTGATAGTGCTGTATCTACAGGTGTTTCATTGGAAACCTTCTATTCAAAGTTCGAAAGTAAAGGCATCGCTGATCACAGGCGAGGGTGCAGGTTCGAGTCCCGCTGGAACGGAATTTTTGGGGTATATTTAAATTTAATTTGCTACCTATTATTTTATTAAGCAGAAATAAACAATATTTATTTATAAAAAATAAATATACCCTTTCACAAAAAGGCGTGTGTAATAATCAACAACGTAAATATTTACTCCAAAATATCTACTACACAAACTGCAATAAAAACACCCGTGGTGCTTTAAAGTTACCATTTCAATAGTCAATACAAAAACACCCACCTCAATGTCCACCTGGTTATTATAGATTTTAAAAAAACGGTAAAATGTTAACAGAGCACACATATTTACTCCAAACAAAGTAAACCTCCATTCTAGGATGGACAAAAATTTAATTTATAGGTAGGTATAGTGCGCGTCATGTAAAAAGAACGCTGGTGGTCAAGCTTCTACAGGCGTTCCAGCGTTCTTTTTACATGATGCGTACTATAATTGTACATTATTTGTAGTAAACTAGATAGGCACTCATTCAATGCATAGTTATACATCTCTCAAATAAGTAGAAAAGTAAGTAATCTCTTAAAAAGAACGCTGGAACGCCTGAAGAAGCTTGACCGCCAGCGTTCTTTTTACATGATGCGCATTATACAACGAAATAGACTGGGGTGCGTTCAGTGGGTACACTCTGAGTGTTGGTTGTCACCAGAGTGTACGGTTGTTCCGTTCACAGGCTCGGTTAGAGCGTTCGGTTAGCGTCACGTGACCCTAACCGAACAACCACCTCTGACAATTCTGACGTCTGTCAAAGTCAAATCATGTGCTTGTCACCAAAGCGTATGGGTTGTTCCGTTCGGAGGCTCGGTTAGAGCGTTCGGTTAGCGTCACGTGACCCTAACTGAACAACCACCGTTTTGGGTGGGTGTTCGGTTGTTACGATTTTGACGTTAGATTGCTGTCAAAGTCAAGTCGATCCCACCCTTCCTCCCCAAAAATCCTGTTCCATCCATAGATGGAGAAATATTTTATGTAATAACAAGTAATATAGTAACTGCGAAAGTTCCAGATTCCACGAGAGGATTTTTTTATAAAGTGATACAGGACTTGTTATCAGCTCCTGAATTACTTTGCTATTAAATGCTCTAAGACTTTGTTAATCAATCACGCTGTACCGATTTTTATGAAATTACATCCACAGATATGTTCAGATGTACAGTAGCGGTATATGTTGGCTGATTGATGATGATGTTGCAAACATCGCCAATATTTTTTCTGTGAAATATCAAGGCTAGCATTTGTCAAATTTGTCAGTACCTATCAAGGCTGGAAGGATCTTTGTTGTCAAGTGCTCGTCGGATCACACGCATTCAGGGTTCCGTACCAAACGTACCAGAAAATTCTCGAAATGTTTCGAAAGTTTTTTGTATATATTGGTAAAAAATAAATACACACTTAAATATGCTTTCAGCGATAATGCCGCACATTTTACTGTTTTTTTTTTTGATATTACTTTTAATTCTTGGTGTAGGTACAATAGGGTGTTAGTAGTTATATCGATCTTAATACATAACAAGTACCATATTTACAAAACAAGTTCCTAGGTCAAATGCAAAATAAAAAAACTTGGTAACAAAATTTTGGAAAAAAAAACTGACTTTGGCGGCTTTATTTTCTATAAATATTGAAAATAAAAATAAACTCTACTTCATGAGATCTAAAAATGATAAACCACATGGAAAAAAAAATTAAAAGCCAATGGGAAAAAAAGATTTCAAACGAGGCTAATTGTTTCAGTAAAGAGGAGCTAAATAAACAATGAAGGTAATAAGATTCAACAAATCATTCTAATTCATTACACAGATACAATAACAATAAGGCTTTGGTTTTGTCGTTCATTCATTCATACTATCTACTAACTTCTTTGAAAATAAGTGGAGCTGACAATGTTGAAATAGAGCTGAATTTAGCTCTAAAAGAGCTAAATTGGCAACACCGGGTGAAAAAGCGTTTGTTTACATCAAAAATTTACAGTGGCATTGACATTCCGTGTCAATCCAAGTCGTTCAGAGCCTCAGAGCGTGGTTAAAAAAACAACGACACCCTTGGAGTGTACCCATTGAACGCACCCCAGGACTATCGATATTTCTGACGTCATCACTTGGTCAAGCCCTATCGTAATCAAACATTTTTATATTTTACATAAAATATTGTTTATTTCTAGGTGCAGCAACGAAATATTATTAAAAAATATAAGGGAAAGTCCTAATCTACGAATGAAACTGGTTTTTAGGCCATTTACTAAAGCAGAATTGATAAAATAAGCAATACAATCGGACTACCAATAATCTCTTATTTACCTGTGAAACGTGTATTTTCCCGGATAATTACGTCTTGTATCTTCACAGTCACAAACTGAACACGACACCATTGTCATACAAAGTAATATTTGTTGTTTAATAGTAAGATTACTAAAATAATTACAAAATTAGTTAAACTGCACAAGAGACCGTCCGGTATGCGCATGTACTCAAGCAAAACATGTCACATTCAATACATTGTTGCTGTCACTTTTCTTCTTGCACGGGGTACATTTAAAAATGACGTCTCTCTCCCACGCTTCGTTTGTCTATTTAGCGTAGCGAAAAAATTCTACGTCTATGGATTTTCATCGAATTTTATTTTCTCGCAAAGGTGTAAAAAGTAGAGTATGCTCCTTTGTGATAAAGCCTGTCTTCGTCATGGGCAGGCAGCTTGAACCCCCCTCGCTTCACTCATGACTGTACATAACTCCCGAGCGAAGTCCCTCGTTATCCCCCCTCGTTTTAAATATTTATGTTCTTGTAAAAAAGCTAAAACACGCTGCGCAATGAACAGCAAACTGGTAATCGACATCAAACGTCAGTCTACTACGCAATTCCCCGGCAGATCGTGAAGTAACCTACACAAGATTGAAAGGCATGCAACTTTACGGCGGTGATCGATACTCTGGTTCTTAGGCTCTGTCTTACATAAGACAGAAAGCTCTGCATTCAATCGTGCCTAAGCCCTAAGGGTTTTTTTGTGTTACAGTTAGTCCTTGGAAGTACTACCACCATACCTATTTCGCAGTATCATACCTATTATTGGCGCAGTGTGGGCGCAGTGCGGTGCCGAATAGGGCGTGTTATGGGTGGACGTGAATGCAGAGGTTACCGCTTAACATCAGGTGGGCCATCTGCTTAGTGCGTCCAAAAAATCAAATTTAAAAGAAAATACATACATAAACTCACGCCTGTTACCCGGAGGAGTAGGCGGAGACCACGGATTTCCACTTGTTACGATCCTGACACACCTCTTTTGCTTCATTCACTCTCATCACATTTTTCATACATGCTCGTCGGTTAAGGGTACTCTTGACCTGGCCTTTCTGGTCTCCGATCTGGTCTGAATACGTTCGCCGAGGTCTTACCCTTCCCACTGTCCCATTCACGCTCGTCTTATGTACCCGTTTCGTCAATCTACTATCGTCCATTCTTTCTAAATGGTCAAACCATCTAAGCATACCTTTCTCAATCCTAGTCACTACGTCTTCTTTAATTTCACAACGCTCTCTTATCACAAAGAAAATACATACTTTGATCTTTTAAAATCCTTGACTAGAGTAGCATGCTCAGGCATTTTCCTAATATCCTCCCAGTCCTTCTCCTGGGGGAAGCCCATAACGTTGAATATCCGGTCCAACTGGTCATGATGGTACGGATTGCTGGTCTTTATGTCCTCTTGCCGACAGTGGAATATAGGCTCGGACGTTAGGAGCTCTGCGAATATGCACCCTATTGCCCAGATATCTGAAAACATTAAATCTATTTGATAAAAATACGAAATAAAACTATATTCATCGAAATACAAAGAACGTCAGAATGTACATCCGAACCACTTGGCCTCACAGCTAACTACCATCAACTATCCGAAGAGGCTTAAAAGACAACATATCATGGAACTCGGTGGAACATGACACATAAGAAAAGGAGAGGTGGTCGCTGGACTACTTCTGCTACAAGCCCGGACTCCCACACCAAATATGCTCATAGTCTGAAGACTGATAGCAGATGAAAAAAAAAACAAAAGAAACTATTTGTACCTGTGATTTGAAGTCTGTTTAGTAGCAGATAGTATAGATTTTTTGTATGAGTTTGTCCGGGGTAGTACTACCACCATACCTATTTCTGCCGCAAAGCATTAGTGCTCGCATTGCTGTGTTCCGGTTTGAAGGGTATGGTTGCCGGTGAAATTACAGGCACATGAGACTTTACATCTTTATGTCTCAGGAAGGCGGGCGCAGTGCAATGCCACATAGGGTGCGTCCTAGGTGGACGTGATCTATGAGGTAATGCACTGTTCATAGGCAGAGGGTACCGCTTAACATCAGATGGGCCATATGCATGACCCGTCATTCCAAGTTGTATAATTATAAAAAACTGGCTTGCCACGTGCGTGCCTTTACAGATTACTACGCACTAACTCGCACCAGCGCTGCATGGGAAGTAGCTTGTGTGTAATAACATCATTATCATTTGCATTTTGGAATCACAAAATAGCTTTTAGTAGTAGTAGAGCTTTTTTGTGAAAGAGTTCGTCCGGGGAAGAACTACCACCATACCTATTTCTGCCGCAAAGCAGTAGTGCTCGCATTGCTGTGTTCCGGTTTGAAGGGTAAGGGTGCCGGTGAAATTACATGCACATGAGACTTTTCATCTTTATGTCTCAGGGTGGCGGGCGCAGTGCAATGCCACATAGGGTGCGTCCTAGGTGAACGTGACCTATGTGGTAATGCACTGTTCATAGGCAGAGGTTACCGCTTGACGACCTCTGTGGCGCGGCGGGCGAAGCTTGGCCTGCGACGCAGCAGGTTGCGGGTTCGATTCCCGCCTCGGAACAAATATTTGTGCGATCGCAGATATTTGTTCAGGGTGTTCTGGGTATTTTATATGTATAATAAAAAATATCTATCTATGTAATGTATTGTTTTAAGTATATCAGTTATCTAGTACCCATAACACAAGCTCTGCTTAGCTTGGGGCTAGATAATGTTGTGTGAACTGTCCAGCATTATTTATTTATTTATTATTATTATTATTATTTTTTACCGCTTAACATCAGGTGGGCCATGAGCTTGTTCCGTCATTCAATAGTATAAAAAAAAAAAAACTTCGAATCACGGGGTTAGGATTCCACCAACACAGACGCACACCCACCGTTGGAAGAGCCTCGGTGCTGCGGTGTGTGGCTTTCCGAGATCGGCGGCTGCGTACGATCGGAGATGTGCACGATCATTCGGAAAATCAAGCACATGGGAAGCCAACTTAAGGTAGATGCTCACTCTTGAACGCAAAATTCAAATTTTTTGGTGTTTTTTGCCCATTACAGCACATCAACACTTCTTCAGATAGCGAAAGTTGAGTTCGCGAGAACTAGGAGACTCAACACACATGTTTTAATTGATAGTATCTCATAAATGTCATCAGCTTAGCTACGATACCCATAAACAATAAAAAACACTGTAAAAATGTGTTTGGGGGTATCGTAGCTAAGCTGATGATATTTATGAGATTACTATCAATTAAAACACTCGCGAACGCAACTTTCGTTATCTGAAGGTGTTGATGAGCTGTGATGGGCAAAAAGCACCAAAAAAATTGAATTTCGCGCAGCAAGCGTGAGCTTCCACCTCAACGGATACTAAAACCAGGGTGTTCGATTCGAGTTTGAAGAACTTGTAAGTTTGCTATCCAGGGTGATTATTCCCATGAAAATGAACAACTTTCCACACAAACAGCAAAAAATTGCATTCCCTGTACGAGTTTGGGGTTATAGATTTTTATCTCCAAAGGGGCATATTATAACCGAATGCAGTTCTTAACCCCCGACGCAAAAACGACGGGGTGTTATAAGTTTGACGTGTCTGTGTGTGTGTCTTTGTGTGTCTGTCTGTGGCATCGTAGCTCCCGAACGGATGAACCAATTATTATTATTTTTTGTTTGAAAGGGGATTTAGTCGGGTGTGTTCTTAGCTATGTTTGATAAAAATCGGTTCAGCCGTTTCATTGCATTTAGGGTTTTTTTTTTATTTTTACAAAATTAATTACTTGTTAGCAATCGCTTTGTATGAAAGGAATAGCTTTTACAGCCACAGGCCACTGGAGGGCGCTGCAATACACCAAAAAACCAAAAACTCACAAATCACTCGGAAATCACTTACAAACTAAATAAAATAATAAGAATATTACCTATAGCCTTTGTATAATGCCTGGCGCCAAGCAGCAATTCAGGGGCCCTGTACCAGAAAGTGACCACCACTGGATCCAAATCAGCAAGTGGTTTCAACGGAGCATTGAATAGCCTCGCAAACCCCATGTCTGCTATCTTCACTCGGCCTCTTTCTGGACCCTCTCCCATTACCAAGATGTTGGCTGGTTTCTGGAAAATTAAAGCTATTTTTGTAAAAAATAATAAATTATAAAATAAATAATGCTGGACAGTTCAAACCACATTGTCTAGCCCCAAGCTAAGCAGAGCTTGAGTTATGGGTACTAGACAACTGATATACTTAATACAATATATTACATAGATAGATATTTTTTATTATATATAGAAAATACCCAGAACCCCCTGAACAAATATCAGCAGATCACACAAATATTTGTTCCGAGGCGGGAATCAAAACCGCAACCTCCTGCGTCGCAGGCGAACGTTCGCCCGCTGCGCCAGAGGTCGTCAAAACAATTTATATATGAAGGACTTTATCTATGCCTTTGCTATTGTTTTTCTATTAATTTATGGAAAAAATAAAACATAGGAGCATAGTTTTTACTGGGGATATCTTATTTTATTGTAGATAACATTATCAACAAAATCAGAAGCAAGCAAGCAACAAAACACATCAGTGTGTAAAGAATTCAACTAGTTTTGAAAGAAAGAAAGAAAAAACATTTATTTGTGTCAACAAACAAAATTCCACAAATAACAAAAACAAATTTATTTATTTATTTATTTATTTAATTCTTTATTGCACAAAAAACACAAGGAAATTGTACAAACGGAGGACTTAATGCTAAGCAGCATTTTCTGCCAGTCATCCAAGAGGATGATACAAAAAAAAGGTTGGCGTGCTAAAAACTAATTACAAAAGAAAGCTTATAATATAGCTTAGAAACTAATTTGCCTTAAAATAAATACAAACATATAACAAACAACATACTTATAATTTAAATGAAAAAATAATCATTCCATTTCAAATAAATTATGTTATCTATCCACACAAAATGACACACACATTAGTGCACTAAGGTACCAGCCATGCATCACTGACACAAATTGGCGTCCAGCTCAGCATTTGTTGTGTTGTAGCAACACAATGCTGATATTCCGCTGAAACCATGTAATTGAAATGCACGGATGTCTGCTTCACAATAAATAATTAATTATCAGCACGCTTCACTTACCAAATCCCTATGTAAAACCCAATTGGAATGCAAATAGTGTATCCCATCCAATATCTGATAGAGCAAACTCTTCACCATACCCTTTGGCACCATAACAGACTTCTTGTTAGCTTTGGCAGCTCGGTGGAACTTTATAATGTGCCACAAATCATGTTCAGCGTAGTCAAAGAGCAGCCACACTTTACGGTCATTGTGGGATAGGAACACTCGGATTAAATTGATTACATTTGGGTGTTTCAGCTCTCGTAGTAACTGAAAAAGACAAATTCTGATTAGGAAACCCTGTGGCCCTTAGTCACACACCCACAGTTTACACCCGGTTTACACAGCTGTAGCACAGAATAAATATCTGTAGACCTTTCACATGTACACCTGCTACTATATGTGCTACATGGTCATATGTACTTGTGCATTCAGGGGGGTTACCATGAGCTCTTATAGCCATTCAGATCAAAAACTATTCAGTTGAAAATATTGGTTTGTCATTGACGTTCCTCATCGTTCAATAGCTAGAATTGCCGAAGTCATTGGACCCTCTGCGACCCCAGTTGCGGTCGTCACAGAGCTGATATTTTGTACTGAATAGTTTTTGGACTGAATGGCTATAAGAGCTCATGGTAACCCAGCAGGTGAGTATAAAAATATTAACGAAAACTTGTGCTCATGGAGTGAAATGACAAAACCACTCCGAATCTGTGTGTATGAAAGGTTAACCAGCAGGGTTCGAAGTGATAATTATCATTCATAATTATCAAGATAAATATAGGTTGATAAAAGATAAATATAGGTTGATAATTATCTTGATAAGTGATAGCGGCGGGCGAAGGTTGGCCTGCGGCGCAAGAGGTTGCGGGTTCGATTCCCGCCTTTGAACAAATATTTGTGCGATCGCAGATATCTGTTCAGGGTGTTCTGGGTATTTTCTATATAGGTATAATAAAAAATATCTATCTATGTTATATATTGTATTAAGTATATCAGTTATCTTGTACCCATAACACAAGCTCTGCTTAGCTTGGGGCTAGATAGTGTTGTGTGAACTGTCCAGCATTATTTATTTATTTATCTTGTTACTAATAACGCAGATTTAAGTTGGATTTTGAATTTTGATTCTTTAGATACAGACAACCCCTGTCCAGTTAACGCAGTTGAGGTTGATGACGATGATATTCCACTCATCAATTTAATTAAGTAGTATGTAGTAGATTAACTTCTCGTATTTTGGTTTGCAAGTTTGTATTCAAGCAATTATAAACAAAAAAAAAAGAAGATTACCTTGATTATAAAATGTGTATAATTTATTTACTAAACTTCTTGCTTCTAACATAAATGTTGATATGTAATATCAGTTAAAAAAGGATTCCTAGGCTTAATATCTGTTTTATAATTATCGGATAATTATCTGCTAATTATCATGATAATTATCGCGATAATTATCAAAGGGCATATTTATCTTGATAATTTCAAACCGTGTTAACCACTTAGCACACGGCCACGGTTCCACGTGATGTAGAAGTATTTTATTCTGGATGCACTCCATGGTTGTAGGTTGTTTTATTTACCCATACTCGAGGCTCTTAGCAATCGATCAGACTCAAAATTCAAGGATGCTGCTGTGATAGTAAATTTTAGGATAGTATGTTTTTCAACAATTGTTTGTAGGTACTTGTTCAGTTAGGGTTATGTGACGTTAACTGAATGCTCGCCGAGCCCCTGAACCGGACAACCGTTTTCTCTAGCAACAAGCTACAATTCAAAGGAGCGTTTCCATTGAACACAGAGTGTGTTTTCATATTCGTGTGGCTGTCTAGATTATTGAACTATATAGAAATTAGAAATTATTTTACCCAAAAAGGAATCGTAAGCATTTCTTTAGGTAGGTACAGTAAATAATTACACTATGTTTTCTAGAAGAAACAGTCAGTTGTGTGATTTGTGACATCTAAAATATAGTTTGTCAGGTCCAAGGATATGAGGTATTTTAGAGGTTGTTTTCCTAATTTTTTACTCACCGCTATCTCTCTGCAGGCCGACATGGAAAGGCCCGTACCTTCAATCTGTTTCAACGCATAGTCTTTAGTGTCTGACCCGTCTTTTCTCCTAGCTTTGTACACATGTCCATAGGTACCTCGGCCAACTTTACATCCATCGAAATCAAACAAGTCTTCAACTTTTGACCGCTCATTTTGCGTTTTTACTTTGAAATCGTAGTCCATCATCACCGAAGCCATGGTTTTGTTTTGAAAATTGTCACCCATTGTTACTATTTATTATTATTTTGTCCTAATTTTTCGAAATTTCACTGTTCATTGTAAAAAACCCGTCCCAATACAAAAAATGCGAGAATTACTAAAAAAAATCCTCTAGGTATAAAATAATTTTTATACATTACCCAAACAAAACAACCAACCAAATCCAAAAATCGTCACCAACACCAAACCACAGAATAGATAACCGAATAGATTAACCAAACAGACGTAATGTTTTATTTTCATGATGTTTCGTTACGTTACGATGCACAGACCATGCATTTGTTAATTTTGGCTACCACATTTGAGTCAGCGCCATCTATCGAGCCAAATCAAACTACCTCTCTTTTATTTGAAAATGAAAAGCCCTTATTTAATAATGTAATAAATTCCACCAAAATTACACGAAATAACTAGAAAAAACACATTAAATAAAATAAAAATGACGACGTTTCTTTCAAAAATAGTTTAATGAAACCCTAAAAATCTTATGGGAGCAATGATGATACTTATTTTTTCTTCTTTTTTGAAGGTTTTTCATTTTCGAATTAAAAAAAAAGTTGTTCGATTTGGCTCGATAGATAGCGCTTACTCAAGTATGGTTGTCAAAATTAACAAATACATTGTCTGTTCTTTTGTGTGATATTAACAAAATACCACGAAAATATAATCACTACAAATTCAAATTCAAAAATCTTTATTTCAGACTTACTGAGAAACGCTGACGACTGACTTTGTTGACTTTGACATTTCACTTTATTTTGACAGGTAACCGGTCAAGTCGAGCGATTTCGCTTTGTCCTATCCTTTGAGTCGCGAGGGAGTCACTATAAAAAATTAGGGATGGAGGACTCATCACTAAATCGTTAATTGTGGCCTAATGAATGGAGGGGTCATAAAACTAATACCACTACAAGAATCCTCTTGAAATTTCCTATTAGTTTCTTTACAAGCAACTCCTCCTTCTTTATCCTCACCACTTCCCGTTATGCGGGGTCGGCTTTCTTTTAGAGACAGGTCTTCAGGCACACCCCACCCGCAGCAAAATTCTTGTTTTTTGGGGGAAACACCCCTCTATTCCATTTGGAAGAGGACTGCCCTGCTGTTATACAGTTTACACTAGTACAGAGGGCAGTCACTAGTCTAAATATTTTGTAATTAAATATGTTATGTGTACCCGTTTCTGAAATAAATAATTACATAATAATTACTTACATCACCGATCGCCGACGTCACAAAAAAACTACGAAATAAAACTCTGTTTATCAAGTTTTGACAAGATTAGTCGAAAAATTCGACTTTGTACGGGAGTACCAACATATAATCCAGGTTTCCAGTTGTTGAATGGACAACGCTCGCTTCGCTCTCTCAGTCAATGAGGGGTTTTCACGGCCGTTTCACATCATGATTATAGCCTTGAAAATAGATGGCGCCAGCTCTGTACTTAACTGTCAAAATAAAGTGAAATGTCAACGTTACCAACGCAGTGATACATTTTCGTGGTATTCACACAAAAGCACAGACAATGCATTTGTCGTGATTTATGTACATCACGAAAAAATTGTATATAGCTAAATAATACTTTCAAACTTCTTTTGGGGTAAAAAACTTATTTGTGAAATGTAAACTCAAAACCATAAATCTGAATTTCATGTTCTGGCTGACAGAAGTCTTGTAGAACAAATGACGAGTAATCGCACTGAAGATCAAAAGCTATGTGAGGTCCAGGATATTCCGCCAAGGGTTGGAGCCCATAGTGGCTTGGCGAGGATTGGAGACCATTGTCTGAATCAGGAGAGGTCTACATTGCTTCAGCCTCCAGGATATGAAAGCTAAGTGATTTGCCATCCAGGGTGTAGCTCAGATGGTAGAGCGTTCGCTTAGCATGCGAAAAGTACGGGGATCGATACCCCACGCCTAAGGGATTTTCCGTCTAGTTTAGCCTAGGCACAAAAGATTTCTAAGTACTCATGCAACCAGCGTCTAATGGTGCACATTGTATTTCATCTGGTCCGCGTGTGTGATAAGCTACAGTAAACAGGGCTGCTTGAAGTGGACACGGGGCTGGTCGGACCCAGTGGGGTCCAGACAAGGGCCACGTATACACAGTGGGTGCCATGGATGGGACTCTGGGCTCGACGGGAGCTGTGGCCAGAGAGCTTAGGGTTGCAGGCCTGCTGGACGGGAATACTTAGTGATAGAGATTCATGTATACGTTTAATATACAGATGGAACATGTGACGAGTACACACACTAATGGACAAGTACGTGTCAGCGTCTAGCCGGGAGGTTCAGCAGCAGATCCTGCCTAGCGGTCTTCAGCAGACGTCTCTCTCTCTTTGGCGCCACAAGTTCTAAGGTAGCGAGCCACTTACACTCATGAGAAATATGTTCTAGTTAGCATTCACAGTCCCATAATAACATCCCCAGAGATGGGATTGCGACAGCATTTGTTAATTTTGACAAATACAGTTGAGTCAGCGCCATCTATCGCGCCAAATCGAACTACTTTTTTTTAAATTCGAATATGAAAAGCCAAAAATTATAAAATCGTAGTAAACAGAGTAACTAACTACCTACTTCCTCTACGAATCCTTCTGTAAGTATAGTCTGTGGAACAGTTGTGAATAACATCTGCCTTTCTTTTGTTTTGGTTGGTTGGTTGGATGGATTGGATCAAGGTTGGTTATGTTCCCTGTATTGCACTTTGGATGTGTCAAAGTCAATGTGTCAAAGTTTCGGTTTTTGGCCGCTGCAGACTATGGATTCTTGTACGTTGGACCACGTTGACCGATGGTGGCGCTGGCAGTCTCTTTTAACTGATTTTTACCTCATTTCTCCAAACTACATGGTGGGTGCTACTATCACGGATTCGAGAAAAACGCCATTTTGTTTTTATTTGTGAAATGGTGATTTGTTGTGTGATAAAATTACGTTAAAATATTAGCAAATATAAACAAGTCTCCTGTTTTATCTGTATTAAATTAAGTGAAAAAATACACAAAATAAAAAAACAGTTGAGCTGAAAGTGCTAAAACAATATAATTAGTGAAGTCCAAAGTACAAAAAACCGACCGTGGAAAACTTTATGCTGATGTGAGATGTGGCTCTCATGCAAACACTACAATTTAAACAGGGCTCTCATGACATGATCGTCTAACCCGCAGTGCCAGTTTAGCCAGCCAGGCTTTACAGTATACTGCGAGAGCCCGGTGACTTGTTCACATACAGGAATATTACCCTCTAATACCAAGGTACTGTAACATGTGTTTTTTCCCTAAGTACATACCTACTTACCACTTGAAAGTCAGGAAACCGTAGAACTCGCACTAAAATATCCTGACCTGTTCATCTGCTTGAATATTCGCGCCACGATATTTGAATTTTCCTTTTGAATCCACAACGGACGGGGGCTCGCTCATCGCGCCTTAGAATCGAGCACTCCGGTACGGAGGCCGCACTGCTCTAATCGCATAGGAAGGAATAATAAGGAATACGGAATCTATGGAATCCGAATCAATGCGTGCGCGCTTCTCGTAGATCGAGAATCAGCACCACAGCACACGGCCGCGGCGTCGCCAACCTACGAGTGTTTGTTGATTGAAAAAAAACGGACGACAAGACAGGAGTACACAGACAGACAGACAGACAGATTGATTGACGTGACGGATGCTGAAAGATCTTTCGTAAAGGTGGTTGGTTTATGAAAATATGAAATTAACTTTTTATCTATCGTTACAGGTACACGGATGGATTCCCAGAGTTCTGCCTGCCTACATATCTTGAAAGCGAGTAAATAGTTTCCCCGTTGAGGAGACTGCACGAATACATAGGTAGTATAGGTCACCGGCCTCTATGTAAGTACCTAGCTATTTTGTGAATCAATTTTGCCCATTGATAAGCGATAGAAAAACTTTAGGACCCGACTCAATACTATCCGGGGTTGTCATTTGGACGGTCTTTTTTCCTCAGTGCCCCCTTTATCTACACCCCATCCGAATCTTCCGAAGACGGCGAGTCTGTTGTCTGGCGGTACAAACCGTATATTTACATTCAGGCCAAGCTTTACCTACATTCACTTCGGCTAGGATATTTATCTAGCTTGTTTCTCGCCAGGTAAACAGCTGGCACTTCTAGGTGTTAATTTGTGAATAAACTTAACCTCGACTATTGTAGGTACAATTATTTTGATTGTTTTATCTTGTGGAAACCTCTAGGATGGGGACGGAAGAGGGTTGCAGTACCTAATAATGTTTAATATTGTATTACCCTATAAGAGCCCGCAGTCTACACAGCAGTCAGCAGCAGTCTAGCAGTCAGTCTAAGATATACACGCATCAGCTCCGAGAGTTGCCTGTGTATTATAAATAAATAATAATAATAGTCTCTTTATGCATGCATTTCATCAACCACCGGCAAAAATCATCATTACCCTTAAAATATTATTGGTACCTACTGAAATGGCATGCCCATAGCCACTTCAACATACTAATTCTGAGAGCTATGTTAGTTATTTTCAATGAATTTTTGGTTCTAGTACATGCTAGCTTCTTCTTTTCTTCGATTGAGATCTAGAGATCAAGCTATCTTTTATGAAGTATAGCTTAAATCTATCCTACCATAAACCTAGAAATTACCTAAATCTGTTTAAATTCTAGCATTGGCTTTCGAGACCACGCATTGGAGAATATGTCTCCGAGCAGATGTACTGGGCTGTTGATGAGTTTACTGGATGCAATCGTTCGGTAACTTTTCTATCATCATTATCTTAAGCCTCTTTATGTTCCACTACGCTTTGGCAAATCTTTGTGTGATCTGCAAATAATGTATTTGTGGCCTGGGTGTTATAGTACCATGGTACTCGTAGTTCCGTATACCCACGACAGGGAATCCTAGTGTGTGATCATGACTATGTATGTGACTGTTGGGTGTTATGTTATGGTACCACTCTGATCCAATACGGAGTGAATGTGTTTCCATCTACTGCTGAATATAGATAGAAAGAACCGCCCCATAGAAAGCCCATATCTTTATAATGTCATTGTTTGATCAATAGGGTCCTACCTCTTACATGCGTTGTCCGATTCTGTGGTATCTGAGACGAGAATATATGGCGTAGCTTCCCAAAGGCTGCCCATCTGAGTTGGTTTCGTCTGCTGACCTCTGATGAAGTTGGACCTACCTACCTAATTGAATCGCTTGACACAAATAGACATAACTGCTGGTCAACAACTTTTATGATATTGTCCCGATATATGATTATTGTTTTATTATATTATATTCCCTATGCGGCATTCACTGCGCCCGCCACCCTGAGATAAAGATGAAAAGCTTCATGAATTTTAAGGTACTAATATTCTAATATGATTTATAAAAAAAAAAACTGAATAAATGAAATGAAATGTGCCATTAATTTCACCCGCAACCATAACCTTTAAACTGGAACACAGCAATGCGAGCACTACTGCTTTGCGCCAGAAATAGGTATGGTGGTACTTTCCCAGACAAAATCTTTTACAAAAAAGTGGCCAAGTGCGAGTCGGACTCGCCCATGAAGAGTTCCGTAGCTGCAAGTAACATAATATAAAAGTTCTTGGATGGATTACGAATAATGACGTATTCAAAAAAAACTACTTGCTAGATCTCGTTCAAACCAATTTTGAGTTAAAGTTTACATAGTTTATAATGTACATCATATTTTTTTTTTAGTTTTATCATTCTCTTATTTTAGAAGTTATGGGGGGGGGGGGGGGACACACTTTTTTACCACTTTAGTGTCTCTCTCGCAAACTATTGAGTTTAGAAAAAAATGACATAAGAAACCTCAAAATCATTTTTGAAGACCTATCCATTTAACACGTATAGGTTTAATGAAAAACAAAAAAAATTGAGTTTCAGTTCTATGTATGGGGAACCCCAAAAATAATTGTTTTTTTTTCAATTTTTGTGTATAAATCTTAATGCGGTTCACAGAATACATCTACCTACCAAGTTTCAACAGTATAGCTCTTATAGTTTCTGAAAAAAAAGGCTGTGACATACACGGACAGACAGACAGACAGACATGACGAATCTATAAGGGTTCCTTGTCTTTGACTACGGAACCCTAAAAAGCTCTACTAGTAATTCCCAATAGTTATGAGTTCTGGGAGCTATATGGCCTGCCCATTGCCACCTCAACATGTTAATTCTGAGAGCTATGCCAGTGATCGTCGTCCTTCTTCGGATCGCCTAATTTCGGGTTCTATCATGTACGGAAAATCCGAGCATAGCAGAGTTAGCGACCAGTCAGACAATCAAGTTATTATTGAAAGAGCGAACCGAGTTCTTTGAACGAACTTTGATGTATCCGTTTTTGATTGCATGAATATTCATTTTTGGAGCTCATGAGTTTAAGTACTGTATTTTTATGTTTTTAAAAATAATGGAAAATGTATTTCAATTTAGTTTAATAATAGTTTATTAATATTAATATTTTGGAAAACTTGGAACATTTCAAGAATTTTCTCATTAAAAATGAGCAAAATTCTTGAAATGTTCCGTACCCAAATGGTCCACACGGAGCCCCATTGAGTAAGTCTCGCTCATCTGTCCGTCTGTCTGTCACTCTCTCTGCCACAAGCTAAATTCAATCTAGTCTTAATATTTGCACAGCGCGACAGTTTAATAACTCAACTTATACTATTTCTAACTTATACATTTGGTACGGAACCCTGTGCGCAAGGTCTGACGCGCACTTGGCTGGTTATTGTAGATTGACTTGTTGTTGAAAAGATTTTCATCAATAAAATCAAATAACTGTGTGTGTGTGTGTGTGTCTGTGTTTATGTAGACCCGTAGCTTTTAAACAGTTGAACTTTAATGTGATGGGTGATTTGAATGGGTTTTTTTATTTGAAAACAGGTTTTCTAGTGAAAACAAGTTTTCAAGTTTGAGCTCAAACTTCAAATTAAGATGACAAGACATGTCTTCCTAAAGCAGACTCCAGGGTCCGATGATGACCAGCATAGGATGAACAGGATCTTAGGGTGCTACTGAAGCTGAATCTTCAAGTTTGAGCTCAAACTTCAAATTAAGATGACAAGACATGTCTTCCTAAAGCAGACTCCAGGGTCCGATGATGACCAGCATAGGATGAACAGGATCTTAGGGTGCTACTGAAGCTGAATCTTCAAGTTTGAGCT
This sequence comes from Operophtera brumata, assembly GCA_932527175.1. NCBI lineage: Eukaryota > Metazoa > Arthropoda > Insecta > Lepidoptera > Geometridae > Operophtera > Operophtera brumata. Next base: position 39,067,604 of record OW052225.1, read on the forward strand.
CAAACTTCAAATTAAGATGACAAGACATGTCTTCCTAAAGCAGACTCCAGGTTCCGATGATGACCAGCATAGGATGAACAGGATCTTAGGGTGCTACTGAAGCTGAATCTTCAAGTTTGAGCTCAAACTTCAAATTAAGATAACAAGACATGTCTTCCTAAAGCAGACTCCAGGGTCCGATGATGACCAGCATAGGATGAACAGGATCTTAGGGTGCTACTGAAGCTGAATCTTCAAGTTTGAGCTCAAACTTCAAATTAAGATGACAAGACATGTCTTCCTAAAGCAGACTCCAGGGTCCGATGATGACCAGCATAGGATGAACAGGATCTTAGGGACTGAAGTTGAATCTTCAAGTTTGAACTCAAACTTCAAATTAAAAAACATCATAAACAAATTAAAAATGACAAACTTTTTTCTTATATTCAAGTTAACACTTATCTTCTCGAAATACCTAACTATATTTTTCTTTCAATAAACCAAAACTTGCATTTATAATCTTGCTAGCTAGGTCTCATCTCTGGTAAAACGCGGTTTTCCGACTTTTCATGCATTTCGAAACACCTAGGTATGCTAGGTCCCCCAGGTACTTTATGTATATGTGACAAACATGTAAAAGAATGGATCAGTATATTAAATTTATATTCTTATCGTATTTTTTTTATGAATTTCACTATCCGGATTTAGCGGACGCCATTATCCGGATTTGAAAATTGGCGGATATCCGAATTGCAAGCCCTAGTCCTAGGTGGACGTTCGTTACATATGTGGCATTGTTACAGGCAGAGGTTACTGCTTAATATATCAGGTGGGCCAATCGCTTGCTCTGTCATTCACGTAGTTAAAAAAAAACCTCTGTCTCCTCTCGTGAATGCCGCAAAAGCCAACTAAGGGATTACACTAAGGGATGGCCAGAAGCATCCACCTGAGTGCTCAAAACATACTGCGATCACCAATCGGCTGCCAAGCGTGGTAATTATGGCAAATGCCCCCATTGCATTATATGAAGGGAGTCGTCCAGCAGTGAACGTCTATAAGCTGCCGATGAATGAAACCTTATTTGAATTGCTGGCCTATATTTCCTTAGTCCTGAGTCATAGCACGATCTTAATTGTTTTAAGATTCGAAGCAAAACGCGCTCTTTCCCAACAATGGTCAGGCGAGTCGCTGACTTGCTGCTGGAGCAACGGCCGCCTGGACTCGCGCGATGGCAACTCGGGCCGCGTGCTGCGGAGACTGCAGATGCGATCCAACGCAGCAGCTATGTTACTGGCGGACTACAGGTCGATTGGAGCACCGGATTTGGTTTGCGTCTCCGATCGGGGTGAAGGTAGAGATATTTTGTTGAAAGCCCTTTAGTTACTTATACCATTTTAGCAATAGTTGGTAGTTCGCAAGTAAATTAATTCGAATCATAGACAAAATTAACTAGGTACCAAACAAGTAATTAACTTTGTAAAAATTAAAAATCCCCCAACGCAATGAAACGGCTATACCGATTTTGATCAAACAAAGCTAAGAACACTCCTGACAAATAAATAAATAAATAAATAAATAATGCTGGACAGTTCACACAACATTATCTAGCCCCAAGCTAAGCAAAGCTTGTGTTATGGGTACTAGATATCTGATATACTTAATACAATATAATTTACATAGATAGATATTTTTTATTATACATAGAAAATACCCAGAACACCCTGAACAAATATCTGCGATCGCACAAATATTTGTTCCGAGGCGGGAATCGAACCCGCAACCTCCTGCGTCGCAGGCGAACCTTAGCCCGCCGCGCCACAGAAGTCGTCACCTATACCAACACCTTTCAAAAAAAAAAAAAAACGGTTCACCCGTTCGGGAGCTATTACGATGGGACAGACAGACACACACACAGACACGTCAAACTTATAACACCCCTTCGTTTTTCGTCGGGGGTTAAAAAACACTTCTCAGACAACTGAAATCACGATACTGATGAAGTCCCAACACGTTTTGGTACATTTAGTAGGTACCTATTTTATTTATTTGAAAGCATGTTTTCTAGCGGTGGTTCGTAGACATGTTTTATCAAAATCGGTTCAGCCATTTCATTGCGTTGGGGGTGTTTGTAATTATTACAAAATTAGCTATTCAAAACAAGCTTTAGGTAAACTATAGATAATTAATATAGGATATCACCGTAGAGAGTTGAACAAAATTAACTATTCAAAACAAGCTTTGGGTAAACTATAGATAATTAATATAGGATATCACCGTAGAGAGTTGAAAAAAGGGACCTCACCTACCTAGAAATAAAAACCGGCCAAGTGCGAGTCGGGCTCGCGCAAGAAGGGTTCCGTACCATTATCTTTAAAAACGGCAAAAAAACACGTTTGTTGTATGGGAGCCCTCTTAAATATTTATTTGATTTTTAACCCCCGACGCAAAAACTACTGTGTTTGTAAGTTTGACGTGTCTGCGTGTGTGTCTGTCTGTGCCATCGTAGCTCCCGAACGGATGTACCGTTTTTTTTTGTTTGAAAGGTGAATTTGTCGGGAGTTTTCTAAGCTATGTTTGATCAAAATCGGTTTAGCCGTTCCATTGCGTTTTTTTAAAATGTTTACTGAATGAATCAATACAAGCTTTGGGTAAACTATGAGACACCACCGTAGAGACTAGGGAATAGGGAGGAAAGGAAGACCCTCCCATATATTTAAAAAAACTAGGAAATATAAAGTTTTCGAGGAACTAATAAAGTAAGTTAAGGTTAAGTATGGAAACCTGCACAGAGCAGCATTTTTTTTAACTATACTGCACGCCAATATACATTTGCCTATATAATATCGGAGTCTCATACTTAAAAATAAGTGCTAGTCCGACATGGATTTAAAACACTAGAGAACTGTGATCATCACGTGAGCTGCGAGTGAGCTGTATTTATATCTGTTTGTTAATGCAGTTAAAGCTATTTAAGAAAGGTGGTATGAGAAAAAGAGTTGGTAGCTTAGTTAAAGTTACTGTTTTAACGTTACCTGGCACCTAAGCATTAAACACTTGTAATCTGTGAGTGAAATGGACGGAGCCCAGGTAAAGTCGGTTCCTAGGTAGGTAGACATCATCATAGGGAATTGTTGATCTGTAATAAATAAAGATTACATCTCTTGTGATAGTTAAATAATACTGTGAAATAAAATCAAAACAGCTGAGCACTTTTAGCTTAACAGTCCAAGAAAAGGATGCGTCTCCAGCCGGGCATTTCCGTTTGGTATTTTTTAGGGTTCCGTACCCAAAGGGTAAAACGGGACCCTATTACTAAGACTCCGCTGTCTGTCCGTCGGTCACCAGGCTATGAACCGTTACCACACAACCACAACACAACCGCTAGTTACACAGTTGTAACTATCATTAATTATGGCTCCCATACAACAAACGTAATTTTTTTGCAGTTTTTATAGATAGTAATAGATAGATAGTAATCAGTATTTATTAAACATCTTTATTCAGTCTTGTTTGTAAGTCGAAGCAAGGTCTTGTTTGTAAGTTGGTATGTATTATGTTTGTCCGATGATAACTTTATAAAATTTGGTAGGTCGAACCGCACTGAATCTCTAAGGTGATAAATTATTTATTTGTGAGACATCCGATTCTTCTTCAGACACCTTCTGCAGACTGTCCCACTATTGTAGAGGTGTTTGTTCGGGAGACATGCCTGCGATGCGCCTCTCCGACGTGTACAACGGATGGCACGGTCAACATCATGCTCTAAAAAATAAATTAAATATATAAAGAATAAAAATCTTTAACCATCTCGTCCCTCTCCTCGAACCAAAGATATTATAAAAGTTGCAGGAAGTCTAGATGCGAGATTGTTCATAGTGGTATTCTACGGGGGAGGCCTATGTCTAGCAGTGGACTTCTACTCTATTCATAATAGGCTGGTGATGATGATGATTATGTCACTTATAGGATTAACAACTAAAGACGCGAGGTTATCCGATTGTTAATTTTTAATGATTTGTAATTGTATTGTTTTTTTAGAAAGAACTTAGCTGCAAAAATTAAAATTGTAAGTAGATATTTTAAAATTATATGCCGAAAAGAGTGTCGATAAAGGGGCACTGAAGAAAAAAGACTTACTGGAGAGAATAGAGTAGGTACTCCTCGCCTGCATGTATCCGGAGTTTTAGTGTCACCTTTCCCAAACAGAATTGAGCCCGTTGGACAACTATGTCCAGACTTTTTTGACCTCCAGATTGCCAAGGGATCCACTTTTACAAGGTGCTATTCAGCGGGATTGCGCTGTTGTGTTCGTTCAACGATTTTTTAATTGCCTTACCGGTGCCATGGCTGTCTGAAAAATGTTAAGTTGGAATCATAACAACGAATTAACACAACTTGGGTCTATAGGTAATAACATTTCACTTCAATGTGGTTACTTACTTTCCTTGCAAACTATTCCAAACTCTAATTATTTGATAATTCGTATATTTGCTGAAAAGTAAACAAACAACAGTTTACGATACGCAACGCACAAGCAGTGCTGCCACCTCTCTAAGGCCAAACAGCGCTAAAAGTGCTTGAAATTCTTGATAATAGCGCTAGATTCCGCTAGATTGCATAAACATAAAATAGTGTTAGAATCCGCTAGCTTGCATGAACAAACAAAGGCATAGTAGTAAGAAGTTTTTATTTATTTTAATACAAATATAAAATGGTCTTAATATTATATAAATAAATATAAATAATGCTGGACAAGTTCACACAACATTATCTGGCACCAAGCTAAGCCAGAGCTTGTATTATGGGTACTAGATAACTGATATACTTAATATAATACATTACATAGATACGATATTTTTTTATTCTACATAGAAAACACCCTGAACAAATATCTGCAGAACGCACAAATATTTGTTTCGAGGCGGGAATCGAACCCGCAACCTTCTGCGTCGCAGGCGAGCCATCGCCAGCCGCGCCGCAGACGTCGTCAATAATAAGTATAATGACCCTACCCTAAACCTAAGGTACGGAACGGAAGCTAAACGAATTGCGGAGTGGTGTTGCTGCTTACTTCCTACTTTTTGCCGAGATTGCGACGTGATTACTGCTAAGTTTGGTCTGTCATAAAAAAGCGCTATATTTTCCGCTTTTATACTAAAATTTAAGCGCTAAGTGTCCCAGAATTAAAAAGCGCTATATTTTACGCTTTTATACTAAAATTTAAGCGCTAATTGTCCCAGAAAAGCGCTAGATCTAACTCCGAAAGCGCTAAGGTGGCATCACTGTGCACAAAGCACAGAGTAACCTTTTTTTTTTTTTGGCTTTGGAACTTTATCCTTTTACCTTGTCCTGATTATGCTAAAAATTTGACAAAATATTTTTACACCACTTTTTAGATGTTAGATAATTTTAGTTTTTCATTACTGTTAATGATGTAAGTGGTGTCGATTCTGTGCAGCATTCTCTAATTTTAAACCGCGTTAAAGTTGTCGCGCGCCCTTTCTAATAGACTGAAATAAAAGAGACCGCGATAATTTTAATGCGGTTTAAAATTAGAGAATGCTGCACTGAATCGACACCAATGTTTACTTTAGTTTGTTTGACTTATTTGGTTAATTCATATTTCATAGTGTCTCCACCGTGTTTAGCACATACTTGTTTAGAGATCCAAATGTATCTTTATTGATTAAAAAGTCTTGTAGGCGACGGGGAATGTCTTGATTTATGTCCAGTATTTCTGCTGTCGTCAGGAGTCTTTGCAGTGACAAATATTGACAATCCAAGATTGAAGATCTGCATTCAGAGTAAACATATGTTTGTTTATATCTTAGAAAAAAAAATAGAGTCGTGTTATACGGTTGATTAAAAATGGTTTGTACGTTTATACACGGTTCATAGTATAATCGTACTTTGTAAATTAGTCGGATTATCCATAATTTTTAAAACTTCTGACTTTGACTTTCAATGCACAGCCTGGGAATTCACAACCATGGAAAACGTAGCCAGGATTGCACAGCCCGGTAATTAATGTACAAATGGACACAGAATCCATGATTGTGTATTAGCCGGATTGTAGGTAGCTCGCGATATCATCCCTAATTGTCACTTCACCCACTCGACCTTCACTACGCTACAGAAGTCGCCGGCTCGCTTCATTCACCACCTCCTACTTCGCTCCACTTGGCGTCGCAGGCTTGCTTCACTCAGGACCTCTCACGCGAGCTACATTTTTATATGTACTCTAGGTGCGTGCCGCACAAGACCAGCAAGGCCATTTTGAAACGTTCGAAAAGTCTTCCGATCGGATTCGTTAGTTTTTGTCGGAAGAAGTACCGACACCAAATAGGTCTCGGAATGTTTTGAGCTAAAGTTTCGTATTCTAATGTCAAAGTTTTCGGTATCGGATATTTTAGAATCGCGTCTATCGGAATCTCCGTCGGTAACTTCCAAATCCGCTGTCGGAATGATTTTCGAAACGTTTTAAAATAGCCCTGCCGGTGTATTGGGGTGCTCTGTTTCGGATATACACAACATTTGACAATGACATCCATCGTGCTACGCTTTCTATTGTGTCATCTTTTAAAAGCTCGTCTGAAGTTTAATTCAAGCCAGTGTGTGTAAACGAAGCATAGGTTATGTATGACGTATCCTTGGCATCCAATTCCCAGGTTGCATATTCCATGGCTGTGAATTATGGGCACGTGTTGGGAATCACACTATATAATATTATAAAGGCGAAAGTTTGTGCGTGTGTGTGTGTGTGTGTGTTTAGTGTGTTTGTTACTTCTTCACGCTGAAATGGCTGGACGGATTTGCATAAAATTTGGAATGGAGATAACTGGACTCAAGGAATAACACATAGGCACATTTTTTATCCCACGGGATCGACACTTACGCGGGTGAAACCGCGGGGCGCTGCTAGTGTACTATATTTTTGTTGTATAACCATGGAAAACGCAACCAAATAATGTAAAACCCGGCAATTGGAAGCCAATTGGATGTACGTAGGAAGTTTTCCAAGGGTGTATGTACAATAATAAGCACAACCCGATAAAACACAGCCCTGGAATTGTCAACCATAGATGTTCCAAGCAACCAATTCCAAGGGTGTGCATTCCTTGGTTGAATTTTCCATGGTTGTGAAATAACAGCACCCGAACATCTGCTTGTTCCGTCTTTCAAGAAGTTAAAAAAACCATGCTGCGAGTGAAGGCAGCTAACACTTCTAGGTCTCGGGATATTGCCCAGATGCCTTTCTGGTGGTCCATCTGTGGCTTTTTTTTTTTTTTTTTTTTTTTTTGGCTTTTTTTCATTAATTTTTTTCTTTTTTTTTTCTTTCTTCTGTCTTTTTTTTTTTTTTTGTCATTTTAATAAGCTCACGGTTCTGATTTCAATAATTTCTAATATCTGATTTCGGTTGAATTTCATAAAAGGTTGTTTTGAAAAAGATATATTTCAACAAAAACTTGTATTTTCAGATTTTACGGTACGATGGCGACCTGTGGACTCTGACGCTGCTACCTGTATTTACCTGCTCTATCGTCTCATATCATACAGCTTATTTTGTGAACTATTTTACTGTTGAACTGTTTTATTTCAGATTATAATTCGCTATTACCTACAGAAAATAAACTGTTTGTGTTTGTAAAAATAACAAAATCTTATTTTCAAGGCTTTACATTAATTGTATCTCGCCAGCAAGCTGAGTTTCAGTAGCTGATGAAATGGCTCAGTTGGCATATCAGAGCTCATCTTGCTCAAAGTGAACTCAAACTGAGCTGACGTGACGCAAAATACAACACAACATTAATTATACTGCTTGTATGAGTGAAAATATATTACCTTGTACCTACCTAAATTAAATTTTGTATTTATGTGTGTTATTTAATCGTTAATGTACAATAAAGTGTTAAACTACGTATCGAAATATTACAACTAACAAATTGATAGTACCTACAGTAGTCCTGAACTAACCTCTACTATGCGCTTATAACGTAAATATCTCCTAATACCTATCAAAGTACATTGGTAAAATTAATAAGAGTAATAAATAATATTATTTTAGAGGGCATAGTTGATGTATATTTTCAATTACACAGTGAATTTTTGTTTAAGTACTGTTTTTCGATATTTTCGTTCACTTTACGTTGCGAAGCGCTATTCTGTTACTTTGTAACTTACCTGAAATTAACTGTTGTCCGCCTCTTAGATTAAATGTACTATGTTGTTATTTTGTAACTTGACAATACAAGCTGTTTCTCATCTATTACGTATATACTTACTACAATATCGTTGCATTTAATAAGAACAGTCGTAAAAAAATAAAATAATAAACTCATTACGTAGGTACGTAACTACGTGCTTAGATTTCGTATTCGTAAAAGGGTTATTTTGCTGGAGTCTTGTTCAATAAATGACAACACAGTGTATATTTAATTTGTATAATTGTTCTAAGAACCCGTTGTAATTTATTGTCTGTTGCAAATGTACTGTTTTTGTATTAACGTAATTTTAATAATTTTTCCAAGATTTTACTGTTACAAATTGTGGATGATAAACATATCAAAGTAGACGTAGATAGGTACTATCCGAATCCAAATAATTTCACTAGTCTTATCATTAGATGGTTCGAAAAATGTTTGTTTTCATTCTTTGCTTTGAGTTTTTTGTTTGATTTGTACGTGATAATATCATAAAAAATGTGTATTTTACTTATTTCTTAAGGCTGTAGCTTTGTTGCAATCAATTACAACACGGTGTCTGTGTAATTTTTATAATGTTTCTAAGAATCTATTGTAATTTGTTTATATGCTCCAAATGTAACAGAAAAATGAAAGTAACTTCATATGTTTTTAGGATATATTTATAATTTTTTACAGTTCTAAATATACAGAAATATACGTGAAAGCTCTGAAGTTTAATTTATACCCAAAATAATAATTATTATGTAGGCTAAAAATCAAATAAGAAACATAATAGCCCCTGGGTCCTATTACGCAGTCGTGTATGTTAGTTCCACCAAATTCCGTAAAATCCAATTGACCTCTGGGGTCGCCACTTGCCATATTATATACAAGTTTATATTATCTGTTGCATTTACAACTAGCAAAGTTTTTAGTTCCTCAGTAAGGCTTCTTTCTATGTATATAGGTAGAGCTGTTCTGTGGATTGGATTGTTAGAAATTAGTAAAATAAAAATAATAGTCCTTGTTGTTTTTCGTATTCGTACTTACTCAGTTTTGGAATTTTTGGAATACATACAATACAATTTCTTTAATAAGTAGTTTTAAGTATTGTGTGCATTCGTAGTTATTACGATTGCTTAATACAACAGTCAGTGAAAGTTACCGAGTTCAAAATTGGAGATCATATGACAAAAATGGATTCCGAAGATCCAGAGTCCGAGAATGCTGTGGGGAATATATACAGACAAGAATTTGAGCTCCTCAAAGACATGTTCGAGGACCATTTCAGTTCTGATGTGATTGCTGGGGTACTAGAAGACTGTGGCGGGGACGGCAAGTGTTAATTTTTATCCTAACGCTTAGTCTATGTCTGTGTGTTGTGCAGTCCCGGTGTGTTGTGTGTTTGCGTCGTCGGCAGATCCTAGTGCGCAGTTGAGGCGGATGTAAACAAATGTTTTTTTGAGTTATAATACCTACAGTATTGATTACTCTGGTGAGATGTAAGTTAAGAAGAATGGACTATGATTAAATTATTTTCTTTTTTTAAACCCCGGTACAAAAAGAGGGGTGTTCTAAATTTAACGCTTCCTATGTGTGTGTCTGACTGTCTGTGGCACCGTAGCTCTTAAACAGGTGAACCGATTGATTTGAATGCGGATTTGTTTATTTTAACGCAGGTTTTGTAGCGGTGGTTCTTAGACGTTTTATCAAAATCGGTTCAGCTGTTTCATTGCGAAGGGTTTTTTTTTATAATTCTTGTAATTTTTGTTTAAAATCGCAAAGTTTCTTCCCGTCAGCTTTTTTTTTTTTATTTTTTTTTAGGCTCCTTTGTTTCTTTTTATCTGCCTTTGAGCAAGAGTTTTGTGCTTCTTTCGTGCTTGACATGAATGGTATACGCCCAGTGGCATATTCACTACTCTAATTCAGTACATATTCTTTTAGATACTAGATGAGGTCTTGAGGGGCTCTCCTCTTTAACCTTCTGAAAGTTGTGGACTTTTTCATGAGACTATTTGCAAGCTGGTTAGGGTGTTGCTCCATACGTTTGGCATAGGATTTGAGCTTGTTGCAAATATCTTGTTTGACTGTTGGCATCTCTAGGTTGCGATGTAGTTGACAGTTTGTAATGTACCATGGTGCATTCGTTATCATGCGTAGCATTTTAGATTGAAAGCGTTGCAGAATTTCCAGGTTAGAGTTTGCCGCTGTACCCCACAGCTCAGCTCCATAGGACCATACTGGTTTTAAAATGCATTTGTAGAGGAGGAGTTTGTTGTCCAAAGATAATTTGGATTTCCGAGCCATTAGCCAGTCCAACTTCCTGAGTTGCAGGCTAAGAGCCTTTCTTTTTGTGAAAATGTGCTTCTTCCAAGTGAGGCGTCTATCCAAATATATACCCAGGTAACGCACATCATCGCATTGTGGTATCTGGATTTCATTCAGCTTTACTACGGGGCATGAACCGTGTCTAAGAGCAAATGTCACATGCACAGATTTGGTTTTGTTTGCTCTAATACGCCAGTCCCTTAGCCAGATAGAGACTTCGTTTAGGCTTTTTTGTAGCATGGCCGATGCAACAACTGGGTTTTCGTGAGTGGCAATGAGAGCTGTGTCATCAGCGAATGTTCCCACAAGGACGTTTTCTGTTGTTGGTAGGTCAAAGGTGTATATGAGGTACAAAACTGGGCCCATAACGCTACCTTGGGGGACACCAGCATTTATACAATGGAGTCCAGTTCGATCCTCTCCATGCTTCACATAAAAATGCCGTTGATTTAGGTAGGATTTTATCAGAAGATAATAATTTATAGGTAGGTCTTTCAGTATCTTGTAAAGCAGGCCCTCATGCCATACACGGTCAAAGGCCTGAGAAATATCCAAAAAAGCGGCCGAGCTGTATTGTTTGTGTTCAAACGCATAGTTTATCTAAGCAACCAAACGATGGACTTGTTCGATTGTTCCTTGGGCTGCACGGAAACCAAATTGATGTGAAGGGATCAGTTGTGTTAGAGCTATCTCATAAGTTAGTCTTTTCATGAATAATATTTCAAATATTTTAGAAACTATTAGAAGCAAACTTATGGGGCGATAAGACGCAACATTTTCAGGATCTTTGCCGGGCTTGAGAATTAGTATGATTTCCGCTACTTTCCACTGAGCCTGGACGAATTCTCGACGCAAAGCAGCATTGTACACCTGTGTTAGAAATGTGACGCCTGGGGTATTGTTTAGAATCGTGCCGCACGAATTAAGGGGGGAGGGTGGGGGGGGAGGGAGGAGGGTCTGAGGGGACGCCCCCCCCCTAGAGTGGGGATGTGCGGAAACTTATAGTTTTGGAGAAAAAAATAAAGAAGTTTTGAGGTTAAGTATGTTTTTGGGTATTGTTTAGAATCGTGCCGCACGAATTAAGGGGGGAGGGTGGGGGGGGGGGAGGGGGGAGAGTCTTAAGGGACGCCCCCCCCCCCTAGAGTGGGGATGTGCGGAAACTTATAGTTTTGGAGAAAAAAAATAAAGAAGTTTTGAGGTTTTTTTTTTTTTTTTGTGAGGTTATGTATGAAGTTATATAATTGGAAGTGTCGGACTCCGGTATGGGCTCTCGCCAGTACTCTCGCGAGGTTGCCCCTGAGTGTCGCTTCACCCATTCGACCTTCGCTACACTACGGAGGTCGCCGGCTCGCTTCGCTCGCCACCTCCCCCCTTCGCTCCGCTCGGCCTCACGGGCTTGCTCCGCTCAGGACCTCCCACGCGAGCTACTGGCTCCGCGTTTTTATATACACTCTAGGGGCGTGACGCACTAGACCACGTGGAGTCGGTGTGCTCCGTGTCGGTTCTGTCACTTATTTTGAACCTAACCTACTCATGTCGGAATGCCCTGAGTCGATTCTGAGTCTCATACTGGAGTCCGACACTTCCAATTATAAAACTTCATACTTAACCTCACAATAAATTCATACTTAACCTCAAAACTTCTTTATTTTTTTTCTCCAAAACTATAAGTTTCCGCACATCCCCACTCTAGGGGGGGGGCGTCCCCTACCACACTCCACCCCTCCCTCCCACTCTCCCCCCTTAATTCGTGCGGCACGATTCTAAACCCAACCCCAGAGTAAACTTCGCCTTTAGTAAATTTCTCAATAGGAGGTGCTATTTAGTGAGTTGCAGACAAGCCTTTCATTATTTCGTCTGTTTTTGACGATCCGGTGTCTGGGTTAGGGGTAAACACTTTTGACAGGTGCTCAGCAAACAACTCTGCTTTGTCGGTGTCGCTCCTGGCCCAAGTTCTGTCATTCCTACGGAGAGGAGATTGGAATGTGATCGACTTTTTGAGTGCCTTTGTGGTTTTCCATAATGAGTAGTCTGTGGCAGCTGTAGCAACTAGGCTAGTTAAACGGACCTCCAAGTTTTGGTTCGAAATGTTTTCGAGGATCTTTTTGAGCTTCTTGGCCAGGTTATTAAAGACATTCTTGTCACTATGGTGTCTAGTTGTTTGCCACTTTTTCCTTGCTCATGTCTTTTCTTGAACCATGTCGGTTACAATTAGCGGATACGTGGGAATAAAGTCAGCGTTGTCTAGGTTTGTAGGAGTAGCTTGCCAGGCTGCTATTTGAATACACTCATTGAATTTTTCGACTGCTTCTGTTATGTCATTATCAGTCTTAAGTGGAATTTGTGTGTCCACCATAACTTCAATGATCTCACGAAAGTGTGCCCAGTCCGTTTTCTTGGTGTGCAGTTAACATGGCTTAGTAACCCTTATAGTGTCGTTATACAACTCCGCTAGGATCGCCCTGTGGTCTGACGATAAGTCATAGCTGGAATGACAAAGTAGAGATGACATGGGTAGTCCTTTAGTGATAAAGAAGTCTACTAAATCAGGTTTCTTTTTGACAGCGGTGGGCCAATATGTTTTGAGCAGTTCTCGTCCCATCGTCGTTGTTATTCTTGAGCCCCATTCGGTGTGCTTTGCGTTATAATCACCACCAGCTATAAATTTGTTACCTAATGTTTTAAGGAAGGAGGTGTCCATGTCACTTTTAAGATTGTGCTTAGGGGGCATATACAAAGCGGATATAGTCACAGGACCGTTTAGGCTTTCAATTATGATATTAGTGGCTTGAATTTCTTCACTGCAGTATGAGTTTGAGGCATAGTGTTTTACGTTTTCCTTGACAAGCATTGCTGAGCCTGCATGAGCAGTACCACCTGGGTGATTTGTGTGGTAAAGTTTATATTTTGGAATATTGAGATAACTTTTTGAAGTGAAGTGCGTCTCAGAAACTATCATGAAATCAATATTATGTGTGTGAAGAAAAGTTGTTACTTCAAGGGCGTGATTTGACAGCCCGTTAGCATTCCACATTGCTATCGTTAATGGTTTGCAAGGGAGTAGCCGTGATGGGGCAAGGTGGGCCGCCTGCCTCTCCCCCGGATAAAATCCTGGCTATTCCCATGATGGATAGATTGGGAACGAAAGTCGGACATGAAGTTCATTAGTAGGTTTGTCATAGTGCTAATTTGTAGCATCATTTGTCTGAACATATCCATGAGTTCTTTGAAATCACTATTGTTATCGCATGCTGCTTGTTGGGGTTGCCTTACGCATGCTGTTACTTGCAGGGGTTGAGACTGCTTTTCGCTTGATGTTTGTTGTGGTAGTGGTTTGTGTACGCTTGATGTCTGCTGAGGTTGAGGCTGTTTTATGCTTGGTACATTATGAGGTTGTGGGTGTTTTTTGCTTGTTGGTTGTTGAGCTTGTGCAAATACGGGTGCTATTTCGGGTCTTTGAGGTTCAGCAGGCTGCTTTTTTGCCATGGTTTGGGCCGGTATGTAGCGAACAACGTCTGCATAGTTTGTGTTATGTCTGGGTTTCTGGGTTTGTGTGTCAGGTTGAGGTTGAATGTAAGTTTCATTGTTGTTTTTGTTTTGTATAGTCTTGATTCGTTGCGGAGGGTATTTTTGTTTCTGAAGTTCCTTATAAATGGTACAGCCTTTGTAGTTAGCTGGGTGGTTTCCATCACATAGTGCGCATTTTACATAATCAGATCTTTCCTTGCGTGTGCAGTCAGAGGAGGCGTGGTAGCCGGCACATTTAATACAACGTGGATTTCGACGGCAATACCTTTTGGTGTGGCCATACGCCATGCAGTTGGCACACTGAGGTATGGTACGTTTTGTTCGCGGAGGTTCGAACTGAATGCGACAATATTTATTTATTTATCATACAAACTGATCTAAATATATTTTAGTTAGTAGTATCTTAAAACCTATGTTAGGTTTGTCTAAATACTAGATTCTCTTTACAATACAACACACGAGCGATAACAAATGACATGGAATATTTTACAACTACTACGGCGAGCAAGCGCCCGACATTAAGTACAAAATTGACGGTAGTGTGTCAGAATAACTAGGTAGTAGGTACAAGACGGTACAACAATGACACAGTGCAGTCAACACAAAAACTGAAAAAAAACGAAAACTTTTTGAGTGTGTCTCAAAATAGAGTAGACAATTTATTTTATAAATGTCTTTGTTGGTGAAATTTGGTTGCAATTCTACCACAAACATATGTAGTGGATTCATGGTTGAAGTTTGTTTCATGTTCCATATGTTGGTGACTACATGTCCTAATTCAGCGAGAGCCTCTTTAATCTCTTCAGTGTCACTAGTCGGATGCATGTGCTTGAGGATAACTCTAAAGCTCCTTTCTTGTTTTGGTTTGTAGGTGTAATATTCAGTTTCCTTGTCATCCAGTTCTTTGACGATTGTTTTATATGCGTCTCTAGATGCGGGTTGTATTTTCACTTGATCATTGCGTAGGATTTTCATTTCAAATAACCCCTCTACAGCTTCCTCAAGTAGTTTGGTTAACGTTCGAATATTTGTGACCTTATCAATGAATATTGGTGGGGGTTTGGCTTCCCTTTCAGTTGGTTGGGATGGAATGTCCTCAGTAGCGTCATCCAGGATGTTAAATTGGTTATGAGTTGGGACTGCGTACGTTTGGTTGATGGAATTTGGACCCCTTGCGAGTTCTTTTCTATTTCTTGAGTTTGGGTTCTGTCTTCTGTCTGGTCTGGTATTTGTGACACAGTGACGTCTTTCGGTATTGCGCCAACTGAGTTGGAGCGTGTTTTTACGAACATGCTTTTGTGAAAGGTCTGCTGGATGAGTTTTGTCCCTTGTTTTGGCTTGTCCGTACACCCTCCTCGCCTTTTCAATGCTTCTTTAAAGTCCCCTTGCGGCAAAACATTGCCCCCCCCCAGAGTACGAGGGGCAGCCTGAGCTAGGCTCAGGGAGGGATTCTCCGGCATAGCCGGTACCCTCCTGGGGTAGTGTGTCATTTTGTTCTGCTTCCATGGTGTAGTTTATTTTTTTCTTCGGGGTTGATTTCCCCTAGCCAGGTGTTCGGTTCAAGCGCCGAAGATTCGCTTTTGCCCTACGCAATTGCTATAACGGTCCACCACGGGTGGAAGATTAGGAGCACCAATTGGACCGTAACATTGCCCAGGAATGACGACCCACAAAGATGATAGTATGTGGGCCCATTGCTAGGTCACGGCGGCAACCTAGCAACGGCGGGGACGTATGCGAATAGGACTTGTCAATGCACGCCTATTAGTCTAGCTCCACCTAGACTTACGCTAACGGTATTCTCAGCTTTTTGTAGAAGTGTATCCCCTGGCAGGAATACACCCCACCGAGACCAGACACTGACCTTCACCCCCAAAATTTATTACTTTATTATGCAGTAGGTATATTTTTACAATACTAGGTATTTCAAGTTTTAGGTAGTAGGTACTAAAGTAATTTGATACCTCCCTAATTTAACAAAAACTCTGTGCAACTTATAAATCATTGATCAGTGGGTAATATTTACGATTTAAATCAGTAACTATGAGCTTAACTCATTGATAAGAGGCCAATATGTCTGTTTGTCATAGGTATGATAATAAAGACAAACAAACATCATTAGTCATTATCTTATTATGAGTTGTCCATAATATGTTATTTATAGGGGAGTCCCCTAAATAAATTTTGGGGGGCCATGTTGCTCGCGTTCGTAGATTTACCCTTGAATTCTACACGTGTCCCCTGGGTGGTGCTAAAGGAGCAACTAATCTGGTGGTAGGCTTCGGCCGCGGCTTGTCACCACCCTTCAGACTAAACCATGGTGCCAAGCGATTCGTCGTGTTCCATCATGATGTCTGAAGTAGCCACAAGATGCCGGTGGGAAGTTGTGGACAGCTGTAAGTTTGTTATGTGGACCGTTTTTGACTTCGTGACTTTTACTCTGCCGGGCACCTTGTATCGGAGACTAGCGGGATCCGAAGCACAGTTTTCTGTTGGCTGACCGCAGGTTGTAGGGGCCCAATTAGCGAGCTAGCCACTCGTGAAAGGCTGCCCCGCCGCCTCGCGAAAAATCCCGAAGTGTTCCATCGTGCCGTTTGGCGACCGGACGAGAGGACCCGATGGCCACTTTCGGGGGGGTTCGGGCGTCCCCGCAGTCTCCGGCAAGTTTCCCTAAGGCTCTGTATCTGTTGCTGGTCTGCAGGGCCTGTACCATACTCCTCGTCTACATTTTCTTACCATACTTACCCAAATCCCAAATATGAAAGTTACAAATAAAAAGAGCAAGTTTAAACAACAGTTGCACGTCCTCTCTCTTAATGTGCACCTCGATAATATCAGAGGCCTGCACTCAAATCTCGATGCAGTCCACCACCACCTTGAGACTGATAAACCGCACTTGCTCTTCTTAACGGAGACTAAAATCGACACCCCTGCTGACTCAGCATACCTGCTCTACCCCGGCTACACTCTAGAGCATCATTTAAAACCTTATGCAGGGGTATGCGTGTATGTTGATAATAATTTCTGTTACAAGCGTCTCCGGAGCTTAGAAGATCCTAACTATTCTGTACTCTGGATTTTGTTGGACACGGGCTTGGAGCAGTTACTCTACGCCTGTGTTTATCGTTCCCATAGTGGAGATAGGGATACATCTCTTCTCCTTCAGCACCTGAGTGATTCAATTGATATAGCGCAGCAAACTTATCCTCGTGCACAAGTCACGCTTGTTGGTGACTTTAATGGCCCACCATCAAGAGTGGTTGCACTCTGTTATGACCGACCATGCTGGTAGAGAAACTAAGAAACTTGCAGACACTTATAATCTTACTCTTATGTCTGACGAACCAACGAGGATACCCGATGTGCTTGGCCACACGCCTAATTGCCTTGACCTTGTTCTCACCACTGATCCCGACAGGTGCCATGTCTCTGTGGTTTCTCCTCTTGGCACTT
Source organism: Operophtera brumata (assembly GCA_932527175.1). Lineage (NCBI taxonomy): Eukaryota > Metazoa > Arthropoda > Insecta > Lepidoptera > Geometridae > Operophtera > Operophtera brumata. Next base: position 39,085,075 of record OW052225.1, read on the forward strand.
CTGATCACTGCCTTGTTAAATCAGTGTCCACTTTTTCTCCGTCTGACACAAGTAAAAAAGAAATTAGAAGAGTGTGGCGTTTTAAAATGGCAAAGTGGGAGGAGATGAGGCACTTCTTTGCGAGTTATCCTTGGCGCCAATCTTGCTTCTCTTCTTCTAATCCAACTTACTGTGCTAAAGCCATTGCAGAGGTTGTACGTCAAGGTATGGAGTATTTCATTCCTTACTCGGACATATCTTCGGATAATAGAACATCGCCCTGGTACACCCCTTGCTGCGCTGATGCTAAGAAAAATGTGGAGACTAAGTACAAGGCTTGGGCTCTTGCTAGAGCACAGAAATCTCATGATATTGGTGGAAAAAAGAAAGTTCAACGCTGCTACCAAGCACTATAAAAGAACTCTGCGTTTAGCCCGCTTCGAGCGCATCAGCCATTTTGGAGACAAGCACTCTTCGCACCCAGCAGGCAGCAAGGCGTTTTGGTCGCTGGCAAAGTCAATTGAAAACAACTTCTGTCGCTCGTCTTTGCCTCCACTTTTGAAACCTGACGGGTCTCTTGCTCATTCAGCTAAGGAAAAAGCGAATCTCTTCGGCTCTCTGTTTGCTGGAAACTCACATTTGGATTCGGCAAACCAAACACCACCTTTTTTACCTAACTGTGGCTCTCAAATGTCAAAAATTGCTTTTCACCAGAAAAAGGTATTGAAGATTCTCCGAACTTTGGACATTAACAAAGCCAGTGGGCCTGACGGCATTCCTGCCGTCGTACTCAAACAGTGTGCACCTGAGTTGTCACCCATTCTCACTCGCCTCTATCGTCTCTCTTTTGAGTCGGGGATTGTGCCTGATGAGTGGAAGCAGGCTAACGTGCAGCCGGTCCCGAAAAAAGGTAGTCGAGCCGACCCCAGTAACTACAGACCAATAGCCATCACCTCCATATTCTGCAAAGTTATGGAGCGTGTCATTAATACTAGGTTGCTTGACTATCTAGAAGATAATGATCTCCTCAGTGACCGGCAGTATGGCTTTCGCCGAAACCGGTCCACTGGGGATCTTCTAGTTTACGTCATGCATTACTGGGGTGAGGCATTGGATCGCCGTGGAGAAGCCCTTGCTCTATCTCTAGACGTTTCCAAAGCTTTCGACAGGGTCTGGCACGCAAGCCTTCTTTCCAAACTTCCGACATTTGGGCTACCTCCTGAACTGTGCAGCTGGATAGCTGATTTCCTTAAAAATAGATCCATACGTGTTGTCATTGATGGCAGTGCGTCTGACCTCATGGAAATCAATGCTGGCGTTGCGCAGGGAAGTGTACTCTCTGCAACTTTAATTCTTCTGCATATCAATGACCTGCTCTTACCAGGCATCGTCGGGTATGCTGATGATAGTACTGTTGTTGCTAGGTACTTTTCTAGTCCAAGAACGTCCGGTGCTGAGCTAGTAGACCTGAGGGGTGATATGGTTAGGTAGACGAGCGAGTCTCTTGGAGCGGTTTCTAGTTGGGGTGAGGCTAATCTGGTCTCGTTTAATGCAACCAAAACCCAGGCGTGTGTTTTTTCGGCAAAAAAGAGTTCGGTTGATCTTGCCCAACTATTCCGAGGTGTATCGGTGCCGTACAGTGACCATATCCAATTACTCGGCATGCAAATTTCTTCCAACCTCAACTTCGGTCTCTCTATTGAGTCTAAGGCAAAATCTGCGGCCAGAAAGCTTGGTATCCTGTCTAAGGTAAGATACTACTTCTCGCCCCAGCAGTTACTTACGCTGTACCAAGCTCAAGTGAGGTCATGCATGGAATATTGCAGCCACCTATGGGATGGTTCCGCAAAATATCAGCTTGCTGCTTTGGACTCAATAGAGCGCCGTGCCATAAAACTAATTAATGACGAGGCACTGGTTGCGAAAAGGTTACAAAGCTTAGAGCATCGTCGAAGAGTTGCGTGTTTGTGTATTTTCTACCGCATACATTTCGGTGAGTGTGCTCAGGAGCTGCACGATTTGATCCCCTCGTCTCCATTCCGCCACCTGACGACCAGACGTGGAGAGGCGTTTCACCCTTTTGTTGTTGACATACCACCGTCGCGTACATACCGTTTCTCAAACTCTTTCATCATGCGGACATCAAAGGCCTGGAACTCTCTTCCGGCTTCTTTGTTCCCTTTATCATACAACTTGGGCGTCTTCAAACGAAGAGTTAATAGGCATCTTCTAGGCGAGCGTGCTTAAATAGGCCTCATCGTCACTTCCCATCAGGTGAGATGTAGCCAAACGCAAGCCTATTTTAGGTAAAAAAAAAAAAAAAAAATATGTACTCCCATAATTGTTATACTTATTGTAGTTATCTACATACATACATACATAGACACACATCTTTTTCCCCAAAAGGGTAGGTTATATTAAATTTAAGGAAAACCACAGAATAAATAATAGTACAATAAAACTTTTAAGTAATCTGTGTTTAACGGTGTTGGTATCACAATTAGGTACTTGTACTTGTTATATATTTGTGCCTCATTTAGTTAGTCACTGTTTTTTTGTATACTGTATGGAATGACTGATCTAGCAGATGGCCCACCTGATGTTAAGTGGTACCCTCTGCCTATGAACAGTGCATTACCTCATAGGTCACAACCACCTAGGACGCACCCTATGTGGCATTGCACTGCACCCGCCACCCTGAGACATGAAGATGAAAAGTCTCATTTGCCTGTGATTTCACCCCTTTTGGATGGAGGCCTTTCAAATCCGAACACAGCAAAGCGAGCACTACTGCTTTGTGGCAGAAGTAGGTATGGTGGTAGTACTTTCCCGGACAAACTCTTTCACAAAAAAGATCTAGTACTGCTAACTTTTGAAACTATCATGGTTATGTACATAAATTTCACTAGAAACGGGATATTTACATCGTAAATATCCCATTTCTAGTGAAAATTATCTAGTACTACTGTTTGTTTACCGAAAAATAATAATGAGAACTTTACAGAATATAACCCTGTATAATATTATTGGGAGGGATGTTAAGAGCAATGTTAAGGGCATGTTAACATGGGCAAAAGGTACACGTTGGGAACGGTATAATCAAAGTTGTTGACCACTATGTCTATTTAGGGCAAACAATTCAACTAAGTAGGTCCAAGAAAAGAGATCAGCCGACAAGCCAACTTCGAATGAACAACAACTTCAACAAGAAGCTTCACTATGTGATAGAATCCGGAAAGAGGAGATCCATAGAAGAACCAAGATTACCGGCATAGCTCTCAGAATTAGCAAGTTGCATTGGCAATGGGCATGCCATATATAGCTCACAGAACTGTTAACTGTTGGGTGAAAGCTCACGAGTGGCGACCACAAACCGGACGATGCAAAAGAGGAATGCCCCTGTTTCGATGGACCAAAGACATTGTAGAGGCCGCAGGCAGGCGGTGGATGGAGGCGACTCTAGACCGTTTGTTGTGGCATTCTATGGGGGAGGCCTATGTCTAGCAGTGTACTTTGTAGGCTGATGATAAGTTATTAAAGCGAGTAATTCGTTAATTTGTCTCCCCTTTAGGTATTTTCAATATATATCATTTGAACTCTTGATATCTACCAACCAATCCGCGGCCCGTCAACTCTCCTTTGTCTAAAGTATAGCATTGAGTACACCTAACGAGTACAGTGGCGAGTCAGTGTCCAGAATCCCAATCTGTTTACTAGGCCGAGTACCCGCTGTTCGCCACTCGCCACTGTACTCGTTATGTGTAATCAATGCTTATGTCTGAGTCCCAACAGTTAGAAGTAGGAACAGTAGGTATACATAGATGATGATTTTGAAAACGATTTTATTTCTTCCCACAGTAAACCTCGCAGTGGACACCCTAACGAAGATAGAAGACATTAGTAGTGCTGGTAAGTCTCACCAAATTAATGTTCAGGGGACATTGAGGGCTCTTCATTTTCGAATAAAAAAATAAAAAAGTGGTTCGATTTGGCTCAATAGATGACGCGGACTCAAATGTGGTTGCCAAAATTAACAAATGCATTGTCTGCGCTTTTGTGTGATAGTAACAAAATACCACGAAAATATCACTGCGTTGTTGAGTTTGACATTTTACTTTATTTTGACGGTTAAGTACAGAGCTGGCGCCATCTATTTTCAAGGGTTTAAGCATGATGTGAAATGGCCGTGAAAACACCTCATTAATGCACGGTACATCCAACAATACATCTAGCAAGCGCAGAGTTGGGGAACTTTTTGTGGCTTGCGTCAGGCACACACACAAATTGGCATAGTTTTGTTTCTGTGTTTTTTTTTATTAGTTTTTACTTGGTTCATAGTATGTTGCTTGCTTTTTTATTGATGTGTATCTTTTTTTATAGTTGCAAATAAACGTTTTCTTCTTTCTTTCTTTCAACAATGGTCTGTTAAGCACACAAGAGTTAAATTAGAACATCAATCACAAATAAATATTTGAAGAAATTAAAACCACAAATTCACATTTACATTAATTCACAAGGCCCTTGTAGGAGGTATTAGAATTATATGTTTGACAAAAACGTCATGGTTGTCATAGAACATACACTAAACTTTATTTCTGAATATAACTAAGTAGGTTTTTTTTTGTATAAAAGTTTGGCTGAGACCCAGCGGCGGATGCAGGTTTATCTGCTCCTGGCGCGTGATTAAAAAGGCTATGAAAACGCGTCGTCTTTAAAAAAAATCTTCCTATTACCATTTTACGTAGCTAACTACTTCGATTCGTCTCTATGAGCATTAGAAAAAGTTGTGCTCAATTTATTTTCGTGCATTTTCAGATAGCTGTTCGCTCTTACGAACTTGACCGTATTGTCTTCCTGATAGAAAGTTCATTGGAAAGCCTGTAATTTCACCAGCAACTGTGCCCAGTAATCTAAACGTAGTAAGTTAAAGATCTCTGTGGTGCGGCGGTCGAAGGTTCGCCTGCGACGCAGGAGGTTTCGCGTTCGGTTCCCGCCTCGGAAGAAATATCTGTACGATCTGTAGATAATTTTTCAGGGTGTTCTGGGTATTTTCTATGTATAATAAAAAATATCTATCCATTAAATGTATTGTATTAAGTATAACAGTTATATAGTACCCATAACACAAGCTCTGCTTAGCTTGGGGCTAGATAATGTTGTGTGAACTGTCCAGCATTATTTATTATCTTTTAATAATGAGAATACTGCTTGGCGGTATAAATATGCAGTGTAGCAATAGATAAATAGGTACTTCCCCGGAATTACTGATGTATTTTGTATTTTTATTTTTTTCAGAAAACCATCCTCTGGACAACCCTACGAACATAGAATGTAACAATAGTCCAGGTAAGTGAAATAAAAACCTGATACGATGAAACTTCTATGAAATGCGGCTCACTGATTGCTTGTGAAGTTATGGCTCATGGGTGCTATGGTAGCTGCCAATTATTACTGAAAATAAACATGAAAACAAAAAATATCCAAGTGTCTAACAGTTACAGAGTGCCACAACAACGATATGGATACAACGGCAACTAACGTTAATCTGAGCTTACAAGCGCATTCCTATGCAGCAGCATCTCAAGCTCCCTTAACAGCCACAGGAATTAACACACCCATAACAGCCACTGGAGTTACCATAGCTGCTACAGTGGCGGGGGTAAACAGAGCGACAACAGCCACTGGGGCTTATACATCAGCTGCAACAGTCGCGGGGGTAAACAGAGCCGCAACAGCCACGGAGACTTATACATCAGCTGCAACAGTCGCGGGGGTAAACAGAGCCGCAACAGTCGCGGGGGCTTATACACCAGCAGTCAGACACCCATCACGCACGAATACTGTCAAATCTAGAATCGATTACTGGTCTGACCAAGTTAAGAAAATCATAACTGATTACAACGAAGGTAGCAGAGTGATGGTCGTTATGCGAGGAGCTCCCGGTAGCGGGAAAACTTACCTAGCCAGAATTATAGTAGAATCAACAGTTGGAACGGCAAACCCAAACAACTATTTAAACCATGTTTTCAGCGCAGATGACCATATGCAGATTAATGGCAGATACCATTATAATGTAAATCGTTTGGATGAAGTACATATGAAAAACCAGACCCTGGTATTTAAAGCGGTTAACCAAGGTAGAAGCCCAGTCATAGTTGATAATACTAACATGACGACTTGGGAGATGTTTGCATATGTACGGGATGCAGTTGTAAATGGTTACATTATAGAAGTTGTAGAACCATCAAATCCTTGGTCAAAAAATCCATCGCAACTTGCAAAGCGCAATAATCACGGAGTACCAAAAGAGAAAATTCAGTCAATGTTACAAAAATATCAAGGAAGTCACACTGGTGAAAGTCTATTAAAATATTTTAAATTGTGCTATCCTAAAGGTATGGAACCACCTGTAAAAAGAAACATACCAGCATTTATTAAGCAAACCCCGGTTGTAGTACTACCTCCTCCAAAGATAGAATTAGGTATCGGGACTAGTGTAAATCAGGAATATGAAGCCACCAATTCAGCATCGCCAAACCAACTATCTCAAGAGCTTCAGAATGATAATCATAAAATAAACGAAACACCTTGTACATTGAACGTAAACAATATTTTGAAAGTAGGTGAATCAAGTAATTGTGATAATCAGATACAGCAACAGCAAATGGTTGAGAAAAACATGGATGAAATTCTAAAGGTAGAAGTTGAATGGGATAATGGGGACGGATGGGAAACACTCTTACCAAATCGCAAACCAGTAATGGTAGAAACTACTCTAACAGACCCTAAACCCCAACGATCCAGACCTAATGAACTTTTAGGTCAATATATACAACCGTCAATGCTTCATGACGACTGGGCTAAAAACCTCATGTTTATGACACCGTTGCATAATGATACAGCATCGGCAGTGAAAGAAACTGCCCAGATTAAAGTAGAAGCTCAAACTACCAGTACTCTTGTTGAAATAGGTGACTTTACCAGAGATGAACACAAAACCTTGATTGCGACATCGAGAGATATTAATGAAATAACAGATCACAATAAAAATGAACCGATATTATCGAACCATGATAAAAGCACAATAACACATAAGTCATTTTTGACTAGTAGATGTGAGCACGAAGAGAAACATTTTGTTACCATGAGAAAAATGTTTAAAAGTGTCCCACGACCAGTATTACGGGAAATTTTTGATAATTGTGCAGGAGATGTTTACTGGGCTTGTTCCATAGTGTTGGATGGTATTAAACATAATAATGTACAGACAGTAAATACTGAGGAATCTGACTCGGAAGAGGAGCAAGAAGTGGATTGTCAGTGTGAGTATAATCAGGCTCGTATCAATATAATACCTGGTACATCCACCGAAATTATGTTACCCGAACCTGGTGAAAAGGCATCTCCAAGCTGTACACCTGCGTTTAAGAAAAAAGTTAAAAAGGATAAACATATTACGGAGGATTCCTTCATTTTGAAACAACAGATTGAAAATACTATAATGATTCCCGATAATCATTATTCGCAACATTATTTGAATATGAGAAGGCCACGCCACAATAACCAAGGCCCCAATACTGAAACAGCAAGTACGTCTAATGAAAATAATAAAGATACCAATCAGGTAATTGTACCACAAAATGCGGACCCCAGCGAACAGACGACCTCTGCTCAATTGAGCTCTGCTCAGTTGCCTCATTCTAGCGCAGAGGTTCGTGCTTCTGACACTGCAAAACACGTTCTTTATCGAGGTATTCCTAGTACATCGTCTGCGAATAACTACAGAGCCGAACCAGGTACTTCCAGTAAATGGAATTTGGAATCTACAGCAGCAGATGACGAAGACGAGGATGACGATGCATTGGGAAGTGACGATGACAAGTCTGGTATGTGTGAAAGTGAAAACGTTACCGTCAATATTGGAATGGAATTCGTTAGAAAATTGGACGAGTTATGCGGCAGACATGACTTTGAATATCCAGAAGGTGTCAAGCCTGTAATGAATATTCCGACTAAAATATTGCATGATCTCAGTTTGCTATGGGTGGAGTCCATAACGTATCAGTTGGACAACAATCACAGCCAGACCGACGAGATGATTAAGCAGGACGAAGAATTTGCAAGGTAAGAAACAGCTGTGTTTTTTTTTCTCCTAAACTATCAATCATAAGATGTTTTTATTGCCTTCAGTATATTAAATAAATAAATAATTTCGATCATTAGGGTTCCTTGCCCAAAGGGTAATACGGGACCCTATTACTAAGATTAATTCATTCATTCATTCATTCATGAACCGTGATAGGTTCTGTATTTCTGTTGCCGCTATAACAACAAATACAAAAAAACAGAATAAAATAAATTTTAAGGGGGCTCCCATCCATTTTTTTTTCCGTTTTTATATAAAATAATTGAATAATAAAATAGTTTTTATTTCATAAATTAAGGATATCTTGCATATATATTTAAGTTTAAAACAACTATTAAGAACTAAGAATAGCGTAGGCACTATGAGGTTTAGGAACATACCTGATAATAGTAATGGTACGGAACCCTTCGTGCGCGAGTCCGACTCGCACTTGGGCTTTTTTTTTAGTTTCACTAGTGCTATTCTGTCACTTTCTACCTTGTGAACTTTAATGAGGTAGAAAGTGACGTAATGGGCGGTAGTAATGGACGGAACCTATGTCCGGCAACTTCTACAGGATGTTGATTATAACTTCTACTGCTGGGCAAATACATAAAGAAGTTGATTAATTCATCCAATAAAATCTCTTGCACGCCATGCTGCCATTATATATAAACTGGCGACTCGCCCCGGCTTCGCACGCGTAGCCCCCGGTGAACCCCCCTATGTGCTTCTAAGCTACCTCCCCACCAATTTTGTAAGTAACACGACTTTGTTTTATATATATATAGATAGATATATTTAAATACAGAAATAATAATACTACTAATACAAGGTATGTACAAAATACATATGAAACAGTTGTGCTACCTGAAGACCGCTGCTAGCGATCTAAAGGTAGCTCAACTGATCCAAATCACTACCAGACGGAAGCTATAGATAGATTGTAATCTCCAGATTCTTTGGTTTACTATTTCATGTAATTTTTGCAGGCAAGTTGAACTTCAGTTACAGCTGGAAGCAGAAGAAGCAGAAAGTTCTCCAGAAGAAGCAGAAGATGATATAGAAGATGACCTTCAAGCACCTTCCGAGCCTAACTTCAAAGAGATCATGGATACTGAACTGGCTTTGGCACTCTATGAGAGAGAAGTGAAAGAGGAATGGAAGAATAAAGAGCCTCAAGATATGGCCGCTCAAATGACAAGGAAGAAGTTATATGAGCTTTTCCCTGACGTGGCTCATGAGACCCTTTCAGAGATGCTGATAGCTCATGGGAATAGTTTTGATAACACCATGGAGGTAACGTTGAATTTTACTTTAAACCCCTTAAAGAGAGAGAGCGTTGAGAGGTGTTTCACCCTTTTGTTGTTGACATACCACCGTCGCGTACAAACCGTTTCTCAAGCTCTTTCATCATGCGGACAGCAAGGGCCTGGAACTCTCTTCCGGCTTCTTTATTCCCTTTATCATACAACTTGGGCATCTTCAAACGAAGAGTTAATAGGCATCTTCTAGGCGAGCGTGCTTAAATAGGCCTCATTGTGGCATCCCATCAGGTGAGATGTAGCCAAAGGCAAGACCATTTTAGATTTAAAAAATAAAATAAAATAATATATTTTTGAGTCCCGACGCAAAAACGAAGGGTTGTTATCAGTTTGACGTGTCTGTTTGTGTGTGTGTGTGTCTGTGTGTCTGTGTGTGTATCTGTCTGTGGCATCGTAGCTCCCGAACGGATGAACCGATTTTTTTTTTTTTTTTGTTTGAAAGTTGAATTAGTCGGGAGTGTTCTTAGCTATGTTTGATCAAAATCGGTTCAGCAGTTTCATTGCGTTGAGGTTTTTTTTAATTTTTACAAAATTAATTAATTTTTGCTTTTTAATAACACTCACAACTGTATTCCATATTGACATCATCATCTATACCTATTTCTGCCGCAAAGCAGTAGTGCTCGCATTGCTGTTTCGGTATGAAGGGTATGGTTTCCGGTGAAATTGCAGGCACGTGAGACTTTTCATCTTTATGTCTCAGGGTGGCGGGCGCAGTGCATTGCCACGTAGGGTGGACGTGACCTATGAATAGGTAATGCACTGTTCATAGGCAGAGGGTACCACTTAACATCAGGTGAGCCGTCTGCTTGATCCGTCATTACAAGTTGTAATCATCATCATCAATATTTAAACGTCTACTGCTGGACAAAACCATTGAATGAACCACGGAAATTTCGCATACTCACCACGCTTGGCAGGTGGATTGGTGATCCCAGAATGGCGTGGATAGTGAACACGCATAAAGTCAAAGTCAAAGTCAAAAAGTATTTTATTCATTGAAATCAAAAGGATCATTTTGAATCGTCTTAAAAAATAAATTTACATTTACTCCTGTTCCAACGCAACCAGGCCTAGAAGAATCTGGCAACAAACACGGTCTGTTTTTTTTTTGATGATCCTTCTTACTACTTTTTGTGGAGCGCCTGTGTGGCATAATGGACCACCCATAGAGTTCGAATGCGGAAAAAGGAGTTCTTTACCCTGCGCGTCCAGTATAATAATGGCTTGAGGATGCTTTTGGGGCTGCCTCGTTTCTGTAGCGCGTCAGGAATGTGTGCAGAATCTAGTGTAGATGGATTCCACGCAATCAAGCGGCACCGAGTTGCCTCCTTGATGAGCCGCGTGCGGTGTAGTACCAATAGCCTCCTCGTCACCATCCTGGACAGGGTTGACTGTCCCGTCGTGAGGCACTGGAATGCCATACATATGGCTTCCAGAGCCGCTATGTTTAATGTGCGTTAGGGGAGTGGTTTTGTCTTGGCTCTTTTAAAATTGTGTTTTCTGTACGGACTTGATCTGAAATAAATAAATTTATATCATATTATATTTAACATTGGTGATCCCAGTATTGGTGTTGAGTACTCAGGTGGATTCTGCTGTCCACGCCCTGATGTAATCCTTTAGTCGGATTTTAAGACATCCACGGGAGGAGATGGGTCTATACGCAGGCCGGACACACCACAGAATAAACAAATCGGTTTCGTGAGCGTATATAGCTTGGTGTTTCCGATTATATCTATTGGATAAATCCAGGATTCTGACCACATATGGCGGCCGTACACAGTCAAACTCGAATCGCAATTCCTGCTACCTTTGCAATGTCTATCAATCTAGTGGCGGACTGTCTTAGGGCCATAGCGCACTAGCAACCTGGCAGCGCGGCCACAACGCGCGGCTCGGCCGCAGGGGTTGCGTATCGTCAGTTGCACATACAGCGACGCTTCAAAATGGACGTTGAGGAAATAGCAGTGCACAATACGTGCGGCCGCCGCGGCTAGTGAGCGCACACTGGTGATTGAACTACAATGAAATTGATCTCAGTGGCCGCAGCGGTCAGCGACTGAACACGGGCCGCAATTGCGTCGCTTCGTTCTCGCTGGCCGCTGCGGCTTGGTGTGGCCGCTGGCCGCGTGCGGCCAGGTGCGCGTGCTCTATGGCGATTTCATACTAATGTTTCTATCTCGAAGTGCTAGAACGCTAGTGCGCTATTGCTCTTACAATTTGCCACACCAAATTGTCTTAACGTAATAAATATGTCTTCAGATTCTCTTGATATCTACCGGCCAGGGTCACTACTTGGACCAGACTAATGGAATCAAGAAGTTTGTGATTGAGAAAGAAAAAGAGAATAAGGAAAAGTTGTTATTGGAAGAACAAAATGCGGTATGTATTTTTAAACAAGTACGTCCATCAAGTTCCATAGTTTTTTTATTTATTCTACCACTAGCGACTCACCCCGGCTTTGCACGGGTAGCCCTCGGTGACCCCCACCCCCCCTCCTACCCCTCCACCCTATTTCAATCTCCTGGTTCTAAGCTACCTCTTCACCAATTTTCAGCCAAATCAGTTCACCCGTTCTTGAGTTATAAGTGGTGTTATTAACACGACTTTGTTTTATATATTATATAGATGTTTTTTTTTACATCATGTTGGCCTACGAATAGTACCTAAAAACTTAGTTCTATTGTGACTATTGTGGAAATGTATGAAAGCTTTTAGGAGTACTCGATTATAGAATATTTAGGAGGCTATAGGATGACCTGCCAATTTAGACTTGATCGAAATGACTGTGGCAAGTGGTAACTTTGCCAATGATGCCGCCAGTATGATCAATATATATAAAATCGTTGCGTGACTGATTTACTTATTGACTCACTTACCAACACAGCCTGCCTTTAGCAGGGCAGTGGGTTATTGAAATTTGTATGGAAAAAAACTCCACGCGGACGAAGTTGCCGTCAAAAAGACAAAAAATTTACAAAATATTAGAGTTTTGTTAGGTAAAAATTACTTCTCTAATGTTAATATTTTTTGTACCCTCTAATCTATGTGCTTGAAGTTAAATAAATAAATAAATAAATAATGCTGGACAAGTTCACACAACATTATCTAGCCCCAAGCTAAGCAGAGCTTGTGTTATGGGTACTAGACAACTGATATACTTAATACAATATATTACATAAATAGATATTTTTTATTATACATAGAAAATACCCAGAACACCCTGAACAAATATCTGCAGATCGCACAAATATTTGTTCCGAGGCGGGAATCGAACCCGCAACCTCCTGCGTCGCAGGCGAACGTTCGCCCGCCGCGTCACAGAGGTCGTCACAGAGTTAATAAATTGAATAATAACTTTAATAACAGTTAACAGTTTTTATTAAATATTTGTTGTTATTGTTATGTGTTTATTTTAACTAGTTTGTAAGGTGTGCAATAAAGTATTTTCATTCATTCATTCATTTGTTACACACACATGGAGTACTGCTGTAACCTCTGAGCAGGAGCACCTGGCTACCAGCTTGGACCTTTTGACTCGGTTCAAAGGCGTGCAATGAGAATTGTCGACAATCCCAAGCTCACGAACGGTATTGAGCCCTTAAGTCTAAGGAGAGACTTCGCCTCTCTCTGCGTGTTCTACCGTTTATATAATCGGTTTTGTTCCGAGGAATTACTTGACATGATGCCTACAGCAACCTTTTTTTACCGCACCGCTCGCCATCGGCAGAGGATTCATTCGCACACCTTAGAGCCGGGGTGGTCCCAGACTGTGTGGTTTCAGAGAAACTTCCTCCCGCGAACGCTCAGGTTGTGGAATGATCTCCCTGCTGAGGGTTTCCCGAGTGACTACAGTATGGGTCATTAACGCGCGTGTGATGCCTCTGGTATTGCTACATATTGCTATGTATTGGTTCATAGGCTACGGTAACCGCTTACCAACAGGTGGGCCGTACGCTTGTATGCTACATCGGCAGTATAAAAAAAAACACTTCAATATATTAAAAAAAACGGTATTAAATTTTCATAATATTTCATAAAAAACTCATAAAGATCTGTCAAAAGTTAATTGCCATCCCTTACTATTGGACAATGTCAAACAGTGACAAAACTAATTTTAAGCAATGTTTAATTTAAAATAACTTTAATATGTAATAGGGTAAATATTTTATCATATTGTTTTATAATTAACAGGCTTTGGACGAAGAGGAGTATCCTTATCTCTTCAAACCGGGCAAGGAACAAAGGGAACTCAGCATGGACACCGTCAATGAAATGAGGGATAAAGCGGAAAAGCACAAAATCGCCAGGGACAAGTAAGTCTTGGTCTTCATTTGTTATTAAGGCTGCGTCTAAAGAAAAATACTAACTCCTGTTTTCACTTAACCTAGGCGACGCCTAAATCGGATGCCTAAATATTAAGGAGTTGCCTAGAACAAAAAAAACGTTTCACCAACCTTTAGGTACGATGAGTACGACGTTAGGTGCTGCCTAAAGTTATGACAACGATTATGCGTGGCGTAATGTTAGGCAACTCACCTTAACTGACAGATTCTCACCCGTTTTCACTAAACCTAGGCGACGCCTAAATCGCTAAAGCTGACAACAAAACAAACAAAATCATAGACAATTGCCAAAAATTTAGGCAACTACTATATTGTGGGATACAACTAGTGAAAATCGATTGGTGAAAGGATTTTTTTTGTTAGGGAATTGCCTAGACTAGGCGTTACTTAGTTAGGCGACTCCTTGATAGTCGTTAGTGAAAACGGGTGTAAGTATTGGGAAACTGCTTTATCAGATTTTGATGGTATTGTGTGGACAGGTGACTATGCCCTCGGTTCGTGGTCGAATTGAGTTAAAAATTCGCAGATAAATAATTGGGTACTCTCTCAACAGATACTTCACGAAAGCCAAGTGGTACTATGACCGCAAAAAGCTAGCGGAAGCGAGCCACTACTCTAGGATCGCGGCTCTGCACACGGCTAGGTACGACACGGCCAACAACTATGCCGCTGCGGCGCTGGTGCAAGTAAGTATCATAATAACAACAACTATGCCGCTGCAGCGCTGGTGCAAGTAAGTATCATAATAACAACAACTATGCCACTGCAGCGCTGGTGCAAGTAAGTATCATAATAACAACAACTATGCCGCTGCAGCGCTGGTGCAAGTAAGTATCATAATAACAACAACTATGCCGCTGCAGCGCTGGTGCAAGTAAGTATCATAATAACAACAACTATGCCGCTGCAGCGCTGGTGCAAGTAAGTATCATAATAACAACAACTATGCCGCTGCAGCGCTGGTGCAAGTAAGTATCATAATAACAACAACTATGCCACTGCAGCGCTGGTGCAAGTAAGTATCATAATAACAACAACTATGCCGCTGCAGCGCTGGTGCAAGTAGTATCATAATAACAACAACTATGCCGCTGCAGCGCTGGTGCAAGTAAGTATCATATAACAACAACTATGCCGCTGCAGCGCTGGTGCAAGTAAGTATCATAATAACAACAACTATGCCGCTGCAGCGCTGGTGCAAGTAAGTATCATAATAACAACAACTATGCCACTGCAGCGCTGGTGCAAGTAACTATCATAATAACAACAACTATGCCACTGCAGCGCTGGTGCAAGTAAGTATCATAATAACAACAACTATGCCGCTGCGGCGCTGGTGCAAGTAAGTATCATAATAACAAGGAAACCCTGCCAAGTGCGAGTCGAACTCGCGTTCCATACAAGTAGGTTACCATAGTAACTACTAAACCGGCCAGGGCACTATAGTCTGCTATGGGTACTTCAGTCAGAACACTACAATGTTAAACCACAGAATAAAAATGTTGTTGTTATGCTTAGGATTTTTTGTAAACTACGAGAAACATATACTCAGCAATAAAAAAAAAAAAAAACCTGTTCCCACGCTACGAATCCCTGTGTCCTGGGTATCAGGAACTTGGAGTACCATGGTACCATAACATCTAGACTCGTAACAAATATTTGCAGATCATATAAACATTTGTCCCGCAGCGGGAATCGAACCCGCAACCTCTTGCGTCTCAGCCGGCTACTCGTCCGACGCGCTATTGTGGTCCTCAGGCGGTCACTAACTATTGCATTCAAAAACGCCCTTATTATTCTGTATACATACATCCATAGACACACGCCTTTTTCCCAGAAAGGTTAGGCAGAGCCTCAATGGGCCTCTTTTCACAGTGGGTTGCACCACCGTGGAATAAAGACGTGACAAGTGGTGAGCTCATCGCCGCCATTGCCTCCCACGACTGTCTCGGCTAACGCTTTCTTAAAGTAATAACACATTCCATAATAAGCTACCAGCCAGGACAAATTTTATACCAACGAATCATATCAACAAGTCCGGGTAATCCCTTAGTCGGCTTTTACGACATCCACGGGAGGAGACGGAGGGGTCTATTCATAGGCCGGACACACCAAAGTACTGTGTATGTATTATTCAGCTGTATTGTCTACAAAAAATTACTAAATCAAAAAAATAGTAGTAGTAGAGCTTTTTTGTGAGAGTTCGTCCGGGGAAGTACTACCACCATACCTATTTCTGCCGCAAAGCAGTAGTGCTCGCATTGCTGTGTTCTGGTTTGAAGGGTAAGGGTGCCGGTGAAATTACAGGCACATGAGACTTTTCATCTTTATGTCTCATAGGGTGCGTCCTGGGTGGACGTGACTATGCACTGGTAATGCACTGATCATAGGCAGAGGTTACCGCTTAACACCAGGTGGGCCATATGCTTGTTCCGTCATTCAAGCAGCATAAAAAATAAAAAATACTAGCAGCCAGGACTAATCTTATACCAACAAATCTTATCAACAAGTCCGGGTAATCCCTGAGTCGGCTTTTACGACATCCATGGGAGGAGACAAAGGGGTCTATTCTTAGGCAGGATACACCACAGTACTGCACACAATAGTTTTATTATTATTATTATTTAAATAATAATAACAATAAAAATATTATTTATATTAGTTTTATTTTTCTTTGTTTCTGTGTGTGTGTGTGTATGCGTGTGTGTGTCTTTTAGTGTGAAATATTGTTTGTTGACCCATGTTGTTGACACAAATAAATGTTTTTCCTTTCTTTTCTTTTAACCCCCGACGAAAAACGAAGGGGTGTTATAAGTTTGACGTGTCTCTCTGTGTGTGTGTGTGTGTGTGTATGTGTGTGTGTGTGTGTGTGTATCTGTCCCATCGTAGCTCCCGAACGGATGCACCGATTTCGTTTTTTTTTGTTTGAAATGTGTATTTGTCGGGAGTGTTCTTAGCTTTGTTTGATCAAAGTCGGTTCAGCCATTTCATTGCGTAAGGTTTTTTTTTTAAAAAAAAATACATGTATTATTCAGCTGTATAGTCTAGAAAAAAATTACTCTCTAATTCCAGTACCACGCAAATATCCACCCTGAAGCCAACGTCATAGATCTTCATTTCCTGCGCGTGCCCGAAGCCGAGAACTCCTTGGACCTGTTCATCGACGATCGTCTGCGGAAGATGAGACTCACTGCCGAGCCGAGACCCATAGTACTGCACATTATAACGGGCAGAGGCAAGCACAGCCCGGGCCGGGCGAGGGTGAAACCGGCCATTATGAAACGCCTTAAGGCTAGGGGACTGACGTAAGTACCTCACCATCATTATGAGATGGTGGTCTGGAACCGAAACCCAAAGTGTTATAACGGGGAGACGATGGTGAAACCGGCCATTATGAAACGCCTTAAAGCTAGGGGACTGACGTAAGTACCTCACCATCATTATCAGCTGGTGGTCTGGAACCGTAACCCATAGTGCACTTTATAACGGGGAGACGATGGTGAAACCGGCCATTATGAAACGCTTTAAGGCTAGGGGACTGACGTAAGTACCTCACCATCATTATCAGCTGGTGGTCTGGAACCGAAAACCATAGTGCACGTTATAACGGGGAGACGATGGTGAAACCGGCCATTATGAAACGCCTTAAGGCTAGGGGGCTGACGTAAGTACCTCACCATCATTATCAGCTGGTGGTCTGGAACCGAAAACCATAGTGCACGTTATAACGGGGAGACGATGGTGAAACCGGCCATTATGAAACGCCTTAAGGCTACGGGACTGACGTAACATACAACACCCAACAGTCACATACATAGTCCTGGCTAGGATCTAGGATCCCCTGTGTCGTGGGTACTCGTATTACTATGTTACCATAACACCCAGACCCGGAACAAATATTTGCAGATCATACAAACATTTCATTTCATTTCATTTATTCATGTCCTTTGACATATTGCATGTGCTTGGACAAGTCAAATTAACAAAGTAAGTAGGTAAGTAGGTACCTCAGTTTATACACAAAAAATAGAAAAAACTAATAATTAGTTATTAAAAATACCCAGTTATGTAAAACAAGCGATAAGTTATATGCAAAAGCATCTTCAATTATAATATTAAATATAAACCATTAAACCATTAAAATATTTCACTAATCACATTTCCAAAAACAATGTTTTGTCAGCAAAAGCTTCGTTCAACTTATAATAACTTTTACTAATTAAATGTCCTTTTATAAATAATTTAAATGAGTTATCTGACATATTTTGTACATTGTCCGGTATTTTATTATACAATTTTATTGAGGCGCAGTAATAACTTTTTAACTTAACAGTTTTAACTTTACTATCATGGTTAAATAACAAGCTAAGGAGAGCTGGTGTTATGGGTACTACATAACTGATATACTTAATACAATACATTACTAATTTATCGTATTACTCTGGGTCCGTGGGGTACCGGGGCCCTTCGCGTTTTCAAAATTCTTTCAGGGCAACTGGTCGAAGCGACGCGTGACCCGAGAGCTGGCTCTTATCTGGCTCAACGCATTAGTATTGCCATTCAGCGTGGCAATGCAGCCAGTATCTTAGGGACGCTTCCGTCTGGTAGTGATTTGGATCAGTTGAGCTACCTTTAGATCGCTTGCAGCGGTCTTCAGGTAGCACAACTGTTTCATATGTATTTTGTACATACCTTGTATTATTCTTTCTGTAAATAAATTATAAAAACTCGTATTAGTTATATTAGTATAGAGTCTCGAGCACCGCCTTAAGGTCGCGTGCCTTTCGTTTTTTCTATAGGTTACTTTTCAGGGAAAGCTCCCAGGAACTTCATGATTCCACCATTTCCTTTTCATCATAGGACGAGCAGGCGTGCATCTCGGTACCATCCTTACCTCATTAGTATACCCTATATTCGTACTAAACGTTTCAGTTCTACCTTTATAATGTGAACTGCTAAGGAGTGGAATACACTACCGTCGTCTGTCTTTCCTGAAAACTATAATCTGGGTCTCTTCAAGGTTAGAGTAAATAGGTGCCTTCTAGACCTTTGTGCTTCATCTTCGGCCACATCGTCACTTACCATCAGGTGAGATCGTGGTCCAACAAAGGTCTATTAACACAAGCTTTGCTTAGCTTGGGGCTAGATAATGTTGTGTGAACTGTCCAGCATTATTTATTTAGTTTATTATTAACTAGCAGCGGCTCGCGGTTTCACCCGCGTAAGTCTCGATCCCGTGGGAATATCGGGATAAAAATGCTATGTGTTATTCCGAGAGTCCAGTTATCTTTATTCTGAATTTCATCAAAATCCGTCCAGCCGTTTCAGTGTGTAGAAGTAACAAACACACTAACACACTCACACACTAACACACAAACTTTCGCATTTATAATATACCTAAGTGTGATTTCTATTTTCAGATTCAGAATCCAGAACCCAGGTCTGCTGGAAGCTCGACTAAAGCCTACGCACTTACTATTAGAAGAGCTTCTCAACTCATAGATGTTGTTCCTTCTAGGGTTTATATACGACCTCTGTGGCGCGGCGGGCGAAGGTTCGCCTGCGACGCAGGAGGTTGCGGGCTCGATTCCCGCCTCGGTACAAATATGTGTACGATCTGCAGATAATTGTTCAGGGTTTTCTGGGTATTTTCATTGTATAATAAAAAAAAACTATGTAATGTATTGTATTAAGTATATCAGTTATCCAGTACCCATAAAACAAGCTCTGCTTAGCTTGGGGCTAGATAATGTTGTGTGAACTTTTCAGCATTTTTTTTTAATTCAGGCTTTGTGTTTATAACATAACATCACCCAACAGTCACGATACCACACTAGGGTTCCCTGTGTCGTGGGTATCAGAAACTAAGAGTACTAGGTACCATAACATTGGTCCCGCAGCGGGAATCGAACCCGCAGCCTCTCGCATCTCAGCCGGCTACTCGCCCGACGCGCTACAGAGGTCGTCAAAAGTTATGTTACACTTCGCCCAATTGCGCCAACCAGGGTTGTCATTTTAACCGTAGGTTATGTACTAACTCAACTACCCAACAGTACAATTAGCTCTAAGTTAATTATGGTAAACCTGGCTGGCGCTATTGGACCTTATAGTATTGTAAAACGTACCGTCTCATAAGCGCTTTTAACCGACTTCAAACATGGAGAAGGTTCTGAGTCGACTGTTTATTTTATGTAGAATAGAATAGAAAAGAAAATGCTTTATTGTACACCTTAATAAATATGTTACGTGATATTTTCGCCGATTGTGAACCGAATTTAATATTTTAATAGTGAATAGTTTATATTTCGAGGGTGACCTCATTTAAATTTAATGTAAAAAAAATAAGAAATGAATCAAAGAGGTGATTAAAAGTAGGATCATGCTACACACCATCATTTTTTATTCTGTACGAAGAATTCTACGAAATGCCAATAATTAAAAAAAAAAAACGATTAATGTTATGCTATACTAATTATATTTATTACTAGCGGCCCGCTCGCGACTTCGTTCGCCTAGTGCCGACTGCAGCGCCATCTACCGGTTGATTTATTAAGACGAAGGATATGACGTATCTATTATTAATCCAACCATAATTTACTACCGATCAAGTTTATTAATAGATTTTATTTAAAAGTAGGATTATGCCCATTTATATCACTATTACTTTATTTAACGGACACTTAGGGTGTGATAAATTTACAGGATTCTTTGAATAACTGTCATGTTTTACAAGGTTATGTATTTCTTAAGTGTTTACTGTCAGTCAGAATTGAGTAGTCTTGTGTGTTGCACAAATAATTGTTTTAAGGTACACCTAGGTTAAGGATTTGTAGTTTTATATTCCTGACGAATAAATATATAAATAAGTTTTGAAACTATCATGGTTATGTACATACTTTTTACTAGAAACGGGATATTTATCATGATTTTTGAGTTTTTATTGTTCCCGCTATGTCGGTACAGTTGCGTGCGCCATGATCACGGGAGAACTGAAAAACTCAAAAATCATGGTAAATATCCTGTTTCTAGTAAAAAGTAAGTAAGTATAAAAGTTTATTTTGATACACACCATACACATAGTTATTTTTTCATACAGTAAATAAGAATATATTATGATAGATATGTATGCTGTCAAAAAAGGCCCGTGCTCAGCATAACGCTGCAGTAAGCTGCAGCACTGATTTTCAGCTCGGACCTCGGTTGACCATGGACATGCCACGAAAATTAAAATGAAGTTACATGGAAATTAACTAGACCACAGATAAAATAATACTATAAGTTTACAAAGCTACAAGTACATACAAATGTTAATGAAAATGTATTTTCAGATTTTTTCTTGACATTGTCTAATTTTTATACTAGTTTCGAAGCAAGGATCGACCAGTTTAATTATTACAATAAAATATATTGGCTTTTTTTTTGTTCATGCTCAAACGCCTGTTCAAGGAAAATTAGTATTTGAAAAAATACCGCTAAGTAGTCCTAGGTCCTAGGTAAATAATCTATTATTAAAATCAAGTCAAAAATCAATAAGATCAAATGGCATAGTATCAACATCATTTTATATACTCTATACTGATGTGAGAGGAAAAAAACTCAACTACACAATGCAAAATCAATGTACAAATCTTTTGGGGTTGCCCAGTTATTAAATTTCCAGAGTTAGCGTGTCCAGTATTCATCACTGGGCATATTATTTGATTTGGTCTTAATAATAATTAATTTAAGAATTACATATAATTTAATTTGTACAGTTTTTTTTTAATTTTACTATCGCCCTTACATAAGATGTTTTCCGCGATAGATTGCTTTTGTAATTTCAAGCACTGCTAAATTCTGTCATCTCTGTTTGCCATTATCCAATAGTAAGGGTTGGCAAAATTTTATGAATTGCTTAAATTTTAACAGATAAGCCCACATATTATTATTAATGTATGAGAAAACAATGAAGCCATATCGTACAAATTTACATCAAAATGTTTCACTAATAATGTATGTATAATAATTATACAAGATAAGTTAACAAAATATTGTTGGGACTGTTCAGAAAGAGACCCGTCGTGGGATTCGAGGTCGCTGCTGTGCATATTTCCCTTTTTTGTTTAGCGGGCAATACAATAGCTCGTCAGTTCCGTTTTGTTCCTTTTACAACTGTAACTATTTCTTTAGTTTTATGCTTCAATGTGCCGACCGAAAAAAAACAGCTGAACAACCAGAAACAACAAGAAATCAGAAAGTTACAGGTCGTTTAACCGAGTCAGTCCCTGAGTTATGCGAGCGGTATGGGAGGGGTGTTTTAGTCTCTCAAATTATCAGATGACTTGTGACATAATGTGACGAAAACACCCCTCCCGTACCGCTCGCATACCTCAGGGACTGACTCAGTTAAGCGCTAGACCTGTAGTTCACAATTTGGCCAAGACGGCTCTCTTTCTGAACAGTCTTTATGATATTCTTCGTTCACATGAAAAACGCTCTCTAAAGTATGCTTGGTGTCAATTATTGTGCCCAATATGGAGCAGGTAAAGAGAAAAATAATGTAACGATTGCTTGATGTGGGTCCTTGCTTTTTAGAGCCTAAACAGGGCTATCAGACACGAAGAAGTAAATGACGTAATAAAAATGTTTAGTTTTAAATATATTTTTCTATGAGTAAAAGCTTTTATAAAATTAGTGATCGTAACCGTGTGCTGATCCAAATAAGCCTAAACACGGCCAGTCTACTATTATCCATCGAGGAGTTCCGTTGTTGACCTTCCGTCTTCATCATCGGATCAGCTCGCTGTCACCATCATTTTGTACTGTCATCGGAACTTGACAGGTACGCCAAATTTCAGCTCATTTGGTTGAGGATAACTGCTTTAAAATTCAGTTGCAAGATTCCACCCGGACAAACATACATACATTGCAAGTTAAATAACAGCTTGTTAAAATGATAAGTTTTCCAAGTGTTATTGTCAGTTTAGTTCTTTCATCGTCAAGAGATGGCGCTACCGTAACTGCTGGTATTTACCTACTTTTTAAATTGTATCATGGCAGTGGAGAACTTCGTTCAGCCAACATAAACAGTAAAAAAAAATACAAATCCTGTAAAATTATGCAATAATTAATATCTTTGTGATAGTTACGTGTTAAGAAATATTTACTGTTACCAAAACAGTCGCCAACGCCATCTAGCGAGAGATAAATAATGCTAAAATGACACTAGGAAAACTCCTTATTTAATAAACACAAAAATAGTCACGCGCGACTCGAGTTTACTCCAGTCCTGTTCACTATATGATGCGCGAATGTGTTGCGCAGAGGGAAAACATAACGGACTTCACTTTTTGTTAAAGCTCGATTGTACTATTTTATTTTGAGATTTCTGAAACTTAAGTATCTCCATGGTTTTGGTTACATTATTAGTTTTTTCTTGGGTTTAGAAATGTTTTTCGATTTTAGCTAAAAATTAAAATTAAAAGCGGAAATTGTCATGTAACTTACGACTTTGAAAAAATAAAAATAAACACTCGACCTTGTTTAAGAAACTGCTTGGATCATCGTATTAATTTACTTTGCGAATATTAATTTCCATTGTTTTAAAGCGTTTTATTGTTTGGGTTTGTTTATTGGTGCTAATAATTGTGCCTAATAATTTTACTCATCGAAGGCAATCTTTTAAAGAGCCTTTGGGAATGGATTTAAAACAAACGGTGCTGTAAAAGCCTATAATAGGACAATTTAAATTTATCGAAATTTAATAGAACTGATAATTTTTGGTAAAACTAATTGGCTGTAAGTGATTTAATTGGAATAAGAATTCTAAATTCAAATTTCTAATTTAAAATTCTCTGAAAGGGGCCTTAAAAACTATTTAAAAAAATAGAAGCTCTAAGTATGCTCAAATATGGAGTAAGACGACCTATGTATTTTCTATGCATAATAAAAATATCTATTGATGTAATATATTATACTAGCGACTCACCCCGGCTTCGCAAGGGTAGCCCCCGGTGACCCCCCCCCCCCCCCCTCCTTATTACTTATTCTGCTATTCGGAGCGGAGAAGAATCCACCAAAAAAGAGATAACTAACATCGGTCCAGCCGATCTTGAGTTATAAGTGGTGTAACTAACACGACTTTGTTTTAAAAATATCTATCTATGTAATGTATTGTATTAAGTTAGATTGGGGCTAGATAATGTTGTGTGAACTTGTCCAGCATTATTTATTTATTTTATATATATAGATTAAGTATATCAGTCACCTAGTACTTATAACACACGCTCTGCTTACCTAGTGGTGTATAAGCAAGCGTTTTGTTATTTGTCCTAATAGCCAGGCTTGTCGATTTACGACAAAGCTTGGCAAGAGCTTATTTGCTTAATTTTTTACTGACGTCGTCTAGAGCTGAGATACCTTTACCGGAAGCGAGAAATCCATTGACAAATATTATAATTACTGCAATTTGTCTGAGTCGGTTTTGCAGTTTGTACATTAATTATAAAGTGATAGTGTACATTGTAGATATAAGAAAGGCTAGTTTTGATAAGGATTTTATAAAAAGACACAATTGAAGTTTAAGAAGAACCCTAATAAAGTTTGAAGTCAAGAGGTAATTTAAGTATTTTTAGTTATATTATATTTGATTGATATTTTGTTACATTATTATAGAATTTGATGTAAATTAAAAATAAACTTTTTTGTAGCGAAAATCCGTTTTTGGTCAAAACCTTACAAACTTACCCTTAATAATTAAAAAAAAAACGATGGATTATGGATTACCTGTTTAGGGTTTCGTACTAAAAGGGTGCCAACGGAACCCTAATACTAAGACTGCTGTCCGTCCGTCCGTCTGTCAGCGGGCTGTATCTCATGAACCGTAATAGCTACACAGTTGAAACTATCACTGTGTTTATTGTGTCTGTTATATTGCCGCTATAACAATAAATAATAAAAATTAAAACAAAATCACAGGAAGAGTATTATAACAGTCGCATTCATAGTCCAGATCCCACACTAGGGTTCTCTATGGTTTGGGTATCAGAAACTACGAGTACCATGTATCGAGTACCATGGTACCATAACACCCAGAACAAATATTTGCAGATCATATAAACATTTGTCCCGCAACGGGATGGAACCCGCAACCTTTCGCATCTCAGCCGGTTACTCGTCCGACGCGCTACAGAGGTAGATTTTCCGAAGAAAACTTTTTTCTAAATTTAGGGTAAGCAATGATTTGCGAGGTCAGTTTTTGGATTGGTGACCACTCTGCGTGTAATTTTATTGTTTTTTATAAAATTGAGCGAAGCTCTGTCGCACCATACATATTGAAGTATGTCACCTTCCGTACTACCTACGTACCTAGCATACAAACCATTGAACGATAATACCTACACTCTAGCGAGAGATACAAACCTAACGGAGGTGTGTACGTCACTAACGCAACATATGGCGGAGACTAAGATCCAGAGTCTCCAGCACCGCCATAAGATCGCGTGCCTTTCGATCTTCTATAGGTTACATTTCGGGGAATGCTCCCAGGAACTGCACGATCTGATCCCACCATCTCCTTTTCATCATAGGACGAGCAGGCGTACGGCTCAGTACCATCCTTACCTCATTGGTATACCTTCTATTCGCACAAAACGTTTCGGTTCTACCTTTATAATGCGAACTGCTAAGGAGTGGAATAAACTACCGTCGTCTGTCTTTCCTGAAAACTATAATCTGGGTCTCTTCAAGTCTAGAGTGAATAGGTGCCTTCTATAGACCTTTGTGCTCCATATTCGGCCACATCGTCACTTACCAACATCGTGGTCAAACAAAGGTCTATCAATGTTAAAAAAAAAAACCTTTCTTCCTGACCATGCTAAGGGTAAATTTGGTGTGAAA
Source organism: Operophtera brumata (assembly GCA_932527175.1). Classification (NCBI taxonomy): domain Eukaryota; kingdom Metazoa; phylum Arthropoda; class Insecta; order Lepidoptera; family Geometridae; genus Operophtera; species Operophtera brumata. The sequence goes on from OW052225.1 coordinate 39,110,730, forward strand.
AGTGGCTAGTCGTGGTGACTACAGCCCGCCCTAATGCCTTTTTAACACCAATAGAAGCTCAGTATTTCGAGGCACCACTGTAAAGTTTTTTTTGGACCACGGCCACAGAATAAATAATATGCCACGGCGACCACGCAATAAGCACCAATAAAAATCAGAAACCAGACTGAAGTTCCAACTAATTGGTTTTTAAATGGGGATGTCATAAAATAATAGAATTTGTAAAAGACATAAAATAAAGGACTTTCTTATACAAAGGATATCATGTCTTGTTTACGGGGGATTTACGTTGGTGATGGTCTTCGATCAAGAATACAACTAGATGTCAGGTCGGCGCAAAAGATACGTCTTGGTGAATAACAGCTCACTTGAAAAGTGAGCTTTTATTTATTATTTCTATTTAAATAAATAAATAAATAATTTATTTATTTATTTGTATTTGTGAGAACTTTATTTGTAGCTCTTTAAGGTTGATTTCACACTAAATGTCGTTTAACCTATGTCTTTTCATTTCTAAGTGACGGTAGTAATTTATTGCTTTGCACGTTTTTTGTGACGAATGATCGTAGGTGATGATGATCTGATATGTCGCCTGATCAAAGACGTCATGAATGGATATTTTAAACTAAAATGAAATGAAATAATATTTTGAAGACCTCTGTGGCGCGGCGGGCGAAGCTTGGCCTGCGACGCAGGAGGTTGCGGGTTCGATTCCCGCCTCGGAACAAATATTTGTGCGATCGCAGATATTTGTTCAGGGTGTTCTGGGTATTTTCTATGTAGAATAAAAATATCTATCTATGTAATATATTGTATTAAGTATATCAGTTTTCTAGTACCCATAACACAAGCTCTGCTTAGCTTGGGGCTAGATAATGTTGTGTGAACTGTGTCCAGCATTATTTATATAAAAAAAGAATATTTGCTACTTTATTGCTAGTTGTCATGGTGGTAATTAGGTTGAACTTAGAACTGTTTTAAAACTTTTGTTTCAGTTCGTTAGTAAAAAATATAGCTGTTTAAGTATATAAACCCACGCGGACGTGACCCGAAATCTAGTTGTATTCTTGATCGAAGGTGATGGTAGGTACACCTCCGCTATTGGTTTGTATACTTTGAATGATACAAAGTGTCTGCTAACTACCTGAGTAGTTGCTGATATTTATACACCGGTTGACATTACAGCTTTTACCAGCTTATCATGACATTAAGTTTGGCCACACTTGGTCAACAACCTTTGGGGAGAATGGGAGGTCATACCCAATGTAATAGAATTATTTGCTAGGCTTCTAGTAGTGGTAGGTGACCTAGAAATCCGTGACTCATAATAGATACGGCACTTAGGTACCTATTGATTATCGTGCTTTAAACGGAAGCTATGAACAGAATAGATAGGTACTTACTTAAGGTGGGGCATGCCGCAAAATTCCCAATCGTATATTTGATTTTTAACAGACTAAATTAAGTACAATATTCTAATTGAAAATATGCATTATAATTCCGAGGATATTATGTACCAGAAACAAGATAAGACAATATTTTCACGATAGTAAAAAAAAACAAAGTTACGTCTATTTTTTGCCTAGATTAAATTGTTTATTAAAATGGTGCATAACTATTATTGAATAAAAGTGTAGATAAATAAAATCAATACAAAAAAGCCGAGGGTTTACTGTATGGGTTTTATATTTTACGAAATATTCAATAAAAACGGCTGTTCCGAGCGGCACGAGGCATTTTTTGTTGTATAAAGATTTGTCTGTTTTTTTTTATACTACTTGAATCACGGAACAAGCAGATGGCCCACCTGATGTTAAGCGGTAACCTATGCCTATGAACAGTGCATTACCACATAGGTCACGTCCACCTAGGACGCGTCCTATGTGGCATTGTTCTGCTCCCGCCACCCTGAGACATAAAGATGAAAAGTGTCATGTGCCTGTTATTTCACCGGCACCCTTACCCTTCAAACCGGAACACAGCAATGCGAGCACTACTGCTTTGCGGCAGAAATAGGTATAGTGGTAGTACTTCCCCGGACGAACTCTTTCACAAAAAAGCTCTACTACTACTAAACATATCACCTTATTGCAATGTGATATGTACAGTAAGGATATCCACTCAATCCAAAACGTTTTCGGAAAACATTATCTCTCCTGATCGCTACGCCGTAACCCGTAGAGGGCGTGACAATCCCGTAGAAGTACCTTCGGGATAAGTCACTAAATCTTGTACGGGTTTACGGTGTCGCAGAGATGTACCATGCTGAAGTATCTATGCCCTACGATATACTATACCTAGTCAAAACATTATCCCGTGTCTACTTAATTCATAAGATTGATAAGATAATGCGATTGAGTAGTTCCTGTTTGACCCCGAATCTGTCCCCATTCGGGGACAAACAGGAATTGACGATTCCTGTTCGATGAGTATGAGATGATTTAAAAAAAAAAAACACCAGTTAAGGTAAAATAATAGTAATTTTGATACGGTTTATACGATAGGTCCCAAACTAGGCTAATCCTGTATCTTGATATAACCTAGGATGTACTTTTATGAATTCTGTGACATAGGTAGAGGCCTAAAATATTTATAGTTTCACCTTTCCCCGCTCTAAGTAGGCACCTATATTAGGAATCTCGCGAATTGGATCGATAATGCCAGACGATAAATCGGAACGATAATATATCGAATTAATACGAAGGTACCTAAGTCGTGGGAAGATATTCCACGATGGTGCAACCCACTGTGAAACGCGGGTCATTGAGGCTCTGCCTACCCCTTCAAGGAAAAAAGCGTGTGTCTATGTATGTACGTATGCATGTCCAGAAGACAAACGTATAGATACCAGCCTAGAGTCCTAACTTCAGAGAATGTGCTTTATTGGTTCACAGCCTAACATAATTACAAGCTTTTATTTAACTTGCACTGTATGTAATTGTCTGGGTGGAATCCGGGTGGAATCTTGCAACTGAATTTTAAAGAAGTTATCCTCAACCGATTGAGCTGAAATTTGGCATACCGTCAAGTTCCGATGACAATACAATATGATGGTGACAGCGAGCTGATCTGATCATGGAGACGGAATGTGTACAATGGAACTCCTCGATGGATAATAGTAGACTGGCCGTGTTTAGGCTCATTTTGATTAGCACACGGTTACGATCACAAATTTTACAAAAGTTTGTACCTACTGAAAAAAAACTAAAAAAAACGAATAAGTAATAGTTGTATTAGGTATTCAATCTGTAAATAAATGCAACAACTAAATAATAAATATTAGAAAAGCAAAAAAAAAAAAAACTTATTTCCCGTTCTTTCCTGCAATTAATAAATATCTGCGACGTATCACGCTTCGTCAGATCTCCACAATGACGGATGTGATTACTTAGCATTTCTGTCCAAGGTCCTCCAGACCCTAGCTTACACCACAGAACAACTAGTAGTTCTTACGGAACAAACGAAACCGAAAGGCTATCTCTGACTCGTAGGCAAGCTAGTTACACACTGAGTGCTCGCTGCTCACCTTGGCAATGAAAGTGAATCAGACACTGGTCGGCATCTATCCGTATAAAAACCGGGGCACTCTTTACCGAAATTATTCAGTTGCCAGCAATAGCAGAATAAACATGTACGCCAAGGTGTGTATCAAACTATTATTAACGAATTTTATTCAGTGTTAAATATGTTCCTTATACACTTTCTTTGGTCCAATTTTTTCTGGACTGTCTGAATTTGTGAAAATTAGATCTAAGGTGATCCTGTGAATTCTCTTCAAATCATAAATTGCCTTATTTTTTATACTGTGTCCTGAAAGAAGCTAATGATATGTTGTTTTCAGATTATCATCGCCCTGTGCGCCGTGGGTGTGGCCCACGCTGGAGGCCTATACGGCGCTCCTCTGGCCTACAGCGGCCACTCCATCGCCGCCCCTGCCGTGAGCTCCGTGTCTTCCTACTCGACCCACACCGCTCACGGTGGCCCCGTCGCCACATACGCTGCTGTCCCCGCGGTCGCCACATACGCTGCTGCCCCCGCGGTCGCCTACACTTCTTACTCCGCTCCCGTCGTGACTAAGACCATCAGCCCCGCTGTGTCTTCCGTCTCTTCATACTCCACGCAGACCGCTCACGGCGCGCAATACGCGGCCTACTCCGCTCCCGCCGTCGCTGCCTACTCTGCCCCCGTGTACGCTAAAGCTGTTGCCCCCGTCGCCACCTACGCCGCTGCCCCCGTCGCCACCTACGCCGCTGCCCCCGTCGCCACCTACGCCGCTGCCCCCGTCATCAAGTCCTTCGCCGCTCCCGTCGCGTACTCCGCCCCCGTGGTGACCAAGACCATCACCCCTGCTGTGTCTTCCATCTCTTCTTACTCCAGCTCTACCTCTCACGGATCCCCCGCCGTGTACGCCGCTGCCCCCGCTATCTCCTACTCCGCCGCCCCCGCTATCTCCTACTCCGCCGCCCCCGCCGTCTCCTACTCCGCTCCCGTTGTGGCTAAGACCTACGCCGCTCCCGCCGTCGCTGCCTACGCAGCGGCTCCCTCCATCTCCTACGGCGCTCACGGTTACTCCGCCCTGTCCGCTCCCCTCCTGACTAAGACCGTCGCCGCCCCCGCGTACGCAACCTACGCCGCTGCCGCCCCGGTCCTGAAGTCCGCTGTGTACTCCGCTGCACCCGCTGTCTCCCACATCTCCTACAGCGGCCATGGTGCTAACTACGGTTGGTAAACTGAATCATAAACCAATTGTATATAGAAAAATGTAAATAAACGACTTGCCATACACTATTTAATTATTTTCATTCCTTATTCTGAGTACCTAACGTAGCGACATAATTAGGTATTTCTGTCGAACCACAAAAACTACGCACATGCGATATTTACTAGCAGCAGCTTTTCGTATTATAATCGCCCTCACCTACCCTACAGCTAGGTATAGCATCTAGAGCAACCTGAGACCATTCAACAACTAGAGCTATTTTTTCTCCTGTCTTACCTACGCCACTGACAAGCTGCAAGAATGAAAACCTGTAGTTTTTCTTCAAATGAGTTCAGGTAAAGAGTTTGAATAGGCCGCAGAAATGCTTTTATAATGAACTCGTAAATCAAAAGTCCGCGAATTTATTTTGGTGAGATTACATAATAATAAATAATTAATTCAGACGTAGACACGACTTCTATGTTCTCACATATCTACACGGACATTCTACGTAGGTATTATAAATTATAAGATAGATATTTATTAATTAGGCCTAGTCTGCCTAGATCACAAAACAAAACAGTTCGGAATAATATGTATAGGTACGTAGCATTAAGTGCACATTACTATCATACGTTATATTTTCCCGACATTAAGTGTTCATCTGTCTATCTATCTCTTTACCAATAAGTATTTTAAAAATCCCCAGCGTAATAAAACGGCTGAACCGATTTTGATAAAACATGTCTAAGAACCATCTCTAGAAAACCAGCTTCCAAATAAAAAAAAACATATTCAAATAGATTCACCCGTTTAAGAGCTAAGGTGCTACAGGCATACAGATAGACAGATACACACGCTTAGCGGTCAAACTTATAACACCCCTTTTTTGCGTCGAAAAAGATGCCATGTCAAAGTAGTCAGGGCAAAGTAGGCTATCCATTTACCTTTACTTACGGCTTTTCTCTAACATAATTATTAATAGATTTTGAGCCAGATTGTAAGATATTTATAAATATCTTGCAAATTATTCGTGTCATAACTTTTAATTAATTCTATAGTTTATAGTGAGAAACTATCTCGTTCTTGAGTTTTGTTGTAGCGTAAAAGTTATAATTTTTATATTTTATTGAGGAAATGGCCGTGGTGTGTCCGGCCTAAGAATAGACCCCTCCGTCTCCTCCCGTGGATGTCGTAAAAGCCGACTAAGGGACTACCCGGACTTGTTGTTAAGATTCGTTGGTATAATATTTGTCCTGGCTGCTAGCATATTATAGAATGTGTTATTACTGGAAGAAAGCGTTAGCCGAGTCAGTCGTGGGAAGCAATGGCGGCGATGAGCTCACTACTTGTCACGTCTATCTCCCACGATGGTGCAACCCACTGTGAAAAGAGGCCCATTAAGGCTCTGCCTACCCCTTCGGGGAAAGAGGCGTGTGTCTATGTATGTATGTATGTATTGAGGAAAGTATGTTTTTTAAAGAAGGTCCTACCTGTTAATAATAATAAAAAAAATCTAAAGATCCAAAAGTAAAGATGGATGCAGAAGAATGGAGGAAGTGGTTCTTTATTTGGACCTAAAACCCACCTTATCATTGTTTAACCTCTAAAATATTGATGTCTACCTACTCCAGAACTTTGACATTATTAAGAGCACTATGAATCTTTTTTATCAACCAGTTATGACCATCTTATGAAAGATACAGATGAGTCAATACAAAATTATTTACACATTCCATTGTCAGCTTATTTTAATAGCATTAGAGATGATTTTCGTATGGCTATAGAACTAGTTCTGTGTTTGTTGGACATCTTCTGGGATCGATACCAGTTTGATCTAAAGCTATAAAAGTGAATGTTAATGCCGCCGATGAAATATTTTATCATCGAAACTGGTCCACACTATGCACACGCGGGTGAGTGATAATTAAAATATTTATATTTAGGTAAATTTAAATAAAAGTTCACACAATAATGATGACACCTATATTTTTCTGTTTTTTTGTTACAGTTGCTGTTGTGTTTATGGGTCTTGGACATCGTCTCAGCAGCAGACGACCAGTCACAAAGGCCGGATAACATAATATCACAAAATGGATCAGCTCCAGCATACTCAAACAGACAACCCTTCTTTGGAGCTCAAGTTTCGCCGAATAGTGTGAAAGTGTTCCCTAATGCTTACGAAACACCTAAAGGTTTTGAGCCAACTAGTGCCAGTGAAAACCCAATTTCTATCCCTGTTATAGTGAATGAAAACACTCCATTTAAAGGTAACGTGAACAAACCTATTCCGGTTCCAGTGTCTTATTCAGCTGACGGCTCAGCATCTACTGTACAGTCGCAACCAGCTTACGGAGTTAATCCTACACAAAGCACTCCATATTCTAATGTAACACCAGTTCCTGTATTGGTTAAGGCACCTGCGTCAGCATATCTTGCTGCATACTCTACTCCTAGTCCATTCGAAGCAAGAAGTCCGCAGCTTTTAAATGAAAATAATTTAAAAAATCCGTATTCAACCGTTTCACCTTCATTCCGCCTCTGGCCTAAACTACCAGAACCGGTTCCAGTGCCAGTGCTAGCTTCTAACGTATCTGCGAAAAAGTCTAATCGGAACTTGAACACCAATTTGGTGCCCCAATACCTCCAGAATGTTCCTGTTCCTGTTAAAGCTCCTGCTCCTTTATCGAATAGTTATCAACTGAATTCAGTCCCTGGTAGGTATCCAGATAATGCACAAATTCAGCCTCAGTTAGATCAGTCAACTAACCAAGGACCAATTTACTTCATTGTTCCAGGTGGGAACAATAATGGCCAATTAGGTTCAGGGGGTTATCAAAGTCCTTCACAAAATCAAGCTTCTTATCCATCCCAAACACCTCAGCCTGGGAACCAAGGTTTAATTATTTTAGCACTCCCTGGCGCCAACTCTCAAGGCCAATCCGCTAGGCAGTCCCCTCAAAACTACGCTGTAATTGCTCCATCAAATGCTCCTGGTACTCAATCACAAGCCCAGTCTGGCTTAAAATATGTTATATTAGGACCTGCAAATGCTCCTGGAAATTTCTATAATTCTGGTGGGCAGGCTCCTACTAACTATGCTTTTCTTACACCATCAAATGCTCCTGGAAATTCTGCCAGTTTCGGTGGTCAGGCTCCTTTAAACTATCCTGGGTTTGCACCGTCGACTATTCCTGGAAATTCAGCCAATTCTGGTGGTCAGGCTCCTTTGAACTATGCTGCGTTTGCTTCATCGAATACTCCTGGAAGTTCAGCCAATTTTGGTGGGCAGGCTCCTTCGAACTTTGCTGGGTTTGCTCCATCAAATACTCCTGGAAATGCAGCTAATTTCCGTGGGCAAGCTCCTTTGAACTATGCTGTGTTTGCACCATCTAATAATCCTGGAAGTTCAGCCAATTTCGGTGGTCAGGCTCCTTCGAACTACCCTGTATTTGCACCATCTAATACTCCTGGAAGTTCAGGCAATTTTGGAGGTCAGGCTCCTCCGAATTATGCTGTGTTTGCACCATCTAATACTCCTGGAAGTTCAGCCAATTTTGGAGGTCAGGTTCCTCCAAACTATGCTGTGTTTGCACCATCTAATACTCCTGGAAGTTCAGCCAATTTTAGAGGCCAGGCTCCTCCGAACTATGCTGCGTTTGCAACATCGAATACGCCTGGAAGTTCCGCAAATTTCGGTGGAGAGGCTTCGTTGAACTATGCTGCCTTTGCGCCATCGAATACGCCTGGAAGTTCCGCGAATTTTGGTGGACAGGCTCCGTTGAACTATGTTGTGCTTGCACCCTCGAATACTCCTGGGAGTTCCGCTAACTCCGGTGGGCAAGGTCCTTTGAGCTATGCGGCATTTGCTCCGAATGCTCTTGGTGGACAATCACAAGCCCAACCTGTTGGACAGCCTCCTTTGACTTACGCTGTGTTTGGACCTTCTAATGGAGGATCTAGTTATCCCACATCCACACCATCACCTTCGCAATTCGTTGGGTATTCTTCTACACAGACACCTCAGTACGAAGGTTATTCTTCGACACAACCACCTCAGTACGCAGGCTATTCCTCCACACCAGCACCTCAGTACGCAGGCTATTCCTCTACCCCAGCACCTCAGTACGCAGGCTATTCCTCTACCCCAGCACCTCAGTACGTAGGCTATTCCTCTACCCCAGCACCTCAGTATGCAGGCTATTCCTCTACCCCAGCACCTCAGTACGCAGGCTATTCCTCTACCCCAGCACCTCAGTACGCAGGCTACTCCTCTACTCCAGCACCCACTGCACAGCCTAGCTATTCCCAATCAACACCTGTGTCCCGCGTCAGTTTCTCTGGTTCAGGTAGTAGCTATAGTTACTCTGTATAGTATTCATATTGTAATTGCAACTGTTAAGACTGGTAGCTTTATAGTGGTTTAGTTTTAATGTGGTGTTCAATAAACGAAAACGAACTATCTTGGCGTATTATTTATGTTCACACATACCTTTGTGTTTGAATTCCGCGAACCATATCCTTGTGTAACTTTCCTGTTCAAATTCAAGTTTCCTAGATTTATAACATAACAATTTCAAGTAGCACGAAACTAATGAAGTCTCCGCTTAATTGATGGCTCTTACAACACCGGTTTTATAGCGCTATGGTATAGGTATGCCAAATGTTATCGAAGTGATCCACTGAGAACCTGTTTGAAGGCCGTTGCAAAACAAGCTGTGTCAATGTGTCACGTATTCATTTTGATGATAATCTTATGCATCAAGAAATAGTGTTTTTCTGGAATAACAATTGCGGATGTTGCGGAGGTGGAATAGTAAATTATTGAACCAAGCGGAAAGTGACTTCTTGGTGCACCGAGTATTGCTTTTTACAAACTATGGTATGTTTGTCTGGGTGGAATCTTGCAACTGAATTTTAAAGTAGTTACCCTCAACCAATTGGGCTGAAATTTGGCATACCTGTCAATTTCCGATGACAATACAATATGATGGTAACAGAGAGCTGATCTGATGATGGAGACGGAAGGTGGACAACGGAACTCCTCGATGGATAAGTAGACTGGCCGTGTTTAGGCTCACTTTGATCACCACACGGTTACAACCACTTTCTTTTTTATAAAAGCTTGCATTGAAAAAATTATTTCTCACAAAAAACTTATTTAAAAATGAGCAAGGTTCGTAAATAAGCTGCTTTTCTTAAAACTACAGCGATTAAAGTTGATAAAAAGTAAAGAACTCGAAACATGAAAAAAAAAAACTTAGAATTAGCAAGATGAAGTGGCAATTGGGTACGCCATATAGCTTGCAGAACTGACAACTGCAGGCTCTCGAGTAGTGACCACAAACCGGAAGACACACTGTAAGCAGGCCCACCATCTCGATGGACCAAAGGCATTATAAAAATAGCAGGAAGTCGGTGGAGGTAGGCGGCTCAAGACTGTTTGTCATGGCATTCTATGGGGGAGGCCAAGCAGTATAGAAGATATCTATATAGACTGATGATGAAGTTTTTTTTAATGTTTGTAAAGGAACTCTGGTACTGTATATATTCTGTGACTCTGGTTAAGTTTTATTATAAAGACGGCACTGCAAAATTTGTCCGCATCATAAAACGCGCTGACGAAAACATTTTAGTGATTTTTTGGCTGATTTGAATGCGTTCTCATGCTCAGAAGTGGGATATATCTAGTAGTAGTAGAGTTTTTTGTGAAAGAGGGAAGTTCAGGGAAGTACTACCTCCTTACCTATTTCTGCCGCAAAGCAGGAGTGCTCGCATTGCTGTGTTCCGGTTTGAAGGGTATGAATGGTATGATGAAATTACAGGCACATGAGACTTTTCATCTTTGTCTCAGGTGGCGGGCGCAGTGCAATGCCACATAGCGTGTATCATAGGACATGACCTATGTGGTAATGCATTGTTAAAGGCAGAGGTTACCGCTTAACATCAGCTAGGCCGTATGCTTGTTCCGAGTTAAAAAAAAAATGGTAGTTGGAAGATAATGAACACTGTGACCATCAGGAAAATAATAATGCGTGAGAAACAAAATTAGAGCCGTACTTTTGTAGGCATTGTTACTCTTCTTGGCCTTAAATTGATTGTGATTAGGTATTAATTGTAAATTCTTATTAATGTAATGTGAGGTAGGTATTATTAGTATATTAGATATGTGCAGGTAACTATCAATTGAACTATAGAGTAATCTTGTTAGCTAACATTGCATCGTCACTATTACTTATATGCATGTAATTGCCGTTACGTGGTATTGTCGGTAACAATCGAACTCCGGAAGAAAATGTATGTAACAGATGATGCAGGATTACAGGTAAAACACATGCGTTATTTTATCCGAATTTTTATTCGATTTTCATATTTGTTATTATAATATTTACAATAGTGTACAAGTTTAATAAATATTAAATAAATATCTATTTATTGTTTACCAGCCGTAGTTGGTTCCCAGACCGGAGTAGGAGACGTGGGAAACCGCAGGGGCTGCCGAGTATGTGAGGGCGGCCGGGGCGGAGATGGTCTTGGTCAAGACTGGGGCGGAGTAAGTGGAGTACGCGGGGGAAGCATAGGATTTGTAGACAGGGGCGGCAGCGGCGTAGGCCACGGGAGCGGAGTGGGAGAGGGAAGAGTAAGATACAGCGGGGGAGATAGTCTTGGCGACGATAGGAGCGGAGTAAGTAGAGTAAGCGGGAGCGGCGTATGTCTTGAGGACGGGAGCGGCAGCGGCGTAGGCTACAGGAGCGGAGTGGGAAATGGAGGAGTAAGACACGGCGGGAGCGATGCTCTTAGCCACAACAGGGGCGGAGTAAGAGTACGCGGGGGCAGCGTACGATTTCAAGGCGGGGGCAGCAGCGGCGTATGCCAAGGGAGCGGAGTGGGAGATGGAGGAGTAAGAGACAGCGGGGGTGATGCTCTTAGCGACCACAGGGGCGGAGTAAGAGTACGCGGGGGCAGCGTACGATTTCAAGACGGGGGCAGCAGCGGCGTATGCCAAGGGAGCGGAGTGAGAGATGGATGAGTAAGAGACAGCGGGAGCGATGCTCTTAGTGACCACAGGGGCGGAGTAAGAGTATGCAGGGGCAGCAGCATAAGTATGGACGGGAGTGGCGTGAGAGACTGAAGAGTAGGAGACAGCGGGAGCAGCGATGGTCTTGGCGACAACGGGGCTAGCGTATCCGTAGGCAGATCCGTGAGAGATTGAAGAGTAGGAGACAGCGGGGGCGACGCTCTTGACGACCGGAGCAGCGTAATGGGCTACCGGGGCAGCGGCGTAGTGGGTGACGGGGGCAGCAGCGTAGTGAGCGACGGGGGCAGCGGCGTAGTGGGTTACCGGGGCAGCAGCGTAGTGTGCAACAGGGGCAGCAGCGTAGGTCTTAGCCACAACCGGACCAGCGGCGTATGTGACGGGACCGTGCGAGGTGTGCGATGAGAAGGAGACGGATGACACAGCAGGCGCTGAGCTGTAGTGGACCGGGGCGGCGGCCAAGAGGTTGCCGGCAGAGGCGATGCCAGCAGCGCACAGGAAGATCACCACCTACGGGAATACAATTTTATTAACACTTGTAGAAACAGCACACACAAAAGCGTTGATGTACGGTGAAATGAGAAAGTAAAAAAAAAATGCAATTGAAATATGGCAAGGTAATTTTTACTGATGAACATTTAAACTTTAGATAGCTTGACCACGGATTAAATTTCAATAAAATCCTTTTTGTACCTTGGAGTACATGTTTGTATGGCACGTTGTTGCTGATTATAATTATTGGAGCACTTGCTTTCGCTTTTATATCGGCGGGTGTGAACTGGTATCCGTACCCGATGGCCCGTGGGCCTGATGCCGCGGGCACTTTCGGTTTCAATGTCAAGGCAAACTCGCCCAATTTTGTGTAATCTCGATGTTGATTACCTTTGTAAAATGGCAATCGGATTAATAAGGAAATCCCTTCGGAAGTGATTCTCAATTATACATAGGGACCTATTTTTTTTATTGAGTTTGCATGTAGCCTTTACAATCTAATTAGGTAGGTTAATTATATAGTGACGATGGTATGTTTCCTGACGGCATGACTCTTGTTCCGTGACAGAAGGGCCGGCCTTTGGTGTGGGGCGCTACATGTGTTGTTTGATACCCTTGCTCTATCTCATCTGTTCAGGACATCAGTTAAGGGCTAGTGCAGTCGATTCAGCTGAGGATCTCAAAAGGTGCAAATGTGCAAGTATCAGAGCTAACATATTTTAGCTCTTCAGGGTCTAGATTTTGTGTCTGTGGGGTTACCGGGGCCGTTAGCGTTTTCAAAATTATTTGAGGGCGTCTGGTCGAAGCGACGCGGGACCCAAGAGCTTACCCTTATCTGGCTCAAAGCATTGGTATTGCCATTCAGCGTGGCAATGCAGCCACTATCCAAGGGACTGGAAGGGATTCGATCGTTTGATCGTTTTCCAACGGTTGGCCCAGAAATCCAGGTTCATATATTCTTAAACTATACTGCCATAATCATCCAGAATTTAAGGGTCGTATATTCTTGGACAAAGTTATTCAAATAAAAAACATATAACTATGGTTCGCCCCGAACTGAGAACTCGCGAATACACGCGTTTTAGGTAGGATACCTTATTTCTTTCGAAAAAATATCTATGTTATTATCAGTGCCATCTAGTTGTGCTTTTTTTTTTACATTGATAGACCTTTCTTTGACCACGATCTCACCTGTTGGTAAGTGACAATGTGGCCAAAGATGGAGCACAAAGGTCTAGAAGGCACCATTCACTCTAGCCTTGAAGATACCCATGTTATATAGTTCTCAGGAAAGACAGACGACGGTAGTGTATTCCACTCCTTAGCAGTTTGCATTATAAAGGTGGAACTGAAACGTTTAGTACGAATAGAGGGTATACCTACTAATGAGGTAAGGGTGGTACCGAGCCGTGCGCTTGCTAGTCCTATGATGAAAAGGAGATGGTGGGATCAGATCATGAAGTTCCTGGGAGCATTCCCCGAAATGTAACCTATAGAAGATCGATCCTCTGGATCTTACTCTCCGCCATATATTGCTCACCTATAAGCCTGAAAGCTCTGCGTTCGATCGAGTCTGAGGCAGCAAGCTAGTGTTTGGCCGAGCCATTCCAAACGTTGCACCAGTACTCCATACCTGCCCGGACTTGTGCTTTGTACAGACTTAGAAGCTGTCCTGGTGTGAAGTAACGTTTTACCTTATTCAGGATACCCAGCTTCATGCAAGCAGTTTTTGCCTTAGACTCGATGTAGGAGCCAAAGTTGAGAGTAGGCGTGAGTGAAACGCCTAAGAGCTCGAGGTGATCTCCTATAGCTACAGGTACATCTCGGAAGACAGGAACTTGGAGAAACTGACTTTTTTACTGCTGGATTTGCTACGATTACGTTTTTCATCCCAAAAAATTGGTATTCGACTTTTCCCTGTAGTTTTGCACAAAATATACAAACACCTTTCTAACCGACTTCTAAAAACATTTATCTACTGAGATGAAATAGTTTAGTGGTTCGAAAAGTTAGTCCTACAACGTCGTTCAAATTCCTAGAAACGGGAGGTCAACAATATTGGTTATTGTTTTTTAGAGTAAAAGTTGCAAAATTCTTCAATTTTAGACTTTTCCCAGTATTTGTGTCATAAAAGCTACACACTTACCAAATTTCAGCGTTGTAGGATTAGTGGAAGTACCCTAGAGGTTTTGGTGTTTTACATTTTCTTTACTCTAATATCTCAAAAACTAAGTAAGTACAATAATTATAAAAATAGTTTTGAAATGTCGAAGCGAGAGGCTTTCATATGACATCCCATTTGATCTGATATTCTCACAATTTTTTTTTACCCACTCTTTTACCCCAATGTCTCAACAACCCCCCGACCGATATAGCTCATAACCTTACCAACAAATTGTACCAAAACTATCTACCCTTCGATTAAATTTCATGAAGATCGGATTAACGATTCAGAAGTTATGCTTGGACATACATACATACATACAAACGCCGTATCTTCCAAGTTGACTCAGAGAACTCGCTTCGCTCGTTCAACTATGATAATATTTTTTTTATACACTTCAAGTAAATAAACCTTTTTTAAGCCATACTGTAGGTATTATGTTATTTGTGGCCAGACATATGTGAATTGTTTATTAAAGATGGCATTGGTTACAAAACAAGTTTTGATTAGGTATGCTTAATTTATCTATAGCTTGTGGTTATGTATGTTAATCTGTTGCAGACAGACAGGCAGACACCGGGTTGAGAATATACCTTTCGTTTTTCCAAATTGGGTACAAATCACTTTATGTTTTAACATATATAGTTGGAAAAAGTCAAACAAGAATCTTAATATGAGTAGGTATTTTATTTACATATCACAGTTAACAAATATTTTATGACGCTTTTCACCAGGCGTTGTTGCCGTATCCACCACCATAGCTGCCGCTGCCGTATCCACCGTACGCGCCTTGGGAACCATAGGCACCGTGAGCACCGCCGTATCCACCAATAGACCCACCATGGACACCGCCGTATCCTCCAGCGCCGTAAGAATCAACACGGTGCACACTTGACGTAGCTGGGCCCAGGCTTGCTCCGGAGTACCCATGTCCTGAGTATCCAGCACCGGAATACCCGGAACCAAGGCTGGAACCAGACCATCCACCGTGCTGACCAGCACCAGACCACCCGCCAAGTCCAGCACCACCAAGACCAGAGTAGGAGGTGGAGGCAGGGATCACTTTGGTGACAGTGGTGTATGATGTCGCGGGTGCTAATCCATAGCCTGCACCATTGCTGTATCCACCGTGACCGCCGTAACCACCGGCACCGTATCCAGCGGAGCTGTATCCGCCGTATCCACCGGAGCCATATCCGCCGTATCCACCGCCATAGCCGCCATCGCCGTATCCACCGCCGTAACCAGCGAGTCCACCGTGGCCGGAATAACCACCGTATCCGCCATTGCTGAGCGAGCTAAGAGCTCCAGCATGGGCGAACCCGAACAGGCATACTGCGACGGTGAAGAGCTGTAATCAAACGTTTTTATCAGATCTAATTAATGCAAGAAATAGCAAGATTTTGTTGAAAAATGTTTTTTCAAAACGAGCTTTTAAAAAGTACATCGTGCTGATCAAAATGAGCCCAAACTCGGCCAGTCTACTAATAATCCATTGAGGAGTTCCGTTGCCCATTTTCCGTCTCCATCATCAGATCAGCTCGCTATCACCATAATAATGTCTTGTCATCGGCATTTGATAGGTATGCAAAATTTCAGCGCAATCGGATGTCAAGAAGTGGTTCTAATTCAGCTTGCAAGATTTGACCTATAACCTAAACAATCTATATAATATAAGTAGGTATCTTACAATAAACAAACATTGCAAGTTAATTAAAATCATGTAAAAATAAGCCCGAATCCCATTAGATAATGAGTCTTCTTCATTATCTAATTATAGGTAATGAAAGTATGTTCATTAATAATAATAAATAAATAATGCTGGACAGTTCACACAACATTATCTAGCCCCAAGTATGAACATAAATAAAATGAATATAAATTAATGCATACTTTCATTAATTTACGGTAATTTATGGTGAGGATCCCTACGGAAAGTCTGAAGACCTACTTGAGCCCTGACTTCTGGCTGAAAGGGGTGATGTTCCGGCGGTTCAAGGGCCGTCTGTTACGTGATACCCCGGGCCGCGTCGCGTCGGCGATCACACGTGTGTTAGATTAAGTTATAAATAAAGTGTATTATAATTATGTTAGTTTCTATGGTACCTATTTATGTTTCTATGGGCTTATTGTTTAGGTCTAGTG
This sequence comes from Operophtera brumata, assembly GCA_932527175.1. Lineage (NCBI taxonomy): Eukaryota > Metazoa > Arthropoda > Insecta > Lepidoptera > Geometridae > Operophtera > Operophtera brumata. The sequence goes on from OW052225.1 coordinate 39,127,266, forward strand.
CAATTCTCAATAAGACTGAAATACTGATTTTTGTTTTTATATTGATTTGATTAATCGATTTTGATCGATTTTTCTTTTCTCCGATAGTTTTTTGACATCGTTGTTAAGGTGTTCTTTGTTAACCCCTTTTACAAAAAGGTGGAAGTTCTCGATTCATATGTGTTTTTTTTCAACTCGATTGTCACTTTTTATTACAAAGCTATTAAAAATAATGAATAAGTTACTTGAACTGCATTACTTACCTTAGTGAACATGTTGCTTGTATTTTCAGTGATGAGTTGAATGTTTCCAAGCTATTGTTACTCGCTTTTATACCTAAGACGAAGGAAGCATTTATTTTCAAGGTTCCATTAGATTTTTGGATGAGAAACGGAGCATGACCACTTTAATTAGCACTATCTTAAACTGCAACAACTATAATTTACACAGATGTATCCGAAATTTCAATTAATAATGGACGTTACTGCAACTGTACAAGAGCTATTTTCTGTTGTAGATGAGAAAGATCGTATCAGAAATTTGGTTTATTGTATTATGCATTACAAGGATTGCCATGAGAATCCATTTGAGTTTTGAATGTCTACATATTACACAGGTGAGTGAGTTTTTTTTTAAATTGCATTTATTTATATTATGTCTTTTTTTTTTCTTTTTATACCACTCGAATGACTGAACAAGCAGATGGACCACCTGATGTTAAGCGGTAACCTCTGCCTATGAACAGTGCATTACCTCATAGGTCACGTCCACCTAGGACGCACCCTATGTGGCATTGCAATGCGCCCGCCACCCTGAGACATAAAGATGAAAAGTCTCATGTGCCTGTAATTTCACGGGCACCCTTACCCTTCAAACCGGAACACAGCAATGCGAGCACTGCTGCTTTGCGGCAGAAATAGGTATGGTGTAGTACTTCCCCGGACGAACTCTGTCACAAAAAAGCTCTACTACTACTAAAATATATATATATATATATATCATAATATATAAATTTATTTTTAAAATTTTGATTGACCTTTGTTTGACCACGTTCTCACCTGTTGGTAAGTGACGATGTGGCCGGAGATGGAGCACAAAGGTTAAGAAAAAAGGTTTGAAGAAGGCACTTATTCACACTATTCTTGAAGAGACCCAGATTATAGTTTTCAGCAAAGACAGACGACGGTAGTGTATTCCACTCCTGCAGCATTGCCATCAGTTCGCATTATAAAGGTAGAATTCCAGAGAAACCCGTTCTAAAAACGCAGAGTCAACATGGACAGCTTCACCCTCGTGTAAAAGAGATGACGACCAAGATCGTGCCGCAATCAACGCGGCACCGCCGGTCAGATACTGGCTGAGTCGACAACACTGCGTGCAGTTGAGCCAACTATCAAGATCTGCCTCTCCCGAATAAGCGAGGAAACATCAGGAGTTGATGTACTCCGGTTCGTGACGGAGAGGTGCCAAGGCCGGATTCAGGGGGCAGATTAGTCTTTCTCTCCAGCGCCTGCAGACCAACAGGTCCACTGACTTCAAGTCATATGCTCTCCAGGTCCAGGCGAAGTATAAGGATGTGCTCCATGATCCGGATTTCTGGCCGGCTGGTATTGTTTACCGACGCTAATGGGGAAGCGTTATCGAAACCAAATCCCTCTATTGACGTTAAGTGATAGTTTTAAGCTTGTTTTAAGTATAAAATATGTATGTTAGCTAAGGTATATATTAATATGGGCTTATGTTTAGGTATAATTTTACTGAAGGTCCAGTATGGACCATTCTACTCGTATACGGGGTGAGAAGCGTTACCTTGCCGTAACACAGTTCTTTAACTAGCACGGAAGGCCAAGTTCTCTTATTTTCATTTGCTGACGAACATCTTTAATTATGTTTTGTTGTACCTATTCTAAGTGAAATAAACTTATCTTTATCTTTATTTTTTAACCCCGTACTTAGGTATTAGGTACTTCAAAGTCGTAAGGTACCTAGAGGTATTTAATTAATTTTTTAATCTACAATTTTGTATATTTTTTTACCTTCATAGAACAGCGTTTATAGGCCAACATTCGATTCGCAAATAGTTTGATATTTCTTTGATCTGGTTTATAGCCTTTTAATATAAATATTGAATTTATTTTGAAGTATTTATGCTCAAGGAGTAAAGTCAGTGTCAGTTTGAATCTAACGCTTTTCAGCTGGATTTGTTAGTTTGGATTCAAAACCAAGAAGGTATACATAAAACGATGTTTTTGCAATGAAAGATGCTCCATTGAGGCTCTGTCTACCCATTCGGGATAAAAGGCGGGTGTCAATCTATTTACCTCTATCAATAATTTCATGATTATCCTAATTAAATTACTAAAAAACTAAATTGTAAATAATATTGGTAGAATAGGAGATTTTGTCCTATGTATTAATATTGAATTAATTAAGTTGACACGAGCTTTTATAATTAAGTTTTTATGCAGGTTGCCTAACGAAGAAATAAAACTATTTAGTTAAATAATTTACAAGTTTATTTTAAGAATAGGACAATCGTTTTTATAAGTATTAAACTTTACACAATTTTATCACAGACAGAACATGGTGAAACGTTCTCACACAAAAACTCTGGCAAGAAAATAGCAAAACTGACAATGCTTCGAAATGTAATCATTCTAAAGCCAGTAGGTATATACTTACGTTTGTTTCTGATAAACAAAACATCACACTCTCAGATATTTGAAAGAGATTTTCATAATACAATTAAATACAATCAAAATTTCAAACTCAACCATTCAAAATCAATGACCATTACTTTCTAGACTGGGCTGATTCCAATTAGCTAATAACTTTACTAATATAACAGTATAGGTAAGTAGTTGTTTTGTTCACATAATTTGTATACCATCGGTAAAGCTAAGGCCAAACCAACGCGTTCAGCCCGCGTCCTCAGTGGCATGCCGTGCATGGTGGCGATCAATGGTACTCGTAAGACAATGGATCGCCACCGTGTACGCCACCGCGGACGCGGGCTGAACGCGTTGGTTTGGCCGTAGCTTAACTAAATCCTTGGCAATAATTGGAATCCTGCCTATACCAAAAAGTGCCTAAATCATTGATGTATCATCAACATTTACCACAAGTATTTGGCCCCATGTCCGTATCCATGGCTACCGTAGCCGCCGTATCCATGACTACCGTAGCTGCCGTAGCTACCGTATCCACCGTACCCGCCGTAGACACCACCATAGGACACAGGGGTAACGTAGGACTTCACAATCGGGGCGGAGTACACAGCAGGTATCACGGTTTTAGTCACGATTGGGGCGGAGTGTACCGAGTAGGCCGGAGCTACTCCCAACCCTGAATAGCCGACTCCATGGTAGCCGACTCCGGAGTAGCCCAATCCTGAATAGCCGAGACTGGAGTAGCCCAAACTGCCGCTGAGGTAGCCCGCTTGAGTGGTGTAGGCAACGCACAAGAGAACTAGAATCTGTAACAGGGAATTAACATATTTTAGTTTGAATTTCAGAGCTGAGATGTTTCTATGCGAGAAATGTAATCAGATTAAATAAAGTAGCTAACGTGTCGATTTTATAATGTAGCGTTTATTCAGGCTTTTTTTAGATTATGTATGCTCTGGTAAAATCACTCTAACACTGAAATGTGGGATCACTCACTGAATGTACATATATATTGTAGTTTTTGACTGAAATATCAAGTTCATTTGCAATTTTCAAGTATTATTTATTATTGTATTTTCAACGTTACAATCCTTCCAAGTCGTTAAAGTCACAGTCAAGTCATGTTTTAATGTAACGGTGGGCGTTTACAAAAACTTTGGTAGACAATTTCCACCAATTTTAAAGTCACGCAATGTGCTTCCATTCAATGTCACTACACTTGTGCTTTAAAGATGAGCTACATTGGTTAAAATGCCACCAAAATAACACAAAATAACTTCAAAAACAAAAGGAAGAGAAATAAAATAAAAGTAGACGACGTCTCTTTTCGAAAATGGTGGACAGAGTCTACTCCAACTTTGTGACGACATCTGGTTTTTAACTCCCGACGCAAAAACGACGGGGTGTTATAAGTTTGACGTGTCTGTGCGTGTGTGTGTGTGTGTAGGTCTGTGGCATCGTAGCTCCCGAACGGACGAACCGATTTCGTTTTTTTTTTGTATGAATGGTTAATTTGTCGGGAGTGTTATTAGCTATGTTTGATCGAAATCGGTTCAGCCGTTTCATTGCGTTGAGGTTTTTTTTAATTTTTACAAAATTAACTGATAATTAATTATTAATAGGCGACGGTAACCGCTTATACCATCAGGCGGGCCGTAAGCCAGTTTGTCGAGCCATTACATAAAAAAAAAAAAAAAAAAAAATGTCTTTACCCTTTGATCACTACAACCAATAAGCCCTTCACAATATTAATTTCTTACCTTAGCGATCATTTTGCTGTATTGCCTTAGATGTGTATTATTTGAAATTGATATGTTGAATGCACAATAGTCCAAATGTCAGCTTTATATATGACAAAATCTCGGAAACAAAGCGACCTCGCTATTGTCACGTTCTAGGCGATCTTATTTTAATAGCTGTATAAACGTATCAACCTTTAAATGTATTAATATTAATTTTTTTAACGACGTTACTATACGAAGGTGAATCGCCTACCAATTGCCAAAAGCAGGAAGCTCGTACGCGGATGAATGTTTTGGGTTCCGTATATGAAACCTTAAAATTACAAGCCCTTATTTACCTAGTGGGCGAATATCAGCACACCCTGGATACCTGAAGGATGGCGACCTCAGGGTCGGCCGGGAAAGTGTTGGCGGGACGATCTTGGCGGGAGACTGCCAAATACATAAGTGGAAGAATGTGGGGGAGACCTTTGCCCAGCAGTAGGACAATATAGGATAAGAAAAAAAAACCTAGTAAAGAATCGGCGTACAACCTAGAGAATCGTTTTTTTTTTTTTTTATACTACCTACCTACTTGTATGACGTAACAAGCAGATGGCCCACCTGATGTTAAGCGGTAACCTCTGCCTATGAACAGTGCATTACCTCATAGGTCACGTCCACCTAGGACGCGCCCTATGTGGCATTGCACTGCGCCCGCCACCCTGAGACATAAAGGTGAAAAGTCTCATGTGCCTGTAATTTCACCGGCAACCAAACCCTTCAATCCGGAACACAGCAATGCGAGCACTACCTGCTTTGCGGTAGAAATAGGTATGTGGGTATTACTTCCCCGAAGAAATCTTTCAAAAAAAAGCTCTACTATTAAACAACCTAGAGAATCGTCAAACAAAATCGAAAAATCAAACGCATAAGTTAGTAAACTTATTAAAGTTTACTACAGATAGTTGTTTGACCTATATTTAACATCTTAGACACCTGTAAATTAATTGTAATAAGCTTAGGTCTTATTGTATTATCAATTTACAACTCACTACTAACCTAACATCGTGTAGTGAGCGTATCACGATAATCCAACCGTGAGGTCAAAAGTCACGCATAGAAGTTCAACGACCCAATCTGGTGGGTGGTTATAGTTGGTCACGACGAAATGTCTCTATACACAACTTTACCGTGTTAGGTCAGTAGATACGAGCAGTACCTGCCTACTACTATGAAAGTAAGAGTAGGTTCACATGTATACATTTTATTCAGGCCGTACACATGACAACGGAAGCGCGCTTTAGAGTCTGTTCAAAAAGAGTTCCGTCGTAGGATTCGAGGGCGTAGCTGTGCTATTTACCTTTTTTGCTAAGCGGGCAATACAATAGTGCCTGTTCGGTATTAATCCTATTTCAACTGTAGTTTATGATTCAAAATGCCGGCAGTTTGAATCATAAACTAAAGAAATAGTTATTTTAAACTAACGAAAACGTTAGTTCACAATTTGGCCACGACGGATCTCTTTTTGATCAGACGCTGCGCTAGCGTTCACTGTTGCCAGCGCGCGTCAAAGCGAGCTTTGAGATCATTGGTTTTCTAGTTTCTATGTTACCGTTTTCAGTTGAGCGCGCGCTTTTGACGCGGATAGACGTATTTTAGGGTTCGCTCAGTTCATCCAGAAATCGGCCGAAATGGAAACGGAAGCTTTTATTACCTGCCTTTTTATTCTACATTTACTAATAATCTACATCTACACTAATAATAATATTATAAGGAGGCGGCGATGAGCTCACCACTTGTCTCGTCTATTTCCCACGATGGTGCAACCCACAGTGAAAAGAGGCCCATTTGAGGCTCTGCTTACCCTTTCGTGGAAAAAGGCGTGTGTCTATGTATGTATGTATGGAGGAACATGTATGTTTGTAATAAATAAACTCAAAAACTACTGTGCCGATTTCAAAAATTCTTTAACCATTGGAAAGCTACATTACATTCACCCTGAGTGACATAGGCTACCAAGGAGGGGGTTAGGAGGGGGGGGGGGGGCTGTTTTTCATCCTGAAACTACCCTTGCGAAGCTGGGACGAGTCGCTAGTAATGTATAAATGTAGAACTCAAAATGAACCACGGCGGTCGCGGCAACGCGCGTTCAACGCCTGACAAGCGCGCACCATGTGAACACTATACAAAAACATTACGCGCGTTGAGCGCTTGTCAGAACGTACCCTAATACGTCTAAGCAATCTTTGCCATTTCGAAGCAGAAATAAAATTGCAAGTGAGTGAAAAAGCGATAGTCTCTAGATTGCCGAGGCGCTACTTGCGTAGTAGTCTCTACGTAATGTAACCCTAAAATACGTCTATCCGCGTCAAAAGCGCGCGCTCAACTGAAAACGGTAACATAGAAACTAGAAAACCAATGATCTCAAAGCTCGCTTTGACGCGCGCTGGCAACAGTGAACGCTAGCGCAGCGTCTGATCAAAAAGAGATCCGTCGGTCGTGGCCAAATTGTGAACTAACGTTTTCGTTAGTTTAAAATAATTGCTGCCGATTACTGTACGTACATAGGTTTACAAATAACAAGTTCTATACATTTCTAACTCACCATGTGAATGCGTACCTATTTCTGATAAGAAAAGACGAAGATTATATGTTTCTAAGGGTATTTTGATAATGCGTGGTTGTTTTAGCTTGGGCTATCAATTCACCTGGTAGGTAATACTACAACACTAGTACCTACTGCACTTTCGTAGTAGTACCTACGTATGTCACTAGGTATATGTTTAGGAACTAGGTGCGAATATGATTTGCCCCTTGCGTTGTTTGTATGTTGAGCAACTATTGACAAAATGATTGATTGAATTTGCAGGTCATTACAGCGTTTTGCATAAACATGACAGTTTGATGTTATCAGTGTGTGCAAGGCTCATAATTAACGCATTGTGATTTGAAATTGTTTGTAATTTCGTCGACCTCCGTGGCGCGGCGGGCGTGGATTCGCCTGCGACGCAGGAGGTTGCGGGTTCGATTCCTGCCTCGGAACAAATATTAAATATTTGTGCAATCTGCTGATATTTGTTCAGGGTGTTCTGGGTATTTTCCGTGTATAATAAAAAATATCTATCTACGTATTGTATTGTATTAGTTATCTAGTACCCATAACACATGCTCTGCTTAGCTTGGGGCTAGATAATATTGTGTGAAATGTCCAGCATTATTTATTTATTTATTATTATTAGTTTCGAAATGTGGCAAGGGTGTAGTTACTTTATTAAAAACCGGCTAAGTGCGAGTCGTACTAGCGTGGAGAGTTTTCCGTATAAGTAGTCAAGTATAGTAGTATGTATGACACTGATCCCCTGGAGAATGGGACGACCTCTGGTGTGGGATGCTACCTGTGTCGATACTCTGGCGCCGTCCCATCTTCCGGGTACATCAGTGCGGGCTGGCTCCGCAGCAACAACAGCGGAGTCCCTCAAACGGCGCAAGTATGCACTACTCGACAGAGGGTACATATTTGAGCCGTTTGGCGTGGAAACTCTAGGCCCGTGGGGAACAGGGGCACATACAATTTTCAAGGACCTTGCGGAGCGTCTTTTTGAGTCCACGCGTGACCGGAATGCTGGCTTTTATTTTGGTCAACGAATAAGCATTGCCATTCAGCGTGGCAATGCAGCCAGCATTCTTGGCACGCTGCCATCGGGTGAGGGCTTGCTGATCTGATAGGTAGGTTTTTATTTTATTTTAGTTTTGCTTTAGTGTCTTAGTTTTAGATTTAATTTAATATTACATTTAATGTACCTATAAATAAGTATAGTACCACTAGACCAATTTAACTTAGGTATTTGTCGTCTGTGGAATAAAAAAAACACATTTTATACGCATTTTCTATTCATATATTTCCATTTCCCGTGGAGAAGACTAAGGGGTTTCCTGTAAAAAATGAAGGCCTATATTTTATGGTCTAATATGGTATATAATTAATTAAATATCTTTAAAAATATGCCTTTTAACACTTAAACAATTTGTTTTAATTCCTCATAACAGTCCCTCTGTCATTTGATATCTGCCGGGCGAGTAGCCGGCTGAGATGCGAGAGATTGCGGGTTAGATTCCCGCTGCGGGACAAATATTTATATTTATATTTGTTCCGGGTCTGGGTGTTATGGTACCATGGTACTCTTAGTTCCTGCCCACGACACAGGGAATCCTAGTGTGGGATCAGTCCCTGTGTCGTGGGTATCAGGAACTACGAGTACCATGGTACCACAACACCCAGACAGGCAGTCATATACGGAACTCTAAGAAGGATACCTTAAACATGGGTCATCACTTTGATCACTAATCAGTTGGTTTCTCTACGTAATTTACATTCAAAATTAAATTATCCTAAATTTTAATTTTGTTATTGTGCGTGACCTTAGTTTAAGATTTATTTTCCTACCTAATTAGAATTTTAAAACTGTGATGTTCTAAAAATAGGCCAAGATATAACTGAGAAAGTGTACTAAGGTACCAACTCTCAATGCAAAAAAATGCTCTCATTGCATTGGTAAAGCATGGCTGGATCTACCATACTATTTGTCACCTAACTTTTGAAACTATCATGGTTATGTACATAATTTTCACTAGAAACGGGATATTTACCATGAACCATGATATCCTTCACAATATATATCGGGAACATTCCAAACTCAAAAATCATGGTAAATATCCCGTTTCTAGTGAAAATTATTTGTCACCTGTTTGATATGCACCCATGTTTGTAAATGAATTATTATGATTATGATTATGATTATGCATCACCCTGCGTCACCGTACCCTAAAAATTATTTTAAATTAATACAGAACCCCGTTTTTTTTGATGGCCAGTACAATACATTATATATCTACATTCAGATTAAAAGGACAATGATAACCTTTCTAAATATGTGCAGGTCACAATGAATTCGAATTAAGGAAACATGCGGAATCGTCTGCTAATAAAATCGGTACAAGAACAACGCAATTTTAATTTAGGTTCAGGTACACATCATCATCATCACTTTCATCATCATCACCAGCAGTTTGACGACCATTGCTGGACGAGGCCTCCCCATTGAATGCAATGGAGTGATTTGCCATAATCACCCCGCATGGCAGGCGGGTGTTATTGGTGTTAAATATAGTGCGCGTCATGTAAAAAGAACGCTGGCGGTCAAGCTTCTACAGGCGTTCCAGCGTTCTTTTTGTACATTGTTATACTATAATTTTACATTATTTGTAGTAAACTAGGTAGGCACTCATTCAATGCATAGGTATACATCTCTTAAATAAGTAGGTATAGTACGCGTCATGTAAAAAGAACGCTGGAACGCCTGAAGAAGCTTGACCGCCAGCGTTCTTTTTACATGACGCGCATTATACACGGTGGATACCGTTGCCCAACCTCTAGTGTAATCACTTAGTCGGCTTTTGCGGCATCCACGGGAGGAGACGGTGGAGTAAATTCTCAGGCAGGAAACACCACAGCTTATTTGGTACACAGCTGACTATGCCTTTCTAGTTAAGTTTAAAACATGACTCAACAGAACGGTTTTCTCAAGATCAGTTATGTAGGTACCAATATTATAATTAATCTCTCCGAATCCTTCCACATAAATACGAAGAAAGGAGGAATCAGTACTTCAAGGATAAACTACTGACCTGCTACATTTAATGAGAGCTTGGCAATAGGTAAGTCAGTCACCAGCTGACGAATCCAACTCGGATTGGCAACGTTCGGGAAACTATGACATCTTTCTTCCCGTCACAAATACCGCAGAGCCTTCATAAATAAACACGCTTCGCACGAAAAAGCTGTTTTTATTGAATATCTCGTAAAATGTATATACTTTTTACAAAACCCCTACAGTAAGCCCTCGGCTTAGTTGTATTGATTTTATTTATCTAATTTGTTACCCAATAATGTGCATCATTTTGATAAACACTCGAATCTAGCCAAAAGTTAGAGGTAGTTTTGGGTTTTTTTCTATCGAGATAATATTGTTCTATCGTGTTTCTGGTGTTAGTGATCCCTCGGAATTTATGTGTAGTATCCATGCATATTTGGAGGAGGCCTATACCTACCCGAAAGGGGCCTTAAAGAAGAAATAGATAAAATATTTAATATTTTTATGTTTTTTTATATGGAAATAAAAAGGCGTTTTATTTTATTATTATTATTATATCCATGCATATTTTTAATTTGAATATTGTACTTGACAACAAACAACAATAGCTAACAATATAATCAAAGATATATAGACATTTTATGTAACTATCAATATAAATAATACGTACCCAGTAGTATTTACCAGAGGTAAATAAGCATTTAAGCCTAGACTAGGTAGAATTGGTCTGGACCTCCGTAATGAGACACAATTAGTCTATCTAGTTTATATTCAAGTTATAGATAGGTATGAACATTACCTATATGTACCTGAAAAAGGTAGAGTGTATCTACTTTTCCGGTCTATTGAAATTCTGATGGATAATTCAACACGTTAATCATTACTGATGTTGATAGGTTCAGGGAATAAATCGATTTTTCACATGGACGGTTCTGTTTCACTATTCAGTGAATAGATCCCCAATCATGATCTTCCTTGTTTATCAAAATACATTATTTATTTTGTGTATTATTCGTGTATCACCCGAATGGTTGAGAGTGATATATGTTGCTGTCTAAGGACGATATCAGGTCGAACTAGGCGAAATCAGGAGGCCTTAGTGTGGGCATACCAGTTAAAACGCGTTTACGCGACCACCGCGTTGGTTGAGTAAACGGCAAAATTAAGGTATACAACAATTAGTATATTTTACGACAATACGTGACGTGAACTGCCAAAAATGTCACTTACACTCGCAAAACACTCACACAAAATGATTCATTAACTCGCCGCTAGGGGCTCTGTACATTTCTGCATACAAACTGCGCGTAAAACGCGGTCTTGGTAGAGCGCGTCAGCTTGTAGCAAAAAGTCACACTACGGCTACTTATGTCACTCTGCCCCTCGACAGCTAACATGGCAATTTGCAATATCAATTCCTACATATTAATAGCTGTACCCCAAGTCCGAGTGTTGCACACACCATTGCAACGATGATTGTAATGATGATCGTCTTTTTTTGATACTACTTGGAATGACGGATTAAGCCGATGGCCCACCTGATGTTAAGCGGTACCCTCTGCCTATGAACAGTGCATTATCACATAGGTCACACCACCTAGTAGGAAGCACCCTATGTGGCTTTGCACTGCGCCCGCCACCCTGAGATATAAAGATGAAAAGTCTCATTCATGTGCCTGTAATTTCACCGGCAATCATACCCTTCAAACCGGAATACAGCCATGCGAGCACTACTGCTTTGCGGCAGAAAATCGTCGTGGGTGTAGTAACTAATAGTCATTAATCTGTGTCAGAAACGGCACAGATCGCAATAAGAACGAATTTTGTTTTGTTATCAAAATTTTGGTTTGTTTGCATTGTAACTAAGTAAAGATTAGATTAGATTAGATTAACACTTTATTGATTACCACACAGAAATAATACAAAAAAAAGTCCATTTTTCTTGTTTTTTTGTTTGTTTGTAAGTTTTTTTTAAAAGAACAGGGTCTTCATTAAACTAAAGAACCTGTTCTTTTAAAAAAACTTTGTATATTGATTAGTTTGACGTGGATAAGTAGGTACGCACTACAATTTGTCACATTCATAGCTTGCGTGATGCAAGTCAAGGATTCTAGGCCCAGCTTTCAACACCGCACTTGGCCTTCTTAAGACAATGACGCTGTTTAAAGTGATTACTATCATCACATCATTATGAATTGCTGTTGTTTTATGAGGCTGATTAATTCAACATATATATTGTAGCACAAATCATCGTCATCAGCTACCTTGAGATGTCTAGGATGTTGGGAGATGCCTCCCCATATACATAGACACACGCCTTTTCCTCCGAGGCAGAGCCTCAGATCGGCCTCTTTTCACCATGGGTTGCACAATCGTGGGATATAGAAAAAGAAGAAGAAGAAGAAGAATATATTATGTATTTGTATACGCAAGAGTTACTAGTATAGAAGTTAATAGTATAGATAAAATAATACTATACTAGTAACTCTTGTTACACAAACACATCAAAAACTTAGACTAAGCGGAAACAGATTTGAAGTTACAAAGTGCAACTCAAGTAACAAAGTGGCTCTACCTCAGCATGAGTTGGTTGACTAGCAAGCTAGCAACCAACGTAACCAATATAACGTTGTATAGATGTGACAAGTGGTGAGTTCATCGCCGCCATTGCTTCTCACGACCACGACTGACTGCTTAAACTTTCTTCCAGTAATTATAGTCCTAAAGTAGCTATTAGCAAGACAAATCTTATACCATCGAATCTTACAAACAAGTCCGGGTAATCCCTTAGTCGGCTTTTACGCCACGGGAGGAGATGGAGGGGTCTATTCTTGGGCCGGACACACCACGGCTTATATATAACGCAATGAAGGTACCTATTTTCAATAATCACCACGCTTGGCAGGTTATAATGCTGCCCATGTCCTGGTTTTATCCTTTGGTTGGCTTTTACAACATCAACCGGAGGAGAAGAACTGTTTGTCGTGATGCCTACAACCTATTTTCACCATACCACTCGCCATCGGCAGAGAATTCATCCACACACCTTAAGAGCCCAGGGTGGTCCTGGACTGTGCGGTTTCAGAGGAACTTCCTACGGCGAACACTCAGGTTGTGGAATGATCTCCCCTGCTGAGGTTTTCCCGAGAGACTACAGTATGGGGTTCTTCAAAAGGGGTGTTTTTTTTTTATTTTAATTTTTTTTCGATTTTAATCCACTGTTATCTGTTTTTAAATTATAAAGTTCAATAATAACACTAAAAACTCGTTATTTCTGAGCCAAAAAGGACCCATCTTTATGTTAATATTCAAGGCCACTACGGGTTTTGATCCGTTTAAATCGTTGGATAGTGACACGCAACGTGGTTACCGCATCTCTGGCACCATTTTGTAAATACTACCAATAAATCAAGCGTCCACACAGATCTCACATTCTAGTGACAAATGTCGTCCATACGAGATCATGGCCTTCATAAACTGGGTATGTGTAGTCATCGATATGGCTTACTATTTATCAACTCTTCTCGGCGTTTTTTTTTTAAATATATTTTTTTATGTTATGTCTCGACAAACTGGCTTACGGCTCGCCTGATGGTAAGCGGTTACCGTCGCCTATTGACATCTGCAACACCAGAGGTATTGCCAATGCGTTGCCTGCCCTGAAGGACTCTTTTTTTTTTTTTTGATGCGGCGCTTGTTGTAGTTTAGCGGAATCACCTCTAGAGGGAGCCCATTCCACAACTTGCACGTATGGGGGAACCGGGTATGAGATTGAACAGCTCCTCAGAGCACTCCCCATTGTAGAGCCGATAGAACACACAGAGCGAACCGATGTCTCGGCGCAGGCTCAGCGGCTCTAGTGAACTGTAGAGCTTGGGGTCGTTGACGACTATAACGGCTCTTCTCTGTAGGGAGTCAAAGCGAAGCAGCTGGTATTGGTAGTTGTTCTCTCCTAGGTTCACTATATTTCTCTACTTTTGTCGAAGCTTTTGTCTTGGGTTTCAGTTACATGCTTTGATCTTCATACAGTTTTCCTAGAACGTTTCGAAATAAATCGACTTTGCCGTTCTGGGCCAGCATCGTTGGTTTGAACATCCATAATTGTCGCGCTGTCACAAAAAGAACTATGAAAATAATGCAATTCCAAGTAATTCACCCACATATTGAGCCACGAAGGTATAAGGTATTTCCTGAGGTATAAGACGTTTGTCACTTCAACGAGCATAAACCTCGCCCGTTTGCCGCCGACGGAAGATGCCGCAGGCCACCATGCAGCAAGGTGCTACCTCCAAGTGCAGAAGTGGCGGGGAGTCAACTTTAATCCCACTGATTGGGGGTGGAAGCTGCCTTCTCAGGGACTCACCCCCCATAGCCACTACCATGGATACCGCACCTCCGCGAAATTTTAATGTAAATGCTGTCCTCTGCCGGTCATGCGGTGGCAAATTGTGAATTAACGTCCCGGATTCCACATCCGGGACGTTAATTCACAATTTGCCACCGCATAGTAACTATACCGGTCAGAGTTCAGACCTTTCCTTCACTAAGATATTGAGCAAAAACTGAAAAAAATAAAATAAAAAAAACATGGTTTTTTGGGCACACCGCCGAAAGCACAGCACTTGGAAATTGCAAATCTGGTTATTTAGCATTAACTAAGGTCCATGCACATTGTTGATGTGCCTAAGGTGGAGTTTAGCTTGCGGGATATTATTGTAAGAAAACCACTGACTTGACGTGTGCACTCAATTGTGTTTAATTGCGACTGATCTACCTAGCTGCGAGGGTGGAGTTATAAATATTAGATAAGTAACTTTTGGAGTAGGAGCATCAGGACATGGGTGGTCCCGGTGCTCCTATCAGTAGAAGTATTTAGTACACGAGGAGGAAGCGTTTTATTAGTATAACGTTCTAAATGACAATACAACATTAGGCTGATTTTATGATGGTGGTGCGTATCAAAGGTAGACATCGGATTACTTCCACACACTGGCTGTTTGTGCTAATTTTTATCACCGTATCTTCCGGTTCCGAGGAAGTAACTACTAATTCTATAAAAACTTTATTTATTTAGCTAAGATTTAGGTGGTGGATCAAATATGCAGATAGATAGATAGATTAACACTTTATTGATTACCACACAGAAATAATACAAAAAATAATAATAATAACATTAAAAAAAACAGGCAAAACAATGGGCGGCCTTATCGCTGAGAGCGATCTCTTCCAGGCAACCTTTGGATGGAACGAACTGAGCATAATGGACGGCGGTGTACCTACAAAGATATTCAAAAAGTAAACAAGAGATAAAAGATCTAAAATCTAAAAACTTACATACCTATTATGTAAAATTCGAATACTTGTATATTTATAAAATAAACTAATATATATACCAACATAACTCTAGTAATAACTATGAAAGAACACTATCAATTATAACGCTAGGTAGATGTGACCGATAGGTAGTGCTGTTTCACCTTCATCTTGAAAGTGTGTTGTGAGGATGCTTGTCTAATTTCAATAGGCAAAGCGTTCCACAGCCGCACAGCTTGGACTGTGAAAGAATCACTATAGAAGGAGCTGTGGTGCAGTGGAGTTCCAAGTAATAAGGTTTCTGATGACCTAAGAGAAAAATTGTGTAAAGAGTGAAGATATTCGAATCTATCCTTAAGATAAGGAGGAGAGAATGGATTGAAAAGGATAGAATAGAGAAGAGAGAGAATATGTAAATTACGGCGAAGACGAATAGGAAGCCACTTGAGCATTGAGCGGAAGGGAGACACATGGTCATATTTTCGGAGGCCAAAAATAAACCGAATACAAAAGTTTTGGAGGCGCTCCAGCTTGTCAAGCTGGTCCTGGGTGAGGTCCAGATAACAAGCATCAGCGTAATCCAATACAGGAAGCAACAGGGATTGTGCGAGCGCAGCTTTGGTGGCAGTAGGTAAAAAGTTGCGCAGTCTCCTCAGAGAACCGGCCGATGCAAACAGCTTACGGCTGGTTGCCTCCAGCTGATCCTTCCAAGAGAGGCTGCGGTCAATTGTAACCCCCAGATTCCTGACAGTCTCGCTGTAAGGGACTGCAACCCCATCAAAAACAACGTGTGGAAGTGCAGACCAGTCAACTTTAGCAAGTGTTCTCGAGCTGCCTATGATAATGGTCTGTGTTTTGGTAGGATTAACCTTCAACCCATGGACCTTGCTCCACTCAGCGATACGGCATAAATCTAAATTGGTTAACTCAACAGCATCAGCAATACTAGTGAGAGGAGCCTGTGTATAAATCTGAAGATCGTCTGCATAGAGGTGATAGGACGAAGAAAGATTCAAAGAAATAGAGTTTATGAAAATAGCAAAAAGAAGAGGAGATAAAACACCGCCTTGAGGAACACCAGCAGACGTGTTGCACCATGAGGAGAAAGACTCCTCGAGGCGAACCCGCTGACGGCGCCCATGCAAGTAATTGAAAAACCAGTCAATTACTGCTGGAGAGATATTAAGAGAGTGAAGTATTGCAAGGAGAATGTCAAAATGTATGGTATTGAAGGCATTACTGAAGTCAAGCAAAGTCAGTATGGTAAGTTGCCTATTTTCCATACCCCAACGTATATCGTCCGTGATTTTAACGAGAGCAGTGACTGTACTGTGGCCTTTACGAAAGCCAGACTGCATAGGATTAAAGAGATTATGAGAGGAGAGAAAGCAGTTCAATTGGTTATGGACGAGGCGTTCGAGAACTTTGGAAAGGAAAGGAAGAATGGAAATCGGGCGATATTCAGAGAAGGATTTAGGATTAGGTTTCTTTGGCAAAGGAATAATTTGGGCTTCCTTCCAAATTGAGGGAAATGCACCGTTCAATAAGGAGTGATTCAAGAGATGACACAGGGACGGTAGGATAATATCTAGAATTGGTAGGATCATATTGCGACTGATACCGTCAAGCCCAACAGCATTGGACGTGATCGATGAAATGCTCTTCTTAACATCATCAGCGGTAATTTGACTAAAAAGAAAGGGAGGGTGATCAGGAGTTGGTAACGAAGAGAGATAATTGATAGTATTAGTTAAATCGGTATCACTGATGTAAGAAGATGAAGAAAAATGTTGATTGAGGGAGTCAATGTTTAAATCGCCTGGGATTGAATCCTGGCGAGATTTACCAACTCCTAATGATCTCAGAAACTTCCAGACTTTAGCTGGATCTTCATCAGAAACAGATTCATGGATATGGCGACGTTGTGCGTCCCTACACACTCTATTGCAGCGATTTCGACAATTAAAGTATCTGCTCTTATTGTACTCACTTGAAACCATTTTGTATTTTGTTTTAGCAACAGATTTTTTATGAATCAACAATTTTATCTCATCAGTGAGCCAGGGAGCCGGGAGCTGCTTGAGCTTAATGGCACGAAAAGGCGCATGTATATCAAAAATGTATGCAGTGACATCAGTTAGGGCCGGTGCGGTGGCAGTTTCCGCTGAGGACCTCAAAAGACGAAAATATGCAAGTCTCGACAGAGCTTACTTATTTGAGACTTTCTGGGTCGAGACTCTGGTCCGTGGGGTGAGCTGATGAAAATGAGCCAAAACACTGCTTGCTTACTATTAATTATCTAGGAGTTCCGTTGTCTACCCTCCGTCTCCATCATCAGATGGTCGCTGTCACCATAATATTGGATTGCCATCGATTTTGGGAAGTGGTAGAAAATTAGATCGCCAGATATGTCCCCTACAGGAGAGTTCCAATATCCAGATCCACAACCTGGCTCCATCATCAGAACAGCTCCAAAATAACAAATTATAATATTGTCATCCGAACTACATAATACGTACAAAGTTTCATTTTGGTACGTGATACGACTATTAGAGAGGCAGGTTAAAAATTACTTCCAAGTTTACGTCATGACAACAATATATTGTTTGTTAGTTAGAAACAAGTAAAGCTAATAAAAGCGTAGCAAAAAGAGTTTTCTTCCAGCAAGCCTTTGAGGCTAGAGATTGATTATACAGGTAGGTTGTCATAATTATTAGGGAGCTATATTAATCATTACAGATCTAGATATCAATGATGCCAAGTCCTTGATATTCTACTAGATGGCCTAGTTTTAAATGATCAACCACTGAGTTTAAAGGGCAGTTTGGATTTGCATCGGCGGGTAACTGGTTCTATAAACAAAGTTTTATGCAAACGGGCAATACCTATTTTAGTCTGGACTTAATTACAGGCAAACTCTTTTAAATTACTGAATAACTTTTGAAAATTACGTTTTATGAAACTGGAAAAAGTCATAGGTTCGAAGGAGGGTGACTTCACAACTCGTGGTGGTTGATGGTAGTGGTTGTTAGGAACAAAAATGACGATTCAGTCGCAACCACCACCACTTGTCGTTGCGACTGATTTTACATAATGCGTCGCAACGACCAGAATGGTAAAAGTTTTGAGGGTGATCGGTCATTGGGGATAAATCGGCTGGGGATCAGCTGCTTTATCCCAACGCTGGAGACGCACCTGTGGTATACTTAATTTTACTCTTCGATACGCACTGCATTCGTGACGATTTCACGTGACCGGCCAAAAATTCAGACATAAAAAGCCACACCAAGGACGCACTCGTAAACAAGTTTTTTAATGAAATATTAGATTACATACGTGTTCAGAATGGCTTATATTTACGAACCGAGGGGTTTACAACCCGAGCCGAAGGCGAGAGACGTAACGAGGGTTGTAAAGAAGCCTTTCCGAACGAGTTTTGTATACTATTTTTCCGCCTGAGAACCCGAAATCACGCGGCGAAGGTGCTAGTTTGAGGTTAGAAGGCGGAAAAATGTATTTTTCAAAACAAGCTGTAATTAAATTAGTGATTGGAACGGTGTGCTGATCAAAATGAGCCCTAACACTGCCAGTCTACTATTATCAATCGAGGAGGGCCGTTGTCCACCTTCCGTCTCCAGCATCAGCTCGCTGTTACCATAATACTGAATAGTCATCGAAACTTGACAGGAATCTAATACAAATTTCAGTCAGTCGAACACCGGGTGTCTGCCAAAAACGTGTATGATTTTATTACAGACACCGAGATAGGTAAAACTAAGAAATAACATGTAGGTACTCGTAAAAAATCCTCAATCTTAAATCCCAGTTATGCGAGTTCCAACCGTTTGGCTAAGGCGATATGTAAATATCCTTAAGTAAATAAACGTATTCCCTATTCTTAAATAGATAGAACTATTGTACCTATTAACACAATCTATTATTCAACTTACACAATCAAACAAAATATTCACTTTTAACTTTTTATTCGCATTGTATAAATATACAAATATAACAACTAAACAAACAGTCGATAATCCGATCACCAACCGTAGTTAGAGCCAAGTCCACTATAAGACACGTGGGAGACAGCAGGAGCTGCCGAGTAAGTCAAAGCTGATTTCAGTACCGGGGCTGCAGCGTAGGTTAATGGTGCGGCGTGTGCGGCGTATGCCAAGGGGGCTGCGTGGGCGGTGTATGCCAAGGGGGCAGCATGAGCGGCGTATGCCAAGGGGGCAGCATGAGCAGCATACGTTGAGATAGGAGAGGAGTAGGCGACCGGAGCGTGAGCGTACGCTGCAACCGGAGATCCATGAGCGGTCTGAGTTGAGTAGGATGAGACAGACGACACAGCTGGAGCCAACGTCTTAACCACAGGCGCGGAGTACGCTAGAGACGGGGCTGCGTAGGACAGAGCTGGTGCGGCGTAACTCTTGACAAGAGGAGCAGACGCATACGACACCGCGGGGGCTGCGTATGACACAGCTGGCGAAGCGTACGATGCGTATGATGGGGCAGCGTATGACGCGTAGGACGGGGCAGCGTACGACGCGTAGGACGGGGCAGCGTATGACGCGTAGGCCGGGGCTGCAGCGGCGTAGGATGCGTAGGGGGCAGCGTACCCACCCCCGTATAAACCCCCTGCGTGAGCTGACGCCAACGCCAACGCGCACAAAAGGATGATGAACTGAAACAAGGTATAGAGTTCAAATCACTGTCGCACACATCACAACACTGACTCAAAGGCAACTATAGTTAAACGAACACAATGGACGCTATTGTACCAATACCCTTCTGATAGAACAAGTCTAGAAAGCATAATTAACTTTAAAACATTTTAAATTAAACATTTTTAAGGAATTTTAAATTATCGTTTCGGGTATTTGTCCTTTTTATAAATCTGTGTTTTTTTTATTTATCTTCATTAGCTATACTGAAGTTTCTTATTTTTTTTTAATTTTCCTTCTTTATCTACTAAAGTATTACGGTAGTAATACAGCATTTTAATTTTGAGACATTATTTTTAATAATCACTTAAATAAATTAACTGTTATTTATTTATGTAGTACCTTAGCTGCCATTTTGTTATATAAAATCCTTACGGCAAGTGATACGATTGAAGTGTAGTATGGCACTTTTATACCAGCGGCCTACCCCCGTGCGCAGGCGCACCTTCGTACTGAATCTAGTTCAGACTACATACACGCTTGTTAGGACACAAAATGTATGAAACTAATGCAGTATATGACTACAAGCTTAATATGTCACCTACCGTTATAGCTACAATTATATTTAATTATGTTACTAACATTGCTAAGACCTTATTCAGAGATCTTGATGGTGCTAGGGTTCAAATAAATTATCATTCCTGAAGAGTTTTATTTTTATGGTTTCTTAAATAGTTGGCATTCTAGTCGGCATTCAGAATGTATTTAATAAGTTTGTATTTTTCAGTCGGAGAACCTTGGTTTTAAAGTTCATTTTCCTGAAGGGCCAAAACTTTTGGTATATTGTAGGTTTTTTATGACACAAATCTCCAGGCTAGATTATAATGAGTGTGATATACTAGGTGACTACTACCTAGGTACCTAGGTAGGTGGTACTTTTGGACACGAGTCGATCTTAGATCCTGCTAACAACATCGTATTAAATTGTACCAACAGCGTCAGCTTTCGCCCTTGACACAGATGATAAACAGGAGCCCTTTATGGCTTCAACCGAGGCCCTTTGAAAATCGTGGTTTTTATAAATTATGACCCACTTTTATCAATAAATTCTGTCGGTATGGCTTTTTATGCTTTAGTTTTTGTATATTTTCCGGTGAATTTACATGTGATTGATAGCATTTGGATGTGATTGAACATAGAATACCTAGACCGCTCCTTACATATTTATGGTTTAAGAAACCCACCCGCTATGACAAAACGTGGCATAACGCGGGCTCGTTACAATATCTGCGTGGAATCATCGTTCAGAATACATTGTGACGTCACACGTTATTGTCAAGTAATCTGCTATGGTCATAGCGAATACAGCCATAAATTCGTCAAAGTTTTTATTGGCAAATACCTATAGAGATTTATTATTTACGCCGACTGTATTTCACTAACAAAATCTTAAAGGGATCGATCAGGAATTTGAAAGTTGCCTGAAAATTTTAAGGCATCGAACAGTACGATCTATGTCCACAGGATCATAGCCAAGGGATCCATCAGGAACTACTCCTCGAAGCAAAGTTCGTCAACCGCCGTCTGATTGTAGTCTCATGTCATAAATGGGCATGTGATTGCTTCGCATGGCAATACCATGTATTACACATATGGCAATACCGTATATGTGATATCAATATTTAAACATGCTTTATAAAGGTGCAACAGGACGAGCATTCTCCATAGTTAGTTAGGTATAGTTACCTATAGGCTGGCTGGTCTGTGGTAGGTAACACCAAAAAGCTTTTCAATCGATCTCAATAGCTCGCAGAATTATTAACCATTGGGGAAGAAAGGTTCTCAAGTGGCGACCACAAACAGGACGACGCAATAAAGGAATGCCCCTATTTCGATCGTCATATGACGTAATAGAGGTCGCAGGAAGGCGGTGGATGGAGGCGGCTCAAGACCGTCTTGGCATTCTTTATTCTATATTGCACACAAGAAAACAGAGATTAAACAAAGTACAGAGGCAAGCTTAACCCTAAAAAGAGTTTTCTATCAGCGAACCTTTGAGGCTAGAGAGAGGCTATTATTGGGCATTCTAGGGGGTATGGCTATGTCTAGCAGTAGACTTCTGTAGGCTGATGATGATGATAGATAGATAGATTAGGTAGATTTACACTTTATTGTACACCAACAAATAAAACACAAAAAGACAAGAATTAGGTACCTAAATCAAATCAAATCTCATGAATCATAATTATGATGATTACGATTTATCATGATTTAATCTGATGAATCATAATCATGATTATGATTCATCAGATATCAAATGAATTCATTTGCTGAAATTAATTACAGTAGACATTATCGTTGCTAATTGCTTGACTAAACATAGTTATTGTATCAGCTTATTTAACATTAACTTAGTCGACATAAAACTAGGTGACTCTTGCCACATAACCACGGAAATCACGAAGCCAACAGCGGTTAGCGCAGCAAAGTTCCTATGCAAGTCCAGTAGATCTAAGTAGGTACTCTTTAACTAGACGACCTCTGTGGCGCGGCGGGCGAAGGTTGGCCTGCGACGCAGGAGGTTGCGGGTTCGATTCCCGCCTCGGAACAAATATTTGTGCGATCGCAGATATTTGTTCAGGGTGTTCTGGGTATTTTCTATATATAATAAAAAATATCTATCTATGTAATATATTGTATTAAGTATAATCAGTTATCTAGTACCCATAACACAAGCTCTGCTTAGCTTGGGGCTAGATAATGTTGTGTGAACTGTGCAGCATTATTTATTTATTATTTATTTATTATATACCAACACCTAAAGTTAGAATAAGGAGCAGGATCCCTGACTGATTTGATTTTAACTGTATTAATAAGTTTTTTGTGAAAAATATATTTTTCATTACAAGCTTTTATAAAATTAGTGTTCGTAACCGTGTGCTGATCACAATGAGCCTAAACACGGCCAGTCTACTATTATCCCTGGAGGAGTTCCGTTGTTCACCTTCCGTCTCCATCATCAGATAATATTGCATTGTCATCGGAACTTGACAGGTATGCAAAATATCATATCAATCGGTTGAGGATAACTGCTTTAAAATTCAGTTGCGAGATTCCACTCAAAGATACATTGCAAGTTAATGTAAAGCTTGTAAAAATTAGGATGTTTTCATAATTTTTTTGTATGATTCACTTTGTCTGTTGTTTTATATTATTATTTGCCATGACACGATTTGATATGACACGATTTTCAGATAACCTCTGTGGCGCGGCGGACGGGAAACCGGCTGAGATGCGAGAGATTGCAGGTTCGATTCCCGCTGCGGGACAAATGTTTGCTTCCGCGGTACCTGTAGAAATGGGATCCCTTTTGGCACCCTTTGGGTACGGAACCCTAAAAATGGCACGTACCAACTAAGAGACATCTACACTGCTGTCCTTACAATGAGCATTGAGTTTAAGGTGGTTGCTTTCGCTTGTGGCGCGAAATTCATATTTTTTTCGTGTTTTTTGCTCATCACAGCTCATAAACACTGTAACTTTGTTGTGCTTCAATGGTATTTACAGTGTTTTTTTGTTTCAAGCACATTCATAGCCAAAGCCAAACTATAGTAGATTGTATCATAAGGGAGCAACATAATATTTTTACGGCGAGGGCGCTTTTTTGAATCCAGAGCGAAGTGAGGGATTCTAGAGTAGAATCCCGAGCGTAGCGAGGGATTCTTTAGTAGAATCCTGAACGTAGCGAGGGATTCAAAGTACGTCGCCCGAGCCAAAAATATATGTTGCGCCCGTGTGATACACTCTGCTTTTCATCACCCACTATGAGAAAATAAAAGGCGCCTCATATGTTATTGTAATATTATTATTTAATAAAACAAATGGTTGTTTTTTTTTTGTTTTTGTGTTTTTTGTGTTTTTTTTTGTGTTTTGTGATTTTTTGTGTTTTGTGTTTTGTGTTTTTGTGTTTTGTGTTTTTTTGTGGTTTTTTTGTGTTTTTGTGTTTTTTTTGTGTTTTGTGTTTTTTGTGTGTTTTGTTTTTTTTGTGTTTTTTTTTGTGTTTTTTTTGTGTTTTGTGTTTTGTGTTTTTTGTGTGTATTGTGTTTTTTTGTGTTTTTTGTGTTTTGTGCTTTTTTTTTTTTTTTTTTTTTTTTTTTTGTTTTTTTGTGTTTTTTGTTATAGTGCTTTTTTGTGTTTTTTTTGTATTTTTTTTTGTGTTGTGTTTTTTGTGTTTTTTTTTTGTGTTTTTTTTGTGTTTTGTGTTTTTTTGTGTTTGTTGTGTTTTTTTTTGTGTTTTATGATTTTTTGTGTTTTGTGTTTTGTGTTTTGCGTTTTTGTGTTTTGTGTTTTTTTGTGTTTTTTTTGTGTTTTTGTGTTTTTTTTTGTGTTTTGTGTTTTTTGTGTGTTTTGTTTTTTTTGTGTTTTTTTTTGTGTTTTTGTGTTTTTTTTTGTGTTTTGTGTTTTGTGTTTTTTGTGTGTATTGTGTTTTTTTGTGTTTTTTGTGTTTTGTGTTTTTTTGTGTTTTTTTTGTGTTTTGTGTTTTTTGTGTGTTTTGGGTTTTTTTGTTTTGGGTTTTGGGCCGTCGTACCAGTCAGTATTTATTCAAACAATATTTGCATTCGAATTATTTGGCGCTGGTTCCTAATTCAATAAGTGCGCCGCAATTATCTTTGCCGCGCACTTTTTGAATTAGGAACTTAATAAGTGCGCCGGAAAACTCATTACTGCCCGCTAAAAGTTTCTCATAGAAAACACCACCGTTGGGTGCATTTAAAGGCGAACCCAGTCGTCCTTTTCGAATAGATGGGATGAAAATGATATTTATGTCATACTTAGGTACTATAAATTAAAACTTGTGTGCTTGGTCATATAATTACCGGCAAATTAGTTTATTTAGTGAGCAAAAACATAAAAAAAAAAAAACACGTCACAAGCGAAAGCAACCACCTTAAGGGTAGTTATAATGATGCTATTATCAGACTCAATCTTCACTAGATTACTGGCTTACCGTAGTTTAAAGTTCGTAGAACCAACAGGGATGATAGGATGGAATGTAGCTAGCTAGGGATGAAACTTCTCGAAGCGACCACGAATCGGATGACGCAGGGTCTAAAGACCCCCTCGATAGACATTTTAAAGGCCGCAGTAAGTCGATGGATGGAGGCGGACCAAGACCTATCGTCACGGCGTACTATGGGGAAGGCAGTGGACTTCTAGAGGCTGATGATGATGATGATGATAACAAAGTCATCCAAAGTTGTGAAAGAGATTGCTCTGAGCGATAAAGCCGCATTTTGTATGACAACATTAACTTATTATCCTTTGTGTAAATCTGTGTACAATAAAGTGAAGTACTTGAAGATTAATATAAAATTCACAGAACATTGTTTTATAGTTGTACTATTATATATTCTTTGGTTATAGTGAAAAGTGGGAATTATTACATAACACCCCATAACTTAACTAACTTTGCGGGATTGCAGACGCAATAAATGGATACGGCGGACAACTAAGTTGAGAGACGTGGTCACCGTTATTGCTGAGTGAAAGTGGAGTTGGGCAGGTCATATGCTAGGCTTGACAGAAGTCGCTGGACGAGACAGATCCTTGAATCCGTGGGCAAACAAAAGACCCACAGGTCATCCACCGAAACGATGGGTGGATGACATAAAAGGATACGCAGGCTATCGCTGGATGGTGAAGGCAACTGATCGACTCGTGTGGAAGAAATTGGGAGAGGCCTACATCCAATAATGGTCATTTAATGGCTCATGATGATGATGATGACCTAACACCCCATAATACATAGCCCTGCTCCCATAGGATCACTGTGTTGCGGGTATCAGGATCTACGAGTACCATGGTACCGTAACACCCAGACCCGAAACAAATATTTGCAGATCATACAAACATTTGTCCCGCAGCGGGAATCGGGCCCGCAACCTTTCGCATCTCAGCCGGCAGCTCCCTCGACGCGCTACAGAGGTTGCCAAGCGATATAAGGACTAGACAAGCGGTAATAAAGCTAGGTGGCTACTTAAATAGTTACATTTCTAGTATTTTGTTCAGGTACTTGTACTATTATTTATTCTGTGGTTCAGGTCAGTCAGATATTGTGCAAGTTCGAGGCATGCGTAGACTTACCACATATTATCATGTGCTTTTGTACGAGGGTTAACATTGTGGCTTTATTTAAGGAAGGTTTTCATTGGTGACAACGGTTTTAAGAGTTTTTCTTAGCTTTTAATATCACCTGCTCAACAAAGGTTCCTTCTGCTTATATTGGTCTTGTGTCATCTTATCAATGACGTCAACAGCATCACTTATTTTGGTCACACAGGGAGCTAAGGCGTTAGGGTGTAGATAAGGGGGCAGAAGTCGGAACGGGAATTTTTTCTAAGTCGTTTTTCGATGAAATTTTTCCAAGTCTTTTTTCCTCAGCGCCCCCTTATGTACACTCCAACCGGTGTTTTACACCTCCCCCCCACCCCTCCCCTACCACTCCCACCCCAAAAATCGACGGTCGGTAAAGTAAATTCCTACCAGGCACTATTCACTCCAATCTTGAAGAGACCCAGATTATAGTTTTCAGGAAAGACAGTATTGTATTCCACTCCTTAGCAGTTCGCATTATAAGGGTAGAACTGAAACATTTTGTGCGAATAGAAGGTACATTAATGAGGTAAGGATGGTACTGAGCCGTACGCCTGCTTGAACTTGTAAGAATTGTTCCTCTTTATGCGTTTTGTCTGCATGTTTTTTTAACTGCATGAGTGACAAATAAAGCATATTCCAACGACCAACTCAGCTTACACTTTCTTCCAGTAATAACACACAGCCAACAGACAGGACAAATCTTATACTAACGACTCAACGAAAATTTCCCAACAAGTAATCCTTCAGTTTTGTAGATACGAGTAGGTATGTTAACCAACCCCATTGTGTTAGTACCAAATGTTTTGTACACGTGAACTAACAGGTCAATCGTGTCTCGCTTGCCTACCTCTAGCCGCCACAATGTAGAAGTATCTAGTAATATATACATATAATTTAATAATTTATGGTTTGAGCAACGTATACCATCGCCTTCCACTATGTGGTACGAATCCTGCAGTACCTACTTAGTTTTTTTAACTGCGTGAATGTCGGTACAACCAGATGGCCCACCTGATATTAAGCGGTAACTTCTGCTTTTTTTTTTTGAACTATTTGAATGACAGAACAAGCAGATGGCCCACCTGATGTTGAGCGGTAACCTCAGTGCATTACCTCATAGGTCACGTCCACCTAGGACGCACCCTATGTGGCATTGCACTGCGCCCGCTACCCTGAGATATAAAGATGAAAAGTCTCAAGTGCCTGTAATTTCACCGGCACCCTTACCCTTCAAACCGGAACACAGCAATGCGAGCACTACTGCTTTGCGGCAGAAATAGGTATGGTGGTAGTACTTCCCCGGATGAACTCTTTCACAAAAAAGCTCTACTACTACTAATCTTTTAACTAATTTTTTAACTAAAGTTTGTTTTAAATGTAGTGTGTTAAGGTGTTAATTTGAACAGAACTGGTATTTAAAACAAATTGTTTTAATTTGTGTATATGTAAGCATTTAATTTGAACACAACTGCACATAAGTTGCATGGGACTTGTGTTCTTCTGTGTTCCGTCTCTTCTGTTTGTTTTTCGTATTTGCGTGTCAAATAAAAGTTTTTCTTTTTTTTTTATTAATCTTTTTGTTCAAAATGGTCGTATAGACAAACATGCACTCGGGCGACGGGTAGGCACATTTTCAAGGCCCTTTTCATCGGTCAAGCCATGGCCGTGGTATGTCCTGTCCAGCCTACAGACCCCATCGTCGCCTCCCGTGAATATCGTAAAAGCCAACTAAAGAAGATTCTTTAGTTGGTAAATTGGTTATCGAACTATTAGTTAGGGTGCCATCCCAGCTGACTATCTCCTAGTTATCAAACTAATAGTTCGATAACCAATCCGCCTGCCATGCGATGGGGTATAGGAAAAACCTGCCATTGTATTCAACGGGGGAGGCCTCTTCCTGTAGTGGACGTCTAAATGCAGCTGACTTTTTTCTTTTTAACATAGAAAGACCCTCGCTTGACAGCGATCTCACCTGTTGGTCCACTCCATCGTCACTTATTCTTGCCTTATAGGTACCCTTGAGACCCATATTATAGTTTTCAGGAAAGACAGACGACGGCAACGAGTTCCATTCCTTAGCAGTTCGCATTACAAAGGTGGAACCGAAACGCTTAGTGCGAATTGCGGGTATACTGATGAGGTAAGGATGGTACCGCAAGCTGGTGTGAATAACCATGGTGTGCAAGATAGAACAGTGAACTTGATTTATTTCGCCAGAAGTGGTCCGTTGACCTGCTTTCGCAAAACGTTCATAGAAGTGGTATAACTTGGAGGTATGGTAACAGCGCGTCGACATGATGACACATGGCTCAAGTTAATTCAACCGTGACGGACAGGATCGTGAGCAAATTCTTTTCAAAATACATACAATGGATCCCATGAAATTGTTCCCTATCTGATGTACCAATTAGTTGATCTTTCAGTCGCATTCGCCACACTCAATTCTAGCCATGAATAACATGCACTCCCAAGGTTGCTCCAAGACTGTGTACATTTTAGTAGTTTAATTTACTGTCTATTTTGTTAGTAGTAGAGCTTTCTTTTCGGGCGCAAAGCTGTAGTGCTCGCAATGTTATGTTCCGGTTTATAGGGTGCCAGTGAAATGACTGGCATATGATACTTTTAACTTTTATGTGTCAGTATCTCTTATACTCGTATGTCACAAAATATCAACTGGCTATGGCTGCCGAGATATTATAAGCCTGTGACAAATTGCAGACGGACGGACGGCATAGGCATGTTATTGGCTTTTTAAGGTGATTGAATTTAGGTGTAAATGCAATATAAGAGCTTTCATTTCTAAGCCTGAAGCTGCTTCTTCTTTCTTCCGGCTTCTGGTAAAATTATGTTATATTCTGAGATTCTATTATTATTCACCGATAGATTCAGGGTTAACACAAGAATAAAAATTAAACGTAATGAAGGTATCTAATTTATTATTAACGCCAAAAGCTATTACACTCGAGCCAATACCCACAACAGAATAAAAGCCCAAGATCATCGCAACTTGATTATTCCCAAATTAATTTATCCATCTGCCCTTGAGATCGACACTATAACAAGTTTCCTCTGTGTGGTTATATAACTAGCACATGAGTAAGGAAACATACAGAACACGCTTCACAAGAACCTTACCTAAAAGACTGAGATACAGATTGGAAATTAAATCGAATATAAAAAATATTTGGCAAGCATACAAAAATATATTTTTTTAAATCGTGAATGACGATACTAGCATATGGCCCAGCGGTAACCTCTGCCTTTAACAACGCATTACCACATAGGTCACGTCCACCTAGGACGCACCCTATGTGGCATTGCACTGCGCCCGCCACCCTGAAACATAAAGATGAAAAGTCCCATGTACCTGTAATTTCCTATACTCTTCAAACCGGAACACAGCAATGCAAGCACTACTGCTTTCCGGCAGAAATAGGTATGGTATGGCACACCGATGACAATTCACTGTGGTAAAAGTCTCTAAACCTATTTAAATTCAGAAAATAGGGCTACGGATTGGCTTAATTTATTGGCCACCACCACGCGTTATAAATTCGCCATGTTTTTTTTTTTTTTTTATGTAATGGCTCGACAAACTGGCTTACGGTCCGCCTGATGGTAAGCGGTTACCGTCGCCTATTGACCTCTGCAACACCAGAGGTATTGCCAATACGTTGCCTGTCCTGAAGGACTCTTTTTATATTTTTTTTGAAGCGGCTCATTTTGTAGTTTAGCGGAAACACCTCAGGAGGGAGCCCATTCCACAATTTGCACGTATGGGGGAGAAAAGATCTCGTAAAGCGAGCTGTATGAGATACCCACGTGTCGATGATGTGAGGATGAGCTCCCTTGTCCCTTGTCCTTGAGGTTCTTGGTGTGCCAAACTGTTCTATGATTACGGCATAGAGTGTGGTGGCCATTAAGGAGTTTGGTATCTGGTTGAAAGTTACTCGTGTAGCTAAAGTGCGTAATTGGCCAACAGAATGTTGGTTCAGTAAAGACTAGACGTAGGCAGCCTTACTGCCCTAGGACCTAAATTATGAGATTCAAACTTATGTCATAATCACATAGTTATGAAATATGTAGTTGCTAATGTTGCAAAAATTCTTGATGTCGTGTAATTGCATACAGCAAAAACCTAAATACCTTTTAACTTATAAGTAGCGGTTGAAGTTGGAGTTTTCTGTAAAAACCACTCAACAATTAAATTACAAAAATAAGTCAGGAATAATTTAATCACAATTATACTAAAACTAAAGTCAGTCGCGCCTTAAAAGTAAAATTACCAGGAGTAGTTGGTTTCAGAACTAATAACAGATACATGTGATAAAACTGGAGATTCAGTGTAGTCCACTTTGACTAATTGAGCTGCATTCGAAGCTGGTAGTCCTTCAGTTCTTGCTACAGATGGTGCTGAATATAATTCAGGAATTGCAGAGTAAGTGATAGTTTGTGCAGGTTGAACTTTAACAAGAGAATTTGAAGCATCTTCATACCTGGACTCTTTAGTATTGACAGGTGCTGAATACACTTTAGGTATAGACGGTTCAATTGGAGAGGAAGCATATGCCGATAGGCCTTCAGTTTTCAATATAGAAGGCACTGAATCGAATTCAGGAGATGGTGACTGAGGTATATTTCGACTAGCTGGTACAGGTTTTGCTAAATTTAGAACACGAGATCTAGATGGAATGTATTGAGAAAGGACGGCTCCTGTATAAGTTGGTGCTTTATAAACATTGGCTTCAACATTTTTGATATTTGAATTCATCGCATCCAACGTTTTGTAAAAGGTAGTCTGGTGAGTCTCATCTAAATTCTGGTATCTTTCTTGAGTGGTAAGCAAGGAATCGTATACCGGAGCCGTGGCAGTGCTATATCCAAGTGGGGTGGAGTTATTTTCTATAGCTGGAGTCCCAATTCTTATTGAGGAGTATGAGACTGCTGTAGCTGAGGAGTAATCAGTTCCAAGAGGGCTGGCATGAACCAGGGCAAAGCAGCAGATTAGCACCACCTGAATAAATGAAAGAAACATAATATAATATTGTTTTTTTTTTTTTTTTTTTTTTTTTTTTTTTATACTTCTTGAATGACGGAACATGCAGATGGCCCACCTGGTGTTAAGCGGTAACCTCTGCCTATGAACAGTGCATTACCTCATTGGTCACGTCCACCTAGGACGCGCCCTATATGGCATTACACTGCGCCCGCCACCCTGAGACATAAAGATGAAAAGTCTCATGTGCCTGTAATTTCACCGGCACCCTTACCCTTCAAACCGGAACACAGCAATGCGAGCACCACTGCTTTGCGGCAGAAATAGGCATGGTGATGGTAGTACTTCCCCGGACGAACTCTTTCACAAAAAAGCTCTACTTCTACTAAAACCTGAAAACGAAGATAGGATTTTTTAATCACCGATTCAAATGCTCTGAATGCGTAATATTGACTAGCAGAGTATATACTTTACATAAGCTGCATTTATTTTGTAACGTTGTTTCAATACAACAGTAAACATGATAAGTTTGTTTTTATGTTTCAATTAAACAACGTAATTTTACCTTCCGCGACATTTTGTTGTTCTTTTTGCAAATTGAATGTCGATTAAATGGCGCAACAGGCTTTTTATAAGACAATATCAATGCGCCCGCCTTGAATAAATCACGGGTAACATGTTATATAAGAAGTTACGGTTAAAAGGGTACCCTATTTAGGGCCAGGTGTACAATAGTTGCCAAACCAGCCAGTGACCTTAAACCCTGACTTATGCTCAACTTATAAAGTGCACCATTGCCATATATATATTTCAGAATGAGTGATTATTCGGAAATGCCGAGACAACCTTTCGGCGTTTCCAGTTATTTTGGTACCATTGTATTTTCGGGTCTTATTCAGAACAAAAACCGTATTGTGCGTGAAAAGGAATGCCCCTTGAACGTTTAAGTATTGTGGTTCTGAAGAGATCCGGAAATTGTTTAGTGCTGTGGAAATATAACTTGATTAAGAAATAAATTTGGAAGTGTGATATCAAAGTTAAGACAGTAGTAGCAAACATAAAGCCACTTTTAATTATACAGTAGTGGAATTATTATTTATAATATCTAAAAATCTGATTCTAAAAGGACTCATTCGTTCGTTGTGTAACTGAGGGCCTAGTACAGGGCTTGTCTAACTTTTGCATTCGGTATCCTGATTATCGAATTGCGAGTCGATATATGTTTTTATGTATGGTTTTAATGAGTTTCTCAAAAAGTTCGCTAGGTTATTATTTTCTGCATACAAAATGATATTTCGACTCGCAATTCGGAATTCGTTATTCCGGGTGGTTCCAAATTACAAACCTTTTCTTAGCGCTCAGGTCCTTTCTTGGCCATTCCGGGTTAGATTAGTGTCCAAATATAACTGTATGGTGACTCTGAAAAGGGCCTTGTAGCCGATAATGAAAGATCCAGTGCGGCTCGCGTAGGCTCCTTTGATGTATATGGCACAAATATAGTAGTAGTAGAGCTTTTTTGTGAAAGAGTTCGTCCGGGGAAGTACTACCACCATACCTATTTCTGCCGCAAAGCAGTAGTGCTCGCATTGCTGTGTTCCGGTTTAAAGGGTAAGGGTGCCGGTGAAATTACAGGCACATGAGACTTTTCATCTTTATGTCTCAGGGTGGCGGGCGCAATACAATGCCACATAGGGCGCGTCCTAGGTGGACGTGACCTGTGAGGTAATGGACTGTTCATAGGCAGAGGTTACCGCTTAACATCAGGTGGGCCATCTGCTTGTTCCGTAATTCAGTAGCATAAAAAAAAAAAAAAAAAAAAAAAAAAAACTAGGTACCTATTCTAGGGCATGTAGGTTTTGTCACGATATAATTGTGTGCGCCATATTATGAAGCCAATGATTGAAATCTACGAACACCTTATTATCACATCAATTGATCACTAGGTATTGTTATTTGCTGCAACTAATTATTATGTTTCATTGTTCTTATCAATCTTCGAATCAGTGACTTGACATGTATTAATTATCATCATTTATCATTAAGGCTTTCTATAACAATTGATATTACCTACAAATCTTTAACGATCAGCAATTGAACATTGTTGAAGCAAGGCCTATATAAAGTGTTAGAAATATACGAAAAATAGATTTTTTATTCATAGTTCGTCTCTTAAAAAGATGTATTTTTATCGCTGCTCACTGGGTGGCGAAGGGGATGAATCTACTCTGAAAGAAGATTCAGTTTTCGATATTCGACCCATTCAATGGTACTGATTGAAGTTACCCGTGGTCAGGCCTGGATTTCCCCTATAGGCCTACAAGGCCTGGGCCTAGGGGCCCAGCTAGCCTAGGGGCCCTAACCACCCTCTACCCCGACTAGATAGCTTAGGTACACTTTCACTCGCTCACGTGGTTATAGAATAGAGACGGACCTTTTTGACCCTACACACGACGCTTATGTGGCATATTTGTTTTTTAAACTTTAATTTCCTGCGTATATTTTAGTATTACTTGTTTTTTAAATGTCATATGTTTTTTGGGGACAAATAAATGTATTTTGTTTCTTTCTTTTTTTGACATATATTTAATAATTTTTGGGGGGCCTAAATGTCTAGTGCCTAGGGGCCCTGGGTCTCTTAGTCCGGGCCCTGCCCGTGGTACATAGCAGTTATCAAGTACTGTTCGATATAATATAATTTATTTTAAATGAGCGCTAAATCCAAGTCCTACCTACCTCAATTACCTACTTCAAAAGGAAACCCATTCATTTCAGAGTAGATCTGTTATCAGGCCGAACGAGGTTGTCGCCCGTAAGTCTATCGTACAATTAAGCTTCACGTATCGGTTGTGTGAACCAAAAGGTATGGTTTTAGATACATATCCATGCTACCTATCAACATGAGAACACATAATAAACGAATTGAAACTATCGTGGCTTGGTATTATTTTAGAAAAATTACGACTATACACCACGTACTTTTTTATTCTCCTGCTGACGCTCATGAAGAAGGACCTCTAAATGGTCAACGAAACGTCAGCAGGAGATAATAGTAAAGTACGTGGTGTATAGTCGTAATTTTTCTAAAAGAAGGAAAGAAAGAAAGAAATAGCATTTATTTGTGTCGACAACATGAGTTAACAAACAAAAAAAACACATAAACGCATAAAACATTATAAACGGTTAGTTTTTGGTCAGTTTAAGGGCGACGCCCATGTAACAGAAAACCATAACATTACAAAAAAAACATGAGGCGTAACATAGTCGATTTGTCGAGAACTTATAGTAGTTAGCAAGACGCGGCGGCGCGGCGCCGACCGGCCTTTGTTGGCGGTCAGCACTTCAGACGTCGGTCCACGTGAACCGCAAACCAATAACAAACCGTCCGCGTAAACTGCGCATTGTGGGTAGGCCTTTCAATGACGTGACGCTTGTTATTGGTTTGCTGTCCACGTGGACCGTCGTCTGAAGTGCCGACTACCAACAAAGCCCGCCGCGCCGGCGCTACCGCATCTTGCGTACTACTACTGCATACATACATAAGACACGCCTTTTTCCCTGAATGGGTAGGCAGAGCCTCAAATGGGCCTCTTTTCACGTGGGTTGCACCATCGTGGAATATAGACCTGACAAGTGGAGAGCTCATCTGAATGACTCTGATAACTACTACTAGTTCTCTATAAATCAGCTATGATTCATTTTATGACTATATAGAAGAAAAAAAACTATATTTATTTTTAGTTAATATGTGGGCACCATCTTTAAACTGACCAGAAACTAACAGTGTATAAATACAAGATTTGGCTTAATAGATACCCATCGTAATATTTCAAGAAGAGTTTGGAAAGGATTTTTAGTCTGAAATGTGTGTCCTCTACTAAAATATGAACCTAGCCATTATAAGTAGGGAATTCGTTCTATGACTAAATTTGGGCAACTTAGGTCCAGCCTCAACAAACAATACTCAAGGATGACGAAAGGTTGCCTCATTATGGCAGCTGGTAGGTTCAGTCAATGGACTAAAAGTTATATTGGCATTACATTCAAACACACAAGCTTTTCGTGTGGGTGTGACCTAAATGTATTGTTAGAATTCATGTCCTTTTGGGTGGCAGTGTCGTAACAGCGTGGATATGTTCTTGTTGACTGATAGATTCCTTTCTGACAAACAGTTCGACAAATGTATGTATGATCTGCAAATATTTTTTCCGTGTTGTTGTGCTTCTATGGTACTTCTAGTTCTAAATAAACGACAGGAAATCCCTAGTGTGGGATCAGGACTTGTACCTATGTGACTGCTGGGTGTTATTTTTTATTTTTTTACTACCAAGGTAGCAAACAAGCATACGGCCCACCTGTTGGTAAGCGGTTACCGTAGCCTATGGACGCCTGCAATACCAAAGGAGTAACACGCGCGATACGGACCCTTTAAAAATTTCCAAACACCTCTTTTGAACCCCATGCTGTAGTCGCTTCGGAAAACCTCAGCAGGGAGAAGAAAGATTTTCTTACCTACCTTAGATTGCCTACTAGAAGATTTATTCTACTTACTGTAAGGAGTCGAAGTCATACATGAATATCGGGTTCATTATTTGCGTATTTGAGATAGCCAAGAAGTACCTGAGGAACATTTGAATCTATTCTAAGCTAAAAATCGGAATATAAATAAACGGCAAACTTTTTTTTTCGTTTGTTGCAAATATTTATTATTATATGTTAATGTAACATGTATGTAAATGTAAGATGTTGGGAATCGTATAACGGAACTAAAATGGAGTTGGGCAGGACACCTGGCAAGACGAGGTGACGATAGGTGGAGTAAGGCGCTAACTGAATGGCGTCCAAGAACTGGGTACAGAAACGTTGGTCGTCCAGCAGCTAGATGGGCAGACGATATCGCATGCGTCGCGGGCCGAACCTGGATGAGACTGGCACGGGACCGTGAGGAATGGCACAGGCAAAGAGAGGCCTATACTCAGCAGTGGGTGAAGTCAGGCTGTGGATGATGATGATGATGATGATGTTAATGTCAATTGTTGTATGATCTAATCATATAATGCCCCAAACCTAATAGGAGCTAAAATTCCGGTTCGTAGGGAGGATTGTCCATAGAAGAAACGTTGATATAATAATTTCAGGGTATTGTTGCATACAAATAATCACAGTAAATCAAGATATTTTTATACTGACTTGATTTAAATACATGCAACCAAACATGATGCAATTACTCGCATACAATGTTCTCATACATAAGAAACAGGTTTTCAGATAGTTTTATGGACCGATGAAGTGATGAAAGTTTAATGAGGACCTTTAAGGCATCAATAATACATGGGATGGTAAGTAGCGAGCACTGTCAAACCACTACGATAAACGTACTATAAATAAGTTTTTTGTGAAAAATATATTTTTCAATACAAGCTCTTATAAAACTAGTTATCGTAACCGTGTGCTGATCAAAATGAGCTTACACATGGCCAATCTACTATTATCCATCGAGGAGTTCCGTTGTCCACCTTCCGTCTCCATCATCAAATCAGCTCGCTGTCACCATCTTATTGTATTGTAATCGGAACTTGACAGGTATGCCAAATTTCAGCTCAGTCGGTTAAGGATACCTGTTTTAAAATTCAGTTGCAAGATTCCACCCGGATTCCACCTAGACAAACATACATACTTACATTGCAAGTTGTAAAAACGGCAATTTCAAATACCGTTAAATTATATCGGTGCCGGCAGTTTTGACTCGATTTCGAAGAGTCTCGACGAAATTTGAACTCGAAGTAATGGAGTCGAAACTATCTGTGCCTACACCTATATGTACGTGAAAATATCCCGGTTTTATAAAATTAATGGCTTTATAATAAACGGTTTTATAAAATATCACGAAATTTCTTATAGTACAACTATTAATTGTTTGGGCTCAGACTAGTATAGTATTATTTTATCTGTGGTTCAGATAAAAATGTTTATGTAAAATATTTGATAGACATAAGCACAGATAAACAGATACCATACACATAAGCACAGATAAACAGATACCATACACATAAGCACAGATAAACAGATACCATACACATAAGCACAGATAAACAGATACCATACACATAAGCACAGATAAACAGATACCATACACATAAGCACAGATAAACAGATACCATACACATAAGCACAGATAAACAGATACCATACACATAAGCACAGATAAACAGATACCATACACATAAGTAAAGTTAAGACAGGAGTTTTTGACACTGCATTAATACAGTAGCAATTTCAAATCAGTTAAATAAAATAAAAATAAATAATGCTGGACATTCCACATAACATTATCTAGTCCATGCTAAGCAGAGCTTGAGTTATGGGTACTAGATAACTGATATACTTAATACAATACATTACATAGATAGATATTTTTTATTATACATAGAAAATACCCAGAACACCCTGAACAAATATTTGCGATCGTACAAATATTTGTTCCGAGGCGGGAATCGAACCAGCAACCACCTGCGTCACAGGCCAACCTTCGCCCGCCGCGCCACAGAGGTCGTCTACTATCGTTTATCTACTAGGTTTATGGCATTTAACTACTAGGCCAGAACAGTCTAATCGAAAACAAACCCTTTCATACATGACTAACACAATAACCTAGCGACGGCATTAATTTTAGAATCTGGGTGAGTGTTGCAATCGGATGTTATTTAGATTATATCTTAGGTTGTTAGACTAGTCTAACAACCTAAGCCATAACTCTTGGCGACATATTATAGGTTTTTTAGTGTTAGCACCCGTAATAATCACATACTATTATTAGAGAACCATTTTAACAGAATCACTTGTCTTAATAAAATTGCATACCGCTACTTTTATACACCTACAGTTGTATTAGGTGGGTATATATCGTAAAATCCTGATTATGAACTCAAAAAAGTGTATTTATGACATATTTTATACTTGTGTCAGCCGGCGGCTTCGCTGACCTGTTTGACCTATTTACCTTTTCTTTTTTTTTTCTTTTTTTTAGGTCAAGGTGAAAACACATACCAAATTGAATTGAGGATGCAATACAGTTATGTGAGGTTCACGGACACGTGGACTCACTAACAACGACCTGACTTGACCTTACAAGTTGATTGTTATGCTAGTATAGATTCGCTCAATACCTACAACGGAGATACTATATTTGATGCACACGTGGATGCCAACAAATGCCTCAGGTCAAGAACTCTCACGTGCCTGTAATTTTACCTATAAAACCATTGAGTCTACATCACCAAAGGATAAAACTCTATGCTTCTAATCAGAACAACAAAAATAAGCAGCGCGTTGAATATTTCCCTGGATGAGAACTTTACAAAAACCATGCCACAAGCAAACGATATACCTCTTCTTCTTCTTCGTCGTTACACTCTTGGCAGAGTGGTCGTGGTCGTCACTTCAGGGTCTGTGGCTCGCTTCACAATCCTTCGCCACTCATCTCGCACCGCAGCTTTCCTGGTGCATTCATGCAGTGGACCGTCCAAAGCTGCCTTGACCTAATCGCGATAGTAAAATTTGTTGATTTTCAACGCTAAACTAGAGTGCAAGTAGGTGCTATGCTATATTCTAGTCATTATTAAAGTAATAGGCAGTGGTTATCAATGTGCAATCAAGCATCCAGATATGTAACTTGGAGGCCGTTTATTGAACAATCGAATACGCATCAATTATTATCTTCCAAAGCTTATAACTAACCTTGCAGCATCCTAATTGTTCAATTGTGATAGACTAATCCTCTGTTGTAAGCTTTGACCAGTATCTAGACCGGCTATCTTGGCTTGTGCAATGTACAATTTGATGTCTCATTCTTGATTTAAATTTGGAGCTAGAATTACGAAATTGTTAGCTCGTAACAATCATCTGAGCTGGAACTTACGGTTTCAGTAATGTGGAGTTACAGGTAGTCGATGAAAAATCGATATATCTATAATATTTTATGATTAAATCAACGTTAAAAGTAACTTAGATCTTATGTAGAGGAACTTAGAAAGGCTGGTATATGAGCAGATATTTGACGAATATATTGATAGGCCGTGGTGTGTCCGGCCCAAGAATATACCCCTCCATCTCCTCCCGTGGACGTCGTAAAAGCCGACTAAGGGATTACCCGGACTTGTTGATAAGATTCGTTGGTATAAGATTTGTTCTGGCTGCTAGCTTATTAGATAATGTGTCATTACTGGAAGAAAGTGTTGGCTGAGTCAGTCTTGGGAAGCAATGGCAGCGATGAGCTCACCACTCACCACCAGTATTTAGCGCCTTTGCCGTGTCTGAGTGTGCCGTTAATTTCAAATAAACTTGTCACGTCTGTTTCCCACGAAGGAGCTCTGTCTACCCTTTCCGGGAAAAAGGCGTGTGTCTATGTATGTATGTTCATTACATAGATTACAAAGGTAAATTTGGTTTTTAGTTTTGTCTGTTCAAGGAATTTGTAAATGCACTAAAATAACTACATGCAATTCAACATGCACTAATCATATGCTTAGAAATGATTACGTACATTAAAATAGGCTACTTATACATAGACAAAATCAACAGTGTTTAGTTCAACCGGCTTCTTGTAAGCTATTAATCGTAATAGCAAAACAACGGCCTTGCATACGAGACATTAAGGTTGACTGTAGCGTCAGCAGATATAGTAGCATATAGCAGTATTTGTAAAGCTTTTTGTGAACGATTTCGTCTGGGAAAGTTGGACGTGCACTATGATGTAATGCATTGTTATTAGCAGAGGTGCAACGTTTCACTCGTGGCGCGAAATTCAAATTTTATTGTTTTTTGCTCATCACAGCTCATCAACACATCTTGAGATAGCGAAAACTGGTTTTGCCAAAATTAAGAGAACTAACACATGTTTTGATTGATAGTGTCTCATAAATATCATTAGTTTAGCTACGATTGTCATTCAATGATTTTTACAATGTTTTTTTTGTTCATTGACAATGTTAGCTAAACTAATGATATTTATGACTACCAGTCAAAACATGTGTGTTAGTTCTCCTAATTTTTGCAAAAACAGGTGTCGCTATCTCAAGATGTGTTGATGAGCTGCGATTATACAATAAAAATTTAATTTCGCGCCACCTTTTGGCATTCTGCTTGATCCGTAACTTAAGAGGCCTTAATATGTAATTTTGCACGCCAAAATCGTCCTAAAACTCAGTAACTCGGGTTCTACGATTCAAATATTTTGGAATATGAAAATTTAATATTTTTTTATTTTAATTGAAAAAACCGGTAATAACTCACGTAGGTACTTGTTCCGAGTCAAACACCCGACTCGAGTTTCTGGGGCTTAATACCCCCTTCCACAAGGAGTATACGCGACGGCTTCCCGGCGATAACAACAAGCACCTACAACCTCGGAACAAGTACCTACGTTAGTTATTACCGGTTTTTTTCAATTATGAATATTACTCACGGAAGTTTTAATAGTATTATTTTTTTATTAGTTCTATAACAATAAAATACGAAATAAAAAAAACCTCTAAAAATAAATATGAAAAATAATTTATATAGTTTTCTTGAAATAAGCAATTATTTGACTTTCGTTGCACGAGCGCAATTATATCACTTTCTAACTTACTTACTTTACTGAGTTAGACAGAGATGGAAGTTGGTGGCTAGTAACCTCTTTAAGAAACTCATGTGACATACTCAAATGAGACTTGTCCTTGGTGGCAAGTTTATTTACTAAAAGTAAGGAACAAGTAATTAATTTAGTAAAAATAAAAAAAACCCTCAACTCAATGAAACGGCCGAACCGATTTTGGTCAAATATAGCAAAAACACTCCCGACAAATTCACCTTTCAAAAAAAATAAAACGAATTCGGTTCATCCGTTCAGGAGCTACGAGGCGACAGACAGACACACACACACACACACAGGACACGTAAACCTTATAACACCCCGTCGTTTTTACGTCGGGGGTTAAAAATAAAGATTTTTTAATTCCGTTTCATGCATTTTTTTGCTATCCGTTCTTGCTAGTTCCGTTTTCCCAATCTAGTTTATTCACACATGTTAGCTGTGGACTTTGCTGCAATTTTATTAAGTAATTTGGCACTTAAACACTAAATTGGCACAAGATTGGTCGGGACCTCTTAATTTGACCTACATTCTACTTTAATCATGATATTATTAAACATAATGTGAAGATGCCGTGATGTTTCCGGCCTAAGAATAGAACCCTCCGTCTCCTCCCGTGGATGTCGTAAGAGCCGACTAAGGGATTATCAGGACTTGGTAAAAGATTTGTCCTGGCTGCTGTTATACTGAAAGAAAGCGTTAGATAGATAGATAGATAGATAGAAAACACTTTATTGCACAACACAGAAAATAAGCTATTTAAAAATTAGTATTAAACTAAACACGGAAGTACAATGGGCACTCTTATCGCTATAAGCGATCTCTGCCAGACAAATAGCAGAGTCAATCAGTCGTGGGAAGCAATGGCGGCGACGAGCTCACCACTTGTCACGTCTATTTCCCACGATGGTTTAACCCACGTGAAAAGAGGCCCATTTGAGGCTCTGCCTACTCTTTCTGGGAAAAAAGCGTGTGTCTATTTTTGCATCTTTTTACGCGAACTATTAAATTTACATACTTATATTTAAAAATAATCTAGAGGTAAAATACGGAACTCCAGTCACCGACCGCAGAGTTCCTAAAAGATTGGAGGTAAGCCCAAGCCCTTTGGTCATTGGTCTCATCTATCAGTCTCTTGAATAACTCTTTGAAGAGGATGCGTATTAGGGCCCCACGGACCAAGATTTCAACGGCAAAAGGCAAAAATATGTATTGCCATTGCCGATGGCTGCATATTTCTTCCAACGCGCCTGTGGTCCTGGTGGACGATATGTGAAACCACCAGCGTATCCACACATGTCGCATCCCACACCACCGGCTTTCCACGACTCACGAATCAAAGACATAACGTTTGGCCTCTTGCTGTCGTCACGTGCGGTACCGCTCAGCTCTGAAAGCTTGCACATTGACGATGGCAAGGGCCCTACGAATAATGTCGTTGAAGCAAATGTTTTTTTTTTCCTTAACCTATTTGCCCCACTGCTGGGCAAAGGTCTCCTCCAAATTCTTCCACTTGTCCCTGTAGTTGGCAGTCTCCCACCACTCCTTCTCAAAATTTACAAGATCGTCCCGCCAACGCATTCTCGGCCGACCCCAAGGTCGCTGTCCTTCAGGTATCCAGGGTGTGCTGATATTCGCCCACCTGTCTTTTTACCATAGGAAAATATTTTACGTTCATTTGCCTCTTTCACTCTCACCAAAAAGTAGCAAAGTAGCAAAATAAGACTTCTCATGGCTTCAAGTCTCATGTAGACTTGAGTATTCGTCGTAAAATGGTAACTAGTTTTTTGGGTAATACAAAAACTGGATCAATTTTATTGGACTTAAACGTTATGATCATACAAGTAATACTTTACAAATTGCAATTTAGTCGTCGGATACTAGCAGGATACCTACTCAAGTAGGTTAGCTATTGCAATAGAAAATTTAATCAATAAATCTGAACTAAACAATTTATCCGTGAGTCAAACGCAAGCTATTTCAATTAAAGCCTCAGATAAAAATAAAGTCGTATCTCAAATATTTGACGTATAAAAAGTGGTTGCTCTAAAGCTAAAAAATAATCAAGAAATGTTTTAACTAAGTGTTCTTAGTTTAGCTATATTCTAGTGCTCTAACTTCAGCCCATTGTAATTTAGTAAAGGTAAGTAGCATAAGTGGGAAAATTAGAGTGGGACTTCGTAGATCACGTCAGCCGCATATCAGATGAGATGAGGCCAAAAGCTGCCACGAATGGATACCGTGAAACAGAAGACGTCCACGCAGCAGACGGGAGCAAAGATAGAGAGATGGCCTAGACTCCTATATTATTTATTTATTTATATATTTGGTACAACAAACAGCAACACTACACAATACTATAAAGTAATCTAATCTAATCGAATACGTAGGTAATTCTAAAAGTGCAGATAGCACTATTGTACACGGATTATGTAGGTATACAAATTAGGGCACGTTAAAAAAATATATTCCTAGGTATAAAAGTAATGTAAGTAGTTTTAGCTTGACGATAAGCAAACGACGTCATCTTACAGTGATTGGATGATTTTCTTGAATGAAGCGGGCGAAGTCGCAAAAAATTCGATTTCTGAGAAATTAACGTGGCCACTCACGTCATAGGCCTCAATAGAGATAAGTAGAAGGAAAAAAGTTAAGCCTTTGGCCTGCAGTGCGACGATACAGGCTAATGGTATGAGTAGCATTTAGCTATACCGTGGTTGTACAAAAATTGGACATGCAGTAGGTAATAATAGCAAGTGATTTGGCGACGCGCCTAACCTTTGTTGCCTGGTGGCATCAATGAGGTGACGGCATGCCGCAGTAATAGTCTCTTGACCTCAGTAAAGGTTTATTCAGTACCGCCAATCAAGCTTCACACGCATGTTCGATACTCCTATGTTAATTTTGTTTATGAACTGATTAACTACCTACCTCCAATTGAGTGCCACCTTCCTTTTTTCTCAAAGGCTCTCTGATGGCTTATAGTGATAATCAAGCCCATTGTAAAAGAAATTATCATGATGCACAATGCAGTAATGCAGTGCGTTTGTTTGATATTGGACTCCACGTATGTAATGGAACTAGCTAGATCAACAATCTTCGTCTTTGTCGTAGTATTAATTACTCACTGGAAGTTGAGCCCGTCCTGACAGGATTTGTAGAGATGCTGCCGAGCTTCTTCTACGCTGTTCTATCATCGTCTTGTCTTAGGGCAGAGGTGATATGAAAGCCAGTGAGGCCCTAGACTAGCGACTAGCAACTATGTGATCAGCCGCGTGGCCTTTTTGTCCACTAGTTGATCTATTCAATGAAGATTAGGTAATTAAATACCTACTGTTTGAATAATGACACCGTCTCGCTTAGCCTCAGAAGCTGGATGCATTCCTAATAATGACACCGTCTCGCTTAGCCTCAGAAGCTGGATGCATTCCTAATAATGACACCGTCTCGCTTAGCCTCAGAAGCTGGATGCATTCCTAATAATGACACCGTCTCGCTTAGCCTCAGAAGCTGGATGCATTCCTAATAATTACACCGTCTCGCTTAGCCTCAGAAGCTGGATGCATTCCTAATTAGTTTGAATAATGACACCGTCTCGCTTAGCCTCAGAAGCTGGATGCATTCCTAATTAGTTTGAATAATGACACCGTCTCGCTTAGCCTCAGAAGCTGGATGCATTCCTAATAATTACACCGTCTCGCTTAGCCTCAGAAGCTGGATGCATTCCTAATTAGTTTGAATAATGACACCGTCTCGCTTAGCCTCAGAAGCTGGATGCATTCCTAATTAGTTTGAATAATGACACCGTCTCGCTTAGCCTCAGAAGCTGGATGCATTCCTAATAATGACACCGTCTCGCTTAGCCTCAGAAGCTGGATGCATTCCTAATAATGACACCGTCTCGCTTAGCCTCAGAAGCTGGATGCATTCCTAATTAGTTTGAATAATGACACCGTCTCGCTTAGCCTCAGAAGCTGGATGCATTCCTAATAATGACACCGTCTCGCTTAG
Source organism: Operophtera brumata (assembly GCA_932527175.1). Taxonomy (NCBI): domain Eukaryota; kingdom Metazoa; phylum Arthropoda; class Insecta; order Lepidoptera; family Geometridae; genus Operophtera; species Operophtera brumata. Next base: position 39,172,054 of record OW052225.1, read on the forward strand.
CCTCAGAAGCTGGATGCATTCCTAATAATGACACCGTCTCGCTTAGCCTCAGAAGCTGGATGCATTCCTAATAATGACACCGTCTCGCTTAGCCTCAGAAGCTGGATGCATTCCTAATTAGTTTTTGTTGCTGTTATAAAAATATTTGTATTTGTACGTACGAGCTGAGATTATGATTCTATCTTTTGTTATTTTATTTGGGAAATATTCAGATTGTAGCCATTTTTTTGGCAATGAAGTTGATTCTCAATTTGGGTACACAATTTTCGTTCCAGAATATTATAACAAAAAATTCTGCTATCTTACCGCAAGGCCAAGGCTTATCATGAGATCATGAGATTTTGTAAATATTTTGTAATTTTGCAGTGAATTTCATAAAAAAGGCTCATACAGGGAGAAACAGTAACTTTATTTCCTGAATATTATGAATATTCTGAATATTATTTTATCTAGTAACAACATTTTAGAGTGTTACAAACTAACGATATGATGTAACAAATGTTATATGTATAACATAACTGATACCTACGTAGGTACATACTTACATACATAGACACGAAGATTTTTCTCGAAAGGGTTGGAGTCTCAATGGGTTGGTTGGTGGTTATCCCGGTGGGCTACACCATCGTGGGAATATAGACGTGACAATTGGTGAGTTCATCACCGCCATTACTTCCCACTACTGACTCGGCTGAAGCTTTCTTCCAGTAATAACATATTCCTCAATAAGATAGCAACCAGGACACATCTTATGCAAATGATTCCGGGTGCCTACAAAGTTAACAATAATAATAGTAATAAAACCAAATGCGATCGACAATTTCAACAATGATATTGTTGTGACGTCACCATAGTGCTTAGTTAGATATAACAATACATGGAAGTGTCTTACTTCCTTAAAACTTCCTCCTTGGTACTTGATCATTAAAACATCAGCTTATTTTGCATCATTACTGGGTATCTTACCATACCTACCTACCATACTTACCATACCTATTTCTTCAGCAAAGCAGTATTGCTCGCATTGCTGTGTTCCGGTTTGAAGGGTATGTGTGCCGGTGAAATTACAGGCACATGAGACTTTTCATCTTTATGTCTCAGAGTGGCGAGCGCAGTGCAATGCCACATAGGGCGCGTCCTAGGTGGACGTGACCTATGAGGTAATGCACTGTTCATAGGCAGAGGTTACCGCTTAACATCAGGTGGGCTATCTGCTTGTCCCGTCATCCAAGTAGTATATATGTAAAAAAAAAAACTTACCTAGTTTAGATCATTTGTTCGGTGTAGGACAGATTCTGTATTGGACAGATTCGTAATTCGGCAGATTCGCTACTTGACAGATTGGTGAATTGGGCAGATTCTTGGATTCGACAGATTAGCTATACGACAGAAAATGAACACTTGTGCACAGAATACTGATCTAATCTGTCAAATCCAGAATCTGTCCTACACCAAACAAAGGATCAGCCAGTCTACCATGAATACTTGCTTGGAAGTTTTTTTTCTCATTAATACAGAGTGTAACGTAATATCCTTATAAGCCCGGGAAGGTGGTATTCTACCCATCATGGCGAATAACTTTAGTTCTACGACTTTTTAAATTGCGAAGTTTCTCATTCATGAAATATCTCGTAAAAATCCTGAAGTTCCTCCAGAAATTCCTGAAATTCCTCCAGAAATGTACCTTACACAACATGAGGCAGACCCACGTAAGGTACTTTAACGTATCGTAACACCCTCATGTTGTGTTACGTACACTTTTGGAGGAATATAAGGATTTTTGCGAGGCATTTCATGAATGAAAAACTTCGAAATTTAAAAAGTTGTGGAACAAAAGTTATTCGCCATGACGTGTAGATTACCCCCTCCCCGGGCTTATAGGGATATTATGTTACACCCTGTTTAGTATCTCAAATAAAAGAAACACTATTAAATTATGAAATAAGACACATAAACTGAGGGGCAAGTCCGAGTTTACACACACCATCGTAACGATGATCGTAACGGCGAGTGTACGTGTATTGCGTAGTAACTAGCCATTAATCTGTGACGTTTTTGGCACAGATTAATAGCTAGTTATTATGTTATACACGTACGATCGTGTTACGTTCACCGTTACGATGGTGTTTGCAAAACTCATAGGCTCACCCCTCTGAGCACAAACTATGTTTAAAATATGAGACGGTATGGGAACCGTAAACCAACAATGTATTTTTATGCAAACTCTCAATATTGTATTAGTTTGAGTACTATGTTATTGAGAAGGAATTAATCCTTGTAATTTACTCTTTTGACCGGTATCGTAAAAATACAAATTGTTTTTTCTATTTAGCGGGTTCGATTCTCAGACTCGTGACTTTTTTAATATCCTTGAATGCAGGTAAAGGAAAGTTTCCATGATGTAAAACTTAATTGAAGGTATTCAATATTTAAAGTACTGGTCTTCCATGTATCATGACCATGGGACACACTGTAATCTAATGGGTTCTGTTTTTAACCCCCGACGCAAAAACGACGGTGTGTGTGTGTGTGCGTGTCTGTCTGTCCCATCGTAGCTCCCGAACGGAAGAACCGATTTCGTTTTTTTTTTGTTTGAAAGGTGCTTTTGTCGGGAGTGTTCTTAGCTATGTTTGATCAAAATAGATTCAGCCATTTCATTGCGTTGAGGGTTTTTTTAATTTTTACAAAATTAATTAGTTGTTATTTAAGCAAACTCTCAGAATATGATTAATTTGAGATACTATGTTTTTGAGAAGGAATTGATCCCTTTCGATCGGTATCATAAAAATACAGTTTCTTTTTGTAATTTAGCGGGTTCGGTTCCCGGTCTGTGTCCCGATATAGACAAGTGATATTTTTAATATCATTGAATGGAAAAGTACTGAATTTAAAAAATAAAAGAAAGTCACCGTAGTGTAAAAGTGACCTTCAATATTTAAAGTACTTTTCCTCCATGTAGCATGGCCGTGGCACACTCTGTATATCCCAATGTTTTTTTTAAAGTTTTAAAACCACCTGTATCTTAAGTAAATCCAGAAACGTTTTTTCTTTATACTACTTGATTGACCGAACTAGCTGATGGCCCACCTGATGTTAAGGCGCGATAGTTTCTCAAATGTCTCTAGAATTTTAAAGTTTCTGATAAGAGTTTTCATAGTTTTCTGTGAAGAAAAAAATATATGATATTCTTGAGCTTTTTATCTAGTGAAATCAATAATACAATACAATATTTGAATTACTTCACTCGATAAAAAAAAATAACAGAGATACCTCGTTTTTAAAATTTAAATGCTATTTTTCACTCACTTCTCTCACGTTTTAATTTTTGAAACATTTGGTTACATGTTAGTTATTATTTGAGTTAGTGAATTCATCAACAAAATTAAACAAAACTTTGAACGATATTTTTATACAATTTTTTTTTACATAAAAACACGGTATCAGAGCGTGCGCTCGCCTTCTTCGCCTCATACAAAAATGTTCGTTGAACCTATAGCGCCTTAAGCGGTAACCTCTGCCTATCAACAGTGCATTACCTCATAGGTCACGTCCACCTAGGACGCGCCCTGTGTGGCATTGCACTGCGGCCGCCACCCTGAGACATAAAGATGAAAAGTCTCATGTGCCTGTAATTTCACCTCTATACCAGGTAAGCTTCCATCTACAACAGTTTCCTTGTTCTCAGGTTGAAGTAGGTGTTTTGATATCAGGTACTTACTAGAATGTATCAGATCATATCACCTTCAGGATAATGAGATTGCTTGTGACAGGAAAATGATCATTTCTTTTTCTACGAAACTGTTGTTGCTCGGTAAAAATAATATCCAATTGTAATAATTGGATCATGTAGCGACGATACGGGCATTATTTATAATCATGTGTGAATTAGTTTTTAGGGAGCTTAAAGAGGAAACACAACGGCCGTTTTCCCATTCAAACGTAATCCCCTGTTTTCTCCCTGGATAATGCCGGTAGAGCAATTTATTTTTCCTAAATATCTATGGACCCCGTGGCATGTCCCTATGTTTTACTTTTTTTATAAATTTATTATTATAAGAGATATGAACATTCAAAACCCCAAAAAAATGGTCAGATTTGCCGCTGTGTTCAAACATCCTGAAAACAAATTTGACTCGACTACCAATCGTTGATTTTATGTACTTTTAATAGGTATTGTCGATCCAAGCTGCAGTTGTCTCTATCACGCTCTGCGGGGGAAGGTTTGAGGTCTGCGCGACAGCAATAGATTTTACAAATACCTATCTTTTAATTCTCTAGCCCTTGGTGTTTCCTCTTAAGATAATTTTTGAAATCTTAAATGTTGAAGCATGATATTTTACAAGCTTTATAATGTCTGGGTGGAATATGTTTGTCCGGGTGGAATCTTGCAACTGAATTTCAAAGCAGTTATCCTCAACCGATTGAGCTGAAATTCGGTAAACCTGTCAAGTTTCGATGAAAATACAATATGACGGTGACAGCGAGCTGATCTGATGATGGAGACGGAAGGTGGACAACGGAACTCCTCGATGAATAATAGTAGACTGACCGTGTTAAGGCTCATTTAGATCAGCACACGGTTACGTTTACAAATTTTAAAAAACTTGTATTAAAAAAAAAAAAAACACTGATAACTTATGTACTTTTTTACCATTATTATTATTTTTGTATAATTCACTATGATTGTTTTATACTAAGCGTAACCTGTGTTTGGCTCGTAATATCTGTATTCATTCTAGAATTATTATTTATATTTTTGTGCGAGACATCTAAAACTTTTGCCAAAAACTGTTTATGTCTTGAGTCATCCATTTTTGGACGACCTCGTGGCGCGTTGGGTGAGTAGCCGGCTGAGATGTAAGAGGTTGCGGGGTCCACTCCAGCTGGTAAACAAATATTTGAATGATCTACAAATATTTGTTGTGGGTTTGGGTGTTGTGGTAACATGGTACTCGTAGTTCCTGATACCCACGACACAGGGCTCCTAGTGTGGGATCAGGACTGTATGCGACTGCAATTGTATTATGAAGAGGTAAACTTTGTGTGTTTGATTGTTTGTTTGTAATGGATAAAATCAAAAAATACTAAACCGATTTTAAAAATTATTTCACCTATTTTAAAGCCAAAATATCAGCACTCACATAGGATAGGTTGTGGTGGCTTTTCATCCCGACTGTACCCGTGCGAAGGCGGGGCGAGTTGCTAGTTAACAAAATAAAACAAATATAAGTGTTTTTAGGGTTCCGTACCCAAAGGGTATTACGGGACTCTATTACTAAGGCTCCGCTGTCCGTCTGTCCAACTGCCACCAGGCTGTATCTCATGAACCGTGATAGTTAGACAGTTGAAATTTTCGCAAATGATGTATTTTAACAAATGCTAAAAAACAGAATAAAATAAATATTGAAGGGGGCTCACATACAACAAACGCGTTTTTTTCCGTTTTTATAGATAATGGTACGGAACCCTTCGTGCGCGAGTCCGACTCGTACTTGACCGGTTTTTTTTACTATGCGAAGCAATCTTGTTTCAGTAAACAGAGGTTATTTTTAATATCTCTATCTTGTAAATAAATTAAGAGTGAAGGCCAAAGTAGCCCACCTAAAGTAGCCCACCTAAAGTAGCCCACCTAAAGTAGCCCACCTAAAGTAGCCCACCTAAAGTAGCCCACCTAAAGTAGCCCACCTAAAGTAGCCCACCTAAAGTAGCCCACCTAAAGTAGCCCACCTAAAAGCAGTAAGCAATTTTAGGGGTTCGAATAACGATCATTGTATACGGAAGAGGAAAGTACCAAAGGCAATTCTATCACAAAGAGGAGCATTTTCGCTACAGCTCAGAAATGGGACAGCTCGGACATAATAATTATCCTTGTGGTTTCAATGAACAAAACACTTTTGACTTTTGGCTTTGCTGGTTTACTGTTCAGAAACTACATATCTACGTACCTAGTAAAAAAAACAACATTATTATAAAAAGAAAAAAATATTATAGAGTTTAGTTGATTAGTTGCATGAAAGGCGTACTAAATTCTTTCACCACACTGATTCTTTCACCATTCGTCACTATGCCCTTGTCAAGGCAACCATGCCTCAAAGTAACTATGCCATTGTCAAGGCCACTATGCCTCAAGGTCACTATGCCCTTATCAAGGCCACCATGCTTCAAGGTCACTATGTCCTTGTCAAGGCCACCATGCCTCAAGCTGGTCACTGACCTAACGAAGGGTGACCAAGACAGAACTGGTTATACGAAGTAGTAGTAGTAGTTAGGTTTTCAGTCCAGTGACTCTATAATAACCAGATAAAAATCCTATCCAGGAAACTGTCAATAGAGCTTTTTATGAAGAGTTCGCCCGGGGAAGTACTACCATACCTATTTCCGCCACAAAGCAGTAGTGCTCGCATTGCTGTGTTCCGGTTTGATGGTGCTGGTGAAATTAACTGGGGGAAACTGCTATATCAGATTAATTATTGGTGTGTGGATAGATGGGGGATGGGAAAGGGGGGGGAGGAGAGATAAGGGGGTTAACTGCTTTTCATCCCGTCACTGCCGAGCTACTAGTTTGCTAGCGAATTGCTAGTTTTTTTTCTTTATAATTGGCGTCGCACTGCTTTTTATAAATTCTCTAAGGCCCAGCTACCAAACGACTTAAAAACGCAAAAAACATGATTTTACCAGTTGCTTGGTCATAAGCTTTAACCTCCTTGTAATGTCAACGACAACAGCCAACTTATAATGATGGGGAAAGTCCGAAGAATACGGAAAACGGGCTCGGGAAATAAATTTCAATAGCTTCGAATTCTGAACTACTGGCATGGGTGTAATTTGGCAGAAGTTACTGAACGGGGAATAAAATTGGTATTGCTGTTTTGTTGAAGCTGAAGTTATGAAACAGCTTTCCAATGAGTTGACAGGTACCTACTATTTAAATGGCCTTAAAAACTACGTCATCAATGTAGTGTATGTACCATCGAGCGGAGGCCTGCAATGCACTAAGGTATGTACCGATGGATTTCAATCTGCCATTTTTGAAAGAAACCTCTTCATTTTTATTTAATTACATTTGAATGTGTTTTTTTTCGAGTTATTTCGTGTCATTTTGGTGGCATTTCATCCGGTGTAACTTGGATAATAGCACATTGTGTGGTATAGTTTAAGTGTAATTTAAGTTTAATTTAAGTGTATTGCGTGTCTTTTCGAAATGGTGGATTTTTCCTGTAAACACTCGGTTTTTCTGCCACTATTTAAACTGAATGGGCTGACCTTTGAGCATTGTAGGCCTCCGTACCGGAGGCTGTGACTTGAAGTAGACTCTTGACGACTTGACTGTACCAAATATAATTATATTACTTGATATTGGTGAAATTGTTTGAAGCACTCCTCAGAAGCCGTTATATGATGAAGAAGACTAGTGTATGTACCTATCATAGTGTGAGTCTGGCGGTATGCTAAAACCGTCAGCTGCCTGTTTCTGGGTAAGACGGTGTGAGAAGAGAGACGATAGTCTGTGGAGCCGTGAGTGATGGCGGCAGACGGTCTGAGGGGCTAGTCTGCAAATTTGACAAGCAAGTTGCTTGTCAAATTTGCAGACTAGCCTCTCTGCTCTGTAAACGTGGTGATAACAGTGAGAATCTGCCATGAGCCGCTTACAAGGGAAGCAGAAATTACTTACTTACATAATTGATTTACATTACAATAAAATAATAATAATAAATGTTGTGGTAGCAACACTACAATCAACATCACTATCAACCCACCACCATCAAGTTATCTGCTAGACATAGGCGTCTCTCATAGAATGTTATGCCAAGAGGTCTTGAGCCGCCTCCATCCACGGAATTCCTGCTACCTATATACCTACTCCTTGGCGCATCGAGAGGCAGGCCTTCCCCTACAGCGTCGTCCGGTTTGTGGTCATCTTTATCCCCCAACGTGGTTCCTCTACGGATCTTCTCATTTCTTTTATTTTCTTTCAACTTTGTTTGGCCACGATCTCACCTGTTGGTAAGTGACGATGTGGAGCACAAAGGTCTAGAAGGCACCTATTCACACATAGCCTTGAAGATACCCCAGATTATAGTTTTCAGGATGGACAAACGACGGTAGTGTATTCCACTCCTTAGCAGTTCGCATTATAAATGTAGAACTGAAACGTTTAGTACGAATAAATTGTAAACTAACGAGGTAAGGGTGGTACCGAGCCGTGAGTCTGCTCGTCCTATGATGAAAAGGAGAAGGTGGAATCAGATCGTGAAGTTCCTGGGAGCAGTAACCTATAGAAGATCGAAAGGTATGCGACTTTACGGCGGTGCTCGAGACTCTCGATCTTAGTCTCCGCCATATGTTGCTCACCTATAAGCCGGAAAGCTTTGCGTTTGATCGAGCGTGCGTGATGGTTCGTTGGCCTTGACAAATACACTTGATGATGTCGGATAAATAATATATAATAAAACAGACTATGGAAATCACTCATTTTAACACAAAGAGATGTGACATTACTGTTGACTATGCTAAAAGTAGTGTGAGGAGTATTAAAGTTCCACTTAAATTTCTTAACTTTAAGTGGAACCATAACTTTTATAGCATCATAATGATTAATATTATTGGCAAAATAAAATTAACACGCAATTCAACACACCTTTATGCTCTCAACGGATGGTCAGGGACTTGTAGCTAAATATATGTATGCATCAATATTCAGCATAATGCACGTATAAATATATGTATGCATCAATATTCAGCATAATGCACGTATAAATATATGTATGCATCAATATTCAGCATAATGCACGTATAAATATATGTATGCATCAATATTCAGCATAATGCACGTATAAATATATGTATGCATCAATATTCAGCATAATGCACGTATAAATATATGTATGCATCAATATTCAGCATAATGCACGTATAAATATATGTATGCATCAATATTCAGCATAATGCACGTATAAATATATGTATGCATCAATATTCAGCATAATGCACGTATAAATATATGTATGCATCAATATTCAGCATAATGCACGTATAAATATATGTATGCATCAATATTCAGCATAATGCACGTATAAAAGTATGCAAAAAAGTTCGATTCGGACACTTGTATTGCATAATACAAGCAATCAAGTGTTATAATTTGCTAGTATCAGGTACTACTCTCGTTCTCATCCAAAGGTCCTTTTGACATTTGTGGAAGCCTTCAGTTATCTAGGTCAATGTGAATCGGCGATTTTTAACTCGAGCAATGACGTGTTTTTGCTTATAGCAGAATTTAGTGGTTTCATAAGGACAGAACGACTAACCACAAATATGGCTTTTGCGACTGTCTACCCTGATACAGTTGTTAATAGATCAGATCCAATATTTAAGGCGTAGATGGACGTCAAATTCTGTCACTATCTACCTCATTAAAATTCAGGTTAGTTAGAAATTGACAGAATCACACTCGCGAAAAAAAAAAAAAAAAAAAAAAAAAAAAAAAAAAAAAAAAAAAAAAAAGTGAAAAAAAAAAAAAAAAAAAAAAGTGAAAAAACAAAGTGACACAAAGTGAAAATCACGATTTTTTTTCTATAAAAATCATTAGGAAACTAATTTTCAAAAATAAAAACAAGGTCATCTCGGCGTTGTTATTTAATAAACTGAAGGCAATAAAAACAACTTATGATTGATAGGAAAAAATGGTTGTAACTACGAAAACAGAGGCTAATTTATAAATTTATTTCTTACAATGTAAGTAATTTTATTTTTTGAAAATAAAAGAAAATGCTTTTTATTATTTAGATTAACATAATTATATTTTTTTTGTGCATTTTTCGATAAAGATCTTGGTGAAAAAAACTTTTAATGCACCACATTTCACATATACCCACGCCTTAAATGTACCTATGTCATCACGAACGTAGTGTTGCTAGAATTGAAATTATCGTGGTTTCGTATCATTTTTCAATAATTAGGAAATAATAATCCGGACTTGTTTGTAAGATACGGTGGTGCAAGATTTGTCCTGCCTGCTAGCTTATTTAAGGAATGTGTTATTACTGGAAGAAAGGGTTAGCAGAGTCAATCGTGGGAAGGAATGGCGGCGATGAGCTTACCACTTGTCACGTCTATTCTCACGATGGTGTAACCCATGCGAAAAGAGGCCCATTTGAGGCTGCTAACCTTTCGGGGAAAAAGGCATGTGTATGGAAAAAGGTATATGTATGTAATGTCAGCAGGAGAATAATAAAATCAAAGTGATAAATCGTAATTTCTATTACACGGCTTGTTTCTCAGTAGGTATGACTTATTGGCAATTTGTTACACCACTTTTTAACCACTAGAAATAAAACTTCTCGAAGGAACCACGTTTAAAAATCATCTCAGAAAATAGCTTATTATTTAATACATATACCTACGCACCCATTATAGCAAATTTCATCGAAAAGACCTATTTTCGGGAACTTACAAATGTATATAAAAATCCTTACTCGTTTATTAGTAAAGGGTATGTATTTTTACGTGTGTTAATGTTAATTACAATTTGTTATCGAAAGATCAGGCACTTTGGTCACAGTAATAAAATGTAAAACGGTTCAAAGAATGATTCAAGAAGGTTAAAGTTTACCTACTTTGTGAAATTATTTTCCTTATTTCTTCTTCTTGCAATCATATTCAGACTGACACAACTTCACTACGTTGAGTTGTACAGCTTATTGTCTAATGGGCTCAGGCCTAAGACAAACTTCACACTATAACGCCAACCTTGGTCTATATCTAGTGAAACCGAGTTTAAACGGTGGGCGAATGTTAATCTTTATTAAGTAATCCATATTTGAATGCGTGACATGGGTGTGTGATGTGATGTATGTCTACGTTTTGTTAAATGTCAATATTTCAATGAAGTAAAAGAATAATAATTATGTTCTGTCTTTTCACAGTGGGTTGCACCATCGTGGAATATTGTCCAGACACATGGTGAGCTCATCACCGCCATTGTTTTACACGACTGACTCTGCTAACGCTTTCTTCCAATAATAACACATTCTTGAAAAAGCTAGCAGCAAGGACATCTTATAACAACGAATCTTACTAACAAGTCCGGGTATTCCCTTAGCTAGTCTTTACGACATCTACGATGGAGACATAAGACAATGTATTTTACTAACCCAATGATCCTTGTTGATTGATCACAATGATAGACAAAAAAATACGTTCCCGAAAATAGCTCTTTTCGATGAAATTTGCTATAATGGGTGCGTAGGTATATGTATTTAATATACTTAATGATAGACAATGTATTTTACTAACCCATATATATATATAGGTATATTTCATTTATTTATTCAATTAACAAGGATCATTGGGTTAGTAAAATACATTGTCTATCATTAAGTATATTAAATACATATACCTACGCACCCATTATAGCAAATTTCATCGAAAAGAGCTATTTTCGGGAACGTATTTTTTTTACATATACCTTATATATATATATATATATATATATATATAGAGATCCCTTTACGGTAAATGTTGATCAGGCGCGACTTCACGCGAGCACTTTGTTGATCCAAAAACACAAGTTGACAATTATTCATTCATTCATTCATTCATTCTTTCATTTCATTCATTTCATTCATATCATTCATTTCATTCATTTCATTCATTCCATTCATTTCATTCATTCCATTCATTCCATTCATTCCATTCATTCCATTCATTCCATTCATTCCATTCATTCCATTCATTCCATTCATTCCATTCATTCCATTCATTCCATTCATTCCATTCATTCCATTCATTCCATTCATTCCATTCATTCCATTCATTCCATTCATTCCATTCATTCCATTCATTCCATTCATTCCATTCATTCCATTCAATCCATTCATTCATTTCATTCATTTCATTCAATTCATTAATTTCATTAATTTCATTCATTTCATTCATTTCATTCATTTCATTCATTTCATTCATTTCATTCATTTCATTAATTTCATTAATTTCATTAATTTCATTAATTTCATTAATTTCATTAATTTCATTAATTTCATTAATTTCATTAATTTCATTAATTTCATTCATTTCATTCATTTCATTCATTTCATTCATTTCATTCATTTCATTAATTTCATTAATTTCATTCATTTCATTCATTTCATTCATTTCATTCATTTCATTCATTTCATTCATTTCATTCATTTCATTCATTTCATTCATTTCATTCATTTCATTCATTTCATTCATTTCATTCATTTCATTCATTTCATTCATTTCATTCATTTCATTCATTTCATTCATTTCATTCATTTCATTCATTTCATTCATTTCATTCATTTCATTCATTTCATTCATTTCATTCATTTCATTAATTTCATTCATTTCATTAATTTCATTAATTTCATTCAGTTCATTCATTCATTCAGTTCATTCATTCATTCCATTCATTCCATTCATTCATTCATTCATCATTCATCATTCATTCATTCATTTCATTCATTTCATTCATTTCATTCATTTCATTCATTTCATTCATTCATTCCATTCATTTCATTCATTTCATTCATTTCATTCATTTCATTCATTTCATTCATTTCATTCATTCCATTCATTCCATTCATTTCATTCATTTCATTCATTTCATTCATTTAATTCATTTCATTCATTTCATTCATTTCGTTCATTTCGTTCATTTCGTTCATTTCGTTCATTTCGTTCATTTCGTTCATTTCGTTCATTTCGTTCATTTCGTTCATTTCGTTCATTTCGTTCATTTCGTTCATTTCGTTCATTTCGTTCATTTCGTTCATTTCGTTCATTTCGTTCATTTCGTTCATTTCGTTCATTTCGTTCATTTCGTTCATTTCGTTCATTTCGTTCATTTCGTTCATTTCGTTCATTTCGTTCATTTCGTTCATTTCGTTCATTTCGTTCATTTCGTTCATTTCGTTCATTTCGTTCATTTCGTTCATTTCGTTCATTTCGTTCATTTCGTTCATTTCGTTCATTTCGTTCATGTCGTTCATTTCGTTCATTTCGTTCATTTCGTTCATTTCGTTCATTTCGTTCATTTCGTTCATTTCGTTCATTTCGTTCATTTCGTTCATTTCATTCATTTCGTTCATTTCGTTCATATCGTTCATATCGTTCATTTCGTTCATTTCGTTCATTTCGTTCATTTCGTTCATTTCGTTCATTTCGTTCATTTCGTTCATTTCATTCATTTCATTCATTTCATTCATTTCATTCATTTCATTCATTTCATTCATTTCATTCATTTCATTCATTTCATTCATTTCATTCATTTCATTCATTTCATTCATTTCATTCATTTCATTCAGTTCATTCATTCATTTCATTCATTCATTCAGTTCATTCATTCATTCAGTTCATTAATTCATTCCATTCATTCCATTCATTCATTCATTCATCATTCATCATTCATCATTCATCATTCATTCATTCATTCATTCATTTCATTCATTTCATTCATTCCATTCATTCCATTCATTCCATTCATTCCATTCATTCCATTCATTCCATTCATTCCATTCATTCCATTCATTCCATTCATTCCATTCATTCCATTCATTCCATTCATTCCATTCATTCCATTAATTCCATTAATTCCATTCATTCCATTCATTCCATTCATTCCATTCATTCCATTCATTCCATTCATTCCATTCATTCCATTCATTCCATTCATTCCATTCATTCCATTCATTCCATTCATTCCATTCATTCCATTCATTCCATTCATTCCATTCATTCCATTCATTCCATTCATTCCATTCATTCCATTCATTCCATTCATTCCATTCATTCCATTCATTCCATTCATTCCATTCATTCCATTCATTTCATTCATTCCATTCATTTCATTCATTTCATTCATTTCATTCATTTCATTCATTTCATTCATTTCATTCATTTCATTCATTTCATTCATTTCATTCATTTCATTCATTTCATTCATTTCATTCATTTCATTCATTTCATTCATTTCATTCATTTCATTCATTTCATTCATTTCATTCATTTCATTCATTTCATTCATTTCATTCATTTCATTCATTTCATTCATTTCATTCATTTCATTCATTTCATTCATTTCATTCATTTCATTCATTTCATTCATTTCATTCATTTCATTCATTCAATTCATTTCATTCTCACCGTTACCAGATAATCAGAACATAAAACCTACAAAAATGATGTGTCAGGTACCTTATAATTTTATTACGAATCCTGTAGTGGATTTGGAAAGATTTACGTTCTTGGATGTACAATATTGGTGGAGAAATCTTACAATTAAGTAATGTGTTTATTTACAAAAGCTGGTGAGGGTGTCGCAAGCACTTTGAAGTAAAATATTGTTGCCGATTTAATAGAATTAGCAACATAGCCGCTGTAATAAATAATAAAAAATAATTTCGCCCCTCAAGCGAGACGAAATAAGTCATTATAATGTGTAGATCTAATGAATAATGACTATTGTATGTTTAGAAATAAAAAGGTGCATAATGTGTTTGAAAACGTTGTTTTACTAACAATAGCCAGGCACCTAGCTATCGCTATATATGTATGCCTATTTACTACAGAGGCATACATATTATATAGCGATAGGCACGTAGCTAGCTATATATATAGTATGATGAAAAATTCAAGCTATAGGTATATGTATATATTCTTATCCTTATATATATAAAAAAAAAGAGATTTCAAATTAATCAGTCATATTCATAATATTATTTTATTCTCAAGAAGTTATTTTGATACAACCTAAGCAGTGTTCAAAATAAACGCGGAATATCCTTGGGATACTTGAAATGTGTTTTGTCTTTCTAGATCGAATTTCGAACCGCTTGTCATAGTACAGGCAAATTAGGTGATTTTTAGCAAAAGTGTGGAAGTAATTGGATGTAGTCACAAAACCTTTTCTAATTGTTTTGTTTGGCTTGAAAATCACCTCTAATATAACTTTCAGCAAATTCACCCACCCGGAACAGGGTGAAATAGGGTGAAAACCTTATAATACCCGTAACTTAATGGGGAAATAGATGTAGTCGGTGCAATTTGGCATACACTTAAGACCGTTATGATCTACATTTGCACCAAGTATTTTTTTAATCGGACTTACGGAACATACGAAAAAAAAAAAAAAAAAAAACTTTTTTTCTGTATTGTGGCTCGGGGGATATTGAAGTAGTCGGTGCAAATTGACAGAATTACCAGAAAAATGGGCCAAATAAATTACCTGGTTTGCACCTGGGTACCTCACACGGAAGTCACTTTTTCCATATTTTATTGTCGCTCTACTTCGGGGAAATTTCAGGCAATTCTGGAAATTCACTTAAACTTATTCATTTGATTAGTACTACATTCGCCAGCCATTTAATACTGGAATTTATATACGGAACATGCTTTTTTTAAGTATTATATATGTAAGTTCAGTGCGGTGCTAAGAAACTAATGTATATACTGTGGCGCTACACTGCTAACACTGTCCCCCGACCGCGGGGTGCATCCGTATTGATCCCAGAAAATCATCCCACGAGCTGAAAGTAATAATAATTATGCAGGATTCATACAATTAATATTCATTTCATTTTTAGAGTCCGTATTTATCCCACCTAGAAATACCTACATCTAAAACGAGTGAAAGTAACGTCAGCAAAAAATATGTTAATATGGAACATCTATTTATTTCATAAAATTGTTGGCATAAAATAATCAACAAAGTAATAATATATACAGTGTGTCCCAAAAAGTAGTGTCAAGCCGAAGTCCAAAGAAAGGTTACCCCCAGAGATACCCGAATCACCCCCATTTCGTGATTTTTAGTAGTTTTCGAGTTTTTAAGACAATCGGAGCTCTTACACTTTTTTGGCCATTGTGACTCGATTCGTTGAGGTAGAGGCCTGTTTTTTTTGTTGTAAATAAGCTAAATACTAGGGCTACCTTGTCTGATAGTATTTACATCAATAGCACCTACTATTGCATTAAAATAAAAATAATAATATGAAGATATATATTTTTGTTGCCTAAATTCTTACTTTCAATGAACGTTTGAAAAAAAAAGTCACATAATCTTTTTCATCCAAACCTATCTTAAAAACATGGCTGATGTGACAGCTATTAGTCATGTAACCTTGTTCCAGATTCTTGCACAGGATGATAAAAATACTCAATTTAATAAAAGTTATTTCAAAAAAGAGTTTTTGAAAATGTTCTGCAAGTCGGAATTAAAAAGAAATCTGACAGTCTGAAGATTGCATTACACATAAGCAATAGTAAAACAACCTATATTTGTTGTTCAAGGACATTATTTTCTACCTACGAGGCAGAAACCTGCGACAGATGGTGGGCCCATTCCAACTGCCAGATCGCCTAAATGGCGAGTCATACTTGAACTTTTTAAGAGAAGATTTAAATGGATAATCTACAGACATCATTTTACTAACACGCCGGAACATGATTTTTTAAAACGACGGCGCACCATGTCACGGTGCCTCAAAAGTTAGACAATATCTTAATGACAGGTTTTTTTTAATACTACTTAGAATGACTGAACAAGCAGATGGTCCACCTGATGATAAGCGGTACTCTCTTCCTATGAACAGTGCATTATCATATAGGTCACGCCCTCCTAGGACGCGCCCTATGTGACGCGCCCTATGTGACATTGCACTGCGCCCGCCACCCTGAGACATAAAGATGAAAAGTCTCATGTGACTGTAATTTCACCGGCACCCATACCCTTCAAACCGGAACACAGCAATGCGAGCACTACTGCTTTGCGGCAGAAATAGGTATGGCGGTAGTACTTTCCCGGACGAAGTATTTCACAAAGAAGCTATACTACTACTAAAAAAATGCGATACTTGGTGATAAATGGATTGGCCGAGGCGGGCCTATCGCATGGCCCCCACGATCTCTCGACTTAAACCCCATTGAGTTTTTTGTTTGGGGATATTATAAAAATATTGTTTACTCTCGAGAGTACCGAAATTTGGAAGAATTGCGAAGAAGGTTGACCCAGGCAGAAGCAACAATTCAAAAGCAACAGAATCGCTTTTCTACGCTTTAAAGATAATTTTTTTAGACGATGCTGATTATGTATTGAGCAAGAAAGTCGCCATTTCGAAATTTTTTTGTGATGATTCACTGAATACATGCAATGCTGAAAGTTATTATTTAGTTTTTTTTAAGATTTCACCTAATCTTAAAAACCAGAATTTCGCATTCAACTGTTTAAATTGAATATCATGAATGATCCCGTAAAAGAATCTCAATCAAATTTACATGATAAATAGCTGATATAATGATCAAGTTTTTAAGATAGGTTTGAATGAAAAAGTTAATGTGACTTTATTTTTAAAATGTCCTTAGAATGTAAGGGACTAAACAGAATTTTTAATTTTTACATATTTTTAATTTTATTTCAATGCAATGGTTCGTGCTGTGGATGTAAATGCTTTTTTTTTGTTACTGTTTCGATTACTTTAAAAACCGATATCTGAGGTTTACTGTCATCTCAAACAAAAATAAGTATAAAACATTTAAAAAAAAAGTGGGTGCCATTTTTAAAATATTTTTTCAGGAAAATCACGGACTAGTGTAGAAATCGTTTCAGAGAATCAGAATTTTACAATTATTTATAACATAAGCTTTTAGATAACATCAATATCCTATACAATGAGCAAAGATTCGTATATTTTATAAATATTTGTAATGGCACAAGAGGCAATTGAGAAATACAGAAATGTCAATGGAGAAGATGGTTTTCCATTATCTGGAGTATGGAAGCCTGTGGTGAGAATGTGTAAGAATCAAAAAAGTGTGGTACCTGCTACGCGACCGGATACCGATAGTGTTGTGTGTCGAGTTGGGGTGAAGTGTGACAGTGAAACCGATGGTAGTGGTATCGTTCATAATAAAAGAGTGAGAAAGAGGGTAGATTGATATATCTGCCAATAACATCTACTCGCAAAGACATTAGTTAGTTCTCCCGTGATCAGATACGATAAGAATACGATTTAAAAATATTTTTATTGCACTTAATCCAACCTAATACCGAATTTATGCAATTTATAAATAAAATGTGCAATTTCTAGATAAATAACGAAATTCCGATATTAATATCGGAATGCCAATATTGAGATTTAATATCGGAAATCAGTATTAGAATTGAAAACCTTCCGGTATTACATGCCCTAAACGTGACAAACAAGCAGACGACCCGCTTGATGTAAAGCAGTCACCGCCGCCTATGGACAACACCCACGGTATTGCAAACGCGCTGCCTACAATTAAGAGCCCTATTGATATTTCTCTTGAATTTACCAATATTGTATAATTTATAAATATTTGTACAATCTGCAGATATTTGTTCAGGATGTTATTAATGTTATGTTATATGTTTTCGTTGGGTATTTTCTATGTATAATAAAAAATATCTATCTTTGTAATGTATTGTATTAAAGTATATCAGTTATCTAGAACCTATAACACAAGCTCTGCTTAGCTTGGGGCTAGATAATGTTGTGTGAACTGTCCAGCATTATTTATTTATTAAATATTTATTTATGATGGTGACAGCGAGCTGATCTGATGATGGAGACGGAAGGTGGACAACGGAACTCCTCGATGGATGATAGTAGATTGCTGGAAAAACTGTAGAGGTTATTTATTTTTACTTCTTTGCTTATATCCCAAAAGTTACACAGTCTAAAATAAAATTAAAATTAGTTTTGAAACTTCTATGATTGTTTCATTTTTTTACCCTTTCTTTGGCCCCAATATCTTCTACAACCCCCGAACCAATTTAGCTCATAACCTTACACAAATTGTACTAATACTATATATCCATCTACCAAATTGTATAAAGAATACTAGTTTTATCAAGAATATATCAACAGTTCGCAAGTTATCTTCGGACAAACATACATACACACGAACGCCAATTATTAATAATTTGCATCCAACAAAAATATATGAAAATGATAGTAAGGCATTTTTCTGTCTGACCGTACTAATATCCATTGTTAAAGGCCGTGGCGTGGTATGAATCCGGACTACATTTTGCGATTAATACGGACAATTTTATTATTCGTGGGATGAATACGGCCTACATTTTGGTATGAATCTGCACCCCACCCACGCCGTTGATTTCTTATAGAGATCTATTATTAAGAAGTACTTCCGGTACGAAATTTGTAGTTTTTTTTACGTGCGAATGTAGTAAACTTATAGTATATACCATAATAAAATTTGCACGACTACATAAGTTTCCCCCGAAGTACAATTAACAAAAAAAGAAAAAAACTATGTTCCGTAATTCGCTGAGGTGTGCAAAACTAATATAGTGTTTATAATACTTATATAAACCTTATGTAAGTTTGCACCGAGTACATAAATTTCCCCCGAGCTGCAAACTAAAAAAAACAAATTCACAGTGTTTCCCACTATGCACGTAGTTTTAATTAAAATCCATAACGCACTAAGACTGTCTCTATAAGTAATTGAACTTGCACTTAACACTTTTTTGTTTTTTCAAAAGTTACAATTTTTCAAAGTTTGTACCTAATATTTAAAAGCCTTCCGTATGCGCCAGAAACGGTGCAAACCTGGGATAAGCTTCTATTCGTGTCATCTATCGATTCCATAAGAATCCACGACTACTCGACTTAGGGCCACACTCTTTGCTAATTTGCCTGTACTATCAGTGCAAACACAAACACTCCAACTAATATTCCAAACATAAACGGAGTCTAGGATAGAGTATATTATTTTCACACCATTATTGGAGTATGTGTGGGCCTATCTCTTTGTTCAAACTTGACTTCGTTGGGAGAAATAACTACCGCGTTTTATTTACAGCCAAAATCTCGGAAGGTTTGTCAATGCGGAAGTATGACCAGTTAGATCGACTTGTTGACATTGCAAAGTACCAAACTGATTTTAATTTCCTTTATTCCTTTTAGTAGTATTAAGTAAATATATTTCTGATGTGTGAGTTAAAAGGTGTTCGGTTCTTTCCTTGGTGCAGTAAAATAGGTCCTGAATTGGTAGTAAGTCATACATTTTAACTGACTACGATCTACTAAATACTACGGGTAGAACGCGTGAGCACTATATAGCCGGGAAGTTTATAAATCAAACAAACTCACAAAAAAGTCTTCGTTGATTAGTTAGGTAAATAATCGTTTATAACAAGTAATTAATTTTGTAAAAAAAACCTTCAACGAAATGAAACAGCTAAACCGATTTTGATCAAACATAGCTAAGAACACCCTGACAAATACACATTTCAAACAAAAAAAAATTGAAATCGGTTCATCCGTTCGGGAGTTACGATGGGCCAGACACACACACACATACACAGACACGTCAAACTTATAACACCCCGTCGTTTTTGCGTCGGGGGTTAAAATAAAGCAACAAATATAAATTTAACTTCAATTGCAAAGAAAATATTAAGTTTGGTTAAAATTTTTCGCCCATTCCGCTAAAAGGTGGTCCATATAGCCACTAATTGTTCAGAAAGTTGTTAGCATAAAAGTCGTGGACATAAATTGTTGGAATTTAAATAGGTATTTCTAGATACAACAACTGTGTATAAACTGAGTAATAAATATAAATTCAGGGCTTACGTGGTTAAATGAGTACTTTATTATTTTGATACTCAGAGTCGTGTTGCCACTTTATGATTGCTAAGATTTAAAATACCCGACGCAAAAACGACGGGGTATTATAAGTTTGAAGTGTCTGTGTGTGTCTGTCTGTAGCATCGTAGCTCCCGAACGGATGAACCGATTTCGTTTTGTTTTTTGTTTGAGAGGTGAATTTGTCGGGAGTTTTCTTAGCTATGTTTGATCAAAATCGGTTCACCCGTTTCATTGCGTTGAGGGTTTTTTTAATTTTTACAAAATTAATTACTTGTTTATGATGATTTAGGAACACTTTAACGAACCTAATATTGTAAGGTACTTATTCTAATATTGTCTGAAGTTTAGAGTATAATGGAGCGTACCCTTTTGGATAAAATACCTATCCTAGTGAAATTTACGTTTGACTATTAGAGATCAAAATTGCGAATTAAAAAAATGACTGGTGATATCCCTGTTTCGGCAGTTATTTTAAACTAGCAGCGCCCCGCGATGTTACTTGCATAGGTCTCAATCCCGTGGGAATATCGGTTTAAAAATGTGCCTATGTGTTATTCCGGGAGTCAAGCTATCTCCATTTCATCCAAATTCATCGAGCGGTTTTAGCGTGAAGAAGAAACAAACACGTGCACACACTAAAATAAAATAATAAATAATAAATAATGCTGGACAAGTTCACACAACATTATCTAGCCCCAAGCTAAGCAGAGCTTGTGTTATAGGTTCTAGATAACTGATATACATAATACATTGCATTACATAGATAGATATTTTTATTATACATAGAAAACACCCAGAACACCCTGAACAAACATCTGCAGATCGCACAAATTATTTGTTCCGAGGCGGGAATCGAACCCGCAACCTCCTGCGACGCAGGCGAACCATCGCCAGCCGCGCCACAGAGGTCGCACACACTCACAAACTTTAGCATTTATAATGCTAAGTATTAGGGTATTTGAAAAGGAAAGGGCAAATTTTAATACGCAGCATACTTTTTGCTTCGTTGCGTTACAAAATCTTTTTAATTAGAGACAACAATTTCCGTAATTTGCGAGATCCACTGAATAAGACTTGACTTAAGTTTCAAAATGCCTGCTGTGGGAACAGCTGACTCTGATTCAAGAATAATTATGATTTATGGAAGAAATGATTAAAGCTACTAGAAACATAATTAATTATTTAATACAAAGGCCACAATAAATCAATACATATAAAATCGTTGCATGACTGACTGACTGACTGACTGACTATCAACGCACAGCGTAAATGCAGCTCGCAGCTCGTTCACCGTAAGATGGCACCTGAAACCACACCATGGCAGGTGCCAACTTACGATGAACGGTCCGGCTCGTTCACCATAAGATGGCACCTGTAAATACTCCATGGCAGGAGCCAACTTACTGTGAACGGTCCCGCTCGTTCACCGTAAGATGGCACCTGAAAATACTCCATGGCAGGTACCAACTTTCGGTGAACGGTTTGTAAGCACTAGAGACCTGAAATTTGGAGGGTACGTTCCTTTTGTGGTGTAGGGGTGAACTAAGAAAGGAATTCCATAAATTCAACTCCTAAGGGGGTGCAGCGTGGTGTTGAAATTTGAATGGAAAAGTACACACAGATGAAGTCGCGGGCATTCCACTAGTATCTTATATATCTTCTATGCAATGGCTATCGTATAACTTCAAAACCTATACGACACGTACGTAGGTACTTGTCGCTAACACACTGTTGGTCTAACCACAGAATACAGGTCTAACCAAAGAATAATCTTCCAACAAAAATAACCAAGTGCGTGTCGGACCCGTACATGAAGGGTTCCGTACCGTCGTACAAGAATGTACACTTAGTCGGCTTTTATGACATCCACAGGGGGAGACGTCCATTCTTAGGCCAGACACTCCACAGCACTACGGTTAAAATATAATATGACTAAGTATTAATCTTACACAAAACTTGCAAACCTAAATATTACAAAAGGATTCTTTGAAAACGTGCTAAGTGGTCTTGATGCAAGGTCCATTTTTAGCCTAACTCAATTGCACAGCCTCTTTTATGGATGAATCATGTTATGTAGCCAAAAATTACGGTGCGTTTACACTTAGAGATATATATTACTTGAAGTAACAGGATTTCTTATGTGACAGTTATGGGTTCGTTCCTTGGTGAAAAAACTATTGTGTATGTGTGTATATCCAGGACTGGGTCCAGGATTTTGTCTGGGGCACAAGGGGCGGCCGGGCAAAATTATCAACAATAACTGTTAGAATAAACTTGAAGTATTATACTTCATGTTTATTTCTACAAGTTCAAGTATGTATAGGAAGGTTTATGAAAGTGTAAAAAAATAGAAAAAATATATATATAAAGACAGTTGTCTTTTATGTTTCCTGCTAAAGATGTCCAGCACTTCATTAGTGTCCATTTTTAATCCCCGACACAAAAACGACGGGGTGCTATAAGTTTGACGTGTCTGTGTGTGTATGTGTGTGTGTGTGTGTGTGTTTGTGTGTGTGTTTGTGTGTGTGTTTGTGTGTGGTTGTGTGTGTGTCTGTCTGTGGCATCGTAGCTCCCGAAGGGATAACCTGCGAAAGGGTTTTTTTTTTGTTTGAAAGGTCAATTTGTCGGGAGTGTTCTTAGCTATGTTTGATCAAAATCGGTTCAGCCATTTCATTGCGTTAAGGGTTTTTTAATTTTTACAAAATTAATTACATGTTACCGCAACGTCTTGATGGATATGCATTAAATCCAATCCATTCAAATGCCCTTCTGTCATCCTGTTGCGAAGATTTTCGCGAAAACTTATGTATTTTTAGCTGGAGGATAGTGCAATAATAAACTTAACCATCACGAGAGCATATAACGGCGAGAGGAGCGAGCCGCGAAAAATTCTGTATTTTTAGGTTGAAGAGAGTGCAGTAATAAAGATATCTCGACAGTAAACAAATATACCGTCTGGGCGGCTTGCCCCCGAGCCCCCCCATTAAATCCGCCCTTGTGTATGTCCATCCCCTCGTAACTACTAACCGGTTGACTCGATTTTGATGAATGATATGCCGTTTGATTCGTATTAATTGCGCGACTGTCATAGGGTATAGAAAAATTAAAATCACGT
Source organism: Operophtera brumata (assembly GCA_932527175.1). Taxonomy (NCBI): domain Eukaryota; kingdom Metazoa; phylum Arthropoda; class Insecta; order Lepidoptera; family Geometridae; genus Operophtera; species Operophtera brumata. The sequence continues at coordinate 39,195,829 of OW052225.1, forward strand.
ATTTTTGGCGCCAAAATGTATGCAAATGTTTTGCATGTGCTTACATGGTTCCAGTGGAAGATCAGCGTTGTGTTGCTACAAAAGAACAAATGCTGAGGTGGACGCCAATTTGTGTCAGTAATGCGTGACTAAGAGGCACTAAGTAGTTTTATCTTTCTTTGTTAATCTTTGTTTCTGAGTGTGTGTGTGTGTGTGTGTGTGTGTGTGTGTGTATGTGTGTGTGTGTGTGTAGTTTTGTATCTGCGTTCGTTTCATTATTTCTTTTTGTTTCTTAACAAATGTTCATACTTTTCAGTAAAGAGTTTCCGTGGTACGGTTTTAGTTTTTAAAAGTTTTATCTTGTTATTACGAGAATAATAATTGGGCTTGAGGCTTCAGGTATTCTGAAAACAGAAAATAAATATTTTTTTACCAGAGCACTAGCGAAGCGTCGGTTGTGTTGTGTAGTAAACTTTGTGAATTCTGCAATCAATGGCTAAAATCGCAAAAATATTTGTATCACCTTGAGCCATACCTTGATAGAAGGTAAGCCTTGATACGCAGCTGTAAAACAGCCTCAATATTCGCCCGTGTCTAGATATAGGCAACATCTTAATGTTACCACTTTGTATCTTGTATTTAAGGTGGGGTATGCCGCAAAATTACCAATCTTAGATTAGATTTTTAACTGACTAAATCAAGTACAATATTTAAATTATAAATATGCATGGATACTACATTATAATTCCGAGGGATCACTGTAGAACGTCACTGAGGTCAGTGAGGGACACGATAGGACAATATTTTTTCGAGATAAAAGAACCCAAAGTACCTCTAACTTTTGGCTAGATTCGATTGTTTATTAAAATGAAGCATATTATTGCGTAAAAATTAGATAAATAAAATTAATACAACAAAGCGGGAGGGTTTACTGTAGGGTTTTTCGTAAAATTATCTATATTTTATTACGAGATATTCAATAAAAAGTGCATTTTCGTGCGATGGTGTTTTTTTGTATGAAGATTTATGCATAGTTAAGTAAAATAAATGCATTTTTTCCACACGCCATCTATGCGCCATATAAGTTGCATATTCAAGTCAGATTTGTCATAGTTTCCATATGCGAAACATAAGAATGCATCTTTTGATGGTGATATATAGACGGGCCCATTTCTCAAAACATACAAGTTTCAAGGCTCACTCTTGAGGCTCTGTACCGCAAAAGGTATGAACGAAACCATTATAGGACCTCTCGTGTATAAACACCTCACTCTGTTTTAACGGCACTTTACTCCTACAAAGCTGAAACTAATTTCTTCGACACAGTAACTCTTACACACAATGATTTTTCCAGAATTCAATAATCAATCGGATGTCGCCGAATCGCCATCGTCAGTGTTGCCTCCGTATAAAAATATCCATTTCACATGACAGTTGCAATAAATTCGACAAAAATAAGTTTATATTTATTTTATATTTATTTTATTTTAGGAAGACTAACAGCACAAAAAAACATCATAAATATATATAAATTTAGAATCATAAGGCTAATGATAAGTCTGGCTGATGATGCTGACATAGAGCCAAATTCTCCAGGAGCTAACACGTGTCTGTCTGTCCGTCTGTCATAGCCTATTTTATCTGAGACTACTGAAGAAAAGAATTGAAATTTGGTACATAAACAGAGTTGGGTGATCTAATTACGTACGCGTAACGAAATTATACGAATTCAGATTTTGGATGGTCTTTATTAATTTCAATAATTCGAACTCATTTTGGGAAGTGAACTAGAAAATTTAAAAATTACTATTGTTAATTGCCTCATGTCAAATGAAAGGGATTGATATGATGACTACAAATATGTTTTTTGTATAGTTTTAAAATAAATAAAATAAAATAAAAATAAAAATAGCTTTATTATTCCTATAGGTACACATAAAAAAAAGTTAAAAGTTAATGATACAAATAAACAATAACCTAACAAAAAACAAAGTAAAAAAAAAACCTTAACACTAATTTAAAAAATAGTTTATTATTAGGTACTTAGTTAAAAATAAGTATACATAGTTTAAAATATATTTGTCAAGGAAAATATATGTAAATCGACCATTGCCCATTTATCTCCGAAACTACTGGATCTAAAATTTTTAAAAATACAGAAAATAATTCATATAAAATTTACAGGAAAATTTAACAAAATTCCTTCATCTTTAAATTCTCACGGGAAACGAAGTATTAATGTAGAGAAAATTACGTACGGGACCCTCTCCACGCCAAGTCGCATTTGGGAAATCACGCGTTACGCATACCCACACATAGTTTGTAACTTGTATTTTTTCGAGAAATAGGTCCATCATATAAGAATCAATGGATAATTATAATTTTTGAGTTTTTTTTTATCTCATTTTAATGTAATATAGAACTGATTAGATTATTAAAAAAACTACAATCTGGGTCTCTTCAAGGCTAGAGTGAATAGGTGCCTTCTTGATCTTTGTGCTCCATCTTCGGCCACATCGTCACTTACCAACAGGTGAGATCGTGGTCAAACTAAAGGTCTATCAATGTTAAAAAAAAACAACAACAATACCATAGAGAACAAAGTCAGTAATTTAATCAAACGGCATATCAAATAAAGAATCAACTACTGGTGATTCATGCCATTCGGGCGACGAAAGGGTTGCGAGCGTTGCCGAACTTCCGCGACCCACCAGTCGTGAGCTCCGGGCACGCGCCCGCAGTAGTCGCCGGGAAGCCGTCGCGTATACTCCTTGAGGAAGGGGATATTAAATCCCAAAAACTCGAGTCGGGTATTTTTACTCGGAACAGTACCTACGTGAGTTAATACCGGTTTTTAGGGTTCCGTAACCAAAAATTACGGAACCCTTATAGATTCGTCATGTCTGTCTGTCTGTCTGTCTGTCTGTCCGTGTATGTCACAGCCACTTTTTTCCGAAACTATAAGAGCTAGGCTGTTGAAACTTGGTAAGTAGATGTATTCTGTGAACCGCATTAAGAATTTCACAAAAAAATAGAAAAAAAAAACACAAAATAAATTTTGGGGTTCCCCATTTTTTTCTAAACTGAATAGTTTGCGCGAGAGACACTTCCAAAGTGGTAAAAAGTGTCACCCCCCATAACTTCTAAAATAAGAGAATGATAAAACTAAAAAAAAGTATGATCTACATTACCACGTAAACTTCCAACAAAAATTGGTTTGAACGAGATCTAGTAAGTAGTTTTTTTTTAATACGTCATAAATCGTAATCCATCCAAGAACTTTTATATTATTTTAATTGCTGCTAAGGAACCCTTCATGGGCGAGTCCGACTCGCACTTTGCCGCTTTTTTTAAATTAAGAATAATTTACCACGCCGTAACACAGTTTATATCTAGCACGGGACTCGGGAGATTATGGTCTCCTCGAACTGTATACATTACTTGTCTACCTAAGCCACTTTGACGACCTCTGTGGCGCGGCGGGCGAATCTTCGCCTGCGCCGCAGGAGGTTGCGGGTTTTACACCCGCCTCGGAACAAATATTTGTGCGATCAGCAGATATTTGTCCAGGTTGTTCTGGGTATTTTCTAAATAAAAAATATCTACCTATCTATTTAAAGTATTGTATTAAGTATATCAGTTATCTAGTACCCATAACACAAGCTCTGCTTAGCTTGGGACCAGATAATGTTGTGTGGGCTGTCCAGCATTATTTATTTATTTCTTTCTTTTTTTTTATATTTGCTTGTAATTTATGCTACCTAAGTTGCATCTGTAATTCTAAGTTTGTAAGTATAACTGTTTTTTCTGTTTTTGCCAAAATAAATTTATTCTTATTCTTAATTTAAATTATATAATTTTTAATAATAATAATTTCGTCAACATTTTTTGCCACAATATAATCTGCTTACTAAATCTTTTCATTGTGACTTACACTGTTTGTCGGCAGAGTAATTAAAATGCAGTAAAAAAATATCTCGCCGCTCAATTATTTTATTTGCTGATTTTTTCGCTGATAAAAAGATTAAATTGCTGACCAATTAAATAAGAGTACGGGATGGTAATAAATTGTTGTGATTGAGAGGCCTGGGCTCGAATAAATCTATCTTGACGACCTCTGTAGCGCGTCGGGCGAGTAGCCGGCTGAGATGCGAGAGGTTGCGGGTTCGATTTCCGCCGTGGGAAAAATGTTTATATGGTCTGCCCATTCTCAAGCCCGGCAAAGATCCTGAAAATGTTGCGTCTTATCGCCCCATAAGTTTGCTTCCAATCGTTTCTAAAATATTTGAAATATTATTCATGAAAAGACTAACTTATGAGATAGCTCTAACACAACTGATCCCTTCACATCAATTTGGTTTCCGTGCAGCCCACGGAACAATCGAACAAGTCCATCGTTTGGTTGCTAAGATAAACTATGCGTTTGAACACAAACAATACAGCTCGGCCGCTTTTTTGGATATTTCTCAGGCCTTTGACCGTGTATGGCATGAGGGCCTGCTTTACAAGATACTGAAAGACCTACCTATAAATTATTATCTTCTGATAAAATCCTACCTAAATCAACGGCATTTTTATGTGAAGCATGGAGAGGATCGAACTGGACTCCATTGTATAAATGCTGGTGTCCCCCAAGGTAGCGTTATGGGCCCAGTTTCGTACCTCATATACACCTTTGACCTACCAACAACAGAAAACGTCCTTGTGGGAACATTCGCTGATGACACAGCTCTCATTGCCACTCACGAAAACCCAGTTGTTGCATCGGCCATGCTACAAAAAAGCCTTAACGAAGTCTCTATCTGGCTAAGGGACTGGCGTATTAGAGCAAATGAAACCAAATCTGTGCATGTGAGATTTGCTCTTAGACACGGTTCATGCCCCGTAGTCAAGCTGAATGAAATCCAGATACCACAATGCGATGATGTGCGTTACCTGGGTATATATTTGGATAGACGCTTCACTTGGAAGAAGCACATTTTCACAAAAAGAAAGGCTCTTAGCCTGCAACTCAGGAAGTTGTACTGGCTAATGGCTCGGAAATCCAAATTATCCTTGGACAACAAACTCCTCCTCTACAAATTCATTTTAAAACCAGTATGGTCCTATGGAGCTGAGCTGTGGGGTACAGCGGCAAACTCTAACCTGGAAATTCTGCAACGCTTTCAATCTAAAATGCTACGCATGATAACGAATGCACCATGGTACATTACAAACTGTCAACTACATCGCGACCTAGAGATGCCAACAGTCAAACAAGATATTTGCAACAAGCTCAAATCCTATGCCAAACGTATGGAGCAACACCCTAACCAGCTTGCAAATAGTCTCATGAAAAAGTCCACAACTTTCAGAAGAATAAAGAGGAGAGCCCCTCAAGACCTCATCTAGTATCTAAAAGAATATGTACTGAATTAGAGTCGTGGATATGCCACTGGGCGTATACCATTCATGTCAAGCACGAAAGAAGCACAAAACTCTTGCTCAATGCCCGGAAAGGCAGATTACAATAAACAAAGGAGACTTAAAAAAAAAAAAAAAAAAAAAATGGTCTGCAAATATTTGTTCCGGGTCTGTGTGTAATAGTGCCATGGTACTCATAGTTCCTGATACCCATGACACAGGGAATCCTAATAAATAAATAACTGGATAGTTCAACACAACATTATCTAATAGCCCCAAGCTAAGCAGAGCTTGTGTTATGGGTACTAGATAACTGATATCTATATATATATATTAAACAAAGTCGTGTTAGGTACACCACTTATAACTCAAGAAAGGGTGAACCGATTTGGCTAAAATTGGTGGGGAGGTAGCTAAGAACCAGGAGATTGACATAGGGTGGAGGGTAGGAGGGGGGGGGGGGGGGGGGGGTCACCGGGGGCTACCCGTGTGAAGCCGGGGTGAGTCGCTAGTTCTTAATACAATACATTACACAGATAGATATTTTTTATCATACATAGAAAATACCCACTATGTGTAATGTGGACTATGTATGTGATTGTTGGATGTTATGTTATGTTATTTAAAGCTCTGGGTTCATAAAATGCTGTCGTAATAAAACGGTTGATACCATGTAGTACTTACTATTACTTCGTATAACTGGTTCTTTCTTGTTCACTGTGCGTTAGGTCAGTGGCTAGCTTGAGGTATGGTGGCCTTGAAAAGGGCCCAGTGACCGATGGTAAAATAACCATTGTGGTGATAGTATTCAATGCGACTCGCAGCGGCGGTTTTTCCTCACGATGTTTTCTTTCACCGTTTGCGAGCACTTTATATTGTGAATACATTTTTCGAGTGAAGAATCATTTGGTCCATGACCGGGACTTGAACCTACGAACTTAGGATTGGAAATCGGGGCCTTTCCACTAGACCAGCAGTGCTCTCATCATCTAGTCAAACATAATTTACTAAGTACTTCCTTGTCTTACGGCTGTTATATAAATATATAGTATGTTATTTAATACATACATAACATACATACATAACACCCAACAGTCATACACATAGTAATAAAAAAAAGGAAAAGAAAAAAGGAATGAAAAAAACATAAAAAGAAAACAACATAATAGTTTTAATTTATTTGTAACAACACAGATTTAAATAAATAAAACACACAAATATAATAGCTAGTATTGGAGTTACAAAAAGGTCTCTGACTCGGCATATGCAGGTTGTAAACAACCTGCGCTGGTCTTCCGTTAGAGCCTTTTCCTAACCAATAGCACACCAGAAGTGCATCTGAATGCTAGGTACATTAAAATCTATACAAATATATAGATGTATATCGACTATATATATTATATACGAGTATCAGTAAGAAACACCAATTCTATATTTGTAGTCTCAAAGCATACATCCATGTATTATTCAAGAAAGAACCTTTAATTCCATAAATGTGGCTCTGGTGTATAAATCATATGAGGTTTAGCCATATGGGGCAATTTCGTAACCAGCTATAGACATTTCCAACGGCGAATTAATTATGTCTATCTAGATAAGTTAGTCACAATTTCTCAAGCTAAGCGAGCCACATGTCATTTACTGAAAAAAAAATAACATTACCTAAATCTTGGAGACGCTTCCGTCTTCTAGTGATTTGGATCTTAGATGTGGCTATCTTTAGATCGTTTGGAACAATCTTTATACAGCACAACTGTTAGATTTTAGGGTTCACAGGACCTAGTATAGGTTTGGCTAAGTTTAGCATTCGGTATCCCGACTATCGGATTGCGAGTCGTTATTTGTTTTATGTATGGTTTTTAATGAGTTTTCCAACAATTCCGATAGGGGCAATTATCATTTTCTGCATACAAAAACTACTTTTTTACTCGCAATTCGGTTTTCGTAATGCCGTGTGGCTCCAAATTACAAACCTATACTAAGCCAAAATTAATTAATTATTTGTCTTGCAAATAATTCCAGTCCATCCCAAGGTTGTCTGGCAGAGATCGCTTATAGCGATAAGACCGGCCATTGTACTTCCGCGTTTAGTTTTTTTTTAAGTAGCTTATTTTCTTTGTTGCTTTAACGTGTTTTCTATCTTTCTATCTATCTAAGCCCTATATATATATATATATATATATATATATATAGCCCTATTTCTATATATCTATCTTAGTAGAGCTTTTTTGTGAAAGAGTTCGTCCGGGGAAGTACTACCACCATACCTATTTCTGCCGCAAAGCAGTAGTGCTCGGATTGCTGTGTTCCGGTTTGAAGGGTAAGGGTGCCGGTGAAATTACAGGCACATAAGAGTTTTTATCTTTATGTCTCAGGGTGGCGGGCGCAGTGCAATGCCACATAGGGCGCGTCCTAGGTGGACGTGACCTATGAGATAAAGCACTGTTCATAGGCAGAGGTTACCGCTTAACATCAGGTGGGCCAAACACATGCCAAGCAGGTGGCCATCTGCTTGCTCCGCCATTCCAGTAGTATAAAAAAAAAGAAAAAAAAAAACCCGCTGCACCAAGGAGAATCATCACCAATACTGCGGTCACCAATCCGCCTGCCAAGCGAGGTGATTATGGCAATCCCCCCCCATTGCATTTTATGGGAGTGGCCGCAACTAGCAGTAGATATCTAAATGCTGAAGAGGTAAGTAGATACTTAGTTACGAAAAATTAATATTTATTTATTATTTATTTATCATACAAACTGATCTAAATATATTTTGGTTAGTTGTATCTTAAAATCTATGTTAGGTTTGTCTAAATACTAGGTTCTCTTACAATACAACACACGAGCGATAACAAATGACAACTTTGGTGTAAGCTATAACTTTACTCATATATACATATAGACACACGCCTTTTTCTCCGAAGGGTCGTAGGCAGAGCCTCAATAGGTTTTTTTTCACAGTGGCTTGCACTATCGTGGAAAATAGACGTGACAAGTGGTGAGCTCATCGCCGCCATTGCTTTCCACGACTGACACGGCTAACGCTTTCTTCCAGTACACATTCCAAAATAAGCTAGCAGCTAGGACAAATCTTATGTGTACCAACGAATCTTATCAACAAGTTCCGGTAATCCTTTAGACGGCTTTTACGACATCCACGGGAGGAGACGGAGGGGTCTAGTCTTAGGCCGGACACACCACAGTTATAGTCATAGTTGTCTATATTATTCCCCATAGAATGCCACCACGTATTAAGCTACCTTTTCACTCATTGGCACTTAAACTTGCTAATTTAGAGAGCTCTCAGTGTATTTGGTTATTATAATGAACTTTTTGTAATAAGATCAATTTGCGATATAAAAATGTTGAGAAATGTTGGCGTAGACAAGTCGTGAGATATGACTCAACGATATTAACACGTGCAGCTGCTACACACATAACTCCTGAGCACACCTACACAGTATCTCGTATATTTCGTAGTAACCTACGATACCGTGACCTACAGTGAAAACAATCCCATTAAGGCTTTACCCACCCGGGGAAAAACGCGTGTACGTACATACATAACTAGTGGAATGCCCGCGACTTCGTTCGCGTGTACTTTTCCATACAAACTTAAACACCCCGCTGCACCCGCTCAGGGGTTGAATTTCTGGAATTCCTTTCTTTTTTTTTTGTGTGTGTGTCCCCCCCCCATAACTTCTAAAATAAGAGAATGATAAAACTACAATAAATATATGATGTACATTACCATGTAAACTTTCACTCAAAATTGGTTTGAACGAGATCTAGTAAGTAGTTTTTTTTTAATACGTCATTAATCGTAATCCATCCAAGAACTTTTATATTATGTTACTTGATGCTACGGAACCCTTCATGGGCGAGTCCGAATCGCACTTGGCCGCTTTTTTAAGTATATTATTCATCATGCTCAATCACATTCTTTTCAACTTCTACAAATGAAAACTAGAAAATTAAATAGTAGTGACATTGTACCGTAATCGGATAAAAAGGTTGGTCCTATAAATAAGTTTTTTGCGAAAAAAATATTTTTAACCCCCGACGCAAAAACGACGGTGTGTTACAAGTTTGACGTGTCTGTGTGTGTGTGTGTGTGTCTGTCTGTGGTATCGTGGCTCCCGAACGGATGAACCGATTTCGATTTTTATTATTTGTTTGAAGGTGAATTTGTCGGAAGTGATCTTAGCTTTGTTTGATCATAATCGGTTCAGCCGTTTCATTGCGTTGAGGGTTTTTTAAATTTTTACAATATTAATTACTTGTTCAATACAAGCTTTTATAAAATTAGTGATCGTAACCGTGTGCTGATCAAAATGAGCCTAAACACGGCCAGTCTACTATTATCCATCGAGGAGTTCCGTTGTCCACCTTCCGTCTCCATCATCAGATCAGATCGCTGTCACCATAATATTGCATTGTCATCGGAACTTGACAGGTATGCAAAATATCATCTCAATCGGTTGAGGATAACTGCTTTGAAATACAGTTGCAAGATTCCACCCGAACAAGCAAACATACATTGCAAGTTAAATAAAAGCTTGTAAAAACATCATTGTCAAACTATTTGTTCTCAAAACACTCCTATTTATAAAGCATTTTCGCTCACATTCTAAGAATTCTATCGGGTTTAGGATTGATAGATACCCACTTAGATTTAGGTTTCGTAAGACCGGCGGACACGTACATTTATCTCTTGAATCTAGATCGCTCTACACTCTAGACTTTTGTAGTGAAAGGTCAGTCTAACATGTTTAGTTTTGCAACTAAGCCCACTGTGAAATTCGTTGGATAGATTTTGTAAGACGACACTCCCTAAATACCGTTTTAATGGGCTTAAGTTTAAGCCCTGTCCAAAACCGGGCCTATGGACGACTTAGCCCTTATAACAACGATAGTGTCAAGCTGGTCCCACATTTGTTTTGATTTTGGGAGGTGTGTTCATTTGTCTTAAGGGTCAACTTGACCTCATTAAGCTTTGAACGAGTATTAGGATCCAGTAATTAAACAAGAAATTAATTTTGTAAAAATTAAAAAAAACCTCAACGCAATGAAACGGCTGAACCGATTTTGATCAAACATAGCTAAGAACACTCCCGACAAATTCACCATTAAAACAAAACAAAACAAAAAAAAATTGGTTCATCCGTTATGGAGCTACGATGCGACAGACAGACACACACACACACACACAGACACGTCAAACTTAAAACACCCCGTCGTTTTTGCGTCGGGGGTTAAAAAGAATTACGTTTAATTACTACGTATAACTAAAAAATAGATAAAAAAATTGGCCAAGTGCGAGTTGGACACTCGCACGAAGGGTTCCGTACCATTATCTAAATAAACGGCAAAAAAACACGTTTTTTGTATGGGAGCCCTCCTAAATATTTATTTTATTCTGTTTTTTTAGTAGTTGTTGTTATAGAGGCAACATAAATACATCATCTGTGAAATTTTTTAACTGTCTAACTATCACGGTTCATGAGATACAGCCTGGTGACAGGCGAACAGACAGATAGACAGAAGGAAAGCGGAGCCTTATAGTAATAGGCCCCCGTTTTACCCATTTGGTACGGAACCCTAAAAAACGTGCCAATTAAATTAAATTTACTCATTTTATTAACTTTCTTTGTTGACGTGGTTTACAGTTTTAAAACTTTAATAAGAAGGAAGCAAACCATAGCTTAATAAAAGAGCAATGAACTTGCATTGTAAAAACACAAAGAACACACACGGTTAATAGCCTTGAACTAATGACTTCATAGCCCACATTCTGGCTTTGTCCAAATAACTGAGATAGACTCGTCTGCTTGGCGACTTGAAGTTAGAAGAAGTTACAATTGGATGTGGTATTTATTAAAATCACTGGCGAAAATGAACATGTATTTTGGTAGGTAAATATTACGTAGGTAAGTAGTACGATAAATGTTAGACCCATTTATCTCCTCCTGTGGATGTCAGAAAAGCCTGATTACACCAGGTGGTGGCAGGAGTATCCATATGCATAAATGCAAAATATTTAATCCCAAGAGGTCCCGGTAAACCCGTGTGTGTGTGTGTGTGTGTCTGTCTGTCCCATCGTAGCTCCCGAACGGATGAACCTATTTAGTTTTTTTGTTTTGTTTGACAGGTGTATTTGTCGGGAGTTCTTAGCTTTGTTTGATCAAAATCGGTTCAGCCGTTTCATTGCGTTGTTTTTTTTTTAATTTTTACTTAATTAATTTCTTGTTAATGCATTGAGTTAGAAGCTTGTTTTCTTACGGCATTATAAGCTCACAAATCTTTGTATTAAAATGTCAAGTTGATACCATTACCCGTTCCTGCGAAAAAGGGTCTTGACAGACAGACAGACAGACGGAGACAAAGCGATCGTATAATAGTTCCGTAGGTACCTTTTAAGGCAATGAACCCTAAAAACAAAATGTAATTTTGTCGACCTCTGTGGCGCGGCGGACGAAGGTTCGCCTGCGACGCAGGAGGTTGCGGGTTTGAATCCCGCCTCGGAACAAATATTTGTACGATCTGCAGATTTGTTCAGGGTGTTCTGGGTATTTTATATGCATAATAAAAATATCTATCTAGTATATCAGTTATCTAGTACCTCCACATAACACAAGCTCTGCTTAGCTTGGGCTAGATAATGTTGTCTGAACTGTCCAGCGTTTATTTAATTACTAGCGACTCGCCCCGGCTACGCACGGGTAGCCCCTGTGAAAAATAGCCCCTCCTTCCCTCCCCCCCCCTATGTGCTTCTCCTGGTTCTAAGCTACCTGCCCTCCAATTTTCAGCTTAATCGGTTCAGCCGTTCTTAAGTTATAAGTGGCGTAACCAACACGACTTTGTTTTATGTATATATATTTTCTTTGATTAAAAACCTACCAGATCCATTATTTTAGCATCCACAACCATATTCACGATCACTATCCAAAGAATGAAGATGAGTAGTGCACTTGAACTCAGTCGAGGCCGAGATCGACTCCGGCGCATCATCACTGTACTTGCATAATGTGATTATTATGATTCATCTGCGGTCAACGAACTTCATTGTGGAATCCTAGATAGGTAACGGTTTAAGGTTTTCTTAAGATGTGGTATTTTTCAAATATTAATTGTTATTTTAATAAAAATAATTATAATAATGCTGGACAGTTCACACAACATTATCTAGCCCCAAGCTAATCTGAGCTTGTGTTATGGGTACTAGATAACTGATATACTTAATACAATACATTAAATAGATAGATATTTTTGTATTATACATAGATAATACCCAAAACACCCAGAACAAATATATGTAGATCGCACAATTATTTGTTCTGAGGCGGGAATCGAACCCGCAACTTCTTGTGTCGCAGGTGAACCTTCGCCCGATGCACCACAGAGGTCCTTTGTATGTGTATTGCGCTCAATTGCTCAATTGCGCCGTACCTAACGGAATAAACCGATTCCAATTACAATTCTCTGAAGCAAAAACAAAGTAACATTCTTCTAGTGATGACGCTAGTTTAATACAAAAAGCGGCCAAGTGCAAGTCGGACTCGCCCATGAAGGGTTCCGTAGCAGCAAGTAACATAATATAAAAGTTCTTGGATGGTTTACGATTAATGACGTATTAAAAAAAAACTACTTACTAGATCTCGTTCAAACCAATTTTCGCTGGAAGTTTACATGGTAATGTACATCATATTTTTTTTTTAGTTTTATCATTCTCTTATTTTAGAAGTTACGGGGGGGAGGGGGGGACACATATTTTACCATTTTGTGTCTCTTGCGCAAACTATTCAGTTTAGAAAAAAAAAATATTAGAAATCTCAATATCATTTTTGAAGACCTATCCAAATAACACACCCCGATCGAATAGGTTTGATGAAAAAAAAAAAGTTGCAGTTCTATGTATGGGGGAACCCCAAAAAAATATTGTTTTTTTTCCATTTTTGTGTGAAATCTAAATGCGGTTTACAGAATACATCTACTTACCAAGTTTCAACAGCATAGCTCTTATAGTTTCGAAAAAAAGTGGCTGTGACATACACGTCCAGACAGACAGACATACAGACAGACAGACACACATGACGAACCCATAAAGGTTCCGCAGTTTTGTTACGGAACCCTAAAAAGTATGTAATAAAAAATAATAATAATATGACTGCCATGATTTTAGGTCAACTAATAATATCTGTCTATAACGTATTTTTGTAATTTCTTAGTTTTTTAAATATGTACTCGTAGGTATACATGCGAAGTCTTTCGAAAATTAACTAATTACAATAGAAGCATTCTGTAATCTGTGCCACGGCCGTGCCAGTCAGGTTCAGTCAGTGCACCTTGTTTCTTTTACTCGTTTTAAATGAATAATGAGAATGTGCCATAATTGGTACATACATACATATAAAGACACACGCCTCCTTATCCCGAAGGTATAGGCAGGGCCTCTTTTCACAGTGGGTTGCATCATCGTGGAATATAGACGTGGCAAGTGGTGAGCTCATCGCCGCCATTGCTTCCCGCGACTGACTTGGCTAACGCTTTCTTCCAGTAATAACACATTCTATAATAAGCTAGCAACCAGGACAAATCTTATACCAACGAACCTTATCAACAAGTCCGAGTAATCCCTTTGTTGGCTTTTACGACATCCACGGGAGGAGACGGAGGGGTCTATTCTTAGGCCGGACACATCACGGCCATAATTAGTAATATTTATTTATTAAGAAAACTGAGTCCAATTTGTTAGTAAAAAACTTAAAAACTAGGTTATAGTCCGGTCATTTTAGACATAAAAATAGTGATCAAATAAAAAAAAATCCGACAGAGCCAAATCTTCGTAGAGACCTCAGGTTTACCACAAGGAATAAAGTGTCAAAAGTCCCCATCAGTCCCATGTGAGCATTAGGGACTTATTCGGGGCCCAAGGTCAAAATTTTAGGTTTTTTGGATTTTTCTCGAAAACGGTAAGTTTTATCGAAAAAGTACCTCAAAACAAAGTTGTAGATCTTAAAATTTTCTATAAAAATGATCCCTATGATTTTTTCTCTAAGACCCACTATTTCTCAGATATTTTGCTTGTAAGAATCACGTTCTACATAATATGCACACATTTCCACACCACCTGTGAGGTAGTATACTCGGCGCGTTTTTTTAACGTGGTATCCCCGGTAGGCCTATTCCACGAACCTTTATGACGTTATTTTCAGGAACAATAATTATTTAATAGTATGAAGATTATTGATATGGGTTACTGAGTTTAACTGTCGTTCTAACTTTTTTTTATTACTTTAATCTGACTCATACTCTTCATATTCAACTTCGACAATCACGTTTTCTTCAATTTCTTCTTCTCCTTCCTGTTGATGAACGCTTAGAAATTGTTCAAATGAAGATGAATCAGTTGTCTCTTCATCAAAATCACATGAATCTTCCTCTCTTGTATTTAATTGAAAATTTGAGCAAGAGACACCTTGGCAATTGGTACACGCTGGAGAACACTGCAACCCTACTTTTTTACAGCCACATTTGGCACTACAACCTTTCTTGCAATTGCAAAAAATAGTGTTAAGAAGTTTTTCTGGAGCAGGGGGCAGTAATGTTCGAATCGGTTCCAAAGTATTATTTATCAATTTCCAACCCCAGTCTTCAGGGTTCAGTTCATTGCCTTGCCATGTCTGAACTTGATAGTATACTCGAAACAAATGTTGACTAGTAGATGCCGATGTTGGAGGAAGACAAGATAGCTGTACTTGCTTTTTGTTTCGTGTATTTTTTACAAATGTTAAATATCTGTACGTATCTAAGCAATCAATTTTTTTTGGAGCTCCATAAACCGCAAGAAGAAACCGAATTCCTTTAGTAATTAGTATTTGAGGTGAAGAATTAATTTCTGTAAATACTTTTGCGCAGTCAATCAAATCATTTTTTTCAAATAATTTTAATACCAGAATTAATTAATTATTAATTTTTATGGCCAGATGTTATTCAAGTAGAGGGGATTCGGTAAGGGACCGGCGGTCATTTTAGAGTAAATTTTCTTAGAATAGTATAATGTATACATAAAAGAGACACGAGTAGGCATTTTTGCTTGCTTGAGTACCTAAATATGTATATACGTGGCATATGTGTGCATACTATGTAGAACATGATTCTTACAAGCGCAATATCTGGGAAATAGTGGGTCTTAGAGAAAAAATCATGGAGACCATTTTTATAGAAAATTTTAAGATTTACAACTTTGCTTTGCGGTACTTTTTCAATAAAACTTACCGTTTTCGAGAAAAATCCATAAAACCTAAAATTTTGACCTTGGGCCCCGAATAAGTCCCTAAGCTCACATGGGACTCATGGGGACTATTGACACTTTATTCCTGTGGTAAACCTAAGGTCTCTACGAAGATTTGGCTCTGTCGGAATTTTCTTTATTTCAATTGTCTAAAATGACCGGACTAGTTAGCACTCAATAATTTACAATAGTTTAGTCAGTCCTCTGGACGAGCTTCCAAACCAGAGGACAATACCAATTGGTATTGTTTTTTTTTGGTTGCTCCATCATGAACTCGTATGTAACATTCCAACAATGGTCAAAGAAAATAATAATAATTATTTTAAGTACCTACTTTATATAATTTATGTATAGGCTCAAGGTAGCACCAGCTCAAACCTTTGTGGTTTTTAGGTGCTGTTCGATGGTAAACCTAATATAGGTTTTTAAACACTAAATGTAAGAGACATATGTTGTAAATCATGTTCAATAAATAAAATTAATAAATAAAACATTATGTTACCAGATTTTACATGGTAGAAAATTTAAAAAAAAAAACGATCCGAGAACGCTCTCAGGATACTGTTGCTGCTCGTGCGGCGAAGCTAATTAAATAAATAATGCTAGACATTTCACACATTATCTAGCCCTAAGCTAAGCAGAGGTTGTGTTGGGTACTAGATAACTGATACACTTAATAAAATATGTTACATAGATAGATATTTTTAACTATACAACCCAGAATACCCAGAACACCCTGAACAAATATCTGCACATCGTAAAAATATTTGTTCCAAGGCGGGAATCGAACCCGCAACCTCCTCCGGCACAGGCGAACCAGTGCCCGCTGCGCCACAAGAGGTCTTCAAAATATTTATGGAGGCATGCCACCTCATAGAACTCCATGACAAACAAAATGAAAACGACCTTGAACTTCCTCCATCATCTTTCATAGAACTTTGAGATATGGTTGATGTCACATATCGTGATACTGTTTTAAACTATTAGTGGAGATGAGAGCTTTAAGAAGTATGTGTGGTGTGACTTTGAGAGATAGAATGAGGAATAGTGTGATAAGAGAGCGTTGTGAAATTAAAGAAGAAGTAGTGACTAGGATTGAGAAATGTATGCTTAGATGGTTTGGGCATTTAGAAAGGATGGACGATAGTAGATTGACGAAACGGGTACATAAGACGAGCGTGAATGGGACAGTGGGAAGGGGAAGACCTCAGCGAACGTATTTAGACCAGATCGGAGACGTTCTGGAAAAAGGCCGGGTCAAGAGTACCATTAACCGACGAGCATGTATGAAGAATGTGATGAGAGTGAATGAAGCAAAAGAGGTGAGTCAGGATCGTAGCAAGTGGAAATTCGTGGTCTCTGTCTACCCCTCCGGGAAACAGGCGTGAGTTTATGTATGTATGTATGTTTTAAACTAGAGGTCTAAAAAAACATTTGAAGTCAACCTTGTATAATACCAAGCTACCTACATATTACAGTAAATCAAATGCAAATAGCTGTCTTTAATCTTGCTACCATACTTGAAAGGTCAATATATTCCGAATGACCTTAAGATAGAACACATAAACAAAATTAATGATCTTTAAAGAATTATGCTAGTAGAAACGACCCTAAACAAGGTCATAGTCGTTTTGAGGCTTTAAGGCGATTAGTTTTGCTGAAACTCAAAATAGACCTATTTCGAAAGCCTACTCCTCCTACAATAGAGGCCCAAATAATTAAAAAAAAATCAGTTAATAGGTATTATATTGTCAAGAATAGAACAATATGTTTAGATTTTTTAAATTGCTGTTGCTTTTGACAGGAAAAAATAAAACATTGTTGCCTATAATTTACGCAAGAATTCCTACTCCTTCCAAACGCCTGCAGCTATTTTAATAATTCTTTCAGAATATTATAGACAATTTACAGACTTTACATATGATATGTTTACATTTTCAAAAATAATTATCATTTTGAAACAATAAAACAAAAACTGTGAAACGAGCTGCCACGGGGCGGTTCGGCCGCAGACCTCAGTCCGGCCCAAGCGTTCGCACGGAGTACCCGCGTCACTTTTTTGCTCCGCTCCTGTGAGTGCCACCGACTGGTTCGGGCACAATAAGACACGGTAGCAGTTAGTGTACTCATCGTAGTTTTTTAGTTGTGTTTTGTGCTCCTTGAACAAAACATTGTAAATATTGATCGTTTTCGTTTAGATATCTTGTTTGCGCGAGGATGCTTGTTGGTTTCTTATCTTTGACGACCTCTGTAGCTGTAGCGCGTTGGGCGAGTAGCCGGCTGAGATGCGAAAGGTTGCGGGTTTGATTCCCGCTGCGGGACAAATGTTCGTATGATCTGCAAATATTTGTTCCGGGTCTGGGTGTTATGGTACCATGGTACTCGTAGTTTCTGATACCCAAAACAAAGGGATGCCTTGTGTGGGATCAGGACTGTGTACCTATGTGACTGTTGGGTGCTATGTTATGTTACCTGATACTTTGTTTTGGCTGTTTTTTTTTTTTTTTTTCATCTACTATAAGAATATGTACGTATATGAAAAATCACGAATGAAAAATCTCGATTGTAAAATCTTGAATGTAAGATCTCGAATGAAAAATCTACAATGAAAAATCTCGAATGAAAAATCTCTACTGAAAAATCTCGAATGAAAAATCTTTGAACGAAAAATCCCGAATGAGAAGTCTCGAATGAAAAATCTCGAATGAAAAATCTCAAATGAAAAATCTCGAATGACAAACCTCAAATGAAAAATCTCGAACGAAAAATCTCTGATGAAAAATCTCGATTGAAAAATCTCGGATGAATAATCTACAGTAAAAAATGTCGAATGAAAAATGTCGAATTAAAAAACTACAATGAAAAATCTTGAACAAAAAATCTCGAATGAAAAATCTCGAATGACAAACCTCCAGTGAAAAATCTTAAATGAAAAATCTCGAATGAAAAATCTCGAATGAAAAACCTCGAATGAAAAATCTTAAATGAAAAATCTGGAACGGAAAATCTCGGATGAAAAATCTCAAATGAAAAATCTCGAATGAAAAATCTCGAATGAAAAATCTTAAATGAAAAATCTCGTATGTAAAATTTCGAATGAAAAATCTCGAATGAAAAACCTCGAATGCAAAATCTCGAATGAAAAATCTCGCCCTATAAATAATACACCCTGCAAGTTTCAAGTCTCTAAGTCCAGCGGTTTTGGCTAAAGTTTTTTTTTTTTTTTTTTTTTTTTTTTTTTTAACTTTGATAGACCTTTGTTTGACCACGATCTCACCTGTTGGAAAGTGACGATGTGGCCGAAGATGGTGCACAAAGGTCTAGAAGGCACCTATTCACTCTAGCCTTGAAGAGACCCAGATTATAGTTTTCAGGAAAGACAGACGACGGTAGTGTATTCCACTCCTTAGCAGTTCGCATTATAAAGGTGGAACTGAAACGTTTAGTACGAATAGCGGGTATACTAATCAGGTAAGGGTGGTACCGAGCCGTGCGCCTGCTCGTCCTATGATGAAAAGGAGATGGTGGGATCAGATCATGAAGTTCCTGGGAGCATTTCCCGAAATGTAACCTATAGAAGATCGAAAGGCATGCGACCTTACGGCGGTGCTCGAGACTCTGGACCTTAGTCTCCGCCATATGTTGCTCACCTATTAGCCTAAAAGCTCTGCGTTCAATCGAGTCCAAGGCAGCAAGCTGGTGTTTGGCCGAGCCATCCCAAACGTGGCAGCAATACTCCATACCAGCCCGGACTTGTGCTTTGTACAGACTTAGAAGCTGTCCTGGTGTGAAGTAACGCTTTACCTTATTCAGGATACCCAGCTTCATGGAAGCAGTTTTTGCCTTAGACTCGATGTAGGAGCCAAAGTTGAGAGTAGGCGTGAGTGAAACGCCTAAGAGCTCGAGGTGATCACCTATAGCTACAGGTACATCTCGGAAGACAGGAACTTGGAGAAACGGACTTTTTTTCGCCGAGAAGAGACAAGCCTGCGTTTTAGAGGCGTTGAACTTGACTAGATTGGCATCGCCCCAATCGGATACAGCCTTGAGAGTCAAATTCAGACGCTGCAGCATCTCATCTCTTAACTCCAGAATTTCATTCTGCCTAGCACGCGCAGTGGAAACGTATCTCTCCACAACTGTGCTGTCGTCTGCATACCCAATGATACTGGGCATTAGCAGATCATTAATATGCAGCAGAAACAGTGTGGCAGATAGCACTGACCCCTGAGGTACCCCGGCATTTATAGCCATTTGATCCGACGAGCAGCCGTCAACAACTACTCGAATGGATCTTTCCCTCAGAAAGTCTGCGAGCCAGGAGCAGAATTGAACTGGCAGTCCGTAAGCAGGAAGCTTGCCAATAAGGCTAGCATGCCAAACCCTGTCAAAGGCCTTCGAGACGTCATGTGAAACAGCCAGTGCTTCACCATGCTTCTCGATGGCCTCACTCCAAATGTGCGTGGCATACACAAGAAGGTCCCCAGTAGACCGATTTCGGCGAAATCCGTATTGGCGATCACTGAGGAGGTCGTTACCTTCGAGGTATGCAAGGAGTTTCCTATTCAGCACACGCTCCATACATTTAAATAGCAGGGAGGTGACCGAGATAGGGCGGTAGTTCGAAGGGTCAGCACGACTGCCTTTCTTGGGCACTGGCTGCACGTTAGCGAGCTTCCAAGACTTGGGAACATCACCAGTTTTCAAAGAGAGGCGGAAAAGTCGCGTTAATATTGGAGACAACTCAGGGGCACAGGTTTTTAACACTACGGCCGAGATACCATCCGGACCGCTAGCTTTATTCACGTCGAGACTACGTAGCGTTTTGAGCACTTCCTTTTGCTGGATGCGAATTTCTTGCATAGAAGCCCCGCACCGAGGAAGGCTGGGTGGAATTTCGCCAGAGGTGTCAAGACGCGAAGCCTCCGCAAATTGATTGGCAAATAAATTTGCTTTCTCAACCGCAGCGTGAGCTAGGGACCCGTCTGGTTTTAGTAGTGGGGGGAGTGAAGGGCGGCAGAAGTTCGCTTCCACCGACTTAGCCAGAGACCAGAAAGCTTTACTTCCCGCAGGGTATGCGGCAAGCTTAGCCCCCAGACGGCCAATCCGATTGAAGCGAGCCTTCCGTATCACCTTCTTGCAGGACTTGGCGGCTTTGTTAAAGGCTTTCTTCTTAATCCGTGCATCCGAGGTTTTACCGTTTCTTGCGTCAACCCAGGCTAGGTATGCCGCACGTTTTTGCGCTTCCGCGCTAGCACACGCAGGACTGAACCATGGGCGAGCATTGCTTGAAGGTGAAGCATCAGAGAATGGAATAAAATACTCCATTGCTCTTTTGATCACCTCCGTAACGGCATTCGCACAGACCGTCGGGTCACAAGAAGAAAAGCAGGTTTGCCGCCAAGGATAAGAAGCGAAGAAGTGTCGCATCTCATCCCAATCTGCCGACTTGTAACGCCACACTCGCCTACTACCTCTGGGTGAGGGATCGGGTGGCGAGTATGAAGATACAGACCTCACCACACAGTGATCAGATGAACCCAAAGGGGGCATCACTGATACCGAGTGGCGATCCGGCTCGTTTGTCAGCAGAAGGTCCAGGCAGTTGGCTGTGTGGTCCTCAACGTCCGGAATTCTGGTTGCCTCATTGACCAGCTGAGTGAGATTTAGCGTGAGTGCAAGTTTGCACGCCTCTCTCCCAGCATGGTCAGACAACTGGTAAGGGAACAGCCACTGTTGGTGGTGGGCGTTAAAGTCCCCTAGAATCACCAGTTGGGCATCAGGATAACGTTGTTGGGCCACATCCGCCGCTTCACAGATGTAATTGAACAACCTGGTTGTCTCGTGGTCTCCGGAGTGCGATCTATATAAACCAGCATAGATGATTTTATCCATGCCGGAGTCCACCAAAGTCCATAGAACGGAGAAATCGGGTTCTTCAAGGTCACGAAGACGCAGACAACAAATGTCCTCCCGGACAAATAAACAGATACCAGCTTTGGATTTAAAGTTGTGCTCCAGAGCATAGCCTGGGTATGTGAGGTATGCTGTATCGGGAGGACATTGAATCTGTGTCTCCGTGAGGAATAATAAGTGATATTGCTACCACAGATAAATGAGTAACTGCGGGCGAAAATACTACGAAGTATGTGTGAAATAATTACTTTGGTGATTGTGTTTAGATACCTACCTAGGTACTTAATTTATCTTTTATAAAGTGCAATTTTATTCGAGTTCATGTACAATTCTAGTTCCAATTCTTTGCTAGCAATTCCTTCAATATTTTGATGAATTAAGTTTGTATAAATTATTTTTTTATTATTTATTTTTTTATTATTTTTTATTTTATTATAATTATTATTTGACGTTTTGGCGCTAGAGATTTCCTCTGTTGTCTTATTTTCTAATTTAAATGACTTGGAAGATTTTCCAATGTCTGGTTATTCATGTCACGGTGCTCAATAAAAGCAGTTTGGTTAGCCAAATTTTTGGCAGTTATACAAAAATAATATGATAGCGAAACAGCTATCTGTCGCTTACAATAACTGGATAGGTAATATTTACCTGTAGTCAAATAATAATTTTTACTAACAACATTGTTAGAGTCAATTAAATGTACAGATTTATCATTGCATGACATTGTATGCAAAGTCATATTTAGCTTATATCTAAAATCATTTTCTGCTTGTGGCAAGCTGTTGCTGTAAGGGAATGTAAACATCACAACTTTATTTATTTCTATTGAGCTTAAGGTTTCAAAATACTGAATAAGTTTGAAATAAAAACTGAATGTGTTCTGTAAACCGCATTAAGAATTTCACAAAAAAATAGAAAAAGAACAATACATTTTTGGGGTTCCCCATACTAAGAAATAAAACAAAAAAAATACATCAAACCCATACGCGTGTATGGATAGGTCTTCAAAAATAATATTGAGGTTTCTAACATAATTTTTTTCTAAACTGAATAGTTTGCGCGAGAGACACTTCCAAAGTGGTAAAAAATATGCCCCCCCCCCCCCCCCCCCTATAACTTCTAAAATAAGAGAGTGATAAAACAAACAAAAAATATGATGTACATTACCGTGTAAACTTCCAACGATAATTGGTTTGAACGAGATCTAGTAAGTAGTTATTTTTAAATACGTCATAAATCGTAATCCATCCCAGAACTTTTATATTATGTAACTTGCTGCTACGGAACCCTTCATGGGCGAGTCCGACTCGCACTTGGCCGCTTTTTTTATTCGAGATTTAATGTTCAATATTTTTCATTCGAGGTTTTTCAATCGACATTTTTCATTCGAGATTTTTCTTTCATGTTTTTTATTTGAGATTTCTCTTTCGAGATTTTTCATTCGAGTTTTTTCAGTCTAGATTTTACATTCGAGATTTTTCATTCGAGGTTTTCTGGCCGAGATTTTTCATTCGAGATTTTTATTTAGAGATTTTTATTCGAGATTTTTCATCCAAGATTTTTCATTCAAGATTTTTTATTCGAGATTTTTATTCGCGATTTTTCATCAGAGATTTTTCATTCGAGAATTAATGTTCGAGATTTTTCATTCGAGATCTATCATTTGAGATTTTTCATTAGATTTTTGTCATTGGTCTACCCATTGGTGTTTTCCTGGTTGGGTTTTTAGAAATAAACCGTTACGAACCAATAAAACTACTAGGTATGTAAGAAATAGGTACTATTATTTGTATTTATATTTATGGGCTCTGCCTACACTTTCGGGGAAAAAGGCGTGTGTAACCTATTTCATTATCTACCATACTAGGTCTAGTAGACAGGTCTAACAAACAAAGCTAAGAAAAATCAACAATGCCGGCAGGCATAGGTATACTATAGCAATAGCGCATAATTTCCCATGCTCAAAATCAAAAGTGCGCGTGTTCTCAAACACAACAAACTAGACAACAGATATTATGACTGCATTACTAGCACCTCGTGCCAAACCGCAGCTGCCGCCCGCCGCGCGCCACGGTCTCATGACTAGCGCACCGCGCTCCACGCCGCGGCCGGCGCGCCCGCTTCCGCGCCAGCCGCTCGCTGCGTTTCTTCATTGTTTCTGAATATTGTGCCAATGTTTATGCGTGGCGTGTGGTGTGGGCTCGGGATGCAACATTTCCTAGGCTCCGCCCAGATGCCCAAGGTCGTTCGAGGCTATAATCACCTTAAATGGATATAATATTGAGTACAGTAATATCGTAGGAAGTCGGTGGATGGAGGTGGCTCAAGACCATTCTTCATAGCGTCCTATGGGGGGACAATGTCTAGCAGAGGACTTCTACATACTGATGATGAAGGTGTTCTTATGGATATATAAATTTATTTATTTTATTATCTTCGGAAAACAAACAGTACTTAAAAACTATTAACTTATCTAAAAATTAAACTACTGACCATTGAGATGTTTCCGCATGTTGCGTCTAAGGATACTTGCTTATTGCGGAAATAAATATATAAATAAAAGGAAAAATAAGGATAACATAATCAAAAAACAAACAGCTATGGAAACGCATCGAACCAGCGCTGCGGTCTGCTAACATTTTTTTAATTTTATGTGTCTCTGTATTGAAAAGGTCTAGTTCGGGGATGTCAACCAGGTTATTGAAAGTGATAGGCGCTCTACAGAAATAAGAATTTTTACGGTAATTGGTTGCAGTAAATGGAACAGCTAAACGAATTGGATGTCTTACTGATCCATGCCGATTCCATGCCGTGGAATGCCACGGCAGACGGCTTGAGACACCTCCGTGGGTATATATTGATATGGGCTTAATGTTTAGGTATAATTTGATTGTACATTTTTCACGTAGCCTGAAATAAAGTTTATATTATTATTATTAACTTCCTGCAACTGTCACAATGTTTACGTCTTTTGGTTCGTGGTCATTACTCAAGGACCCTTAGGTCCAGGTTCGTTATCACTTTAACGTTACGTGACGTAATTGTAGACCACGAATATTCTTCAAGAATAATGCCAAGTTTTTAGTAGCACGGATTAGCACGAGGATGGTACCATCGAGCAGGGGTGGGAGAAGTTGGGGGGGCATGGGACGTCGCCTGAATGCGAGTTTTTTATTTACTTATTTATTTATAGACGAGCAGCTTTCGATGATTATGTCTACATCAAAACAATGTGGAATGTCTAATTTTGGATCACTTTTTTAAGTTCTGAATTGTCCTTTTGTATCTAGTTTGTCGAGCTTGTTTTTGAATGCTTTTACGGACGTGGCAGGAACAACATCGTCTGGTAGTATGTTCCAATTGTGGACCACTCTGTTACTAAAGAAGTGATGTGCAACAAGTGCGTTGCCAGGATCTCGAGCCAGTTTAAATTGGTGGCCACGATCTTGGTGGGATCTTTCTTTCTTCACAAAGATATCATATAGGTCTGGCAGGTTGTATTGGTAGGTCAGGATTTTATATGTCTCTATGAGGTCACCGCGAAGGCGTCTTTCTTCAAGGGCGTAGTGAGGCGTAAGGCATGTAATCTGTCTTCATAAGTTTTTTTACTGAAATTTAGTTTTTACTGATATAAATATCATGAATGACAGCAGTTGTTGTAATTTCTTACCGTGTACTATAAAACGCAAATACTCCTTGAAACAGTTTCACAGTGTTTTGTCTTTTGTATTGACAGGTAGTTTCAAATTCGATCGAAAGAGACAAAACACGGTGTACCGATTAATTCGTGTTTATTAGTAGCACTAATAAATTAACACCCTACAGTTACATACATTAGTCCTGATCGCACACTAGGATTCCCTGTGTTGTGGGTATAAGGAACTACGAGTAGGTACCATGGTACCACAACACGCAGATCCGAAACAAGAACAAATATTTGCAAATCATACAAACATTTGTGAAACGTCTGTTCAGTCGTTTTCCTCATTGGTTCATACCCAAAGTGTACATTTTTATTATTTATTGTGAATGTGGAATCTAGCGGATGTATCCTTAATACGAATGCGGTGAGTGTATTGCATAATGCTACAAACTGCAGCATAAAGCTAGTAGGAACAGATTAACCTATATCTGCCCAAATAGACTAAGCTTAATGCCTTAAGATTTACTGTAAATTTAAAACGAATACTGTGCAACTGATTCGTTTTCAGAGAGAATTCATTGAATGTTATATTAACTTATATGTAACTAGTTCACTGTATTAAATGTAAAGAGAAACCTCTTGTAAACTGTTTTTATTGTGAAAATTATATTTTCCAATACAAGCTTTTATAAAATTAGTGATCGTAACCGTGTGCTGATCAAAATGAGCCTAAACACGGCCAGTCTACTATTATCCATTAAGGAGTTCCGTTGTCAACCTTCCGTCTCCATCATCAGATCAGCTCGCTGTCACCATCATATTGTATTTTCATCGAAAGTTGTCAGGGATGCCAAATTTCAGCTCATCGGTTGAGAACAACTGCTTTAAAATTTAGTTGCAAGATTCCACCCTGATTCCACCCAGATATACATTGCAAGTTAAATTAAAGCTTGTAATAACTGAAGACGTGCGCTAACTCAATTACTTGAGTATGTTTTGTAAGTGCATCTTACATAGTAATGTTATTATGCTAAGTAGAATAGTAAGAATAATTTTACCTATGTCATTAGCATTTAAAATATTCATTGTTTTCGCAACTCACGAATACTTTCATTATCATGCGCTGACGATGTAGTTAGCAAGAAACAATTCACGGCGTGTTTATTTCGAGTAGTTCCTGAACGATCCCATTGGCTTTGATCCATGCTCAGTCATGTGTGCAACCCGTTATGTACCTTGTACAAAAATTGCAATCCGAATAAATGACACTATAAAAAATGGACAAAATTAAGACTCGCGGCTTGAGGATTCCATGCAAAAGTATTATTTTGTACTACTTTTTCCTACAAACTTCACTATCCCAATTCTTAATATTAGACATATGCCTTTATTTGTGTCACATAGCCTCCTAAGAATCCAAATTACAGAATCGTGCATGAGATTACTGAAAGTACCCTAGTAGTTTTACATTTTCGCTATTTGTGTACCAAAATTAGAAATAATTGCCATTCTCTTTTGAATGCTTAGAAGAATAAGTAATTTTGAATGCTTTAGAAGGTTGATTTTGGTACGGCTCACAGTCCTTTATATTTTGGTGCAAAAAATATCTGTAGCAAGAAGTTCAGAAATACCTTGTAGAGCTTTTTTATAAAAGAGTTTGTCCGGGAAAGTACTACCATCATATATCTATTTCTGCCACAAAGAAGTGGAGCCAAATTAATTAAAGGTGGTGCTCGCATTCCTGTGTTTCGGTTTTAGGGGTATGGTGAAATTACAGGCACATGAGACTTCTCATCGGGTGGCGGGCGCAGTGCAATGCCGCATAGTGCGCGCCCCGGGTGGACGTGATCTATGAGGTAATGCACTGTTCATAGGCAGAGTCATCGAGCAACACGGATACGGAGGCCTGCAATACTCTAAGGGCAGAGTCATTCAAATCTAATAAAATTATTATCTATACAATTTAATTGGAATTGGGTATCCTGCTCAAAAGCTGTCACAATTAGCGAAACGATCCTTTTTTTGTTTTTTTGTTGTTGTTTACTTCCTGGTAGCAAACAAGCATACGGCCCACCTGTTGGTAAGCAGTTACCGTAGCCTATGGACGCCTGCAATACCAGAGGCATCACACGCGCGTTGCCGACCCTTAAAAAATTTCCAAACACCCCATTTGAAGAACCCCATAGTGTAGTCACTTGGGAAACCTTTTCATTCCACAATCTGAGTGTTCGCGGGAGGAAGTACCTCTGAAACGCTTTTGAGCAGGCAAGCCAGATATTTGTTCAGGGTGTTCAGGGTGTTCTGGGTGTTTTTCTATGTATAATAAAAAAAAAAAAACTATGTAATGTATTATATTAAGTATATCAATTATCTAGTACCCATAACACAAGCTCTGGCTTAGCTTGGGGCTATGTTGTGTGAACTTGTTCAGCATTATTTATTGATTTATTCTGCAAACGCAATTCCATCTGTCAACCAACTTCTCTTAAATGCTGGATCTCTTACTAAAATCAAACCTGTATCTTATCTATCGCTGTAACATGCCAATGGTCGCACCAATAATGAGCTTATTAGATCCCTATCCTAAGTGTCGTAACTTATTTTTGTGATTTTAAGGCCACGCAAATGTTAAGCGGTCGCCGACACAGATGGATCATTACTTACAAGACGGCCGCGTTTGCGCAACAAACAAGGAGCAGTAATTGCACAGAAGATACACGGTGCAGTTTTTGCCTACAAGCACAATAAAAAAAATATGTTTTTTCTCTCTTTGATTAATTGATTCATTGATACTTTTATTGTACACCTTACAAACTAGTGAAGAATTACACACATCATTCAAAAAAAAACATTACAAAGAGATCTCTTCTAGGCAACCTTTGGATAGAGCTATATGGAAGATTGGTTGGTGTATCTTAGTAGTTAGTACCTATATTTAAAATAGAAGAATAGGTTTCATACAAGAGAACGTTTAATTTTACACATTAGTATTTATTATTAGAGAAAGTATTTAAATATGCATAAATAAATATGTTACTTTGTCAATATGGGATAGATTTTATCTATTAAACTTTCACCAGCGAAAAAAATATTATGCATCTTAGCATTCTCGAGATACAAATTTTTCCTGTTATTTCTTAAAAAGCATAAAAATATACCAGTATTTTGCCTAAACGGTTTCTTTCCACGAAAATTGTATGGGCTCAGATTAGCCTCGACGTTTTGCTGGACTAATTAGAATAGTAACTGGTAGAACTTACTGGTTAGTACCTGTTTATTCAAAAATTCCAATGTAACACCACGATAGTTTTAATTCGATATACTTAAGTAAGTTCTAATTCAATAATTGTCGACCTCTGGGGCGCGGCGGGCGAAGGTTCGCCTGCGACGCAGGAGGTTGCGAGTTCGATTCCCACCTCGGAACAAATATTCGGTTGTGTCCAGCAGATTTTTTTAATATTATTTATTCAACGACTTGACTATGGCTGTATTGTATGTAGGCAACGTTATTTACCTAATGTCACTTCTGGATGCTTGCCTACTCTATATTTACGATGTAATTGTAGTCATTTTGCTCAATGAATTTTAATGTTTAATGCAAACTGGTTTTTGCACAGTAATTTGTATCTATTTATATTCCTATTAGCCAATATGGCTAATTATTCCTAATTAAAAAGTTTATTTTGAAATCAATTTACTCGGAACTTTTTTAATACGATAAGGAGGATACGTAAAGATAAATGTTTTCGAACCAAACCCGATGACGGAGTGTAGATAGGTCCTTCTCTAGACAGAATAATGATATTTCAAAGGTCGCGGGAAATCGGCGGATGGAGGCAGCAGACTAATCGATATGAGCGAACCCAAAAAGGGGTGACTCATCCTCTGATCTAAAAAAACTATAAAATCTACAAGCTTGTTAGGCATGTATGTTCCTTTCAGCTCAGTAAGAAAGGATTTTCTGAAATTACATCCCCAAGGGGTAAAAAAGGTTTTTAAAACTGGTATGAAAATAGTTATACAGCAAATTAAGTTTATGACTAAACCTAAGGCCAAACCAGCAGTTCAGCCCGCGTCCTCAGTGACGTGCACGGTGGCGAGCAATGGTAAGACAATGGATCGCCACCGTGCACGCTACCGCGGACGCGGGCTGAACGCGTTGGTTTGACCTCAGCTTATGAAAGGATTTTCTGAAATTCAATCCCTGAGGTGTAAAGGTAAGGTGTAATTAATAAGGTGTTTAAAATTGGTATGAAACTAGTTGTATAGCCAAATTAAACCTTACGACTTCGCGTTATTGCATACATTACATTGAAACTCGATTTGGAAGCCGATGCCTTTTGAAAACTCGTGTCTGTTGAACGTAAATTTAGTTTATTTTACTGTGTACATATCAGTAAGTTTGGATACTGGAATAGTATTATTTTATCTGTGGTTTGGCTAGGTAAAAAAAATAAGTATGCAATGTTTTTATAGTATCAAAAATGCACGCGACGTCGTGGGTGGAATATCTAGCAACTTGCAATGGCACAACACAACTTTCCATTTAATTTTAAATTTTTCATTTTCCAACAAAGACTCCAGCAACATCTAGAGCAAATTTATGTATCGAAAACGCGTTATAAAAGTAACATCACATCACAAAATCTCTTTACCTTTATCTCGCACTACCTTTTTGTATCAGCATTTTGAGGGTTGAATTTATTGGGGCTGGGGGTGGAACTAGGCCTCATAATTTAGAAAATAAGTAGAGGGAGGAAACTAACTATTACGTGAATTATGGACGACTGGATGGATGATTTATTTCATGTGTATTCATCCTTATATCCGGCAGTCTTTTCCGATTTTCTTATTGATGCCAATTGCGATGGAATAATTTTATATCAATGTTCATTTTTATATTGTTCGCTCAGCTCTAGATTGTTATAACGAATATTGTTAATGCTCTAATTAAAAACTATAGATATTTATTAATTGCTCAATACTCATATATATTTTTTAAAAATTTCTTGTTCTCAGTGCTAAACCGTAATAGAAACGACATTGTTACGAAAGATTCTTAAAAAAAAACTAGTGTCCACCCACGGTTTTGTTCTCAATTAACATATAGCTCAATCCAGGTCACATTCAATCTGTATACCAAAAGCCCATGCTTAAAATTGGCGTCTTTTTTTTACCGCCGCGGCCATCCATAAAACATTTAAATATCAGTTTTTGACAATGTTATGAAGAATATTTGTTAAGACAGTATACCTCTAAACTCAGGCCGAACAGAGTTAAAGAGGTAAGAAGTTTTTGCCGATTTAATTATTGTTCGTTATCAAAAATCTACATAAATAGAAGCTGACGTCAGCTGACTGCGCCCTTGTCGTCAAATCTCAGGCACAGTCAAAACCAGCTTACTTAGTTTTAACAATAATAACAAATAACATTGTGTATATTGATAACTTCATAATACTTATAATTGAAAAAAAAACCGGTCCGGTTTTTTTTTTTTTTCAATTATGAATATTACTCACGGAAGTTTTAATAGTATTATTTCATAATACTTCATATGAAAAATGTATGGAATTTCCTTAAACTTCTAACCTCTTTTACTGTGTTCGGACTGAGTATAGAGGTATCCTGGCTTGACAAATATTGTTTGGTACACTGTCCACACGTTATATATCCTAGCCCGGCCGAAGGCTGCCATGAAAAAAAAAACAGAAAAAAAACGCCAGCTTTCATACAAAAATTGGCATTGTCCTTTCATCAAAATCGGTTCAGCCGTTACGGCGTTATTGAGTAACCTACATACAAACATCCAAACATTCCCATTTATGATATTAGTGGGATGAATATCTCATGCGGCCGACGATACAGCACGAAGGTCTAGAAGGCACCTATTCACTTTCGCCTTGAAGACCCTTAGAGATCTTTTTAATATGGATTGGTTGATTAGTTTTACAAAGATTAATTTGCAAATAACACATTACTTTTGGTTTCTGGGAATTATTAAAAAAAAGGAATTATATTTAAACAGGAAAAACGACATGTAGAAAAATGTGTTAATTTATTAAAATCTTATTGGCATTTAATTAAGGCGTCGCAAACCTCGCTATATCCTTGTGAAGTCATCTCATAATGTCACAATCTCGAAGATTCAATAAACTCCGCTTCCTGGATGCGGTAATAATGTATCTCGTTATGAAGCTTTCACCAGCTGTCACTTCTAGGGGGCGGTGCTGGTGGCCTATACAAACAAAGAAACAAGGTTTTTTTATAAGGTTCAGCTCAGACCAAGCGGCAACTTGCTAAAAGTGGGATATAACGCAAAATTAGCAATATTAGATTATATTTTTAACTGACAAGTACAATATTCATAAGCATGGATGCTACATTATTAATTGTGAGGGATCACTGTACCAGAAACATGATAGGACAATATTTACTCGATACAAAGAAAACACAAAGATACCTCTAACTGTTGGATAGATTTGATTGTTTATTAAAATGGAGCATATTAATGGGAAAAATCTTAGATAAATACAATTATTACAACAAAGTCGAGGGTTTACTTTAGGGGTTATGTAAAATTATCTATTTTACGAGATATTCAAAAAAACTACTTTGTCGAGCGGCGCGGGTCCCGTTTTTTTGTGTGAAGATTTATGCTTTTGGCGCAGCCTTACGCAGTTTTCCTCTCCTGATTACAATCGTCCTTGCCCAACTCAAATCGAGCGTAAAGGAGCGTAAACGAACACACGCTGCTGTGGGTTAGAACCTATTATATCTTGCATACTGCTTTCAACTCAGATTGTTGTGTTAAATAAGGACGATATTTTTGGATACTGCAAAATTGTGCTAGAGCAGTTTGCCGCTTGGTCTGCAAGTGCTTCTTTATTCTACTTTCTTAATACAAGCTTTTATTTAGTTTCACCTTCCCCAATGTTAACAAAGTTAAATTTTATCCACTTGCAGTTCGATTGAGCTGAAATGCATAGCTGTCAAGTTCCGATGACAATACAATATTATGGTAACAGCGAGCTGATCTGATGTTGGCGACAGAAGGTGGGCAACGATGTACTTTACAATGAGCTACGCAATTTTTACATCTAAGCTTGAAACTATAAATAAAAATAAATAAATAATGCTGGACAGTTAACACAACATTATCTAGCCCCAAGCTAAGCAGAGACTAGATAACTGATATACTTAATACAATATATAACATAGATAGATATTTTTTATTATACATAGAAAATACCCAGAACACCCTGAACAAATATCTGCATATCGCACAAATATTTGTTCCGAGGCGGGAATCGAACCCGCAACCTCCGGCGTCGCAGGCGAACGTTCGCCCGCCCCGCCGCAGAGGTCGTCAAAATAAATGTACTATGTACATTAAGCATGAATAAGTGAAATTAAATGAAATGAACGACACTTCTCGATGTATAATAGTAGACTGGCAGTGTTTGGACTCATTTTGATCAGCACACCGTTCCCATCTCCAATTTTTTACAAGCTAGTTTTGTAAGTGGTATAATTTTTTTCTTCTGTTTTTTCTGGTAACAAATTCACTGTGACTCAAATTTTAGGATTGGGTTGAAACAAGAACAGAAATGGTAAAATGTGTTGAAACGATACAATACCTAAGTGCGTAGAAAACTATTGGGTAGAAACAAGAAGCACTCACAAATTCATTAAGACTTAGGTGACTTGGTTTGTTGATGTCCTTACGGTTTTTAATTAATATTTTTAAAACGTTTTTCTTATTAATCACTGCTTACCCAGGTGTGTTCCAGTTACTGCCGTCACATGGGGCTGTGGTCGGCGTTTCTTGTTGCCTACAAAAGTAATATGAGATTGGATTAAAAACTTCACACACTCTGTCTTTCGTCTTGATAATTCATAGCTTGACTTCCTCACTATGTAATATATATTATGGTATGGTATGGTATACGTTATTTTACTTGGATTCTTATGAACGGGTTCAAATGTCTCTAGTATAGGTATCTAGGCTGGTTTTAGATTTAATACATTTTCGTATTTAATGGGATTTTATATTGAATTCTTAGTTAGGAGGGAATAACAACAGCTAAGCGTCCTTCAATGAGCCCATTACTTAAATGGGTTATAGTATAGGGCTCCAACAATTTTGCATGTAATGGATGGATTTTGATGCAGTAACATTGCGAAGTAGGGAAATTTTGTAAAAAGGTTTTCGTGTCTAGGAAATTCCAGGAGTCTGGTTTTACTGCGGGCAGGCGGTAGACTTGCATTTTTTAAAATTTATAAGCCGAAAGTTTCGCACTGCAGGGCTAAGACCTCCCTTCCCTCTTTCCAATCATTTATATCCTGAGCTATTTGTGGCCAGTCCCTGTTGGAGTCAAGCTCATCCCGCCATCGCCGTCTGGGTCTACCACGTGGCCGCCGCGCGTTCGGAACCCACTCTGTAGTTATCTTAGCCCAGAGGTCCTCGGGCATGTGGCTTACGTGTCTTATTAGTACTTTATTGAATGTGCGTGTATTAGTCTTGCAATATAAGTAAATTCCTTCTTGCGATTATGTAGTAGTACAGCTTTTTTGTTTGTCCGGGGAAGTATTACTACCACCATACCTATTTTTGCCGCAAAGCAGTAGTGCTCACATTACTGTGTTCCGGTTTAAAGGGTAAGGGTGCCAGTGAAGTTACAGGCACATGAGACTTTTCATCTTTATGTCTCAGGGTGGTGGGCGCAGTGCAATGCCACATAGGGCGCATCCTAGGTGGACGTGACCTATGAGGTAATGCACTGTTCATAGGCAGAGGTTACCGCTCAACATCAGGTGGGCCTCTTGCTTTTTCCGTCATCCAAGTAGTATAAAAAAAAAAAAAAACTTAAAAAAAAAAACAGCTTGTTCCGTCATTCAAGTAGGATAATAAAAAAAAATGCTACTATGGATAGCAAGCGAAGACATTCAGATTTCTTACCCCGTTCCTAAGTTGGCTAGGTTGATTGCTTCTCCAGCTTTTACTTTCCATCCGTAGATTCTCCACAACTTCACGCATAGTGGAGTCAACGCCGTACTCCATAGAACACCCAAGAAAAATCCACAAACCCACCAGCCATGCTGAAAATATTTTTTTTAAAATGTAAATCCCCAGCCGGGGTATGCGCATCCCCTGGCTAGCGATCCCTTAGTCGCAAATTTCAACTGCCACAAGAGGAGTTGGAGGAATCATATTCCAAGACCATTACGGCCAATTAAATTGAAATTAATATAGGTAAGTATTAACAAGTAATTAATTTTGTAAAAAATCAAAAAACCCTCAACTCAATGAAACGGATGAACCGATTTTGATCAAACATAGCTAAGAACACTGCCGACTAATTCACCATGGAAACAATAAAAAAAAAACGGTTTATCCGTTCAGGAGCTACGATGCCACAGACAGACACACACACAGACACGTCAAACCTATAACACCACGTCGATTTTTCTTCGGGGGTTAAAAATAAAAAGTAATATATTGAAAACAAAAGTTAAAAGTGATGATTAAACTTCTTGTTAATTGTCACTTTTCAAGGTAACAAAGAAACTAATCAAAATCTGATATGAATCTGATCCAAATTATCTTGATTTTGAACAGGTGAGATCTTTAGATAGTTTGCAACGGTCTTTTTAGGAGGCTCGACAGGTCAACAGATTCATTTGTATTTTTTTAACCACCGACGCAAAAAGAGTGGTCTTATAAGTTTAACCGCTATGTGTGTTTGTCTGTGTGTCCTTCTGTAGTACCGTAGCTCTTAAATGGGTTAATCGATTTTAATGCGTTCTTTTTTATTTGAAAGCAGGTTTTCTAGCGATGGTTCTGAGGCATGTTTTATCAAAATCGGTACAGCCGTTCCATTGCGTTGATTTTGAATTTTTTACAAAATTAAGTTTTTAATATTTTATGTGCCTACTTGTATTTGTTGTATTATTAGTATAACAGTGTTGTATTTCAGTAGTAGTAGAGCTTTTTTGTGAAAAAGTTCCACACTTATTTCTGCCGCAAAGCAGTAGTGCTTGCATTGCTGTGTTCCGGTTTTCAAACCAAACACAGCACCGGTACCATACCCTTCAGGGTATGGGTGCCGTTGAAATTACAGGCACATGAGGCTTTTCATCTTTAGCCTCAGGGTGACGGGCGCAGTGCAATGCCACATAGGGCGCGTCCTAGGTGGATGTGACCTATGAGGTAATGCATTGCTAAAGGCAGAGGTTACCGTACAGGTGAGCCATCTGGTTGTTCCGCCATTCAGTTAGGTAGCAAAAACAAGTAATTAATTTTGTTAAAATTAAAAAAAAAAACTCAACGCAATGAAACGGCTGAACCGATTTTGATCAAACATAGCTTAGAACACTCACAACAAATTCAACTTTCAGACAAAAAAAAAACAAAAAGGAAATCGGTTCATCTGTTCGTGAGCTACGATGCCACAGACAAGTCAAACTTATAACACCCCGTCGTTTTTGCGTTGAGGGTTAAAAAACAGTAAATAAAGATAATTTTCCAATTGAAAGAAGATTTTCGAAAGGTTTTATGTTACCAAAGACGAAATATAATTGGTGCACAGCAAAGTCCTGGCTGCGGCATACACGGTGAACAGTGGGCGACATCGTGCTGCGTGCTTGCCCGCTGCCGCCAACACGTGCGTGCGCCAGCCAGCCGCGTGCGACACCAGACGGGATACGAACATTGATATTTTCTGGAAAAAAGCGATGCGTTAAAAGAAGAAAGAAGAAAAAAGCGGAAAGCGTTAGCCGACTCAGCCGTGGGAAGCAATGGTGGCGATGAGCTCACCACTTGTCACGTCTATATGGTGGTGTAACCCGCGGTGAAAAGAGGCCCATTCACATAACGGTGAAAAGAGGCGGTTTCACAAGACACCCCACTTGATATGACTGACTGCCTTAATTTTTTTTTACCCCCTCATAGACCCCTCTATCTCAACAACCCCTCAACAAATATATAGCTCATAGCCTTACATACAAATTAAATAAACAAATAAATAAATAAATAATGCTGGACAAATTCACACAACATTATCTAGCCCCAAGCTAAGCCAGAGCTTGTATTATGGGTACTAGATAACTGATATACTTAATATAATACATTACATAGATAGATATTTTTTATTATGCATAGAAAACACCCAGAACACCCTGAACAAATATCTGCAGAACGCACAAATATTTGTTCCGAGGCGGGAATCGAACCCGCAACCTCCTGCGTCGCAGGCGAACCATCGCCAGCCGCGCCACAGAGGTCGTCAAATTGTACTAATACTATCTACCCCCCTACCAAATTTCATAAAGATCGGATAAACGGTACGGAAGTTTTCATACGTACATAAATACATACAAACGCCGATTCTTCCAAGTTGACTTTAAAATCGTTTCGCTCGTTCAAATATAAATAAAAAACATACGTAGAAATAATGCTCATAATAACTAAATTAGTAAAGTACCTACCTTTCGAGCTATAACATCCGCCTGATTGTTGATATAAAACTGTGCCGTATGGATGTGGCTGAGAGAGATGTTCAGTTTCCGTCTGAACGGCATCAGTTGTAGCTCCAACTCTGTCAGTTTGAACACCAAGTCTGCTCTCAGCTGCTCCAAGGGCTTAATGTTCATGGTGTGGAGTCTATGTGTTCTTGACGCTGAAAAAATATATTAAAAGTATTGGCTTGTGTGTGTTTATCCACCGCGGTGCGTCTGGCCTGAGAATAGACCCTTCCATCTCCTCCCATGGATTTAGTAAAGCCTTACTGAGAGATTACAACAGGGGATCAAGGATGGGCAGCAGTATCCACGTGAGTATGTACCAACTTATATTTTTTTTTTTTTTTTTAACTTTGATAGACCTTTGTTTGACCACGATCTCACCTGTTGGAAAGTGACGATGTTGCCGAAGATGGAGCACAAAGGTCTAGAAGGCACCTATTCACTCTAGCCTTGAAGAGACCATTATCAGGAAAGACAGACGACGGTAGCGTATTCCACTCCTTAGCAGTTCGCATTATAAAGGTGGAACTGAAACGTTTAGTACGAATATATATATATATATATATTATAGTCCTCCTCGTCAATTTCGACGACGGAGACCATAGGTTTTTTTTTTTTTTTTTTGTTTTTTTTTAAATATTATTTTATTTTCTAGCGTGAGCCCTAATATGGCTCTCTAGACCGAACTTAGTCTTAAATACCCTGTCACAAATACTGCAATAAAGTTAGCCTTGAGAGTTCAAGGTATAATTATAGGAGGGCTTAGGTCTCTTTTTGCGAATTTGGCATTTTACGTCAAGTGTTTCGAGTCTATTTTCCTCGAACGTCTTAATATTATTGTAGATGGTAGAGCGCCAAGACGACCTGTGTGAAGCGAGCTCCTGCCAACCTGTGGGATCAATAGCGCAGGGTTTGAGATGTCTTTTGAACAAATCCTTGTAACGCAGATGCTGGCCTCCGTGCGTCCGCTTACCTTCTGCCATCTCTGAGTAAAAGACAGCTTTGGGTAAACGGTGGTCTTCCATGCGAAGGACATGTCCACACCACCTGAGTTGTCGTTGCATCAGGAGAGCTTCCATGCCATACATTCCGGAGCGACGCAGAACCTCAGTAGTAGGCACGCGGTCCTGCCACTTAATCTTTAAAATAGATCTTAAACACCTGAGATGGTAGGTATCAAGTTTTTTGATGTCTGGTTTGTAGAGGCACCATGTCTCGGCGCCATATAAAAGGACAGGTATGATTAGCGCCTTGTAGACGCTAATCTTCGTCTCTAACTTAAGATCATGGGTATTCCAGACACGATCAGCGAGTCGTCCGAAATTGGCAGCGGCGTTTGCAATGCGTGATGGTATCTCCGAAGCCAGGGTGTTATCATTCCGGATATTGCTTCCCAGATATTTGAAGTGCGATACCTCCTCTAGTGGTTTCCCATCTAGTTTCAATGTAGCTTTATCAGTATGTAGTACGAATAGAGGGTATACTAATGAGGTAAGGGTGGTACCGAGCCGTGCGTGGTTTTTTACACCAAACTGCGCTCAAAAATCCGCCTGCCAAGTGTGGTTATTATAGCAAATCCCCTTATTGTATCCAATGGGGGAGGAAACGTCTAGTAGTAGATGAACAGGATGATGATGATGATGATGATGATTGGTTTGTGTTACTAATTTCAAAAATAGTGGCGGAAGGTTACCGTGAACGGGAACACGCAGTATAGGATGATATCCCACCGATGGACTGATGAATGGTAACAGTTGGTAAAAGCCGGTGGATGCACTGAACTGTTTTTATCGTGGCTGTATATGAGGAGGTCTATGTTCCGTGACGTATACACGTCCATAATTAGAGTAAATAGGTGCCTTCTATAGACCTTTGTGCTCCATCATCGGCCACATCGTCACTTACCAACAGGTGATACTGATCATAATCAAACAAAGGATGGATGGATGGAAGGTGATCCTGCCGGAGTGCTTGGGGTTCTGCGAGGAGAATGTATGAGAGGGATGTTTGACATGTTGACATGATGTATTGCTTGCTTTTTTCATTTTATTTGGTTTTGAATTTTTGTCTTTTTTACCCTTCTTACCATCGACGTAAAATGAACTTCTTACATAAAAATATGTTGTATTCTAGATCGAAGGTTTTGATTGTATTGTTTAGTTGTTATTTTGTATTGTGTTTTTCTCTGTATCAATTCAAACCATCAATGTTATCATGATTGTACAGTGTACAAATAACTGTGTAATTAATTACTTAGTGTAACTGGCCCCAGTCGTACTAGTTGTACAAACACTTGTGCAACTAGCACTTGTACTCGGTTGTGTTGTACTTGTTGTTGTTGTTGTTGTTGTTGTTGTTGTTGTTTTGTACAAATAAATAAACCTCATTTAAAAAAGTCAACAACAAAAACTATGATCATGATGATGAAAAGTGGTATTTTACACGTGTTTTCTGGAACCTCTACTATGAAGGGTGGACAAAGGCTGTGTCTGTTTAATCAGATAAGTGCAGTGGTTCTTGAAGGGGAAACACAATCAAACATTTTCTTTTATGATTTGAAATACGTCATAATTGTTTACCTAACGTTTCCAATCTTCCAGCAGTTGTCAAATCAGTCACTTGAGCTGCAATATTTTCAAGCTGATCTGCTAAAGACGGCAGGTCCTTGCCGACAACAGGCACATTGTAATCCATACTGGAAATAATCTAATCATATTTTAATCAAGTACTAAGCGGTGTGCGACCGTGCTTCTTTTGGATCTTTTTTGAATAATTGTGTCTTTTCGCTGTAACCTTTAAATTTTTTAATATTCCTCTTCAGCCAGTACTGTTTAATTGAATTCAGATTAAGCCTGTTCGAAATTCGAGTTCAGATATTTGTTTATATATTGATTCGTCGAACAATTCAATCTTTATTTTGTACTGACTGACGAAGATTATTAAAAGTATAAGTTTTAAAACAAATTTTTGTGTGTATAGAAAGAGCAAAACCCTATCTCAAACAAAATTTTTTTGTAATCGTTAGAGCCGTTTCTGGGATCTCAAAGCAAAGGTATTTATGGTTTTGGGAATAGCGTAGACCAATACTTGCTTTTGGTTTTTCCTTGGAATTTTCTGATTAACTTTACCAATTGATGGTCATAAAAAGAACTGAGTTTCTAGTAGTAGTAGTAGAGCTTTTTTGTGAAAGAATTCGTCCAGGGAAGTGCTACCTCCATTCCTATTTCTGTCGCAAAGCGGTAGTGCTGTGTTCCGGTTTGAAGGGTAAAATTGCCGTTGGAATTACAGGCATATGATACTTTTCATCTTCATGTCTCAGGGTGGCGGGCGCAGCGCAATGCCACATAGTGTACGTCCTAGGTGGACGTGACCTACTTATGTGTTAATTCACTGTTCATAGGCAGAAGGTATCGCTTACGATATATGTGTACCGCTAACTCGCTCCATACAAAACAAACAATGCATGGAGCATGGCCATGGAGTTTGATCCTTGTTTCTATATTCAAAATTCGAATCAATTAAATTTTGTAGACAATCCATACACCTTTGTCAGTTTCACATTAAATCTTACAGAATACAACTAGCGTGGGTTATATGATTTCTATATTTATTTTTAAGTCAGCGTGAGTTGGATACTATGTACAAAACACGGGTTTAAATATTAGTGTATCGCTAATGTATACAAAATTTCATGGAGTTTCGATAAGATAATATCCAAAATAGGACCAAAAAAATCAAAGCAGAGGCTCCAAGTGCCCTAGCGGGTTTTTAATAGGAGCAAACAATGCAAAGCAGAGGGTTCAAGTGCCCTAGCGGGTTTTAAATAGGAGCAAACAATGCAAAGCAGAGGGTTCAAGTGCCCTAGCGGGCGTTTAATAGGAGCAAACAATACAAAGCAGAGGATTCAAGTGCCCTAGCAGGTTTTAATAGGAGCAAACAATGCAAAGCAGAGGGTTCAAGTGCCCTAGCGGGCGTTTAATAGGAGCAAACAATACAAAGCAGAGGATTCAAGTGCCCTAGCAGGTTTTAATAGGAGCAAACAATGCAAAGCAGAGGGTTCAAGTGCCCTAGTGGGGTTTTAATACAATTTCCGCCTACCAATTACATCCCCATTATCAGTACGGTATACCAAAACACTGATAAGAGTACGTCCAAAAGTGTGTTTTTGCGGCCCAAAGTTGAAAACACTGATATTCTTCTTGCATCAAGTTTGCGGAACATCATAACAAAATTATACTATTCAAACTTTCGTTATTCATAATTATTTGAAAAACCGGTATAACTTACTGTATTTAATAATTTTTATTTATAATTTTTTAGTTAAACCAGTTTTTCAAATAGTTATCATAGCAAAAACTTACCGATACTTTGCCAAATTTACATCAGACACCGCCAGAATCTGGCTCAAAAGCCTACTAAAAGACTTCGATATGGTTTTCAAAAGCCCAACATCTACCGATGATTTGAGTCGTCCCAAATCTGCCTGGAGTTCTGCCCATTCAAAGTAGGAAGTTTCCTTGTTAACGTCTAATATTTTATCTAGTTGAAAAACAACGTAAGCTGGTCTGTCTTTTTCACAATCTCTGAAAAAACACGTCATACGAGTATTTAGTTTTGCGGGGTTCAATTAAGCTGGACAGAGAAAGCTTTGAAAGACATTCAGATAGACAAACTAAAAGTAAAAACGTCGTAGACATACTCACTGTTCTGGTTCTGCAGTTATCGTCAAACAAACATGACATACATACAATACAATTGCCGCATCCTGCAATTATAGACTCTGAGACCTCGCAAGTCTTATTGAACGAGCGAACCTAGTTCTCTGAGTCAACTTGGAAGAATCGGCGTTTGTATGTATGTATGAATGTATGTATGTATGTTTGTCCGAGCATAACTTCCGAACCGTCAATTTGATCTTCATGAAATTTGATTGGGTGGTAGATAGTATTGATACAATTTGTTGGTAAGGTTATGAGCTATATCGGTCGGGGGGTTGTTGAGATAATGGGGTCGAAGAGGGGGTAAAAACAAAGTGAGATTATCAGATCAAATGGGGTGTCATATGAAAGGCCCTCGCTTGGACATTTCAAAACTATTTTTTATAATTTTTAAACTTATGTAGTTTTTCAGATATATAGGTAATCGAAAATGTAAGAAACCAAAACCTCTACCTAGTGTACTTCCACTAATCCTGCAACGCTGAAATTCGGTATGTTTGTAGGTTTTATGACACAAATACTGGGAAAAGTCTAAAATTTAAGAATTTCGAAACTTGTACTCTATAAAACAATTACCAGTATAACATCCATTATTGTTGACCTCCTGTTTCTAGGAATTTGAACGACGTTGTAGGTCTAACTTTTCGAACCACACTTACGTAATATTTTTTCGAAAGAAATTAGTTAACCTAATACCTATATCGCGTGTATTCGCGAGGTCTCAGTTCGGGGCGAACCACTAGTAATATTGATAATGATAATAATAATCTTTAATGCCATATGGGTATTTTTTACTTAGAGTTTTCGACGAGACTCCACACGAATTTGACGTTCCAAATTCAAATCACTTGACCTCCCTAGGGAGTTTCAATATAACTTCACATCCTTAAAGAGCTTACTTTACGTAGACGTTGCATGATTATGTAATTGGAAATTGTCGAGCAGGTGGTGTGAAAATTAATTTACTTACCTGAGAACATCTTTAATTGAGACATCTATAGTAATGTTCTCCAGATCTCTAAATAGAGCATCGAAAATACCTTCGTTGTTCGATAGTAGAGGCGATGGTCTATCGAAAAGAGCGGTCAAGGTCGGATATTGAGGACTGTCCCACAAAGCATGGCACACATAAATCTGAAAAAAAAAACGTTTTAGATACTTACGCGTTAGTTTTTAATAATATACTAAGGTACCGACCCACCGACGAGTAAGGTACTCTAAGAATATTGACAACTAACAGATTTATGAATTAAATACAACTCCATAATTATGTACAATAAAGACAATAAACATTGTGTACAATAAAGAGTTAATCTATCTATCTATCTATCTATGTATTTCTGTTAAGGTGCTTCC
The DNA here is from genome assembly GCA_932527175.1 of Operophtera brumata. Taxonomy (NCBI): domain Eukaryota; kingdom Metazoa; phylum Arthropoda; class Insecta; order Lepidoptera; family Geometridae; genus Operophtera; species Operophtera brumata. Next base: position 39,238,658 of record OW052225.1, read on the forward strand.
GCTTGTGGCGCAAAATTATGATTTTTTGGTATTTTTTGCCCATTACAGCTCATCGACACTTCTTCAGATAGCGAAAGTTGATTTCGCTAGAACTAGGAGACTTAACACACATGTTTTTTTTTATGTAATGGCTCGACAAACCTGCTTACGGCCCGCCTAAAACACACATAAACAATTGATAGTATCTCATAAATATCATCAGTTTAGCTATGATAGAAAACAAAAAAAAAACACTGTAAAAATGTGTTTTGGGTGATCGTAGCTAAACTGATGATATTTATGCGAGATCAAATAAAACAATCTATCAACTATCAATTAAACATCTTATGTCTGCTAGTTCTCGTGAAATCAACTTTCGCTATCTGAAGAAGTGTTGACGAGCTGTAATGGGCAAAAACACCAAAAAAAATTAATTTCACGCCTCAAGCGATAGCATCCACCGTAACTTGGAGAATTTTTGTATTTGGCAGATTATAATTTTGTTTTTTCTGCCTCAAGCTAGAATTAAAATATATCTAAATTCGAACAAGATTCTATAATTTATTTTATCAGCTCTTTTTCAATTTACAAATAGCAACCCAGTTAGTGTGCAAATAACATAAGTTAATTTATTTTCAAATAAGCGCCTACGAGAATTCAATGGCAATACACCCTGAAGCGATTTCATATCTCAACGAACAAAGAAACTTAAACAACATTTTCTTCGATTTCAAGATAATATAAGATAATCCTTAAAAATTCCTTTGATTTCTGAGGCTCAAACATTCTAATTTACCTCGGCGTGGCCTGTGATAAGGAAGATTGTGGATATCATCCCCCACAATATGAGAGAGGCGACGCATATCCATACTGCCGACCTGAAAATTGCTATTATCAACTTTATTCCACTAGATTACAAAGTCTAATTTTTAAACTTGTACGTACACTTTCAAAGTCCTTTGAGCATGGTTTTTTGCATGTCCGCAGCCGCATAGTAGAGCCATTAGTATAAGTGCGGTAACGAAGCCCAAAACTACAATGCAAGCTGAAAATAACATTGTCATCAAAAATTGACGCCGTAGACTTCATAGCACGCGTTTTTGATACAGAGATAACTTCAACGAGACCCCACTTTTTGTGCTTTGTGTTTTTGTTGTTTATTGTGTTAATAGGTCAGGTTTTTGGAAAATGTAGGTATTATGTTTTCTATTAGCAGATCGCTTTTAACGATAAGACCACTCATGTAGAATTAAAAAAGAACCTACCTTAAGATATTAAAATATATCTTAAGATACTAATGCTAAATTTATTTTAAATGTAGGTAATCCAAAAATATTATTCCAGCGGGAACTTTTGGGTTACATATAAATTTAATGTTTTCCATAAAGTGTGGTTTACACTCGAAAAATCATAAATTTTAATGCTAAATTAGTTATTAGATATTTTGAGTCCTTCACATTCTATGGCCTAGTATAACCTAATAATATAATCTTATACCTAATAGTAATATAATACCCAGAACCTATAATTTTTATTTACCTACTAGCTGTAGTATATATTCTGTGCTACTAGTTGGTAGAACCAATAACTCGTATACCTAGATTATACTAGGTACCAAGTAAATAATCTTCATTAAACTATGACAGTGGTCTATATTTTTTGTAAGCAATAGAATAACTCTTTTCTGACAATTAAGTAGTTAGGTACTAGATAAGTAATTATATTTTCAATCGAATACAGTATTATTTACTAGTGTGCGCCCGCGGTTTTGCAACGCACCGGGTTTTGTAATTAGCCTTAACTCAATTCATGTCATAATAATCTATGTATTTACTTATCTATAAATTTCACCGAAATCGGTTCAGCCGTTTTGGCATGGTTGAGTAACAAATATATAAACAAACTTTGGGTATTAGTGGGCTAATAACTCACCAAGCATCACAGTCCATCTTGAGAACTCGTATCTCAGAACCCTTTCGAAACCAGAGTCAAGATGCCTTGATGCAGTGTGAAGGCCGGCCGTTAGATGGCGCACTATGTCGTTCACCACACTAACCGAGCTTTGGACTGACTGCCTTCTGTTTTCTATATCACGAATTATATCTGTGATAGAAATGAATGAAAATTTAAGTTCTAATAATAAGTAAGTAAATGTGGCGTGTATCAGCTTCGACGCATGAATAGAGTTTACTCCTGTCCGGTTCAGAATACATAAACTTAAGTTTTTATTAACGCGGGAAACCAATATAGCTCTTTTAAAGAGCTAAAGTGTAGGTAGTAAAATTAAATGGAATTATGACAACAAATTGCGTGACTTTTATTGAGGGGTTTTCACGGACGTTTCAAATCATGCGCTAATAGATGGCGCTGCTTTGAACCTGGCTTTCAAAATAAAGTGAAATGTCAAAGTCAACAACGTAGTGATATATTTTCGTGGTATTTTGTTACCATCATACAAAAGCACAGACAATGCATTTGTTAATTTTGGCAAGCATACTTGAGTCAGCGCCATCCATCGAGCCAAATTGAACTACTTTTTTTAAATTCTAAAATGAGAAGTCCTCTTTGGTAAGAAATTACTACCAAATGAAATTGCCCCCGTTTTACTAAAGCATGACTTGACTGAGACTTTGAAAACTTGGAAGGAGATACAAGTTTGTAACGTTGTAGGTAAACTACAATAAATTTAAATACTTGGAACTGGCAAATACAAAAGCCGTGCGAAACCAACTAAACAAAAAACAGTTCGGTGTAATTTCGTCAGGCACATCAAAATTTTACCGGTTACCAAACCGAGCTTAGATACATTTTTATCGTGTTTATATAAGTTGGTCCGAGGGAATTATCTTAATCAATATTTCATTCCGGCTTGCATAATCGAAACCGATAATATAACGTAGCTTTGTCAATTTTGTAACTTTTTGACAGATTTCTTGTAAAAAAATGCGTTTTGATAAGCTTTCTAGGCGTTTGTTATTGAAAGTTACTTCGCTAATAAGTCCTACTTTGTTTAAAAAGTTAAATCGCACCAATTTCTGTCACGCACTAAATGCACTCCGCGGAAATTCTCCAGTGTAAATTTCAGGAACAAACACCATTACTGAAATGTTTTCTTCATTAGCCATTTATCTTAATTAGTTTCGAAACATTTTCCCCAGTTCCACTATTTGTGATAAACAGCACTTATTCGATTGCAGTTTGTGGAACCGGAAATCCAATAAGTTTAGGTTTAACTTAGTTAACTAGAAAGTATAGAAATCCAGTGCTTAATCACTGAACTTTGACAGATAAGTGCTTGTTCTATCTAGGTAATAAATTATAGAAAGATAGATAAAAAGTTTATTTGGTAAACACCAGAAAAGGCCTACATGCTGGTAATGGAGTAGGTATGTTAAGGTGGTTACTGGTTGTATGCGCGAAGTCTTATAGATCTATCTATTCGATCTGCCTAGGCAGCTAACCTACTTACGTAGCGTAAGTTTTTAGGAATTCCTTGTTTTTGGTTTTATAAAAAATAAGTTTTGAATTTTCTTCTTCTTTTTCATATAATGGCTTCTGAGGAGTGCTCCAAGTAATTTCGTCAATGTCAAGTGATATAGTAATGAATTATATTTTTATAGTGAATTTAGTTTAAAAATTGAATTTTGAGCAGAAATTTTTATGGATGGTGGAACATTATTCCAACATTTCGTTGCTAAATATCGGAAACTACGTCTAAATGCCGCGGTTTCAGCAGCGGTTTTCTGACTGTGATATAGAATAGCTGACCATAGGGATCTCAGTTGCTTTTTGGAGTTTTGATTCATTCATTTAATTTTCGCATGCAAGTACTCAGGTTTGGTAACAGTTAATCACATCAAAGAGAAGCCCTGCTAAATGCAGCTCTCTGTGCGAGTACAATGAGCAAAGACGCATTACGCAAGACGTTCTACTAAGGTATATGATCAATGAGCCGTAGACGTCCACTGTTGGACGAGGCCTTCCCATGGAAAGCAATGGGGGCATGCTGCTATAATCACCGATATAGCTCAAGTCATAACCTTACCAACAAATTGTACCAATACTATCTACACCCCAATCAAATTTCATGAAGATCGGATTAACGGTTCGGAAATTATGCTCGGACAAACATACATACATACAAACGCCGATTCTTCCAAGTTGAATCAGAGAACTAGCTTCGCTCATTTAATAAAAAAATAAAAAAATAATGCTGAACAGCAGTTCACACAACATTATCTAACCCCAAGCTAAGCAGAGCTTGTGTTATACTTAATACAATACAATACATAGATAGATATTTTGTATTATACATAAAAAATACCCAGGACACCCTGAACAAATATCTGCAGATTGTACAAATATTTGTTCCGAGGCGGGAATCGAACCCGCAACCACCAGCGTCGCAGGCGAACCTTCGCCCGCTGCGCCACAGAGGTCATCGTAAGAGGATATCGTATTTAAAAGTTTGCATTTAATGTGTTACATTATCATATTTATTAGTAAAGTGGAAGAAAAATTTAAAAAACATGACTCCAGTTTATACGAACCTTCTCTTACTTGCTCTGTTTGTGTAGAAATAGCAGATGGTAAGGACATAAAGTCCTTCCTCGCATTGGTAATGGCTCCAGTGAGGTTCTCTACGCCAAGGGTTCTGAGTTGCAATAACTGCTTCTCCTGTAGTATCTGAAATAAAGATATGTAATACAAAATACTAAAAACAAAAAAACAGAAATTATCCCACAGATTTAACCTCTATCATTTGGCTAGATTAGATTGTTTATTAAAATGGTGCATATTATTGGGTAAATAATTAGATAAATAAAATCAATACAACAAAGCCAAGGGTTTTACTGTAGGGGTTTTGTAAAACTATCTATTATGTTTTACGAGATATTTGACGAAAACGGCTTTTTAGGGCGGCACGAGGCGTGTTTTTGTATGAAGATTTCTGCCTCTCTGGTTGGCGCAGACTTAAGACCCTACAGCTACATAAACTTATACTTTCCGTGCTACCATAGAATAAATATTTTTCGCGTAGTTACACCGTGTTTTGTCTCTTTCGGTCATATTTGAAACAGCCTGTCAACGCAAAAGATAAAACACTGTGCAACTATTCCAAAGATAACTCGAACTTCATAGTAACACGCGCGTTTAAAGTAGTTCGTAGTTTTTTCTAAGATAAGAGGAATTTCAAAGTTATTTAGTTTCATCTTTCACAAGACTTTAACGTTCCTCAACCTCTTTTTCAGCTTTTATTACAAGCTTTTAATTAACTTGCAATGTCGTATGTCCGGGTGGTATCATGCAACTGAATTTTAAAGCAGTTAGCCTCAACCGATTGAGCTGAAATTTGGCATACCTGTCAAGATCCAATGACAATACAATATGATGGTGACAGCGAGCTGATCTGATGATGGAAGGTGGACAACGGAACTCATCGATGGATAATAGTAGACTGGCCGTGTTTAGGCTCATTTTGATCAGCACACCGTTACAATCACTAATTGTATAAAAGCTTGTATTGAAAAATATATTTTCTCAAAACTTATCTATTTGTGAAGCTTCAACAAGATCTTACCAAATCAAATTGTATCTTCATCTCTAAGGAGTTAGTATTGACCGTGTCACACAGTGGCATGTCATTCATGGTGCAGACTTTCTTCAAATTGCCCAGCTGCTTGCCCAGGTCCCGGATCCTGTCTGATGCTGCAGAGGCTCGACTGCCAGCCTGGATGCTCACGTCGCGAAGAGAGCTTATCTTAGTGGATAGGTCGTCACATTCTGAGGAGTACATTTTAAAATGTATTATAACTGGAAGAAAGCGTTAGCAGAGTCAGTCGTGAGAAGCAATGGCGGCGATGAGCTCACCACTTATCACGTCTATATTCCACGTTGGTGCAATCCACTGTGGAAAGAGGCCCATTGAGGCTCTGCCTACCCCTTTGGGGAAAAAGGCGTGTGTCTATGTATGTATGTATGCATCGACGTAAAATCTTTGGTCGAAGTATGTATGTATGTTTTCACTAGAAACGGGATATTTACCATGATTTTTGAGTTTTATATGTTCCCGATATTTCGGCACAGTTGCATGCGCTAACTAGAACTTACTAAAGTCTTTGCGAGTAGATGTTATTGGCAGATATATCGATCTACCCTCTTTCTCACTCTTTTATTACGAACGATACCACTACTACTTTCCCGTTTCTAGTAAAAATTGTGTACATAACCATGATAGTTTCAAAAGTTACATTATTTACAATTTATCAATTTATGAAAGATTATTAAAACATATACAGGTAGGCATATACCAAATAAACAAAATATGAAGCTATTGCATATTATTTTAGCAGATTGATCACTTGGTTTGTTTGGCCTAAGAATAGACCCCCCCCCCTTTCTCCCATGGATAAAGTAAATGCCGACTTAGGGATTACCCGGAGTTTTTAATAAGATTCGTTGGTATAAGAATTTTCCTGGCTGCTAGCTTATTAAGGAATGTGTTAGCCAAGTCAGTCGTGGGAAGCAATGGCGGCAATGAGCTCACCACTTGTGTCGTCTGTATTCCAACGATGGTGTAGGTAAGCCATGGTGAAGAGGCGTTTTGAAGCTCAGCCCCCTTCGGGGAATAAGGTGTTTATCTTGTACCTAAGTACGTATGCACCTTGAATTCATATCTTCAGACTAGCCATGTTCATATTGAGAGATAAAACATGACTATGAAACTACATAGTGAACTAGTCTGTTTAATAAGCCAAACTTAAGTAAACTTATGCACGAATTGCTCAGTTAAGACTACTAGTATAGTATTCTGATATCTGTGGTTAAGACTAAGTTTGATAGACAAGTTCCTTACATTACAATACGTATATGAAAATGTAGGTATGCGGTGTATATCGGAAACTTTCTTGCATTTAGAAGCTTGATGATCAAACTAAAAAATTGGTAAATTCTGTCACTACTAGCACTACTTGTGTACCGGTAGTGTACGTAAAATAGGTAGGACGTAAGCACCGCGCCGTCCTTTTGTTAACTGAACTTTACTTAGGTTTGTTTTTTGAACTTAAGTTTACTTAAGTTTGGCTTATTAAACAGACTAGTTCACTATAGTTCACGTAAGCGCCGTCCTTAAGTATGCGGACGAAGTTTGCTGCAAAAGGACGTAAGCGCCGTCCCTTTGTACGCGGACGAAGTTTGCTGCAAAAGGACGTAAGTGACGTCCTTTTGTACGCGGACGAAGTTTGCTGCAAAATTACGTAAGTGCCGTCCTTTTGTACGCGGACGAAGTTTACTGCAAAAGGAAGTAAGCGCCGTCCTTTTGTACGCGGACGAAGTTTACTGCAAAAGGAAGTAAGCGCCGTGCTTTTGTACGCCGACGAAGTTTGCTGCAAAAGGACGTAAGTGCCGTCCTTTTGTACGCGGACGAAGTTTGCTGCAAAAGGACGTAAGCGCCGTCCTTAAGTATGCGGACGAAGTTTACTGCAAAAGGAAGTAAGTGCCGTCCTTTTGTACGCGGACGAAGTTTACTGCAAAAGGAAGTAAGCGCCATCATTTGAACGCGGACGAAGTTTATTGCAAAAGGACGTTAGCGCCGTTCTTTTGTACGCGGACGAAGTTTGCTGCAAAATGACGTAAGTGCCGTCCTTTTGTACGTGGACGAAGTTTACTGCAAAATGAAGTAAGCGCCGTCCTTTTGTACGCGGACGAAGTTTGCCTAAAAAGGACGTAAGCGCCGTCCTTTTGTACGCGGACGAAGTTTGCTTCTATCACAGATAAAATAATACTATACCAGGTGGTGCGGCGTGGTCCGTAAGATTATTCAAATTCAAATTCAAATTCTAAATCTTAATTACAGTCTTACTGAGAAATGCACTAAACCTAAACAGTATTATTGGCTTGGCGTCCCACATAACCGCGCTGTCTCCCCGTGCATGTGAAGTATAATGCGCGTCATGGAAAAAGTACGCTGGCGGCCATACTTCTTCATACGTTCCAGCACTTCCAGCGTTCTTTTTACAAGACGCGCACTCTATGCGTGCGCATAATCTCCGTGTTAAAAAATGGGAAGTGAACCTGTGAACAACAGATAGTTAACAAAACCGGTTAGATATAAATACATATAAGTAATTAAATAAATTGGTGTCGGTAATTACTAGCATCTCAATTTCCCGAATGGCCTTCAATAAATCAATATCAGATATTTTTTGTAGGTACTAACTTTTATGAATATTAATGGCGGAACAAAAAATGCTACTTTTATAAAACTGCCGAAGTATTTTTTTTTCCATATTTGATTGGTTAAATTGTTAATTGTTATTTATTTTGATCACGCTTATGTTGTCTTCCTATTTATTAGCAAAATATGTCAAACATTGCGTTCCTAACTTGTTTTTTATTGATATTAATTTCCTAATTTTTGCCTACATTTAATTTTTAAATATAGATTACTTACAATATTAATTACCTTCGATAATATCAGCTAATGAGTCGAACACTAGCTCTATACCACTCTCCGATGCAATCGCGTGTTGTATGGGCTCTCCCAGTAGAGTTTCAACATCTGAAACAGAAGGAATTATGAGAGTTTTTTTTTTTTGTATTACTCTTAATTCAAAAATGACGGAACAAGCAGATGGCCCACCTGATGTTAAGCGGTAACCTCTGCCTATGAACAGTGCATTACCTCATAGTTCACGTCCACCTAGGGCGCAACCTATGTGGCATTGCAGTGTGCCCGCCACACTGAGACATAAAGATGAAAGTCTCATGTGTTTATAATTTCACCGGCAACCATACCCTTCAAACCGGAACACAGCAATGCGAGCTCTACTGCTTTGCGGAAGAAATAGGTATGGTGGTAGTACTTCGCCAGACGAACTGTTTTACAAAAAAGCTCTACTACTACAAAAACACAACACACACATGGTATTGAGACATTGTAACACAACAAGATAACTTAACACCCTAAAGTCACATACATCCTGACTCAACACTAGGATTTCCCGTGTCGTGTGTATTAGGAACTACGAGCACCATGGTGCCAGAATAAATTAACTTGATTATCGTCCTTTCGCAGCAAGTTGGAGTTTCTGAATGCAATGAAAGATGTGGCAGAAACAACCGCGTCTAGTAGTGTGTTCCAATTATGGACCACTATGTAACTAAAGAAGTGATGTGCCACAAGTTCGTTGGTTCGTGGCTCAATGATAGACCTCACTACACCAAATTGTAAAAGTCAATGTAAACAAATGAAAGGGAGTAACAGAATAAAAAAATATGTAAAACTAAGTAACTTTATAAAAAAATCTGAGAAAAAGTTAAAAGAACATAAAAATGATTTTAGTTATGCGAAGCATATCAAGCAGAAAGTTAATTTAAATGAGGAACTTAACTCCTGCTATAATTTAATTGGACGAAACTCAAAAGAATTAGATGCTATGTCAGAGGAAATTAAATGTTTAGAATTATCACTTCTGGACATAACACGCAAATATAAAAAAGCTGAACAATTTGCAGCTGATAATGTTCAGAAAATGAACAATATTGTAGAGATAGTAAATAATGATAGCATATACATATGTACAAGTATGTAATAGTAGCTCACAGACTGACCTTCCCGTGTCAGACCAGTTGGTTTCCATATCATCTTTGGATTCTTTGATACAGATGGCACCACTTACATCACAGAGTCAGGCTACATCTACTTTACAGACTGAAGTAAATCACACACCTGGTGCGCAGTCTCCGGTTAGACAGGGAAATCCTGGCGGCAGACCCGGAAGACTGTGGTGTATTCTGATAAGATAGGCGTTGGCATGGGTTTGCTACTTAGTGATCAGTTAGGGCAAGTTGTCACTAATAATTGCTTTGGAAATGCCCCCATTCATAAGTTTATAGATTGTATAAAGAGCGAAGATCGCTTTGACAATGACACCACTCTGATAGTTCAATTAGGTGAGAGTAGTGGTGTCATGCGACTAGATATAATTAAGCTAGTTGAGACATTGCTACATAAGCTAGATTCAGGTTTGGGAAAATTAATTTTATGTGCATTCCCGTACTCAAAATCTTTGAGTTCCAAAGACAATCAAGTAATTTGGAATCTTAATTTAATATTGTATAATTTGACTTGTCGTCATAGAGACGTTTTGTTTTTTGATACTAATAATTTTATTAGTAATTTTATTTTGACCAGGGATACTGTGCATCTTAGTAGACATAGTAAACTGATAATTGCTAAATTGTTAGCATTTAATATTTTTGATCCCGTTATAAGTACTATAACGCAGTTAACCGACGAGCCTGTAGTTAGTAGTATTACTAATGGGGGCACACAAGCAGGAGGGTCAGCTGACAACATTTGTTTAAACTGACATCAAAATGTACAAGGCCTTCCCAGCAAAATATTAGAATTAGAATTATTTTTAAATATGTTTAATGTAGATATCATGTGTGTTACTGAACACTGGTTATTACAATTTGATTTACTCCCTTATTATGAGAATTATAATATTGTAAGTTCATTCAAACGCAAGAACGCCATACGTTGCGGATCCTTAATTATTGCTCGAAATAATTTAAAATGCAAAGAACGTAAAGATGTTGCAAATCTCACTATTGAGAGGACTATTGAGCTGTCGTGTGTTGAGCTTGAGCGGCATATCATTGTGAGTGTTTACCGTCCCCCTGACGCGGACTTCGCGTAATTTGAATCCACTATGGAAGAAGTATTGCTCAAAACTTTTGGATGTAGTAAAATGTTAATAGTCTGCGGAGATTTCAATATAGATATTCCTGTGAATCCTCTATCTGAGAGAATTCTTAACTTATTTAAATGTTTTAATTTACGTCACCTTTTCGAAGAACCTACAAGGGTGACACTTACGTTAGCCTCCTGTTTGGATAATATATATTGCAGTAGTGTTCCAATTGATAAAGCAGTAATTAAACATTTCACCTCGGATCATTACGGTCACAGTGCTAGATTTACTTGTAATTTGGTAGTTGAACCTAAGGAATTCACTTATCGTCCTATCACAGGGAGTCGAATTATTAAGTTTCAGAGCAGTATAGAACTAAAAATACCCCTTTTACCATGCGTAGATGATCCGTATGACCTTTTTACCTCCTTGTCTAATTTGATAAATGAGCAACATACTGAGATATTTCAGTTAAAAACATGTAAAGTTAAAGCTAATGTCGGGTTAGCTGATTGGGCGACACCCGGTATCTATAGAAATAGGAATAAATTATATGATCTCTATGCGGCTAGGGAATCAATGTTGCATGACCCAAAGTTTATTTTGTATATAAAGAATTATTCAAATACTTTTAAAAAAGTTTGTCGTGCAGCAAAATCATTACATTTGAGAAACAAAATAGAAAAATCATCTAATAAAATTAAGGCAACTTGGAAATTAATTAATAATGAAACAGGTAAATCTAAGCCTCGTAATAAGCAGATCAAATTAAACATAAACAATACAATATTAACAAAAAGTATTGATGTCGCGAATGCCTTTGACAATTTTTTCTCTAGTATACCTGTTATTGTAACCCATTCATTACAATCATCTGCCTCTGGAGCATCTACTTTATTGGAATTAAGTGTTGCTAAATGTGAGGTGGCGTTTAGTTTTAGATACGTAGATGCCAATAGTATTGTTAAGACATTTAAGTCACTTAATATTAAAAATACTGAAGATCTTTGGGGAATATCTACAAAGGTGTTAGGTATTATAATTATTGATATTGCTCCATGCTTAGCCTACATTTTTAATAGATGTGTTGACGACGGAATCTTTCCAGATCTTATGAAACATAGTAAATTAATTCCTTTGTTCAAGTCTGGAAATGCAAAAGATCCAGCTAACTATAGGCCGATTTCTATATTGCCCGCGTTAAGTAAAATCTTTAAAAAACTGATTCTTAGTCAATTATTGTCACACTTTAACCGCCACAGACTACTTCATAGTCATCAATTTGGTTTTACCAAGGGTCGATCAACAGCTGATGCTGGTACCATGCTTTTGGAACACATATTTCAAGCATGGGAAAACTCGCAAGACGCGATCGGAATATTCTGCGACCTATCCAAAGCATTCGACTGCGTGAGTCATGATACTCTAATTATGAAGTTAAAACATTATGGCATCCAAAATCAGGCAATTAACCTTGTAAATTCTTACTTATCCAATAGAGTACAAAAAGTTGACGTTGGCGGTGAAAGGTCTTCAGGATCGTCTATTGACATGGGAGTGCCCCAGGGTTCAATACTAGGCCCTTTTCTATTTTTGGTATACATTAACGATCTCCCTTTTTATGTAAAAGACATATGTGATATAGTTTTGTTTGCTGACGATACGTCTTTAATTTTCAAAGTTATTATTAATAGGTCAAAAGCTAATTACGATGATGTAAATGAATCACTATCGCGAGTTCTTGATTGGTTCACTGTAAATAATTTGTTGCTTAATGCTAAAAAAACTAAATGTATGAAATTCACTTTGCCATTACCCAACTAATATTAAAGTAAATGGTGAGACACTCAATCTTGTAAACTCTACTGTTTTCTTAGGACTTAATATTGATGCAAGTTTGCAGTGGGGACCACAAATTGAGGCACTTGTGGGTAGACTTAGTTCCGCTGCATATGCAGTTCGTACGATAAGGCAGCTTACTGATGAAGCTACAGCTAGGCTAGTTTATTTTGGCTACTTCCATAGTGTTATGTCATATGGCATAATACTGTGGGGGAAAGCAGCAGACATCCAAGCAATATTTGTTTTACAAAAACGGGCAATACGTGCCATTTATAAAATGAAGCCACGTGACTCCTTGAGGGAGCGTTTTAAGGAAATTAACATTCTCACGGTAATATCGCAATACATCTACGAAACCTTATTATATACACATAAACACTTAGATAGGTTTATGAAAAAAAGTGACGTGCATTGTTTTAACACGAGAAATAAAAATAAACTGAATATTCCCAAATTTAGATTTAAAAAAGTAAGTGGGTCTTTTATGGGGAATTCTGTTCGGTTCTATAATAAACTTCCAGAAAGTGCTTCTAAACTTTCGATTCGAAGATTTAAATCCTTCATAAAGAATAGTTTAATTAAGAAAGCGTATTACACACTACATGACTATGTTAATGATAAAGCCGCGTGGCCTGATGTCGCTCTGCCCCTCGACACCTAATTTGTCAATTTGAAATGTCTGTACCTACATATAATTTATTATTGATGTGTTATTTATGAGTATATCAAGCGTAGAGTGTGCTGCCTTATGAACTTTTGCTGATTTTCTCTATCATCTTACTTTTGACTGCCTACCTAAGTAAGGCTTTTAAGTTGATTTTCCTTTTTTCTTTGAATCAGCTTCCACTTGTTCTCGAGGCACTACACAGGCGCTCCCCACCTAGTAGTAAGAAAGATCATCAAAAGAAAAACAGACCGTGTTGTTGCCTGATTCTTCTAGGTCTGGTTGCGTTGGAACAGGAGTAAATGTTAATTTATTTTTTTAAGACGATTCAAAATGGTCCGTGATTTCAATGAATAAAATACTTTTTGACTTTGACTTTGACTTTGGTAGGATCTCGAGCTATTTTAAGTTGGTGGCCACAACACGATGTTTATCTCTATATATGTATATGAATATATTATAGGTCTAGGCAGGTTGTTTTGGTAGGTCACTAGTGGTTCGCCCCGAACTGAGACCTCGCGAATACACGTGATTTAGGTAGGTTACCTTATTTCTTTCGAACAATATCTAGGTATGTAGTTACGTGAGTATATCCACATAAAATTAACGTACTTCATATCCAAGCTTCAAAACGCATCGATAGCACATACTTAGCAGTGCCATCTAGTTGTGGATTTGCTACTTAACCATAAAAGATTACGTGTTTCATCGCAAAAAAATATATATTACAAGGACAATCCTCAATTTTCGACTTCTCCCTGTAGTTTTGCACAAAATGTACAAATACCTTTCTAACCGACTTCTAAAAACATTTACTGAGATGAAATAGTTAAGTGGTTCGAAAAGTTAGACTTACAACGTCGTTCAAATTCCTATAATCCGGAGGTCAACAATGGATGTAATACTGGTTATTGTATTATTGAGTACAAGTTTCCATATACTTCAATTTAAGACTTTTCCCAGTATTTGTGTCATAAAAGCTACAAACATATCAAATTTCAGCGTTGTAGGATTAGTGGAAGTAGGTACCCTAGAGGTTTTAGTTTTTTACATTTGCGATTTACCCTAAAATCTCAAAAACTACAAAAGTAAAAAAAAATATAAAGATAGTTTTGAAATGTCGAAGCGAGGGGATTTCATATGACACCTCATTTGATCTGATATTCTCTTTTTTATTATTTTTACCCCCTCTTGGACCCCAATATCTCAATAAACAGATTATAGTAGTAGAGCTTTTTTGTGAAAGAGTTCGTCCGGGGAAGTACTACCACCACACCTATTTCTGCCACAAAGCAGTAGTGCTCGCATTGCTGTGTTCCGGTTTGAAGGGTAAGGGTGCCGGTGAAATTACAGGCGCATGAGACTTTTCATCCTTATGTCTCAGGGTGGCGGGCGCAGTGCAATGCCACATAGGGCGCGTCCTAGGTGGACGTGACCTATGAGGTAATGCACTGTTCATAGGCAGAGGTTACCGCTTAACATCAGGTGGGCCATCTGCTTGTTCCGTCATACAGTAGAATAAAAAAAAAAAAGTATTACTGGACAGCTCACACAACATTATCTAGCCCCAAGCTAAGCTCTCTGTGTGTGTGTATGTGTGTATGTATGTATGTATGTATGTTTGTATGTATGTATGTATGTATAGATATTGACGACCTCTGTGGCGCGGCTGGCGAACTTTCGCCTGCGACGCAGGAGGTTGCGTGTTCGATTCCCGCCTCGGAACAAATATTTGTGCGATCCGCAGATATTTGTTCAGGGTGTTCTGGGTATTTTCTATACATAATAAAAAATATCTATCTATTTAATATATTGTATTAAGTATATCAGTTGTCTAGTACCCATAACACAAGCTCAAGCTTAGCTTGGGGCTAGATAATGTTGTGTGAACTGTCCAGCATTATTTATTATATTTATTTATATACTGACAAGTGGTGAGTTTATTGCAACCATTGCTTCCCATGACTGACTCGGGTTACGCTTTAACTAAACTAGCATCCAGGACAAATCTTATACCAACCCATCATATTAACAAGTCCGGGTAATTCTTTTTGCAGTTTTTACGACATCCATGGGAGGAGACGGAGGGGTCTATTCTTAGGCCGGATACAACTCGACATATCGCTATAAGGCGATAACTTATGTACTTTTTAGTACAACCTTTTTTTGTGAAGTGGAACGAAGAATGGACGTCCATGCTTCCCATGGTTCTGTATGTAACTAATCATACGTACTGACTGATGATTCGTTTACTTCACAAACATATTTAAGGTTAAAAATGTTGCACAGTACAAGAAATCTAGCAAGTAAAACATGCTAGGAATAACAAAATAAATAAACAACATGAAATTATTCAATATATACAAATTATATACTTAATGTTACTACTAAGTATCGCTCTGTTGCTGAGGTCTACCCACATCGTTCCGTTTCGCGGAAACACATAATATTTTAATCGATTTAAAGAGCTTGAAGTTAGGAGAATTAGAAATGTCTGTAAGAGACATATAAAACAATAGAAATTGAGTGGAGTGAATGACCTTTGCTGTTGGAATCGTATAACACCGATAGTAGCACCGGTAGCGACGCCGGTAGTGACGCCGGTAGCGACGCCGGTAGCGACGCCGGTAGCGACGCCGGTAGTGACGCCGGTAGCGACGCCGGTAGTGACGCCGGTAGCGACGCCGGTAGCGACGCCGGTAGTAACGCCGATAGTAACATCGATAGTAGCACCGGTAGCGACGCCGGTAGCGACGCCGGTAGCGACGCCGGTAGTGACGCCGGTAGCGACGCCGGTAGCGACGCCGGTAGCGACGCCGGTAGTAACGCCGATAGTTTTTGTATAAATTGAGAACAATTAACGTGAAAAAGGCAGTTTATTTCGAGAAGCCAGAGGACACAGTCGGAGCTTGGAGAATCATTGGTAAGTCAATTGTTTTTATAACTTTTGTAATGTTGTGTCTTATTGATTAAATTGATGGCTTGTGTGTACTTTACAGATAAAGTAAAGTAATTAAAGTAATTAAAATACTATGCGTTTATGTTTGCATTGACGCTTACGTTTGCGTTTACGTTACGCTGAATTGCGTTGACGTCTATGTTGCGTTTGTGTTATGTTTACATTTACGTTTGCGTTTACGTTGCGTTTATGTTGTGTTTATGTTTGCATTGACGCTTACGTTTGCGTTTACGTTACGCTTGATTGCGTTTACGTTTATGTTGCGTTTGTGTTATGTTTACATTTACGTTTGCGTTTACGTTTGCGTTTACGTTTGCGTTTACGTTTATTGTTTCGTCTACGTTTATGTTGCGTTTATGTTTGCATTGACGCTTACGTTTGCGTTTACGTTACGCTTGATTGCGTTGACGTCTATGTTGCGTTTGTGTTGTGTTTGCATTTACGTTTGCGTTTACGTTTTCGTTTGGATTAATAAAGAAGTCTTTCAAAGCAGTTTAATTGCTTTAATGATTTTACTTAATAGTTTTTACCCTTTTCTTTGATAAACTGAATCTAGAAACTTGTTCTTAGTTTTCACGTAACCTTTAGTTAGGCTTTATATCTTGATAGAAATTCCTTTTCATATTTGCAGTCTGTTACTTAATGTGAATCTTACTTATCGATTAAATCTAAAATCCAACTTATTTTGAAATAGTGAGCTTCTGTGTTTAATTGGAGAGAAATAATTCATGTATTTTACATAGTGATATCTATTGAGATGAAAGAGAACTCAATTTTGTTATTAACGGTTATACTCCAGTCAAGCAAAGCCGTACTGAAGATGATCTCTACTAGAGAAGGGAGTGACTCTTGAGACACTGACCTGATGTAACAAACCAGGATATCTACTATCATAATTTATATTCAAAGAATAGTTTTGAATTTTGAATTGGATTCAGAAGTTCCATTTTTAAACTATCTTGTTTGAAATAATAAGCTAGTAAATCTAAACTTGTTAAAAGTAAAAGTTGTGATTTTAGATTATTTTGTTGTGACAAAATTATAAAGTTTGAAACAAATAGGAAACTGGAGTTTTGCCTAAAGATATAAAGAAATCGTTTTGATATTCGTGATTATACTCAGCCTAGCAAGAGCCGTGCTAAGTGAATCCTGACTAGAATAGAAGGAGGAACTTGAAGTCCCTAATCTGCTATATCAAATATTGATAATTCTTTCCTATGCTATTTTATTATGTTCCAAGGTTTTATTTGGGAAATTCTTTAAAACAGAAATTAGTTTCTTGTAAAGGTAAAGACAGACTTTGACTGTATTTTATTTATTTAAATTATTCAGAAGAGTTTTATTATACCGAGCTTTATTTGTAGTTTAGATTATTTTCTACTAGGCTTTGTAGAATGTAGGGTTATTATTAGAACTTAGGGGCCTTTCCGTGAAGGCAAGTCCGGGTTAGAAGAGTGTTGGATGATCGCGAGTTAACCCACCTCACTGTTATTTCGTTTAAATATAAAATAAAATATTTAACTTCAAGGTAGTTCTTGTTCTTATTCCGTAGAATGTTAGGTTACTATTAGAACTTAGGGGCCTTTCCGTAAAGGCAAGTCCGGGTTAGAAGAGTGTTGGATGATCGCGAGTTAACCCACCTCACTGTTAGTTCGTTTAAATATAAAATAAAATATTTAACTTCAAGGTAGTTCTTGTTCTTATTCCGTAGAATGTTAGGTTACTATTAGAACTTAGGGGCCTTTCCGTAAAGGCAAGTCCGGGTTAGAAGAGTGTTGGATGATCGCGAGTTAACCCACCTCACTGTTAGTTCGTTTAAAAATAAAATAAAATATTTAACTTCAAGGTAGTTCTAGTTCTTATTCCGTAGAATTTTAGGTTATTATTAGAAATTAGGGGCCTTTCCGTAAAGGCAAGTCCGGGGTTAGAAGAGTTGATGGAAGATCGCGAGCTACCCTCCTCACTGCTAGTTCGAATAAAAATAGATTAACAATAAAACCTTTAGGTAGTTCGAGTAAGAGAATTCGTAGTTGTTGTAGGTATTAAGGTAAGACTTTCGTTTAGGTTAATTCAAGATATTTTATGAATACCGTTATAACCGTTATTTCCATCTAATAAATAAATATTAAGGCTAAAATGCTTGATGACCAAATGAGTCTGAAGTCAAGTTTGAATCTTAGACACTTGACTAAATGGTATTTATAAATATACTTAATCTTTCATTATCTGAGGTTTTAGCCTCTAAGAGTTTATAAGTTTGAGCGTGTCATGGACCATTAGAGTTTGTGAATCCTCTTTTAAAGCATAAATGAGTCTATAAAGATCAATAAAGATCTATATTTTAATATAAGTCTCAAAATTAAGACTTTTATATTAAATATAATTTTAAATCCTGAAATACATTTTTATACAAACATTCTGGAATAATAACTTTCCTGTATGAATGTTTCTTTGTCCCTTAACGTCATTATATTTTATAATATTTATGTATGGCGAGGTTCGGAAAGACAGTTGAGGGGAGGTCGGATGAACTGTCCCGCACAATTTTATTGTGCGGCCCTTAAAGTGTCCCAGTACAAGACTATACAGACTGACTAACAAACTTTAGCTAAGTCCTTTGCTTTGAACATGATAATTTATGAAGTATCATTACCTATTGTTGTTATGAGGATAATACATCTCTTTTGACTCTGTGATGCGTTCATACTAATTAAATTATGTTGGAGTGAAATTTAGGATAAAGTCTTTAAATAGATTTGTTTATAGGTATTATATTAGGTAAGTTAGGAAATTTTATAAGTATAGTATAGCGAGGAAGTCTTTAAACTGTAGTTATAGATTAGGATAAAATCTAAAATTAATAACGTCGGGATAAACTAGGTTAATCAAATTATATTTTAAAATTAATCAATATAGAATTTATATTTTAGTAGTTTCTATATTATTCATTATTCATTAGATAAGGTTAGTTAGGTTTCATTAGGTATTGTTAGGTCTTGACATAAATAACTTGAAATTACCTGAATTACTACAATTACACAACGTACGGTCCTACCACTAAAAACTAGACGATCACCATGGCCAAAATAATTAAGTATTGAATCAAACAAACCCACAACTAAGATGATGAGCATATCAAAGATACGTTCATGTAAGAAAGTTGGAAAGCGGGAGTTAAGTTTAAGAGCAGTCAGTATTTATAGTATTTGTTGGGGTTTAGGGTTGCGAGGGTTGAGAGGTTAAGAAATTAAGTAAGTGGAGTAAGTGGGTAGTGTGTATGAGGGGGGGGAAGTTACATGTACATCATTAATATATAAATAAATAAATAAATAAATAAAATAAAATAATGCTGGACAAGTTCACACAACATTATCTAGCCCCAAGCTAAGCCAGAGCTTGTGTTATGGGTACTAGTTAACTGATATACTTAATACAATAGATTACATAGATAGATATTTTTTATTATACATAGAAAACACCCAGAACACCCTGAACAAATATCTGCAGATCGCACAAATATTTGTTCCGAGGCGGGAATCGAACCCGCAACCTCTTGCGTAGCAGGCGAACCATCGCCAGCCGCGCAACAGAGGTCGTCAAAAAATATATATAGGTATATATAAAATCGTTGCGTGACTGACTGACTGACTATCAACGTACAGCCTAAACCATAAGTCCTAGAGACCTGAAATTTGGAGGGTATGTTCCTTTTGTGGTCTAGGGGTGCACCAAGAAAGGAATTCCAGAAATTCAACCCCTAAGGGGGTGCAGCGGGGTGTTTAAATTTGTATGGATAAGTACACGCGGACGAAGTCACTAGCATTCCACTAGTTATTTATATACCTAGTTACTTACTCTTTAAATCTTCCTTGAAAGCATGTAACACCAGGTCTACTGGCGGTACAAGACTATGATGTAGCTCCCTAGCAGCCGCTGAGAGCCAGGCAGCTATGTCTGTGAAGGCACAATGGACCACATTTCGGGCGCTGGATCCGGCTATGTATGTTTGCTCGTTGCTTACTACCATACCGGTTAGCAGACAACTGTAAAAAACACAAAAGTATCAAGGCTATCATCATCAGAACAAGACATAAATAAACGAGAGTTTAAACAAAAAAAACCTTTGTAGGCAATCTATATCGGGGTATCTATATCAAAACTATTCATGTTGTCCTGTACTTATGTTTAACTAGCAGCGCCCCGCAGTTTCACCCGCATAAGTCTCGATCCCGTTAGAACATCGGGATAAATATGTACCTATGTGTTATTCCAGGAGTCCAGTTATCTCCATTCCAAATTTCATTCAAATCGGTCCAGCCGTTTCAGCGTGAAGAAGTAACAAACACACGCACACACTCACAAACTTTCGCATTTACCTATAGTACGAGTATTAGTGTGGCACTAATTTATCACTTATCACACTGCCTTACTTTACGATATTCGTAATAAAAATAGTTTAAAAAATGCCTTGAAACTAAAATGCTCAAATGGAATCGTCCAATATTTGCAATGGTACTCAGCAAGTACCTTTTAAACGAAAAATATGTTGTTCCCATAATTGAACCTGATCGAAACACAAATATTCAAAAACAAATATGCTAAAGGACAACATGCAAAAACACATTTTATGGACGCAGTTTTTAGGGTTCCGTAGTCAAAGACAAGGAACCCTTATGGATTCGTCATGTCTGTCTGTCTGTCTGTCTGTCCGTGTATGTCACAGCCTTTTTTTTCCGAAACTATAAGAGCTATACTGTTGAAACTTGGTAGGTAGATGTATTCTGTGAACCGCATTAAGATTTTTACACAAAATTTAAAAAAAAAACAGTTATTTCTTGGGGTTCCCCAATGGGGGGTCCCATACTCAGAACATAAACTCAAAAAAAAAAAAACATCAAACCCATACGTGTGGGATATCTGTGGATAGGTCTTCAAAAATGATATTGAGGTTTCTAATATATTTTTTTCTAAACTGAATAGTTTGCGCGAGAGACACTTTCAAAGTGGTAAAAAGTGTGTGTGTCCCCATCACTTCCAAAATAAGAGAATTATAAAACTAAAAAAAAATATATGATGTACATTACCATGTAAACTTCCAACCAAAATTGGTTTGAACGAGATCTAGTAAGTAGTTTTTTTTAAATACGTCATAAATCGTAAGTCATCCAAGAACTTTTATATTATGTTACTTGCTGATAAGGAACCGTTCATGGGCGAGTCCGACTCGCACTTGGCCGCTTTTTTTAGAATACAGGTACTCGTAGGTACAGACGTAGATTGGTACGTCTTTCTCGATAAAAACAGGGCCCTTGAATGAGTCTAGGTCAAGACCATTATGAGAAGTAAGGAGAGGCCTAAACCACACAAAAAGTGAAATCATGACAATGATACAATTACTCGATTAAGTAGACGATTTGTGTGGCAATTTGCCATATCATAGGGCATTAATAGTAAATAACCCAGAACCCAGAAGTTAATAGTGTTATATATGTGAACCAGACGCATTACAATATGATAAGCATTTTTTTTTGTTATGGAACTAATAGGCAAACTAGCTTACGGCCCATGTGATGTAAAGTGGTCACCGTCGCTTATAGACACCGGCAACACCGTGGGTGTTGTCGATTCGCTGCCCTGAAGGAATTATAATTATTTATAATGCATTGCAATATTTTGCATTGCCTATGGTAGCAAAATATTTGGAACCTCTTCCAGTAGAAGTTAGGAAAGCCGCTTCCATGGGAGTCTTCAAGTCCAAACTGTACCAACACTTTGTCATTGCAAAATGTCCAACAAAATTGAGCTTATGTTATTTATTGAATTATTTATATATATTATATTATGTTAGGTATTTATATAGCTAGTTATTTAGAGTAGGTATTTAATTATGTTTATCATTTAATCTAAACCTATAATTAATTTTAATAGCACTACCACCCACTCTACATTACACAAAGGTTAGCTGGAAGAAAATGCTAATTAGCATTAAGTTCGCCTATGTACTGCTTTTTGTCTTGTGCAATAAAGAATTTTCTATCTATCTATATTTAATTATTATTAAATTATTGGCATAATTATGGCTATGGTACTATGTAGTTCCGTTTGAGGAGACAACATCTAACAAGACTATTAAATAACCGACGACAAGATGTAGGTACCTACACTTCCTGCTACATTATACTACCTAGTTCTATTTGTGGTAACACTCAATTAAAATCATTATCCGGAATTCTATGAAATCTTTATAATGTAAAACACACTGTTATTAGCTTTACATTGTTTTTGTTTGTTGTTGATAGTTAAATCATAGCTAGGTAGGTATATTTGTTTCAAACCTTGCTAGTTGATTTTGAACTATCTACTCCAGCTGATAAATTGCAATTGCAAAGGTGTCTTATCAAATTCCGATGACATCAAAACCGTAAGTCGCTTTAATTAATGCAAAAAAAAAGTTTAAAATGACCCGCATTATGTAGTGCATATAAAAATAGCATTATATTTTTTTTTATTTGATATATTTTATTGAATGTGACTTTTTTTTCATACTGCCATCTAGCGTTATTATTCAGCAACTTTCAATTGAAACTTCAATTCTAGTGTCATAGTTCAAATAAGTTTGATGTCTTTACGCCATTTTTGAATAGAGACGTCGTCTACTTTTGTTTTATTTCATTTCCTAGTGTTTTTTTGAGTTATTTAATGTAATTTTGGTGGAATTTTACCAATGTAGCTTATTTCAAGAGCACAAGTGTAGTAAAATAAAATGGATATTGCGGGACTTTTCAAATTATTGGAAATTGTCTACCAAAGTTTGGACGACTTTGAAGGAGTGTAACGTTGCAAATTATAATTGAAAATACAATAAATATACTTGAAAATGGCAAATGCACAAGTCGTGCGACGCCAAATATTAAAAAAAAAAAAAATTACAGTGAAGGGATTCAGTATGGATCATGGTATGGATTCAGTGCGCCTCGCAAGGACGTATTTATTATGTTCTTGACACGCTAAAAGTACTCTATGTCAATAGTCCTAAGTGGCAGGCTTCTACCCTCATATTTGATGTTTGTATTACTACATGCGTAGTAGGTATCTCTTTTTCGTTTGTGTTGTGATTACTACGTAAAAATAATAAAAGGAAGCGATAGGATTTCAATCTGCTATTTTTGAAAGAAACGTCGTCATTTTTATTTAACTATTTTTTAATATTTTTTTCAAGTTATTTCGTGTAATTTTGGTGGCATTTTAACCGGTGTAACTTGGATAAATAGCACATATTGTGTGGTGTAGTGAAATTTTAGTGTAGTGCGTGTCTTTTCGAAATGGTGGATTTTTTCCTGCAAAAACTCTGTTTTTCTGGTAACTTTTAAACTGGGTCTGAGTCTCTTGGAGACTCTTGACAACTTGACTATAAAAATATAATTATATCCTTGATATTGGCGAAATTGTTTGGAGCACTCAGAAGCCATTATTATAAGAAGAGAAAAGAGAAGGAAGCGATGTCACTCATAAACAATAGTTTTTTTTTTGTATACTTCTTGAATGACGGAACAAGCAGATGGCCCACCTGATGTTAAGCGGTAACCTCTGCCTATGAAAAGTGCATTACCTCATAGTTCACGTCCACCTAGGACGCGCCCTATGTTGCATGCATTGCACTGCGCCCGCCACCCTGAGACATAAAGATGAAAAGTCTCATGTGCCTGTAATTTCACCGGCACCCTTACCCTTCAAACCGGAACACAGCAATGCGAGCACTACTGCTTTGCGGCAGAAATAGGTATGGTAGGTTCTTTACATATTTTGCGTTTCCCGTCTTATTAGAAAGCCTAACGAACAGAAAGAAAAGTCGGAGGTAGTTTCTGAAGGAGTGCAGATAAATTGGTGATTGGTTGTGATTCTTGGCCTAGTCACAGATAAAATAATATCTAGTAAAATTAAATAAAAACGGCCTCGTGTGAGTCGGACTCGTACACGAAGGGTTCCGTACCATCCTACAAGATTTAACACTATGTACTTTTTCAATGTTTCTAGGTATAAGTTAATTACGTAAACATTAAAAAAAAACCCAGAACAATGAAACGGCTGAACTGATTTTGATAAAACATGTCTAAAACCATCGATAGAAAACCTGTTTTCAAATAAAAACAATCGATTGAAATTGGTTAACGCATTTAAGAGTTACGGTGCCACAGATAGACACACGTACACACAGAGCAGCCAAACTTATAACACCCCTCTTTTTGGTTTGGGGGGGTTTAAAATAAAGTCTTGAAACTATTGTCAAGCTTAGGTATAGGAAGTTTTTGAAATCATCGATATTGCAAAATCAAGGTATCTCCAATGACAGTAAGCAGGTATCAATCCGAATTCGGGGACAGATTCGAGGACAAACAGGAACTACTCATTACCTTTACACTTTTATATATTTAATTTATTTTTTTACCTTTGACACACGCCTTTTCCCTGGAAAGATAGGCAGAGCCTCAATCGGGCCTCTTTTCATCGTGTTGTGCACCATCGTGGAATATAGACGTGGCAAGCGGTGAGTTCATCGCCGCCATTGCTTCCCACAACTGACTCGGCTAACGCTTTCTTCCAGTAATAACATATTCTATAATAAGCTAGCAACCAGGACAATCTTATACCAACGAATCTTATCATTAAGATAACCGGATAATCCATAGTCGGCTTTTACTACATCAACGGGAGAAGACCGAGGGGTCTATTATTAGGCCGGACACACCACAGCTAATATGCTCAAAAATTACTGCAACTTACCAGCAAAGCAGAATCACAATGAGCGTCAAAACGACCAGAACTCTGTCATTGCAATCTGATTCCTCCGTTTCAGGGAATAGAGCTCCAGCTTCCATCTCATCATCACACCTGGACTTGGAGAACAGTGCCAGCACGGCTAGTATGAAGAGGTAGCATGGTACCACTAGTGCTATGCAGGCGAAGAGGACGACGCATGCTAGGAAGGTGGACTCCACTTTTATTGACTGGAACAAAGAAAAAAACACAATGATGATTGTGAGAATATGCTCATCAGTGGTGGTGTTACCCATAAATCATCATCAAGCGTTTTAGTAATGCTTGCAAGTTTTAAAATAAAATCTGTTTCTTCTGCTCTTTTTAATTTACAAGTTTTGATTGACAAACTACATCACACAAGTGCTATTTATCCAAGTTACACCGGTTAAAATACCACTAAAATTACACGAAATAACTCGAAAAAACACATTAAAAAGTAAATAAATAAAAATTACGACTTTCTTTTAAAAATGGCAGATTGAATCGACTAAAATAAAATCACATATACATACATACCTAGACACATGCCTGTTTCCCCGAAAGGATAGGCAGAGCCTCTTGCTCTTTTCACAGTGGGTTGCACCATCATTTTGCTACAGGTCAACGAATGAGACAAACAATGAATATGTCACCGGATAATTGTAAGCAACTAAAGTTTAGAATAAATCCCGTGAGATTATAAACTGTCGAGTAGGTACCTAATTATTATGTAAACAGACCATTTGCTTTAAAACCAAATGCAGGTTATTGTCAACGCCGTATTATTTATATGTTTTTAAAGATTCATGACAGTTTTAACCTTTAGAAAAAATAAAGGTTAACTTTCCTGCTATATTTGTACTAGTCATGACACCATGCCTAAAGTTTAGTCTGTACTTACCTTACTAACAAAATCTACAAGGGATCCAACAGGAATTTGAAAGTTGCCTAAAAATTTAAATGGATCGAACAGGACGATCAAAGTCCAATGGATCATTCTCAATGGATCGAACAGGATTTACTCAATTTTTAAGGTTTCGTACCCTGGTATAACGTGGCCTATTTGCTTTCTCTCATTTACGGCGATATATTAAAATATCAAATGGGCGGAGTATAGGAAGAAAACAATAGCTGCAAGAAAGTGACAGCACTATGACTCCCTTGTACCCGGGAAGAGATGTAGAGGTATAGATTTCTGCCGCTCATCAGAAGTAACTGACGTGAGCGACAAATGATAAAATATCGCCTGTAGGACGCACCCTATGTGGCATTGCATTGCGCCCGCTACCCTGAGACATAAAGATGAAAAGTCTCATGTGCCTGTAACTTCACCGGCAACCATTCCCTTCAAACCGGAGCACAGCAATGCGAGCAGTACTGCTTTGCGGCAGAAATAGGTATGGTGGTAGTACATTCGCGGATGAACTCTTTCACAAAAAAGCTCTACTACTACTCATTATATACTAGTACTAGTCATTTATAGTAATTTATTGATAAATTATCATTATACGTCAAAAACATAGTGTAAAACAATAAAAAGTCGATAATAACATTTATAGGTAAATAGGCACCTACATAAGTACAAACATACCTACAGCAAAAAGTAGGTAAAAATAGAAATACCATTAATACTAATCACAAATTGAAATACATTATTTTACGACTGTATGAAGTCATCATATCTGTAAAAAGTGTTGTCGATAAGCCAGCGATTTAGTCTGGTTTTGAACACGGTACAGTTTGGTGCATCTTTTATGGACTCTGGCAGCTTATTGTACACTGCTGGGCCCATAATATGAGTTAATCTCGATGACTTCACGAGAGTCCGCGGCAACGACACGAGTTTGTGCTGGTTACGTGTCTGATGAGCGAAATCCCCGTGAGTCGCGTAAGAACTTAGGTTTTTCCTCACATATAGTGCCACTTGTGAGATGGCAATACAGGGCAGCGTAAGAATACCTAATTCTTTGAAATGCGGTCTCACTGTTTCGTCACTCCGTATCCGCACAATCGCCCGTACGGCACTTTTCTGCATCCGGAACGCACGCTCCCGTTCGGCAGCGCGTGACCACAGCTCGGTGCCGTACTGCAGTAGCGAGTGCACCCTGGCGAAGTAACAAGCACGGACCACGTCAACGGATACTACTCTTCCCACCCGGCTTAGTGCGTAGCACGCACTCCCTAGCCTTCCGTAGAGCACATCAATATGTTTAGCCCATTGCAGTCCTCTGTCGATCTGGAAGCCGAGGAAGGCGGTGTTCTCGACCTGACCGATAACTTTGCCATCCACGGTAACAGACAGAGGTCGCACCGCACAATCTTTGAGGCGAAAATTAATAAAATGAGTTTTCTTTAAGTTTAGGGCGAGGCTTTAGATTCTAAACCACTCCGATAGCTGAGACGCCGCATGATCAGTTAAGTTAGATAACTAAAAATTATATTTATTGTTTCCGCAAAAATAAAAAACATTGACTATTTATATAATCCTTTGTTTTCTCGAAATAGCATCTATCATGACATCAGCAAAGTTGAGGTCAATAGTATTATAGTCAATACCTATCATAAACTAAACAGCAAGGTGTAATAAAAATATTGGCCAAGTGTGAGTCTGACTCATCGTGCGTTTATTGCTTTATGAAATAATAAGAGGCCAATTACAAATTTGTTATAATTTACAGGCAGGGGAAAAAAACGGGTTTGTTATTATTTTCAAAAACTATGCACGTAAGCAGTCTCTTTTACAAAACATTATATTTTAACCTATTTTGTTCATACCAAAGATGTGATATATCAAAATTAATCCGTTGAGAAATAAAAAGTTCCCGAGTGGCGACATGACAGTCGATAGACTAACGATATTAATAAGGTCGCAGGAAGTCGGTGGATGGTGTTGGCTCAAAACCAGTTGACGAAGAGTTATATGGGTATATATGACTGTGGTCCACCAGTGGATTTCTAAAGGCTGATTAAGAAATGAAATAGGTAGTATAGAAATGTGCACAAAGACCTTATATTTATAGCAACATTTAATCTGTTTAATTTTGAAGTTTTCAACTCCTTACACCCCATAGATATTTGGAGAAAAAAAACGCTCTATTACTTGTTAAGTAGAGTTATTTGTGCGTCAAATTTCGATAGCAAAGTATTTGTGAGGAACACATCCTTCAGGCAGATAGACGACGGACAGACGGACTGACAACGAAGTCTCTCTCAAGGGTGTTTTTACGTATTAGGTGACGAAACCCTAAAAACTTTACAGAATAAACCAAACCAAAATATGTTTAAAAGCTCTATCAAGTTTCCGGAAGCGATCCTTTTAAAATGTCAATGTCAACTGTCTTAACTTTTGAAACTATCATGGTTATGTGCATAATTTTCACTAGAAACGGGATATTTACCATGATTTTTGAGTGTGTTTTGGTAGTGGTATCGTTCGTAATAAAAGAGTGAGAAAGAGGGTAGATCGATATATCTGCCAATAACATCTACTCGCAAAGACTTTAGTCAGTTCTCCCGTGATCATGGCGCATGCAACTGTGCCGAAATATCGGGAACATATAAAACTCAAAAATCATGGTAAATATCCCGTTTCTAGTGAAAATTATGTCAACTGTCTTGTGCGTTAAGCTCTGCACTTTATTAACATTTAATGTACTGAACACGCCAAAAACAAAAAAAAGGAAGGAACATTTAATGTAAACCATACTTATTCCTTTTTGCAATTTGAAGTGTAATATTTAAAAAACTTTACCGAAGCAAATGACATAACACCACTTTGTTTTTATTTGTAAATAATATCTCTAAACGTAGAGAGCAACAAAAGATATTGAGACTGGTGTAACTTTCAAAAGATTTTTTAATAAGTATTGTAAAAGTTAAAAAATAAAAAAATAAATTGAAATACTGTATTAAAGAGTATATTAGATTCTATTCTAATAGACTATTATTAGAATAAATTAAAGAAGCCGATTCAGACTCTGCTTATTCTTCCAGGGAAAAAGGCGTGTGTATGTATGTATGTATGGCATACCAATAACATAATAAAATTGTTTATTTTCTACTAGAAACTCGCCCCGTCTTCGCATGGTTAGTGTCGGGATCCAAACCTAACCCTCCCCCCTTCCCAACCCCCAATATATCCATACAAAAATCCATACATATATCCACCAGATACAAAAACTGGCTAAAGTTATTCCCCCTATGCTACGCGCAGATAATTTTGGTGAAATATTTTTAAATCAGTTTGGTAGTTTTTGAGCCCATTACATAAAAAACAATCAATCAACATTTTTGCAGCGCACGCGATGTAAAGAATATTTTAGATAATTTGTTTACACCTTGTGTTATATTATTGGAGTTTCAGTAAGAATCCCTAATGTTTTTGAAAGTATTATATAGCCTATGTCACCCGGGGATACCGTAGCTTCCCAGTGAAATATTTTTTTAAATCAGTCCAGTTTTTCGGAGCCTATTCAATGCAAACAAACAAACAATCAAATCTTTCCTCTTTATAAATAGTATAAAAGACATAGATAGATATAGATAAAGATAACTAGGCATATGTTTTTGAAAAACGTATTGAACCCTTGATAGCATGACGGACAATAAGAACGTGTAATTTCTTGTAAACGATAAAACAACCACCATAATAAAACCGGTTCTGTGCGTCAAGCCTCTCAAAGCGTCATAAGCGAAAAAATCAACACTAGAAAATAATAATGGCGATCATACCTTTTAATACGGCCCGCCGCCTAAATTTGTCAGTATAGTTTAAGATACCGGCAGTGTTGCACAAGTAGATTGTTGAGTGAACAAAACATAGTCTAAATTAATTAATCAAAATTAAAATGTACAAATTTTTTGTATTCGTATTAGCGGTCCTAATCAATGGGAGCTTTGCAAAAGTTGCACGTAAGTTTTTAATTCAATTCTTCGATTTTATTAAATTTAAACTTCACGTTGATCGAGTGTTATTTACAACATCGATATATCAATATAGGTTATTTACAATAACTACTTTCAGTATCAGTAAGAGACAATGATGATTATTCAAACTAATAATAATAATATTATCATAATTGTAAACAGCGTTGCAGTTATTGATTACGAGATAGGAGAAATCGCTGTAATGGTCGTGGTCACCTTTAAAGTGATCAAAATCGAATAACACTAGATAGTTAGAAAAAGGGTTACTGATCTCCTAACAGAAGCAAAGTTATGGGTTTGATCTGAGGAAGGAATTTTATTTTCTCTCAACAGCTTCCTTCATCAACATCTGCCCCGGACTTAAATCAGACTGCCTGAAGAAGACTATACAAGAAGCTATCCCATTCTTCACAAAAGGCATCCCAGAACTTGGAGTCATCCCCACGGATCCTCTTAGGGATGATAATGTGGAATTGGATCTTCCTGGGGCGTTCAAGGTTCATTTGAACAATGGCAGTCTCACTGGACTCAGAAAGTGCATCGTTGAAGATGTATCGTGAGTATTTTGAGTGCAAAATTAGATTCAACATTAATATTCTCCTTCTGTTCATATAACAAATCCAAACAAATTAAATCCAGAGCCTTTGTGACCTATGAATTAAATTCTTTGATGGAACAGTTTTTATGGGGAATTCTGATTTGTGGTAAATTTGTTTCACTATAATAGCTTTGAGGTCATGGCGCATCGCGTCTAAGGGATCATGTTTCACTGGTAAATTACTAATCAGGGTTCTGTAAACATCTGTTTCTGCAAAGTAAACGCACCCTTTTCCTTTTGGGCTTTCAATTAGTTAAAAGATTCTTTAATAAACAAGAGAACTGATTTGAAGACGACCTTGATATTTGTTGGTTTTCTAGAAGGTGATCAAATCAAAACAAAAGTTTTACATATTTGCCTATTTTTTTACATAATCTCGACTGCTAGATAGTCAATTAATTATGACATAATGTAATGTTGTGCTGAGCTACATTTGACACAATATTGATATACAGTAGTTACATTATACCTTGTTCTCAGAGAGGAAGGTAGTAATTTTAGGACAGGTCTATCTATCAAGTTTTATAAAAATAGATGAGAGATGTAAAAAGTAAAATTAAATGTAAGAAATACGAGTAAAGGCATTGTCAGTTACATCTCGACTATTTTGGAAATAATTGAAATAATTAATTTGAGTAATATTAAAACTGGCTAAAAATCACAAACAATAAAAAAACAGAGGTAATTAAATGGTATTCATGCGTATCTTATTTTTACACGAAACATTTCCTTTTATCACTTAATTTTGCATATTCGAGTTCAAGGACCACTGTATTTAAAAAAAATGTGTTTTTATTCTCATACATACTTTTACAGGTATGAAAATGATGTGGCAGATTTGACTTTGAAATGTAATGCAACGATCAAAGGCAAGTACAAGGCCAATGGTCACATTTTGATTGTGACCATCAAAGGAGACGGGGACGCCAAAATCAAAGCTTGTAAGTTTAATCATGAATATTTGGTTATTAGCTTATATTGCTTCAACCTTGAGTTTCAAATACACACCGCAGTTTTGATTACGCCGAGTTTTGGCAAAAGAAAATTAAAAAAACGAAGATTAAATTATAAGGAAATATTATTTAACAATTTAAGATTTGAATCTAAAATTTAGTTTCTTGAAATTAATACCATAAAGGACCATTCAAATACCATCTTATTGGTCCCATTGGATTGTTATCAAAAATTTGATGAGTATAACTCTTTCTTGAATATCGGTGTCAATATTTATAACGAATGTAATAGGAAATACATACCTAATTTATGAGTAATACACACATGTTTTTATCACTAGCAAAATTTTTAATTTGACTATGCGTAAACAGGAACTATAACCAGTTTTAGATTATGTGCTAATCTCTGTGCTAATTTATAACTAAGGTTAGATATTTTTATTTACAGACAATGTCATAATCGGAGTTAAGATCGTATTCAAGGACGTGATCCGCAATGGAGTCACATATTATGAAATCAGCGATTATAAAATTAATCACAAATATGGAGACAAGGTATCATTTGTCCTGACGAATCTGTTTGAAGGAAACCCGCAGATCAGTAAGTATTTTGTATTTACACCTGCGTTTCAATAAACATCAAACAAAATAAAATTAAATAGTCATAGATATGCCTTTACTGCAACTTTACCGTGAGTCTATGCTCTATTTGGGTTCAAAACATTGAATATAGGTACTATATAATTATTTAATACGGGGATGGAAATAATTCAAACAGTTAGCTCTGATTTTTCGGTGCAGTAAATACCCACTTGTATTCGAAACAGTTAGTAATTAAATATTATTTGAGTATTAAAATAATTATTTATACAAATAATGATGAATTAAACTTGAATTAATGTCACGTGGGATTGTGTATATATTGTGTATATATTGTGTATGGTAAATTATTTCAACGATCCGAATCCTACATAGCAATTTGCAATTTACGAACATAAGTACTGGTTGTTGAATATTTCACAAACACCCCTGACACTTCTCGCCTTTTTTGTTTGTATGGATGTATAGATTCTACCATACCAATACCAAATCACTAGTTGTGCCTGAGGATATCAGAAGGGAAGGGCACAAAGTACAACTGTAAAACAGACAAAAGAATGTTTAAAATATTAATACTTTCAGGTGAAGCTGTTCTTCTCTTCTTGAACCAGAACTGGAAACAAATCGTTGAAGAGTTTGGTGGTCCGATTCTCGACAGACTTGTTAAAATCGTTTTCGGCAATGTAAAAACGTTCTTCAGCGCAATACCGAAAAACGAGCTAATAGCTTAAGCTACTACAAGATTAGCTTGCTTAGCTTTAGTTATCAAATTTTTTAAGTGAAATACTATTGAGAAAGTATTTTACGAGCTAGTGTAGTGAAGTTGAATACAATGCAAAGACGCTATAAACATTTTTGAATTGTAGCCTATTTTACTTGATATACTTGAAAAAATCGTAGTTTATTGAACTCGAACCAAAGCAGAGAATGATCAGGGTTATATTTTACGACAAAATATAAATAATTGTAAAATAAAATGATTAAAAACAACTGAAATCCAAATTTTATTACATTCACAAACCTGCAAGAAGGAGTATGGAAACGTGAACTCTCCCCAAACAATGTCCTTGACCAAACCTGAAAGATAACAAAATATTCCATCATCACCATTCCCCAGCCACTACAAAACATAATTATGGGTTCCAATTACAATGATCATCCGTTGCTTAACGACCACTAATGGAACTGTGGGTCCCAAATGGTCATGACTCAAGACATGAGAAGCCATGTCAAGGCATGAAAAAAAAATATGAAAAGAAAGAGGCCCAATGTTCCTATGACTATTAATTTAACTCCATACTAGAACTCGCACTACTATTAGAGGTTACAGGAAGGCGGTAGATGGAGGCGGCTCAAGGCCGTTGGTCTTGGTATTATATGAAGGAGGCCTATGTCCAGCAGTGGACTTCTGTAGCCTTATCATGATGATGATGATGACAACTAATAAGTCTTTACTACGAACTAATCATTATTATCACCCTGTAGAAGTACACTGCTGGGAGTATTGACGACCTCTGTTGTGCGGCGGGCGACTGCTCGCCTGTGACGCAGGAGGTTGCGGGTTCGATTCTCGCCTCGGAACAAATATTTGTGCGATCTGCAGATATTTTTTCAGGGTGTTCTGGGTATTTTCTATATATAATAAAAAATATCTATCGATGTAATATATTGTATTAAGTATATCAGTTGTCTAGTACCCATAACACAAGCTCTGCTTAGCTTAGGGCTAGATAATGTTGTGTGAACTGTCCAGCATTATTTATTTATTTTGATATGCCTCCATCATAGAATGCAACTATGAACAACCTTGAGCCTCCACCATCCACCGACTTTCCGACCACTACAATTTCATTAATCCATTGAGTAGGGGCCATCCTAGACTGCGTCGTCTGGTTCATGGTTGCCACCAACAACCTTTATTACCCAGCTGTCATGAGCTGTTATCGGTTCAGTGAGCATTTTTTTATCATACATATAATTTGGATTGATCAGTATTTTCACAATCGTCTAAAATAACAGTGTCACATAATGCGATTATTCACCCGATACGATATTAACGAGATTAACCTATAAAGCTACGACATTGGCCCAGTTAACTATTTATAGCTAAACTATTCGACATTGATACACTGTCTGAAAGTAATACCACTTGCGAGGGTAAATGAATTATCGCCTGTAATTTTGGGGCTTTTGGCAATAAAATCAAAGATCTACCATTAGGTTATTGCTAAGTTTATGCCTTACACCAAACTCGCATGGCCGTGATAGGATCTAAACAAGATGCAGCTATGTAATAGGAAACTAAATAAACTAAGTAGTGAGACTTTGGATTTGTTAACAATAAAGATTTACTACTAAAGTTAATTATGTTGCCTGTATGAAGTACTTTCTACAATACACATACCTTTTTATAAAATTTGAGATGATATTCTTGCTGTTAAACAACTACTAAAACTTACCTACTGGAAACTCGAAAGGATAGATCAGATAAAAGAACTTGGACATAAAACTGAAAGGGTGTATCCCCTCTTCCAGTCCCAAAGTTGGAATCAAGTACGTCGTTCGTTGTGGGAGGCTGCTGAACCTTATTTTAGTTCTGTCCTTTACTGCCTTTATATCAAACCAGTCTTCAGTATAACTTGGAACAATATTTCTGTCAGTAATATTTTTTGTCTCAATTTTTTCTCGAAACACTTCTCTAGTTATTGGAATTATTGGAATAACTTCAAAACTAGTTGTTGAAATATCAGCAGAATGTATTGTGTAAGTAGAAATTGTTGAAGAAGAACTAGGTGTTGTTGAAGGAGGAGTAGGAGTTATTGTAGTAGAAGTCATAATTGTTGTTAGTTCTATTGTGTCAACAAAGGTCGAAGTTAACTTCTTTGCTGGAACTGAATCAACTTTCTGTTGGCGCCTTTCGTCGGCCTTACTATTCAATAAACTGTTGTATTTTTCTAACCAAGCATTCCTAGCTACTGAAACATTACTTTGAGCGTCTCTTTTATTCCACGTGTTGATTATCTCTTCTTTTCTCTCTTTGATTGGATAATCTTGAACAGCAATTTCCATATCTTTAACATTCACTGAATTATCTTGATTTTCTCTAAATGTTGTTTCAATACAGTTTTCCCAGACCATTGGCAGTGGCTTGATCAAATTTAGTCTTTCACTGTCTTCTTTGGGACCAATGGAACTAGATTCTTTTTCCTTGTCATCTTTTGATTTTTTGCCTTGAAGAGAGGAAGTTTGCAAGATTGCCTGGAAATCTTTTCTGCTGATTGGCGACGCCTTTGCGCCGTCATTTAGATTGTTTCCGGCAGAGGCCGCAGGCGACGTTTCCGCTGCCCTGATTTGCATAGGAAAAGTTCCCAGTAACTGATTTAACCTGGATTCTGCCGCAGCTCCATCGATTTCCGTTTTTACGATTGCGAGTAATATAAGAATTAGACCTATTGGGGCCATAACGATGTTTTAACGCGGTGGGTCAGTGCGGTACTGACTTACTGAGGGGAGGTAGTGGGTGAAGGATTTGTAGCACTTAGTAGTCTGCTCGACGACGTTGCACAATCGTATCACTACGGGCTCGTCGTACCTTTACTGGATTATGTGTAGAGTAGTTTTACAGTTTTCTCTACAAAATAACTAAAGCTTCTGTAAATTTATGGATAAATAGTATTTTAATATACCAAAGTACACTCAAAGATTGTTCTTAGTTTGTATATTATATTAGTTAATGGGACAGACTTCCTATTGAGATTTTATTTGTGTACCTACCTACTGTCTTTGAATTTGTATTTAATTTAACTGCTAAATTTGTTCTTATTTTTCATTATAGTAATTCTTATTGTAAAGAGGATATTTGCCATCATAAGTCTGATGTTCTCCGCTTACTATTGGTTTTTTTATGTCACTGTATTTTACGTGGAAGCCTGTTATTGGCCATTCTTTATATATAATAAGGATAATTTTAGTTTTCTGTATCGCTGTTGGTTTCCCATTAAATAAAATAAATAAATAAATAAAACTGACACAATAAGTCTATACTAATATTTTAAGTTTGTTTGTGAGTTTGAATGTAGGAGGAAAAAATAATCTGATTCCGAAAATTCTTTCACTAACAGGAAGCTACATTACCCAGATATAGGCTAGCTAGGTACTAAGCTCGCTTAGGAGGGGAGAGGGAGGTATACTGTTTTTTATCCCAACACCACGAGTGCGAAGCAGCGGGCAAAACGCTAGTTGGTTATAAATTGTTCAAATACTTACAAAATTAAAAAGGGCTACTAAGAGCTCCTAGGTTATCGAATATCAAACAGATAACTGAAATATCAGCCCTCAAGCCAGATAATAAAGACAGGAAGTTTAATGAAAAATGTAATCAATTCAAACTTTGAGGTTATATTTCTTACTCCAAAATTTGAAGAATTTAATAAAAACAAGAGCGGTACTCAGGCCATGGTTATAAATTGCGTTATTTAGGAATCCCGAACGTTTCATTACTCTACATTTGTAGGCTCTATTGAGTGTTGTATTGTTTGAGTGAAATCAATCGAAACCATGTACAAAATATGATCAAGTAATTCACGTGTACATTTTATTTGGGTAACTTTTTTCTAGGGCTAGAATCCATAAAAGTAGAAACAAGTGATGATTTGAAAAATGACGTGACAATATTATTACAGGCACATGATTAGGACATATGAATTTATATTTTTTGGTCGATAGTAGCCCTATTATTTATTTTCTCTACAACCGCAGAATAAAAAAATAGTACAACTATCAAGGAAACTGTTTCGTTTCGTTTCGTATGAGGTAGTGCTGGCCTCTGGTGTCGGAGTTTGTCAAGCCGCCTGAGGGCCTCTGACATGGCTTATCGACTGCTATTAATCAATAACAGCCGGGACCGACAGCCCTCCGAAGCACAGAGCGATGGAAATCCACACATAACTTAGAAAAATAAGGAACCTGATATGAGTCTGAAGAAGCACAATTAGGATTAGGTTAATACCAATTTAAACATCAGATTATCCCCAAAAGCATGTCCGATTAATTAGAAGGACATAACTTCCTGTAGCTATTTCTTTTTAGGACTAAAATGTAAAATCCTATTAGATAAAAACTCAACAATCTTTTATAGGTTCTGGGGAAATGATACAGATAAGATATTAGTTCACGAATACAAAAACTGACCCAAGTATAGACCTCCATCTCCTCCCGTGGATTCCGTAAAAGCCGACTAAGGGATTACCCGGACTTGTTTGTAATATTTGATGGTATAAGATTTGTCCTGGCTGCATTATTACTGGTAGAAAGCGTTCGAAGAGTCAGTCGTGTGAAGCAATGGCGGCGATGAGCTCACCACTTGTCACGTCTATATCCCACGATGGTGCAATCCACGGTGAAAAGAGGCCCATTTAAGGCTCTGCCTACCCTTTCGGGGAAAAAGGCGTGTAAGTATGTATGTATGTATGTATGGTTATACAGATAAAATATTAGTTTTCGAATACACTGATACTGAAACTGATAGGTAAGAATGTAAATGTACATTTATAAAGCCTAGTCCATCCTATGGTTTTCTGGTAGATATCGCTACTGAGCGTTAAGACAGCCTTGTATAATAAAGTTTTATGTTTTTTAATTTGTGTTGCTGCTGTTTTTATATGAGAATAAAGTTGGAAGCATTATTGATATAATTTTTTACATATCTTGTGTTGTGAAATTTATAATCCAACAGCAAAATGTATAGAGATATGATAAAAATAATGTAAAAATGAAAATTTTATATATATTCGCCAAAGTAAAGTTGCTTCCGTTAGAAAATTTTCATTTAAAATGCACAAAAGCTTCCTTGTTTGCGGGTAAATTTTGTAGATATTGGATATCATCTTCGTGTTTGACTGAGATTACGAAATTGAATATTTTCTAGCCTGAAAGCTTAAACATTTATAGTACTAATATTTTTTACTACTAAAGCTCTA
This sequence comes from Operophtera brumata, assembly GCA_932527175.1. NCBI lineage: Eukaryota > Metazoa > Arthropoda > Insecta > Lepidoptera > Geometridae > Operophtera > Operophtera brumata. Next base: position 39,276,653 of record OW052225.1, read on the forward strand.
TGACCCAAATTAAAAAACACATACATACATAGACACACGCCTTTTCCCCCAAGGGATAGGCAGAGCCTCAGTGGGCCTCTTCTCATATGAAGGAAAGTAAAAAATAAATTATCATGATTTTTTCTTGCTGAGTAAAGTGAATTAAAGTTTTAGGTATATTGATTTTACATTGTTAAAACAATACTCTTATGTGTACTGAGCCATAAGTATTCCGTTCCAAATTTGGTAAAATTTAACTGTTAAGGATACTGTGCCATAAGTGTTCCATGCCAAATTTGGCAAAACAGAACACCTAATGGCACAGTAAAAATATGACAAACTTACAATGAGCATGGTACCTATCAAATAAGTTAGCGTCTGTCATATACTGAACAGCATAGCTCCCTTTTTACATGTGAGCCAAGCTGTCGCATAAAGAATGTGGGACAGGAATTCAAGGGCCAGGGTGTCAATATCCCATTTCTTGGCATCAAATGTCTTAATTATTGCTTTAGTTCGGGATGCAAGGAAGGTCAGGCACGTCCTTGACCGTTTCTTATTACTATTAAACCACAGAATAAATAAATAAAAAATAAATAAATAATGCTGGACAATTTCACACAACATTATCTAGCCCCAAGCTAAGCCAGAGCTTGTGTTATGGGTACAAGATAACTGATATACTTAATAAAATACATTACATAGATAGATATTTTTTATTATGCATAGAAAACACCCAGAACATCCTGAACAAATATCTGCAGAACACACAAATATTTGATCCGAGGCGGGAATCGAACCCGCAACCTCCTGCGTCGCAGGCGAACCATCGCCAGCCGCGCCACAGAGGTCGTAAAAAATAATAGTAGGTACTTACAAGATTAAACCTCATACGTTAATGTTCAGATTATTTTTATCTTCTGGTAATAAACTGAGTGGAATTTAATAGGTATGTCAGAAGTATCGTCAGCTGATAAAATATCTGGCATAGATGAGGCAGATAGATCTGCATGATAAATAAGCTTCGAAGTATGTAATAGTGGCAGACAAGGTTATCGAGATGGGAGTAAACGAAAGTTCTAGGTACTAATATTTTAAATGGGAATGTTTGTATGTTACTAAAGCACACAGAAACTACACACACACAGAGTAGTAGTAGAGCTTTTTTTTAGTAGTAGTAGAGCTTTTTTGTGAAAGAGTTCGTCCGGGGAAGTACTACCACCATACCTATTTCTGCAGCAAAACAGTAGTGCTCGCATTGCTGTGTTCCGGTTTGAACGGTAAGGGTGCCGGTGAAATTACAGGCACATGAGACTTTTTATGTTTATGTCTCAGGGTGGCGGGCGCAGTGCAATGCCACATAGGGCGTGACCTATGAGGTAATGCATTGTTCATAGGCAGAGGTTACCGCTTAACATCAGGTGGGCCATCAGCTTGTTCCGTCACACAAGTAGTATATAAAAAAATAAAAAAAAAACCCCGGCTGACTAACAGGTCCGCCAGGTTTGTGTTCCGCGTGTATCTTTGTATGTATGTTTGTAGGTATGCTTGTATGTATGTGGCAAAAAATAATTTATTATAGCTTTTCATCCTAAAGGCCGGATATATTTTGATGTATGAGGTATCATTCGAATGGTCTTGATCCGGGCAATGCTATAGGTACCATCTATAGGGAGTAGCCTATAGAAGGTATCTATGACATCAACATGGATATCAATGTTAAGAGACACAATTTGAGAACTGCGAGTGAACGAGTATGGGCGTTGTAGTATTTTGAAAAGGTAATGCAATAGGGAAACGCTTTGTACAGGTTTGGAACTAATGCTAGGTGAACTCACTCCAAAGTATCTTGATATAATATGTAGGTAAGTATGTAAGTCTAAGTAAGTCTAAGTCTAAGTAAGGCTGTTAGGTTGGTTTTCCTTTTTTCTTTGAATCAGCTTCCACTTGTTCTCGAGGCACCACACAGGCGCTCCCCACCTAGAAGTAAGAAGGATCATCGAAAAAAAAACAGACCGTGTTTGTTGCCTGATTCTTCAAGGTCTGGTTGCGTTGGAACAGGAGTAAATGTAAATTTATTTTTTAAGACGTTTCAAAATGATCCTTGTGATTACAATGAATAAAATACTTTTGACTTTGACTTTGACTTTTGTCCCTAACTATATTCATGTAAATCATTCAAGTTTATTGAAAAAACAAAAACCTTGTATTTATGTGGTCCCCCTCTCCTGTTCCCCATGAGCTTCCATACACACTCCAAATACCATCAAAATCTCCTAAAACATTACAGTTATGTGGAACTACACATAGCGTAGCCGCGGGCACAAGCTAATTAGACGTAGCATACAGGGTGTGCCAAGATAATGGGACTCTCAGGGTAAGTACCTTTTCTGTTGTAGTAAGAGAGGTTTTGGTCTAAGGAAACATAAAGCGAACTTTGAAGAAAAATAAAAATGCACTTTTTGATTTTTGGTTTTTTGAAAATGGTACAGTTAGCCTTATCAATTAGGTATATTTATAAAAACAAACAAGTTGGGCTTAATCTACTATATTTCTCATCAGGAATAATTTACTAAAAGTAACCAACCAAATCAAATCGTAAGATTTTGAGAAAACTCAAAAAATCTGTTTCCCATACAATTTATCTACAGTGAACTCTGTATCGGTAGGTACCATGTACGAGTATGTACGGAGGCCTGCTATGCTCTAAGGTTGTGACTAACTGGTTGTGTGTCTGTTGGGTGTTATTATTATATGTTCAGGGTGTGTGTGTGAGTGCTTGTGTGTGTGTGGGGTGTGGTACCATGGTACTCGTAGTTCCTGATATCTTACCCAAGACACGGAATCATAGTGTTGGATCAGGGCTATGGTAAAGAAGAGAGATAGAAGATAGATGCACTACAATTGATGCTCTTTTATCATGAACTTCTAATATTTGGGGCCCTTATTCGGTTATTCGCTATGGCCAAACATGACATAACGCGGGCTCGTTACGATATCTGGGTTGAATCATCGTTCAGAATACATTGTGATGCCACACGTTATTGGCAAGTACTCTCCTATGGTCATAGCAAATAACAGCCCAGATCTCTAATTAATACCTAAGCAAATTCATACTATGTACCTATAAATTGAAGAACAATTTTTTTTTTGACGGAACTAGCTGATGGCCCACCTGATATTAAGCGGTAACCTCTGCCTATGAACAGTGCATTACCTCATAGGTCGCGCCTAGGACGCGCCCTATGTGGCATTGCACTACGCCCGCCACCCTGAGACATAAAGATGAAAAGTATCATGTGCCTGTAATTTCACCGGCACCCTTACTCTTCAAACCGGAACACAGCAATGCGAGCACTACTGCTTTGCGGCAGAAATAGGTATGGTGGTAGTACTTCCCCGGACGAACTCTTTCACAAAAAAGCTCTACTACAACTAAATGAAAATTTTAATTGAAATAAAAGAATAAACGAATGTAAGTATATAGTAAAGAAGAGAGATAGAAGATAGATGGACTATGATTGACTCCTTTATCATCAACTTCAACTCAGATCTCTAGTTATTAAGCAGATTCGTAGGGAGCTATAAATAAATCGAAGTTCAATCATTGTGACTAACCTTGACTGCAGTAAACAAAGCGATAAGTACCTGACAAAAGACGAGTTTTTATGTTTAATGAGTTCGGAAGAATAATAAAATAAATAATTTATGTCATCGTGTTTTATATTTTTATCAATTAGAAAATATGATTTCATCATCCATATTGTTTATGATCTGATGTCAGAGATAAAATAAGTTTAGCGGGTGATTCATTGGCGAGTAAAACTGCCGGTACGACAACGAACCCGTGAGCCGAAGGTATAAACGGCCAATGGATCACCTAATAAATCGCGGTTTTATAAACTGGCGTTTTAGCTCGCTGGCTCGTTGAGCATGCTTGAAGTCTGCAGTATATAAAACCGCCAGTGGATCAGCCGAGCCGGGGAACCAACAGTTTTTTCACGAACTCGGACGCGGCACCGTCCGTTGCAAGATGGATTTTAAACTTATCGTCGTGAATTCATCATCGAATAAATAAATTAAAGAGCATTTAAGTGTCTATGGCTGTATACCAGCAGGGACTACCTACACAAATAATGTGTTGAAAACGTCTGCGTACGACAAACTATTAGAGATCAACCAAAAACATGAACCAAAATATGATCAAAAGAAAAAAAACGGTATCATTTAGTTCACCACTAAGTTCTGCCAGTTAAATGGGACAAGCTTTGTCGTCTTGCAGCTGATTTTTGACGCACACTTTATGGCGTCTTAGTCTTCTACTTTGGTTGTTCTTGTTCCTGATGTAACAGTATACTGTTGTCTGTTTAGTGCGCTAATGGATCAGCAAGTGGCTAGCCTAGGCACGCCAATGATCACCCGCTTTGACAACAATTCTAGTAGGTATATTATTTTGTCATATTCCCAGCCTTCGAATTGAACATTTGTTTCTTTGTTTTGTCAATTGACAATAGGCAAATTGCAAAATAATACTTATTATTATAATAATTCGTAGGTCTGATAAGGTCAGACACATTTTGAATTCAAAGACTTGACACACATTTAAAAGAGACTTTTACAAAACCGGACAAATGCCGGAGTGGGATTGAGGGGGTGCATCCGTATTGATCCCAGAAATTCATCCCACGAGCTGAAAGTAATAATAATTATTCCGGATTCATACCATTCATATTCATTTCATGTTTGAGGGTCATGAAGTTGGTCATAATGTTAGCTTTAGCTTATTTTTGGTAAGGATCCCTACGGAAATTGTGAAGTCCTACCTGAGCCCTGGCTTCTGGCCGAAAGGTATGAGGTTCCGGCTGTTCAAGGGCCGCCTGTCACGTGATCCCTGGGCCGCAACGTGATCGGCAATTACACATGGTTTAGATTAGACAAGTTATAAATAAAGTGTTTTTAAATATATTATGTTAGTTTCTAAGGTATTTATGTTGCTATGGGCTTATTGTTTGGATTTATTATATTTCTCAATAAGCCTGAAATAAAGATATTGATTGATTGATTGAAAACCATTTATGTGGAACCACTTTTGATGGTGTTCCATTTTATAGCACGACCAGGAAACGTTGGCATCTTGAAATACGCTGATTAGGTCTACCTACTCGCGTACGTAAGGCTTCCGTAGTCATAGATATATTCAAGTACTTCCCCCGTATCCACTTGTTTACGAATCATCATCATCGTCATCATCACCTGTAGACGTCCACTGCTGGGCGAGACCTCCCCATGCATTGTATGTAATGTCGGTATTTGCCATAAACGCGCTTGGCAGGCGAATTAGATATTGCAGTATTGGCGTTAAATACTCAGGTGGATGATGCTGCCTATCCCCTGGTGTAATCTCTTAGAACCGTTTTTACAGCTTTTAGTAGTAGTAGAGCTTTTTTGTGAAAGAGTTCGTCTGGCGAAGTACTACCACTATACCTATTTCTGCCGCAAAGCAGTGGTGCTCGTATTGTTGTGTTCCGATTTGAAGGATAAGGGTGCCGGTGAAATTACAGGCACATGAGACTTTTCATCTTTATGTCTCAGGGTGGCGGGCGTAGTGCAATACCACATAGTGTGTGTCCTAGGTGAACGTGTCCTATGAGGTAATGCACTGTTCATAGGCAGAGGTTACCGCTTAACATCAGCTGCGGGCCATCTGCTTGTTCCGTCATTCAGTAGTATAAAAAAAAACATGACGAGATGGAGGGGTAGTCTCCTCCCGTGGATGTAGTAAAAGCCGAGTAAAGGATTACATCAGGGGGTGTTCAGCACCTATACACCAATACTGTGATCACCAATCCGCGTGCCAAGCGTGGTGTGAATTATATAGAGGCCCAACAGCTGATGAAACATCTAACGGCTGATGATGAAATCCTTAGAAGTTCCGTGATGCATGAATGCTAAGCGATACAACTGCTCAAGCGGGCACCAATCGGATTTTGCTTTGCATCCGTACATACTTTGCTTTGCTTCGACTTAGATGAATTATTCATTTGGTAACTTTAACGTAGAAAGCTGGGCACTGCAAGAAAATCCGTACAAACCTGCTGCACTACCGTAATACGGAGACAGCGCTTTACGTAACGTGGACAACGGGAAGGGAATTAGTAACTTCCCGCTGTCCACGTTAAGGGGGCTGCTAACGTGGACAACAGGAAAGGATTAGTGACTTCCCGCTGTCCACGTTGACGTGGAAAAAATAACATAGACATGGGGAATAGACCAATCTATCTTTTTGCTTACAAAACCAGCCGTAGTGGCAAATAACAATAGGTTGACGACCTCTATGGCGTGGTGAGTAGCCAGCTGAGATGTGAGAGGTTGCAAGTTCGATTCCCGCTGCGGGACAATATTTTGTATGATCTGCAAATATTTGTTCCGGGTCTGGTTGTTGTCGTTCCCATAGACTTAGAATTTTCGCTGGGCTTTCTAGATCTATGGTCGTACCATGGTAGTTCCTGATTTCTACGACACACGGGGTCCTTGTGTGGGATCAGTACTATTTATGTAACTGATGGGAATTATGTATTTTTTTTTGTGAAAAGTCTTTGAAGAGTTGAAGTAATACAACTGAATAGTAAAAAAGTTGACATTACCTTGTCGTGTAATTTTCGTTGGTATCACATTTGTCCAAGCTGCCAGCTCATATTTTATGTGTCTGTTATTCCTGGAAGAAAGCTTTAGCCGAGAGTTTTGGGAAAGCAATAGCGATGTTGAACTCACCATTGGTCAAGTATATTAATACATACACATACACATTGACACACGCGGGGGCGTGTACATAGACACACACCCCTCCCCGAAAGGGCAGACAGAGCCTCAAATGGGTCTCTTTTCACTGTGGGATGCACCATCGTGGGAAATAGACGTAACAGGTGGTGAGCTTATTGCCACTATTGCTTCTCACGACTGACTCTGCTAACGCTTTCTTCCAGTAATAACACATTCCTTATATAAGCTAGCAGCCAGGACAAATCTTATACCAACGAACCTTATAAACAATAATAACAATTAAAAAAAACATTGTTTAAATGTGGTATACAGGTATTCTTCAGGTGTTCTTAGAGTTAAGTAATTCACATTGCCCATGTCTGGGATACAAATACTATCAAAAATAATCAATTTAAAAAATACTGTATGCATAAGGGACTATACTCAATTTCAACAACGTATAAAAAATTACCTAATCAATTACAATTGTCAACCTTTTTAAATTATGCATGTTATGATATATTTTCAGATAGGTACACTAATAAACTAGAAAGTAATTAAAATTAAAAAATAAAAATGTTTAAATTGTCCAAAGACCCATTGTAGCCCCTGAAGAGGTAAAAGGCGTATGTGTAAGTAGTTTTAATTCACAGTTTTATTTTATAACATATATTTTTTAAGGAGACCGTGTAGGTAGGTAGTTATACTAGATTATCGAAGCTAGGCCGTCAATCTCAGCTTTCTCTTAGCAATAAACTGCTTACAAGGCAATCATAAAGACGATCTGGACCTACGGAATAGAGCTTTGGGGTTCAGCTAGCAACTCCAATATCGAAATCCTCAGAAGATTTCAAAATATTGCCCTTAGAACTGTCTCAAGCGCACACTGGTTTGTGAGGAACACAGAAATACATGAATACCTGGAAATGCCGACCGTCAAGGAGGAAGTTAGCAAATACTGCATAAAAAACAAGGAAAGACTTGAAAACCACTCAAATGAACTTGCTAAGAACCTGTTAAACGCACAAGAAAATGTTGAACGCCTAAAGAGATGGCAAATACTTGACCTAGACCAGAGAACCTAACCAGTGTTCTTCAAATGAAATGGTGTTATTCATTGGAATTGCACCTAAACCACATCAACCCAGAAAACATCTGATTATGGTTAAACAGCCGAATGCAGATAAAAAAAAAGAAAAAAAAAGATCGTCGAATGACCTCCCTATACACCGACGCTTACCGGTGCGAACTTGCGCATGATATTATGTGCCGGTTACCATAAACAGACGCCGGTAACCTGCTTTCCACGTAAATGCGGTTTTCACTTGCTCGCGCAGATCCGGATAGCATTTGAAATGCAATCGTGCATTATGTACGACTTTGCAAGCGTTTTACTTGTATGAACGCGTCTAGTAATATGAAAGAGTGAATGAATATGAATGAGAGTGAAAATGAATAATAGCTTGCAGTAATGGATAATGACCACCATTTGAGGAAATGAAGGGAGAGACAGGGGTTTTTTTTTTTTTTGGTTCCGTACCTCAATAAGAAAAAATGGGACCCTTGTAGGATCACTTTGTTGTACGTCAGTCTGTCTGTTTGTCTGTCTGTCTGATACCTTTTTCTCAGAAACAGCAAATGTCATGAATTTTAAATCTATGCCAAATACAAAATTCTGTGAGCTTATAGTGCAATAATCAAGCTTCTAGTTAATAGTTCTTAATTTGTCATATTTTTAATTTCATTTTCATTTTCCTTTGTCATAAATACCTGATAATAATATTAACAACCGTAAAGGAATATTAGCACGCTTTATAAGCAAATGTATATGAGCACACTGGATTTTGTACTACCTAACCTACCCATAACTTTACCCTTTTTTTTTTTATATAAAGATATTTGATTTGGTTTTGATTAAATGACAAAATTATGTAAGGAAATAGTGAAAATGAAAAACCTCAGGATATTCATTCATTCATACTCTTCTAGTAACCTCGCAATTCTGAAATTTGGAATGCTAAGAGGGTTTGTGAAACAAATTATGGAAAAAGTCTAGAATTGAATTTCAACTTTCTTACCTCTTGAAAGGGATGGTTAAGTTTGTAAAAAAAAACAATAAATTCGGCATGTTAGTATCCAAGCCTCAGGGTGCGGCTTCAACTCACACTTGTCCGTATATTTTATTACAGACATGATTTTCAGGCTAATTAAGTCCATAATTTTCACTAGAAACGGGATATTTACCATGATTTTTGAGTTTTATATGTTCCCGATATTTCGGCACAGTTGCATGCGCCATGATCACGGGAGAACTGACTAAAGTCTTTGCGAGTAGATGTTATTGGCAGATATATCGATCTACCCTCTTTCTCACTCTTTTATTACGAACGATACCACTACCATCGGTTTCATTGTCACAATTCACACCAACTCGACACACAACACTAACGGTGTCCGGACGCGTAGCAGGTACCACACTTTTTTGATTCTTACACATTCTTACCACAGGCTTCCATACTCCAACGAACACGTACGAGACGTACGTATGAGATGGAATGTGATCGACGTTTGGCTTTCCTAGACGTATTGGTACAGGTCCGAGAAGATGGTGGGTTAGGCCACTCTGTTTACAGAAAACCTACACACACGGACCGATATCTTCATGCTGATTCGCACCACCACCCTCGGCAGCTCAATTCAGTGGTAACATCTCTCACCAACCGAGCAGTTGACCTGTGTGATGAGAATCACATTGAAAGTGAGCTAGCTCATGTCCAGCATGTGTTGCGTAAGAATGGATATAAGCTTCGGTCATTACCATCCCGACCTAGGCCAAGACCCCGCAGATGTAGAGTAGAACGTAGGCCAGCGTTTCTGCCATATGTTAAGGGGGTGACGGACAAAATTGCGAAAGTCCTGCATAAGTTTTCCGTAAAGACCATCTTCACTCCCTTAAAGAAGATATCGCACTACTTGCGTTCACCAAAAGACAGTTTTCCGCTTGAAAAGCCAGGGGTGTATAAAATTGATTGTAGCTGTGGGAGTTCGTACATTGGCCAAACGAAACGTACGATAGCGTGTCGGGTTAAGGAGCACATACGAGCGGTCAAGAACAGGGACATACATAAGTCAGCCATAGCAGAACACCTTTTGGAATCTGGCTCAAATCATTGGATCGAGCTACACAGTCCGCAGGTAATCTCGACAGAGCGACATTACATACCGAGAATGGTACTAGAGGCAATTGAGATTACTAAGTACAGAAACTTCAATAGAGAAGATGGTTTTCAATTATCTGGAGTATGGAAGCCTGTGGTAAGAATGTGTAAGAATCAAAAAAGTGTGGTACCTGCTACGCGTCCGGACACCGTTAGTGTTGTGTGTCGAGTTGGTGTGAATTGTGACAATGAAACCGATGGTAGTGGTATCGTTCGTAATAAAAGAGTGAGAAAGAGGGTAGATCGATATATCTGCCAATAACATCTACTCGCAAAGACTTTAGTCAGTTCTCCCGTGATCATGGCGCATGCAACTGTGCCGAAATATCGGGAACATATAAAACTCAAAAATCATGGTAAATATCCCGTTTCTAGTGAAAATTATGTACATAACCATGATAGTTTCAAAAGTTAATTAAGTCCACTGCTGGTCATAGGCCTCCCTCATAGAATACCACGACGAACGGTCTTGAGCCGCCTCCATCCACCGTCATCCTGTGACAAAGGTCAGTTTTTACAAGGTTTTATTTAACTTGCTTCCCAGTCTGTGGTGGAAAAAACAGGCGATTGAATTTTTGACCACGCCCTGTTATCAGATTGAGCTGAAATTTGGCACACCTGTCAAGTTTTGTTGACAATACAATATTTTGTTAACAGCTAGCTGATCTGATGATGGAGACGGAAGTCGGACAACGGAACTCCTAGATGAATATATGATAGACAGTTTTTTTTGTTTTTTTTTTATACTACTTGAATGTCGGAACAAGCAGATGGCCCACCAGATATTAAGCGGTAACCTCTGCCTATAAACAGTGCATTACCTCATAGGTCACGTCCACCTAGGACGCACCCTATGTGGCATTCCACTGCGCCCGCCACCCTGAGACATAAAGATGAAAAGTCTCATGTGCCTGTAATTTCACCGGCACCCTTACCCTTCAAACCGCAACACAGCAATGCGAGCACTACTGCTTTGCGGGGGGGGGGGGGGGGGGGGGTCATTTAGATCAACATACGGTTCCGATCACTAATTTCGTAAAAGCTTGTATAAGTTTTGGAATATTATAAAATTACTACTTATTTTGTGCCGAACGAAATGAGCCTAAGCACGGCCAGTCTACCTAATATTATCTATCGAGGAGTTCCATTTTCCACCTTCCATCTCCATCATTAGATCAGCTCGCTGTCACCATAATATTGTATTTTAATCGGAACTTGACGGGCATACAAAAATTCATCTCAATCGGTTGAGGACGACTAACTGCTTTTAAATTCAGTTGCAAGATTAGATGCTTGTAAAAAGTTTTTTATTTATTATATGTAAACTTATTTTCAGTTATCGCCTTATTTATTTGAAAGAGCAAATGAGCTAGTGATCTAGATTGCATCAGACTGTGTGCCTCAAACAATCAACAGTATAACAATTAAAATATTACTTTTGAAACTTTAGTTAGTTCTCCCGTGATCATAGCGCATGCAACTGATGTGCTGAAATATCGGGAACAATCAAAACTCAAAAATCATGGTAAATAACCCATTTCTAGTAAAAGGTAATTAAAATACGTTTATTTACTATAACATTAATTGAGATTAAGGAATCATAGTGTAGCAGCTTAGAGAATTCAAAAAAATTGTCTGGCGGCAATATATAATCAAAGCGTAGTGTTTAGTTCATAGTTCATAGAGAGTTAGTACACGATGCATAAATAGATGGCGTTCTAATTGCCCGTTTTCTGCATCGCGCTATCGTTTGTTTTGGGAAATGGATGTCTTGACTGAGAGTACTTCGAATAAAACCAGCTACATAGTAGAAGGGTGTTTTAATTAACAAATCTCTCCCAGTACATAATAATAGATCTAGCTAAACATTGGTCCTTCGAGCCGGATTCGAACCAGTGACCTATGGAGGCAGGTATAGTACTGTCTTTAAACGCATTAACCTTTTAACGCATTTTTACGCAGTCAGGTAAAAACAACCAGGTAGGTAGGTATAGGTACACCCCCTATATGAAGATGAATGAAATATTTTTTATTAAACCTTATACAGCTGCACCCTCTGTGACCATGTGACAGCAATTTGAATACCGTAAACATCACGTTTCAGGCCTCAACCATTCCCAAGCATTCCACTAAAAATACAAAACAAAATGACTGAACAGCAAAAATGTATTCAAAGCAATATGCACCGTATAAGCAAAGGTATCAAAAGGGTGTAGTAACTTTTCCCGTGGCGTCAAAACGAGGCCGCAACGATACCGTATGTGGGTATGTGTGTTGAGTCAACATACTGCTTTCTTTCGGCGGGAGGTTTTCCGAGATTTTTAAAGGTAAATTGACTAGTAGCAGGTGGCTGGAGGGAAACGGGTCAGCAGGTCGACGTGTCATGTTCATGTGTCACCAGGGTCGGACTTTGGCATTTTTTAATCAAGCTAATATGCATTCATATCGCTGGGTTAGAATCCACTGGTCCCATGTTCCACTGGTACCTAAAAAGATTACCAGATAGTGTGCCATCCATTTATATTAGAAATCCCATTTTTCCGTACTAAACGTCTCCACGGACCATTTCTGGCGCAAGGCATAAATGCTTGCTTTGCTGTATTCCGGTTTGAAGAGTATGAAAGCCGGTGAAATTTTCAGACACAGTGACTTTTCATGTTTCTATATCAGGTTGACGGGTGCAATGCAATGCCAGTCCTAGTTGTCCAGGCTCATAAGTCACGTCCTAGGTGGACGTGACCAATGAGGTAATGCATTGTTAGAGGCAGAGGACAATTGCTTTTTCCGTTATTCAAGTAGTTAAAAAAAAGCTTTCGACCATCTTTCTGAGCCTTGCTGCTTTGGTCACATCGCAAAATGCAAGCCAGATTATGTCCGGCCTAAGAACACACCCCTCCGGCTCCTCAAGTGGATTTATTAAAACCCGTCTAAGGGATTAAACAGAGGATATGCAACAGCATCCACATGAGTACTTAACTTCAATACTGCGATCACCAATCTGCCTGCCAAGCCTGGTGGTTATGGTAAATCCTCCTATTGTATAAAATAAATTTTCACTTAACATGAAAAAAAAAAATGGGGTGCTTTTTCCAGCAGTGGACGTCAAATGGCTACTACTGGTGATGATAATGATGATGATCGCAAGATGCACCCATATTACCTCGAAACAGTAACCGTCAAAGGGAACATTTAGAGAAAGACCAAGATGACGCAGCCCCAGGGGCGGACCAAATACACGCTACACTTGACACTCAACCGTGGACTGAAAGAAGTGTAAGACCCATAAAAGAGAGGTCGAGAGAGAGAGAGAAGCTAATGAGGACAATATGTACTATAATAAACAAGACGGATATATCACCTAGCACAATAAAAACTGTTGCGATTTTGAAAAAAAAAAAAACAATATAGCCAAACAAATTATTTAGCTGATGATGAAGTGGAAATGTATGTCAAGTCTCAAATAAATGCAATTTTTTCAATACAACATAACAATAACTAAATTGTAATTAAGGTAATCAATCAAAGATACAGCAACACCGGATACTCTAGTTTCTAAGTTTCCGGTAGCCATATTGTTATATGCCTCTTCTAAGCGATCTGTCATAACGATGTCTGCGTGCATATTGTCCTACAAATTATATTTTACTTTCAATAAACCAAGTTTATATTCAAAATAGCGTTTATATTAAATACTTGACATAGTCTTTAATAAATGGCGAACTTGAACTTTGTCTGTTATTAAGTATTCAATCCGCTATGCATTTAATGATTATTCATAGGCAAAGTCAAAGTCAAAAAGTATTTTATTCATTGAAATCGCAAGGATCATTTTAAATTTCTTATAAAATAAATTTACATTTACTCCTGTTCCAACGCAACCAGACCTAGAAGAATCAGGCAACAAACACGGTCTGTTTTTCTTTTGATGATCCTTCTTACTACTAGGTGGGGAGCGCCTGTGTGGTGCCTCGAGAATTCACTCATAAATGATATAATATCAATGAAATCTACTTATTGGTAAGATATGAATGGGTTAAATCTAAAATAAAACTAAGTTACGTATAATGGACTCAATTTAGGTTAATATAGTTGCAGGTAGGTATTATAGTTGTTAGGTTATTATACTTGCTCATACAGTTTATTAAAAGATTAATTATATTATATTATATCGTCAAGATATACCGAATGATTTAAATTTTTTAAGGCCACTTATATGCGAAGTTTATCCGTGAGTGTTATTGAAAAGTAATACTAGAAGTAAGGGATTTGATTTTGCAAATAATAAGTGGGCACTGCATAAAAAATATAGGTTTTCTGAAAAAGTAAGACTCAAGTAAGTTCTCTGAAAATAAACTAACACTCAGTGCAACAAGAAGTCACTTTCCGCTCGGTGCAATAATATACTATTCGTCATGGTAATTATTGCAAAAAGAGTACTACTTCGTACGACCATTTGTGCCAAACTTAAAGTAGATAGTAGGTAACATTACTATCTACTTGAAATTTGGCACAAATGGTAATAGTTTGTATTTTAGTTGATTAAAAAGACATACTGGAGACGAAACCCCAATAATATCTCCCACCATAAAGGCTTAGTTTTTTAGTAAACAAGACAAGGAACCTGGTAATTGGTATTGGTTCTGGTATTGTCATATCCATCCGCCTGTCTGTCTGTCTGTATGTCTGTCTGTCCGCGGCTTAGCTCAGAGAATCCGTATTTAAACAAAGTCCCCTACAAAAGAAAGTGTGCACAAAACATTGTATTGTCGCCCGTTGCAAAGAAATAACCCTCGGTAGAAGCATTTCGAGTGTTGTGATTGACGTGACAAGTAATTGAGCTAGAACAAGTCCGGCCCTGTCTCATCATATTGCTATTAATTATCGCGTCAACTGGAGCGAGACGTGATGCTGGCCACCGTCTTGGATTTATCGCTAGTTTTATATTATGAAAACGTATTTTCCTTCGCTGTCTAATATTTTCTAGAATATTTTATGGATTAGTAACCTGGTGCGGCGTTTATTGAAAGTGTACAAGAACAGTACGAAAAGGTTCGGACAGCTCGCGTATAGTTTCAAACCATAACTATTTTAACAAACAAAAATTCCAATTAGGTACGTGTGCTAAAAACATACTAGATTAAGTACAACATAGTATAACACAATATAATTAAGTATAACACAAGCTCTGCTTAGCTTGGGGCTAGATAATGTTGTGTGAATTATTATTATTTATTATTATTATTATCTATTTGTTTGATCTGATCAGCTCGGCTCAGGAGAGCCGGAGATATGACCGACGTGCACGGGCCTAAGCCAAGTGCACACCGGTTGATAAACTACATATTTTGATCTCTTGAATTTGATGGTAAAATACCGGCGGAAGGGTCAATTTGTAGAAATTTCCAACTATTCTGCACGTATGACCGCTTTTTGCAGAAGAACTATTATTATAGTTTCACTAGATTAAGTATGGTTTATGGTATTGGCGTGCAGGTGTCTGTTCTGGTTCGCTGCAGGCCGGCCACTGCCGGGCCACGCTCGCCTTTAACTCGCTCGCAGCTTACGTGGTGATCAGGTCTAAAATGGCCACTTTGGGTGAATCATCTCTAATATGTTTCATTAGCAGCTTTGCAGCAGAACATATTGTGTTCCTCTATTATTCGTAAAATGGCACTCATTTTAGATGAATCGGATACGAAACATTTCCTAATATGAATCATATTAGGGCCAACTATTGCCAGCACTAAAAAAATTAGAGATGTGCTCTATCGGAACTTTACGGTTTACATTTTAGACAAGTTATTACCGCTAAACTGTATTAAAACTGTGCTAAACACACAGAATAATTAAATTAAATAATTTTTCTGCATAAGTAACAACTTAATAATGAATAAAAAATTATCAAAATGCTAAAAGAGTAAAAAAATATTATCACTATATCTGGCAATAATCTGCGTACCAAACGTGTCAAAACAGCAGTGCTGCCAGCTTATTTACTTTATAGCTAGAACTAGCGACTATTCTAGACATACTCGTAGATACAAAATAAAATATTTTATTGTCAGACGGAGGTTTCACTTATTATTAATGATTAATCTATCCTTGAAGACGATAATAAATTCAGAAAATGCTTCATATTCAAAGATAAATGGATTTTTCAATATTATTTGAATGCAAATCAAATGTTTGGTTAAACAACTGCCAAATAATTAGCTAAAAATAATGAAAACGCTATTTTTCCTTACAATTTCTGTATAACGGGATAAGGAATATGAGGAATTTAGCCACTTTTTACGACAAATCTAGCTACTTTAGTCAAGGATCCGATGGCAACAGTGCAAACAATAACAAAAGGTTCGCTATTTACCGAAATTAAATTAAATAACTACAAATAACTCTGCCCAAGTGATTTTTAAAGTGTTATAAGAGAGCTTTAGTTTGATTAAAGTTAAGATAACCGAGAGGGTTGTTCAAATCCACTTCGATATTATGAAAGCGTTGTTTCTCAGGCGCATTTTCGACATTCATTCGCATGTGTGTAGGGTCAGGGGGGCATCAGTGGCTCAGTCGGATACAGTGACTCATTCATGTTTTTACCCGAAAGACGCGCGATATATTTATGTCCTTGTCACACAATACTAGCATGTGGACCCCAAACAAGCTCTAACCAGTCGGTCGGCGGGTCAAGCGTCGTACGGTGGTGTGACGACGTGTTTTTGTTTTCGTGCTCACAAAATTACTTTTTGAGGTGAGTTTCTTTTGTTTTTCATACATTAAGCTGTGACAATTTGTATTGCCTGTTATATTTACCCATTAGTTAATACTATAGTGCTCTCATTCATGTAGTTGTTTATCGTAATTATTATTTGAATCGAATGCTGTGATCAGATTTATTCGAAATGGCGTGGTCGTGCACAGTGGCTCAAATCTAAGAAGTACACAGTGACTCTGAGTCACTGTGTACTACATGTTATTGATTCTTAATTATTATTTTTTTTTGAATAACCAAATATAAACAACACTTAAAAATTAAATAATTTGACCTTTTAATTTTGTTTGTTGTATGCCGCGACCACAAACTGCGCGAAAAATTGGAAATACTCCTCACGAAAACATTAAAGAGGGCTTGAAATTAATCAGGAATGGGGAATCTATCCGAAAGGCATCAAAGAGAGCTAATGTTCCTTTTGCTACACTCAAGAGATATTATTGGAAAACCAAAGACAGTCCTTCGCTTGAGGAGTTGTTACCCTCACAGCTGCAACCCAACTATACAGTCAACATAATTTTTACAGCCGAACAAGAGACTGTCCTTGAAGTTTAACATCGTTGATTAAATGTGTAGTAACTGTTGATCTCTATAAATGATAAATAGCTTTGTAAGAACCAAAAGTGAACTGATTAGAGGGTAGATATCCTAAGTTTTTGATTTTGATAAAATAAATATAACTGTCTTTTGATTTCCAATATAAATATAATTTTTAAAATACTGTTGAGTCACTGTGTACTACTAGAGTCACTGTGCACTACGGGGTTGAGCCACTGTGTACACCTAGGTGTATACAGTGGCTCAATTCCCGATGTTTAGTTTTTGCACTCTCATTTTATTTTAGTAATATTTAGTGTAATTATAATAATGCAGAATTAAACTAGAATACCTAACCAACAATCAATGCATGTTTCAGATTAATCCAATAATGATTTTCAACATTTTTAGCCATTTGAAAAAATCCGAGCCACTGTAGCCTCCTTGACCCTACCTGAGCAAGCAACTTGAAGACCGTACTTCGCTCACAATATTGTTAAAGAAAACTCCAGTAAGTATCTATCTCTCTACAGTTTTAGATAAGTAATCATTAACACGACGATCATTCCGATGTTTACATTGCCATTTTACTGTAGAAAATGGAGATGCAATATAAGAATAGAAGAGTATCTTCGAGCCAATTTTACTAGTTTCTGGAAATAAATCCTAGTATCGCAAGGGCCTTCAAAAACAGTGCTTGGTGCAGAGATCAATTACACCATCTGTGGTGTCAACTAACAGACTTGTTGAATGCCGAAGGATCGGGTGCTCACACACCCATAGTAAAAAAGAAAATAGTTTTTCTTAAAAGAAGAAGAAGTATTTTACTTGAAACTAGTGTCCGTCTGCGACTTTGGTGGCATTTTACCGATAAAAAGTAGCTTTTAGCTCAATCCAGGTCATTAATATTTCATCAAAATTGGTTCAGCAGTTTCGGCGTGATTGAGTAACAAACATTCGAACATCGTAACTTTGACATATATCATATTTATTACTATTATTTATTTATTTATTTTTGACGGTCTCTGTAGCGCGTCGAGCGAGTAGCCGGTTGAGATGCGAAAGGTTGTGGGTTCGATTCCCGCAGTGGGACTGTTTTGGGTATTGTAAAGACTTCTTTTCTTTTTAATATATAATTATATTGAATGTTCTTAATATTATTATTACAAGGCGCGTGCGCGGGTGGTCGCGGCGCCGTCCGTTAGGGAATGAATCCGGCGTCTGCCTGCGGGGGGGGCGGGCCCGTCTCGCTTGCTTGTATGCGCGTAAACATCTTCCGCGGCATTGGAAGCCTGATTCCAAGATTTATATAGTGGGTAGAAGCTGATAGTATCATGATTGAGGTCTTGACGGTCCTCAACTCCTCATTGATTATCCGGACCAGGTTCAGACAGCGGTACCAGGCACATCCGGTTGACAGCTCGCTTCACTGTTCCTCTTGTTGTGTATACGTCAGCAACTCTACATATTCCGTCTCTTCCTTCATATAACTTGCTGACGCGGGCCATTTTCCAATGAAGCGGCATTAGGTTGTCCTCCTTCAGAATGACAAGGTCTCCGACTTGAAGAGGGTTCCGGTCCTTTTTCCATTTAGTACGGTTCTGTAGCTCTGCCATAAACTCTCGACGCCATCTCTCCCAGAATTGCTGCTGGACTTGCTCGATGCGCTGATATCGGCTGGGTCTCGCTGAGTTGACTGGTAGTGTCGGTAATCGGTACAGACGTCAGCGGACGGCCAACTAAGAAGTGCCCAGAGGTCAAGGGATTGAGATCATTAGGGTCAGACGAGAGGGGAGATACAGGACGGGAATTGAGGATTGCCTCTATTTGCATGAAAAGCGTAACTAACTCCTCAAACGTTAAGGATGAATTTCCAGCTACGCGTTTAAGAAGATACTTGGCAGATTTAAGGCCTGCCTTAGATATTCCTCGGAAGTGGGGTGAACATCAGCAGAGTAATCTGTGACTGATTGGCGGCTGGACCGTATAACTCTTCCTAGCTCATTGTTGTTACCTACAAAGTTCTTACCGTTGTCGCAGTAGATCGCATTGAGTTTACCTTGACGCGATACAAACCTGCGAAGGCACGATAGAAAGGCTTCAGTGGTAAGATAAATAAATAAATAAACAAATCACTGACAGCCTCTAAATGTAAGGCCTTAGTAGCAAGACATACGAATACGCATAGATTTGCTGCTACATTATATAAACAAACAAAATTATTGACAACCTCTAAATGTAAGGTCTTAGTAGCAAGACATACGAATACGCATAGATATGCCTTTGTTATACGGTTACCTCGTCCCTTTTTAGAAGTAATCATAAATGGTCCAGCAAAGTCGATACCACATGAATTAAAAGGAAAGTTTGGATTGGTTCTCACATTAGGCAGTCTCCTGTTTTAGGCTGTAGATATAGTTTGACCACGCTTAGGTACGTGAGCAGACTACACACCTTTTTGTTATGGCTCAAGTTTCTGGCACCTATTGGCCAGAACCTCTCGCGAATAGACAAAAGTAGCTGCATGGAACGTAAATATAAACGTAAGTGTTCCCATTTTATTATTTACATTGGTCATGCTTAGCATCAAGTAAGATAGGGTGCTTCTTATTATATTGTAAATGAGACAGAGCTATTTAACCTCCTACTCTTACTAAGCCGTTTGTACTACGACTGAGTTAAGAGGCTTACTTACTTTTATATATTTTTACTTACTTTTATATTACTTTTATTTATTAACTTACTTTTATAATGTAACTCTTTACCAGTTTGAATTTGTTTTAAATCTATAGGAAATGACTCGGCCTGACTCTGTTTTAACAATAAGGTTTGTGAACGTTCAAGTTATCAGCTTGCAATAGGCCGGCCAATTTAGCGTTACTAGGATTAGGGTCAAGGAGGCTACAGTGGCTCGGATTTTTTCAAATGGCTGAAAATGTTGAAAATCATTATTGGATTAATCTGAAACATGCATTGATTGTTGGTTAGGTATTCTAGTTTAATTCTGCATTATTATAATTACACTAAATATTACTAAAATAAAATGAGAGTGCAAAAACTAAACTTCGGGAAATGAGCCACTGTATACACCTAGGTGTACACAGTGGCTCAACCCCGTAGTGCACAGTGACTCTAGTAGTACACAGTGACTCAACAGTATTTTAAAAAATATATTTACATTGAAAATCAAAAGACAGTTATATTTATTTTATCAAAATTAAAAACTTAGGATATCTACCCTCTAATCAATTCACTTTTGGTTCTTACAAAGCTATTTATCATTTATAGAGATCAACAGTTACTACACATTTAATCAACGATGTTAAACTTCAAGGACAGTCTCTTGTTCGGCTGTAAAAATTATGTTGACTGGATAGTTGGGTTGCAGCTGTGAGGGTAACAACTCCTCAAGCGAAGGACTGTCTTTGGTTATCCAATAATATCTCTTGAGTGTAGCAAAAGGAACATTAGCTCTCTTTGACGCCTTTCGCATAGATTCCCCATTCCTCATTAATTTCAAGCCCTCTTTAATGTTTTCGTGGGGAGTATTTCCAATTTTTCGCGCAGTTTGTGGTCGCGGCTTACTACAAACAAAATTAAAAGGTCAAATTATTTAACTTTTAAGTGTTGTCTATATTTGGTTATTCAAAAAAAAATACTAATTAAGAATCAATAACATTTAGTACACAGTGACTCAGAGTCACTGTGTACTTCTTAGATTTGAGCCACTGTGCACGACCACGCCATTTTGAATAAATCTGATCACAGCATTCGAGTCAAATAATAATTACGATAAACAACTACATGAATGAGAGCACTATAGTATTAACTAATGGGTAAATATAACAGGCAATACAAATTGTCACAGCTTAATGTATGAAAAACAAAAGAAACTCACCTCAAAAAGTAATTTTGTGAGCACGAAAACAAAAACACGCCGTCACACCACCGTACGACGCTTGACCCGCCGACCGACTGGTTAGAGCTTGTTTGGGGTCCACATGCTAGTATTGTGTGACAAGGACATAAATATATCACGCGTCTTTCGGGTAAAAACATCAATGAGTCACTGTATCCGACTGAGCCACTGATGCCCCCCTGACCCTACAGTTATTTATGAAGCACCGAACATAGGCGTAACTTCTTTTTAATTTGACATTATACTAGAATAGTTTTTGAATGCGATAATTTATTCGAACTTACTGTCATCAGAAATCCCGTCCACCAACAATGTTTTGGTTTCAGGTAAGGTATTATGCGTAGTGTGAGGTTGAGTAGGCCATTCTGATGTACCTTCCTTCAGAAATGAAGAACCCTCCCACCACAAAGAAGATGAATGCAGATGCTGCGGGTCGATGCCCCTAGAAGCTAGGTCTGCAGGGTTACGATCAGTAGGAACATGTTTCCATTTACACTCTTGAGTAAGTTCGTTTATTTTATTAACTTTATTAATGATTACTATTTTATCA
This sequence comes from Operophtera brumata, assembly GCA_932527175.1. Taxonomy (NCBI): domain Eukaryota; kingdom Metazoa; phylum Arthropoda; class Insecta; order Lepidoptera; family Geometridae; genus Operophtera; species Operophtera brumata. Next base: position 39,298,384 of record OW052225.1, read on the forward strand.
TATATTTTATTAACTTTATTAATTATTACTATTTTATTTCATTTATTTTAAAACCTTAACGGAAAGCTGCGCTCCTAACAAAGCGGCAGTCAGCTCTGACCATGGAATAGTAAGAGTTTTAATAGGCAAGACTCTTGTCTTGGCACATAGCAGCCTGACTGCTATGTTTTGTTCGTTATAGTACGAGAGCATGTAGATACACGTCCCGTAGGCTAGTTGAGAAGTATCAACGAAGCAATGCAGCTCAATGGACTGGACTTCTAGATTGCCACCTATTACACACCGAGGCAAGACAATGTCCGATAAATGATGTAGGGTTATTATAAAGATAACCCATCTTTTTACAAACTGCTTTACTGGATCATCCCAGTCTAACTTGGCACTCCATGAATTTTGGAGCAGAATTTTTGGTTTTATTATACAACAGCTGACTAACCCCAACGGGTCAAACAGCTTACAAGTTGTTGAAATAATTGTTCTTTTATTAATATTGGACGTGGTTTCGATACCACTTGGGAAATGAAGCTGGTCGGTCCTAGGTGACCATTTTAACCCTAAGGTAGTAGCTTCGTCATGAAAATCAAGATTATTCGAAGAACCTGATTGATCGCTGTATTGAGTTTTAAAATTTTCATTTTTATTCAATTTATTTTCTAGGTTTTTTAAACGTCTCATTGCAGAAGGGAATGAGTTGCCAAGTGCCTGCTCAGGATCCTCCTTCAGCGGCATCATGACAGAAAATCGGCCGTCAGGTAAGTGACGAGTATTTTTATTAAAGTCAGATTCACAAAATTGTTCATCTGTTGAGTAGGTATTCGACCCTGAGGGCAATTCTTCGACCTCCCAGAATTTTTGGTTAGACTCATGGATATCTTGAAGTGATACCCTAGACTCGTTTTGCACAAAGTTGCATTGGATATTATTATTAGGATTGTAGTAGGATTCCCCGGTATGACCCGCTACTAGCCACCCTAACAAGCTATTTTGTAAAATAGGTTTATTATGCCCCAACTTTATTTGATTGGGACTTATTATGTCAAAGAAATGATCTGCTCCAAGCAGAATATCTATTTCGGAAGGTTTATAGAATAAGGGATCGGCTAGAACAATATCATCTGGTAGCCATAATCCCTGAGCATCGACTTGAGTTTTAGGTATGGTGCCAGTAATTGTAGGTATGACGAAACAGTTCACATTCACACAATACGAGCTCGTTCGAGACTTTAGTCGGATATCACATCTTTCGGAAACTTTACACACAACATTATTTATGCCCGAGACATTAAATGCGTTTATTTGTTTTGATGTTAATCCTATCTTTTGTTTCAGGTCGTTGGTGATAAAAGAAGACTGACTCCCAGTGTCCAGCAACGCACGTGCAAGGTAAGTACGATTTTTTTGTATATCTACGACTTCTACTAGTGCAGTACAAAGTAGGACTTGACCTGGTGAGACAGATGACAAGCTAACCGGACCATTACTCGCTGTTGACTCCGTGCCTTGGCTTTCAGTAGCTACATTGCTAACTGTATTGTTTTTGTGTAAAACTGTATTATGTTTTTCTCTGCAGATGCGGCACAAACCCTGCAACGTGCATTCTACGTTATTATGACCACTACGAAGGCAGTTGGCACATAACTTGTGTTTAGAAACCTCAGCAAGTCTGTCTTCTATGCTCATGGCTTTAAACTTGTGGCATTGATGCACATAATGATTCATCCTATCACAGATGAGACATGCCTTTTTGTGAGAACCTTCCAAAACAGCAAATGATCCTAACTTAGATTTATTTTCTTTCGTATGATCTTTGTGTTGTGTATTTTTATTTTCATAGTTATTTTGATTACGGCTACAATTAGCCGTTTCTAATACATTCGCCCGTTTTTCGAGAAACTCTTTGAATTCTACTAGCGTAGGTACGTGCGATAAGTACCCTTTGTGCTCCTCCCATTTACTGCTAGCTCTAGGATCTAACTTTGCTGAGACCAAAAATATCACCAACGGGTCCCAACCAGCCGTAGGAACATCCAGGGTATCGAGCGCGTTAAGATTTTTTAGAACTTGATCACTGACATACCTCAATGCTCGGAACGATTCCTTTGGAACAGGGTTGAGGCTCACTATAGCGTTCAAATGATTGTTTATTAAAATATTTTTATTGTTGTATCTTTCACACAAAGCCCTCCACGCAAACTCGTAGTTCCTCGCGGTAAACTCTATGGACCTTATTACGACCCCAGCACTTCCTACTAAAGAGTTTCTTAGATAATGAAACTTGTTGATCGGTGCGATTGAGTTGTTATCATTGATAAGAGATTCAAAAGTGTCTCTGAATTCAAGCCATTTTATGTAATTGCCATCAAAAGTGGGCAGATTAATTGTTGGCAGTTTTATTGAACTATTCGTGGCATGGCAACAACCAGACTTCACCGATCCATGATCTGAATCTTTGTTTTTGGCTGAAAATGCATCCAGGACTTCCTGTGCAAACGCGATTTGAGAATAAAATTCGCTTTCGGTTAATTCTCGTTCAGAAATCTGCTCATCTACGTTTTGAGAAAGTTCCTCGATTTCAGTCTGTACACAGTCAAAACTAGACATTAATTCTTGAAGTTTTGTTTTGTTTTGTTGTTTTTTTGTTAATCTCAAAGACAATTCTCTTAATTCCAAACATGTGAGATTTACTGGCTTGGTATTTTTGTATAAAATTCTTGAATACTGTTAATCTACTTCTAATAACACCGCGTTTTCGGGATAATGTTATTAAATGTTCTGTTGGATCAGCATTATTCACCGGATCAACAGATAAAAATGGAATAGGACTCTTAGCTCTCGCCTTAGATTCACCGTCAGCCATTTTAAATTGAACTTGAAAACCGTCAATACGTTTATGCGTAGGCAATCAAGTCGGAGAACCAACTTACCTACTTCAGGTACTAACAACAATGAGTTAGGTAGGTTAATATTATTACTTAAATGAGCACTCTAACCGGTATACGTATCCAGCAGTCAACCGTACAAACCACCGCTGACGCCGAGCCCGCCAGCACCACGAGCAGCGTAGGTAGGTACGCGGAGCGCGGAGCTCTGCGCAGCTGCCAGGACCTCAACAGTGCCCGCTGCGCCCGCGGGACGCAGCTCAACGCAGCGCGATAGCGCGAAGGCACAACGCAAATTAGGGGCCCTGGAACAGTTCGGCAAAACGTATTAAATAAAATGTTATTTGATGAGAAGGATATTTGTCCACTGTTCTATTTTTAGAATGGTCAACGACCTTTGGACTCTTTGCATTCGTTGGTAAAATAAAAGTCAAGATGCAAAGATATGCAAGTTATAGAACGATCAGCTATTAACCATTTGTAAATATCTGAGCAAAATAAGTATCTAAGCTTTATTTATTCGGAAATATAGGTATAAATAGCATAAAATCGATGAGGCTCACGCGAAGCAAATGTAATGAAACTTAGCATGAGATTTTGTAATGGCGGGTAATGAAATGTATAGGTAGAAAGATTTTATGCAAATGAACTTTGTCTGTGCAAATAGAATAAGGCAAGGATGGTACGCGTATAGCAAGATACCTCCTTAAACTGCTGCGAAGTAGCTAGGCATTCACACAGAAATAGAAGTTGGAATAGGAACAATTGGGAATATAACAGGAAGGCTTACTTGTTTGCCGGCGCTTTGTCGTTCACGGTACCAAAACGTAGTGATTACCTGCTCAGTGCACGGTACCACTCATGACACGACACTACACTTGCTTTCCGACTTCTTATCCAAATGTCCAGAGGGGTGAGTCTGAGTTTTGCAAACACCATCGTAACGGTGAACGTAACACGATCGTACGTGTATAACATAATAACTAGCTATTAATCTGTGCCAAAAACGTCACAGATTAATGGCTAGTTACTACGCAATACACGTACACTCGCCGTTACGATCATCGTTACGATGGTGTGTGTAAACTCGGACTTGCCCCTCAGGTTATATGTTCTTCTGTTCACGGTCGCCAATATGTTTTGGGTATTGTAAAGACTTCTTTTCTTTTTAATATATAATTATATTGAATGTTCTTAATATTATTATTACAAGGCGCGTGCGCGGGTGGTCGCGGCGCCGTCCGTTAGGGAATGAATCCGGCGTCTGCCTGCGGGGGGGGCGGGCCCGTCTCGCTTGCTTGTATGCGCGTAAACAGGGACCTAAGTTTGTATGATCAGCAAATATTTGTTCCGGGTCTGGGTGTTATGGTACCATTAGTACTCGTAGTTCCTGATACCCATAACACAGGGGATCCTAGTGAGGAATCAGAACTATGTATGTGACTGTTGGGTGTTATGTTATGTTATGTTATTACTGGGATTACAAAGTTTATCAACAAATTCCCTCGACCTTCTATAATTTTCAATAATCTAATCTTACCAAAGTCTCCAGGTATTAATCGAAAACTCTTCTACAATTCGTCCTTCGGTAATCTCTTGTGAACAAAGGGAAAGACTAAAAACAGAATTCCCGAAAATCAAAAGTTGTGATGCATTTTCTAATCTCTTCAAAACACAACTTGTATTATCATCTCAGTTACTTAGCTAAGCCCATAAGATAGCACAGAGGGCTTCTTAAATTCCAACGGAACGGGATCAAAAAGAACGGGTCATTCTTTTAACTTCTTGAATGGCGGAAGAAGCAGATGGCCCGCCTAATGTTAAGCGGTAACCTCTGCCTCATTACCTCATAGGTCACGTCCATCTAGGACGCATCCTATGTGGCATTGCACTACGCCTGAGACATAAAAATGAAAAGTCTCATATGCCGGCACCCATACCCTTCAAACTGGAACACAGCAATGCGCGCACTACTGCTTTGCGTCAGAAATAGGAGCTCTACTACTAACAAAGAAAGAAAAAAATAAAAATAAACATACATACTTAAACACACGCCTCTTTCCCCGTAGACAGAGCCTCAATGGGCCTCTTTTCACAGTGGGTTGCACCATCGTGGAATATAGACGTGACGAGTGGTGAGCTCATCGCCGCCATTGCTTCCCACGACTGACTCAGCTAATGCTTTCTTCCAGTAATAACACATTCCATAAATAAGCTAGCAGCCAGGACAAATCTTATACCAACGGATCTTACAAACAAGTCCGGGTAATCTATTAGTCGGCTTTTACGACATCCACGGGAGGAGATGGAGTGGTCTATTCTTAGGACGGATACACCACAGACAAAAAAAAATATTATAAATATTTTTATAATAATGCCAAGCTAACAAATACATACACTAGGTAATTAATATTCAATGTATCTGACATTATATTATGCAGGCCGTCCCATAATGAAGGAAGGAAAGGAAAGTACCTTAAATATTGTAGATAGGATATTTTGCTGAAAGGAGACTTTATTTTATTTTTAAAATTTAGTAATACTGCGTTCAAAGATTTTCTGAAAACTACTTTCTTCGTCTTGGAATCAAACCGACTTAAATGTAAAAAAAAACATCCCGTATTTTTTGGATAAAAAAACCTCTTAAGTAGGACATCATAGTATCTTATAACAAAACAATAACGTAAAATTTTTGATTCCAGTATAGGTTCGGTTCGATTCCCAGACGAAGCAAGTAATTTTTTAAAACCTTTGAATGCAATATTACTAAGTTTTAAAAATAAAATAAAGTCTCCCTTCAACAAAATATCCTATCTACAATACTTAAGGTACTTTCCTTTCATTTCGCATGGTCTTGGGACGCCCTGTAAGCCACACATCTTCGACAAAAGTAAAAAGTATTACTTTGGTCGATGCCACACATACACATACTGACAAGGCAAAATGTATTTGCTCCGTCCCAGTCACTGTCCGTCCCGTGATCGCTCCGCTGAAACACGAAGGGACACTTAGCTATAAACGTGGTATCCCGGAAGTTTCGAAGGCACCATGGGAATTGGAAGACATTTAAAGACCCAGGACACTCTGCGAAATGACCGAAAATTTATTGCCAATTTCCCGGGAGGAGAATTAGTTCTGTCTAATTTTGGAGATTGCACCAATTGTCCTTGTGAGCTACTATGGAAAATCAAAATGTAGGTCGGTTAGAACCGTAAGGAAAAATAAGAAATTAATTTTGTAAAAATTAAAAAAACCGTCAACGCAATGAAACGGCTGAACCGTGATCAAACATAGCTAAGAAAACTCCCGACAAATTCACCTTTTGAAACAAAAAAAATAATAGAAATCGGTTCATCCGTTCGGGAGCTACAAAGCCACAGACAGACAGACACACACACACACACATACACATACACACAGACACGTCAAACTTACAACACTACGTCGTTTTTGCGTCGGGGAATCAAAAGAATTTAAGTATGTTTTCAAATATTATCGGGTAGAGCTGTTAAATAGTGTATCATCCTTATCAGCCGTAAAACGTCCATTGTTGGACGAGGCCTCGTCCATAGAATGGAATGGGGGGATTAGCCATAACCACAACGCTTGGCAGCCGGATTGGTGATCGCAGTAATGGTGTTGAGTACTCAGGTGGATGCTGCTGCCCATACCCTGCCATGCCATTGTCCCTTATCAGTTTTTAGGATATCCATGGGAGGAGACGGGGAGGTATATTTGTAGGCTGGATATACCACGGCAGTAGATATTTTAAATTTGTAATTTACTTCAAAATGAGTTACTTTTTTTTGTTTGTTTTTGTTTTTATTTTTACACACAGTTTACCTTCTTAATAGTAAATTCATTCAATAATTTAATTACGACGTAGTAATAATGACCAACTTAGAAAAAACAATGATAAGAGCAATGAACGAAGTTGCAAGTGATAAAAAACTGGTATTTTTCTAAAAATACTCCTTACATTACAAAGTACTTTAAATTAAACACATAAAGCAAACACAACTGTGTCACATCTGTGCGCCACATTCATTGGCTCTGGGTTCTACAGCGGCTGCCATGGGCGACAATCTCAGAGGAAAAAATATTGTGGTTAGTTATCTGTGGTCCAACTATAGATTTTGACAGTTCTTCGCCTCCATGTTGCCTCTCTAGAGTCGCCATTTTGGATTTATGTCATCACCTTCACCTACTAGCCGGTAGCCGCAGCCGCCATTACAGTTTTGTTTTGATTGAGAAAAGTTTAGTGTTGAGAATTCGTACCTAGCTTTTCTCTCAGTATTTTTCTGTAATAGTGTGAGCATCGCAATAACACAATGTCTGAAAAGTGCTGTGTTGTGGGTTGTAATAGTAGACGCCAAGACGTCGCTCTGCATAGATTCCCAAAAACTGAGATAGGACTCCAAAAGTGGTTAGAATGTATTGGATGTGAAAGTTTACGCAGTTTGGGCATCATTCAACTTCGTAAGCAATACGTGTGCCGAAAACACTTTGAAAAAAGGTTTCACACATCGGCACGCATGAGGTCTCGTCTTCGTGTTGGAGCTTTCCCAACATTGTTTACAGAGACAGAAATTGCAAGTGGAATTCCTCAAACAGTCCGAACTCAAATTGCACTTGAATATAATACCTAAACTCCGATCACGATAAAACTTTATGAAATTGCCACTTAAATGGCAATAAAACTTTAGGAACTTCTCATGGCAATGAAAACATTGTTCAATTCAAATTACTACATAACAATCATTATAGTACATATTATACATTTTACAGATCAAATATGGAACTCTGACCATGACTATGGACAAACACAAAAGCATGAAGACCATATTTATTGCAAAACAGATGAGAACCACTCACAGGCTGATATTGGTAAGAACCCATCGCTTCTATTTAAAGTAAAATCTAATGTGAGCCTACAAAAGCAGGCTAAAGTTGCTTATAATCATCCAGTTTGTTTACCTAGGTAGCCTTGTTGGCTGAGCATTGGGTGGGGTCCACTTGCTTATTCTTTTTGCCCACCTATATCATCTGTATCAGGAACTACGAGTATTGTAATTTATTAAGTAATTTATTGGTCTACTTTTATTTATCATAGGTTAAGCAATATTATTTGCTATAATACGAGAAACTGGAGTTTTCATTATGACTTGTCTAAGTATTTTTATCTTTTTCAGAAATGAATGTCATACCACCAACGGTCATACCTACATCTTCTGGCTCTAGTTATGTGAGAACTGAAAACCCGGTAATAACAAGTAAGAAATTATTGAATTTATTGGTCTACTTTTATTTATCATAAATTAAGCAATATTATCTGCAATAATACGAGAAAATTGCATTTTCATATGACTTGTTTAAGTATTTTTTATCTTTTTCAGAAATGAATGTCACACCACCGATCATACCTACATCTTCTGGCTCTAGTTATGTGAGAACTGAAAACCCGGTAATAACAGGTAAGAAATTATTGAATTATAGATTTGAATTATTAGTTATTTTCCCTTGCTATTAATAATTTAGTGGTTTTATTGCATTTAGTAGGTACTAGATACCTACTTAAAAACTCTTCATATTACGATCCTGGATCAATACTTCCATTATCTAAATGTTTAAAAAATAAATGATAATTACGTACAACAAAATAAATTATTTTACAGGTGGTAATCCTCGAAGGTCAGTGTATAGGAAGCGAATAATTCATAAAATTAAAAACTTGACACCAAATTGTCAAAAACTTTACGGACTATATAACAAGTCACGAAGACAATTGGATTTTAGTCAAAGAGCTAGAAGAGCTATCAAATTTACAAAAGAAAAGTCATTTGATAAACTAACAGAAAATATGAATCCATTAGCAAAGAAATTTATGTGGATGCAAATAACACAGTGCACTAAAAGTACTAAAGGAAGAAGATTTTCAGATGAAGAAAAATTAATTGCACTCGCTATTATGAAACAAAGTCCAAAATGCTATAGATTCCTCCATAAACTATTTATATTGCCCTCAAAAAATACTCTAAATAAAATGATCACTAAGCTAAATATTGGAGCGGGTATTAATACTCAAATCTTCGATGCCTTGAAACACGAGGTTAGTAATTAGCTATATTTTGTTAATTATATTTTTTCATTCATTATGTAATGGAGATTTCTAATATTTGTTATTTTCTTTGTAGGTTAGTACTTGGAAAGAGAACAAAAAATATTGTTCAATACTCTTTGATGAGGTGGCCCTTGAAGCAGGTTTATCCTATGATAAACATAAAGATGTAATAGATGGTTTTGTAGACCTCATTGAAAAAAATAAAATGATTTTGCTGATCATGCCCTTGTCTTTATGATAAGGGGGGCTGTAGAGAAGTGGCAGCAACCAATTGCCTTCTACTTTTGCAAAGGTGCAACAGCTGGAGTGCAGTTGAAAATAATACTTCAGGAAGTAATTACTGCAGTTAGCGACGCTGGACTCCTACCAATAGCTGTGGTCTCGGATCAAGGCTCAGCTTTTCAGTCAGCACTAAAGTCCCTCCTAGAGGATACGAGAAGGAATTGTTTACGTGCTGGTGAAGAAACTGGTAATTGCTTTGTACTTCCTAATTATACAGCACTTGTTCAATCATCGAATATTCTTAGTTGTTCATCCAACTTTCCTCGACTCTGCTCAACCTCACTCGTGAAATTTTGTTAATCCATTTTTGAATTTTTTTATTCAAATGTAATACAAAATTTCCTCGAGTGAGGTTTGAGTCGAGTCAAGAAAAATTGCAGAAATGACTTGTAATAAGCCTGTGGTGGTCCAAAAAGGCTATTAAAGTTATAGTAGTAGTATAGCTTGTTTCTAAGAGTCCGGGGAAGTACTACCACCATACCTATTTCTGCCGCAAAGCAGTAGTGCGCAATGCTGTGTTCCGGTATGAAGGGTATGGGTGCCGGTGAAATTACAGGCACATGAGACTTTTCATCTTTATGTCTCAGGGTAGCGAGCGCAGTGCAATGCCACATAGAGTGCATTGTCGGAGAACGTGACCTATGAAGTAACGCATTGTTAATGGCAGAGGGTTACTGCTTAATATCAGGTGGACCATCTGCTTGTTCAGTCATTCACGCAGTTAAAAAAAGGCTTTGTGAGCAATGGTGAAAGAACAAGTATGGTAAAACTATTCAATGACGAGGTTCCTTTGATGCACAACTAAATACCAATGCAAGTAAACATTACTTAATTTATTATGTATTTGGTTTTCAGATGATGTCATTGAAGTCAACGGCCAACATATGAGTGTTATTTATGACCCACCACACTTAATCAAAGGATTAAGAAATAACTTTTTAACAAAAAACATTAAATTTGGAAACAAAATTTCTAAATGGAATGACATAGTGGAAGTTTATAAAACAGACTGTAGCCATGCGCAAATGAGATTGTTATATAAATTAAACGATGAACACGTAATACCAGAAAAAATTAAAAAGATGAAGGTACATACAAGATTGTTATAAATCATTACTTTCAACTTGACCATCACATCAGCAATAGTTTTCTATTTTTATTTATATTTTGTTTCAGGTCAAGAATTGTGCCTGGGTGTTTAGCAAAACAATGGCTGCTACCCTATCATACTCTGCTCAATTTGGTAAGTTATTATCTGCATATGTACAAAAGTATTCTAAAGATTTCACCTTATGGTGGATCCCTAGTAAAACAAGACCGGTCAAGTACTTGTGGGACTCTTACACCTAGGGATCCATACCTACCTGTATTTATGTTAATTTAGCAGTATTATCTAGTTATGTGACTTAGAAACCAAGTAAACTTTAAAGCCAGATTAATATATAGTTTCAGTAATTGTTTGTGTGACAGACGGATAAAGAATGACGCTACTTCCGTTGTGGTTCGGAACTCTAAAAAGGTGGCTAATAGAAGAATATAAGAAAAGATCATATATATTTTTTACTTTTTAGTATTATCTTTAGTAGATACTTAACTTATTTTTTTGGTTCAGCTCATTATGCTGACGGCACAATTGTAAGTCCAACATTAAAAAACACAGCTGAAATTGTTTCTTTTTTTGACGATTTATTCGACTGTGTAAATGGAGCAAGTTTGTACCATAAAAATAATAAGGGAAAGCCATTACGCCAAGCGGTCACAGAAAAATCTCCACACCATGCATTTTGGAATGATGCTATTTTAAAATTAAGTAAAATAAGGTTTATAGACGGCAATGGCAGAGAAACAACTGTACCTTCGTTGAAAAATTGGATAATAACATTAAATAGTTATAAAAGAGTGTGGCAATTTTTCAAAACCAATAATATTAAAGTTATGCGCCCGCGCTATTTCAACTCGGACCCTGTTGAAAACTTTTTTGGGCAAGTGCGGGCGTATAACTTTAGAAATAACGATCCCGATTGCCACACTTTTCTATGCACCTTTAGATCACTGCTTATAACAAGATTTATAAAATTTCACTCTGATGGTTATAACTGTGAAGAGGATTCAGGTGAACAATTATTAAAACTGCAGAACTTGTTTGCCACAACAGCAACAGCTGAAAATGCAATTGAGAGTGGTTCACCTGATTCCTCTGACTATCAGAGATTTAGGCCAGAAAGTATTCAAGGCTCCGCGGGCCAAGAGAGACTTAGAGTCCATTCTCGTGCATACACCACAGGGTGGGTCATGCGTAAAATATTAAGAAAAAATAATTGTCGCACTTGCGAAGATAGTCTTACATCACCCGAAACAAAATCAATCCATAATTGGATTTCTTTTAGGGAATTTAAATCAATTAAAGCAAAGAAGTTGACCTATCCCTCAGAGTATGCCGTGAGACTATTTGGCAAAATCATTGAAGAAGCAAACATAAACCTAGAGACAAATCCTCAACAGCAAGACTTGATAAAGAATATTAAAAGCAAAATCAAATCAAATCAGTCTATGTTTGATTTCCTCAATTGCGAGAGTCATAGAAATATTGTAACTGAATACTTTCTAGAATACACATTAAGATTAACTGTATTTAATTGGTGCAACATCATTAATAAAATATTAAAAGGTACAGACGTTTCTCGATTGGCAAATAATGAATTGCCTGCCATGCAACTGAAGGCATTTAATAAATATAAAACTAAATTAAAGAATAAAAGATTAAACAAACGACTAAAATACGACGCCTTTTATTGTTTAGAACTTATAATCCCAATAAATAAAGTTTAGGAAAGGTGGGAATACATTGGAAAGTAATGCTCAAAAGATCTGTATCCAAAGTGTGATCCAAAAGCCATCTACCCAAGTCGCTAAAATTGATCTGTATTTAAGCTGCTACATAGTCTGTGAAAAAAAAAAAAAAAAAAACCTTTTCTATAGTCTGATCGTTCCACAGTTCGTTCTTTTCTACGGTAAGTTTTTTTGTTCGCGAGATGTTCGTCTGATGCGTTAGCATCCTAGTAGTCTGTGGCGGCTGCGTACGCGCAACTGCCATCGACAACGTCACACAGGCTGCCTTTGTAAGCGGAGCAACGCGGACGCGTACTGACACTGTAGAACCGACAAGCATGTGTGTGTAACTGTGTGTGACTGTGACAAAAATGTGTAACTACTTTGTGCTCGTCCTGATGATCCTCGGCTGCAACGCAGAACTCCAGGAGAGAGGTAAGGCCACTCCACCTTACACCCGTGTCGCCTTTCTCTGCCAAACTCACAAAAAACCAAGATTTGTACCCGAGTCGGCTCACAATACCATAATGATTCTACGTAAAAGTCTAGTTAGGTACAGTACAGCTATGTATTCAGGTCATTTGATTTAGTGTTCTATAATAACATGTTAAAGTTAAAATCCGCTCTTAACTATACCATTTTTGATTGGGCTAATGATCTGAAAACAAAGCAGTAAGTAGATGAAAGGCTAGAATCAAAACCTGTTATAGAAACTTCGTGTTAAACCATAAAGGTTTAGTGTTTCGACACGACTTCGAAGGAAACCTAACTCTAATCGTTATTGACAAAACAAAAGAACGTTCAACAACGTGCTATCAATTTTATTGTAATCTGTAGGTAATGTAGTTGGAATAACTTTCAAAGGCAATTATTTTTTAAGGTGGTCGCTTTTCCATACAAACGTATTAGCACAAATATGGGCAAACAGAGTATAATTTTACACTGAAATTACTGTTGTTGGCTTTTATATTGGTCATTATTTGCGTCAACACATATTTGGTTGAAGAAAACAGTGGATTAATAGCGAAAATAACATCGAAATTTTAGTTCATTTATGTCAGTGTGTGGGTGTACACTGACAGTGTAACACACATAGCCGCAGATTAGACAACAGTTACAAGTCTCTTACACGCGACGTTGTCAGCTCGTGACTTACGCCGGCTAAGCGCTGTTGCCGCTTCGATCTGTCATATCATAATTAGCTCGGATAGAAAATATTAGAAAAACAAACATTTAGGATTGGACATGTGTATGCGAATCAGCCAGACAGCCGGAGGCCGCAATGCATTGCAAGGTCTCTACATATGAACTTTGTATAAATAATGGGAGAAAATTAAATTACAAACAACTAGACAGAAATTACAGACACATATAATATTATCTTAATTACGTAAAAATTAAATTAAATACTACTAGCTGATCATAATTACCTATATATTTACGCACAAGGTTTTTTGAACTGAGACCTCACGAATACACACGGTTTAGGAAGGTTACCTTATTTATTTCGAAAAAAATATCTATGTACATCCACATGTGGTTCGAAAAGTTAGACCTTCAACGTCGTTCAAATTCCTAGAAACGGGAGGTCAACAAAGAATGTTATACACTGGTTGTTATTTTATAGAGTATAGGTACCTACAAGTTTCAAGATTCATAAATTTTAGACTTTTCCCAGTATTTGTATCATAAAATCTACAAACGTAAAAAAAACAGCGTTGTAGGATTAGTGGAAGTACCCTAGAGGTTTTGTTTTTTTACATTTTTGATTTACCCTAACATCTCAAAAACTAAAAAAGTTTTGAAATGTCGAAGCGAGGAACTTTCATATGACACCACATTTGATCTGATATTCTCACTTTTTTTTACCTCCTCTTGGACCCCAATATCTCAACAACCCCCCGACCGATATAGCTCATAACCTTACCAACAAATTGTACCAATACTATCACCTCCCAATCAAATTTCATGAAGATCGGATTAACGGTTCGGAAGTTATGCTCGGACAAACATACATACATACATACATACAAATGCCAATTCTTCCAAGTTGAATCAGAGAACTCGCTTCGCTCATTCAATATTTAAAAAAAAAAAAAAAAAATTGCCTTGTTTCAGTCGAAGTCAGTTCTGTGTAGGTAGGTGAAACTACAATCTTCAAACAAATTCGTTGAAATGATTCCTAGGGGTATTATTCATTATAATTGCGAGTTAGGGTCTTCGGAAGATTCAGATATGCAGGCCCAGGGTGGGTATTGAACATTTTGCCTCCTGCTTAGAAGACAAGAGTTCATCTTACTATGACATGTTATGTCTGTCCGTGTATGTCACAGCCACTTTTTTCCGAAACTATAGGATCTATGCTGTTGAAACTTGGTAAGTAGATGTATTCTGTGAACCGCATTCAGATTTTCACAAAAAAAATTAAAAAAACAAAAAAAAATGGGGGTTCAGTTCTAAGTATTAGTACTTAGAACTGAAACTCATTTTTTTTTTCATCATTCCTGTTGGTGTGGGGTATCTATGTATAGGTCTTCAAAAATGATATTGAGGTTTCTAATATAACTTTTTTCTAAACTAAATAGTTTGCGCGACAGACACTTCCAAAGTGGTAAAAAGTCCCCCCCCCAACCCCGTAACTTCTAAAATAAGAGAATGATAAAACTAAAAAAAAAATGTACATTACCATGTAAACTTCCAACGAAAATTGGTTTGAACGATATCTAGTTAGTAGTTTTTTTTAATACGTCATAAATCGTAAACCATCCAAGAACTTTGATATTATGTTACTTGCTGCTACGGAACCCTTCATGGGCGAGTCCGACTCGCACTTGGCCACTTTTTTTTTTAATTTCCATAATATTATTTGCATGCAATGCATATCAGCCGGCCTAGCCAAATGACATTCGCTTCGAAGCGATTCCATTCCTTTCTAGGCGCTAGTCCAGATGGTACGTTCCTAAGCACTAATTTATTACTAGTAGGTAATTGTGTTTATACTGTACTAGCCATTTCACCGCAGCTTGGCAAACAAACAAACAAACAAAACAACAAAGTTTACATATTTACAGGGAATTAATTTTGTAAAAATTAAAAAAAACCCGAACGAAATAAAACGGCTGAACCGATTTTGATCCAACTAAGCTAAGAACACTTCCGACAAATACACCTATCAAACAAAAACAAAAAACGATTTCGGTTCATCCGTTCGGGAGCCACGTTGGGACATACAGACACACACACACACACACACAGACACGTCAAACTTATAACACCCCTTCGTTTTTCGTCGGGGGTTAAAAAATACAAAATAATAGTGAAGATAAATAAAAAAACATAAAAAAGATAAATATTTTATACATAGTGTAATACAAATTAACAATCTTTTTTTTAAGGAGAATTAGCATTTTTGAAATGCAATCCTTTCCCTCATTGTCTCGCAAGTCGCAAAGGCCTCGAAATTAAAAATAATATAATTAATTTTTATTGAATGGGTTATCCTCTTTTTTAACCCCCGACGAAAAACGAAGGGGTATTATAAGTTTGACGTGTCTGTGTGTGTGTGTGTCTGTCTGTCCCATCGTAGCTCCCAAACGGATGAACCGAAATCGTTTTTTTTTGTTTGAAAGGTGTATTTTTCGGGAGTGTTCTTAGCTTTGTTTGATCAAAATCGGTTCAGCCGTTCAGCGTTGGGTTTATTTTTTTATTTTTACAAAATTAATTACTAACTCAACTATAATCTGGACCTCTTCAAGGCTAGAGTGAATAGGTGCCTTCTAGACCTTTGTGCTCCATCTTCGGCCGCATCGTCACTTACCAACAGGTGAGATCGTGCACAAACAAAGGTCTATAAATGTTTAAAAAAAAAAAAAAAAACTTGTTGAAAATAGGGTCAACTGCGGATTTCCTCAATGAAGAATTGTTACTTCGTCGGCTTTATTTCTCAAACTCAAGACATCACAATAATGGAAATGGAGCGCGACGAATTATTCCCATTTGTCACACTGATCTGTCCCCCCTAAGGTGACAGTTAGAACAAAAAAGTTGGATCTGTCCCCCTGTTGCGTGATTGGGTGATGGCTGGTACATTTGCGTGTAATTTTTATTTTTATTTTAGGTTATTGTATGGAACCCTTCGTGCTAGAGTCCGACTAGCACTTGGCAGTTTTTTTTTATTTTTTATGATACGAATTGGCAAACTAGCATACGGCCTGAAGCCCAATTCTCTTAATTATTTTATAACCACACTGCAAGTTGACCGAAACGAGATTGTATTGTAAATTGACTGAGAAATTGGTATTCTGCTCCCTCACAATAACAAGATAATCTACTTTCGGTTCTTGCGACCATATATTAGAGTAGGATAGTGCTATATAATAATTGTAAAGAGTGAAAGAGAGAATTCTCAGAACTTTGAAACATTCAAGTTACAGTCACATTTCGATATAATCACATTCCGTGTTGTATTGTCAGGTGAGCAGAATACCATTTTTGACGTTTGTGACATCGACACTCGATCGTAACATGATCCGAACTTTAATTTGACTATTTTTTATTACGAGAATTGGCTTTCTGATGTGAAGTGGTCACCGTCGCTTATAGACACCGGCAACACCGGGGGTAATTGTCGATGCGCTGCCTACCCTGAAGGAATTTATGACCATTTTTCATGAAATAAAACATGTCGTACGTAACCAAGCGTTAAAACCTCAGATGGAAGCTCATTCCATAGTTTGTAGGCACAGAATAAAAAATAGTACTTTATGGGGAAGAAATGATCTCGAGAAACGACTCGTTCGAGAAACCCAGGGTTCTATGATGTGCGGATGAGCTTTGTCACGGTGCCGGGAAGAGCGATGGTAAAATCTCGATGCGAGGATGAGATCGGAAAGCTCGTCAGAACATTCCCCGTTGTAGAGGCGGTAGAACACGCAAAGAGATCCGATAGCTCTGCGTTGGCTAAGCGGTTCTAGAGTATCGGAGAGCTTGGGGTCACCGATGATGCTAATGGCTCTTCTCTGTAAGGAGTCAAAACGAAGCAGCTGGTACTTGGTTGCCCCGTGCCATAGATGGGAACAGTTTCTACGTGCGGCCTTACTTGTGCTTTGTAAAGCAATAGCCATTGATGCGGCGTAAAATAAAGTTTCTATGTGCATTATATTATGGGGGAGGCCTATGCCCAGCCGTGGACTTCAGTTGATGATCTATCAATAAAAGCTGAAAGTAACTAAATCTTTAGAAAAAAAAGCGGCCAAGTGCGAGTCGGACTCGCCCATGAAGGGTTCCGTAGCAGCAAGTAACATAACATAAAAGTTCTTGGATGGTTTACAACTTATGATATATTAAAAAAAACTACGTACTAGATCTCTTTCAAAACAATTTTCGTTGGAAGTTTACATGGTAATGTACACCATATTTTTTTTTTTAGTTTTATCATTCTCTCTCTCGCAAACTATTCAGTTTAGAAAAAAATGATATTAGAAACCTCAATATCATTTTTGAAGACCTATCCATTGATACCCCACACAGGTTTGATGAAAAAAAAATGTGTTTCAGTTTTAAGTATGGGGAACCCCAAAAACTTATTGTTTTTTTCTATTTTTGTGTGAAAATTAGTTTCGGAAAAAAGTGGCTGTGACATACACGGACAGACAGACATACATGACGAATCCATAAGGGTTCCGTATTTTTTTTTTCGGAACCCTGAAAAACGACTTCATAGCTAGGAGTTTATACCCAATACAACATAAATACATACATAGACACACGCCTTTTTCCCCGAAAGAGTAAGCAGAGCCTCTCATGTGCCTCTTTTCACTGTGGGTTGCACCATCGTGGGAAATACACGTGACAAGTGGTGAGCTCATCGCCGCCATTGCTT
Organism: Operophtera brumata; assembly: GCA_932527175.1. NCBI lineage: Eukaryota > Metazoa > Arthropoda > Insecta > Lepidoptera > Geometridae > Operophtera > Operophtera brumata. Next base: position 39,316,376 of record OW052225.1, read on the forward strand.
CCCACGACTGACTCTGCTAATGCTTTCTTCCAGTATAATACATTCCTGAAATAAGCTAGCAGTCAGGAACTACAAGCTAACTACAAGTCCGGGTATAAGACTTAATAAAATTAGTGTGCTGATGAAAATGAGCCTAAACACGGCCAGTCTACTATTATCCATCGAGGAGTTCCGCTGTCCACGTTCCGTCTCCATCATCAGATCAGCTCGCTTTCACCATAGTATTGTACTGTCATCGGAACTAGATAGGTACGAGTATGCCAAATTTCAGCTCAATCGGATATCGCAGGAGACACCATTGTTGCCACCCATGAAATATAGTAGTAGTAGAGCTTTTTTGTGTAAGAGTTCGTCCGGGGAAGTACTACCACCATACCTATTTCTGCCGCAAAGCAGTAGTCCTCGCATTGCTGTGTTCCGGTTTGAAGGGTAAGGGTGCCGGTGAAATTACAGGCACATGAGACGTTTCACCTTTATGTCTCAGGGTGGCGGGCGCAGTGCTATGCCACATAGGGCGCGTCCTAGGTGGACGTGACCTATGAGGTAATGCACTGTTCATAGGCAGAGGTTACCGCTTAACATCAGGTGGGCCATCAGCATGTTCCGTCATTCTAGTAGTATAAAAAAAAAAAACATTCTGAATGCAAATGCTTGACTTGTTGCTGAAAATACCGAAATTGATATATGTGTGCCTATAATATTTGAGGAGTTCCCTCAATCTTCATGGATTCCATCATCAGAAAAACATTTGAATGAAAATGGCACCAATCTGGAAGTATATCATGTAATTTTTTTTCCTAATCGTTACGTAAATGGTATGAGGTAACAAACATAATAAAAAACTCTGGAATTGATAACCTCCTCCATTTTTTGAGGTCGGTTAAGAATCGAGTACCTACTTTTTGATTTGAAATAAGGACACACCACAACACTCACTTCACAAACATAATATTGGCTGAAGCAGAATCAGTGTATTTTGTAGATCATTACAAAAACATTTATAAAAAAAAATAGTCTGGTATCGAACCCAGTACAGTGGTTTTAGTGTCGAGAGATCTAGTCACTGGTTACAAAAAAAAAAGTAAAAAAAAAAAATACAAAAAATAAAGGCAGTATAGAATCGAACGCAGTAACGTGGGTTCAGAAGTTCTGAGTCGACAGTCCAAGCCGCTAATCCAACTATTTTGAAATTCGCGCGCCGAAATTAGCTTATAGTTCTAATACAATAATATCCTTGACTGTGTGCGTGAGTAGGCTTTCATATTGCTCGGAATTTGCTCGGCACAAGTATGTTAAAACTAGAGACTAAAATAACCTGAAATATAGCTAGGTACATAGCAAATGAACCACCATTTGCGTGAACGTTAGTGTTATGACATAATATGCACATTTTAATTCATAAATACATAAAATACTTCAAAATTTGGCAACAGCGCCATCTATTGACGTTGTCGTGCCTAGCTGACCACGAGGAACAACCTTAAATACCTATCTACCAATCTTCCAAAGAGGTTGAGAAAATTTTGTGTACTGCTTGCTGTAACCTAATATTTTCTCGAAAACAGCAGTAGATTTTTAGTAGTAGTAGAGCTATTTTGTGAGAGAGTTCGTTTGGGGAAGTACTACTTCCATACCTATTTCTGCCGCAAAACAGTAGTGCTCGCATTGCTGTGTTCCGTTTTGAATGCCGGTGAAATTACAGGCATATAAGACTTTTCATGGGTGGCGGGCGCAGTGCAATGCCACATAGGGTGCGTCCTAGGTGGTCGTGACCTATGTGGTAATGCATTGTTAAGGGCAGAGGTTACCGCTTAACATGAGGTGGGCTATCCGCTTGTTCCGTCATACACGAAGTTAAAAATATTAAAATAAATGGACAATATACCCTAACTGGAACGTCTCAGTGCAGACATTAGAACCTAGAAGGCAGTGCAGACATTAGAACCTAGAAGGCAGTGCAGACATTAGAACCTAGAAGGCAGTGCAGACATTAGAACCTAGAAGGCAGTGCAGACATTAGAACCTAGAAGGCAGTGCAGACATTAGAACCTAGAAGGCAGTGCAGACATTAGAACCTAGAAGGCAGTGCAGACATTAGAACCTAGAAGGCAGTGCAGACATTAGAACCTAGAAGGCAGTGCAGACATTAGAACCTAGAAGGCAGTGCAGACATTAGAACCTAGAAGGCAGTGCAGACATTAGAACCTAGAAGGCAGTGTAGGCATCAGAATTAGACCTATCGATATTTATTATATTTTTTTTTATTTATATCTATTTATTACGATTATACGATTTATATCTATCTATTTAATAAAAGTAAATAATTTAGGAAATTATGCGTAGTTAAGTATTTTTGCGTTGAGAATATCTACTTCATTCATTGACGTAGATAGCATATCCTACATAAATATTTCTAGTGTCCACCCGCGGCTTAATTACATATAGATACACTAGGATAAAATGTAGCATTTAACTCAAGCCAGGTCATATTCTATCTGTGTGCTAAATTTCATCAAAATCGGTTAAGCCATTCCGTCGTGACTCGTGATTGAGTAACAAACATCCCAACATCGTAACTTTGACATTTATGATTTTAGTGGGATATGTCTGTGACCTAGTAGCTTGTACTATTATTTATTCTGTGCTATTCGTTTATTTTGAGACCACAGATAACGAAGTAACACCTATATCAATTTTCCAAAATGAAAACATATTATTTCGAAGAAACTACAAGGAATTTTGCGAATGATTAAATAAATTGTTTGAGTTAAATAAATTGGGTAGTAGGCTATAATGCCTATTATTTGATAAAAACATGTTTTTATTTAAAAAATGCTTTTCTGACTTACTACCTTACACTTCGACCAAATTTTAATTTTACTTTGGTTGAAGACCTTACCTCAGTAGGCTTACTATCAAGTTATAACTAACTTTCTTAACTTTATTTCAAATCTTAATTTTTAATAGAGAACAAATATACAGGTAAAAAAACAGGTACTGAGAACAAATATTGGTTCAGGTACAAACACTTTGCGAGTGATTACATATAGGTTTATTGATAATATTTTTGACCAGCAAACAGACTAGGAACTGGTTATACATATCTTATGCAAATTAGTATCCTAAAAATGAGGCATATAGCTAACAGAAGGTAAGGTAGTTTAGCCTTTCGTATTGACAAGGGTCGCACGTCACAAGTTGGAATGAAAACTTAATTAGGAGGGCAAACATCAGCCAAACCCGAGGACGGATTTCATTATAGTTTGCGACACTTACGATGAACTAAGCTGGTAGAATACTTATTGGATAGTCTATGGGCTACCTGCTTAGGTATTAGCTGGTAAAAATCTTGCATAAAAACTAATTGTGGTGTGTACAACATCACACATCACACAGAATTCAAAAAAATACAAGTATTAGGTACTTCTTCTTCTTAGCTTAGGTAATGGCTTCTGTGCATTATTTGCAACAATTTAGGCAATGTCAAGAGATATATTTAATTATATTTTTATAGTCAAGTCGTCACAAGAGTCTCCGTCAAATCATAACCCAGTTTAAATAGTGGCAGAAAAATTGAGTTAATAGAGGGATAAATCCACCATTTCTAAAAGACACGGAATACACTTAAATTTCACTACATCACACATTATGTGCCATTTATCCAAGTTACACCGGTTAAAATGCCAGCAAAATTACAAAAAATAACCCGAAAAAAGACATAAAAATGTAATAAAATAAAAATGACAACGTTTCTATCAAAAATGGCAGAGTGAATCCCTCCAGTATATATTGTAGTTTTTGTCCCCGAGTATTACTAATTACTTATGATTTGATAATTTTGTGACAAGATGTCAGTCAAGTAAATGTTTAACCTTGGGCCATGATTCACGTTCACTATGTAGGTTGTATACATCACATAAGGTCTACATAGGAGTAGGACTATTGGGAGTTTTGTTTTACTGTTAAGTCTACTGGGTACAAAATTCCCAGTGGTCTTACTAGTAAGTCTATTGGGAAAGAAATACCCAGTAGTTCTACTAGGAAGACTACTCGGTAAGACTGCTGGGATTTGGCCAAACATTGTTTTTAGTTTAGTTTTAGATTTACATAAGGTTTATTGTCTTATTTTAATACTAATTTATATTAAAATGTATTTCGTTATTATAAAAACTAAGTATTATTTGATATTAATTAGATGTACTTGTGTAATAAAAAAGAGTTTTTGCATAAAAACTAGGTGCTATCGAATAATCGTGACATATTCTCTGTCTGGTATGTGTCCTGAGCATCAGGATTATAATTATTGCCTGTGATATACAAATAGGAACACAAACAATATATGTATGTATTATGACAGTGCCTGATATAACCAGATAGCAACTATTGTTGTTTTGCTGCGCCTAAATAATGTTACTGGCCAATAGCATACACGAAGTGTTGAAGATAACATCAAAGGAGCTTTATAAATTTAAATATAATATCCAGCGAGGTTTAGTGACTTGAAACCTAGTAGTTAAATAATATTAGCTAGTGGAACGCCAGCGACTTCGTCCGCGTGGTGATTTTCTACCACTTCAACACACAGCCGCGTCGCACTAAGGGCGCTAATTTCACAAATTAGTTCCCTAGTGCACCTTTAATCTATAAAACGCAAAATTACCAATCTTAGATTAGATTTTTAACTGACTAAATCAAGTACAATATTCAAATTAAAAATATGCATACCCGAGAGCTGGCTCTTATCTGGCTCAACGCATTAGTATTGTCATTCAGCGTGGCAATGCAGCCAGCATCTTAGAGACGCTTCCGTCTGGTAGTGATTTGGATCAGTTGAGCTACCTTTAGATCGCTAGCAGCGGTCTTCAGGTAGCACAACTGTTTTATATGTATTTTGTACATACCTTGTATTATTATTTCTGTAAATAAATGTATATATTCTAAAAAAATACTATATTACTACTACATACTAAGATACTACATTATAAGAACGAGACAGACAGACAGAAAAACGAATGAACTCAAATTTCTCGATAAAAAAACACAAAGTTACCGTTAATTTTTGGCTAGATTCGATTGTTTGTCAATATGGTACATATTATTGTGTCAAAAATTGGATAAATAAAATCAATACAATAACACGGAGGCTTCACCCACGTGGTTTTTAAAGTTATCTATATTTCACGAGATATTAATTAAAAACCGCTTTATCGAGCGGCGCGTGGCGTTTTTTTTTGTATGAAGAATTCTGCCTGGTGTTGGCGCAGTCTTAAGTCAATCATCACGTTCTTATAGATCAAATTGAAACCAATCACAGATATGTTTCGTATAACTTTAATTTCCTGCTGATCAGAGCGACCATTTCCCGAAAGTAAATAACTTCGTCGCGTTGGAAATGAAGTCCTCGATAAATTGAACGATTTTAAGATAACCAATTAAAATAGCAATCGAATTGAGTTCATCTCATCTGAAGCAGCTCAGATAAGTGGCAGTCGAAGCGTTAGCGAAAAACAAAAGCGCTTAGAAAATGAATGATGATGAATTTTATACGGTATCTATTTTTCTTTTTTTTAAATACTATTGGTGTGACTTGTTAAGCAGTTGGCCCACCTGATGTTAAGCGGTGCCATCTGCCTATGAACAGTGCATTACATCATTAGTCAAGTCCACCTAGGACGCACCCTATGTGGCATTGCACTGCGCCCGCCACCCTGAGACATAAAGATGAAAAGTCTCATATGTCTGTAATTTCACCGGCACCCTTACCCTTCAAACCGGAACACAGCAATGCGAGCACTACTGCTTTGCGGCAGGAATATGGTGGTAGTACATCTAAGCGCAAATTCAAATGGCGGTTACACAAATAGACGACCGAGACCACAGATTAAGAGGCAGACAAGAGCTAAATTCCGTCACTATCTAACTCAGTAAAGTTCAGGTAAGTTAGAAAGTGACAGACCAGTGGGGTGATTGCGCAATTCCATTGAACTCCACTGAAAATCGGTATAACTTAAAATTTTACATTTATAGCCCAGTCTGGACACTTTTCAGTAAGTTTCATATTGTGTAACTACTTGACAGCGGCATATCTGTGACGTCCCACTATGAGCCAGTTTCAAGCCCAGTGATTAGTGTCATTCGTACCAAAACTAAAGTTCAGTCTGACGTCACTGGACATCGAAAAAATCCTTTGGCAATTCCTCGAGATGGTAGTCTGGCATGAACACTGGTGTTCGAATTGAGTACTCTGACAGTAGGTTTGGAATAACGCAATAAAGGGACAGCACTCGCGCTACGCAAAGTGAACGAAAATCACGAAAAACGGTATTTAAATAAATGTTTTCTGCGTAATCGAAAATATAAAAAGACCACGCCCTGAGTTGGTAGTTGCTAGTTGCTGAGACTGGAAGTATAGAAGGGCGCGCCCGTCATACCACGTGATGACACGAGCCCCTTTTGTCTGGCCGCCCACGCATGGCCACAGAATAAATATAATAGTACAAGCATGACGCTCAATGCGCATTATTATGCGCAGTATTACTCAATGCACATTACATACATACATACATACATATAGACACACGCCTCTTTCCCCGAAAGGGTAGGCAAAGCCTAAAATGGGCCTCTTTTCACAGTGCGTTGCACCATCCTGGAATATAGACGTGATGAGTGGTGAGCTCATCGCCGCCTTTGCTTCCTACGACTAACTCAGCTGACACTTTCTTCCAGTCATAACACATTCCATAATGAGCTATCAGCCAGGACAAATCTTATACCAACGAATCTTGACGACCTCTGTGGTGCGGCGGGCGAACGTTCGCCTGCGACGCAGGAGGTTGCGGGTTCGATTCCCGCCTCGGAACAAATATTTGTGCGATCTGTAGATATTTGTTCCGGGTGTTCTGGGTATTTTCTATATATAATAAAAAATATCTATCTATGTAATATATTGTATTAAGTATATCAGTTGTCAAGTACCCATAACACAAGCTCTGCTTAGCTTGGGGCTAGACAATGTTGTGTGAACTGTCCAGCATTATTTATTTTATTTTATTTATTTTACAAACAAATCCGGGTAATCCCTTAGTCGGCTTTTACGACATCTACGGGAGGAGACAGAGGGGTCTATTCTTAGGCCGGACACAAATGGTCAATAAAACCTTTGAATAAAATCTTTAAAGGTGGGTTTGACTGCCAGATCGGAATTGTTGTTTTTCATTGCAAGAATGTGGGCAATTTCCGGAAAAAGTGGTAATTAGCAAGGTCCGGGGAGTATGGTCTGTGTTGGAGACATTCTAATCGCTGCTCCTCTAATTTAACGACCGTCTGTTGCGCAGTGTGTGGTCTACCGTTGTCCTAAGGGGTTTTTTTTTTTTAATTCTACTAGAGTGACGGAACTAGCAAATGGCCCACCTGATGTTAAGCGGTAACGTCTGCCTATGAACAGTGCATTACCTCATAGGTCACGTCCACCTAGGACGCGCCCTATGTGACATTGCAATGCGCCCGCCACCCTGAGACATAAAGATGAAAAGACTCATGTGCCTGTAATTTCACCAGCACCCTTACCCAACAATTATTGTCATTATTATCATTGTTATTGATTGTTATTGTTGACAATCCCAAGCTCACGAACGGTATTGAGAGACTTTGCCTCTCTCTGCGTGTTCTACCGTTTGTATAATAGGTTTTGTTCCAAACATTGTTTAGACATGAAGCTTACAGCAACCATTTTTCACCGCACCGCTCGCCATCGGCAGAGGATTCATCCGCACACCTCAGAGCCAGGGTGGTCCCTGACTGTGCGGTTTCAGAGGAATTGCCTCCCGCGAACGCTCAGGTTGTGGAATGATCTCCCTGTTGAGGTTTTCCCTAGCGCCTACAGTATGGGGTTCTTCAAAAGGGGTGTTTGGAAATTTTTAAAGGGTCAGCAACGCACTTGTGATTCCTCTGGTATTGTAGGCGTCCATTAGCTACGGTAACCGCTTACCAACAGGTGGGCCGTACGCTTGTTTGCTACCTTAGTAGTATAAAAAAACAAATAGCGCCAAAAGCCTCATAAAACCTTCTAGGTATTTTTTTGCATACACATACACATAGATAGCACAGAACGCACACCGTTCTCTGACCATAATACCTACGCTGCCAGTCACATCAACATCAGCTCCGTATTAATTATTTATTTAAAAATATAAAAGTGAAGTTACCATCAATTAAAAGTGAATCACGTTATATGATGTTTGTGACTAAAACTGAAAAGGCTTTTGGGTGAAAATTAACTGAAACTGAAAGTGAGTTTCTTCCAAACAAATATAGGAAATTTTTAAAATACAATAGTACGGAGACCTAGTACAGGAGCAACTAAGAAGTAATACATTTGAAAGAAAAAGAAATAAACAACAAAAGTGAGTAAACTTATGAAATTGCTACAAATCCAATCCGTTACAAAAACAGACACAGTTTCTTTGTCCCCTTTCGTCAAGGTCGACCTTTGGACTCGCAAACAAACACTTTCGGACCGAGGTTGCGTGAGTGTGTGTGTGAGTAACCCCCTCACAAACGCACACAGGCGGGAATAGAACCACTGCACTGCGTAGCTCTTAACTTTTTATTCATAGCCGCCTGTTTGAATCCCGATCGCGTTAAATTGAAGAAAATAAACAGCGTCTGGCGGCGGAGGAGCGGCGTTGCGTATGCGCTTTAAAAAAACTTACTTGCGATCACAATGTGTTATGTTGGTGATTACCGCTGAGGCGCCATTGAGACCCGAGCCGTTAGGTGTATCATACGACGTTTTTCAGCACACTTGTGAAGAAAATAATAATAAAACAGAAATATACACTCTGTGTAAATGTTCAACTGTCTCTATAACTCACTTGTGAATAATAATAGCAATGAAAAAAACACGGTTTGATTACAGGTGTTAAACAGACACACACTCTTTATACTATTATTTATTCTGTGACTCTGTGTAAATGTTCAACTGTCTCTTTATCTCACTAGTGAATAATAGCAATGAAAAAGTCACAGTTTGATTACAGGTGTCATTATGTGCCTTATTGCGGTGAAATTAGAGCCACTTTATGAACAAGTGTGTTAAAAAAAAATTATTTCAATACAAGCTTTTTTTTAATTAGTGATCGTTACCGTGTGCTGATGATCCTTAACACGGCCAGTCTACTATTATCCATCGCGGAGTTCCGTTGTCCACCTTCCGTCTCCACCATCAGATCGGCTTGTGCTGTTACCATCATATTGTATTGTCATCGGAACTTGATAGATAATTTATCCAGTTTGTCGTATTGACTATCAACAGTTGATCGTATCAACTGGATTCGGGTTGTTCGGATGATGTGTTCTCTACCATGTTGCTTTAGAATACATTTCTGAACAAACGAGGCCTCAAAAAAATTGCAAACGAATCGCCTTATATGTTGCACTCAGCTCAATCGGTAGAGGATAACTGCTTTAAAATTCAGTTGCAAGAATCCACCCGGATTCCACCCAGACAAACATACATACATTGCAAGTTAAATAAAAGCTTGTAAAAAGTACCTTCGTTGTAATTCTTTCAAAACCTTTTGTTTGACAGCTGTTACGTTCCTTGCTATCGGACATCGGTTTAACTTTCTGTCAAATCATAACTGCGATACGAAATTATGAAAAAGTTTTGGTGCGATCACCTGTTACTCCGTTTCGGCTGAACATTTTCTACCGCGATTAGGCCCTGGTACTTTTGGGATCGCTCGCTCGTTACGCTCCCCTCAGCTTTTCTGCACGGGTCACGCGCTGGCATCTTTTAGAGCATTATACTCATCAAAAAAATTGTGACCAGATAATTTCTGATCGTATCCCGTTTGAGTATAGGCCTTCAGCGTTCTAGGAAGCACAAAACATGTCAATGCAGCGCTCTCCAGTCTCCACCCACCGCACAGCATGTGCTGGATGTTCGAAGTTCTAAAGTAAAGTAAAGTAATGTTTAATTAAAAGAGTTATGACTCTCTTCTTCTTCTCTCTTACTCTGATTCGGCTGTAGATACACTTGGCGGACAATACAAGTTTGCAAGATAACTATTTTAACACCACAAAGCATCAAAAACTTACGTTTGGTGATGATGTCATATAACGACGAAATTATATCCATGTTTCTTGAGATCAAGATGCAACAAAAGAGAAGATTCATTTGGTAAGGATGAGGAATGCATTGTATCTACTCTGTGTGCTGTGTATTGACTCTTGGACAAGCCTTATAAGGTTTCTTAGATGTATTATGTTAATCCTATCCTACTAATATTATAAATGCGAAAGTTTATGTGTGTGTGTGTGAGTGTGTTTGTTACTTCCTCACGCTGAAACGGCTGGACGTATTTGCATGAAATTTGGAATGGAGATAACTGGACTCCCGGAATAACACATAGGCTCATTATTATCCCGATATTCTTACGGGATCGCTGCTAGTTATAAATGTTTTGAATAATATTAATAAAAACAGAGTCTGCTGGGCCATCCGCTTGTTCCACATTCCTTCATATTATAAAATAAAACGGGGAAGTGCGAGCGAGACTCGTGCCGTCTCCGTCCGATGCATAAAATATTTCCAAATTGCCCGTCCCCTATTTGAGTTTCAGCCACTTTTTCCTACATACGTAAAAAAGTTGAAATTCCACAATTTTAGAGCGGTGAGTTCCTTTATGTGTGTCACTCAATCTAATATATAAAAGGCAATGTCCTGACTGACTGACTGACTGACTGACTGACCGAGGTCCAACACACAGCCTAAACCGCTGGTCGTAGAGACTTGAAATTTACAGGGTGTGTTCGTCTCGATGCGTAGGATTGTACTAAGAAAGGAATTTTGAAAATTCGCATGCTAAGGGGTCCAAAATGCGGTTCTAACTTAAAACAAAAATGCTCTGTATTTCGGAAACCGTTAGTAGTGTAGAACCATGAAATTTTACATGGAGATTCCTCAAATAAAATTAACAAACACGTATTTCAGCGATTACTGAAATTTTCCTGTAAAATGGCAGGGGAACGTTTTCTTTGTAAAAAAATAAAAAAACTTTAGTTTTTACAACGCACAGGCTAAACCGCTGGTCGTAGAGACTTGAAATTTGGAGAGTGTAGTCCTTTTAGGGTTTTAAAGTGTACTTTAAATGGAATTTGGAAAATTCGCTCCCTTAGGGGTCCATAAAGGGCTTTTAATGTATACACTTTGCGTTTTGCAGCGCACAGTCTAAGCCGCTGGACCTAGATACATGAAATTTGGAGGATGTATTAATTTTTGGGTGTAGAGGTGTACTAAGAAAGGATTTTAGAAAATTCACCATGTAAGGGGTCCAAAACGGCTTTTAATGTAAAACTAAAATGCTTCGTATTTTGGAAACCGTTGGTAGTAGATACTTGAAAATTCACAGGTAGATTCATCAGCATGTTTCAGTAGTACCTCAAATTTTGCTGAAAAAAGCCACGGGAACGTTTTGTTTGTAAATAAATACACATTACGTTTTAGCCAGATTTCAGCATATTTTGACGATTTAAAAGTTAGTTTCACAGTATAGTCATTGAAATCAAAATATTTTCTGGACCTCAAGGTTCAAATGGTACCCCTAAATTGAAAAACTTAAGTATGGTGTCGTTTCAAAGGTCGTTTCACGGTGTCGTTGTTGAAATCAAAATACTTTCAGGACCTCAAGGTTCAAATGGGACCCCTAAATTGAAAAACTTGAGTATGGTGTCGTTTCAAAGGTCGTTTCACGGTGTCGTTGTTGAAATCAAAATACTTTCATGACCTCAAGGTTCAAATGGGACCCCTAAATTGAAAAACTTGAGTATGGTTTCAAAGGTTGTTTCACGGTGTCATTGTTGAGATCGAAATATGTTATGGACCTCAGGGTTAAATGGGACCCCTAAATTGAAAAACTTGAGTATGGTTTCAATGATTGTTTCACGGTGTCATTGTGGAGATCGAAATATTTTAAGGACCTCAGGGATAAAATGGGACCCCTAAATTGAAAAACTTGAGTATGGTTTCAAAGGTTGTTTCAGGGTGTCATTGTTGAGATCGAAATATTTTAAGGATCTCAGGGTTAAATGGGACCCCTAAATTGAAAAACTTAAGTTCAGTGTCGTTTCAAAGGTCGTTTCACAGTGTCGTTGTTAAGATTAAAATATTATCAGAAAATAAAGGTTAAAGTGTGACCCCTAAAATGAAAAACTTGTGTGTGGTGTTGTTTCAAAAGCCATTTCACGGGGTGGTTGTTGATGTTTAAGTTGTTGTCTGCACGCCGCGCCGGAGATGTTTTCATACTACGCGCGGACGAAGTCGCGCGCGGGTCATCTAGTCTTCTATATATAGGATTCCAAAATTCAGAATGTTACAAACTTCATATATTTACGGCGCTATAAGCTCACAGACCTTTAGTTGATACCTTTAGCTGGACCTGCAAAAAGAGGTCTTTTTTTAATAGGTATAGATATAGATATTTATTTATTAACCATCTCGTTACATTACATAACATTGGCTTATCAATATTTTTTTTAAAAAAATGGTGCTTTTTTTTATTTGGTTCACAACTCGAATTAATACAAATAAAAAAAATCACGGTATTTTGTTTTTTGTATTTTATAATTTTGGTATATTTTTTTGATTCTCGATGTAAATTCTAGTATTAGTGAACACAACATGCAACATGGGTCTTGACAGACAGACAGACAAACGGACAACAAAGTTAGCATATTATAATGGTTCTGTTGGTACCTTTTCAGGTCTTTCTCACATTGTTGTGCACTCTTGGTCGTGGTACTGTATATATTCTGTGGTCGTGGTTATTCAGGTCTTGCTTGATTGGCGACTCATGCTTTGCGTCTCCACTCGGCTGTATTAGCAGCATTGCAAGAACATTCGGTCTTGGTAGTTTTTGTTTTTTGGAGAGTGACTGCGTGGTTAGTTCCCTCCGTCCTCCGTCTCCATCCATAGGTTGTCTGGAAGAAATCGCTAGTTGGCAATAAGACCGCCCATTGTACATTTAATTATACAGTATTTTTTTTTCGTATTTTTATTGATTAATGTGTACAATAAAGTATTTTCTATCTATTGCTATAGGTGGTGTGGTGCAGCGTTTCGGCCCAGAGGGGCAAGTCCGGGTTTACACACACCATCGTAACGATAATCGTAACGACGAGTGTACGTGTATTGCTTAGTAACTAGCCATTAATCTGTGAAGTTTTTGGCACAAATAATAGCTTGTTATTATGTTATACACGTATGTTCATCGTTACGATGGTGTTTGCAAAACTCCGACTAGGGCCTCTGGTATCGTCGACAATATGGTCGTAGTGTCGTTATCGTCCAATGTGAAGGCGCTCTTGAAAGCATCCACAGCGTCGCGTCGCGCCAACACGCCGCCGGCGCCGTCCGCCTCGGTCTGCCTGCACTGTAAATGATAGGGATGGGTCTAACTTGCAAAATCGAGAACCAGGGATTCCAAGTTCGTCCGCCTTAAGACATCACGGCCAAAAACCAGGGCTTAGATAGCAAGGTATTTTTGTGCATAGGAATTTGATCCATGCAGTAATATAAATAGGGAACAAAACCGCATTACAAAAAAAAAAACTTGCATAGGAAATTGGACCAAACCATCTTATAAATAACTTAACGTACAATTTTAATAATCACGTCTTTTATTTGATTAAATTCTTCATTGTTATTATTTGTTCATTAATTATGTATAATTATTTATTGTGAAGCAGACATCCGTGTTTTTCACTTAGATGGTTTCAGCGGAAGATCAGCATTGTGTTGCTACAACACAACAAATGCTGAGCTGGACGCCAATTTGTGTCAGTGATGCGTGGTTGGTACAAGGCTGGTACGAAGAGGCACAAATTAGTTTTATTTTTCTTTGTTTCTGTGTGTGTGTGTGTGTGTGTGTCTTTTAATGTGGAGTATTGTTTGTTGACTCATGTTGTTGACACAAATAAATGTTTTTTTCTTTCTTTCTTTCTTTCAAATAAGGAGCATAATTGCATCTGCGAAAAAGTACTTCGAAACCTTGCAAGTAATTCGACTGCACAAAAAAGTTTCTGCGTGCGGAACTAGCAACTTTACTTGCAAGGTGCAAGTATTTTTTTACTTTCAAGTCTTAAAGTCTTTAGAGTCCCCACCTGATCAGTGTACTTGCAAGCTAAAACCTGGTGGAAAACCCTGGTCGCGTAAATACGCTCCTTCCCTAGTAGATAATCTGTTCATTAGTGTGCAGTATTGCACTGCGCGTGCGCCCATCGCGGGAGCGCTGGCGCTGGTTCTGGCATACATACGTATAAAAAAAACTATTTTATGTCACTGGCGTCGACGCGTGCGGATTCCTTCGCAAACTCTGACATTCTTATCGCTCTCGTCGGGCAAATGATGACGAATGCAACACGTGTGCAACATTAAAAAATGCTAATTTATAGTGCATGGATCCTCCCCCCTTCTATCTACCTGTCATAGCGTTATCCCCTCGCTCGCCCTGTATTTGTATACTTTCAGACGGTTTCAGTACCGTCCAGACCTTACAGCAACGGGTTTAATTTACAAAAATGAAGTCGTTGTTCGTGGTGCTATGTGTTATTTACTGTGTGGAATCTAACGGTAAGTGGACAGTTTTTTTTAATGTTTGTTAAAAAAAAAAAAAAACCCAAGTCCCAACCCTTTTTTTATTTTACTTTTATTGACATGGAGTAATGCGCACGCAATTTAGCGATGGGCCAACCCGTAAATATTCCAAACCGGTTTGAACGGTTTGACTTGATACGCAAACCGGTGCGAAACCGAGCTACTCAGACCGAATTGGCTGGCAGGAGGAAGCCGTCCGACCGAGCCCGAGCGAGTGCGCGTTTGCATTTTTCGACTCGCGTTCACGGTTTCGGTCACTCGCGTCAGTCAACCCGTTGATTTACTGATTCTGGGACGCGAAGGAAACGAAGTAGGTAGGTAGTAAACGAAACATCTCTTTAGAGTTTGATTGTCTTCTATAATCTATACGTCACTTCACGTTGGTTGTTTAATCCGATAAACAAATACCTACGTGTAGTATAAGGAAGTAGGTAGGTACCTAATTCAGTGAATTATAATCATTATGGTAACTACCTACGTAATACTGAGTAGGTACCAAACACTAATTGAACGAGCGAAGCGAGTTCTCTGAGTCAACTTGGAAGAATCGGCGTTTGTATGAATGTATGTATGTATGTTTGTCCGAGCATAACTTCCGAACCGTTAATCCGATCTTCATGAAATTTGATTGGGGGTTAGATAATATTCGTACAATTTGTTGGTAAGGTTATGAGCTATATCGGTCGGGGGTCTTTGAGATATTGGGGTCCAAAAGGGGGTAAAAAAAAAGTGAGAATATCAGGTCAAATCATATAAAAGACCCTCGCTTTGACATTTCAAAACTATTTTTTATAATTTTTCAACTTTCTTAGGTACTACTAACAAAACTATTAAATAATGAACCTAATAATGTCTGATTTAATAAATGAATTATTATTATGTAGGTTTTGAGATATTAGGGTAAATAAAAATGTAAAAACCAAAACCTCTAGGGTACTTCCACTAATCCTACAACGCTGTTTGTTATGTTTGTAGCTTTTATGACACAAATACTGGGAATAGTCTAAAATTGAAGAATTTAGAAACTTTGACTCTATAAAATAATAACCAATATTGTTGACCTCCTGTTTCTAGGAATTTGAACGTCATTGTAGGTCTAACTTTTCGAACCCCACGTTCCTATGTATATTTTTTCAAAAGAAATAAGGTAACCTACATAAATCACGTGTATTCGCGAGGTCTCAGTTCGGGGCGAACCACTAGTTACTAAAGTAAGCATCACAACCATCCTTAAATCAAAAGTATTCTTATAGGTACTTTATAAATATTACCAACTTGCTAACTGTTTGCTTAATTGTTGCTATAGTTTTTAAAATTAATACCTATTACTAAAATAGGTAGTACACATTACTTAGTGAAACAAATACCTACGCTTCAAGTGCAGTAAGTAGGTAACAATAATGCTTTGTTTTTAAGTAGGTACCTACATATTTTGAATATATAAAAAATGTACTAGGAAGAAATCTACTAGAAAGGAACTACCAAAAAAATTTTTTTTATTTATTTATTATAGAACCAAGCGTACCTACGTTACGTTTCGTTCGTTTTTAATGGCGGGAGACGGGCTGCGGGCTCGAGCGGCGACGCGGTAGATCGACGCGAACACAGCACACCGAGTCTGCGTGAACGATTCGGTTTGGTCAAAATGTAAGTCGACTCAAGTCGACTTAGGCTCAAACCGGGTTGAACCGATTTCGTAAATCGAATTGCCCATCGCTAGCACGCATACCTTGCTGCCACGTGGAGAGAGCAAGGTTATGTGGTTACAAATATTTTATTTTTTTGACTGTGTGTATGCTGCTGTTCAAAATAAATTATTTCTATTCTATTCTATTCTATTCTATGTGGGACTCCAACCCACTAAATCTCCACGGGTTCCACCACTGTCTTTTGTGGCGGTAACACGGGCACGCTTTTGCGTTATTCCGCGAACCCGCCGCGGCCGTCCGTTTCCGGACCCCTCTCCAGGGACGTTCCGGGAATGACACTCACAGTCACGAGCACGACGAGGACACCCCCGTTACGACAAGCCACATGACATGCTGCAACCATCACGGGACCAAGCCAATGAGCGCCAGACGACCCCGTGTTCGAGTTGTTCCGTCATTCAAAGTAGTATAAAAACAACTAATAGATATTTCATTACGTAATAATTCACAATATTATAAAACAATCGTTGTGCGAGAGAAAACATTGTTTTTTTTTATTTGCCTACCAACCAGTAAATTTATCTGTCTCGATAAGTTTAAAAAAGTGGACATAGATATGAAATAACTGAAGATATTTATTTAGGCTCATAACAAGGAAAATAGTAAAATGTTGCAAGACGACATAGAAAGTGATAATCGATCAATAAGACAACAGTAAAAAGAGTTTCTTTCGTTCGAATGCAGACGACAAGATGATGTCATCGAGCGCATTGAATGTAAGTGAGTCGGCCATTTACAATTAGGGGAAGTTTTGTGCAATTGGACCACTTAAATTAGAATAAATAAATAAATATAAATAATGCTGGACAGTTCACACAACATTATCTAGCCCCAAGCTAAGCAGAGCTTGTATTATTGGTACTAGACAACAACTTAATACAAACTTAAACTTAACATACTTAATACAATATATTACATAAATGGATAATTTGTATTATACCTAGATAGAAAATACCCAGAACACCCTGAACAAATATCTGCAGATCGCACAAATATTTGTTCCGAGGCGGGAATCGAACCCAAAACCTCCCCATATCTCTATAAATTCTAGTGTTAAAATGAAACCAGCTCAATATTTTCAGATGAACTATAAAAATAATAATCTTACCCACTAGCAATTCAGTTATTACTTTTTAACATAAATTATAAAAATTGCCTTCTTTGAATCATGGTCGCCTTGATTGAGCGTTTTTATTTTTTTAGCTACTTGTATGACGGAACAAGCGTGTGGCCCACCTGATGTTAAGCGGTAACCTCTGCCTATGAACAGTGCATTACCTCATACGTCACGTCCACCTAGGACGCACCCTATGTGGCATTGCACTGCGCCCGCCTCCCTGAGACATAAAGATGAAAAGTCTCATGTGCCTGTAATTAATTAACCAAAACTTGGTATTTCAAATGGAATCACAAATCTATACGCTAATATAACGTACAAAAATATTAATACAACGGGTACTGACATCCGATGTTCTTCGATGTAAAATTTATAATTTGGCCTATTTGTAAAAATATCTGCACATGTCACTCCTTGCTGCGAGTTGAGATGATCCTAGAGGATGAAGGGGGCTCGTTTGGGATTAGTGCAAAGTGGGTGTCGGTAACTCGATCAGTTTTTGAAATATGAAGGTGGTCGAATGGTAGCCTTGGTCGGATGATAGCCCTGGTCCAATGAACGCAACCTTCCCCTATGTTGGGTTCATCTCGATGGAATCAACGCTCGACCACAGATGGCTCGACCTTGGATGTTACTTTGTATATAACCACATACCTAATAATATAACGGAACTCCCTGAGCGGAAAGTTCCAAGTAAATTACACAGTTGGTTAGTAAAGCAATGTTTTTATAATTTGAAAGATTTTTTTTATTGTAAAATGTAGGTATTTATAAGATTTGTGACATTTAATATTATGATTCCTTATTATTATTCACTATTATTTTACCTTGTTTCGTTGCCATTATTATTATTATTTAATTATATTGTTAGAATAAATACTATTAAACCGTAGGCTAGAGACTAACATTATTATTAAAATTGCATGCTAACTCATGGCGAAATATGCTGGTCCTTAGATTAAATAATCTTATATATTTTTTTCATCCTCTTGTACTCATATTTCATGCAACAACTTTTTGTCTCATTTCATTATTTCATTTCATTATTTCATTTCATTTGATATACTAAGATGACAAGTGTAGTGTAAGTACCATATCCCAACAGGGGCCTTGAAACGAATATGGAAATACGAACATCATGTTCAATCAATGTTCTGTCTATTTATGTGAACAAACGCTGTTGTTTTGTGATCAAAACAACCAGCCAGCGAAATCAGTCTATAGTTATTTTTATCACTGATGTCACCGGTTTTATTATTTACGGTTTTTTCTGAGGGAAAGATCCATTCGAGTAGTTATTGACGGCGGCTCGTCGGATCAATTGGCTATTAACGCGCCGGGGTGCCTCAGGGGTCAGTGCTATCTGCCACACTGTTTCTGTTGCACATTAACGATCTGCTAATGCCCGGTATCATTGGGTATGCAGATGACAGCACAGTTGTGGAGAGATATGTTTCTACTGCGCGAGCTAGGCAGAATTAAATTCAGGAGATAAGAGATGAGATGCTGCAGCGTCTGAATTTGACTCTCAAGGCTGTATCCGACTGGGGTGATGCCAATCTAGTCAAGTTCAATGCCTCTAAAACGCAGGCTTGTCTCTTCTCGGCGAAAAAAAGTCCGTTTCTCCAAGTTCCTGTATTCCGCGATGTACCTGTAGCTATAGGAAATCTCCTCAAGCTCTTAGGTGTTTCGCTCACGCCTACTCTCAACTTTGGCTCTTACATCGAGTCTAAGGCAAAAACAGCTGCCATGAAGCTAGGCATCCTGAATAAGGTAAAGCGTTACTTCACACCAGGACAGCTTCTCAGTTTATATAAAGCACAAGTCCGGGCTGGTATGGAGTACTGCTGCCATGTTTGGGATGGTTCGGCCAAATACCAGCTTGCTGCCTTGAACTCGATCGAACGTAGAGCTTTCAGGCTTAAAGGTGAGCAACATATGGCGGAGACTAAGATCCAGAGTCTCGAGCACCGCCGTAAGGTTGCATGCCTTTCAATCTTCTATAGGTTACATTTCGGGGAATGCTCCCAGGAACTGCACGATCTGATCCCACCATCTCCTTTTCATCATAGGACGAGTAGGCGTACGGCTCAGTACCATCCTTACCTCATTGGTATACCTTCTATTCGCACAAAACGTTTCGGTTCTACCTTTATAATGCGAACTGCTAAGGAGTGGAATACACTGCCGTCGTCTGTCTTTCCTGAAAACTATAATCTGGGTCTCTTCAAGTCCAGAGTGAATAGGTGCCTTCTAGACCTTTGTGCTCCATCTTCGGCCACATCTTCACTTACCAACAGGTGAGATTGTGGTCAAACAAAGGTCTATCAATGTTAAAAAAAAAAAAAAAAAAAAAACTATGGTTAGGCGCTTACTCGGAGTCATACAGGTTGGAGTGCGGTGTGAGGCAGGGGGGGCTGACTTCTCCAAAGCTCTTCAACCTGTATGTGAACGCGCTGATTGGTGAGCTCAGCAGCACGCGTGTTGGTTGCCACATTGACGGTGTCTGCGTCAACAACGTTAGTTATGCAGATGACATGGTTCTGTTAAGTGCATCTGCGTGTGGCTTAACCAAATTGCTAAGTATTTGCGAGAGGTATGCTAACGAACATGGCCTAAAATACAATGTTACTAAAAGTGAGTGCATGGTATTTCAAGCCAGAGGTAGTTGTCCAGTGTCCTCTATACCACCCATAAAATTATATGGAGCACCTGTAAAGAGAGTCAGTGAATTTAAATACCTGGGACATTTCCTGACCTCTGACTTGAAGGACGATGTTGACATTGAGAGGGAACGGAGGGCGCTGGCTGTAAGAGCGAACATGATAGCCCGCCGGTTCGCACGCTGCTCTAAGGAGGTAAAAACAATGCTTCTTAAGGCTTACTGTTCGAGTTTTTACACATGCAGCCTGTGGGTGAATCATACGCGAAAACAGTACAGCGCCCTTCGTGTGCAGTACAATAATGCGTTCAGAGTGCTGATGGGGCTGCCTCGGTTCTGTAGCGCTTCGGGGATGTTTGCTGAAGGGCGCGTGGACTGTTTTTACAGCATCATGTGCAAGCGGGGAACATCTCTGGTGCGCAGGGTCCGGGCCAGCTCCAATGGTATTCTGAGCATATTCGCAAATAGGTTTGACTGCGTATACATGTATCACTGCACTATGATGCATGCTCTCACTAATGACAATCACTTAAAATATGACTTTTATAAATAATTTTAATAATTTTGTGACATGACATGTATTGACATTTTTAATTTGTTTTTTTTTTGTAATTTGTTTTTATTAAATTTAACCTGTGTTGTTGCTTAAGGGGCTAGTCCTTGAAAATGACACTTCGAATTTTGACACTATTCCATTATCTGTGACCTCCACCTTGCGGTGGGATTTGGAACTAAATGTAAAAATAAAATAAATGTATACTACCTATACAATCGTTGCTTGACTGACTGACTCGGTCACTGACTATCAACGCGAAGTCTAAACCCTAGGTCATAGAGACCTGAAATTCACATAGGTACATTTATTTTGTGGTACAGCGGTGCTCTAAGAAAGGAATTTCCGAAATACACACCCTAAAGTGGTGCAGCGGGATGTTGAAGTTTGAATAGCAAAAACTACACGCGGGCGAAGTCCCAGGCGTTCCACTACTGGATACTTGAGGAATCTCTGTGCACATATTGTGTTTTACATATTATGCTGTGTCAGGTTTCGTTATATTTTATAACAGTTTTATTCGTTTTATTTTACCCCAAATAGACAAAGTGGTCAACAACTTCAATAACTGTACCAATATGGGTGCAAAGTTAGTATTTCAAAACCATCATAACCGAATCGCAAATGAACATGGTGAAGAAACGAACAAACCCACAAAAACAACCAAAAAATACAGGACCACAAAAAAACAAAATTAAATCAAAAGCACCCTAAAAACTCTCACAAGCTAAGAAGGTTTGTACCTCTAAAAAACCCCTTCCAACTCCTAAAAACATAGGCTTTAGCCTATTCTACCTCCCTAGAGTTCATACAAGTCTTAAACTTTAAGAAACAATTAAAACCTCGTACAAACCCATACAACCCAATTTAAACCGGTATTGAACGACGGACCTTGCTCAGGAAAATATCTTGGGAATCGGGATTTTTCCCAGCAAGGCCCAAATTAGATCGTTTTCTCCGCCTCAAAACTCACTATTCTGCCAAACTTCCTGCTGATGTTTTTTTCCATATGAACTTTCATCCACTAATATACCTACCTTGCTTGTTTATATTAATTTGAATGTGTATGTGCGCCTACTTTTTGTCGATTGTACCTATTCAACCTTTGGAGGTTTTTAAGGTACAATATTATAATTAAATGTGTAAAATATATTGAGTATGAAATACATAAAAATAAAAAAACCTACACGTTTAGGGCTGTTTAAAAAAACGCTCATGCAGTGATTTTATTATTTAAAACTATTAATTTAATCCTATTTCGTCAAAATACATAGTAACAGTTTTTCGAGTTATTTTGTACAGAAAGACGGATAAAGAAACAAATAAATTATATAGGTACCTACAAACTATGTTGGAAGAAATACACGTAATTGAAACATACTGACCACCTACAAAAAAAAAAACGGCGCGGCGAGGACGTTACATTTGACATGCCTAGTAAGATAATTTTCAAACATTTCTCGTCTTCTAAATTCTAATTTCCAGTACTACCACAGTATAAATAATAGTACCTACTTCTTGAAACATGCCATGAATTTGTTTGGCGTCTTTATGAAAGGATTATAGGAAATTCAAACCCTAAAATCAATGGTGTTGACGACCTCTGTGGCGCGGCGGGCGAAGATTGGCCTATGACGCAGGAGGTTGCGGGTTCGATTCCCGCCTCGGAACAAATATTTGTGCGATCGCAGATATTTGTTCAGGGTGTTCTGGGTATTTTCTATGTTTAATAAAAAATATCTATCTATGTATTATATTGTATTAAATATATCAACTATCTAGTATCCATAACACAAGCTCTGCTTAGCTTGGGGCTAGATAAAGTTGTGTGAAATGTCCATTATTATTATCATTACTATTATTTATTATTAATTGGGGTCATAAAGTTTGGATGTATTGTTTGTTATTCTATTAAAATTTAAAATTAAAGCGGGCTCCCATACAAGAAAAGTGATTTTAAGAAACGCGGTATCCCTTGGTCCGTAATAGGTAGACACAAAAAAAAATACAAAAAGTATGTTATAAGTAGGTATGTACCTAGGGGAAAACAAACATGTTTATATTTACTTGCCTTATTTTTATTAATCATCATCATCAGCCCAGCTGGAAATAGAACATGTCCATAGAATGCCACGACAACTGGTCTTGAGCCGCGTCCGTCCACAGACTTCCCGCGACCTTTATAATGTTTGGTACATCGGAAGTTCCCCTCCTACACTGCGTCGTCCGGTTGTTGGTCGCCACTCGAGCACTTTATTTCAGTCATCTTAATTAGTGCGTGTTGCCAGAGATGACTTACGTGACTGAGACGTGATCGCTAACTATCACACACACAAAAGCTCAAAGTATCACAGCGGGCTATGCATGGAGAGAGCTATGCTATTACCATCAGTGTACAAATACGTAGTCTGCGACAACCGTAACTACAAGAAGTATTGCTACGAGATATTCGCGCCTAAAGTTTTTTATCTTAAATTAGTGATCAGTCAGTGATTTTGTAAATATTTATCTGTTATGATTTTGATCTGTACGATCGCTACGATCATTCCCTTTAAAACAGTGTTTATTATATCGTGATAACATTAATGATTTTTTATTATTTAGTAAATAATAGTTGTCTAGTGCAACATTATTTTAGAACGTGCTTAACCTAAGCATGTGCGCCGTATGTAACATAGTTACTGTTCGCATGTCTAGAGATTTTGTTACGGTGTTCAGCAAACGGAATATGCTCAAGCTTTACCAATCTTATGTGCGGTAGCATAGCTACTAACTCAGTTATACACCTAATTAAGCTGGGAGAAAAATAAAATAACTGTAAGTAAGACCACAGAATAAATAATAGAAAAGAACAGAAGGCTCACATCGTGAAAAAAAAATGACGAACCTTGCTGGGACGCAACAAAGTGCTTTTCAGTTTGCATAAGTGCTTAGTGCCTAGCGGGATATTCACCTAAACATTCCCGCATTCTTCTGATGTTTGAATCTTTTTATTTGTGTATTATATATATATATGTCACCGGAAAATAACACCATCCGCAAGTTTATAAATTTCGGTTAGGTTAGGTTGAAAGTTTATAAATTTCCTAGGAAATTTATAAATTTACTAGGTTAGGTTAGGTTGAAAGTTTATAAATTTCCTAGGAAATTTATAAACTTGCGGATCGTGTTATATTCCGGTGACATATATATATATATATTTATAATTTTATACCTTTTGATATTCTTTGTATTTTTGAATTTTAAACACAAATTAAATTAAAATTAAATGACTATTCCAAGTCTATTCGGTACAAATTTAATCTGCGTAATGTTTTTTTTTTCGAATGGAATTAAACAAGATTTAAACTTTTGTTTTCTTGACAAAATCCGAATAAATTTATGGACATAATACTTGTTATTGACTTTGTACGGTGAGGCGTGACGCGTCGAAATAATAACTTGGTAACTTTCTATGGCGCATGCACTATTAAATTGTTTTGACCAAATGTTCCCATTTTTAGGGTTCCGTAGTCAAAGACAAGGAACCCTTATGGATTCGTCATGTCTGTCTGTCTGTCCGTGTATGTCACAGCCTTTTTTTTCCAAAACTATAAGAGCCGAAACTGTGGAACTGTTGAAACTTAATAGGTAGATGTATTCTGTAAACCGCATTAAGATTTTTACACAAAAATTGAAAAAAAAAACAATTATTTTTGGGGTTCCCCATACTTAGAACTGAAAACCAAATTTAAAAAAAACATCAAACCCATACGTGTGGGGTTCTATGGATAGGTCTTCAAAAATGATATTGAGGTTTTTAATATAATTTTTTTCTAAACTGAATAGTTTGCGCGAGAGACACTTCCAAAGTGGTAAAAAGTGTGTCCCCCATAACTTCTAAAATAAGAGAATTAAAAACTAAAAAAAAAATATGATGTACATTACCATGTAAACTTCCAACAAAAATTGGTTTGAACGAGTTCTAGTAAGTTTTTTTTTTTAATACGTCATAAATCGTGATCCATCCAAGAACTTTTATATTATGTTACTTGCTGCTACGGAACCCTTCATGGGCGAGTCCAACTCGCACTTGGCCGCTTTTTTTTAATGGTTATTTTTGGAAATTGTTAATTGGTACCTTATTTTTGCGTATATTCAATCTTTATCGAATACTGACTATCCAAGTTTTTTTTGTAGTGTATTTGGAATAGTGGTGTATACCTTATTTTATACCAGTCAGTTAAATCATTCTAACGGTGAAGTTATAATTTGGTAAATTTTGCTAGAAGTATCTCCTATTTTCTGGTATAAATGGCACTAATTTGCTTATGATTTCTTCTTTTATTTCTGCAGTTATACCTCTTGCCATAAAATTAGGCATAGCTTCTAGAAAACAAAGAGTTGAAAAAAAAATTGTGGTAAATCCATTGTGAATTTAACTTAACACCGAGACTAGTTTTATATTTTGGGGTTCAAACCCTCTATCTACTTTTACAGTATAATTTCTTTCAGGTACGTTTGATGTAAAAAAAAAGTGGAGCATGTTTGTGATGCGTGATCTCGATAATTATAAAAATCCCGTGTTTCTAGAACCTTTACATAGGTATTGTTTGAATTGAGACAATTTATAAAATCCTGAAAATCATAGATTTGATTTGCTGATTTTGTTTTCATAGCAAGTTTCACTTGATGGTGAAATTAATTTGTAGACATGAAGCTATTGAACATTTGATAGTTAATGAGCAAGTGCTAGCCATATTGCTGTTGATACTATTAACAAAGAATAACATGAAAACCCAGTTTTTGTACCAAAAGTTGTTGTTGTGAATTGTGATATCTAACCACAGAAGTACATGCTTATATTATGCTTAAATAGTTAAGTCCCTGGGGAGATAAAGTTTTTTGGATACGTGTTCTCATCAGTAGTGTGATACACACGGGTTGTGTATATCATGACGTTATTTTATAACTTCTTTAATAATTTTATTAGGTATTTCATATGATCTGAGCTTACTTTGTAGGCAACCAATTGCTGTTTTTCAGAATCCCCATCAGTCTTGTTAGGCCAGTCACCGTAGACACAAAAATCGTGTTAGGTCGCAAAAAGTTGCAGGGTTCTGTTTTTTTGGGATGTTGTTAGGATAACTACCAATTGTATAAAACCAAGTTTGCAACTTCAATAGAACTGTGCGAACTTTGCAATTTTTTGCGACCTTAAATGTTTTAGATGACTGGGGCCTATGTGTCGTTTGTAGGTTAATATTTGTAAGGAGAAAGGTTATACACACCTCAGTTTGTTCAAAATTACTAGGTTTAATTAAGTAGTTGGAAGAGATTTTTCTTCTGGGTACTTCTTTACTTTGTACTAGCTATTTTGCATTTTCTAAAGCTTTCACATGCGTACTTATCGTCGCGAGTATCACCTTTGCATAACTCGCCACACACGACCACTCCCACTTCAGCTTTGGTGTGTCACCGTTTGTTGAGCTCCCACTGACTGACTAGCACCAATCCCTTAACAATGCATTACCTCATATGTCACGTCCACCCCTTGTGGCATTGCACTGCGTCTACCGGCAACTATACCTTTTATACTGGAACACAGTAATGCAAACACTACTGCTTTGCGGCAGAAATAGTACTGGTAGTAGTGGTGGTTGGTAGTACTTTCCCGAACGAACTCTTTCACAAAAAACAACTCTACTAAGTACTACTAAAAACTTACACATACTTCGCCCTCCTGCGTCTCAAAACCAATAGTAGTACTACGCAAAACAGCCGTAAATATATTATACCTACGATTGAAATGTCTACGATTACTGTTTCGTACAGTTTTCGTTTACTTAGCAAGACGATGGCACAGAATAAATAATAGAACAAGTACAGAAGGCTCACATCACGAACAAATTTATATAAATAGCGACTCTTGCTGGGATGCAAGAAAGTGCAATTCAGCTTGCATTAGTGCTCAATGCCTATCGTGATTTTTACCTAAACATTTCCTCTCTCTTCTAACGCGTAACTGCGTCGCTATCTGGCGCGGAGTGACGTTGCTCGTAAGGGTTGACGACTAGTCGCTTACGATAACATAGTTATCTAATGGCAAAGGTACGTTAGTTTGTACCTTGTCAATGAAACTAAATATCTCTTTTAGGTGTAGGTAGTGACAAGGTACAGACTAACGTACCTATGCCATTAGATAATTATGTTATGGAATGACATACAACGCTAACAAAATAGTCCAAGAGCCAACATCCAATATTCATAATATCGGTTCCCAACTACAGGTTTAGCGTTTAGCTAAGTAGCCTCCTGAGTTATGGGAGCGGCACGGGAGAGTGGTGATTTGCTTATGTCAAATGTCGCGAGACGTCACTTGACGTCAGTCGGGCGGCGATCTCGCTGCCGTCAATACGTGTTATTTGGACCGGCCGCTTTAGACAAGACGCACACGAGATTAGCAACCGAAGATGGATCCTCAGATTAGAGCTCAAACTAAAGATGTTGTTTATAATGTATATAATTTTTTCAAGGTTAGTAAATCTGATCCAAATTCTGCCGAGCGTGAAAACGATATAAATCTTCACAGTATAATCACACAATATAATCTATAGTTATGAAAAAGAGGGATTTGTTAAAATTAATAAAACGAAATAAACCAGAAAAACAATTTAAAATTGATGCAATATTAAAAGAAAATGGTCATACGGTACTTTATTTGCCACCGTACCATCCGGATTTAAACCCAATCGAATTAGTATGGGGAGATATCAAGGGCGAGCTGGCACGAAAACATATTAACTCAAATTTAACTGAGAAAAAGCGAGCACTAGAAGAGTTATTTGCTAATTTTTCATTTGAGATATGGCAAAACTGTGACGGTCACGTAAAGAAAGTTGAGGAAGAGTATTTCAAACACGACCATCTTAGCGACGATATAATGGATCAATTTATAATAAGATTACGAGATGAAGACTCAGATAACGAAAGTGATTCCAGTCATACTGACAGTGATTCGAGTAGCGATATGGACATAAGCTAATAAATTGAAAGTTCAGTTGAAAATATTGATATTAGTATTAAATATAATAATTATTTGAACAAGTATATTATTCACTTTCGCAATGACTTAGGTACTTATTTGTATATATCGTAAGATCTATCACTAATTTTCATCACGTGTGTAGCCCGACAGTTCTTTACGTCACATGTCACCCCTCCCGTGCCGCTCCCATTCCTCACGAGGCTACTGAGTTAAGCGCTAGGCATGTACCTATCTTGATTAGCTCAAACTATATATATAATAATTTTCACTAGAAACGGGATATTTACCATGATTTAATAATAATAAAACAATAATAAATCGGAATAATTAATAATAAATAATAAAAAAATAATACAAAACAAAAAATAATAATAATAATAATACCAATATTTTTAATATCGGGAACATATAAAACTCAAAAATCATGGTAAATATCCCGTTTCTAGTGAAAATTATGCACATAACCATGATAGTTTCAAAAGTTATATATATAATACCTACCTATAGTTGATATTTAACTGATTGATTATGGTATTATAGTGTAGTAGAAGCTGGCCGGGTGATTTGTACCTTCGTAATTGGGCAAATAAAAAAAGCGGCCAAGTGCGAGTCGGACTCGCCCATGAAGGGTTCTGTAGCAGCAAGTAACATAATATAAAAGTTCTTGGATGGCTTACGATTTATGACGTATAAAAAGAACTGCTAACTAGATCTTGTTCAAACCAATTATCGGTGGAAGTTTACATGTACATCTTTTTTTTTGTTATATCATTCTCTTATTTAAGATGTTAAGGGGTGGGGGGACACATTTTACCACTTTGGAACTGTCTCTCGCGCAAACTATTCAGTTTAGTTTTTTTTTATTAGAAACCTTAAACCATTTTTGAAGACCTATCTATAGATAACCCACACGTATGGGTTTGATGAAAAAAACTATTGAGTTTCAGTTCTAAGTATGGGGAACCCCAAAAATGTATTGTTTTTTTCTATTTTTGTTCTTGTAAGTCCTATCTAACTACATAAATAAATCCGGAGACATACAATTTAAGGATAGGTAGCGAAATTCTACATTTGTTAGGTAGGTGTACCTAATTACCTATAATGTAGACGTGCATTTCTACACCTTTCGATGTCCCTTGGAAGTGTGAAAAACGTGAAGTTCGGATCCTTGGTATAATTCAAGCTGCCGAATGCGATGCAATATGCGTTTATCTTCATTTAAGCATAGAATAAATAATAGTAGAAGACTTTAGTTGACGGATGACGTGACGCGGCGCTTGAGTGAGTTTACCGAACTAACTTCACGTGCGATCCGGCTGGCGCGCGGCAGCCCTCTGAATGGATTGACTCGTCTAGATGAGTCCGCCGGGTACTATAATATCAACACTATTCTTAAGCACCATTTATATTATGTATGACGTTACTATTCTTATGTGTAGTATTTAGTCTAACATAATAAAAAAAATAGTTCAGATATCCACCGTATAATATGTTACGGTGATTATATTTAGGATACACTTTTGATGCATGATCAAGCTCATACAAACACGTCAACCTCACACCTCATACCTAACTTACAATAAACATTATATTGATCAACTGGATTATCTATGAGGAACTAGTATGTCATAGATAACCCAGACAATATAGTCTTACTACAAATAATATTACGCGTCCGAATCAAGTCGCGGGTTACAGTACCTATACCTAGCTAGTATCTATTTTATATTATAATCGTCCAAAGTTAGTAGGCACTTACCCAAAATCAGAATTCGTTTATTTTTGCTATACGTTTTTAAATTCAGACGGGAAACGAAAATATTCGTGAAGAGAAAATATGTACAAAATGTGTGGCTTCATTTCACCGAGGACTTATCGAGGACTATACTAAGTTCCATTGGTCTAGTTGTTACTATGTTGACAGAGTTATTTATACTTTTATTGTACGGAACCCTCTACACGCGAGTCCGACTCGCACTTGACCAGTTTATTTATCTTTGGCCTCCAATAAAGCATGGACTTTAATGGAGATTTTTTTAATAGCAGCATTGTATCATCAAAGTAACTATCTATGTAATATATTGTATTAAGTTTATCAGTTATCTAGTACCCATAACACAAGCTCTGCTTAGCTTGGGGTTAGATAATGTTGTGTGAACTGTACAGCATTATTTATTTATTTATTGTTTCGATATGAAATTGAAGTACCAATATTATTATTAGTAACAAACAGCCAAACATAGATACAAATTGAATGATAGTATAAATAAAAAATAAAAAAATCATACCCTTCCTCACTAGTAAGTCGGGAAATAAGCAAGTATAAAGAGCTTGGTATATTCTGAGGAAAATCGCTAAGCGAAACTCTTTTGGTCACAAATCACAATATAAACTCCTTCGTGAGTATACTACCGTAGAATTGCACCGAGCAACTACGGAGGCCTGCAATGTTCTAAGTAGAGATCCACCAACTTATCTGTAGAATGAAATGTATGTAGATGATAGAAAATCACATACATTTCATTCTACTGATAAGTTGGTGGATCTGTAGAATTGGTTTGTGTTCACGACTGTATGATTGAACTGTCAAACCATGTCCGTCCCGTTAATTTTCACAAACCTCAAATAAATAGGTATTTGGATGGGTTTCCTATTACCCGAATTACAATTATAACAACGAAAACCAACAATTTTCCGTAAAATAATACAAGTTTTTGTAATGATATATCGAAGTATCCGGTTGTCGGTTTTCACCTGTGAATAAAAAAGTGAACGAGGGCCTTCCTTCCAGCGCCGTGGATAACCACGGAATGACAGAAAATGGCGTAGAAATCGTGTAGATACGGCGAATTGAAAATGTTTTCGTGTTTTTACACATCTTTTGTATGAAAAGATCAAAAACCCCAACTTACTTTTAAAACCAAGTGTATAGACATGATACTAAAGTGTTTTATTTCTCAGAAATAGCTGTAATTCCGTAGATTTTAGCTCATATGTAGATGCTCTATTTTGATCAATTTTGTGAAAATGGGTAGGTAGTTTTTCAATTTACACAAAATCTAAAAAGAATTTTAGAAAACCCCTACTTTCTTTTATTCAGCCTGAAGTGTTCTTTCTTTTGATCTAAATATTGTTAGGAATAAAGCTAAATTCGGGAAGTTCTTGGCTTTTCAAAACACCACTTTTCAAGGATTTTCAAGGACGTGCCCCTTAAATAATTAAATGATTTGTTATGTCCAGCAGTGGACTTCCACAGGTGGATGATGATGATGTCATATTTTCAATGTTAGTTTGTAGTATTCAATTGTAATTATTCTTACTAACCGTAGTGTAGATAGACAATGTATTTTACTAACCCAATAATCCTTGTTGATTGAATAAATAAATGAAATATATATATTATCAAATGCTCCCCTATGCCGGTACACGTTGGTAACGCTATCATCGAAGATGTTGACCACTATGTCTATTTAGGTCAAACGATTCTACTAGGTACCTAGGTACAACTTCGTTAAAGAGGTTACAACTCGGACATTGGATTCGTCAGCTGACCTCTTTGACGATGTTGGACAGTGTTTGGGAAACTAAGTCATACCTTTTCGTCACAGATGCTGCAGAGCCTTAAGAGGAAATTCTATAATGAGTACGTTTTTCCATTTTTAAATTAAGTATCTTATGCTCTGTGCCATAAGATAACTAATTCAAAACAAGTGGCCTCTAACTATTGGCCACATACAAAAGTTCAAAGTTATGCAGCGGGCTATGGAGAAAGCTATGTTTGGAATTTAACTAAGTTGTAATTGCAACGTTGAGATTCAATTGCTATTAGCCAAGACGCTACTGACCTAGGGTTGCAAATAGAAAAAAAAAAATGATTTTTTTCAAATTCATTAAAAAAACATGAAAAAAAACCTGGCACCATTGTTTTTTTTCTAAATAAGGTTTTTTTTCAAACCAACAAATAATACGACAATAGCGATTTTTCATGGTTTATTTACGTAAGTAACTTAAAACTAATCAAGATTAATTAATTAGGTACGTACATTTTATGTATGTTGTAACAAAATTATTCTAAAAAACTATCAGCATCACTGCTGCCAGTCCTAACACTAGTTCTGTCATCGTCAGAATTTTCTGGTTCTTCGGAATTTTCTGTTGCCAACAGTAAATGGCGATAACTACCATTACAGATTTCATTAATGTTATTTTTATAAAACCAGAATATAAGTTGTTAACATAAAGTCTAAAACTATCGTTTAAAAGTATTAAATGCTAAACAAATGAGAGATTCCGTACTTATGAAAAAAAAACATATTCCAGAAAAAAAACTGTGTTTTTTCACGGTTTTTTTGCAACCCTATACTGACCACAAGCTATCTCTCTACCTACCTACTGCTACCTACTTACTATCTACTGGAGGTCACTATCTACACGACCCGAGTAGATAGGGTTCGCAGCGGAAACTAGGGTACTAGGGTACCACGGGCCTCTAGGGGAGCCACTTTCTGGGTAAAAATAGTAGTGGGTTCGGTTTCGTGGTGGCTATGTGGTTAGTTGCAGGGGGTAGGCATGTTGTGTTCCCGGAACATTGGTGGTTGCCGGGGTCCCCCCCCCAAACTCCCCCCCGCGCATCTAGCTGGTGCCTTTACAGGCCTAAGGTACTAGTATAGTATTATTTTATCTGTGCCTAAGGCAACGGGCTGTAAGGTGGGCACTAGCGGGGTGAGTGATCCTCTTTACATACATACATAGGTACATAGACACACGCCTTTTTCCCCGAAAGGGTAGGCAGAGCCTCAATGGGCCTCTTTTCACCATCGTGGAATATAGACGTAACAAGTGGTGAGCCGATCGCCGCCATTGCTTCCCACGACTGACTCTGCTAACGCTTTCTTCAAGTATTAATGCATTCCTTAAATAAGCTAGCAGCCAGGACAAATCCTCCTTAGAGTGCGTTGTAATCTCCGGTACTTACCTGGATGGTAGGGAGAGTCATGAGCTGCCATGAATCCAGCCACCCAGCTGCAGGACCTGGGTAGGCGGATGTTATCTTCTATCTATATATCTATCTATTTAGCCTCTGTGCACCCACTGCTGAGTATAGGCCTCCTCTCTAATACCATAGACTAACTAAACACAATAGACCACTCACATGGAACAAAATTTTGTCACTCAAAAAAGGACAAATTCCAGGCTATTTCTAGATGGCGCTGGCAAATAGTCTGGGAATCATTCAACCAGAATTTTAAACCAATTACCTAATCTCCGTAAATTCTTTAAAAATAAACAATTAAATATAGGTATATTTTATTTTTTAATTATGAAACTATGGTCTATCGATCTATTAGAATAGGTACATGTAGGTAAAAGCATTTCAATCGTTTATAGCCTTAGAGCAGTGCAGGCCTCCGTACAGTCTATAGCAGATTCGGCGACATCTAGCGTCATTGTAGGCAATCATTTAGCGATACACGTTTTTAACCCCCGACGAAAAACGAAGAGTTAAGTTAAGTATAAGTTTGACGTGTCTAGGTGTGTTTGTGTGTGTGTCTGTCTGTCTGTCCCATCGTAGCTCCCGAACGGATGAACCGATTTCGTTTGTTTTTTTGTTTGAAAGGTGTATTTGTCAGGAGTGTTCTTAGCTTTGTACGATCAAAATCGGTTCAGTCGTTCAGCGTTCTGGGTTTTTTTTTTAATTTTTGCAAAATTAATTACTTGTTTTGAATGAGATTGGCAGTCTATCTAATACGCCACTCTCTCTGGTCCTGTGCTGTTCTTATCCATTCTCGTCCAACTTCTTTAACGATGTTATCTAACCATCGGGCGGGTGGTCTGCCTCTTGGTTGTCGAGCATCTCTTGTTTGATGTAATCTTAGCCGTAATCTTCGTTTGATTAAAATCGAACGTAGAAAAAGTTATCGTCATTTAGAGAATTTTGGCCCAGGGGGGTTACTATGAGCTCTTATATCCATTCAGTTCAAAAACTATTCAGTACAAAATATCGATTCATCGTTGACATTTTTCATCGTTGAATAACTTTAATCGCAGAAGTCTGTAGACCCTCTGCGATTGTGCCTTTAAATATAGTTGCGGACATCACGGAACCAATATTTTGTACTGAATAGTTTATCAAATGCATGGCAATAAGAGCTCATAGTAACCCACCTGATGCCGATGCCGACGTTGGTCAGACCAGCCGGGGTATTGCGTAGTAGACTGACCTTTGATGTCATTACCAGTTTGCTGTTCATTGCGCAGCGTGTTTTAGCTTTTTTACAAGAACAGAAATATTTAGAACACGCTGCGCAATGAATAGCAAACTGGACATCGAAATCAAACGTCAGTCTACTACGCAATAACCCCACTGATCTACCACTGTCGCGTTTGGTCTCTGTAGAGAGTGCCAACTGTCTTAAGCGGGACACTGGGTAGGCAGTGTCACCGTTGATAATTTACCTGCCTAGCGGAGGTGTAAATAAATAAATAAATAAATGATGCTGGACAGTTCACACAACATTATCTAGCCCCAAGCTAAGCAGAGCTTGTGTTATGGGTACTAGACAACTGATATACTTATACAATTTATTACATAGATAGATATTTTTTATTATACATAGAAAGTACCCAGAACACCCTGAACAAATATCTGCAGATCGCACAAATATTTTTTTCCGAGCAGGGAATCGAACCCGCGTCCTCCTGCATCGCAGGCGAAACTTCGCCCGCCGCGCCACAGAGGTCGTCAAATAACAATAGTTTTATATTAGATAAAGCTCCTAGCACATAGAGTAACTGGTATGACCTACCTATATAAGCGGCTTGAAGAGCCAAGTTATCATAAGATGCCGGATGGGCCTAAAAGTAAGTAACGGCTATGGGGGTGGATTGCAATAGTAATGTCTCTCAAATAGCAACACAAGCACGGTTAGTCTACAGAAGGTAGCAAGGTTGGTGAATGCAGACAAGACGCACCCATTCGAAATTCCACGAAGCCGTGCACAGTGGCGTAACTATACCATTACGGGCCCGTGGAAAATTCAAAAATTAAAAAAAAAAATATATACTTTTCAAATAAAATAAAATATTCAGGTACAATGTAAAAAAAAAAATTTGAGCTCGCGGCCTCTCGGGCCCGGGGCCTTCTTGGGTCGGGGGCCCGTGGCATTTTGCCAGCCCTGCCACCCTATTGTTACGCCACTGGCCGTGCAGCTTGCTGGCAACATATCTCATTGGCGCAACATCGTCCAGCAGAAAGTGATCCATGGAGGGGGTCACAACCCTCAGCATTGAGGAATAAATTGCGAGGAGGGAGATTTTTGGAAATTACTTTTCTACTTTTAGAAGTTATAAGTTACGTACAAATAACTTCACACCTTAGCGAAGCACGGGTAATCAGCTAGTTTTATTAATAAAACAACTGCTTTTAGGGTTCCGTACACGAAGGGTAAAACGGGACCCTATTACTAAGACGCCGCTGTCCGTCCATCCGTCCGTCTGTCTGTCCGTCTGTCTATCACCAGGCTGTATCTCATGAACTGTATAAGTTAGACAGTTGAAATTTTCTCACATGATGTAGTTATTTCTGTTGCCGCTATAACAACAAATACTAAAAAACTGAATAAAATAAATATTTAACTCCCATACAACAAACTTGTTTGATTTGCCGTTTTTATAGATAACTAGCGACTCGCCCCGGCTTCGCACGGGTAGCCCCCGGTGAAAATCCACCCTATGTAAATCTCCTGGTTCTAAGCTACCAATATACCACCCCCACCAATATTCAGCCAAATCGGTTCACCCGTTCTTGAGTTATAAGCGGTGTAACTAACACGACTTTGTTTTATATATATAGATGGTAAGGAACCCTTCGTGCGCGAGTCCGACTCGCACTTGGGCGTTTTTTTTTTCGTTGTACCCAAATAACGTAGGTAGACGTGCGGTTTCGAAACGAAAACGATATGATTCGTATTGCATTATGGTAAAGCAATTTTTATTTTCAGTACTGCCTGTCGAGATATGCAGCTTAGAAGACAACCAATGTTTGAAGGCGCAGTTCCAGGAAGCCGTTCCAGTATTCATGAGCGGGATCCCAGAGCTAGGGATAGAAGTCATGGATCCCATGAACTTGGCAGATTTCAAGTTCAATGTCTCTGGTCTTCAGTTTGCCTTGAAGGACGGGAAACTGGAGGGCTTGAAGACTATTACCATTGATAGTGTCAAGTAAGTTATAACTAAAAGATACTTAGTAGTACTAAAACTTAATCTACTTATCTACACTAATCTATACTAATCTACACTAATCTACACTAATCTACACTTTAATAATATATAATACTAGCGACTCGCCCCGGCTTCGCACGGGTAGCCCCCGGTGAAAAACAGCCCCCCCCCTCCGATATTTTATTACTTATTCTGCTATTCGGAGCGGAGAAGAATCCACCAAAAAAGAGAAACAACACGAGTCCGACTCGCACTTGGCCGGTTTTTATTACTATCAACAGTAACCTATGTACCGCCTATAAAAGTAGTTTCTGTTGTCAATATTTTTCCAAGACAAATTAGTGCGGTGCTCTGCCGCGCATTTTTTATACTTATAAATAATTCCAATAAATCTTATATATTTGAAATCTGCATGAATGTGGCTTTTTAATCATATTTTTTTTAATGGATATCTGTACTCGTTCGAAATTTAACGTCACTGGAATAAAATATTTGTTCATAAAATTTTTGGTTTTCGGTGTTTTTTTTTTTTTGTGTCATTGCGGATGAGGACAGTGTGTGACAATGAGTGCTTTTCATTTTCGAATAAAAAATGAAGAAAGTAGTTTAATTTGGCTCGATAGATGGCGCTGACTAGAGTATGCTTGTCAAAATTAACAAATGCATTGTCTGTGCTTTTGTGTGATAGTAACAAAATACCACGAAAATATATCACTACGTAGTTGACTTTGATATTTCACTTTATTTTGAAAGCTAGGTTGAAAGCAACGCCATCTATTAGCGTATGATTTGAAACGTCCGTGAAAACCACTCATTGAGTTAAAAGGAGTTATTCTACTAAACCGATAAAATAGTTAATGAATTGTCTCATACTTGTCACTTTTGACACTTTTGGTATTCTACTAACTTCAATGGTTTTTCAATTGCAATATAATAATAATTGTGACCATTTAGAAACAATCGTAAAATCTTTCTTCGTAAAAATTCATAAAATCATAAATTTTGCAGACTACCATTTTTTTTGACAATTGTAATTAAATTGTAATTGCAT
Organism: Operophtera brumata; assembly: GCA_932527175.1. NCBI lineage: Eukaryota > Metazoa > Arthropoda > Insecta > Lepidoptera > Geometridae > Operophtera > Operophtera brumata. The sequence goes on from OW052225.1 coordinate 39,353,371, forward strand.
AGTGTACTATGCAATAATGCAATATGCATTATTGTAATAATGGTTTTTCATTAAAAAAATAGTAGATTTGGACCCAAGGTCTAATGTGTAACTACTTTTTTCAGATGGGACTTAAGGAAAAACAAGTTTGAGGCTACCTGCCATTTAGACAGTATTATTACGGGACACTACACAGCTGGTGGAAGAGTTATAATGTTGGCTATATATGGAGATGGCGAAATGATACTTAAACTGAGTAAGTTATGGAAGACCAGTGAAAACAGACTTCTGATCCTACTAATACCTAGCTTAACAATAACACTTTTTGTTTCCCCCATCTCGGAAAGAGTATTTTTGCTCTTGGATATCTGAGTGTAAAAGTCGTTTTTATCCGCTAGAGGATAAAGTAAAATTGAATTTAAAATATCGTGTGCACTAAGTTTGTGATTTCAAAACATCATTAAATGAAACATTAAACCTCCAGAATTCGAGAATTTATCATACAACCTTTTTTATTTGTTAAAAACTCAGACTCGGAACCTTCTTGGTGTATTACTTTTTTTTTGATAAGTCGATAAGCCATGTCAGAGGCCCTCGGGCGGCTTGACAAACTGTGACACCAGAGGCCAGCACTACCTCATACGAAACGACGACGACTTTTTTTTGCATTTAGTCATTTCCTCGCTGAGGTGGGATTAAAAGTTACGTGTTGCACTCATGAATGTACATGGATTGAGTGCTAAAATAGCCACTAATTTCATAGAGTGTTCCTTCTTACTCCTATCCTAGAAGATAGCTTGCTATCCTATGTTAGAGAGAAACAAATATATTGTCACACGACAGTTGTTTTTCCTTTCCGTACCACTGAATATTGGTCATAGACAATTGAAGCTTTCGATAGTGAAGGGAACATATAGAGCGTCATCGTAAATATTCTTAGTCGATAAAATAACTGTCGATGATGAAGCATTTGTCACAATGGATGCATCCGCGGTCAGGTCAAAGCGAACGCAGCCCGCATCATGTATGAACAACGTTGTCGGTCAGGGCAGAGCAATCGGTCAGCGATCTGGGCAGGGCAACCGGTCAGCGGTCCGGGTAGGCTAAGAACCAGCCTTCTTATTTCAGTTATTTGTCTGCGTGTATCAGTGGTGATCAGTTCTTTTATTGGGTTTTAATCGAGGAAAATGATTACCGAGGAAGAACATATTATGTTATTATGGTTGCATAGCAAAAGGCGCCCGTTGCCCTCCTGCCTGCACCCGTTGTCAGCCATCCGCTGCCCGTCTGCCCGCAGCCAACCGGTGTGCGTTCTTTGCTTGTGCTCGCACGGTCAGATCGCATTCTATACAATATATATTGAGACCCACAATGTTGTTCATACAGGATGCGGGCTGCGTTTGCTTAGACCTGTCCGCATAACGCAAACGCATCTAGTGTGACAAATCCTTAATGATTAGTGAAATCAATCGTACTGTATCAATCTTGTGCCTGGAGTAGACGTGCTCAATTTTCCTTGCACAATCAACAGCTTGATTTATGTTGCATTCCTATAACGTTTGTAAAAGGTCAGCCATACAAGTCTTGTTGAAAAAAAAACTTGATAGTTTTTCATCGTTGATGTTTTCCAACAGTTAGAGAAAACGGAGATGGCTACAATTTTTAATACAATATGTTTGCACATGTAAGACTAGTCAGGTATCAAATAAAACCATAAGTAATTAAAGATTTATTTACAATTTTATTCATAATAATACAAGTTAAGGCGCTATAGGGCCAACGAAAATTTTTATCTCAGGGTGTGAAGCACGCGGGGTCGCCCCGCCCACTGAGCGGGACGCAGGATGCGCCGAGTTCAATGACCCGAATTCTATCGGCGGGTAAGAGCGTTTTCACACTTTCCGATCCGATATCCTTATCGGAACACGTTTCCATACATTTTGTCGGTATCTGATATTGGAGACCGATAAAATATATGAAAATTACGGCCGATAACGGTATCGCATCGGATAGTGTGGAAACTCTCTAAGGCGCCTTGCTATTATTTTCGCACATACGGTCATAAAGTAGTACAATATGCGCACAAAAAATAATAAGTTTTAGTGCTAGTAATAAATAAATAATAAAGAATTTTTACGTAAGTTTTTTTATTATTTCTGTTGGATATTTGGATAATCACATTACCTATAAAAATGGATCGTAAGGAAGGTATCTAATTGTGGCAGAAAATCAGATGTTCCATAAACAAAATAAGTACCTCATGATTCGATCCTAAGAAATTACCTCTCCGTCTCCTCCAGTGGATGTGTGCAGTGGTCTGTCCGACCTAAGACTAGGCCCTCCGACTCTTTCTGAGGAAGAGTGCAGAGGTGTGTGTCCGGCCTAAGAAATTACCTCTCCGTCTACTCCAGTGGATGTGTGCAGTGGTCTGTCCGACCTAAGAGTAGGCCCTCCGTCTCTTTCTGAGGAAGAGTGCAGAGGTGTGTGTCCAGCCTAAGAAATTACCTCTCCGTCTCCTCCAGTGGATGTGTGCAGTGGTCTGTCCGACCTAAGAGTAGGCCCTCCGTCTCTTTCTGAGGAAGAGTGCAGAGGTGTGTGTCCGGCCTAAGAAATTACCTCTACGTCTACTCCAGTGGATGTGTGCAGTGGTCTGTCCGACCTAAGAGTAGGCCCTCCGTCTCTTTCCGAGGAAGAGTGCAGAGGTGTGTGTCCAGCCTAAGAAATTACCTCTCCGTCTCCTCCAGTGGATGTGTGCAGTGGTCTGTCCGACCTAACAGTATACCCTCCGTCTCTTCCCGTGGAAGAGTGTCGTGGTGTGTGTCTAGCTTAAAAAATTACCTCTCCGTCTCCTCCAGTGGATGTTTACAGTGGTCTGTCCGAACAAAGAGTAGCCCCTCCGTCTCTTCCCGTGGAAGAGTGTCGTGGTGTGTCTGGCCTAAAAAATTACCTCTCCGTCTCCTCCAGTGGATGTTTACAGTGGTCTGTCCGACCTAACAGTATACCCTCTATCTCTTCCCGTGGAAGAGTGTCGTGGTGTCTGGCCTAAAAAATTACCTCTCCGTCTCCTCCAGTGGATGTTTACAGTGGTCTGTCCGAACAAAGAGTAGCACCTACGTCTCTTCCTGTGAAAGAATGCCGTGATGTGTTTCCGGCCTCAGAAAATACTTCTCCGTCTCCTCACGTGGATGTGTGAAGTGGTATGTCCGGCCTAAGAGTTACCCTCCGGTTTTTCCTATGGAAGAGTGCTGTGGTGTTTGTCGGACCTAAGAAGATACCTGTGCGTCACCTCACGTGGATGTGTGCAATGGTCTGTCTGGCCTAAGAGTAGACCCTCCATTAGTTCCCGTGGAAGAGTGCCGTGATGTGTGTCCGCCCTAAGAAAATACCTGTCCGTCTCCTCAAGTGGATGTGTGAAGTGGTATGTCCGGCCTAAGAGTAACCCTCCGTTTTTTCCTATGGAAGAGTGCTGTGGTGTTTGTCCGGCCTAAGAAAATACCTGTGCGTCACCTCACGTGGATGTGTGCAGTGGTCTGTCTGGCCTAAGGGAAGACTCTCCGTGTCTTTCCATGAAAGTGTGCCGAGGTGTGTGTCCGGCCTAAGAAAATACCTGTCCGTCACCTCACGTGGATGTGTACAGTGGTCTGTCTGGCCTAAGGGAAGACCCTTCGTGTCTTCCCGTGGAAGAGTGTCGTGGTGTGTGTCCCACCTAAGAAAATACCTGTGCGTCACCTCACGTGGATGTGTGCAGTGGTCTGTCTTGCCTAAGAGTAGACCCTCCGTCTGTTCCCGTGGAATAGTGACGTGATGTGTGTCCGGCCTAAGAAAATACCTGTCCGTCTCCTTCCGTGGATGCATTGAGCATCACATCAATCTACAAATTCTACCTATATCATTCTACAATTTTCAATGTAATAACTACTCATTTTGATTTCTAGCACAGATAATGTATGGTAGTAAATGTGTTACTACCATACATAACATACATACCATACCACCATCCAAAGGGCGTCGACGATTTTGGCATAGTCGTCAGCCGCCATTTACTTTTATTTTTAAGTTAGAGGCGCACTTTAAAAAAATTACATTTTCTAGAGGGTACGGGTCATTCGCAAAACATCCACTTCTCATAATGTACACCGCAATTTTCAAACTATTTTTTTTTTCAAAAAAGCTGGATATGGGTTACTGGCTCACTGACTCATTGACATCGTTATTCTCCTAGAAGGAGTCGTTTTAGTGATGGGTCATGTTCTAGGAAAGTGTTTAGTCCGTCTGTAAAATCTGTCATTTCAAAAATCCAAGCTGACCAAAACCTTTCTTCGAAATGGTGACCGATCGGATCCGTTCAAACGACGCATCCTACTGTTTTTTGGGAAAGATAGAAGAAAAAAAAAAAAAAAAAAAAAAATAGATTGCTGCTCTAAAATGGGTTTTTCAAACAGACTTGTCCGACTAGACTTTGGTGAATTAAAGTTTTTTACTAAAGTTAACACTCGAAAATTTGGTTTATATAGAAATGTTGTAAGCATCTTGGTGTATATAGGGTGCAAAATCACAACTTTTTTAAAAACCATGATGGCGCATGGCGGATTGTTTGGTGGTCATTTTGTAGAATCGTAAAGTTTTCAATTTTCAAATTGAAAAAAGAGACTGCGGGCAACACCGGAGCTTGATGACTAGTAAAGGGCTATCGTGTGGAAGAACAAGTGGTGTTGCCTGGTGGAAATTGCAACTTTTTTACTTTTCGTTACATTTTACTTGTATTTATATTTTACTTTTAAAACCAAGAAGTAAAAATGTAATCATATGAAAAAAGTAAAAAGTCTAAAATAAAAAAACTCAAAAAAAATAAAATTGAAGTCATTTTATGAAAAGTCCAGTGTACATATTGCGAATAAAGGAGATGTCCAGAAGTGGTATAATATTCTGAGAAAATTTCAGATGTTATGAAATATATCTAAAAAAAGCTTATTTATTGGGCTACTCGATTATATAAATTATATATATTATAAAACCTCCGTTTCCGAGAAAATAATAAAATTGTTCTTGAAGGGAAAACATAATGAAACAAACATGCCAAAACCACACGTGTGTAATAAATAAATAAATAAATAATGCTGGACAGTTCACATAACACATTTCACATTTTTTATCTAGCCCCAAGCTAAGCAGAGCTTGTGTTATGAGTACTAGATAACTGATATACTTAATACAATATATTACATAGATAGATATTTTTTATTATACATTAAAATACCCAGAACACCCTAAACAAATATCTGCGATCGCACATAAAATAAATATGCTATTTCGTCTTCTTCTGCCTGTGCCCAAAGATATGATGACTAAAATATTCTTCTTGAATGGAATACGTGCTAACACACAATTTACAATAAATTTATCTGTGCCCTGAGCTACCTGAAAAATACATATGTTTATAAGGAGGCGAGGAATGTAGGTACCTATGCATATTGCTAAAGGTACTATTATCATTACAGGCAGCTCCTATCTATTAGTGAACTCTACAACAGTGTAGGTAGGTATCTACTTAGAATGTATCCTGAACCTACACAGAACAGATAAACAAATAAGTGAAGTATTAGTAATAACGCGACAACATGGAACGAAGGTAGGATAGTCGTATGAAAAGTTCTTTGTGGTTGTCTGTCTGCGGCCTGTCTCGCTAGCTAGAGAGTATCAAAATTCCTTAGTCTGCCTGCCAAAGAGCGTCAAGTTCACCTTTTGGGAGTGTTACAAGTTCTAACTTTATTTTGAAAAAAAAACAACATTTGAATCAAGTTTAAAAAAACTGAGGTACATTTATTATTTTTCACTAGCTGCAAAATAGCCAAATAATTAATGCCCTTTCTCCGTAAATAACTATTATGTTGCTTGGAATTTCTAGTTATTTTTATACCGGCCTTCATATATTTTTTGGACATCTCCTTTAGTCTATTTGAGCAAAAAAATTGAGTGTATATTTTGCGAAGTGGAGGTTATGCGAAGTGGTCATATTGAGAATAAGTGCGATGTACATTACAAGAAGTGGACGTTTTGCGAATGAGTTGTATCCTCTAGCCATAGCACAATAACTAGTGGGTCGGTGGTGCGTGAGGTGCTGCAGCTGGCGTACAGTTTTCCTTTGCCGCTTACTCGCGTGTATGCACAAACCTCTACAAACCCCTGCAAACCCTACCAACACTACAAACCCCTACAAAATCCTACAAACCCTACAAACTCCTTCCAACGCCTACGAACCTCTATAAATCTACTTTGATTTTGACCCTTAACCTTGACCTTGACCTGTACCTGTACCTGTACCTGTACCTGTGCCTGTACCTGTACCTGTACCTGTACCTGTAATTATACCTGTACCTGTACATGCTCCTGCACTAATTAATACGAATGTCGCCTCTTCGTTTATCTCACTCACTCGACCATCGTTCCACTCAGTGGAATCGTTCCACTTCGAGTCACGCTGGTCTCGTTAGCTCGATAAGCTACAGCAAAGTTAATTTGAAGAGAGAAAACTAACGTAATATTCGTAATCAGCACCCACAAATTACTTGAAAACGACACCCATATTAGTTTTTTCTGATCTTACCATTTTATAGGGTTACCAGCTTACCTACTAACTTACCCACGTAACCAAAAAATTTAAGTAATATTCGTAATCAGCAACTACAAATTACTCAAAAACGACACCCATATTAGTTTTTTCTTATATTACCTTTACGCAGGGTTGCCAGGTTACCTTCCTACTCACTTACATACGTACCTGACTGCAAATTTGATGATTTATTCGCAATCGAACGTAACTATCGTTTTTTTCAGTCTCTCGATTATACAAGCACCGTTTCCTCCCAGGGTTACCAACAATATACAAATTTATATAGTCAAAGGTTATTTTTAAGGGCTTCCTTCATAATACCACATACATTTTATTATCAAAAACTTAATTATTTATATATATTTGGAGAAAATCTAAGAAATTGCCCTAAAAACGGGGAAAATATTTCCACCTGGCAACACCACTTGTCCTCCCACACAACAGCCCTATACAAGTCATCAAGCTAAGTGTTGCACACAGTCTCTTTTTTTCAATTTGTAAATTTTATATTCCACCATTTAACAAAATGGCCGCCACACCATCTGCCATCTTGGTTTTGAAAAAAGTTAGGATTTTCGTATATTCACCGAGATGCTGGCAACATTTCTGCATAAACAAAATTTTCGAGTGTTAACTTTGGTAAAAGACTTTAATTAACCAAAGTCTAGTCGGACAAGTCTGTTTAAAAAAGCCATTATAGAGCAGCCTTCTATTTTTTTTTGTTTGTAACATTTTTCTTTAATCTTTCCCATAAAACAGTTGGACGCGTCGTTTGAACGGATCCGATCGGTCACCGTTTCAAAGAACTGTTTTGGTCAGGACCAAAAGTGCGGTGTACATTATGAAAAGTGGACGTTTTGCGAATAAGCCGTATCCTCTAGCCATTTATGTACAGTTTTCAAAGTGCGCCACTAACTTGAAAATAAAACTAAATGGTGGCTGACGACTATGCCAAAATCGTCGACGCCCTTTGGATGGTGGTAGCCGGTAACACATTTACTACAATACATTTTCTGTCCTAGTAATCAAAATGTAGTTAACATTGAAAATCGTATCCTAATGCAATAGGTGGAATTAGTACATTGATGTGATGCTCATTGCATCTACGGGAGGAGACGTAGAGGTTTTTTTTTGGCTGGACACACACCACAGCCCTCTTCCATGGGAAAAAACGGAGGGTAAATCTTAGGCTGGACATACCACTTCACACATCCACTTGAGGAGACGGAGAGGTTATTTCTTAGGCCAGACAAACACCACAACACTCTTCCATAGGAAAAAACGGAGGGTTACTCTTAGGCCGGACATACCACTTCACACATCCACTTGAGGAGACGGAGAGGTATTTTCTTAGGCCGGACACACATCACGGCACTCTTCCACGGGAACAGACGGAGGGTCTACTCCTAGGCCAGATAGACCACTTCACACATCCACGTGAGGTGACGCACAGGTATTTTCTTAGGCTGGACAAACAACACAGCACTCTTCCATAGGAAAAAACGGAGGGTTACTCTTAGGCCGGACATACCACTTCACACATCCACTTGAGGAGACGGAGAGGTATTTTCTTAGGCCAGACAAACACCACAATACTCTTCCATAGGAAAAAACGGAGGGTTACTCTTAGGCCGGACATACCACTTCACACATCCACTTGAGGAGACGGAGAGGTATTTTCTTTGGCCAGACAAACACCACAGCACTCTTCCGTAGGAAAAAACGGAGGGTTACTCTTAGGCCAGACATACCACTTCACACATCCACTTGAGGAGACGGAGAGGTATTTTCTTAGGCCAGACAAACACCACAACACTCTTCCATAGGAAAAAACGGAGGGTTACTCTTAGGCCAGACATACCACTTCACACATCCACTTGAGGAGACGGAGAGGTATTTTCTTAGGCCGGACACACATCACGGCACTCTTCCACGGGAACAGACGGAGGGTCTACTCCTAGGCCAGATAGACCACTTCACACATCCACGTGAGGTGACGCACAGGTATTTTCTTAGGCTGGACAAACAACACAGCACTCTTCCATAGGAAAAAACGGAGGGTTACTCTTAGGCCGGACATACCACTTCACACATCCACTTGAGGAGACGGAGAGGTATTTTCTTAGGCCAGACAAACACCACAATACTCTTCCATAGGAAAAAACGGAGGGTTACTCTTAGGCCGGACATACCACTTCACACATCTACTTGAGGAGACGGAGAGGTATTTTCTTTGGCCAGACAAACACCACAGCACTCTTCCATAGGAAAAAACGGAGGGTTACTCTTAGGCCGGACATACCACTTCACACATCCACTTGAGGAGACGGAGAGGTAGTTTCTTAGGCCAGACAAACACCACAACACTCTTCCATAGGAAAAAACGGAGGGTTACTCTTAGGCCAGATAGACCACTTCACACATCCACGTGAGGTGACGCACAGGTATTTTCTCAGGCTGGACAAACAACACAGCACTCTTCCATAGGAAAAAACGGAGGGTTACTCTTAGGCCAGATAGACCACTTCACACATCCACGTGAGGTGACGCACAGGTATTTTCTTAGGCTGGACAAACAACACAGCACTCTTCCATAGGAAAAAACGGAGGGTTACTCTTAGGCCGGACATACCACGTTACATATCCACGTGAGGTGACGGAGAGGTATTTTCTTAGGCCAGACAAACACCACAGCTCTCTTCCACGGGAAGAAACGGAGGGTCAACTCTTTGGTCAGACAGACCACAGCACATCCCACATCCACTAGAGGGGACGGAGAGGTAATTTCTTTGGCCAGATCTCTACTCCTACTAGGTATGTAGCTATCTAAAGTAACAGTATGAAGTCAGAGTTTATTTGCAAAACAAATCGGATAATGTATTTGTTTACCTAGGTTTACTTTTACTTACCTTTGTCACAGAATAAATAATAGTACAAGTACCTATGTTGGCTCTTTTCATAATTATGATTTGCGAGTAGCCTGACTTTATAGTTTCCATTTCATCCGTAGTCACGTGACCGATGGCGGGAAAATTGACACAGATCCTGCCTCGATGCGGTCTGCGACCGGTCTGAGCAAGCCGAGCGCACGCTCTGGTACTTATATTTGTGTTTAAAAAATTATATAAAAAAATCCCTTTTAGTTTTGCTAAATTTTGTTATTGACTTCACTAATTTAAATAAAAATGAACATGACACCAAGTGTTTCATAAGTTAAAACGTGAAAGAAGTAAGTCAAAAACATGATTTCAATTTTAAAAAGGTGGTATCTTTGTGTTTTTTTTTTATTGAGTGAAGTAATTCAAATAGTGTATTGAATTAATGATTTCACTAGATAAAATGATCAAGAATATCATATATTTTTTTCTTCATAGAAAACTATAAGAATTCTTATCAAAAACTTTAAAATTCTAGACACATTTGAGAACCTATGGCGTCTTAAACAAGTAGGTATGTATGATGGTTCAGTAGGGATTAAAAATGTCTTCATAAGTACAAAATTAAAAATATACAAATGACGTAGTTGTGCTACCTGAAGACCGCTGCTAACGATCTAAAGGTAGCTCAACTGATCCAAATCACTACAAGACGGAATCGTCCCTAAGATGCTGGCACTGGCTGCATTGCCACGCTGAATGGGTTACTAATGCGTTGAGCCAGAATAGAGTCAGCCCTTGGGTCACGCGTCGCTTCGACCAGAAGCCCTGAAAGAAAGAATTAAAATAAATAAATAAATAATGCTGGACAGTTCACACAACATTATCTAGCCCCAAGCAAAGCAGAGCTTGTGTTATGGGTACTAGATAACTGATAAACTTAATACAATACATTACATAGATAGTTTTTTTATTATACATCGTAAATACCCAGAACACCCTGAACAAATATCTGCAGAACGTAAAAATATTTGTTCCGAGGAGAGAATCCAACCCGCAACCTCCTGCGTCGCAGGCGAACCAACGCCCGCCGCGCCACAGAGGTCGTCGGAGAAAGAAAGACGATAAGCCGAGAGTATTATTTTGAAAGCAAAGCAAGGCAGGTATTCTGATAGCCGCGCGGATTCTAAGGAAAATCTTTCGATAGTCGATCGCATCAAGCTCATTGGTACATCACTATGATAACCTATACTGTAATTATTTTTTGGATTAAAATGTCTGTAAATCCATACAAAACAGGATTCTGTGATGGTATTTTGGTATAAAATAAGCCTCCAAACACATATTACCCTCTCCCTTAAATCTACAGTTGAATAAAATCACTTACCGATGGTAACTTATATTCACATCATTGTTTTGTCTTCTGGGTGAATGAGATTTACACCCCCCCACTGCACAAGACATAATGTAGAACTTAGCTGTTTTTTTTAGCGAATTTGATCTAGAACTCGCAGTAATATTATCTAAATTTATTATTTTTTCACTCATAACAAAGAGTCGATAGCATGTCGATCGCATGTAAACATAACCCGAATACACAAAGATAACATATATCACAAGGAGAGTATTCTAGTTAGCTGGACATCTATATTTTGGTGTTTAAAATGATACCAATGACGTAATGATACCAAGGTTGACATTTGGCCTGGTACGCGTTACACAAATAACAACAGATACTTAGATATATGCTTGGCTCATTCCAACACATTATTACATTCATATAAAAGAATGAGACTGGTATAATCGATACCGGTTTGTTTTTAGCCTTACATCCATGCTTTAGTTCTTAATCCGAGAATCGATACCGGTTTGTTTTTAGCCTTACATCCATGCTTTTGATCTTCATCCGAGGTTGCACTCGAGTGCAAAGATTTTTCACCTCGTGCTCTTTTGATTTAATTTTAGTATCTTTCGGTTACTCGGTCATCAAAATTGAGCACGTGGTTAAACAGCAACTTTGCACTCTTATAAAAAAAATAAACTATTAATTTTCAGAAAATGTCTATATCTCCCTCACCGTTGACTACGAGATCGAGAAAAGGGATGACAAAGAATTTATCGTCCCCAAAAACGTACACTTCAACTTCAAAGTTAAGGATAACGCCCACTTCAACCTGACAAACCTCTTCAATGGGAAGAAGGACCCAAGTACGTATCTGCACTAGTAACTGAATAATTGAGATCCCACGTAAGACGCACTGCTGGGGCCCAATTCTTCTAAACCAATTATATTTAAATAAATAAATAATAAATAAAACAAATATTGCTGGACCGTTCACACAATATTATCTAGCCCCAAGCTAAGCAGAGCTTGTGTTATGGGTACTAGACAACTGATATACTTAAAGTCTACGCGTCGACGAAGTCGCGAGCGGGTCAGCTAGTACAATATATTACATAGATAGTTTTTTTAATTATATATAGAAAATACCCCGCTTCAGAGGGGTGCAAGAATTGTCTCATATTTGCAAAGACTTCTATTAAAACTGATGTTTAGATAGAAGTCTTTGCATAAATGACACTTTTGACACATTTGGTATTCTACTAACTTCAATGGTTTTTCTAGTTGTAACCATTTAGAAACAATCGTGAAATCTTCCTTCGTAAAAATTCAAAAAATCATAAATTTAGCAGATTTTCTTTTTTAATGACAATTGTAATTGAATTGTAATTGCATAGTAATATAATGGTTTTTCTTTAAAAATAGTAGAATTGTGCCCCAGTACTTTTTCATTGAAGATTGGCATTGAACTAATGCGTCAAATGTAAATACTTACATTTCAATAAATATTTTTTAATAAAAGCTTTCATAAAATGAACTTCTGACTGATGATGATGATGATGATAAAATTAGTAAGCAGAACCGTGAGCTGATCAAAATGAGCCCAAACACGGCTAGTCTACTATTAACTATCAAGGAGCTCCGTTGTCCACCTCCCGTCGCCATAATCAGATCAGCTAGCTGTCACCATATTATTATATTGTCATCGGAACTTGACAGGCATGCATAATTTCAGCTCAATCGATTGAGGATAACTGCTATAACATACGTACATACATACATATATAGAAATATATAAATAAATAAATAAATAATGCTGGACAATTTCACACAACATTATCTAGCCCCAAGCTAAGCCAGAGCTTGTGTTATGGATACTAGATAATTGATATACTTAATATAATACATTACATAGATAGATATTTTTTATTATACATAGAAAACACCCAGAACACTCAGAACAAATATCTGCAGAACGCACAAATATTTGTTCCGAGGCGGGAATCGAACCCGCGACCTCCTGCGTCGCAGGCGAACCATCGCCAGCCGCGCCACAGAGGGCGTCATATATATATATATACAATAAATAATAATATGTCATAAAATTTCAGGCGACACGATGTTGCAATTCCTGAATAATGACTGGAAGACCGTATCCCAGGAGTTTGGCAGACCCATTCTGGAGGAAGCGGCCAAAATACTGTTCGAAAACGTCAAGACATACTTCAAGCAGAATGCTATCAGTGACATCGCAACGAAGCCTCTAGACAAAAACGGAATGAGTCGAGTTATGCCCTTTTGTTTTTATCACACTATTGCAATCTACGTGCTTTATAGTTACATAACAAACTATCAGTTTCTGTTATATTAGGTATGCAAGGTTGTAAATACATGGAGTCCCTTTGACTAGTGAGGTTATGTTTAATCCGGAGGATTGAATTGGTACCTACTATTTTATCTATAAAGAAGTCATTAAAAGCATTTGCTATGTCCGAAGGGTACTAATATTTATTCTGTGCCGAAGGTTCATTTAATATAGAGTTGTCATGTAAACGTATTCTTTGTATTGAATCTACGGGGATATTCCGTTTCGCATTATTTATTATACTCCATGTGGTCCTTGACTTGTTATGAGATGATTTTATTTTTTGATTGTTTTGTGCTTTCTGCGTGAGCTTTATTATTTTATTAAGGATTTTCGTGTAATTTTTTAAGTAAATGTAAGTACAACACGTAAAGAAACTTGATTTGTAATTTTTTTGTTCACTTGGGAATAATTTATTTATTGTTTCAGAATAAAACTGAAAAGTATGTTTCTTCTGTATGATTTCAGACCGTACATATTCTATGTAATCAACGAATAATTAAAAAACTAGCCTTCTCATACAATGAAACAAAGAAATAATATCATAAACTTCCGCTATCAGGTTACGTTTTTTGTTTAGACATCGCCGCATGAAACGTAAACAACAAAAATATTGCGTAAAAACTATGTATTATTTTAGTGAATACACTTTACCTTTATGAGCTGTTTTTTTTTAAATAAATAATATTCAGTAAATACCTGGCTATAAATCGTTGAATACTGTAACCTCCATTGCAAACAGCGCAAAATACACCATTCAAAGATTTGATGTTTTGTAGCTTTTTAAACACTATCGCAGAAAGATTATTATCACATAGGAAACTGCATAAATTTTCAAACATGTTGATATAGTACACTACTAGCAAAAACTAAAGAAACTTTATTTAATTTGACAGTTTAACTGTTAACTTTTTTTAACAGTTCTGCTAATTATATGGCTTGCCCATTGCCACTTAAACTTGCTAATGCTGAAAGCTGTCGTTGATCTTGTTCTTCTTTGGATCTCCTCATATCAGATTTTATCACTTAGTGAAACTTCGAGCATAGCTCTCTCCATAGTCCGCTGTACAACTTTGATCTTTCCTGTGCGGTCAACATCCTAACAGTCCTATTATTGCCCAATCGTCTTTCTATTGCATGCGTCACTTTTAGCACATAACGGAGCGTTCTGTCTCTTTCAAATTCTTTATCTGAGGAATTTGCTGATGCACAGCCAGCCAGGCAAGGCAGCCAGCACAGAAATTGCTGCTGCACAGCCAGCCAGGCAAGGCAGCCAGCACAGAATGTCACAACAACAACAACTCATGTCACAGTTTGTAAAACTGTGACAAAGGTGTCCATCCTTTGTCACAGATTTAATAATAGTTACTAAGTAACCTTTATTTATCAGTTAGGTAGGTAGTTATTATGACCGTAATTTCCTTTCGCATCATTATAAAACACCTAACACATAGGTATAAGGTATAATCAATGTCAATGAATTTAATTTATTTTTTTATGCGCACTTGTTTTACGATTCACACTTGCGCCTACTCACCACATTTGTTCGTTCGTCGTGTTACTGGTTCGTTCTTGGTAACACTGCGTTAGGTCAGTAACTATAAGCGACCGGATAACGCAGTGTAGGACCGATAGCGGTCGCAGAAAGTCTGTGGATGGAGGCGGGCCTGAGACTGTTCGTCATCACATTATACGGAGAATGTCTATATCCACTAGAGAAGCTCAATGAGCTGATGATGATGTCTTACATAATATGTTATTAAAGAGTGTGATTTTTAACCACGAAAGTTTTTAATCGACGAAGTATAGGGGAGGCCAAACTTCACGTTTCTCAAAAAAAAAAAAAAAAGCTTGTATAATCACAAAACTATCAAAGTTCATATGAAAAAAAAAAAACTCTATGTCATCATCATAAGCAGGATGACCATGAGCTTTGGAAGAGGTGTTTTTTTCCCTAAATCTGCCAAAAAAGCAATCTGTCAAAAAATGTTACCATGCCCTTTTTTGACCCTAAGATCGTCAGGGTCAACCACAAAAAAGGACTTTTTATTATTGGATAAGTTTATATTGAGAATTTGCCTCATAAAAATTGTAAAAAAAATGAGTCCTTATTTATTTGATTCATGAAGATTATTAAATGTTTTATCTACTCTCATATCGTAAAATTCGAACAGTAAATTTCAAAACGATTTTAAATTGAAAAACTTCTTTAAAAACACAATACCGAAATTAAAAAACAGAATCATATTATAACTTTGATTATTTATTATTATTTTTAAATTGTGTTTACCAAATGTATGGTATCTGAAATAAAAAATGATTTAATTTTGTTAATTTAATTTAATAACACTTTTTTTCTAACTAAATAATGTAAAAAACTTTGAAAATAATGTTATTTAACTTTTTTCCATTTTAATACAAGTCAGTCAGACCAAGGAGGATTTTTACTCATATTCGTTTTTTTTGAATAGTCTGCGGTTACACGCTATGCGCGGTAGAATCGGTGTCTTTTTGAATAGTCTGCGGTTACACGCTATGCGCGGTAAAATCGGTGTCGTTTTGAATAGTCTGCGGTTACACGCTATGCGCGGTAGAATCGGTGTCTTTTTGAATAGTCTGCGGTTACACGCTATGCGCGGTAGAATCGGTGTCTTTTTGAATAGTCTGCGGTTACACGCTATGCGCGGTAGAATCGGTGTCTTTTTGAATAGTCTGCGGTTACACGCTATGCGCGGTAGAATCGGTGTCTTTTATTTGATTAATAATTTGACGCCATTTATTTACGTTATTATTTTTCATGTGATTTAGTCAAATAACAGTTTTATTGCATGAGTGTAGATAAAGTAGTGGAAGGGGGAAAGGGGGCGGGGTTGACTGGTTTTTAAACGTATTAAATAATTAAATTTTCTATCAAATCTAATGTAAAACTATATTTAGTTGGTATTAACGGCGCCTGATTGAATAAAGATAGTAAGGTATAACGGACGATTTTCTGTACCTAGATAATGTTACGAGCAATACTCAACAAGGAGTGTTGAATAAGTATTTTGTGAAAAATATATATTTCAATACAAGCTTTTATAAAATTAGTGATCGTAACCGTGTGCTGTGATCAAAATGAGCCCATACTCGGCCAGTCTACATTTTCCATCGAGGAGTTCCGTGATCCACCTTCCGTCTCCATCATCAGATCAGCTCGCTGTTACCATCATATTGTATTGTCATCGGAACTTGACAGGCCGAACAGAATATCCCAAATTTCAGCTCAATCGGTTGAGGCCGGATTCCACCAAGACAAACATAGGTACATTGCAAGTTAAAAGCTTGTTGCTTGTAAAAAGTAATTAATTTTGTAAAAATTAAAAAAACCCTTAACGCAATGAAACGGCTGAACCGATTTTGATCAAACATAGCTAAGAACACTGCCGACAAATTCACCTTTCAAACAAAAAAATAATAATAATTGAAATCGGTTCATCCGTTCGGGAGCTACGATGGGACAGCCAGACACACACACGCACACACACAGACACGTCAAACTTATAACACCCCGTCGTTTTTGCGTCGGGAGCTAAAAAGGAAAGTGGCGCAACGATCAGGTTTCTTCCCTGGTCCAAAAAAATCATATAACTGGGGCTGCATTTACCTTGACCATCATCGCATAAACTGTTCTAAGTCCACCATTTTTAAGCCCCGACGTAAAAAAGAAAGAAAAGAAAGAAAAACATTTATTTGTGTCAACAACATGGATGTAGTAGTAACAGTCAACAAACAATATTCCACACAAAAAGTCACACACACACACACGCACACAGAAACAAAGATAAATCAAACTAATTTGTGCCTCTTAGTGCCAGCCACGCATCATTGACACAATTGGCGTCCAGCTCAGCATTTGTTGTGTTGTAGCAACACAACGCTGATCTTCCGCTGAAACCATCAAAGTGAAACCACGGATGTCTGCTTCACAATAAATAATTATACATAATTAATGAACAAATAATAACAATGAAGTATTACAAAAACAAAAACGACAAAAACGACGGGGTGTTATAAGTTTGACATTTCTGTGTGTGTTTCTGTGTGGGTGTCTGCTGGTGTGTCTGTATGTGTGTCTGTCTGTGACATCGTAGCACCGAACGGATAGAACAATTTTTTGTTTGTTTGAAAGTTGTATTAGTCGGGGTGTTCTTAGCTATGTTTGATCAAAATCGGTTCAACCGTTTCATTGCGTTGAGGTTTTTTTTTATTTTTTACAAAATTAATTGCTTGTGTTCTAAGCACAGCTGAACTTTGTAAACTTGTGTTGCATTTTGTAGTTTTTGTCAGCAGCATTTTGTATATTTGATGCCGTCAAGCATTTTGTATATTTGACGCCGTAAAGAATGTTGTATATTTGACGCCGCCGTCAAGCATTTTGTATATTTGACGCCGTCAAGAATGTTGTATATTTGACGCCGCCGTCAAGCATTTTGTATATTTGACGCCGCCGTCAAGCATTTTGTATATTTGACGCCGCCGTCAAGCATTTTATTGCACTTATAGCTAAGCATCACTTTTATAATCGTGTGCCCATGTGTCTTATTTTTGTATCAGATGACGAAGATGGTCATACGGATAAGCTCGTACTATTACCATGGAAACGAGATAAGACGAATTAATCTTCGTCACAGAATATATTATTATAGTATTTTTCGTCTCGAGATTGGAATAAAATTGCGACCATCTGTACCAAGTATTAGAAAAAATCAGAGCAAAAATTTTAATTTTCTACGTTATGCGAATTTCACAGTGCAGTTTTTATTGTCATTTACAGTGAATATAGGCATGTTACGTCTATCTTTTACAAGTTAATCTGAGTACAAAGTAACCTATTATACTCAGTTTAGGTTCAATCAACCCCTATTTGCGGAGTTTTTTTGTATACTACTTTAATGACGGAACAAGCAGATGGCCCACCTGATGTTAAGCGGTAATCTCTGCCTATGAACAGTGCATTCTCACATAGGTCACGTCCACCTAGGACGCGCCCTATGTGGCACTGCACTGCGCCCGCCACCCTGAGACAAGGATGAAAAGTCTCATGTGCCTGTAATTTCACCGGCACCCATACCCTTCAAACCAGAACACAGCAATGCAAGCACTACTGCTTTGGTGGTAGTATTTCCCCGGACGAAATCTTTCACAAAATAGCTCTACTACTACTAAAAAAATGTATTATTTTGTACGGATAATATAAAAGCAGTATTATTATAATATAACTAGTTTTTTATACAATTGCACGTAACATTGTCAATATTAATTGCCAATTATATTTCCAATATTTCACGTGCCAATTTCAGGGGTCATTTTTTAGCGTTTCTCGTGGTCCTAGTATTTTTTACAAGGAATGGCTACTAAAATAGTAAAAAAAAACCCAAGATCCTACTTTTATGGATTACACAGCTAGATTATAGCCTGTTATTATCTTCGTCATCAGCCATTAGAAGACTAGGCCGCCTCATAAAATGCAATGGGGGGATTTTCCATAATAAAGTTATTAAACACGCTTAGAACGTGGACTTTTTTTTTTTATTATACTGCCAAGGTTGCAAACTAGCTTACGGCCCACCTGTTGGTAAGCGGTTACCGTAGCCTATGGACGCCTGCAATACCAGAGGCATCACAAGCACGTTGCCAACCCTGTAAAAATTTACAAACACCTCTTTTGAAAAACCCCATTCTGTAGTCGCTTGAAAAAACCTCTGCACAACATTCCACAACCAGAGCGTTCGCGGGACGAAGTTCCTCTGAAACCGCACAGTCCGGGACCACTCTGGCTCTAAGGTGTGCGGATGAATCCTCTGCCGATGGCGAGCGGTGCGGTGAAAAAAGGTTGCTGTAGATATCATGTCAAACAATTCCTCGGAACAGAACCCATTATACAAACGTTAGAACACGCAAAGAGAGGCAAAGTCTCTCTTCAGACTTAAGGGCTCAATACCGTTCGTGAGCTTGGGATTGTCGAAAATTCTCATTGCAAGCCTTTGAACCGAGTCAAAAGGACCAAGCTGGTAGCCAGGTGCTCCTGCCCAGAGATGACAGCAGTACTCCATGATTGCAGTATTGTTGTTGATTACTCGGTTAGGTGGATGCTGCTGCCAATCTCTTGGTGTAATACCAAGAGTCGGAGAAGGCTGGACACGTAGCAACTACAACACGTTACGCTACATCCATGGCCTGCGATATGGGGACGAAATCAAAGCGATCGACAATATTACGGTGCAATTATAATAATTTACTAGTGAAATTATAAATACCGGCTTTGACAATGTAGACAATTTTGTGACGAATTTTGACATGAACCAGACATTTAACAAAAACTCGAACCTTGAAGAAGTGCGTTGGTAGTTTAGCCTCTTTAGGATTCCGTACCCAAAGGGTACAGTAAAGGATGCATTGAATGAGTGCCTACCTAGTTTACTGTACAATATTACTTATTTACTTACTCAAGCGACCTAATAATATGTTTATTGTACTATAAGATAAAAAAACTCATGTAAGTGACATAATCTGTCTTTTTGAGAATACATTTCTTTAAACCGAAAACCTGACCCTATTACTAAGACTTTGCTGTCCGTCCGTCTATCACCAGGTATCTCATGAACCGTGAAATTTAAACTGTCTAACTACAGTTTAAATTTTCACAGATGATGTATTTCTGTTGCCGCTATAACAACAAATACTAAAAAACAGAATAAAATAAATATTTAAGGGGGTCCCATACAACAATCGTGTTTTTTTGCCGTTTTTATAAATAATGGTACGGAACCCTTCGTGCGCAAGTCTGACTCGCACTTGGCTGGTTTTTTTGTATACTTATCTATGGTAGTATTTATTTATGTATGCGTCAATTACAATAGACGTAATTACCCTGATTGTAGCAAGCATTCAAGTCACTGTTGAAAGTACAAGGGGCCTATCTTTGAAATGAAATGAAAAATGAAAATGAAATGAAATGAAAAATATTTTTAAGACAGCAAAATACATTACATCCAACAAACAATATTCACAATTTAACACGGATAACAGGTAGAAAAACATAAATTAGACACAAGTATTTCGCAGACAACTAATTAATCCTAGGTGGTAATATCTATAGGTTTCCTCACAAGGCGAGGCCTGTATCGAGGAAACCTGAAGACGAAGAAATCATTATTTTATTTTAAAAAAAAAACTACTGGGCCTTTACTAGGCCCAGACAGTTTATTTTTAATATTAACTTAGTTTTCCTTAAATAAGTTCCTTTATACCAAATCTTTATAACTAACAGTATTTTTTGCTTCGTCTAGTCATCCTTGACATAGAACAGGCATCAAGTATGGTGATTACCTTACACATTTGACCTGTTCTTAGGCTATGCGGTTGCCATAATTTTGTAAATAGATATACCTAAGCATTGTATGTTTAAGCCTAAGGTAAATAACGTGTAGGTAAGTAAATTCCTCTTGTTTATAATTATAATCAATATGTATTGATTATAAGCTATAAATATTATATGTATTAGATTATAATTATAAACTAGAGGAAATTAATTACCTACACGTTTAAAAAACGTTTCCATTACGTCACATAGCAATAACTTAATAATTTTCAAACAAAAATATCGTGTGTAACCTTTTTAGAAACTGCATAAAGTAGGCTTGTTTTTAAAATGGTTGGCGACCCAGGTCACAATGAGTTTTTTTTCACCTGCTCAAACTTAGTTATTAGAAACAGACATTTGCTATTCTGGTTTTTTAAAGCATTTTGTAAAAAAATGGCAATATCTAGTCATTAATTGGGTAGCACGTTGGCAAGGCCCATTATTCAGGAACATTTCACAGATTAAAACTATTGTTAATTTCTCAATTTGTGGATGTAGTGTCCAATAATGAGCGCATAAGCAGCAAATTTTTTTTTTCACTTTGTCCTATTTCCAGGACTATTTGGAAAATATTTTTGTTTAATTTTTTTTGTGCAGCTTTGCTCCCCCTCTTAGCTCTTGCCGAATTATTCATTAAATATGGGACACCCTGTATATAAAAGGTTGCATGGAAGAAATCGCTTTCAGCGATAAGGCCGCCCATTATTGTGTTGTATTTTTTTTAGTTAATCCTATTGTTTTTATTATTTTTTGGTGTACCTACAATAAAGTGTTAAATCTATCTATCTACCGTTGACTGACTGACTGACTATCAACGCACAGCCTAAACCGTAAGTACTAGAACTGAAATTTGGAAAGTACGTGCTATGGGTGCAATAAGAAAGGAATTTCAGAAATTAAACCCCTAAGGAAGTGCAGCGGTGTATTGAAGTTTGTATGGAAAAGTACACGTGCAATGGCGTTTGCAATGCAAGTCGCAGGCATTCCATTAGTATATTATAAAACTCGAACTATCCTTGGAACGGTTTAACAGTGTTTTGTCTTTTGCATTGACATGCAGTTTTAAATATCGAATGAGACAAAACACTGTGAAACTTTTCCAAGGGTAGGTACCTATTCTGCATTTTTAGTAGCGCGGTAAGTCTTTATTTACCGAAAGAATGAGAATACGAGTAGTAAACTGTCCAGTTACCGTTGGAAACGATTTAAACTAATTAGATAATAACTATCTAGTAACGATCTACTAACTGTGATCAAAATTGACTTTGCGGTTGCCTGTTCCTAGTTCTCATTAATATACTTTTGCTCATCCTTAGGGCAAGATCATACGTAGAAAACTATTTATTGGAAAATACTAAATCTACACTATGTATGTATATTGTATGTTTGTATGTTTGTAATGAATAGGCTCAAAAAGTACTGGGCCGATTTAAAAAATTCTTTCACCATTGGAAAGCTACATTCACCCTGAGTGACATAGGCTACCAGGGGAGGGGATAGGAAAGGGGGGGGGGGGGGCTGTTTTTCATCCTGAAACTACCCGTGCGAAGCCGGGACGAGTCGCTAGTATTTCATAAAATCAAAACAAATTTCTAATTTTAAGTAAGTATGACAATATCTAGATGTATTCGAACTATATTTAAAACCACTCTTACGTTCAGATTACTAAAATTATTTATATAATAATAATAGACCCGTCTTTCTCCTCCCCTGGATGTCGTAAAAGCCGACGCGGACTTGTTGGTAAGATTCGTTGGTATAAGATTTTTCCTGGCTGCTAACTTATTATGGAATGTGTTATTACTGGAAGAAAGCTTTAGCCGAGTCAGGCCTAGGACGCAATTTTCATTTCATTTATTTAATCCTTAAACAAAATATATTGTGTGCGGAACTAATTAATTAATCTTAAATCTAAAAACCAAAATATTCATACTATTCATAAATTATAAATAAACCTACACTACAAACACAAAAATTACATAATACAAAAATTAAAAATAATTAACATATCAATAAGTTTAAAATCTATAGTCAAATCCAATAAAATTAAGAAAACAATAAAAAACACAAAGCAACGATGGAGATACAACAAAAATTTAAATTAACAAAAAAAAAAAAAAAAAAAAAAAAAAAAAGATTATAATTATGATGTCCCTAAATTAAAATTTATAAGTCATCAATAGAATACAGGCACCTGTCCAGAAGGAAACTCTTTAATTTGTTTTTTAAACTAGTTTTCTTTTGAATGAGACATTTGATGTCCAGTGGCAGTTTATTAAAAATTAATACAGCTTGATACCTCGTAGAGTGTTTGACTATGTTGAGTGAAGGATTGATTTTATTCTTAATGTTTTTATTTCTACTATCAACACGTAAACTATATTCATCTGGAGTCTCAAACTCATATAAGTACTTGGACAGAAACATGACAAGAACGAGTACATAAATGCTTGGAACCGTCAAAATACCCAAAATCTTAAAATGATCCTTGCATGATTCTACTTGCGAAATCCTTACCATAGTCCTAATGCTCCGCTTTTGCATAACGAACGCTTTTTCAATATTATATTTGTAGCTATTCCCCCAAAATTGAATACTATATCTAATTTTCGATTCAACTAGTGCATAATATACCATTTTTAATTTGTCAATACTAATTTCATCACGCAGGGTACGCAACGCATAACATGCCGAGGCAATCGAGTTTTCAATGCTATCCAATTCGTTTTTCCAATTCAAAAGGGAATCAATATGTACACCTAGAAACTTCACAGAATTTACGCTCTCTAATCTTTCGTCATTAAAATCAGTAACAATGATATCCTTGTTTCTCACTGTTGATTTGAACAACATTATGTTAGTTTTCTTAACATTTATTTTTAGTTTATTCGCCAAGAACCATTTTTGGAAAGTGGTTAATGTATTATCTATTTTTGTATTAAGAGTTACCATGTCATTCGCACTTAGAATCGCATTGGTATCGTCAGCATAGACGATTAATGATATGTCAGTTAGTACATTGTTAATAAAATTTATTAGGTCATTCGTAAAAATTATGAACAATATCGGTCCTAAAATTGAGCCCTGAGGTACTCCTGTCAAAATGTTTGTTAAATTAGATTTATGTACAGACTCCTTGCCATCCTTAAGGGACCTACTTTTAATTTCTACGAACATTTTCCTATTCTTTAGATAAGACTTGAAAAGGTCTAAGGCAGATCCACGCACACCATAGTGGTCGAGTTTATTTATTAAAATGTCATGGTCTACCGTGTCAAAAGCTGAACTTAAATCCAAGAAAACCCCAGCAACTTTTTTCTTGTTATTCAAACTAACCACTACGTCATCGATCAGGGCATTCACAGCATCAGCAGTCCCAACTGTTTTCTGATATCCATATTGCCTCAGATTTAGGATTCTATTTGAATTTATATGTGACAGTAAACGGCTTTTAATTAATTTCTCAAATATTTTTGAGAGTGTAGGTAGCAGGGATATAGGGCGGTAGTTTTTTGGATCACTTGTTGATCCTTTTTTATAAACCGGAACTATTTTAGCCAACTTAAGTTGATCAGGAAAAATGCCTTCGTCAAAACATTTATTGAAAAAATATGATAACGGTCCTTTCAAAACATCAATTTGATTTTTAATTAGAGTTATAGGTAAATCATCATATCCACAAGATTTTTTATTAATCATGCCTCTAACAATTTTTCCAATTTCTTTTTCATCAGTGAAAGCTATAACCATTGCAGTCTCAATCCTGGCAGTATGTTCTCGCACAATTGTAATAGCATCTAGAGTATTAATATCCAATTTAGGACTTTTGTAGTCAAATTGCTTTGCGAAAATATCTGCAATTCTCAATTGGTCGTCAATAAATTTATTATTATATTTCAATGTCATAGATTTCACCTCGGCAGATTTTGATTTTGATTTATTAGTATGTCGATTAACTACTTTCCAAATTTCTCTTATAGAATTGTTCGCATTTTTTATCTGATCTTCAACAGCCATACTCTTGGCTTTTCTAATAACTTTTCTATAAAGCCGAATGTAGTTATTACGATAAGTCAGAAAACTCTCATGTGTTTTATTACCACTGAATGAGTAAAGGAAACGTTTCATTTTACTAGATATTTTTATACCCCTAGTCGCCCAGCGAATACCCTGACCTCGTTTTAACATTAGTTTCTTATTTACCTTCTTGTAACTTTCTTTGTAAATGATATTGAATTTTTTCAAAAATGTGTTAATTCCCATTTCATACCAATTTTGCCTGAGAATTTCTTTTTGAAAAATTTCATTATTCTTTTTGTTGTAAATTCTTTGTAATATTGTAGTATATGTAACTTTCCTGTTCGCTTTGACAATACCTAACGACAAAGAACAAACAAGTGCACCATGACCATCTGACAGACCGTTGTGATCTATCTTACATGGTTTTATCATGGAGTATTCGTCAATGTTAGTTAGTATGTTATCTAGACAGGAAGATATATCATTGCGGATAAAAGTAATGTCAGTGACCAAGGGCCTAAAATTATAGCATTTCAAAAGGGTGAGATATTCAGTACGTCGTTTATTCTCTACAAGTAAATCCACGTTAAAATCCCCGCATATAACACATTCCCTTTTAAAGAAGAATTCAAGTACTCTTTCTAATCCCTCCAAAAACTTATCAAAATTTTTATCATCCGGAGTTCTATAGCAGCAGCAAACAAATAAGTTTGTATCAATATCTTTCACACAACATATTTCAAAACAGTCCATCCTATACATTTTATTAACTACT
Source organism: Operophtera brumata (assembly GCA_932527175.1). Lineage (NCBI taxonomy): Eukaryota > Metazoa > Arthropoda > Insecta > Lepidoptera > Geometridae > Operophtera > Operophtera brumata. Next base: position 39,378,743 of record OW052225.1, read on the forward strand.
TCAAAATCTTCCACTGCCCTATCAACTTTACTCAAAATCAAAGAACCCCCCCTTTTCTTATTGATTCTTACATTCTTTGAAACCATTTTATAACCTTGCAAGTTAAACAAGTTTACGTTTGTCTTATTCAAAAAGTGTTCAGTTATACAAACAAAGTCCATGTTCATATCTAATAAGTATAGATCATATTCATCTTTCTTACTAGTTATTCCACACACATTTTGATGTAAGATATTTACAGTAGTCCTATCTGTATCAGTATTTCCTAATTTATGTTCTAGACACAGTGAAATGTTATTACTGTTATTCACGAAAAAACTCTAAATTTGCTTCGTCGGTTTGTGTACAGGTACTAGTTAACTCCTTTTTGCTGTTCTTTTTAGGACCTATCTGTGACAATAATCCGACATGTAAGACATCCAAATATCTGTTTAGAGCTTCAAATATTATACGAAAACCATGATCATTTATTTTACCAGTGACTTTATTGAACATAGTATAGTCATAGGCCAGTTCTTCATTCGAGTCCAATATGTATGCATGCTCGTGTATAGAAACATCCAAGTAAAGAAGGTTATTGAAACTCTCCACTCTCCAGTTATACATGTTCATTAGCTTTCCGTACTTATAAGTTGGCAGGCAGATTATGATGTTTGTATGTTTTACTTCTTGTAACACCTCTCTAATATCTGAAATTATTCCGAAGTAGTCCTGCGTTGTTCTAAAGTCTTCATCTCCAAACATAATCACGCAAAAGTCATTCAAAGTGAAATCGACCAGTTTCATGTTGATACCTGTTAATAATTCTCTTATTTTACAATTTGGCCTGAGATAATGACAGAGTTCGGAGCTATTCAGGCTGTTTTCAGCAATAGACAGGACTTTATTCTGTGTATTTGCACTAAGTATGCAAATTTTTGATTTACGTTGTTCGGTTGTATTTATTTGCGTAAGTTTAATAAAGTCAGTTTTTTTGTGCATGGTTTTATTAGTTTGTGTCTCTATACGTTTTCTCTCCATGGCCGCATTATCCAAGTCATGTGAGTCCTTTGTTGTCTGTATTTCTTTGTGCTCATTCTGCATGACCGTTTCAAAATCATTAGTAGCATCAATTGTTTGTGTTTCTTTATGTCTTCTTTCCACACTCATCTTACCCAGATCATTGGTAGCCTTAGTCGTTTGTGTTTCTTGATGTTTATTATCTACAGCTGTCTTGTCCAAAACATTTATGTTTTTAGCTGTCTGTGTAGCCTGATGTTTTTTATGCAAAAATTTAGACTTACACTGAATTTTTGTGCTATTCTTGAGTCCAGTTGGTGAAACATTCTTCGTGGGACTGTTATTAATTTTCCTGTACAGCTCATTTTTTTTTAATAACTCTTGATTAGTCCGCTTTAGTCCACAATTTTCAAGCGACAGCTGTTCTACTTCACTATGAGCAGTATTCAACTGCATTTGCAATTTTTCTATTTTATCTGCTAAGTTTTTGACTTGCTCATTTAAATCAGTAGATAAATCAGGAAGGCTACTAGTGGTGCCATCTAGTGTATCTATACTCATGTCCGAGGCATTTTGGACATTCATGTCTAATTGCGTAAGCGCGCGTCGTATCGTAACATTATCTTGTGGATCCATAATAAGATAAAAATATCTAAAATGCTACAATTTAATTCCTGCGCTGGTAGCACTGTCAGAACTCGGTGGAATATAATTATTGTATCCGAACGTATTTCATTATCCGTGGAGTGTCAGTGTCATAATACAACACGTACGTCGCTGTCAAGCAAAAAGTAATGCGAACAGCTGATACACAATTGTCAGCTCTATTTGCCTGTGTTTGCTTTCGAAGAACAAAACAGTTGCAATCATAGATTTTTGGAAAAAATTGCGATTTAAATTAGTGACTCACTCTAGAAAACGTTAGCAGTTTTCTTCCCAAAAGTTTGTGTAGTGATCCTGCAAATCCCGTGTTACATCAGCAGTAAACTATGTTCTCCCGGATGCCTTTATAGGTTAGGTCAATGTTCCACAATGTTACACCACCGAGGATACACTATTTCACAAGATTTGAATTAATTTTCTTCAGAGCTGCACCAGGCAAGTGTTTACTTTTCAAGGGTAGGGTGGGGAAAAGCGGCAATGGCGGCGATGAGCTCACCACTTGTCACGTCTATATTCCACGATGGTGAAAAGTGGCCCATTGAGGCTGTGCCTACCCCCCTTCGGGAAAAAAGGCGTGTGTCTATGTATATTGTATGTATGTATTTATGTAGTAATAAAATAAAATAAAATAAATATTGTAATAAAATAACAAATTAGCAGTATTCTCGAGTGGGGTCTTCTCTTACACATTTTCCGTATATCACTCCGTATAATACTATTTTAATACCTATATAAAGCTACTGTTAATTAATACCTACATGTAGATACTCTAGATGACCTTACTCTTCGACACCTTGCGTGTATATGTAAACAAGCCTCAGTTATAAGACTTCTATATGTAGTCTTCCTAGGTTTTCCGGTTCAAACTACATACAGGTCTGTAATTATTTCAATCCTGTTGAGTAGGGGAGACCGGTGCACAAGTAACAGTGTCATGAAAGTAAAACGCGCAGTCTTTCAAAGTATTAACACTCTATGGCAGCGTTTGCACACGCAAATAAGCCAGCGCCCACTCTCCGCCATTTGACGCGCGATAACCGGCCGGCCGTGCGACAGCATTTTCCGAGTTTAAAAAAAAAAAACTTTTTGTAGTCTTCAGATCGACGGTTGTTTTCGTCACTTTGTTCATTATGTATTTGCTCCTAAAATTCAGAAACTGGTTGGTTGGTTGGTGTGTTACATTTTTTATATTTTTTATCATTTATTCCCAAAATACGATATGGGTACAAACGTAACAACCGATGTTGACCAACTTGCAATATTATTGTTATTACTTTTTTGTTATTTTTCAAAGTACTTGGAACAACCTATTTACTTTTAACCACATTGGATATGGCACTTATAAAATTGTAGTTAGTTTCGACCCCACATCGTGTTACTTTGGTCCTGGAACCCTAGGGCAAAAATAACAAATTACTTGCATAAATAACACACTCATATCTCTTATTTAAACGGTTTGCTACTGCTGACCTGTTATCTGATTGTAGCTTTTGAATAATGTCATCAACACCCTGGAGTTGAGACGCAAGTGTGCATTGTTGATGCACTATTATCTGCTGCTCAACAACAGGATTGATAACCCGACCGCGCTGGCTCGCTGCTCGTTGTCTGCGCCGAACCAGCGGCTGCGCACGCCGCGCCTGTTTGCGACCCCGTTGGTTCGAAAGCAAACCACCCGGTATGCTCCTACAGCTAATGCTCTAAATTTGCTCAACGCCCTGGTTGCTCAGAAACCAGAAACCGATGTATTTTTTTCAAATTTTAATGTTTTCTTAAACTATTCTATTAGTTTTCTAAGTAAAAAAAAAAAATAGTTTAATATTTGTACCTATTGTTTGGCTTTCTGCGCGCGTTGGTGTATACTGTAAGTGCAGTAAGCAGTTAAATTTAAATAAAATAAAATAAAATAAAAAAATATGAAACCGTATATACTCGTAGCTCTAACACTTCTAGATGAATAATTAACAAATCTTTAGTTATAAATGATACTTTTGTACCCGGTATCCCCTACTTAAAGTGGTTGACATTGGAGACTGACCAAGTTCAGCCGACTTTTGAAGTTATTAAGGGCATTGCCTTTTATCTACATCTGATTCCTAGTAGGTAGGTAACTTTTCTACGTTTGTGTGAATGACAGCTTGAGAGCGCAAATTAGATATTTTTTTGCGATCCGGTTCGCAGGTACATTCCATACGTTTTACCAATGGCACAACTGCGTGACACTACCAGTAGTGCCTAGATGAACTGCTATTCTCTTACACTTACTGTTGTGCCAAAGGGAAGAAGAAAAAATGGGAACAAACTCACAAAAACCCTCTTTTAAGCTTTTTTGAGCCAGGAATTAAATGTTCCCACAATGTACTTAACTACTATGAATCAGACGTAGATAAAAGCCAATGCCCTAACTACAAAAGAAATTAACAACTTGAAATTGTCAAGCATTTTAAGGCAGGGAAGACCGGTTACAAAAGTAAAAGACGTGTTAAAGCTACTTTATATACTGTGTTAGATGGCATTATTCAATAGCTACAATCAGATACCGTCAACAGCAGCAAACCAATCAAATAAAAGTGTGTTATTTATATAAGGAATTTGTTACTTTTGCCCTAAGGTTCCAGGATGTGGGGTCGAAAGTAATAACAATTTTATTACCCTATAAAAGTTTGTTCGAGAACATAATTAAAAAACGAAGTAGTTATTAATCAATTATTCTTAGAATCAAGCTTCATAAGCTTCATTTCAACAAATAGGTAAGTTTATATAAAATAGTTGCTTATAAGAAACCATCAATTAAATTATAAACTTATCAGTAAAAATTCAAACACCTGGTACAACTTTTCCGATAGAAAAGGGAGTTAAACAAGGCAACCCATTATCCTCTAAACTCCTCAACAGCACTCTTGAAGAGGTTTTCAGAAAGCTGGCGTTAGATTGGGGTGAAAAAGGCATTGAAATCGGTGGAATTGGATTGACTAACCTTCGCTTCGCTGACGATATTGTTCTCTTCTCCTCAACAGCAATCGAACTCGAATCCATGCTCGAAGAACTAAGCAATGCAAGCCTTGAGGTTGGATTGAAGATGAATATGACAAAGACCAAGTTAATGACCAACAACATTGAATATCGAATAACAGTCAACGGTGAAGCGATGCACTATGTCCAAGATTACATCTACTTCGGCCAAATAGTTTCCCTCCAGGCAGGCAGGATAAAGAAATTGCGAGACGCACTGAGAACGCCTGGAGGAGCTATTAGTCGATGAAGGAACTGATGAAGGGTAACCTTCCAATGTTTCTAAAACGCAAACTAATGGACATGTGCATCCTTTTCGTCTTGACTTACGGATCACAAACTTGGTCTTTGACAAACATCCAGAAATCCAAACTCAAGGTTTGCCAAAGAGCAATGGAGCGCAGTATTTTAGGCGTTAAACTAACTGACCGCAACCGAAACACCATACTGCGCTCCAAAACCAAAGTCGCCGATGTGGGAGAGAAAGCCACGCGGCTGAAGTGGGATTAGGCCGGTCACATTTGCCGCATGGCCGACGAACTTTGGGCCAAAATCACCACGGCATGGAGCCCTAATACAACCAGGCGGCGTCGCGGCAGACCACGCATGAGGTGGGATGAACTGGACACCTATGAGAGGGAATGGGAAACGGTTGCACAGGACCGTGGTGACTGGCGGAAGTGGGGGGAGGCCTTTGCCCAACAATGGGACAGTATGGGCTAATAGTAATAAGAAACCAATAAGAAATTTCAACAGGATTATTGTAGTGGTATTAGTTTTATGATCCCTCCATTCATTAGGCCACAATTAACGATTCAGTGATGCCCATTTTTCGCCCTGATTCCCCCGCGCGCGACTCGAGTAGCAAACATACAAGCGACATCGCGCGACTCGACCGGTTAATGAACATGTAAAGCAGGTAATCAAAAATAGGCGTAACTACCTATATACAAGTAAAATTCAACAATAGCAGTTCCCCAAGGCACTACTGGTAATGAAAGCAGGTAATCAAAAATAGGCGTAACTACCTATATACAAGTAAAATTCAACAATAGCAGTTCCCCAAGGCACTACTGCTAATGTCACGTAGTTGTGCTACGGCTAAGTAACGCTTCCCTACCTGTTATTCAACCAGTCAAGAATAATAAATAATAAATAATAAATAAATAATGCTGGACAGTACACACAACATTATCTAGCCCCAAGCTAAGCAGAGCTTGTGTTATGGGTACTAGATAACTGATATACTTAATACACATTACATAGATAGATATTTTTTATTATACATAGAAAAAAAAAAAATTACAGGCACATGAGACTTTTCATCTTTATGTCTCAGGGTGGCGGACTCAGTGCAATGCCACATAGGGCGCGTCCTAGGTGGACGTGATCTATGAGGTTATGCACTGTTCATAGGCAGAGGTTACCGCTTAACATCAGGTGGGCCTCCTGCTTGATCCATCATCCAAGTAGTATAAAAAAAAAAAAAAAAAAACCCAGAACACCCTGAACAAATATCTGCGATCGCACAAATATTAGTTCCGTGGTGGGAATCGAACCCGCAACCTCCTGCGTCGCAGGCGAACCTTCGCCCGCCGCGCCACAGAGGTCGCCTAAGAATAAAACTTACTGGGATTGATTGGTCACAATCAAAAAGTAATCAAACGATAATTTGTATCGCAAAAGTTTGATTGTTTTGAACTATATACTCAAGCGATTTTCAACCGTGCTAAGACTATGCAAAAGGGTGTTTCTTGACCTGTTTGTTCTTCAATCTATTGTTGATTCTTGAGTTTTCATTGGTTTTCCTTGTAGTGTTTATAACACGTTGTGTCGTCTATAAATGCAGTTGATATCTCGCGGGTTCGACAGTACCGAAGTGAGCTTTCATTAAGGTCGTTCATTGTACAAACACGCAATGAGTGTCGTGACTGGGATATTTTTGTTGATGCAGTTCGGTGTAATTTTTTCGGCACGTGAGTTTTTTTATACCTTTTCAAATAAAAATATAAGATTATATCAAAATCATCAGCTATAAAAACTTTCGTGAATCATATCAATCATACAATGTCGGTGCTTACATCGATTTAACGGTACGTGAAAATTTCCCGTTTTTATAATATAATCATCAGCTATTTCAATTAATACGAGTACTACCTAATCTAATTTCAGAAGTACGTAATTAGTTAAATTAAACGTCGAAGCAACGCGTGACCCGAGAGCTGGCTCTTATCTGGCTCAACGCATTAGTATTGCTATTCAGCGTGGCAATGCAGCCAGCATCTTAGGGACGCTTCCGTCTGGTAGTGATTTGGATCAGTTGAGCTACCTTTAGATCACTTGCAGCGGTCTTCAGGTAGCACAACTGTTTCATATGTATTTTGTACATACCTTGTATTATTCTTTCTGTAAATAAAAGTGTTAAATTTATTAAAATTTACATTCATATTTGTTTTTTTCAAACCTAGCGACCTTGAGAACACTTAGTTTCGTCAATTTGCTAATACATGAAAAATACTATTAGATAACAAGTAGATCTTTAGTTGCAGTTGTATAGGGGCTTTGTCAGATACTAATCTAAAATTAAACAATTAAAATGTCCCTACAGATGTGCCACAACAAAATTCTTGTATATAAAATCATAATAACAAATATACAGTATATAGAACATTAACATTATTAGAACGGTTTAACATCAGGTAGGGTGCGTCCTAGGTGGACGTGTCCTATGAGGTAATGCACTGTTCATAGGCAGAGATTACCGCTTAACATCAGGTGGGCCATCTGCTTGTTCCGACATTCAGTAGTATTAAAAAAAAAAAATTGGGCCATCTGCATGTTCCGTCATTCCAGGTAGTATTAAAAAAAAAAGACTTGCTTACATACATACAATTTTGTTACAATATATCTAATCCCCAATTCAAGTTGCAAAGATAGGGAGAAATACCCCACACCCTCACACCATCTCATTGATTAGATTCCAAATAAATTAGTATTTTTCATTGAAGGACCATTTTGATTAGTCATATAAACTAATTTTACTTATATACCAACGCGACCTAGAAGAGTCAAGGTACCAAACACGACTTTGCTTTACTCGGGTGATCCTCCTTATTACGAGGTTGGAAAGGCAACGAAGTAAACTCTTAATATAATTGTTTTCCTGAAAACCGCCCGTGTTATCGGGAAACGCGACGATAAGGGCCGGTGCCCAGTGCCGGCACGGCACGGCATGGCATGGCAGGTTATCCCGCGGCGTTCCGTGGCATGCCGTGGCATAACGTGGCATGCCGTGGCATAACGTGGCATGCCGTGGCATCCTGCTGAAAGCCCAGCCACTCTTCACAAGTTTCAACCTTATTTCAACTAGTTTAGCAATCATAATTCCTCGACATAAAGTGACCCATACGTCTCGCGCGATGCATTAGCGCGCCGAGGCAACCCGTGGAATGAAACGACATGACATGTCATGACGCAGCATCCCGCGGCTAGTCGCGTCATTTCGCGGCATCGTGGTATCAAAATAAAGTAACATGAATTCTAAACTTATTGAAATAAGATTAAAAATAACTTGATTAGTAATGAAATCCTTTCCCATGCCATGCCGTGCCACGCCATCAGTGAGCGCCGGCCCTTAGGAAGAATGGTTTTATGCCATCATAAATCTTACGAACTTGTACGACTATTTATGTAATAAGGATATAGACATTATTAAAATAAAACAATTTTAAACAGATTTATCGCGTATTTGATTGAAAAGGTTTTTTTTTTATATTTCAGTACCACCGATAAAAAAATGCAGTTCATCAGACTCCAACTGCATCAAGGACTCAGCCCAACTAGCAGTGCCAGTCTTCATTGCAGGGATCCCAGAGCTGGGCACAGAGGTCCTGGATCCCATGAAAGTTGACACTATCAAGGTGGACCTGTCGGGCCTAAAACTGAATATCAAAGACGTTGTGATAAAGGGCCTGAAGAATTCTGTCATTGACAAGTTGACGTAAGGAGACCTTCATTTGTTTTTACAGACTTTATCCTTTTTAACCCCCGCCGCAAAAACGACGGGGTGTTATAAGTTGTGTCTGTCTGTGGCATCGTAGCTCCCGAACGGATGAATCGATTTCGTTTTTTTTTTGTTTGAAAGGTGAATTTGTCGGGATTGTTCTTAGCTATGTTTGATCAAAATCGATTAAGCCGTTTCATTGCGTTGAGGGTTTTTTTTTATTTTTACAAAATTAATTACTTGTTACTATAAAATTCGAATTAACTTTGGAATAGCTGCACAGTGTTTTGTCTTTTGAACTGACAAGCATTTTATGATTCGAGCAAAAGAGACAAAACACGGTGTAACCACCGACGTGAAGGATATTTGACGTTTATTAGTGGCACGGTTAGTCTTGAGCAAACATCTGCCTCTATCGAGAACTTGCTTATTTTGGTCATACAGCCAGTACATACACTGACAACTTGGGCCAAATTCTACTATTTTTTAAAGAAAAACCATTTTATTAGTATGCAGCTACAATTCAATTGCAATTGTCATTAAAAATGGTAGTCTGCCAATTTTATGATTTTACGAATTTTTACTCACAATCACTCTCAATTCAACGCCCACTAAATTATTATTTGGACGTGAAGAAGCAATTGCAAAATACTTAATTCAAACCTGACATAGTTGTTAGGCCCTTCTCCCAATACGATACGCACAGGCGATTCAAGTATCCTGCAAGTCTCGGATACTTGCAGGATACTAGTCGCCGCCAAGTATCTAGCCTGTATTCAAATGTATGTGAGATACTTGGCGGCGACTAGTCTCCGAGACTTGCAGGATACTTAAATCGCCTGCGCGTATCATAATGGGAGAATTGAATTATAATAAAGTTGGGACGTATGCTTCAACTCATAACAAGGGTCATGTTTAGGGTGAACGATGTCTTCGAAGCGCTCCCTCCGCGTCTTGTACTCAAGGCGTATACAGCAGCTGATTGCTGTTCTTCGAGGACTTTCTCACCAAAGAAGAGCCACATTTATGTGCTGAAAAAAACATATGTCATTAAATGAACGTATCTGTAAAGTGAACGCACAAAAATGTTCTACCTGTTCATTAACCATGTGAAAAAAATTACAAAGTGCTGCTGTTTTCGACTGAAAATTTGATTCAACTTGTAAATGACTTAGAATTGTATATATATATATATATATATATATATATATATAGAGATCCCTTTACGGTAAATGTTGATCAGGCGCGACTTCACGCGAGCACTTTGTTGATCCAAAAACACAAGTTGATCCAGGTGACTTTTGTTGATCCAATATGTATCTCCATTAACTAATGTGGCTCCAACAGGATCAACATGTGCGATCATGTGGCACTGAAATCACGTAGCCACTTGTTGATCCAATATACAAATCCACCTTGCGGTGATTACGTAATATGTTGATCTGATTCAAATGGGCCAATCAGGTTGCAGCAAACTCTGTGATTGGCTAATGACGGCTGCGACGTTGCCGCTCTGAACCTTTCTAGGTGCACTATTACAAATTAATCATTTAAATGGGTTTTAGTCCGACAAGTTGTACGTAATGTGTTTTGCTCATTTTTTCAAAGAGATTGATTTCACTTTGTTTTTAAAAAAAACGTAGGGACTTACTAACTTTCCTACTTGATGAAGATCCAGAAATGATATAGCACTCAGTATTTCTAGCTTTCAATTCAAAGAATATTCCTGTTTAAGGTGAGAAGTGGTTATTTTTTTAAAAAGGAGTTGATATTATTTTTAATTTAAATTTCAAACCCTGGTTAAATCTAGGTTAAGGTCTAAGGTTAGATAATGTTATCTTGTTTAGGTTAGCGTTTAGGTCAATTTGAAATCTATAATAGTTACAGCCTTCTCGGGCCATTACACATGTTGCTAGGGGTAGTTGCTTTTTAAACATTGCCATGCCTCTATTTAGCACAGTGCTTATTTGTACCTACGCGCATCCTTAGCTAATTAAGGATTTATTTTAGTAACTTGCTAGCTAGGCTATATTATATTTAGTATTTGCATGTTTTTATGTTTTTATATCTATCTACCTGGTAGACGTCCAGACGTAAACAGAAAAACACCCTGCAAAATAAAACGGCAGACCATACAAAGTTTTTAATACTTTAGGTATTTGTAATTATTGATATGTGTACCATTTCATTTATAAAATCGTGAATCATCTAGGAGCGACATTAGTTAATAGATCAACATATTGGATCAACAAAAGTCGCCTGGATAAATTTGTTTTTTTGGATCAACAAAGTGTACGCGTGAAGTCGCGCCTGATCAACAATTACCGTAATAAATAATAATAACAAATAATGCTGGACAGTTCACACAACATTATCTAGCCCCAAGTTAAGCAGAGCTTGTGTTATGGGTACTAGATAACTGATATATTTAATACAATATACTACATAGTTTTTTTTTATTATACATAGAAAAACCCAGAACACCCTGAACAAATATCTGCGATCGCACAAATATTTGTTCCGAGGTGGGAATCGAACCCGCAACCTCCTGCGTCGCAGGCCAACCTTCGCCGCCGCGCCACAGAGGTCGTCCTAGAACTCCTAGACCGTAAAGGGATCGATGTTATGGAACATGTTAATTTGGTTTAAATGGGCCATTTTTAAATTTACTATAAAATACAGAGACAAAAACATTTTAATTATTGCATGGCTACCGAAACTTTGAAACAAAATTACTTTCGTCAACGAACATAGCACATAAAATCAAACATATAGGTGGGTAGCCAATGTAAACAAATTCATTTAAAAAATCGTAAATCATCTAAGATCCACATATATATTTATTATACTACCGATTGCCGAAACAAGAAGATGGCCCACCTGATGTTAAGCAGTAACCTCTGCCTATGAACAGTGCATTACCTCGTAGGTCACGTCCACCAAGGACACACCCTATGTGGTATTGCACTGCAACCGCCACCCTGAGACATAAAGATGAAAAATCTCTTGTGCCTTTAATTTCACCGGCACCCTTACCCTTCAAACCGGAACACAGCAATGCGAGCACTACTGCTTTACGGCAGAAATAGGTATGGTGCTAGTACTTCCTTGGACGAACTCTTTTACAAAAAAGCTCTACTACTACTAAAACACTTACACATTACATTAGTTAATGGAGATACATATTGGATCGACAAAAGTCGCCTGGATCAACTTGTGTTTTTGGATCAACAAAGTGCTCGCGTGAAGTCGCGCCTGATCAACATTTACCGTAAAGGGATCGATGTTATGGAATATGTTAATTTGGTTTAAATGGGTCATTTTTTAATTTACTGTAAAATACAGAGACAAAAACCATCTTAATTATTGCATGGCTACTGAAACTTTGTAACTAAATCACTTTCGTCACCAAACATAACACATAAAATCAAACATAGAGGTAGGTAGCCAATGTAATCAATTTCATTTAAAAAATCGTGAATCATCTAGAAGCCACATTAGTTAATGGAGATACATATTGGATCAACAAAAGTCACCTGGATCAACTTGTGTTTTTGGATCAACAAAGTGCTCGCGTGAAGTCACGCCAGATCAACATTTACCGTAAAGGGATCGATGTTATGGAATATGTTAATTTGGTTTAAATGGGCCATTTTTAATTTTTTTATAAAATACAGAGACAAAAACCATCTTAATTATTGCATGGCTACCAAAACTTTGTAACAAAATTACTTTCGTCAACAAACATAACACATAAAGTCAAACATAGAGGTGGGTAGCCAATGTAAACAAATTCATTTAAAAAATCGTGAAACATCTAAGATCCACATTTTTTTTATACTACCGATTGCCGAAACAAGCTGATTGCCCACCAGATGTTAAGCAGTAACCTCTGCCTATGAACAGTGCATTACCTCATAGGTCACGTCCACCTAGGACGCACCCTATGTGGTATTGCACTGCGACCGCCACCCTGAGACATAAAGATGAAAAGTCTCTTGTGCCTGTAACTTCACTGGCACCCTTACCCTTCAAACCGGAACACAGCAATGCGAGCACTACTGCTTTGCGGCAGAAATAGGTATGGTGGTAGTACTTCCCCGGATGAACTCTTTCACAAAAAAGCTCTACTACTACTAAAACATACACACACATTACATTAGTTAATGGAGATACATATTGGATCTACAAAAGTTGCCTGGATCAACTTGTGTTTTTGGATCAACAAAGTGCTCGCGTGAAGTCGCGCCTGATCAACATTTACCGTAAAGGGATCGATGTTATGGAATATGTTAATTTGGTTTAAAAGGGCCTTTTTTAATTTACTATAAAATACAGAGACAAAAAACCATCTCAATTATTGCATGGCTACTGAAACTTTGTAACAAAATCACTTTCGTCAACAAACATAACACATAAAATCAAACATAGAAGTGGGTAGCCAATGTAATCAATTTCATTTAAAAAATCGTGAATCATATAGAAGCCACATTAGTTAATGGAGATACATATTGGATCAACAAAAGTCACCTGGATCAACTTGTGTTTTTGGAGCAACAAAGTGCTCGCTTGAAGTCGCGCCTGATCAACATTTACCGTAAAGGGTTCGATGTTATGGAATACGTTTATTTGGTTTAAATGGGCCATTTTTAAATTTACTATAAAATACAGAGACAAAAAACATCTTATTGCATGGCTACCGAAACTTGGTAACAAAATTACTTTCCTCAGCAAACATAACACATAAAATCAAACATAGAGGTGGGTAGCCAATGTAATCAATTACATTTAAAAAATCGTGAATCATCTAGAAGCCACATTAGTTAATGGAGATACATATTGGATCAACAAAAGTAACCTGGATCAACTTGTGTTTTTGGATCAACAAAGTGCTCGCTTGAAGTCACGCCAGATCAACATTTACCGTAAAGGGATCGATGTTATGGAATATGTTAATTTGGTTTAAATGGGCCATTTTTAAATTTATTTTAAAATACAGAGACAAAGACCGTCTTAAATATTGCATAGCTACTGAAACTTTGTAACAAAATCACTTTCGTCAACAAACATAATACATAAAATCAAACATAGAGGTGGGTAGCCAATGTAATCAATTACATTTAAAAAATCGTGAATCATCTAGAAGCCACATTAGTTAATGGAGATACATATTGGATCAACAAAAGTCACCTGGATCAACTTGTGTTTTTGGATCAACAAAGTGCTCGCTTGAAGTCACGCCAGATCAACATTTACCGTATAGGGATCGATGTTATGGAATATGTTAATTTGGTTTAAATGGGCCATTTTTAAATTTATTTTAAAATACAGAGACAAAAACCGTCTTAATTATTGCATAGCTACCGAAACTTTGTAACAAAATTACTTTCGTCAACAAACATAACACATAAAGTCAAACATAGGGGTGGGTAGCCAATGTAAACAAATTCATTTAAAAAATCGTGAAACATCTAAGATCCACATTTTTTTTATACTACCGATTGCTGAAACAAGCTGATTGCCCACCTGATGTTAAGCAGTAACCTCTGCCTATGAACAGTGCATTACCTCATAGGTCACGTCCACCTAGGACACACCCTATGTGGTATTGCACTGGGACCGTTACCCTGAGACATAAAGATGAAAAATATCTTGTGCCTTTAATTTCACCGGCACCCTTACCCTTCAAACCGGAACACAGCAATGCGAGCACTACTGCTTTACGGCAGAAATAGGTATGGTGCTAGTACTTCCTTGGACGAACTCTTTTACAAAAAAGCTCTACTACTACTAAAACACATACACATTACATTAGTTAATGGAGATACATATTGGATCGACAAAAGTCGCCTGGATCAACTTGTGTTTTTGGATCAACAAAGTGCTCGCGTGAAGTCGCGCCTGATCAACATTTACATATTTACATATTGGATCAACAAAAGTCACCTGGATCAACTTGTGTTTTTGGAGCAACAAAGTGCTCGCTTGAAGTCGCGCCTGATCAACATTTACCGTAAAGGGTTCGATGTTATGGAATACGTTTATTTGGTTTAAATGGGCCATTTTTAAATTTACTATAAAATACAGAGACAAAAAACATCTTATTGCATGGCTACCGAAACTTGGTAACAAAATTACTTTCCTCAGCAAACATAACACATAAAATCAAACATAGAGGTGGGTAGCCAATGTAATCAATTACATTTAAAAAATCGTGAATCATCTAGAAGCCACATTAGTTAATGGAGATACATATTGGATCAACAAAAGTAACCTGGATCAACTTGTGTTTTTGGATCAACAAAGTGCTCGCTTGAAGTCACGCCAGATCAACATTTACCGTAAAGGGATCGATGTTATGGAATATGTTAATTTGGTTTAAATGGGCCATTTTTAAATTTATTTTAAAATACAGAGACAAAGACCGTCTTAAATATTGCAAAGCTACTGAAACTTTGTAACAAAATCACTTTCGTCAACAAACATAACACATAAAATCAAACATAGAGGTGGGTAGCCAATGTAATCAATTACATTTAAAAAATCGTGAATCATCTAGAAGCCACATTAGTTAATGGAGATACATATTGGATCAACAAAAGTCACCTGGATCAACTTGTGTTTTTGGATCAACAAAGTGCTCGCTTGAAGTCACGCCAGATCAACATTTACCGTATAGGGATCGATGTTATGGAATATGTTAATTTGGTTTAAATGGGCCATTTTTAAATTTATTTTAAAATACAGAGACAAAAACCGTCTTAATTATTGCATAGCTACCGAAACTTTGTAACAAAATTACTTTCGTCAACAAACATAACACATAAAGTCAAACATAGGGGTGGGTAGCCAATGTAAACAAATTCATTTAAAAAATCGTGAAACATCTAAGATCCACATTTTTTTTATACTACCGATTGCTGAAACAAGCTGATTGCCCACCTGATGTTAAGCAGTAACCTCTGCCTATGAACAGTGCATTACCTCATAGGTCACGTCCACCTAGGACACACCCTATGTGGTATTGCACTGGGACCGTTACCCTGAGACATAAAGATGAAAAATATCTTGTGCCTTTAATTTCACCGGCACCCTTACCCTTCAAACCGGAACACAGCAATGCGAGCACTACTGCTTTACGGCAGAAATAGGTATGGTGCTAGTACTTCCTTGGACGAACTCTTTTACAAAAAAGCTCTACTACTACTAAAACACATACACATTACATTAGTTAATGGAGATACATATTGGATCGACAAAAGTCGCCTGGATCAACTTGTGTTTTTGGATCAACAAAGTGCTCGCGTGAAGTCGCGCCTGATCAACATTTACATATTTACATATTGGATCAACAAAAGTCACCTGGATCAACTTGTGTTTTTGGATCAACAAAGTGCTCGCGTGAAGTCACGCCAGATCAACATTTACCGTATAGGGATCGATGTTATGGAATATGTTAATTTGGTTTAAATGGGCCATTTTTAAATTTATTTTAAAATACAGAGACAAAAACCATCTTAATTATTGCATAGCTACCGAAACTTTGTAACAAAATTACTTTCGTCAACAAACATAACACATAAAGTCAAACATAGGGGTGGGTAGCCAATGTAAACAAATTCATTTAAAAAATCGTGAAACATCTAAGATCCACATTTTTTTTATACTACCGATTGCCGAAACAAGCTGATTGCCCACCTGATGTTAAGCAGTAACCTCTGCCTATGAACAGTGCATTACCTCATAGGTCACGTCCACCTAGGACACACCCTATGTGGTATTGCACTGCGACCGCCACCCTGAGACGTAAAGATGAAAAATCTCTTGTGCCTTTAATTTCACCGGCACCCTTACCCTTCAAACCGGAACACAGCAATGCGAGCACTACTGCTTTACGGCAGAAATAGGTATGGTGCTCGTACTTCCTTGGACGAACTCTTTTACAAAAAATCTCTACTACTACTAAAACACATACACATTACATTAGTTAATGGAGATACATATTGGATCGACAAAAGTCGCCTGGATCAACTTGTGTTTTTGGATCAACAAAGTGCTCGCGTGAAGTCGCGCCTGATCAACATTTACCGTAAAGTGATCGATGTTATGGAACATGTTAATTTGGTTTCAATAAGCCATTTTTAAATAACATCACACTAATATTATAAAGGTGAAAGTTTGTGTGTGAGTGTGTTAGTGTGTTTGTTGTGACACCGATATTACATAGGTTATTGGGTATTGGCGTACAGGTGTCGGTTCAGGTTTGCTGCGGGCCCTACCGGGCCACTCTTGCCTTCGGCTCGCTCGCAGCTCACGTGGTGATCACTGTTCTCTAATGTTATAAATCCATGTCGGACTGTCACTCGTTCTGAAGTATGAGACACCGATATAACATAGGCTTACATAGGCTTACGATGACAACATAACCCCCCTTTCTTATCACGGCATAACACAGAGGGAGTAGGGGGAAACAACGTTTTTATAGACTATTTTTGTGTCAAACAACCCCTTCCCACCCTTTAATATGTTAAAGCAATTTTAATTTTATCTTTCAAAAAATTCTGGAACGGAGTTTCACAAAAAAACTCTTCTGTCTAATGCCACGATAAAAAAGAGGTTGTCATGTTAATATCGCATAATGAAAACATATTCTTGTTTTTGGATCAACAAAGTGCTCGGGTGAAGTCGCGCCTGATCAACATTTACCGTAAAGGGATCGATGTTATGGAACATGTTAATTTAGTTTAAACGGGCCATTTTTTAATTTATTATAAAATACAGAGACAAAAACCATCTTAATTATTGCATGGCTACTGAAACTTGGTAACAAAATTACTTTCGTCAACAAACATAACACATAAAATAAAACATAGACGTGGGTAGCCAAAGTTAAATTAAAACTGGGGGACACCAGTAGCTCAGGCTAACTAAAATGATCTGATTGAAACCCACTTTTGGGCATAGGTTTTTTATGCTAACGCGAACGCCACCGTTGTAATTTGTACTAATTGGTATGGCAACTGGCTCTGAAGGAATCTGGGCGTTGAGCTTGGGTTTTATAATTGAGGACAAATTTTATTGTAGTTTAACATAAAACAAACAAAGTGGTTTTTAAAAAAAATATCTTGAACTGCCTGTGATGAATACTTTTATGGTTACTATGGGATTGTGAATTGACTACGGAACCCTTACACTGTCCTTAGTTCAAGAGGAGACACACATGACAGGTTCATTTCGCTACTTCACGCATGCGATGTAGTACCTACCTACTTTGGTTGATCCAACATGTATCTTCATTAACAAATGTAGTTCACACTGAATAGACTTAATGATCGAGTGAAGTGAGTTCTCCGATTAAACTTGGATGAATAGTTTTTTGTGGTATGTCTTTCCTAGAATAACTTACGAACAGTAAATTAAATTACCATGAAATTGGGTGAGTTTTTTCAGTGCCAAGTAAACCTACACGTTTATCATGTTGGAGCCACATTAACTAATGGAGATACGAATTAGATCACCAAAAGTCCATACCATTTACCTTGCGTTTGCTACGGAACATGTGGATCCAATTCAAATGGGCCATTTTTAGGGTTCCTTATTTCAAAAAGTATCAATAGTGTAGGCTCAACACGTTTTTCATGTTGGAGCCACATTAACTTATGGAGATACGAATTAGATCACCAAAAGTCCATGGCGTTTACCTTGCGTTTGCTACGGAATCTTAAAGCTAAAGAAGTTACATGCGATTGAATTTCAATACCAATAAATCTAACCCTGTTCGACGGTAGGTGGTACATGCCTGAAATATATGAACCGAGCTTTTTTCATCTCGAGCTTTTAGAGAAAATAGGCTGTGAAAGATGGACAAACAGACAGCCAGAAAAACATGAGAGTGATCCTATACTGGTTCCGTTGGTAACTTTTGAGGTAGGTACGGTATCCTAAAACTTACTCTTTAGAATCGGATCAACATGTTACGTAACATTGGCAAGTTGATGACTTTTGTTCAATATGTACTCGTATTTCCATTAACTAAGTTACCCCCTGTGTGAGGTAGGATTTTGTAGATATTTTTCAAATAGGTACCTAACATAATAGGAATAATATTCACTAGAAACGGGATATTTACCATGATTTTTGAGTTTTATATGACCAACCATGATAGTTTCAAAAGTTATATAATAGGAATAGAAATAGCCTAATGTAATGAAACGGTATGATCTGCCGTTTTGTGTTGAAGTTTATAATAACGTAATATATTTGAACACCACATTACAAGCAACAAGACCTTTTGTTTGATTTGTCACACGATACATTTACAATTTGCACCCAAAATCAGAATTTGTTATTGACGCTATAGCAAGTGATTGGTTTATTTAGGAGCAGCTAACCCGGTCATTCTTGACCCACTGTTCATGTAACCTCTGCTTTTAACAATGCATTAAATCACAGGTTACGACTACCTAGGATTTACCTATTTGGCACCCACCTCCCTGAGACATAAAGATGAAAAGTCTCATGTACCTATAATTTCACCGGCACCTTCAACCGAAACACAGCAATGAGAGCACTAATGTTTTTTGGCAGAAATATGTATTTTGGTAGGACTAGGGTTTAATGCACCGTGGTAGTACTTCCCCAGGCAAACATTTTCATATAAAAGCTCTCTAACAATAAGAACTATTTGAAGCAAGTTGTCATTTTGCCTGAATGCGTACACTAAGCCACAAATACCTAACTAACCCGAGCACACTGCAGTAGAAAAATACTACCCTAGCGTCAGCCATCTTTATTCACAGTAGAACCCTAGCTCGATATGTACCAGAAGCGGTCAGACCCAGTCACCATACCAATAGTACAAGTTACTACACCGGGGGAGTTGGAGTTTGGAGTGCATAAGATGGAAAAGACTTATTCCCAACAGTGGCTTTCATTCATATCATCTTAGTTAGTATTATTACTTAATTCATCATCTTCATCAGCCTGCAGAATTCCACTGCTGGACACATGCACCCCCCATAGAATGCCACGACGAATGGTCTTGTGCTGCCTTATCCATCGACTACCTGCGAGTTTGTTAATATAATATGTGATGCCATGAGCTTCCCCTTTTTTTCGGGTTTTTGGTTGCCTCTCGAGAACGTTTATTCCCCTCTGGTTGGTCTACTCATTTCATATTATGTCACGTAGATCCTTTAAACCCACCCTTCACTCACCCTTATTTCTTATAAGCGAGAGTTACGGGCAGAAGCTGATAGGAATTATTTGCTATTCTACGAAAATAAAACACATATTTCATGAGGTGACAAGAGTATTTTAAATGGAGGTACTATATATTGGATCAATAAAAGTAATTACAATAAAAACCATACATTAGTAGGTAGGTAACCTTATACCTTACACAAATGTGGCTCCAACTGGATCAAGATACAATGTATTTTCGGTCTCAAATGAGCCTAGACGTTAATCAAATAAAATATTTATTAAAAAAACATGCGACTCCAATGAACGTAACGTAATCTGGGTCTCTTCAAGGCTAGAGTGAATAGGTGCCTTCTAGACCTTTGTGCTCCATCTTCGGCCACATCGACACTTACCAACAGGTGAGATCTTGGTCAAACAAAGGTTTTTTTTTTTTTTTTATACTAATGAATGACGGAACAAGCAGATGACCCACCTGATGCTAAGCGGTAACCTCTGCCTATGAACAGTGCATTACCTCATAGGACACGTTCACCTAGGACGCACCCTATGTGGCATTGCAATGCGCCCGCCACCCTGAGACATAAAAATGAAAAGTCTCATGTGCCTGTAATTTCACCGGCACCCTTACCCTTCAAACCGGAACACAGCAATGCGAGCACTACTGCTTTGCGGCAGAAATAGGTATGGTGGAAGTACTTCCCCGGACGAACTCTTTCACAAAAAAGCTCTACTACTACTAAAGGTCTATCAATGTTAAAAAAATAAAAATAAAACGTGTTCTGTAACAATCGCAAAGTAGTAGAATTTTACTAGTCCAATACCTATGTATCTCCATTAACTTACGTGGCTCCACCAGTGAAAGTACTTGCTTTTTACCTTGCGATTGTTACGGAACATGGTGCTTTAATTCCAATTGGCCCTATTTTATTAAATATCTTTTATTAAATACTTAATTAAAAACCCATCTTATTTACCTATTCCTCTCGGGCAAGAACTAAGTTACATAATTATTTACCACAATCAACAAACATAACAAATTAAAACTAAAACATATGTAGGTAGGTAAGACGCGAAAAAAGACGGCCCGCGCGCGGCTTGTTGATTGATGTCCGTCCGTCCATTATGCTATCTCTTTTTATCAAGTTTTGTACTTGTCACACAAAATGCGACGTTGCCGCTTTGCCTTTTAGCACCCACAATGCATTTGTGGCTCCAGATCAACTTTATATAGGCCAACTTCGCGTATAAATTATATATGATATGGATCTTAAAATGACGCTTCAGTATAATTTTTTTGACCGTTAGTGGATCAACGATAGTTGGACGATTCGAAAACGAGTATCTTGAAAACCAATCAATTCAGATCCAGTGTTTCCTCGCGCACTATAACGTCAGATCAAAGTATATCGGTTAGCTCGATAGGGAGTAAAGTATACATGAGAAATATGTGGATCAACATTTGTTCAGACTTCATACTGGATCAACATTTACCGTAAAGGGTTCAATATATATATTTCATTTATTTATTCAATCAACAAGGATCATTTGGTTAGTAAAATACATTGTCTATCTACACTACGGTTAGTAAGAATAATTACAATTGAATACTACAAACTAACATTGAAAATATGACAACATCATCATCCACCTGTGGAAGTCCACTGCTGGACATAACAAATCATTTAATTATTTAAGCAACAACACAGGTTAAATTGAATTAAAACAAATTACAAAAAAAATAAAAATGTCAATACATGTCATGTCACAAAATTATTAAATTTATTTATAAAAGTCATATTTAATGTACATTGTTTGTTTTACACATATAAGTACATTTGTTTTGTACATTTTCTTTCTCTTAAATGTCGGAAAAGAGATTATCTCTTACTTTTCGTTCTACGAGCGCTATTCGGTCACTATCTAACTTACCTCAATTTTAATGAGTTAGAAGGTGTCGGAATTAGCTCTAGTAAGTGCTTTCAAACAAAATTGTTTATCTTTAATTTCAGCATTGACATGGCCAAGAAGCAAATGCAGCTAGTTTTCCACGCAGACGTCACTATGAGGGGGAAGTACAAGGCGTCTGGGAAACTGTTAATCCTGCCCATCAGCGGAGATGGAGACACCGTTATGAAAATAAGTAAGTTGAGTTAGCTTGGGACTGCTTTGCGTGATACGATGGGACGTGACTGCTTTAGCGTGATCTTGTGGGACATACCTTATGTTTTTGAACGAGTTCTCTCAGCCAACTTGGAAGAATCGGCATTTGTATATATGAATGGATGTATGTTTGTCCGATGAAAACTTCCAGTAAACTCAAAATGTCGACTATGGGATTACCCGGACTTGTTGAAAGATTTTATGGAAGGTGTTATTACGATTGGAAGAAAGCGTTAGGCGAGTCAGTCGTGGGAAACAATGGTGGCTATGAGCTCACCACTTGTCACGTCTATATTTCACAATGGTGCAACCCACTGTGAAAAGATGCCCATTGAGGCTCTGCCTACCCCCCTTCAGAGAAAAAGGCGTGTGTCTATGTATGTATGTATGTATAAATAGTTCTTTGTTTGTTGATGAAACCCTAATGGAATATATTAATCTGAAAGATCAGATATACGAGTAGGAGCAAGTAAAAAGGACATACATACATCATAGACACACGCCTTTTTCCCCATAATGTATGTATGTATGTATGTCTCTAGTGTAATTGATTTAATGTTCCAACGATACATTAGTTCGAAATTTTAAACTTAGCCCCATCAACACACTTTATACATCAAAATGATCAAAAGTGGATCAACTTGCTTGCTTTGACCATAAATGAATTAAGCAACACGAACATAAAAGATATGAAGTTGACCAAGACTGGTGTAATGGGGTGAAAGGATAAATGATTCACTCGCTGCGTCGCACTTGCCAAAACCTTGACTCCTTTTCCCTGACTTGATTTAAGTCACTTCTTATATTCCTATATATGTAAATAATGCACATCTTAGTACTGCCTGCCTACAAAAATCTGCCACGCAATATCTATCGTCAAAAATCTTGTCGCCTCTGGTAAAATTCTGCAATTTGACGCAATGCGTTATTGCTTCACATCGTGGAATGTTACTAGGAGTGACCAGAGGATGAAACTCGTAAGAAATAGAAAAAGGCTGGCGTATTATATACGGGGCCTGATACACAATACGTATTGGGTGTACATATAGAATCATGATTGTGATGATAAAGTCTAGCCAGTCTGGACAAACGGTATTTGATTCGAACGATACATTTGTAATCCAATCCTATAAATACAGATCATCTGACATTTCGATAGCTTACCTCTGGTACGGAGGCCTGCAATGCTCTAAGCTTACGAGTAGTTAGTTGTTTTACCTATAGGTAAAACAAAGGTAAACTAGATATACTATGTAATAACTTAGTAAACTAAGTAACAGTTTACGCCATCGAAAAATTTGCGATGCCTGCAGAGGGCAAATAAGTCTTAAGTGCTCACTATTTTTTAAGACCAAATTGTAACACTTATTTATGAAACTAAATATCTTGTATCTTGTATCTTGTATCTTTTACATTATTGGACTTTTCTACTACAGACCGTTCACCGTAAGATGTGAATCGTGTGATGTGTCATGAAGTATTTATTTTTAAATGGTTGACACTGTTCTCAAGGCACACAGACTAACACCCGTTTGCACAAAACATAAGAATCGCCTAAGTTCTTTCCTCACTTGTTTAGATTACTCCTAACGATAAATTTGCTTGCTCTAACCCTAAACTATTCCTTAGTCCACTTAGGCTAGGCTGTTCTCAGGTTTAGGTGTATCTTAACTAGGACAAGCATAACCTTATGTTTAGTGCAAATGGGCGTAAGAGTGTAACGCAGGGGATATCTTAAGATGAACGGTCTGTGGCGTCATCGGTAATAGAATGTTACTTTGTCTCAGGCCTCTGTTTGGCTTCTGGTATAGGTTTAATTTTTAACCCCCGACAGAATTATTTTATCTGAGCCCCCGACGCAAAAAGAGTGGTGTCATAAGTTTGACCGTTGTGTGCATAGTATAGCCACAGATAAAATAATACTATACTAGTAGTATAGCAAAAATTCTAAGTCTATGGTTGTGTGTGTGTCTGTCTGTGGTACTGTTAGCTCTTAAATGGATCAACCGATTTGAATGTGTATTAAAAGATAAACGGCTAATTACCACTATTTTTCGTCACTTTGCTGACGTTTCGAGACTGAGTTCAGAAGCCATGAGCACCGCCCGCGACCGAAAGTGACGAAAAATAGTGGTAATTAGCCGTTTATTTTTTAATATGATTCCTAACCACGATAGTTTCAATTCTACGATTTGAATGTGGTTTCTTTATTTTAAAGTAGGTTTTCTAGCGATGGTTGTTAGACATGTTTTATCAAAATCGGCTCAGACTTTCCATTGCGTTGGGTTTTTTTTAAATTTTCGAACTGTTTTGCTACTAAATTATTCTGTGTCCAGACGACTAACTTAAAGAAATTACGTTTTATATTCCAGAGAATTGCCAGATTGTAGTTGACATGCCCTTTGAAATCTCTAAGAACAAGGACGGCAAGGATGTCATGAATCTGAAGAGTTACAAATATCGTTTTGACGTGAGAGACGGCGCCCACTACCAACTGAGCAACCTGTTCAACGGAAATAAGGTTTTGAGTAAGTGTTATAAGTGGTTTCACTACATGAAGTCGGTGGATGAAGGCGGCTCAAGATCATTCATAAAGATGGAGCGAAGGGCGTTGGCAGTGATAAGTAATATGATGATCCGTAGGTTTGCAAAGTGCACGAAAAGTGTAAAGATCACCTTGTTTAGGGCTTACTGCCAATCTTTTTATACTAGCAGCCTTTGGATCAACTTTACTCAAACAGCGTACAACGCCCTTCGCATTCAATATAACAATGCGTTCAGGATCCTGTTGGGGCTGCCGCGTTTCTGTAGCGCATCAGGTATGTTCGCAGAGGTACACACTGACGGCTTCCACGCCATCATGCGTAAGAGAGTGGCCTCCCTGATGTAGCGGGTGCGCGGCAGTGCCAACAGCTTCCTGAGCACAGTGGCCGGGCGGGTAGATGGTCCGATTCTCATCAGTCACTGGACCAAAACGCATGTGCTGCCATGCCACTCAATGCGGTGTGCCAAATAATTTTAATTTAATTTTAATATAATTTTAATAATTTAATTTTGATTTAATTTAATAATTATAATTTTTAGTTTTATAAATACTATGTGATAATGTCTACTAACAATTCTTTACTAACATAATATGGTGTGAAACCGAAATAAATGATATAATAATAATAAAGGTATACCCTACTATGGGGAGGGCTATGCCCAGCAGTGGACTTCTTTAGGCTGATGATGATGATCATCATCAGTTTAAACATCCACTACTTACATAACATGCAATGGGGGGGATTAATAACCATGCTCAGCAGCCGATTTGATGATTTCAGTATTGGTGTTGATTAGGTACTCAGGTCGATGCTCCTGCCCATCCCCTGGTGTGATCCGTAGTCGGCTTATACGACATCCACAGGAGGAGATGGAGGGGGCCGGACACACCACGGCCCAATGACGATGATTACATTATTTAATTAAGACCTGTTTCACAATCCGATTGATGCCCCTGGTGTTGCAGATGTCAATAGGTGACGGTACACCGATTACCATTAGGCGGGCCGCGTGTCAGATTGTAAAACCATTACATAAAAAAAAAACAGTGTTTAAGTTGGGGTAGGTATAACGCAAAATTACCAATCTTTGGGTCCCCGAGACGATCAAGTCCACTTGACAAATCTACGTGCTTGAAGTGAATATTGAGCGTTTACAGCGTTGACTTGACAAGTCCCGTAATGTATCTACGGGCTGGACCATACTTGACAGCACGTAGACTTGCCAAGTGGACTTGATCGTCTCGGGGACCCAGATTTGATTATTAACTGACTATATCAAGTCAAATTAAAAAAATGTATGGACACTACATTATAATTCCGACTTCCGAGGGATCACTGCAGAAACACGATAGGACAATATTTTCTCGATAGAAAAAAAACCCAAAGTTACCTCTAACTTTTGGCTCGATTCGATTGTTTATTAAAATGGAGCATAATATTCGAGACAAAATTTGATAAATAAAAACGATAGAAAAAAGCCAAGGGTTTAATGTAAGGGTTTTGTAAAATTATCTATATATTAGGAGATATCCAAAAAACTGCTGTTTCGTGCGGCGCGATGCGTTTTTTTGCATGAAGATTTCTGCCTAGGGTAGGACGTACACAAATAAGTATATAGAATCACTCCTGTCATGAGTGGTAGTTTGACTAGTACTTAGTTATATCTGCCAGATGGATATAATGATGGACGACCAAGTCAGTCGTGAAACCATGCAGGCTATAGAGAGCTAAGGCTGTCTGTGTAAAAGAATCCAAAAGGTAAATCCATGTCCATCCTATAGTATCCATGTTTTAGTAGTAGGTAGTAGAGGTTTTTTGTGAAAGAGTTCGTCCGGGGAATTACTACCACCATACCTATTTCTGCCGCAAAGCAGTAGTGCTCGCATTGCTGTGTACCGGTTTGAAGGGTATGAGTGCCGCTGAAATTACAGGCACATGAGACTGTTTATCTTTATGTCTCAGAGTGGCAGGTGCCGTGCAATTCTATGCAATGCCACATAGGGTCTGTTCTAGGTGGACGTGACCTATGTGGTAATGCATTGTTAAAGGCAGTTACCGTTTAACATCAGGAGGGCCATCAAGAAAACTTTAAATAAATAAATAACGCTGGACAGTTTACACAGCATTATTCTAGCCCTTAAAATACCTTACCTTAGTCTTTAAATTATAACAAGTAATCAGAATAATTAAATGGTACTGAGAGGGTATGAATATACTATGCTACTATAAAATTATAATTATCTTAGGAATAGTTTACTACTTGAATGATGGAACTAGCAGATGTCCCACCTGATGTTAAGCGGTAACCTCTGCCTATGAACAGTGCATTACCTCATAGGTCACGACCACCTAGGACGCACCCTATGTGGCATTGCACTGCGCCCGCCACCCTGATACATAAAGATGACAAGTCTCATGTGCCTGTAATTTCACCGGCACCCTTACCCTTCAAACCGGAACACAGCAATGCGAGCACTACTCTGCTTTGCGGCAGAAATAGTTATGGTGGTAGTACTTCCCCGGACGAACTCTTTCACAAAAAAGCTCTACTACTACTAAACACAGTGTTACACAGTGTTTTGCCTTTTACATTGACATGCTGTTTCATAATTGATCGAAAGAGACAAAACACGGTGTAACTATTCCAAGGATGATCCCGGTTAGTCTTGTTATAATTTATCTAAGTTAAATTCCAAAATGAAGGTCAGATTAAGAAGTATGAGGAAACTAATATTAAGCGTGAGCAAATGTCTCAAAATAAAGCGGCTCAATAGGTACTGAACCCTGGTTTGCGGTTGAAATCACTATTGATTGACCGCGTTATCCAATTTCTGAATCCATTATCCGTATCGAATTCCTTGCTGTCAGTTATGACGTTTTGTGTCAGAGGTGTGAAGAGGGTATTTTCTCAAATGCTTTTGATGGTAAGCCACTAAATACCAGAGTTCCAGGTCTATTTTTTTATGAGTGAGGCCCTTGGTACCTAGTATTTGATTTTGACCACCAAAATCGTTCGAGAACTCAGTGTCTACGGGCAAATACGTGTGACAAATACTTTGGAGTATAAATATTTCAAGATAAGTTTTACTAGAACAAGACGTATTCTTAAAACTGCAAAGGCAGTTTTTTGTTAAGTTATATAATTTTCTTAATAAGCAATTATTGGATTACTGATGCTGCGTTGCATGATCGCTATTCTGTCACTTTTTATTTTACTTGAACTTTACTGAGTGAAATACTGATGGAAGTTGGCGGCTAACTGCCTCCTAAAAGATAGCTTTTATAAGGACAATACACTACTGCTTTGCGGCAGAAATAGGTATAGCGGTATAACTTCCCCGAAAGAACTCTTTCACAAAAAAGTTCTATAACTAAAAAGATTTGAAAGAAATAAAAAAAAAAAAAAAAAATGCTGGGCAGTTCACACAACATTATCTAACCCAAAGCTAAGCAGAGCTCGTGTTATGGGTACTAGATAACTGATATACAATACATTATATTACATAGATATGATATTTTTTATTATAAATAGAAAATACCCAGAACACTCTGAACAAATATCTGCGATCACACAAATATTTGTTCCGAGGTGGGAATCGAACCCGCAACCTCCTGAGTTGCAGGCCAAACTTCGCCCGCCGCGCCACACAGGACGTAGAAATTAAATTAAATTTGAATGAATTAAATAATGATGATGTCTTTTCTTCAGGTGACTCGTTGCACAACTTCATGAACGCCAACTGGAAGACCATGACCTTGGAGTTCGGTCTCCCCATCTTTGACAAGCCCGTCCAGAAGATCTATAACTCAGTAAAGACTTACTTGAGTTCTCTGCCTCTAGAAGAAATCGTTGTTCTATAAGTTGAATTTTATGTTTTGTTACCTAAAATAATTGAAAATAAAAAATATTTGGCTGTATTCAAAATTAAATGATCTCGATAGATAATTATTTTAGAAAAAATAACGACTTTCGGGCTAGAATGTATCCCCAATTTTATTCTGTGCCCCAACACAAGATTTTATAATATTAGTGATCGTGACCGTGTGGTGATCACAATGAGCCTACTCGTAAAAACGGCCAGTCTACTATTATCCATCGAGAAAGAAGAAAGAAAGAAAATATTTTATTTGTAACTCAATCAAAAACTAAAACTAAACTAAAATAAAATAGAAGACAAAGATAAATTTTTGAATTGAGTCACAAAATGGTCTCTGTCTCAGCATGAGCCAGTCGAGGAGTTCCCTTGCCCCCCTTCCGTCTCCATCCACACACATATAGTTTCACAACACACAAGCAATCATATCCTAATTTTAGGTGTCTATTCCTAATATATACGACAAAAGCAATTTGTATCAGTGTGGAATGTTTATAACTAAATCGCCCAATGCTACTATTTTTAAAGAAAAATAATTATTTTAGTATGCAATTACATTTCAATTACAATTGTAATTAAAAATGCTATTCTGCTATTCCATTGAATTGTAATTATAAGAGATATTTGACAAATGAAACAGCTGTCAAAAATAGTATAATACCTACCAATCGATTAGAGGTATACAGGTCTAACGCTTAACTGAGTCAGTCCCTGAGGTAGCGGTACGGTAGGGGTGTTTTTGTTACGTCAAAATGAAGCGTGGCTTTATGCCATCTGATAATTTGAGAGACGAAAACACTCCTCCCGTACCGCCCCCATGCCTCAGGGATTGACTCAATTAAGAGCAGCCAATTCTATTACTTTCGATAAAAACGCTGGTGCTCAGATTGTACGTGATTATGAAGTTGTAACAATTTTTTCGGCAGATGTTTTGTAGAAATATGTATCTTGAAGTATCTAGATACGTAAAGAAACTTTTTTTTTTCTTTTACCTCTTCATTCTGTATAAGCCTTAAAAAATCAGCTTATTTGCACAATGTTACCTGAACTTTGGATGTTCATAATGTACTTATAAACTGTAAAAGTAAAAAAAGGGCTTCGGGGGTATCTCGCCCATGTTGTCTAGAATCTAAATTACAAGCATTTTATTCACAAACTTGTAAGACTTTCTCAAAAAACGTACGTGCTGGAACAAGTTTTAGAATATTTCGCGCGTTTTTTTTTGCCGTTACGCAAGTAAGTAGCGGAATTTTCCAAATTCTAACCAAAGGGTCTGGCACTAGCTCTCATTTTACACAGTGCCTCTCTTTGAAAAATTGAATTGTACGAACCTATACAAGATTTTAGTTAAAATCGAAATGGGGCCCCTTAAGCGCTGGAACACGAGACAATTGTTAGGTGATTGTACAAGAGAATACGAAAAATAAAGATTTGAAAATCTGGAAGAAAGCTGGAAATCTAAGGTAGGACTGGGCTGGACACGTTAGCTGCATGCCCGGGTACCTCTGGGCTAAGATAACTACAGAGTGGGTTCCGAACGCGCGGCAGCCACGTGGTAGACCCAGACGGCGATCGCGGGATGAGCTTGACTCCCACAACAAGGACTGGCCACAAATAACTCAGGATAGAAATGATTGGAAAGAGGGAAGGGAGGCATTTGCCATGCGGTGGGAAACTTCCACCTTTTAAATTAATTAATTATATTACTCAATGGAGCGCAGTATTTTGGGAGTTAAACTAACTGATTGCATCCAAAACACCATACTGCGCTCCAAAACCAAAGTCACCGATGTGGGAGAGAAGGCCGCGCGGCTGAAGTGGAATTGGGCCGGTCACATTTGCCGCATGCCCGACGAACTTTGGGCCAAAATCACCACGGCATGGAGCCCTGATATAGCCAGGCGGCGTCGCGGCAGACCACGCATCAGGTGGCGGGATGAACTGGACGCCTATGAGTGGGAATGGAAAATGGTTGCACAGGACCGTGGTGACTGGCGGAAGTGGGGGGAGGTCTTTGCCCAACAATGGGACAGTATGGGCTAATAGTAATAATAGTAATAATTATATCACATGTCAATGGCGAATTTTTTTGGAGCACTCCTCAGAAGCCATTATTGGTGCACATTATTGGATCATTTTTTTATAAAAGTAATTACTTACTACGGGTGATTGACTGACATTACTCTATGGGGTTGAGTCTGGTGGAATATCTAAGAATAATAGCCGGATGTGTTTATATTATACTAGCAGTAGGTATGCACTAGGTATCTGTTTTCTAATTAAACCACTTTATGGCTATCAGTTTGTATGTCATTTAAATGTCCATGTTGTGGTGGACAAGCAATTTAAACTAATTACTATAATCAGATATGGGTGGAAGTACATACAGTACTTGCAGTTATAAATGCGTTGGCGTGAGGTTCATCAATTAGGACTAACGATGTAACAATCTCTGTTTTAATAGTTACCGATAACCAATTACTGAAGAATCATCAACATCATCATTATAATGTGATTAAATGTCAATTTTAACACGTCTTTATTCAATCTTTTTTTTTTAACTATGCTAGACCCTCGATTGACTGCGATGTCACGTGTTGGTAAGTGACGATGCGGCCGATGATGGAGCACGAAGGTCTAGAAGGCACCTATTCGCTCTTTCCATAAAGAGACCCATATTATAGTTTTCAGGAAAGACTGACGACGGCAACTTGTTCCGTGCCTTAGCTGTTTGCATTACAAAGGTGGAATCGAAACGCTTAGAGCAAATTGCGGGTATACTGATGAGGTAAGAATGGTACTAGGCCGTGCGCCTGCTTGTCGTATGTCGAAAAGGTGGGATCAGATCATCTAGCTCTTGGGCACATTATAGTACTTATTATTAGTATATTGGGTACATTCCCTGAAATGTTAACCTGTAGAAGATCGAAAGGCATGCGACTTTACAGCACTGCTCGAGACTCTGGATCCTAGTCTTCGCCATATGTTGCTCTCCTATAAGGATGAAAGGTCTGCGTTGTATCGAGTCCAAGGCAGCTGTAACACCCCCCCTTCTACCTTCTCTATTGTACCTAATAATCTAACTACCTATTATACCGCGCGCACTCACCGACTTCCTACTTTACTCTGTGGAGTTACGATAACTTTAATCTTACCTACTTCTTTAAACACTATAAATTGGCCATATGATCGTCTAGATATATACCTACGTTGTGTCTTGTAATAACTCGAGTTCTTTATTTGTTAATATTGTCGAGTCTTAACGTATCCTAACTACATAAAATATTTTACCTTTTTATCGATGTCCTCGTAATAGTTGCTACTAATTCTAATAGGAAAGATACCTACTTAAATTTTATTTTACTTCAGTACACATCGGAACAATTAATTAAAAGATTACTCCAGAGATTTATTTCCATTATAGTTTGTTATTCCTTTGTAAAAGAATAAGCTACAATTAAAGTTCCTAGTAATATTTTGAACATTCTGATTTTACAATTTCTGAGGTTTATTGATTTTGACTCTAGCTTCGATACAGACATGTATGTCTTGTGCTATTTCAAGATACTTTTACGTGACAGATTTGCATCTGTAATAGATCCATTAGGGAAATGACAAGAAATTACTTGTATAAATTATTTGCTTCTCAGATAGAATTTTTAAGTTATTTCTTTAATTATTTGAAGGATGAACCAAATTTGATAAAGTTCATATCCAGAGATAAGCGACTTTTTGGAGAACAGCCCCGTCCGCGCTGCCCTCGGTGGATTTCTTCCAATGCTTTTGGTCAATCCTCCCTCGCTTGGACATAGGTAGATTACCTAATATTGTCCGAGAATTTTATCCAAATGATATTCTAATTCAAATCAATTCCTTTTTACTTTAATACAAGGGATTTTAGAGGATCGCGAACCTATTTCCGTCGGAGTAAGTTTGTTAGTCATTTTCAAACATTCCAGGGAATTTTACATTTAATCAATAACGCAAAATCAACCACATACATCCTTCACCTTTGGTTAACTTTGGGATTTATCTAGGCTTCCTGAAGCCTAGGAAAATCCCTACTTGATTCATACCCCTACTTACAAATAATTCTAAATATTCTCTGTAGGATAAATAGAATTCCTAGTTGGATTATCCAGGTAGGAATAATCGCTTGTGAAAATTCTAGACTATATTTAAATGAAATTTTCCTTCCGAGAATGATAATATTCAATTACAAGATTCTCCTTTTATCTAGTATTTTAATACGTTTGATAATTATTTTGCCCGTTCCTTTATGAAAGAATAATAGTAAACTAAATTAAATCACCGGTTAAATTTTAGAAAATGCCAATTTGTAAGATTGGTCTACATACGCACTAATACAATGCCTATATAAGTGTGCCTAATTACCTGGCTAAATTGGGTGTGTGCGATTCAAACTTTGAGAAAATCGTTCTCATTTTGTTTTAAATGTGCAGTTAAATGTGTATGTCTTCTGACGAGGTGCAAGGTCAGAATACCTAGATTGAACTATTAAGGATAGGATATCTGTCGCTGTGTAACCTAAAGCGACAGACGGAGCCTAGAGGTTAGGAATCAGGTTTAAGGGGGGATAAGACTTGTCTGATTGGCGGACTCACCAATCACTCTTTCGAGAGTTAAAGGTATTCCTGACTGACAAGAATCGGACCCTGAAAACATAAAAATAGAAGATATTCTATAGACTACGGCAGTCTAACAAATATCTTCCTTCGAAAATCGTTCACTTTGTCACAAGTCTAAACACTTCTTCCCCATTGACTTTGAATATTTAAGAACACTTGAAAAACATCACCAAAAAGAAACTAGTTAATTTCTCTAATTTTGGGCGGTCTTTCAAATTATTTTTATATTTCACAAAATTTAAACTTTCACTAAATTATATTTAATTTCACTTATTATGGACTATTCCACTTTATAGAATCAATCCTAATATTTCAAGGTTTAAATTTCTAGCTTTTAAACGAACTTTAAAATCACTTCGTAATTAATTAACACAATTTAATATTTTACCCCAGCGTTACTACGCAAACGTGATACTACTTCCAGAATTATCCAGCACTGACCCCCCTTCAGCTGTTACATCTCTATTTAAAGTCGCCAACCAAGATAAAACATTTCATTCAATTTTGAATCTTATTCATACGATTCCTAAATAGGAATTGGTGTGTTCCTTCAAAGTATTCTGAAAATCGGATGTTTATATTTTTTGTATATAAACATTCTCACAGCCCATTTCTCTGAAAAAACGACAGAACAAACCCTCTATTGTTTCCGACCTCATTATTCAAGTATCGCTCGATTTATTTGATAACAAGATATAATAATTTTATTTGAGCATTTGTGAGATACTAATGAATCCAGTACAGATGGTTCGTTACACAGCGACTAAATCGCTTTCTTGTCTGTCTCTACGCTAGCGCTTCCTTGTTGGTCTGTTAGTTCGGTACTTGTAAACGATTATACTTGAAACTTTAATCTTGAAGCTCACATGCTATTATTGTACAAGCAGAAAATATTTTATTCATATTTTTTTTTCTTGTTTTTTAAAGGACTAAATAAAAAACAAACTTTATTGACATAATACAGTGTTACTTATGTTACTGAATCCATAGGCTCCCAATACTAGTTAAGAAACTGTATTTTCGGAGCCAGTGGCTTCTCTCACATTATACAACATTTAATTATGTCCTATGTTAACTAAAAGCTATAAAAAGAAGAACTAAAACTAAAAACCAAACCAAAAAGTAAAAGTAAAACCAAACAAAACAAAAAAAGCCCTCATTAAAGAGGAGAATAAGAATGAAAGGAATTAATACTATAAACGTACCTACTTAATTGTTCGTATGGATAAATTTACACATTGATACAAAAAAAAAAAAAAAAAATATGATGTATACTCATTGACATAGTTATATTATTTATTCACCAATGGAACACGGGCAGTACTTGGTTTTGTTTAGGTACATATATTTTAGCAGCAGCAGATAATTATTCGATAAATTCTAAATTAATATGACTACATTTTAATTTGATTAAAAAAAAATAAAGGCTTCCGGCTATTTTAATTGATGATTATGGAAGTATCGGATTCTGCCCCCCAACCCCCACCCCCACTGGTTTTAGTAGGGGAGGGCTCGTCCAACAGTGGACGGCAACTGGATGATGATAATGAGGATCAGTTTTACGAATTGATATCATTTCGACATAAAGTTGGTCGAAACACTAGCAGCAGTGTTTTATGCATACAATTTTTTCAATTTATATTTGTGCACTGCGCTTTTCACCACCTTCGTTCGTTCGTCGTGTTACTGGTTCGTTCTTGGTCACCCTGCGTTAGGTCAGTAACTATGTTGAAGGGACCTGATTGATAAAAAGTAGGTAAGTACTTATAGAAGGCGAACTTATAACGCATTGTAGGACGACCTGCACTCAATGGACCGATAACAGTTGCAGGAAGTCAGTGGATGGAGGCGGCTCAAGCCTATTTTTCATAGCATTCTATGGAAAAAGCCTATGCCTGTAGAAGAGTACCAGAATCAGCTGATGATGATGAATTAAATAATTAAATAGAACGAGACATACAATTAATAATAGTATAAGGCATGTACAAAATTTAAAAAATACTTTAGTTGGCCTATCTGAAGACTGTTTCAAACAATCTAAAGGTACCTAGCTCAATTGATCCAAATCACTACCAGACGGAAGCGTCCCTAAGATTCTGGCTGCATTACCACGCCGAATGGCAATACCATAAAGCGTTGAGCCAGATAAAAGCCAGCTCTCAGGTCACCCGTTGCTTCAGAATTAAATAGTGTGATTATAGAAAACCCAGAAGCAAGTAGGCACAGTTTGTTGTTTATTGTATTGTTTTGGAAATATAGTTAAAGAAATAAATAAATAATGCTGGACAGTTCACACAACATTGTCTAGTCCCAAGTTAAGCCGAGCTTGTGTTATGGGTACTAGATAACTGATATACTTAATACAATACATTACTTAGATAGATATTTTTTATTAGACATATAAAATACCCAGAACATCCTAAACAAATATCTGCAGATCGTACAAATATTTGTTCCGAGGCGGAAATCGAACCCGCAACCTCTTGCGTCGCAGGCGAACCTTCGCCCGCCGCGCCACAGAGGTCCATGGAGTTGCAGAAGCCTCGGCTTTAGGTAGGTACCCATAGACTTTTACATTATTCGCTGACACGAGCTTCTCTCTCATAGTTCACTTCGATACGATCTAATCAGTCTTTCAAATCGAAGTCCATTGAGCCAAATGGTCAATAAAAACTAGTCTGTATGAAATTATTGCTGGTAAATATATCACAAATAACAAACTAACCATTATATATATATAGGCACAGGTCCCATGCCTGTGTTTTCTTCATCAGGAGGCTCCATATTTATCGCACGACGATGGTAGGCGTGGGTTTGTCGGGCGAGGAGAATAAATGTCACTTTAGTTATATCGGGTTATAATCATTAATTTCTACACACAATAATTGTTCATTGGAATATTAATATGGACACAAGCAGGATAATCTAATTAACAATATCACATAGACACTCCACCGAACACGTAATGCCTGAGCGCGATGTCCACCGATTACCCCATTGATATCTTCATATCCTCGCAATGGACCTCGTCGCCATGTTGTTCTGCCTTCTGCCTTAGTGTCCGTTGTTGCGTCAGGGTGGCGTAACGTCAGCTGTCATTGACGTTCCTGGCCACCCTCAAATAACCAAAGAGTCGTCGTATATAACTTTTGAAACTATCATAGTTATGTACATAATTTTCAGTAGAAACGGGATATTTACCATGATTTTAACCATATATGTTGGCGGCTATAGCTACCAAATTTATTAAGTTATTATAGATACTGATTAAATTTGATTTACAGAAAGAATAATACAACTGACACAAGTAGGTAGGTACAAATTTAAAAAAAAACTGATACAGGTGTGCTACCTAAACACCGCTGCTATCTAAAGTTAGCCCAACCGCTGCTTAACGATCTAAAGGTAGCTCAAATCACTACCAGAGGGAAGCATCCCTAAAATGCTGGTTGCATTGTCAGCGTTGTTTTAGATACTGATACGCCCTGTGAAATGCCTGTCGCACATAACACGCCTACACGTTACATCGATATCATCGAAGTTGTTGATCGCTGTGTCTGTCTGTGCACAGACAACAAGTAATTCATTTTGTAAAAATTAAAAAAACCCTCATCGGCAAACGGCTGAACCGACTTTGATCAAACATAGCTAAGAAAACTCCCGAAAAATTCACCTTTCGAAAAAAAACTAAATCGGTTCATCCGTTCGGGAGCTACGATGCCACAGACAGACACACACACACACAGACACGTCAAACTTATAACACCCCGTCGTTTTTGCGTCGGGGGTTACAAAGGTCAGCCAGCAAATCCAACTCGGGCAGCGTTCGAGAAACTCCATATCTTCTCGTCACAGATACCGCGGAGCCTCAATATGAAAGCTGAATCGCAGAGATAAATAAATAAATAATGCTGGAAAAGCTCACACAACATTATCTAGCCCCAAGCTAAGCCAGAGCATGTGTTATGGGTACTAGATAACTGATATACTTAATATAATATAGTACATAGATAGACATTTTTTATTATACATAGAAAACACCCAGAACACCCTGAACAAATATCTTCAGAACGCACAAATATTTGTTCCGAGGCGGGAATCGAACCCACAACCTAGAAGACCTACGAGATCCTAGAAGACCTAAGTTCGTTTCGCTGGAGGATCTCCGCACGAGCTTCTGGCTGTATGCTGATTTATATACTCTTAAAGTTTTCCCGCTATTGGAACACAATAGCCAGTCACCAATGAAACCCCATTTTGATTTTAAAACACCTTTCAATCGACATATAGTACTATATGGTACGCGTAAAAAAATTACATTCCTTATTTAGGTAACGTCACAGCGTATGTTTTTTTAAATATTTATATTCAAGAACTACACCGTGGTAAAGACGAAGCAATTGACACCTAATTTGCCTCTATTAAAATATCCGTGAGTGATATTCACAATTTAAAAAAAAAACCGGCATTAACTCACGTAGCTACTTGTTCCGCGTAAATACACCCGACTCGAGTTTCTGGGACTCGAGTTTAATATCGAGTTTAACTATGGGATTTAATATCCCAGAAACTCGAGTCGGGTGTTTTTACTCGGAACAAGTACCTACGTGAGTTAATACCGGTTTTTTCAATTATAATTTGCCTCTGTTGTTTTCGAGTTCAGCCATACAAACATACATACAAACACACATAGAGGCCAAACTTATTAGCCTTCCCTGCTGAAGCGAGACACAGCTTGACGACCTCTGTGGCGCGATGGGCGAAGGTTCGCCTGCGATGCAGGAGGTTGCGGGTTCGATTTCCGCCTCGGAACAAATATTTGTACGATATGCAGATGTATGATTTGTTCAGGGTGTTCTGGGTATTAATTACTATGTAAAATAAAAAATATCTATCTATGTATACAATACGTATTAATTATATCAGTTATCTAGTACCCATAACACAAGCTCTGCTTAGCTTGGGGCTAGATAATGTTGTGTGAACTGCCCAGCATTATTTATTTATTTAATACCAGGCCCTCGCTGTGGATTCTCCGTTCTTACGCTCATGCATTCTGGGGGTAGGCTATCTTAAACGGATACTAGACCGGTTTTCTGAATTACAGCTTCATCTAAAAATATGGAGTAACAGGGGTTCCCAAATTGGACGATAACGCCCCCTTATGGGCGCTGCGGGACTTAAGAGGAGCGGTAAGAGACCTTGAAAAAAAATGGGGGCGTCAAATCAGACAAACTTTCGTATTTTAATAGTTATTATTAGTATTCCTAGATAGGTCATTTTCGTAGATAATAGACCGCGGGCAATTATGTTTTTACAAGCTTTTGTTAAATGACCCGATTTGTGCATGTTTAATTTGAAGTTATACTGGTTTTTAAGTAGGTGAAAAAATGGGGGCGCTAAAAATAGTTATGGGGGCGATAAAAATAATTTATTCTCAAAGTGGGCAGTAACCAAAATATGTTTGGAAACCCCTGGAGTAAAGTCAGGTGACAGAGTAGGTACTCTTAGCATGACTAACCAAGTTTTTTTGAGATCTCGTGGGTACTATATTAAGGTAAAAGATCTGTCTTACCGTCTAGTGATCACTTGACTTTGTAACGTTTACTTGTCTGGGTTTAATTATAGCAAAAATGAAGTTTCTGTTGTGCTTGGCGCTTTACAGTGTCACATGCAGCGTGGAATCTAATGGTTAGTAGATATTTTTGGATTTATTATAAAGTATAAAGATAAAGCATAAAGTATTTATTCAAAAACTATTACAAATAAACAGATTATAAAAAATACATATTAATAAATAATGGGAATAGATAGTAATAGAAAAACACCGTTAAATAGGTATATGTTTTTTACATTTGCTTGAACAGTTTTGTTATTAAGTTCTTAGAAGGGTTGATTTTTAACCCTCGACGCAAAAACGAAGGGGTGTTATAAGTTTGACGTGTCTGTGTGTGTGTGTGTGTGTGTCTGTCTGTCTGTCCCATCGTAGCTCCCGAACGGATGAACCGATTTCAATATATATTTTTTGTTTGAAAGTTGAATTTGTCGGGAGTGTTCTTAGCTATGTTTGATCAAAATCGGTTCAGCCGATTCATTGCATTGAGGGTTTTTTTTAATTTTTACAAAAATAATTACTTGTCTATGTAATGCTTCACTAGATTTCACTCTGCGTGTGCATTGATTTTAAAGAACTCTTTAAGATACTTATACCGACCAATATGCAAAACAATTTAAAAATGAATTCGACCAAATGCGAGTTACACACGCGCACCGAAAAATAAACATCAAAACCAAGGTAAAAATTTTAATTTTTTTGTACAAAATGTTATGGAAAAGTAACAAATTTATTTTTCCACTGTGTTCATATTTGGATTTTAGTTTTTTCAACCCGGGTCAAAAAAAAGGTGTAAAGTATATGTTTGGTCAATTAAATCGTAGCTCCCAAACTGATGAACCGATTTTTATTTAGTTTTTTTTTTTGGTTAAAAGGAGATTATTTATTTGTTATTCGGCTCGTGTTTACAAAACACGATTCACATTCAAATCGTTTGCAATGACCTATCTACGAACCTTGTTATTATAAACTAATAATTTTTTTACTTGTTTACAAATTTTCGTACAAAGATACGCACGAACCCAGTAACCTGTCAGTCAAACGGGAAATACATTCCTAACAAAAGTTTCAACAAGATTTCTTGAAACACTATGTTGAACTAGCCTAAGTTACATAGGTACAGTCTTCGTTAGTAAACATATTATGTAAGTAAACGAGGGCGGCTTACATATTATTTATTCCATTTATTACTTGAACTAATTGCACGACACAAAGTCGCCAACATTGTTATTTCCATGTTCATAGCAACGAGCTAGCTATCCTTGTATTAAATCTAACATTGACCTCAAACTAAATAAATAAATAAATAATGCTGGACAGTTCACACAACATAATCTAGCCCCAAGTTAAGCAGAAATTGTGTTATGGGTACTAGACAA
Organism: Operophtera brumata; assembly: GCA_932527175.1. Lineage (NCBI taxonomy): Eukaryota > Metazoa > Arthropoda > Insecta > Lepidoptera > Geometridae > Operophtera > Operophtera brumata. Next base: position 39,418,848 of record OW052225.1, read on the forward strand.
TTGGTATACTTAATGCAATATATTACATAGATATATATTTTTTATTATACATAGAAAATACCCAGAACACCCTGAACAAATAACTGCAGATCGCACAAATATTTGTTCCGAGGCGGGAATCGAACCCGCAACCTCCTGCGTCGCAGGCGAATGTACGCCCGCCGCGCCAAAGAGGTCGTCAAATACACTACGACTGTCCAACGTACAGTTCTTAGAAAGTTTTAAGTATCTAAGGCTAAGTTATTTGCTATCATAATATGTACATTTCCCCCTTATCTACCCGGTGCCCGAAATGATTATTATATGAAACAAATTACGTACATACATACATACATACCATTACTATTTCTGCCGCAAAGCAGTAGTGCTAGCATTGCTGTGTTCCAATTTGAAGGGTATAGTTGCCGGTGAAATAACAGGCACATAAGACTTTTCATCTTTACGTCTCAGGGTGGCGAGCGCATTGCAATGCCACATACGATGCGTCCTAGGTGGACGTGACCTTTGTAGTAATGCACTGTTCATAGGCAGACGGTACCGCTTAACATCAGGTGGGCCATCAGCTGGATCAGTTCTTCCCCGGACGAACTGTTTCACAAAAAAGCTCTACTACTACTACATGGTACCTAGGACAAGTTTTGCCAAAACAAATGTACGGAAACCTCAGGGCGACAATCTTACAATCCGAATCAGTACTTCTGTAACGTTGCAAATTAAATTGAAAATATAATAATTATTCTTGAAAATGGCAAATGTACAAGCAGTGTGACGCCTATTATTATAAAGAAAAAAAAAACCGTGATAGCATAGTTCGCTTTAATAAATGTACGTATGCTTGTAATACGAGTACTCTTGAGATCTTATCTTATTTGCAATTCAGACATTATATACTACGAGTATGTAAGTGTGACATTATATAAACCCTTGGAATGGTGCAAAAACCATGACATTGCCTTTTACTATTTCTGCCGCAAAGCTGTAGTGCTTGCATTGCTATGATCCTGTGCCGGGGAAATTAAAGGCACGTGAGACTTTTCATCCTTATGAAATCTTTATCTGTACTAGCAGAGATTTTTTGTGAAAGAGTTCGTCCGTGGAAGTACTACCACCTATTTCTGCCGCAAAGCAGTAGTGCTCGCATTGCTGTGTTCCGGTTTGAAGGGTACGGGTGCCGGTGAAATTACAGGCACATGAGACTTTTCATCATTGTCTGGTGGTGGGCGCTGTGCAATGCCACATAGGGCGCGTCCTAGGTGGACATGACCTATGAGGTAATGCACTGTTCATAGGCAGAGGGGCCATCTGCTTGTTCCGACAATCAGTAGTATAAAAAAAAAAAAAAAAAATGTCTCAGCGTGGCAGGCGCAATAAAATGCCGCATATGGCGCGTTCTAGGTGGACATGAACTATGAGATAATGCACTGTATATATGCAGAGGGTACCGCTTTATATCAGGTGGGCCATCTGCTTGTTCTGTCATTTCTTATAATACGAATTGAATATCTCAATTGACTGCATGGTATTGATGGTGAAATGAACTGTAATGAGGTGTAATAAATAAATAATAAATAAATAAATAATGCTAGATAATGTTGTGTGAATTCACAACATTATCTAGCCCCAAGCTAAGCAGAGCTTGTGCTATGCGTACTTGATAACTGATATACTTAAAACAATATAAAACATAATATACTACATACACTGCACCATGACCCAATAAAAGAAAATAAGTTTTTTGTAAAAAAATATTTTTCAATACAAGCTTTTATAAAATTAGTGATCTTAACCGTGTGCTGATCAAAATGAGCCCAAACACGGTCAGTCTACTATTATCCATTGAGGAATTCCGTTGTCCACCTTCCGTCTCCATCATGAGATCAGCTCGTTGTTACCATAATATTGTATTATCATTGGAGCTTGACAGGTATGCCAAATTTCAGCTCAATCGGTTGAGGATAACTGCTTTAAAACTCAGTTGCAAGATTCCACCCGGATTCCACACAGACAAACATGCATACATTGCAAGTTAAATAAAAGCTTGTAACAAGGTCTGCTACTCCGAGAATAACACGATGACGTCACTATCCAGTTGTGACATTATTGCAACAATTACGGAATTACGGAAGCATTTTCTGTGATAATTCTGTTGCAAAAAAACAACTATTTGTCCTACCAAAGGAAACAATCAGGTTACAGATTGAAAGTATTTTTAACTCCCAACGCAAAAAGAGGGATGATAAAAATTTGACAGCTATGTTTTTTTTTTATTTGATAGCAGGTTTTTCAGCGATGTTTCTTAGACATGTTTTATCAAAATCGGTTCAGTCGTTTCATTGCGTTGGGGGTTTTTAAATTTATAAATTTCCTGCTATATAAAAGGTCGTGGTTTTTTGGATTCGGACTGGTAAAGGATGATTTAGATACACGCTACCTAGCACAGAAAAGGGCTGTGTCAATTTCCATTGCCGATGACGTAGCAGGAGACGATTCGTAATGATCCTTGTGATTTTAATGAATAAAATACTTTTTCATCCCATCTATTCGAAAAGGACGACTGGGTTCGCCTTTAAGTGCACCCAACGGTGGTGTTTTCTATGAGAAACTTTTAGCGGGCATGAAGTTTATCAAATCTGATAATGAGTAATGAGTTTTGCGGCGCACTTATTAAGTTCCTAATTCAAAAAGTGCGCGGCAAAGATAATTGCGGCGCACTTATTGAATTTGGAACCAGCGCCAAATAATTCGAACGCAAATATTATTTGAATAAATACTGGCTGGTACGACGGCCCAAAACCCAAAACAAAAAAACACAAAACACACAAAAAACACAAAACACAAAAAAAAACCCAAAACACAAAAAAAACACAAAAACACAAAAAAAAAACACAAAATATACAAAACACAAAACACAAAAAAACACAAAAAACACAAAAAAAAACAAAAAAAACACAAAAACATAAAACACTCTAAAAAACACAACACAAAAAACACAATACAAAAAAAAAAAAAAAGCACAATACACACAAAAAAACACAAAACACAAAAAAAAAAAAAAAAAAAAAAAAAGCACAAAACACAAAAAACACAAAACACAAAAAAACACCCAAAAAAACACAAAAACACAAACACAACAAAAATAACACAAAAAAACAACCATTTGTTTTATTAAATAATAATATTACAATAACATATGAGGCGCCTTTTATTTTCTCATAGTGGGTGATGAAAAGCAGAGTGTATCACACGGGCGCAACATACATCGTTCTAATTTGATAGCGTAACAACAAGGTTCAGCATCACCATTTTTTGAAGACAAATGTCATTGACTGGTGTTGCCATTATTTGAGATGCATAGTTTTCGTGAATTTGGTATTATTTTGGGTAGTCCGTACATGGACTTCAGAGCATATTTTTAAAAAATTAGAAAAAAAATAAAAGGAAATATTCGCTATATTTTTGGGGCATTAATGTACATGCATTTAGCTATAGGTACTATTTTAGACTATAAAAGTGTAAGTTAAAAGCAATAAGTAAGTAATAAAAGTATTTCGGAATTTGCGTCAACAACGATGTCAACACTAGAACCAGATAAAGTACAATTTAGGGTTCATATAATTAAGAACGATTTGAAGTTCTAGAAGTTTTTTATTTAAATCGTATCATACACAGAGATGTGTACCTTCTGAGAAGCAACTAGTTATGTTATATAATAGTCACATTAATAGAGCAACCTGACTTAAGAATAAAGTATGAAATCGCTAACTATTTTTTGCACATTTTATTGATTTTATCAAAGTAACACATTCAAATAGTACTGAAACTGGACAAATAATTAAGAACGATTTATTTAACTGCTCGGGAATTGTTTTGTATGACACTTAGATTTAAAAAATCACAATATTATGTAGAACAGGAAACATAAAAAGAAATTTAATAAATATTTAACAAAAATTAATAGTTAATAGCATATCCACGGCTTTTAATTACAGCTTTACACCGGCGAGGCATTGACTCTATTAATTTTTGACATTTCGCAAGAGAAATAGAGTTCCATTCTTCTAAAAAAACGTCATACAGCTCTCTTAAATTTCCACACTTTGTATTTGAAACCTTTTTCGTTACTTCAAACCACAGATTCTCTATTGGGCTTAGATCTGGACTGTTAGCAGGCCAGTCTAAGACAGAAACTAATTGCGCTGTAAGAAATTCCTTTACGGTGCGTGCAGTGTGCTTTGGATCATTGTCATGCTGGAATGTCCAAATGACCGGTAGAACGTCTTCAGCGTATGGTAACATTGTTTCTTCCAGTATATTTTTGTATTGGAACTGGTCCATGTTACCTTCTATCAACTTTACAGGTCCTACACCATGTCCGGATATGCAACCCAAAATTTTCACATTTCCACCACCGTGCTTTAATGTAACGTAACTTTCGTGTACTTTGGGTCGAATGCTGTATTCGGGGGACGTCGTACATATCGTTTTCCATCAGAACATACTCTGTTTATTTTCGTCTCGTCAGAAAAAAGTACATTTTTCCACTGTTGCACAGTCCAGTTTTCATACTTTCTCGCAAATGCAAGCCGGGCTTGCCTGTGGCAAAGTTTTAACATGGGTACCTTTCTTGCTATCCTACCTTGCAATTTTTCTTCTACCAAACGTCTTCGAATAGTGCGTGCTGAGATTGCTGAAGGGTTGTTTTCACCAAAATATTATTTTCTAAGCTCATTGGACCCTATAAAAGGATTTTGTTTTGCCATACGAACGATGTTTCGATCATCTCGAGGAGTTGTTTTTCTCTGTTTAGGTACACGTGGAACATTCGAAGTAGTTTGATACGTAGCAAAATGCTTTACAGCGTGGAAAACCATCGTTTTTGAACATTGCAGATGGTCGGCTATCTTTTATAAAACCAATTCTTCCGGCGAAGTTATATTATTACTTCCCTTGTAGATTTATCACAACTTTTATTATTTCCCATTGTTTTTTCTAAAGAAGCAATCACCTTTAATCTTTTACAGCACGTAATGGCGCCAAAATTATACAAAAAGTAACAAATCGACTGAGTGTTATCTATTTAAATTTGAATAAAGGTATAAACTACTTATCGTTCTTAATTACGTGACCAGCCAGTAATAAGGAATACATTGTTTAAAAGTAGTGTAAAAAGTTTGCCTATTGATTTTTAGCCAATCATGTGTATCAATGAATACAGTGGTAATATGGAAATGTTTTACGATACCGAGAGAAATAAAAACAAATGCATACAATTAGTTTTGCATCTTAGTTGGAAAAAATCTTCCCTTTATATCAGCGTTCTTAATTATATGGCCACCACTGTATATTTTTGGCTCGGGCGACGTACTTTGAATCCCTCGCTACGTTCAGGATTCTACTAAAGAATCCCTCGCTACGCTCGGGATTCTACTCTAGAATCTCTCACTTCGCTCTGGATTCAAAAAAGCGCCCTCGCCGTAAAAATATTATGTTGCTCCCTTATGATACAATCTACTATTGACTTTGACTTGCGACTTGGTGTTTCCGACGTGACCATCGTGCAACAGCAAACCTGGTTAGTGTTCCATGCTCTGCACCTCAAAGGTTCATTCCCAATGAACTGCCACCCGGGTGGTCGTTCAACAAATTTTGAAAAATCAGTTGCATCTGTTGCCCTTGCTTGCAACTGAATCATATATAAATCTTCATTTAAATCTTTCTTGCCATTTAAATCTTCGTGCTTCATCGTCGCCACATCGTCACTCACCAACACGTGAGATTGTTGCGAAACAAATCAAATCAATCAATAATTATTAATAGGATTTTTAAAAAGAGGGGAAGGGCTTCTTTCTCTTGAACAAGTCTATGTTTTATAAAAATTAAATATAGATTGGAATTTTTATTTTAGGTTTGTTTGGACCGTGTTGGACGATGGTGCAACCCACGGTGAAAAGAGGCCCATTTGAGGCTATGCCTACCCTTTCTGGGAAACAGGCGTGTGTCTATGTATGTATGTGTTGGAGCAAATTCAGTGCCAAGCTTTATTATCATCTAAGTAATCTGAGATTTTTACTTTTTTCACAGAATATATAATTGCTATTAGAATAATATTAGCTTTATTATATTAGAAAGTTTTTTTTTTGTTAATTGTTTATTTTAGCACGTTGCTTGTTTTCTTGTACAAATTGTTCAATAAACGATTTACTAACATTATGGAGCCAATAGTGGTAAAGGTCTATAAAAGATAATTTAAAAAAAAAGCCATAAGCATTACGAGTAGTAAAGTAACGTAAGCGACAATGATACGATTATTTCAATAACCAAATTAAGTTAATTTTATTTGATTTTCAGTACTGCCTGTAGAAAAATGCAGCCTAGAAGACAATCAATGTTTGAAGGCGGAGTTCCAGAAAGCGGTCCCAGTATTCATGAGCGGGATCCCAGAGCTGGGGATTGAAGTCATGGATATCATGAACTTGGCAGACTTCAAGTTCGATGTCTCTGGTCTTCAGTTTTCCTTGAAGAACGGGAAATTGAAGGGCTTGAAGAGTTCTATCGTTGATACTGTCAAGTAAGTTGAAAATAAAACGTGCTGGAACCATCTTACTGCCGCGGAAATAGTACATTGTGATACGAGGGTCGTAAATAGGTTATTGCAAACGAGTTGATGTTTTGTAAACCCGAGCCGAACGGCGAGGGTGTACCATCTGTTTGCTATAACCCGTACGGCCCTGTATCATAAGACTTTTTTGAATACAGTTGTGAGTAAACTTTCTAACACCGTCATTGATATCGGTTATTATAGTGATGAACACGATTATATTAAAAATATATATATAAACAAATACATATATTTACAGAAAGAATAATACAAGGTATGTACAAAATACATATGAAACAGTTGTGCTACCTGAAGACCGCTGCAAGCGATCTAAAGGTAGCTCAACTCAAAATATATATATTAAAAATGAAAAAGACAAGACAAGTTTTACTAGTAATATATGATCCACGCAAAAAATGATTTTACCACTGGCTTGTCTCTTTGACGGTGGCATTTGTTTGTTTACAAAAAATATCTCGAATTCTGAACCAGGGCACAGAATACCAGGGCATAGTGCGAACACCACAGGATAGTTTTAAGTATAGGTATTTGTAAATATCTTTCGGCATTTTTTTTATATCCTATCGTCAGAGATGCTGGTACCTATTTTTTGCGTCTCTGCTATAGCAGCTCTGCGCTTAGAAGACCTCGCTGAAAACCTCCTGACCGTTTTTTTTTTTCTTCATATTAAAAATTCTTGTTTAGAATTGGGTACCGCATGTTTCTGCCAAATATTATCAAAATCGGCCGGTAAATGGCACCGCTTCAAACATCCCCCCTTTTGGGTAAAAATATCCCTCCAATAAAAAATCACCGATGAAAACAACATTCTATGAAATTATATCAAGTTTCGTCAAGATTAGTTGAAAAATACCACCCCGCGTACCAACATACCTACACCCGGACACAAATTGCAAAGACTTTGCTTGCTTCGCTCGCTCGGTCAATTACACTGAGTTTCTGCCTCTTCAGGAACTAAGGCTTTGGCACCTGGAGGCTTACCGTAACCTGTTTTTTTTATATGAATACGCCTTTGTTTTTATAACTTATTTGTTCTTGAGAGGTTAATAAAATGAGCTAAGGACAATGTACATTGAATTACCTACTTAATTTGTTCCTAGTAAACAGGTTCAAACAAATTTTTATTCTCATTAAAAGACAAAGTCACTTGAATGTGATATAAAAAACTGGATATAATTTATTGTTGTCCAGTTACTCTAGTGTGTGTTTATTGTATAACTTACCCCTTTAAAGGACTTCTTTCCATAATTCGTTTTTACCATAGTAACAAAATGAAATTTATAAATATACTAATAAGAGTTTAAGCTGAAAGCATTACTGTATAAAGTACATTGAAAAAAAAAAACAAGTTTCTGTCGTATAATTCCGAGGACAAAATGGGTACAAAACCAATGGTAGATAGATAGATGACCACTTTATTGTACACAAGGGAATCACACAACATATAATCACAAAATAAACATTAACAGTTAGTACAGTACAATGGGCGGCCTGTTCGCTGAAAGCGATTTCTCCCAGGCAACCTGCTAGCTAGCTGCTAGCAGGTTTCTCTTGTAGAACTAACTATTGGGTATAAGTACTAACTATTGACTTGGAATCTTGTAACTGAAACCAAAGAATAAAAATAATAATGAATAAATATTGTTTTTTTAGCACACACACACACATAAAAAACAAATAAAATATAATAGCATGTAAAAAAGAAATACAAAATACTCGTAGGATTTTAAACTTAAAAATAAAACAAGACCCTACATGTAAGTATGACATTTTAGTCTAGTCACACAGTCTGGGACTCATAAACGTACATTTAGACCACGGCAAACAACCTCAAGCAGTCTCCATCCACTGAATTCTGGTGACGGATAATATGTCAACGGTCCATCTACATCGTTTGTGCCGTCCTACCAGTCCTACCGTCTTCCGGTTCATAATTATTTTATGGACCTTTTTTACTAAGCGATTGTCTGTTTTCAAAGTCACAATTATTGAGGTTATGTCATCATCATCATCATCAGCCTATATCAGTCCACTGCTGGACATAGGCGTCTTCCAATGCTCGCCATATCGCCTGATTTCCAATCCACTTTCTACCAGCCGCTTTACACAGATCGTCGCTCCAGCTAGCCAGGAGGCGTCCCAGACTACGTTTACCGAGACGTGCTCTCCACTCTCACTCTCCACACGTTTACCCAGTGATTATTGGTTCTTGGGCATATATGCCCAGCCCATTGCCATACATGTATTGTTGATATTCAGATATTCAGATATTCATTTATTTCACCATGTCGTTGTATTACATAACATTGGCACGTCAACAATTAATATACACAAATAGCACACAATTAAAGAATATTAAATAATAATAAAAATCACACAACGACACAAAAAATATAACAGCACGACATAGCTAACGTCGACATATAAACTTACAGTACCTAGATACTTTTAACTAGGTACGATTGATAGGTAGGTTGATTGAGGTTACGAGTGGGAGACTAATCTTTTGATATCTTTCCTCAGATGGGACTTAAAGAAGAAGAAGTTTGAGGTTATCTATCATTTAGACAGTATTGTGAAGGGGCACTACACAGCTAGTGGAAGAATCCTAATCCTGCCCATAACTGGAGATGGTGAAATGAAACTTAAACTGAGTGAGTAAAAAGACCAGTGGAAACAGACTTCCGATACTAACATAAACTTCGTGCGATCTGTAAAATGTCTTCAGTCCATCAATTGGCGGACCAGCCTACACTTCATAGCAAGACTATGCACTTCTTCTTCATGATCGTCACTCGTAGACCTTTATGCCCCGACGGTGGTCGGTTCTGTTATATTTCTGCCCTCAAACAGTGGAGGAAAATATCCAAAGGAACTAACTTATCCTAGAAACATAAATTAGAACACATGTGCATGAGCGTCTCTGGTAACCACACTGGTTCCTTAACCATCTGTTACAAGGCCGGTTACTGGACTAAAGCAACGAAAATGCCAATCATGAAAGACCCAGTTAGAAGGTAGTATAATAAGCCAGGAACCATAAACATTACTAGCGTAGCATGAACCGACCAAACCTTGCCACGATGAGTCTAGCCAATGAATAGACCCCTCCATTTCCACCGGTGGAAAAGCTGACTAAGGGATTTTACCAGAGGATGTAACTATTTGATATTATGATAGATAGGTTACCTAGGCTAATAATCATAGAACTTTGTACATTTTCAGAAAATATTAAAATCGTATTCAACATTGACTACGAGATCGAGAAAGGTGACGACGGCAAAGAATACGTCGTACCCAAGGACCTTCACTTTGACTTCGAAGTCAGGGATAACGCCAATTTCCAATTGACAAACCTTTTCAATGGAAATAAGGAACTCAGTAAGTACCTATCTACAGTAACTACATAATCATTTAAAGCATAAGTAAGCACTTACTGCAACAAGGAAAAGCACTGCAGACGACATTGAACTCATGGGTCAAAATCAAAATAATATTCAAAACAGCAGTGTTTTTATAAAGAGAATGGGTGTGGGATTCATGAGCGTTGCAGTGCAAACTTACCAGTTTTGTATTTTTGTCTCTGTTACGTCATCATAACTTGACTATATGTAGTTAATGTTATCTGAAAGCACAGGTAAAATAATACTATACTAGTACTGGAAGGTATAAAATCCAAATATTAGATGGCTGGGTTAGATTGCCATGTGGTAATCTATTCTAAATTAAGGTTTGTTTTGTTCTGCGCCAAAACTGTTGCTTTTCCGCACCAAGCCTGAGAAGGGTGTCTGCCCAAGACGGTCTATTAAATTTTAGGATGGCATAAACTTTTCTTTTTTTTATACTACTTGGAATGACGGGTCAAGCAGATCCTGACGTTAAATGATGTTGTCCACACCTGATGTTAAGTGGTACCCTCTGTCTATGAACAGTGCATTACCTCACAGGTCACGCCCACCTAGGACGCACCCTATGTGGCATTGCACTGCGCCCGCCACCCTGAGACATAAAGATGAAAAGTCTCATGTGCCTGTAATTTCACCTGCATCCTTTCCCTTCAAACCGGAACACAGCAATGCGAGCACTATGCTTTGCGGCAGAAATACGTATGGTGGTAGTACTTCCCCGGACGAACTCTTTCACAAAGAAACTCTACTACTACTATTTAGATTAACTGCGTTTGACGACTCAAAATAGTGGCTTAGAGTTTGAGATTCAGTTGTTTTGTAATCAACGATTAAATTGATCATTTGTAAATTTCAGGCGATATTATGTTGAAATTCCTGAATGAGAACTGGAAGCAGGTATCCCAGGAGTTTGGCAGACCCATGGTGGCGGAAGCAGCGAAGATACTGTTCAAAAACGTCAAAGCATATTTCAAGAGTAACCCTATCAGTGATATCGCAAATATTTAACTCAATACACTAGGGCTGGTATCGATCAAAACATAGAGGAAATATTTGAAAAATCAACTAACGCAAGAAACGCGTACAGATGACAATTGATGTCTTCTCGACGTGATCATTATAGTCATCAGCTTGTAGAACTCCACTGTTAGAAAAAGGCCTTATTTAAAATGGTCATAATAGTGTCAAATGTCAAAATGAAATCATGTCATGCGCAAGTTCTAGTGTTGATTGTTCGATTTCACACAATTCATGTTCACTCCATTTAGTTTTGGTAGATATCGAGTCTCAGTTTATGTAGGTAGGTAATACACGTTTTTCTCTAACACTAATTATAAATGAGGATTACCTTTATACCCTTCTCCTTCAAAAACAATGTATTGATTTATATGCGATTTCACTGTTGGATAGCGATTCTTCTACAAGGCTATAAATAATTACCCGGGAAAAGACGGGATGGGTCACAAGTTTATAGAAAAGCAAACAAAATAATTCATAAGTTCTTGTGATACCTATTGTAAAAAACGAATTAAAATAATAATTTTAAACTGATCCCCTGGAGACAGGATCGATTAGGAACAAAATTATTGCTATTAAGGATCGATCAGGACAGGACATCGAACTCAAGGGATCCATCAGGAACTACTCATAAATTAGGTCGTGGTTTTGAAATAAAATAAAATACAATCGAAATGTTATATTTTTTATTTCACTAACTTTATTCTGCAGTTTTGGTGAAAGTATTTAACTCTGTGAACTCCAACACATTCCCTTGAGTGCAAAAATTAAATCAGAATTCAAAACTGAGTTTACCCGGAATTTTTAATCTAGTTCAAAGCAAACGTGAGAAACTTATTCAATCGCATGACTTATGTAGTATATTTCAAAACGAAAAATCTAAATTGAATTGTATAAGCGCTGGTTTAAATTCCAATATAAAAGTTTCCATTTTATCTGTGACATTGTGTGCGTTTCAAATTGGTGGAAGCCAATGTTTTAAAACATTTGATTTTAGTGTTTAAACATCTATGTTTCAGCTAGCCTATTGAATACTACTGACAAGTGCAGCACCTTAGACTATTATTATTTCTTATTTGGCATTCAATAAAGCCATCACAGCATGATAGCACAGTCTAAACAGAATGGTGTAAACTTTTCATGTTTAATGCCAGCGATTATATTGTTTGATTTAAGATATATGCTGCACTTTGGTCGACACAGACACTGGTATCATGTATTCATTGCTCAAAGTAGTTGTAAACGCAATCCAAGCATTACATTTACACCCCACGAGGAGGGTCGTACAAATAAACTTCCAACACCAATTTGTCAAGACGCAGAATCACAATGATTGAATCCCGTCAATTAGGACACGGGGATGTCACTTGCACGCCGGATGTGAACCCTTGCCACAGCGGAATCTATTTAGTAACACATCTTGATACCGAATGCATCATCAATAATCTTTATAATCAGCTGGAAGATATCCAATCACACAGACTATAGAATGTATCACTGCGTGATATAATCCAAAACAACAAGATCCATAGAAGAACCAAGCTCACCAACATAGGTCTCAGATTTAACTAGTTGAACTGGTAATAATGGTCACAGTACCGGCAACCGTTGGATAACAACCGGTTCTCTTTTTTTTTTCTTTTTTTTTTATACTACTGAATAACGGAACAAGCAGATGGCCCGCCTGATGTTAAGCGGTAACCTCTGCCTATGAACAGTGCATTACCTCATAGGACACGTTCACCTAGGACGCACCCTATGTGGCATTGCAATGCGCCCGCCACCGTGAGACACAAAGATGAAAAGTCTCATGTGCCTGTTATTTCACCGGCACCCTTACCCTTCAAACCGGAACACAGCAATGCGAGCACTACTGCTTTGCGGCAGAAATAGGTATGGTGGTAGTACTTCCCCGGACGAACTCTTTCACAAAAAAAGCTCTACTACTAGTAAAAGTAGTAGTAAGTTCTCGAGTGGTGACGATAAATCAAACGATGCAGTGTAAGAAAGCCCCTTTCCGATGGATTTATAATGTCTCAATAAGTCAGTGGATGACGGCGTCTCAAGTTTGGTCGTCGTGGCATTCTATGAAGAGGCTTATGTCAGACTGAATAAGGTGATGATGATGATAGAATGTATGCAATATACGGTCTTGAAATGCTTCTAGACATCGTTACAATGTCACCGGTTGCTCTGTTTTACTTCTATATTCTAAGATCTGCGTTGCGTTTTCCACGAGTGGGCCCCTTGAGATCTTTTATTTCCAAGTGGATGTTCGTTCTGCGAGGTATATGGCCGGTCCATCGCCACTAACTTGCTAAGTATGTCTCAGGGCAATAATGCTGGACAATGCTGGACAAGTTTACACCACATTATCTAGCCCCAAGCTAAGCCATAGCTCGTGTTATGGGTACTAGTTAACTGATATACTTAATACATTACATTACATAAATAGTTATTTTTTATTATACATAGAAAACACCCAGAACACCCTGAACAAATATCTGCAGATCGCACAAATATTTGTTCCGAGGCGGGAATCGAACCCGCAATCGCCTGCCGCGCCACAGAGGTTGTCACAATGCCAGTAACACTTGATCTTCTTCCTCATATTTGCTGGTTTCGAATTTTCTCGCATTACGTTAGAAACTTCAAAACTAAATTGTGATGATTATTGTAACTGTACAACCGCTTTCCATTTTCCTTGCTCCTACTCGTATATCTGATCTTTCAAATTAATACATGCCATGATGGGTTCATCAACAAACATTGAAACATTTATACATACATAAACACAAGCCTTTTTCCCCGAAGAGGGGTAGGCAGAGCCTCAATAGGCCTCTTTTTACAGTGGGTTGCACCATAGTTGAATATAGTCATGACATGTGGTGTGCTTATCGCCGCCATTGCTTCCTACCACTGACTCGGCTAACGCTTTCTTCCAGTAATAACACATTCGACATTAAGCTAGCAGCCAGGACAAATCTTATTGACAAGTCCGGGTAATCCCTTTGTCGGCTTTTACGACATCTACAACAGGAGACGGAGGGTCGATTCATAGGCCGGACACATCACAGCATATAAACATTTATAGTTTGAATAACGTACTTCAACGCCTGGAATATATTTTCCAGTAACATCTGTGCAAGATTTCCATAAACAAGTAGGTACAAAAGGGGACGCAAAGTACATGAGTCATATAATCTGACGTTGAGACGGGTCTGCAAGACAAGTAATTACAGCAATTAAAACCAGTTACCTCATGACCAACACAAATCCCAACTCCTTGTTTTTGACAACATAATAAATGTCACGCATGTTTTGCATTACTTGCCTTGTATTATGGTAGGTACCTACTTCAAAGCGGACTTTACCAAGTTGTCCTACTTGAACAAAGTTCTCTGCAGTATGAGGTAAGTCATGCGTTTACTGAGCGATAAACCCCCACAGGCTTTTGTGACCCAAGACCTCATGTACAATTAAATTTCCACCCCTGTCAACAAATGGGTATGACGTTTTGGCATGGGCATTGATGTAAGCCGTTCTAAAGGGGTAAATACATGATTATGAAGGCTTTGCCTCTTTATGGAATATTATTGACCGTTGTGCATTTCGCTTTTGTCCCTATATTAATTATTTTTTAATTAATTTTATATAATTTTTCAGACTGAAGTGAACGCTGACGAAATGATTACGATACGTTGCCATCCAGTTTAATAAACGGCTTGCCTTTTATCTTGGGTATTATGAGAATATTCCTGATGTAAAGTATGTTAAACTGTGGGCAATAAATGAGGATTTTTTCTGCCGTAAACTTCATTATTCAAGGCTTTTAGTTTTAAAGTACGGTTCCACTGCCAGCGACTATTTGTAATAGTTTGTACTCAATCTTTATCGACGAGAGGTTATAATGATAGGGAGAGAACTACTGTGATGCTCCTAGACTATTACGAGATAGTTACTTTATACTTTGTTTCCATACACAGCCGTAACAATTACATTCAACTTGTTTACGATCACCACAACAAGAAATCGCGGCTAGTGTGAGGGTAGTTTTCTTGACTTCGCTCAGAGAATGTACCTATGCAATGACTTGTTTTTGAACAAAATATAATAGTGCTGTTGGTATCTACTTGCTATGTACGCTACTAGGTATATAACTAAGCATATATTTTCATGAGTTTGTACGTACTTACGTTTATTTATATTTTTATCGTGTGATCCTACTTTATTAAGTTTTTATACTTACTGGGTTCCGTAACCAAAAATTACGGAACCCTTATAGATTCGTCATGTCTTTCTGTCTGTCTGTCTGTCCGTGTATGTCACAGCCACTTTTTTCCGAAGCTATAAGAGCTAGGCTGTTGAAACTTGGTAAGAATTTCACAAAAAAATATAAAAAAACAGTAAATTTTTGGGGTTACTTAGATCTGAAACTCAAAAAAAAAAACATCAAACCCATACGTGTAGGGTATCTATGGATAGGTCTTCAAAAAATATATTAAGGTTTCTAATATCATTTTTTTCTGAACTGAATAGTTTGCGCGAGAGATACTTCCAAAGTGGTAAAAAGTGTCCCCCCCCCCCCCCCCCCCCCACATAACATCTAAAATAAGGGAATGATAAAACTAAAAAAAAAATATGATGTACATTATCATGTTAACTTCCAACGAAAATTGGTTTGAACGAGATCTAGTAAGTAGTTTTTTTTAATACGTCATAAATCGTAATCCATCCAAGAACTTTTATATTATGTTACTTGCTGCTACGGAACCCTTCATGGGCGAGTCCGAATCGCACTTGGCCGCTTTTTTTGTTTAAATTGCTTACGTACAATATGTAAATCTCATTTTTAAGTGAACAGTGTTCTTATGAGAATAAGGAATCTTTAAACCGATGTATTGATCTATTCAATGTTTTTCTTGAAGTTGGAAATTCAAAGAGCCGGAGTAGCATAGCTTCTAAAATTAGCATTTTGAAGTGAACAGTGTTCTTATGAGAATAAGGAATCTTTAAACCGATGTATTGATCTATTCAATATTTTTCTTGAAGTTGGAAATTCAAAGAGCCGGAGTAGCATAGCTTCTAAAATTAGCATTTTTAAGTGAACAGTGTTCTTATGAGAATAAGGAATCTTTAAACCGATGTATTGATCTATTCAATGTTTTTCTTGAAGTTGGAAATTCAAAGAGCCGGAGTAGCATAGCTTCTAAAATTAGCATTTTGAAGTTGGAAATTCAAAGAGCCGGAGTAGCATAGCTTCTAAAATTAGCATTTTGAAGTGGTGTTGGCCAAGTCGTATAGCTTGAAGATTCGACAACGCCTGGGGAATAAATATTCACAAATCAGATGACACATTGTAGAACAATGGACCGATGATATTGTTAAGGTCACAGGAAGTCAATGGATGAAAAGCTGCCACGAAACGAGGCATCCTGAATAAGGTAAAGCGTTACTTCACACCAGGACAGCTTCTCTGTTTATATAAAGCACAAGTCCGGGCTGGTATGGAGTACTGCTGCCATGCTTGGTATGGCTCGTCCAAACACCAGCTTGCTGCCTTGGACTCGATCGAACGTAGAGCTTTAAGGCATATAGGTTTTTTTTTTTATATTACTTGAATGACGAAACAAGCAGATGGCCCACCCTGATGTTAAGCGGTAACCTCTGCCTATGAACAGTGCATTCTCACATGGGTCACGTCCACCTAGGACGCGCCCTATGTGGCATTTCATTGCGCCCGCCACCCTGAGACATAAAGATGAAAAGTCTCATGTGCCTGTAATTTCACCGGCACCCATACCCTTCAAACCAGAACACAGCAATTCAAGCACTACTGCTTTGCGGCAGAAATAGGCATGGTGGTAGTACTTCCCCGGACGAACTCTTTCACAAAAAACTCTACTACTACTAAACAACAAGCAACATATGGCGGAGACTAAGATCCAGAGTCTCGAGCACCGCTGTAAGGTTGCATGCCTTTCGATCTTCTATAGGTTACATTTCGGGGAATGCTCCCAGGAACTTCACGATCTGATTCCACCATCTCCTTTTCATCATAGGACGAGCAGGCGTACGGTTCAGTACCATCCTTACCTCATAAGTATACCTTCTAGTCACACAAAGTAGTTCTAGTTCTAGTCGAGGCACAAAACGTTTCAGTTCTACCTTTATAATGCGAACTGCTAAGGAGTGGAATACACTACCGTCGTCTGTCTTTCCTGAAAACTATAATCTGGGTATCTTCAAGGCTAGAGTGAATAGGTGTCTTCTAGACCTTTGTGCTCCATCTTTGGCCACATCGTCACTTACCAACAGGTGAGATCGTGGCCAAACAAAGGTCTATCAACTTTAAAAAATAAAAATGCATGCAAGTGGTTCAATACTTATATCTTGGCAAAGACAAAGGAGGCCTATACCCAGCAGTGGGTGATTCCGGGCTGAGATGATGATGATGATGATGATGATCTTGGCATTGATGGGGAGGCGTATGTCCATCGTCCATCAGTGGAAGTCAACCAGACGATGATGTTAATTTATCAAAATACTGATGCCCATGAAAGCACTTTCCTTGAGGCATGCTCATTTGAAATGTCAATCGTATTAGGTGCTATATAATGAAGAGACTATAAAAACAGTCCTTTTTAACCCCTGACGCAAAAACGACGGGGTGTTATAAGTTTTACGTGTCTTGTGTGTGTGTGTGTGTGTGTGTATGTGTTTGTGTGTGGTGTTCGTTTGTCTGTCCCATCGTAGCTGCGGAACAGATGAACCGATTTAGTTTTTTTTTTTTTTTAATGTGAATTTTTCAGGAGTGTTTTTAGCTATGTTTGATCAAAATCGGTTCAGCCGTTTCATTGCGTTGAGGGTTTTTTAATTTCAACCAAAATTAATTACTTGTATACGATTATACTTTATCCAATAAAGCAGTCAACCCAATTTTACCGGATAAATAATAAATTAACAAACCAGAAGTGACATTTTGAATGAAACGTCAACCACAATAACGCCGACGATAAATTGTGTACCTGTTGTGCAGAGCGATGGATGAATGGATTTGATGATCCGTGGTTATTGATGTGATGTTATTGTTTTTATAACAGAACATTAACTTCTTGTTTATCTGACAAATCGCATCATAACTTGCAAGTCGATTATGTCCCGTTGAGTATAATCTCTAGAACCACTAGAGCGATCGAGCTCTCTGTATAAAAACGCAGTTTGCTCCCAATTTGGATAATACGTATATCATCAAACTACATCAAATTTTGTACAAAACTATTATATATTCTGTGACATAATCAATATAAGTACCTACTAATATCTTGATCTATGGCTTGTGGGATTGGTCACGTCTGCCGCATGCCAAAAGAGCTGTGGGTGAAGGTTAGCCACCGAGTGGCGTCCTGACCCAGCGAGAAGGCGACGCGGCACCAAAACGGAAATGGCGAGACGAAATTGATAAGTTTCTGGCTGACTGGACAAACATAGCTCAGGATCGTAATGTCTGGAAGGAGTGGGGGGAGGCCTTTGCCCAGCAGTGGGACCCAAAGGGCTAGAAATAGAAATATAATGGTTTGACAGGTTCTTATCAAAGTATACGGTTTTCAAATCACACGTCATGCTAGTTTGGTAGTATAACCTATAATCCAATTTAGTCGGAAACTAACCACTAGATATTAGTCTCTAGATTATGTTTACATTTCATTAATTAATATCTAAAACGAGGATCAATCATCGTTTTGAGTAGAGCGGGCTAGCGGTACACTTTCCTTGAAAAAAAGACTCGCTTTGCCATTTTTTATGGCATTTTTTTTTATCATCTTCAAAGGACATTGTCCGGGTTCGGTCCATATGCTGCCCAGAATTGAAAGTACTTTGTATTATTTTATATCATTACCCCAAATGCCGCGACGCTTCGGCGATCACACGTGTGTTAGATTAAGTTATAAATAATGTGTTTTATCTGTATGTTAGTTTCTAAGGTATTTATGTTGATATGAGCTTACTGTTTAGGTTTAGTGCATTTCTCAGTAAGCCTGAAATAAAAAAAATGAAGAAATATAAAAAAAACGATTTCAGAGTTTACTAAAAAACTACATATATTATTTTTATGAATTGTATGGAGCTATCTATCTATTTAGCCCGAATCCACCCACTGCTGGGTATAGGCCTCCTCTCTAATACGCCACTCTCTCCGGTCCTGTGTTGTTCTTATCCATTGTCGTCCAACTTCTTTCATTTATATTGATGATATTTGTGATTCATCAGTTCATTTAATTAATTACACGTTACTGTTTGACGTTTTAAACGTCTAACTATGGTCTTGGATTCTATTCTAATGTGATTACTAATTTCGTATGAGCTAATGGTAAACTCTGGTATCAGAATGGCTTTCGGAAGCATTTTCATATCTGGGCAGCATTTGGATCAAATTCCTTGCAAAGACTGGCAATGTCCTTTAACATACAAATAACCACTTAGTGTACACTTCATGCTTATGTAGCTTCTTCTAATTCTAGACTAGTGCCTTCGCACGCTTGTTATTCCAATGACTTTCGAAAGTCATTGTAATATTCAAACAAGTATAAAGCTTTATCCATGCGATTTTGATGTGATATAATATTAATAATAATAAGTAATGGCCGGGTAGTTCAGATTACTTCGTAAACTTTATATAAGTGTTATTAGGTACGTAGTGTTCCGAAATAGCCCCTCATTGGTTTTTGTTTTGTTATTACTTAGTCACCTTTGCCTTTGTATTAAGCTTGACCCTTAAAAATTTACTCCAATCGTAACGTCATAGTCCCACCATACTAAACAAAAAGCATAATAGTAGATTATGCACTAAGGGAATAAAGCAATGTCTTACAACGCGGGCGGCATATTGAACCCTGAGCGTAACGAGGGTGTTTAGGTAGTTAACTCCATAGCTGTTACCTAGCTGTTGCTTAAAAGACTTTATTCCAGAGGAGCATACTCTACTTTTCACACCTTCTGTGAGACAATCAAAATTCACTGAAAATCACAGCACCAAACACCGTCTTTTGTTTCACATTCTTTTAAAATTGAGTTCTGCTAATGGTGGCCAGTTCTATTTTCGAACAAACCTCTTGTACTCTCGACTCTGGAATCTATGGTTATTTTTATATTACTTAGTGATTCTTTCTCCTGAAGTTGTATTACTTTTGATAGTAGAAAATGTGCCTCTAGGCTAGCACGGGGTCTAGTGGCAAGATGTCACGCCCGGTCAAACCCGCATCCGCGGTCGACGTTGATTGATACTACGGTTTACCCAGGTAATTAGTTTCAGATAACATCAAGTGATTATCAGTGGCTACCAGATATTTAGTTAAGCTATGTTTTGATTACGAGTTTGAAGAGTTCGTCCGGGGAAGTAGTACCACCTACCTATTATACCGGAAAAGCAGTAATGCCGCATTGCTGTGTTCCGGTTTGAAGAGTTGGCGGTGAAATTACAGCCACATGAGACTTTCCATCTTTATGTCTCAGGGTAGCCAACGCAGAGCAGAGCCAGTAATTGCAAGTTGCATAAAAAAAACGTACTGCGTGTCTTATGTAGACGTGACCTACGAGGTAATGCAATGTCATCTACTTGTTTCGTGATTAATTCAAATAAAAACATAAAAAATACCGTACCCTGGTGTAAACATTTTGTTAGCTTTTACAACATCCATGGGAGGAGACGGGGGTCTTTGGCTAGGCCAGATACAGCACAGCAGTTATTTGTAAAAAATCGCGCGTATCTTTGCGTGTATGCTTGTAAGTACATAGTACTAGAAAAAAAAACTATATTACCGCATTGCATCCAAACTTTTTTTTTTTTTAAATATGGTTTACCCTTGATTGACCGCGATCTCACTTGTTGGTAAGTAACGATGCGGCCGACGTTGGAGCACGAAGGTCTAGAAGGCACCTATTAACTCTTGGCCATATTATAGTTTTCAGGAAAGATAGACGACGGCAACTTGTATCAGAAGATTGCCTTCAAAATCAAGAGATGATGATAAGAAGAATGATGGTAGGTTTCAAATATGTGTACATTTAAGGTAAATAATCAGGGATACATATATAGGTCATTTTGAAAAAAAAAAATGCTTTTGACTTCCTAAATATGCGACGCTATATATATTCTAAGAATCTTCTTAAAGGTCGTACCTCTAATAGTAACAAAAAACTACAACCAAATCGATTAAACACTTTTAGAAATAAATACTTATAAACACAATCAAAACTGGTTGAGCCATTTTGGTGGTACGTGCGAATAAATAACACAAAATATTATGTGAAGTCAGACAAGTTTTAATTTTTTAAATTAATTATTTGTTAAATAGCTTTTGTAACATCAGAGTAGCACCACCCCGTTGATTGTTATCATTGAATAATTTAACTTCATTAAACCCAGGCCAACTTCGAATTCAACACTAACTTTAATAAACCATAGCCACGATCGTAATTAAGTTAAACGAACAGACTAATCTGCAATTTCAATGTTTTCCATTTACTTTTCTGAATAATTCTGAAAGTTGAAGTAATTCGTTATGAAGATAAAGCTACGAGTGTTGGAACACCAATAACCCTGATTGAACAAATTCCGATTTGTTTCTACAAGTCAATGAATTATTTTATTCAGAAAGTTATATTAGGTTGGAAACTCACGGCGCGGTTTTTGCGCGCACATGCGACGATCGCAGGGTATAAAGTACAAATTTATATGTGTTAGTAACTTTTTGATTCGATTCGAAGAATACTTCGAGAAAGAGTTTGGATTAGGTAGAGGGTCATGATCATTCGTATCGTATCTTCTCTATAAACGCATGACAAAAGCGTACCAGTAGGTCTACCAATGAGATGTCATAGTTAAATCGTCTTACTCTTCTTCTTCTTATCTTAGGTAATGGCTTCTGTGCATTACTTGCAACAATTTAGCCAATGTCAAGTGATTTATTTATTATAGTTTTATAGTCAAGTCGTCAAGAGTCTCCGTCAAGTCCTAACCCAGTTTAAATGGTGGCAGAAAAACTGAGTTTTTACAGGAAAAAATCCACCATTTCGAAAAGACTCGCAATACACTTAAATTTCACTACATCACACATGTGCCATTTATCCAAGTTACACCGGTTAAAATGCCAGTAAAATTACACGAAATAACTCTAAAAAACACATTAAAATATAATAAAATAAAAATGACGACGTTTCTTTCAAAAATGGCAGATTTTAACCCTCATCGTCTTACTCTATATTGGTAGTAACAATACGTTACTATGACATCTGTCAAATTTGTAACATGATACCACATTCTATGGAAATGAGAAGGGCAAACTATATATAGTCGTCGCAGTAGTTTACAACACGTGACTTATACACGAACACGTAACAAGTGAGCATTTTATTCCCCCAAGTATCCGCTAGAGGCGCTGTAGAAGTTTTCATACAAATTTGTAACTACAGTCGTACATAAGAGGAAGTTTCAAAGTTGTCCCAATAAGTGATAAAATATCAGAATCAATGCTGAGATAGTACGGGCATGATATGCGTAGACCAGAAGACCATGTAGTGAAAAAGTGCCTTTCCATTGCCACTAGAAAGAGGGGAAGAGGAAGACCTCTTAACACATGGTTGACAAAATGTCCAGAATGACATGAAAATACTTGGCCTAACCAAAGACGACAGCGAAATACATGGCGCCGCATGATTAGGAAAGCCGACCCCAAGTAACGGGAATGAGCGAGGACAAAGAAGAAGAGTCGCTAGCGAGCGAGTATAGATTTTTTTAACTCATGGGAGACCTGCAGCTCAGAAAATGGCAGCATTTTGTTTTAAGAGTGCAACTAAGCCTGATAAACACAAAATTTATGGCAAAAACAAACTCAAAACATAAAACCGATCATCGGTCCCTTGTGGCTAATAATCGGTGTTTTGAATGCGCTGATTTTGTGAGCGTCTTGCTTGAACCAGGAGTTGTTTTTCTCTTCTTACCATTTAAAGGTCAGATATAACGCAAAATTACCAGGCTTAGATTATTATTTTTAACTGACTAAATCAAGTACAATATTCAAATTAAAAATATGCATAGATCCTACATCATAATTCCGAGGGATCACTCTACCGGAAACAAGTAGTAGTAGAGGTTTTTTGTGAAAGAGTTCGTCCGGGGAAGTACTACCACCATACCTATTTCTGCCGCAAAGCAGTAGTGCTCGCATTGCTGTGTTCCGGTTTGAAGAGTAAGGGTGCCGGTGAAATTACAGGCACATGAGACTTTTCATCTTTATGTCTCAGGGTGGCGGGCGCAGTGCAATGCCACATAGGGTACGTACTAGTACGTGACCTACGAGGTAATGCACTGTTCATAGGCAGAGGTTACCGCTTAACATCAAGTGGGACATCTGCTTGTTCCTCCATACAAGTAGTATACAAAAAAAAAACACGATACGACAATATTTTCTCGATAGAAAAAAAATACAAAGTTACGACTATTTTTTTGCCTAGATGCGATTGTTTATTAAAATGGTGCATATTATTGGGTAAAAAAGAAACAATATAACAAAGCCGAGGGCTTACTGCAGGGGTTTTGTAGTTATCTACATTCCATATTACAAGATATTCAATAGCTTTTTCGAACGGCGAGTGGTGTTATTTTTTTGTAAACATTTCTGTCTGGATTTGGCACAGTCTTAAAGAAACTCAAAATAATGTGGTCATAAAACCAGCAACGTGAGTTTCCGGCCTTATTCGCTTGACATTTAAGTAATTAAACACAGCGGTGACTGGGCTCAAAGGGTGAACAAAGTTTGTTTTTGTATTCAGTACTCAAACTCGACTAATTAATAAGAGATTTACCTTTTTGATTTACAAGGTGGGTGACTTAGTTAATCAATTCCTTTGACGAACAATGAATAGGCTAAATACGTACTTGATCTCATTTACAAAATTAAATCTAATGTCGGAGTAGATTTATAATAAATTGCCTATGGAGTATCGAGACTTGTCACAAAGAGCACTGGAGCCAAGATTAGACAAACTTCTCTTGTCTTGGTAATCACAATATAGTATTAATGAGTACCTGACATGTAAACAATAATAACTGTTATTTTTTGAATTTATTATTAGTACCTACTTTTATTATTGTTGAATCGAATTGCGTTACTTAATTGAATTGAATTGTATTTAAAGTGGATTGTGTTTTTCTGTCTATTTTTGGTGCCCCGTGTTAACTGTTTGAATTGAATAATTGTGTACCTACTTAAGTGAATTTCGTATGCCTGTATTGGTAGAATTTTAGTGTTACGCCTATACTTAACATACAAACTATCTTGTACCTACCTAAAATATTGTATTTGTAATAATTTAGGGTTCAGACTTAGAGCAACACGGGGTTGCTGTTTCTATATTGCAGTTTTGGGTCTATTGTTGCATTAATGGTTTGAATATGTTTCTGAGAACTAATTGTCGCTTCTCTATACAAAGTTGTAATACTATCTGATAAGGGTAGGCGATTTGCATAAAACAATTATTAATTACCGCTCATGGGACTAAGCGATTACGTTTGAATACCAATATTGCTGCAAGATTATATGCGCTATTATGTTCACAATCGTCGAGAGATAAGGGATTAAATTTTGGCTAATTTAACCCTTGGGTTGTGGTTCAACCCATAGTGAAAAGAGACCCATTGAGGTCATGCCTACCCTTTCGGGAAAAAGGCATGTGTCTGTGTATATATGTATGTATGTTATTTTTCCTTCGTGCTAGCTTCAGATAAATTAAATCTATAATTATAGAATACGAGGCATGTTAACCCTAGAAAAGTATTAAGTTCAAGATGTTTTAGGTAGTTGGAATATTTTCAAAGAAAATATCGTTAAACAAAAACAAACAAAAAACGTGTTTGTAATTTTTTTTTTTTAATTAAGTATTCATTTATTTTTCATTAGGTGTTGGCTCTTCGGGGCTCTTTTACAGCGGGAAAACACCTTGGCTCTACTGCTACGCACGTAGCAAGATACACCGTAGAAGAATTATAAATATTACTACACAATATTTTGTTATTATCCTACTAATATTATAAACGCGAAAGTTTGTATGGATGGATGTATCTATGTTACTCTTTCACGTAAAAGCTACTAGATGGATTTGAATGAAATTTGGAATGGAGATAACTGGACTCCCGGAATAACACATAGGCACATTTTTATCCCGATATTCCCAAGTGATCGAGACTTACGCGGGGCGCTGCTTGTTTAAAATATATTTAACATTGAAAATATTGGGTAATATGAAATGTTATTTTATAAACACCAATGAAATTTCGATAACACACATTCCCATGCTGAACTGTAACTGGAAATGTTTGGAAAATCTTCGGATCTTCAACAATACAAAAATCTTAAAAAATTTAAATACGTCATTAATGTATAATGTTAGAGCTATTGCTAACAGATTTTGTTTGTTTGTTTGTATTTATTTATTAGAAAAATTCTTACACGTTCTGTGGTTCAACATAGATAGGGTTATATAGACCCATTTACAATTCGATATTACATGCTAAATTAAAATAACACAATATAAGTATGAGCTACATACAATCATACATTTTATAAATATTTACTAGTACCTTTTGGTACTTACCATTGTTACAACATGTAAGTATTTAGTTTAGGGGTTTAGACATTTGCCCAAAATTGGGATCAATTTCATCAGCAACAGTGAATTTAAACTATAATCTGGGTCTCTTCAAGGCTAGAGTGAATAGGTGCCTTCTAGACCTTTGTGCTTCATCTTCGGCCACATCGTCACTTACCAACAGGTGAGACCGTGGTCAAACAAAGGTCTATCAATGTTAAAAAAAAAAAAAACCGTGAGGACTTAATCAAATGTGTAGTATGCACGGCCTATTAAAAGGGTTTTTAGTTTTCTTAAGAAAGAACCAATCGTAAGTGTGCTAATGATAAAGTCTGGGAGATTGTTATAAATCCTAACGCCCAAGAAGTCCACCGTAGGTACTTCCGTACTAGGTCCGCAGGTACTTACTATCCGTAAGATACACCGTAGGGCCCTCTATATTGCCTCCCATACTTTTTATCTAACGTACGAGTATTTCTTTTATAGGTGCAATAAAAACCACGTAAAAGAAAATGCCGATCGCGGCGAACCAATAAGTATTCATAAGTAGGCAATTAGACTCTCGACATCGTTATATACAATTAATTTTCATTATAATGGTAACTGAAATCCTCAAAATTAATAACCAACTGAAATACGGACAGTTCAATTTTAAACTGTAACAACTTTCGCCATTATTCATGAACGCACCATGTTTCAAACTCTGCCAGTGTGGTATAAAAGTTTGGAAATATTGCTATGGAATGAAATAATGGGATACTAGCGATCGCCCGCGGTATTAACCGCGTTGCAATATAGTACTGGGTTTCAGGGAAAATGTTACACAAGTTCGCTTACATTATCTTGTTAGTTTGTATTGTATTTAAGCAGGTACCTATGTTACTTTTATTTAATGTTGTTTTGTATGATGCTTGTTTTGTTTTTAATTTTAGTTATGACATTAATCATTAACATTGACATTATTATTTTTCACTTTATTATAAATTGACTGTGTATGCACCGTCTCTTAAAGTTGTTATTAATAGCGTACCGTAAATACCTAACTATTGACTACCTACCTTAGGTTTGAATTATGTATTTTTAAGTTGACCTTTGGTTTTGAATGGTTGATTTTTGTATCTATATTCTCGATTTAATTATTATGTGTTAATTTGAAATGTACCTATTTTTATGTAGATACCCTTTAATTAGTGTAATTGATAATTGTTTGTCGTTCTAATTAAAGTAAATATAAATTTTAAAAAAAAATAGGTTGTTGGTTAGGTGTAAATTTAGTGATGTACTTATGTACGATTTATGGATTTATGTATATTTGACTTGTAACCGTTTTTGTTATTAATAAATTACTATGACTATGACTATGACTATGACTATAGAAGTTCATTAAAATCGCCTGAGCGGGTGAAAAGGTGGGAAACCATTGTATGAAAAATAGTATTCCTTGAACTTACAAACTTGAGACTTAGCATAAGTATGCTCCAATACAAATTATATGAAGATATTTTTTCCCCGAACTACCCCGAAAACAGTTAAAGTTTGTATGAACTTTTTAACGCGTGGTCGTGTTGCTTGGGACTTGGTACGGGTACTTAGAATACAGAATAGTTCAACACATATTTCAGGATTAATATTTCAAAATAATAACAAAATAAAAATAAAATAAAATAAATAAAATAATAAAGTGTTAGGGTTGGGTGATTGAGTGTCAAAGTAAATACAAGTAATTAATTTTGTAAAAATTCAAAAACCCTTAACGCAGTGAAACGGCTGAACCGATTTTGATCAAACATAGCTAAGAACACTCCCGACAAATTCACCGTTCAAACGAAAAAAAAACTAAATTGGTTCATCCGTTCGGGAGCTACGATGGGACAGAAAGACACACACACACACACACACAGACACGTCAAACTTATAACACACCGTCGTTTTTGCGTCGGGGGTTAAAAATAAATAAATATTATGGCTTCATCGTAGCACAGCACAGGTATTCAGCTAGTAGTGAATAAAACAGATTACATCTAGATATTAAAAAAAAACACAAAAACTGATTTAAATCACATATACTGACCACGACGTAGTTTCAAATCTACGACGTAGCTAAACTCGCGCAAAAAGCATAATTTATTTGTACTAATATTTGTACGATCTGCAGATAATTGTTCAGGGTGTTCTGGGTATTTTCTATGTATAATAAAAAATCAGTTATGGGTAGTTTCTTCAGACACAACATTTTCGATGTCTGTGGGTATATTTCTGAAACCAACTAACAAAACGGCATGTTATTTTTTAAACATATAGTTTAGCTTTAACCCTAACTGGGACAAATAATATTTTTAAAATAATTGCAGTCTAGGTATAAATTAAAAATATTAGAAGTTAGTTCTTCTGATTCATATGACGCGTCCGCTTGCCATTTTCCGGAACAGAATTGTCGATGTCACATTTTCCCTTTGATAAATCAATATAAAATATAATTATATTGAAAGGAAATGAACTGTTCTTGTACAAAAAAAATGTGTGTTGGTTATAACTACTTTAATATGTTTATAAATCGGTAATTAAGAAGTGTCCGGCATATAATACAGATTAATATGCCGTAAGCTTCGCTTGACCCTAATTGGTTGGTTAGTAATAATGAGAGTCTGACTTCCCGCGCGGGGGGAAGCCAGTCGTGCAACGGACGAGCCAGAAGGTGGACGTGCGGCTAGTTGGCTTAGATCACGGTGTTATAAAGGTCAATGTCTGATTCATCTGTTCTTGGTTCAGGTGGAATTTTGATTACAATGCCTACTTTATAAAATTTATTTTATTGTTTTCCAGTTTTAATCTGTATTTCATGTGATGCTTTTGGGTTATAGATTCGTGTAGAAAAATTACAATACTGAAGTCTGTATGTCTGATGAGTTATACATGATTGAAAGCCAAATCCTGATTCATCTGTGCCTGATTCATACGGTCAAAACACCATATGAATCATAAAATAACGAAGTTTTTCTCCTCTCCAGCACGAAAGGAACGCTTTTTTTTGTGTAGTAGTTAATTTCTGTTATCTTACAATATTCTCGCTTTTCCAGAATTATTATATACTGTTTTAGAAGCCCCAAGGTAAGCTGGTATGGGAACAGCCACTTTTGGTTTTGGATGTTAAAGTCCTCCAAAAGCACTAGTTGAGCATCAGGGTACCGTTGTTGGGCCACATCCGCCACAGTAACCTGATTGTCTCGTGATCTCCAGAGTGTGAACGATATAGACTGGCATAGATGATGTTATAGATCAGGGGTTCCCAAAGTGGGTGATAACGCCCCCTTGTGGGCGCTGCAGGCCTAAAGGGGGCGGTAAGAGACCCATAAAAAACGGGGGTGTCAAATCAGACACACTATTGCATTTTAATAGTTATTAGTATTACTAGATAGGTCATTTTCGTAGATAATAGACTGCGGGCAATCATGTTTCCAAGTTATCAAGTTCAAGTTCAAAAAAAAGATATTTTAAGAACAATATAAATAAAACTGGCCTTGTTTATACTAGAAACAATGATATACTCCTTGATAACCTAAATACTGCAATGAACAGAGATATAAAAATAAATGATAAACCAATTCAGGAAAGATACGACAACATATTACATATACACAAAACAGAAGTCAAGAAAACAAACAAGCAAACAGAAAGAACATTATCATTAGAAACTAAACAATTTATTAAGGAGAGGAAGGAACTTATACACAAAGGAAAAAATAAGCAAACACGTCATAAGATATCTGAACTAAGCAAAAAGATAAACGAACACATAAGAAAGGACTTGAAAGTAAAGAGGCAGAATACTATAAAAACGTTTATTGAAAAAACTGGAGGGATGAAAAAAGCTTTAAAGGAGTTAAACCAAAAGAAAATCTGGATGCCAAACATAAAAACTAAAAATGGAAATTCTACAAGTAAAAGACAAGAGATACTCAAAATAGCCACGGAGTACTATAGAATCCTATACCAAAGACATGCGACAGCACTAGTGGAAAAACAAAAAGAAATAACGATAGACTTAGAATCCGCACCAATAATATTACAGGAAGAAACTACAAAAGCAATCAACACACAGAAACTAGACAAAGCGCCAGGTTCAGACCAAATATCTAACGAGCTATTAAAATATACAATACCGGTGATTTTTTCTAGACTAACAGAACTATTCAACGACATCTTAGTAACCGAAAGTATTCCTACCGATTGGACAACATCAACTACATATAATATTGATTCACAAAAAAGGGGACAAAGGACAACCAGAACAGGCTGGCTGCCGAAGTAAGTTTTCAACGGTAGACCAAATTCACGTATTAAGACAGGTGCTTCAAAAGTATAAGGAATATAACAGAGTCTACTACTTAGGGTTCGTGGATTTTAATAAAGCGATTGATTCCTTAGACCACGATAGCATCTGGAGAGCACTAGAAAGTCAAGGTGTTGAGGCCAAATATATTCGAATACTTAAGGAGTAAGGCCAAAGTCAAGCTGGAAAGAACAAGAGAAGAATTTCCTATTGAAAGAGGTGTCGGCAAGGCGACCCCATTTCACTGAAGCTATTCTCTCAGTTCTAGAAATGATCTTTAGGTATCTGGAATGGGAAAGAAACGGACTGAACATTAACGGTGACATACTTAATCACTTACGTTTCGCGGACGATATTATCCTGTTTTCTGAGAACCCAGAGAATTTGAAAGACATGCTACAACAACTATCAGATGAAAGCGCTAAAGTTGGTCTATCAATGAACACATTGAAAACGAAGGTAATGACAAACTCAACCAAAAAAGATATTATAGTAAATGGTGGACAAATAGAATATGTCAATGAGTATATATATTTGGGTCTACTAATATCTGCAGAAGAGACAATGCAAAAATAAATAGATCGAAGGATTGCAAACAGTTGGAAATGGTTTCGGTCTCTGAGTGAGGCCATGAAGGACAAAGACATGCCTATCAAAGAAAAAAGGAAAATATATAACACGTGTATCCTTCCCTGTCTATCGTATGGATGCCAAACGTGGGCTCTAACTGAGCAACAACTTAAAAAATTCCAAGTATGTCAAAATGGAATTGAAAAAAGCGTAGTTGGAGTTAAAATAATAGACAAAGTGAGATTACAAAATATAAGGAGTATAACTAAATTTAAAAACATACATACTGTCTACAAACGCCTTCATCTACAAACGAACTGTCTTCATCACGCTTACCTACAATGTAATATTATGCACGAGTTATGTTAATTGATGTCAATGAAACCTTTTGTGAAGAGCTAAATAAACTTTATACTTAAACTCCTAAAATGGAGATGGACAGGACACATGCTAAGAGAAGGAAAAGAGAAGTGGACGAGACTAGTAACAGAATGGTACCCGCGAGATAGTAAAAGGTAGGAAGACAAAGTAAACGCTGGGAAGATGACTTAAAAAAGATAGCTGGGCCAGAATGGACACGCACTGCAAAACACAGGACAAAATGGAAAGCTTTAGAGGAGGCCTTTGTCGAAGGACAAGCTGTAAAAGGAAGAACGGTTGCCGATACAATTAGTTAAAGTTTAAAACTGTTAAATAAAAAAATAAGTATTATTATGTTATACCTACTAAGCATGTTATTAAGTTAAGTTACAGCAATAAAGGCTTATTATAATCATGTTTTAACAAGTTTTTGTTAAATAACCCGATTTGTGCATGCATCTCCGCTAATATAGCTCACAATAATTAATTTAATTTGAAGTTATAGTGGTTTTTAAGTAGGTGAAAAAATGGGGACGCTAATAATAATTATGAGGGCGCTAAAAAATAATTTATTCTCAAAGTGGGTAGTAGACAAAATAAGTTTGGGAACTCCTGTTATAGATAGATAGATAGATAACTATTTATTGTACTCACCTTAGAATAATAAAATAACAACATACTTATATTATCTTACAAACTAGTTCACGGTGATACAGTGGGTGGCCTTATCGCTAAGAGCGATCTCTTCCAGGCAACCGTTAGATGGACAGGATTGTAAAGAACGTGAGGGGAGGTGAAGTTACAATAAAAATACAATGATGTTATCTGAACCTTTATCCACCAAAATCTACAAAGATAATAATTCAAGATCACGCAGGCGCACAAAACAAATGTCGCCCCAGGCATGAATACAGATACCAGCTTTTTGTTTGAAATTGTGCTCCGTCCAGAGCATAGCCTGGGTATGTCAGGTATGCTGTATCGTGAGGATATTGAATCTGCGTCACCGTGAGCGTCACTTTTAAAGTAAGGCTTGGTGGGCGGGCTCTAGGTCTATTCAAGTAGTCGTTGGCAGCTGCTCGTCGGATCAATTTTTTTTTTTTTTTTTTTTTTTATTTATTTATCATTTAAACTTACTATTACAACATATTACATAGATATAGCACTTTAAAAACCACAAAGGTTTAAAATTGGCCATCAATGCCGAGGTACCCCAGGGGTCGGTGCTCTCTGCAACCCTGTTTCTGCTGCACATTAATGATCTGCTCATGCCCAATATCATTGGGTATGCAGATGACAGCACAGTTGTGGAGAGACACGTTTCCACTGTTCGAGCTAGTCAGAATGAAAATCAGGAGCTAAGAGATGAGATGCTGCAGCGTTTGAATTTGACTATCAAGGCTTTGTCCAACTAGGGCAATGCTAATCTAGTTAAATTCAACGCCTCTAAATTGCAGGGTTGTCCCTTCTCGGTGACAAAAATCAGTTTGTTCAGGTTCTCAATTTACGGGATGTACCTATAGATATTGGAGATTATCTTGAGCTCTTAGTTGTTTCACTTACGCCGACTGTCAACTTCGGCTCATATAGCAAAAACAGCTGCTATAAAGTTGGGCATCCTGAATAAGCTAAAGCGTTACTTTACACCGGGACAGCTGCTCAGTTTGTACAAAGTGCAAGTCTGGTCTGGTATGGACTCGATCGAACGCAGAGCTTTCAGGCTCATAGGAGAGCAACATATGGCGGGGACTAGGATCCAGAGATTCTAGCACCGCCGTAAAGTCGCATGCCTTTCGATCTTCTATAGGTTACATTTCGGGGAATGTGACATACGGCAGGCTGCTTTGCCAGTAGGGAACTAGATTGGAGACTGCAGGGACGCCCGGACCCCCCAAGCATGGCCATCGGGGTCTTCTCATACATTATCCAGTCCAAAGGCCTTTATTTCCGATAATGTTGCATTAAAGACTGTTGGAATGCACGGGATATCACTTGTTGCAATCTTTTGAATACATTCTTCCATAAAATAGGAGGAGGTACATAGAAAGTTTTAATTTACATTTTGTATACAAATGATTCGGTCTATCAATTTTATTATAATATGATAACGTGGACATCGGGAATGGAATATTTTATTATATTCCCGTTGTCCACGTCAACGTAGACAAGCTCAACGTGGACAACGGGAATGAACCGAATAGCGGTGTAGATAGTGACAAGTTTGTGACTTTATTATTTGTGTCTAAGTAGTATAAGTATATTCCTATATTGGGGGGGAGCGGGGGTTTCTGTATGCTGATGATGATGATCACACAAAAATAATCGCACTTGGGACAATATGCTTTTCTTCTTCAAATATGTAGACGTTCAGAGTACCTAGTAATGCATAATAAAATATAATGTAGAAAAAATAACACAAATTTGTATGCATTTAGGTCTATGTATAAGAATGCCGTTTAAAAATGTTTTACAAGAATAATTGTTGATTCATCAGATTTTTCGGGAATATGATCACTGGTAATTGTTTTCAAAAATACAAATTATTGTAGTTGTTAAAATATTATTATTTTCTTAATACAGAGCCAAATATTTAAATATAATATTTCCGATTCTGATTCATCTGTAGCATATTCTGATTCATCTGGGCACAAAATATTTGAACGTAGATATCTTGGAAACTACTTCATAAAAACAAGCCCCTCATTGAAATATATGTTCTTTGGTTACCTTTTTTCATATGAACATGTGCGATAGAGCAGAAAGTGAAAAAAAAAATTGCCCAGATGAATCAGCCGAAGAATGAAATTTCGAAGAACTACCCACTAGTACCCATAACACAAGCTCTGCTCAGCTTGGGGCTAAATAATGTTGTTTGAACTGTCCAGCTTTATTTATTTATTTATTTATTATTATTGCAAGGGAAATTGATTCTATTCCGAAATCCAGGTTTAAAGATACAAATGTCAAAGTATATATAAGTTTTTTTTTTTAATTTTGTACATACCTACTTGTATTAGTTGTATTATTCTTTCTGTAAATAAATGTATTTCTTTTCAGTAACATAATTTTATTAGGTCTCTACAAAATAAATTTTAGTAATGTTTCTTTAGGGCTAAAATTATTTTCTGGTGTCAAAATAAGGTATGGTGCCTTGTGAATTAAGGTCATAAATTACTGCAAGATTTTTGGAGGCCATTGTATGTATTGGATTCTGCTCCTGGCGCGAGGATTAGATGCCAAGAGAACTTTTTTTTTTATTTTTTTTTTAATGCTACTTGAATTACTGTCCAAGCAGAAGGCCCACCTGATGTAAAGCAGTAACCTCTGCCTATGAACAGTGCATTACCACATAGGTCACGTCCACCTAGGACGAGCCCTATGTGGCATTGCACTGCGCCCGCCACCCTGAGACACAAAGATGAATAGTCTCATGTGCCTGACTTGAGAGGACGACTGTATTTTTAACATCCCTCTTTTTAGTCAAAGGTCAAAAATATCTATATCAAGTCTGAGAAGCCTGTTAGCTCAAACAAAACAAGGTAGGTGTTGAACCTGTGCCGAGAGATCTTCCCCTCTAGCATTACAAAGAACCAATTTCAATGGGCCATTGTTTTAAAAGTGGCTATACAACATTGACCTTGGAGGAAAAAGGCCAGAATGTTTTTTAAAACTTTATCGAGTGTGTTGAATCAGCCACTTCCGACCTAAGGGAGACTGTTACACGTTTAAAGAAATGGGGTTCAGGGTGCGTAATATTTTACACACTACCCATCGCTATTAAATGAGTTAAGTGCGTGGTCCCCGTAAATCAAGTTGATACCATTTTGTTAACAGTGCTCCATTAAAATTGTAACAAGTATTTGGTTTAAATTAAAAAAACCCCCAACGCAATGAAACTGCTGAACCGATTTTGATCAAACATAAGCATAGCGCACACCTAACGAGTACAGTGGCGAGTCAGTGTCCAGAATCCCAATCTGTTTACTAGGCCGAGTACCCGCTGTTCGCCACTCGCCACTGTACTCGTTATGTGTAATCAATGCCATAGCTAAGAACACTACCGACAAATTCTCTTTAAAAAAATAAAACGAAATCGTTTCATCCGTTTGGGAGCTACGATGAGACAGACACAAACACACACACACACACACACACACACACACACACACACACAACACACACAGAGACACGTCAAACTTATAACACCCCTTCGTTTTTACGTCGGGGGTTGAAAATAAATACTTAAAACATAGGATAACATAACATAACACCCAACAGTCACATACATAGTCCTGATCCCACACTAGGATACCCTGTGTCGTGGGTATCAGAAACTACGACAACTAGGTACCATTACACCCAGACCCGGAACAAATATTTGCAGATCATACAAACATTTGTCTCGCAGTGGGAATCGAACTCGCAACCTTTCGCGTCTCAGCCGGCTACTCGCCCCACGCGCTACAGAGGTTATCAGAGGACTTAAGGATGCACATCGTTGTCTGGCACTTAAATTGTAGGGCCCCAAAGCTAATTACTCTATTCACGACTAGATGTTGCAACAAGAATACATAGAACGCGCTATCAACCATTCCTTGCAGTTGTCTTTCTGAAGCATTTTTGCGAGCTGATGATCCTGAAAATAGCTGCACCAATTTCCACCAAACATAGCTTATAACCACCCCGCCACACTTTCATAAAGAGAACCGTATTTAAATCAGTCAAACCATTTTGGAGATAAATGGGAACATTCGTTAGCACACACAAATCAAATCACAAATCATTTATTGATAACACCAAGTTACAGGTCAGAAAGGGTAAGATAATAATAATAAATATAATTAGTATTGCATGACATTAATAGAAATTGATATAATTGATTTTAAAAAAAATTGGTAATTTTTAGAACTCTGCTACAGAATAAAAAATATTGTCCAGAAGCCATCTTCAGTTGATTTAGCTACTCAAAAAAACAACCTCGCGCCCGAAAACTCAAGATTCAAGATTCAAGACTCAAGATATTTATTTTTGTAAATAAGTGTTACAATTTGGTTTTATAAAATAGTGAGCACTTATAGCTTATTTGCCCTCTGCAGGCATCGCAGATTTTTTTTGAGGGCGTAAACTGCAACTTTTTATTTTACATAGCTTATTACATATAAAACAACTAACTGCTAAATTTTAACTAATACAAAGTTTGTTCATAATCATATCCCTTCTCCGTACCGAGGCCGTACAAATAGTAGCTAGTCACTGTTTCTGATAAAATTGCTTCTTATTATTTAACTATGTACATAAAACATAAAAATTAGGGCGCACACAAACCCGTCACACCACCCACAGTCGTAATCAGCTTAGCGCACTACTGAACTTATCTCGACTTTCGTCGCCGCAGCCTCCTGATATCCCGGACTCCAGCAGATTTCAGTCTGCACTCAGACGTCACGGGAGTAGGACGTGCTCCCACCCCTTAGAGATCTTATCTCGATATACGAACTGACTCATAAACTGAATTAATTTTTAAGTGCTTTTTTCGGTTGGGTGTGAGTGAAGTGAGTGTTGACTGTCTCTTTGGGGTAAGTGTTTTAGGTTTTATTTGTATGGTCGTATTTGGTTGGCGAGAACACTTCAGTGGTGTAGGTTTGCTTGGAAAACTTGACCTCCTCGTAAATTCGTTAGGTGGGAAGCGAAGAAATGGGGAGCTTCAAAGTGTTCATATATTGTGTTATCGAAAGTTAAATTTATGCTCTCCTTAGTTAGGAATTTTGATAAAACTTGTAATTCTTTAGTCTTAATCAAGAGACTCCCTCCAATTACGATATTATTTACAAAAAAATTGTGTGGTATAAATCAATACGAGTATATTAAGAAATGTAGCAAATAAGAAGAAGTTCTAGGGAATTTTGATATCTCTTAATCCCTAAGTATTTTTCCATGAGAATGCTTCATATGATTATGAATATGATAACATATTTTGCTTGTGGAAAAGTCGCAAAGCTATTTTATTTAAAAAATTGATTAATCACTAAATTCTGATTGGAATGTTAGTCAAAATATTTAATATCAATCATAATAAAAGATTGACTCAAATAAATAGCGAAACGTGAAAAGCAAACAGAGAAATTAAATGGACGATTCCCATTTCGTTCGGGCGAGATAACGAAATAAAACTTCTCCGTTCATTCTAATATCTTTACGTTTAAATAAACTCAACTTTCTGTCTGTGATACAAAATTGAATTTATTCTGCCTGTTTACTCATACTTTGGACACTTGTTTACTTCATACATTTTACAAAATAAACATTTTTTTATTGGTTATATTTTATTTTTAGGGACACTAGAAGGGTTTGTATTTTGACTGTAGGCTAATCTATTTTATCGGATCTTCACCTGAGTACCGGTCGTTGGAGAATAAATATTATTTGGAACTATCTAAACTGGTGCCCTTGTGCTAGTTGCCCCAACCTAACTTTGCAGGTTAAGCGCCATCTGCGCTCACCAAAAGCCCAGTTACGCAGTCATGGCCCCAGGCGGTCAACTGCAGTAAAATCCATTCGAAAAAGAAAAACAAAAAAATCTGGGTTATCTGTGGCTCACCACTTGTCACGTCTATGTTCCACGATGGTGTAAACCACTGTGAAAAAAAAAACCATTGAGGCTCTGCCTACCCCTTCGGGGATATAGGCGTGTGTCTGTCTATGTATGTATGGAACTATCTAAACTGGGTTATCTGTGAAAAAGTTGTTCCTCATAGATAATCCGATTGACAAAAAAAAAAAATTTTAATTGTAAAGTTAGGTAGGTGTTGTATCAACGTATGGAAGG
Organism: Operophtera brumata; assembly: GCA_932527175.1. Taxonomy (NCBI): domain Eukaryota; kingdom Metazoa; phylum Arthropoda; class Insecta; order Lepidoptera; family Geometridae; genus Operophtera; species Operophtera brumata. The sequence continues at coordinate 39,456,623 of OW052225.1, forward strand.
ATTTCGTTCCCGTGGTCTAGCAAACATGGCAGAGAGGAACACCGGAGGGGTTTTAGTGGGTATTCTGCCCTTTTCAGGGCGGCCAGTCCCACATAATGCCGGTCTCCCCGGACCGGTTTATTTGTAAATGAAATCCCCCTTCTGAAGACAAAAAAAAAAGGTTGTTTCTACATAGTTTAATATTAGGTTAGAATTTATTCGTTTTTGAATTAGGTTTTTACCCAGCAGTGGATCTAAATAGGAAAGGATAAAAAAAACTTTTATGTGACTAGATTGAACATCATAATTTAAATATCAGGGTGCAAGTGAAATTACAGGCACATGAGACTTTTCATCTTTATGTCTCAGGGTGGCGGGCGCAGTGCAATGCTACATAGGGTGCGTCCTAGGTGAACGTGTCCTATGAGGTAATGCAGTGTTCATAGGCAGAGGTTACCGCTTAACATCAGGTTGGCCATCTGCTTGTTCCGTCATTCAGTAGTAAAAACAGTTATTGGACTCAATTTAAAATTCCATGCGGATGAAATCGCGGGCTAACGTAGAGAGTCCGCTCTCAAATATTGTCTCTGACTTCTCTCCTCGGCAATTCGTCAATGTAAGTTATACAGTTACTAAGTGGAAAGAGAGAGTGACAGAGGGGATCTCTGAAGTAATTTTTCATCTTAATCACGCGCCTGTTATTACGGTAATTTAATTTTTCTGTCGACGTTGAGCATTGTTGGAGCTGTTCTACAGTTTATTTAGGCGATTTAAATTGCGTTATGCTGACCTGAGTTGTTAGGCATCGTTTAAATATTCAAATATGTATTCATTTTGGATTCTGTTTTTATTTACGTTTTTTGAATCGGGTATTTATTTTAGGATTAAGTATTTAGTATTTTTTTATTTGATCATAAATTACAATACAACGAAGGTAATTACCCTGTCAGGGCGTAGCAGGTTATATAAAACTTACATATTAATGAATTGCAAGTAAATTTGAAACTGTGTGGATTTTGATTACTGTATTCCATATTTTCCTATTATTTCAAGAAATATAACTAAAAACATTGTTTTAGGGCGGGCGAAGCCAGACCTCTACTATCCCACTACGCACCAAAGCAATTTCGTGGTACACTTTATAAAAATATATATCACATCTCTAGATTTGTAATTGAATATAGTAATTTAAATTAATTTCACCTAGATTAAAAAATATATGCGTTTTTCTTACGTCTCCTCGCGTTTATAGGTAAAGACAAAAATCTTAAAATTTGGTTCAATCCCTAAATTTTATCAACTTTTAAGGTAGATATTAAAAACAAAGATGTTTTAAACACATTACTATTACCATAAAGTTCCTCTTCACGTTTACTGGTAAAGATAAAAATCACAAAATATCACTCCCTACGGTCGTGCCTCAGTCGTTAGAATCCTTCATAGCTCGTGATTCATATATGGCCCTCGCTTTAAATCCGTCCTTTATTCACTAATTGCTTAAAATAATGTTTTATCTGGCAAAAAACTCTCAGTGAGTAGAATTACCAAGTACTAAATAATTTAGGCCCTGCAATCATAAGTTTAAATTTTACGATTGTTTCTACGGAATCCTTTGAGTGTTTCGAAGTGTGTTAGTCGGATTTTAATATTACATTGCATTTTGCAATCTGTTGAAAAAAAACAAACCAGAAAATACGGAATGTTGGTTTTATTTTCGTTATGTAGGTATCATTTGAAATTAAAAAGAAATGAAATGAAATGAAATATATTGAAATGAAATATATTTAACATAATAATACATTCATAGATAAGGCATCTACCGTAGGTACAGACGGCAAAGTAAATTGGCTACGTGTGATTCAGGAGTGAAATAATGAAAAGACATGATTGATACATATTTTATGTATATTTTATTACAAGTTATGATAAGTTTTTAGAACAAAGCGATTATTCATAGGAAATAAACATAAATATAAATCCCTCGATTTGTTGAAAAACGCCTCGCACCGCAATTTTACAAAACCGCTACAGTAAACCCACAGCTTTATTTATCTAATGTTTTTTTCCATAATATGCTTCATTTTAATACACAACCGAATCTTGCCAAATTTGATAAGTAAGAGGTAACTTTGTGCTTTTTTTTCTATCGAGAAAATGCTGTCCTATCGTGTTTCTGGTAATCCCTCGGAATTGTAATGTCGTATCCATGCATATTTATAATTTTAATATTGTACTTGATTTAGTCAGTTAAAAATCTAATCTAGGGTTGGTAGTTTTGCGTTATACCTCACCTTGATTTGTGACGCGACGGTAACCTATTAGTTTTGCCGTCTGTACCTACTCACTCGTAAGTAGGTATTGAAACAAAGTAATTGGTTTAACTTTTATACCGTTCCTGAAAGGCTCCTAAGTGGGTTTTGTGTCGAGAAACATCAGAGGCAGTAGCTTTGATAGCAAAAAACGAGGATTTTTATCTTTCACTTACTTTGGTAGATAGGTACATTGATTGGTTTTCAGTAGAATTAGGTATTAGTCTGTTTCTAGAACTTTTACTATTGGAATGGTGCAGCTATAATTTGGCGATGCTGAGGGTTTTTTTATTTTTTTATTTTTTTATTCTGTTCTTAAATGACGGAACAAGCTGATGGCCCACCTGATGTTAAGTGGTAACCTCTGCCTATGAACAGTGCATTACATCATAGGTCACGTCCACCTAGGACGCGCCCTATGTGGCATGGCACTGCGCCCGCCACCCTGAGACATAAAGATGAAAGTCTCATGTGCCTGTAATTTCACCGGCACCCTTACCGTTCAAACCGGAACACAGCAATGCGAGCACTACTGCTTTGCGGCAGAAATAGGTATGGTGGTAGTACTTCCCCGGAAGAACTCTTTTACAAAAAAGCTCTACTACTACTAAGGGAAGGTAAGGTTGTTGTGGTAAGGCTTGATTTTCTTTACTTCAAGGTACCATTCCAACGAGTTGTTTTTTTACACATATTCCTGTAACCTACGGAGGCCTGAAATGCTCTTAGCCTGGAACATAATATCTGGAACGACATTTTCTTGTACTGCGGTAATCTATTTTCATTTTGAAATGATTTATGTGTAGAATGGAACGTAAATTGTCTATTTTGTTGGAAATCTTTCCGGGCAGAACCGATATGACGTATTTGTACCTAAGGTTAGGTTGTTTTTGATTTTTATTACCCAAAACATAAAATTTGATGGATATATCATAAACAAAATTTGAGGTAAGTTCTCATCAAAATTCAAAAACTATATTTCGACTGAAATTTTGCAAGATATCATGGCACATGACGGCGTATCAAGCCGCTACCAGAGAAATCGCGGAGTTTTTTCCCGTTTTAAGCTGCTAGTGAAAATTATCTGAAAGGTCGCCACGTATCATTGGAATTTGGTCATCAAATTCTGTGTTTAATTTAATGATTGAACGCCATGAATAAATGAAAATAAACCCAGTAGACCACGAATGAAAGAGTTTGAGCAATTTGTTCATACTTTGGCAACACGCACCGCGCCACCTTACCAATTTTCCTTACTTCAGACACAGATAAAAAAACGATTCAGATTTATAAGGACACTATCATACAACATGCACTAAAGGTAGTTGATATCTTAATAACGCCGGTATATAAAACTTGGAAAAGCCTTTATTCTGAACCTCATAAGCATATTTAAAATTAACAAAAAGTAACTGCTCCATAAAATATTAAAACAATACATATCACGGTTAAACCCAGCCACAGCCGAAATTTTCGTACAAACAATGCTATTTGGGATCTCTGTCACAGGATATTAAAACAGCAGCTGGCGATGTGGTTCATATAACATTGTGGTAACCCGAGTATTACCACAATTTTATATGAACCACATCGTTAAAATTGTCCCAGATAATATTATAGTATCAAGTAGTTATACAAAGTAATCTTTAAAGAAAAACCTCCCTGATGATTATTATCTAAATAGTCTGTGTGGTGTGACTTTGAGAGATAGAATGAGGAATAGTCGCACTGAAAAGTGCGGTGTGAACTGTAAATTGACGAAAAAAGGTACTACAGACGAGCGTGAATGGGACAGTGGGAAGGGGAAGACGTTGGCGAACATTTTCAGACCAGATTGGAGATGTTCCGGAAAAAGGCCAAGTCAAGGGCACTTTTAACAGACGACATGCTCGTGAAGAATGTGATGAGTATGAATGAAGCAAAAGAGGTGTATCAGGATCGTAGCAAGTGGAAAACCGTGGTCTCTGCCAACCCTTCCGGGAAACAGGCGTGAGTTTATGTATGTATGTAGTCTCGAAGAATTTTTGGACTAGAATTTTCGTTAGTAAGTAGAGTGTTTTGTGAATGGGTTCGTCGGGGAAAGAACTACTTACCATCATCCCAACTGCGCGCGTCCTAGGTGGACATGACTTGTAAGGTAATGCATTGTTAAACGCAGAGGTTACCGCTGTTTCACCTGCTAGATCTGTTATTCAAATGAAATTTAAACAACAAAGCGGCCAAGTGCGAGTCGGACTCATGAAGGGTTCCGTAGCAGCAAGTAACATAATATAAAAGTTCTTGGATGGATTACGATTTATGACGTATTAAAAAAAAACTACTTACTAGATCTCGTTTAAACCAATTTTGGTTGGAAGTTTACATGGTAATGTACATCATATTTTTTTTTTAGTTTTACAATTCTCTTATTTTAGAAGTTATGGAGGGGGGGGGGTCACACTTTTTACCACTTTGGAAGTGTCTCTCGCGCAAACTATTCAGTTTAGAAAAAAAAATATATTAGAAACCTCAACATCATTTCAGAAGACCTATCCATAGAAACCCACACGTATAGGTTTGATGAAAAAAAAATTGTTGAGTTTCAGTTGTTCAGAGTTCACCCCAAAAATAATTGTTTTTTTTTTTATTATGTAAAAATCTTAATGCGGTTCACAGAATACATCTACCTACCAAGTTTCAACAGTATAGCTCTTATAGTTTCGGAAAAAAAAGGCTGTGACATACACGGACAGACAGACAGACAGACAGACATGACGAATCCATAAGGGTTCCTTGTCTTTGACTACGGAACCCTAAAAAAGCTTGGAAATCAATCTTATTTATTTCATATACAGACGCCTTTATGTATCGCACTGATAGCACACTGTACTCGTATGACAATTGCATTAATAATAGACGTGACCAGTGGTGAGCTCATCGCCACCACTATTTTCACACGATCAACTCAGCTAACGCATTCTACTAGTAATAACACATTCCTAAATAAGCCAGCAGCCGGGACAAATATTATACAAACAAAAATTGCCTTATTCCCGGGGAACTATATAATTACATGAGTTAAGACAGAGATTACCTTGCCAGGACTTACCTTGATTATTAAAATAGATATTCAGAATTTTATTATTTGCCATATTATATTTAACCAAAAACTCACTTTCCACACTTTTTTCTTTTTAAAAATCGTATGTGGCATCAGAAGGGTAAAGGGATTGGGTATACATCTATTAAATATGTTACTGCGTTCGAGAAGAAAAGAAGTTAACGTAATGAACTGGCTATTTCCTATGATCTGTGTTAGTGCAGAAACAACGAGCTGGTGGAAAAATAAAAGGGGAAGATAATAAAAATGTTGGCTACAAATCAGTGTTGAATGAGTAAATCCTCGGGGTCAAGAGACCATGTTTCAGGAATTCACAGGATAAAAAGACAAGATGGCGATTTTGTTGCAGAGATTGATTGAGTAGTTAAGTTTCAGAATGTGGGATGCCTGAATTTTGTTTCAATGTAATAGGGATTTTAATAAATAAATCTATTTAACGAGTCTTATAGAGTAAGTTTGAGAATCAGGGGTAGGTTCGGTCAAATTTCAGGCCACGGTACCACAGGCGTGGCCTAGCATTTAAAATAAAACAGTGTACGCTAAGTATGTAATAGTAAGGAATTTATGGAACAATCAATTTATATGTAAATAAATACACTTACACAGTTTAGTCACTTACATAACATTATCACATTTCTTTATCCTTTCTTTTGCGGAAAGACATTTAAATATAAATTAAGCTTGGGTATTAAGCTTAAAGACAGACAGAAGAGCAAAGATATAAGAGGAAAAACCTAAATAATAGATGCTCTACAACATTCACAGCGCCTGAAGTGGAAATGGGCGGGGCATCTAGCCCGCATTCCGGACGATAGATGGACTAAGCGAGTTACTCAGTGGATGGGTCTAGGGGGTAAAAGAGCTAGAGGAAGACCCAGAGAACGCTGGACTGACGAAATACGAGAAAGAGCTGGTGGAAACTGGATGGAGAAAGCAGAAGACAGAGGAAAATGGAGACAGTTGGAGGAGGCCTGTACCCGAAATGGGGCCTGACTTTAATAAAGTTTAATAGATAATGTTTTTATAGTGAATGTAAGAAAAGTTACACAAATAAAGGCTAAATAAAATAAATAAATAAATAAATGTACTTAGATTTTATTAGATTAAATTGATTTTGACGACCTCTGTGGCGCGGCGGGTGAAGGTTGGCCTGCGACGCAGGAGGTTGCGGATTCGATTCCCGCCTCGGAACAAATATATGTGCGATCGCAGATATTTGTTGAGGGTGTTCTGGGTATTTTCTATGTATAATAAAAAATATCTATCTATGTAATATATTGTATTAAGTATATCAGTTATCTAGTACCCATGACACAAGCCCTGCTTAGCTTGGGGCTAGATAATGTTGTGTGAACTGTCCAGCATTATTTATTTATTTATTTAATAATATATTTTTTGAAGTGGAATTGGGCTGGACACCTCTGTCGCATGCCTGATGAGCTGTGGGCCAAAATAACCACTATGTGGAGCCCTGACACAGCGAGACGGCGTCGCGGCAGACCACGCAGGAGATGGCGCGATGAAATAGATGCCTTTAACACAGATTCGCAAACAATAGCACAGGATTGTAGTGACTGGAGGATATGGGGGGAGGCCTTTGCCCAACAATGGGCTGATTCAGGCTAACAGTAACAGTAATATAATTTTTGATTTTACATCCAAAATCTTCGATTTTATAGACCGCCTTCTCAACCAAACATAATTGGTTATATATGCACTGCAAACAATCGTAGATCATCGTGTTTCGTAGGAGTTTGTCACCATAGTATAATTTAGTTAGTTAAAAATCTAATGCTTTATTTTTACATACAAAGTGCATACAGTTCTCTCACGCCTGCACACGATAATACCATAGCCGTTGCAGAGTACAGAGTAGGTGCGTCTAAAATAATTTGACAGAGAACCATCGACACGAAAGTTGAAGACATACAAAGCTGCACAATACAACAATGTCTGCATCACGCGAATGTGCTTCCTGTACTCTATCTGCCACGAAATAAATAAGATAAGGACTCGGGATTTACAACTACGCTTATCGTACGGTTTAGTAGCATTCATTGTTTTATGAGTGCAGTGGTTTGTGGATAAGTTTCGCACAACACAGCGGTTGTAGCCCAGGGCGGGAAAAGGCCGATGTTTTCCTCAAAGAAAGGTTGCAAAAAAGTAAATAAAACGCAGACACGAACTAAAAACATACAGCTTGCTCAAATCCGTCGTGGCAAGTTGAATTTAGGTTTTTTTACGACTGGTATGGAGCTTTATGGTGTAATCAAGACTTGGAGGGCTCTCAAATTTTCACTGTTTCTTGATGAGATGCATCGATATAATTTACTAGTATATTATATCGATGGTGAGATGCCTATAATTAAAGTGACAGACGAACCTACTTGTATTCTTGGAGTTCAAGTCGACTGGTCTACTTCTTTTGGTTTTTGATTCTCCTTTATTTGTGACACTATCGTAGTTTCCATGTTCTAGATGTAAAATTAACCATTTGAAATTTTTCTTCGACTAACTTTGGCGTAAAGTAGCGCAGCGGGCTATGGGGAGAGATATGCTCAGAGTTTCACTACGTGTCAAAATCTTAAATAAGGAGATCCGTAGAAGAACCAACACCGACATAGCTCTCAGAATTAACAAGTTGAAGTGGCAATGGGCAGGCCATAAATCTTTCAGAAACGACAACCGTTGGGAAATAAATGTTCCGAATGGCAACCCTAAACCAGACGACGCAAAAGGGGAAGGCCCTCACTAGATAAACCAAAAAAAATATAAAGATTGCAGGAAAATGGTGGATGGAGGTGGCGTTGTGGCATTCTATGGGGGCAGAATTTATCCAGCAGTGGACTTCCGTAGGCTGATGATGACGATGATAAACCTTGGCCAATGGCCATACTTTAAAATGTATATCATATTTTATGATACGGAAAAAACAGTTGGCAGCAAATCATTGGATGAAAAGGTTCATAAAAATGCCCCCGACAGCGAACCGCGATGTCAGTACGGTTTGTTGGCGCTTGGAAACTTTTATGAGGAGCGTGTAACAAGCCTGTTGTTTTTATTTTATACAGTGTTCTAGGAAATAGTTTCGAGCAAAAGTATGGCGGCGAGTTGTGGTTGATTTTCAGCCTTGCACTGAAAAAAGTCGTAATTCTGATCCAAAACAGTCATAAACAATTGCGTTGTACAAAAAAAACATAACCTTCGTGGCTTTTATTCTTTGTTGTGGATGCGGCCTAAATTCTACAGCCCAGTATACTTGACATTGTAGAATGAGAGGAGCGTGTTCTATGAGGAAAATGGTAATAGTAGTAGAGCTTTTTTGTGAAAGATTTCGTCCGGGGAAGTACTAGCACCATACACATTTCAGCCGCAGAGCAGTAGTGCTCGCATTGCTGTGTTCCGGTTTGAATGGTGCCGGTGAAGTTACAGACACATGAGACTTTTTATCTTTATGTATAAGGGTGGCGGACAGTAAGTGCTACCAAACAAGACTGGTTTTTGACATTTTATATAACACAATCTAATATGGCTAAAATTATATTTATCTAAGCTAGAAAGATCTAGATTGAGATGCTTTCAAAGATAACTATTTTTCTAAGATATTTGTATACTTTAGATAAACTACAAACGACAGGTTTTCAGGTTATCAATTAACTTTATATCACACTAGCGACTCGTCCCGGCTTCGCACGGGTACTTTCAGGATAAAAAACAGCCCCCCTCCTATCCCCCCCCCCCTAGTAGCCTATGTCACTCAGGGTGAATGTAGCTTTCCAATGGTGAAAGAATTTTTGAAATCGGCATATTAGTTTTTGAGTTTATTCATTACAAACATACACACACAAAAATACAAATCTTTCCTCTTTATAATATTAGTGTAGATGTAGATTAGTTTAGAAGTGTAGATGTAGATAGTGTAGAGGTAGATGTAGATGTAGACAACATCAACATATAAATCAAAAGCAAATTAATGTGGGTAGCAAATCCCAATGATCCGGGATACCACAAATTGCGTAACCAGATAAAGCCTCTAATGTATCCCACTATCCTGGAAAACTTGGGAGCATTTAAGGCGTGTACCTACAGGATTGATGCTGCACGAGTCAGAGTAATTTATAGTGTAGGCATGACCTAACTTCTGTTATTTTGCCGAAAGTGATACCGAATTACGTCTCTATTATAAAACTTTAACCGAAAAAATAAACTACTGTTGCATAACCATGAAAATTTCCATGATTAAATACACGGTGCTATTAACAAACTCAGGGAATGAAGCTGTGTTTTCAGCAGAGTTCCAAAAACTTTTTAAACTTCAAAAAATAGGGGATTTTTTTAAATTCGATTTGTTTTTTTTTATGTTATTTTGTTTGTTATCCCATTTCTCCATCATTTATAAACTGATGTGAAAATACTTTTTTTATTTTAAACGATCTTCAAGATTGGTGCCATTTTTGTGGCAAAATCTAGTTCTGATGATGAGATCCATGAGGGATTGAGGGAACACGGAGAACTCCTCAAATATATTATGGGCATACATAATAGCGTTTTTTTTTTCCGCAATAACTCTAGCATTTGCATTCAGAAAGTAAAATCCCGTCTATAGGTTTCAAGACTGATTTGTTTGAAAAAATATTTCATCTATATACAAATTGCTTTTCGGTCATGCGTCTCCTCTAACCGCACCGCGATAAGCGTCTTTGTATAAATACTCATGAAGCTGTACAATCTAATGTATCCTCCATATTTTTCATACTAGACAGAAAATATCTGAACATTCTCCGAGATATTATTATATTTCGCTAAGGCTTATTAGAGAGTGCTAAAGTGAACACCCTGAGTGCTTTTGTGAGCCTAAAATTGTATAGAAATATGCTTATGTGAAGCAGGTGTGTGCAAATCAGATAGGTCAATAAGTTTGTCGTGACCTTTTGTTTGCTATAGAAAACGCCAATAAGTTTGGCTTGACCGCTGTTTTTTCAAGCCTTTGCGGCTCCGCACCATTAACCAACACAATGAACGCTGGGCACGGATCATGGACTGCAGACAGTCAAGAGCAACCCTACCGGCTGCCTTACCACAACTGACGCATCGCCCGCGCAACCTTCAAAGAATAGACCTTCGCACCATCGTGTGGACACTCACTGGACACTGTTTCCTGAACAAACACCTCTTAACATCGGAGCCACAGACAGCCCATTCTGCAGAGGGCATCTGACCGAAGAAGAATCAACTGGCCATGTAGTCCTGGAATGTGTGGAAGTATCAGCTCAATGTAAACAAATCCTGAACCACCCGAGGTCACTCCGCAAAGCCTGCGAAGACCCCAGGAAACTTATGTACTTCTGTACGGAGTTAGGCTGGCTAACTACCTAGTCAGACAACTCTAACGCATAATGGACCACCCATAGAGTTCGAATGCGGAAAAGGGAGGTCTTTAACATTAACATTAACTTTGGCGACAATCTTGAAAACTTGTGTTCACGGAGATGCGAGCCCTAAGCGTTAGAACTCCATTCCAGCGAGAGTGATGGCATGCGCATTCCGGTGGATAGAACACCCATCGTCAAACCCAATGTCGTATAAAGGTCACGAACCTCATTAGTAAGGTTACCGACGCAAGGAGGAGGACTTAGCTTCCGCGTTCTTACATTTGAGATAACACGTTAAGTATCTATTTATTGGTCTTCTGGTATCTTGCAAGTTCCATTGGTTTATACATCTGGAGTCCTGAAGTTTAATTTAGCGCTATGCTCCGTGCGTGTGCTATGTGGATATCTTACAATGATAATAGTATATTATAATCCCTTCGTGTAGGTCTTAATGGGCCATTAATTTCAAATGGCTTTACGTATACAAACAAGGTGCTTACTATAAAGTAGGTAGCGTCTTATCGTACCTACTTACGTATATTATTATGCTGTATCTATCTGGGGTACAGCGGGTTTGCCTACTGTTTAGTAATCATTTATTTTTGATACATAAAAAGATATATTTATTTTTAAAACAATGTAACTAATACAAGTATGTATGTACAACATTAAAAACATACATATTCCTGGCTGCTAGCTTATTAATGAATGTGTTAGCAGATTCAGTTGTGGGAAGCAATGGCATCGATGAGCTCACCACTTATCACGTCTATATTCCACGATGGTGCAACCCACTGGGAAAAGAGAAAAGAGGCCCATTGAGGATCTGCCTACCCCTTCGGGAAAAAAGGCGTTTGTCTATGTATGTATGTATGTGTGTATGTATGTATGTATGTATGTATGTATGTATGTATGTATGTATGTATGTATGTATGTATATAGTTGTGCTATCTGAAGACTGTTTCAAACGATCTAAATGTAGCTCAACTGATCCAAATCACCAATCATAAATAGATAGATTCATTAGGTACCCATAAATGCTTTTAATATATATTTTTTGATCTGACCTGAACTTATATGACCTGTGTTTTTCTGATCTGATATGTATGATCTTAAAATATAATATAGGTAACAAAGTCAGTGTAAATAACAAAAGATAAAAAAAACAGTAGGTTCCCAACATAATAGAGAGAACCGCAGTTAGGATAGGAGCAATAACTCAGGGACATGGTGGCAGCTCATCCGCACTAAGCCTGTGTGAAAAACTGCCTAACGTATTTATTTCAAAGGTGTTATTTGGCTGTAGAATAGCTGAGTAAAGGTGATATGAGAAACTTGAGTAAGTGATCAACAGTAGTCAACTTTATTTAAAAGGTTTTTGTGTAAAAAGTATATTTTTCTAAAAAACCTTTCTAAAATTAGTGATCGCACCGTGTGCTACATATTTCTATAGCTGCCGTTATAGAAACACAACATAAAAAAACAGCGTTTTTATTTATTTATAGAACATCAACATAATTAATTACCAACTATTTTCTATTTAGTAGACATATTTGTACCGCCCACCTCTAACTAAGAACTTAAAGTGCTGAAGCACTCAGTGATGTGCAAACGAAAATATATTAACTATTTACCGAGATTAAACCAGTTACATTATTTTGTCTGTGGTAATAGGTTAGTGCGGTTGGATCGTGATTTTGGCCGATTAGGGCAGATTGTTAACTATTAGTTTACCCTTTCTTAATGGACCAAACCCTAATACTTCGATCGTAAGGGCTGAAGGGAATGGGCGCGGAGCTTTCGCTGGTTTGTAAGATTTGCCAAGGGTCAAGGGTTGTTGTCCAAAAAATAGGAGGCAAAAATTGGTATTTTTCGTTTTAAATTTTGCGTTTATTTATTTGGTTATTACACACAGTTAATTGATTTTGTAAACATTTCAATCATTTATACCTGTTTTTGATATTATTTGTTGTGTGGTGTGTCCGGCCCAAGAATAGACCCGTCCAACTCCTCCCGTGGATTTCGTTAAAGCTGTCTAAGTGATACTTGTTTGTAAGATTCGTTGGTATAAGATTTGTCCTGGCTGCTAGCTTGTTTAAGTAATGTGTTATTACTGAAAGAAAGCATTAGCGATTCAGTCCTGGGACGCAACGGAGGCGATGAGCTCAACACTTGTCGCGTCTAGGTTTTTAAGAGGGGGGTTTGTTGTGGGGTTTAGACTGCTTTTAATTCCGACACTACTCGTTCGAAGCCGAGGTGAGTTAGTAGTAGGTATAATATTGATCTCGCTAGTGTTATTAATACTTTGCTACATAAGTGTACCCAGGTAAGTATGTGCCTACCTATTTAAATTTATGAGAAACAAGTTTATAGGGTACGTACAATGGAGACCTACATGCCACTGTCACAAGGTGATTATGTTTTTTTTTATGCAACTTTGAATGACGGATCAAGCAGATGGCCCACCTGATGGTACCCTCTGCATATGAACAGTGCATTATCACATAGGTCACGTCCACTTAGGACGCGCACTATGCAGCATTGCACCACGCCTGCCACCCTGTGACATAAAGATGAAAAGTCTCCTGTGCCTGTAATTTCACCAGCAACCCATACCCTTCAAACTGGAGCACAGCAATGCGAGCACTACTGCTTTGCGGCAGAAATATGTATGGTGGCAGTTCTTCCCTGGACGAACTCTTTCACAAAAAAGCTCGACTAACTACTAACAATGGCTAATCCCCCCTTGCATTTTATGGGGGAGGCCTCGTCCAACAGTGAGCGTCTCAATGTTTCTGATGATGATGATGAAGTTATTTCACCGATATTTCGTATATTTTATCGTTTTCTTATGCAGTAACTTCCAGTGAGCGAGTCAAGGCCGTGAACTTTGAGAGCGCGAAGGAGGAATAAAGGAATATTTGGAATAAGGTTCTATCGAAACGGAAACCCTATTAGTAGGCTCTTTTGTACATCCGTCCGTTGCCTTTGAGCATACACTTATAAGGAAGTTGAGGGAAGAATTACTTTATACTACTCAGCTAAATAAATTGTGAAAAGTTCAGTTGAATGAAAGTTTAGGTACTATGGTCAAATCTAATAACATTGAGACTAGAATGGGAAATAATTCGTCAATTCAATTCATTTATTTCCTTTGGAACACATAGGCACACAATATACACACATCAACACGGTCTAGGGATATTTTTAAAAAAGCGAATTACTATCAATGTGTTAATTATTTATATGACATGTATATATTTAAAAGATACGTTATAATATTCTACCATTTTTTAATAATGGTTAAGGTACTTCGATTAAAATTTCAGGATTTTATGGAAAAAAAATGAAGCATAGACGGAAACCGTATATGAATTAACTTTTAATTTATGAGTAAAAACTGAAAAAAATAGAAAAATCATTTAATTTGTGTTTATAAACTTGAAGTTAGTAGTCTGTGAAAGCGCCCATGATGTTCATAACACATCGGCAACGATTCGGCATGCTCAGAACAAGGTTGTCAATGTTTGGCTGCGGAATATTGTCCCATGTCCTTCTGAGGTGCGCAAAAAGTTGATCTTCTGTAGCCAGATTTTCAGGAACTTCCTTCAGAGGTCTTCTTTGCAGCATATCCCACGCATGCTCAATGGGATTTAGATCTGGCGATTGAGCAGGCCTAAGGACAGTTAGTAGGTATACAAACATTAAATGAAATAAAGTCGATCAAAGTAGGTAGTTATAGAACTGAAATTATTGTGGCTTGGTATCACCTCAGAAATATTACGAAGAGGATAATAATGTGTGTGGTGTAAATAGTTGGTGTATTTCTAAGACGTATGTTATTGACATCTGATATTGACAATCTCAGTGACGCAGCTGGCCAGTAGCCGGCTAAGATGGGAATAAAATAAAATAAAATAAAATAAAATAAGATTGCGGGTTCAATTCCCACTGCAGAAACATGTTTGTATGATCTGCAAATATTTGTTCCGGGTCTGGGTGTTGTGGTACCATGGTACTCGTTGTTCCTGATTACGACACTGGGAATCATAGTGTGAGATCAGGACTTTGTACCTATGTGACTTTTGAGTGTTATTTTATATTTAGTTCCAATGTGAATAACCTTTAGTGGATACTGAGTTAAATAGAAAATAATTTTAAAATTACGTACTGAAAGTAATACTTGTTGCCTGAGTCGTGGACTTTTTTAACGATAAGGATTGCGCTGAAGTATATCTTCTCAAGGAAAACGACCGGAAATTTATTTGATCAGAAAGAATACCACAGAGACATTTTCTTTTCTTTCACTCCTTAATTATTTTATAATTGTATCTAATGCCAGCCAGAAGGGAACATAATGAAATTATAACGAAAGCGACAACTGACTCAAAGAATGGATTCATTCCGGGCAATTTGAAAGCAGAATTAATTTCTTTCTTACGAGGTAGATCTTTCTTATCTCGAAGATAAGTTTTATTTTATTACAATGATACTGTAACTACCTTACATAATCACACCTTAGACTAATATTGTGGAGAGTGTAAGATAAAGGAAGAAACAGACTGAAATAGAAACAGATAAATAATAAATAAATAGAAAAAAAAAGCGAAAGATTCAGGAAACGAAAAAGAAAACATGAGAGTGATAGACATAATAGCCAGTAAGATTTAGTTAAATTGAAGGTTTAATTTGATAAGAATTTGGTTTTAATATTCAAATTAACAACGATGGGCTTGCAACTTTTCTCGTGTGCATGGACTTGCTTGGTATTCTCGCTGATTTGAGGATATTCAAATTCAAATTCAAAATCTTCATTTCAGGCTCACTGAGAAATGTACTAAACCTAAACAGTAAGCCCATATCAACATATCCTTAGAAACTAACATACACATAAAAACACTTTATTTATAACATAATCTAAGACACGTGTGATCGCCTTGCGACCCGGGGGATCACGTGACATACCTTAGAAAGTAACATACACATAAAAACAATTCATTTATAACATAATATAACACACGTGTGATCGGCTTGCGACCCGGGGGATCAAGTGACAGGTGGCCCTTGAACCGCCGGAACTTCACCCCTTTCGGCCAGAAGTCAGGTATATGTTTCACGGAGATTGAAGTTGTGAAACTATAGATGTATGACGTAATCTCCTAACTACGTAGGCCCAACAGTTTTGTCCCTACTTCAGAGTGATTATTCAACAATTTGTGTTAGTGTGTTCCAGAATGCGCGAACAATGAACATAAGGTTTTGGAGACGTCGCAAAGATAGAAAACAAAATGGTTTGCAAGCATAAAGGTTAAAACTACAACGTAGCGGGTTGCATTCTGCATTTTGGCAAATATGATTACGCAATCTTGGAAAGATCTACACCATCCTCTCACTAAATTCAATTGGACATGCTTTATGTAGTAGTTTTTACAGGTACTTTGTGACTCAGATGATAAAATTAAGAGAGATTAAAATATACACCCTCATTTTATGTATGAATAACCAATAAAATGTGTTAAGAATGTCCAATAATGTAAATAAAAGGAAGATAAATTTGTAACGCAATAATATTTTCTGTTTTATAAATACTCCTTAGAAGTCCGCTGCTGGACATATAGGCTTCCTCCATAACAATGTCACGAAAAACGTTCTTGAGTCGCCTCTATCCACTGACTTCTTGTGACCTTTAAAATGTCGTCGGTCGATTGAGAGGGCCCCTCATATATACTGCGTTATCCTGTTAGTGGTCGCCATTCGAGAAACTTTATCAACCAGTGCTTAGAAAATGTAAGTTTACTGTGTAATTCCTATTCGAACTCCATAATTCCTTTAGGATATTTATACTTACTGGATTTTGTACATTTCTTCTGTGGTTTAGGGGAGTACTAAGGAAATGATTTTTGAAAGTCATTCCCTGAAAAATATCCACGTGTCTGGCTTTAAAAGTAAATCCATGTATCTACATTGATTCAGCCTTTCAATGTAATTGATTCAAACTTATAAAAAAATAAAAATAAAATAAACGATGGATATAGAAGAGCGGTATCTCCTAACACAAGCATATTTTTTGCTTAAAAGGAGACTCCATACCCTGTTAAATTGTAGACCTTAAGTTAATGAAATAAACATTTGTATTTTGTATTTTTTAATTTTGTATTTTTATAAACACGCAATATAATATTAAGATATGATAGAATACCTAGTCAAGCGTGAGTATTCAAATAACTACTCTTTTGAAAGCCTCACGAGACACGCACCATAATGATGAGGTTTAAATTGGGGACCTTTTGAATATCTGAAATAGCTGTGGGGGAGAGGATGCCTTCAGACGTGCAAGTGTGCGTATCACTATAAGTTAGCTGTTAATGAAACATAAACCTTAAACGCGTTGTCTTTAGATTGAGTTTGGTGATGAATAGGAGAATAACCTATTTCCCAAAAGCCGCGATGGTGGGGTGTCCCTCGAGATTTTATATAATTTTGCCAAATTGAATTTGGCTGTCACTCGCTGAATTTAGTTTCAATTTCGCTCGCGTAATGTCCCGTATGTGCTACGTAGTGGGAATAGTATTTGTTTCCATGTCGGCGTAGTGAGACTTCTGTGCGTAGTAGGTACTATTATTATTCTATGACCCGAGCTGTACGTGACAAAATTTTCGACTGGCCGCCCATCAATTTGGGCCGATAAGGAAATGATTTTACCCAAGATTGACTCATTTACCTATAGTTTGATATAATTTAGCTATTGATAGAATCCGTTAGTTTGAAATATTGAATGTTCATTGTTCACCAAAGTTTTAAGAGGTGCTCTTACAAAATTGAGCTATTAAGACTAACTACCTCAGGTGTAGGTTATTGAAGTTAGCTTCATTTGCACCAAAGATGAAATCTTGAATTAGCTAAGTTTAACCTAGTTTCCAGTATCCGGCTTACGAATAAACCCCTCTGTCTACTCCCGTGGATGTCGTAAAAGCTGCCAAGCATGATGATTATAGAAAATCCCTCCATTGTATTGTAATGGCATTGTTCAGCAGTCCAATTGGCACTTCTTTAAAACTTGCTTTGAAAATATTATTTTTAACAATAAATAGTTAGTTAATTCTTATTAGTTTTTAGTTAAAATAGAACAGTAGTTATGTAATTATATTTTATCTATTATATCACCGAAATTGGCTCCTCCAAGTTTTGCATAAGAAACTGTTATCCACCTTAAATAATAGTAGGTAGGTATAAATAAACTTCAGATCCATTATAAGTATGATATCTAGTGGAAATGTATCACCTAGAAATTGTCCTCATAACAGCCTTAATAAGAGAAAACTAGGTAAACCTAAATAAAACCCGTGAGATGAATAGCAGTATGCATTTCAGTAATGAACGGGCATTCAGCAGTAGAAATGTTTTCAAGGTACAATTTGCTGAGCTGGCTACAGGCATGCAGTCTCAGGATAAAATTATATGTGAAGATTTTATTCTATACTATTAAACGAGGATGAATTTGTATATAATATATACAATGTATTTTAGGGAAAATTAGTTTTTACACAGAACAAAATTAACAGGATTTGCTATTCTATAATCTGTGTCAAATACAGAGTAGGTATTGAATAGTTTACTTCCTCAGCGGAGCGAACGAATTCAATTTTCAAAAATTAAAATGAGAATACGTTCTGGAAGCATAGAAATTGTAAGAGTATTTTACTAAACACGATATGAGGCTAATTCCGCCATTTTTGAAAATAGATGTCGTCTTATTTTATTTCTTATTCTAGTGTTTTTTAAAATTATTTTATGTTATTTAGGTGGCGTTTTAACCAATGCAGCTCGATTAAAGAGCATAAGTGTAGTGAAATGAAACGGAAGTGAATTGGATGACTTTTCATATAGCTTGGAAGACTCGGAACGAGTCGAAACAACGTCGGTGCTTACACCGATATATAACGGTACGTGAAAAATTCCCGTTTTTATAAAATTAATGCTCGAAATTGTCTACCAAAGTTTTAGTAAAACGGCCACTGATTCACTAATAGCCTACGTAGCGTAGGTACCATATGTTGCATTTACGCCCTGCTGCTTAGTCACATTCAAAGTTTATTTCGATAATTTGTAGGACATTACCTGGTGGAGGTCCCGTGAAAATTTTATCTCAGTAAATGTTTTTAGAAGTCGGTTAGAAAGGCAAAGAAAGCGTGTATTCGCGAGGTCAGTTCGGGTCAAAATTACCTGAAAACTAAAACTAAACTAAAACCCAGTAGAAAATTATTAGTGACTACTGAAATGTGAAACTTGCCCCGGCTTCGCACTGGTAGGGTCGGGATCCCCTCTCCCTAATCCTCCCCCCTTCCCAACCCCCCATTTATCCACACACCAGATACAAAAACCTGCTAAAGTTAAATTAAAACCCCCTCCCCCATGTTATTTTTTTTACCTGTATATATTCTGTTACCTTGGGTTACATTATTGGAGTTTTAGTGACGATACCTAATTTTTTGAAAATATAATATAGCCTATGTCACCCGGGGATTGTGTAACTTCCCAACAGTGAAATAATTTTTCAAATCATTTCAGTAGTTTCGGAGCTTATTTAATGCAAATAATCAAACAACCAATCAAATCTTTCCTCTTTATTAATAGTATTGAAAATAGTGTCAAAAAGCAGCCAAGTGCGAGTCGGACTCGCCCATGAAGGGTTCCGTAGCATCAAGTAACATAATATAAAAGTTCTTGGATGGATTACGATTTATGACGTATTAAAAAAAAACTACTTACTAGATCTCGTTCAAACTAATTTTGGTTAGAAGTTTACATGGTAATTGTACATCATATTTTTTTTTTAGTTTTATAATTCTCTTATTTTAGAAGTTATGGGGACACACTTTTTACCACTTTGGAAGTGTCTCTCGCGCAAACTATTCAGTTTACAAAAAAAATATATTAGAAACCTCAATATCATTTTTGAAGACCTATCCACAGATACGCCACACGTATAGGTTTAATGAAAAAAAATTTTTTGAGTTGAGTTTTTGTTCTAAGTATGGGGAACCCCAAAAATAATTGTTTTTTATTCAATTTTTGTGTAAAAATCTTAATGTGGTTCACAGAATACATCTACCTACCAAGTTTCAACAGTATATATCTCTTATAGTTTCGGAAAAAAAGGCTGTGAATCCATAAGGGTCCCTTGTCTTTGACTACGGAACCCTAAAAAGCATAATTTTTGGTCAATAAGTTGCAATTTACAATTAATATTCAGGTTATTCCGCAGGCCGATATCTAATTCATGGTATCGGAGCCGAACCCATTGCGATACGTACTCGTCATAGATCGCAGTTCATGAATACAGATGCCGTGGCATGATTTTAATACACAGCCCCATGTGCGGGTGATGTAAGCCTAAAGCCGTGATCACTTTGGACACGAATTAGCATCGTACGTAAACGTACGCTCGTGGTCGTACGAATTGAGTGCACACACTGCATACGTTTTTCTCCGTTAAATAGGTACAGACGTCGCATTCGTGAAGTGAAGCCATCTTGGTTGGAGCACAATGAATAATTAAAATCTGTATCTTCAAGATAGGTAATTCTGTTATAGCTCGGAGAGACTGCGGCGGCGACGTCGCTGACGTAGAATCGAAAAAAGACACGGTTTCGATGAATTTCATCATATTATGGAAGACTTATTACAATGACCACGTACCTACTGTTTAACGGTTATTTACGATCCCACAAACATTTATGTTCATAAATTAAATTAATCAACTTTTCTACATCCATTTTTACACACAAACGTGTTTTAAAATCCCAGCAAGTCCGGATTGTATTGTGACGTCTGATGTACACATACGTATAGGTACGACTATCTCGCACCCAGTGTGCGCGCTCCTATGTACTTGGAAGGTCGGGATCGTTCGTGCGTGTTCGTACGTGTTCGCACGAGTACGTACGAAAACGTATCCAAACTGCCCACGGCCTTAGCCACAAATTGGGGTGACTGCCCTTACATAACATTTCTAGGACATAGCTAAGAAATGTTATACATACAACATAGGTACGACCTCGAAGGTCGAAGGTTCGCCTGCGATGCAGGAGGTTGCGGGTTCGATTCCCGCCTCGGAACAAATACCCATTTGTGCGATCTGCAGATTCAGATTGCAGATTTGTTCAGGGTGTTCTAGGTATTTTCTATGTATACTAAAAAAATATTTATCTTTGTATTGTATTGTATTGAATATATCAGTTATCTAGTACCTTATAACACAAGCTCAATCATTAGTTTTTTATTATTATTTAATTATTTATACCTACATAGGCCCACGCCTTTTTTCCCGAAAGGGTATGCAGATCCTCACGCAGATATAGACGTGACAAGTGGTGAGCTCATCGCTGCCATCGCCATTGCCGCTTACAACTGACTGGCTAACGCTTTCTTCCAATAATAACATATTCCTTATTAAACTAGCAGCCAGGACAAATCTTATACCAACGAATCTTATCAACAAGTAATCCCTTTCAGATTTTACGACATAATACAAATTTAAATTAATATTATATTAAGTACACTTATTAATTTGCACTTTTGTTTGGAAACAGCGGCTAGCTTCCGAGTCATCATGGCTGCTGTGACGACAGCAGCATTCTAAGGTGAGGCTGAAAAACAGCGTGGCTGACCTTTTCTCTCACACTAGCCTAAATATTATTTCTATACCTATAACTTATGTTTGTTAGTAATGATAGTGTAAGGAATAAGTGTTTTTTTTTTTTTTTAGTTTCATGGCTATTCCGCACGTATACCAGGCCGCAAGCCAAATGTTACCACTACGCGTTTGTTCTACGTTTATGAGCTCAAAGGCAAAGTCAAAGTCAAAAAGTATTTTATTCATTGAAATAAAAAGGATTATTTTGAATCGACTTAACAAATAAATTTACATTTATTACTGTTCCAACGCAACCAGACCTAAGAAGAATCAGGCAACAAAGACGGACTGTTTTTTTTTTGATAATCCTTCTAACTACTTGGTGGGGAGCACCTGTGCTCACCACTAAGACTTGTCTCGCCTATATTCGCACGATGGGGAAACCCACGGTGAAATGAGGCCCATTGAGACTATGCCTACCCTTTATCCGAGGGAAAAGGCATGTCTATATGTATCTTTGTAATAATGTTTTTTTTTACTTCGAGAATGACGGAACAAGCATATGGCCCACCTGATGTTACGCGTTATGTTACCTCTGCCTTTAACAATGCGTTACCTCACAGGTCACGTCCACCTAGGACGCGCCCTATGTGGCATTGCACTGCGCCCGCCACCCTGATGACATAAAGATGAAAAGTCTGATGTGCCTGTAATTTCACCCATTGGCACCCATACCCCTCAAACCGGAACACAACAATGCTAGCACTACTGTTTTTCGACAGTAATACTTCCCCGGACGAACTTTTTTTACAAAAAATCTCTACTACCTAGTACTCAAAGCAAGCTGAAATGGCAATGGGCTGGGCATTATAAGCCGAAGAACTGACAACCGCTGGGGTAAATGTGTTCTACAGTGGAGACCACGTCTTGGTAAACGTAGTGTGGGGCGCCCCCTAGCTAAGGTGAAGCGACGATCTGCGTAAGGCGGCTGGTAGAAAGTGGATGGGAAGAGCTGGAAATTGGTCTAAATGGCGAGCATTGGGAGAGGCCTATGTCCAGCAGTGGACTGATATAGGATGCTGATGATGACAACAAAAAAATAAAAAATAGAATATTAGTACAACCCAACATGTTATCAAATGGATTTACTATTAATACAACGTTGGTTAAATAATGAAGATAGCCAAATGTTTATGAGAACGTAAAGTAGGGAAAAATAAATCATTACTAAATAACACTGTTAGATTACGCAGATATTAAACATTTTCATGGCGCCAGTTTCTCAAACTTCTTTATTACATGTAATCATTTTGCTTTCTCCGAAAATAAGTTTAGCTAGGATAAAGTTTACCTTGGCAGAACTTTCCATATTAGTCACTTTTATAAGGTTTTTATTTTTAGTCTCGACACGTCTTCGTCGCTTCTGCTCCAAATTAATACCTAAAAGTTAGGTAGCTAAATTATTTTAGTCTTCTTTATACAATTTTAAAAGTGTATCCCGAACTTTTTTCAGGAATTTGTGTTGGTATAATTAGCAAATAATAATGTTTTTTTTTTACGCCAACTGTACTTCACTAACAAAATCGTCAAGGGATCTATTAAGACTATGCTTATGCTTACTTATGTTCGCCAGGCAGAAATCTTCATACAAAAAAAACACCACGCGCCGCTTGAAAAAGAGGTTTTTATGGAATATATCGTGAAATATAGATAATTAAAAAAAAACCCGTTGGTGAACCCTCCGTTTTATTGTATTGATTTTAATATCCAATTTTTGAACCAATATTCTGTACCATATTGACAAACAATCGAATCTAGCCAAAAGTTAGAGGTAACTACTTTGTGTTTTTTTTATCGAGAAATTTTTATCTTATCGTGTTTCTGTCTCAGTTATTCCTCGGTATTGTATTGTAGTATCCATGCATATTTTTAATTTGAATATCGTACTTGATTTAATTAGTTAAAAATCTAATCTAAGATTGGTAATTTGGCGTTATACCTGACAGGTGAGGTGAAGACTAGATCATTTACTTGTAACACAACAACGAGTCGCTCTATAATATGATCTTAGATAATCTATAGACTTATTAAGAATATGATATATCATATAGCCGCATATCACAGGACGCGGCTCATTGTTTTGTTACAAGTAAATGATCTAAGACTAGTCTATACTCACCTTTTGGAATTTGAAAGTGGCGAAAATCAAAGTCCACAGGATCATAGCCCAGGCATCTATTAGGAACTACTCTAATATGTGTCCTGACTGCTGGCTTATTTAGGAATATGTTGATGCTGGAAGAAAGCGTTCGCTAAGATGCTTTTGGGAAAGCAATGGCGGCGATGAACTCTTCACTGGTCACATCTAGGGCTGGAAAGGAGGTCCATTGGGGCACTGCTTACCCTTTCAGGGAAAAGGTGTGTTTTAAAGGTGTATATAAATAACAGGATATTTTTGAAAATTTATTTTATGTATGCAGAACTTATTATTTTCAAAATCGAGCCTGTAACTCCTAACATCACTATTCAATAACTCTCACAGTTTAAGACTTATACTAAATGCTTTTGAAAAACTCAGCCTGTATATCTAGACAACCTCTTGATCGATTTTGTTCATTATTCAAAATACTTGAATTAGAATTGACTACTGATTCTGCCAAATATTAACAAAATTAGCCGGTAAATGGCGTCGCAGCAAACTTCCCCCCCTTTTCGGGGGAAATACCCCTCCAACCAACATCGCCAACGACAAACAAAACTATGAAATTTTAGAACCTTTTTATCAAAGTTCATCAATATTCGTTGAAAAATACGACCTGTACGAGAGTACCAACGTCCATACATCCGGACAGATGGAAAAAAAATGCCAGTTATTGCAAGGAAACTTCGCCCGCTCGGTCAATTACCTACTGTTTACCCGGACTTGTTTGTGGGATTCGTTGGTTGTCCTGGGTGCTAGCTTATTTAAGGAATGTGTTATTACTGGAAGAAAACGTTATCAGTGTCAGTCGTGGTAAGCAATGGTGGCAATGAGTTCACCACTTGTCACGTCTATTTCCCACGACGGTATTTCACAGTGAAAAGAGGCCCATTTGAGGCTCTGCCTATCCTTTCGGGGAGAAAGGCGTGTTTCTATGTATGTAAACTGATCGAAAATTCGTCGTTGTTCTGTTTATGTGCGCGGTATACTATTATTAACTTTTTGTTCAATACAAAGAGTAAGAATTCGTTGTTACGTTTTTCACATTGTTTTGTAACAAAAAACTTGTGGTTTATATCCACATCGTAAACGACATATCTCAAGCACCATCGACATATATCTGTCGCCAACAATGCCTCCAAGATACAAATAGACCTAGTACAAACAGATAGAGAATATCTCAAGTACCTATCTGTTACTATCTCGCTATCGGAAACACTGTTGTGACACGTCGTGTGTCAAAACAAGACTAGTATGTACTGAGTTGTGCTCTATAGGACGATAACCATTACCCTGATGTTTATATGTAGAGTTATCTCGTTATATTACCCATTGTGGATTGTTACTGTTATGGCTGTAATAGCTGTTTTCTATAATGATACCTGCCTAGCAAATATTTTGTATCCCTATGGTGAAAAATACATATATAAAAATACCACGTGAAAGGGAAACTTTGTTTTTATACTGCTTAGAATGACGAGTCAAGCAGATGGCCCACCAGCCCCCTTATTTGCTATGACCAAACGTGACACAACGCGGGCTCGTTACGATATCTGCGTGGAATCATCGTATAGAATACGTTATAAATAACGTCACACGTTATAGGCAAGGAATCTCCTATGGTCATAGCAATTAAGGGCCCTGATGTTAAGTGGTACCCTCTGCCTATATGAACAGTGCATTCTCACATAGGTCACGTCCAGCTAGGACGCACCCTATGTGGCATTGCACTGCGGCCGTAACCCTGAGACATAAAGATGAAAAGTCTCATGTGCCTGTAATTTCACCAGCACCCATACACTTTTTTTTTATACTACTTGGATGACGGAACAAGCAAGAGGCCCACCTGATGTTAAGCGGTAACCTCTGCCTATGAACAGTGCATTACCTCATAGGTCACGTCCACCTAGGACGCACCCTATGTGGCATTGCACTGCGCCCGCCACCCTGAGACATAAAGATGAAAAGTCTCATGTGCCTGTAATTTCACCGGCACCCATACACTTCAAACCGGAACACAGCAATGCGAGCACAGAAATAGGTATGGTGGTAGTACTTCCCCGGACGAACTTAGTAGTATTTTCTTTCAAAGATGCATCACGATTTGTCATCATCAGCCTACAGAAGTCCATTGCTGGACATAGGCCTCCCTCAGGCCATGCATGGAAGCAATCACTGAGATGCGAGAGGTTGCGAATTATGTATGATTTGTAAATATTTGTTCCGGGTATGGCTGTACCACGGTACTCTAGTTCCTGATACCCACGACACAGGGGATGCTAGTGTGGGATCATGAATGAATGAATAAATAATAAATAAATAAATGATAAATAAATAATGCTGAACATTTCACACTACATTATCTAGCCCCAAGCTAAGCAGAGCTTGTGTTATGTGTACTAGACAACTGATATACTAGATAGACATTTTTTATTAGGTATACATAGAAAATACCCAGAACACCCTGAACAAATATTTGCAAATCGCACAAATATTTGTTCCGAGGCAGGAATCGAACCCGCAACCTCCTGCGTCGCAGGCGAACGTTCGCCAGCTGAATGAATGAACGAATGAAAATACTTTATTGCACACCTTACAAACTAGTTAAAATAAACACACAACAATTAAACAAAAACTAAATGATACAATGGGCGAACTCATCGCTAAGAAGCGATCTCTTCCAGACAACCTATGGATGGAGGGGAGATAAAATTATATGGAAGATTGGTTAGAGTTTACCCATATTTAAATGTAGAAGAAGAAATTACAACCAATAAACTTTAACTATACAAAACATTACAGAATAATAGATAGGTATACAGGGCGTCCCAAGACTATACGACATGAAGGAAAAGTACCTTAAATATTGTAGATAGGATATTTTGCTGAAAGGAGACTTTATTTTATTTTTAATACTTACTAATACTGCATTCAAATATTTTCTAAGAATTACTTGCTTCGTCTGGGAATCGAACCGACTTAAATGTGAAAAAAAAAACCATTCCGTATTTTTATGAATGCCGGTATATACACACAAATATATATACAAATACAAAAATACAAATACAAATATTTATTTCATTAACTTAAGGTCTACAATTTAACAGGGTTTGGAGTCTCCTTTTAAGCAAAAAATATGCTTGTATTAGGAGATACCGCTCTTCTATATCCATAGTTTAAAATTTAAGTAATAATCGTACATAATCGTTAATCGTACATAAACAAAACAATAAACATTTTTAGGAAGAAAACAGAGATCCAAGCAACAAACAGACAGCGCAGAGAAAAAGTTTGCTTATTATTGTAACCTAATAATTGACTAATATATAACTATACATACACATAAAGAAGACATACCTACTAACCTATACCTATTGTTGCTATTTGAATAGGTCCTATCACTCATCAATGCTTAGCTATAACATCTTTACCTATGTGCCGTCTAGTTCCATCCTATTACTGAGCTTCACAAAGCATCTGTATTAGATATTGTCCTTAGATTGCCTTAATAGTATTAGTTAGGAAATTATCTAATTACTGGTAAGTGTTCGCTGATTCCATATCATTATTATGTTTTTCTTCATAGAAAATTATGTAAATTCTTATCAAAAACTTTAAAATTCTAGAGACATTTGAGAACCTATCGCGCCTTAAGCATTATTGTTGTGATATTGCGAATTAAACAATTTCATTGATAAATTTGTCCAAACAATCTTGTTTTACAGTAAGCGCAGACAGTAATGGTGCGTGTACACGGCGCGGGTAACATGCGCTGATTACTCACTCGCCTCGTTATGATGGTTGCGAGCTACATGCGCAAGCTACTCGCGCGGGCTACATGCACGTTGCTCGTTTTAGTTTTGACCCAGTCTAAGTAGACTTTACGAGTTGCTTCATGTCAAAATGTCTCGACAGACGAAGATTAGTACCAATTATTTAAGGCTTTATAGGTTCACAAAATGTCTCTATAATTTTATAGTTATTGATATGAGTTCTTATAGTTTCCAAGAAGAAAAAAATTACCTATTCTTAAGTTTTTTATCTAGTAATTTCATGAATTCAATAAACTATTTGAATTGCTTATCCAAAAAAAAAAAAACCACAAAGATACCACTTTTTTGGTATCCTAATTTCTGTGTTTTTCACGTTTCTATTTTTGAAACATTTAGTAACTTATTAATTACTATCGACTCGCCCCGGCTTCGCACGGGTAGCCCTCAGTGACCCCCCCCCCCTCCCCTCATACCCCTCCCCCATATGTCAATTTCCTGGTTCTAAGCTACCTCCCCACCAATTTTCAGCCAAATCGGTTCACCCGTTCTTGAGTTATAAGTGGTGTAACTAACACGACTTTGTTTTATATATATATATAGATTATTTGAGTTAGTGAAGTCAACAAAAGAAAAAAGGAAACCTATTAAGGGCATTTTTTTTTAACATAAATCAATTTACTTCAGCATGCGGTTGCCTTGTTCAGACCGGTCGCAGACTTCATCGAAATTTATAGGACGTGTATCAATTTTCCCGCCATCTGTCCAGTTGCTACGGAACGTCCCCGCAGTGCGAACTATTCAAAAAACCTGATCAAGTAACCCGCGTGATAGTCCGCGCACTGCACCTGCTTATGTAACCCGCGCGATAGTGTGGGGTGCGCGGGATAATGTCCGGATTACACGCGCGAGTTACTGGACCAGCCCACTTTTTCACACGGTTGTTTACACGATGCATTTAACTTGCGCAAGTCCCTCAACATGCGCATGTTACCCGCGCCGTGTACAAACAACATAAGGCTATGTAGGTCACTAGTATGTGATCTCTGCTCGTGAAAACCCACATATCTTGCTGGTCGCACAGCAGTGGGAGCCAAAACTAGACATGTCAAAGCTACGTGACTTCGTTTTTCAAGAAATATGTTCCGTCGTGGACTGCCCTATAAATCCCCACTGCGTTTGCACTCAGTTTACACCCAAATACTGGCAGCCAAGTGCAGTCAACATAAATTACGCGAGTATGAAAACTTATTCGATTTGGAGACGGCCAAGTTTTCGAGTCTTGCGGTCTCGTGGAAGTGATAACAGCCTGTGCATGTGAAACCCGAATTGGGTTTGTTCCGATGAACACAAGGTGACGTGCTTTCGTACCTGAGACACGTATGGTTAAAAATACGTGACATTTTTGTTTTGTTTGACTGAATACACAATAAGCATGATCCAGTAACAGCTGGCCAAATAGGTATATGTCTCACCTCAGTCTCATTTCATTTGCGCGTCAACGAATAGCAAGATTTACTGGAATAAGTAATATTATTAGTTGATAGAACTATGCAAAAGGTTTTCAGTCTTATTGAAAACTCTTTATATTCCTAAATTCGCCCGTGCCAGCCCTGGTTAGGCAGAATGGACGAACGTTTTATAAAACTCCAATATATCCCACTGGTGGGGCAAAGTGGACGACAAAAAGAAAAGGCAACTTTGCCATGCCAAGGAGCATCAAAGGGGGCATTCTTTTGGGTTCAGGAATGTCAAACATTTGGTGTCTTTTTTTGTTATGAACATTTTGACAAAATTATATAATTGAGCCGTTTCTATACCCGCAACCGTACTATAGCTTAGATTACAGGGGTTCCTAAAGTGGGCTATAACGCCCCCTTGTGGGCGCTGATGGCCTAAAGGGGGGCGGTAAGGGACCCAGAAAAAAAATGCAGTCGTCAAATCAGACACTTCGCATTTTAATAGATAACAGACCGCGGGCAATCATGGTTTAACAAGTTTTTGTCCGCTAATAAAGCTCACAATAGTTAAATAGGTGAAAAAATGGGGGCGCTAAAAAATAATTGTGGGGGTGCTAAAAAAACATTTATTCTCAAAGTGGGCAGTAGACAAAATAAGTTTGGGAACACCTGGATTAGAGCAATGGAGGATTGCAGGCCTCCGTGATGCTCGATGCGTACTATTTTTTTTTTGTAAGTCAGCCAAACTGAGGAGTCTCGATTCGGGGGCTAAGTGCATCAATATATCTGTCAATCTTGTGCCGTCGTCAGTCGCGCCGGTGTAATTGCATGAGAGAGCATATCAACGGCACCATAGACATACAATACTAGCGTAAGGACAGGGCGGATGACGTGACTAAATTATGCCAATTTTACGATGTCGAAATCGGATGTGAGACACCAACGACAACCAGTCTATGACTTATGACTTAGTTTGCATGAAATCGGTGTTTTGAATGACAAAATGCTAGATCGACCGCATCTTGATATTTGAATCTATGTTTGCGTTGAATCTATGTTGTATGTTTGCGCTTAGTTCAAGGTTTTTGGTAAAATCAATTTTCCACTATCACACCTTCCTATTCTACTTCATGTGACGACCTCTGTGGCGCGGCAGGCGAAGATTGGCCTGAGGTTGCGGGTTCGATACCCGCCTCGAAACAAATATTTGTGCGATCGCAGATATTTGTTCAGGGTGTTCTGGGTGTTTTTTTATGTATAATAAAAAATATCTATCTATGTAATGTATTGTATTAAGTATATCAGTTAACTAGTACCCATAACACAAGCTCTGCTTAGCTTGGGGCTACATAATGTTGTGTGAACTGTCCAGCATTATTTATTTATTATTTATTTATTTATATAATGGCTTCTGAGGAGTACTCCAAACAGTTTCGCCTGTGTCAAGTGGTATTAATTTGTAATAAAATTATCAAAGTCGTAAAGTCTCCCTCAATTCATAACCCAGTTTAAATGGTGGCCGAAAAACCGATTTTTTACACGGAAAAAATTCACCATATCGAAAAGACACGCAATACACTTAAATTTCACTACATCACACATGTGATATTTATCTTAGTTACCCCGGTTAAAATGCCACCAATATTATTACACGACTCACGACACAACTCGAAAAAACACATTAAAATGTAACCAAATAAAAATGAAGACGTTTCTTTCAAAAATGGCAAATTCAATACAAACCTTGATGCACCTCTCAGTACAGACCATGGATGTAGGTGCCTTGGAGTATTTATTTTTCTATGGTTGGCACTTATCCCAAGCCCCGCCCACACAGACTAAGAGTATAACGCAGGTGCCATCTTACGGTGAACGGTCTGTAACACTTGTCTGTCCTATCATTTGACGTGAACAAGTAATGCATTAAAGCGTGTGACGCCACCCGAGTGGTTCCATAGTTCCATTAGACCGTTAGGCTGCCGTCGTCTACTATCCGTTGCTTCCTTTGTGCTGTGAAGAGACAAGCGGTGTGATAGCTGAGCGGTAATGGACAGGACTGCCATCATTTGTTTCATGGTTGAAATGTTTATATGGTGACAAAGGTGATTTACGTATTTTCATGCCATTTTATGGCCATCTGATTTCAAGTTAGCTAAAAATATATATAGGTATGCGTTAATATATACCTACTTATTATTATATATAAGGTGTAAAGGTATCAACATTGTGAAAATAAAGAGGAGTCACTGGAAGAATTAAGAATGGGGAAGGGGAGGGAGGATTGGAAGGGGGAGGGGAGGGGGGAATCCTGACACTACCCGTGCAAAGCCGGGGTGAGTTGCTAGTCATATTACAATAATGCATAGGATTTGTTAAAGAGTTTATTTGTCTGGCTTGCATTGTCTTGCATCTGGTCACGACTCAGTGGTGTTATTCCTTGATGAGGTGGTCTATATAACAATGAAACTCTTAGGCTTTGTTGCACAATCAATATGTAAAGGTTTAAGTAGTTAACTACTTAGATATTCAATCCTTTCGTTAACTTTTAACTTACTGAGCAGATAATGTGGTGAATAACACTACTGAGGTATAGTGAAACGCAAATACTTGTTTACTGAGCAATTATATTTGAAGTAGCTTACTTCTTCTTCTTCTTATCTTAGGTAATGGCTTCTGTGCGTTATTTACAACAATTTAGCCAATGTCAAGTGATATAATAATATATTTTTATAGTCAAGTCGTCAAGAGTCTCAGTCAAGTCATAACCCAGTTTAAATAGTGGCAGAAAAACTGAGTTTTTACGGGGAATAATACACCATTTCCAAAAGACACGCAATACACTTAAATTTCACTACATCACACACGTGCCATTTATCCAAGTTACACCGGTTAAAATGCCACTAACATTACACGAAATAACTCGAAAAAACACATAAAAATGTAATAAAATAAAAATGACGACGTTTCTTTCAAACTTTACTTATTGATTTTGAAAACCTTGTTTAAAATAGTTTTACGTAAGATAAAGGTGTTTTACTCGAAAAAAATAATGTCACACTTTTATTACGTTCAATGCATAGCGCGGATACGGCATTTACTTAGGTACATCTAGCTAGACGTGATCGAAGATAATTTGTAACTGGCAGGAGTTGCGCTTACCACCAGGTGGAAAATCAGCCAGTTCAGTCACATACTCAAAAAAATACGTTTTGTAATAGGTAGCAGTACCGACCGTACCTAATTACCTGTACAACCAGAAAGGCAAGTGGCGAAGAGATCTAAGAATCCAATAGTTTTTTTTCGTATCCAATCTGTGTGGAAACCCCTAGCCTTAGTATCTGTATTTAAATTAAATAAAAATTGAACAGGAATTTTCTATAAAAGAAATAAGTTACGTCACAGAGTAAAATCTATGTGCCGCAAGTTTTTGTTTGCGCGAATCGAATACAAATAACTTGAGAATAAGGAAAATAAACATGCCATTTCTTAAAACGTTTGTCAAGCTTTGGTTTAATAGGGATTGGTTAGAAAAATATATGTAACAAGAGCAATGTGTAAGCGTTTGATGTATGTAAGAACCTATGTGGCCTACTTTTTATCTTTCTTTTTAACCCCCGACGAAAAACGAAGGGGTGTTATAAGTTCGACGTGTCTGTGTGTGTGTGTGTGTGTGTGTGTGTCTATCCCATCGTAGCTCCCGAACGGATGAAACGATTTATTTATTTTTTGTTTGAAAGATGTATTTGTCGGGAGTGTTCTTAGCTTTGTTTGATCAAAATCGGTTTAGCCGTTCAACGTTGTTTTTTTTTTATTTTTTACAAAATTAAGTTAAGTAGATATTTCGTAATGGATCTGGCTACCCTTTCGGGGAAAAAGCGTGTATCTTTATTTAGGCGTGTATGTATACCTAAACGCTTTATACATACATACATAGATACAAACCTTTTTCCCTGAAAGGATAAGCAGAGCCTCAATAGACCTCTTTTCACTGTGGGTTGCACCATCGTGGAAATAGATGTAACAAGGGGTGAGCTCATCGCCGCCATTGCTTCCCACGACTGACTAGCTAACGCTTTGCTCCAATAATAACATATTAAGCTAGCAGCCAGGACAAATCTTATAGCAACGAATCTTACAAACAAGACACTTTCACAAAAAAAACATAAAAAGGACTATTTTTAAATTATTTAAAGGTTATCAAAACAAAAACATAAATAAAAATCTACAAAGAACCAATGTTGCAGGAATAAAAAGCTAATTTGCTTTAAGTTTATATCTAACTAGCGACTCGCCCCGGCTTCGCACAGGTAGTCCCCGGTGAAAAACGTGCTTCTCCTGGTTCTAAACTATCTCTCCACCAATTTTCAGCGAAATCGGTTCAGCCGTTCTTGAGTTATAAGGGGTGTAACCAACACGACTTTGTTTTATATATATAGATTTCAGTTGTTCGTTTCATATGTATTTCATCAGTAATACAAGCTTAAATTATAAAAAAAATAAGGCATGATTTATGGTAAGCGTCCACAGACCCGCATCGCACGTATCGGACGCATCGCACGTATCGGACGCATCGCATTAAACTGTTACAAGTTTTCACAGTGCGTCCACTGTATCGGCAGCGTACGTATTACCGACGGTGAGTACCAGAACACGGATTGACGATGCCAGTTCATTCGGATTTTCGTAGTGAGCGTACGTGCGGACAGTGTTTGTGAGAATGGAGGAAAGCGATTGAAGAAGTCGTTATTGCTTGTTTATTAGCAGAAGAGGAAGAACAAGAAAAAAAAACTAGAAAAAGGAAGCATAACTTCTGAAGCAAATGGCCGACAATGCGGAGCGAGCGCGCGGGGCCCGTCCACTGATCGGCATTCCGTATGACGTCATCGACACGCATCGCAAAAGTTGCCTCTCGGAGCAACGGTGTCGGCATTGCCGATGTGCGATGCGTACGATGCGGACAGGGGAACGCACTTATATGAGTCTCTATACAAAGAATGCTACGATCCGTTGCGTGCGATGCATCCGTTGCGTACGATACCGACAAGTGGACGCTTACCATAAATCTACCAGAATCCTTCACACAATCAATATCATTTAAAACTTCTAGTTATAAGTACTATTTCCTACCTTGATTATTTCTAAATGTCATGCCATATTCAGTTTGAATTGTTTTTTTGGAAATAAATAAATTTTTACTGTGCCAGTAGGATTTGTTTATTTATCTTCTTCTCAGTCGTTGCACTCTTGACAGAGCGGTCGTGGTCGTCATGTTGTACTATTATTAGGGGCTGATGTTGCTCGTCTCACGATATCTCGCCATTTATGCCTATTCGTGGACATCCTTGTGCATTCATACAGGTTGCCACCCACTGCAGACTTGATCTGGTCGGTCCAACGCATGGGCGACCTTCCGCGCGGTCTGATGCCCTCTACTCGTCCTTGTACGACAAGACGCTCAATGGAGTCAGTGTTCCGTCTCGAGACGTGTCCGAAAAATTTAAGGATGCGAGTTTGAACTAGATCGGATAGACGCTGCTTAATGCCAAGTTCTTGAAGTATTGACACATTAGTACGAAACTCTGTCCACGATACCCCAAGCAGTCTCCTCCAGCACCACATTTCCAGAGCATCTATCTTTTTCTTCTCGACTTCTCGCAGCGTCCACGTCTCTGCTGCATACAAAAATATAGGGAAAACAAGTGTTCGCACGAGCCGGATCTTAGTGGATTTAGTGATGCTACGATTTTTCCAAATTTTCTTCAGCTTTATTTATTTATAGAATAATTAAATTTCTGCATGAGGATTTATTAAGGTTAAGTTTGATCTCTCTCGTTCTTCATTTAATTATCAAAAGTTTCCTTTAAATCTACAAATTGTCCAATAAAATAATAATTACATGAATCCATGAATACCCATGGCGTAACCTTCAGAGTAAATTAAATTAATTTCAAATGAATGAAGAAATTCCCTGGGGTTTTTCAAAACCCCTAAAATATTCGTAGCGCCAATCAGACGCCGTTTCCTGGACTGTGCCGGTCGAGCCTCCCACTGAGATACTTATGGGCCCAAGTCACGATTCATTTAACCATTTCTTTTGTGTTTGGGATTAAGTTTTTTCTTATAGAGAAGCTGTCATCATTTCTAGAAACTTGATTATTTTCAGGCCAAAATATTTATTAGTAGTAGAGCTTTTTTGTGAAAGAGTTCGTCCGGGGAAGTACTACCACTACTACTACTATTTCTGCCGCAAAGCAGTAGTGCTCGTATTGCTGTGTTCCGGTTTGAAGGGTAAGGGTGCCGGTGAAATTACAGGCACATGAGACTTTTCATCTTCATGTCTCATCTTGATTGGTACATTTTTTTTTTTTTTTGGTCTTTTCTGGGGCGAAAATCTTACACAGATTCACTCAAAACAAATAGAAGTGTGCAGGTGGTAACGTAATCCACCATGAGCTCACTTGAAAATGTTCAATATACTTTCATATTTCTGTGTTTTGAAACCATGTCGTTACAATAATATGGTAACGAAAAGAAGAAAGAAAATCTAATATTATGAGATTTTCTCACATTTATATACACGGACTTTGTAAGTTTCGTTGATATAAGATTTTTCCTAGCTGCTAGCTTACTTAAGGAATGTGTAAGCTACTGGAAGAAAGAAGAAAGCGAAGAACTGGAAGAAAGCGATAGCAGAGTCATCGTGGGAGAGAATAGCGGCGATGAGCTCACCACTTGTCACGTCTATATCCCACTATGGTGCAACCCACGGTGAAAAGAGACCCATTTGAGGCTGTATACCTACCCTTTCGTAAGGCGTGTGTCTATGTATGTATTTCTGGGCAATGGGTTTTGTTTTAACCACGTTTCTATTCTACAAAGTAATACGACTCTCCTGAAATGCATTGCCAGTGGCACTTAAACTCACGGCCCACGAAATAGAGAAAACTAACGTTGTGCTCCGTGACTGAAATTGTGCCATTTCCATCGAAACAAAGAGAGGTCCATCCGGAGAGGCTTGCCAAATAAAATTAAATTTAAAAAAAACCGTGTCAAGGCTCTTCTATGAATTTGCCAAATGGCCAAATCCATACCTCACAGCATTACTTCAGTATTTTGTTTTAAAAATATGTTATTGTAGTACAGAATAGGCCATGGATGTGGCCTACTTGGCTACAAAATCAAATTGGCATCAAAGCCAAAAGCTCCGACACTGTGACGAATCTGAACTACTCGGTACTTCGGTAGCTAAAGCTGTGACGCAAACCATTCATAAGCTTGATGCTTACCAACGCTCCCAGTTTGTAGTACACAGGCCTTATTTGGAATTGGTGGGATCTCGACGCCTTTGAAAGAGAATGGTGAGTGAATAGATTGCGAAAAATTGATGAATTGACATTCAGGCATAAGCCTCCTTTTCAAATAGATCTCATCTGAGACTGATGTGAAGTTTTCATTGAGAATTTTGAACTTATATCCTCAACAATGCTCTCTTAGTTAAGAAGAAGAAAAATCCCTCATATTAAGTTCGACTTCTTTTTTTTTTTTTTTTTATAATTGGCCCCGCTCGCTTTCTTTCTTGGACGCCATGGGGTTAGGGTTAACAGATGACAGGTTTTGTCTTGACATGTCAGGAATTTTGGCCCTCAGTCAGGAAAACAGGAAAAATTTGGAATTGTCAGGAATTTTTTAAACTAATAGTTTTTTTTATATTTATTTTTTATGCTACTTGAATGACGGATCAAGCAGATGGCCCACCTGATGTTAAGCGGTAACCTCTGCCTATGAACAGTGCATTACCTCATAGGTCACGTCCACCTAGGACGCGCCCTATGTGGCATTGCACTGCGCCCGCCACCCTGAGACATAAAGATGAAAAGTCTCATGTGCCTGTAATTTCACCGGCACCCTTACCCTTCAAACCGGAACACAGCAATGCGAGCACTACTGCTTTGCGGCAGAAATAAGTATGGTGGTAGTACTTCCCCGGACGAATGCTCTTTCACAAAACAGCTCTACTACTACTGATTTATAATATTTTAGCAATTTTATTAACAAAATATAATAATTTATTCTTATGAAGTTGAATTTTATGTAATATTAATGAGTTTTATATCATCTGTAAACAAAAATCAGGAAATCTAATGAAAAGTCAGGGATTTTGTCAGGAAATCTAATATTTGCATCTACCCTACATGGGGTTGTTATTGTCAATACAAATTAAAGTGAATATATGTAAAGGGGCCATATTTTTACTGCAATACGTGGCCGACAACTATTGGTGTCTTTCTCTAACATGTGAGTAGGAGAGGGACACCAATAGTTGCCGCCCACATATTGCAGTGAAAATATGGCCCGTTTAGAAGCCCCTTAACAACCGGACGTCTTTCCCAACACTGCAGGCTACATACTTGTTTTTTTAAATTACTACATAAAACAGCACGTGTTTATTAAAATTCTTTGTTATTTTGTGAAGTTTTAACAAGCTTCATGGCAATCTCAAGGTTTCACACAAAATGAGACGGTAAGGTGGTGTTTATGTAAACTTTGGCGTCTGCTAATGAGTAATTTTCACATCCAGGTTAATGAGTTAAGCTAATAGGGAATATAATGAAGTAATTAAGGGATGTTTCAGAAATTATAGTAAGTACTTAGACACTTAACAAGGTACCTAAATGTATTGTTATAACAAACATGAAGAGTTATTTGACAACGAAGAGCGAAGCATTATGAATGAGTAACTCTAGGGGCCCAATTCTACAATTGTTTAAATAAAAACTATTCTTATACGTCTGGTAATGATTTGGATCAGTTGAGCTACCTTTAGATCGCTAGCAGCGGTCTTCAGGTAGCACAACTGTTTCATAAATATTTTGTACATACCTTGTATTAGTTGTATTGTTCTTTCTGTAAATAAATGTTTTTCTTATGCTATGCAATTACAATTCGATTATAATTATCTTTAAAAATGGTACCTAGTCTGCAAAATTTATGATTTTATGCATTTTTAAGAAGTAAGATTGTACGATTGTTTCTTAATGGTCACAATTATAATGCAATTTAAAAACCATTGAAGTTACCAAAAGGACTAGAATAGAGTTTAAAAAGTGATAAGAATGAGACAACTCGATAGCATGTTAAGATACATTTTCATGTGTTTTTTCGAGTTATTTCGTGTAATTTTGGTGGCATTTTAACCGGTGTAACTTGGGTAAATAGCACATGTGTGATGTAGTTAAATTGAAGTGTATTGCGTATCTTTTCGAAACGGTGGTTTTTTTTTCCTGTAAAAACACTTTTTCTGTTTTTATGCCACCATTTAAAGTGGGTTATGACTTGACAGAGACTCTTGACGACTTCACTATTTAAAATATAATTATATCAGACGCTTCCGTCTGGTAGTGATTTGGATCAGTTGAGCTACCTTTAGATCGCTAGCAGCGGTCTTAAGATAGCACAACTGTTTCATATGTATTTTGTACATACCTTGTATTAGTTATATTATTCTTTCTGTAAATAAATATAAATATATCACTTGACGACATTGTCGAAATTGTTTAGAGCACTCCTCAAAAGCCAATATTATAAGAGAAGAGAGAGAACTTAAATACATTTGGTTTAGTAAAATTGGGCCCCTGAATTATCGAATAACTTAAAATCAAAAGTATGTAGTTTATTGAAATTACAATCATTTTGAATCGTCTTGTTCCAACGCGACCAAACCTAGAAGAATCAAGACAACAGCATGGCTCGGCTTGATTTGATAATCCTTCATACTACTAGGTGGGAAGCGCCTCTGTGTGGTGCCCGGAGAACAAGGAGAAGCTGATGCTTAAAAGAAGTGAACTTAGGAATTCTTGGGAAGTAAAAAGTAAAATGCGAAGAGAATTAGCAAAAATACCATGAGACACGTTTCGCTTTTATATAACAAACTAATCATCAAAACTGATGAAAAAAACTGGAAAAACTGTCCATAGATAATGTTGTTTGGCTGTGGTGTGTCCGTCCTAAGAATCTGGCTGCTAGCTTATTATGGAATGTGTTATTACTGGAAGAAAGCATTAGCCGAGTTAGTCGTTGAAAGTCACGTGTATATTCTACAAAAAAAAGAAAAAGAAAAAAGCGGGAAAAAAAAAAAAAAAAAAAAGGGGGAAAAAGGCGTGTATGTATGTGTATGTTTGTATGTCTTGTGATAAGCAAAGCAGTAGTGCTCGCATTGCTGTGTTCCGGTTTGTAGGGGAAAGGGTGCCGGTGAAATTACAGGCACATGAGACTTTTCATCTCAAGGTGACGGGCGCAGTGCAATGCCACATAGGGCGCGTCCTAGGTGGACGTGACCTATGAGGTAATGCTCTGTTCATAGGCAGAGATTACCGCTTAACATCAAAAGAGCCATATGCTTGTTCCGTCATTCAAGTAGCATAAAAAAAATAAAAAATAAAAGTGTACGTACCCCTAATAACTCATCTTCTATTTATAAAGATTCAGTGACTTGCACATTCTCACATCAAGAATCCGCAAAACATGCTGACCAACCTGTGTCGTTAACAAAGTTTTTAGTTTTATTGGTCGGTAATGTGGCTGTGACTCAGGCAGAGATTACCATAGAATAGTGCTGGATTGCCGATATGGACCAAGTTTTGCGTTCAGTCGAGCATACTGTCTTTATTAGTCTGAACTTACCTGATGTTGTTTGTTCCGATACGTATTGACTTGTTCTGTTATACATTGGACCTGAATACAAAGGACTATCACTCTTCTGTATTTATTTCCCCGATTTTGGATAAAAAACCCCAAAGTATACAACTGCGTCCGCTGCTGCAGGTCATTGGGCTCATTATGTCAGTTTGATAAGATCTTGCTCGGAATTTCTCTGAAAGATAAAATCCGAAATGAGATTATCCGACAGAAAACTTAAGTCAGTGACATAGCCTAGGTACTGGATTAGCAAGCTGAAGTGGCAATGGGCTGGTCATATATGCCGAAGAACCGACAACCGTTGAGGTAAGCGAGTTCTTGAGTGGAGACCACGTCTTGGCAAACGTAGCGTGGGGCGCCCCCTGGTTAGGTGGAGCGATGTCCTACGGAGGTGGGCAGAAAGTGGATGAGAAGAGCCGAACACCGGGCTCAGCGGCGCGTATTGGGAGAGGTCCATGTCCAGCAGTGGAATAGTGTGTGCTGATGATGATATCAGTTTGATACAATCCGTCCAATTCGTACAATTCGAGCCTGAGGACGTTTCCCCTTACTCTCTGACACAGCAATTCAAAGACCGGCGGCCGTACCGGTCCTATATGTCCAGTCAGGTGTCTGTCCAAGAAAACTTTCTTCCCTTCTGGCCTTCTGCCAGCACTGATACTGCTGCAATAAATAGCTACAAGCAATTGTATGATTGCTACAATTCAAAATTATAGTTTTACCAAGTGGGCGAATGATACTTTTCGTTGTCGAGACAAAAACAACATCTGATACGGTCTGGTTGACTTGTTAAAGGGAAAAACGCACATTTGCGATCATTTGTTTAGCAAGGTTTTACCTCAGAGTAATATGAACAAGAGAGCCAAGACTTGCCACAGATCTTCTATAGTTTCTACAGTTCTACATTTTCTAAAGTTCTACAGTTTCTACAGTTCTACAGTTTTTACAGTTTCTACAGTTTCTACAGTTCTACAGTTTTTACAATTTGTAGATGTATTTTACAAATCTACAGTTTCTAAAGTTCTACAGTTTCTACAGTTCTACAGTTCTACAGTTCTACAGTTCTACAGTTCTACAGTTCTACAGTTCTACAGTTTCTACAGTTCTACAGTTTTTACAGTTTCTAGATGTATTCTACAGTTTCTACAGTTCTAAAGTTTCTACAGTTCTAAAGTTTCTACAGTTCTACAGTTTCTACAGTTCTACAGTTCTACAGTTTCTACAGTTCTACAGTTTTTACAGTTTCTAGATGTATCCATGAGAGTAATCAAACGAGAGGATTTACAAGTGCATAATTATAAAATAGGAAAGATAAATTAGATTAATGAAATGACCCTGTATATTGGTAAGGGTGATAGTGTGTGTGAGTGTGTGTGTGTGTGTGTGTGTGTGTGTGTGTGTGTGTGTGTGTGTGTTTGTGTATGTGTGAGCGTGTGTGTACCAACTTAATACAAGAGTTAATGTTGAATGTCAACAGTATTTTGATTCATGAACATTCCGATTTCAGTACGCTCATTCATCATCATCTCAGCCCAGAATCACCCACTGCTAGGTATAGGCCTCCTTTCTCTTTTGCCAGCCTCCTCTGTCCTGTGCGTCTCTCAACCAGGTATTGCTCGCGACAGATACGCCTATGTTTTAGTGTTATTGGTTCTTGAACATGGCGATTATGAACCCGCTGCATTATTCTTCTTCGTTACACTCTTGGCAGAGTGGTCGTGGTCGTCACTTCAGGGTCTGTGGCTCGCTTCACAATCCTTTGTGACTCATCATCTTTCTTCGGACACGTGTCGCGACGCGGAGAGGTGTCTATTGAACGCCTTATTGTACAGTGTTTACGGCACACGAGCACGGGGCAGATCGCCCATGAGATGGACTGGCCAAAATCAAGGCAGCTTTGGACGGTCCACTGCATGAATACACCAGGAAAGCTACGGTGCTGCATTATTGCGGTGCGGCGGGCGAAGCTTGGCCTGCGACGCAGGAGGTTGCGGGTTTGATTCCCGCCTCGGAACAAATATTTGTGCGATCGCAGATATTCGTTCAGGGTGTTTGGTATTTTCTATGTATAATAAAAAATATCTATATATGTAATATATTGTATTAAGTATATCAGTTATCTATTACCCATAACACAAGCTTTGCTTAGCTTGGGGCTAGATAATGTTGTGTGAACTGTGCAGTATTATTTATTTATTACGACAGCCTATATCTATATATCAATATATCCGGGATAAATACTTCTAAAGTTTGATCTATACCTTGTTTTTACTCCAAGTTTTTACTTTATGAAAATTGAGAAGCTTACTTCCTTTTCGGAGCTTTATTATGCCATTTGTACGATTACTTCTCATTTTGTTGTTTTATTTTTATGTGTCTGCGTATTGTTGGAACAAGAGACGTGTACTTGATGATTTTATATCTAATTTTCAAAGTGCGTGAGTATTCCACTATCCATCACGAGTTATTTCATCAGCCGTTAGATGTCTGGCAGCTGGACGCCATAGAACAGGAGTGATTACGATAGTCACCACCATGCTTGGCAGCTGGATAGGTAATCGCAGTATAGGTTGAAGAATTGTAACTCGAGTTACTCGAGTTAAATTGTAAACGAGTCAACTCGAGTTAAGTTTCTTGAAACTCGAGTTAACTCAGTCCATGCTCAAATCACGTGCGTTGGTCGCTCCGCCTGGTTTGCCAGCTGGCCGGCCGACCAAATGGATTAAACTTGAAGAAGGTCGATCGGGCTGATTTGGGCTCATCTGTTCGACAACCGAAACCACGTGGAATTGCAGCGCGCGTCGATTTAATGTGCGTTAGAAAGGAACACGATTTGACTTGTTCATTCATCAACTCAACTAAACGAATCATCACTACAGGAACACCTAATCGACTCAACTTGAGTTGCAACTCGAGGCAATAGCCATATCAACTCGTCGCATCGCTAGTATTAGTGTCAAGTACATGGATGTGATGGATAGTTGGTGTAGATGGATGCTGTTGTGCATCCTCCGGCGTAGTCCTTTAGTTGCCTTGCCATTCACGACATCCACGAGAGGACTCCTATTATTATTTTTTCATAATTTTTTTCACGAGCGATGGTGCAACACAGAATCCAACGATACCGGGTTCGATCCTAGGCTCCGCACCAATGACTTTTCTAAGTTATGTGTGGATTTCCATCGCTCTGTGCTTCGGAGGGCACGTTAAGCTGTCGGTCCCTGCTGTTATTTATTAATAGCAGTCGATAAGCCATGTCAGAGGCCCTCGGGCGGCTTGACAAACTCTGACACCAGAGGCCAGCACTACCTCATACGAAACGACGAAACGACAACTATATTTTTTTTTAACCTCGTCATAGCCCAACGGAATACACTGTATTCGCAATGTCTAAATGATAAAAGTAAACAATCTACACATATCTATAGGTTATCGACATATTCGTAAATGCACAACCAAAAGTTATAATCAAATCAAAAACCCATGAGAACGAAAATGGAAAAAGTTCCGCAGCCTTTTAAATCATTCGAAACATCACAATCGAGAGATTTTATACGATAGCTTCGCTGCAAAGCTATTGAACATAAAGATAAAAATAAACAAATAATAAAAAGTATTTTAGGTAGATAATACTAGAAAAGCTGACGCTGAACCGAAGATAATAATTGGGACAATAGTATTAGCTAAATGTATTTTTATGGCCCAATGTTTACGGCCCACATAAAAATGAAACGACCGAGTTATTTGGCGATTATTCGAAAATCTCTCATCCTATTCCAACGTTTTTACGATGCACGAAATTGAAAGACGATTTTTATAAGATCTTTTGGAGTAATTGTAAACTGAAATGTTTGTATCTATTCAAATACACTTATTCTGCTTTATAGAAAAACATTTTAACTGATCTTGTCTTCTAACATAGACAAAGACATAAGCCTTTTTCCTCAAAAGGGTAGGCAGAGCCTCAATGGGCCTCTTTTCACTGTGGGTTGTGGCGATGAGCTCACGTCCTTGTCACGTCTATTTCCCACGATGGTGCAACTCTTCTTTCAATATACTTTACACTAAAAAGGGGATATTTACCATAATTTTCGAGTTCGAGTATTTCGGATTATCATGGCATTGTTGCATGTGCCCATGCATGAACAATCAAAATTTGAAAACGTTTGTAGTGAAAAGTTTGTACATAACCATGATAGTTTCATAATCTTTTAACAATAGTACAAAAATAGCTTTTTTGTGTTTTTAATTTATTTATTGATTTGTGAGTGATTGTACCTATCATAATACTATCATACGAGTTTCCTTGATAAAAAACCCTCAATGTGTCTATCCGTATTCCATCTCTCTACCAAGTTTAATCGAAATCGGTTCAGTTAAGGAGTGATTGAGAAACAAACAGACACACAAGCTTTCCCATTGTTCCTATAAACTTTTATGAATAACAAAACTGAACCACATCCAAAAAGCTAAAATAAAAACACTACGAGCAAGTTCTTCAAATAAAATTAGTTATGAATTGCGAAAAGTCTTTTCTTGTAAAAATGTAACAGAATTCTTACGGACTGGAGTTGTTTATTTTTAGATTTGTTAGTCGGTTTATTCCCACCCTTGTAACAAAGCTATATTTCTCTCAAGACCTTTCAAGTGAGGACAATATATTGAGAGCCACAAACAAGCAAGCAAATTCAAGAACATTTAAAGTGTTGTTTCTGAGTCGATCACTGCTGTGGTATTTTATGACTAGTAAAAGATTCTTTAAAAAATTATATTATTATTGTCCGTGTAATGAGACTA
Organism: Operophtera brumata; assembly: GCA_932527175.1. Classification (NCBI taxonomy): domain Eukaryota; kingdom Metazoa; phylum Arthropoda; class Insecta; order Lepidoptera; family Geometridae; genus Operophtera; species Operophtera brumata. The sequence goes on from OW052225.1 coordinate 39,500,938, forward strand.
TATCAACGTCGACTAACCAAACTGCGGGATAAGCACGAATAATTATCGTTAGCGAGACGCTAGCGAGTCGATAGCGATTGTCAAATATAAACCAATAAAATAATTAGGATTTCTACTTACCACGATATCATTGGCCAATATTTGAAATTGACTATCGACTCGCTAGCGTCTCGCTAACGTTAATTATTCATGCTTGCCCCACTGGATAAGCACCAAACGTGGTTTAGAGCGGCTTCATTTCTAATTTCTGGAAAAATTATTAGAAAGTTCCATATCAATAATAGCTACAGTACTGTTTTACCCAAAAATCCTAGGAAGCAAAAAAAACTGCAGCATAAAGTAGAAAATACATTGACCTCTAATGAGTTTAGACGATATTATGCTCGTGACTGACTAAATACATTGACCTCTAATGAGTTTAGACGATATCATGCTCGTGACTGACTAAATACATTGACCTCTAATGAGTTTAGACGATATCATGCTCGTGACTGACTAAAATACATTGAGCTCTAATGAGTTTAGACGATATCATGCTCGTGACTGACTAAAATACATTGAGCTCTAATGAGTTTAGACGATATTATGCTCGTGACTGACTAAAATTTCCCAATTTAAATTTTTACTATTAAAGCATGACCGATAATGAAGAGTTTCGATAGATTTTGTAATAAAATAGTATAAATGTAACGAAAGCTTATCATATACATTTTTCTAAGGACTGGAACAAACTACCGTCGTCTGTCTTTCCTGAAAACTGGGTCTCTTCAAGGCTAGAGTGAATAGGTGCCTTCTAGACCTTTGTGCTCCATCTTCGGCCACATCGTCACTTACCGACAGGTGAGATCGTTGTCAGACAAAGGGCAAACAATATAAAAAAAAAAAACAGCCATCATTTGACAGTACCGCTGTAACAGGGAATCCAGGCTTTATTAGCACATGCATCAATGAAAGTAATACCCTATTTTCAATAGGATATCATTTTCGAGATCTCATGCACCCAGTTTGGAAGCCTGCCCATTTTGATTGTGACGTCTTTTGGTGAGTAACGACCTCGCATGATAACTTTAAGCTCTGCCTCAGAAAAAGTAGGTTTATTGTCGCGTAACTAAGCTACGCTAAATCAAGCGTACATCTTGGGCTCAGGCGTAAAACAAAATATTATTACAAGTTCTTACGTTTATTTATTCAGACATTTTAGTATCGTTTTATTAAATGGGTTTTTGTGAAATACTAAAACAGCTCTTAGACTGTTCGTCGTCATCTGGTTTTATATTTTGAGGTCTTAAATGATACAGTAAGCATTCAGGGTGGCTATTATGTATGAAACTTTTTCCTTGAAGACAACGTGATCAAGATTTTATGCATAGACACAACTGAAGAGAGTCACCAACTTACGATTGTGGAGCCTCAGTGCAGGAAGTCACGCGTTTTTTTTTATCCTACTTGAAATGATGGATCAAGCAGATGGCCATGCCCTCTAAAATAATATTATTTGACTCTTATTAATTTTATCAATGTACGCTGATAGTTAATAGAGATATTTATGTTATAAGCGCATTGTAGAAGTTTTTTTTTTTTTTTTTTTTTTTATACTATTTGAATGACGGAACAAGCAGATGGCTCACCTGATGTTAAGCGGTACCCTCTGCCTATGAACAGTATATTACCTCATAGGTCACGTCCACCTAGAACGCACCCAATCTGGCATTGCACTGCGCCCGCTACCCTGAGACATAAAGATGAAAAGTCTCATGTGCCTGTAATTTCACCGGCAACCATACCCTTCAAACCTGAACACAGCAATGCGAGCACTACTGCTTTGCGGCAGAAAAAGGTATGGTGGTAGCACTTCCCCAGACGAACTCTATCACAAAAAAAGCTCTGCTACTACATCATCACTGACTGTCCACTTACCAAATAAAACGGCAACCCAGTAGTCTTGTTCGTCCTTCAAAATTACTTAAAGGCTATCAAGAGACAACTAGGCTTTTTTAAACGTATTTTTATAAAAATCTACATAGTTTAAGACACCAACAAATATTATGTTAATCTTCATCATATTTCCAATGGCATGATCTAGCCCAAACCACGATTTCGATACCTTTAATCGATTAAAAAACAACTTGAATTTACCTTTTTCGCAAAGCAGTAGTGCTCGCATTGCTGTGTTCCGGTTTGAAGGGTAAGGGTGCCGGTGAAATTACAGGCACATGAGACTTTTCATCTTTATGTCTCAGGGTGGCGGACGCAGTGCAATGCCACATAGGGTGCGTCCTAGGTGGACGTGACCTATGAGGTAATGCACTGTTCATAGGCAGAGGGTACCGCTTAACATCAGGTGAGCCATCTGCTTGTTCCGTCAATCAAGTAGTATAAAAAAAATAAAAAAAAACCTCTACAATGCGCTTATAACATAAATATCTCTATTAACTATCAGCGTACATTGATAAAATTAATAAGAGTCAAATAATATTATTTTAGAGGGCATGGTCACTTCCACCCTATGGGCCCTAACGTCCACGCGCCCTATGTTGCATTGCACACCGCCCTTAGAGATAAAGCTGAAAAGTCTCATGCGCCTGTAATTTTATCGGCCCCGGAACACAGCAATGCGAGCACTACTGCTTTGCGGCAAAAACTAAGTAATTACTTTTCACTAGAAACGGGATATTTACCTTGATTTTTGAGTTTGTCATGGCGCATGCAACAGTTCAGAAATATAGGGAACAATCAAAACACAAAAATATAAAAAATAATAATAAAAATAAATAATGTTGGACAGTTCACACAACATTATCTAGCCCCAAGTTAAGCAGAGCTTGTGTTATGGGTACTAGATAACTGATATACTTAATACAATATAATACATAGATATTATTCTGTTATATTATTATTATATTATTATTAGTGTTCTGGGTATTTTCTATGTATAATAAAAAATATCTATCTATGTATAATATTGTATTAAGTATATCAGTTATCTAGTACCCATAACACAAGCTCTGCTTAGCTTGGGGCTAGATAATGTTGTGTGAACTGTCCAGCAATATTTATTTATTTATTATTTATTTATTTATATTTTTTATTATACATAGAAAATACCCAGAACACCCTGAACAAATATCTGCGATCGCACAAATATTTGTTCCGAGGCGGGAATCGAACCCGCAACCTCCTGCGTCGCAGGCCAAGCTTCGCCCGCCGCGCCACAGAGGTCGTCAATCATGGTAAATATCCCGTTTCTAGGGAATGGTATGTACTCGTAAGTACATAAATATGATAGTTTCAAAATGTATAAATGGGTCAGTTTATCTTTCGATTAGAATGTGGAACTGGATTACTCTTACTTCTTACTTTAATCAATGCTTCAAGCCGTTAGCAAAAGCATAGGTATTAGAATTTGGCAGTGTAATTTACAGCCTAATATTACAGCATCCAAAGTCAAGTCTCGTAAAAACCTAAAGATTTATAGGTCCCAAGTGCTGGCTTCAATAGGTTTTGCGAGATTTAAGACATGTTCAGTTATTCCGTACATAAAATATTATGACAAATTGTCCGCTGTCTAAGTAGGTACTCTTATTTGGTGAGTTATTAGCTGTTACTGAAGTTGGAAGTTGAGTTGACGATTATTAATTGAACTAATGATAATGTCGGATCCTTTGATCCACTTTGCTATTTTGTTAGTAGTAGAGTTTTTTTGTGAAAAAGTTCGTCTGGGGAAGTACTACCATCATACCTATTTCTGCCGCAAAGCAGTAGTGCTCGCATTGCTGTGTTCCGGTTTGAAGGGTAGGGGTGCCGATGACTTTCATCTTTATGTCTCAGGAGCGCGGGCTCAGTGCAATGCCACATAGGGTGCGTCCTAGGTGGACGTGACCTATGAGGTAATGCGTTGTTAAAGGCAGAGGTTGCTGCTTAACATCAGGTGGACCATCTGCTTGTTCAGTCATACACATACCTACTTAGATAAAAAAAAAATTGCTTGTTGTCTAATAGAAAAAGGAAAATACGTTACAAAAACGGTACATACATACACACGCCTTTTTCCTCAAAAGGGTAGGCAGAGCCTCAATGGGCCTCTTTTCACCGTGGTCTGCACCATCGAGTCAAAACAATACTATATTTAATACGCTTTTGAATTTTGTTACATTTACTTTTTTATAATTGTATTTGTTTATTTGTTCTAAATACTGAAAGCCTACTTTTAACTTATTTGCGACGTCCAAATGAGTAAATATTTTATTTATTTGGGTAGGTACCTCACGTTCTAACCCTTCGAATAATTAATAGTAGACTAGGTAGCTTTTAGGCTTATTTTGATCATTACGGTACTAGTTAATAATATAATCGCAAATTTCATATAAGCGTGTTACCTATTGAAAATAACTTTTTGAATATGTATAAAAACATACTGGCCGTAGTTAATCTGACCTGAGAATATCCGTCTCCTCACGTAGATGTCATAAAAACTGACTAAGGGATTACCTACACCAAATCCGCATACCAAGCGTGGTGAATATGGCAAATCCTTCGATTACATTCAATAGGAGGCATTGTCCAGCTGTGGACGTCTAAAGGCTGGTGATGGTGATGATGATGATGATGATGATGATGATGATGTATCGCTCGTATTAAATTAGACACAGCGTTTCTGAAGTTTCTATCCTATCTAAAGCTCGTTCATTGTAAGATGGCACCTGTAAATACTCCATGGCTGGTGCCAACTTACGGTGAACGCTCCGGCTTGTTCACCGTAAGATCGCACCTGTAAGTACTCTATGGCAGGTGCCAACGGTGAACGGTCTGTAGCACAGAACAGCTCTATCTATATACATAGAAAGAAGCCTTACTGAAGAACTAAGAACTTTGCTAGTTCTATCTATCTTAGGTAATGGCTTCTGTGCATTATTTGCAACAATTTAACCAATGTCAAGTGATGTAATTATTATAGTTTTATAAGTTGTAAATACAACAGTTAAAAAAACTTTGACACATTTGACTTTGACACATCCAAAGTGCAATAGAGGGAACATAACCAACCTTGGTCTGTAGTCAGTCCGTAAAGAAATAATTTTACAATTCAAATCAAAAGCAGTTTCATGTGATCTAGATAAAATCAAATCAGTATTTACATAAATTATGCAAACCGCGGCTTAAACTAAAACACATCTCAAGTAAAAAGCTTTTGTTTTTAAATCTTTCCAAAGTGAAGGCTCAAAAGGTTAAAAAACTTAAACTCTGTATTCTCCTTGCAAACCAAACCGATAAAAGTACTAAGCGATACAGAGGCCCAGAATAAATATCAGTAAGTACTGACAGAGGTCATGAGAGCTGGCAACCCAGACACGTCGTCGCCTAATGTTACATTAACTTTAGGGAAAAATTTCCCGAAGGGCGAACAGTTTGTGTTGCACGGATTTTTATTAGGTTGTTATCAAGATAATTTGTAAGCCTTTGGGGTGCTGTAATTTGGGTAAAATAATGTGGGTACTTTTCGAATAAATTTGAAGTTTATCCAAACGGTATTCGTATAACTAATACGAAATAGCCTGGATAAGGAAAAAAAATAAAAATATTTTTGTAAATGTTAAAATAGGTACTTCGGTAGGTAAAATGTTTGTATGATCTGCAAATATTTGTTCCGGGCACAGACCTTTAACAAGATAGATACCTACTGCAAGTGCACTTACTTTGCGTGTCACTTTGCCTATTCGAAAGCTTGCGCAACGTACTATCGCAGCCTCAAATCAGTTCGCTCTCAGCTGTCTTTGCGATAGCACTTCTAATTGCGTCATAGTTCTCACGCTTAATGGACCACCCATAGAGTTTGAATGCGGAAAAGGGAGTTCTTTAACATTATTGTGTCACTGTAAAAATTCTGCGAAATCAATAAGACATGAGAATGGAGATATTTCGTAGCAAAGTAGGCGAAAAATAAACCGGCACGCTTGGTTTTATACAAATTTACATATTTGTGGTGTCTATCTTGATATACGTCTGTGGTTCTGGATCTAGGTATTACGGTACCATGGTAAAATAATACTTTATACATATTATAGTGATGATATATATGGTGTTGTGTTATGTGAGTGTGTTACATGTATATTCCACTCAACTTGAAAATAGGAGGGAATAGGGTCCCTCTTAGGGACGCTTCCGTATATGGTAGTGATTTTGATCAGTTGAGCTACCTTTAGATCGCTTGCAGCGGTCTTCAGGTAGCAAAACTGTTTCATATGTATTTTGTACATACATTGTATTATTCTTTCTGTAAATAAATGTATTTACTTGAAAATAGGAAACCATTAATATCGGGCTGTGGTATGTCTGGCATAAGAATAGATCCCTCCGTTTTTTCCCGTGGATATTGAAAAATCCAACTAAGGGGGTAGGGTAGCAGCACCCAACTGAGTATTCAAGCACCAATAGGTACAATCTAGTGCGATCAATCCGCCTGCAAGCGTGGTGTTTATGGCAAATCCCCTATTGTATTTTAATTGTTTTTTTTTTTATTGTATTTTTTTTTTGCCTCGTCCAACAATGGACGTCACACGCTGATGATGATGATTATCGTGAACCATAGACTATTTATTTAATCAAATTAGGTAGTTACTTCATCAAGCGAGTGAATTTCATTAATTTGGGAGTTTTCAATAAGGTAATGTAAACCTGAATACAAAATCAATGAAACCGATGTGCTCTTAAGCGTGGAAGAGCTGTTTAAATATTCAATAGGCTACGGACAAAACTCATATCCAGTTAAAACTAAGTTTGACTGATTTTTGCCGTCGAAGGAAGTAATCTAGAATTAATGTATGTACCCTGGGGTGAGGGGAAGGAGGGAGTACTTCTATCCCTAAATGGGTGTTGCGGAAACCCATACTTTTCGAGAAAAATCAAGATAATTTTGATGTTACGATATGAGACTACGATAGAAAATAAACTGTTCGGTATTGGCGTACTAGGTCAGTACCAATAATAGTCGCCAAATCATTATTTATAGTAGCCGACAGGTGTCGCATAGGTACATAACATTACATAACACCCAACAGTCACATACATAGTACTGATCCCACACGTGTTGATGAGCTATCAAATCAAAATCAAATACATTTATTTCAAGCAAAACTCATAAAAGAAGGTACGTACATACATGGTTACACAATAAAAACCTTAAAAACGAATTGGATTGCTGGGCAGGTGTCGTCGGTGTTGCCTGGTCAATCCACCCTAACAGCAATCATTGCCAGCACGGTGTTAGAGCTGGCCCGCAACCTGCGCACCAGGGACGTGGCGCGCTTGCGCATGGTGGCGTGGAAACAGTCGATCCGCGCCGCCGCAAACATCCCTGATGCGCTGCAGTAGCGGGGCAGCCCCAACACCGCCCTGAATGCGTTTTTGTACTATGATCAGCAAAAACAATAAACTTTGAATTTCGCGCCACAAGCGAAACGTTCCAACTTAAACGAACGGTCTTATAATGCTTATGGATAAGTTAATGCCTCCTTTCTATTACTCTACATACATAACATACCATACATAATAGCCCAACAGCCCCAACAGTCGCATATAGTAATTACATAGTCCTGATCCCACACTAGTATTCCCTGTGTCGTATAGGTATCAGAAACTACGAACACCATGGTACCATAACACCCAGACCAGGAACAAATATTTGCAGATCATACAAACATTTGTCCCGCAGCGGGAATCGAACACGCAACCTTTTGCATCTCAGCCGGCTACTCATGACGGGCTACAGAGGTCATCAAACATGGGTCTAAAGACGAGCCCAGTAAAAATTAGTTTTGACATACAAGTATACTTAGTTGATTTTTGCAGTCAAAATTAGTTTTGACGGGTAATGAGTATTGACTGTAACATAGCTAACAGTCAAAACGTTCACTCATTGCGGAGAGATACGTGTGACAACCATATATCTAAAATTCTACGTCTATGGTGAAAACTCATGTATTTGACGCACGGAGGCCTGTAATGCTCTAAGATTTGACAATACGACTTTTAAGTGCACAATTTTCAAACTGGTAGGATTCGAACCAAAAATTAGCGCAAAAAGGATAAAATAAATAATGCTTAGAATGTCTCAGAGTCTTCAAATCTTTCACCGACTATCTTTTTAATCACCGATCATTCTCCATCGTTTGCAAGCCTTACTTACTACGTGACATCGGCGAACTAGTGGCAACACCACTCCATGCCATTCATGAAAAAATTTAATTGAATTGAATTTAGCGCAATAACGTACGACTAGGCGGTATGGTCTTAGACTATAGCCTGCCCAAAAGGGCGAAAGAAAAAAATAATAATAATTGCGCAATAAGGTTACTTTGGGTGCGTTCCGAGTCACGCTATAATCGATGTGATCGCTATTATTAGCGTTCCGAAACGCTGTGAGCGCGACTACGATATTGCGTGTGACGTCATGAATGACGTCATTAAATCCGCCATATTGCGATTACACCGACCATGCCCCAAACCGATATTACTGTGAGCGCTACTGTCAAAGTGACAGACTACAGAGGTTATTGATAATATCGTTTATAAAGAGTTCGGAGTCACGTCAACGCTCAAACTGTCAAAAGCGCGATTTCTGAATCGGAACGCAAAATAGCACTGTGATCGCTCACATCGATTTTATCGTGACTCGGAACGCACCCTTTTATTGAAAGTTGATTTTTATAGTGTCACAGGCCTGGTCAACGGTGTATTTGCCGTATGCGTGTTGTATTGGTAAACTAGAGCGTAGGTAGAACCACAGTAAGAAAAACACAAACACACATTGTAATAATATTGTGTAAGTTTGCGTTGCAATAAAGATGTTTTCATGTCGCTGAGCTAAAATCTGGTTTAACTGAACTGAAGCTTGTTTTGGGTCAAGTGTACATAGTCCACAAAGTAGCCCAAACTCACCCCAAACCGTTCTGCATGTAACTTTTATTTGTTAATTTTGTTTAGTTGAAGGAAATGAAAACAGATAGGCAGTGACAGATATTACATTGGGTTGTATCTGCCGATGTACTAAAATGCGCATGCACCTATTTAAAATTCATTAATTTATGTATAACGTGGTGTGTCCAGCCCAAGAATAGACCATCTCCTCCCGTGGATGTCTTAAAAGCCGATTACCCGGACTTGTTAGTAAGATTAGTTGTTAATGATTTGTTATTTAAGGAATGTGTTATTACTGGAAGAAAGCGTGCAGAGTCAGTCGTGGGAAGCTATGTCAATGAAGAGCTCACCACTTGTCAAGTCTATTTATCACGATGGTCCAACCCACAGTGAAAAAAGACCATTTGAGGATCTGCCTACCCTTTCGGGGAAAAGGCGTGTATCTATGTATGTATGTATTGAATATAATTTATACGAAGAAACTCATATCTGATCTGATTCCGATTCTGAATGCAGAGAGGCATTCCGGCTGTATCAGACCGGCATAAATAATTTACCACGGTTTTCCACTAAATAAACCTCTTAGTTTTTCATCACTTTGATTTTTCAATGTATCTTCTTTTTGTTACAGATTTAAACGGAAGAATGACACGTCACCTCCCCTGAAAATACACAAAGGATCCCGCGATAATGGAAGATAGATTTAGACGGCGCAAATTGAAATAAATAGAACTTATAAGGGAGTAGTATAATAACTTCACAATCCAATGAGTCATAAATGAATCATATGAACTTTTTGGCATTCGTCCATGCCTCACATGTGACTCATATCCATATTTTTTAATATTTTTGGTTAAATGTCTTATTCAAGAGACGAGTGCGATGCGATTGGCAGTCGCCGAGTATGTTTGACTCGACTAAGGGCGCATTGCTAGTGGCGCCCTCTCTGTCCAATAGCTCGTGTTGGTTAAACGGTAAGGGTTGGCCGACCACGTTTCCGGCCCCAGCTGATATTTTGAAGGCGTTTTTCATCCTTGCCCTGTCCATGTCGATAGTGTTTGGGAACTTGGTGCTAATTTGTGTGCTGAATAATCGAAGATACATCAAGTATATCGATAATCAGGTTAGTTTACATGATTTTAATTAAAACAATATTGTGTATTAGGAAACAAAATTTGTATTTCATGAGACACCTGTCAATTTTTATAACCTTTTTCGGGGTATCGCCTGAATTCGTGTCTGTATAATACCATAGACTAACTAAACACAATAGACTGCCAATCTCATACAAGAAAACGTGACTCAAAAAGGTCAAATTCCAGGCTATTTCTAGATGGCGCTGGCAAAATTCCAGGCTATTTCTAGATGGCGCTGGCAAATTCATTTATTCACTGCTAAGGAGTGGAATACACTACCGTCGTCTGTCTTTCCTGAAAACTATAATCTGGGTCTCTTCAAGTCTAGAGTGAATAGGTGCCTTCTAGACCTTTGTGCTCCATCTTCGGCCACATCGTCACTTACCAGCAGGTGAGATCGTGGTCAAACAAAGGTCTATCATTGTTAAAAAAAAAACAGCCTTTTAAACCAATTACCTAATCTCTTTAAAAATAAACATTTAAATTTCTAATTTATTTTTTGATTATGAAACTATGGTCGCAAAACATGTTTTATCGATCTATTCGAAATACATTTAAAAATTATTTCAGTCGTTTATAGCAGATTCAAAACAGCGACATCTAGCGTCATTGTAGGCAATCATTCATCGATGCACGTTTTCTTGGATGAGATTAGCAGTCTACTGTGTTTAGTTAGTCTATGATATTACTTAGTATAAATGATAAGATTCGTTAGTATAAGATTGAAATTGAATTGAATTGGAAGAAGATTTGTCCTGGCTGCTAGCTTAGTATGGAATGTGTTATTACTAATGGAAGAAAGCTTTAGCCCAGTCAGTTATGGGAGGCTATGGCGGCGATGAGCTCACCACTTGTCACGTCTATATTCCACGATGGTGCAGCCCACTGTGAAAAGAGCCCCATTGAGGCTCTGCCTACCCTTTCGGGGAAAAAGGCGTGTATCTATGTATTTATGTAGGTATGTATGTATGTAAAACAAAATGCCTTGTTAAAGGCAGAGGTTACCGCTTAACATCAGGTGGACCATCAGGTTGTTCCGTCATTTACGAAGTAAACAAACAAAAAAAGTGTTAGTTGTGTATTGTTATGTACTTTTCATGCGAAACCGGGGGGGTTCGCTAGTAGTTAATACGTATAAATAGTTGAATAATACCTACAGGGTATTCATAGCGAAAACTGTATTGATAATAATTACATGATACAAATTACAAATTATGTGGGGCGCCCCCTGGCTAGGTGGAGCGACGATCTGCGTAAGGCGGCTGGTAGAAAGTGGATGGGAAGAGCTGGAAATCAGTCTAAATGGCGAGCATTGGGAGAGGCCTATGTGAAATGAAATGAAAAACATTTATTTGGCACAAACAAAAAAAACAAAAAACAAACAGAACAAACAGAATACTAGGAAACAGTAGGACAAAAAACAGAAAAATAAATAAAAAATAACAACCAAAAACATACAAAAGCAGATACAAAAACATAATTTAGACACTTAAGTTATAAATAAAATAAAATCAAAAATTAAAAAAAAAAAAAGAATGGTAAAGAATGTCCAGCAGTGGACTGATACAGGCTCATGATGATGATGATGACATGATACAAACTTCAAAGTAACAAGATGTAAGTACCTTCTCAAAGTAAACTAATCTCAACTTAAATCATGTGATACGATACCTATAGGTAATGCAAGTTTGTAACGCAGCGTGGCAATATTGAACGTCAAAGTGGGCGAACCCTTCGACCAAAGTAATGGGCGAACCAATCAATCTGTGGAATTGCACATTTGACTACCAGAGATTAGTTTACGCTTATGGGTGTACAGGGCGTTTCACTGACGATACAGGATGTTACAGAAGCTTATAGCGTCGTGAGGGATCGCCGAAAATACTAGTTTTTATAAGACGATCTTCGTGATTTCTATAAATAAAACATGACTTGACTCTGATGGATTTGCCACCTAATGACATATTGAAGAATCCAGCATAACCCATAATCTGAAATTAATAAGCTCAAGTTTTTGGAGTTTAAGAATTGATATTGATATAAGCTCAGGGTACGCAAAATAGATGGGAAGTAAAATCGTAAAATCGAGCGTCCGCAAAAAAATTAGTATATTTTTAAGAGAACCATTTTTTTCAAATTAAGTTACATTCGCGCGTTAGAGCTGACAGGCATTTTTTTAAATTACGTTTTTTTACATATTTTTAAGAAGTGTATTTTATTTTTGATGACGATGATGAAATTAGTGTGCTGAAATGAGCCCAATCATCCATCGAGGAGTTCCTTCGTCCACGTATAGTCTCCAACATCAGATCAGCTCGCTGTCACTATAGTATAGTTTGATTAAATGAGCCCAAACACGGCCAGTCTACTATTATCCATCGAGGAGTTCCGTCGTCCACGTATCGTCTCCAACATCAGATCAGCTCGCTGTCACTATAATATAGTATGATCAAATGACCCCAAACACGGCCAGTCTACTATTATCCGTAGAGGAGTTCCGCCGTCCACGTATCGTCTCCAACATCAGATCAGCTCGCTGTCACTATAATATAGTATGATCAAATGACCCCAAACACGGCCAGTCTACTATTATCCGTAGAGGAGTTCCGCCGTCCACGTATCGTCTCCATCATCATCTGATGATGGAGACGATACGTGCAGCTCGCAGTCACCATAATATAGTATTGTCATCGGAACTTGACAGGTGCGCCACATTTCAGCTCAATACCGGGAAGTGCTCGAAAATTCGATCAATTTGATTCCAGTCAACAAACAAGGAAGAAACATGTAACTTATTTTGTAAAAAATAAAAAACCCTCAACGCAATGAAACGGCTGAACCGATTTTGATCAAATATAGCTAAGAACACACCCGACTAATTCACCTTTCAAACAAAAAAACAAAATCAAAATCGGTTCATCCGTTCGGGAGCTACGATGCCACAGACACACCCACACACACACACACATACACATAGACACGTAAAACTTATAACACTCCGTCGTTTTTGCGTCGGGAGTTAAAAAGACGTGAAAGCGAATTAAAGAAAAGTGTGTACAAATAGGACTTTGATCATGGTCTTGATTTGATGGTTAATTTACTCTGTTTTTTTTTTTTTGTATTTTTTTTTTTTTATGAAATTATAGTGATAGTATACTAATAAACTGACAAGGCCTATGCACCTAGCCGCTAAATTGTATTGTGTAATAACAAAACAAAGTGTTCCATGTGTCCCAAGGGTGAATAAATGATGAATGAAAACCGCTTGATAGTTACTTAACTCACTCGTTTAGTTCGTCGTTACTTCACTGGACAAATTATTAAGGCCCATATCGATATATCAGCTCGTAATAATAAATCATCTGTGCTATCCTGACTCCAATAAGAATTACATATTTGGTATGGAATCATGATCGCTCTCAGACTTATTGCCTATCGACCTAATATATTATACCTAAGCTGTTTTGTACCGCGCGTCGAATTTCAAGTGTTTCTCGAATTACATCATTATTGGGTTGGTAAGTCAGATATTGAGCGTCTCCGAATCACTCGTTTAGTAAACCCTCAATAATCCACATTGTTATCATTTGAGAATCTAAATAAAAGCAGTTACATATTTAGTCGTATAATTTTTTTTAACTGCGTGAATTACGGAACATGCATTTGGCCCACCTGATGTTAAGCGGTAACCTCTGCTTTTAACAATGCATTGCCTTATGGACACGTTCACCTAGGACTCACCCTATGTGGCATTGCACTGCGCCCGTCACCCTGAGACATAAAGATGAAAAGTCTCATCTGCCTGTAATTTCACCGACACCCTTGAAACCGGAACACAGCAATGCGAGCACTACTGCTTTGCCGCAGAAATGGGTATGAAGGTAGTACTTCCCCTGACGAACTATTTCACAAAAAAACCTGCTACTATCAAACAAAAAAGTGTATGTTAACTTTGCAGCCGAGGTATCTTCTGACGTCACTGGCCCTGAATGACTTATTCTCCGGGATCCTCATAGCACCAGTAGCACTTCTGCCCGCTCTCTACAAGTGCTGGCCATACGGCGAGATATTCTGCCAAATCCAGGTACCTACTTATAAAACCTTTTTATCATGTGTCTGTTTATAGCCGCATCTCCACCAAGCGCACGCGCTCGCGCGGCAGCCTCGTGAGCCAAATGCTCAGTCTGTATGGACGTGCCTCGGGGCCGTTCGGGCGCACGTTGGCCCAGCCGAGAGTGCCTCAGGGTCAAGCCGTCGGCTGTTGGTAAATTCGTAATGCTCAAAGGTGCCTCAGTGTGCGCTGCTCGTTCTGACGGTGGTGGTTTTCTGGCCTTCTGTCTGGACTATAGACTTCTGACGGCTCGGCCTGCCTCGCGAGGCTCGCATCCGAGGCTGCCGCGTGAGCCTGTGCGCCCGGTGGAGACGCGGCTTATTTTCTAAAGACTATGTTTTTAGGGTTTGCTTTTCCAAAATTCGTACGTAAATGTTTCTAAGTTAAGGATGATTCACGCTACACCGTGTCGCGACCGGGCCGTACCCCGGCCGGGCACGTCTAACATTATGGTATACTTTTTGTATGAAGTGATTCATGCCTGACCGTGGCTCGGCCGTGCCCCGGCCGTGCGGCGCCGCCGGGACTCGGCCCCACGGCGTTGAAATGTCGGTGGGTATTGTTTCCCGACTCCGGCACGGTTGAGCTGATAAAAACCACAACATAGATATAGTCGTGCAATTAATACACCCAAACAGGCCGTTGTAACATGAATGACTGGCCCGGCCGGCGCACAGTGGACGTGTCCCGGCCGAGGCCCGGACCGGTCGCGACACGGTGTAGCGTGAATCATCTCTTATTTCTTAGGGCATCTTAAATCACTTTTTTTTTGTTTAAACGTTCAATTAAAATACAGCATACAACAAAGTAAAATGTGAAATAGGTAGTAAAAATATCATAAAATTAAGCGATTGACACCAAAATCAGAGTGTTTCGTTAAGATTTCTTGGACCGTTCATTTATTTATTTTAGAGCATTTAGCAATATTTTCGCTACCTATGTGCTATTAGTGGAATATCATAAAATTCGATAAACTATACTGTTTTTGGTGCACTCTGCGGTGGTTTTTATCATCGTTATTTACAAATACCTATAAATATATTTTGTAATAATCAGGTGAATTTTAAACAAAATTACCAATTTTAGATTAGATTTTTAACTGATTAAATCAAGTACGATATTCAAATTAAAAATATGCATGGATTATAATTAGATTATAATACCGAGGGATCACCCAGACAAAAACACCATAGGACAAAAATTTCATGATAAAAAAAAAAATTACCTCTAACTTTTTGGTTGATTCGATTGTTTGTCAATATGGTAAAGATTATTGGATCAGAAATTGAATAATAAAATCAATACAATAAAACGGAGGGTTCACCTACGGGGTTTTATAAAATTATCTATATAATTTAGATGAATTAATAATAATATAATTATATTAATTTTACTACGGCGCGGCGGGCGAAGCTTGGCCTGCGTCGCAGGAGGTTGTGGGTTCGATTCCTGCCTCGGAACAAATATTTGTGCGATCGCACAAATATTTGTTCAGGGTGTTTTGGGTATTTTCTATGTATAATAAAAAATATCTATCTATGTAATATATTGTATTAAGTATATCAGTTATCTAGTACCCATGCATAACACAAGCTCTGCTTAGCTTGCGGGTAGATAAGGTTGTGTGAACTGTCCAGCATTATTTATTTATTTATATATTTTATTTATGATAATAAGAATTATTTATAATTTTGTATGAAGATTTCTGCCTGGCGGGAGCGCAGTCCTAATCAGAGCCTTATTTACCCAAGACTCGTTTGTAGGTAGGCATTAGGATAGGTACAACATATTTCTTAATTTTTTTTAGAAAATTGTTACTTCCCATCAAAAAGTAGGTAAATTGTTAATCTTTTTCACGAAGGTGCCATCTCTCTGTTAAATTTAGTTTAAACCAAGAGACTGCGGAAAATGAGGAAAGTTACTTTGAAAAAAGTTTGCGAATCGAGAGGTCAAATTAAAAAGCAATTGAAACGAGAGTATAAATATTCAACAGAATAATTTTAAAAAACTTGAATCTATTGCTGTGTGATCGTAAATTATGAGAAAAGCTTTTTTGGTCCTGTTATCTAATTTAACTTATTTAAGCTTAAAAAAGCTCAAATTAGTAAAATGAAAATATTTTTCAATTCAGATACTGGTGAATGAGGATGGGAACATATGACCCAGTACGATGAACCTATCTTTTCATACCCAAAACACTTGATTTTCGTGGAAAATTATATACTATTTTAATGGGGCTCCGTCCTATGTCACTATTTCTCTCTTTGTTCCCCTAGTTCTTTTTTGGTTTGTCTTAGATTAGTGATCAGGTATTGTGGACCTGAAAAAGGCCCTTGGGACCTAAGGTAAAAGAACCAATGTGGTGATAAGGTATAGTGCACCTTGCAGAGAGCCTCCTGTTCGTCACCATGCTTCCGAATTTTTGATTCTAGGCCGTTCCATTTTATTTACCCCTACTTTTGGCTGGATATTATTGTTTCTTAATATGGTGAAGAATACTGGGTCGAATATTAGTTATTTAAACTCAATACAATAGAACCAAAGACTTGCTGTGAAGGTTTTTTAATATCTAAATTTTACAAGATATTTTATTTTTAATTTTTTATACTACTTGAATGACGGAACGAGCAGATGGCCCACCTGATGTTAAGCGGTAACCTCTGCCTATGAACAGTGCATTACCTCATAGTTCACGTCCACCTAGGACGCGCCCTATGTGGCATTGCACTGCGCCCGCCACCCTGAGACATAAAGATGAAAAGTCTCATGTGCCTGTAATTTCACCGGCACCCTTACCCTTCAAACCGGAACAAAGCAATGCGAGCACTACTGCTTTGTGGCAGAAATAGGTATGGTGGTAGTACTTCCCCGGACGAACTCTTTCACAAAAAAACTTTACTACTACTAAAATAATAAGATATTCAATTAAGATGCCTTTTTCGAACAGCGCGTAGCGTTTTTTGTTTGTTTTTGTGTTGGTCGTAGCCTTAAGGCGCAATATGTTCACAGCATGTCTAATAATGAGCTTCATAATTTTTAAGTTAGTGATAAGAGTTGTTACAGTTTTCAAGAAGAAAATAAATATTTGGTATTCTTAAGCTTTTTATCTAATAGTGATTTGGATCAGTTGAGCTACCTTAAGATTGCTAGCAGTAGTGTTCAGATAGCACAATTGTATCATATGTATTTTGTACATACCTTGTAGGTATTCGTTGTATTTTTATTTCTGTAAATAAATTTACTGAAACCTTTTATCTAGTGAAATCATAAATTCAATACACTATTTGAATTACTTCACTCGATAAAAAAACATATCATAGATACCATCTTTTTAAAACTAAAATACCATTTTAGATTTACATCTTACACGGTTTTGATTTTTGAAACATTTGGTAACTCATTATTTTAGTTAGTGAATTCATTAACAAAATTTAACAAAACTCTAAAGGGCATTTTTATATTATTTTGTTATACACAAAATCACGATATTGGCGCGTTTGCTCGCTTTTTTCGCCTCATACAAAACGTTCGTTGAAACTGGTTGAACCTATATCGCCTTAAGTAAAACAGTTTAAATATTAAACAAACAAGAAGAATTTCTCCTTGGAAGAAGCAATTATTTTTGACGTCTCACGAATCTGCGGACTAACAATAAAATAACCGAAACTTGGCGTATAATGCTGTATTCAGGATGGCCGTAAATAGGCTAATGGCTCTCAATGACCTAGCACAAACTGGAGTTTAAGTTTCGCAAGTTAAACTAGACCTCTCGTTATTCCCCCAACGTAGCCTTTGTTGTGTTTTGATCACGGTTATCAAAGAACGGCATCCACTAAGACACAGCAGGCTATTTAAAAAACATAATGAACAAAAGACGATCAATATTTATGTCTTTTACTTAGATATTTTCCACGCAATGAGTCTCAGCTGGGAAGAATATGGACGGATAGGAGAATCACCAACAGGACCAAAATTAGTCTCATCTGGAGCCTAGTCTTTTAATTATATTCCTGTACCTATACGGTGCAGAATCCTCGACTCTCAAACCGAAGGATAGCAGACGTGTAGTCGTTTTCAAGATGTGGTGTTGGAGACGGATGCTGCAAATTCTCTGGACAACCCGTAGGTTGAACGTGTCAATACTCAAGGAACTCAAGATAACTAGGCGATCCTCCTTCTGACTCCAGCGATTCCGTGAGTATTTTGGTCATATAGCACGGAAACGAAGTGACAACTTACAGAATATGATTGTCACTGGCAAAACCGAGGGAAAGAGGCTATGAGACCGAAGCTCATTACTTTGATCAGACCAGATCCGCACCAATCTACTCAAAACTTCACGAAGCCATGCAGCTCGCTGGCAACAGATCTCGTTGGCGCAACATCGTGCAGCAAAAAGTGATCCATGGAGTGGTCACGACCTTTAGCATTGAGGAATACAACGCATGGAAGAGGGGATATTTTAAAGTACTTAATAATTTTGTGATAATGTAGCCTGAATACGTTAGTACTAGGTATATTGCCCGTTTTCACTTATTTTTACCACTAGACTGTGGATTTACCGTTTTTTTTTTTTTTTTATACTACTTGGATCACGGATCAAGCATGAGGCCCACCTGATGTTAAGCGGTAACCTCTGCCTATGAACAGTGTGTAACGAACCATTTTTACTGGATTCATTAGTATCTCACAAACGCTCAAATAAAATTATTATATATTGTTATCAAATAAATCGAGCGATACTTGAATAATGAGGTCGGAAACAATAGAGGGTTTGTTCTGTCGTTTTTTCAGAGAGTTGGACTGTGAGAATGTTTATATACAAAAAATATAAACATCCGATTTTCAGAATACTTTGAAGCAACACACCAATTCCTGTTTAGGAATCGTATGAATAAGATTCAAAATTGAATGAAATGTTTTATCTTGGATGGCGACTTTAAAAGGAAATGTAACAGCTGAAGGGAGATCAGTGCTGGATAATTCTGGGAGTAGTATCACGTTTGCGTGGTAACGCTGGGGTAAAATATTAAATTGTATTAATTAATTACGAAGTGATTTTAAAGTTCGTTTAAAAGCTAGAAATTTATACTTTGAAATATTAGGATTGATTCTGGGAAGTAGACCATAATAAGTGAAATTGAATATAATTTAGTGAAAGTTTAAATTTTTGTGAAATATAAAATTAATTTGAAAAGCCGTCCAAAATAAAAGAAATTAACTAGTTTCTTTTTGGAGATGTTTTTCAAGTGTTCTTAAATATTCAAAGTCAAAGTTATGTTTAGCTAGTGAAAAAGTGAACGGTCTTCGAAGAGAGATATTTGTTGGACTGTCGTAGTCAATAGATCCTCTCCTGTTTTAATGTTTTCAGGAATCCATTTTTTGCTGGACAGGAATCCTCTATCCGCCTGAAAAGGTTTTCTAGTGAGTCCGCTAGAAAGGCAAAATCTCATCCCTCCTTAAACCTTGTTCCTGACCCCTAGGCTCCGTCTGTCGCTTTAGGTTACACAGCGATAGATATCCTATCCTTAGTAGTTCAATCTAGGTATTCTGACCTTGCACCTCGTCAGAAGACATACACATTTAACTGCACATTTAAATCAAAATGAGAACGGTTTTCTCAAAGTTTGAATTACACACACCCAATTTAGCCAGGTAATTAGGCACACTTATATAGGCATTGTAGTAGTGCGTATGTAGACCAATCTTACAAATTGGCATTTTCTAAAATTTAACCGGTGATTTAATTTAGTTTACTATTATTCTTTCATAAAGGAACGGGCAAAATAATTATCAAACGTTCTAAAATACTAGATAAAAAAGAGAATCTTGTAATTGAATATTATCATTCTCGGAAGGAAAATTTCATTTAAATATAGTCTAGAATTTTCACAAGCGATTATTCCTACCTGAATAATCCAACTAGGAATTCTATTTATCCTACAGAGAATATTTAGAATTATTTGTAAGTAGGGGTATGAATCAAGTAGGGATTTTCCTAGGCTTCAGGAAGCCTAGATAAATCCCAAAGTTAACCAAAGGTGAAGGTTGTATGTGGTTGATTTTGCGTTATTGATTAAATGTAAAATTCCCTGGAATGTTTGAAAATGACTAACAAACTTACTCCGACAGAAATAGGTTCGCGATCCTCTAAAATCCCTTGTATTAAAGTAAAAGGGAATTGATTTTAATTAGAATATCATTTGGATAAAACTCACGGACAATATTAGGTAATTACCTATGTCCAAGCGAGGGAGGATTGACCAAAAGCATTGGAAGAAATCCACCGAGGGCAGCGCGGACGGGGCTGTTCTCCAAAAGTCGCTTATCTCTGGATATGAACCTTATCAAATTTGGTTCATCCTTCAAATAATTAAAGAAATAACTTAAAAATTATATCTGAGAAGCAAATAATTTATACAAGTAATTTCCTTGTCATTTCCCTAATGGATCTTTTACAGATGCAAACCTGTCACGTAAAAGTATCTTGAAATAGCACAATACAAACATGTCTGTATTGAAGCCCTAGAGTCAAAATCAATAAACCTCAGAAATTGTAAAATCAGAATGTTCAAAATATTACTAGGAACTTTAATTGTAGCTTATTCTTTTACAAAGGAATAACAAACTATAATGGAAATAAATCTCTGGAGTAATCTTTTAATTAATTGTTCCGATGTGTACTGAAGTAAAATAAAATTTAAATAGGTATCTTTCTTATTAGAATTAGTAGCAACTATTACGAGAATATCGATAAAAAGGTAAAATATTTTATGTAGTTAGGATACGTTAAGACTCGACAATATTAACAAATAAAGAACTCGAGTTATTACAAGACACAACGTAGGTATATATCTAGACGATTATATGGCCAATTTATAGTGTTTAAAGAAGTAGGTAAGATTAAAGTTATCGTAACTTCACAGAGTAAAGTAGGAAGTCGGTGAGTGCGCGCGGTATATTAGGTAGTTAGATTATTAAGTAGAGTAATAAGGTAGGGGGGGTGTTACAATTTGGTACCTACGCCAGGATTAATTTTGGTTATTAAGGATACTGCTAAGAAATAATTAATAATGTTACGATAACTTTCTTATTTTTAAAGCCAAGTCAAAACTTGGCAATTTGTTGTCTGTGGTATGGGATTTGTTATTGTCGGGTCTTATTCACGGTATAATTTAGTTTTTATTGTTGGTAGTTTCTTTCTAGTAGAGTTTTCGATATAAACAAAATATGTGGGTTATTAGGTCATTCTTTAACCCACCTACTTAGGAAACAAAGGATTATTGTTGCGAGAGTATTCCACTCAAATCGTGAGTGATTAGTTTCACTAAACAAAGCGTTGTTGTGTGATTGTTGTCGAGTGATCGTTACACTTGAGACGTGAGAACTTTCATTTCACTGAACAGGACATTGATTGTTGATTGCTATTGACGCGTGGGTATTTTATGTCATTAAGTGGGTAGTGTGAACTACTCACTTTTAAGTAGCAGCAATTGAGTGGGTTGACAGATTGGTAATATTTATAAGTTGTTTATAGAAGTTTTTTTGATTTGGGGGTAATATTTATCTTAGTAACTGGTGGTCCGCCCCGAACTGGGACTTCGTAGGCACGCGTGGTTTAAGTGGATTTGGTTAATCGTTATTTAGGAGAGGTGTGAACCTAAGTACTATCGAATTCGGAACACGGAACGGTCTGCTAGCGATGCGCGACTATGAATAAAAGTATTCGACTTATTCGACTAACAAAAATATTCAACTAGTGCGACTGAAGTCGGTAAACACTGAATGAATTCATTCTTCCAATGCAGTACCACTAATTTTTTTCGTTACCTAGCCGACTCGCGGTTTTCCGTTGCGAATCGGGTGCCTCCGCCTGTTCTTCCACTATTTATTTCGGTACTTAACCGACTCGCAGTTTTCCGTCGCGAATCGGCTGCCTTCGCCGGCTCAGTGCTAGGCCCTTCATGTTGCGTGAAAGAGACGTTACCTAGATACTATCAGCTACGCTCGTTACACATGCATAACGGTCTGTCTGGACTCTGGAGTTGTGTTTTTGATTTGAACTAGGTACCTGCATACTATACGTGACTCGTGCAGTCGACCACATGGGCAAGCCTATATTCATTGAAATGTTCCTTGTTCCGTGTACACAGAGATCATTTTGAGGCGCCGCGGTTCGTCTTCGTACTATTATTACCTACTGAATTAAAATAGTATTCGTTTATTCGACTAACTTTTTAGTAAAGCACTATTTTTTAATTCAACTTAACAATTAAATAGTGGCTAGTTGTTCGACTGTCCAATTTAGTTAAAGTCGCGCATCACTACGGTCTGCCATACCGCTGGGCCTTTTAAAGTAATCAATTATTATCTAAAAAAGAACAGGGCATTATTGTGGATGCGTGTGAGAGAGACGGACTCCACATGTTAGAGTAGTACAGATTAGTTGAGTATTCTAATCTTCAGCTCGGAACGCAATGAGCGACGCGAAGTTGTTGATTCGTGCAATACTGGCTGTTATGAGACGTTGCCACTCTGTTTTATTCGTATTGCCAAACAAGCGAGAGACAGAGACGATGTGCGTAACAGAGCGTAGTGAAAGAATGAGAGAACACAGTGACTCCGTTTTGTTCGGAAATTAATTACAAATAAGTCAAAACGTTACGATAAATACATTCTAATCCTTCCAGTAGCGACATCTAGGTGAAACTGTGCGAAGCTAGTACATATAACTATTGGATCGATTTTTCGGTCCGGGTTGTTGATTAGCTAAGGGGAGGCGATGGCGGAATTGACAGAATTTGACGCCAGAGGTCGACACCGTCTCATACGAACCTACGATTTGTTTGCGATATAGAAAAATGAACACCTATCGTTGAGTAACTGAACTAACACGGGATTTAACGATCTTTCATAGAGTCAAATTCGACAACGCGAGGCGCGTCTGTTGATGTGGCTTTGGGTGTTTTGAAATAATAATTACTTTGTCATTTATAAAGTTCACAGAAATCTAGGACAAAAATTAACACTAGGACTAATATCTTTTTGAATTTTTATACAGAGTAAATCGCGATTAACAAAAGTTTTGAGTAGGTTCTGTGCTGACATCTGGTGCCCAGAGGAGGAACTCGGTTGGTTACTTGTATGAGGTTCGTTTCACGCGTTCTACACGATTGGAATTTGAAAGCATTTCTTTGCGAAGACCGGAAGATGTCACTAGCAGTATGGTTAGCCGTAATTAGTCCATACAGTTATCTTTGTTCTGTATATACAAGGTTAATTTTTGAGACACCGCGGTTCATTTTCGTATTATAATTGCCTACTACATCAAAGTAATATTAGTTTCTCAAATGATAATTTATTTGGAACTTCTGACAATTAATATTGGAAAGTAACGATTAATATGATGTCGCAGAGCAAATCTCAACATAAATAGAGACAACACACTCGTGAACTTTCACTTTTTGAACGCCGTAGTAAAGTCAGATCAAATTGCCACAGAGTAAAAATTATTGTCATTTGGCAGATCGAATTAGGGAGGCCGGTCTAAGAAGGTACGGTTAGATTTGGCGTAATATTTGGAACGTTGGACCCATTTTTCTGGCGCAAAATATCTTAAGACTGATCGAATTTGGCTAGGATAGGTAGCACTGTTTGATTACGTGGGGCTGCTTATTCAACTAATTTTTTAGTATGGAACTGTTTCCCTTAAGTCGGCTTAAAAAAAAAAAAAAAATTAATTAAAATAATGGTTTGTTGTTCGACTGTCCGATTTAATTAAAGTCACGCGTTGCTAAAAGGAGCTGTTGGCAACAATTCCATCCAAAGCTCCAGCTAATTCATCTGCAGTAGCTCACAGATATTAGAGACGAATGTGCGCTCGTTTGGGCTCTGACTAACTTGCGTAAAATTACGTAACATCATAAAGAAATGTATGAATTTAAACATTAGAACGTTATAGTGATATTACATATGTAAGAAAATATGTATGATTGAACAATACCAATAATAATTTGCTTAATGATTTTATCTGGGGGGGGTTCACATTATAGATTGAATTCGCAAAAGTCAGGATATTTTAATAAAAATCGTGGATTACTTTGACAGACAGATAGGAATATGACGGGTGGCGACTTAGGTTACACAATTGCTAAGTCTAGTCTATAAAACTTGGAAGATTAATGGTTTCTTTTATAAACACGGGAGTTTAAAAATATTACGATTGTTTGACGGAAAATGGATTTTAAAATTTATTCTTAAAATAATTAAGTTTTAACAAACTAAATAAAATAATTAAAAAAAAACATTGGAGAGCGATTGCTGATTTCAAAAGTATAAAACTTGGGGGGGCGTTAATATGATATAAAAAAAAAAAAAACGGAAATAGTTCTTCGATGACAGTGATAATAAAAAATGAATAATAATTATGATAGATAAATAATAATAAAAAAAAAAAAATATATAAAAATAAATTTTAAACTCTGTATTTATTTTGTAACCTTAATTTAAACTTTGAATAATTTTAATTAATTTTGATTGATTTCGATTAAAAATATTATATAAAAATAAATTTAAACCTTTGTATTTATTTTGTAACTTTAATTTAAACTTTGAATAATTATAATTAATTTTGATTGATTTCGATTAAAAATATTATATAAAAAATAAATTTAAACCTCTGCTTTATTTTATAACTTTAATTTAAACTTTGAATAACTTTGATTAATTTTAATTCGTTTTGAATAGATTTGATTATTTTTAATTTGACTTTGAATTAATTTAATTGACTTGATTACTTTTCACTAACCTTGTTTTAAGCATAATTTACTTATTTATTTATTTTATTTATCAAAGTTAAAACATGGTTAGAGATTAGGGAAGCTATATTATTTTGATTTCAGGAGGAAACCAGAATTGAAAAAAAAGGTTATAATTAAATAAACTTTAGGCAAGTTTATTTATTTATAAAAAAAAAAAAAAAAAAAAGGGAGTGAAGTCTAACCGAAAAACGAAAAAGCTCAGAACTCTTTAAAAACAAAGAAACGGAAACAAATCGTAACCAATCAAACAAAAAAAAAAATGAAGCCTATACGAAAGCGTAAAAGGCCAGATCGCCTTGGAAGTAAAGAGACGGAAACAAATCAAAATCAAGAAATCTTGGAGTCGGAAAGTTTTCAAAATTTGGAAAAGGAAGATAAATCTACATCAAAACGTAAAAAAAAATCAAATTCTACAATCAAGGAAAAACCAAAAAGTGGAAAATCCACGGGGGCCTTTTTAAGAACATTGAAACAGACCATGATGTCCTTAGCTACTAAAGTGGATGCCTTAAGCGAAGAAGTTAAAACATATAAAACTCAAGCGTCTAACGGATTAGAAGCGGAATCGGTGGCAGAAAGTGGAGAGGAACACTGTAAAACAACCAATACGGAAACAACAGAACAAAATTTAAACAAAGAAAAGGAGAATAATGAACAAATCAAAGAAAATGAAATATCCAGGGAAGGTTACAAAAAAGTGATATATAATATAAGGAATTTGAATATGGACAAACCTAAGTTTGGGGAGAAGGATCAGATTCAACCTATGACCTTCTTAGAGGATTTGGACATTTATTTAAAAAAGGCTTCAAAGGATGGCAAAGAATTAGAAGTCATTTTAGAATGTTTGGTGGGTGATGCACGTGAGTGGGCTCGGATTTATAAAAGTAGGTGGGAGACGGTTGAAGATTTCAAGGTAGATTTTCTTTCAACTTATTGGGGAGAGAAGGAACAAAGCGAGCTTAGAAGAAATATAGCACAGGGAGTTTGGGATCGGGTGAAAACACCTTCTATGCTGAACCATTTCTTACGACTAGCAGGGAAAGCTCAGATGCTAACTTTTAAAATTCCGGAGAAACAATTGATAGCAGATATCATCCGTCATTTTCCGAAGTACATTCAACAGGGGTGGTTTACATCCAAGATTGAAACCACAATAGAGACAGCAGAGTTTTTGAGAAATATGGACGATATAAACAAACAAGAGACACACGTTTCGACGGCATATGGGACCGGGAAGGACAAGGAGAAATTTAGGGAAGTTCAACAGAAATATAGAACCTGGCAGCGCCCGTCAACAGGACAAAACAGAATGGTAAACAACAAGCCAGCTGGAGTGAATGCAGTGACAGAAGCGAACAAAACTAATAATGTAAATTTAAACTAAAAGAAACTGAAAATGTAGTTCCCGATTCAGTTAAATTCACAGGGAACGTAGTGTTAAAAATAATGAATCTGATGGGTTGGGAACCAGGACAAACGTTAGGTAAGAAAAATAAAGGATTGATGATACCAAAGCGGGGATGGTTAGTAGACAGAGGTAGACGAGAGGGGTTAGGATTTCGGGAAGAAGTACAAAGAAATGACCAAATATTAGAACAAATAGTGGAGGTATTGAAACTAAAAATAGAACAACACTCATTACAAGATATAAAAATAGATAAAGTTAATTCTGTATTTGAAGAAGAATCAGAAGAAAAGGAGTATAAACATTTCAAATCGGAAATAACAGCTCAAATATTTGAATATGAAGTAGTAAGTTTAATAGATACTGGTAGTGACATAACCTGCATTTCTGAGGAGTTATGGAATGTGCTTAAATCAAATCCAACAAATCAAATTCCGCTTATGCCTGTAAAATCATTTCAAATTAGAACTGCGGTAGGGCATAAAAGTGTTGAAATACGTAGTATGGTTCTTTTGCCTATAAAGTTGAACGATATCATCATAGAAACGGGATGTTTAGTAGTACCCGGTTTGGTCAATCACATAATCTTAGGGTTTGATTGGTTACAACAAAAGGAAGTTACAATTCAAATAACTCGAGAAAAAAGGGGTATAGAGTTTGAAATAAATGGAGAGAGACATTTAGTAAATTTTTTAAAGACCGAAGAAAATCTAGACATTAAGAGGTCACAAGAGATTAGCATAGAAGAAACAGAAAATTTAGAAAAAACGCTACAAGAAATAGTAACTGGGACAAAACTAGGGATTGATGAAAGGGAAAAATTAATGAAATTATTGAATAAATATAAAGGGTTATTTTCAGAAAAATTGGGGAGGGCTAATTGTTATCAACATAACATAGAGATGGAATCGCATTTGGCCATAGTAAAAAAAACATACCCGGTGCCTTATGCGTATAGAGAAAAGGTAGAAAAGAAACTAAAGGAGATGGAAGAACAGGGAATAATTAGTAGATCATCTACCCCTTTTTGCAGTCCATTAACATTTACTTTAAAACGAGACGGATCTATTAGAGTATTGTTAGATGCCAGAGAAATTAATAAATACATGGTGGCTGAAACAGAAAAACCTCCACTTCAGATAGATGTCATGAATTCCTTTCATGGGGCAAATTTTATTAGCGTAGTTGATTTGAATAATGCTTATTTCCAAATTCCTATTTCTGATAATAGCAAAAAATATACGGGCTTTACTTTTAATGGGAAATCATATGTATACAATGTATTACCACAAGGTCTCAAAACTTCTGTTGGAAGTTTTAGCAGGGCTATGGACAAAATTTTAGGCCACGAAGTTAGAGATTTTTGTGTTAATTACTTAGATGATTTGGCCATAATAACGACGGGAACTTACACGCAACATATTGAACATTTAGAAGTAGTATTGGGGAGACTACAAAAGGCGGGTTTAACTTGTAATTTAAAAAAATGTGAATTTATATGTAAAAGGGTTAAAATGTTAGGGTATATAATATCTACAGAGGGGTTAAGAACAGATCCAGATAAAGTAAAATCAATTCAAGAATTCCCAGTTCCGAAAAAGTTAAAACAAATAAGGGCATTTCTGGGATTGTGTAATTTTTATAGGAGGTTTATACCTGATTACAGTTCTCATTCTCAAGTTTTATGTGAATTATTAAAAAAAGAGACAATTTGGAGGTGGGGTGAAAGAGAACAACAAGCTTTTGATAAAATAAAGAGGTTATTCATAAAAACGATAGAACTTCAACATCCGGATTTGAGAAAACCATTTTATTTGCAGACTGATAGTTCGGGCATAGGAATGGCAGGGGTATTGTATCAACTAGATGATCAGGGGGAAATAAGAACAATAGGATTTCATAGTAAAGCTTTAAGAGGGGCTCAGTTGAATTGGACAGTGACAGAACAGGAATTTTATGCGGTCATAAACTGTTTAGAAAAATTCGAAACTTATTTAAGGGGAACTAAAGTCATAATTAAAACAGATCACAAAGCCTTAACTTTTGTAAAGAATTGGAAATTATATAATGCGCGAGTTACGAGATGGATAAATTATTTAGAGAATTTTAATTATGAGGTAGAGCACATTAAAGGAAAAGAAAACGTAGTGGCAGATGTTTTGTCTCGGTATCCACCGGCAAGTGATCTGCTCCAAGAAGATAAAGTTAGATTGCCAGAAATTTTATATGTAGGAAGAAGGGAGAACCAAGATCTGATTATTAAATTAAAAAAGATATCCGAATTACAAATACAAGATGAGGATATTAAATCGATATTAAAATCAAGAGAAAATAATAGTGAAAATCCTACAAAATTTAAAAGACTAAAAGAAAGGATTAAACAGGAAAAGGGAATTTTATATATTCAAGTAGGTAAGAATAAAGAATTTGTAGTTTATTTGCCAAAATGTTTAAGTGAAGATGTAATCAAACAAATACATCTGGAGATGGGTCATCAAGGGGCTTTTAAAGTAATTAAATACATAAGGGATAGATTTTATTGGAAGGGACTTACTCGTCAAGTCAAACTTATATTGAAGAAATGCCATGAATGTCAAATCAATAAACCCGCAAACAAAAACTTTGTAGGGCCATGTCAGTCTATAATTACAGAAAATATAGGGGATATAGTAATGGTGGATTTATACGGACCATTACCAACTGGAGCTTTTGGATATAATTATATTTTAATCTTTCAGGATACTTTTAGCAAATTTGTTAAATTTTATGAATTAAGACAAGCTACAGCTCGTTCAGTATTAGGGAGGGCAAAGAAGTTTTTTGAAATTATAAAACCGCAAGCAATAATGTCAGATAATGGTTCACAATTTGCAAGCAAAATTTGGAAAGAATTTATGAAACAAAAGGGGGTAAATGTGATTTACACTACAGTTAGAAACCCAAGACCCAACACCGTAGAAAGAGTAAATAGGGAATTAGGCCGATTGTTTCGTACATATTGTGGACATAAACATAATAGTTGGGTGAAAGTTTTACCTGAATTGGAGGAATTGTACAATAATACATACCATGAAAGTACAGAGTTTACTCCGTGCGAAATTATGTACGGGCAGTCAACCACACTAACAATAGATAAATATTTAGGGACCGGAGAAATAAGATTAAATTCGGTAGACCAAATTCGAGAGCTGGTTCGAAGGAATTTAAAAGAAAAAGGGAAAAAACGTAGACAAAAGTTCAACCAACGATATCGTTTAATTCAATATGAGATAGGGGATTTGGTAAAAATTAAGAAAATAAATAAATCAAAGGCAAAAGATAAAATAACAAAGAAGTTTGAGTCATTGTATGAGGGTCCGTTTGTGGTATCAAGTAATCCTTATAAAAATGTGTATATTTTAACAAATCCTGAAACTAAAGAGATAAGGGGTAAATTCAATACAATCCATTTAACGAGATATTATAAATGAACATTGCTAGTAATTAATATAGGAAGGAAGAGAACTGCATAGAATTAAGTTTTGAAATATGTAAGAATAAAAAAAAAAAAAAAAAGAGTTAGTATAAGTAAATAACTTAGTGAGTTATATAAGAAAAAAGATTTTAAATTGTTTTAATATGTATCATTATTATATATGTTTGATAAAATTTAAAATATTAAAATAAGAGATTTTGTTAAATTAATAAATAAAAAATAAAAATAAAAATAAAAAATTGTAACTGGAGGCTTGGGGGAAAGTTTACTTATGGATATAAAGTTCTGGTTGACCCTTGTTTTGAATTCAGAAAACAATTTAACCTGTAAAAAAAAAACAGGATTAAAAATATATAAAGTAAAATTAATGTGGATCAATTGGGATTAGTATCCATAGGTAAAGGGGTGTGTCGGCGACTTTCCTCTTTTAAATCAAAATATTTTTTTTATATTTTGAGATGTACAACGATTACGATCTTTAAACAGGAATTAAGAAGTCATTTTGATTTATATATAACAATAATAAAAAAAAAAAAAAAAAAAATATAAAGTGAAACAAAATAATGTGTAATAAATACTATAACACAAACCACCATGAGTGGTAGAATAATAATTGTACAACAACAAACTGACAAATAATAAAATATTATTAAAAATATTTGGTTGACAGCTTTTACGGATGAATTGTTCTCTATTAAATTCATTAACATACTAGAATTTGGATTTGAAAAGGGAAGGGTATTTAATTCAGAATTATAAAAAATTCTTTTTGGAGACTTAGTTTCAATTTACAAAAGAAACCTTAGGTTCATAGAGAAGAAATGAAAGTGAGAAAGGAGAAATGAAACAGAGGGAAAATTTGAGTAATGGAGTGAATAAAAAACAAAAAAATAATTTTGTATGAAAGAGTATGGAATGAATAACATATAATGAGAGATATTAAGGGTGATTGTGTGAATGTTTTAAAATCAGAATGAGGGCTCTGGGAAACTAAGGATCTGTAGAATGAAACACTTTACTAGGGTTGTATTCCACAGACATCACATTTCACAAAGGACGGTTGACTAAAGAGGGGTTTGGTGTTAGGTTAAAGTCAATAGACTATGATTCCCCGTCACAGAGTGCTTTAGTTAGCAGTTCTAATTATACGTGCGGCAAAATCGGTTTTTTGCCCGGATTAAGCACACGGACAACTCCAATGGTTAAATAAATGCATCGAATTATTGAGGTTGGTTTAGACATGTTATACGTGCTTGTCTGAGGATTGAAGACATTGGGAGGAGTAGATTGTAGTTGGCAAAGGAGCGCTCTCCAGGGAAACGTAATGTTGGTTGTTCCTAGGACTGTGCCGGCCTTAGTTCTACTAGGGATGAGATGGATCCACAACCCATTTTCCTTCGTGCAGTCTTTTCCAAGCTGGGATAATGAATCAGATAAACTAGCGACAACATGTAGTTGATGTCAATATTGGTATGAAGATGTACGTTATTGATTATTGGTCTAAATTACACTAATCAGCTAGGTACTCACGCACACAGGTGAAACACACATATCGATACTGTTTGAATTTGACCTTAGTAAATTGTACAGAATTTTATTTTGCAATGGAGAACAAGACTTCTGAGAGTTGTTGTAGCCAAGTGGCTTAAGAATAAAATAAAAATAAAAGAATATATAATAATAAATATACAAATATATATATCGTAAGAATAAAAAAAAAAAAAAAAATACATTCAGAATATAAAGGAAACTGATTCCAAAATAAAAAAAAAAACACTGTCGAAAAGGGGTTTTGTAAATAAAAACCAAAAGGAGAAGATAAATTGATTCTGAAATTAATATACATATTTGTGAAGAGATGAGAAAGGATTTAGAGATTCTTGCCATTTCTTCACTCGTGGTTAGAATTAACTAGTAAGTTTAGTACATACTTTGGCCAAGCAAAGCAGTGCCTATAATTAATTCATACTGATACGGGTGAATAATTATTCTTCAAAAGTCCCTGTCTGAATTTACTCAGTTTTAAGGTATGAAGAACCATACCTAAAATTTATCTATGCTAATACCGGTAGATAAATTTTCTTCAGAGATTCCTGAGCTATGTGATAGCAAATATCTTACAAATTTATAGTATATGGAATTGATTTCAGAATTAATCAACATAAATAAATAAAGGTTGGGGTGTAAATAATATTCTAGTTGAATTGTTGAATTAACAGAGGCAGAATGACTGAATGAAAGTGTGGAAACCAGATGATTTGAAAAAAATATTTTGGGGTTGGGAATTAAATTAATAATGAAATAAAAAGCTTATGTTGATTCAACATGGATCTAGATGAGGATTAATTTTAATAAAGAATAGGGTAATAAAAAAAAAAAAAAAAAATATTTTGGAAGATATGGTATACAAATATCATAATTATGATTGTACTAAACAATATTTGTGAGATTAATAGGCGAGGAAAATTTTCTCCGGACACAAAGTTGAGTGTCTGCGTAAATTTTGAGGGGCGACTGTAACGAACCATTTTTACTGGATTCATTAGTATCTCACAAACGCTCAAATAAAATTATTATATATTGTTATCAAATAAATCGAGCGATACTTGAATAATGAGGTCGGAAACAATAGAGGGTTTGTTCTGTCGTTTTTTCAGAGAGTTGGACTGTGAGAATGTTTATATACAAAAAATATAAACATCCGATTTTCAGAATACTTTGAAGCAACACACCAATTCCTGTTTAGGAATCGTATGAATAAGATTCAAAATTGAATGAAATGTTTTATCTTGGATGGCGACTTTAAAAGGAAATGTAACAGCTGAAGGGAGATCAGTGCTGGATAATTCTGGGAGTAGTATCACGTTTGCGTGGTAACGCTGGGGTAAAATATTAAATTGTATTAATTAATTACGAAGTGATTTTAAAGTTCGTTTAAAAGCTAGAAATTTATACTTTGAAATATTAGGATTGATTCTGGGAAGTAGACCATAATAAGTGAAATTGAATATAATTTAGTGAAAGTTTAAATTTTTGTGAAATATAAAATTAATTTGAAAAGCCGTCCAAAATAAAAGAAATTAACTAGTTTCTTTTTGGAGATGTTTTTCAAGTGTTCTTAAATATTCAAAGTCAAAGTTATGTTTAGCTAGTGAAAAAGTGAACGGTCTTCGAAGAGAGATATTTGTTGGACTGTCGTAGTCAATAGATCCTCTCCTGTTTTAATGTTTTCAGGAATCCATTTTTTGCTGGACAGGAATCCTCTATCCGCCTGAAAAGGTTTTCTAGTGAGTCCGCTAGAAAGGCAAAATCTCATCCCTCCTTAAACCTTGTTCCTGACCCCTAGGCTCCGTCTGTCGCTTTAGGTTACACAGCGATAGATATCCTATCCTTAGTAGTTCAATCTAGGTATTCTGACCTTGCACCTCGTCAGAAGACATACACATTTAACTGCACATTTAAATCAAAATGAGAACGGTTTTCTCAAAGTTTGAATTACACACACCCAATTTAGCCAGGTAATTAGGCACACTTATATAGGCATTGTAGTAGTGCGTATGTAGACCAATCTTACAAATTGGCATTTTCTAAAATTTAACCGGTGATTTAATTTAGTTTACTATTATTCTTTCATAAAGGAACGGGCAAAATAATTATCAAACGTTCTAAAATACTAGATAAAAAAGAGAATCTTGTAATTGAATATTATCATTCTCGGAAGGAAAATTTCATTTAAATATAGTCTAGAATTTTCACAAGCGATTATTCCTACCTGAATAATCCAACTAGGAATTCTATTTATCCTACAGAGAATATTTAGAATTATTTGTAAGTAGGGGTATGAATCAAGTAGGGATTTTCCTAGGCTTCAGGAAGCCTAGATAAATCCCAAAGTTAACCAAAGGTGAAGGTTGTATGTGGTTGATTTTGCGTTATTGATTAAATGTAAAATTCCCTGGAATGTTTGAAAATGACTAACAAACTTACTCCGACAGAAATAGGTTCGCGATCCTCTAAAATCCCTTGTATTAAAGTAAAAGGGAATTGATTTTAATTAGAATATCATTTGGATAAAACTCACGGACAATATTAGGTAATTACCTATGTCCAAGCGAGGGAGGATTGACCAAAAGCATTGGAAGAAATCCACCGAGGGCAGCGCGGACGGGGCTGTTCTCCAAAAGTCGCTTATCTCTGGATATGAACCTTATCAAATTTGGTTCATCCTTCAAATAATTAAAGAAATAACTTAAAAATTATATCTGAGAAGCAAATAATTTATACAAGTAATTTCCTTGTCATTTCCCTAATGGATCTTTTACAGATGCAAACCTGTCACGTAAAAGTATCTTGAAATAGCACAATACAAACATGTCTGTATTGAAGCCCTAGAGTCAAAATCAATAAACCTCAGAAATTGTAAAATCAGAATGTTCAAAATATTACTAGGAACTTTAATTGTAGCTTATTCTTTTACAAAGGAATAACAAACTATAATGGAAATAAATCTCTGGAGTAATCTTTTAATTAATTGTTCCGATGTGTACTGAAGTAAAATAAAATTTAAATAGGTATCTTTCTTATTAGAATTAGTAGCAACTATTACGAGAATATCGATAAAAAGGTAAAATATTTTATGTAGTTAGGATACGTTAAGACTCGACAATATTAACAAATAAAGAACTCGAGTTATTACAAGACACAACGTAGGTATATATCTAGACGATTATATGGCCAATTTATAGTGTTTAAAGAAGTAGGTAAGATTAAAGTTATCGTAACTTCACAGAGTAAAGTAGGAAGTCGGTGAGTGCGCGCGGTATAATAGGTAGTTAGATTATTAGGTACAATATAGAGTAATAAGGTAGGGGGGGTGTTACAAGTGCATTACCTCATAGATCACGTCCACCTAGGACGCAACCTATGTGGCATTGCACTGCGCCCGCCACCCTGAGACATAAAGATGAAAAGTCTCATGTGCCTGTAATTTCACCGGCACCCTTACCCTTCAAACGGGAACACAGCAATGCGAGCACAGAAATAGGTATGGTGGTAGTACTTCCCCGGACGAACTCTTTCACAAAAAAGCTCTACTACTACTAAACTGGTTTAACCTACTCTAATTATGTTTGATATTCAGTGCAGTAGAGCAGACGATTTAAATGAGGTTCATAGCTAAATTATGATAGCAAGCGTGCTCTTAAGAGCGGTCAACCCGGTGATGCTTTCCATACAAACGCACATGCCTGATTATGGCATTTTAACAAAAAATTCTGGAGATATAAAATAAAAACAAATCTGCTCAATTTATAGATTCTTAATGAATCAATAAATTATTATTTTGAGCAATAATATCAGTAGAAGCCTCCTTAAATCAGCTTGCAGTACCTAATGGAGATTCTACATAACAAATATTTTTTCACTAGAAAGGATAGCTAGTTAGGCTTTTTAAAAGCATATATATCCTAAACAAGGTTGTTTAAATTTTAGGGCTTTATTTGCCGTTTAGCAAGTTAGCAGCGGAGTTTTCCTTTTTCCAACCGAGGTCTATAGCTCTGTCTCTCATTTTTCACAGTGCCTCTCTTGCAGACATTGCATTGCATCAACAAGCTTTTAGCTTTTGCTATTATTTATTCTGTGCTTTTAGTCCAATCTTGGGCCCTTTTATTGTAACATTTTAATAGTAGTTGTATCGGCGCGGTAACTAAACTGTATAGTCACACGCGACTCCACTCGCGGGAGTAAGGAATTAACAAGACTGACCTTCGTCTGCTGCTTGAAAGCACTGCACTATGCAAGCTACGACCACCTCGATACAGCTCAGTGGTATCCAGTCCGGGGTACGTTCTTCTGCCTTTGGTAGGCCGTCCGAGTAGGTGACCAAGCCTGGTAGCGCTTCTTCACGGCTGTTCTTTCTTTAGTCTTCTCGTTGAGGAGTTAGTTGCGGCCTTCGATAGCGGTAGACGCGGCGCGGATGCGGTACGGACGCGGCGCGGCAGGAAGCTTACCGCGTGATTGTAACTTAGTATTCGTTGAAGATAATGGTGTTTTCCCAAAATTGGAAACAAAAGAGCGCGAAACGTCCTGAATCGACAAGGCGTGATCGCAGACAGACATACGATGCCAATGCGGCCGTTTGAAGCAAGACAGAGATAGATGCAAGAAATGTGAAAATAAGGCGGGTAGATAAATAAAGGAATGCACATACAAGTGGCGCTAACATTGCCCCCGGCCTAAAAACCATTGGTTTTTAAAGAGAAGTAGTGGAAAATAATAATGCGGTATTAATAACATGCGAGAGAATATGCTGTAAGAGTATAAGGAAGAATGCGGCAGTATATGCGGGGGAATATGCGGTAAGAATATGAGGAAGATAGCGGCAGTATATGCGAGAGAATATGCGTTAAGAGTATGAGGAAGATTGCAACAGTATATGTGGGAGAATATGCGGTAAGAATATGAGGAAGATTGCGGCAGTATATGCGGGAGAATATGCGGTAAGAATATGAGGAAGATAGCGGCAGTATATGCGGGGGAATATACGGTAAGAATATGAAAAAGACAGCGGCAGTATATGCCAGAGAATATGCGTTACGAGTATGAGGAAGATTGCGACAGTATATGCAGGAGAATATGAAGTAAGAATATGAGGAAGATTGCGGCAGTATATGCAGGAGAATATGCAGTAAGAATATGAGGAAGATTGCGGCAGTATATGCGGGAGAATATGCGGTAAGAATATGAGGAAGATTGCGGCAGTATATGTGGGGGAATATACGGTAAGAATGTGAGGAAGATAGAAGCTGTATATGCGGAAGAATATGCGGTAGTAATATGTGGATAAATAAATCGTTGTTATAAATAAGCGGAGATAAAGAGCAGGGTGCAAAAAAGGGTACCTATTGCGTAGATAATGGTGAGAACTACGGAATCTAGCGTTATGGGAGTTGAGGGTGTATACCACTTCCATCTACATCGGAGCAAGTGTAGATTGTTCTTGTTACAGCGTTTTGCGAACGACTGAACCATTTGGTCCAACAAAACGTAGGGTTTTAGCAGTAGATGTGGCGGTTGATCACTCACCTTACAGGTGGGCATGTGGTTAAGCGGTGTAGACATAAGGAAGATTGCGGGTGTCAAAGCGTGCGGGTTTTTGGAACGATCCTCACTCAATAAAGTGAGCGGACGCGAATTTATTACACTTTTTATTTGCGTAAGGACTGTTAGCATTTTTCCGTAAGTTAGTAGCTGTAGTACTCGATAAAGATGTGCTTTGAATTCTTTCATATGGATATCGTAATTACAACCGAAATGTGGGCTTTTAAGTAGGACATGTTCGATTCGATTGGCGGAAAGCTCACACGATAATGACTCGTTAAACTCATCGGAGTTCCGCAGCTTATACACGTCTGATAAAGCATATTTTGATCCAATAACGTTCCTGCCGTTATCGAAATACATAACAGATATTGTACCACGACGTGGCAAAAAGCATATAAAGGCAGATAGAAAACAGTTAGTGCTAATATCCGTAGCTAGTTCAACATGAACTGCACGTACCACCATACACAGTAAAATACAAAGATAAGCTTTGATCAAGCGGACTCCGCGCTTTCTGAACGGAATAATAGAAATGGGACCGGCGCCGGTGGCGAAGTCCACTGCGGTGTGAGTGAATGCCTTTGCCTCATTCACTTTGCAGGCAGGGATATCATCGATAAGCGGGAAGGTTGGTTTTCGATCAGAGACCGGAAAAGATTCAGTGATCTCAGGCGATTTTACGAGCTCAAAGCCCCCGGCCTTGAGCAACTCGCGGAAATCATCTCCGAGTTCCAAGCTTTCAGCTACAGCCAGCACTGAACAGCTCACGCTATCCATAGACGTATTCCGCTTACTTACGGAAGAAGCAAGCGGAAAGCGGGTAGTTATAGCAGTGGTGGCGTGAGCGGTTGTAATGGGAGTGTTTCCAATTACAATGAAACCAAAAATGGTTTCGAGAGCGGTGGGTACACCAGGAGGGCCAGCGGCGCGACCGGATAATAAAATTTGAGAAAAAAGCGGTGCACCAATAAGAACATCAATCTCCGACGGCGAAAAGAAACTATAATCTGCTAGCGGTAAGCGGTTTAAATATGACAGCAGCGATAGGTCTATATCAGCGGAAGGCATATTATCAGTAATATGTTCGATTACATAAGCGTCTAGTGAAATAAAATGTTTATTTAATCTAGAATTTAAAACCAAGGATGTCACCCCCTTAACTGGATTAGAAGCCGAGCCAATGCCCTTAACGAACATGTTGGTCATGTTTATAAATGTTGAGTTTAATTTTCTGCAACATGTTGAAGTAATAAAGTTACTTTGTGAGCCTGTGTCAATTAAAGCTCGCACTACACGTCTATGACCATTTAAATCAGTCGCGTAAACTTGCACCGTCCCTAATAAACAGGTGCTATTCGAAGATGAAATCGGTCGCGTATTGCAAAGCGATACGTTTTGTTGCATCGTACGAGCGCATGGCTCCGTCGGCTGATTGACAGGGTCGGATTCAGAAGTAGCGTACTCTGGGGCAGCGTCGCGTGCGGGAGCGGGGCGCGCAGGGGCGCGGTACTGCGGCGCGGGCGCACGTTGTTCTACGTCAACATGCGAGCGGGGCAAGTCATTATGCGAAAGTGTATTTTTCCGACACAACATAGAGTGGTGTTTACATGTACAAAACCGGCAGTTAAACTTCGAGTTACAAGCGGAATTACTATGGGTCACGCTTAAGCAGTTGGAACAACCACCTTGATCCTTAATAAAGTTGAACCGCTCATCTATTGAACAGCCAATGAATTCTGGGCATTTGTACAAAGTATAATGATCGTTTTGTTTACAACGCGGGCACACGGGGCTAGTAGCGGTTAAGGCATGTGTAGTATTATCATTAGTACTACGATCGTAAGAAGTCGCAATACGATCTAGAATTTTACTCTGCTCGCGAATATATTTAACCAAATTATCGTAGGTTGGCATAGACGTGTCTCGGTGGTGCATTTCAAATGAGCGAGCGGTGCTGGAGTCAATTTTTTTCAAAGCGATATGTAAGAGCATGTAATCAGATAAGTTATCAAGTTTGAGTGATTTCAAACTAGACACAGCGGTACAGAACTTATCGAGAAATGAAGCTAAATTCTTGGAAGTTGCACTGTTCGCTAACTTACAGTCGAGCATCTGATCTAGATAAGCCGCGGAGAGGTTGCGCTTGTCCTCATACATGTCAACAAGTGTGCTCCATATAGTACGGTAATTATCAAAGTTCGGTACTATTCCGGAGCATGCAGAAAGCGCACGGCCCGAAAGCTTGTTGATCAAATATTGCACGCGCTCATAATCAGACAGCTCAGGATTTTCGTGAATAGTTCGTCTGAATGACTCGTAAAAAATTGGCCATTTAATTGGTTCACCACTAAATTCCATTAACTCGAGCTTAGGTAATTTAATAGACTTGCGTTGCGGTAAAACTTCAGAAACCGACAATTTCCCTGAATGACCAGCTACGTTAAGCTTATCGAATACAAACTTACTTCGGCAATACATATCATCAAATGCACTTATAGATTGGTAATTTACCTTGTAGGCAGGATCTAGTGATATTAAGTTTATCAACGAGATCATTAAATTCCGAGCGTAACCGTTCCAACGAAATCATGCCACACAAAAACAAATCCTTACAGGCATCATCAGTGAAGGCTCTTAAGGATTGATTGTATACCTCCTGCAAACGTGAAAACATAACATCACGTCTACCGATTAATGTAAGACGTGTTATTTCTGCGGGGATAAGCGCTATGACATCCGCAGATTCCACCTTGCCCTTACCATGACTTGTCATTTTAAATTATTTATTTGTGAACTAGACAGTTCTGGAAATAAATGAATTATAATAGTTCCTGCAACATAAAATGTGAACATCTACGCACGAATTTCTGCGCTTGCAACAATGGCAGGTATGTAATTTGTTATTTTGACGTCAGCGTAACCAAATGCAAGCCTGAGCGAAAACGCATGAACCTATGCTACTATAAGTAGGTATAACTTTTGAAACTATCATGGTTATGTACATAATTTTCACTAGAAACGGGATATTTACCATGATGTGCTTTCAAACAGAATCGTAAGTTCGAATCCTTACTGAGTAAACAAAAGCGAGTTGTCCCCTACCAGGGTGATAACTCATTGGTAACTCGAACAGTAATTAACTTGTCCCAGCAGGTTTTGAATGACTCTGCTCTTAAAGTGTTGGAAAAGGGTTTGAATTTTGCCCCTACCACGAAACGCATCCCGTATGAAAAAGTGATCGGTAACGTAGAAGAAGTTATTCGTTATAATATGATACCTTTAGGTGACTCGGAGTGTCTAAGACAAGACATTGCTTTCATTCTACGTCATGCTAAACCACCTGAACCGAACATCACAGACGAAGAACTAGTCGCGTTAAGGGATTTGCGCCAGGATACAGACTTGATGATCCTGAAGGCGGATAAAGGGAATGCGACAGTGGTTATGGACGTCACACAATACGAGGAGAAAATCCTTAGTTTGTTGGAAGATGGCAGTATATACAAACCGGTGAACTACAACCCGACAGCCCGAACACATCGTAGTACCCAGAAAATTATAAAGGAGAGCCTACATGCTATCGGAGAGGAAGTAACAAAATACCTGTTGCGTCCTAGAAACATCCAGCCACCTAAACTATATGGTCTACCAAAAGTGCATAAGCAGCATGCTCCGGTGAGACCCATCGTGAGTCAAATTGACTCACCGACTTATGAGTTAGCTAAGCATGTAGCAGGAGTACTGCAACAAACGGTGGGAAACACTTCTTCTTTCGTGAAGGATTCGCGTCACTTCATAGATATTCTGAAGCAGACAAAGGTGGATGACAGCGAGAAGATGGTGAGTTTCGATGTGGAATCCCTCTTCACAAACGTCCCCTTAGCTGACTGTATGAAGGTGATTGAGAAGAGCATACAGGAAAATGACATCCCTGCAGAGTACGCCAAGCTTGTGCATCATATACTCTCCACAAATTATTTTGTATACAAGGGAAATTACTATCTCCAAATAGATGGGGTAGCTATGGGAAGTCCAGTTGCTCCCGTAGTGGCAAATATTTGGATGGAGTATTTCGAGAATATGGCTATCTCGACTGCCCCCTTACCGATTAAATTGTGGAAGAGGTATGTTGATGACATTTTCTGTATTTTGGAAGGAAGGAATGAAGAAATAGAACTACTTTTGGCACATCTTAATGGAGTACATACGAAGATGAGGTTTACGTATGAGATGGAATGTGATCGACGTTTGGCTTTCCTAGACGTATTGGTACAGGTCCGAGAAGATGGTGGGTTAGGCCACTCTGTTTACAGAAAACCTACACACACGGACCGATATCTTCATGCTGATTCGCACCACCACCCTCGGCAGCTCAATTCAGTGGTAACATCTCTCACCAACCGAGCAGTTGACCTGTGTGATAAGAATCACATTGAAAGTGAGCTAGCTCATGTCCAGCATGTGTTGCGTAAGAATGGATATAAGCTTCGGTCATTACCATCCCGACCTAGGCCAAGACCCCGCAGATGTAGAGTAGAACGTAGGCCAGCGTTTCTGCCATATGTTAAGGGGGTGACGGACAAAATTGCGAAAGTCCTGCAAAAGTTTTCCGTAAAGACCATCTTCACTCCCTTAAAGAAGATATCGCACTACTTGCGTTCACCAAAAGACAGTTTTCCACTAGAAAAGCCAGGGGTGTATAAAATTGATTGTAGCTGTGGGAGTTCGTACATTGGCCAAACGAAACGTACGATAGCGTGTCGGGTTAAGGAGCACATACGAGCGGTCAAGAACAGGGACATACATAAGTCAGCCATAGCAGAACACCTTTTGGAATCTGGCTCAAATCATTGGATCGAGCTACACAGTCCGCAGGTAATCTCGACAGAGCGACATTACATACCGAGAATGGTACAAGAGGCAATTGAGATTACTAAGTACAGAAACTTCAATAGAGAAGATGGTTTTCAATTATCTGGAGTATGGAAGCCTGTGGTAAGAATGTGTAAGAATCAAAAAAGTGTGGTACCTGCTACGCGTCCGGACACCGTTAGTGTTGTGTGTCGAGTTGGTGTGAATTGTGACAATGAAACCGATGGTAGTGGTATCGTTCGTAATAAAAGAGTGAGAAAGAGGGTAGATCGATATATCTGCCAATAACATCTACTCGCAAAGACTTTAGTCAGTTCTCCCGTGATCATGGCGCATGCAACTGTGCCGAAATATCGGGAACATATAAAACTCAAAAATCATGGTAAATATCCCGTTTCTAGTGAAAATTATAAGTAGGTAGGTACCCAATTGACAATCGTTCGCAGAACAAGGAACAAACTACCTACTGACACTTGAATGAAATAATAAATATCTATCTATACGTAGGTAGATAATATTAAGCGAAGAATTTTTTGCTCTAAACTGAATCACTTACAATTACAACGAAGGTAAGGTACGACGAAGTTACGACTTGGGAAGTGAAATATAAATGGCGGAATAATGTTGAAATTACGCTATACTTTTGTGAGAATGAAAATAACTAATTACTTAGCGGGTTTCAGTATGAAATAAGGAAAGCTATGAACAGATAGTTCTGTATGAAACCTGGTAAATTCCTAGGAGATAGGGATCCAGGCTCTAAGGACCAAATAATGTGTCGGCGCGGTAACTAAACTGTATAGTCACACGCGACTCCACTCGCGGGAGTAAGGAATTAACAAGACTGACCTTCGTCTGCTGCTTGAAAGCACTGCACTATGCAAGCTACGACCACTTCGATACAGCTCAGTGGTATCCAGTCCGGGGTACGTTCTTCTGCCTTTGGTAGGCCGTCCGAGTAGGTGACCAAGCCTAGTAGCGCTTCTTCACGGCTGTTCTTTCTTTAGTCTTCTCGTTGAGGAGTTAGTTGCGGCCTTCGATAGCGGTAGACGCGGCGCGGATGCGGTACGGACGTGGCGCGGCAGGAAGCTTACCGCGTGATTGTAACTTAGTATTCGTTGAAGATAATGGTGTTTTCCCAAAATTGGAAACAAAAGAGCGCGAAACGTCCTGAATCGACAAGGCGTGATCGCAGACAGACATACGATGCCAATGCGGCCGTTCGAAGCAAGACAGAGATAGATGCAAGAAATGTGAAAATAAGGCGGGTAGATAAATAAAGGAATGCACATACAAGTAGCGCTAATAGTAGTTTATGCAACTGTCATATAAGAAGGGGTATTAAAACACGATAATAGGTTGACTCGAGTGTTTTAATACCTAAGTTATATGCAGTTTCATACACTACTTTATCTTCACTCATAGGAAAAATTTAAATTAAACAAAAAAAAAACACGATCGGCAAAAAAATGCATGGGAAGCGCGGGAAATTAAGTTCAAACAACGCATGCTCGCGCCATTTTTTCACAGTTCGAACTGCGAATGCGTGCGCCTTTTTTTTCATATTCAGGCTATAACCATAGACTAGTTTAATGAATTAATAAATAAAAAGATAGCGGTACTATAATGAGTTTTATGATACAGTTGGCGGTATTATAATGAGTTTTATTCTTAATTTTATGTATATGCGTCTATAAAGTGCGTCTGTATGAACCGTCTTTGAATTCGTAATTCGAATTTTTCGATTTGAGTGTAGATAAAATACATTAAAGTGTAATCAGTGCAGCAAGAACGACACTGCTGGCAACTGTGGCAAGCTAAGACATTTCAACACTGTGAAATAGACACATCAGAGAAAGCTGCTCGTGTATAATTTTAATAATAACATTATACCGTGTTTTACGTGCAAGATTGTTTCGCAACTTAACACACATTTGTTAAATTTTCGTCCAAGAACGTGGTCTGATTTTATGATAACAGTAAACTGAAACACGCTGACTACCTACGCCATGCTACAGTGGGCATTATTCTTAAGTTTCTACTTACGAGACTTATCTGTGAATTGAGTTAACGTAAACTTTGTTCCAGGCTCTCCTGAGGGGCGCCGTGAGTCAACAGAGCGCCGTGATCCTGGTCTGCATGGCGATCGATAGATATATGTACTTGTTACATCCGAATACTTACCAAAAGCATTCTAGTAAGAAGGTTAGAGTTCCTGGAATATATATAAAATAAGTTATTTGTGCAAAATATTTTTTTCAATACAAGCGTTTATATAATTAGTGATCGTAACCATGTGCTGAACAAAATTAGCCTAAGCACGGCAAGTCTAAACATAATCCTTCGAGTAGTTCCGTTGTCCATCTTTCGTCTCCATCATCAGATCAGCTCGCTGTCACCATCATATTGCATTGTCATGGGAACTTGACAATGTGCAAAATATCACCTCAATCGGTTGAGGATAACTGCTTTAAAATTCAGTTGAAAGATTCCACCCGGACAAACATACAT
This sequence comes from Operophtera brumata, assembly GCA_932527175.1. Classification (NCBI taxonomy): domain Eukaryota; kingdom Metazoa; phylum Arthropoda; class Insecta; order Lepidoptera; family Geometridae; genus Operophtera; species Operophtera brumata. The sequence goes on from OW052225.1 coordinate 39,545,285, forward strand.
ACATTGCAAGTTAAATAAAAGCTTGTAATTACTAGCGTCCGTCCACGGTTTTCTTCGCATGGTACCTTCATAAAAACATAGCCTAAATTGGAATCCAGGACACAATCTACCTGTTAACTATATTTCACTGAAATTAGTTCAGCCGTTGCAGCGTGATTAAGTGACAAACAAACATCAAAACAGCCAAGCTTTCATATTTATAATTGAACGAGCGAAGCGAGTTCTCTGTGAACTTTGAAGAATCGGCGTTTGTATGTATGTATGTATGTATGTTTGTCTAAGCATAATTTCCGAACCGTTGATCCGATCTTCATGAAATTTGATTGAGGGTTAGATAGTATTGGTACAATTTGTTGGTAAGATTATGAGCTATATCGGTCGGGGTGTTGTTGAGATATTGGGGTCAAAGAGGGGGTAAAAAAAAAGGTGAGAATATCGGATCAAATGGGGTGGCATATGAAGCTAGACATTTCAAAACTATTTTTTATAATTTTTTAACTTATTTCGTTTTTGAGGGTAAATCGAAAATGTAAAACACCAAAACCTCTAGGGTACTTCCAGTAATCCTACAACGCTGAAATTTGGTACGTTTGTAGCTTTTATTACACAAATACTGGGAAAAGTCTAAAACTTAAGAATTTCGAAACATGTTCTCCATAAAACAATAACCAATTTGTTGACCTCCCATTTCTAGGAAATTAAAAGCCGTTGTAGGTCTAACAATAACGTTTATTTTATGTGGATGTACCTACTGACGTGCATATATATTTTATCAAAAGAAATAACCTACCTTAATCGCGTGTATTAGTAATTAAACAGTAGTAGTAGTAGTAATAGTAGTTAAACAGCAAGTTGGATTGGTTGGCGGGCTATGGGGAGAGCTATGCTCAGAGTTTCACTACGTGAAATGAGGAGATCAGTAGAAGTATAAGTACAAACGTCACCGATGTAGCCCTCAGAATTAGCAGGAGAAAGTGGAAATAGGCAGGTCAAACATAGAAGAACATAATCGTTGGGGAATAAAGTTTGTCGAAAGGTGATCAGAAACCGTTTGACGCAAGACTAGATCCTCCAGATGGACCAACAGCATTATAGAGGTCGCAGGAAGTCGATGGATGGAGGCGGCTCAAGACCGTTTGTCGTGACATTATATGTACCGCAGTGGCCTTCTGTAGGCTAATTCAATTCATTTTTTTTATTTATTCATCCAACATGGGGTCATTAGGATTACACATTACACAATTACAATAACAACACAATCCAATTACACAATTACAAATACGAATGATGGTGAAGTAGTTGCACAAGACGACAATTTATTGCAAGGTAACTGGTTACAAAACAGTTAACATGGCAGCCAAAAGAGGACAGACATTTCAAAGGTTACAGATAGTCGGTGGTTGGAGCGAAATGTGATTATATTGAAATGTTACCAAAACTTGTATGCTAAAACTTTTTCATAGAATGTTGGCTAGAATTTTAGCTTAATAGACGCTTCTCTCTTTTCTCTTTCTAGTGATTTATAGCACTATCGTTGCCATGATTCAAAAGTAAACTTAAAATTGTTATTATGAGGGAGCAATATAAAAAAAATTGTCAATTCACAATTCAACTTCGATTTAGTCAACTTTTAGTGTGGTTTTGAGAATTAGCCTTGAGATGCTATTCCTAGTTTCTTTACTGGTATCCTTCTACTGTTTATATGTTTTTGTTTTTCTAGAAAATAGATTTATAACTATATTTTCTAGAAAAAACAAAATATCTTGATCATATAAAACTACGTTACCAAAATCCTTAATCCAAATGTATTATAATAAAGCTAACCAAACAGGGGTGATAAATCTGTGCCCTTTGTGCCCTAGAACACGTAAGTCTTCTAAGTACCTAAGGTTTCAATTCGCGGCACTCAGAACTTGATAAGCTACGCAAGTAAATAGAACGCGAGGTAAAACCATTTTCATTTCGAGATTAAACAAAATGAGATTAGAAGCTATTCCTATTATACTTATACAATATCACGTCTAAAAATATGTAAACATTATTCAGTGTTAATTGATTCAAACGTGACTTTTCAGTTATTTATTGTACAATACTGAATAGACCGACATATTTAAGGAACAGTTTCGCCACTCTCCACCAAAAACTCCGTAAGGATTCGATACGTATTTCGCCTATACGCAGCATCCTCAGGAAAAAGCTGACGCGCTGCGCGCTAGAACAACAAAGGAATATCAATGTCGCAGCCAACTGGTTCAAACAGCTGACTAATTGGACGGCTAGATCGTTCATTGAACAACGGCACTCAAATACATTTGTATTCGAATCATTAAAGCGTGTAAAACATTCAATATAACGGCTGATTGAAAAGCCGCCATAACATTAAACTAGTTCATTTCTCCACCACCACAGCGCTTGCGGGCATTTTTTTCAAGATGGCGTCAACTGCTGATGCTCTTTGATTATGTTTTTGATCGTTGAGAGTTGTTTTGTCGTAAAAAAGCAAACTCCAGGGTTTGATGATGACCAGCACACAATGAACAGGATCTAAGGTGTAACTGTTGCTCCGATTTCGAGGTGTTGGAACACTGCAAATAGTAGGGGGACTGTTTTTTTTATAAATATAACTTGTATATTCTAAGATTTTTGGAAATGTTTCCTAAATATGCATCTGGATAATATTTCAGGGTAAGATTCTGCCCATGGTACTAAACAACTTCATCAAGGAACATAGGGAAAATTTAAAAAAAAAATATTGTTCCCTAAATTTTTTTTTATTATTAGTAAGTCACAGTAGACGCAGACAAATGGTTGAGTTCAGCCGCTTAATCAAACGGCTAGCTCATTTATTGAACACCGATAGCGTTGTTTCATGAAGGGGCTAGCTCTTTGATTAAACGGCCGAATTCAACCACTTGGCTGCGACATAACATGACAATAGCGTGATGGTTAACATAGTTACCCTAGCAGATTGACAATGAATTTTCAATTAATTGTCAAGTGAAAGCAGTTTAATTATAGGGCTACCTGTTTTATTAAACAGCTGACTTCAACCAGCTGTACTGTTGAACGTTGTGTTCAGCCAGTCGGCTTATCGATATACAGACATGTAGTTGAGTGCCAAAACTCCACAGAAGTGTTGCTTCGCCGAGCGCCTACCAGAAAGACATTATAATAAATTAAAAACTAATACAAGTCAAAAAATCATGTAAATCATTGAATAACAATAATAATGGGAAAATTGGGTTCATTTCTGCGCGGCGTCTTTGCTACGGCGGGTTGGATTTGCGTTGTATCGGCTAGTAACTGAATGCCGTACATGCTCGTAGACGCGCGTAACACCACCGCTACGAGCGAGCAGCTACGCTCGTTTTATAATAATTTATTCAATGCTCGTAGATGCTCGTAGACGCGCGTAACACCGCCGCTACGAGCGAGCTGCTACGCTCGTTTTGTAAACGGTTATGTCAATGCTCGTAGACGCTCGTAAACGCGCGTAGCACCGCCACTACCTCACGCTCGTAGACGCGCGTAACACCGCCCCTACGAGCGAGCTGCTACGCTCGTTTTGTAAACGCTCCGTGTTTACCATAGTCCGAGTTTTGAAAAGCAATTGACATGGACGTACGGTGTACTGTAGTGCAAAACTGATTTTTATATGGAAATTGAGGTTAAAGGAAGACAAAGTGTACGCTAGGGGTGTTCGTGTATCAATACAAAATCGGTGTTCCAATACACCCCCTCGTGTAATATGCTTGTAAAATACTTTGACTCAGCTTTCAGGAGCGCGTCCCACGTGATAAATACCGCACTATCGTAACAGTTTATGATATGGTTTTCTTATATTTTTTTCAGGGTTGCGTGCTTGTAATAAGCATAACTTGGATCCTATCGGTCTCGTTGTTCGCTATAATGGTCCTCCCGAGGTCTGGCTACTACTTCAACTCGGCGGGATTGGTGGCTTGTGATGTTTTCCACAGTAGGGTCGCTTTCAGGTTGGTTTGTAATAGAGCTATATGCTTAACGCTTAAATTGCTAGTCTGGAGCTGTTATTTTATACACTATATATGTTTTTTTTTTGCCTTGGATCCATGACATGAAACAATTAGTTTGTATAAACTTTTTTTTATGATATGGATCTAATATTTTTGGGGTTCCTTACCCAGATGGAAAAACGGGAACCTTTTACTAAGGCTCCGCTGTCCGTCCGTCTGTCTGTATGTCTGTCCGTCTATCACCAGGCTGTATCTCATAAACAGTGATAGTTAGATAGTTTGAATTTTCACAGATGATGTATTTCTGTTGCCGCTATAACAACAAATACTAAAAAACAGAATAAAATAAATATTTAAGGGGGCTCCCATTCAACAAACGTGATTCTTTTGCCGTTTTTATAGATACGCTACGGAATCCTTCGTGCGCGAATCTGACTCTCACTTGTCAGTTTTTGTTTGTTTGACTATTGTCACCTGCTGTTGTTTTTTTACTCAAAACGTTATTGAATATTTTCATATACCATTATTATTTTGAGAAGAAATAATGTTTTATCTCTGAGTAATATTATTCTATAACAATTGATATCCAATACTACTATTGAACAATACCAGTCGTTTGATCATACAATTCTCTAGCTCCTCGTTATGCATGGATGACTATGTACTATAACGTACAAAAGTTTGGCCTCGCACCGCAGTAATGTAATAAGGCTTCGCACAATTGAACTAGGGATGAATTAATTATCACGTAATAAAAGCCGTGGTGTGTCCAGCCTAACAATATACCCCTCCGTCTCCTCCAGTATCTTTGATGGGGTTACACCAGGGATGGGAAGATGAGAAGCATCATCCAACTGAGTATACTAATCACTATACGTTCACCCATCCATCTGCCAAGCGTAGATAGATAGATAGATAGAAAACTCTTTATTGTAATCACCTAAAAAAAAAAATAACAGCATACTTATATTATCTTACAACTAGTTCATGATGATACAATGGACGGCCTTATCGCTAAGAGCGATCTCTTCCAGGCAACCTTTGGATGGACAGGATTGTAAAAAAACGTGAGAGGAGGTGAAGTTACAATAAAAATACAATAAAATAATAATAAATAATAAAAACATAAACGTGTTAATATATAAAAACAAAAAACAATATAGTTACCTAGTAGAATTGAAAGGAAAAAGTAAACGCATTCACGCTAGAGATGCTGCGAGATACAATTTAAAGACATCATTTTTAAAAATTGGTAACGTTTTGGCATGCCTGATGTGAACAGGCAAGTCATTCCACAGATGGACAGCGCGCACTGTAAAATATTTGAGAGCGTATTGAATATGGCAAATCCACAATTGCATTATATGTTTGCTTCGCTCAGCAGTAGACGTCTTAAGGTTACTGATGATGATGATTATGATAATAAATAAAAATTGAGCCAACAGCTTTTGAATTATGAATTATCTGGGATAATACACACGCGTAAAGAGGTCTGCTATTCCGTATTTTTTTGCATTTGGATCTCGTTTTACGTTTTGATTATCAACGCTTGTTAAACGAAAGTAATAGGCCTCGGCAATCATCGGCTTTTCGAAACAGAAATATGATAGCAAAGTAATTGAAGCGATCACATTATTTTCCTAGTAGTACTGTGTGTCCTAAATTATTAATGCTAAAAAATTATTAATGCTAAAAAATTATATATTCCCGTTTCTACAGAATTTTGGCATGCTGCTCGTACTACTTCCCCACGACCATGGCACTGATGTACTGCTACGGCTCAGGATTCCACATCAGTAAGACGAGGGGCAAATGTGAACCAGAACCGTTGAGACCCAATGGGGTTCCACTGCCGTGTTCCAAGTCACCGCATGGGGATGAAATTGTGGTAAGAATGCTTTTCTTCCTGAGAAAATTATGTTTGCCGTAAAATTGGTATGCTGTCCGCCCAGCTTAAGAATATACCCTCTTGTCCCCTCACGTGGATATCTTAAAAGCTGACAAAGGGAAAACACAAGGAGATTGGCAGCAGCATCTACCTGAGTATTTAACACCAATACAGCGATCACCAATCTGTCTGCCAAGCCTGGTGAATATAGCAAAGCTCCCATTGTATTGTATGTTAAGACCTCGTCCAACAGTGGGCATTAGGGGGCTGTTGATGATGATGATGTTTATATGGGGAAAATGAAATATCCTAAAAAAACATGTGCAGAAAAGAAGTCACTCCGCGCCTTCTCCTTCATCAACGCAGTATTTCGGAAAAAAGTTTGGTCATATTTATGCAGTTTGTATTTTTTATGAAAAATTATTTTAGAAGCAAAGAGAAAAGCTGTTTGAAAAGTATCTAACATCTATTTTTATTTTATACTACTTGAATGACGGAACTAGCAGATGGCTCACCTGATGTTAAGCAGTGACCTCTGTCTATGAACAGCGCATTATCTCATAGGTCACGTCCACCTAGGACGCGCCCTATGTGACATTGCACTGTGCCCTGAGACATAAAGGTGAAAAGTCCCATATGCCTGTAATTTCACCGGCACCCTTACCCTTCAAACCGGAACACAGCAATGCGACCACTACTGCTTTGCGGCAGAAATAGGCATGGTGGAAGTACTTCCCCGGACGAACTCTTACACAAAAAAGCTCTACTACTGCTAAAACGTCACGTCGTCTATCTACGTCAGCAGACGAGAGTAACGTGACTAACTTCATCTTCAGATCTCCAAAATGGTCCGGAAGGACTACTATAAAGCCTACAAATTAGAAATTTGAGTTTATGTTTGTATTGCAATTTTGTTCGAAAATATTTTGTATGAAATATTGCATGGGACTTTCAAAAATTACTCGCTTATGAAGACATGGCTGCTAATTACAATGATAATTATGGGGGTGTGTTTGATAATATTAATTATAGTAACCTACAGTTGCCGTAAAAAGTTGACTATAGAGACTCAATCCATGTGTGCCAATGAACAATGTAATGTAGTACAGAAAGTTGAGTAAGCTATATAGTACATAGAAATCGTACCTAAAAAGATCGTAGAAGAATTATCGTAGAAACTATTTGGCCTACCAAAACCAAAATATTCTAATTTTATTGCAAATTTAGTCTAATTAAAACTGTCCATAGTGACTTTTGCCGTAACACAGGTCCTTGGTGATAAAAATTGACAATAATTGAAAAAAGACCCAATTTTTTATGAATTTTCAAGTATTTAACTGTGACCCGGAGGGTTTTAGAAGTGGAAAACTTGGATTTGTCATTACCCATTTCATCAGTACCAACTCATCAAAAAGTCAGAACTATCTCATTTGATGTAAGGTAACAAGTACCAACTCCATGGACTACTATAAGAGTTCAAGAATGAAGGAGTGATCATGAAATTTATTAGTAAGTAAACGCCATCTCATACCAATAGAATTTGAGTAGTAGGTTGTTCCCGAAAGCATGAATATAAATTCCCAGCCTATTTAATATTGCCGAGTTGTCAAAGCAATATGTAGGCAATTTGATTTATTCGAGGGAATCAGAACTTCTACGAATATGTTTTTTGGGTACCCTAGTTTCTTCATCTTCGTATATTATTTAAGGTACGGCCAAAATATTAAAATGTAAATTTAATTTTATAAAAATATTCGTATGATTTTTCGGTATTTGTATTTTGAAATTGTATCAATTTTATTTTCATTTCTCAATGCATTCATTGCTGAAACTAACATTTAATTAAACATTCATAAAACACTTGTAGCGATAAACTGCGTTGTGCCACTACATCAGCTGTAATCGCCATTCTCAAAGTGAAAGGTGTTCCTTTAGATACATATATGAGGGTGAGTCGTAAGTGGATGTGACCTATGAGGTGATGATAATGATGTCATCCAGGCCGACTTCGGCCACTGCGACTGTTTATCTGCTTTATACGGAAGAGCTTCGCTGGTGTGCTCTTATATGACTTACATACCCTATTTTGGCTGTAAACGTGCGTTTGCAGTAGTTGCACGTGAGAGTATTATTTTCGTAATGGTTACACTACGTTAGAAGGCGGTTTGCTTTTCAGATCGTCGCGCTTTAAATCAAGATCGTGCCTTCTGTCATCTTCAAATGCCCAGACCTTCTGCTGTACCAGCCTTCTCTACTCAGGGTGCTTTTCTGCCATAGACTCCCAATGAGAGGGCAAAATATTGCATTTTTTCATGTCTTTTCTGAACATACTTGAATCTGAGGTAATGACCACCGGGTTTGCGTTTCCGTTTTTGGAGTTCAGAAAAAAAATGCGCTTCGCCACTCTCTCTCAACGTCGTCGAACGTCAACCTATGAAGTAATGCATTGTTAAAAGCAGAGATTACTGCTTAACATCAGGTGGGCCAGCAGATTGTTCCGTCATTCACAAAGTAAATAAAAAGAAATGTATCTCGGATGGTCTTGCAGATTCAAGCACCGGTGCGTCCACACAGTGTGAGCACGTCAAGGACCATGGCGGCGATGTCACTTGGCTTCATCGTCATGGTCACGCCAGCCACTATTCAAGAAGTTGTAGCTGCCTGCACTGGTTGTAAGGTAAGGACTCGATTTTCACACCTGATAAAAAATAAAGTGAGAATTGTTTTATTAGAATTCTTATTTTCACGGATATGTAGGTAGTTAATTGCATCATTCAAAAGACATACGTTCTCTATAATGATCATTTTCTTATGATTGCTGAAGTTAATGCAATAACAGTATGTTTTAGTGTTTTTATTTTAGCTAAACACTAATTGATTTGGGTATCCAAATGGATACAACAATATTAAAGAGTTTCTTACGTTTTGGTTAGCTTACAGGTTTATCTATAGCATGATACAGAATTTAATCAAAGACGCCTTGTCGTGATTTGTTTAATACCTTACAGATATTCAAATAGTTAGCGTACGAGCAAACATACTATAAGCGTATTTTTGGCTGATCAGTGTAGCTTGCTGAGAGAGAGAAAGAAGATAAGACCTGGCCTTTTAAGAGATTGTATATTACTTATCCAGATAATAAGCCACCGTTCTATGTCATACATATAATTCCAGTACATCCCAAGGTTGTCTGGCAGAGATCGCTTTTAGCGATAAAACCGCCCATTGTACTTCCGTGTTTAGTTCATGTATTAATTTTTAAAATAGCTTATTTTCTGTGTTATACAATAAAGTGATTTTTATATATTTTTTTCTATCTTGCTGAAATTGAGTAAAATTGTCCGTTCTATTCCAGTATCTTAAAGACTGAGATTGCAAAATTTATACCAATTATTTTCACCAGGTTCCTCCCTCGCTGGATTTTATAGTGACGTGGCTGGCATTGAGTAATAGTTTCTGGAACCCATTCCTGTATTGGCTGCTCAATAGCCATTTCCGCCGGATCAGTAACGAGCTTCTGCAATACTACGTGAGTACCTTCGTATCTTAAGCAAATAGCTCGGCTTTCAATTTAACCGATTCAAGAAAACGGAAAATTTAGATTCATGATCCCCGTTGTTAGTTTTAGAGATGTCTGTGTTTCGTTCAGTCACGAAACGGGATTTTAAATTTCAATGTTTATTTAGTACCTTATCATCATTATCATCAAGCCTTTCGACGTCCACTGCTGGACGACGTCTTTTCCATAGAATCCAAAGGGGCTAATTTGCCAGAATCACCACGCTTGACAGGCAGATTGGTGATCGCAGTATCGGTGTTAAGTACTCAGGTGGATGCTGAAACCCATCCCCTGGTGTACTCCCTTAGTCGGCTTTCACAAAATCCACTGGAGGAGACGGAGGGGTCTATTCTTAAGTTAGACACACCATATAGAAGTACCTACAATTATTATAATGGTTTGTTTTGATAATAATATATGTAGTTTTCTCCTTAGATTTGCTGCCGACGGACTAAAACATTCTCGAGCTATGAGAAGCCAACTGGTTGCTGCGGGTCTCCACTCACATCAGACGGGCTCCATTCAAAAGGAGAATTTGAAGGGCTCGGAGAAAAGTACTGGGGAGAAATATTAGAACGAACTGCTTCTTCCACATCACTGCATGCTATCCAAAAAGCGTGCCACAGGGACCCTCTTAGATGCAGCGGATCTTTCAAAGAACATAGCAATTTCCATAACAACTGTAAACACGATCCAAGATTCTTCGATAGCTATGGACCTTCAGAATACAGGCATCTGGATAGATCGGCCTTTCAAATAGAAACCGGATGCTCCAGACAATGTAGACTGAAGAATTCAGACGTGTGCCTATTCAGACCTAGCCCGGGCCTTGAATGCAGCCGTTCTCGCTCAAACCTGAGCCTGGATGAGGGTAACTTCAACAAGATATGTAATGGACGTCACCCGGATTTGTGAGAGTACCGAAACTGTCCGGTCTTCGGGCATAGAAGCAATAGCATAGGAATGTACCCTGGTGTAGAACATTTTAACTCAAACATAAAGTGGAAATTCGATGACTCACCATGTATGAACGATGAAATTCATACTTTAGAACAAAATCTCGATAGGATACGTAGTCTTAGTCATGAAAAGACTTGTGCTTTTGGTCTGAAGGACAATGACAATGTTTTAGAGGTAGAAGTAAATGTAAATGAGGATGATATTGACGATATCAAAGACTATGTGTGTCGTGATACTTGTGAAGATAAGAGTGATTACAATGCTCATAAATTTTCTCGTACTTCATCTCTATCGAATAGAGAGCTTGATGTTATCAAGGAGAGTTCCCGGAGCTCGAGTGATACAGAAGTGACTTTAACCCGATGACTCCCGAGAGTTACTTTTGATCGTTCAGTAAATGTGGTTCATTTGGAGGTATCTCCTGAACATAGATATTGTGATCGAAAGTGCGCGTTGAGACGAACTTATTAAACTATAAAAATACAAATAGGTGTAAGTGATTGTGGACCAGTAGCTTCGGGTCTGATTTCTGCAATAGGTACGTGTCTTAGTTGTTAGATGTTTGTGCCTGAATTACATAAATCTAGCTTTGGGTCAAGTTCATTATGCAATTTTGTGCTTGTTAGTAAACGTTACCGGCTCATATTGGAACGTTGCAAGAAAATGTGGATTACGAAATTTAGGCACCGAACTTTATAGGGTTCCTTACCTCTATTGGAAAAAACAGAACCCTTTGTTGTCAGTCTGTCCGTATATCTGTCAATACCCATTTTCTCAGCAACACTTTGTTCAAGTTATGTGAGCTTGTGCCGTCAAAAATCAAGCTTTTTACTCAATGGTTTGAAAATATATATGAACATCTTTTTTTTTTATCAAATCGTTATGCAGATAAGCCTTTATGGTTCGTCCCACAGCCGCACAATTCTGTAATTTGGAATTAGGATTTGTGCCATAAAGGATAAAGACTAAAATTGAACTTTTATTATCCCTAGAATGGAATATTGAAGATTGTAGGAAAAAGTTATAGTAAGCTTTTACCGTACGGAACCCTCAGGGCAAGAGGCTCGCTTGCTCTTGTCTGTTTTATTTTCATGTTATACTTAGCGAGATTTAAAGGAATCTTTATTGAATTATGTATATTATTAACTGTAGAATAAGTTATCGATGAGTAAAAATATAGTTGGTTAATGTAAATTGTGTATAATTTGGAAATAAGTAAATATTGTTATAGAATGAATATTTTAATGGCAATATTAGTAAAGAAGTAAGGTTCAAGAATGTAGGTGATGAAAAACAAACTTTATTAAATGACTTATATACCTTTTATGATGAACTTTGTTATGATAATGGTTAAATAAATAAATCTGAAATCAATTCTCATCATGTTACTGTTTTATGATGGAATGTGTTTTATATTTTATTATTAGATAAAATAACTTGGTAATTGAAACAAAACTTTCATAAGACATTCTCTTAATAAAATAATGCATACTTAATAGCTACTGAGGTACAAAAAATACCGCTATTTATTCTTTTTATGATTATTAGTTGTTTCATCACTCACTTATACTCTGAAAGTCGGGCTTATTTAGCTCTAAAACTGGCTTTAGGGCCAAGGCTACGAAAATCTAATGAGGTTTTTTTATTTATATCCTTGAAATACTTGTTGTACGTTGAGCGTTACGTTATCTAAAGAATGTCGCAAACAATTTAAAGATAACTCAACTGATCCAAATCACAACCTGAGGGAGATAACCACACACCATAACACAACCTCTGCTTAGCTTGGGGCTAGATAATGGTGTGTGAACTATCCAGCATTATTTATTTTATTTATTTATTATCGTTGTGCAATAGATCTCTAATATCCCCCGGTAAGAAATCTACTAATAATATACTTGTTTACAAAAATACTCCAGTACTTATTAAGGTGGTTGCTTTCGCTTGTGGCGCGGCATTCAAATATTTTCATGTTTTTTGCTCATCACAGCTCATCAACACTTATTCAGATGGCGAAAACTGATTTAAAAATTAAATTTTTGTAATTATATAACCTAACACACAAGTTTTAATTTATAGTATCACATAAATATCATTTGTTTAGCCATGATTATGCTTCATTGGTTTTTACAGTGTTTTTTTTATTTCAGACACATTCATAGCCTAACGAATGATATTTATGTGATACTGTAAAATCACAGGCAGGCAGGATAGAGAAATTGCAAAACGCACTGAGAACGCCTGGAGGAGTTATTTTGGTCGATGACGATGAAGGAGCTGATGAAGGGAAACCTTCCGATAATACTAGAGCGCAAACTTATGGACATGTGCATCCTTCCCGTTCTCACTTATGGCTCGCAAACTTGGTCTTTGACAAATATTCAGAAATCCAAACTCTTGGTTTGCCAACGGGCGATGGAGCGCAGTATTCTGGTAGTTAAATTAACCGAACGGATTCAAAACACCACACTGCGCTCCATAACTAAAATCACCGACGTAGGAGAAAAAGCCGCCCAGCTGAAGTGGTATTGGGCTGGATATGTCTGTCGCATGCCTGATGAGCTGTGGGCCAAAATAACCACTATGTAGAGCCCTGACACAGCAAGACGGCGTCGCGGCAGACCAGCCAGGAGATGGCGCGATGAAATAGATGCCTTTCACACAGATTGGCAAACAATAGCACAGGATCGTAGTGTCTGGAGGATATGGGGGGAGGCCTTTGCTCAATAATGGGATGATTCAGGCTAACAGTAACTATAAATTAAAACTTGTGCGTTAGGTCATATGTATAATTACCGGCAAATCAGTTTTCGCTACCTGAATAAGTGATGATGAGCTGTAAAGAGCAAAAAACACGGAAAAAAAAACGCACCACAAGCGAAAGCAACCACCTTAAGTAATTATGGCGCATCTAACTTCCATTGTATGTTCATAGGTACCATATTATTTATTGTGTGCTAATACCTAACTTCTTCTAGGCCTGATCGATAGGAATCGGCGTAATTTCAAATAGTTTATAAGACTGTTCAAATGATCCTTGTGATTTCAATTAAAATACTACTTGTCTTCTATTGATACACAGGGCGTCCCAAGACTGTGCGACATGAAGGGAACCTTAAATATTTTACAGACTTTTTTTTTATTTTTTTTTTTTATTTTTTTTTTTTATAGATTTTATTTTGGATATTTTGCTGAAAGGAGACTTTAATTTATTTTTAAAAGTAAGTAATACTGCATTTATAGTTTTTCTAAAAATTACTTCTTACGTCTGGGAATCGAACCGACTTAAATGTAAAACAAAAATAACCCGTATTTTATGATGCCAATCAAAAGAATGGACAAAAATTTATAATTCCTCTTGAAGAACATAGTATCTTAAAAGGAAGGAATACCGTAAAATTAATCATTTTAATTTGAAGTCGGTTCCGTTCCAAACTAATCATGTAGTTTTTTTAGAAAATCTTTGATTGCTCTATTACTAAGTTTTAAAAATAAAATAAAGTCTCCTTTCAGCAAAATATCCTATCTACAATATTTAAGGTACTTTCCCTTCATGTCGCATAGTCTTGGGACGCCTTGTAGATCGATTTCTAAATATGTATATAGATAACTGTTATATAATATAAGACTGGCTGAAGAAAATATGGAAATAATCTGAATCGCACAATATTTTTCTTCTATACATAATTACAAAGTGTAATAGGGTCATTTTGAACTTGTTGGTGTCTAACTTAATGATACAGCAAATGGATGGAGTTAAGAAAAATAAAATTTGTTTATATATTTCTGTGTTTTATTTTTATTGGAAAAAAGTAAATGTTGTCGATTTATCAGGAGGTTGCGGGTTTGATTCCCGCCTCAGAACAAATATTTTTATGATCTGCAGATATTTGTTCAGGGTGTTCTGGGTATTTTCTATGTATAATAAATGGTATATCAGTTATCTAGTACCCATAATACAAGCTCTGCTTAGCTTGGGGCTAAATTATGTTGTGTGAACTGTCCAGCATTATTTATTTATTTATAATATTGGATTGAAATTACCACCGATTATTTTAGGTTCTATTAATCCTTGCTGCAGCTTAGGATCACAAAAATATCACAGGATCATAAAAATTACTACTTCTTCAAATGTCGAGGGTGTTTTAGTAGTAGTAGAGCTTTTTTGTGAAAGAGTTCGTCCGGGGAAGTACTACCACCATACCTATTTCTGCCGCAAAGCAGTAGTGCTCGCATTGCTGTGTTCCGGTTTGAAGGGTATGGTTGCCGGTGAAATTGCAGGCACATGAGACTGTTCATCTTTATGTCTCAGGTGGTGGGTGCAGTGCAATGCCACATAGGGAGAGGGTGCGTCCTAGGTGGACGTGACCTATGTGGTAATGCACTGTTCATAGGCAGAGGGTACCTCTTATCATCAGGTGTGCCACCTGCTTGTACCGCAATTCTAAATAGTATAAAAAAAAACTTCCTCAATATTTTTGTTGAAGTATAATTTATTTTTTCAAACAAGCTTTTAAGAAGTGTTCCTACATACGACTAATGATGATGATGATGATGATGATGATTAAATTATGAAGCAGAACCGTGAGCTGATCACACGGCCGGTCTACTCTCATTCATCGAGGAGTTCCGTTGTCCACCTTCCGTCTCCATCATCAGATCAGCTTGTTGTCATCATAATATAATATTGTCATCGGAACTAGAAAAGTATGCAAAATGTTACCTGAACATACATTGCAAGTAAAATAAAAGTTTGTAAAATGGTTACCTACGTGACTGACTCACTCATGCAGTCGTCGTCGTTTCGTATGAAGTAGTGCTGGCCTCTGGTGTCAGAGTTTTTCAAGCCGCCCGAGGGCCTCTGACATGGCTTATCGACTGCTATTAATCAATAACAGCCGGCACCGACAGCTTAACGTGCCCTCCGAAGCACAGAGCGATGGAAATCCACACATAACTTAGAAAAGTCATTGGTGCGGAGCCTAGGATCGAACCCGGTATCGTTGGATTCTGAGTTGCACTATTGAACCGTTAGGCTACCATCGCTCCCCATACTCCCATACTCATGCAGTGATCGGTTATCAATGCAAAGCCTGAAGCCCTAGAGAACTGAAATTTGAAGGGTACATCCCTTTTGTTGTCTAGGAGAGCTCTATGAAAGGATTTCCCAAAATTCAATGCCTAAGGCTGTTGAAGTTTGTATGAAAAAACACCGCGCGAGCGAAGTCGTGGGCTTTCCTACTAGTCCGTTTATAAGGAGAAGACATAAATCCAGACAGGGCATTATCATAAATCTTATCACTACCTACGATAAAATCTCTGTAAAAACGTACTAGGTATATTAATTGAAAATATCAATCCAGCAAGATATCACAGAAATAAAAATATATAACTATTCATAGCCGAATATTTCGGCCGCGAACAGTAAGTACGTAGAATAATATTACACATTTGTAATATAGAAGCGAGCGAAATAAATCGCTTGATGCTCGGCCCGACACATCAGTATCTACCTACCTACGTTTATTGTCGCTCGTGGCACAGAATAGCTAATAGTACTAGTACTCGTGGTTTGTAGAACGAGGTTGACAATATCGCGAGAAACCGGACATTTTCATATTAGTCGGACCGGACCTACAGTTAAGTACCTACCATGTATAGATATATAGATTTAAATATCAAGATAAGCCATGTCAGAGGCCCTCGGGCGGCTTGACAAACTCCGACACCAGAGGCCAACACTACCTCATACGAAACGAAACTAATATCAAGATACGGTCGATTTTACAAAATTTGAATTTTGTCATAGTGTTTGTGTAGTGTTTACTTGTGCTTATATTTATTTATTCTGTGATAACACCGTCGATCGCGTGTATGCAAAAGTCATAGAATAGCTAATAGTACAAGACGAGAGATGCAAACCTTAGAGCATCGACGTAAATAAAATGAATGGACGGGCCTTAGGGAACGATAGTTTTGAAGCTTCTAAACAGACCTAGCTAGTACACTTCGCTTCAGTCAGTCTTTGTCACGGCAACGAGTGACAGCTATGCTGAAAAATACCAAAATTAGATACCTTGGTAATACAATGCCTTCCTGTGCTTTTCTGCAAGTGCAAACAACACAAGAAATACAAATAAAGCTTCAGGCATCGCATTTCATTCGTACGTAAAGGTTTTGTAATATAATTTTCATCAATTGATAAAAAACTTATAAATCGTTGTGTAGTAGGAAAACTACATAACTAACACATTTTGCGAAATCGACTCTATTGCATGGTTATGATGGCCCATACATGTCGATGGACACGTCTTGCTCTAGAGGACGAGCGACAAGGAGGACTACGCCCCAGGACATTATCTCAATGTTCCCCACTCTGAATGAAAGTTAACAGACACAAGTTTATACTCGTAGATAGTTTTAATTTTAGTCGACATACCTTTTTCTTTTTGATACTTAGAATTATTGTGTTCCACAAATTGATTTATTTTGTTGATTTTATAAGCATTAGTCGTATGATAAGTTTGTTATGTCACTTACTTTCAATTTATAAGTCTGCTAAAATAATGTAGGTGTTTCAGTAGTTTTCTAATATTCAGTCTTGATAAAAAGAAATGATTATGAAGAAGACCTCTGTGGCGCGGCGGGCGAACGTTCGCCTGCGACGCAGGAGGTTGCGGGTTCGATTCCCGCCTCGGAACAAATACTTGTGCGATCCGCAGATATTTGTTCTGGGTGTTCTGGGTATTTTCTATATATAATAAAAAATATCTATCTATGTTAATATTGTATTAAGTGTATCAGTTGTCTAGTACACATAACACAAGCTATGCTTAGCTCTGTCCAGAAATATTTATTTATTTATTTATTTATAAGTTGGTTTTATTTTAAAATGTATTTTAATATTATTTAAATCTATACCCATGGATACGATTGTCATGTTCAAATAAGTAAATAATAGATCATTTCATGATTTCACTATTATGGGAAAATTAAATAACGGCACTTATCATTAGCTTTTTGAACCTCAGTGGATATTATTGACGAAGGAAAACTAAACAATTGATATGCAAAAATAAATAACTGCATCAATTATTCAAAACTTTGGCGAGGGAAAAATACATAGTAGTTTTTTTATTTTTTTCTCTTAATCAAAAGAACTAAAATGTATTATCATTAAATTCAAACATAGATACAGTACCAATCTATAAAATATCAAAACACGGACTGCAAAATTAGTTACGATAAAAAAGTTATTGCTATTTATGACGCAATAAAACAGTAAATCGCGTTTTTCTCGCGATTTTCGTTTTGTTGTTGTGTTATTAGTTATTTAGTTTTCCAACTACAGCGACCAAATATTTGACAAGACTTCACGCATGAAGGATGGTCCGGTACAGACTGCAAAAAAATCTGATGCCTAAGGGGTATCGTATTCATTTAGAATTGTAATTTTCATTATTTACGTCAAAACATTGCTAAGCACGTCGCTTTAGGAAATTGCATATAATATGTAATGGCATGTTAATTAACCTTATAGCTTTCCAAAAGAAATCTAAGGTAAACAAAAATGGATAGAAGTCATAAGACGAGCAAGAACAAACGACTTTTGGAAGTGGAATACATTTTCCCGTATTTGCTCTGATCGTTTTCTACACAATGAATTTTATACGCCAAAAAACGGTTAGTAGTAGTAGAGCTTTTTTGTGAAAGAGTTCGTCCGGGGAAGTACTACCACCATACCTGTTTCTGCCGCAAAGCAGTAGTGCTCGCATTGCTGTGTTCCGGTTTGAAGGGTAAGGGTGCCGATGAAATTACGGCCACATGGGACTTTTCATCTTTATGTTTCAGGGTGGCGGGCGCAGTAGAATGCCACATAAGGCGCGTCCTAGGTGGACGTGACCTGAGGTAATGCACTAATAATAGGCAGAGGGTACCACCTAACATCAGGTGGGCCATCTTCTTGATCTGTCATTCCAAGTAGTATAAAAAAACTCATAATGCAAAATTCTTAAAACTGCACTCTGCAGTTTCTTAAATACTGGAATTTTTATACATTTATGTTTCTGTGCGATTTTTATGATATTTTCTTAGTTTATTGAGTGCTGAAAAATATATTTTTCACAAATTGATTGAGCTGAAGACCTTAGGTGGACTTGCTTTTCTATTGATTTATATTGTGTATGTTTGAGAGCTGAAAAATAGATACGTAACTACATAAAACAGAAGAGAACCATGTATTTTTGTAAAAGTTTAATTCAATAATTGCATTTTTTTCGGCCATTTTTTGTACTATAAACCTACTGAAATAACTTTAGAAAACACATTGCATCTGTTAAAGTATTAAGTATTAAAAAAAACCAGTTTTTAAGAAGTTCAATAACATAATTTCACCTAGTATATTTACAAGACCGCCAGGAGTGGCGCTATAGAGAAGAGGCCTTTACTCAGCAGTGGCTGGATAGATAGATAGATAGTTTATTTGTTGACTGTACCCTAAATCCAAATTGTCTTATTTTTCACGGACGTTTTGTATGGGTAAGGCCAGTCCATTTATTTTACTTTGGTCGAAGCCTTAGAGCCAGACATATATTGGAAAATTATTAAAACTTTCGAGCGGTTCGAAGAGAGCCACGTTTTTTTTTTATCTTTGTGAATGACGTAACTATAAGATGGCCCACCTGATGTAAAGCGGTAACAATGGTTATGCCTTTAACAATGCCTTGTCTCATAGGTCACGTCCACCAAGGACGCACCCTATGTGGCATTGCACTGCGCCCGCCACCCTGAGACATAAAGATGAAATTCTCATGTGCCTGTAATTTCACCGGCACCCATATCTTTCAACCCATAGCTTCAATGCAGGAAATTCGCATCCAGCAAAAGGAAGTGCTCAGAACGGTACGTAGTCTCGACGTGAATAAAGCTAGCGGTCCGGATGGTATCTCGGCTATAGTGTTGAAAACCTGTGCCCTTGAGTTGTCTCCAGTATTAACGCGACTTTTCCGCCTCTCTTTTAAAACTGGTGAAGTCCCTAAATCTTGGAAGCTCGCAAACGTGCAGCCTGTACCCAAGAAAGGCAGTCGTGCTGACCCTTCAATCTACCGCCCTATTTCGGTCACCTCCCTACTTTGTAAATGTATGGAGCGTGTACTGAATAGGAAGCTCCTTGCATACCTCGAAGGTAACGACCTCCTCAGTGATCGTTAATACGGATTTCGCCACAACCGGTCTACTGGGGACCTTCTTGTGTATGCCACGCACATTTGGAGCGAGGCCATCGAGAAATACGGTGAAGCACTAGCTGTTTCATTAGACGTCTCGAAGGCCTTTGATAGGGTTTGGCACGCTAGCCTTATTGGCAAGCTTCCTGCCTACGGACTGCCAGTTCAACTCTGCTCCTGGCTCGCAGACTTTCTGAGGGAAAGATCCATTCGAGTAGTTATTGACGGCTGCTCGTCGGATCAATTGGCTATTAACGCCGGGATATCTCAGGGGTCAGTGCTATCTGCCACACTGTTTCTGTTTCACATTAACGATCTGCTAATGCCCGGTATCATTGGGTATGCAGACGACAGCACAGTTGTGGAGAGATATGTTTCTACTGCGTGAGATAGGCAGAATGAAATTCAGGAGTTAAGAGATGAGATGCTGCAGCGTCTGAATTTGACTCTCAAGGCTGTATCCGACTGGGATGATGCCAATCTAGTCAAGTTCAATGCCTCAAAAACGCAGGCTTGTCTCTTCTCGGTTAAAAAAAGTCCGTTTCTCCAAGTTCCTGTATTCCGTGATGTACCTGTAGCTATAGGAGATCACCTCGAGCTCTTAGGTGTTTCGCTCACGCCTACTCTCAACTTTGGCTCTTACATCGAGTCTAAGCCAAAAACAGCTGCCATGAAGCTAGGCATCCTGAATAAGGTAAAGCGTTACTTCACACCAGGACAGCTTCTCAGTTTATATAAAGCACAAGTCCGGGCTGGTATGGAGTACTGCTGCTATGTTTGGGATGGTTCTGCCAAATACCAGCTTGCTGCCTTGGTCTCGATCAAACGTAGAGCTTTCAGGCTTATAGGTGAGCAACATATGGCGGAGACTAAGATCCAGAGTCTCGAGCACCGCCGTAAGGTTGCATGCCTTTCAATCTTCTATAGGTTACATTTCGGGGAATGCTCCCAGGAACTGCACGATCTGATCCCACCATCTCCTTTTCATCATAGGATGAGCAGGCGTACGGCTCAGTACCATCCTTACCTCATTGGTATACCTTCTATTCGCACAAAACGTTTCGGTTCTACCTTTATAATGCGAACTGCTAAGGAGTGGAATACACTGCCGTCGTCTGTCTTTCCTGAAAACTATAATCTGGGTCTCTTCAAGTCAAGAGTGAATAGGTGCCTTCTAGACCTTTTTGCTTCATCTTCGGCCACATCGTCACTTACCAACAGGTGAGATCGTGGTCAAACAAAGGTCTATCAATGTAAAAAAAAAAAAAAAAAACCGGAACACCGCAATGCGAGCACTACTGCTTTGCGGCAGAAATAGGTATGGTAGTAGTACTTCCCCGGACGAACTCTTTCACAAAAAAGCTCTACTGCTAACAAAACGACAACCTATGTACCTATCTTATCTATTATTCGACCTATCTATGGTCCAAACTATTGTTATTACTCGAAGCTAGAAAGCTCGATTGACCAGTAAGACTCAATGCGCTATATATGCAGCAATAGACTGGTGTGTGTCTTGTATCTGTTTTTGATTAATTTTATCACGTCATCCACCTTGTCCACCATCAACTGTCCCATTCTTCCATATAGTCCTCCCCATCCTACAGTTGACTGGAAGAAATCGCTTTAAGCGAAAAGACCGCCCATTTAACATTTCTTTTATATTTGTTATTTAGTTATGTTTTGTATTTCTGTGTGTTATTTTGTCGTAAATGTACAATAAAGAGTTAATCTATCTATCTATCTGTCTTGTCCTTAAAGTCAAAGTATATTTATTGCTGAATTACATTTTAAAAGATATAACAGATAAAATGTTGGATTCAATGTAACCCTAATGTTCCCTTTAAGGGCGTGCCATGGTATATATAATAATATGTACTAATATATATTTTTAAAGCGATTCTTTTGGTACTTATAGTTTTGCAAAACTACAAAACAGCTGCGACCAAGATATTTGCATGTTCTTCTAAAATGTGTTTCGTGTCTGGGTGATGGGTACGTGCTCGAAGTTCCTGATGCCAACGTCACAGGAAATCATAGTGTGGGATCGACATAGGGCGGATGACGTGATAAAATGACTGCAAATTTTTCGGTGTCAAAATCGGATGTGAGACACCAACGGCAACCGTCGATTACTAATTTCGATCGACCGTATCTTGGTACTAAAATCTATGGATCAGGTTAACGTGACTGTTGTGTGTTAAGGCGCGATAGGTTCTCAAATGTCTCTAGAATTTTAAAGTTTTTGATAAGAAGTTTCATAGTTTTCTATGAAGAAAAAAATATATGATATTCTTGAGTTTTTTATCTAGTGAAATCAATAATTCAATACAATATTTGAATTACATCACTCGATAAAAAAAAATAACAAATATACCTCCTTTTTAAAATTTAAATGCTATTTTTCACTCACTTCTCTCACGTTTTAATTTTTGAAACATTTTGTTTGTTATTATTTGAGTTAGTGAATTCATCAACAAAATTAAACAAAACTTTGAACGACATTTTTATATCATTTTTTTATACATAAAAACACGGTATCAGAGCGTGCGCTCGCCTTCTTCGCCACATACAAAAATGTTCGTTGAACCTATAGCGCCTTAAATTGCTTTGTGATTACATTATTCCTCATCATCGTCATCATCATCATCCACATCCTGACTTCACCCACTGCTGACTATAGGCCTCTCTTTGCCTGTGTCATTCCTCGCGGTCCCGTGCCAGTCTCATCCAGGGGATCGAATTTTGAAAGTCATTAAGTGACTAGAAGTCACGAATGACAAAACGTCATCGATGACTTTGAAATCACTTTTTACCAAATATCGTATTTTTGAAAGTCATACCCTGTCTACCAACTTGCAAATATTTCACAGTCGTTGTCTTTGACATACGACGTATCTGTCCATTATTAGTTTGTCTGTTCCACTATACTAAGTCCATGGTGCCACTCACCACAGACAAAACAGTGTACTACGTTCGGACCATAGATAATAATTATGTGTGGGTGGAATAGGAAAGCCACAAGATAAAAACTAAAATTGAGTAAATACTATTCATAAATGTCAGTGCCAAAACAGTCACGGAGTGATTTCAAATCGAGTGGGTAGAGCCAATCGTATTGATATCATAGTATGACAATTTTAGTCAGCGGTGATTTCCAAAAATACGAACTTTTGGAAATCGGTGACTAATAGTCATTTTGCTGACTTTTAGTCACACGCTGACTTTCAAAAATCGATCCCCAGGTTCGGCCCGCGACGCATGCGATATCGTCTGCCCATCTCGCTGCTGAACGACCAACATTTCTGTACCCAGGTCTTGGGAGCCATACATTAAACCTAATACTTAACAATCCCTGAAAAAAAAATAAGGTTATTTTGCAGACACTTGCGTACAATTCTGCTTGAAAACGACGCTTGACGACCTCTGTGGCGCGGCGGGCGAAGGTTGTCCTGCGACGCAGGAGGTTGCGGGTTCGATTCCCGCCTCGGTACAAATATTTGTGCGATCGCAGATATTTGTTCAGGGTGTTCTGGGTGTTTTCTATGTATAATAAAAAATATCTATCTGTTTAATGTATTGTATTAAGTAAATCAGTTATCTAGTACCCATAACACAAGCTCTGCTTAGCTTGGGGCTAGATAATGTTGTGTGAACTGTCCAGCATTATTTATTTATTTAAAAGGCCGGACGGGACTAGGCGTCTGGCATCCATGTTCGTGGAACGCTCCGCGCAATAAAAACCACGGACTGTCCATAAAAACCGCCATAAACATGATATCTCATAGATGAGCTAGTTCTGCGGAGAATTGCACTTTTATGATGCAATTTTACACTATCCCTTTATCTAAATGGCCATTTGGGAGTTTGTTTGATACTTTTAAAGTCTTTACACGTATTAATATTTGCGTTTGTAATAAGCCTTTGTTTTTGTAGTATTTTAAAATGATTCCCAACCACGATAGTTTTTTTATAGAACTTTATATGACGGATCAAAAAGATGGCCCACCTGATGTTAAGCGTTACCCTCTGCCTATGAACAGTGCATTATCACATAGGTCATGTCCGCCTAGGACGCATCCTATGTGGCATTGCACTGCGCCCGTCACCCTGAGACGTAAAGATGAAAAGTCTCATGTGCCTGTAATTTCACCGGCACCCTTACCCTTCAAACCGGAATACAGCAATGCGAGCTTTGCGGCAGAAATAGGTATGGTGGTAGTACTTCCCCAGACGAACTCTTTCACAAAAAGCTCTGCTACTACTAAAATTTAAATTCTACGTCCAATATTGTTAAACCTTTCTGTAGGTATATGATCCTCATCAGCCATGACGACACTGCTAGACGAGGCCTCCCCGTAGCATGAAATGGGGGGATTTTACTATAATCACTACGCTTGGAAAGCGGATTAGTGATCGCAATAATGGTATTGAGTACTCAGGTGAATGCTGTCCATCCTCTTGTGTAGATCCTTAGTCGGCGTTTACAACATTTACGGGAGGAGACGGAGAGGTATATTCTTACTCTGGATACACCACGGCACGACGACCACCTCTGTGGCGCGGCGGGCGAAGGTTCGCCTGCGACGCAGAAGGTTGCGGGTTCAATTTCTGCCTCTGAACAAATATTTGTACGATCTGCAGATAATGTTTCTGAGGGTGTTCTGAGTATTTTTTATGTTTATTAAAAAATATCTATCTATGTAAGTATTGTATTAAGTATATCAGTTATCTATTACCATCATTAGTTCATTAGTCTATTATTTTTAGTAGTAGTAGAGCTTTTTTGTGAAAGAGTTCGTCCGAGGAAGTACTACCACTATACCTATTTCTGCCGCAAAGCTCGCATTGCTGTGTTCCGGTTTGAAGGGTAAGGGTGCCGGTGAAATTACAGGCTCATGAGACTTTTCATCTTTAAGACTCAGAGTGACGGGCGCAGTCCAATGCCACATAGGATGCGTCCTAGGCGGACATGACCTATATGATAATGCACTGTTCATAGGCAGAGGGTAACGCTTAACATCAGGTGGGCCATCTGTTTGCTCCGTCATTCAAGTAGTATAAAAAAAAAACCCATAACACAAGCTCTGCTTAGCTTTGAGCTAGATAATGTTTTGTGAGCTGCATTATTTATATATTTATGTTAACGGTCATATAAGTTACTATAACTATTATGCATTCTGTTATAAAATACCTAAGACTGGTTTTAATTTCCTTTCCGTTCATTAGAAAATCATAAAACGGGAAACGACTTAGATTGCACAAAGGACGCTATTATCTGGTAGTTAGTGCCGGGGGAACGTAAGCGGGATATTACCGACGTCTCTGCCTTATTCAAGCAGAAAACAGGCTACCGGAGCCTGTCTTCCAATGTTTACGCGGCCCAGGCTGACTCTGTAAAATTATGTTCATTTTCACATTTACAGAAATAATAACATGTTTAATAAAAGTACCTAGTTAGATAATATTACCTAATGTATTTCAAAAATACACACAAAAATAAGTAGGTATGTACTCTCACAATTTAATTCACTATTTCATCCTATAAACTTAAGTAGGTTATAAAAAAGCTGAGGTATCTAAAGACACCATTGTCTATCGACGATGTCAAATAAAACTGTAACATTCGGGAAATACAATTAAAGTGGTCATTATGGGAAAGTTAGCTTTTTTAGGAAAGTGTTTACTATAGGATAGTAGACATTTGGGGTAGTAATTTTGGTAAAGTAAACATTTACGTACCCAATCATATAATAAAGACATGTCAAAAGTTTAGAAAATACGCGTTGTTTAAATTTTATTGCATTTTTGTTATTTTTATCAGCACTTCTTGAGATAACTCTCATCCAGAGGTTGGAGTCCATCCAAAGCATGTTTATAAAATATCTCAGTTTCAAAGACCACAGAACATTTGATTCTTACTCGGAAGCATGTAATTATTACAGTGTTGATTATTTAGTGCAAAGAAGCAAGCAATATGATGTCGTTTTGCTGTATGATATATTAATTGGTCGTTTGGATTGCCCGGAACTCCTTGGTAGTGTGTCGCTGGGAACGCCGTTTTGTCGGACAAGGCATACTGAGCTCTTTCATGTCCCTCGTGTGAACACCAACTATGCACAAAACTTGGTCCTGTGTCGAGCTGCTAATACTTACAATAAATCATATTCTAGCATTGACATCTTTAGGCACTCGGAAAAAAAAATGGGAAATTAAAAAACTGCATCGCTCATATGTATAAGTTTTATTTCAACGCATAGATCATCACAAGAATAAAACAAAAATGTCTAAAAACCAGACCTAAAACTACTAGCTACTATACTTACACATGCGTACATTTGTAACACTCCACACTGCACCCACACTCACACATACATCCACACACCCACGAACATACACATAGATTCATCCACACATGCACATACATACTCATGCACCCGCACCCTTTTATCATCGTGATCAATCTGTTTGTAGCAACTGGTAAGTTTTGTTTGATATATCGTACAAAGTAGAATCTTTTTAGGTTTAGGTTAGGTTTAAATAATTTATTCTCAAGAAGACAAATGTCACTTATATGAGAACAATATAAACTTATAATAATCTAAATGTAGGTCGTTCTTGTTTTAAATTTAGTTTTAGTTTTGCTCAATTAACGTATGTCCAAAAATGAATGATTACATACTTAGAATATGATCAGCTAGTTTATGTTTAAATACGCTAAATGAGCTCACACTTTTTATATTTGAGGTTAGTCTATTAAAAAGCTGTGCCCCTTCGCATATTATCGTTTTTTTCCCATAATTTGTACGAGTCTTGGGGAGTACAATAAAACTGGCTCGGCGAGTGCTCCGTTTTGTGATTTGCTTGACTGTCGTAAAGGCTAGGTTAGTATGGATAGATTTGTTCAGAATTTTTCGTATAAGTATGCATGTATTATATATGTATAGCTGTTTTATATTCATTAATTTCGTTTCTTTGTAAATTATTTTTGTCGGTGTTAAGTAGGGATAGTTAAAAAGTAATTTAATGATTTTATTTTGAACAGTTTGTAGTTCAGCTAGCCTCGTTTTAACGGCGCTGCCCCAAATTTCAACCAAGTATGACAAGTGCGGCTTAACAAGAGAATTATAAATAGTATAGCGTGTTGGGCGTGGGATACAATGCACAATGTTACGTAGTGATCCAGTAAGTGAGGACAGTTTTGCTTTAATATGTTCTATATGTGTGTTCCATGTCAATAACCTATCAATTTGTAAACCGAGATATTTTTCACAAGCTTTCTCTTGCAGAAGCACATTGTCAATCATTAGTGGAGTAAAAGGAGCGATCCGTTTATTTTTAGCTTTGTAGATGGTGTAACAAGTTTTAGCAGCATTAATTGTTAATAAGTTAAATTGGAACCAAGTGGACAGATTGTTTAAATCTTGTTGAGCATGTGGTAGCATGTCAAGTATTGAGGCTCCAAAGTAAAAAAGACATGTGTCATCCGCGTACAAGGTTATGTGACCGTGTAGACCTATCTCATTTATATTGTTAATGTATATCAGGAACAGTAATGGACCTAATATTGATCCTTGCGGGACACCATAAGTTACTGGTGCTGATTTGCTTTGAACTCCATCTATTTTGACCACCTGTGTTCTGCTTGATAGATATGACTTGAACATCTTAAGGGCAGTGCCGTTAATACCTATGCATTTTAGTTTTTTTAAGAGCAACTTGTGACTTACTGTGTCAAAGGCTTTTTTTAAATCAATGAATATGCCTAGGACGATATTTTTCTTATCTATATTCGACTTGATTTTAGTTACTAAGTCAATTGTAGCTGCTAGAGTGTTACTTTTGGGTCTGAAACCATATTGTTCTTTATAGATGAAGTCAATTGAGTTAAGGTAATTATCAAGTCATCTATATATAATCTTTTCTAGAATTTTTGATAGTATCGGCAAGACTGAAATAGGTCGGTAATTTCCTGGGTTTGTTCTAGGCCCTGATTTGTAGATAGGGGACACTTTTGCAATTTTTAGCGTATCAGGGAACTCACCATCCACTAACAATTTGTTAAAACAGTTTGTTAGATTAGTTAATATAAGGTTTCTCAAACATTTGATTACTTTGGTATTTACTCCATCTAGACCTGCGCTACTATTTACATCGAGGTTGCTTATGATTTTGTCAATTTCCTCTGGTGTACATGGGTCAAGTGTAGAAAGTTCGCCTTTTATGGTGTTATTTGGCAGGGCCTGTGTGAAATTATCGTGAAAGTATTTAAGTATTTGTTCTGCCAAAAGGGAGCCAATTGTTGAAAAGTACTGATTAAATACTTCGCAAATTTCGCTTGTACTTGTGATTATTTTAGAATCTTTTGAAAGTTTCGGAGGGGCACAGCTTTGTTTAATTTTATTACTAGCCAAATCGTTTATTAGTTTCCACATTTTCTTGGGTTTATATGTGCATTTCATGAATTCGCTGTAGTGATAGTTATTCTTCGTATTCTGAATAAGTTTTGCCGTATAGTCTCTTTTCGATTTGAAGTCTGCTTTAAGGCTATCATTATTAGGATCTCTTTTTAGTTCTATCCATAGATGATTCCTTAGGTTTAGTTCAGATAGTATATCATTGTTTATCCATTCTTTTTGTGGTAGGTTAAGAATTTTTGTCCTTGAAGTTTTACTTTTATTTATGTATTGTTTTATCGTACATTCGAGTAGCGTGTAGTCACTGTGTAGGTCGTCCAGTCCAGCACCTTGGATCAGCTGGTATAATTTTGTATAGTCAATAGCTTCGTAATTTGTTCGTATCTTCGGTACTGGTTTAAATTTTTAAATCTGCAAGTGTATTTGTTTGTGGTCAGACATAGCCGAGTCAATAAGTGCCATGTGAAAGTCGTTATTTTCCAAATTCGTACTGACGTGGTCCAAGATAGACTATTTTGTCGAAGAATCTCTGGTGGTGTAGTTTCTGTTGACTTTATTCAGTATTTTATATCCGGCTTCCTTTGTAGTGTATATGTACTGTTTGGTATTTTTATCTTTTGTTAATAGGTCAATGTTAAAGTCTCCAAAAACGATCGCTCTTTGCCTCTGCTGAAGTTGTAAATCATAGACTTCTAGGAAATTTTTGAAGTTTGTGTCACCTGGTTTGTAGATTACTCCCACTTGTAATGCATACTTTTCTAATTGTATCCAAAGGTAATTGTTTCCTCCTGTATAGTTGGATTCTGACAAGCTATGTTTTAGGTTATTGTGAACGTAAGCCGATACTCCGCCTCCTCTCATATCTGATCGGTAATTATAGTAATGTGTGTAATTGGGGAGACATAATTGTAGGGCTTGTATTTCATTCCTAATCCATGTTTCACTTAGTAGTATTACGTGCACCGTTGTTGAAATTGATTCTAGAATGCATTTCAGTTCATCAAATTTCCCCTGTTTACATATACTACGAGCGTTTAAATAAAAGAACGTTAAGCTCGATTTGCTTATTGTAAGATCTTGATAGTTAGTGCACATTTGATGAGTAGTTGTTTTGATAGGCGGGTGGCAGGTGGTATTTCTAGTACGTAGTTTTTTGATGTGTTCGCCTTTACAATGCTGGGTATACCATTAATATATTTAATGGTGAGATCACTTTCCCCATTTCCTTGGCGGCAGGCCAACTCTTCTTTTAGGCCCTGCAGAATTTTTTGCTGAGCTGGAGTTTGATCGGAGAAAATTTTTACATGCCCCGGTTGTTTATCCTTGCTTCGCAAAATCTGTTTGGCTGGCCCTGGTGTATTAAAACAAACTTTAACTCTGCGATTCCTTCCCGGGGTGAACTTGCCGACACGGACTACCTTTATTGGCTTTGGGATATCTTTATCAACGGCACATGTAATACTCATAACAGCAGCTTCATCGTTGGATATTCTTTCTTCTGTGGTGGAAGAAGTCTGTTCTGGTAGGCCAACAATAATAATATTTTTCTCACGGTTGTTGCGTTCTTTAAACTCCCTAAGCATTTGTTCGCTAAGACATGCCTGATTGACGAACTGGGGCGTTGAGGGTTTGACTTCAAGTGATTTTAGTCGGTTTTCACCCGAAGCGATTTTGTTTTCCATTAGGGTCACCTGAGTTTTAATTTTGTTCTGCTCACTCGTTATTATTAATGATGTTGATTTTATGTCATCAATTTGAGTTTTGATCTCATTAATATTTGCATGGAACATACTAGCGGTTTGCTCATTGGTAGACTTCATTTCAGTAATGTCGGTTTTCACTTCATTGATACTCATTTGGAGTTTATTCATCATCTGCTGGTTTGATTCAACATATTTTTCTAATATTGAAGTCATCCGAGAAAGCTCGCCTTTAATTTCTGTAATATCATGTGAGCAATCGCAATCTTTCTCCGGAAGTGGATGTTTTCGTTTGCGAAATGTGATTAGAGAGTCCGTCTCCATACTAGACAGCCTGGATAGGTCGGGCTGCGAGCCGCCACCGGTCTTAGTAGGTGAATGGTGAACGTTCATAGTAAAAAATTTGTGCTTTGTACTCACTTGGAACGTTCTTAGCTTGAGTTATGTACACTGCAGTTGTAGACGGGAAATAGTTGCGTGTCGTGAGGTAAAGTGCAGCAGTGTATTCAAAACAGTGTGTAGAAAATTGTTAATTTTAAGCTGTGTAGACCTTTTTTGGCCATAATTTTGTTAATGTTAAACATAAATAATAAATCGCAGTTGGTTTACCAAAATAAATAAAATAAAATAACTGATTTTGTGGAAACTAGGAGGTTTGGTTAATAATCAATGTAGGTATATATTGAATCGTTGCGTGACTGACTGACTGATTGTCAACGCACAGTCTAAACAGAAAGTCTTATAGACCAGTAGTTTGAAGGGTACGTTCTTTTTGTGGTCTAGGAAAAGGAATTCCTGAAATTCAACCCCTAAGGGGGTGCAGCGGGGTGTTAAAGTTTGTACGAGAAGTAAACGCGGACGAAGACGCAGGCATTCCACTAGTGGCATATATATATCATTAGTTTAGCAACGAATATTGGATTCGGACGGTAATGTACCTTTATCAATGAACGAAAATAAAATACTGTAAAATCATTCAATTCGGACAGTAATGTCACTTTCACTAAATGTCCTGCGCTTAAAAAAAAACCTTGTTCGCATAACGGGACCGTTCACATAACGTCCCGTGTGTGAAATGTCCCGTTTATAATGATATTTATATGACACTATTAATCGAAACATGTGAAGTTTCCACAATTACATGCTCATTACAGCTCATTACAAGAAGTATTAATGAGCTGTGATGTGTAAAGAACGCATTTTAATTTTAAAAACAAATAAAAAAACGCTTGTGACTTGCGACCTCGGATGAAGAACTAAAGCATGGAACTAAAAACGAAACGGTATCGATTATACCAGTCTCATTCTTTTATATGAATGTATTCATGTGTTGGAATGAGACAAGCATATATCTATCTGTTTTTATTTGTGTAACTCATACCAGGCCAAATGACAAATTACTACTACATTCATGGTAACAATCTAAAAAGATGTATATGCATGGTGCCAATATTTAGGGTCCGGAACGGAAAAAAATCTGTCGTGTGACAATATATTTCTTTCTCTCTAACATAGGATAGCAAGCTATCTTCTAGGATAGGAGTAAGAAGGAATACTCTATGCTATTTTAGCACTCACTCCTTACTATTATACCTCCATGCTTGGGACCCACTGAGATATTGACATTAGTGAAATGACATTACGGAATCAGGCTGTCATACACACACGCGTACTACGTTTGTACCGGTAAGCGTCAGAAAGTAGGCGCCGGGATCCTACTTTCTATGTAAATTCAGCCTTCTCTAGGATCGATCTATCTGTATCAGCAAGTTTTATCGAGTTCTTTAAAGTTTTATGGTGGTAGTACTAATATAGAATCTAAGTTTTCTGTTTTTCACCCGCGTGCAAGACGATAGTAGACTGAAGTTTGAAAAAATGTTTCTGTTGTAAGCCTGGATATAATAAAAAAGCGGCCAAGTGCGAGCCGGACTCGCCCATGAAGGGTTCCGTAGCAGCAAATAACATAATATGAAAGTTCTTGGATTGTTTAAGATTTATGACGTATTAAAACAAGTTATTAATTTTGTAAAAATTAAAAAAACCCGCAACGAACCCGCTGAACCGATTTTGATCAAACAAAGCTAAGAACACTCCCGACAAATACAACTTAAAAAAAAAAACTAAATCGGTTCAGCCGTTCGGGAGCTACGTTGGGACAGACAGACAGAAACACACACACACACACACACACACACACACACACACACACAGACACGTCACACGTCACACATCAAACTTATAACACACCTTCGTTTTTAGTTAAAAAAAAAACTACTTACTAGATCACGTTCGAACCAATTTTCGTTGGAAGTTTGCATGGTAA
Organism: Operophtera brumata; assembly: GCA_932527175.1. Classification (NCBI taxonomy): domain Eukaryota; kingdom Metazoa; phylum Arthropoda; class Insecta; order Lepidoptera; family Geometridae; genus Operophtera; species Operophtera brumata. The sequence continues at coordinate 39,577,348 of OW052225.1, forward strand.
TGTACATCATATTTTTTTTTAGTTTTATCTTTCTCTTATTTTAGAAGTTACGGGGGGGGGGGGGGGGGACATTTTACCACTTTGGAAGTGTCTCTCGCGCAAACTATTCAGTTTGAATAAATATATATTAGAAACCTCAATATCATTTTTGAAGACCTATCCATAGATACCCCACACGTATGGGCACATAATAAATATTAGTACAAGTATGGGTTTGATGTTTTTTTTTGTATGTATGTATGTATGTATAAGTATGGGGAACTCGAAAAATTTATTGTTTTTTTTTCTATTTTTGTGTGAATATCTTAATGCGGTTCACAGAATACATCTACTTACCAAGTTTCAACAGCATAGCTCTTATAGTTTCGGAAAAAAGTGCCTGTGACATACATACGGACGGACAGACAGACAGATAGGCATGACGAATCTATAAGGGTTGATGGTATTTGGTGTATGGATAGATGGGAGGGAAGGGGGGGGGGGGGGGGATTGACTGCTAGTATAATATATATTGCAAATACGATGACGATGTGGCGCGTCGGGCGAAGGTTGGCCTGCGACGCAGGAGGTTGCGGGTTCGATTGCCGCCTCGGACCAAATATTTGTGCGATCGCAGATATTTGTTCAGGGTGTTCTGGGTATTTTCTATTTATAATAAAAAATATCTATCTATTTAATATATAGTATTAATGATATCATAACATAACACATAACACAAGCTCTGCTTAGCTTGGGGCTATATAATGTTGTGTTGAACTGTCCAGCATTATTTATTTATTATTTATTTATTATTATTATTACAAGCTTTTATTTAACTTGCAATGTATGTATGTTTGTCCGGGTGGAATCTTGCAAATCTACTTATAAATCCTACCTGTCAAGGTCCGATTGCAATATGATGGTAACAGCGAGCTGATCTGATGATGGACAATGGTACTCCTTGAGGGATAATAGACTGGCCGTGTTATAGACTCATTTTGATCAGCACACGGTTACGATCACTAATTTTATAATAGCTTGAATTTTAATATATATTTTTAACAATAAACTTGTTTGACATAATTTGCTATATCGCTAGCTTGTCCCACAGATATGATCATGTTTTCTTTGCGATAATAAATAATATTCAGTCTCTCTCCTCCCCTTTACAGTCGTACTAAGTTAGTCTTAGGGAATGTATGAAACGTGACTCGCACGCTTATACGCTTATATTTCACATACCTACATTTGTACGTATATCTTTCTAGAGGCTACATCTATGTCTCAGTCGGTATGTCTCAGATGCAGCGTGCTCTTGTATAGAAGGAGTATTTGAATCCTGAATTTGCTGGACATAAAATATAATAATACCTCAAGAGATCTACAGGATCTATCTTCTTGATAGGGTATGCCAGAAATTTCCTAATTGAAGAAGCGAAGCAAGTTCTCTCAGTCAACTTGGAAGAATCGGCGTTTGTATGTATGAATGTTTGTCCAAGCATAACTTACGAACCGTCAATCCGATCTTCATGAAATTTGATTGGGGAGTAGATAGTATTGGTACAATTACTTTTAACTTTTGAAACTATCATGGTTATGTACATACTTTTCACTAGAAACGGGATATACTAGAACAGGGGGTAGTGATATCGTTCGTAATAAAAGAGTGAGAAAGACGATAGATCTGCCAATAACATCTACTCGCAAAGACCGGGATATATCGGGAACAAATAAAACTCAAGAATTATGGTAAATATCCCGTTTCTAGTGAAGAGTAATTACTTTTAATTTTGATTTTTAATTGACTAAATCAAGTACAATATTCAAATTGAAAATATGTATGGATACCTACCTACTGCATTATAATTCCGAGGGTTTTTTACTCACAGAGTTTACTTATTTGAGCCTTTCGGGGTCGAAACTCTGGGTCCGGAGGAACCGGGGCCCTACGCATTTTAAAAATTCTATCAGGGCGTCTGGTCGAAGCGACGCGTGACCCGAGAGCTGGCTCTTATCTGGCTCAATGCATTATTATTGCCATTCAGCGTGGCAATGCAGCCAGCATCTTAGGGACACTTCTGTCTGGTAGTGAGTTGGATCAGTTGAGCTATCTTTTAGATCGTTAGCAGCTGTCTTCAGGTAGCACAGCTGGTTCATAATGTTTTTTTTAATGTTGTACATTCGTTATGGCTATAGTATGCTCATTGCCACTTCAACTTGCTAATTCCGACATCAATGCCACATAGGATGCGTCCTAGGTGGACTTGACCTATGTGGTAATGCACTGTTCATAGGTAGAGGGTACAGCTTAACAGCACTGTTCATATAGGCAGAGGGTACAGCTTAACATCAGGTGGGCCACCTGCTTGATCCATCGTACCATGTTGTATAAAAAAAAAACTCGTTTGAGTTTCACATAGCGAATAGTGAGAGGTCTCTCTAAATAACACACTGCGGGACTCCGAGCTTGTATGAAGCTAGCAGGACCAGCCATAATTACCAGCACCACCAGCGTTTAGGGGTGTGTTGGGATTGCCGAGGTACTGCAGTGCTTCAGGCATGTTTGCTGAGGCTCGAAGTGATGGCTTCCACGCCATCCTACGCAAGAGAGCCGCCTCACAGCTGAGCCGTGTCCGCGGCAGCAACAACGCCATACTGCGCGTTGTGGCCGATAGTTGAGTTGATAGTTTTGGTTGAGTGTCCCATACTGGGCCATTTGAGTGTCCCATACTGGGCCATTTGAGTGTCCCATACTGGGCCATTTGAGTGTCCCATACTGGGCCATTTGAGTGTCCCATACTGGGCCATTTGAGTGTCCCATACTGGGCCATTTGAGTGTCCCTTACTGGTTAGACTAATTAGAACTCTTGTTAGACTTCATATTGTTTAATTGTGTTTTTATTTATTGATGACCTCTGTGGCGCGACAGGCGAATGTTGGCCTGCGACGCAGGAGGTTACGGGTTCTTTTCCCGCCTCGAAACAAATAATTGTGTGATCGCAGATATTTTTTCAGGGTGTTCTGGGTATTTTCTATGCATAACAAAATCTATGTAATATATTGTATTAAGTATATAAGTTATCTAGTACCTACCTACCCATAACACAAACTCTGCTTAGCTTGGGGCTAGATAATGTTGTGTGAACTGTCCAGCATTATTTATTTATTCATGTGTATTTTCATGTGTTAATTTTATGTGTGTGCGTCCTGATTGCCTTATTTTCTGATTGTGTGTACCTACTAGTTGTTAAATAATGGAGATTGTCTGAAATAGAATAAATTATAATAATAATACATCGTGAAGGAACACATGAAAGGCGATCTACCCCTAACACTAAAACGCCAACTCATCGACATGTGTATCCTGCCCGTCCTAACCTACGGTGCGCAGACATGGTCGCTGACCGAGGTACAGAAGTCCAGACTCAAGATTTGTCAAAGGGCAATGGAACGCAGTATTTTGGGTTATAAGAGAACCGTCCATGTTAGGAACACCACCCTGCGTTCCCTAACTGGTATTGCCGACGTAGGTGAAAAAACAGCCAGGCTCAAATGAGATTGGGCGGGGCACGTCAGTCGAATGCTTCCCAACAGGTGGGCGAACATCAGCACATCCTGGATAACTGAAGGACGGCGACCTCGGGGTCAGCCGAGAAAGCGTTGGCGGGACGATCTTGTTGGTTTTGAGAAGGAGTGGTGGGAGACTGCCAGAGACAGGGACAAGTGGAGGAATTTGGGGGAGACCTTTGCCCAGCAGTGGGACAATATAGGTTAAGAAAAAAAAAAAAAAAAAACATCGGAAGGCTGTGGTAGGATACATTGCAACAACATAAAACTGCAACAGTAACGACCTATTTTCCGAGCAGATTCACCAGATCTAATATTTTAGTAACACATTTCAGTATAGTTCAATACTCAACAGACATCTTCAGTCGTAAAACCGCTACAAAAGAATCATAAAACATTAAGGTACATTGGTTATATCAAGAAAATGCACTAGGTATACTGAGTTATACTGACTTACACACATAAATGCCTAGATAATATAGGTACCTGTTTTTATTAGTCGGGTTTATTTCTACTGCTAAATGAAACCCGTATGAAGCACTAACCTAGGTGATAAAGTAGGTAGGGCGTCACAAGACTATGAGACATGAAGGGAAAGTAACTTAAATTTTGTATAAGGAGACTTTATTTTATTTTGAAAAATTAGTAATACTGCATACAAATATTTTCTAAAAATTACTTGCTTCGTCGGGGAATCGAACTGTTAATAAATATTTATTTTATTCTGTTTTTCAGTATTTGTTTTTATAGGCAACAAAATTACATCATTTGTGGAAATTTAAACTGTTTATGAGATACAACTAGCGACAGACGGACACACGGACGGACGGCGGAGTCTTAGAGCTGGTACACACTGGGCGCTGGGTGTTGCGTTCGTCGCGCGTTGGTAGCGTACACACAGCGCGCTAAGCAAGGCGTTCGGCGAGCGTTATTATGGCACAATGGTTCTAAAATTGACGTCAAAGAAAGCGACCATGACATACAAAAGCGCGCGATCAAATGTACGGCAAAATGGCGGCACAGTATATAGAAGCGCGCAGCTGACGCCCGCGCAACGCGCGTTCGAACAAAAATCTGACAGCGCGCGTCTGACGCGCGCTTGTGCAGAAGCATGCACTTGCATGTGTACACCTGACCAGAGGCCTTAGTGTGGGCATACCAGTTAAAACGCGTTTACGCGACCGCTACTACCGCGTTGGTTGAGTAAACGGCAAAATTAAGGTATACAACAAGTATACTTTACAACAATACGTGACGTGAACTGCCAAAAATGTCACTTACACTCGCAAAACACTCCCACAAAATGATTCATTAACTCGCCGCTAGGGGCTCTGTACATTTCTTCATACAAACTGCGCGTAAAACGCGGTCTTGGTTAGAGCGCGTAAACTTGTAGCAAAAAGTAGCACCACGGCTACCGACCTCTTTATATTTAAAACACGCGTTAAAAAGCGCGCGCTTGAAAACACCTAATGTGTACTCTCTCTTTGTAATAGGATCCCGTTTTACCCTATGGGTAATGAACTCTAAACAAATCAAAAAACACACTAAGTACCGAGAACCTCCTCCTTTTTTTGAAGTTGGTTAAAAAACACTTTGCTATGAAGACGGATGCACCCGATCCGGTGTTATTCTACGCCATGGGAACCAATCAACTATTCCAAGGTGATGCGAGTTAGTACTATAGGCTACTTTACTCAGTATCCTCGTGAGGTATGGGAGCGGCACGGGAGGGGTGACATGTGACGTAAAGAACTGTCGGGCTACACACGTGATGAAAATTAGTGAAGATAGATCTTAATATATTTACAAATAAGTACCTAAGTCATTGCGAAAGAGAATAAAATACTTGTTCAAATAATTATTATATTTAATACTAATATCAATATTTTCAACTGAACTTTCAATTTATTAGCTTATGTCCATATCGCTACTCGAATCACTGTCAGTATGACTGGAATCACTTTCGTTATCTGAGTCGTCGTATATCGTTTTCATGCTCGGCAGAATTTGGATCAGATTTCCTAACCTTGAAAAAATTATATACATTATAAACAACATCTTTAGTTTGAGCTCTAATCCGAGGACCCATCCTCGGTTGCTAATCTTGTGTACGTCTTGTCTAAACATTTGACATAAGAAAATCACCACCCTCCCGTGCCGCTCTCACACCTCAGGAAGCTAATACTAAGTTAAACGCTATACCTGTACCTACCACGGTTAGAAACGCTAACCATACCAGCATAAGTCCACACGAATACGATTCGCTCGCTAGCGACACGATCGAAGATAGTAGAGCACAGATAAAATAATACTAAACTATGTAGTACCTACTATAGATATTAGAATTATGTTATCGTAAACAATCGTAAATGTCTTTTGTTAATTAAACCAGTTATAAATTAGCCAAGGAAACATCACTCGCATCAAATTACAAAGACTTCAAACTACGTCGCAGTCATTGACAACTAGATGGTGCTGCTAAAACAGTCACAGTGCTAGATCGCGCTATCGTTGCGGTTTGGGATCGCAACTAGATAATACAAAATAATCGAGTTAGAATTATATGAAAATAATCGTCTAAGATCCGCACTAGAGACGACCTTCACCGATCTGTTTATTGGATGAAATGTTTTTTATATGAAATTTAATATATTAGAAAATATATCTCGAGTGGGTTGTCTAAAAAATTACTGTCCAGCCAATGATTAATAAAAAAATAAAAATTACTTTTTACTTTTTTTAATAACGGTGATTATTAGGCTGTTGAAATTTTCACAGATGATGTATTTATGTTATATTGTAATAACAAATACACAGAATGAAATAAATATTTAAGGGGGCTCCCATACAACAAACGTGTTTTTTTGCCGTTTTTATAGATAATGGTACCGAACCCTTCGTGCACGAGTCCGACTCGCACTTTGCTGGTTTTTATAGATAATGGTACGGAACCCTTCGTGCGTGAGTTCGACTCGCACTGTTTTTTTTCTACGAATCATTGTCTGGACAGGAATTTTTTAAACAACCCACTCGAGATATATTTACTTTCATATTAAATTTCATATAAAATACATTACATCCAATAAACAGATCGGTGAAGGTCGTCTCTAGTGCGGATCCTCTACTATAAAGAAATACAATTTTTGAAGGTGATGTCTTTTGGCAGGGTTAGGTTCGTAAGGACTAGATTGCATAACGACTATCTAAGCAAAAGGGCTTAGTTTCATATGGCCTTATTATCCTAATATTATTGAAGCGACTTCTCTGACAACTAGGAAGAGTCAGCGTTTGTATGTATACTAGGGTTAACAGATTCAAAAATAAGATTTCCTCACAATCTGCCAAAAATGTTCACAATATTATAAATATGATTTTCACCAAGAACGGGATATACTCGTATTAGATATATCATGATAGGTACATAACGTGATCATGACTTCTTAGTACTTAATTATAATTTTTTATTAATAAAATTGATAAATAATAATAATTTCTTAGTATAGTTAGCAACATGATCTTTTTTTTCATGCTACTTGGAATGACGTACCTTTCAAGTAGATGGCCCACCTGATGTTAAGTGGTACCCTCTGCCTATAAACAGTGCATTACCTCATAGGTCACGTCCACCTAGGACGCACCCTATGTGGCATTGCAATGCGCCCGCCACCCTGAGACATAAAGATGAAAAGTGTCATGTGCCTGTAATTTTAACAGCACCCTTATACCCTTCAAACCGGAACACAGCAATGGGAGCACTACTGCTTTGCGGCAGAAATAGGTATGGTGGTAGTACTTCCCCGGACGAACTCTTTAGCAAAAAAGCTCTACTACTACTAATTGGTATAGGTATAGGAAATCGTTAGTTATTAACTAGTTATAAGTAGTAGGCACCAATCTAATCTTAATGATAAAATTGGTGTCGATTCTGTGCAGCATTCTCTAATTTTAAACCGCATTTAATTATCGCGGTCTCTTTTATTCCTATTAGAAAGGGCGCGCGACAACTTTAACGCGATTTTAAAATGGTGCGAACAACCTAGTTAACAATTTAACCTTAGAGCTATCAATGGACGTTTAGGGTTTGGGATAAGCTTATAAAGTTTTCTAATTATAAGTATCGAATTATTTCTGAACATTAAGTAAAGCTAGGTTCATATCGTGTCGGGTTGTGGCGTCGCGCGCCGGAACGCAATCGGTTACGTTGACGCGCCACAACACAATCTACTAATGTGAATCTAGTCATAGGTAATAAACGTAACCGATTGCGTTCTGGCGCGCCACGCCACACCCCGACACAACAACATGAACCTAGCTTAATTTTTTTTTTTTTTGTATACTACTAGAATGACGGAACAAGCAAATGGCCCACCTGTTGTTAAGCGGTAACCTCTGCCTATGATCTTATGATGATAAGAGCTGTTCACGCATTTTAACGTCATAGGTTTTTAGGGTGTAGTACCCAAAGGGTAAAACGGGACCCTATTACTAAGGCTCGGCTGTCCGTCTGTCTGTCTGTCCGTCTGTCACTAGGCTGTATCTCATGAACCGTGATAGTTAGACAGTTGAAATATTCACATATTTCTGTTGCCGCTATAACAGCAAATACTAAAAAAAAAAAAAAAAAAAAAATATAAGGGGGCTCCCATACAACAAACGTGATTTTTCCAATGCGAGGTCAGTTTTGGATGGGTGACCACTTTTTGCGTGCGATTTTATTTTTTATTTTTTTAATAACGTGTTTTTTTTTGCCATTTTTATAGGTAAAAACACGCACCCCTGGTGTCTAAGATATCTTGTGCGTGCACGACGAGGAAGTTCACTTTGTTTAGAAAGACAATTATGTCAATTTATCTCGCGCACTATTTACGGTAGGTACACCGTGGTACCACTTTCTAGAGCCGGTGCTCTGAAAAATAAAACTTCAAATAAATAAATAAAACTTCCAAATGCTGAGATAAGACTCGACTGACTTTATTTGAGAAAAAAAGCGGCCAAGTGCGAGTCGGACTCACTCATGAAGGGTTCCGTAGCAGCAAGTAATATAATATAAAAGTTCATGGATGGATTAAGATTTGACGTATTAAAAAAAAACTACTTACTAGATCTCGTTTCAAACCAATTTTCGTTGGAGTTTACTGTACATCATAATTTTTTTTAGTTGTATCATTCTCTTATTTTAAAAGTTACGGGGGGGCACACACATTTTATCACATTGGAAGTGTCCCTCGCGCAAACTATTCAGTTTAGAAAAAAATTATATTAGAAACCTTAATATCATTTTTGAAGACCTATCCATAAACACCTTACACGAATGGGTTTGATGAATGAAAAAATTGAGTTTCAGTTCATGTATGGGAAACACCAAAAATTTACTGTTTTTTTGCTATTTTTGTGTGAAAATCTTAATGCGGTTCACAGAATACATCTACTGACCAAGTTTCAACAGCCTAGCTCTTATAGTTTCGGAAAAAAGTGGCTGTGACATACACGCACAGACAGACAGACAGACATGACGAATCTATAAGGGTTCCTTGTCTTGTTGACTACGGAACCCTAAATAGGCCTGGTTTTAAACCAGAATTGTCATTCTCCGTAACGCTACAACAATTAGTATAAGTACCTACCTATTGTTTTGTTTGCGTTTTTTTATTTTTTTTATTTTTACAATTTATTTATATCTGTAATTGAAATTGAAATTAATTTACTTCTGTAACAGGTTTACACGTGTTTTAAATATGGTTGGAACCTTCTTATAAGTAGAAAAATACTTGTGTTAGAAGGTCCCGCTCTTCCATAGCGTAGGTATGGTTACAGATTAGTAAGTAGGTACAATTTTATACCTACTACTAGAAATTAAGAGATACTATTATATAATTTTAACACATATTATTTATATAATATTGCGTGTATCAGTATTATATTGTGTGTTTATTGTAACTGAAGCAGAGATATAAATCGCACTAAGCCCCACTAATAGCTATTTAAAGCTACAGGTAACAGAGGCACGGGACAAACTGTCTGGTAAACATAACAGCAGCTTTATCTAGCATGACCTAACAAACAACGCAAACTTGCTCCCAAGACACCATTAACCGTCTGAAGTCACCAATATGGCGAGCAGCCAGTCCAATAACATTTCGGGTGTACAACACTTGCCAACAATGTACGGGTACAGAGAAAAGTTGCTAAAGCAGTTTTGGTCGTACCTTAAAACTAGTGCTTTCAATGAACTTTGGCTAGCGTTAAATTTTTATGTTAACGTACCATATGCGTGCGGAAGGGATATTTTTTTCATTGGTTTTGTAAGAATTAAAAAACGATATGTAAAATAAAATCTTGATAAAAATAAATATGAAAAATCCTTGTTTCGCACATGTAGGTAGGTACGAACCCTACGATATTTCAAGATAAATGTTACTACAACGAATAGAAAAATAATCGTTTTTTTTGTTTGAAATATGTCTCGCTCGAGAGTGTTCTTAGATATGGTTAGTGGAAATTGGGTCAGACATTGCCCGGATCATCAGCTCGCAACTCCGGTACGGAGACCTGCAATGCTCTAAGGCTCGCAATTATTTTCTTGAAGGGAACGAATGACAGCTGATAGCGCGTTCTACTTTTATGTCAACATCCAGACATCAAATAGCCAAGGGATCTTTTAGTAACTATATTTCGTTTAGCGGCCCTACCACAGAATAAATAATAGTACGAAAACTCTACCTCTGCGTGCTAGACGCCGTCGTAATGCTTTTGTGTTCCATTTTTTTTATGAAACACTGTATTTAATAGGACTGTTTATTTTTTTATAAAATTAACTTGTGCATAGCAAAAGTCTATAGAGTAATAATACTTTTAAAAATTACAATTAATATGATATTTTACACATTACTTTTATTCATATTTAAGGGAGCTGAGGCAACAAATGCTTCAATGAGGCAATAAATTATTTATTTTTGTGGCAGCTTTTCTAAGTAAATATGTCACTTTGTGATGCTACCGACTTCGTATTTATTGGTGAAAATGTAATTGTTTCGTCGATTGTACCCCTATAGATTTTAACATACATACAATGGCTAACGACGTAGGTATATGGTGGTATAATATATGCTCGGTACTAACGATTATTATAACATCAATCAGTCCAGTGGAAGGGAATGAGAAATGTCGATTTTATTAGTTTTGGTCATTGAGTTGTTTTGGTAGAGTAACTTCTAGTTAATGTTTGATGTACCTATGACTAAAAAGAGGGGTGTTAAGGTGGGGTATGCCACAAAATTGCTAACCATAGAATTAATTACTATTTTTATTTTATTTTATTAATCTACGATTCACAATTATCGTTAGTTATAAATAATAAATAAATAAATAATGCTGGACAGTTCACACAACATTATCCAGCCCCAAGCTAAGCAGAGCTTGTGTTATGGGTACTAGATAACTGATATACTTAAAACAATATATTACATAGATAGATATTTTTTATTATACATAGAAACACACACACATGCTATTCTGAAACCAATTTGAGTCCACATTTTATATTCAGTTCGTTTACAAAGTAGGTAGGTACGCATGCAAGGTCAACAAAAACGGTAGGAAAGCCGGATCTTCCTTATCCGGCTTTGTAAACTAGCTAACTAAATCAACCACAATATTCAAATAAAAAATTTGCATGTACCTACTACATTATAATTAGTGATATCCCTGGTGAAAACGCAGCCTTTACCTGAACTTTACTGAGCTAGTTATTGACAGAATTTATCTGTTGTCTGCATCTTAAGACTGCGCCAACATCAGGCTAAAATCTGCATACTAAAAAAACGCCACAGGCCGCTTGAAAAAGCGGTTTTATAGAATATAGAATGTGATGTGAATGTGTGAATATGTGTGAACCCTCCGCTTTATTATATTGATTTTATTTATTAAATTTTTCCGCAATAATCTGTACCATATTGACAAACAATCGAATCTAGCCAACGTTAGAGGTAACGTTGTGTTTTTTTTATCGAGAAAAATTTGTCCTATCGTGTTTCGATTGAACGGGAACTAGTCGTTTCTGTCTGGGTGTTCCCTCGGTCTTATAATGTAGTATCCATGCATATTTTTAATTTGAAAAATGTACTTGATTTATTTAGTTAAAATAATCTAAGATTGGTAATTTTGCTTTATACCCCACCTTAAGAAGCAAACCTAACCGAAGTAATTTAATTCAAAAACGTTTAAGCGAAAATATAATACATACTGCAAAAACCTCAACCATTTGTTCGTATCTTTAGGAGTTCAAATCACTGAAAGCGTTCGCAAATTAGATTGTAAAGCGCGTCGCCATCGTAACCACTCTGCACTCATTACAGCTCGGTTAAGGAGCTGCCACACTTGCTGACGGCAAACCAGGTGTGTGTTTTAGCTTTGCCGTGCACCCTCAGCGCACCTTATTTCTCCATGCTGAACTTGATGGCTGGCTGGCGCAATCGGCAAACTAAACTTCTTCTGCGTTTCTTCGTACAATGGCTTCTGAGGAGTGCTAAAAACAATTTCGCCAATGTCAAGTGATATAATTAGGTATATTCTATAATTAAGTCGTCGAAAGTTTCTGTCAAGTCATAACCCAGTTTAAATAGTGGCAGAAAAACCGAGTTTTTCCAGAAAAAACCACCATTTTGAAAATACACGAAATACACTTTTTTTTTTTTTATGAAACCAATAGGCAAACTAGCTTACGGCCCACCTGATGCAAAGCGGTTACCGTCGCTTATAGACACCAGCAACACCGGGTGGTTTACTTATATTACACTACATCACACATGTGCTAATTAACAAAGTTACACCGGTTAAAATGCCACCAAAATTACACGAAATAACTCGAAGAAATACATTAAAAGGTACTTAAATAAAAATTACGATATTTCTTTCTAAAATGGCTGATTGAATCGTCAAACTAAACTCTCTGCGGCTAGGGTCTCAGAACGTTTGGAAGTTCCAATAGAGAGTGAAGTGAATGTGCGAACAAACTGTGAAACAAGAGCCCATTGACACATTTACTAAGTCAAAGTTACAATCACACGTTTAAGAGCAGTCAATTCCAGTACTTTCGATGAAAACGCTGGTGCTCAGCTCGTACGTGATTATAAAGTTGTAACAATTTTTTCGTCAGATGTTTTGCACAAATATGTATCTTGAAGAATATATCTACGTAAAGATCTTTTTTTGTTTTTTTTTTGTTTACCTTTAAATTCTGTATAAGCCTTCAAAAATCAGCTTATTTGCACAATTTTACCTGAACTTTGTATGTTCATAATGTTCTTACAAACTATAAAAGTAAAAAAAAAAAAAGATCAGGTATCTAGCCCATGTTGTGTAGAATCTAAATTACAAACATTTATTTAACAAACTTGAAAGACTTTTTCAAAAAAACGTACGTGCTGGAACAAGTTTTAGAATATTTTGCGCGTTTCTTGCCGTTTCGCAAGTAAGTAGCGGAATTTTCCGAATTCCAACCACAGGATCTGGCACTAGCTCTCATTTTACACAGTGCCTCTCTTTCAAAAAATGAATTGTACGAACCTACAAGATATTCGTTCGAATCGAATTGGGGCCCCTTAAGTGGTTAAATGATTTTATACCAAAGAAAACTAAAAACGGGGACTTCATAATCCGCCATTTTGGAAAAAACTTCATTTCATTACTTCGATAAAATATGTAAGTATATTTTATCGAAGTTTCATTAGGTTGTGTTTTAAAGTTATATCGTGTAATTTTGGTGGCACTTTAACCGATGTAACATAATACATATAAAGAGCACATATGTGTTGTAGATAGATAGAAGTGTGTTGTGTCTTTTCGGATTAGTGGATTTTGTCCTCAAAAATCTTGGCTTCATTGCCACCATTTTAAGCAGGGTCATCGCTTAAATTAATTACTATTTTAGACATTGGCTAAACTGTTGGAAATATCCACAGAAGCCAATAAAAAAAAAACAGATTTGTTGATCGGTTTCCTCGGAATTAATTCACACTATTTGGCGGTCTGCTAAATATTGGCGGTATGTTATGGTTAAGTTATATTAGGTTATGTTATGTTATTTTGTGTTATGTTATGTTTAGGGTTATGTTTTTCACGCGTAGGTACCTATTTAATTGTGGCTTTTTTGAATACCAAGTTTTTTTTTATCATAGGTACTATATGTCGTATTATGACATAACGAGAATTAAGATTAGACTAGATTTGAGTTTGAGAGTTAGATTAGATTAGATTAGATACATGAAATGCACTTGACATAAAACAAATAAAGCAGCCATCAGCCATAATATAGTCTCATCTGCATATTGCATGTAGATATAAAACTAAGTCGATGAACTAACCAATCAGACTGAATAGTTTTTCATTTTAAGTATAATACCCTATTCAATGTCATCACAATAAAATGATGTCACCGAAAGGCGACTTACGAACACATTCATATTATTACGTGACAATTTACATGTGAGTTAACCCGTGAAACGTTGTCTTTAATACCGGGTTTCCACACTCGCGCTCGCCACGTCGCCTCGTCTAGGCATTCAATGAAACGTTTGACGAAAAGTGCATGTACCCATGGTATAATAATATACTACGCCAGGTATACTTTCCCAAGAAACGATAGTCACGTGGGAAACACCAGCCTACGTCATCACCAATGAGAATTGATACAGCCCATCTGTGCTACTAGTACAGTGTAATCTAACTCACCAAACCCCATATAATTACCTGTCCAACCAGATAAAACCACGTAGTTTTTACCAAAAAAAAAAACATTCAATCTCTTATTTGATTGTTCACAAACAAAACGTATTTTTGTAATACTTACACGCATCGAGCAACACGGAGGCCTGCAATGCTCTAAGCTCACATGTTTATTACACGTAGATTTTGTTCCGTTTATTAGTGTTGTAATAAAATGGCGATTGGATACTGACGTCATAAGGTGTTTAGTCTCAGATTCTTATGTTCTTCTAAACGAACTACAGTTCACACAGCCGTGGAGTATTCTATCAGTCAGCAACCATCATGGAGGCTGTCTCTCTCTTACACTAGTAATATTATATGTCTATGCTCTCTCGCATTGTGACTGTAGCACTGCATCTATTTGGTTTCCAAAACATTAAGATATTTTAATTTAAAAGATACAAACTTTCCTGACTCTAATGACATTTTTCGCAAATAATTAAAATAAATAAATAAATAATGCTGAAGACAACATTATCTAGCCCGAAGCTAAGCAGAGCTTGTGTTATGGGTACTATATAACTGATATACTTAATACAATATATTACATAGATAGATATTTTTTTATTATACATAGAAAATACCCAGAACACCCTGAACAAATATCTGCGATTGCACAAATATTTCTTCAGAGGCAGGAATCGAACCCGCAACCTCCTGCGTCGCAGGCCAAGCTTCGCCCGCCGCGCCACAGAGGTCGTCGAAATTTATTCACAGCTAAGGATTCGGAAAATTTGTAAACACTTTGGAATCAGCGTTTCGTATATTGTGTTTTTAATTACCCTAAGACTAACTGTCTATGCATATACCTACAAGATACACTTCGGACTTCGGGATTTCGGGTTGTGCGTCTAAAACAGCTGATTTATTGGTTTACCATATTTTTCGCGCGCCCGTCGAAAGCGTGAACACTAAGTTTGCCTCGTCGAAAATCCGCCAACCTGGCGTGGTGGCCCGGGGCGGGCGTGTCGCGGCTAGACAAGCGTGTCGTTTACACATTCATTTATTCGACTCGCCTCGCCAGCCATTCGTCTCGCAACTCAATGTGTAAACCATTGTTTGCGAATGTGAGCCGCGAACCGACGCTTAATGAGTGTCAAGTGGAGCAAAGCCTCGTCACCATTAGTGCGGCTGAGCGATAAAACCAGTCACAGTACATAGATAACATAACGTAACACCCAAACAGGTCACACACATAGACCTGACCCCACACTAAGGGTTCCCTGTGTCGTGGGTACCAGAAACTACGAGTACCAATATTACACCCAGACCCGAAACAAATATTTGCAGATCTTATAAACATTTGTCACGCAGCGGGAAGCGAATCCGCAACCTTTCGCATCTCAGCTGGCTACTCACCCGACGCGTTACAGAGGTCGTCAAAGATAACTCTTTATTGATCACCACACGGAAATACAATAGAATAAACAATTTTAAACTTAGGGTAATACAATAGGCGGCCTTATCGCTAACAGAGATCTCTACCAGGCAACCTTTGGATGGATGATGGACTAGATAAACAGAAAAAGAGAAGGGCGCATTGGTATGTCTTCTATCAACGCAATATACAGGTTGGGGCAAATTTTTGGCCCCTTAAGGGTAGCTACCTTTTCTTTTGCAGTTAGAAGGTTTTGTTCTTAGGAACCTTCTGTTTTATATTGCCATTTTAAGTTTTTTTTTAAAAGTACAGTTCGGCCAATAAATTACATTTGTCAAAAAAAAAACAAGTTTATCTTAATCGACTCTATTTCCAACCAAGAACACTTTTCCCAAAGTAACTTACCAAATCAAATCGTAAGTTTTGGCAATAATTAAATAAAACAATTCCCATACATTTTTCTAAGAAGCGCCATTCGCCGCTACAAAGTCATGCATTTCATTCGAACACGGAAAGCAATTTGTTCTAAATTCAAATTATTTATTGATATTTGTTATTAACCCTTATTGGTAGAATGATATACAACCTCTACGAATGACAATACCGCTAGAAAAAATTGTCAGGAAATATTTTGTTTAAATTTTAAATCCAAAATGTCTCTTACGAAACAACAGCGGCTAAGCTATTTTCAAAACAACTGTCGTGTTCAACCAGCGTTAGAAACATTTCGTAGAGAAAATGAAGAAATACCACTACCAGACAAGAAAGTTATAAAAACCTCCCGACCTTACGCCTTGCGATTTTTTTCTATGGGGTTACCTGAAAGATAAGGTATACGCTGGGCATTACGGAAGTCTCGCCGAACTGAAAGACGGCATTCTAAGTGCATTGCAAAATATGCATTACATGAAGGTAAGGGCTGCTACGCAAAGTGTGTTAACGCGTGCCAATCTGTGTAGTCGAGTAAATGGTCTACACTTTGAACATATCTGGAATTAAACTTTTACTTATTTTTTAATTTTTAACAAGTATTTTTTTTATTTGTACTCAATAAAATAGGTGTGTTTTACTACTAACAAGTAACTAGGTAAGTATGTTTCTAATTTTGGTCTGCAGATATTTTTACGTATAAACCATCGTCATTAGAGCGAACATGGGTAGGGACATAAGCCTTCGAAATTAGCCTACCAACTTAAAAAAAGTAGTAACATACGGATTTAAATTAAAAACCATTGAATGAGTAACATTGTTGTTTTAACTTACTCGTTTTTTCATAGAAAATGTATCGGAATGTTTTTTTTAAATTATTGCCAAATCTTACGATTTGATTTGGTATGTTACTTTAGGAAAAGTGTTCCTGGTTAGAAATAGAGTCGATTAAGACCAACTTGTTTTTTTTGACAAATGTTATTTTTTGGGTGAACCGTCCTTTTTTTTTTAAATCAGAATATGACAATATTTTTTTCTTCAAAATAAAACAGAAGGTTCTTATGAACAAAACCTTCTAACTACAAAAGAAAAGCTAGCTACCCTTAAGGGGCCAAAAATTTGCCCCAACCTGTATACATACATTGACGACCTCTGTGGCGCAGCGGGCGAAGGTTGGCCTACGACGCAGGAGGTTGCGTGTTCGATTCCCGCCCCGTTACAAATATTTGTGCGATCGCAGATATTTATTCAGGGTGTACTGGGTATTTTTCTATGTGTAATAAAAAATATTTATCTATATATTGTATTAAGTATATCAGTTATCTAATACATTACAGAAAGAGGTTTAGGTGATTAGATTACATAAGGTGAAATTACAGGCACATGAGACTTTTCATCTTTATGTCTCAGGGTGGCGGGCGCAGTGCAATGCCACATAGGGTGCGTCCTTGGTGAACGTGACCTATGAGGTAATGCACTGTTCATAGGCAGAGGTTACCGCTTAACATCAGGTGCGCCATCAGCTTGTTCCATCATTCAAGTAGTATAAATAAAAAATAAATTTAAAAAAACCCATAACACAAGGTCTGCTTAGCTTGGGGCTAGATAATGTTGTGTGAACTGTCCAGCGTTATTTATTTATTTAGTAATTTAGGCAGGCAACTTTATGTACTTACACAAACCCAGCTTTCTCACTCCACTAGCTAAGTTGCTTCTTGAATAATGGTGGGCAGGCAGCTTTACGTACTAACACAAACCCAGCTTTCCCACTCCACTAGCTAAGTTGCTTCTTGAATACTGGTGCGCAGGCAGCTTTACGTACTAACACAAACCCAGCTTTCCCACTCCACTAGCTAAGTTGCTTCTTGAATACTGGTGCGCAGGCAGCTTTACGTACTAACACAAACCCAGCTTTCCCACTCCACTAGCTAAGTTGCTTCTTGAATACTGGTGCGCAGGCAGCTTTACGTACTAACACAAACCCAGCTTTCTCACTCCACTAGCTAAGTTGCTTCTTGAATACTGGTGCGCAGGCAGCTTTACGTACTAGCACAAACCCAGCATTCTCACTCCACTAGCTAAGTTGCTTCTTGAATACTGGTGCGCAGACAGCTATACGTCCTAACACAAACTCAGCTTTCTCACTCCACTAGCTAAGTTGCTTCTTGAAAACTGGTGGGCAGGCAGCTTTACGTACTAACACAAACCGAGCTTTCTCACTCCACTAGCTAAGTTGCTTCTTGAATACTGGTGGGCAGGCAACTTCACGTACTTACACAAACCCAGCTTTCTCACTCCACTAGCTAAGTTGCTTCTTGAATACTGGTGCGCAGGCAGCTTTACGTACTAGCACTAACCCAGCATTCTCACTCCACTAGCTAAGTTGCTTCTTGAATACTGGTGCGCAGACAGCTATACGTACTAACGAAAACTCAGCTTTCTCACTCCACTAGCTAAGTTGCTTCTTGAATACTGGTGGGCAGGCAGCTTTACGTACTAACACAAACCGAGCTTTCTCACTCCACTAGCTAAGTTGCTTCTTGAATACTGGTGGGCAGGCAACTTTACGTACTTACACAACGTACACAAA
This sequence comes from Operophtera brumata, assembly GCA_932527175.1. Classification (NCBI taxonomy): domain Eukaryota; kingdom Metazoa; phylum Arthropoda; class Insecta; order Lepidoptera; family Geometridae; genus Operophtera; species Operophtera brumata. The sequence continues at coordinate 39,596,058 of OW052225.1, forward strand.
CCCAGCTTTCTCACTCCACTAGCTAAGTTTCTTCTTGAATACTGGTGGGCAGGCAGCTTTACGTACTAACACAAACCGAGCTTTCACCAAAGATAAACGCTTCGGCTCAGGACTTGTTCACTAATTGAAATGAACAAAGTTACTCATTGTCAGTTTGTTTGTTCATCCCAGTTTTGATTGACATAGTTGCGGAGATATGTTTGGAGGCGTTGCAACTGAGTGAGCTGAATCATTAGGTATCTATGACCTAAAACAAATCTAATAGACAACTCCGTAGCTTAAACTTCTCTTCCTCTATGTAATGTCCCGTCACTGCTCACATTGAGTGAAAGCCGTTGACCATATGTATTGTAAAACTGTGATATAAGTCTCTGAAACGTTTCTACAAAATGTCATTGATTAGAATTAATCACGAGTTTTCCTCGTGTAATTTTAGCATTATTTATCTCTCGCTAGATGGCGTTGGCGACAGTTTTGGTAACAGTTAATATTTCAAAATAAATAAATAAATAATGCTGAGCAGTTCACACAACATTATCTAGCCCGAAGCTAAGCAGAGCTTGTGTTATGGGTACTAGATAACTGATATACTTAATACAATATATTACATAGATAGATATTTGTTCTTATGCATAGAAAATACCCAGAACACCCTGAACAAATATCTGCGATCGCACAAATATTTGTTCAGGGGCGGGAATCGAACCGTCACAGGCCAAGCTTGGCCCGCCGCGCCACAGAGGTCTTCAAATACGTACCTAACTATCACAAAAATAGTTTATTATTTTTCGAGTGTAAACCACACTTTAAAAACACATTTTTGGGTTACATTTATATTTAATAACACAAAGATATTAATTATTACATAATTTTAAAGGTTTTTTTTTAAAACTATTGTAGGCCCTCGATTGACCAAGATCTCACCTGTTGGTAAGTGACGATGCGGCCGACGTTGGAGCACGTTGGTCTAGAAGGCACCTTTTCACCAGAAACCTATTCACCCATATTATAATTTTCAGGAAAGACGGGCGACGGCAACTTATTCCATTCCTTAGCAGTTCGCATTACAATTATTTATTTATTTATTTTAGTTCAGTTATTTCGTCGTCAAGAGATGGCACTCGCGTAACTATTGGTACATAATTACGTTGGCTGAACGAAGTTCTCCAATGCCATGATACAATTTAAAAAGTAGGTAGTATACCAATAGCTACGCGGGTGCCATCTCTTGACGATGGTAGAACTAACTAAACTGACAATGACATTTGGAAAACTCCTCATTGAATATCCAATTCAGGAGTAAACAACAGTTTGTATGGAGCGGGCAAGCGGGAAGGTTCTCTAAATATATATTGTATATACGGATATTTTAGCATAACTGAACGAACTATTTCCTCCTTAATTAATACCTTTCATTTTAAAATATCAATGAACTTTACCGGGAGTAGAACGTAATCTAATTTATTAACAATCACCAAAACCGCTAAGCTTTGAAAGTGGAACGTTACTCAAGGTAAATCCTGAAAGGGTCTGATTCAAATTTGATTCAAGCCTGTCGCCTGAAAGTCCCCGGAGACGGAATTGAAGAGCTAAAAGCCTTTCTAAAATACCTATTTGAATAAGAAAGTCTACTAGAGACTCGAAGCTTCGCACGGCTTCGCTTCATTTGCGCTTGTTTCAAATAAATATTAGTAACAAGGTGCTAGAACCTAGAATCATTACAAAAATTCAACATTTATTTCTTGGCTAGTAGGTAAGCAAATAACAACCCACTAATATAATAAACGTCGGTTACGATGTTTAAGTATGTTTACTCGATCACGGATGAAAGGCAATGGGCTAAGAGGTTTTTCAATAATCATTAATTGTAACCGGGACAAATTGAAATTATATTTAGGTAGACATGCCTAGTTTTACATTTTCTCAAAAAAATTAAAAATCATAATTTTTTGAAGCCCCCTTTTTATAGAAAAACTATGTATATTTTGTTGGAAGTTCATACCTACCTACTTTGTCTTTTACTATGTCAAAAACATAAAAAAACGGGCCAAATGCGAGTCGGACTCACGCGCAAAGGGTTCCGTACCATTATCTATAAAAACGGCAGGTAGACAACATAACATAAACACATAACACCCATAACAGTCACACACATTATAAACCTGACCCCACACTAGGATTTCCTGTGACATTGGTATCAGAAATAACGAGTACCATGGTACCATAACACCCAGACCCGGAACAAATATTTGCAGATCATACCATTTGTCCCGCAGCGGGAATCGAACCAGCAACCTCACACATCTCAGCCGGCTACTCGCCCGACGCGCTACTGAGGTCATCAATGTACTGATAATGTGTGTATGTAGTGGGTTCTATTATTTATTCTGCGGTAATGTTCGTACTTTGCTAATGTAGCCGTCAGTAATTATCACTAGCTAGATTATCGCCCCATACTACGAGTACAACCAAACACCCAACAGTCACCAACTTGGACTGGGCTGACACGGGGATAATGGCCCTTAACATACCTATTTCCCTTCATATAGCCACGATGTAAACTGCGATCACAGAACTACGATGTAGGTAGGTACTACTAAACACAATAGACTGCCAATCTCATATAAGTCAATACTCAAAAATGGTCAACATCCAGGCTATTTCTAGATGGCGCTGCCAAAAACCCTGGGAATCATTCAATCAGCATTTTAAACCAATTACCTAATCTCTTTAAAAATAAACATTTAAATTTCAAATTTATTTTTTAATTATGAAACTATGGTCGCAAAACACGTTTTATCGATCTATTCGAAATACATGTAAAAATAATTTCAATCGTTTATAGCAGATTCAAAACAGCGACATCTAGCGTTATTGTAGGCAATCATTCATCGATGCACGTTTTCTTGTATGAGATTGGCAGTCTATTGTGTTTAGTTAGTCTATGGTACATATGAGCTGTGTGTAAGCTTTTCGGACGTCATCGTGTAAATAAGCCCTTAAGCCCTGTTTACACTAGGCGAGTGAATAGTGGCACCGACGTTGACGGATGGTGTTTGTGAGCCCACGCTATGTAAACCATACTTATTTACTTCCAAACTTTTATGTTTGTTATGGTGAGAGAGAGAATCAAAGTTTTGCGGGAACGTAAGTAGTTTTATATTAGGCTTATATAAGGTATCTTTTTAAGGAAATAACATATATCTGGAAAAATGGAAATCCGGTTTGAGTTTTTCTTCCTGTGTCACACAGGAGTTACATTTCGTGTAATTTTTTTAAACGCATGAATGACGGTACAAGCTTTTGGCCCACCTGATGAAACGCGGTAACCACTGCTTTTAACAATGTATTACCGCATAGGTCCCTACCGCAAACCCTACCGTCGTCTATTTTTTCCTGAAAACTATAATCTGGGTATCTTCAAGGCTAGAGTGAATAGGTGCCTTCTAGACCTTTGGCCACATCGTCACTTAACAACAGGTGAGACCGGGGTCTTACAAACAAAAAAGTAACGCACCCTGTATATTACCACTATACTTAACAAAAGTTGCGAGGGAGAAATCACTGCGCCCATTGTTCTGTACTAATTGTTTATGTTTATTTTGTTATATTTTCGTTGCGTACAATAAAGTGATCATATCATCTATCTATCTATCTACACTGCGCCGCCATGCGCCACTTTGAGATATAAAGATGAAAGTCTCATGTGTACGTAATTTCACCAGCGCGGCGGCGCCTCATACCCTTTACCCTTTAGGCGTTCACCTAGGACGCACCCTATGTGGCACTGCACTGCACCGCCACCCTGAGACATAAAGATGAAAAGTCTCATGTGCCTGTAATAATTTCACCGGCACGCATACCCTTCAAACCGGAACACAGCAATGCGAGCACTACTGCTTTGCGGCAGAAATAGGTATTTAGTACCTACTTCCCCGGACGAACTCTTTCACAAAAAAGCTCTACTACTAACATAAATACATTTCTCTATGTTAGGATTTCTTTGAAGAGTGTCGAAACGGCTTTCATATTATAATATGTGGTACTTCTACTTCGTTGGTTCGTAATTAAAATTGGCTTAAACTGTAGTCTGCACAATCGAAAAGCTTTATTAAAAGTTGGACTTCCAATTTTCATATCCTACCTACGGGGTATCATTTCAGCATTTCATCAAAATTTATTGTTTCCAAACTATTGAAACTGATCGTTCATTGTTTGGTGAAAGTTATTTTTAACCTCCGACGCAAAAACGACGGGGTGTTATAAGTTTGACGTGTCTGTGTGTGTTTGTGTCTGTGGCATCGTAGCTCCCGAATGGATTGACCGATTTTAATTTTGTTTTTTTTTGTTTGAAAGGTGAATTAGTCGGGACTGTTCTTAGCTATGTTTGATCAAAATCGATTCAGCCGTTTCAAAGCGTTGTTTTTTTTTTTTTTTTTACAAAATTAATTACTTGTTTGTTCTGAGGATTTCGAATTGGCTCGGCGAGTATTTTAAACTTTCCTGCTTAGATACCTATTATGTTACGACAGAGTTACGCGTTGGAAGAGAGCAGCAATGTTTAGGTGAATATCGCGATTGCACTATAAGCCCTAATTCGAGCTGAATTGCACTTTATTACGTCCCAGCAAGAGTCGCTATTTATATATTTTTTTAGCGTGAAGTTAGCTTTTTATAATTGTACTAATATTTATTCTGTGATTATGCATAGTTTTTACCCTAACAGCTGTGAAAAATCTGAGACAAAATATATGTAAATATGTCATGGCCAAAGTCACTAGTAAGCTCACTGTGTACAGTCCAAGACAAAAGTTAATGGAAGCTCCATGTCATGTCAAAACTAGTAAGTTGTATTTGTGACCAAAGTGGTCGAAACTGTTCATTCTAACATTTATACCGGCTCTTACCAGTTTGATAATACTGTTATGTATAGTTTCTATCCTTTCAAAAAAGCATATTTTTTTTCACAACCTATATCATTATCTTAATCATCATCATCATCATCAGCATCGTCATCATCATTGAACGAGCCCTCCCCCAAAGAATGCAAAAAGAATGCAAAGGGATGATTTTCCATTATCACCACGCATGACGGCGGGTCACAATATTGGCGTTCAGGAAAAACTCAAAAAGATGCTGTTGCCCATCCCCTAGTGTTATCCATTAGTCGGTTTTTATAACATCCACGGGAGTTGATGGAGCAGTTTATTGACCGAGCGAGCGAAGCGTCTCTGCATCAGCTTGGGCAAAAAATATTTCGTATGTGCGGCTGTTTTTATTTTCTCGTTTGGGATTTTGATAGGATGGGTATTTCCCCCAAAAAGGGGGAAAGTTTGCTACGGTGCCATGTATCAACCGAAAGATATTGATAATATTTGGCAGAAATATGCATTAATCAAATCTAAACAAGAATTTCAAATCATTATGAGTAAAATCGGTCAAGAGTTTGTCTAGATATATACGTTGTTTTTTATTTATTCCGTTGTTCGTGCGCGATGTCTACAGCTCACCAGGGCCACTAGTTTTTAGGCCGAACTAATCACAAGCACGATTCAAATTCAAATTCATTTATTGCGATATATAGGTTTCTAACAGGTGGTTATTGCTACAATTAAATGTTTAGCCATAATCGGCGTTTAACGCATGCAAAATATCAGAATAAAAAATTATAAAAAATTAAAATCACATAACTCTTAGTTATTATAAATAAATAAATAAATAATGCTGGACACAGTTCACACAACATTATCTAGCCCCAAGCTAAGCAGAGCTTGTGTTATGAGTACTAGATAACTGATATACTTAATACAATATACATTACATAGATAGATATTTTGTATTATACATAGAAAATACCCAGAATACCCTGAACAAATATCTGCGATCACACAAATAATTGTTCCGAGGCGGGAATCGAACCCGCAACCTCCTGTGTCGCAGGCCAATCTTCGCTCGCTGCGCCAAAGAGGTCGTCAATTATGATTGAATAGTTAGTCAATGTGAGTCAATGCGCCTTTCACACATTCACTTACATGGTAATTATTCAAAGTCATCAACATTTTTATCACCTAGGAAGTCTTCTATACCTATAAGCTTCTCCTGTTATAGCAACTTAACGATATCTGGAGGTCGATTCTCAGATTGTAGACATTGATGTCGCAAAGAGATATGTTGAAACAAGATGGCGAATGTTGAATAAAATCTCGACAATCGCCATCTTGTTTCGGCATCAATGACTAAAATCCGAGAATCGCCCTCCAGTAGACTTGTAATGGGATAAGTACTTCTTCAACTGTCGTCTTTTCGGATCTTGTAGATTAGTTCCAAACAAAAAATAATATATACTGCAAATCTACACGAATGACCGCTAATACAGACCGCAACAGTGAATAACAGCGAGGGCTTTCATGAGTGGTACAAAAAGCCGGCAAGATGTGACATTGACCGATCGTGTGGACATACCCGTCGCCATTAGGTCGGTGCTTTGCTTTCCCACTAGCGCAATATTAATGGCTATATTCCCAGTCGCTTCTCATTAATTCACTTTTCAATTTGCGCACCCAGTTTCCGGATTATAAATAATTAATTTTGTGGACATAAGCTGTCAGCGGATATGATTTTGTAAAATCATTTGAGCCTTTGTGCAATTGAACTGAATTAGGACATGATAATTGGGATTTAAACTTTATGGCCCACTAATTTGAGTCCCAAATTCATGATTCGACATAGTGGCCCACATGTAAAACGTACTGTCAATTTGTCCCACTTTGTAGTACTTAACTTACAGCGGATATAGAATAGGTAAAACCTAACTTTTACAGTAAACTGGGGTACGTCAGTAAAATAATTTCTTAGCATAAAAATATCATGTGTCCTTAAGAAACAGCAAATTTTAATAAAGTAGGTAGGTACTTTATTTATTCCCGAAAATATATTTATAGATTATTTTAATACACCAGTTGTCACGTCTATATTCCACAATGGTGCAACCCACTGTGAAAAGAGGCCCATTGAGGGTCTGCCTACCCCTTCGGGGAAAAAGGCGTGTGTCTATGTATGTACGCCCATTTACTGTCACGTTAAGACTCACCGGTGTATAGTGGCCGAGAGCCATTTGAAACATCGGTTCGTCGACCTTCATCTCTGCGCTTGACTCCTCGCTACTGTTATCCGCTGGACACACATTAGTTCGCCTCCTGGTTGCGCCAGCCGCCACCGCTGCCGCACTTGGCACCCGCCCCCTTGCCGCCGCCGTTCGGTTTAGAAGCGGCCCTATGGGGGCACACTCGTCTCAGGTGGCCTTTGTTTCTACAACTACTGCACACGAATTCCTTGAACCTGCACCCGTCTATCTGATGCTGCCCACCACACGCCTTACACCTACTAGCTCGTCCCGCCGATGAACCCGCTCTGGTGTTCTTCGCTGAGCCGCTGAACCGCGCGCCGTGTGCCGACGTCGTCCGCGCTCGTGCCGGCGCCGCCTGCCCCACCGCTGGATGCCGCCGATGAGTCTACGGCCGCCGTATCTCTTTCCGCAGCTTCCAGAACCGTTGCTAAAGATAACGCTTTTGCAATGTTAAATCCGATTCCGAAAACAGTCTCTGTCTTATCAAGTCACTGTTCACTCCGCACACGAACTGGTCACGTAGATTATCAGTTAGCGTATCCTTGAATTCACAGTCCTTTACTAGATTCTTCAATATAGCTACGTACTGGACTATGCTCTCGCCAGCCGCTTGCCGCCTCTGTCGAAATCTGTACCGCTCTGCCATGATGGATGGCTTGGGTTGCAAATGTTCTCGTACAAGAGTAACTAATTCATCGTAGGTGAAGTCTGTTGGCTTCTTTGGATTCGCGACGTTCACCATTAACTCGAACACGTCCTCACCAACCAATGAGATCAAGGTCGGCAGCTTGAGATCCTCCTTGATGGCAATTGCACGGAAATACATGTCGACACGTCCACAGTACAAAGTCAAGTTCCCCGTATTTACGTCAAATCCCCATGTTTGCCGATCACTTTATTGTCCTTGATAATTAATTGCACGCACAATTCTTTATTTACCGTCGTCGGCAATGGTTTATACGGGATTTTCCAGAGGAGCAATGAAACTTCATGGATAGTGGCAAACAATGAAAGTATATTATTAGCGCGTGGGTACTTACACATCGCGGACGAAACTACCCATTCGTAGTTAACCATTGGTAATTATGAGTGGAAACACCACAGTTTTAAAGGAGGCGAGGAACGAAAATACTTTATGGTGTGTGTTGATAATTAATAACACATTTTTGTGTTAAGAAATTATGTTACGACTGGGCCTTCTTCCTAAGTTACTATTTATTTTATTTTATTTTTACAATTTTAGAGAAACTAACAGCTAAACACAAACTATGGTATTTATATATAAAATAACATGTTTAAACATGTTAAAAACCAGAAGGCTAATTATAAGTTTCCACAAATAAACTACTAAATGGATAAACTAGAACTAAAAATCAGTAGACGACAAAAGAAAAATAAACCATAAAGATATTAAACAATAATAAATACTTACACAGATATTAAACAATAATAATACTTACATAGTTACATTGTTGAGTTGAATTAAGATAAAAATAAATAAATAAGTACCTACACACTACGCTGACTAGACACATTGCAGCCCAAAAATAAATTATCATTAAGCATACGTTTTAACTTAACCACAGAGGTGTTGAAAATATCAACATCGACATTCACTTTCGCCAATGTGTTGAACGAATTACATGCTCTGATAATAAAAGCGTTCTGACGGTAGTTCGTTCTGACACGCGGTACGTACAGCAAGTTAGGGTTCCTCAACGCTGTTCCGCTAGTGCGCAATCCCAACAGTTCAAGTAGCTCAGGACAGTCCACAGAGCCATTCATTATGCCGAAGAGGAAGGATAGATCAGAAATATTCCTTCTTTCATATAGGGGGAGGAAGTGAAACTTACGACATCTCGTCAGATAGTCGGGAAGGAAAACTTTAGCACGAAACTGCAAATACCGCAAAAACCTTTTCTGAATGCCTTCAAGCCTTGCGGTATAGACGTCGTAGCAAGGGTTCCACACTGGAGAGGCGTATTCTAATAGACTGCGTACAAATGCACAATACAAAATTTTAAACGTCTTTATGTCAGAGAATTCAGACGACATTCGCAAAACGAAACCAAGTGCTCTGGATGCCCTATTTACTAAGCTATCGATATGGATGTCAAAGAGTAGTTTGGTATCAAAAGATACACCTAAATCTCAGATTGTATCTACTCGTGAAAGAGGTGTACCGTGAAGAGTGTAATTAAATTTAATAGTAGTTTGTTTACGAGTAAAAGAACAAACAAAGCACTTCGAGACGTTCAAGTCCAGTTTATTCCGGATACAGTAGTTTTCAAAACTCATAAGGTCATTTTGCACACGCCCTGCATCCGTGATAGACTGTATCTTACTCAGGATTTTCATATCGTCAGCATAAAGTAGAACGTTACAATGCACAAAACAGGACGAGATGTCGTTAACAAAAATTGCAAAGATGAGGGGACCTAATAAGGACCCCTGTGGCACTCCTGAAGGAATAAATAAGGGTGAGGAGGAAAATCCACTAAGAACAACAGTCTGGCATCTATTATGGACATACGATGTGAACCATCTGAAGAGGTTGCCTCTGATACCTACTTGTTCTAACTTTCTCAATAAGACAAGGTGATCAATGCGATCAAAACACTTAGAAAAATCAGTGTAAATAATATCCACCTGCGAAGGCTCAGCCATGTTCCTTGTCAGGTACTCGGAACAGATAAGGAGATTGGATGTTGTGGACCGACCCCTAAGAAATCCATGCTGCTGCGGCATAAGATCGTGCCGCAGTGCAGAGTAGACCTGCTCGTAAACGATTTTTTCCAAAACCTTAGCAAATAAACATAGTTTAGAAATCGGCCTGTAATTTTCCACATCGTTCTTGGGACCTTTTTTATGGATGGGAGTGACGTAAGCCGACTTCCATACTTCCGGTATAAAACCTTCGGTAAGCGAACGTCGGTACAACAAAGTTAGGGGGAAAACCAGGCTATTCACACACTTTACTATAAAAATGGCAGGGATATTGTCAGGCCCCGCTGATTTATTCACATCAAGGGTCTTAAAAAGATGAAAAACTTGATCAGTATTACCTATTCTGTCTGCTGTAGGTTTGGGCCAGGTTGTCAGTAGGTATTACATGTGGTTCGCGTTTTCACATAAGTCTAGTCGCGCGTCGGTGCTGACACACGCCATTTTTTTATTTCTTGATTGGATTTCAGTTATTTCCATATAAACCTGAGTAGGGTACATCCATACAAATACCAATTGCTAGCTTCTATACTGACGTAGGTACTGTGAATTCGTAACCGTATAGAACGCTGTTAACATTGGGCACGCTTTGCAGTTCGATACCTACTTCAGATGAAGTAGGTATCGGTAGGTGTCGGTAGGCTAGATAGCCTACCGACACGTTCTAGTATCACAGAATACTAACAGTACCTACAGGTACAGAAGGTTGACTCCGCGAATAAATAGCAACTCGTGCTCGCACACAGTAAAGTGCAATTCAGGTCGCACAGCGCTAATTACCTACAGCTAAATTCACCTAGTAGTTATCTCTCTTTCTTTCGCGTAACTCTTACCTTGTTAGACTCACTGAACCGACACGACAAGTCGAGTCCACCAGGTACTTGTAGCTTCGTACCTAAAGTGCGGAGTACGCCACGCCTGCTTGTAATTATGTAACCAACATGACACGATATTAAAAACAAGCCAAGTTCAGAGCCCGGGGCTGTCACTTTAAGGTCCATCCCACAATTATGTCAACAAGATTGATTAGTCTTTCCATTTTAATTAATTAAAAAGCCGCTTTACGAGATTTTCCGGAAAATTTGTTGACGCGACGGCCACCGACGCGACGCCACAATATAATTACTACTTATAAAAATAATTAAATCAATTTTCTTAGCAATAATAACTTTTTAATTAATGTATTTTAAAACGCTTTTAAAATTATAGAATACGTTATAGAATTAGAATTAGGTAGACACAACTTTGAGAAGGAGGGTAAGAGAAGGATTCAGTTGGGCTGGGCATCGTTTGGAAAACTACGCCAAGTCTTCGCATCGCCTAGCCTATACCACAATGCCTGAAAACTAAAGTCTTCAATGTGCATCCTACCAGTAATGATCTATGGTGCCGAGACGTGGACACTCACGGTAGGGCTAATCCACCAGATCAAGATTGCACAGAGAGCTACGGAACGGGCTATGCTCGGAGTTTCTCTAAAAGATAAAATCCGAAATGAGATTATCTGACAGAGAACTAAAGTCATTGACATAGCCCGCCGGATTTACAAGCTGAAGTGGCAATGGTCTGGTCATATATGTCGAAGAACCGACAACCGTTAGGGTACGCGAGTTCTTGAGTGGAGATCACGTCTTGGCAAACGTAGCGTGGGGTACCCTCTGGCTATGTGAAGCGATGACCTACGAAAGGCGGCGGCAGAAAGTGAATGAAAAGAGCCGAACACCGGGCTCAGTGGCGCGTATTGGGAGAGCCCTATGTCCAGCATTGGATTAGTGTGGGCTGATGATGATTATAGAATAGCCGCGCTACCAATAAACGCAGATCACCCTTGGAATAGTAGTTTCAAACTCTTCATCGTTTTTTTTTAGAATCGGTAATCGGCGATCTTATTACCTCAGGGATATATCCAAGAAAATACTTATTTCCTTAGCTCATGCATTGCGAACCCCACTTGGGGTTAGGTACCTGCCACACTATGTCAACCCTTAGTTTGGAGTAACCAGTCATAAAATTCAGTAGCCAATTTCCTTAAGTGGATTGGAATTTCCTAGGTACTTCCGCAAATCACCAATGTCAATGTGAGCATCTGTTGTCTCGTACCATTAAACCTACTCGTACTTGGTATAGTTGCTTAGTTACTACTAGTAATCATTAGTTAGTAGTAAGTATTATTAATATAACTGGTAATACTGCTAATTAAAAAAAAAAAACCTAAATGCTTTATAAACCAACTTGACATGTAACAATAATCCGTTATAAATAAATAAACTATAACTATAACTATAACTATGAACTGGTAATAGTTACCTATAGGGGTAATTGTATTGTTATAAAAGAAATGGTAGAAAATTACCTGCAATGGTAGGGTCACTAAAGAGAATAAAGAAGTCAATTAATATTATATTAATAAATAATCGGCTGATTAAAGATTTGGCTTCCAAATCCGTCATTAAAACTAGTTGTACCATTGCATTCACCGCTGCAATCACCGTTGCAATCACCGTTGCAATCACTGTTGCAATCACCGTTGCAATCACCGATGCAATGATCGTTACAATCACCGTTGCAATCACCGTTGCAATCACTGTTGCAATCACCGTTGCAATCACCGATGCAATCATCGTTGCAATCACCGTTGCAATCACCGTTGCAATCACAGTTGCAATCACCGTTGCGTTCACCGTTGCAATCACCGTTGCATTCACCGTTGAATTCACCATTGCAATCACCGCATACACAATTTTAGCATTGGTACCAAACCAAATTCACAGATGTCTAAAACGTCAAAAATATTATGGGCTCAGTCGTGTCCGAGCAGTAGGATTTCTCGTTTCAAACGTCATTCATCAAATTTTACCTGGCTACCAAACCAAATTTACAGACGATTTAATACTCAAATAAAAGAGTAGTTCCTGTTCGATCCATTGAGAATGATCCATTGGACTTTGATCGTCCTGTTCGATCCATTAACATTTCTGGCAACTTTCAAATTCCTGATGGATCCCTAAAATAGTAACCACGACGGTAATCTACACATACAGTAACCGAATGATATACTAAACGCACGATAGTAGGGGAAGAAAATAAGTGAATAACGAGCGGCTACTGCAGAATGTGCATCAGAGCGAAAAATACGCCAGATCACCATCGAGGTCGATTCTTTCAATTCCAATAGTCGAATACTCAGATAATGGGTATCTGTTCCCTTAGCACGAGTTCTTAGTTCAAGAAATTGATTGTGTGCTCATCAAAAACGACAAATTGATCAGATATGAATCAGACTTAGATAATATACCTGTCCATATTGATAGTCGGGACGAGTAAACGTCGTAATAATTTACCAACAAGTAATTATTTTTGTGAAAATTAAAAAAACCCTCAATGCAATGAAACGGCTGAACCGATTTTGATCAAACATAGCTAAGAACACTCCTGACAAAATCAAGTTTCAAACAAAAAAAAAACGGTTCATCCGTTCGGGGGCTACGATGCCACAGACACACACGTACACACACACAGAGAGACACGTCAAACTTTTAACACCCCGTCGTTTTTGCGGCGGGGATTGAAAAATGCACTAAAACGATTAAAATATCCGTCAGTGGCGGGTCACCAAAACGTGAGCTGATCAAAATGTGTCAAAACATGGCCAGTCTTATATTATCCATCGAGGAGTTCCGTTGTCCACCTTCCGTCTCCATCATAAAGCTCATTTCGCTGTCACCGTAATATTGTCATCAAAAACCAAGGTCTATGTATGTTTCGGTATTAATCATTGACAATAAGTGTCTCGAATCGAGCTTCTCAGATTGGACAACAAACAAACAAACAGATATAAAGTGTGTAAAAATCAATCACAAATGGGCATCAGATAGGTAAAAACACACACAACTCGTTCTAACAACAAGAGAACTTTCAACTTCTTCTCCTTCTTCTTCTTCTTTTTATCTTCTTTTTTTTTTTTTTTAACTGCTTGTTCCGCCGTTCTATATTTATGAAAAATAAATTAAAAAAAAACATACTTTCATACGCTTATTCTTTTTGGCTTCTGAAGAATACTCCCAAACAATTTCACCAAAGTCAAAAACAAAATTAGTCATATCGGCAAGAGTCTCTGTCAAGTCATAGCCCAGCTTAAATGGTAACCAGCTTAATGGCACACCATGTTTTTGGAAATCCACCACTCCGAAAATACACGGAATGCACTTATATTTCACGAAATAACTCGAAAAACAAATTAAAATGGAAAAATGACAAAATTACAATATTTATTTCAAAAATGGCGGATTGGACTCCTTCATACGCTTGACAGAGCTGCAGCGTTGAGCGTAGTACCTACTACTATCTACTACATACTCTGAACAAGACGAGACTAGGTAGATAGATAGATAACTCTTTATTCTACTCACCTTAAAATAATAAAATAACAACATACTTATATTATTTTACAAAATGGTGGTACAATGAGCGGCCTTATCGCTAAGAGCGATCTATTCCAGGCAACCTTTGGATGGACAGACTACCTACCTACACAGCTGTCATGCACACGACTGTTTGAAAATTGGTACTATTTATGTTGGTTATTTTATACGCGACGCTACTAGTAGCTACGCCAGTACCTGGCAAACATCACTGGCCTATCGTTATCGAATACACGGGCCCACAGTTGATGCGCTAACGCTGGAAACTCATGCTTCGTGAACTGAGTGTTTAACCACTGATCGCCACTTTGCAATGGGAAGAGCTATTATCGATTGAATTGCATTTAGTGAGGGTAATTTTATAGTTTATTGAGATTGAGAGCAGTTCTTTCTAATTCTTCAGAATTTGTGGTGTTCTTTATAGTCTACGGCAGTGAATATAATCGTTTTTATTTTTTGTCTGCAGGTGGCTTATGACCTTTTCAATATATTTCAATATTCTGCGATCAGAGAACTACCTTTTATCGAAGAATAAGCTCAATCCTATTTATATTATATTATTATAAATTCGAAAGTTTGTTAGTGTGTGCGCGTGTTTGTTACTTCTTCTCGCTGAAACGGCTCGAATGGAGATAGTTTAACTCCCGGAATAACACATAAGCACTTTTTTATCCCGATATTCCCACGGGATCGAGACCTATACGGGTAACACCGCGGGGCGTTGCTAGTTTAATATAATAACACACTTTTCAAACAAACTTTTAAGAAGTGTACATTTGACCTAATTATAATGATGATAATGAATGTAGTTATCAAAATAAGCCCAAATACGGCATATATTTATTAACCATCATGGAGTTCTGTTGTCCACCTTCCATCTAAAGAAGAAAGAAAGAAAAATCATTTATTTGTGTCAACAACATGGGTCAACAAACAATATTCTTTACAAAAAGACACACACACACACAACACTCTTAGTACCAGCCTTGTACCAGCCATGCATCACTGACACAAATTGGCGTCCAGCTCAGCATTTGTTGTGTTGTAGCAACACAACGCTGATCTTCCGCTGAAACCATCTAAGTAAAAAACACGGATGTCTGCTTCACAATAAATAATTAAAATAATCATCACCATCGATCACCATAATATAATATTATCATAATATTGTATTATCATCGGACCTTTACAGGTATGCCAAATTTCAGCTCAATCGGATATCAGAAAGTCACCCTCATCGTGGCGATGAGGGTGACTTTGAAACTATGAAATACTTATCATTGAGGAGTTCCAAAGGCCATATCTTGTCTTCTTCATCAGTTTCACTTCACCAAATGGCCCTTTCTGAACGCACATGTTTGACTTGTTTCTGAAAATACCAAAATCGCTATTATGTGTGTTTATAATATTTGAGGAGTGCTCGATAGTTCAATCGACAGATTTTATACCTAACAAACAAACAAGCAAAATTATTTCTTAATGTAGAGAGACGTAGTATTATTTTACATTTAATTCAGGTAGGGAACTGAAGTGGTAATGGACAAAATTAAATTTCGTTGCCCAATGATAATTTGATTGTAATTTTTGAAAGTACTTAACCCTAAGCACGAGTATCTATATATATAAAAGAGAAGTCCACTCACTCACTGACCACTCATCACTAAAGTTATCTAATAAACTTCGAGTCCGTTGATGTTAATTAAGGCTAGTGGCATCCACGGTGAGCGTCGCTAGAAATCTTTAGTTATATCTTCCTAGTATGATCTCTCTCTGATTTCACTATGCAAGTCTGCCGCAATTTCAAAACCAGTAACCAGTAAATAACATCAATTTAGCTAAAGGAGATGGGCAACCGCTGACCCAGGTCAAAAATAAATGAACCTTTAATTCCGTAATTTTTACGGTTCTAAATGTTGTATTTTGTCCAATTTTTCTATAGAACTTGCATACTTTTATGAAGTTGGGAAGCGATAGCTGTATTTCTAAATAATTAGATAAATCCACTCATTGCATTTGCGTGAAACAAAACGCAACAAGCTTCATTACTTTCCCACAACTTCTACGCGAGATATTAAATTAGCTTTTTCATTATCTCAACATAATAATGAAATTGCTAATTTTATTTCTTGTGTAGAAATTGTGGGAATATATTTTCAATAATAATATATATTATATTATCAATAACCAAAAGTATCCCAACTGTACGTTGTTTTAGTCAAAAAACTTGGGTCAAACAATGCATGGGGAGTTGCCCATGTTCTTTACAATTCGATCTCTTTCAGACTTGAAGTTGATAAGAGCTAGAATCTCGTGCTAGGGGTATCGAAACATTTTATTTCACAACTCAAAGGTACAGTAAATTGGTTTAGCTAAAGGTGAGCTTCCAGATTCATCACCTTTTTAAATTGATCTCAATATGACAGTGATAAGAATGATATTCGGGCAGCAACAGTTTCGGCAAAAAGTGAAGGTGCGAGCGAACCCAATTAGGACACTTGTCCCATTGTGAAGTGCTATCGCACTTTTATTCGGGAGGGTTTGTATTGTAGACATGTCCCAGAAGATACGGTATTGAACCAGAAAAAGCAGAATTGTTAAATTTATTCACGGATAAAAATGAACCTCACTTTATCTATTCACATTCACATTAAAATGACTATTCTGTTCTATTCATAGCTCTTCATATAGGTTTCTACGTCAGTGACCGAAACCTACGTCAAGTTTACAAACTCAACACTTATCTATGGCGAGAGCTCTCGTAGTTTCACTAAGTGATAGACTCAGAAAATAACATCCTTAGAAGAACGAAGAACAACGACATAGCTCTCAGAATCCCTCTGCAGCAGAAGGACAGTAAGCTAAATCCCGGAATAGAAAATTCCAGATTAGCAGAAGGACAGATTTGCGTAAAGGCATAAGTACCTACAGACCCACACAAAAAACAAAAATATCATCACGCTAATATGCAGGAGTGATATTATGCAAGTTTATCGAAATAATGTAATTTTACATCTCTCATATTCGGTAAGTAGGTCCTTATTACCCCCAAATGGGTCTTGTAGGTGACCAATTAGCGCTCTAGGGTAATAATGTAGCTAGAAAAGCCCTAGAGCGGTAAGTAATTAAAAAAAAACTTCACTCTTTAAAAAAGTTCGCGTACATCTAACCATCATACTGGCAATAGACATCATGCATTCAGCCCAATGACAAAAGAGGTCGCTTCGCTATTCAGCCTTGTCTTCGTATGAGTATAATAGTCATCAATTTTAAATATCGAACGGCGAAGCTCAATTTCGTTTTTGAAAAAAATAATTTTAAAAAAGATGAAAAAAGGCGGTAATGCCGGTTTTTTTCTACTTACCTCACAATCGAGATGTAAAGCAGAGTAGTTAGCTCGGGTGTAAGCATTAATGGCACCCTCGAACTATAGGGGCCCTCGCTGCGCTCGTGCGCCTAAAATCTCGGGCTGCAATTGATGCCTTACAGCCCTTGGCTACTAATCTACTATTATTGTTATTCCGCTAATATTGTTAAATATGCGATAATCTACGATGGTGCAACCCACTGTTAAAAGATGGCCATTGAGGCTCTGACTACCCGCATTCGGGGAAAAAGGCGTGTGTCTATGTATGTATGGATGCGACAATAATCTGTGGTTAGCAAATTGAAGTGGCAATGGGCAGGCCATATAGCTCTCAGAACTGGTAAACGTTGTGGTATAAAGGTTCTCGAATGGCCATCACAAACCGGACGACACAAAAGATGAAGGCCTCTCTCGATGGACCAAAGCAGGAAAACAGTGGATGGAGGCGGCTCAATACACGCACACATGCAATGCATTCAAACATCACTCCTTAGCGTGTCAGTGTGTTGGTATAGTGAGTATTTGAGTGTTCTCTGTGTAACACGCACCCACACACATAGAAACTGGCGTCAAGTTTGCTACACGGCAAGCAATGTTCCGTCTTTTTTATTTCTCGGAGGCGGAAATATGCATCTGTGATGGGTACACATAATTTCTTTCTTTTGCGGTAAAAACCTTACGTCTGTGGGGTCCTGTGGGGTTATTGCGTATAGTAGAGGATCCGCAATAGAGACGACCTTCACCGATCTGTTTAATGGATGAAATGTATTTAACAATACAATGTATTTCAATGAAATGTATTTTATATGAAATGTAATATATTAGAAAATATATCTCGAGTGGGTTGTCTCAAAAATTCCTATCCAGACAATAAAAAGTTAAAAAAAAATGCGAGTCGTACTCACACACGAAGGGTTCCGTACCATTATCTATAAAAACCGGCCAAGTGCGAGTCGGACTCGTGCACGAAGGGTTTGGTACCATTATCTATAAAAACGGCAAAAAAACACGTTTGTTGTATGGGAGCCCCCTTAAATATTTATTTTATTCTGTGTATTTTTTGTTATAGCGGCAACAGAAATACATCATCTGTGAAAATTTCAACAATCTAACTATCACGGTTATTAAAAAAAGTAAAAAGTAATTTTTATTTTTTTATTAATCATTGTCTGGTCAGTAATTTTTTAGACAACCCACTCGAGATATGTTTTATAATATATTAAATTTCATATAAAATACATTTCATCCAATAAACAGATCGGTGAAGGTCGTCTCTAGTGCGGATCTTAGACTAGTAGTACACTGACGTTTGATTTCGATGCCCAGTTTGCTATTCATTGCGCAGTGTGTTTTAAATATTTCTGTTCTTGTAAAAAAGCTAAAACACGCTGCGAAATGAACAGCAAACTGGTAATCGAGATCAAACTTCAGTCTACTACGCAATTCCCCGGCTGATGCGTAGCTTCTCTTCAAGGAGTTATCCAAGAGGTGTAGATGAGACCAATGACCAAAGAGCTGGCGCTTACCTCGGTTAGAATATCAGTATTGCCATCCGACGAGGTAGCGCCTCCAGCCATTTGAGCTTTTTCTTTCAACATCTACTAATCTTATAGATATGCCACCTCTTTAACCACAGATGGCGGTAGAAGTGGATTTTCACATCTCTCCGAGAATTCAATGTAACCAATATTTTTTCTTCATTAATATTTAGAAGTCCACTGCTGGACATAGGCCTCCCATAGATGTCACGACGATCGGTCTCGAGCCACCTCCATCCACCGGCTTCTTGCGACTTTTATGTGGCCTTCCTAGTATGTGTCGTCGCGCGGTTTGTGGTCGCAACTCGAAAACCTAAATAAATAAATAATAATAAATAATGCTGGACACAGTTCACACAACATTATCTAGCCCCAAGCTAAGCAGAGCTTGTGTTATAACTGATATACTTAATACAATATATTACATAGACAGATATTTTTTATTATACATAGAAAATACTAACCTTTTAGTAGTAGATCTTTTTTTGTGAAGAGTTCTTCCGGGGAAGTACCACCACCGGCATGCATTACTGTTTTCCGGTTTGAAGGGTAAGGGTGCCGGTGAAATTACAGGCACATGAGACTTTTCTTCTTCAAGTCTCACGGTGGCGGGCGCAGTGCACATAGGGCGCGTCCTAGGCGGTTATGTCCTGTGAGGTAATTCATTGTTAAAGGCTGAGGTTACCGCTTAACATCAGGTGGGCCAACTAACTTGTTCCATCATTCATAAAGGTAAAAAAAAGTTTTTTTTTTTCATTAAAATTTGCATCTAAGGCTTCTCCGCCACGTTAATAACAAAATTCATTTTCTTGCAAACTCTTATTACTTTGAAGCTACGCGGCAAAGTTTACAAAGTACCTCAACTTCATGTGCCGTGCGCGTGTTCTGTGATTTTTCGCACTACTTTTTTCATAAAAAGTTTTCGAAAGCAGAAGTTTGTAAGCACAAGAGCGCAATTTCACATAAAAACCAGATTGCTACCGACTGTTAACGGCGTGATTCTGCACACACGTGTGTGATTACGTTACGAAGCTGTAGTACGTATTCGTCTACTTTCTTCGATTGGCTGTAAACAGTAAGAAACCGCAACTAAAAAATAAAAGCACTTTTGTATGATAACTCTAACGGCCCACTATCGATTCCAAATCTCTTTATAATGAGGGGTTTTCACGGTCGTTTCACATCAAGCTTCTAGCCTTGAAAATAGGTCTTCTTCTTTCTTTTCTTCATATAATGGCTTCTGAGGAGTGCTCCAAACAATTTCACCAATGTCAAGTGATTTTAATTTATATTTTTATAGTCAAGTCGTCAAGAGTCTCCGTCAAGTCATAACCCAGTTTAAATAGTGGCAGAAAAACTGAGTTTTTACAGGGAAAAATCCATCATTTCGAAAAGACACGCAAAACACTTAAATTTCATTACATCACACATGTGCTATTTATCCAAGCTATACCGGATAAAACGCCACTAAAATTACACGAAATAACTCGAAAAAACACACTAAAATGTAATTAAATAAAAATGACGACGTTTCTTTCAAAAATGGCATATTGAATCCTATTGAAAATAGTTGGCGCCAGCTCAGTACTCGTACTTAACTGTGAAAATAAAGTGAAATGCTAACGTCAACAACGTAGTGATATATTTTCGTGATATTCACACAAAAGCACAGACAATGCATTTGTTATTTTGTCATTTTTTTTATGTAATAAGGTGACAAACAAGCAGACGGCCCGCCTGATGTAAAGCAGACACCGCCGCCTATGGACATCTGCAACACCCACGGTATTGCAAACGCGCTGCCTACCATAAAGAGCCCTATTGATATTTCTCTTGAATTTACCCATATTGTAGCCCTGTGGGAAGACATCCAACGGGAGCTCATTCCACGCCCTGCAAGTACACGGGAGAAACGAGCGCGTGAAACGCACAGTGCGAGACCTCCATGCATCCAAAATGTGCGGGTAAGCTCGCTCACGATTGCAGGATGTGCGGTTATAAAAGTGCGAAGCTGGGATTAGCTCAAACAGCTCCTCAGAGCATTCCCCGTTAAAAATCTTATAAAAGACGTTAAGCGCTCCAATATCTCGGCGCACGCTCAACGGCTCTAGATCACTGGTAACTTTGGGCGCGTCGACAATCCTAACAGCTCTGCGTTGCAGGGAGTCCAGAGGTTGCAGTTGGTACTTCGGTGCACCATTCCAGATGTGAGAGCAGTACTCCAAGTGGGGCCGGACCTGCGCTTTTTAAAGCGTAAATCGTTGCTCCGGTGTGAAGTACCGCTTCGATCTGTTGAGTACACCGAGTTTTTTGGAGGCAAGAGCAGTTTTGCTCTCTAAATGACCCCGAACTATATCGACACCCAGGATCGAGAGACTATTAGAAATACATTTGAGTCAACACCATCTATCGAGCCAAATCAAACTTCTTTTTTTTTATTCGAGATTAAAAGACATCATTATTTTCGTGGCACACGATATTAAAACCGACATTTGTAACAATTCTGACATTGACACTAGATTGGAGCATGATCCAAACTATAATTGTGACTATTTTCTATGAAAATAATTGGTTTGACCCGATTTGGTAAATTTTCAGTGTAGTTTTAGAATAATCTGGTGTTCCGCTCCCTCATAATAACAATGAAGTCTACCTTCGATCAACTTTCAAACACAATTTTGATGTTTAAGGTGGATGCTCACGCATGCGGCGCGAAATTCAATTTTTTTGGTGTTTTTGCCCATTACAGCTCATCAATACTTATTCAGATAGCGAAAGTTGAGTTCGCGAGAACTAGGAGACTTAACACACGTTTTTTAATTAATAGTATCTCATAAATATCGTCAGTTTAGCTATGATACCCCTCTAAACACAGTTGTACAGTGTTTTTTTTGTTTAGGGGTATCGTAGCTAAACTGATGATATTTTTGAGATACTGTCAATTAAAACATGTGTGTTAAGTCTCCTAGTTCTCGCGAACTCAACTTCCGCTATCTGAAGAAGTATCGATGAGATCTAGTGGGCAAAAAATACAAAAAAAACGCCGCAAGCGTGAGCATTCACCTTAAATCTATGTCAGTTGTTTTTATGCTATCTAAATCATTAGAAAGAATGAAGAGAGACGCGTCTACTCCTAGCCAAAATTCTCGTCGTTCAAATTTCGATTTATATGAGTGGTATGAATCCGGAATAATTATTATTACTTTTAGCTTGAGGGATGGGGGATCAATACTGATGCACCCTAAATTCCGCTTTGTATTGTTAGTTGAGGAAAATACCGTTTTTGACAATTAATTGACACTAGATATGAATATGATCCGAATTTTATTTAGACTGGTCTTTTATTACAAGAATTGGGCTTCAGTATTTACACTCACATGTACAAATCACGGCACGGCGTTCGTCGTTCGCGACAAATGTGTTCTTGTGATACTCCAGAGCAAACGAATGAATGAAGGAGTAGTTCCTGATGGAACCCTTGACTTTAATCCCCTGTCCTGAACTTCTTCTTCGCCGTTACACTCTTGGCAGAGTGGTCGTGGTCGTTATTTCAGGGTATGTGGCTCGCTTCACAATACTTGCTTCGCTGTCTTCCTGGTGCATTCATGCAGTGGACCGTCCAAAGTTGCCTTGATTTGGTCAGTCCATCTCATGGGTGATCTGCCCTGTGCCCGTGTGCCTTCAAATCTACCCTGTATAACATGACGTTCAATGAATACTTCTCCGCGTCGCGACACGTGTCCGAAGAAAGTGAGGATGCGACCTTGTTTTGATAGATCCCTTATAACTATAATTTTGTTCTAGACCCGTAAGGCGTGCGTTCTTATATTTATAGCAATACGATTCAGTTGATCTCTTTGTAATAAAGCGCTTCCTTGACATTGTACGTATGTTCGCACCAACCTGTAGGTACCCGGTGCCGGTAAACAGTGTATACTTGAGTGCGTTCAAGATATAGCTATATAAACAGTTTAGCGAGACAAGAAAGCTAACTAGCAACAAAAGACAACTTTATAAGCGCAAGGAAGAAATAAAGAGCAGTTAAATTGGGGTATCCGCAAAATTCCTAATCTTAGATTTGATTTTTAACAGACTAAATCAAGTACAATATTCAAATTAAAAATATGCATGGATACTACATTATAATTCAGAGGGATCACTATACCAGAAACACGATAGAACAATATTTTTTCGATAGAAAAAAAAAACTAAAGTAACGTCCATTTTTTGCCTAGATCCGATTGTTTATTAAAATGGAGCAATTTTGTACCTAATAATTTTTTTCTAAAAAATTTGATAAATAAAATCAATGCAACAAAGCAAAGAGCATTATGTAATTTTTTGCATCATTTACTTACATAATTAAAGGTAAGCACTTGTATTTCAACTCAAATTTGTGATAAATCACGTTCTAATCGATTCAATAAAACATCTAATCAATTTCCATCACGTAAGTGTCACGTATCACAGATCTGTGAATAGATACCTACATACAGACGATTTTAGATGTTATTCATTCTTAACAAGGTTCAAGTAAGAGTTTTTTATTGCTTTAGTTATTATTCGATATAAAAGAGCAGGGTAGAATAAACATCTTCACAGTTTGCTAAATATTGAGAAGCAAAGGATGGGGCTATTCAGCCAAATTATTGTTTTAGGCGTTATTTTCAATGCAGCCGTTTGTGAATATAACACCAAAGTAATCGATACTAAACAGGGTAAAGTCGAAGGCAACTTGGCCAGTAGCGGACTTTACTACGAATTTTTGGGAATCAGATATGGAGTACCAATTAAGTTTCGGGTAAGTTGTATGAATTATAAGTACCTACCTACAAAAAGTCTTATGGGGAATCAATGTGGTGGAATGATTGATGATTAATTAGTGATGGCCCACCTAATGTTAATATTATGCAATTATTATATTAACAACAATACTTTCTAAGTCACGTCCACCTAGCACATATATACACCGAATTGAATAATTATGAGGTTAATTAATCTGATCAGGGAAAAATTAGAGCTCCCTTCACGTGCCGTTTTAATTATTTTGTCGGCAGGATATCTATTCACACTTTGGTGCAGAAGGATATCCGTTACGCTTAAAACTTCCGCGGCGGTGTAGAAGTCATTTATTAAATTATGTGTACCTATTTTATAAATTATTAAAATTTCAGGCTCCGTCATACCCGCCGTCTTACCCTGGCATCTACAAAGCCGATAACCGAGCCGTTCTCTGCCCTCAATTTCCAACCAATGACCCTCTAGCTGCCCCAAGCGACAATGAAGACTGTCTCGTCCTGAACGTCTTCACCCCCTACAGTGCTAACTCCTCCCTACCTGTCATGGTCTACCTGCATGGAGGGGATTTCGGCACTGGGTCTAGCTCACCCGTGTTTTACGGTCCACAATACCTCGTCAGTCATAATATTGTCCTGGTGACAGTCAATTATAGACTTAACGCATACGGATTCCTCAACCTCGGTGTCAATGAAGCTCCTGGAAATGCAGGGCTCAAAGATATCAGAGCCGCTTTGAGATGGATCCAAGATAACATCGAAAACTTTAACGGAGATCCGGATAACGTGACGGTGTTCGGACAGGGTAGCGGGGGAATAGCAGCTATTTATTTGACCCTCTCGGAGTCCACTAAAGGACTATTCCACAGGATAATTTCCCAAAGCGGGTCGTTGTTTACACCTCAGTCGTTTGATACCAATGGCTTGGCGACAGCCAGTCAAGTTGCTAAGTCCTTAGGAATGATTAGCTCGGATCCCTCTGAATTACTGCAGCTGTATACAGAAACAGACGTTGACACAGTGGAAGAGGCTATTGGCAAGCAAATGAATGCAAAATCTGTGTTCCTGCCAACGGTTGAAGATTTTTTTGAAGACGAGGAGCCGTTTATGATTGACACTCCCTACAATATCTTGGCTTCTGGCAAAAAGCATAGCTGTTTCAACCCTGTTCCTATTATCATTGGAATCAACACCGTGGAAGGACTCACTAGCACTCTTGATTACTACACTATTACGAGTCAAATGGACAGAATTAAAAACGAAGACTTCTCCGCACTCGATCAGAAGAGCTTTATAGTTCCTCAGCATGAAAGAGATGAATTTAGAACGATACTTACAGACACCTACTTCACAAATACGTCATCAGAAGAAGCGTTGATTGGTGGACTGATAAATATGAACTCTGATTTCTCCTTCGTCGGGCCTATGAATCTATTTTCCGAGTTGTACTCCAACAGCTCGAACCTTCCAGTCTACGAGTACATTTTTAACTACATCGGCAATAGAAACCTGGGAAGATTGCTGACGAACACAAGTCTACCAGCGACGGCCAACCGGGACGAGCTGTTCTATATCTTCGAGCTGGAGAGACTGCCTCTACCGATGGATGAAGACGACGCGAGAATCATCACTTTTATGACCATGATGTGGACTAATTTCGCTAAGTATGGGTAAGTTTTAACTAAATTTTTACTTACCTGACTTATCTATTTTTTCGTAGTTTATTTTACCGTCACCAAAATATAGGAACAACATGGTAGTTTTTTGAAATTATTCCAAACTCCACAAAATTCAAACATCATTACTCCGTATATTTATTTACTATCATGGACTAATTCGAGTCTTTTATACTGTATTTAAAGAGCATTTTGGATTGATAGAGAACATCTACACACGTGTAAAATCTCATGAAGTTCGTCATGATATTTACCACGTGTGTAGGCAGGTTGATATGCACATCCTGATTTCCGCATGGGTGGACGGATTTATAACGATTACATAGCACGTCCTGTAGTGACTGTGCTGGTTTTAAAGGTTCTTTATTCGTTTCAGGTCACCAACTCCAGATCCTGGAAATGGCGAATGGCTTCCGTTCCCTCACCACCTCGCCATCACCTTAGAGCCACAGTATGTCGAATCGCTCACTCCTGATAGAGCTCACTTTTGGCGCGCTTTCTACTACAAATATGGCGCTGACATTTTAAAGATATAGCCCATAGATTATTTAGCATTCATATTTATTAAAACTCTTTATTAAAATACGAAATATTTAATTAAAAAAAAAAAAAAAGAATTGGCTATAAATAAATTAATAATTTAATTTTGATTTAATTTAATAATTATAATTTTTAGTTTTAGAAATACTATGTGATAATGTCTACTAACAACTCTTTACTAACATACTATGGTGTGAAACCGAAATAAATAATATAATAATAATAATGATATAAAGAAGTAACTAAGTACTTAAATGTCCTAACTCCGGTAATAAGGCAGCTCGAAGATTAGAATTCAGAAGTTGAAACTTGATACTTTTTCAAGCGGATCCTGAGTTTAAAACCACTATAATTAAGTAGCAGGCTCACTAAAGTTATATTGAAGTAAGCTAACAAAAACAAGGCTCCTCAAACGAACCCGGAGGCAGTGGTATCTAATTAAAACTTTTGTTTTTAAGTGCAAAAATAGCACTTGACTAGTTTGCAAAAGTTAAGTATGCGCTTGTTATAACTTCACAAAACGAACGGATAGCCACCTCTACAGAAGTTTGTACAAAAACCTAACTACTTTGGCAGTTAATTCTAGTTTTATGAACGTTTATTGTGCTTAAAGGGGTTGTTCAATGAGGTCACATCATCATCATCAACCTGTAGAAGTCCACAGTTGGATATGGCCCTCCCTCATAGAATACCACGTCGAATGGTCTTGAGCCTCATCCACCAATTTCCTGCAATCTTTTAGATATTTTAGGTTCATCGTGGTCCCTACAATAAAGAGCAAATTAGAAAAAAAACTAATTACCATTATAGTTTCTTTATTTGGAAGTTCTTTAGAGTTCAACAGTGACGCACTAACAAAATTAAGTTCTTATTTAGGTATTATGAATATATGATTATTTATTCGTAATACTTGAATACTTTAGTTTATGCGTGTTTATCTAAAGCTATAAATCCATTCATTATTTCACATCTATTGTAAAATTTTGCTTTAAACGGTATGAAAAATACTCCCTTAAAAATGTTTTTATTTAAAGACCGGAATGAAACGAGCATGTTCGCGCATGCAAATATTTTTTGTCGTCTGTGGTGTTCATTTATCATCTGTCGTCCTATTGAAATCCAATGACATATATTCGAACTGAAAACTGAAATATGTCCCACACATCCTTCGTCAAAAAATACGTGAAAAACGTTCTACCATTTTATTTTTATTTAAAGATCGCGTTGGTTGTTTCATGAAACCTATTTAGACATAAAATTATTAAATTAGGTACATATCTTCGTAAAATTTTATGATATGGAGTAGTTCCTAATACAGATCCCTTGACGATTTTGTTAGTAAATTGTAGTCGGCGTAAGAGTCCACAGGTAGGAACCGTACCCTTACCACAAGTTTCTGACGTTATCGAGTCGCTAGCGAAATGATAGTCAGTGTCAAATATTTGCCAATGACATCGGGGTGACCAGAAATCTTAATAACTTGATTGGTTAATATTTGACATTGACTATCGTCTCGCTAGCGATTCGATAACGTCAGAAACTTGAGGTAAGGGTACTGGTAACAACTCAAATGCTAAGGAGTGGAATACACTGCCGTTGTCTTTCTTTCCTGAAATCCATAATCTGAGTCTCTTTAAGGCTAGAGTGAATCCTTCTAGACCTTTGCGCTCCATCATCGGCCACATCGTCACTTACTATAACTAACCAATGATCTCTCTCGATATCTAAAACTCTATTAATATAATTAAATATGTCTGTATTAGGATTCTAGTCAATGTCTGAAATATCGAATTGAAATAGTTAACGACAACAAAAACTAACAAAATAAATAGGTACCTACCTAAACATACAAAATGAATATTATGTAATATGGTCAGAATGTTTTGAAATATGAGGAAGTTCTATGAAATTATCAACTGACTTGTTATTCAATAGAAATAAAAATAAAATAAAATACATAAATAAATAATGCTGGACAGTTCCTACAACACTATCTAGCCCCAAGCTAAGCAGAGCTTATGTTATGGGTACTAGATAACTGATATAACTGATACAACACATTACATAGATAGATATTTTTTATTATACATAGAAAATACCCATTTCACCTGGACAAATATCTGTAGATCGTACAAATATAAGTTCCGAGGCGATAATCGCACCTGCAACCTCCTGCGTCACAGGCGAACCCTCACCCAACGCGCTACAGAGGTCGTAAAAAAAAGTAAACATAATAAAAATAAAGCAAAAAAAAACAACTTATATAATAATAATAAAGTTTAAATACTTTTATTAGTTAAAATAAATGAACTTTTTTTGACTTAGCGACAGGGCAAATAATCAAGACTATCAAAAAATAAGACACTTGCCCCTCCTGTCGCATTGGTGGGCCAAATGTGTTTCACCATATTTACATAATTTGTTTGGACATATTTTATTCAAAATTTATTAATCTCTTCAACTTCAAAACAATTAACAGAGATTTAATGTCACGAAAACAATTCCATTATTTTAATAGTCACCGATAAAACTGACATTTACCAAATTAGAGCACTCAAGATTCTCAGGTATTAAGTAGCATTAATCCAGCTAAACGAAACTTTATCGCCGTCGAAATATACCAATTTATTTCAATTTGGTCCAATATTCTTCCATTTATATAATGACAATATTACGGAAATTTTGTCACCCGGCCTATTAGACGGTTTTGGTCATGGACCAATTATGTAATTTTTAGGGTTCCTTACCTAAAAATGTAAAACAAATGAAGGTAAAAAAAAAAGTAAAATTAGCTGTGAAAAATCAATCGTCTAAGCCAACGCAATCAAAAGATTCAGCCCTTATGCTGCAAATTTTCGACACTCGCAAGGGAATCAAAACCTACAGGGTACTTCCCGTGAACTCAGAATCTTGAAATTTGGTACGAAGCAACGTCTTTTAGCACAGATAAAGAAAAAATTGCGAAAAGCATATTATTTTAGTTACATCATAATAAAAATATTTTTAATAATTTTAAATTTACTACCCCTTTCCTCATGATGATTCATTTAGCAATAAAAATACCATAACTTTTACTTATATACCTACAAGTTTGAACGGAACCCTCGGTGCGCGAGTCCGACTCACACTTAGCTGGTTTTTTAATACTAAGGTAAACCATATAGATAAACTTTTTCTTTAATTTAGTTATATAGAGGATATCTATAGTAGCGCCCATTTATTACAAAGCTTGCAAGGTCGTTAGTGATGAACGATGCCCAGGAATTTGACTCGACTGTTTGTGCACACATACCTAAATTATATTAAATTGTGTGGGTAACTAATTGTTTAATACTAAGCCCATGGATGTTGAATAATTTATTGGTATCCAGTATCGCTATTAGGATTGTATTGTAATCCAATGCTGTAATCTAATGTATACCATACGATGTAGATTGGATGGCATGTATTATACTGTTCTGATGTTCTGTATTTTGTAGAGCTGTTATGTTTTGCATGGCAAACTTTTTATATCAATAAATAATATTTAAAAAAAATTAAAAAAACACGCTTTTATATCTAACCGAACCAAAAAATAGAAAATAATTTTCAATTTTAAAGAGTTTATATTACAGTAGTAGAAGATCGAACAATCAAGCAGTTACTTTTTTTTTAAAGCTTGGGGTGCTTGTTAAATTAAGTGTAACAATCATTCTGTTGGCAACTATCTATGAGAGGAGAGTTATGAAAAGTAGAAAAATGCACCCAACGATGTAAAAAAAAAAATTGATTGGTTGTTCGATCTTCTACTACTGTAATGTAAACTCTTTGAAATTGAAAAATATTTTCTATTTTTTAGTTCGGTTAGCTATAAAAGCATGTTTTTTTAATTTTTTAAAATATTATTTATTTTTCTTTTTTTAGTTCGATTTATCTCTCTCTCTCTCTCTCTCTCTCTCTAACTCTCTCTCTCTCTCTCTCTCTCTCTCTCTCTCTCTCTCTCTCTATGCAAAGTTTCAAATTTATCAGACTTCTGGAAATTGGTGAAAATTATGCTCAAAGATTCAGTTACATACATACATACAACCCAAGCTAGTAAAAGCGTGTTAAAAAGGCAAATTTTTGAGTTATGGGCAACAGATTTTTTAAATGACTCCTTTATTAAAAATCTTTTTGATTTATTGCATCACTATCTATGGGACCACAAGCCAGGTGGTCTGGTCTTAAACCTAAGAAAAATATTATTAGCAGAGCTCTGGACAAACTGACGTACAGCGAATTTGATCTATTGGGTATATTTATTTTCTTTTTAGGAAAGTGTCGCGTATCCGAATAGGTGTATGGGCGCGAAACACCTGTTTGAATTTTTAAATAATTTTGACAGCTAATGTCATTTCTTTGTCTTCCGCTATCTTAGCAAACGGATACGACTTTGTTATCTAATATAAATACATCATAACTAAACATTCTATTATCAAGAATAAAAGGACTACGTTAATTTCGAACACCCAGAGGAACACCTCGTGCCTGCTGATACAGTAAGAAACCTGAAAAAAAACCTATTGTAATTAGTACTTAGGTTAAAACGAATTTTGCATAAGAACAAATTTTAACTAAACAAAGTTGAAATAAACAATGAGATGCTTCTGCAATCACTCAAAAGTGCGGCCTTACCTGATTGTGATGCAAGGGGCGTTTACAAACAGACATAAAACCGACACAGGCCCTTCTTGTCCGTGTTTCACATTCCAAATCTAGTTTTCCCAAGGTTTTACAATCACAAGGAATGGGAGATAGAGCTCAGAAGATAGATATCATTTTCTTACGTCAGTTCTGAAGCAGTTTGATGCCCGAAGAAACAACAATCGCTGAGATCTTGAGTGGCAACCACGAAACGATCGACGCAGTGCAATACGGGCACGATTGATCGATGCTATTGGAACGGCCGCAGGATGTCGGTAAGTGGAGATTGTCGTTGCTTATTACTACGTCATTGCCTATTACGTTTGATTATTACATTTTTTTTACCTTTATTAAAATAGACTTTTGAAATTTGAGCATACCTTACTTTTAGTATTATTCTTATTTTTAGTTTTCTTTATGTAGTGTTGTTGTTGTATAGTCGTTGTGAGTGGTTAGCCGTAACGCCAACAAGTGGTTCTGCCGGAAGATCAGCGTTGGTTGCTAGCTTGCTGTCAACCAACTCATGCTGAGACAGAAACATTTTGTTACTTGAGTTACACCTCGTACCTTCATATCAGTTTCTTCTTAGTTTAATTCGTGTTTCTGTGTAGCTCATATACACAAATAAATATATATTCTTTCTTTTTTTTTCTTTCTATGGGGGACAACTACCTAGCAGTGGACTTGTACTGGCTGTTAAGGATGGATGTTAAATGTAGTGTACAATTCACACTATTATTTCTCATTAATCTATACTACTCGTATTTTGTCGGCTCGCTAACGCACACACCACGTCTGCCCTGCACCGCGGTTGACACCTCACTCTCGGAGTTTCCCCGAGCTCGTGCCCGCGTGGTCTATCGTCTGAGACGACAAATTCACTTTTAATTTATATCTATTTGTAATTTGCCAATACTCTACATGTGGAACAGGAATGAACACAGAAAGAATTTCATTTTTGTCACTACGAGGGGTTATAGCAGATAACATTTTAAAATGTCGGTGCAAGTAAAGTGCCATCTACTTATCCACCAATGTTTCTTGGGCGCTTCGGTTGTATGACGTAATAATATCGCCTCTGGTTTTCGTGCTGGAAATGGAGATAGAAGTCTAATACCCTTCTCGAATTTTACGAGAACCCCAATTTATTCCGAGGCGTCTATTTAGGCAACTACTTTTCCGGTAAAAGAAATACCGGGAGAACTGTCAGTCTCTCAGACACCACTTGTCTGTAACAATGAGATGTAAATTCGGTCTTCATATTAATATTTTACGCGGTTTTATTGGAAAGGTGCCAACTTAGTCTTCAACAAGGCTAAAAATAAAATTCATGTAATTTAATGCAAATTTAGGAAAATCACCTATTTTAGAAAAAATACGACTATACACCACGTACTTTACTATTCTCCTGCTGACGTCAGCAGCAGAAGAATAGTAAAGTACGCGGTGTATAGACGTATATTTTCTAAAATGATACCAAGCCACGTTAATTTCAATTCTAAAAGTACCTATTGACTAGTTTGATAAAATATGTGGTCAAAATGTCTCCTTTTTGCATCAGGACCAAGTCATTTGGTTTCCCTCAGTAGGTAGTAACATTCATAGAAGTTTGAAAACCAAGAAAACTTTCAAGTAAGACTGTAAGCCAATCGTTGGAACGGGTAGGTAATGGCGATCTAGCCATCGCATTTGAATATTGCAAATTCTACCCTAGATTTTATCTGAGGCATTTTCATCGCGTACCTCTTGAATGGGATGTGAACAATGAGGGAAATATTAGCCGGTAGCGGAATGACAATTTATGCATCAATAAATACGTCGATAATAGTTTCGTTGCATAAACTAAAATGTCCTGAAGGTGTATGTAGTTACCCTATCATAGAGCCACTGTATTGTATTGTATTTATTTATTGCTTATATGTACTTACATACCGGAACGCAGCATTGTCGGCCTTAAACGCATCGACCGAGTGCGGAACACCATGCTTCGTTCAATAACTGGCATTGCCGATGTGGGGAGCAGGGCAGGAAAGCTCAAGAGGCAATATGCTGGCCACGTCAGTCGGATGCACATGTCAAAAAGAAAAAAGATCAGTTGGAACTACTAAAATACTTCTATACAAACAAGTCCTGATGCCAGTATGGACCTATGGTATACAGCTCTGGGGCTGTACCAAAAAGACTAACATATAAATAATCCAACGCTTCCATAATAAAGTACTCAGAGGAATAGTAAACGCACCCTGGTACGTAAGAAACGACGATCTCCACCGGGACCTTAATACAGAGTTCGTCAACAAAGTCATTCAAAAATATGCAGAAGCTCACGAACGTAGACTTCATCATCATGTGAACGTCGAGGCAACCCAGCTTCTCGACAACACGGACATAGTGAGAAGACTCAAAAGAATTAAACCTTATGAGTTAGTGTAGTGTAAACTATATAGTGAAATGTAGTGCAAACAAGTGCTTGCTAATAAGAACACAAGAACAAAGTGTCCTCCCCTTAAATAGAGACAGTAAGAAAAGTGTCAATGGACACATTCTTAGCTATAATTTAAGTTATAAATCAAGGTCAATGTCTAGGTCAAAAAAAAAAGTTGGATGCACCCCGAGAAGTTGGCGAAAGTAGTAACTCCTTGGGTACCTGAAGACGGAAGGCGACGACGGGGCCGGCCGAGAACGCGTTGGCGGGACGATCTCGAAGCTCACGAGAAGGAGTGATGGGAAACTGCCAAAGGCCGGGATGACTGGAAAATTTTGGGGGAGACCTTTGCCCAGCAATGGCAAACAATAGGTTAACAAAAAAAAATGTACTTACAATATTGTTAGTATATGGTCTTATATCTACTGTTAGTTATGTAGTAGGTACATGAGCCAAAATAGGGTATGTAAGTCATATAAGGAGCACACCAGCGAAGCTCTTCCATATATAGTAGGTAAACAGTCGCCGTGGCCGAAATCGGCCTGGATGACATCATCATCATCATCAGGTACATGAGACCCGTTAGAGCGCTGCAATTTTTTAATTTTTGCTGCAATCATAGTGTCACTGATGTTTCTTTCATCTTCTGTAGCTAATTGGCGAAAATGGTACCTTATGATTGCGCCAAACCTAGGCAGAAATCTTCGTACAAAAAAAGTATCGTGCCATTTAATTAAATATCTCGTAAAATATATATAATTTTACAAAACAGGAAATTTGTTTTATGGATTTGATTAATCTTATTTTGAACCCAATAATATGCACCATTTTATTAAATAATTGAATCTAGCCGAAAGGTAGAGGTAATTTTGGGTGTTTTTTCTATCGAGAAAATAATTCCCTTTCGTGTTTCTGGTACAGTGATCCCTCAGAATTATAATGTAGTATCCATGTATGTTTTTAATATGAATGTTGTACTTGATAATTTGAATATTGTACTTGATTAATTATAGTAATTTTGCGGCATGCCCCCCTTCAGGCGCGGTGTATAGGGGTTTAAACAGACATGTCACGTGACGGGCCCACGTGACACTCCTTGTCCACACCAGCGAACCTAGGTCTGATGCATTTTATACTAAGACAGGGACCTATTTGACTCCACACAACACATAGGTATCGATGCTTATGTACTAAACTAGTTTTTAGGGTTCCGCAGCCAAATGGCACAAAACGGAACCCTTATGGATTCGTCATGTCTGTCTGTCTGTCCGTCCCTATGTCACAGCCACTTTTTTCCGAAACTATAGGAGCTATGCTGTTGAAACTTGGTAAGTAGATGTATTCTGTGAACCGCATTAAGATTATCACACAAACTTTTAAAAAAACAATTAATTTTTGGGGTTCCCCATACTTAGAACTGAAACTCAATAAAAAACATTTTCTTCAAACCCCTGTGGGGTAAGTCTTCAAAAATGATATTGAGGTTTCTAATATATTTTTTTTGCAAACTGAATAGTTTGCGCGAGAGAAACTTCCAAAGTGGTAAAATGTGTGTCCCAATAATTTCTAAAATAAGACAATGATAAAACTAAAAAAAAAATATGATGTACCCATGTAAACTTCCACCGAAAATTGGTTTGAACGAGATTTAGTAAGTAGTTTTTTTATACGTCATAAATCGTAAACCATCCAAGAACTTTTATAATATGTTACTTGCTGCTACGGAACCCTTCATGGGCGAGTCCGACTCGCAGGTGTCCGCTTTTTTCTTTTACTTCTGTACGTAGCTATGCTGTATATACCGTGTCTTCAGTGCAAGTACGTAGGACTCGATAGGCCTCGATTAGATAAATTTGACAGTTATTCTCGAAAAAAATTGTTTTTTACCGAATCGATTCGATGTCGAAAGTGCTTTACCGTCGGTAAATAAACTCTAAAATTTTACCGAATTGGAAAATGCAAGGACCAAACGTCATATTGGCAGTTGAAATCGATAACGAATTCGATGGGATTGTCGGCCCAATCGAGTCAATAGGGCGCTTATTCGCTATGTACAGAACGCGGTCTCGTTACGATATCGGCGTGGAATCATCGTTTAATCGTATTCTGTACGCCAATGTAAGATTTCATAAACGCGACGAGGCGAGTTATAAGCGTGTTACGAACTGCCGAAATAACAAGCTTCAATCTTCCACGTTTGGACGAAAAGCGGTTTAGTTTTTTCATAAAAAAAGGAAAAGGTAAGTAATAACAATAAGCACCAAATTTGTGTTGTAATATCATATTTAATACTGTATCTCTACAATAAATATAGTACCTATGGACTATGACTATTAGTTTGGGTTGGGGTTAATTTGCTGTCATTGCTATATGACAAAAAAAAACACATTTTTTAGCGCAAATATCTCTAATTTGCTGCAAATCCCCTGGACAGCCCGTAGAACGAACGTGTCAATACTCAAGGAACTCATAAATCATAAATCATTTCTTGCTTATGAATCTAGGTAAATTACAATTGCATTAGATGTTAGGTAGAATCACTAGATTCTACTACTCATTTTTTTTTTGCTTTCTACTCGAGATAACTACTAGGCTTTCCTCCATCTGCCTCCTGCGAATCCATGAGTATTTTGCTTATATAGTACGGAAAGGCAGTGACAACTTAGAGAAGCTCATTATCACTGGCAAAATCTAGGGAAAGAGGCGACAAGGCCGTAGCCAGTTACGTTGGTCGATTCAAAACTCCACGAATCCGTGCAGCTCGCTAGCGACAGATCTCATTCGCGCAACATCGTCCGGCAGAAAAAGATACATGGAGGGGGTCACGACCCTCATCATTGAGGAATATGACGCGAGGAGGATCTCTAATTTAAAACCTAATAATAAGCCGAACAATTAATTCAAGGTATTCACAATATTCACAACTTCCTCTATGCAGCGACTATAGAAGAAAATACTACGTATGCAGCGATATCGAGTCTGCTGGCTGAGCGCACAGAGTACGTTATATATTGGCTGAGCGCAGAGTACATTATATGTTGGCGCTAAGCAATCCTAATTTGATGATATACTAAGATCAGTTCAGAAACTATTCGTGTGTGATTTAATTTATCTCACTTATATATCTTTTTACTCTAATTTTTTAGATAAAATTACATTTGTATTAGATATAAATCAATCAATCAATCAATCAATCAATACTTTTATTTCAGGCTTAATAGAAAATGTACTAAACCTAAACAATAAGCCCATAGCAATAAATACCTTAAAACTAACATACATAATTATATAAAATACTTTATTTTTGTGCACACGTTTAGACGGCGACGTATGACGCAACTCCGCAGTGTCTCGTTTCAAGCGTTCGAAGAACCTCCTGAACTGATATGGTTGAGCAATTCTATAATTCAAAATATACATACTTATGTCGAAGATTAGAAACAAAAAAATTAAGTTGCTTAAACCAAAAAAAAACCGAAAGGAACGGATGTATGATTTCGATACACGTGAAATTAAGTAAAGTCAAAGTATTTTGCTGGTGTAAATGTTAAAAAGATAACGATGATGGCCCCCATAGAATACAGATGGAGAAAACGAAACATGGGGCATAGACAAACTATCTTATGTCATACGGCATACAAAAAATCAATTTCTTAACGTGGTGTATTTACAAACCACGTTTGCGTTTAGAACATGTTATGGCGTCACACGTTATTGGCAAGGAATCTTTTAGGTCATAGCGAATAACCACCCTATCGCTTGTCAAATGACAACTCTGACGTCAATAGACAAAAACATTTAAGGCGCTATAGGTTCACAAAGTTTCAATGAACATTTTTGTATGAGGCGAAGAAGGCGAGCTCACGCTCTGATACCGTGTTTTTGTGTATAAAATAAAACTGGCCAAGTGCGAGTCGGACTCACGCATCGAGGGTACCGCACAAACCTGTAGGTATACAGGGTGGCACATTTAGATCGGTCAGTATGGGAAAGTCTGAAACTATACGACATACGAAGATCTCTTCTTAGGAACCATGTCATCGATTTTAGTAACAAGAAAAACTGCATTCATACATTTAAAAAAACTTGTACTCAGCAAGGGAATCGAACACGGACGTTTTGAAAAATAAAACTAACACTATTTATATCTATATTAAAAAATAAATAAACTAAAAAATTTCAAAAACGAATAAAATGCATTGTTTTCATATCCTTTAATTTAATTTAGTAAGTTTTCGAAATTACCACGATTTTTTAATCCCCCGACGCAAAAACGACGGGGTGTTATAAGTTTGATGTGTCTGTGTGTGTGTGTGTGTGTGTGTGTGTGTGTGTGTGGGTGTGGGTGTGTGGGTGTGTGTGTGTGTGTATGTGTGTGTGTATGAATGTGTGTGTGTCTGTCTGTGGCATCGTTGCTCTCGAACGGATGAACCGATTTCTTTTTTGTTTGTTTGAAAGGTGATTTTGTCGGAAGTGTTATTTGTTATGTTTTATCAAAATCGGTTCAGCAGTTTCATTGCGTTGAGGGTGTTTTTAATTTCTACAAAATTAATTACTTGTTAAATACAATATTCAACACGTTTACGTAGCGATTTTACTATTGTGTTTTGTATCTTCAGGTGGTGAATTTGCGTCAAAATTGACTCTGGCTGCTTTTAGGACTTCAATGGTGTCGTAGCTTATTTTGTACGCTGCTTTTTTATTTTGGGGTCCTTAACGTAACCCCATAAGAAATAGTCTAGTGGCGTTAAACCGGGTTACCTCGCGGGCCATTTAATAGGGCCGTCCATACCAATCCATTTTTGGGAAAAGTTCTAATTTAAAAAGTCTCTAGCTATGTTATTATTGTGAGCCGGTGCTCCGTTCTGTTGAAAATAAACTCGTTATTTTACTCCTGCTGACATTTCTCCTAGAGCCTCTAAAATATCTTCTAAGATTGCAAGGTTGCGACACCAGCAAAGAGCTACAAACAACCATAGAGACAATTTTACGCACCTAAACGAGTTGAATGTTGTATAGAAAAAATTGAGATCATTTCGAAAACTTGCTAAAATTAATTAAAGGATATGAAAACAATGCATTTTATTAATTTAAGACATCATGTTTCGTAGTAACTTTTACTGCATAAGACCTACAAGTTAGTCAAAAAATTCAAATCGTCCGGGTTCGATTCCCGAGCTGAGTACAGGTTTTTTCAAAATGTATGAATGCACTAGTTTTTACTAAAATCGATGATATAGTTCCTAAGAAGAGATCTTCCATGTCTTATAGTTTCAGACTTTCCCATACTGACCGATCTAAATGTGCCACCCTGTTTAAGTAAAAGTTATGGTATTTTTATCGCTAAATGAAATTATCATGAGGAAAGGGGTTGTAAGTTTAAAATTATTACAATTATTTTTATTATATGATGTAACTAGAAATTTATGCTTTTCGCAATTTTTCCTTTATCTGTGCGTGTGTGTATAAGACGTTGCTTCGTACCAAATTTCATGATTCTGAGTTTACGGTAAGTACCCTGTAGGTTTTGATTCCCTTGCGAGTGTTGAAAATTTGCAGCATAAACGGCTGCATCTTTTGATTGCGTTGGCTTAGAAGTTTTATTTTTTCACAGCTCCAAGGGACAGTAAACTTGAGTATTTGATATGAATTTCAGTCTGATACCTTTACGCGTTCCTGAGAAAAAGGGTCTTGACAGACAGAGGACAACAAAGTGATCATAGTTTTTTGCCTTTTGAGGTACGGAACCCTAAAAATAATATAAAAATGCCGTATAGATATTTGTTAAATTTTGTTGGTGACTTCACTCACCTAATAATTAATATGTTGTAATGTTTTAAAAATTAAGATGTAAGAAGTAAGTCTTATATTGAATTTAAATTTTAAAAAGGTAGTATTTCTGATATTTTTTTTTATCGTTTGATGTAATTCAAATAGTTTATTGAATTTATGATTTCACTAGGTAAAAAGCATAAAAATACAATATGTTTTTTCTTTTTGAAAACTGTAAGAACTCATAACAAAAACTTAACAATTCTGGAGATATGCTATGATATAGCAGTATCTAATAAATATACTTGACATGCTGTGAACCTAATGCGCCTTAAGGTTGGAATGTCAGAGTTTTTTTGAATGTCATGTTTTTTTTTTGTTTTTTGACTCTCAGAGAATCGCGGTCAGACGTGCGTCGTCTTGTTCTTCTTCTTTTCTACATAAAATGGCTTCTGAGGAGTGCTCCAAAATCAGATTACACCAATGACTAAAGGATTACACGCCGAGCAAATATTTGGGCGCGAGTCCTTTTTCTCAGGAACGCGTAAAGGTATCAGACTGAAATTCATATCAAATACTCAAGCTTACTGTCCCTTGGAGCTGTGAAAAAATAAAACTTCTAAGCCAACGCAATCAAAAGATGCAGCCGTTTATGCTGCAAATTTTCGACACTCGCAAGGGAATCAAAACCTACAGGGTACTTACCGTAAACTCAGAATCATGAAATTTGGTACGAAGCAACGTCTTATACATGGTCATGTTAGAAAATTCAACGTCAGTATGAATCTTACGGAAGTTTGATGACTTGACTATAAAAATATAATTAACTTGACATTGGCTAAATTGTTGCAAATAATGCACAGACGCCATTACCTGAGTTATGAAGAAGAGACGACTTTTAGAGGAAAAATTTACATCTATCTCTTCAGAAAATTGGCGCAAAGATGTCAATTACGCCATATAATGTGAGAAGGAGTATTTAACGAGAGAAGAAGCAATTGACCGTCCTCTGGATGAGTTTATTATTAATACAAATGAGTCGTCATCATCATCGTCAATCGATTTAAATGACGACAGCACGAGCGACGGGGAAATGGAAGGCGTTCATCCTTTAAATTTATAGGTATACCTATTCTATTTGTGATTTCATTTTGTACGTTTCCTAATACTATTATTAATAGTCTGCGGTGTCATATAATAAAAATAATATAAATTTCTGAATGACTATAATTTTACTCTGAAATATAGTGTCATAACTAAAACGAAAGAAAAAATTTAAAAATGTCCCCTCTGTGCCCGTTTAAATGTACGACAGTGTACGAATCATATGACGTACGGCTACTGTCGGATATCAGTTGCGCTCTTCTGGGCAAACGAAAACAGTCGATCGGACTTATATTTTGGGTAAAACTGTACCTACATAGATAGATATTTTTTATTATACTTACCTACATTTTCAAAACCCAAAACACCCTGAACAAATATCTGCAAATCGTAAATATATTTGTTCTGAGGCGAGAATCGAACCCGCAACCTCCTGTGTCGCAGGCGAACCTTCGCCTGCCGCGCCACAAAGGTCACCAAAATCACAAAAATATGGGCTTTTTTTGTACGGGAGCCTATCTATTTATTCAAGTCCGAAGAGGTTGTCTCGTAAAGTTGCCAAGTGAAAACACGATGCGGTTGTGCAATATATTTTAATGGGATCACAGTACAAATTCCTCGTTAGATTCACGGGTTGTAATAAGAACAGTAATATTTTTTCATCTAGAACCTTCGTAGGGCTTGCTCAACTTCCAGGTGTGGTTTCACACGGTCGACGCTAACCTCGTGATTCCTGCCTGCCAAGGTTATGGTCGTGGGTCTTCTGGCCAAGATCTTATAGGGCCCAGTGTAAGGTGGTTGAAGGGAGCATCTTACCGTGTTGTCTCTCAGGAATGCATGTATAGCCGTCGGCTGATAAAAAGTTAGGTTCCCGTACAAGAAGAGCCCATATTGGTGACCCCGACGTGATATCGGGGTACTCAGCGAGCAGCTGCTCGAAACGTTAGTTCCCACAGGTAATTACCACGATATGGCTAGTGAATGGTGTCCTCCGTATATCTACCTCTATCCCTTCTATTAAAATTACACCCACTTCTCGAGTCACCCGAAAGAGACGAACAAAATGTTCTTCTGGAAGTTCCAGAGGACAGTTTGTGTCTTTGAGACGCCGCTTCCGAATACGCATCACATTGTGATGCTGTTGCCGTTCTTCCTCAACACCCAGCAATAAAATTATAAGTCCTAAATCCATTTTTGGTACTGATCGATAGCTTATCGGGATTATTAGAGGTGTCGGTAAATAGATGAGCTCGACAGCGAAAATTAGCGATCTCAACTGTCAAAATTCCATAACGTGCTTGCATTTTTTTAAATTTTTTGGCGTCGGTCATTACATTCATTCTTCCAACGGTTAAGGTGAAGTCACGTACTTGCGACATCGATTCAAAATTATCCTTGTGGTTTCAATTAATATAATATGAATATATGAATTCAATTAAATACTTTTGACTTTATTCAATTCGATATAAACTGATTTCATCGAGAATAACTCGATAATTCTTAATAGAGTTCTTTGGCTTGGTAGCGAAACTCATTGGTTACCAGCCGTTTTGATAAAATAAAAAGGTGAACTGTCAATCTGTGAAATACGTATCAAAGAATATACTATCTATTAACAGGAAAATATATTCCTTGGTTATAGTTTTTCAGAGGATGTAAGAAAAACATGTAAGAAGAAAATTAGAAGAGGATATTTTTAATAGTATAATCCGTTTGAGAAGTAGGCTACCAGAGGCATACAGAAATTAGAAGATATGAATTTACTTTTTTTATTAAATATTAATTTATAAAATTTATTTACAGAAAGAATAATAGTTGTATTATTCTTTCTGTAAATAAAATATAACTAGTTTTTT
Source organism: Operophtera brumata (assembly GCA_932527175.1). Lineage (NCBI taxonomy): Eukaryota > Metazoa > Arthropoda > Insecta > Lepidoptera > Geometridae > Operophtera > Operophtera brumata. Next base: position 39,638,062 of record OW052225.1, read on the forward strand.
TTAACATTGATAGGCCTTTGTTTGGCCACGATCTCACACGGTAAGTGACGATGTGGCTGAAGATGGAGCACAAAGGTCTAGAAGGCACCTATTCACTCATATATTCTCTTGGATAGACCCAGATTATAGTTTTCAGGAAATACAGACGACGGTAGTGTATTCCACTCCTTAGCAGTTCGCATTATAAAAGTAGAGGCCCTTATAGAAGTAGAAAGAGACGACCTCTGTGGTGCGGTTGGCGATGGTTCGCCTGCGACGCAGGAGGTTGCGGGTTCGATTCCCGCCTTGGAACAAATATTTGTGCGTTCTGCAGATATTTGTTCAGGGTGTTCTGGGTGTTTCCAATGCATAATAAAAAATATATATCTATGTATTGTATTATATGAAGTATATCAGTTATCTAGTACCCATAACACAAGTTCTGGCTTAGCTTGGGGCTAGATAATGTTGTGTGAACTTGTCCAGAATTATTTATTTATTTATTTATTTACAACTGAAACGTTTTGTGCGAATAGAAGGTATATATATATTAGGTGTGTAGGTATATTTAGTAGTAGTAGAGCTTTTTTGTGAAAGAGTTCGTCCGGGGAAGTACTACCACCATACCTATTTCTGCCGCAAAGCAGTAGTGCTCGCATTGCTGTGTTCCGGTTTGAATGGTAAGGGTGCCGGTGAAATTACAGGCACATGAGACTTTTCATCTTTATGTCTCAGGGTGGCAGGCGCAGTGCAATGCCACATAGGGTGCGTCCTAGGTGGACGTGACCTATGAAGTAATGCACTGTTTATAGGCAGAGGTTACCGCTTAACATCAGGTGGGCCATCTGCTTGTTACGTCATTCAAGTAGCATAAAAAAAAAACTAATGAGGTAAGGATGGTACTGAGCCGTACGCCTGCTCGTCTTATGATGAAAAGGAGATGGTGGGATCATATCTTGCAGTTCCTGGGAGCATTCCCCGAAATGTAACCTATAGAAAATGAACTTGAACTTGAACTTGAAAGCTCTACGTTCCATCGAGTGGTAGCAAGCTGGTGTGTACAAAATTAAAAATTGTGCTATCTGAATACCGCTGTTAACGATCTAAAGTTAGCTCAACTGATCCAAATCATAACTCAGAAGGACTACGTACATTTAAAAAAATTCAAAAAAGGACTACATTTGTTTTTGTCAATGGTTAGTAGAACGCTTTAGAAAGATGGCATATATGGCAATATTGGTAAATACTGAAAGTTTATCCGAAATATACACTAAAACGTTGTTTACAATGCTAAAAATCGATGAAACAAAGGATTTTTCTAAATTTCCCACCACAACTTCCCACTACACAGATCCACGTGTCCCGCGTCTACTTCGACGTGAAGGCCGCAGTGGTGGTGGAGTACATCAGGAAGAAAGCCTTAGTGGGATTGAGGGTCATGAAGTTGGACTTTCTTGTGAGCTTTAGCTCATTTATGGTGAGGGTCCCTACGGAAAATGTGAAGACTTACTTGAGCCCTGACTTCTAGCAGAAAGGGGTAAAGTTCCGGCGGTTCAAGGGCCGCCTGTCACGTGATCCCCCGGGCCGCGACGCGTCGGCGATCACACGTGTGTTAGATTAAGTTATAATTAAAGTGTTTTTATGTGTATGTTAGTTTCTAATGTATTTATGTTGATATGGGCTTACTGTTTTTTAGGTTTAGTGCATTTCTCAGTAAGCCAGAAATAAATCTTTTTTTTTTAAATTTTGAATTTGAATTAAAACCTATATCGGGCATTAGTCGTGCCACAGAAATCCCACCTTAAATCCTTATCGAAGCAACTTACGTACTTCCAAATTCGTTGACAAGATCGATAACAATCGAAACCTTCGCGATCTCGATGTCGTATCGATGCAAAGTTCATACTTGCAGTGCTTGTTCGTCATAATGTGTCATCCTGATTGATCCTTTATGTTCGCAAACTAAATGAGCACCGCGTTTACAATAACATGGACACGAATAAAATTCCAAAATCCACACTGTTTCAGCTCTTATGGAAAACACACAGTCTGAAACGTCACTCTTTCCTGACACGACACACAATCTTAAAAACCTCCACAAAAGAAGCAGAAACAATCTTTATGGCGTAGGAGATAAGGGTTGGGGTAAGTGTATGTGCAAAGTTGCCGGTTTGTATTCGTCATAGCACCGTGGGTCGTGCCTTTGTTCTTGAGTTGTCGCTTTGTTTGTCCGTTTCCTATAGCCGGGCGCTGTGGAGGTTTTATTTTTATATTTTTTAAACAACATGTTTGCGCAGCAGTGACAACGATATAATTCCTTTTTTAAAACGTAGTATTTACCTACTTGGTTATCCAGATTTATACAACACTAGCGACTCGCCCCGGCTTCGCACGGGTAGCCCCCGGTGAAAAACAACCCCCTTCTAACACCATATGTGCTTCTGCAGGTTCTAAGCTAGCTCCCCACCAATTTTCAGCCAAATCGGTTCAGCCGTTCTTGAGTTATAAGTGGTGTAACCAACACGACTTTGTTTTTAACCCCCGACGAAAAACGAAGGGGTGTTATAAGTTTGACGTGTCTGTGTGTGTGTGTCTGTCTGTCTGTCCCATCGTAGCTCCCTAACTGATGAACCGATTTAGTTTTTTCTTTATTTTGTTTGAAAGGTGTATTTGTCGGGAGTGTTCTTAGCTTTGTTTGATCACAATCGGTTCAGCCGTTTCATTACGTTGGGTGTTTTTTAATTTTTACAAAATTAATTACTTGTATATACATATATAGATTTCCATATCTTCTATCTCTTGTTATCTCTATATATATATTTATATATATATATATCTAAAAAAAAAAAAAAACCTAATTGATGATCATCCACCAGCAACTTGCCCTCCGATACGACCTTGTGGGACCTGAGGTGTCGTACTATAAGTACGTACCTCAGCCGGTTCTTGAAAATGGCTGTGCCACGCTCTACTGGGACCGGTCTATCATCACGGATAGGACTATTGTTGCCAATAAGCCTGATATCGTGCTAATAGACCGGTCGGAACGCCGGGCGATACTTGTTGATGTCACTGTCCCACATGATGCTAATCTCGTGAAGTTAAGCAAGTACCTTGACTTGGCTCACGAGATTACCGCCATGTGGGATGTGGATTCAACGATTATCGTCCCGATAGTCGTTTCAGCGAATGGACTGATAGCGAAGAGTATCAAGACCAATGTCGATAAGGGTTGGATCAAGGGTCAGATTCAGAAGGCGGTACTCCTGGACTCGGCACGCATAGTCAGGAGGTTCCTCTCTCTGCAGCCCTAGCCCCCGACCATTTGGAACTTGCTCCGCGGTCGGTGGTTTCCCGTTTTGATTATGTATTTTTTTCTATCATAGTTTTTTAAATACTATTTATGTTTATAGATAGTATTTCTTTAGGTATAGTAAAAAAAAATTTTTTTGCGAGTTTTTAAATAAATGAGTGTAATAATAATCCCACTAATATCATAAATTTATTTTTTGCGAGTTTTTAAATAAATGAGTGTAATAATAATCCCACTAATATCATAAATTTATTTTTTGCGAGTTTTTAAATAAATGAGTGTAATAATAATCCCACTAATATCATAAATTTATTTTTTGCGAGTTTTTAAATAAATGAGTGTAATAATAATCCCACTAATATCATAAATTTATTTTTTGCGAGTTTTTAAATAAATGAGTGTAATAATAATCCCACTAATATCATAAATTTATTTTTTGCGAGTTTTTAAATAAATGAGTGTAATAATAATCCCACTAATATCATAAATTTATTTTTTGCGAGTTTTTAAATAAATGAGTGTAATAATAATCCCACTAATATCATAAATTTATTTTTTGCGAGTTTTTAAATAAATTAGTGTCATAATAATCCCACTAATATCATAAATTTCAAAGTTGCTATGTTTGTTACTCAATCACACCAAAACGGCTGAACCGATTTCGGGTGAAATTTGGTATACCTATATTTACATAGATTATGACCTGGACTGAGCTACTTTTGGACTGGCTACCTTTTATCCCGATAAAACGCGAGCGAAGCCGCGGGTGGACTACTAATATTATAAATGCGAAAGTTTGTGTGTGTGTTTCTTACTTCTTCACGCTGAAACGGCTGGACGGATTTGCATGAAATTTGGAATGAAGATAACTGGACTCCCGGAATAACACATAGGCACATTTTTATCCCAATATTCCTACAGGATCGAGTCTTACGCGGGTGAAACCGCGGGGCGCTGCTAGTGAGAATATAAAGGAACGTAAACATTTTGGCATTAAATTTCTCTTTACATTTTAATTTACCTACTTCTTTATAATATTAGTTTAGAAGGTTAGATTTGTCAGTGCATACGTAGTTTAAAATATGTTTAAGAAAATATAAATCCAGTAATTTTGTTAAATTCCCACGGAAAACGGAAAATATTAGTGAAGAGAATGCACACAAATTTTTATGCTTAGATTTACCAGATCGTAATTGTTTGTAAGATTCGTTGGTATAAGATTTGTCCTGGCTGCTATCTTATTTAAGGAATGTGTTATTACTTGAAGATAGCGTTAGTAGAGTCAGTCGTGGGAAACAATGGCGGCGATGGGCTCACCACTCGTCAAGTCTATTTCCCACAATGGTGCAACCCACACGCGCGATTCTAGACAACTAAACCGTTATGGCTTACGTCAGAAAGCGAACGTGTTGGTACAAAATATACTGATTTAATTTATTATATACTTGAATAGAACTAAATGCTTTGGATGGTCTGTCTGGTCGTTTATTACCAAATCTGTGGGCATGAGACAGTCGGCCCTCCAACGCTCATTGTGCGGGAAAGATGGACGATAAGCCTCTTTTTCTTCCCGTTACATAAATCCTCAGAAGGAATAAAACGTTATTTTCTCTATGATTCATAATGCCTCATAGATAAGAGTTAAATAGCTTGGACTTACTTCAGTACTTATTGTAAAGGAAGATGTCCAGCAGTGGATATAAAAGGCTAATGGTAGTATAACTTATTTAAATTTTAGCTTCCACTTGTTCTCGAGGCTTGTTTTCGATCATCAAAAGAAAAACAGACCGTGTTTGTTGCCTGATCCTTCTAGGTCTGGTTGCGTTGGAACAGGAGTAAATGTAAATTTATTTTTTAAGACGATTCAAACTGATCACACTGCACATAGGACTTGCACTGTTCATAGGCAGAGGTTACCGCTTAACATCAGGTGGGGCCATCGGCTTGTTCCGTCATTCAGTAGTATAAAAAAAAAAAAAAAAAAAAAAAATGATCCTTGTGATTTCAATGAATAAAATACTTTTTGACTTTGACTTTGACTTTGACTTATATCTCGTTAAAAGTACAGACGAAATCCAGTAGTTTCAGAAATACCTTCACACTTCCGTATTTTTTAAAATATTATCTGAATATTTACAACTAGAAAGCCGGTCAAGTGCGAGGCAGACTAGCGTGGAGGGGGTTCCGCACAAGTAGCCTACCATAGTAACCACTAGACCAATTTAACTTATTATAAATACATATAGACACACGCCTTTCTCCCCGAAAGGGTAGGCAGAGCCTCAAATGGAACTCTTTTCACAGTGGGTTGCACCATCGTGGAATAATAGACGTGACAAGTGATGAGCTTATCGCCGCCATTGCTTCCCACGACTGACTCGGCTAACGCTATCTTTCAGTAATAACACATTCCATAATAAGCTAGCAGCCAGGACAAATGTTAGACCAACAAATCATATCAACAAGTCCGGGTGATTCCTTAGTCGGCTTTTACGACATCCACGGGAGGAGACGGAGGGGTCTATTCTTAGGCCGGATACATAATATATCAAGGTCATAATATATAATATAGGTGATCTCAAATCTGTGGGGATCTCAGTATAGTGTTGGGTACCGACTCAAGCATCAACTGCTCATCGTATAAAAACATGTCTGTAGAAAGGAATAAGGTCTGAAATACGAGATGAAAACCTTATCTGCGCCCGAATTCATATCATAAAATTTCTTCTTTCTCTTACTTATCTTTACTAGCCTAATCTATGAGCCCAAATGGCAAGAGTAGGCAATAAAGGCAAGTATATCTCTCCAGACTGCCATTTCACCGCCTCTCACTCTCGCCGTTAATTGCTAGTTCCGCTGAGCATCTGCTGTCTTTTAATTAATGATGTCCCTTTAGGACACCCATGCGGCTATATAGTACGCAGAGGGTGGTCTATGAGGCTGTGAATCAATACTTAACCTTTTGAGACATGAGATAAATGCATTTTATTTTTCTTCTATAGCTATACCGCGTCACGAGATGCGTCTTAGAAAATTTTACTACAACTTCGTTATTCCTCATCCAAATCTAAGGGTTATAAACCTATGTATATAATATAAACTAATATTATAAAGAGGAAAGATTTGTATTTTTGTGTGTGTGTATGTTCAAATCAATTCAATTCAATTCAATTTAATACTTTTTATTTCAGACTATACACAAATAATACAAAACATATAAGGTCCATAGTAATAGTCCATAGTTTGGTTAAATAAATATGATAACTATACTACTAACATATACAACTCACCGTATATCACAAGAGACACTGGACTAAGAAAGCATGACATGCTCCCTTGTCCAGCGCTCCATGAAGGCACAGTCCGTATCCAGCCTCCCCGCAATGAGTTGCAGGTAGCTGTTGGAGTCGTCGCGCACACTGCGCATCAGGGACGCTGATCTATTGCGCATAATCGCTGCAAAGCCATCAACTCTTGCGTCCGCAAACATTCCTGATGCACTGCAATAGCGCGGAATAAACTCTTAACTTGTAATGAATAAACACATAAACTACAGTGCCGATTTCAAAAATTCTTTCACCATTTGGAAAGCTACATTCACTCTGAGTGACATAGACTACCAGGGGGGACTTTTAACGAGGTATAGCTATAGGAGGGGGGAGGGCTGTTTTTCATCCTTAAGCTAGCCGCCGCCGAGTCGCTAGTGTTTAAACTAATAAGAAGAGTGACGTTTTGAAAATATAAATATTTTAAGATAGTAAATATTTTTTTTTATAAAAAAAATATGTTATTTTATTATTTGAGCTTTTTTGTGAAAGACTTCGTCCAGGCACAGAATAAATAATAGTACCATACCTATTTCTGCCGCAAAGCAGAAATAGGTGCTGTGCTCGCATTGTTGTGTTCCGGTTTGAAGGGTATGGTTCCCGGTGAAATTACAGGCACATGAGACTTTCATCTTTGTCTCACTACCTAGTATAGTCGTTTAGTGAATGGTACATAAATAAATCACTGTATATAATTATGTCGATGAGAATTTACACCACCGTCCTTTGTCGTTCTCGTCACCCCAAGTTTGTCTAGAAAAGATTTCTCTCAGCGATAAGACTGGCCATTGTACCTACTTCCATATTTATATTTTGATTCTTTTAAATTGTTTATTTATAATGTGTTGTACAATAAAATGTTATGTTATTTTTCATGTTTTTGATGAAAAACCCTTGTAACCAGCTGCCAGATAAAATAATAATCGGTGATAAGCCCTTGATCATTATAAATGCAAGAATTTAATATTGCAGCTAAGGCTGATATCGCCACCTGTCTGGATATTATAACTTAACTCATGGTAACATATCAATAGGATACTTTTCAGACTTCGTAATCCGTCATGTAGTTTCATGTAAAGCAGGTTGCCAGTGCCATCTACCGGCGTTAAGGTGGGGTAGGTATACCGCAAAACCCCAATCTTAGATTTCATTTTTAACACACTTAATTAACTAAAATATTCATATTAAAAATATTTATGAATTCTACATTATAATTCCGAGGGATCACTGTAGAAACACGATAGGACAATATTTTCTCGATAGAAAAAAAACATTGTTACGTCCTTAGATTCGATTGTTTATTAAAATGGTGCATATTATTGGCTAAAAAACTAGATAAATAAAATCAATACAATAAAGCCGAGGGTTTACTGTAGGGGATTTGTGAAATTATCTATATTTACGTGATATTCAATAAAAACTGTTTTTTCGAGCGGTACAAGGCGTTTTTTTGTATGAAGATATCTGCCTGGTGTTGGCGCAGCCTCAACCGGCAAAAACATGCACTTCGATGATATCTCCGGGAGTTTGTACCGGTATTATGATCTCGTGTTGCAAGTTCTTGAAGTTTTACTACATAAAATAATATAGCACCCACCAGTCACATACATAGTCCTGTCCCGTTTGTGTGCCTGTGTGTGTTGAGTGAGGATCTGGGAGAGTGTGTGCATGTGTGGGCGTGTATTGCACCAGGAGAGACGCAGCGGCAACCTGCTTTCTACATAAATTCACGCTCCGTTCACATCCAGCATGTGCATTTTGACTGCAATCCCAGGATTAGAGAGGCAGGTGCCGCAAAATAAAATAAGAGTGAAAATACGAATAAGTTTCTTTTTTTGCGATTGAAACGTACCCGTCGTCGTTGGAAGAGCTTAAAACGGATTTAAAGTTTGAACGAATTTTAAAGTCCAATCGTTAGTGAACGAAGCTTGTTTTTGACAGCTTTTAAATCCTTTATTTCATTTCCATAAATCTTATTTTAGATTTAAAATGTAATATTACACGATAAGATTTCTAGGAAAAACAAACAGGAATAACTTGATATGTCTGCTGGCTAAACAGTCCAATCAAAAGCAGACTGATAGTACTTGTATTATTATTTATTCTGTGCTAATAGAATAAAACTGGAACATTTAATTTATTTTTTACATATCGATATACAGGGCGTCCCAAGACTATATATGCTACATGAAGGGAAAGTACCTACCCTTGTAGATAGAATATTTTGCTGAAAGGAGACTTTTTTTTTTAGTTTATAATACTGCATTTAAAGATTTTCTAAAATTTATTTGCTTCTCCTCGGAATCAAAACAAACATTTAATTAAATCAAACATTTAGCGTTATTATTTTGCTATAAGATACTAGGTATGCTACTTAAGAGGTTTTTTTTAAATTAATTTTCTCGATTGGTATCGTAAAAATACGGGCTGTTTTTTTTACATTTAACTCTGTTCAATTCCCAGACGAAACAATTTATTTTTAGAAAATGTTTGATCACAGTATTACTAAGTTTTAAAAATAAAATAGTCTCCTTTCCGAAAAATATCCTAGTTCCCTTCATGTCGCATAGACTTGGGACGGCCTGTATATATCCTATAAAACGATGTTTTAAAACTTTTTGTATGAGAACCGTATGAAATCGCTTCCCTGGATGACCACCATACCTATTTCTTCCCCAATGTAGTTAGTGCCACATAGGGTGCGTCCTAGGTGGACGTGACTTGTGAGGTAATGCATTGTTAAAGGCAGAGGTTACCGCTTAACATCAAGCGGTCATCAGCTTGTTCCATAACTCATACAGTTAGAAAAAAGCTTGTTCCGACAATAAAGCAGAAAAAAAATATCTCGATGGACTGTCGTCATTTAACAGGTCGCAGGAAGTCGGTAGATGGAGGCGGCCACATACTGTTCGTCGTGGCATGGGAGACAGTCCAGCAGTGCACTTCTAGGCTGGTGATGATGATGACGATGCTTATAGGATGATTTCCAATCGGCATCAAGCACAGTCTCCGCTATATAACGCCCGTCAACTTCGCCGCGTTTTAGAAAGCGCTAGATTAATAAAAAAAAATAAAAAAAAACCTGGTTCCTGGTTAAAGTACTGTAACAACCCCCCCCCCCTATTAGAACCGTATTTCCCTAGGGATATTTTATGAAATGAACTAAATGCATTGGCCGGCGTGATCGTCTTTATGGAAAGGACTCTACGTTGTGAAATCTTAGCAGTAACTCAGTTCTTTAAGGAAAATCTTCGAAATGGAACAAAATAATTTGGTTTTGCAGTAAAGAGGGCGCACCTCCTACGCGCTTCTCAGTGACCCTCAGCACATATACTCTGGTCAGGTCTCCTCCGCAATATAAAGGAATTTACTTTAATAATAAATTCTATAGTAAGTCTGTACGTATAGTCTCTACCTTCAAAGAGAGAAAAGAGGATAGCTTTACTAAGTTCTCCCCAAGGATCTCTATAAACCCTCGCATGTCCTAATACTGTAAAAATACGTGAACAAAGATCTCACTGGAGAGAAATGGTAAAAAATAAATGTTAATTCGAAGATCAGGAGTTATTCCTGCAAATCACTACTCGAAGGCGTCTCTCTGAATCCTCAAAGAATAATTAAGGCGGGGAAACTCCCAAATAAAGTCAAGAAGCTATTCCCATAGGGCCCTAGGACTTTCGTCCTTTAAGTTCAAGGTCCCAAGGTTTTACGGAGTCCTGTATTGGTTTAACAGGAGAGTCCAACAGTACTGCTCGGCATGACTGGTTATGGGTTTAAACTAGCGATAGCCAATATATTAGAATAGCCTTTCGACCATGGATTGAAGACTCATTTGACGCCCGTAGAGCCAGGTTTCACAGGAACTCCTCCTGATTACAATTCAATATAATAGATTTCAGTTCTTAGCATATTTAGGTTATGAAGATATTTTATTTGTTATTTAAGGCAGGGAATTTCCCAAATAAAGTCAAGAAACTGTTCTCATAGGGCCCTAGGACTTTCGTCCTTTAAGTTTAAGGTCCCAAGGTTTTACGGAGTCCTGTATTGGTTTAACAGGAGAGTCCAACAGCACTGCTTAGCATGGCTGATTATGGGTTTAAACTAGCGATAGCCAATACTAGAACCAGCCTCTCGGCTCTAACTTGGAGACTCAAAGTGAATTATTTAGGTTTTCAAAGCAGTTTCGCGCCCGGTTATGTAGCCTAGCTAATTTTCCTAGCTAGAAGTGTTTTTATTTAGCCAAGCTTGCATTTGCTTGTCTTTTTAGTTATTTGTGCTTGTATTGTGTGAATGTCAGAGTACTAGCTTATTCCCTAGGGTTATAAGAAGTGCCAAGCAGTAACCTGGACGAAGAAACGCTCTAATACTGATGAAGACCTATAATGTACCTCATATACCTATCTATTCTGGGTGTGTAAGTGGCAAATCTAGAGCACGCGAGCTCACATTTATGTGCAAGGAAAATGTGTTTGTCTCTCAGCGAAGTGCAATGCTGAGATACCTATTCTAGAGAAACTAGGGGGGGCATGACCATAGGCCATGGCCAGGGATGTCAGGCCTGGACGGAGAGCCTATGACATGTACCAAGAACCACCGGGGACGATATCGCTTTCACTAGAGGCAGATAATTATGAGTGTCACAATGACTTGAAGGGCTTCCTGAATTACTTCCTCACCTCCGCCACTAGCAAAAGCAAAGTCGTGGGCTACTGCAGGCCTTTAAAACGGAAGCCATAATACAGCCTAGGATGCCCAATCTGATCTAGGTACGCGATTCTATCTTCTGAGGTCCGCCTTGTCACCATTCCCAAGACTTCGTCAGCGACGCAAAGCAGTTAAGTTTGCGATTTCCATTTGAAACAGCTCTCTGGTCCTGATAGAGAGCTGCCCAAGGCGCAATCAATCATTTCACTATCTCCTGGATTAATCACTTTTTCAATACTGACTCGCAGCGCTTCCACGTGTTACTTTTCCTTCGGGCTCACAAATCTGACTGCCCCTACTGACCTTTCGTTTCATACCGTTCCTTCAATATTCAAATTCAAAAAAAGTCTCTATTCTAAAATAGTACTTGTGTTTTAATTCTTGAAACAACCTAAGAGGTTCTTGTAAGTCAGACTAATAAGGCTGAATCATTACAGTACCTATTAATAAACTTATCGATAGAGGCACCACGTCTTAATATCGGCACTTAGCCATCGTATTGGCAATTAGCTGCAAGCGTCTTTATTAATGAAGACCGAAGGTTTCTTGGTTAATGACTGCAGACTTAGATGGAGTGAGAATTAATCAATGCCAAGTCTTCTAATGTGCACAAAATTAAATGACATCAATTACAAGCAAAATAAAATAAAATAAAGCGGCCAAGTGCGAGTCCGACTCGCCCATGAAGGGTTGTCCTGCCCATAGATACCGTACGGGTTCGATGTTTTTTTTTTGAGTTGCAGTTCTAAGTATGGGGAATCCCAAAAAATATGTCGTTTTTTTATTTTTTTTTATGAAAATCTTAATGCGGTTCACAGAATACATCTACTTACCAAGTTTCAACAGCATAGCTCTTATAGTTTCGGAATAAGTGGCTGTGACATACACGGACAGACAGACGTGACGAATCTATAAGGGTTCCTTGTCTTGTTGACTAACGGAACCCTAAAAAGGACAGTCACAGGAGGACGGCTACCTCTGTGTATTCCCTGATGACCGTATGTGGTATTTAAAAAACATTTAACCGTGCTTGAAGTGACAGAGATAAAAGAGGGCCCTATTTTATTGTTCGTTGTGAGCTTATAATATGCGAGCACCTTTTTTCTTAATTTAATAAAACTCCACTTTGGTAGATAACTGGCTCGGAAACGCCAAGAAAGTGTATACATACATACATGGACACACGCCTCTTTCCCCGAAAGGGTAGACAGAGCCTCAATAGGCCTCTTTTCACAGTGGGTTGCACCATCGTGGAATATATTATATAGACGTGACAAGTGGTGAGCTCATCGCCTTTTTGCCGCGAATTTGTGCAACCGGGCAAAAATTTGCTTTGCTGTCAGTATTTTAAAATTTGATGGCTTTATACAAACACTAACAGTGTCACTTGATCACTTCTAATTCAATATTTCAGACCAGCTCACGTGTTGATGACTTTTCTATTTTTTATTTTGTGTATACTACCTGAATAACGGAACAAGCAGATGGCCCACCTGATGTTAAGCAGTAACCTCTGCCTATGAACAGTGCATTACCTCATAGGTCACGTCCACCTAGGACGCGCCCTGTGTGGCATTGCACTGCGCCTGCCACCCTGAGACATAAAGATGGAATGTCTCATGTGCCTGTAATTTCACCGGCAACCATACCCTTCCAACCGGAACACAGCAATGCGAGCACTACTGCTTTGCCGCAGAAATAGTTATGGTGGTAGTACTTCACAAAAGAGCTCTAGTACTACTAAACAAACCAAGCGCAATTTGTTTTTTTCTAAAATCGGCTTGCGGGCTCACAAGCGATAGTACCCTCACTGAATGAATAGTCCCACTAGCCTCAGGTATGACTTTGTGATGGAAATAGACTTCTCAACTGGAAGAGGTCATTTGCTCCTGCTTTTGAAACGGCTTTAGTCAAGCAAATTGTTTTTGTGCCTTAAGGCGTTACACGTAGTAACTATTAAGTAATCTGTGGCGTTACATCGTCTGGGAAAATATCCAGTGGGTAACTGTTATCCTTTCAGCAACCAACGAGTAATAGAAGCTAAGGTTTACCTAAGATTTACAATATTGACGACATCTGTGGCGTGGCGGGCAAAGGTTCGCCTGCGACGCAGGAGGTTGTGGGTTCGATTCCCGCCTCGGAACAAATATTTCAACGATATGCAGATATTTGTTCAGGGTGTTCTGTGTATTTGTTTTGTATAATAAAAAATATCTATGTAATGTATTGTATTAAGTACTAGCGACTCGCCCCGACATCGCACGGGTAGCCCCCGTTGCCCCTCCCTGCTCCTACCCCTCCCACCTATGTAAATCTCCTGGTTCTAAGCTACCTCCCCATCAATTTTCAGTCAAATTGGTTCACCCGTTCTTGAGTTATAACTGGTGTAACTAACACGACTTTGTTTTATATATATAGATATCTGGTATATAGTACCCATAACACAAGCTCTGCTTAGTTTGGGGCTAGATAATGTTGTGACAACTGTTCAGTATTATTTATTTATTTATTTTATTCAATGTTAACTTAAAATACGGATCTGGTGTGGAAGCTTACATAAAACAAGTTTGGAATGGTATCGGGCTTCAACTCATTGGAAAAAAAAACATCGAGCAACGCCTGCAATGCTCTAAGGAAAAAACATAGAGCAACGCCTGCAATGCTCTAAGGAAAAACATAGAGCAACGCCTGCAATGCTCTAAGGAAAAACATAGAGCAACGCCTGCAATGCTCTAAGGAAAAAACATAGAGCAACGCCTGCAATGCTCTAAGGAAAAACATAGAGCAACGCCTGCAATGCACTAAGGAAAAAACATAGAGCAACGCCTGCAATGCTCTAAGGAAAAACATAGAGCAACGCCTGCAATGCTCTAAAGAAAAACATAGAGCAACACCTGCAATGCTCTAAGGAAAAAACATAGAGCAACGCCTGCAATGCTCTAAGGAAAAACATAGAGCAACGCCTGCAATGCTCTAAAGAAAAACATAGAGCAACGCCTGCAATGCTCTAAAGAAAAACATAGAGCAACGCCTGCAAAGCTCTGAGGAAAAACATAGAGCAACGCATGCAAAGTTCTAAGGAAAAACATAGAGCAACTCCTGCAATGCTCTAAGGAAAAACATAGAGCAACGCCTGCAATGATCTAAGGAAAAACATAGAGCAACGCCTGCAATGCTCTAAGGAAAAACATAGAGCAACGCCTGCAATGCTCTGAGGAAAAAACAATCAATGAGGAGTTTCCAATTGTCATTGCCAGTTTAGTACTTTCATTGTCAAGAGATGGCACTCGCGTACCCATTAGTACCTACCTATTTACCTACTTTTAAATTTTATCTTAGCAGTGGGGAACTTTGTTCAGCTAACTGAGCCAACGTAAATAGTAGAATAAAATACTGAATATATCCTGTACAAAAATATAATAGTTAATATCTTTCTGATAGTAACGTATCTTGAAATACTTACTGTTACTACTAGTATAGTATTATTTTATCTGTGCTGTTACTAAAACTGTCGCCAACGCCATCTAGCGAGAGATAAGTAATTCTAAAATGACACATGGAAAACTCCTCATTACCACAGATAAAAATACTCATTACTAAATAAGCAGTAGGTACATATATGAGTACCTATTATCCCTTTATCTGGCTCTGTCCATATATTGGACACCATACAATACAAAAAAAAACAAAAAACAAAAAAAAAACACAATTTTTTGGATTTGGCCAGGGCCTTCTGCCATATAAAGGGTTATAAGGAGACACAAGTTCTTCGTAGACAATCATTGAAATGTCCTAATCATGTATACAAAGAAAATTAAAGATATTTCTAACTCAAATAATTTTCAGACAAGTCCCTAAAGAATGCGAACATTATTCTGTCTGGCACCATCTGCAATATTTTTATTTGAGAACGACACAATGGAGGCTCGTAATGAAGACGCCGTAAATAGAATTTCTTTGGAAATGTTTTACCCTGAATTAAGTTACATCTTCATGACACAAAGAAAACATTCAACAAACTCACTGATCTGTTAATTCTAATTATAGGTTACCATATCATCTTTAAGGTGGCGTATAACTAACGTGACCATACGTCCCGGTTTGGGCGGGACAGTCCCGGTTTCAGGCAGTCTGTCCCGGTGTCCTCAGCGAAGCCAACATAGTCCTGATTTTGCAAGCAGACCCAAAGATAGTTTAAAATTTATTTTTTCCGCTCGATATGCGTGCCCCACACGTGGAGGCAGACGACGACAGAGCGCGCCGCGATATTTTAATAAAAATTTGTTCAGCCGATAAATACAAAAACACGACTTGGAAGTCACGCTACTACTGGGGGCTTCGTTAGTAAGTCATGCCAACTTAACTATTTTGGGTTTAGAGCTTGGATTATTTTGTGTTATTCTATCGTCTACAATAAAATACTAGAAAAAAAAAACGCAAATGTTTCCCAGTCTGACAAAATAAATAAATGGTCACGTTAGGTATAACGCAAAATTACCAATCTTAGATTAGATTTTTAAGTGACTAAATCAAGTACAATATTAAAATTAAAAATATGCATGGATACTACATTATAATACCGAGGGATCACCCAGACAGAAACACTTGATAAAATAAAATCACAAAGTTACCTCTAACTTTTTTGTTTGTCATTAATGGTACAGATTATTGAGTCAAAAATTAAATAAATATGATCAATACCTTCGACCAAAGTAAAATGAAATCAATACAATAAAACAGAGGGATCAGCACCCCCCAACTAAAATTATATATATTTAACGAGATATTAATTAAAAACCGCTTTTTCAAGCGGCACGTTGCGTTTTTTTTGTCTGAAGATTTCTGCCTGTCCTTGGCGCAGTCTTAATAAATAAATAATAAAATAACAATATTTTTTTTTACAAATAAAGTATTTGTGCTACCTAAAGACCGCTGCAAACGATCTAAAGATAGCTCAAATGATCCAAATCCCTAACAAACAAAAATAAAATAAAAAACTGGATAAGTGCGAGTGAAACTAGCGTGGAGAAGGTTCCCGTACAAGTATAAGATACCAATATTATATCTAAAATTGAAACTATCGTGATTGGGAATCATTTTAAAAGATTACCGTGGTCGCGGGCGGTGCTCATGATAAAGAGGCTTCTGAACTCAGTCTCGAAACGTCAACAAAGTGACGAAAAATAGTGGTAATTACCTGTTTATCTCTTAAAAACATATTATATCATTTGAAATATCCTAATAAAGTCATATATTTTTCCTCATTTAGATGAATATCTACTTTTTGTATTTTTTCAGATGAAAGGATTTGATACGAAACATGATACACACACGAGGCATACATTTTTCGTATTTTCACCCTAAATTGAACCTTATAAATATAACAGAATTCGTTTATTTACTCTCTTTGTCAGTAATTAGGTCAATTAACTCTGTATATTTAAATAAAGGCACAGAGCCCGTATTTTCTTTATCAGAAGGCTTCATGCTCGTATTACAATAATGGTGTGCATGTATTTGTCGGGCGAGGAGAATGAAACCGATCTTTTAGAACCGACAACTCGCTATAAATTTGCAAGGTGTTCTAATTATCAATAAACCTCAGACAATCCATACAACACGTGATACTTTTCCAAGGTGGCGATAGATTGTCTATAAGAAGCCCATTATCGTTATAAATAAATAAAAATAATAATAAATAATGCTGGACAGTTCACACAACATTATCTAGCCCCAAGCTAAGCAGAGCTTGTGTTATGGGTACTAGATAACTGATAAACTTAATACAATATATTACATAGATAGATATTTTTTATTATACATATAAAATACCCAGAACACCCTGAACAAATATCTGCGATCGCACAAATATTTGTTCCGAGGCGGGAATCGAACCCGCAACCTCCTGCGTCGCAGGCCAAGCTTAGCCCGCCGCGCCACAGAGGTAGTCAAATTAAAGTTCAGATCATGTTACGATTAAGAGTCGATGACACAAACGTCAAAAAATTTATTCTGCTCACCTGACTATACAACGCGGAATATGATTATATTGAAATGTGACTCTTAACTTGAATCTTTCCAAGTTCTGAGAGTTCTCTCTTCACTCTGTACAATTATTATATAGCACTATCCTTCTCTAATATATGGTCGCAAGAATCGAAAGTACAGTCCGGCCTTTGTGTCAAAGTCAACGTCAATGACAAAAAGTATTTTATTCATTGAAATCACATGGACCATATTGAATCGTCTTAAAAAATTAATTTGCATTTACTCCTGTTCCAACGCAACCAGACCTAGAAGAATCAGGCAACAAACACGGTCTGTTTTTTTTTGATGATCCTTCTTACTACTAGGAGGGGAGAGCCTATGTGGTGCCACGAGAACAAGTGGAAGCTGATTCAAAGAAAAAATAAAAACCAACTTAAAAACTTGTGGCGCTGTTTGATACAGATTATGATGATTATAGATTTAGTTCCTCAAAAGCGCCACTTGCCAAAAGATAATTGTAGCACTGTATATTAATTTGCTTTCATCTGTCTGTTTCCGGATTCCGGATGTGTTGGTCGCGTAAAGGTCGTATTTTTCAATGAATCTTGACGAATCTTGACCTAAACAGGTTCTAAAATTACATAGTTTTTTTTTGTTGTTGGCGATTTTTAACTGGAGTGGTATTTGAAAATTTGCTGCGGCGCCATTTACTGGTCGATTTTAAAATTATTTTGCAGAAACATTCGGTACCTACTCAACAAGAATTTTGAATATGAGCAAAATCGGTTGAGTTTTTTTTTCAGGGCCACTCAGGCGAAGTTTGAAACTGTGAGAGTTATCGAAAAGTGACGTCAGGAGTTACGGGCTCGATTTTGAAAAATCTATGAGAAGGGCAAATATGTGTGCAATAAAAAGTCGTATCTAGAGTATCTTCTACAGAATTGAATGACTATTAAAACGGCAAACGTACAATTAATAGTTAATACCATCCCCTCGAAAATTTATGAGAAACAGCATATAGAAAAATATAACTCATTTATACACTTATAAACTTAGTAGTTCGCCCCTAACTTAGACCTCACCGATCTCAACGAATCCTTTACCGATTAAGCTCTTATTACGAACTTGCGAATTGGATTTTTGAGTTTTATATGTTCCCGATATTTCGGCACAGTTGCATGCGCCATGATCACGGACGGTTAAAGTCATGGTAAATATCCCGTTTCTAGTGAAAATTATGTACATAACCATGATAGTTTCAAAAGTTACATAAAAACTAAATTATTTACTTATTTAATAGAAAATACATTTTATTCAATTCGAGAATTTTTTGACCATAAGGACTAATTATTTATATTATTTAATATGATTTTCTATATTTTGACATTATTTTTATTTCACATTGTATTTTAATTGAAAATTGTATGTTAGGTTTTATGGTTATTTTTGTTATAATGTAAACCTTAATATTGTAGTAATTAATTAACTATCACAAAGTTTGTACGCCTAGCGCAGATCACAGTGCACCTAAAAATTTTTAAGAATTTTTATAACCTGTGTTTTACAAATAAAGATATTGAATATTGAATATATCTCCAGTTGACACTGAGGTCTCACTTCGCTCAGTCAATTACTGTATTAAAGTAAAATAAAATATAGGAACTCATTTCAATCTCACAGATCAG
This sequence comes from Operophtera brumata, assembly GCA_932527175.1. Lineage (NCBI taxonomy): Eukaryota > Metazoa > Arthropoda > Insecta > Lepidoptera > Geometridae > Operophtera > Operophtera brumata. Next base: position 39,657,057 of record OW052225.1, read on the forward strand.
AGGACAAATATAACCAAAGGAATTTTATTTCAGAAAATGAATGAGAATAATTTAGATGGCCCTCAAAAAATTGAGCCATATTTTAGTGTAGGACCCTCAATTAGAGCAGGTGCGTTAAGGAATGTCCTTGGAGTATAAATATTCTTCTTTGAAAAATACCCGGATTCAGAAAGAAGCATAAATTCATATTATTTTTGGGTTTCGACCTCAATTGCTAAAAAAACTCTTGAGAGCATTTTATTTGCGGTGAGAGGTATTTTGTAGAATCTAGGATACTTTTAACCACAGAAATATTTTTCTAACGAAAACAAAAAATCTATTTTGGACATGACGTTTAATTTTTAACCCCTTAGTAAAAAAAAGAGGAGGTTTTTATTTTGAGGCCAAAGTGTTTTATGTTAATCTATGGACTCGGAGGCGTACAAACTACAGAACGGGTGCTCTAATTTGAATTCTGTTATTTTAATTGATTTTATTTTATTATACCTACCTACACAAACAAACATGCAAATTTAAAATGGAGAGCTAATTACAAGTTTCCACACATAGTTACAGAATGTAGCATAAAATAAAAATAACCCTATACAGTTAAACACCATTAAGCATAAAAACAACATTATATAATATAGGTAATACAGTAAATATTATTTAGTACAGACCCTACGTCTCCTCCCGTGGATGTTGTAAAAGCCGACTAAGGGATTACCCGGATTATTAGTACAGATTAAATAATAGTACAAGTACAATTAGTAAGATTTATTGTTATAAGATTTGTCCTGGCTGCTAGCTTATTAAGGAATGTGTTATTACTGGAGGAAAGCGTTAGCTGAGTCAGTCGTGGGAAGCAATGGCGGTGATGAGCTCACCCCTTATCACGTCTATATTCCCACGATGGTGCAACCCACCAGTGAAAAAAGCCCTATTGAGGCTCTGCCTACCCCTTTCGGGGAAAAGGCGTGTGTCTATGTATGTATGTACGCTGTAAAGTTGTGGAAGGAGGTATTGAACAAGTCAATGTCGATCTCTGACGCCACTGCATTCAAACATCATAAACATTAGTATGAAAAATAGTGTTCGCAAGATATCTCTTAGCTGATGATAATGTTTGGTTACTTGTACTATTATTTATTCTGTGGCTTGGTGAAAATTGGCGATGAATTGGTTATAGTTTTTCCCAAAATATATGTTCGATCGACTGTTTTCGTTTGCGCAGTAAAGCGCAGACTGATATCCGACAGTAGCCGAACGTATAGTATATAATATCTGTCCCGCTCACAGTTAAGAGTCAACCGGCCGCGATTTAGCAGCGAAATCGATTAACCAACATCAGCGCAAGATTTTAGCTCGTGATTGCTATTAGTACAAAGAAAGGAAAATATATACAATGACTTCCATATAAATTGCTATAGAAATTGGTTGCGGCGCAGGTACTTCGGGGCGACTTATATTTTGGGTAAAAATGAAGTAACAATTTCATAAACTACCTACTATTTACTGTGACACCGATGACTGTTAAAAATCTAGGCTTTTAAATCTGTATAAAATTAACTTGTTGCAATGAAAATTTAAGCTTCAAGTCTTATCACTTTAAATTGTGCAATTTGAGACAAACATTTCTACTCTCGCAATAATCACGTTCTACATTTCAGTATCTCAAGTCATTGCGTTACTTAAGACTAAAATCTGGTCGTGATGTTGCCTTTTCATGCCTTTGTACTCAGCAGTACCTACTATAATTTATTCTGTAAAGCCGCATTCATGCTGCCTCCGGCTTTTAACAAACTCAAGACTAGAAGCTTTTAACTGTGAAGGAAGTGGGATGGGATTGTTACATGCAACTGCGGACGAATGATATTGGCAGTGAATTTCAAGATAAGAGTTGGTAAAAACTAGCTTTAGTACATGGACATCTTACCAAAAAAGATGGGTAACCTTACATCAAATGAGGTACTCGTAGTTCTGTTTTTTTTATGAGTTGGTAGTAATGAAATGGGTCATGACAAATCCAAGTTTTCTACGTCTAAAGCCCAGCAAAAAGTTTTTATGTTTTTTCTTATTATTATTTTTATACTACTTTAATGACGGAACAAGCAGATGGCCCACCTGATGTTAAGCGATAACCTCTGCCTATGAACAGTGTATTCTCATATAGGTCACGTCCACCTAGGACGCGCCCTATGTGGCATTGCACTGCGCCCGCCACCCTGAGACATAAAGATGAAAAGACTCATGTGCCTATAATTTCACCGGCACACATACCCATCAAACCGGTACACAGCAATGCAAGCACTACTGCTTTGCGGCAGAAATAGGCATGGTGGTAGTACTTCCCCAGACGAACTCTTTCACAAAAAAGCTCTACTACTACTAAAACGGCTATTCAAAGATTTGCACAATGTCTATAAATAATATTTAAAAAAAAAAAAAAAACACGCTTTTATAGCTAACCGAACCAAAAAATAGAAAATAATTTTCAATTTCAAAGAGTTTATATAACAGTAGAAGAAGATCGAACAACCAATCAGTTTTTTTTTTTTCATTTTCATTTTTTAGTTTGATTTATCTCTCTCTCTCTCTCTCTCTCTCTCTCTCTCTCTCTAACTCTAACTCTATCTCTCTCTCTCTCTCTCTCTCTCTCTCTCTCTCTCTCTCTCTCTCTCTCTCTCTCTCTCTCTTGCAAAGTTTCAAATTAATCAGACTTCTGGAAATTGGTGAAAATTATGCTCAAAGATTCAGTTACATACATACATACATACATAGATACAACCCAAGCTGATAAAAGCGTGTTAAAAACAAGGAAAGGAAGGAGGATGCTATCTTATTAATATTAATAAAATACCAAATGTCTCAAAAATTTAAACATGTAAGACGTAAGTCTAAAATTGGATTATACGAGTAATTTTAAAAACGTGGTTGTCTTTGTTTTTTGTCGAGTGAGTTAATTCAAATATTTTAATGAATTTATTATTTCACTAGATAAAAATCTTAAGAATACCATATATTTTTTCTTCTTGGAAACTATAAAAACTCTTAAAATTCTAGAGCTCACAGATATTTTGTGAACCTATAGCCCCTGAATCCGTTTCGAAGTGATTAAGTAACAAACATACAAACATCGTAACTGACATTTATGATATTAGTGGGATAATTCAGATTGTGGCAGCTTTAAATTTGACTCTTTAAGTGGATCATTCATACCTAATACCATTCCCTTTCAAGACGAGTCTAATGATATCTCATTTAATTTAATTCCATTAAACCGTTTGGGTGCCACAAGAATTCCTTTCATATAGATAAGCTGTTGTTTAATCATTTTTTGTCCATCTCGTAAAGCTGTTAATGTAATATGTTCAGATATTTTTATTTATTTATTTAGTATACTAGCGACTCGCCCCGGCTTCGCACGGGTAGCCCACGGCGACCCCCCCTCCCTTATTACTTATTCTGCTATTGGGAACGGAGAAGACTCCACCAAAAAAGAGATAACTAACATCGGTGCGAGCGATATTGAGTTATAAGTGGTGTACCTAACACGACTTTGTTTTATATGTGTAGATTTTGTGTAGTTATATTATATATTTATGTATTATAAGTTAGATTGTATGTATACGTATACTTTTATTTATTTATTTGATCTACACCACCGTCCTTAATCGTTCTCGTCAATTTCAGTCCATCCCAAGGTTGTCTGGAAGAGATCCCTCTCAACGATAAGACCGCCCATTGTACTTCCACAGGTACTTATTTTTCTGATTGTTATTGATGTGTTTTTTTTATTTTTGTGGTGTGCAATAAAGTGTTATCTATCTGTCTATCTTTGCGGAAATACTTAACTGACTAGGTATTTAGGAAGTTACATATGTACACAACTTGTTTTTTTTATTTATTTTTATTTATAGGTATTGTATTTAATATTGTATGTTTGAAATGGGCAAACTATTTCTACAGTACACTGTACAAAAAACATATCATCCTATGTTGAAACAGTTTACAATAAAGGCTATTCTGGTTATGATTCTGACTTCAAAATAAAGACTTCGGAAGTCGGACAATGAGTTGGATATTGTCTGATTAGTCATCCACTAGATCACTACTGATATTTCTTTCACATGACTAATATTCATCATCATCATCATCATCAGCCTGTATAAATCCACTTATAGGTATTGTGGTCTTTCAGAATGCCACAACTATATTTATGTGTTTGCTATAACAACTATGCTCGGCAGGTGGAGTGGTGACCACAGCATTGGTTTTAGTAGGTACTCAGGTGGATGTTGTAACCTTGGTTGAATCCCTTAGTCTGTTCAACGTCCACGGGAGGCGTGGAGAGGTGGAGGGGGAGCGGGAATAGACTTGATATACCACGGTAGTTGGTCTTAGTCGAAGCCTTTTTAAGATAAGAAAGTAATCATAGCGGTATGTGTATGGAGGCTCACATGCATCGTGGTTTTCTATGGGGAGGCCTATGGCCAAGAGGGTGTCGATGCGAGGACCTGCGTATGGTGGTGGGCATCATAACAGGACACTGCGACCTCAACCATCACCTGCACAAAATTGGAGCCACTTACAGTGGGCTGTGTCGGGGCTGCTTGCAGGAAGAAGAGACGGTGGAGCATGTCATCTTAAATTGTGCGGCCACGAAAGACGCCAGGGCCAAGACGGGTTTGCAGGAGCTACTTGGATCCTGCCCTCCATCAGCGACGCCTTCGGACACACTTCAACAGTGTTGCCATCAACCCAAAGTCCTGCTCCGTTACTTTAAGGAGCTGGGCTGGCTGGGGTAGGGTTAGCACAGGGGGATAATGCACGGGCGGGTCTGTGTTTATCCATTAATAGTTGCTGCGGCCTAACTCCGGTTTTGGATAAAAGCAGGCCTTCCTTGCCCGCTCAAGAGTGAGTTGACAAGGAGGCGAATGGTCTTGGGAGGAGCGCGGGTCGCTGAGATCCCCAAGGCAAATCTGATGGTTACCCTTCAAGTAGTTGCTGCCTGTTTTTGGTCTATTTTTTCTGAAATAGACGTAACTTAAACCATCAGGCGCCTTCACGGTCCACTAGGGACCGTCTTGATGTAGGTGCCCACTGAACTGTTGACACTGAGTGTCGTTTCGCTTAGTTCCCGCGAGCCAGCTGTATGGATCAGTTTTCTTGCGGGATTCTGGGTGAGGTGGCGCCTCGTCGGTAGTTTGGTGGGTAGGTAGGTAGATACCCCTGTTTGCGACTGGCAGTGAACTCATTACCCTCGTGAGTTTGCTTCCACTTGCAAACGGGGAGGCGTTTCCTTCGTATCCTCTAGGTGTACTCGACTTAAATCTGGAGGATACGACGGAGGGAAGGCAGGCGGTCTCTCTACAGATCACTGCATGGCAGATCTCTGCAGTGAAAGGGAAAGAGACCGCCAACGGGATGGAATGTTGGAGTTAGGGTGGTGGTGTGTTGGCTCTATAACTTGCGAGGAGTTGGAGAGTGGGCCGACCAACGCCCTGACCCCAACCTTAGGCGTTCCCCCCATATTTGGGGTGGGACGGCAGCTGGCCTTCCACGTGTCCCTCTGATTAGCAGAGGGCACAGTGAGAGGGCCGGTCAGAAGTGCCCAATGGGCGAGGTGGAGTACCCTTGTTTGCGACTGGCGGCACATTCGATCAATCGAGCGTGACGCCACTCGCAACGGGGAGGAGCTGCCCTCTCATCAGCCAGGCAGAGTGGCTCCCTACTATGCCTGGATGATGAGACAGCAGGGAAGGGCTGTTTGTTTCCTTGTTTGACTTTGGGTTAATCCAAACTCAAATGTGGGAATAAACGGCGAAAAGGTAGTTTGCCCTCTCTACCTTCCGGGCGTAGCTGGTGCAACTCCCGCCGAGCTATGTTCGGAAGATTGATGATGGCCAGGTAGGAAGTGACATCTCTTTCTCTTGCCACGATGACACGAGCGCGTTTTCGTGGTGGAGGAGAGAAATGTCACTGGGCTCGCGTGGTGGTCGGAGTGAGGGCTCTGGACACCCTCCTACGAGCCCTTGGACGGTGGCAGCACAGAGAGGACCCTGTGCTACCACATCTGGAGGGAGTAATTGTGGTTGGCTTTTTGGCCAACCATGGGATGTGCCCTGTTGGGCGTCGCGCGAGATGGGCATCGGTGCGTTCCGTAGGAGATCCCGGAGCCCATCAACATGCGCAGAGGATGGCCACCGGGGTGTTTTAGTGAGTCCACGAGTCCGTAAACCTCACATAACCGTATTGCACCCTCAATGCAATACGGTATCTGCTTGCAGATTTCACGTCGACAAAATAAAAAAATAAAAAAGGGGGGATAATGCACAATACACCCCACATCGGGATGTCAGTGCAGGTCTTAACACCCCCACCTAGAATTCGAATTAGAATTAGTGTGTGTCGATGGACGCCAAATTTTGTCAATATCTAACTCATTATAGTTCAGGGAAGTTAGAATGTGACAGAATAGAACTCGCGAAACGATAAGTGAGCGAAAATCACGTTTCTTTTAATTTAAAAACCAGTAGGAATGTAATTTTTGAAAATAAAAACTTGGTTCTCTTGTCGTTGTGTTATTTAATATAAACAAGCCAATAACAACGTTATAAGATGGATAGTCTAGAACAAAAATGGTTGTAACTATGAAAACAGAGGCAAATTACTTTGCAAATTAATTTCTTATATTTTAAGCTATTTTAAAAAAAACAAGAAATCCTGCTTTATATGATGCAGTTTAACATATATTTTTTTGTAGATTTTACTTTAAAGGTCGTCGTGGAGATATAAAAAAATCTAAGGTCTATCAAAGTTAAAAAAAAAAAAAAAAAAAAAAAAAAATTACATATATTTACAGAAAGAATAATACAAGGTATGTACAATATACATATGAAACAGTTGTGCTACCTGAAGACCGCTACAAGCGATCTAAAAGTAGCTCAACTGATCCAAATCAAAAAAAAGAAAAAAGAAAAAGGTTTTAATTCACCTCATTTGACATATATCCACGCCTTAAACTCAAATAAGAATCATCTCAATTGAAAAGTGCAGAAGAATTTCTATCGTCGTCACAGTATTACGGGTCCATTCTGTGTAATCGCATCTGTTCCTTCCCGGGCACATTGTCCTATCTCAGGTAAATTACGTCAGACCGGATATCCGGCACACGGAACAACGAAGAATTGATGTGGCATCAATATACAGAGTTTTACAAGGTTTTATCTAACTTGACCTGGTAGAATGTTAGTTAGTGTGAGACAAATCTTGAAACTGAATTTTGAGCCAGTTAACCTCGATCGATTGAGCTGAAAGAACATGGGCAACTCCCCATACATTGTTTGACCCAACTTTTTTACTAAAATGTACAGTTGAAATACTTTTGGTTATTGATATTAATATGATAATGAAAAAGCTAATTTAATTTCTTGCGTAGAAGTTGTCGGAGAGTAATGAAGCTTGTTGTATTTTTTTCACGCAAATGCAATGAATTCGACCTCTGTGGCGGGGCAGGCGAACGTTCGCCTGCGACGCCGGAGGTTGCGGGTTCGATTCCCGCCTCGGAACAAATATTTGTGCGATATGCAGAGATTTGTTCAGGGTGTTCTGGGTATTTTCTATGTATAATAAAAATATCTATTTATGTAATATATTGTATTAAGTATATCAGTTATCTAGTACCCATAATAACACAAGCTCTGCTTAGCTTGGGGCTAGATAATGCTGTGTGAACAGTCCAGCATTATTTTATTTATTTATATATTTAAAATAAAGTATGGGTGTCAACCCTAGGAATACATCCTCACCACAGAATACATATTAGTACAAGTACCCACACGCTCGAGGCTCTGAAATTTAGAGGGTTCATTCATTTTGTGGTCTAGGGATGAACGAAGATAATAATTTCCAAAATTCACACCCATAATGGGGTGCTTACAGGGTTGAAATGTGTATGGAAAAATTCCACGCAAACGAATTCGCGGGCGTCCCACCAGTCTCTCAATATAAGTACCTTCCTACTTATTTGTTAGGCGTCCACATCACAGTTATTACATTAGTCAGATATAGCACACGTTGCCGTGTCAGTAAACGTAAGATACAATGCACATGCGTCATGCATGCATTAACTCATTACTTTTGTAAGTAGCAAGTACCTACATAATAATATACCTACCTTGCATGTACATATATTAATTTTAATTCTGGCATCATAGCACACTGGGTTCCAAGAAAAATTATGTGCTTATCAAGCGTGGGGATCAGGGGCCTTTTTTTTTTTTTTTTTAGGAGGGTAAAATGCCTTCGCGTTTCCCTTCCGCCACGTGGGTGACGGAAGGGGGTATGTGGGGCTTGAACCCACTAAAAACCCTCCGGTGAACAGTCCTCCGCCAAGTTGGGGCAAAATGGGGTCGCGCTAGCATTCACCATATTGCCCCGGCGGCAGGCCCAACCAAACCGAGCCTTGACACCTGTGGAGGGTTGGTTTTTACACCTTAGCCATCCTCCAGCCACTTGGGGACCGTGCAAGCCAGTAGAGAGTCCCCCGAAAGGGGCTCATGGGCCTAGGCCAACCACCCTCATGAACTGATTTTCAGTTTGATCTTAGGTGACGCTTACTGTTAGTTTATTTAATTCTCGACTTCATTTCCCTAGCACTAAATTTTTCGTAATAGCAAACACAAAATTGCCAAAGTAGAACTGTCAAAATACGCAACGTGCGACGATAAAACAAGTGCCGAGTGAAGTGAGCAACTAGAGGGTCGTATATTTCACTGTTTTGCCAAAATAAAATGCAACCCAATTCCTATGACATTTAAAACCTAAAATCACATAAAAACACTTGTTAGGATCAGCCACCGTGGCACAGAACAAATAATAGTACAACATTGTGGTATAAAAACGCGCATGCAATACGGTCCTCCGAGGTTGCACTGCGCAGTCCAGTGGAGATCTTAGGGGTGATTGAAATAAAGGCTAGTATTTTTTTACACGACTACCCCAAAAAGAGAAGAGATTGTTTTCAGGGTTTTTGTATTTATATTTCTTGTTGGTTTTTTACCAATTGCCAAATTGGTGAAATTCACCCTGCGCTCGATTCCAGCGTGAGTGAATCCACATCCACTCCGCTGAGGATAGAACTCAGTGATGAAAAGTAGAAGTACCTAGAGATTTTTTGTGAAAGAGTTCGTCCGGGGAAGTACTACCACCATACATATTTCTGCCGCAAAGCAGTAAGTAGTGCTCGTATTGCTGTATTCCGGTTTGCCGGTGAAATTACAGGCACATGAGACTTTTCATCTTTATGTCTCAGGGTGGCGGGCGCAGTGCAATGCCACATAGGGTGCGTCCTAGGTGGACGTGCCCTATGAGATAATGCATTGTTAAAGGAAGAGGTTACCGCTTAACATCAGGTGGGCGCAATCAGCTTGTTCCGTCAAAAACAACGTTTTTTCTAAAACCCATACTGTAGTCGCTTGGGAAAATCTCAGCAGATCATTCCACAACCTGAGCGTTCGCGGGAGGAAGTTCCTCTGAAACCGCACAGTTAGGGACCACCCTGGCTCTAGGGTGTGCTTATGAATACCTACTTTTCCGATGGCGAGCGGTGCGGTGAGAAAAAAGATTGCTGTAGGCATCATGTCAAACAATTCTTTGGAACAAAACCTATTATACAAAGGGAATAGTCACCATCGTCAAATCGTTATCCTCTTTCTCTAAAAAACAAACACAGATTCATAAAAAATAAATCCTTTACCTCCTTTCCTGCGGAGCTCGTCATAATGTTGCCACAACCGGCACATCACTTTGCCACAACTCCTTTAATGTTGCTATAGAAGTTCTATAATGCGATTGCCTTCTTGATGCCACTCCCTGTAATCACAATAATAATTTAGTTTCGACTAGGTATCCCCGTAGATAGGTAGGTACCTACTGATGGTTTATATAGGGTTTATATTGGGTACAAATTTGCATGGACTCTACGAGTCCTTATGGTGTTACCAAAATTGTTCGTTTTGAATTTAGCAGAGCTGTTTAATTTTCGTTTTCTACTTATTTTACGGTATCTCCAGTTTAATAACGACCTCTGCGGCGCGGCGGGCGAAGATTCGCCTGCGACGCAGGATGTTGCGGGTTCGATTCCCGCCTCGGAACAAATATTTGTACGATCTGCAGATATTTGTTCAGGGTGTTCTGGGTATTTTCTATGTATAATAAAAAATATCTATCTATGTAATTTATTGTATTAAGTATATCAGTTATCTAGTACCCATAACACAAGCTCTGCTTAGCTTGGTGCTAGATTATGTTGTGTGAACTGTCCAGCATTATTTATTATTTTTTTATTTAAATAAAGAAAACTATATTTACACGAGAAATAATACAATAGATGACGCTTTGGTGTTGCCATTCAGCGTGGCAATGCAGCCAGCTTAGGGACACTTCCACCTGGTAGTGATTTGGATCAGTTTAGTTATCTTTAGATAGTTTGCAATTGTTTTAAGATAGCTCAACAGATTGACTAGAGTTTTCTCTGTTATTCTTTTCGTTATAGATATCAGAGTGTTAAACATATAAGTATCTAAGGCATTATCTCCAGTTAGGTGACTGAAATATAAGTATCTAAGGCATTATCTCCAGTTAGGTGACTGAAATATAAGTATCTAAGGCATTATCTCCAGTTAGGTGACTGAAATATAAGTATCTAAGGCATTATATCTCCAGTTAGGTGACTGAAATATAAGTATCTAAGGCATTATCTCCAGTTAGGTGACTGAAATAGATCCCCGAGTGTAATTATTTGGGATGCAATCATTCAAAGAGACCTCAATTCGTCAGTTCTGCGGAATTTCCTTCATAATGCGAACCACAACGTTGAACATAATTTTGTTTGTGGACGCAATAGCAAACAGTTAGAGCAAACACTGTAGGTAGTCAATTGGAATCAAATATGATTGCACTGAGCTTAGGCCGTTACACGCGGGCGCTATACTATAAAGCAATATGCTACAGCAAGACATCTTTCAATAGAAAGAAAGAAAAAAACGTTTATTTATGACCACAAACAAAGACACACACCAACAAAAAATCAAAAAGATAGAATAAAATGTTGTTCTAAGTAAAATCTAGAACAAAAACAAATTACACATACATAAAAAATAAGGCAATTTGTGTGTGTGCCTGACGTAAGCCACAAAAGGGTCCTCAACTCAGCGTTTGCTAGGCCGCGTTGGCAACCCAGCGCTGATCTGCCGTAGAGGCCCAGAGTGAACCACGGATATCCGCTTAGGTTCCGATTGAGTGTCGTGTATGCGTGGCTAGATAGCCATATACAATTTTTCGGAACCAGACACGGCAGGTAATGTATAGCTTAAACTTATGATAGCAACCACTGCCTACATTCTTTGGGGTCTATTCTCAGGAATATGCCCACAAAATGTTTTATCTAAAAATCAGATACAAATTACCTGTAACATTTTAATTTAAATTTTGGATGATTACTTAATATGTACTTAAATCTTAGTTTCCTGTGGCACTCCCAGTATCCTACTAATATTATAAATGTGAAAGTTTTTAAGTGTGAGTGTATGCGTGTGTTTGTTACTTCTTCACGCTGAAACGACTCAATGGATTTAGATGAAATTTGGAATGGAGATAGCTTGACTCCCGGAATAACACATAGGTACATTTTATCCCGATATTCCCACGGAATCGAGACCTATACGGGTAAAAACGCGGGGCGCTGCTAGTAAATAATAAAGTCGAGTACAGACGAGCACAAAGTGCTCCTCATGCTTCAAACATCAGGCAATAATAACAAGACGCCAGCCGTTGTGGGTTCTCCGTGGATGATCATAATTTTAATTAAAGCATGCAAGTACCAATCCGAGTACCGATCGGGGAACGTGGGTACTCGTAAATGGGTAAATATTGTATAGTTAAGTGAAGACTTTGAAAGTTATTAACTACTTGTACAAACTATTTGAAAACAGTAACTTACGTATTACACTTGTTTTGAGTATTCCTATGTAAGTTAAATTTAAATGTTCCCCAAAAATTTCGTACCAGCGGGACTTGAACCCGCAACCTCGCCTGTGATCGGCGATGCCTTTACCAATTCGGCCATAGAGCGAGCTATGACGCTGAAGACGAAATTTGTGGGCATTATCAACTCGGCTATAGCGCCGATAGGAGCCATCTACAGGTGTTTCATTAGAAACCTCCTATGTTAAAGTAATCCATAAAGTGTGGTTTACACTTGAAAAATAATATACTACGTTAGTTATATCAGTTTCAATGGTATTTGTACGGAAGTTTTAATACCTACTTGTATAAAAGCTTTTGTTTAGAAACATACATACATACATAGATACACGCCTTTTTCCCCGACGGGGGGTAGGCAGAGCCTCAATGGGCCTCTTTTCACAGTAGGTTGCACCATCGTGGAATATAGGCGTGACAAGTGGTGAGCTCATCGCCGCCATCGCTTCCCACGACTGACTCGGCTAACGTTTACTTCCAGTAATAACACATTCCATAATAAGCTAGCAGCCAGGATAAATCTTATACCATCGAATCTTAACAACAAGTCCGGGTTTATCTTATCAACAATCTTATCAATAAGTGTTTAGAAAACTATCTAAAAAACATGAAATCTTCACCTGAATTTTTCATATGTTATACTTACAAGCATAACATATTATGAATAAGCCAGAGACGAGCTTATTTCACGAGGTGCAGGAATAAAATTACATAAGAGTCAACGCCATAACATAAGCATAAAACGACGGGGTGTTATAAGTTTGATGTGTCTGTGTGTGTGTCTGTCAGTGGCATCGTAGCTCTCGAACGGATGAACTGAATTTGATTTCGTTTTTTTTTATTCAAAGGTGAATTCGTCGGGAGTGTTCTTAGCTATTTTTGATCAAAATTGGTTCAGCCGTTTCATTGCGTTCAGGGTTTTTTATTTTTTTTACATAATGAATTACTTGTTTTTCATTGACTTTAATGTATATACCAAACAAACAAATATCACTATTTTTTTTTCTTCTAAAAATGGGATATTTACCATGATTTTTAGGTTTTGTTTATTTTTGCAGTTGTTTTTTTTTTAAACACTAACACTCAACAGTCATATACATAGTGCTGATCCCACAGTAGCATTCCTTGTGTCGTGGGTAAGTATCAGAAACTATGAGTACCATAACCCGGAACAAATATTTACAGATCATACAAACATTTGTCCCGCCACGGGAATCGAACCCGCTACCTTTCGCATCTCAGCCAGTCTACAGAGGTCGCCATTTGCATGCACCATGATCACGGGAGAACTGCACTTTCTACCCTCTTTCTGACATTTTGTAACTTTTATTTTGTAAAATATCATGTTAATTTTTGCTGTGTACATACAATTTGTATTTAATAATAATAATAATAAATAATGCTGGACAGTTTACACAACATTATCTAGCCCCAAGCTTGTGTTATGGGTACTAGATAACTGATATACTTAATGCAACATATTACATAGATAGATATTTTTTATTATACATAGAAAATACCCAGAACACCCTGAACAAATATCTGCGATCGCACAAATATTTGTTCCGAGGCGGGAATCGAACCCGCAACCTCCTGCGTCGCAGGCCAAGCTTCGCCCGCCGCGCCAGGTCTGTTTGCAGGCCATAAAAATACAAAGGTTTTTAACAAAAGTTTCCCGTTGCAACCTCAGGGTATAGAACCCTAAAAAGGTGACCCCTGTAAAACAATATGGGCTCAGTAATTAGTGCACAATCAGTTGTTCCCAAATATAATTACGGAGCACGGCCTAAATATGAGAGTTCACAAATATTGGCTTAGTTTAGAACCGCAATTAGTGATTTATTATTAAAGTGACCAAAAATATGACGCATTCAATAAAACAACGTTACAATTAAGCATTTCAGAGTTAAAGAATACTGAACCCCAATTCTTGTAATTATTTTAAAATAAAACTGAATGTTGACCAAATTGAGACTCATCTGATAATCGAATTATGAATTGACTAACAAGAAGAAACGGCTGAACCAATTTTGATAAACACTTCCAAGAACCGTCGCTAGAAACCCTACTATTTACCTTACCTTATTTACTTTACCTATTTTTATTTGAAAAAAAGCATTCAAATCGATTCACCCGGTGCCACAGACATACAGAAACACATAGCGGTCAAAGGACAATGCCAATTTTTGTATGAAATCCTCGTCTTTTTTTATCCTGTTTTTTTTCATGGCGGCCTTCGGCCGGGCGTTGATATATAACGTGTGGACAGTGTATCAAACACAATTTGGTAAGCCAGGATACCTCTATACTCAGTCCGAACAGAGTAAAAGAGGTTACAAGTTTAATGAAATTCCATACATTTTTCATATGAAGTATTATGAATTTATCAATATACGCAATGTTATTTATTATTATTGTTAAAACCAAGTAAGCTGGTTTTGACTGTGCCTGAGATTTGACGTCAAGGTATTAGTATTAGTCAGCGTATTTATGTAGATTTTTGATAACGAACAATAATTAAATCGGGGAAAACTTCTAAACCCTTTAACTCTGTTCGGACTGAGTTTAGAGGTATACTGTCTTAAGCATAAGACAGTATACCGTAAGAGTAACCGTAGTATATAGTAAGAGGCATAAGCTTTTATAAACCCCTCTTTTTGCGTCGGACGTTAAAAAAATCACTCTGCTGAAAAAAAATCGGGTCATAAAAAACAAAAAATATATCGGAAACTAAGAATGCTCGCTTATTGAAGCAAAATTTTATTCATGGATCATTTATTACTACATCATTAACATTTATACATAATACAGCCCCATATTATTATGCCAATAAGAAGACCCGACTTTATAACCAGTGTGTTCTGCCTACCATGACATACGGAGCTTACAGACCGAGTTCCCAGCTTCGAGATATGAAGTCAAAAGATGTTGGGAATCGTATAACGGAACTAAAATGGAGTTGGGCAGGACATCTGGCAAGATGAGGTGACGATAGGTGTGGCGTAAGGCGCTAACTGAATGGCGTCTAAGAACTGAGTATAGAAACGTTGGCCGTCCAGCAGCGAGATAGGCAGACAATATCACATGCATCACGAGCCGAACCTGGATGAGACTGACACGGGACCGTGATGAATGGCACTGGCAAAGAAAGGCCTATACTCAGCAGTGGGTAAAGAAAATTAAAAATAAATGTGTCAAATTATCAGATGACATGTGTCTGTAAACGAAAACTCCCCTCGCGTACCGCTCCCATACCCAGGGACTGACTCAGATAAGCGCTAGACCTGTACCCTAAACTTCAAGTGAAATCACTTTGAGTTACTCTGATTGAACTATATTATAATTTCTCAGGCATCATCTCGTCAAAGGAAACTTGATCAAGAAATACAGTGAGATTCTCCACAACAGCATTGAAGAGGGATTTGCAAATGTGTGGACCAACGTCTGCCATTATCTCTCTCCATAACTCGTTGAGAAGATCATTGATTTTGTCACCTGTAAAGAGGAAATTTACATAATTATCGGCGTGGAGATCTCACTGTTCAATGATAGCTGGTCCATCCCTTCCCGCTGCGGGACAAATGTTTGCATGTTCTTAAAATGTTTGTCACGGGTCTGGGTTGTACTACCATGGTAGATGGTTATTATGTTACTGTATTTAACAAAAAAGTTTGTTTACCAATGTTTTTATCACCCAGCAAGTTTTCCAATCTAAAGTAAGCTCTTCCCACTTCGTATTTGATGTCGCGTTTCCTTATTTTCCAATGTATTTTCCCATCATTTCCTTCTACGTGATCGTACCAAAACTTCACGTGGAGGGTCGTATTTTCTGAAAATATAATAATTTTATTTATATTTGTAAGTTTTTACCTAAGTCTTTCTGAAACATATCCAAGAGAATTGAATACTTCGTTGAATATATCATTTTTTTTGGCCATTTTTTTTAAATTTTTTCGATTTGGTAGCCAGGCCAGTAGTGCTCGCATTGCTGTGTTCTGGTTTGTAGGGTAGGTATGGGTTTCGGTGAAATTGCAGGAACATGAGGCTTTTAATGTTTATGTCTCAGGGTGGCGGGCGCAGTGCAATGCCACATAGGGTGCGCCCTAGTTGGAAGTGACCTATGAGGTAATGCATTGTTAAAGGCAGAGGTTACCGCTTTATATCCGGTGGCGGCTTGTTCCGTCATTCAGGAAGTTAAAAAATCTACGGCTAGGACATACTGAGCCTAATTAGTGTCTAGTAATGTCTACTATTCGCATTTTTAATTCCGGCTCAGGAAAACTGTTTAAAAATCTGTGAACCCAGTTGTAATTATGTTTAAATCAAAACAATGTTTCCTTTATGTAAAATTTGTTATCTTCAATATTTAATGTACTTTTCCTCCATGTTCGTTGTTCCTCCATGTTGTTCAGTTCGTTCTATCCATCATGTTTTATTTGACCTTAGTTTGTCCGGTCTAAGTGTATTTCTTCCGTCTCCTCCCGTGGAAATATCAAATCCTATGGAATTACACCAGGGGATGTGCATCAGCATCCACCTGAGTACTCATCACCAACACTGTGATCACCAATCCGCCTGCCATGTGAGGTGATTATGGCAAACACCACCATGACTTTCCATGGGGGAGGCCTCGTCGAGCAGTGGATGTCTAAATACTGCTGATGATGATGATGATGATGATTTCTCCAAAATACATATAACATTAATTTTACTCTATAGACGTGAAAAACAAAATATTATTTTTTCTTACCCAGTTGCAAATGAAGACATGAAAATTAAAAGTTATTGATATCATTTCATAATCTAGTTATAAGAAGAAGAATAACAACTTACTCAACTTTATAGACGCATCTCCATTAGATTTGATCGGTAACATGAGAATCTTTCCACTGAGCTCGTAAATATTCTTCACGTCTAAGTTTACCAAAGCATCTACTGATATTAGCTTCTTTTCAAGGTTAAACCTAAAAACAAAATAATATCTACATACCGCGCTTAAAGATAACGATCGTGGTGAAAAACGGAACCTGGTTCAAATCGATTTTCAGTAGGCAACCCATCACACCGTCACTTTTATACATTTTACAAGTTTTATAACTTCACCTGTTTGTTTGTTAGTATGTTAGTATGCTCAGCCAAGAATAAAAAGATATCAAACACATTGTAAAGATGAAACGCGAAGACCTACGGATGATGGTGGGCATCATCACGGGACATTGTGATCTCAACCACCATCTGCTAAAGACAGGGGCCACATACAGTCGTCTGTGTCGCGGCTGTCTTCAGGACGAAGAGGCACTGTGGAGCATGTGGTACTATGCCGCACAGCCACAAATGAAGCCAGAGAAAAACCGGACTCTCACTTCATCTATAGCTCCCTCGAGGATACTGGAACAGTGCTGCCAAAACCCCAATGCGGGACGTCAGTGCAGATTATCTCCCCCATTTAGAAATATAATTAGATTAATTAGTATGTTCGGGACAAATCTGGCGATAGATTTTTAAACACTTCCCGATATTCGATTTATCGGAAATTTGGCATACTTGTCAAGTTTCGATGACAATATAATATTATGGTGACAGCGAGTTGATCTGATGATGGGGACGGAAGGGACAACGTCACTACTCGACGGATGATACTAGACTGGCAGTGTTTGGACTCATTTTGATCAACACACCGTTCCGATGACATAATTTTATAAAAACTTGTTTGAAAGGAGATATTTTTCAAGAAACTTGTTGTTCAAACTTATCAAGATCTTTTAGTGGAGTTTTTCACATAATAGCTACAAATTATCAGGCTAATGAATAATATTTCCTCTCGATGGACCAATGATTTTTTCGGTTGGCAGTAAGTCGGTGTGGAGGCGGCTCAGAGCCGTTCATCGAAGCATTTTATAGGGAAGGCAAAGCAGTGGATTTCTATAAGCAGATGAATGAATGAACGCATGAAGATAATAAAAGAGCACAAACCGTTTCTTCCTCAATGAATGTTTATGACTAGGTTGACTTCCTTAAACATATTTTCTGTCTATTGAACTAGTTACTCCCAGATCGCAGGCATCTTTCACTCCATTACGCCTTTTGTTTCTAATGAATCATGCCTGTGCCTAATTATTTAACGGGCTTTTTAAGATGCGCATAGTGTCGAGTCGACCAGCTTTTGCCGGACAAAATCCAATCTATGACATATTATCCGGTATCATTAAACCCCAACGCAAAAACGACGGGGTGTTATAAGTTTGACTTGTCTGTGTGTGTGTCTGTGTGTGTGTGTCTGTCTGTGGCATCGTAGCTCCCGAACGGATGAACAGATTTCGATTTATTTATTTTTCTTTGAAAGGTGAATTTGTCGGGAGTGTTTTTAGCTATGTTTAATCAAAATCGGTTCAGCCGTTTATTGCGTTGAGGGTTTTTTTTAATGTTTACTAAATTAATAACTTGTTTTACCGTAATACATCAACCAAATTGTGCACGAAGATTTCTATCATTACCACTTTACATAATTTACCTTCTGTTCCTTGGATGGAACAGTGCAAATGGTGAACCTGTACCCTGTGTATAGCTGCGTTTCTACCAAAGATGTCTGAGGCAGATGAGCGGTGCGAGGATGCGTAGTGAGGCTATGGAACGATGTAAGTGTTTCCACCAGAGGATGTGCTAGGCAGCTGAGCGGTGCGAGGATGCGTAGTGAGGCTGTGGAACGATGTAAGTGTTTCCACCAGAGGATGTGCTAGGCAGCTGAGCGGTGCGAGGATGCGTAGTGAGGCTATGGAACGATGTAAGTGTTTCCACCAGAGGACGTGATAGGCAGCTGAGCGGTGCGAGGATGCGTAGTGAGGCTGTGGAACGATGTAAGTGTTCCACCAGAGGATGTGCTAGGCAGCTGAGCGGTGCGAGGATGCGTAGTGAGGCTGTGGAACGATGTAAGTGTTCCACCAGAGGATGTGCTAAGCAGCTGAGCGGTGCGAGGATGCATAGTGAGGCTGTGGAACGATGTAAGTGTTCCACCAGAGGATGTGCTAGGCAGCTGAGCGGTGCGAAGATGCGTAGCGCCGCTGTGAAACGGTGCGCAGATGAGCGGTGTGAGGATCTGAATAGTGACTGCTAGTACTTTCTCGCTCGCATCCATCCTTTGCACACATCCCTCGCAGACATCCCTCGCACAAATCCCTCGCTTGTTTGATATGTATAAAAACCTCGCTCTGCTAAGCCGTTTCAACCAGAGCTGCGCTGAGCTAGGCTAGGTAAATGAAGTCATTGTATTGGTTCTTAACAAACACATCCCTTGCTACGCATCCTTGCTCTTCCCTGGTGGAAACGCAGCCTCAGGTTTACCTTTCAACTGCTGGTTGCCCACACCACATAAGTGCAGGTAAGGTACACGAGTTTGAATCTTTAAATGCCTAAACAAAGTTCTATTACATTACTTCCATAAAACAGAGAAGACGTACGATGACGGGTGTACACTCCCAGAGGGCCAAAAAACCGTCAAATGCCGATTTTTAACTTACTAGCGACTCGCCCCGGCTTCACACGGGTAGCCCCCGGTGACCCCCTCCCCCTCCTACCCTCCCCCCTATGTCTTTTTCCTGGTTCTAAGCTACCACCAATTTTCAGCAAAATCGGTTCACCCGTTCCTTAGTTATAAGTGGTGTAACTAACACGACTTTGTTTTTTATATATATATATATATAAGATTTGGAGGACCTTCTTCGAGTTAAATCGATTTTGTGGGTCTAGGTCTCAATCTTTAGTATAAAAATCCATATATGCCGTGTTATAACAAAGGAACCCGTAGAAAAACTCTATATTTGATAACAAATTCTACATAAGCCATGGCCTCAACTAGGCGGTGATAGACTCACGTATATAGGCACCCTTATTTTCACGTTCAACCATCATAGCCTGAATTGCAGGTCTCGGCAGTAATATACCTATTATATGTACTATTTCTGGTAAAACATATATTATTTTGATCACGAAATTATATGAAAAATCACTTTTTTATGGTTATTTTTTCGGCTTAAAAAGCAATTCTCCGCCATCACTAGAGGAGCCTTTATTATATTACTCGTAATTAAAAGGCTCAAAGCTAATTGTCCGTGGGGCCGTCGTTAGGCGCATAGTTCATTAACAGCATTATAGCTAGGGCCATGTCCTACATGGGCAGAGCGACGCGAGGAGACGTCGTCAGTCGCCAAGTGAGCCGCTTAAGTGCTCTAATGCAATGAGTTCAGGTTGAAAGCCTGTTTTACATTGATGGGACGTCTTCATGTTAGGTACAAGGAAAATATCAAAGCAACAGATATGCCAGATACGCGGTCCAGCCGATTAGTGTGAGTGCGAGTGACGAACTCTGTGACGCGGCGGGCGAACGTTCGCCTGCGACGCAGGAGGTTGCGGGTTCGATTCCCGCCTCGGAACAAATATTTGTGCGATCTGCAGATATTTGTTCAATGTGTTCTGGGTATTTTCTATATCTAATAAAAAATATCTATCTATGTAATATATTGTATTAAGTATATCAGTTGTCTAGTACCCATAATACAAGCTCTGCTAGCTTGGGGCTAGATAATATAGTGTGAACTGTCCATCAACATTTATTTATTTTATTTATTTAATCTGAGGTGTTCTTGCTTGGTTACGACATGTGTCGCTTCAAAAAAATTATCAAAAATTCCTTCAGGGTAGGCAGCGCATCGACAATACCCCCGGTATTGCCCGGTGTCTATAAGCGACGGTGACCACTTTACATCAGGTGGGCCGTAGGCTAGTAACCTATAGGTTTCATAAAAAAATGAGTTATTTCTGTTAATACCTGTTAATCGCATCGCACTGCGAGTATATTACCACAGATCGAGGTGGCTAAAGCCCACTAAGATGATTTGGCATAACGTAGGCCGTATTGCTAAGCGAAAAAGTAAATAAACAACAATTTGTGGCTTAGTAACTTTGGCATCTTGTTTATTAAGGTGGGATATGCCGCAAAATTCCTAATCGTAGATTTGGTTTTTAACTGGCTAAATTAATTACAATATTTAAATTAAAAATATGCATGGATACTACATTACAATAACGAGAGATTACGGTACCAGAAACACGAAAGGACATTATTTTCTCGATAGGAAAAAAAAACCAAAAGTACCTCTGACTTTTGCCTAGATTCGACTGTTGATTAAAATGGTGCATATTAATGAGTAAAAAAAATACAATGTAACACGGCAATGTTGCTGTAGGAGTTTTTTAAAATTATCTATATTCCGATATATTCAATAAATAACGCTTTTTCGAGCGGCACGAGGCGTTCCTTTTGTATGAAGATTTCAGCCTGGGGTGGCACAGTCTTAAGTTCCTAGGTATTTTGTTCATCTTACTTCAAACTCTCCATCTGCATAGCAGAAAGACCAGTGACATTGTTCTTCTTGAATACCAGCTTTAGTCCATTCTCATTCGGCACAAAGACAGTAATCTCAGTTATGAGGATCGGATCTAGTGGGTCCAGGCCTCTCTGTCTGTCGCCCAGTGAGAACTGGTGGAGGGACTCGATAGCCGATTTTAGTGCACAATCGTTTAAGTTGGGGTCATTTCTTGAGCACGCCTGTATATATTCCGCTGTAAAATATTAAGGTACAAAGTTTTGCAGCTGACGATACATATACAGGGCGTCCCACGGATATGCCACATGGAGGGAAAGTACCTTGAATATTATAGATGGAACATTTTACTGAAAGAAGACATTATTTGAATTTAAAAAACAATTTAAACTGCATTCATAGATATTTAAATAATTACATGGTTGAACCGGGAATTGAACCCGTTACACGAGAAAAATAATAACCCTGTAGTTTTATCATACCGATCGAAGGGCTTCATCATAAGGATTATTTTTTGCTACATAACATAGGGTCAGAAATAAAATGAAGAACATGAAATTTAACATTTTTAATACAAAATCAATCAATTTATCAAATGCTCAAAATGAGTCACTTCCTGTTGAATACAAAGTCGCACTTGATTATTTCGCTCCCTGTCAATTTTTTGATCTTGTTGTGGTGGATATTTAGAATAATACGTTTAACTTCTGCTTGTAGCTCGTGGACACTTTCATACTGGTTCTTGTAAACTAAGTTTTTTACATAACCCCATATAAAAAAATCTAACGGGGCTAGATCTGGGGATCTTGGCGGCCATCTTATTTGTCCATATGTCCCGATCCAGGGATGAAAGTGTTCATTGAGATAGTCCCTTGTTCTGTGACTGTTATGAGCCGGAGCCCCATCTTGCTGAAAAGTTAGGTTTTGTCGTTCAGCAACCGGAAGATTATTTATCTCATTTCTCAAAATCTCAAGTATTTCTAAATACCTTTCCGTATTCAAATGCCCTTCGTAAAAATGTATTAAGAGGACCCCGTTTTTTACAATCTTACACCAACAGTTGAACGAAAAACGCACTTGATTATTAGTCTCGCGGATATCTAAGGGATTCTCCCTGGACCAAATGCGATTATTGTGTCCGTTGTGCAATGTGCATACCATTATTGCTGAAGTTTGTCTCGTCTGACCAGATAATATTATTTAGAAAATACTGATCCTCTAGCATGAGCCTCTCGATTTCATGGCAGAAAATAAGTCGTCTTTCAGCATCACCAGGCAGTAATATTTGTACTAATCGCCCTTCAACGTAACTTTTTATATGTATTTTTTTATTACACGGTGTATTTTGATTTTCGAAATTCCGATTACTCACTGAACTTTTAGGATTTGCCTCAAAGTATATCAAAATGTCAAGTTCATCGTCAGTATTTGTCATTTGGTGCCGCGATTGTGGTAAGCGATGATCGAAATGTCCAAAATTTTGTAGATTATCAACCAACCGTTTCATAATAAATCGAGATGTTGTATTTCTATCAGGATATCTTTCGCGGTGCCATTGTAAGGCTAAAGTTATGTTTTTGTGGTTCAAAAAAGTATGCTTCCATTAAATCAAAATTATTTTGATATGCCATGGTTATGTAAAAAATTCACAATACAATGCAAAAATCCTACAATGAAAATCACAGATACAAAATAATAAAAGTTTGAAAATGGAACACATTTTTGAATTATTTCTTTATAATCAGCCACATTGCAATGGACAAAATAATTTACGCGTCTGTCGGCTCAGGATACGGCTCTATTTGTTGCATACAACCAGGTACTTACTAATTACGTATCTCTTTATCATTTTATCATGAACTTAAATTATTAATAGAAAAATGAAAGGATAGCGAATAGGATACGCGGGAGCGAGCGATAGGATTATTAGGGAAATGATGCGTACTTCTCAAGTAGGTACATTTATTAGTAATAGGTACTTATGACAATGTCAGTTTTATGTCCTTACGGCAATGTCAGCTTTTCATTTTTCTGAACAAAATTTCACAGCAAATGTTAAAATTCTTGGTCTTTCTTTTATTTCTGACACTATGTTATTTAGCAAAAAATTATCCTTATCGTGAAGCCTTTCGATCGGTATAATAAAGCTACAGGGTGATTATTTTTCTCGTGTAACGGGTTCGATTCCCGGTTCAACCATGTAATTATTTAAATATCTATGAATGCAGTTTAAATTGTATTTTAAATCGAAATAATGTCTTCTTTCAGTAAAATGTTCCATCTACAATATTCAAGGTACTTTCCCTCCATGTGGCATATCCGTGGGACGCCCTGTATACATGCCTTTTTCCCCGAAGGGGTAGGCAGAGCCTCAAAAGGCCTCTTTTCACCGAGGGTTGCACCGTCGAGGGAGTATAGACGTGACAAGTGGACAGCCAGTCGCCGCCATTGCTACCTATGACTGACTCAGCTAACACTTTCTTCCAGTAATAACAAATTCCTTATTTAGCTAGTAGCCAGGACAAACCTTATACCAACAAATCTTACTAACAAGTCCGGGTAATCCGTCGGCTTGTATGACATCTATGGGAGGAGACGGAGGGGTCTATTTTTAGGTTGGATACACCACAGCACTAGTTGCCAAAAATAGCAATCACACAAATACTTTTTACATGCTTTTATATATGTATGACACGAAGGGGGGAAGTGACACTGACCTTGCAATGTTTGTATGCAAGTAATTATGTTCGGGTCAAATCTTGCAACTGAATTTTAAAGCAGTTATCCTCAACCTATTGAGATTAAATTTGGCATACCAGTCAAAATCCGATGATTATACAATATTATGGTGAAAATGAGCTGATCTGATGATGTAGACGGAAGGTGAACAATGGAACTCCTCAATGGACAATAGTAGACTGCCTGTTTATAGGCCCATTTTTATCAGCACACGGTTCCGATCATTAATTTTATAAAAGCTTGTATTGTAAAATATATTTTTCAAATATATTTTTTGTATAACCTAGTATCACATCCAACAGACACATAGGTAGGTACATAGCCCTGAACTCATAATAGGATTCCCTGTATCTTGGGTATAAGGAACTAGGTATAACTATCATGCTACCACAACACCCAGATCCAAAACAAATACTGGCATATCATACATCAATTTGTTTCGCAGTGGGAATCGAACCCGCAACCTGTCGCATCAGCCGGCTACTCGCCCACCGAGCCACAGAGGTCGTCAAACATAATATTCATAAACATACTCCTTTTACCCGTGCGTGGGTCGTAACATCGTTGGATCACAGATGTGACCAGTGGTGAACTCATCGCTGCCATTGGTTTTTAACCTCCTACGCAAAAACGAAGGGTGTTATAAGTTTTACGTGTCTGTGAGTGTGTCTGTCTGTGGCATCGTAGCTCCCGAACGGATAACCGATTTTGATTTTGTTTTTTTTTTTGTTTGAAAGGTGAATTAGTCGGGAGTGTTCTTAGCTATGTTTGATCAAAATCGGTTCAGCCGTTTCATTGCGTTGGGGGTTATTTTAATTTTACAAAATTAATTACTTGTGTATGACTAACCCATCTAACATTTTCATCCAGATTTGAAACATCCATACCTAAGCAAGCTGCCAGGACTAATTTCATACATAAGAAAATTGCCCAACAAGTACATACAAATCATGCTAAAATAAGATCAAAAGTTTTTAGATTATCGCAAAAACAAAGGTTAGCATATTATTACTAAAATGCTAACATTAATTAATCCTAACATAAACAGCAGACATAAAACAAAAAATTATGAGTAGAGGAAAATCAGTAGCTAAAATGTAAATTATCGAACCTCGCTCAGTGCCAAACAGTTTATTTCTATAAAAAGGCTAAAACAGTAGTTTTTTTTAGGCTTATTATTTTCGCTGCGACAGAAAAATTAAAGAGCAGCAAACTTTTTGCAACTAAAATAATAACTTGTCAGCGATTAAATATTTTGGCAATCATTTATATTAAATGAGCTTTAAACTAAGGATATTTTAAAATTCAAATAATGGCAGCTACTTTAAGGTAGCAGAAATAATAAACAAGATTACTGAAATCATAGGCGCCGTACTATAAATAATGACTTGGCGACTAATATTAGCATATAATTGGAAGTGTCAGAGTCCGGTATGAGACTCAGAATCGACTCAGGGCATTCCGACACAAGTAGGTTAGGTTCAAAATAAGTGACAGAACCGACACGGAGCACTCCGACTCCACTTGGTCTTGTGCGTCACGCCCCTAGAGTGTATATTAAATCGCGGAGCCAGTAGCTCGCGTGGGAGGTCCTGAGTGGAGCAAGCCCGTGAGGCCGAGCGGAGCGAAGGGGGGAGGTGGCGAGCGAAGTGAGCCGGCGACCTCCGTAGTGTAGCGGAGGTCGAATGGGTGAAGCGACACTCAGGGGCAACCTCGCGAGAGTACTGGCGAGAGCCCATACCGGAGTCCGATTTTTTTTATGACTTTGTTTTTTTTTTTACTTTCACGTCCAACTAGGACGTGCCCTATATGGCATTGCACTGCGCCCGTCCCCCTGAGACATAAAGATTAAAAGTCTCATGTGCCTGTTATTTCACCGGCACCCTTCAAACCGGAACACAGAAATGCGAGCACTACTGCTTTGCGGCAGAAATAGGTATGGTGGTAGTACTTCCTTGGACGAACTCTTTCACAAAAAAGCTCTACTACTACTAAAACGACTAACTAGTATTTTTACGAGGTACTCAACACATTTAAAGCTAGTAACAAGGTTCTCCAAACTAATTAAAACTCACGCAAACTCACAGACGTGACGTAATCAAGACCAAACAAAAACAGCGCTTGCCACATTTTTTCCCACCGCGAAAAAAGAAAACAACTGGATGGCACTTCTCTGAAACTGACGACACTACAGCAACAGACTGAAGTTTGCTGGTTTTATAAAGGAACTATACACATAACTACTAGTGTAGTATTATTTTATCTGTGGCATAACTAACAAAAATTACATGTTTTAGTCGCTATTAGAGATGGTAAACATACCGCCCATCAATTTCGCTGACACGTGAATATTCAAACGTGATGGAATACATTTGAATTACATGTCTCTTTTTTTTTTTTTTTTATATTTGATCAAGTTATGATATTCCTTTTTTTAGTTGTATATTTTAATAATATAAATTGTATAAATACTTAGGTAGGTATATATAAATTTGTGTAGCCATAGTATAAATTTATAAATTAGGTAGTAATTTGTTATATTTATTTATTTTTAATTTAAGAGATTGTATTCCAGATTTTAAGCCACCGTTCTATGTCGTGCAAATAATTCCAGTCCATCCCAAGGTTGTCTGGCAGAGATCGCTTATAGCGATAAGACCGCCCATTGTACTTCCGTGTTTAGTTTAATATTAATTCTTAATTAGCTTATTTTCTGTGTTGTGCAATAAAGTGTTTTCTATCTATCTATCTAACGTTATGAAGCAGACAATGGTTAAATAAAAACAAGTAATGAATATCGATCAAACCGAAGCGCTACCTCTGTTAGTCGACCTCTGTGGCGCGGCGGGTGAAAATTCGCCTGCGACGCAGTAGATTGCGGGTTCGATTTCCGGCTCGGAACAAATATTTGTGCAATCTGCATATATATTTGTTCAGGGTATATTCTATTTATAATAAAAAATATCTATCTATATAATGCATAAATTGTATTAAGTATATCAGTTATCTAGTACCCATAACACAAGCTCTGCTTAGCTTGGGGCTAGATAATGTTGTGTGAACTGTGTCCAGCATTATTTATTTATTTATTATTTATTTATTTGTTACTAGAAGAGAAGTAGAAGACAGTCCATGTTCGCTTTAAAGAGCAATAGGTTTTTAAATCCTATCCGTAACCCTTGTAGGTACAGTTGTCGTTAAAAGTATTTGAGTAACTAAGCTATCCAAAAACACTAACTTGCCTTTCCACAAGGAGCATTTATAATCAGTGAATACATCCACGGTAGATAGACAATTTTTTTTCCATAAAATGGCATGACAAGCTGTATTGAGCAGCTTCGATTGTTACATTAGTCACTCTTCGTGGCCATAGATTGCTGAGCATCCAGCAAAGTCAAAGTCAAAGTCAAAAAGTATTTTATTCATTGAAATCACAAGGATCATTTTGAATCGTCTTAAAAAATAAATTTACATTTACTCCTGTGACAGCGTGACATAAGCTCTTTTGAAGTTTAAATTTCATACAACGTTAAAACTTATAAAATACTAACGACTCGCCCCGGCTTTGCACTGGTAGCCCCCGGAGAAAAACAGCCCCCCCCCCCCCCCCCCTATATTTTATTACTTACTAGCGACTCGCCCCGGCTTCGCACGGGTAGCCCCCGGTGAAAAACAGCCCCCCCCCCTATATTTTATTACTTACTAATGACTCGCCCCGGTTTCGCACGGGTAGCCCCCGGTGAAAAACAGCCCCCCCCCCCCCCCCCTATATTTGATTACTTACTAGCGACTCGCCCTTCACACGGGTAGCCCCCGGTGAAAAACAGCCCCCCCTCTATATTTTATTACTTACTAGCGACTCGCCCCCGCTTCGCACGGGTAGCCCCCGGTGAAAAACAGCCCCCCCCCCCCCTAATATTTTATTACTTATTCTGCTATTCGGA
The DNA here is from genome assembly GCA_932527175.1 of Operophtera brumata. Lineage (NCBI taxonomy): Eukaryota > Metazoa > Arthropoda > Insecta > Lepidoptera > Geometridae > Operophtera > Operophtera brumata. Next base: position 39,685,141 of record OW052225.1, read on the forward strand.
GCGGAGAAGAATCCACCAAAAAAGAGATAACTATCATCGGTCCAGCCGATCTTGAGTTATAAGTGGTGTAACTAACTCGACTTTGTTTTATATATACGTACATAGATACGAACGTAGAACATTGCAAGTTTGTTGTTTTAATGTGTTCATTTTGATGTGGTGTGCAATAAAGTGTTATATATCTATCTATCTAACGTCATGAATTAGGGTACGTTTTTAAATGAAATTACGAGCTGTGACTACCACTGGAATAAAGCAAAATTATATATGATACATACATACAAACATACATAGACACACGCATTTTCCCCGAAGGGGAGTTAGGCAGCGAGCCACATAATAAATAATAGTACAAGTACAGAGCCTTAATGGGCTTATTTTTACAGTGGGTTGCACCATCGTGGAATATAGACGTAACAAGTGGTGAGCTCATCGCCGCCATTGCTTCCCACGACTGACTCGGCTAACGCTTTCTTCCAGTAATAACACATTCCATAATAAGCTAGCAGCCAGGACAAAACTTATACCAACGAATCTAATCAACAAGTCTTTATGTTCCTTAGTCGGCTTTCACGACATGAATGTTTTTTTTTCTTCAGCACATAACATTGACTTTTCTGTGAGGACAAATCTTCCAAATAAGACCAATCAGCTGCTGTATACCTACGCCTTAACAGTATCATCATCAGATTAGTTCGATGGTACCATTTATCTAAATCTGCTTCTTCATGGTCTCTTAACTATCCTAGCCGAGATATCTTATCGCCACCCGTGAAATACTTATCATTGAAGAGTTCCAGTGGACATATATGGTCTTCTTCATCAGCTCCACTTCCCCAAATTACACTTTCTGTATACACATGTTTGACTTGTTGATGAAAACACCAAAATCGCTTTATGTATGACGACCTCTGTGGCGCGGCGGGCGAAGCTTGGCCTGCGGCGCAGGAGATTGCGGGTTCGATTCCCGCCTCGGAACAAATATTTGTGCGATCGCAGATATTTGTTCAGGGTGTTCTGGGTATTTTCTATGTATAATAAAAAATATCTATCTATGTAATATATTGTATTAAGTATATCAGTTATCTAGTACCCATAACACAAGCTCTGCTTAGCTTGGGGCTAGATAATGTTGTGTAATACTGTCCAGTATTATTTATTTATTTATTATTTATTTATGTACCTATGCCTATAGTATTTGAGGAGTTCCCTTAATTCCTCATGGATCGCATCAGAACCAGATTTTGTTTAAAATGGGACCAATCTGGAAGGGTTTACATACATACATAAGGTTATTAAATGACGGAGTTATGCGATAATAAACATAAAAAACAAATACAAAAATACAATAAAAAAACAAAAGATGCAATGTAGGTACTACCTATTTCGAGTCGTAATATAAGAATTTAACTAGATACATTAGCATAAAATACAGGTATGGCCTTTGTGTGATCTCTAAATATTTCCACGGTCATTTAAAAAGGTATAGAAACTAAACGGGTTTGTAGTTGGTTTAGATAACATAACATAACATAACATAACACCCATCAGTCACATACATAGTCCTGATCCCACACTATGATTCCCTGTGTCGTGGGTATCAGGAACTACGTGGACCCTGGTACCATTACACCCAGACCCAGACCAAATATTTGCAGATCATACAAATATTTAAACTGCAGCGGGACTCGAACCAGCAACCTTTCGCGTCTCAGCCGGCTACTCGCCCGACGCGCTACAGAGGTCGTCATAAGACAGAGTTAGACCAGCAGTGACATTATTATTTACCGTGCTACTAACTAATGCGGAATATCCTTTTAATACAGTGTAGTTACACCGAGTTTTGAACCATTCGATCGAATTTAATACTACCTATAATAAATAATTTGTATTCTAAAGGCCGCGAGGCTGAAGTGAGGCCACGAGGCTGAAGAGGGATTGGTCATCATTTGCCGCATGCCCGACAAACTTTGGGCCAAAATCACCACGGCATGGAGCCCTAATACAGCCAGCCAGCGTCGCGGCAGACCACGCATGAGGTACCCGGATGAACTGGACGCCTATGAGAGGGAATGGGAAACGGTTGCACATAACCGTAGTGACTGGCGGAAATGTGGGGAGGTCTTTGCCTAACAATGGGACAGTATGGGCTAATAGTAATAGTAATAGTAATAGTAATTATATCCTCCCATAAATGTGAAATATTATCTGCACTTGGTACTTACTAGTGTGTTCATAAATGTCTGTTCCCTTGTATTTTTCCTGCATATACAGGGTGTAACATAATATCCCTATAAGCCCGGGGAGGGGGTATTCTACACATTAAGGCAAATAACTTTAGTTTTACGACTATTTAAATTTCGCAGTTTTTAATTCATGAAATGTCACGTAAACTTCCTGAAATTCCTCAAGAAATGTTCCTAACACAGCATGAGGATGTTACGGTACCTTATGGTACCTGACGTAGGGCTGCCTCACGTTGTGTAAGGTACATTTCTGGAGGAGTTTCAGGAATTTATCGCGGAATTTCAGGATTTTTACAAGGCATTTCATGAATGAAAAACTTCGAATTTTAAAAAGTCCTAGAACTAAAGTTATTTGCCATGATGTGTAGAATACCCCCTCCCCGGGCTTATAGGGATATTATGTTACACCCTGTATAGGTAACACAGTCACCCTCGTTCAAATCATAGGACGGCGAAAGGAGATGTTAGTGGATACGGCATTTAAGGCGCTACTTATAGCTGTGGCAATAGGTTGAACCAGTTCCAACCAACATTTTTGTATGACGCGAAGAAGGCGAGCGCACGCTCTGATACCGTGTTTTTGTGTATAAAATGATAAATCATATTTATTGTATTTTTGTGTATAAGACGAAAAAATTTACAAATGCCCTTTAGAGTTTTGCTAAATTTTGTTGATTACTTCACTAACTCAAATAATAATTGATAAGTAACCAAATGTTTCAAAAATTAAAACGTCTTAGAAGTAAGTCTAAAATGGTATTTCAATTTTAAATAGGTGGTATAAGTATATATCTTTTTTTTTTTTTTATAGAATGAAGTAATTCTGATAGTGTATTGAATTTATGATTTCACTAAATAAAAAGCTTAAGAATACCATAAGGATATTTTTTTCTTCTTAAAAACTGTAAGAACTCTTATCAAAAACGTAAAAACTCTAGAGCTCATTACAGACATGCTGGTGAAACTATTGCGCCTTAAAAGTTATTCTAGTTACAGATTTTCATGTGGAATGCTATGGATAGCTACTTTTTACGTTGAGCACAAGTAATTAATTTTGTAAAAATTAAAAAAAAACCTCAACGCAATGAAGCGGCTGAACCGATTTTGATCAAACATAGCTAAGAACACTCCCGACAAATTCACCTTTCAATAAAATAAAAAAAACAAAATCATTTCATCCGTTCGGGAGCTACGATGACAGAGACATACACACACACAGACACGTCAAACTTCGTCACCCCGTCGTTTTTGCGACGGAGGTTAATAAATAAAAAATAACTCACAAACCCAGCAAAACAATTTATATCAAAAACACCACAATGGTAATAAATTCAAGTATTTTGATTATTTATTTTTAACGTATCCTGACAAATCCTCAATAATGTAAGATTTGGTTGGAACACTGCTGATATACCTGTTGGTAAACTCAAAAACGAAATCCGCTGCCACGTCAAATATATTTTTACCGAAGGATTTCACAAGCTCTTTCGAATTACCATTAACGATATTCATAATACTTTCACCTGTAACAAAATAAACGGTAAATTTACTGTCAAAATAATACAGGTCTAGCGCTTAACTGAGTCAGTCCTTGAGGTATGGGAGCGGTACGGGAGGGGTGTTTTCGTCTCTCAAATTATCAGATGTGACATAATGTAAACGAAACACCCCTCAAGTACCGCTCCCATACCTCAGGGACTGACTCAGTTAAGCTAGACCTGTAGTCATTAGTTGAACAATATCTTTGAAAAATAAACTTTTAAAGATTTCTATGAATTTTGTAATTGATACAGAATAATGTTTCTAGTTCTGTCAACAATTTAATTTCACTAGATTATTTTGATACACATTTAATAACAGTCAAACAACTTCTTCACCATCCCACTGCTGGGCACTGGCACCCACTGATTTGCCATAATCACCACGCTTGGCAGCCGGATTGGCAATCACATTATAAGTGTTAAGTAGGTACTCAGATGGATGCTACTGCCCATCCCTTGGCGTAGTATCTTAGTTGCCTTATACGTAATCTACGGGAGGAGTTGAAGGAGTCGTATTTTAAGGCTGAGGCATAGACCATATATCAAGATAAACACCGCAAACACGTAAATTTGTATGAAACCAAGCGTCGCTTTATTTTGCACCTACTTTGCTACGGAATATCTCCATTCGCACGGCTAGCTGATTTCGAAGTATTTTTACAGTTCACTATGTCGCAATTACAGGTCTAGCACTTAACTGAGTCAGTCCCTGAGGTATGGGAGTGGTACTGGAGGGGTGTTTTCGTTACGTCTAAATGAAGCGTGGCTTCATGTCATCTGATAATTTGAGAAATTAAAACACCCCTCACGTACCGCTCCCATACCTCAGGGACTGACTCAGTTAAGCGCTAGACCTGTATGCATAGACAAGCTATCGCGAAGATAGCCGAGAGCGAACTGATTTGAGGTTCAGTAATAGGTACATTGCGTAAACTTTCAAACAGCCAAAGTGGCTCGCAAAGTAGGTGCACTTGCGGTGTCTATCTTGATATATGGTCTGTGGGCTAAGGCCGTCACTCTGACAAAAACAATACATGAAATCATAAGGAATAAATTAGGAAAGCTATAGTATAATTATAACACATTTGGGTAAGTTAATCTCTATCAAAAGTTGTCACAAACTAGTCTATCAAAAAACCTAGTCTAGACTAGTGTCTAGTGTCATTATTTTTGACATTCTAGTGTCAGTACTTTATCGAGAACCACACGGTATAGATTATAATAGAATATTTATTTATTAAGACAACAAGAGTCCAACTTTTTGGTAACACAAATAAACAGAGAGTGTGTGTGAGAGAGAGAGAGAGAGAGAGAGAGGTATGTATAGGGTATAGGCACTTACTTGCTTCCATTTCTCCCAGATAGAGTTTGTTCACTTTAACTGTCACTTTCCCTACGTCATACGTATAAGTGAATTTGTCTTTCTTTCCTATAAAATATACGCCATCGCCGCGCTTCACAATGTCATACGGTATCACAAGAAACAGTTTCAATTGATCTGTAAATAAAAGTTGAGTGAGAAGCATACACTTAGAATTTTCGTAGATCTATGGTGAGAAGTGCGTTGCAAAGGAGTACGTATTTAAAAAAACCTATCTAAAGATACCTGATGTATGATGTTTATGCCGGAACTGTATTTTGCTCTATAGATACACAAAAATCAAAGAAGTGAATGAGGTCGTGTTGGAACAGCAGTAAATTTATTTTATTCTAGTGTCCTCCTGCAGCTTTTCTCGCGTTTCACCAGGATAAAAAGTAACATTTAGCTCAATCTAGGTCATCATCTATCTGGGTACCAAATTTCATCGAAGTCGGTTTAGCCGTTTTGGCGTGATTGAGTAACAAACATACAAAGATCCAAACTATTTATGATATTATTGGGATGCAAAGTGGAGGACGATTCAAAATGATCGTATTACTTTTGACTTTGACTTTTGATTTTTAAGGAAATTTAACCTACTATTAAATAATAAATAAATAAATAATGCTGGACAGTTCACACTTCCATTATCTAGCCCCAATCTAAGCAGAGCTTGTGTTATGGGTATTAGATAGCTTACATAAATAGGTATTTTTTATTGTACACAGAAAATACCCAGAACACCCTGAATAAATTATCCGCAGATCGTACAAATAATTTTTCCGAGGCGGGAATCGAACCCCCAATCTCCTGTGTGGCAAACCTTCGCCCGCCGCGCCACCTTCGCCTGTTTATTTTATTCTACACAATTTAATGTGAAACTGTCAAACCACAGTTCTAGATAGTATATTAGATTATGTCTACAAAATTAAATTGGTTTGAATTAATTAATATTCAAATGAGAATGAAACTTCGTTGAACATTATATGGTAGGTAGTAGATAAACACATGAATTAATATGAGAGTACATTTTCTACGACGGACTATAATAGAAACCTCATAAAATCGTCGTATTCACTTTTTTTAACAGTCAGATGTCCCACCTTATTTTAAGCGGTAACCTCTGCTTTTAACAATGCATTACCACACAAGTCACGTCCACTGAGGACGCATCCTATGCGGCATTGCACTGCGCCCGCCACCCTGAGAAATAAAGATGGTCTCATGTGCCTGTGATTTCACCGGCACCTTCAAAACGGAACACAGTAATCCGAGCGTTACTGCTTTGCGGCAGAAATAGGTATGGAGGTAGTACTTCACCGGACAAACTCGTTCACAAAAAAGCTCTACTACTAATAAAAACATTACATAATAATGCAAGTAACTGGACCCCAAACTCATAAGTCATATCCGTTCCATCGTGTGTAAAAATTAGAGATGCGCCGAATATTCGTTTGCTATTCGGTATTCGGCGTATTCGGCATCATTTTCACTATTTGTATTCGGCTGAATATATTTGATTCGAGTATTTCTATTTTCTTACGTCGTTTCAGGCAGTTGTTCTTTATGCTTCAGCTTCAAATTATTTGTCATACCACTTGTCGAAGCACTGTGCCCTGATACACCGCGAGAATTAACACACCTACACAAAGTACACTTAACTTTTGTTTTGTCATCTCCTATTTCGTCAAAAAAGTCCCAACCAAGTGATCTTTTACGCCCACTCATATTGCAAACACAATAAAGTTATATTAATCAATATTTTTGTAATAATAAGCACCTTTGTTTTTATTTTAACGTAATCGTGAGATGTTTTGAAGCTAAGTGGCAGAGAGCGCGGTGTGCGCGGGTGGCGGGCGGTGAGGTACGGCTCGCTCGTCATCTTGCCAGCGACGCGTAGCGTAAGTAATATTAGATTCTGTTTACGCGGCAAAACAATGAAATGGTAAACCGAATAATTCAGCAGAATATCTGGTTCGGTAAAGGTTAAACCGAATAGTATTCGGTATTCGGTTATTCGGTAAAACCACTATTCGGCGCATCTCTAGTAAAAATCATACCGAGTTTAACTTTTGCGTCACCGTCGCCGTGGATGGACTCCAAACAGATTCTTACTTAAACTTTTGCGTCACCGTCGCCGTGGATGGACTCCAAACAGATTCTTACCAAGTTTTACTTTTGCGTCACCGTCGCCGTGGATGGACTCCCCTCCAAACAGATTGTTAATGAGCGGGCTCTTGGAGAACAGTTTGTACTGCCCTTTGACCAAGATATCGCATGTGATCTCCAGTTTACATTCACCATCCTCAAGGTTTCTCCTAAAACAAAATTATTTCTCAGTTGGTTGTTATTTTATTTTGTTTATTTTCTATAATATATAATAAAAAATATCTATCTATGTAATATATTGTATTAAGTATATCAGTTGTCTAGTACCCATAACACAAGCTCTGCTTAGCTTGGGGCTAGACAATGTTGTGTGAACTGTCCAGCATTAGTTATTCATTTTATTTTATTTTATTATATTTTATTGAACGAGCGAAGCGATTTCTCTTAGTCAACTTGCAGAAATCGACGTTTATTTGTTTGTTTCCAAGAGGGGGTAGAAAAAACATATCAAATGGAGTGTCATATGAAATCCCCACGCTTCGCTTCGCTTACATTTTTTAACAAATGTAGTTTTTGAGATATGATACATTGAAAATGTAAAAAACCACAACCTCTAGGGTACTTTCACTAATCCTACATCGCTGAAATTTGGTATGTTTGTAGCTTTTATGACACAAATACTGTAAAAAGACTAAAAATTAAGAATTTCGAAACTTGTACTCCATAAAACGTTAACCAGTATAACATCCATTGTTGACCTCCCGTATCTAAAAATTTGAACGACGTTGTTGATCTTACTTTTCGAACCACACGTAGGTACTTATATTTTTTAGAAAGAAATATGGGAACCTACCTAAATTGCGTGTATTCGCCAGGTCTCAGTTCGCGGCGAACCACTAGTATTTTTATTTTTTATTTTTATACTACTTGGATGACGGATCAAGCATGAGGACCACCTGATGTTAAGCGGTAATCTCTGCCTATGAACAGTGCAATACCTCATAGGTCACGTCCACCTAGGACGCACCCTATGTGGCATTGCACTGCGCCCGCCACCCTGAGACATAGATGAAAAGTCGCATGTGCCTGTAATTTCACCGGCACCCTTACCCTTCAAACCGGAACACAGCAATGTGAGCACTACTGCTTTGCGGCAGAAATAGGTATGGTGGTAGTACTTCCCCGGACGAAATTTTTCACAAAAAAGCTCTACTTCTACTAAATAATAAGGAAAACAAACAACTATACATTATATATATTAGATACAATCAGTGTTAAAACGTAAATGTAACTATGTAAGACTTAACAATAATGTAGTTTACAATGTTATCCACATGTAAGTTTAATACATAACTAGCAGCGCCGCGCGGTTTCACCCGCGTTACTTTCGATCCCGTAGGAATATTGGGTTAAATATGTGCCTATGTGTTATTCCGGGAGTCCAGCTATCTCCATTCCAAATTTCATGCAAATCTGTCCAGCCGCTTCCGCGTGAAGAAGTCCCAAACACACACACACACACACACACACAAACTTTCGCATTTATAATATTAGTAGGATTAGTAGGAAGTAGGATAGTAGGAACACAGAGTAAGGAATAATACTAACGTACAATAGGAAGTAGGATAGTAGGAACACAGAGTAAGGAATAATACTAACGTACAATAGGAAGTAGGATAGTAGGAACACAGAGTAAGGAATAATACTAACGTACAATAGGAAGTAGGATAGTAGGAACACAGAGTAAGGAATAATACTAACGTACAATAGGAAGTAGGATAGTAGGAACACAGAGTAAGGAATAATACTAACGTACAATAGGAAGTAGGATAGTAGGAACACAGAGTAAGGAATAATACTAACGTACAATAGGAAGTAGGATAGTAGGAACACAGAGTAAGGAATAATACTAACGTACAATAGGAAGTAGGATAGTAGGAACACAGAGTAAGGAATAATACTAACGTACAATAGGAAGTAGGATAGTAGGAACACAGAGTAAGGAATAATACTAACGTACAATAGGAAGTAGGATAGTAGGAACACAGAGTAAGGAATAATACTAACGTACAATAGGAAGTAGGATAGTAGGAACACAGAGTAAGGAATAATACTAACGTACAATAGGAAGTAGGATAGTAGGAACACAGAGTAAGGAATAATACTAACGTACAATAGGAAGTAGGATAGTAGGAACACAGAGTAAGGAATAATACTAACGTACAATAGGAAGTAGGATAGTAGGAACACAGAGTAAGGAATAATACTAACGTACAATAGGAAGTAGGATAGTAGGAACACAGAGTAAGGAATAATACTAACGTACAATAGGAAGTAGGATAGTAGGAACACAGAGTAAGGAATAATACTAACGTACAATAGGAAGTAGGATAGTAGGAACACAGAGTAAGGAATAATACTAACGTACAATAGGAAGTAGGATAGTAGGAACACAGAGTAAGGAATAATACTAACGTACAATAGGAAGTAGGATAGTAGGAACACAGAGTAAGGAATAATACTAACGTACAATAGGAAGTAGGATAGTAGGAACACAGAGTAAGGAATAATACTAACGTACAATAGGAAGTAGGATAGTAGGAACACAGAGTAAGGAATAATACTAACGTACAATAGGAAGTAGGATAGTAGGAACACAGAGTAAGGAATAATACTAACGTACAATAGGAAGTAGGATAGTAGGAACACAGAGTAAGGAATAATACTAACGTACAATAGGAAGTAGGATAGTAGGAACACAGAGTAAGGAATAATACTAACGTACAATAGGAAGTAGGATAGTAGGAACACAGAGTAAGGAATAATACTAACGTACAATAGGAAGTAGGATTCCAAAAAGATGCAGCTAGAGGGTCTGCCAGATAAATAAATAAATAATGCTGGACAGTTCACACAACATTAACTAGCCCCATGCTAAGCAGAGCTTGTGTTATGGGTGCTAGATAACTGATATACTTAATATAATACATTACATAGATAAATATTTTTATTATACATAAAAAATACCTAGAACAAATATCTGCAGATCGCACAAATATTTGTTCCGAGGTGGGAATCGAACCCGCAACCTTCTGCGTCGCAGCCTCGCAGGCGAATCTACGCCCGCCGCGCTACAGAGGTTGTCAAATGATGTACATAAAGAACATGGGCAACTCCCCATGCGTTGTTTGACCCAACTTCTTTGACTAACTTAAGGTACAGTTGAGATACTTTTGGTTATATATGTTAAGAAATTGAAAAAACTAATGTATGTATGAATAGAAAAAGATACTTACTCGTACTTATTCACAACACAATTCGTGATTCCCTTAACGACACCATCGAAAATTATGTCCACCAATTCCAAAATTGATACCTTAATGTTTTTCACGTGATAAGGATCAATGGGAGGTATGTTGTATTCTGGGATGCCGTTACCCATTTTGGATATCACATTCTCAATAGATTTTCTCTGGCACTCTTTGTTGTCTATGTGGCATTTCTGTAGCGTATCAACTGAAAGCGAAAATATTTTTGTCAGTTTAAGGTGAATGCTCACGAGTGCGTTGAGTTCGCGAGAACTGGGAGACTTAACACACATGTTTTAATTGATAGTATCTCATAAATATCATCAGTTTAGCTACGATACCCCTAAACCAACAAAAACACTGTAAAAATGTGTATCATAGCTAAACTGATGATATTTATGAGATACCATCAATTAAAACATGTGTGTTAAGTCTCCCAGTTTTCGCGAACTCAACATTCGCTATCAGAAGAAGTGTTGATGAGCTGTAATGGGCAAAAAACCCCAAAAAATTTGAATTTCGCGCCGCAATTTGAGCATCCACCTTAAGTACAAATAGGACTAATAATATTGTAATTTTAATATATTGCATCTGTTTTTTTAAAGAAATATTTTAATAGTACAATGTCTATAAGCTAGCCTCTGAAGCCCAATTCTCGTAATAAAATATAGTCAAATTAAAGTTCGAATCATGTTATGATCTAGTTACGATGTCACAAACGTCTAAAATTTTAATCTGCTCACCTGAAAATACAACGTGGAATTTGATTATATCGAAATGCGACTGTACCTTGAAGTTTCAAAGTTCTGAGTGTTCTCTCTCTCTCTTTACAAATATTTATAGCACTATCATACTCAAGCGATAAAAAATCACATAAATCGAAAGTAGACTATATTGTTATTATGAGTGAGCAGAATACCAATTTTTCAGTCAATTCACAATACAGTCTCGATTCGGTCAACATGCAGTGTGCTTTTAAAATATATAAGAGAATTGGGCTTCTCCTCAGCCGCGTTATATTGTCAAAAATTATACAGTGTAAGTATACATTGTAAATATCAGTGTAGTTATACAATGTAATTATACAGTGTAATCTATACTGTAAGTATACGGTGTAATTATACAGTGTAATTATAAAGTGTAATTATAAAGTGTAATTATACGGTGTAATATGCAGTGTCAGTATACGGTGTAATTATTCAGTGTAATTATACAGTGCCATTATCACAGAATATACAATGTAATATATAGTGTAAGTATACGGTGTAATTATACAGTGTAATTATATAGTGTAGCTATACAGTGTAATTAACACAGAATTAAGAAAAAGAACTCACCAAATGCCGATTCACAAATCACCACTAAGCTTAGAACAAACGCGAAATAAAAATACAGACTCATCCTGCTGTCTTGTCCAGCTGAACGAATTGTTGTAATTATAATATTAATATCGACCTCAATTTATATAACTGCGCCACCGGTGCAGTAGGTTCTATTAAATAAACCGGTTTGTAACAATGTATTTGTAGTTAAATGTGCATTAAAATCCTTAGCCTTCAGACCTGGCGTCACATCAGGCTTAGAATAAATAATCATCAGGTAGATTTTTTCCTGTTGAAGTGATTTTTGCTGACTTGTTTATTATTTTTATTTATTACATCATTTGTTGTTTATGATGTTGGCCCAATTATGGTTATGGTTATGATAATAATAATAAATAAATAATGCTGGACAGTTCACACAACATTATCTAGCCCCAAGCTAAGCAGAGCTTGTGTTATGGGTACTAGATAACTGATATACTTAATACAATATATTACATAGATAGATATTTTTTATTATACATAGAAAATACCCAGAACACCCAGAACAAATATCTGCGATCGCACAATATTTGTTCCGAGGCGGGAATCGAACCCGCAACCTCCTGCGTCGCAGGCCAAGCTTCGCCCGCTGCGCCACAGACGTCGTCAAATGATGTTTGTCATCCTGAACATATATACACATAACATAAACTCTTAATCATCGTTACACTCTTGGCAGAGTGGTCGTGGTCGTCACTTCAGGGTCTGTGGCTCGCTTCACAATCCTTCGCCACTCAACTCGCACCGCAGCTTTCCTGGTGCATTCATGCAGTGGACCGTCCAAAGCTGCCTTGATTTGATAACATAACCACAGAATATATAATTGCTCCTACGTCTGTGGGAGCTGTCAACGTTGGCTTGTCAACATCCACAAAAAATGGACTATGAAAATTGTAACACTGAACTTTGTACTCACGCTCACACGTTTCTACATAACACCAAATAGTCACATACATATTCCTGTTCCCACACTAGGATTCCCGGTGTCGTGGGTATCAAAAACTATGAGTACCATGGTACCATAACACCCAGACCCGGAACAAATATTTGCAGATCATACAAACATTTACCCCGCAGTGGGAATCGTACCTTTTATCATGTAAGTACAGTTCCTATTGGCACTCTTAATAAATGTTTATATTTCTATGGTAAAGTATATTTATTTACAGAAAGAATAAAACAACTAATACAAGGTATGTACAAAATACATATGAAACAGTTGTGCTACCTGGAGACCACTGCTAGCGATCTAAAGGTAGCTCAACTGATCCAAATCACTACCACTTATATTTCTTGATAGTAGATCCTTTTTTGCACTATACTCTTGAATGTTATGACCTTACTTTTAAATTATAAATATAGTTATATATTTAGATAACCTTGAATCTTTGCAAATTAGATTTTTATAAACCGACTTGTTAACAAAACAACTAAAACAACTGTAAAGGTGACTTTCATAATTTGTATAAAATACATAAAATAAAATATTACCTGTCAGTTTAAAATATAAATACCTATTGTAAGCAAGAACTTATTTTTTTATAAGTCAGCGTTTTGGACTGTGGTCGGTGTCCACGTGATAATTCAATATTTCCAGAGTTGCCAACCACTAGAACTGATATACTGACACTGATAGAACCCTAAATAAAAGACTGCCTTATCTGATATATAATGTTACTTAAATGAAAATCTAACGAAAATTATCGTATCTAATGAAAATTACACGAAACGTTGACCTGCTAGCGGATTATGTAACTCTGTTGCTATCAATTTCAATCAGTTGCAATGCTGTAACAAAATGATGCTCCTTTCACTACCCAATTTAGGCAGTTTACAATCAAAGCTTGATTGCAGGTAGACTGCTTAATTAGGTAATCGCAAGAACCTCATTTCATATAGAAACAGTTTTGAAACCGATAGCAACAGAGTTACGTAGTCGCGCAACTGAGGCTTTAATATCAGGCTCTAGGGCGTGAGTCTAAGTTTTTAATTTGGTACGGTGTAGTGTAACACAGATTTTGTATGAATATACTGTTGAGTGTCCGGACTGTAACCTCTTTTACCATTTTAAATTTTAATTTCTAAATTTTCCTCTTTTCACCATAAGTCGCACAATCGCAGGCATAGTGTATCAGTGGTGAGCTCATCGCCGCCATTGCTTTTCCAATACCAACGCGGGTAATGCTTCCTACAGAAGCCAGCAGCCGGAAAAAGCAATCAAAATGGCCGAACCTCTTAATATTATCGCAATTTTGGTGTGTGTGTGTGTTTGTCTGTCCCAACGTAGCTCCCGAACGCATGAACAGATTTCATATATATATTTCTTTGGTTTGAAAGGTGAATTTGTCGGGAGTGTTCTTAGCTATGTTTGATCAAAATCGGTTCAGCCGTTTCATTGCGTTTTTTAATTTTTACAAAATTAATTACTTGTTTACGATACCATAGCGATTCTAGTAGGTACAATGAGGGGTTTTCACGGCCGTTTCATATCTTGTTTATAGCCTTGAAAATAGATGGCGCCAGCTCTGTTACAACCTAATGTAGCTCTGTCAAAGCAAAGTGAAATGTCAACGTCAACAACGTAGTGATACAATGCATTTGTTATTTTGACAAGTATATTTGAGTCAGCGCCATCTATCGAGCCAAATCGAACTACGTTTTTTTAAATTCTAAAATAAAAAGCCCTCATTACCGGGAGACTATGGGGATGTGCTTGCTTTGACATATGTACTTCACCTTAACATTGTTTGTACAGTAACGAATTTTTTATCCCGTTACATATTATTTACTCCATTGCTGTACTACCTATACGTACTATCACCTGCATATATATATACCATAGACGTCTCAGTTTCAAAATATTTTCGCTTGAAGCATGGACCGTACACTAGGTCTGCCCGTTTTTAGGGTTCTGTAGTCAAAGACAAGGAACCCTAGGTCTTCAAAAATGATTTTGAGGTTTCTTATGTAATTTTTTTCTAAACTGAATAGTTTGCACGAGAGACACTTCCAAAGTGGTAAAAAGTGTGTGCCCCCCCCCCCCCCCCCCCCCCATGACTTCTAAAATAAGAGTATGATAAAACTTAAAAAAATATATGATGTACATTACCGTGTAAACTTTCACTCAAAATTGGTTTGAACGAGATCTTTTTTTTTAATACGTCATTAATCGTAATCCATCCAAGAACTTTTATATTATGTTACTTGCTGCTACGGAACCCTTCATGGGCGAGTCCGACTCGCACTTGGCTGCTTTTTTTTGGTTTACCAATGAAACATGATACCCTTTTGTACCCATGATAAGCGATTTTGATTTTGTTTGTAAGGTGAATTAGTTGGGAGTGTTCTTAGCTATGTTTGATCAAAATCGGTTCAGCCGTTTCATTTTGTTGAGGGTTTTTTTTTTTTTACAAAGTTAATTACTTGTTATTGGTGCTTATTGTTTGGTCGCCGTTGTCCAAAACAAACTTTATGGTAGTGCCTCGAAATACTAAGCTTCTATTGGTGTTAAAAAGGCATTAAGGCGGGCTGTCGTCATCTCGACTAGCCATTTTTCACACCAAATTCACCCTTAGCATGGTCAGCCAGAAACTTTAGTGACTGTACATAACATAGGTAGTTCACACTTATCTCAGTTCGTCTCATGTAATATCATCATCATCATCATCATCCACAGCCTGACTTCACCCACTGCTGAGTATAGGCCTCTCTTTGCCTGTGCCATTCCTCACGGTCCCATGCCAGTCTCATCCAGGTTCTGCCGCGGGCCGCGACGCATGCGATATCGTCTGCCCATCTCGCTGCTGGACGACCAACGCGTTTCTGTACCCAGCTCTTGGGCGCCATTCAGTTAGCACCTTACTCCATCTATCGTCGTATACCGTCGAATAATATACCTTATAATATTATGTAGGTTACTAGTATAGTATTATATTATCTATGGTAGGTCTCTCCTCAAGGCGTATTTTTTTTTCTCCATGTTTGAATGCATACCTTGCTACAGTATAAAACATATCTTAGCATGTTCGATTTTGCTTTGGTCAACCCTATAAAATCCTCCAAAAACACAGCTACATCGTACTTTATTGACGCTCGTTACATACAAATCTTGAACTTTGAATAAGTTACATTCCGTGGTGTAACTGGCCTAAGAATAGACCCCTCCGTCTCCTCCCGTGGATGTCGTAAAAGCCGACTAAGGGATTACCGGACGTGTTGATAAGATTCGTTGGTATAAGATTTGGCCTGGTTGCTGCCTCATATAGAATGTGTTATTACAGGAAGAAAGCGTGAGCTGAGTCAGTCGTAGAAGCAATGGCGGCGATGAGCTCACCACTTGTCATCTCATTGTGTTGCACGTTGGTGCAAGTGCAACCCACTGAGGCCCATTGAGGTTCTGCCTACCCTTTCGGGGAAAAAGGCGTGTGTCTATGTATGTATGTATGTAATACTATGTTGAGTCTGACGCCGTGATATATAGATCTTACTTAGCAAGAACGAATACTTAGCATTATCCCCGTCACTTTCACTCATAAGTCAAATCACTCGAACTAGGTGGACGTGACCTTTGAGGTAATGCACTGTTCATAGGCAGAGGTTACCGCTTAACATCAGGTGGGCCTCTTGCTTGTTCCGTCATCCAAGTAGTATAAAAAAAAATAAAAAATAAAACTAGTGAGGGATAGAGACAATGTCAAGCATTAGTAGTATGTGCTAAGTAACGTGTATACAGGGCGTCCCAAGACTATGCAACATGAAGGGAAAGCATCTTAAATATCGTAGATTGAATATTTTGCAGAAAGGAGACTTTATTTTATTTATATAAGTTAGTAATACTGCATACAAAGATTTTCTAAAAATTACTTGCTTCGTCTGGAAATCGAACCAACTTAAATGTTTAAAAAAATACTAGACTTAAAATTATAATTCCTCTTGTGTAACATAGTATCTTTAAACAAAGGAATAACGTAAAATTAATGTTTTTTCATTTTAAAGTCGGTTCAATTCCCAGACGAAGCAAGTAATTTTTAGAAAATCTTTTAATGTAGTACAACTAAGATTTAAAAATAAAATAAAGTCGCCTTTCAGTAAAATATCCTACCTACAATATTTAAGGTACTTTCCCTTCATGTAGCATATTTTTGGGACGTCCTGTATATCTCAGCCTTAGCCTCTTCACAAGAGGCCCAAGTCCAAGATTTTCAGACACCATCGTAACGATGAGCGTGACTACGATCGTCCGTGTATTACTACACACACATAAGTTAGTAGTAGTAGAGCTTTTTTGTGAAAGAGTTCGTCCGGGGAAGTACTACCACCATACCTATTTCTGCCGCAAAGCAGTAGTGCTTGCATTGCTGTGTTCCGGCTTGAAGGGTAAGGGTGCCGGTGAAATTACAGGCACATGAGACTTTTCATCTTTATGTCTCAGACTCACAGGGTGGCAGGCGCTGTGCAATGCCACATAGGGCGCGTCCTAGGTGGACGTGACCTATGAGGTAATGCACTGTTCATAGGCAGAGGTTACCGCTTAACATCAGGGTGGCCATCTGCTTACAACGTCATTCAAGTAGTATAAAAAAAAAAAAAAGTTGCTACGGTAACTAGCCACGCGCTCGATAGAAGCGAGACAGATTAGTGGCACGGACGATCGTGACGGTCATCGTTACGATGGTTGCTGCAAAACTCGGACTTGGGCCTGCATCTTGTTAAACAAGCTTCTGTATTTTAAATTGAAAAAAAAAAACTCAATTCTTCTACAAATTTTAATGACGAAATAAATTAAATTAGTTTATCATCATCATCATCATCATCAGCCTACAGAAGTCCACTGCTTTCAGAGTACAGAGTTTTTAATTGTTTCGTTTACGATCGTCTATAGCTATTAATTCTTCAACTCGTACTAACGATATTTCAAGGAGATTAAAAAATACTTTTGGGGAAAACTTGATATATGAAAATGTATAAATATTCATACTACTTTTACTTTTACTTTTTATACTTTTCAAATTATTATTTTTTTATATGAAAATGTATAAATATTTCATATGAAAATGTATAAATATTTTATATGAAATTGTATCAATATTTTTCTTACTTTGCCATTCGTCGTGCCATTCCGTGGGGAAGCCCTTTGTCCAGCACTGGACTTCCAGGCTGATAATGATGGTGATAAGCTTTTTCATATATCAGTTTTTTGTGTAGGGTATTTTGTAAAATAAAAAAAATAACTCACAACTCCAAACAATTTATTTAATAAACGCTCCCTTTGGTATATAATCACATTTCCCATACTTATATATAAAAGTGCTAATATTATTTAATTTGTAATGTATGGCGTCAAATCCCCAGCAATGTACTTACTGGCAGGTACTTTGCCTATGAATTTGTTCATAAAATCATAAACAAAGTGTATGGCCACATCAAATATATTTTTCGCGTAGGTCTTCGCAAGCTCTTTCGAATTATCGTTAACGAGCTTCATAATAATTGCACCTGTAACAAAATAAATAAAAAATGTTTCATCAATATACATAAGAAAACACAAAAATGTTAAAATGTCAGTTAGGAGGTCATTACACTTCATAGTCGATATAAGCCATTAGTGGAAAAATATCTATTAATATTATTTATTTATGAATTGATGGAGAATAGTGTTAGTAATAGTGACTTTTCTCGACAGAGCCTTACTATATAAAAGAAGTGAAAAATATATGTTTTTCGGCAATAACTCAGCGCGCTTACAACATACCAAAAAAGCAAGTTTACCGCAATTATTGCAATTTCAGTGTTTTTTTTTTGTACGATATGACTGGACTATGTTTCAAGATTTTATGCAAATTTAAGTAACTTCAAAGTTTTTAACAACCAACCATCGCGCGACGCCAAAAAAAACTACTACATTTACTACTACGAAGGTAATGGGCCTCGGCAACATTACCATCGTAAAGTAAAATTTACCATCATTATTGTTTTTATGGTATTTTTACCATATTTTGTGTTAATTTCTACTCAATAACCCTAAAACTCCAAAAATATAGCCATATATTTACAAGAAGCTATAAAAATATATAAATTACATTTATTTGCAGAAAGAATACAACTAAATACAAGTAGGTACAAAATTAAAAAATACATATGAAACAGTTGTGCTACCCGAAGACCGCTGCTAACGATCTTAAGGTTGGTAAGGGATCAACTGATACAAATCACTACCAGACGGAAGCGTCCCTAAGATGCTGGCTGCATTGGTTGACACTCTATGTCCGAAAGGTACCGGGGCCCTTCGCGTTTCAAAACTCTTTCAGAGAATCTGATAGAAGCGATGTGTGACCCAAGAGCTGGCTCTAATTTGGCTCAACACATTATTATAGCCATCCAGCTTTGCAAAATATATAAATTAAAAACGGGTCTATAAAATACTTATTTCTTA
The DNA here is from genome assembly GCA_932527175.1 of Operophtera brumata. Lineage (NCBI taxonomy): Eukaryota > Metazoa > Arthropoda > Insecta > Lepidoptera > Geometridae > Operophtera > Operophtera brumata. The sequence continues at coordinate 39,704,501 of OW052225.1, forward strand.
AATGTTTGCCTATTCTAGGTTTATTCCCGTTATCCACGTTAACTGTCCCCGCCAACGTGGAGAGCAGGAAGTCACTAAATCCCTTCCCGTTCTAGTGACGACACAGACTAGTGTCAATTCCCTTTTGCTTAAGTGTACTTCATCAAGGACCCGACTATAGTAAGAAAGTAAAACGTTTATTTTGACAAAAACTATACGTAACACAAATATGTAAGTAAAACAGATAACATAGGCTAATCAGTAAAACATCAGTAAACTGCAGCGCTGATATTCAGCACGGACCTTGGTTGACGCACGTACTAAGCAGGAATAACAATAGGAACAATAATACTTTTTTTGTTATTTGATTAAATAATGTAAAAATATATTTTGCAATACAAGCTTTTATTTACACTCAAATCGAAAACTTCGAATTACGAATTCAAAGACGGTTCTATACAGACGCACTTTATAGACGCATATACATAAAATTAAGAGTAAAACTAATTATAGTACCGCCAACTGTATCATAAAACTCATTATAGTACCGCTATCTTTTTTTTTATTTATTCATTAAACTAGTCTATGGTTATAGCCTGAATATGAAAAAAAGGCGCACGCATGCGCAGTTCGAACTGTGAAAAAATGGCGCACGCATGCGTAGTTTGAACTTAATTTCCCGCGCTTCCCATATTACTATACTAAATAAATTACTTCCTTGTAACCTACCTACTTTGTTTAATTTCAATTTTTCCTATGAGTGAAGATAAAGTAGTGTATGAAACTGCATATAACTTAGGTATTAAAACACTCGAGTCAACCTATTATCGCATGAGGCGAATCTGTTTTAATACCCCTTCTTATATGACAGTTGTATAAACTACTATTATAAAATTAGTGAACGTAACCGGTGTGCTTATCAAAATTAGCCTAAACACGGCCTGTCTACTATTATCCATCGAGAACTTTGTTTGCCCACCTTCCGTCTCCATCATCAGATCAGCTCGCTGTCACCATAATATTGCATTGTCATCGGAACTTGACAGGTATGCAAAATATCATCTCAATCGGTTGAGGATAACTGCTTTAAAATTCAGTTGCAAAATTCCACCCCGACATGCATTGCAAGTTAATGTAAAGCTCGTAACTTTTAATATAACAAGAACTCTAGTGACTTAGTGAGGCACTTACTTGATTCCGTTTAATAATTAACAAGAACTCTAGTGAGTTAGTGAGGCACTTACTTGATTCCGTTTGTCCGAGATATAGCTTGTTCGCTTTCATCGTCATTTTTCCGAAGTCAAACGTATAGGTGAGTTTATCTTTCTTCGCTATAAAAAATATGTCGTCGCCGCGCTTCACAGTGTCGTACTTTATCTCAAGACTAAGTGTAAGTTTCTCTGAAAATAAAACTTGAGTAAGAAACTACAGTAACGGCATCTAAGAAAATTAGGTAGGAATTAGGAGATTTATAAATTAGGTAGCGATAAGACCGCCCATTGTACTTCCGTGTTTAGTTTAATATTAATTGACGACCTCTGTGGCGCGGTGGGCGAAGCTTGGCCTGCGACGCAGGAGGTTGCGGGTTCGATTCCCGCCTCGGAACAAATATTTGTGCGATCGCAGATATTTGTTCAGGGTGTTCTGGGTATTTTCTATGTATAATAAAAAATATCTATCTATGTAATATATTGTATTAAGTATATCAGTTATCTAGTACCCATAACACAAGCTCTGCTTAGCTTGGGGCTAGATAATGTTGTGTGAACTGTCCAGTATTATTTATTTATTTATTTATTTAATTCTTAATTAGCTTATTTTCTGTGTTGTGCAATAAAGTGTTTTCTATCTTTCTATCTATCTATCTAAGAAGTATTTTTTGACAGGTGTGTTCACAAAATTAAAACGTGTAAGAAGTAGGTAATGGTATCTCAATTTAAAAGAGGTAAAAAATCTTTGATATTTTTGTTTATCGTAGTGTATTGAATTAATGATTTCACTACATAAAAAGCTTAAGAATACCATATATATTTCTCTTCTTGTAAACTGTAAGAACTCGTATCAAAAACTTAAATATTCCAGAGCTCGTTATAGACTTGTGAACCTATTGCACCTTAATATGTTATACTACTTACTTGTTGAACTTTTTTAAAATCTTTAAAATCATCCTTCATTGTAAGTTTTCACGGTGACATAACGCGGTCACGCGTTAAGCTAAGACCAAACCAACGCGTTCAGCCCACGTCCGTGGTGGCAGACACGGTGGCGATCCATTATCTTACCATTGATCACCACCGTGCAGGCTACTGAGGACGCGGGCTGAACGCGTTGGTTTGGCCTTAGCTTTGATCGTAGTAGTAGTAGTAGTAGTTTTTTTTTGTGAAAAGTGAAAATGTTCCTCCAGGGAAGTAATACCACCATATCTATTTCTGCCGCAAAGCAGTAGTGCTCGCATTGCTGTGTTCCGGTTTGAAGGGTATGGTTGCCGGTGAAATTACAGGCACATGAGACTTTCATTTATATGTCTCAGGGTGGCGGGCGCAGTGCAATACCACATAGGGTGCGTCCTAGGTGGAAGTGATCTATGTGATAATGTACTGTTCATAGGCAGAGAGTACCGATCAAGTGGGCCATCAGCTTGTTCCGTCATTCTAAGTAGTATAAAAAAAACCTTTTCAACACACTTGCTCATTAAGTGGCTCTAATTTCACCGCAATTTATTTTTTATTTTTTTAACAATGATAGGCCTTTGTTTGACCACGATCTCACCAATCTCAATTAGGCACATAATGACACCTGTAATCAAACTGTGACTTTTTCATTGCTATTATTCAGAAGTGAATTATAGAGACTGTTGAACATTTACACAGAGTGTGTATTTCTGTTTTATTATTATTTTCTTCACAAGTGTGTTGAAAAACGACGTATGATAAGACTTCTATATAGAAGTCTTTGCTCCCTAACGGCTGGGGTCTCAATGGCGCCTCAGCGGTAATCACCAACATTACACACTTGTACAATAATAATACTCTGCAACAACAATAATACTTTATAACAATAATACTCTGCCCCACACATACAACGTGAGTAAAAAAATCGTACCAATTTTAACTTGTCCTTCACCATTGCCGCTGACATTTAGATTCTTATTCGTGGAGACCAGTTTGTACGTTCCATTGACCACGATATCACATGTGACTACCACTTTACAAACTGCATCTTCAAGGTTTACCCTAAAACAAAATAATTTCTAAGGCTCCGTCCCCATTAGGCAAACTGTTCAGCGCCGACTGAGTTATATTAGCGGCGTATCGGTCTTCCATATATTTTTTCTTATTTTTTTTTTAACATTGATAGACCTTTGTTTGACCACGATCTCACCTGTTGGTAAGTGACGATGTGGCCGAAGATGAAACACAAAGGTCTAGAAGGCACCTATTCACTCTAGCCTTGAAGAGACCCAGATTATAGTTTTCAGGAAAGACAGACGACGGTAGTGTATTCCTCTCCTTAGCAGTTCGCATTATAAAGGTAGAACTGAATCGTTTAGTACGAATAGAGGGTATACTAATGAGGTAAGGGTGGTGCCGAGCCGTGCGCCTGCTCATATGATATTTGAAATAAAGTGTTCACAGTTTGCTAGTTTTGCTTGTATGCCGGCCACTCACGCTCAAGTTCACCGCCAAATTTGCAGCGGACTTGATGCGGCGTCCAGTAAACTTGACGGTGTATGGCTATGGGTGTGCATGAAATAATGGTTTGGTAATATGGTATGCAAACTGGACGCGGCTTCAAGTCCGCTGCAAACTTGACGGTGAACCAGGAGGGCAATTCTCAGATTGTAGAGATTATCTCTAAATTAGAGATAATGTCGAAGCATGAATGTCTACAAAAAATGTCACAATAACCATCAAATTGTATTCGATTTGAATGATTTTGGTCGACTTATGTCTATTTGTGACATCACGAGAATAGCAAATTAAGATTTTATTCGACATTCGCCATGTTTTTTCGATATATGTCGAATTCGACTTAGTCTCTAAAGCACGAGAATTGCCCTCCTGAGCGTGAGTAGCCGGCATTACGCTGAAAACTGCGTTGAGTGAGCGCAAAACTAGCAAACTGTGAAAACTCCATTTCAAATATACCTATGTAAGGGCGTACTAAACCGATACGCCGCTCAGTTGGCGGCGAACAGTTTGCCTACTCGACGCAGCCTAAGTAGGTTATAATACTGTTACGAGCTAGGGTTCAGGATAAAATAAACTCTTAAAACACCGGTGAACAAATTAACACTTTTTAATAAAATAATCCAAAAAGCACAAATTCACACTTCCGTTAACCGCACTATTCAAAATTATCACTCTCACCACTTTACTTGCACTATACTACGCTGTTCTAAAATTATCCCTCTCAGGTCTCTTGATTACTTCACACACTTAGCTAGTAGTCAACTGCTCTCCACGAATGAATTTACGACTTTATATACGAGCGTCTTAGAGTCTCGAATATTCTAACAATTACGAGCAATCTGTAGAAACGTCTACCATAGTCTAGAACTATCGGGAACTATATCTATCCTGCTCTAACAACAGGATAGCAGGCTCTTGCTACACTTCTCTGACACATCCTTACTCTATGGGTAGAGCCACAGGTTCAGCTACTCGTCAATAGATGGCGTTAAATGTGTTGCCGAATGACTTTATCTGTGGTGCCATATTCATTCTGTGTTGGCGCGTAACATTGCCCCCTCCTTAGACGTGCTCGTCCCGAGCATCGTTAGACCCATAATATCGCGCCAATCTATCTACATGTACAATCTTAGGTGTACCTCGCAGCCCCTTCTGATTTCGGTACGTGACATCTTTAATCCTGGTCACAACACGGTATGGTCCGTCCCATATCCGGACCAGGTCTTCCTGAGATCGATCTTTCCTTTCAATCGACCGTTTGGGGCAACTGGACCTTAGATGACCCTTTTCACCACACTCATAGCATCTAGGGCTAAATTTTGGACGACTTTCACGGTTAGGGGTTGCTACCATTTCCCTGATGCGGTGCGCTCGATGGTCCTGACGCACGGCCTCCACCTCCAATGCATGGGCCAAAGCATTCTTCAAAGATTCGTGGTGCCCGAGTCTCACAGCAGCCCTTACTTCAAGGTCACGTATTCCATCGACAAAGGCCTGGACTAAATTACCGTCGATGAGTGCCGGTGACGATTGATATGCCTTTCGAACCAGCTTTTCTATTTCAAGAGCCCACTGCTGTAGGTTCTCAGAGTGACGCTGCGCTCTCTCCTTTAATTGAGCGCGGAACACGTGCTCCAAATGTGCATCACCATAGCGGGATTCCAATGCTTCGAGCATCTGTTCGTAGGTGAATTCCTTTCCGAGGGCCTCTAAAATGGTAAGCGCCTGGTCACGAAGGCCTAGAGTAAGGGCAGTCATAGCCTGCGCTGTGGTCCATCCGTTGGCCTTGACCACGGCCTCAAACTGGATCTTGTAGGCTGACCACGAAGAGCTTCCATCAAACGGCGGCACCTTGAAGCCTCGGACTGTAGGTGTAGCAACCACTGAAGCCACGTTCCCATCTCCAGACTTCAGCACACCCAGAGCCTTTCTAACATCGGCGATCTGGGTTTCAGCTTTGGAGATGCGAATCTCTTGGTTTTGTACCTGGTCTTTTACATCCCGGAGTTCTTTCCCAATAGTCACGTACAGGTCCCTTATGAGGCGAGTCTGTTCCTCTTTATCGCGGCGCAGTAGCTCCTCAAGGCGTTGAACCTGCTCCTCCTGCCGACGAGTCTGCTCCTCCTGCCGACGAGTCTGCTCCTCTTTATCACGGCGCAGCTGCTCCTCAATGCGTTTAGCCTGCTCCTCCTGCCGACGGGCCTGCTCCTGAAGCATTGCCATTAAAGCAGCAAAATCAATTGAAGCGGGAGCTTGGACCGCTGATGGTGGTGAAACCCCGGATGATCCAGCAGCTGGCTCCACCATTGGGTCAGGAATCTGGCGACGCACTTGTGATGGTGAACCTTCAAGTCGCCTGACATCCATTTCCAACTGCCGTTGACTGCGCGTCCTGATACCTTCCGTATCGTCCTTTGGAAGTACCGGCATTATTTTATCCCGACTTCTGACACCAATTTGTTACGAGCTAGGGTTCAGGATAAAATAAACTCTTAAAACACCGGTGAACAAATTAACACTTTTTAATAAAATAATCCAAAAAGCACAAATTCACACTTCCGTTAACCGCACTATTCAAAATTATCACTCTCACCACTTTACTTGCACTATACTACGCTGTTCTAAAATTATCCCTCTCAGGTCTCTTGATTACTTCACACACTTAGCTAGTAGTCAACTGCTCTCCACGAATGAATTTACGACTTTATATACGAGCGTCTTAGAGTCTCGAATATTCTAACAATTACGAGCAATCTGTAGAAACGTCTACCATAGTCTAGAACTATCGGGAACTATATCTATCCTGCTCTAACAACAGGATAGCAGGCTCTTGCTACACTTCTCTGACACATCCTTACTCTATGGGTAGAGCCACAGGTTCAGCTACTCGTCAATAGATGGCGTTAAATGTGTTGCCGAATGACTTTATCTGTGGTGCCATATTCATTCTGTGTTGGCGCGTAACAATACGATGTCCATAAATAAATAATGCTGGACATTTTACATAACATTATCTAGTTGACCGAGCGATCGAAGCGAGCGATCCCTCATTTCATTTCATTTCATTTCATATATTTATTTCGAGAATGGGTACAAGAAAAGTTAACAAATTAAAATTAAAATCCACCATAATCTGCTTCACAGCATGCAATATAACTAGTAGGTACCTACTTTAACAAAATTTTAAGTAGGTGCTTTTACTTTAATATACCATCATATAAAACAAAAACATAATCCGACACAATATTAAATGTAATAACTTGTAATAACTGTCAAAATATGCTTTCATCTGTCCGGATGTATGTTATGTTGGTACTCGCATACAGGTCGTATTTTTTAACGAATCTTAACGATATATGCAGGTTCTAAAATGTCATAGTTTTTCTAGTCATCGGCAATTTTTGATTGGTGGGCTATTTCTTCCCAAAAAGGGGGGATGTTCTCTGCAGCGCTATTTTTCGGCCAATTTCGATAATATCTGTCAGAAATATTCGGTAGGTATTCAATTGTAAACGATTATCTAGATAAACAGTTGTCTAGATATACAGATTGAGTTTTATTTTTAAGGGTCTCTTAGACGATGTCCGATACCGTGAGAGTTATCGAAAAGTGATGTTAGGAGTTACACCACAGAATAAATAATAGTATGTTACGGGCTCAATTTTGAAAATAATAATTAATGCATAAAAAAAATTAGTTTATCTAAAAAGGTAAGTTTTATTAAAAAAATTGCTTCTTTGTGTTCTTTGTTTGATCATTATGTATCGACATGATGCCTAGTTTTATACAACATTGTGCTCTCGAGGTCTACGGTTCGCAGAACTACTAGTAATTTATAATAATGATATATAATCATAAATAATAATATGCAACCATAATGTACAATAATACAATATGCGTTTCCTTTCATGTCATACTAACACATTGTAACTCGTAGTTGTAACTGGCATTGCACTTAATCTATATGTTTAGCTGGATGTTTAGCATGGATAAAAAAGTGTCTTAATTAGTAGTAATTCAAATAATTCTTTAAACCGACTTCGAACCTAGGAATTTATCCCCAACACAAGATTTTATAATATTAGTGACCGGAACCGTGTGCCTAAACACGGCCAGTCTATATTATCCATCGAGGAGTTCAGTCTCAAAAAAATTTAAAAATGCCCTTGTCCAATAATTTAAATGGCCACCAAAAGCAAAACTCACAAAAAAAAGGTGCGTTTACAAAGAATGTGAATCAAAAGACTGTGTTTGGTGCTGTGATTTTCAGTGATATTGTGAAAAAAAAACACTGACAATCACACATCACATTTTTTTTTCACGCCGACGGTGTGAATAGTAGTGTATGCTCCTCTGGAATAAAGCCTGTCTTCGTCTTGAGCAGCTTGACCCCTCGCTTCACTCAGGACTCTATATATTTCGTCCCTCGTTACGCTCAGGGTTCAATATGCCGCCCGCGACGTAAGGTACTGCTTTATTCCCTTAGAGCATAATCTACTATTGAAATTTTGGCAAATAGTGCCTGAGAAGCTTCTCGCTATAATATTAGAAAATTTATTTATTTTTCCTTAAACTCTTTTATGAATAAAACACAAAAGTAAACACATGAAAAAATACCATTTGAAAAGATGTAGCTACTTAAGTCAAAAATAAAAAGAGTTTAAAAATATATAGCAACATGCACAAAATCTAGATATGCTAGTTGTATGACGGCTTTAAACAGGTTTAATGCAGTAAAACCACTATTTGTTTGCATTCATTGCATTAATTGCATGTATCTTGATTTAAAAACATTATAGCATCTTTTAGGTAATAAAATTAGACAACATATACATAATAATATTGATAATACCTATAAGTAGGTGCCCTTGATAGATTTCATAGTACGGGCATTAAGGTGATTTGTAACTCAAAATTTCGTTTTAAAAGCAAGATATTTTGAGCTATTTTTTGAAAAAAATATATATGAATTCTGTTTTTTTTTTACATAAAGTATATTATCTAATAAATCAATAAATAAATAATTATTTATTTCAGATAACTGAGATCCATAAAATTAAGCTAATGCATACACAAAACTATACTTATTATTAAACGACATTGAATTTTATACTTTTTGTTTCACCGAAATGTCAGCAAAAATTTTAACTTAAAGTTCAATGTATGATTTTGTGATGCGACGGTTTTTCACGTGGCAAATAATTACTTTTCGTAATTTTCGCTTACTTTTCGTTTCGCGAGTGCTATTCTGCAATTTCTATCTTACCTGAACTTTAATGACTTAGAATGTGACTGAGTTTGGCTGTTGTATCCTTACATTGGACGGCCAACAGATTGTATTATGGCGATTTGTGACAGTCAACTAATATTTTATCGGCAAGTGAGATGCCGACACAGTCCATTCGATGCACACGCCCGGCGCCCTAGCAATCGCAAGGCGATGATATAGATCTGCCTTTTTCAGGATCATCTCATTGTACCTTACCACGCCATGACATACCCAATATTATGCGTTGCCAGCGCAAGTGGAAAATATTTGCTATTCCTTTCTGTTTGGCTTACGATGTCCAGCCGGCCTAGCCAAACACCATTCGCTTCGAAGCGATTCCATTTCCACAGTCGTAATACAATACAATTGTTCACGTGACATTTCGATAGCTTACGTAAATCTCATACATTTATGGCTTTTTTACAAGCTTTATATTAACTTGCAATGTATGTCCGGGTGGAAACTTGCAACTGAATTTTAAAGCAGTTATCCTCGACCGATTGAGATGATATTTTGCATACCTGTCAAGTTTCAATGACAATGCAATATTATGGTGACAACGAGCTGATCTGACGTTGGAGACGGAAGGTGGACAACGGAAAGTATGCTTGTTCAGGTGGAATCTTGCAACTGAATTTTAAAGCAGTTATCCTCAACCGATTGATATGATATTTTGCATACCTGTCAAGTTCCGATGACAATGCAATATTATGGTGACAGCGAGCTGATCTGACGTTGGAGAAACAACATGTCTCACTCTAACTCTAGTGCGATTTCTATAGCTGCAGCGAAGTGCATCACAGTTCTGCACTTCGCTGCCGCATTCGAATCAGTCGGTGTACTAAAGGCGTAATTAGACGAAAAATACTTACTCGTATTTATTCACAACACAGTTCTTGATTCCCCTAATCCCACCACTGAACGTTAATTCCACGAATTCTAAAATTGAAATCTTAAGATTCTTAACTACATGTGGATCAAAGGCAGGTATATCCAATTCTGGAATACCCTCCGGACGCTTGTGCAGTATGCCCTGGATTTGTTTTCTGTGGCACTCATCATCGCCTAAGTTGCATTGATGTAGTGTATCAACTGCAAGTGAAAATATTATTATCAGTACCAGTACAAATTGAAGAAATAAATAAATACAAAATATTTTTTACAAAAAGTTTGAATTTTGCGCCTCAAGCGAGAGCCTTAAAGTAATTACTATAAATGGAATAGTATAATAAGCTAAATCAAAAAATTCTTGATTTTAAGAAAATCCCTTTTTTTACAAGATTTTGAAAATGGAATACAAAATTTCTTCGTGTTCCGCGGCGTACAAAAATCGATAAAAATTCTAAACAAAAACCCGTGAGTTAGAATACTGAGGATAGTTCTGATATGCAATGAGGTCCTTTACCATTACGTTTCGCTTGATTCATAGTCACAGACTCACCTTGCCTATTAAAACATTACGATATTTACCATACATTGTAGAAGACGCGAAGTTTATTAAAGAGCAATCGGGTTTGTTTACAAAAGCAAGTGACCTATATTATAATATAGGTCACTTGCTTTTGTATATAGATAGATGTTTTTTTTATACTACTACTTGAATGACGGAACGAGCAGATGGCCCACCTGATAAGCGGTAACCTTTGCCTATGAACAGTGCATTACCTCATAGGTCACGTCCACCTACGACGCGCCCTATGTGGCATTGTACTGCGCCCGCCACCCTGAGACATAAAGATGAAAGTCTCATGTGCCTGTAATTTCACCGGCACCCTTACCCTTCAAACCGGAACACTGCAATGCGAGCACTACTGCTTTGCGGCAGAAATAGGTATGGTGGTAGTACTTCCCCGGACGAACTCTTTCAAAAAAAAGGTCTACTGCTACTAAATTATGTTTAATAATCACAGGTAATAGTCTTATTGTTCTTACCAGAAAGCCTTACACTAAACTTTAACATAAATAAATAGTTATTTGTTATGCCAGGCTACAATGTTTGGATGTTTGTATGTTACTCAATCACGCCGAAACGATTAAATTTGGTCCACAGATAGATTAAGACCTGGATTGACCTATGCTTTATCTTGGCAAATGTGAGAGAAGCCGCAAGCAGACACTAGTATTTTATAATTTGTTTCGATTTTATCAAAAAACAAAGCACACTGAATTGAACAGAAGAAATTTTAAAACGTTTTCCTTTTTTCGTGCATTCGTCGTGCTAATAAGTGCGATTATTTTAAAAATGAGGCTGGCGGTATAAAAAGCTTTTTTGAATAGGAAGGTTCGAATTTTAAAAACCTTTTCCACGCTAGCACATAAAAAACACTTTTATTCGCAAATTTCTAATGATAAACAAAACCTTTACAAGCTTGGATGTGAAAAGTTATTTTGCTCTGACAAAATTCCCAGTGAGATTAAAAACTAGCCAACAGGAGTATTTATATGCAAGCTAAAATGATGGCTGGTTGACAAAACCTTTTACAAAGTTAACGAATTTCTTAAAAGTGACTAACACAATCTGTAAATGTGACTTGATTCTATCTGTATTTGTGATTCTGTTTTAAACGTCTTAAAACATTTCCTTGCATCCGATACATTAAAAATCGACACTTGGCTAACATCTAATACTTAGCATTAAATAAATAGTAGTAGAGCTTTTTTGTGAAAGAGTTCGTCCGGGGAAATACTACCACCATACCTATTTCTGCCGCAAAGCAGTAGTTCTCGCATCGCTGTGTTTCGGTTTGAAGGGTAAGGGTGCCGGTGAAATTACAGGCACATGAGACTTTTCATCTTTATGTCTCAGGGTGGCGGGCGCAGTGCAATGCCACATAGGGTGCGTCCTAGGTGGATATGACCTATGAGGTAATGCACTGTTCATAGGCAGAGGTTACCACTTAACATCAGGTGGGCCATCTGATTGAACCATCATTCCAAGTAGTATACCAAAAAATTGAAACTAAATAATTTTAAAACGACAAAAACTCACCAAAAGACGATTCACAAATCACCACTAAGCTTAGAACAAACGCAAAATATAAATAGGGACCCATCGTGCTGCCTTGTCCAACTGAAGGAATGATTGTAACAATAATACTTCTATCGACCTTCATTTATATCACTGCGCCTGCGCCAGTGCATATAAATCAAAAAAATAAGCTGGTTTTGAACATTGAATTCGTAATCAAATGTGCATCAAAAAACTTAATAGTTACCTAAAGTTATGATTACCTTTATATTGACCTTGTTCCTTTATTGTGGGAAAAGATATTTCATTGTTTTATTTGATCTCTGTGGCGCGGCGGGCGAAGGTTCGCCTGCAACGCAGGAGGTTGCGGGTTAGATTCCCGCCTCGGAACAAATATTTATTCGATCTGCAGATATTAGCTTAGGGTGTTCTGGGTATTTTCTATTTGTACATAGATACATATTGTGTACATATTACACATAATAAAAAATATCTATCTATTTAATGTATTGTTTTAAGTACATCAGTTATCTAGTACCCATAACACAAGCTTTACTTAGCTTGGGGCTCGATAATGTTGTGTGAATTGTCCAGCATTATTTATTTAATTATTTACAAAATGTATAGAAACAACTTTCCAGCTAAAAACATAATTTGACAGTGAAGTAGTTATTTATCTTAATAAATAACTACTTCTACTTCTTTACTTTGCTTTCAAGGGTTTTCACAGACTAGCCCCTTAGGGCTAGTCTGTGAAAACCCTTGAAAAGTGGTGTTTTGAAAAGCCAAGAACTTTCAAAATTTAGCTTTATTCTTAACAATATTTAGATCAGAAGAAAGAACACTTCAGGCTGAATAAAAGTATGTTGGGGTTTTCTAAAACTCTTTCTAGATTTTGTGTAAAATGAAAAACTACATACCCATTTTCACGAAATTGATCAAAATAGAGCATCTACATATGAGCTAAAATCTACGGAATTACAGCTATTTCTGAGAAATAAAACACTTAAGTATCATGTCTATACACTTAGTTTTAAAAGTATGTTGGGGTTTTTAATCTTTTCATACAAAAGATGTGTTAAAACACGAAAACATTTTAAATTCGCCGTATCTACACGATTTCTACGCCATTTTCTGTCATTCCGTGGTTTTCCACGGCTCTGGAAGGGTGGGCCACGTTCACTTTTTTATTAACAGGTGAAAACGGGTAACCGGATACTTCGATATATCATTACAAAAACTTGTATTATATTACTGAAAATTGTTGGTTTTCGTTGTTATAATTGTAATTCGGGTAATAAGAAACCAATGCAAATTATTATTTATTTGAGGTTTGTGAAAATTTACGGGACTGACATGGTTTGACAGTTTAATCATACAGTCGTGAACACAAACCAATTCTAGAGATCCACCAACTTATCTGCAGACTGAAATGTATGTAGCTTATAGAAAAATGTAGGTAAATGGTTCTAGAGATAAGTTGGTGGATCTATACTTAGAACATTGCAGGCCTCCGTGGTCGCTCGATGCAATTCTACGGTAGCATACTCACGAAGGAGTTTATATTGTGACCAAAAGAGTTTCGCTTAGCGATTTTCCTTAGAATATGCCTAGCTCTTTATACTAAGTGATTATCGATTTTTTACGAAAATGTACTTGCTTATTTCCCGACTTACTAGTGAGAAACGGTATGTATTTTTTTTTTAATTTATACTATCATTCAATTTTTATCTATGTTTGACTGTTTGTTACTAATAATAATAGTGGTACTTCAAATTTTGATATCGAAACAATAAATAAATAAATAATGCTGGACAGTTCGCACAACATTATCTAGCCCCAAGCTAAGCAGAGCTTGTGTTATGGGTACTAGATAACTGATATACTAAATACAATATATTACATAGATAGATACTTTGCTGATACAATGCTGCTATTCAAAAAATCTCCATTAAAGTCCATGCTTTATTGGAGGCGGAAGATGAATAAACTGGTCAAGTGCGAGTCGGACTCGCGTGTAGAGTGCTCCGTACAAGTATGCTACCATATAAATAACTCTGTCAACATAGTAACAACTAGACCAATGGAACTTAGTATAGTCCTCGGTGAAACGTAGCCACACATTTTGTACATATTTTCTCTTCACGAATATTTTCGTTTCCCGTCGGAATTTAAAAACGTATAGCAAAAAGTTATTAATTATGTAAAAATTTAAATAACCTCCAACGTTGAACGGCTGGACTGATTTTGATCAAACAAAGCTAAGAACATTCCCGACAAAAACACTTTAAAAAAAAAAAACGGTTCATCCTTTCGGGAGCTACGATGGGACAGACACACACACACACACACACACAGACACGCCAAACTTATAACACCCCTTCGTTTTTCGTCAGGGGTTAAAAATAAACGAATTCAGATTTTGGGTACCTACTAGGGAATCCAATCCCGCAAACGCGGGATCCCGCAAACGCGGGATCCCGCAAAAGCTGGATCCCGCATGTATTTTGCGGGATTGCTTATGCGGGACTATACTTGCGGGATCCGCGGGAATTGCGGGACTGAAAAAATATCAATTTTTTTTCAATATTTACGATCTCTTATCCAAACACTAGAAATATCTACGTCTGTGTATCCAAATGAGAGCACCGTCAATCCATAACAGGGGAATTCCCTAGTAATCAAAACATCATTGAGTCTAGTAGAAGAAAGAAATATTGTTTGAGAAATAAATACGCACGAATATTACAAAATTTCATTGGAACTTTCTTGTTTGCAGTGTTTATTAAATAGTGAATTTAAATGATGAAACTATGAATACATTGAGTTTTCTGCGTAAATATTTTCAAAAAAAGGCTAATTCATAATAATTTATGTGGTGTTGAAATTACTTGAAATTTGAATGTTAAATCGCTTGTTTTGCTACTAATCAATATTATATTATTTGAAAACTTAAGGTTTTATTTTAAATACAAATAATTCGTCTTACTTTATAGTAGTCTAAAAGAAGTAAAGTTTTTATTTTGCAATCCCGCAAATCCCGCGGATCCGCGGGATTGTTGACATCAGTCCCACATATCTGCGGGATTCATATTTCAGTGCGGGATTGGATTCTCTAGTACCTACTAATTTTGGACGAAATTTATAACATAAAATACTAGCTAGGTATAGGTACCTACTGTAACCCGCGACTTAATTTGGACGCGTTATATTATTTGTAGTAGGTACAACTATAATAACTGGGTTATCTGTGACATACTAGTTCCTCATAGATAATCCAGTTGATCAATATTAATTTTATTGTAAGTTAGGTATGAGGTATGAGGTTGACGTGTTTGTATGAGCTTGATCATGTAACAAAAATGTATCCTAAATATAATCACCGTAACATATTATACGGTGGATATCTGAACAATTTTTTTTTATTATGTGGTACTAAATACTACACATATGAATAGTAACATCATACATTACATATACGGTGCTTAAGACTAGTGTTGATATTCTTTATTGCACTTGACTACTACTGAAAACAAAGGAATCGAATCTTATCATCGTCGCTTCTTATCGTCGTGCTTGTACTATTATTTATTCTGTGTCATCGTCTTGCTTAGTAAACGAAAACTATACGAAAAAGTAATTGTAGACATTACAATCGCATTATATCGTAGTTTAGTAGTAGTATAGTTTGTTTTTGTGAAAGAGTTCGTTCGGGAATGTACTACCAACCACAACTACTACCAGTAGTATTTCTGCCGCAAAAATACAAAGAATGTTAAAAGGTATCTTACTAATATTATAAACGTGAAAGTTTGTAAGTATGGATGGATGGAAGGATGGATGGATGGATGGATGTATCTTTGTTACTCCTTCACGTAAAAATTTCTTGATGGATTTGGATGAATCTTGGAACGGAGATAACTGGACTCCCGGAATAACATACAGGCACATTTTTATCCCGATATTCCCACGGAATCGAGACCTTTGCGGAAAACACCGCAGGGCGCAGCAGCAATGCGAAGACTTTTCATCCAATGTTTTATTTATCTTTGTTTCTGTGTGTGTGTGTGTGTGTGTGTGTGTGTGTGTATATTTTTGTGTGGAATATTGTTTGTTGACTGTTACTACTACATCCATGTTGTTGACACAAATAAATGTTTTTCTTTCTTTCTTTCTTTCTTTTCAATGTACCAAGCGAGCAGCAGAATGCAGGAGTAATTTGGTAACCGAATATTCTATCCTAATTACTGTTTCACGTAAAAACTACGGGTTGGATTTGGATGAAATTTGGAATAAAGATAACTAGACTCCCGGAATAACACAGGCACATTTTTGTCCTGATATTCCCACGGGATCGAGACTTACGCGGGTGAAACTTACTTCACCAGCGTAAGTCTAATAATACTAGCTTTTAATACTCCGCTACTTAATAATCCTGCGCAGACGAAGTCGCGGGTTACAGCTAGTAAAATTATAAATAGAAAAATAAACAAAAATATAATACACAAATAAAAAGATTCAAACATTTACAAGAGAGCGGCAATGTTTAGGTGAATAAGGGTGGTGGGTGTTTAGGGTGTTAAGGTGGTTTTGGCACTAGGCACTAAGCACTTATGCGAACTGAAATGCACTTTGTTGCGTCCCAGCAAGGTTCGTTATTTTTTTTTCACGATGTGAGCCTTCTGTTCTTTCTATTATTTATTCTGTGGTCTTACTTACAGTTATTTTCTTTACCTCCCAGCTCAATAAAGTGTATAACTAAGTTAGTAGTTATGTTACCGCACATAAGATTAGTAAATCTTGAGCATATTCCGTTTGTTGAACACCATAACAAAATCCCTAGACATGTTACATACGGCGCACATGCTTAGGTTAAGCACGTTCTAAAATAATGTTACACTAAACAAGTATTATTTACTAAATAATAAAAAAGCATTAATGTTATCACGATATAATAAACACAGTTATTAAGGGAATGATCGTAGCGATCGTACAGATCAAAATCATAACAGATAAATATTTACAAAGACATTGATCACTAATATAAGATAAAAAACTTTAGGCGCGAATATGTTGTAATAATACTTCTTGTAGTTACGGTTGTCGCAGACTACGTATTTGTACACTGATGGTAACAGCATAGCTCTCTCCATGCATAGCCCGCTGTGATACTTTGTGCTTTTGTGTGTGTGATAGTTAGCGTCTCAGTCACGTAAGTCATCTCTGGCAACACGCACTAATTAAGATGACTGAAATAAAGTCCTCGAGTGGCGACCAACAACCGGACGAACGCAGTGTGGGAGGGGAACTTCCAATGTACCAAACTTTATAAAGGTCGCGGGAAGTCTGTGGACGGAGGCGGCTCAAGACCAGTCGTCGTGGCATTCTATGGAAATGTTATATTTCCAGCTGGGCGGATGATGATGATTAATAAAAATAAGGCAAGTAAATATAAACATGTTTGTTTTCCCCTAGGTAGGTACATAGCTACTTATAACTCACTTTTTTATTTTTTGTTGTGTCTAGCTATTGCGGATCAAGAGATACAGCGTTTGTCAAAATCACTTTTCTTGTATGGGGGCCCGCTTTAATTTTTAATTTTAATAGAATAACTAACAATACATCCAAACTTTATGACCCCAATTAATAATAAATAATAATAATAATGTTGGACATTTCATTATCTAGCCCCAAGCTAAGCAGAGCTTGTGTTATGGGTACTAGATAATTGATATACTTAATACAATATGATACATAGATAGATATTTTTTATTATGCACATAAAATACCCAGAACACCTGAACAAATATCTGCGATCGCACAAATATTTGTTCCGAGGCGGGAATCGAACCCGCAACCTCCTGCGTCGCAGGCCAACCTTCGCCCGCCGCGCTACAGAGGTCTTCAACACAATTGATTTTAGGGTTTGAATTTCCTACAATCCTTTCATAAAGACGCCAAACCAATTCATGGCATGTTTCAAGAAGTAGGTACTATTATTTATTCTGTGGTTGTACATGGAAATTAGAATTTAGAAGCCGATAAATGTTTGATAATGTCTTACTAGTCATGTCAAATGCAACGTCCTCGCCGCTCCGTTTTTTTATGCCAATTTGTGGTCAGTATGTTTCAATTACGTGAATTTCTTCCAACATAGTTTGTAGGTACCTATATAATTTATTTGTTTCTTTATCCGTCTTTCTGTACAAAATAACTCGAAAAACTGTTACTATTTTGACGAAATGGGATTAAATTAATAGTTTTAAATAATAAAATCACTGTATGAGCGTTTTTTTAAACAGCCCTACACGTGTAGGTTTTTTTGTTTTTTATTTATTTCATACACAATATATTTTACACATTTCGTTAGGTATAATATTGTACCTTAAAAACCTCCAAAGGTTGACTAGGTACAATCGCCAAAAAGTAGGCGCACATACACATTCAAATTAATATAAACAAACAAGGTAGGTATATTAGTGGATGAAAGTTAATGGAAAAAAAAACATCAGCAGGAAGTTTGGCAGAATAGTGAGTTTTGAGGCGGAGAAAATGATCTAATTTGGGTCCTGCTGGGAAAAATCCTGATTCCCAAGATATTTTTCTGAGCAAGGTCCGTCGTTCAATACCGGTTTAAATGGGTTGTATGGGTTTGTACGAGGTTTTAATTGATTCTTAAAGTTTAAGACTTGTATGAACTCTAGGGAGGTAGGGTAGGCTAAACCCTCTGTTTTTAGGAGTTGGAAGGGTTTTTTTAAAGTTTTGTAGGGCTTCTTAGGTTGTGAGAGTTTTTAGGGCGTTTTTGATTTAATTTTGTTTTTTTTGGTCCTGTATTTTTTGGTTATTTTTGTGGGTTTGTTCGTTTCTTGCCCATGTTCATTTGCGATTCGGTTATGATGGTTTTTATATACTAACTTTGCACCTATATTGGTACAGTTATTGAAGTTGTTGACCACTTTGTCTATTTGGGGTAAAATTAAACGAATAAAACTGTTATAAAATATAACGAAACCTGAAGCACACAGCATAATATGTAAAACACAACATGTGCACAGAGATTCCTCAAGTATCCAGTAGTGGAACGCCTGGGATTTCGCCCGCGTGCAGTTTTTGCTATACAAACTTCAACATCCCGCTGCACCACTTTAGGGTGTGTATTTCGGAAATTCCTTTCTTAGTGCACCGCTATACCACAAAAGAAATGTACCTATGTTAATTTCAGGTCTCTATGACCTAGGGTTTAGACTTCGCGTTGATAGTCAGTGACTGAGTTAGTCAGTCACGCAACGATTGTATAGGTGGTATACATTGATTTTATTTTCACATTTATCTGATTACGTACAGAACAAAAATTCAATGAAGTAATTGACAAAACAAGTACTTAATGTGTTTTCTACACAATTGTACGGTTGAGAGGTTTG
Source organism: Operophtera brumata (assembly GCA_932527175.1). NCBI lineage: Eukaryota > Metazoa > Arthropoda > Insecta > Lepidoptera > Geometridae > Operophtera > Operophtera brumata. The sequence goes on from OW052225.1 coordinate 39,723,830, forward strand.
TTTACCTAATTAGTTCCAAATCCCACCGCAATGTGGAGGTCACAGGTAATAGAATAGTGTCAAAATTTGATGCGTCATTTTCACAGACCACTCTCTTAAGGTTAAATCCATTTTTGGCAACCTTTAAATGATTCTTGCAAATATTATTCTTATGTAGATTAGCTCACTTAGGTAGGTAGGTACCGTAGAACGTGGCAACTTGACCATATTTTTTGACAAAAATCTAAATATTTCCATAACCATCAAATGCATGAAAATATGACTTTTTGCATTCAATTTATTATAGATTTTGCTAACGTTTCTTGAATTTGCCATTGTTTAGAACCTAATAATTCTAACTGTAAAGAGTATTAAAGAACATGGGCAGAGTTAACACATTTTTGGCAACATTACCTACGCACAGTATTTCATTAATATTGCATCTATATTGTACGTAAGGTAAAGATAACGTAGATAACGATGACTATTATGTTACGAAAAGTAGAATATAGGAGAAATAACTAAAGAAGATGGCTAAACTAACAGCAGGTAAAGTTGCCAAGGATTCTTTGAAATTTTCATCCAAATAATTTTTTACGCACAGGGTTGTCAAAAACAAAGTCGGGAAGTGTTTTGATTAAAATATATATTTATATGAAAAAACATGTCAATGCTAAAATAAAGTCAAATCAAATCTTGTTTCAAAGGTTTACTTTGTCGCCTCTAAGTCAAGCTCAACCATATATAAAAAATGACACATACTTTTACTTTGTAGGTACTTAAGTTTGTGTTACTTTTGACTTAAATTTAATAGGAGTTGAAAAACATACACTAAACTACTATAAAAATGGCACAAACTCGTACTTTGTAAGAACTGAAGTTTTTCTTACTCTTTTTCATGCCAACCCTAGCCGCAGGTAAAGTTGCTACAAACCAATCAGTGGCAACTTTACCTAACTTCAATTCTAGCTAACTTAACCTTATTTCAATAAAATGAGGAAATAGTAATAGCTGACGTCTACAGCTATGGTCCTAACTGTTTTCTACATGCATTGTCAAAATTTCACTCATCTGAGACCCATAGTTTAAGTTCTGTGACCACAATTTCACAAAAAATAATTGCACACGTTTTCTCAGCATGCACTAACAACAGCCATATTTAAATAACGATCAATGTTTCCAGTTGGAGAAACGTACACATGCTACCCAAAACTACTAAAATAGTAGATTGTATCTAAGGGAGCAACATAATATTTTTACGGCGAGGGCGCTTTTTTGAATCCAGAGCGAAGTGAGAGATCCTAGAGTAGAATCCCGAGCGTAGCGAGGGATTCTTTAGTAGAATCCTGAACGTAGCGAGGGATTCAAAGTACGTCGCCCGAGCCAAAAATATATGTTGCGCCCGTGTGATACACTCTGCTTTTCATCACCCACTATGAGAAAATAAAAGGCGCCTCATATGTTATTGTAATATTATTATTTAATAAAACATAGAGTAACAACTACATTTAAATTAAATAGTATCTAATAATAAAACAACTAAAAACTTATATTAAAAATTACCACAGGCTTTCATATATTTCTCTCGGTATTTTGCAGGTAATAGAATATCCATCACATTTCTTGTGTCAGTGCTAATACTTTCAGGAGTTAATTCTATACTTTCACTGTCACTTGAAGAGCTAATTTTTCAAAACAAAACCACGAGTTTCTAACAATCGGGGAAAATACGCGGGCTCTAGTTTGTTTTTTGTGTTGTGTTTTTGGTTGTTTTTTTGTGTTTTTTTTGTTGTGTTTTTGAGTTTTTTTTTTGGGTGTTTTTTGTGTTTTGTGCTTTTTTGTGTTTTTTTGTGTTTTTTGTGTGTATTGTGTTTTATGTGTGTTTTGTGTTTTTTAGTTTTGTTTTTATTGTGTGTTTTGTATTTTTTGTGTTTTAGTGTTTTTTTTTGTGTTTTGTTTTTTGTGTTTTTTGTGTGTATTGTGTTTTTTTTGTGTTTTGTGTTTTGTGTTTTTTGTGTGTACTTATTGTGTTTTTATTTTGTGTTTTTGTGTTTTTTTTGTGTTTTGTGTTTTTTGTGTGTTTTGGGTTTTTTTGTTTTGGGTTTTTGGCCGTCGTACCAGCCAGTATTTATTCAAACAATATTTGCGTTCGAATTATTTGGCGCTGATCCAAATTCAATAAGTGCGCCGCAATTATCTTTGCCGCGCACTTTTTGAATTAGGAACTTAATAAGTGCGCCGCAAAACTCATTACTGCCCGCTAAAAGTTTCTCATAGAAAACACCACCGTTGGGTGCACTTAAAGGCGAACCCAGTCGTCCTTTTCGAATAGATGGGATGAAAAAAACCTATCACTATAACCAAGCTTGTTTATGAACGGGTTTTTAAGATAAATGACCATATGGTAAATTTGCCAAGGGTTTGGTCAAGTTGCCACGTTCTACGGTATCTATTATAAGTATTTTTTTAGAATTTACTTACTGATATTATTATTGCCAGGTACATTGTTAATAACTGTTTTATCACACCTATCCGAAAAAAGACAATTGGATATAGAGGATAGTGGGAGCAAAATTCAATTTTGCTTCCTATAGGGAGTTTGAGGTTTCTCTCTTCTGATTGGTCAACATCCGTGCTTCTGATAGATTTGCGAAGTTATATTGGAGGCACACGCGTGGAGGTTGAATGTAAAAAATAAATAAATATCACTAGCTGACATTTTGTTTTTTCTTTATTTACTTTACTTTTATTTTATTTCTTTTCTTAGTGTTTTCTTGAGTTTTTTTGTGTTATTTTGGTGGCATTTTAACTAATGTAGCTCGTTTAAAAGAAAGAAAGAAAGAAAGAAAGAAAATTTATTCATTTTTCCACACGCACAACACACACATAAAACAAGACAACATAAAAAGCACAAGTGTATTGAAATGAAATGGAAGTGAATTGAAATTGGTGGAAATTGTCTACCAAAGTTTTAGTAAAATTGGCCACCGTTTTACTAAAACATGACTTGACTGTGACTTTGACGACTTGGAAGGAGTGTAAGGCTGCGTTTCCATTGACGCGGAGTTGGGCGGAGCGGTGCTTAGCGGAGCATGAATTGACCAATCACTATGCTCGAAATCTCTGCTCCGCTTCAATGGAAACAGCACGAGCGGAGCGGGGCAGAGCTGAACGGATATTCATATAAAATAAGCGAGGTGATGCGGAGCGGAGGACAGCGGGGCGGTGCGTAGCGAGGTGATGCGGAGCGGAGGACAGCGGGGCGGTGCGTTGCGGAGGGTAGCTAGGAGAGCGAAGCGGCGAATAAGTTGAAAATTCTCCATGCACAGAACGATATTTTATATGTTGTCGAATCCAGAATCTATGTTTTCTCTTCATATCCAAAAAAGTTGCAACAGTCAATGCTACTTCATCTAATTCGTTATCTTCGTCGTCAAGTAACGAAAGATTACTGCTTTTGGATTGCTTTTTTCTTTTTAAGCGACAACATGACATATGCTCTTTCTGAAAGATGGAGACAAACTGAGCTCAAAATTGCGCAATTCCAAAGTTAGCTCCACTCCGCTCCGCTCCTCTCCTCTCCGCTCCGCTCCGCTCCTCTCCTCTCTGCTTCAGTGGAAACACTTACCACTTTTCACCGCTATTCTCCGCTCATCTCCGCACAGCTCCGCGTCAATGGAAACGCAGCCTAACGTTGCAAAATATATTGAAAATACAATATAGTGAAAATACAGATACTTGAAAATGGCAAATGCACAAGCCATGCGGCGCCAACTATAAAGAAAAAAAAAATGGTACTCGTAGCTTTTTCTCGTTCTCATAGGCACCTAGCGATAAAAAATAGTGTGTATGACTCGGGGCCAAAATATTGTTTTCTCGGGTGACGTATATTCAATTCCTCGCTACGCTCTGAATTCAAAATGACACCTTCAAGGAACAAAATATTTATTTTCCCATACTTTGATTATTTAAAGGTCCCATATAACAAAAATAACTTTAGGAATTAAGTTTTTTGAAAATTGTGAGCGTAATGAGTTTCGACAAATAAGCAACGGATGTATATATCGACATTTTGTTCATGATCTATTTTTCTGATATATATTATTTTTATTTTTACCCGACTACGGCAAAGCCAAAAGGAAAGGCTATGTTTTTAGCAGTTTTTGAGTGTATGTATGTATTGTTGTAAATATTATGTATATATTTACGTATTTTCCACCATAGCTTCTAAACAACTCATCATATTTTGATGAAAGTGGTGTCAATCGTTGTCCACCTTCTGTTTCCATCATCAGATCAGCTCGCTGTCACCATAATATTGTATTGTCACCAGAACAGCAAAATCGGTTGGGAGGAATTTTATTTCAAATGTAAAAAAACAAGTAAGATTACAATGGATAAGCATTTTTATTGAAAATAGTAATAAGGACGTGAAAGGAACAGCAATTAACGTTGGTGAACTTAACAACAACAAAAAAACGAATAAAAACGAAGAAAAACATCGTTATGAGTCAGAAACCTGATTATTCTCAATAATCATAGATAAAATAAAAACATGAATAGATAATTCCACACATTAATTCAGTCTCTATGTCCTGACAAAAAGAACAGCAATAAAGAAATATCTTTGACTGAATACATACCTAGAAAGAAAGAAGAAAGAAGAAATAAAGGAATTTATTTTGACCAAAACTGAACACAGAATCAATAAAAAAACACATAATATGTAAGTACAGAGCTGTGTACAGTACTGTCAAAAAAAGGCCTACCCCAGGCCTAGGCCTGTACCTACCTACCTACATATTGAATTTTTGATGATGTATAATGTAAAAAAAAACATTTAAAATTACTTTTCACACCACCTGCTTGACAATGTCCAATTACATATCATGCAACCTAAACGTAAAATAAAGGGATATAAAGTTGAATGAAACTATCTAGGGAATAAAGTGATTTGAATTTGGAACGTCAAATTCGTATGGAAACTCGGGGCAAACTCTAGTAAAAAATGCCCATTTGGCATTGTAAGAGGTTTGTTCAAAAATCGACCTGGCAACCATGAGCAGAACTCATTAAAAAAGGAGCGTTTACAAAGAATGTGAAACAAAAGACGGTGTTTGGTGCTGTGATTTTCAGTGAATTTTTATTGTCTCGCAGAAGGTGTAAAAAGTAGGGTATGCTCCTCTGGAATAAAGCCTGTCTACGTCTTGGGCAGACAGCCTTGTCTGCAGCTTGAACTCCTCGCTTCACTCAGGACTCTATATAACTCCCTCGCTAATTACGCTCAGGGTTCAATATGCCGCCCGCGAAGTACGACACTGCTTTATTCCCTTAGAGCATAATCTACTAATATTGCAGATCTTCCTTCAGATAAGGTGTTAGGTCATCGCTTAAGTATTTTGTTGCTGGAATTTTACTAAAGAACTTCTTATATATGTCGAAGTAGTACCAGACGGAGATATCATGGAAATATTTTCCAAAGACTTTCATTAATATCCACCAATAGTAGTTCAAATAGTCGAGAATAGCTTCAGCTGAAATAAAAGGAAACTTTATTAAATTTTAACATAACACAAAACAGTCACATACATAGTCCTGATCCCACACTATTATCTCCCGTGTCGTGGGTGTATGAGGTGTTTTTTTCTTGTATGGGCCACATAAACTATAAATGTAAACCTGTGTGTGGACGAGATTGCTAGGAGAGTGCGGTATTTCTCGGACCGGAACGGTGTGAAAAGTGACCTTAGCCAGACCCTACGACCTCTTTCTTCTTATTACATTTGTATGCATTTGAAATTGTCTTTTACAACTCTCTTTAGCTTCGTTTCTTATAACTTACTTACTTTTGTCATATATACTACGTGACAAATGGCCTGCAATGTTTGTTTCTTTTTGTTTGTATTTTTAGCTATTAAGGTGTACAATAAAGTATTTTCTATCTTCTATCTATCTATCTTCAATGCTCTAAGTCTACACTAATATTGTAAATATGTGAAAGTTAAGGAGTTTGTTAGGATGTAATTTCCGGAACTTCTGCTCCGAATCCAAAAAAAGGATTTGATGATATTCGTGGATGGATGCTGGAGGTAAGGGGAGAAGAACTGATATCCCACCACAAGGCGTGCAAAGCCACGGGCAAAAGACTAGCTTAATTTATACACAAACACTTACATAAAGTTATTTTGAGTTCAATAGTTAATAAAGTAGTAGTGAAGAAATAAACTTTTAGTAGTAGTAGAGCATTTTTTATGAAGGAGTTCGTCCGGGGAAGTATTACCTCTATACCTATTTCTGCCGAAAAGCTGTAGTGCTCGGATTGCTGTGTTCCAGTTCGAAGGGTAGGTTTATTCAGGGTACGGGTGCCGGTGAAATTACAGGCACATAAGATCTTTATCAATCAATCAATCAATATAATTTATTTTAAATGTACTAAACCTTAACAATAAGCACATAGCAATAAATACCTTAAAAACTAACATACATAAATAAAAACACTTTATTTTGGTGCACACATTTTATGTCTCACGGTGGCGGGCGCAGTGCAATGCAGTGCCAGAGGGTGCGTCCTAGGTAGACGTGACCTATGAGGTAATGCATTGTTAAAGGCAGAGGTTACCGCTTTACTTCAGGTGTTATTGTTCTGAGGTAAATACTTACTGACATCGCAATGATTAAACATGATGTTGTCAGCTGCGACTGTAACATTCTTCAACACATCTGATATATAATACTCCGCCTCCTCAAATTTATTATTCATGTATATTTCTCCATCTTCATGTTTCACAAACTCAAATGGGACCTCAAACTTAAAGTACCAATCCTCTGAAAAATAAATTTAATTAAAACAAAAACCCATTTCATAAAAACTTAAAAGAAAAAAATTTAAATAAGAAGTTTAAAAAATACAAACTAGAGGTTTTATTATGAGTCTAAGGGTCAGCCGTGGTATTCGGGGCCGCGTGAAGCCTCACGTGAATATTCACGATTTGCGCAGTAAGAAATCTGCACTCGGCGTGTAACGCGTATCGCGTAACGCGTGAATTAGATGACACAAAAAATGAAGTGAATTGGCTCAACTCACGGTACCCCGAATACCATAGCTGTTCACACGGTGCCGCGACGCGACGTGGATAGTGGTGAGTCTTACGCACGATTGTGCTAACACACTTGCTCAAAAGAGGCCCTCGCTCAACTATTCTAATCGTGCTAGCACAGTGTGCAGGCAAACTCATTCACTGTGCCGTGTTTGATGTGTAAGGTCTTGAATCCATACATAATAAGGTCTAATTTAATATGCGTGTGCGCGAGGCGAGGCAGTTTGTCGCACAGAACACACCACACACGTGCGTGTCAATGTAAACTCGAGATCCTCCCTCAATTGTGCTTGCGAGCCTCGCCTCAATGGGGAGCCACAGGCAAACCTAATCTCAGATGGTGCTTGTCATTTAGTGGTCTTGTCTTTTTCTCATCAGAAGGGAAACGGTGTGTACCTTTATTTTTACACTGAAATGCACTACACAGAGGCATGTTTTATACCAGACTATTATTTAATGTTTATTTCCTAAAATTATCCATTGATATTTGACACATTCGACAGTTTTTTTTTCATAATTTATTGACCTATGTTTGGCTACGAAACAACACCAGCGATAATGCGCCACCTAGCGAGATAAATAAGCAGTGTGTCTCCCCATTGTGTTAGCACAGTGTGCTGACACACTTGTGAAAAAGAGGCCTCGCACGATCCTCACGAAAAAAGTGCTTGCGAACCAACTCTTAGACGCGACGATGAATGAAGATGCACGCGACCCCTCGATGCGTAAAGCGGCGCTGCGAGGTGCGTCGCAACGCCACTAAGCTCATCTTTGAGTATTTCCCACGATGGTGCGACCCACGGTGAAAAGCGGCCCATTTAAGGCCTACACTGTCGGGGAAAATGGCGTGTGTCTATGTATGTATTTATGTTATAGATGAAAGATAAATGCCGATGAAACCTAGCGGGCGGCTATCCTTCATCGCAAAAGGCACATGAGTGATAAAAGATGAAGACCTAATTAGATACTTCATTTTCGATGCTTCATCGATGAAACTTCGGAAGTGAAAGCAAAAATGAACCTTATAATAGAGGCCTTATTGTTTATTTACCTAATACGATAGATCCATTTCCTGAACCATGTACAAATTGACAGAACAATGGATGTGTCGATATTTTGTAACGGCCTTTGATAACAATTCGGCTACAAAGTATTTCTGCAGTCTTGTGAAAGTCATCCAAATTTGTCCTGAAATATTTTTATAATCATTAGTAATTAGCATAGATTAATTAATCTCTACTTAAAAGGCAACAACAGCTAAATACCGTCACTTTCTCAGTAAAGTTCAGGTAAGTCAGAAAGTGACAGAATAGCGCCCGCGCAACGAAAAGTGTACGTAAATCACGAAAACCAGTATTCAGACAAATATTTATAAGGCGTAATCGGAAATGTTAATATAATGTAATGCTATTCTTATTAATTTTATCAATGTACGTTGATACGTAATAGATATATTTACATTATTAGCGCATTGTATAGGTTAGTCCAGTTTTTGTTTCGAAGAAAATGTATAAATCTTGTTTTGGGCTCTATCATGCCCGTAATATAGATATCAATGCCCATAGCCAAGATAATCTATTAAGAACTAATTATAAAAAAAACTCTTGTCAATATTTCGAACTAATTTCGGACTTTGAACAGACGGTTTCTAATAAAACACCTATAGATGGCTCCCACGGCAGTATAGCCGAGTTGATAGTGCTCACAAATTTCGTCTTCAGCGTTATAGCTCGTTCTATGGCCGAATTGGTAAAGGCATCGCCGATTACAGGCGAGGTTGAGGGTTCGAGTCTCGCTGTTACATTTAAAATTTAATGTTATCCATAAAGTGTGGTTTACCTTTGAAAAATAATAAACTACTTATAAAAATATGATATAATGATGTTTTTTTATTGTTTTGAAATATTCTGTGTAGATTTTTTTTCTAAAGATATTACTAAGCCTTAAGCTTATATTGCTAAGCTTATTTTGACTCGTGACAGCCTCTTAAGTTTATTTATACTTAGCTAGGTGTTTAGGGAAGAATTTTGAGCTGCTATGTTTTCTGATGTGGCATAGGAACCTGCTCAGTATAGCGTTAACTATTTATATATCTACCGCAGGCCCCTGTTTCTATAACTGGTTTTCGGTATCGAGAACAATTAATACAGAAAATAGAATAAAAAACATAAAAAAACGACCCAAGTACAGTAACTACAATCTGCTCTTATTTGATGTGAATTCGACGACAGTCTTCCTCGTGATCCCAGGGGGCATTCTATTCCAACGTTATCAAAAACGTGTTAATAGTTTTAAGAGCTTTGATCTCCTAAATTTTAAAGGTTACAATAGTGATATTTATATCGTTGTGAAGATCCATCTGGCGACAACATACAAATATATGTTAGACCCCCCTCTACCCCTTGTGATGACGTCAGAGACCGCCGAAGTGAGCTGATTTTAAACCAGTGATTTATGTCATTTTATATATGATTTACATAACCAATGGCGCTATAGGTTCAACCAATTTATGTCATTTTATATATGATTTACATAACCAGTGGCGCTATAGGTTCAACCAATTTATGTCATTTTATATATGATTTACATAACCAGTGGCGCTATAGGTTCAACCAATTTATGTCATTTTATATATGATTTACATAACCAGTGGGGCTATAGGTTCAACCAATTTATGTCATTTTATATATGATTTACATAACCAGTGGCGCTATAGGTTCAACCAATTTATGTTATTTTATATATGATTTACATAACCAGTGGCGCTATAGGTTCAACCAATTTCAACGAACATTTTTGTATGAGGTGAAGAAGGCGAGCGCACGCTCTGATACCGTGTTTTTGTGTATAACAAAATAATATAAAAATGCCCTTTAGAGTTTTGTTAAATTTCGACGATGACTTCAATAACTCAAATAATAATTAATAAGTTACCAATTGTTTCAAAAATTAAAACGTGTAAGAAGAAAAAAAAACTTTGATAAAAAAAAACAAGTGAAGTAATTCAAAAAGTGTATTGCATTTATTATGATTTAACTAGATAAAAAGCCATATACCATATGTTTTTTTCTTCTTCAAATCTGTAAGAACTTAAAAATTCTAAAAACTCGTTAATATACATTATGTAGTGAACCTATTGCGCCTCAAGCCTTTTTTTATTATTTATATTGCAATGTTTCCAAAGTTGAAATATTAAATTAAAACGTCGTGGTTGGGAATACGAGTATACGGCTAAAAACAATGTTTTATATATTTTTCTGATGTTTCGAGTTTGAGTTCAGAAGGCTTATAAGTTCATCATGAGCACCGCCCGCAGTAAAATAACGAAAAATATTGGTATACTTATACCGTATATTACATGATATACTATTAAATAGCCGTATATTGATTAGATATATGAAAAAACTTTTTTAATTAGCCATAATTTTAATGCAAACAAAATTATGACTCGGACGCATTCTGCATATTTTGGAGCCAATAACTTTTGCCGTGCATTTTTAACTCAGATTATTAGGTCTTATTCCCTTTGGCTCTTATCAGTCCAGTTTTAAGGTAGAACTAATGGGACCTAAATACCACCTAGTTCAATTGGTTGAACTTATGCTGTAAATATCTTAAAACTGACCTGACGAGTAGTAGTAAAGCTTTTTTGTGAAAAAGTTCGTCCGGGGAAGAACTACCACCATACCTATTTCTCCCGCAAAGCAGTAGTGCTCGCATTGCTGTGTTCCTGTTTGAAGGGTATGGTTGCTGGTGAAATTACAGGCACATGAGACTTTTCATCTTTATGTCTCAGGGTGGTGGCGGGCGCAGTGCAATGCCACATAGGGTGCGTCTTAGGTGGACATGACCTATGTGATAATGCTCAGAGGCAGAGGGTACTGCTTAACATCAGGTGGGCTATCTGCTTGTTCCGTCATTCCAAGCAGTATTAAAAAGCTAGTTAAAAACAAACTTCTGGCTGTAGGTATGTACTTACTCGTAACTCAAAATAGAGCAAGTCGTGAGCCCCTCACAATACCCTTCCACCAAAGTCAGATACAGCCACCCCATCACAGGCACGGTAACATTTTTCAAGTAGAATGGTTCCAGCACAGGAACGCCTATTTCGGGGATTCCTGTGGGAGCATACCTAAGTCGCAAAGCTTGGTAGAAATCCTTTTCACACATAGAATCCTTCAAACTGCATTTTTTAAAATCTGTAAGTAATTAAGATTAAAAGAGAATTAACAAGTAAAGTACCTACATTATTGCCACAGCCGGCAAATCAGGCGTTGGTGACGAACGTGAAATGTGAGCCGAGGCGTATACGAGGCCAAATATGCTTGCTTATATTTACATTTTCTCAAGGAATGTCAATATAATAAAACAAAATAAACTAGAAACTATCACCTCTAGTTATTTTTTTTCGAAAAAAAACCGATTTCGAAGCTAGGTATTTATCCCCAATACAACCGTGTGCTTGATTACAATGAGCCTTATAAACACGGCCAGTCTACTATTATCCATCTAGGAATCTCGTTGTCCACCTTCTGTCTCCATCATCAGATCAGCTTGCTGTCACCATCATATTGTATTGTCATAGGAACTAGACAGGTGTGCCAAATTTCAGCTCAATCGGATATCGGAAAGTCTGAAATACATTGAGTAGTTCCAATGGCCATCTCTGGTCTTCTTCATCAGTTCCACTTCACCAAATGGCACAAGCTGAATGTACATGCTTGACTTGTTGCTGAAAATACTGAAATCGCTGTATAATATCATAATATAATATAATATTGGAGGAGTTCCTTCATTTCCTCATGCATCATCAGAACTAGATTTTGATGAAAATGGTACTAATCTGGAAGTATATAATTTCAACTAAAAAACATCCAAATCGATTAATAAATGACGAAGATAAGAAGTAATAAAAAAAACATAAATTGAGAACCTCCTTCTTTTTTGGAAATCATTTATATATCCGCTTCCAGATTTTCATAGTAAAATTGCTTTTGTTGTTGTTGATATTAATAGAGTTTTTTTTATATATAAATATCTACTTACCTAATGCAGTAACACAGGATCCATATAAAATAACTGAAGCTATTAACAATAAATTTGTCATTGTTAGTTTTATTTAATGCCAGCAGCATTTACTCCGGTTGAAATAATAACTAACACTAAACGTAAGTCATAGGTACCTTATAGCTTATAAATACGCTATTCCTCAAACATAAATGAATGAATGAATTAAAATAATTTATTGCACACCTTACAAACTAGTTAAAATCAACACATAACAATTAAACAAAAAATAAATGTACAATGGGCGGTCTTATCTTTAATAATAATAATAAGTTATTATTTGTTTAGTGTCAACTGTGTAATTAATTATCTATTGTAAGTCACATTACTCACGCCATCTTGGAAAATTTCTCTAGCTATTTATTTGCTTATTTTGTCTTCGTCATAGATATATTTTCATTCTTCGTCATTGGGGCTTGAACTATTAATAGTCCTGTGTCATAGATAATACGCTCAACGCACGGAGTAGGGTAGTTACACGTTTTCGAATGCATATTACGAGTTTGTGTTTAATTGTGCAAAGAAAATACCCATTACTGTTTTCGTCAACCAAGATAGTGTGTCCTCTAACAATATTATAGTGGTCATAAACTGTGTAGATTTGAATACACCTACCTACGTTTAAGAGAAGCCTATTTGACACTTGAGTGGCTCTTAAGGTGAATGCTCACGCTTGCTGCACGAAATAATTTTTTTTTGTTGTTTTTTGCCCATTACAGCTCATCAACACTTCTTCAGATAGCGTAAGTTGAGTTTGCGAGAACACACACGTTTTAATTGATAGTATCTCATAAATATCATAAAATTAGCTACGATACCACTAAACATAAAAAAACACTGTAAAAATGTGTTTATCAGTTTATCATAGCTAAACTGATGGTATTTATGAGATACCATTAATTAAAACATGTGTGTTAAGTCTCCTTGTTCTCGCGAACTTAACTTTTGCTATCTGAAGAAGTGTTGATGAGCTGTAATGGGCAAAAAACACCAAAAAACTATAATTTCGCATCTCAAGCGTGAGCATCCACCTTAACGGCGAGCTACTACATAAGTCAAGAACGATCGTCGTCACGATCATCGTTACGATTGTTGCTGCAATATTTGGACTTCTGTTCTAGTACAGACGGCGTTGAGTAGTTCCTGGTGGATCCCTTGACTTTGATTCCTTGTCCTGATATAACCCCTTAAAGTTGTTCCTAATAGATCCTGTTTTCAAGGGATTAGTTTATAATGATTCCCCGTGTAAAAGAAGAGTCATCATGGGCCTTATAGCATCTACGAAAGATGATTTAAGCAGCATCAGTTAGGCATTTAGCGGTCGTGGCTAAATAGGCCGATCCGGGAGCGGCAGCCACGGCCGCACCTCTAACACGTGAATGGAGCCCCTGAAAGTTTATTTTGTTTATACTACTTGAATGACGGTACGAGCAGATGGCCCACCTGATGTTAAGCGGTAACCTCTGCCTATGAACAGTGCATTACCTCATAGGTCACGTCCACCTAGGACGCGCCCTATGTGGCATTACACTGCACCCGCCACCCTGAGATATAAAGATGAAAATCACATGTGCCTGTAATTTCACCGGCACCCTTACCCTTCAAACCGGAACACAGCAATGTGAGCACTACTGCTTTGCGGCTGAAATAGATATGGTGGTATTACTTCCACGGACGAACTCTTTCATGAAAAAGCTCTACTACTACAAGGTGCTGTGTTCATGTCTTACCGTCCACTTATGAGCTAGCAGGTCAAACCAGGCCTCGTCGTGGGCGACTACTTCGTGAGATACGGTATTTCACCACGAGTTGCGATCTTCTGCCTGGCCCTTCCAGCTAGTTTGATCTATATTGAAAGTTTTAAAATCGCATTTAAGGCTGTCTTTGATTGAACCTAAGCATTGGGCATCCTATAGGTCTTTTGGCATCGGCGATTTCTGAAACTAAAGTTTAAGAGTACCTACTTTAATTTTGATACTACCTAGTAAGTTGTACAGCTGTGACCATTTTCTGTGATATTGCATTTCATGGTAGGTAAAAATCAGCCCATGATTTCGGTAGATGACTATTGTCGGTTTTCTCACGATGTTTTCCTTCACCGTTAAAGACCACGAAGTTTTTCGATTGTAAAACTTAATTAATGCATGACCGGGATTTGAACCCGCGACCTAGGATCGTAAGTCAAAGTCCCTCCTTCTTGACCATGAGTGCTCTAAACTGGTCTACTAATTTTGTAATTATTTTACAAAATTGTATTGATTCCACGGTACCCTGCGTCTCACTCATCGCAGAGCCTTTCGTTATTTATTATATAGTCATCCCAAATTCCGAGTAGTTCCTGATCGATCCATTGAGATCGATCCATTATCCTGTTCGATCCATTATTGTCACTATCTAACTCAGTAAAGTTCAGGTAAGTAAGAACGGGGCAAAACAGAGAACGCGAAACAAATAGTGAGCGATAATCACGAAAAACCGCAATCAGTATTTTCAAAAATATAAACTTATGTTTTTATAAACCTATAGACTGCTTTTAATATTGTGAAATAATCATTAAAATAGCTTCAAGCATTTAGAAGCAGTACGTTTTTTTCTGTAAACCATAGGAAACTTTAGATTTTTTACCTGTCAAAAGCAACAGCAAAGTAAAAATGTAAACTTATGTTTCTGTTTTTTTTTTCTTTATAATTAGCGCCGCACGGCTTGTGCATTTGCCATTTTCAAGTAAGTATCTGTATTTTCACTATATTGTATTTTCAATATATTTTGCAACGTTACACTCCTTCCAAGTCGTCAAAGTCACAGTCGAGTCATGTTTTAGTAAAACGGTGGCCAATTTTACTAAAACTTTGGTAGACAATTTCCACCAATTTCAAAAGTCACGCAATTCACTTCCATTTCATTTCACTACACTTGTGCTTTTTGAACGAGCTACATTAGTTATAATGCCACCAAAATAACACAAAATAACTCAAGAAAACATTAGGAAAAGAAATAAAATAAAAGTAGACATCCTGTCTTTTCGAAAATGGTGGGAAGAGTCACTTATAGCGATGGGCAATTCGGTTTACGAAATCGGTTCAACCCGGTTTGAGCCTAAGTCGACTTGAGTCGACTTACATTTTGACCAAACCGAATCGTTCACGCCAGGTTCACGCAGACTCGGTGTGCTGTGTTCGCGTCGATCTACCGCGTCGCCGCTCGAGCCCGCAGCCCATCTCCCGCCATTAGGAACGAACGAAACCTAACGTAGGTATGCTTGTTCCATAATAAATAAATTAAAAAAAACTATTTTTTTGGTAGTTCCTTTCTAGTAGATTTCTACCTAGTAGATTTTTTATATATTCAAAATATGTAGGTACCTACTTAAAAACAAAGCATTATTGTTACCTACTTACTGCACTTGAAGCGTAGGTATTTGTTTCACTAAGTAATGTGTACTACCTATTTTAGTAATAGGTATTAATTTTAAAAACTATAGCAACAATTAAGCAAACAGTTAGCAAGTTGGTTATATTTATAAAGTACCTATAAGAATACTTTTGATTTAAGGATGGTTGTGATACTTACCTTAGTAACTAGTGGTTCGCCCCGAACTGGGACCTCGCGAATACACGTGATTTATGTAGGTTACCTTATTTCTTTTGAAAAAATATACATAGGAACGTCGGGTCCGAAAAGTTAGACCTACAATGACGTTCAAATTCCTAGAAACGGGAGGTCACCAATATTGGCTACGAACATAACAAATTTCAGCGTTGTAGGATTAGTGGAAGTACCCTAGAGGTTTTGGTTTTTACATTTTCGATTTACCCTAATATCTCAAAACCTACATAATAATAATTCATTTATTAAATCAGACATTATTAGGTCCATTATTTATTAGTTTTGTTAGTAGTACCTAAGTAAATTAAAAAATTATAAAAAATAGTTTTGAAATATCGAAGCGAGGGTCTTTTACTTGACACCCCATTTGACCTGATATTCTCAGTTTTTTTTACACCCTTTTGGACCCCAATATCTCAAAGACCCCCGACCGATATAGCTCATAACCTTACCAACAAATTGTACGAATACTATCTAACCCCAAATCAAATTTCATGAAGATCGGATTAACAGTTCGGAAGTTATGCTCGGACAAACATACATACATACATTCATACAAACGCCGATTCTTCCAAGTTGACTCAGAGAATTCGCTTCGCTCGTTCAATTAGTGTTACGTACCTACTCAGTATTAGGTAGGTAGTTACCATAATGATTTTAATTCACTGAATTAGGTACCTACTTCCTTATACTACACGTAGGTATGCGTTTATCGGATTAAACAACCAACGTGTAGTGACGTATAGATTATAGAAGTCAATCAAACTCTAAAGAGATGTTTCGTTTACTACCTACCTACTTCGTTTCCTTCGCGTCCCAGAATCAGTAAATCAACGGGTTGACTGACGCGAGTGACCTAAACCGTGAACGCGAGTCGAAAAATGCACACGCGCACTCGCTCGGGCTCGGTCGGACGGTGTCCTCCTGCCAGCCAATTCGGTTTGAGTAGCCCGGTTTCGCACCGGTTTGCGTATCAAGTCAAACCGTTCAAACCGGTTTGGAAAATTTGCGGGTTGGCCCATCGCTAGTCACTTATGTTTCTATTCTTGACTTGATTATATATCCAGCTGACAATTTTTTTTAATACTCTAAGAATTAGTATGTGAAGTTAACCAAAGAGGTCGAACGCA
The DNA here is from genome assembly GCA_932527175.1 of Operophtera brumata. Taxonomy (NCBI): domain Eukaryota; kingdom Metazoa; phylum Arthropoda; class Insecta; order Lepidoptera; family Geometridae; genus Operophtera; species Operophtera brumata. Next base: position 39,740,709 of record OW052225.1, read on the forward strand.
TGAAGAAGTTACTGGCTGGTTAGGCAATGCGCGCTGAAAGGTACTCGTAGCTGTTTCTTGTTCTCATAGGCACCTAGCGATACAAAATTGTGTGTATGACTCGGGGCCAAAATATTGTTTATACCATTCCCCCTCTAAAAAGCTTATTTTATTCACTGAAAACACCGAATAAAAAGCACTTTTAATCACGATTTTGGTGTTTGAATTTAGAACACACCAATATACAAATCGTTCACAAAAGCAAGGCACTTTTTCACCGTGATGTTGGCACTAGTACTGTATCTGTTGTTTGTCAAATGGGCAGATTGTCATAGACTGCTTTGGTCGTTTTTGTGATAGTATATTATATTTTTCGCATTAATCATGCCAAAGCCATTTGGAAGCAATGCAAGAGAGATTGTGTTGAAGGTGCGTGCCTTTTGTAAGAGAGAAAAGGGAAAAAAAAGCTCCGTTAATTCCACTCAATCTATATGACAGGTTAGTAATATAGGGATACCAGCTTCCAAGACAATGTCTTTAGTATGGGTTATTAGAATTTACTAACATAACGAATTAAAATAAAGAAGTACATAATCTCAGTGAATTTAATCTATTTCTTTAAGACATTGTCCTTGTTTGTGTTTTTATAAATTTTTTATTTTATAAAATGTTACAAGTATTGTATCTATTTGAGGCATTTCGGAGAGAAGCGTGAGTAGAATATCTAAAGAAGGTGAAGTTGCCTCTACCACTCTACTCTACCCCTACCCAATTGAGTTTATATGTGGAGTATTCTAAAGAGAGTAGCTAGCAATAATGTCGGCCAGGAAGCTGGGAATATCGTGAAGTTAACTGAAGAAGTTATTTCATCTATAACCCCTCAGGATTGGAAAAAACCGTTTGAACCTGTAAAAAATTTAGAAGACAAATTTTATGAACATTATGTCTGCATGGATTATATCAACACTAATATTATAAAGAGGAAAGATTTGTACCTATTTTTGTATGTTTGTATGTTTGTAATGAATAGACTCAAAAAGTACTGGGCCGATTTAAAAAATTCTTTCGCCATTGGAAAGCTACATTCACCCTGAGTGACATAGGCTACCAGGGGAGGGGATAGGAAAGGGGGGGGGGCTGTTTTTCATCCTGAAACAGGCCGATTTAAAAGATTCTTTCACCATTGGAAAGCTACATTCACCCTGAGTGACATAGGCTACCAGGGGAGGGGATAGGAAAGGGGGGGGGGCTGTTTTTCATCCTGAAACTACCCGTGCGAAGCCGGGACGAGTCGCTAGTTACTGATAATTGAACTAGGAAATGACAGCAGCACAAATTCAGATACGAAAGATGATGATGACGTTTATGCAAGTGACAGTGATATGTCTGGAATCGTTCCTTTCGACCATAATTTGTGTGTATGTATGTATGATTGTATTTATTATGTAAGTATGTATTTACGTATGATCCACACATGGAGGTATGCCTTTAGTCCATCTTTCTAGGATCCACAATAGCGTCTAAACTACTAATCAGATTTTGATGAAAGAGATCCGTCTTCTGTTGGTTCCGTGATCCGTTGTCCCCCTTCTGTCTCCATCATTAGATCAACTCGCTGACACCATAATATTGTATTGTCACCAGAACTAAAGGTGTATGCAAAATTTCCAGCAAAATCGGTTGTGAGGAAATGATCAAAATTGAGTTGCAAGATTTTATACTTATTTTATCCAAACATACTTACAAACTAACAAAAAGCTTATAAATTAAAAGATGCTGATTAAGTGAGTGATTCCCGATTGATCCCTTGGCTATGATCCTGTGGACTTTGATCGTCCTGTTAGATCCCTTAAAATTGTTAGGCAACTTTCGAATTCCTGATTTCGGATTCCTTCCTTGTCGATTTTGTTAGTAAAGTACAGTTACAGGCATTCTTCATAGTTAGTTTATTTCAAGAGTAAAAAAATAAGTTCTAGTACAGTGGATAAGCATTTTTATTCACCACAGTAATAAGGACTTTAATTAAAGGAACAGCAATTTTACTATAAAAACTTTCGTGAAACAATTACCGACAGCAATTACCGTGGGTGAACTATACAACAACAAAAACATCGTTATGAGTCAGAAACCTGATTATTCTAATAAATCATAGACAAATTAAAAACATGAATAGATAATTTATTCTTATTAATCATAGACAAAATAAAAACATGAATACATTGTTACACACATTAATTCAGTCTCTATGTCCTGACAAAAAGAACAGAAATAAAGAAATATCTTTGATTTGACCGAAGACATACCTACCTACCTATGATGTATATATGTAAAAAACATTTAAAATTACTTTTCACACCACCTGCACGACAATGTCCTATTACATATCATGCAACCTCAATGTAAAGTAAAGCATTATCTCTTAAGGGATATAAAGTTGTACGAAACTACCTAGGGAATAAAGTAATTTGAATTTGGAACGTCAAATTCGAGTGAAAACTCGTGGCAAACTCTAAATTACAAAAATACCCATACGGCATTGTAAAGAGGTTTGTTCGAAAATCGAAAGGGCAACAATAAGCAGAACTCAAAAAAAAAGATCCGTTTACAAAGAATGTGAAACAAAAGACGGTGTTTGGTGCTGTGATTTTCAGTGATTTTTTTTTTGTCTCGCAGATGGTGTGGAAAGTAGATTATGCTCCTCTGGAATAAAGCCTGTCCTCGTCTTGGGCAGCTTGAACCCCTCGCTTCAGTCAGGACTCCATAAAACTCCCTCGCTAGTTTTGCTCAGGGTTCAATATGCCGCCCGCTACGACACTGCTTTATTCCCTTAGAGCATAATTTACTATTATTCCAGATCTTCCTTCAGGTAAGGTGTTAGGTCATCGCTCAAGTATTTTGTTGCTGGAATATTACTAAAGAACTTCCTATACATGTCGAAGTAGTACCAGACGGAGATATCATGGAAATATTTTCCAAAGACTTTCATTATTATCCACCAATAGTAGTTCAAATAGGCGAGGATAGCTTCCGCTGAAAAAAAAGGGAACTTAATTAAATCATAATATAACACAAAACAGTCACATACATAGTCCTGATCCCACACTATTATCTCCTGTCTTGGGTACCAGGAACTACGAATACCACGGTAGAACAACACTCAGACATGGAACTTTTTTTTTTGTATACTACTTGAATGACGGAACAGGCTCATGGCCCATCTGATTTTAAGCGGTAACCTCTGCCTATGAACAGTGCATTACCTCATAGGTCAAGTCCACCTAGGACGCGCCCTATGGTGCATTGCACTGCGCCCGCCACCCTGAGACATAAAGATGAAAAGTCTCATGTGCCTGTAATTTCACCGGCACCCTTACCCTTCCAACCGGAACACAGCAATGCGAGCACTACTGATTTGCGGCAGAAATAGGTATGGTGCTAGTACTTCCCCGGACGAACTCTTTCACAAAAAAAGCTCTACTACTACTAAAAAAGATCATACAATAATTGTCCCGGAGCGGGGATTGAACCCGCAACCCCTGGCATCTCAGCCGGCTAATCTCTCGCCGCGCCAAAGAGATCGGCACTTACAACAATAGGTACTTCTTCTTTATCACCACTTCCCGTTATGCGAAGTCGGCTTTTTCTGCGGGCCATTCACGATCAAGTTCACGGTCAAGTTTTCAGCGGACTTGATGTAAACTTGACGGTGTATGGCTATGGGTGTGCATGACAAGTCTACTTGAAGCGAAAATGGAATATCATTCAGCCGGCTTGATCAAGTTTGCAGCGTCATGAAAACTTGAAGATGTGTGTGAGCGTTCAAGTATGCATGACGTTAGTTGGTACTACCACAGATAAAATAATACTATACTAGTAGTACTACTAAGCCTAACATGGCAAACGCGTCGCCGTCCGACACTTGTGACGCCATGGCTTCAACTGGCAGCCATCAAGCAAACTTTCCGGTAAACTTGATCGTGTTTATTCTATATGGACGAACTACAAACAGGACGCGCCTTCAAGCTTCAAACTTGCCGGTAAACTTGATCGTGTGTATTCTATATGGACGAACTGCAAACAGGACGCGGCTTCAAGCTTCAAACTTGCCGGTAAACTTGATCGTGTGTATTCTATATGGACGAACTGCAAACAGGACGCGGCTTCAAGCTTCAAACTTGACGGTGAACTTGATCGTGTGTATTCTATATGGACGAACTGCAAACAGGACGCGGCTTCAAGCTTCAAACTTGACGGTGAACTTGATCGTGTGTATTCTATATGGACGAACTGCAAACAGGACGCGGCTTCAAGCTTCAAACTTGACGGTAAACTTGATCGTGTGTATTCTATATGGACGAACTGCAAACAGGACGCGGCTTCAAGCTTCAAACTTGCCGGTAAACTTGATCGTGTGTATTCTATATGGACGAACTGCAAACAGGACGCGGCTTCAAGCTTCAAACTTGCCGGTAAACTTGATCGTGTGTATTCTATATGGACGAACTGCAAACAGGACGCGGCTTCAAGCTTCAAACTTGACGGTGAACTTGATCGTGTGTATTCTATATGGACGAACTGCAAACAGGACGCGGCTTCAAGCTTCAAACTTGACGGTGAACTTGATCGTGTGTATTCTATATGGACGAACTGCAAACAGGACGCGGCTTCAAGCTTCAAACTTGACGGTGAACTTGATCGTGAATTGCTTGAGACGCCATACGTTCCGCTGTTGAGCATCAGGCAACATTTCAACAAACTTTCGTCTGTTGAAAGCCCTAGATTCTTCATGTCCTTTTGGACATTTGTGATCCACGTTGTTTGCCTCTCCCCTCTCCCTCTTCTCTGCGTAGCCATGGAAAGGCACTTTTTCACGACATGGTCGTTAGGTCTTCTCATCACCGTTTAGCTTCAGTTATTTTGTTAAAAGTAAATCATAAGTTTTTATACCGTTAGACTTTCGTGGCAGCCAGCTGAGATGCGGTAGGCCCGGGTTCGATTCCCGCGGCGGGTCAAATGTTCGCTTGATATACGTATATTTATTCCGGGTCTGGTATTGTGTTCTAGTTTGACCTGTGACAAAATTTCAACAGGCAGACGGACGGACGGAGGACGCGGAGCGTACTTTTGCCCTCGTTTAGAGCGGAGCATCTTCTGCCAGTCTTCCAAGAGGATAAAAAAGTGAAGACTACGCTGCATGTCCGGAATTAGGGCACCTGTTGTTTAAATAGAACACTGGTCTTGAATTAGACTACCTGCCTGAATAAAACCCTTCGATCCCTTCTGCCTTTCGATCTTCTATAGGTTACATTTCGGAAATTGCTCCCAGGAACTACACGATCTGATCCCACCATCTCCTTTTCATCATGAGGCGAGCAGACGCACGGCTCGGTACCATCCTTACTTCATTAGTGTACCTTCTATTCGCACAAAATGTTTCAGTTCTACCTTTATAATGTGAACTGCTAAGGATTGCACTACCGTCGTCTGTCTTTCCTGAAAACTATAATCTGGGTCTCTTCAAAGCTAGAGTGAATAGGTGCCTTCTAGACCTTTGTGCTCCATCTTCGGCCACATCGTCACTTACCAACAGGTGAGATCGTGGTCAAACAAAGGTCTATCAATGTTAAAAAAAACCTCTAGACGCCTCTTGAAGAGTTACATCAACTGCCGGAATCGGACCGTCCGCTGAAACTCGCGCAACTCATGTATGATGGCAGGGCAATGCCACAGAGGGTGCGTCCTAGGTAGACGTGACCTATGAGGTAGTAGTAGTATTTAGTAGTAGTAGAGCTTTTTTGTGAAAGAGTTTGTCCGGGGAAGTACTACCACCATACCTATTTCTGCCATAAAGCAGTAGTGCTCGCATTGCTGTGTTCCGGTTTGAAGGGTAAGGGTGCCGGTGAAATTACAGGGACATGAGACTTTTCATCTTTATGTCTCAGTGTGGCGGGCGCAGTGCAATGCCACATAGGGCGCGTCCTAGGTTGACACTGCACATGTACATGCACTGTTAATAGGCAGAGGTTACCGCTTAACATCAGGTGGGCCATCTACTTGTTCCGTCATTAAGTAGTATAAAAAAAAACAGGTAATGCATTGTTAAAGGCAGCGGTTACCGCTTAACTTCAGGTGTTATTGTTCTGACGTAAATACTTACTGACATCGCAATGATTAAACATGATGTTGTCAGCTGTGACTGTGACATTCTTCAAAACATCTGATATATAATACTCGGCCTCCTCAAATTTACCATTCAAGTATATTTCTCCATCTTCGTGTTTCACAAAATCGAATGGGTAGTGAAACTTAAAGTACCAATCCTCTGAAAAATAAATTAAATGAAAACAAAATCCATTTTATAAAAGACAAAAGAAAAACTGAGAGACGTCAAGCATGAGGATGATACTGAAAGGAGAGTAAATGCTGGAAACCAAGTGAATGGGGCACTTCACGCCTTTATGAGCAGTCGGAATGTGTCCAAAAAGGTACGACTGGCCGTGCATAGAGGGGTGTTAGTACCGACACTAATGTATGGTAGCGAAAGTTGGGTATGGCAGAAGAAACATGAAAGTAGAATAAATGCAGTGGAGATGAGAGCTTTGAGAAGTATGTGTGGTGTGACTTTGAGAGATAGAATAAGGAATAGTGTGATAAAAGAGCGTTGTGGAATTAAAGAAGACGTAGTGACTAGGATTGAGAAAGGTATGCTTAGATGGTTTGGGCATTTAGAAAGGATGGACGATAGTAGATTGACGAAAAGGCTACATAAGACGAGCGTGAATGGGACAGTGGGAAAGGGAAGACCTCGGCGAACGTATTCAGACCAGATTGGAGATGTTCTGGAAAAAGGCCAGGTCAAGAGTATCCTTAACCGAAGAGCATGTATGAAGAATGTGATTAGAGTGAAAGAGAAGCAAAAGAGGTGTGTCAGTATCGTAGCAAGTGGAAATCCGTGGTCTCTGCTTACCCCTCCGGGAAACAGGCGTGAGTTTATGCATGTATGTATGCAAAAGAAAAACTGGAGGTTTTATTATGAGTGTAAGGCTCAGTCATACGGTGCCGCAACGCGATGCGACGTTGCATGTAGATGCACGAGCACCCTCGCTGCGTAACCGTGTATCCACTTAGGTTCGCGAACCTCGTGCTCCGCGCTCCTTTAACTGCTCCACACAGTGGATACGTTCGCGCTCCTGGAGCGTCCAACGGTACGCGCTCCATGCTCAGCGCTACAATCGGTGGCGGTTTTTGTGCGAACACAAGGGGCAGCTCAGTCTGTTCGTGGACGCGAGCAATATACCATGTTGAGTGCATACGTGTGGTGTATCACGCTCCTCGGTCTCATAAAATATTGATGCTGCACTAGCTAATGGTGACGACATTTTCGCAAGGAGACAGTGGAACGTGCGTGTTTCTTGTGGAGATACGCGTACCGTCTCCTTCAAAGCAGTTGCAGATGCGCGGAGCACAGTTGGTGCGTGAATATAGTAGATACAGCTAGCGAAGCGCTGCGAGCTGCGTTGCAACGCCGCTTAACTCATCTTTAAGTCTTTGCGCAGCGTGTAGTATCAGGGGTATCGTTTCGCCGCGCGTCCCAGCGTAGCTGAATGCGTCGTGGGTCGCTACGAAGTGGAAACAAGACGCGCGTGGCAGCTTGGCGACGCTGCTTGAAGCACAGGTTCTCTGCAACGCCCCGCGCAGCACGGCTTGGCGTAGTGTAGTTGTGTTGTGTGTACATCAATACTTAATTTTCAAATTTCTACTTTTTTGTGTACAAAACAAGTTCCAAATTGTACCTATTGCTAAAAGTGCGCGCATCGTCGCGTCGTGTCGCTTTGCGGTATGAGCTGACCCTAAGATGGAAAGTGTGGTTTTTAACCCCCGACGCAAAAACGACGGGGTGTTATAAGTTTGACGTGTCTCTGTGTGTGTGTGTTTGTGTGTGTGTCTGTCTGTTGCCTCGTAGCTCCCGAACGGATGAATGTTTTTTTTTTTTTTGTTAGGTGAATATGACGGGAGTGTTCTTAGCTATGTTTGATCAAAATCGGTTCAGCCGTTTCATTGCGTTGAGAGTTCTTTAATTTTTACAAAATTAATTAACTATCCAGAAGCAGGGTTATGTCACATGGGAAAGTGAAATATCTTTCTTCTTTTGTCTACAGATGACACCTTATAGCAGTAGGAAATGTTTTGTAAAAATATGGAGTATGTCCTGAGGTACTTGGATTGTAGAGAAGTTGAACTCGACATCTTAAACTTACAAGGCTGACGGTTTTTTTTATTGGGACTCGGTAATATAATCTGACCTTGGTTACCTATACTGTCTCCTAAATACGCCAAGTTTTTAAGACGATTTAAAATTATAATTTACTTCTTTTCTGGTACCTGCTAATTATAGTAAAACCAAAATCCACATTTTGATTTTGATCCTAAAGAGTTAAGGCGATATTAGACGGTTCATCCAATGTTCATTTCCAATACTAAAAAGTGAATGACTTTTTGGGTTTACACGTAAAAAGTAAAGTGAATGTATAGTTATTCAAACAAACGCGGTGTTGAGCATTTTGCTCACGATGTCTCGACAACAAGTCGTGCGTGTAGGAGGTCCTTTGAATGAGTATCGCTGTATACACGCTTCACTTATCATTACATTTCCGAAGAATGTGATGGATGATTACCCGGACTAGTTTGTAAGATATACCTAAGAGTTGTTCTGGATGCTAGCTTATTTAAGGAATGTGTTATTACTGGAAGAAAGCGTTAGCAGAGTCAGTCGGGGGAAGCAATGGCGGCGATGTGCTCACAACTCGCCACGTCTATTTCCCACGTTGGTGCAACCCACGCTGAAAATCGGCCCATTTGAGGGTCTGCCTACACTGTCGGGGAAAAAAAGCATGTGTATTGTGTGTGTGTTTCGATGTATGTGATTTATGAAAGACAAATGCCGAAGTGACTTTCATCGCAAAAAGCACATGAGTGATGAAAGATGAAAGTCCTAACTAGACACTTCATTTTGATGCTTCATTGATGAAACTTCGGAAGTGAAAGCAAAAATGAACCGTCTAACAGAGGCTTTATTGTTTATTTACCTAATACGATAGATCCATTTCCAGAACCATGCACAAACTGACAGAACATTGAATGTGTCGATATTTTGTAACGGCCTTTGATAACAATTCGGCTACAAAGTATTTCTGCAGTCTTGTGAAAGTCATCCAAATTTGTCCTGAAATGTTTTTATAATCATTATTAATTAGCATTTTAATTAATCTCTACTTAAAAGGCAGACAACAGCTAAATTTCGTAATTTAAGTACAGGTTAGTCAGAAAGTGACAGAATACCGCTGGCGCAACAAAAAGTGACCGTAAATCACGAAAAACGGTATACAGACAAATATTTACTGAGCAATTGAAAATATAAATATAATTATAATATATTGTTATTCTTATTAATTTTAGCAATGTACGTTGATAGGTAACAGAGATATTTAAGTTATAAGCGCATAGTAAAGGACAGATAAAATAATACTAGTATAGTATTATTTTAGCTGTGGTAAAGGTTAGTTGATAGTTGATGAACTAATTAATGTGATCCTTGTGATTTCAATGAAAAAAATTCTTTTGACTTTGACTTTTTTTGGCTTAGTTCCCTTTTTTTTATCGAGAAAATTATCAATTTTGCCAATGTTGTAGTATTGAAATGAAGCGTTGTGGTTGAGAATCATTTTAAAATGAATATATGGCTAAACAAGTAATTATTTTGTAAAAATTCAAAAAACCCCCAACGCAATGAAACGGCTAAACCGATTTTGATCAAACATAGCTAAGAACACTCCCAACAAATTCGAAAAAAAAAACGAAATCGGTTCATCCGTTTGGGAGCTACGATGCCACACACAGACACACACACAGACACACACACATACACACACACACACACACACACAGACATGTCAAATTTATAACACCCCTTCGTTTTTACGTCGGGGGTTAAAAACAATGTTTTCTATCTTTTTGCTGACGTTTCGAGTCTGAGTTCAGAAGCCTCATGAGTTCATCATGAGCACCGCCCGCAACCGTCAACAAAATGACGAAAAACGGTGGTTATAAGCCGTATATTCATTTTAAAATGTTGAAATACTTTTTAATTAGTCATTTTAATGCACATTTTATGACTCTGACGGATTCTGCATATTATCATAGACTAACTAAACTCAATAGACTGCCAATCTTATACAAGAAAACGTGACTCAAAAAAAAGTAAAATTCCAGGCTATTTCTAGATGGCGCTGGCAAAATTCCAGGCTATTTCTAGATGGCGCTGGCAAAATTCCAGGCTATTTCTAGATGGCGCTGGCAAATTCATTCAATCAGCATTTTAAACCAATTACCTAATCTGTTTAAAAACAAACATTTAAATTTCTAATTAATTTTTTAATAATGAAACTATATGGGCGCAAAACATGTTTTATCGATCTATTCGAAATACAAAAAATAATTTCAATCGTTTATAGCAGATTCAAAACAGCGACATCTAGCGTCATTGTAGGCAATCATTCATCGATGCACGTTTTCTTGTATGAGATTGGCAGTCTATTGTGTTTAGTTAGTCTATGATATTATGGAGCCAAAAATCTTTGCCGCGCATATTTAACTCAGATTATCTGGTATATTGTGTAGTGTAGTATATGTAGCTTTATCAGTCTAGTTTTAAGGTAGAACTAATAAAAAATAAATTCCGCCTAGTTCAATTGAACGAACAAATGCTGTAAGTATCTTAAAACTGACCTGACGAGTAGTAGTAGAGCTTTATTGTGTTTTTCTTCCGGGGAAGTACTATTGCCATAACTATTTCTGCCGCAAAGCAGTAGTGCTCGCATTGCTGTGTTCTGGTTTGAAGGGTACAGTTGCCGGTGAAATTACAGGCACATGAGACTTTTCATCTTTATGTCTCAGGGTGGCGGGCGCAGTGCAATGCCACATAGGGTGCGTCCTAGGTGGACGTGACCTATGAGATAATGCACCGTTCATAGGCAGAGGGTAACAAGATGCTTAACATCAGCATCTGCTTGTTCCGTCCTTCCAAGCAGTATTAAAAAACACATCTTGCTGGAGGTATGTACTTACTCGTAACTCAAAACAGTGCAAGTCGTTATACCCTCACAATACCCTTCCACCAATGTCAGATACAGCCACCCCATCACAGGCACGGTAACATTTTTCAAGTAGAATGGGTCCAGCACAGGAACGCCTATTTCGGGGATTCCTGTCGGAGCATACCTATGTCCCACAGCTTGGTAGAAATCCTTTTGACACTTCGAATCATTCATACTGCATTTTTTAAAATCTGTAAGTAATTAAGATGCAAAGAGAATTAACAAGGTATAGTAACTACAGTAGTTGACGACCTCTGTGGCGCAGCGGGCGAATTAGGCCTGCGATGTAGTAGGTTGCGGGTTCGATTCCCGCCTCGGAAGAAATATTTGTGCGATCCGCTGATATTTGTTCAGGGTGTTCTGGTTATTTTCTATGTATAATAAAAAATATCTATCTATGTAATATTGTATTAAGTATATCAGTTGTCTAGTACCCATAATACAAGCTCCCATGCTAGATAATGTTGTGTGAACTGTCCAGCAATATTTATATTTTTATATTATTTTATATACATTACTGCCACAGCCGGCAAATCAGGCGTTTGAGGACGAACGTTAACATTGTGACCCCAGGCGCATACGAGGCCAAATTTTACATTTTCTCAAGCAATGTGAATATTATATAACAAGGGAACTAGAAAGTAGAACCTAATAATAAAACTTTTCGAAAAAAAAACCACTTCTATGCTAGGAATTTATCCCCAATGCAAGATTTTATAATATTAGTGATTGGAACCGAGTGCTGATCATAATGAGCCTAAACACGGCCAGTCTCGTTGTCCACCTTCTGTCTCCATCATCAGATCAGCTCGCTGTCACCATAATATTGTATTGTCATTGGAACTAGAGCAGGTGTGCCAAATTTCAGCTCAATCGGATATCGGAAAGTCACCCTTATCGCCACCCGTGAAATACATTGAGTAGTTCCAATGGCCATCTCTGGTCTTCTTCATCAGTTCCAATTCACCAAATGGCACTTTCTGAATGCACAAGCTTGAATTGATGATGAAAATACCGAAATCGCTATATGTGTGCCTATAATATTGGAGGAGTTCCTTCAATTCCTCATGGATCCCGTTATCAGAACCAGATTTTGATGAAAATGGTACTAATCTGGAAGTATATCATGTCAACTAAAAAAAGTCCAAATCGGTTCATAAATGACGGAGATATAGGTAAACACTATATTTAAAAAAAAACATGAAACATTACCTCTTCCTTTTTTTTATCCAGTTCCGGATTCTATTAGTTATGCGGATTATGCGTTTCTTTTGTTGTTGTTCATATTAATAAGGTTAACTAAGTAAGAGTTTTCTTTATATATAAATATCTACTTACCTAATGCAGTAACACAGGATCCATATAAAATAACTGAAGCTATTAACGATAAATTGATCATTGTTACTTTTATTTAATGCCAGCAGCATTTACTCAGGTTGAAATTATAACTGATACTAAACTAAGTCATACCTTATTGCTTAAAAATACGCTTTCACACAAACATAAGTAATTATTTGTTTAGTGTCGACTGCATAATTAATTAACATTTATGTGTCACATTACTTACTGCCATCTTGGAAAATTTCTCTAGCTGTTTCTTCGCTTATTTTGTCTTCGTCAAAGATATATTTTCACTCTTCGTCATTGGTACTTGGGCTATTAATTTATCTGTGTCAACGATCAACGCACGGAGTAGGGTACTTACACGTTATTGAATGCATATTTCGAGTTAGCGTATAAATAGTAAAAAGAAAATACAGATTACTGAAAAAAAAAAACTAATGCGAATTTGTTTGAAATTAAGTGCGTTTTTATTGCTACGTTTAGTCTTGATTTTATAATTTTACCAACAATTTGAATATAGTTAGCGACAAAATTGGATTGTGAGACATACTTTACGTCATGGAGCGACATCATTTGACATAATTTTTCTTCAGTTTGTCCACAGTCCATCTTCCTTGTCCACTAGCAATTATTCCTTACTATCAGCGCCCCGCGGTGTTAGGGTGTTAGATCTCGATTCCGTGGGAATATCGGGATAAAATTGTGCCTATGTGTTATTCTTGTAGGCGTATCTTGCTAAACGAATTTATGTCCTGGCTGTTGGCTTTCTTAGGAGTGGTTTTACTGTACGGGTGGTTCAGAGAACTAAAACTTGACACAAACCCGGCTGGGTCTAAGTCGAAATGCACCTGCAGCCGAACCGACACCACACGTATTGACTCGTCATTCCTGTGGGTCCTGTTGGCAAGGTCGAGAGGGTAGCGTAGGTTCCTGGGAAAGCCTACAGTATAACAATGTGTCCCAGGCGATGAGGCGTCAGTGGAGAGGGCAAATGCTTAGCTGACGCTGCTTTAATCATCTATCGTAGATGCTATAAGGTCCATGGTGTGGTGGTATCTTAGTATCTTTTTAGTAGTAGTAGAGCTTTTTCGTGAAAGAGTTCGTCCGGGGAAGTACTACCACCATACCTATTTCTGCCGCAAAGCAGTAGTGCTCGCATTGCTGTGTTCCGGTTTGAAGGGTAAGGGTGCCGGTGAAATTACAGGCACATGAGACTTTTCATCTTTATGTCTCAGGGTGGCGGGCGCAGTGCAATGCCACATAGGGTGCGTCCTAGGTGGACGTGACCTATGTGGTAATGCACTGTTCATAGGCAGTGGTTACCGCTTAACATCAGGTGGGCCATCAGCTTGTTCCGTCAATAAATAGTAAAAAAAAAACTCCATTCCAAATTTCATCCAAATCCGTTGAGCCGTTTCAGCGCGAAGAAGTAACAAATACACACACTCACAAACTTTCACTATTAATATAATAATAGGATAATTCATTCATCATCAAAACTAACATGTTCTATGTTTCACGACGACGACTATACGCAGAGGCCCAAGTCCACACAATGGGCGATGATCGTTGATCGTGTGATCGTCGAGTAATCGTGCGTAATCGGCGCGATCAATATAATAAATATATTAGTGTATATATTTATAATAACTACTTACTTTGACGACCTCTGTGGCGCGGCAGGCTAAGGTTCGCCTGCGACGCAGGAGGTTGCAGGTTCGATTCCCGCCTCGGAAAACAAATATTTGTACTACGATCTGCAGATATTTGTTCAGAGTGTTCTAGGTATTTTCTATAAATAACGACCAGGATTTGAACCCACGGTCTAGGAGCCTGCGACGCAGGAGGTTGCAGGTTCGATACCCGCCTCGGAAAACAAATATTTGTACTACGATCTGCAGATATTTGTTAATAGTGTTCTAGGTTTTTCTATAAATAACTACCAGGATTTGAACCCACGGTCTAGGAGCCTGCGACGCAGGAGGTTGCAGGTTCGATACCCGCCTCGGAAAACAAATATTTGTACTACGATCTGCAGATATTTGTTCAGAGTGTTCTAGGTTTTTCTATAAATAACGACCAGGATTTGACCCCACGGTCTAGGATCGTAATTCAAAGTTCTTCCCACTTGACCATCAGTGCTCTAAACTTTTCTACTAATGAGGGCTTTTCATTTTCGAACAAAATATAAAAGTAGTTCAATTTGGCTCAATGGATGGCGCTGACTCAAGTATGCTTGTCAAAATTAACAAATGCATTGTATGTGCTTTTGTGTGATAGTAACAAAATACCACGAAAATATATCACTACGTTGTTGTCTTTGACATTTCACTATATTTTGAAAGCTAGGTTCAAAGCAGCGCCATCTATTAGCGTATGATTTTGTAACAACCCCCGTTTATAAACCGTATTTCCCTAGGGAGATTTTATGATATGAACTAAAAGCATTGGCCGACGTGATCGTCTTTATGGAAAGGACTCTACGTTGTGAAAACTTAGCAGTAACTCGGATCTTTAAGGAAAATCTTCGAAATGGAACAAAATAATTTGATTTTGCAGTAAAGAGGGCGCACCTCCTACGCGCTTCTCAGTGATCCTCAGCACATATACTTTGGTCAGATCTCCTCTGCATGATAGGGAATTTACATTATTAATAAATTCTTTAGTAAGTCTGTACGTATAATCTCTACCTTCAAAGAGAGAAAAGAGGATAGCTTTTCTAAGTTCTCCCCAAGGATCTCTATAAACCCTCGAATGTCCTAATACTGTAAAAATACGTGAACAAAGATCTCACTGGAGAGAAGTGGTAAAAATAAATGTTAATTCGAAGATCAAGAGTTATTCCTGCAAATCACTACTCGAAGGAGTCTCTCTGAATCCTCAAAGAATAATTAAGGCGGGGAAACTCCCAAATAAAGTCAAGAAGCTATTCCCATAGGGCCCTAGGACTTTCGTCCTTTAAGTTCAAGGTCCCAAGGTTTTACGGAGTCCTGTATTGGTTTAACAGGAGAGTCCAACAGTACTGCTCGGCATGACTGGTTATGGGTTTAAACTAGCGATAGCCAATATATTAGAATAGCCTTTCGACCATGGATTGAAGACTCATTTGACGCCCGTAGAGCCAGGTTTCACAGGAACTCCTCCTGATTACAATTCAATATAATAGATTTCAGTTCTTAGCATATTTAGGTTATGAAGATATTTTATTTGTTATTTAAGACAGGGAATCTCCCAAATAAAGTCAAGAAACTGTTCTCATAGGGCCCTAGGACTTTCGTCCTTTAAGTTCAAGGTCCCAAGGTTTTACGGAGTCCTGTATAGGTTTAACAGGAGAGTCCAACAGCACTGCTTAGCATGGCTGATTATGGGTTTAAACTAGCGATAGCCAATACTAGAACCAGCCTCTCGGCTCTAACTTGGAGACTCAAAGTGAATTATTTAGGTTTTCAAAGCATTTTCGCGCCCGGATATGTAGCCTAGCTAATTTTCCTAGCTAGAAGTGTTTTTATTTAGCCAAACTTGCATTTGCTTGTCTTTTTAGTTATTTGTGCTTGTATTGTGTGAATGTCAGAGTACTAGCTTATTCCCTAGGGTTATAAGAAGTGCCAAGCAGTATCCTGGACGAAGAAACGCTCTAATACTGATGAAGACCTATAATGTACCTCATATACCTATCTATTCTGGGTGTGTAAGTGGCAAATCTAGAGCACGCGAGCTCACATTTATGTGCAAGGAAAATGTGTTTGTCTCTCAGCGTAGTGCAATGCTGAGATACCTATTCTAGAGAAACTAGGGGGGGCATGACCATAGGCCATGGCCAGGGATGTCAGGCCTGGACGGAGAGCCTATGACACGTACCCGAGAACCACCGGGGACGATATCACTTTCACTAGAGGCAGATAATTAAGAGTGTCGCGATGACGTGATGGGCTTCCTGAATTACATCCTCTCCTCCGCCACTAGCAAAAGCAAAGTCGTGGGCTACTGCAGGCCTATAAAACGGAAGCCATAATACAGCCTAGGATGCCCAATCTGATCTAGGTACGCGATTCTATCATCTGAGGTCCGCCTTGTCACCATTCCCAAGACTTCGTCAGCGACGCAAAGCAGTTAAGTTTGCGATTTCCATTTGAAACAGCTCTCTGGTCCTGATAGAGAGCTGCCCAAGGCGCAATCATTCATTTCACTATCTCCTGGATTAATCACTTTTTCAATACTGACTCGCAGCGCTTCCACGTGTTACTTTTCCTTCGGGCTCACAAATCTGACTGCCACCCCTGCCATTTTATTTCATACCGTTCCTTCAATAAATAAATAAAAAAAAAAAAAAAAAAAAAAACCTTCAATAAATTCTCTATTCTAAAATAGTACTTGTGTTTTAATTCCTGAAACAACCTAAGAGGTTCTTGTAAATCAGACTAATAAGGCTGAAACCATCGAGCAACGCAGGCCTCCGTACCGGAGGGGAGACGCCATAGAGCTGTCAACCGATACATATTTATTCAGAAATATTTGGGGGGGGCTTCACGCACTCACTTACACTTTAATGCACACTTTTGTAACCAGTCGTTCTATCTCTATAAACGCACACATCTATAAACAGCAACACATCAAAAATCTTTATACACACATAGATGCTTTCTGTGTACAAACATCATGTTATGTCACAAAATTGACAGTAATATCCGTTCTAGGGACTTCCAGCACTCAAGTCGATAAATGAATAGTATCGATAACTTTTTGGTAAGAACTTACTTTGCCTACCACCAAGGGTCATTTAAAGGATTTAAGGGCAGCTAGGGATGAGGGGAGGGGTTGAACGCTCTCTGTGAAGGGGGAGTTGCGGAACCGCCCCACTTTTCGATGATAGCATAGTGATCATTTTGTGGATAACTATGATATTTTAGATTAGTAAAAGGTAGTAGTAGGCTGGAGAGAGAGGGTGTAAACGCGGAAACTTAGAGTATAGAGAAAAATCAAGAAAATTTTGAGTACCCCAGGTACAACCTTACTTTACAACAACTCATGAGATGATTAGTTCTTGGGAGAATTTAATTAGAATTTTGTTCTAAGCTAACAATAATTTCATAAAACTATGGGCTGGCAAATCAAAAGAGACGATAGGAAAGAAAAGGAAAAAACGTTTTACTTAGCTCCCGTCTTCCTACTAACCTACATAATCCATGACGGTTCTGGCCTCGAAATATACAATGTATATATGTAATGTATGTATATAATGTATATACATATATATCTGTCATTCACTGTTATTGTCAAAAACCAAAAATCATGATCCTAAGTGCCAAAAAACTAGATTAGTCAATAAAATTTATGAATAGTTTTTTTTTTATTTCAGGCATGATTATCCCACGACACAGGGGATCCTAGTGTGGGATCAGAACTATGTAGGTATGTGTTGGGTGTGTTAAGTTATGTTGATGCTAAGCGATGGTAGGTAAAGTAATACTTAGCGCTATATATAGTGAACAGAATATCGCGTTGAAAAAATTATACCTAGCTATATTTTTTTTTTTCATTCTTTTGTCAATCAAATAGGATTTGAATAGGTAAATCCCACGACACAGGACGGACACTCATGACACGACTTTTCTTGAAAAGGAGTAAACGAGTTCAAACTGGGAAATGCTTTTGTTAATTTATCGTGATCACGTATCCCACAACCTAGGTAGGCATGCAACTTTTTACGAAAAACTATCACACCTCTAGATTTGTAATATCACATAGTAATTTAAATTCATGTCTAGATAAGTTCACACATGAAAAAACTAGTAAAAATAACTTGGAAGCCCTTGCAAGCCTAGCTAATAATATCTTGGAGTAACACGGCCGCCGCTGGAGGTCACACGAGAGAGACACGAGGAGGTCGCGGCGGGGGGCGACATCAAGTAAAGGCGTTCCCCTCTGGCTATGCACAATTTCATTTGGGCATACGCGTTAGTAAAACTGTTTTACTAACTGTTTTAAAAACTCCGTTGTAATTTAACATAGTAATTTAAATTCATGTCTGTGTTTAAATATAAAAAATCAAGGAAAAGAAGCTTGCTAGCCCTCACCAAGCATGTTTTGCTTTTGCTAGTAATAAAATTGTATCATGATGGGCCGATTGCTCTGTCAGACTGAATCGATCGTGTGACGCATAGAGTAAAAAGTGTGACAGTGCTACAAATACTAAAATGCCGAATCGTTACATTTTCTGCTGTAAATCAAGGTCTGGAACATCGAATTTACGAAAAGATGGTGCTTTCTTTCACATTGTACCTAAGTGAATTTCATTATTTAAATATATATTTACATACATACATACATAGACACACGCCTTTTTCCCCGAAAGGGTAGACAGAGCCTTAAATGGGCTTCTTTTCACCAGTTCTCAATTATATATATTTATTTTTATTTTATTTTTTGATGTTGGACACAGTTTACACATTATTATCTAGCCCCAAGCCAAGCAGAGCTTGTGTTATGGCCTAGATAACTGATATCCCTAATACAGTACCTTACATAGATATTTATTTTGTATTAACATAGAAAATATCCAGAACACCCTGAACAAATATCTGCAGATCGTACAAATATTTGTTCTGAGGCGGGAATCAAACCCGCAACCTACTGCGTTACAGGCGAACCTTCGTCCACCGCGCCACAGAGGGCGTTAATTTATGGCATAAAATAAATAATTTCAAATTGAAATCATAACAGTTACCTACCTTGTTACATACCAATACCTTCATGGTGATTGGATTAACGGTTAGAAAGTTAGGTTAGGTTAGGCTATGGCGTCTCCCGAATAATATAAATCAAATTTCAATAGTTTGTAAAACATAATAAACGAGCATTTATTTTATCGATAAAAAATCTACTTTATTATTGAGGCACATCACTAATTTAGTAGTATATAAGAAAACACGGGCAACTTACTTTCAGGAATTTTTGAGAAATAAAAAAAAACTGTTAAATGAGCACAAAGCTATTTCAGTGTGCATTGAGGCTGTTATTGTTACATACATACATACATAGACACACGCCTCTTTCCCCGAAGGGGTAGGCAGAGCCTTAATGGGCCTCTTTTCACAGTGGGTTGCACCATCGAGGGAGATAGACGTGACAAATAGTGAGCTCATCCCTGCCATTGCTTCCCACGACTGACTCAGCTAACGTTATTGTTATTGTTAGCAGTTGCTTATTTAATTATTTTTTATTATGGTTACCAACAGTCTACACATGTATATATGAGGTGCAAACTATATACCTATCTTTAGCTACAGGAGAAACCAATAAGGGCCTTTCATTTTCAAATAAAAATAATGTAGTTTGATTTGGGTCAATTGATGGCCCTGACTCAACTGTGGTTGTCAAAATTAACAAATGCATCGTCTGTTATTTTGTGTGATAGTAACAAAATACCACATAAATATATCACTACGTTGTTGACTTTTACATGTCACTTTATTTATACAGTTAAGTACACAGCAGCGACATCTATTTTTAAGGGTTTATAGATGATTTGATATGGCCGTGAAAACCCCTCATTATAGGCAAACACAACGTGCGAAGATTGTACAGTAACCTAACAATTGGCGATCAACGATTTTTTTAAAGCATCTTTATTTACTTTTAACTGAAAAGAGTAAAGTTATTTAAGTATGATCAATATAACCGATTTTGATCAAATTAACCACGCAGTTTTATTCTTATTATAAACTAGAAGCAACCCGCGGTTTCAATCGCATAAGTCTTGATCCTGTAGGAACATCTAAATAAAATTTAAAACTATTCGAGTGGTCCAGCTATAGCCGTTCTTAAATATCATCCAACCCTTAGAAAATTTTGCATTTATAATATTAAATACATTCACACATACGTAAACTCACGCCTGTTTCCCAGAGAAGTAGGCAGAGACCATGTATTTCCACTTGCTACGATCCTGGCATACCTGTTTTGCTTGATTCACTCACATCATATTCTTCATATATGCTAGATAGAGATAGATAGAAAATACTTTATTGTACACCTTAATTAGCTAATAATACAAACAAAAAGAAACAAACTTAACTATATAACTAAACGTACAATGGGCGGTCTTATCACTTAGCAGCGATTTCTTCCAGACAACCTTTGGATGGAGATAAACCTTTTGATGAGATGCTCATTGGTTAAAGGCGCTCTTGGCCTGGCCATGCTCCAGATCGACCCTGATCTAGTCTGAATACCTTCACCGAGGTCTCCCCCTTCCAACTGTCCCATTCATGCTCATCTTATGAACTAGTTTCGTCAATCTACTATCATTCATCCTTTAACCAATAACCCAAACCATCCAAGCATATCTTTCTCAATCCTTGCTTTCTCTTTACACGTGCCCTTTCATTTTACAATGCTTTCTTAACACACAGTTTCTTATTCTATATCTCAAAGTCCACCATACATACTTCTCAAACCTCTCATCTTCAGTGCATTTATTTTACTTTCATGTTTATTCTGCCTTAGCAACTTTCCCTACCACAAGGCGTTAAGTTCACCTGGTTTCCAGAATTTACTCTCATTTAAATATCATCTTCATGCTTGCCATCTCTTGTAATCAAAGTTCCCAAATGTACAAACTTTTTCATGTTACACTTGTTGTTAATAGTAGTGTGATTTAATTCTATTTCTTTAAATATAGTTGTACATGACATTTACGTTGACATATCATCATACACCTCTGCGAGGCACAATTAATCCTTTTACCATACTGGTTCTTTCACCATTGGTCACTAGGCCCCTTTCAGGGACACTATATCTCAAGCTGGTCAGTGAACCAAGAAAGAGCCCGTGACACGAAGTAGTAGTAGTTAGTAGTTACCGGTTAGTTAGTGGTTACATAGCCATCAAATACAAATACACGTTATTCCACGTGTCACATGATGTCGAACGTGTTTAATGAATAGTATTTAGTAATCAAGGATATTAAGTAATCATCCACATCTTGGCTTACTGACATTACACGTTATATACATGTTTACGTCAGCAGAATAAATCCTGAAATGCACATTGATGTATTATACACATTTATATCTACGCTTTTGGTCACTTTTATGTCGCCCCTGTGTCACACGATTAAGTGGAGCTCGATTGAAAAGCGAGCAGGGCAGTCGTAAGGGAATCGGCTTTCATTGCGAATAAATTACGTAACTTAGCAGTGATTTTAGAGTAATGAATGACCAGTGTACTGAAGTGCAGTCGCAGTGAAGAGTGAACCAGTGTTATTGAATAAAATATTCACGGTTTGTTTTGTTAAACCGTTCAGTTTTATTATTTTACCCCGAACACGAACTCAATAATTACAAAATCTGAGATGGCCACTTTTGTTTTTATACGGCTTAATTTTACTTGGTCAATTTTCATGCATTATGTTATAATAATTTAATTGAAATTCAGGTACATGTGAAAGGAAACACTATCTTTTTGTAAATTTGATGATCCAATCATTTTTTTACAGCATAAAACTGAACAATTCGGCATTTTTCTTAGAGCACTATCTCCCACGCGAGTCGATTCAGTCTGACAGAGCGATCGGCGACAGCTAGTTTTTTATAAGCTGTATGCCCTCGAGGGCATTCAATTTAGAGGGGAACTACAGCGGGGAATGCCTTTGATGGCGTCTCCATTCCGTGTTGCTCGATGGCTGAAACATTACAATTTGAAACGTCCGTGAAACCCCTCATTTTGTAATTATTTTACAAAATTGAATTGATTCCTCACTGCCCTGCATCTCACTCCTTGCAGTGCCTTTTATTTATACCTTCTTAATACTTGAAAGTGATCCCTACGTAAGTACAGTGGCGGAATGAAAACGTTCGTCAGTTTTCAAAGGAATCCCCTTAGCTTGTTGCGAGCACATATTACCTTTTCCAACTATTCTACGTAGCAGACTGCTGTATAGAAAACCATAATTTAAATGTTTATTATAAAGATCAAAATCGCACACCTTTGATCAGTTGCTTGTTTAAGTTTGGAACGACTTTTTTAAGGTCCCGTACACAAAGGGGCCAAACGAAGCCATATTGCCTTCGCTCATCCGTCTCTCCGTCTCTCTATCACACGGGTCTATAGCGGCTAAACCATTGAAGTATTCATATTTGTACTATGTATCTTACTGACCCAAATCCAAAAATAATAACCAAAAATTATTTTGAAGTATGGTTCCCGTACAAGTTAAAGTGGGGAGGGAAAAATAAATCTGTCGTACCCTAGCATGTAGAGTATAATTTTAGAGCTTATTAAGTAGAATAAGACTGTATTTTTGTTACTAAGTTCAATTTTATCTCCATTCAACCCAGGAACTAGTTTTTTTTAAATATTCTACATACTTATTCTGAATATTTTACCAAAAAAATATAATAATTTAGAAAATTGAAACATTTTGAGAATTTTCTCATATTTCTATTACAAACAGATTTAATTTTGCGTGTGGATTAACTAAACTTAGGCAATTTATAACTTTTACATTTGTTACGGATCCACAAATTATATAATAGTTTATACGACGGAAACCTGAATGCGCGAGGTCCGAAGCGCACTTGGCCAGTTTTTTATTGAGTTAGCCAGAAGTTTGTCATTTTATACGTAGACTATCTGTCATTCAATCGCTGCTAATATCCATTGTCATGGCAACTGAAGGTTTTTTTCGTAATATTGACAATACTGTGTCGGTAAAACAGTACCAATGCAATACTATGTCGGTAAAGCAGTACCTATGTTTTTTGCATTGAACAACCAAAAATAGGCCATAAGGTGACGAACATTTTATTTCCACCACTGTACATATTACTTAGCATATTTACAAAACATTTCTGCGGTGTTTGCTTTTTAATACCAATAGTACAGCACGCTTGTAGAAATATAAAAGGCTTGCCATCTGAACACCTGATGTCACCTACTTAACCTTCTTCTATAGATAGCTAATAAAAGTCAAGGGAGATAACAGTTGTACTTATAATGTTTTATTGTTAGAAGTTGTTTAAGTTGTTCCAACGAGTTTTTTCTTATGTTTTTGAAGCATAGTTAATTCGTTTGGAAGGCGTCATTGAATTTGCAACCTACTCACCACTCAATTACAGGGTGCCCCAGAATTGGAATGATATTATCTCAAAAGGGCTCTACACAAGGTGGAACCGGGCAGGATAGCAGGAAGGATATCTTACGTAATTGACAGCTGCTTGAGAATAAAGATTCATAAGGTGATGACCACAGAATAAATAATAGAACCGGTTTTTTTTTTTAAGACGTGGTGGAAATCTGCTACCAGAGGGTGCAATACGGTTATGTGAGGTTCACGGACTCGTGGACTCACTAAAACCCCCCCAGTGGCCATCCTAGCATCCTTATTTTAGCAGTAGTAGACCTTTTTTGTGAAAGAGTTCGTTTGGGGAAGTACTACCTCCATACCTATTTCTGCCGCAAAGCAGTAGTACTCACATTGCTGTGTTCTGGTTAAAGGGTATGGGTGTCAGTGAAATTACAGGCACATGAGACATAAAGATGAAAATCTTTATGTCTCAGGGTGGCGGGCGCAGTGCAATGCCACGGTTCGTCCTAGGTGGATGTGACCTATGTGCTAATGCAATGTTCATAGGCAGAGGGCATCGCTTAACATCAGGTGGGCCATCTGCTAGTACCGTTATCTAAAGTTGTATAAAAAAAAAAGTAACGACCAGTACCTTTTTTGTAGACGTTGTGGAAATATAGGTACTACCAGATACCGTATTGCATTGAGGGTGCAATACGGTTATGTGAGGTTCACGGACTCGTGGACTTACTAAAACCCCGGTGGCCATCCTCTGCGCATGTCGATGGGCTCCGGGATCTCCTACGGAACGCACCGGTGCCCATGTCGCGTGGCGCCCAACAGGGCCCATCCCGTGGTTGGCCAAAAAGCCAACCACAAACACTCCCTCCAAATGTGGCAGCGCAGAGTCCACGTACCTACCTATATTTATTATTTTAATATTATATTATCTAAATAATACTAAACGTCTAGCTAAACTAGATGTAGACAAAATGTAAACATATCTAATATATAAAAATAAGTCGGGTTTTCCTTCCTGACGCTATAACTCCAGAACGCACGAACCGATTTCCACGGTTTTGCATTCGTTGGAAAGGTCTCGGGCTCCGTGAGGTTTATAAGTTTTTTTTTTTTTTTTTTTTTCAAGTCGTGTTTGTTACACCACTTATAACTAAAGAATGGGTGAAACGATTTGGCTGAAATTTGGTAGGGAGTTAGCTTAGAACCAGGAGATAGGACATAGTGGGAGAGGTAGGACAGGGGGGGGGGGGTTCACCGGGGGCTACCCATGCGAAGCCGGGGCGAGTCGCTAGTATATTATATATTCTGTGCCATCATGCATTCAAAATTATTGTGATAAAAACTTAAAACAATATATTACATTGATAGATATTTTTTGTTATACATAGAAAATACCCAGAACTCCCTGAACAAATATCTGCTATTGCACAAATGTTTGTTCCGAGGCGGGATTCGAACCCGCAACCTCCTGCGTCGCAGGTTTTTATTTTTAAATATATCAATATTGTTTTATATTTCAGCTGTGGTGTGTCCGGCCCATGGATTGAGTGCTAAAATAGCATAGAGTGTTCTTTCTTACTCCTATCCTAGAACATTGCTTGCTATCCTATGTTAGAGAGAAACAATTATATTGTCACACGACAGTAGTTTTTCCGTTCCGTACCCTGAATTTTGGTATCATGCATATACATCTTCCTAGATTGTTACCATGAATGTAGTAGTAATTTGACATTTGGCCTGGTACGACTAACACAAATAAGAACAGATAGATTTATGCTTGTCTCATTCCAACACATGAATACATTCATATAAAAGAATGACACTGGTATAATCGATACCGTTTCGTTTTTAGCCTTAGTTCCATGCTTTAGTTCTTATTACGAGGTCCGCCCTAAGAATAGACCTCTCCGTCTCCTCCCATGGATGTCGTAAAAGCCGAGTAAGAGATAACCCGGACTTGTTGATAAGATTCGTTGGTATAAGATTTGTCCTGGCTGCTAGCTTAATAGGGAATGTGTTATAACTGGGAGATAGCGTTAGCCAAGTCAGTCGTGGGAAGCAATGGCGGCGATGAGCTCACCATTTGTCATGGGGCCAAGACCAATTTTTACACATTCCATCACGTAGGGTCTGGTTTTATGCTTAAGTTTTAAACATAGTTTATATTTTTTTGTCTTTTTTTGTATATTTTTATTTTTTATTTTACAATCTTTTATTTTTTATTTTTTATTTCTATTAGGTGTGTGTGTGCTAAAAAATAAATCTTTCTTTCTTTCATGTCTATATACCACGATGATGCATCCGACTGTGAAAAGGGGCCCATTGAGGCTCTGCCTACCCCTTCGGGAAGAAAGGCGTGTATCTTTATTTATTTGTACAAATAAGCGTCCAAAAACCAATACCTTTGTAGATATGTACCATTATGCGATTGTTTTTTAGGTTAAGTATGGTCTTTTTATTTACAAGTATTCCACAATATAAATGGAAAATGGCATTACATACATCTAAAATCGCTGGACTATAGTAACGACCACAAATAAAATAATACTATACTAGTAGACGACTGATAGACACTCGAACTACAGCTCGTTCACCGTAAGATGTCACCTGTCTTGTATGGCGTGCCTACCAAGGCAGGTGCCATCTTACGGTGAATGGTCTGTAAGCACGGATAATATTTGCGTCCATTGTCAAATCAATCCTAGCAAAGCCGACAAAGTGGCCATGACCTGAACTTAAATTAAGTCATCATTCTGTCATCATCTTTTTTAATTAAAAACTAAAATTTTTACCATCTGCCATCATTTTATTTTATAATCTAATGCATCGAAACCTATTTATTTAATCTCAATCTGTTAGATACTGGGAGAGGTCGTCAGTTATGTAGTTTTTCGCCGGCACAAAGTTGAACATAGCCTTCATGTTCTCGTTGCCTAAAGCAAATCCTTTATCGCTGAAGAACCTCCCGAATGATGATACCACGTACTTCCAGTTGCGATTCAGGAATGAGGTCACCACCGGGGCTAAAAATAACAAGTAAAATTTTTGTTAAAATTAAAAAAAACCTCAACGCTATGAAACGGCTGAACCGATTTTGATCCAAGATACAAGATACAAGATATTTATTTGCATAAATAAGTGTTTATATGATCAAACATAGCTAAGAACACTCCCCGAAAAATGCACTATTCAAACAAAAAAAAAACAAATCGGTTCATCCGTTCGGGAGCTACGAGGCGACAGACAGACACACACAGAGACACGTCATACTTATAACACCCCGTCGTTTTTGCGTCGGGGATTAAAAATAAACTATCATCAGATTGCAATAGATCAGTTTGTCCGGGAAAGTGCCACAACTATAAGTACTTATTTTCGCCGCCAAGGGCCGGTAAAATTAATATGGGACAGAAAGGTGGGGTTTTACCCACTAGTTATTTTACCTTTATGTCTCCTGAGACCCAATAGTGACGTGCGCAATGCCATACCAACTAGATCACTGGTTATACATGACCTATGAGGACACATTAAATAAGTTTTTTTATTGTCGACCTTTGTGGCGCGGCGGGCGTTGGTTGGCCTGCGACGCAGGAGGTTGCGGGTTCGATTCCCGCCTCGGAACATACATTTGTGTGATCGCAGATATTTGTTCAGGGTGTTCTGGGTATTTTCTATGTATAATAAAAAATATCTATCAATGTCATATATTGTATTAAGTATATCAGTTATCTAGTACCCATAATAGAAGCTTTGCTTAGCTTGGGGCTAGATAATGTTGTGTGAACTGTCCAGCATTATTTTTTTTATTTTTTATTTATTATATCATGGTAAATATCCCGTTAGTTTTGTTTCGTTTCGTATGAGGTAGTGCTGGCCTCTGGTGTCGGAGTTTGTCAAGCCGCCCGAGGGCCTCTGACATGGCTTATCGACTGCTATTAATCAATAACAGCCGGGACCGACAGCTTAACTTGCCCTCCGAAGCACAGAGCGATGGAAATCCGCAAATAACTTAGAAAAGTCATTGGTGCGGAGCCTAGGATCGAACCCGGTTATCGTTGGATTCTGAGTTGCACTATTGAACCGTTAGGCTACCATCGCTTATATCTATCAGTATCAGTTATCCCGTTAGTGAAAAGTATATACGACAAAATTTAGAGGTACCTAACTATATAGAACAACAAAGTCGCAGCCAACTGGTTGGATCAGCTGTTTAATTGGATGATTAGCTCTTTCCAGCCATTTAATTGGACGGCTAGCCATTTCATTGAAATATTCTTTATGTAGAATGGTTAATCAAATAGATCAAAAACCTAACAACCTATCTGGGGTCTGCAATCTCACGATTTTAATATTATAGCTATTTTCTCTAAGGTCCCAGTATTTTTTGTGTAGTGAATGGCGTTGTTCAATAAAAGGGCTAGCCGTTCAATTGAACATTGGCTATACATTCCCGAATTTTGAACCGGTAAGACATACCTACGAACGAAGTAGGTAAGTAAAATACATACATACACAGATGCATCCGTATATTTTAATATATATAAACATATATTTAAGTATATACATGTTTAAGTAAATAACATAATATCTTTTAAAAAGTAAGCGTTCTACCTTTATATTGCAAACTGCTAAGGAGTTGAATACTCTACCGTCGTCTGTCTTTCCTGAAAACTATAATCTAAGGCTAGGGCTAGAGTGAATAGGTGCCTTCTAGACCTTTGTGCTATCTTCGGCCACATCGTCAGTTAGTAACAGGTGAAATCTTGGTCAAATAAAGGTGTATCAAAGTTATAAAAATATTTAAAAAAAACTGGCCAAGTGTGAGTCGGACTCGTGCACGAAGGGTTCCGTACCATTATCTATCAAAAACGGCAAATATAACACGTTTGTTGTATGGGAGCCCTTTTAAATATTTACTTTATTCTATTTTTTAGTATTTGTTGTTATAGTGGCAACAGAAATACATCATCTGTGAAAATTTCAACTGTCTAACTATCACGGTTCATGAGATACAGCCTGGTGGCAGACGGGCAGACGGACAGCGGAGTCTTAGTAATAGGGTCCCATTTTACCCTTTGGTAAGAAAAAAAAACTTACCAATCTCTAGGCTGCCCAAATAAATGTGGTCTGCCGCAAAGGTAACTTTGTCCAATATTTGGTACGAGTACTCAGCTTCTTCAACAACAGGGACCAAATAGATCTCGCCATCTTCGTGCTTCTCAACGTTGAATGGATACGTAAAACTCATTTCCAGTTTTTCTGAAAACAAAGTGGTTAATATTTATTGATTTAACAATAGCAAATTTTTATTTGAACAGGTGGTAGACAACGCTATTCATAATAATAATACTACCGTCATAGTTCACAAACCTCCATCTTTACCTATCTAGTAGGAAACTACCAACAGGACAAAACAAATAGAATAATAACATAACACCAATACAAATGGAAGTGTAGGTAAATATCCGTAAGTTTGACCTAAGGCGCTGGTAGTGAATGCTTATAAGTGTTTGTAAAAAAAAACTCTATATAAATTGTTTATACAATTTGTAATCGGAACCGTGTGCTGATCAAAATGAGCCTTAACATTGCCAGTCTGCTATTATTCATCGATGAGTTCCATTGTCCACCTTCAGTCTCTATCATCAGACCTCGCTGTTACCAATAACACATTGTATTATCAACGGAACTTGACGGTATGCAAAATTTGAGCTCCATCTGTTGAGGTTCAAAATTCAGTTTGAAGCTAATAGGACAAATTAAATAAAAACTTTTAATATACTAACAGATCAATTTAAATAAAAGCTTTTAACATACTAAGAGCTCAAGTTAAATATAAGCTTTTAAAATAATAACAGGTCAAGTTAAATATAAGCTTTTAAAATACTAGCAGCTCAAGTTAAATATAAGCTTTTAAAATACTAACAGGTCAAGTTAAATATAAGCTTTTAAAATAGTAACAGGTCAAGTTAAATAAAAGCTTTTCATACTAACAGGTCAAGTTATATAAAAGCTTTAATATACTAACAGATCAAGTTAAATAGAAGCTTTTAACGTACTAACAGTTCAAGTTAAATAAAAGCTTTTAACCTATTAACAGGTCAAGTTAAATAAAAGCTTTTAACATACTAACAGGTCAGTTAAACAAAAGCTTTTAATATACTAACAAGTCAAGTTAATCAAAAGCTTTTAATATACTAATATGTCAAGTTGAACAAAAACTTTTAAAAATGGTAGGTAAGCAAAAGATCGGCTTCAGAAACAAATAACCAAATCCGAGTCATACTCGCTTGTTTTTAGATATAATCAAAATGGTAATTTTAAGCAAATTATGCCCTAATTAAGTACCAAAGAAAAAATATAAACTTTCTAGGCCAAATACTATGAATAATTGTAAAATGTACCATAACACGCTTATGACGATCGAAATAATTGAAACGCAACTTACCCATAACAACACTCCCGTTTCCATCTCCCGATACGGCATTACCAAAAATTTTCTCTATCAGCGGAGCAGACTTCACATTGTAAATACCTTTGATCGTGAAAACATCGCAGAGAATATCATACTTTGTGACTCTTTTGTCGATGTTAGTACTGAAAATGTAAAAGTATCTATCAATGATGATCTTCGGGGATACGTTAGTAGAGACAACGGCCTTGTGAACTTCGGGGACAAGTGGACGAGCTCCAGGGCATAGGCGGACGAGCAACTTTTTTTTTTTATACATCTTTGTATGACGGACACCTGATGTTAAGCGGTACCCTCTACCTATGAACAGTGCATTACCGCATAGGTCACATCCACAAGGACGCATCCTATGTGGCATTGCACTGCGCCCGCCACCCTGAGACATAAAGATGAAAAGTCTCATGTGCCCGTAATTTCACCGGCAACCATACCCTTCAAACCGGAACACAGCAATGCGAGCACTACTGCTTTGCGGCAGAAATAGCTATGGTGGTAGTACTTCCCTGGACGAACTCTTTCACAAAAAAGCTCTACTACTACTAAAGTCTTAGCCTAAGAGTAGTCTAAGACGTAAGAAGTGCGGCTTCGATTTTTCCTGCGAAAAATGCACGATCTGTAAATATGAAATCTGACCCTCTGAATAGGGCGCGTCCTAGGTGGACGTGACCTATGAGGTTTTGCACTGTTCATAGGCAGAGGTTACCGCTTAACATCAGGTGGGCCATGTGCTTGTTCCGTCATTCAAGTAATATAAAAAAAAAAAAAAAAAAAACATGACCCAAACATTTAGCTCCGCTATCAGTCCATTCACTGAAATGGCTATCGGTACGATAATCATTAATACCATCATGATTATGAACATAATTTTCACAAAATACGGGATAATTACCATGCGCCATACATGCGCCATACATGCGCCATACATGCGCCATGATCACGGTACAACATCGTTTTCCCGTGATCATGGCGCATGCAACTGTTCAGCAATTATTAGGAATCAATGGAACTCAAAAGTCATTGTAAATATTCCGTTTTTGCTAAACTTATGGATGATAAACGTTATATCCACATCTTGGTACAACATGTCGGTAACTTCTAAGTATTATTGATTTGTCCAGGCTGCTAGCTTATTTAAGGAATAAGTTATTACAGGAAGAAAGTGTTAGCAGAGTCAGTCGTGGGAAGCAATGGCGGCGATGAGCTCACCACTTTTCACGTCTATTGCCCACGATAGGTGCGACCCACAGCACAGAATAAATAATAGTGAAAAGAGGCCCATTTGAGGCTCTGCCTACCCTTTCGGGGAAACAGCCGTGTGTCTATCATATGTATGTATGTATGTATTATAACCCTAACCACTTACTCAAATGACGTAAACTTGCAATCCTTGATGCCTTCCACCACACCATCAACTAAGTTGACGTCCACCAAACCGATAACGGACACATTCTGATGTTTCACATGCATAGGGTCCAATCCAGGGATACCCATCTCTGATACTCCATGTTTAGCTATATAGTGCACCATGAATTCAGACAGCTGCTTCAGGCATTCTGAATCTTTAATGGAACATTTTTGTAGCGATTCCCCTGAAAATGTATGAATTCCTTAATTTAATTAAGTACCAACTTAATTTTGAGAACACAATGCTTGTTAAATCAGTCAGGAGGTCATAATTACTATCAAGAATTTTGTTTAATATAGGTAATATAATAATAAAATAAAAAAACTAAAACTTTAAAATAAGCAAATTAAAAATATATATAATTTAATATAAGAATAAACCTACTAAACTCAATTGACTTACGAAATGATGGTTCACTGTAAGAAGTAGTAAATATAGTGAATAAAACAAATAAAAAAGTTTTGAACATGATTGCAGAGAGAGCTATCTACTGATTACTATAATTTTGCTAAAATATCGAGGTTTATATACGAAACGGACATATAAAATCAAATCAAAATGCAGATATATGAAGATTTTTATTATAATGAACCGTTAAATAGCGTTTGAACGGTTGTTCCGTTAATCTTTGAATTGGTCCTAAGAAGGTCTACTCTAGCTAACCTACTCTATTATTTAAAGTAGTGTCATAAGAATTGAGCGACGTGACAAAACCTAACGGATATTTTTTATTTTATCATTTATAACTATTTTTGACGTTAAAATCTACTTTAAATTCTATTAAGTTGAATTCTATTAAGTTATTATTGAAGCTATACCAAATTTCTGTGTATTTGACTAATACGAAAATACTAGTTACATTCAGAAAGATGTCAACAATTGAAGTAGGTAAGAGTATAATGGCCGTGTGCAAGAAATATGGAAATTTGGAAGTACTATGCATAGTTACTAGGTCTACCTCGATGAAAGCGTGAAGCTAGGATGCCGGTCCATTGAAGATCTTAAGTATTTATTTTAAGACCTTAGTGATATGGGCTATAATAGCAATAATCAGAAATTTATGACTTTATAAAATTGAAAAATTATATATTTTAAGAAATATCGAGAAGGATACGAAAATCAAATAAAGTCTATATTATTCATCGAGGAGTTCTGCTGTCTACCTTTCGTCTCCATCATCAGATCAGCTCGCAGTCACCATAATATTTTCATTGGAACTTGAAAGGTATGCCAAATTTCATCTCAATCGGTTGAGGCTTGCAAGATATGACCCAAATATTATTTATTCTGTGCCCGAACATAAATTTACATAAAAATATTGTAAGTTAAATAAAAGCTTGTAGGTAAACAAGACGTTTTTTTTAACGTAAATTACTATGGCTAGGACACGACTGGCCCCTTTATAGTTTTTTGTCAGTATGGAATATGGGCGGGGCGTCGTGACCAAATAAACGCGTGTCTAGACCGCGGGTCTAAAATTATAATAATTTATTTTAAAAAAATGAAAAATTATGTTATCAAAAATAATACAAACTAAATTCAGGATTATTCAAATGGCGACCTCGAAACGAACGATGCACTGTAGGAAGGCGTTATCAGGTTCTCAGGTTAGAAAAGGTAGAAAATCGAAATAAAATGCGACTAATTTTTCATTTTATGTTTAATCACAGAAAATAACTTATTTTATACGTCCTAAACAAAGTTCCAACAACACCACTCTAAGGTTTAGCGAATGATGACAAGTCATCAGTAAGGTAGTTCTTAGTAGGCACAACATCGAAGAATTTGCCGGCGTATTCGAAGTAGAACTCAGTAGCCTTGTCGATGAAAGCCTTGCCAAAGTTCTTCATCACGAACTTTTCGTTCTGGTTCAAGAATGGGATTATGGTTTTACCTGTAACAGAAACAAATGGTTATCAGCGGAGCCAATAATAAAAAAAAATGCTGGATAGATCACACAACATTATCTAGCCCCAAGCAAAGCAGAGCTTGTGTTATGGGTAGATAACTGATATACTTAATACAATACATTACATAGATAGAAATATCTGCAGATCGCACAAAATAAATAATTGTTCCGAGGCGGGAATTGAACCCGCAACCTCCTGCATCGCAGGTGAACCTTCGCCCGCCGCGCCACAGAGGTCGCCAAATCAATCGGGAAGCGATTCTGATAACTACCGTAGGTATTCATATTTAACAACAAGGAACCCTCATAAATTCTCCATGTCCATCCGTCTGTCTCTCCGCGGCTTAGCTCAGAAACTCTTAGTACTAGAACTAGGGAACGAGGCTACGATACCTCTTCCCTAACGATTCTAGAACACGATAACATTTCTAATAATATTTTACAATGATTTCAAAAATCTACTTAAAACAGTATTTCCTGATCTTCCTCTGTTAGATCATAGACCAGCTTGAGGGCGTTTAAAGGCTTAGAAGCTTAAAAGGGCCTAGTGACCAACGGTAAAAGATCCAGTGTGAAGAAAACAATAAGAAAGCCTCACAGAAGCTCCATTCAGCACATGACAAAAGTCTTTGAACTTTAGATTCTATATAGGATCGAAGGTTCTAGGATATATATCTATGCCGGTTTCCTTCGTCCAAGATGTTTCCATATATTTTTCTTAAGAGTTCGAGAGCACGCTATTCCCTCCCACAAAATAACAAAAAATTAGTTAACAATCCACTTTATGAGTGGCGTGATATTAATTGACCATGAAACCAACATAGCCGGATTAGTTTAGTTTTTGTTTAACACATAACTTGAACCACAAGTTCAAGGCAAAAACTTCAAGTAGCAAATAACATTTTTAAATGCTCATAATACTCAAATGTAACCTTTAATCTAGTCGTAGACAAAAACAAACAATGACTTACTTGTTTCTAGATCTCCCAAATAGATATTGTCGGCGGCGAACTTAGATCCTCCTCTAATCTCGTAATCGTACTTGATATTTTTGTAATCTACGTTGATGTACGTTTCGCCATCATCCCGCTTCTGGGCGTAGGCGGGGAAGTCGAATGAAAGATGCAGTTTATCTGAAGAGAAAGATAAATATATCAACACTTAGTGATTTGGATCAGTTGAGCTACCTTTAGATCGCTAGCAGCGGTCTTCAGGTTTATTGACCCCCCTATCCCGTGGATGCGCCCCTACGACCAAATGGACCCCCCTATGGACCGATTGACACAGTAACAGTTCACAAAAAAATGGTGAGTGAAGGCAGTCCGAAACCATTTGCCATGAAAATCGGGAGAGCACATAATGGGGAGGGGGATGTTGACAGGTTGGCTCACGATACGCGGCCCATTGACAGCAAGTCCCATTTCTGGGGAGTGAATGGCTAGTCCGGCAGCAGACGTCTCTGGCTGATGATAATTGATGCATAGTAAATAATGAGTGCGATTATATTCTACTATTGTTACCCCGCGACTTCGTTCGAGTTTTACCTGAATAAATCCTTTAGCTAAATTATTCGATAATAAGGGTTTTTCACGGCCGTTTCAAATCAAGCATACACCATTGAAAATAGATGGCGCTTCTGTGTACTTAACTGTCAAAATAAAGTGAAATGTCAACGTCAACAACGTAGAATTATATATTTTCGTGGTATTTTGTTACTATCACACAAAACAAAAAAATCGCTAGTTAAAAATCGTTCGTAATAAAAGAATAAATCTTTACGAGCAAAGATTTACTTCACATAGGATCACTAGGAAGTAAGGTATAGGTACGCGTACACCGCACAGATAATTCATTTGTTAATTTTGACAATTACAGTTGAGTCAGCGCCATCTATTGAGCCAAAACGAACTACTTTTTATTTATTCTAAAATGAAAAGCCATCATTACGGCGTTTTTGAGTCATTCAAACTTTCAAAATTGACAACTTCTTACCTATGATAGCTTTTCCGTGACCTTTGCCGTGAATAGCATTCCCTCCAAAGACACTCTTGATGATGGCATTCGAATTAATTATGTATTCGCCCTCGATTGTGATGCTGCAAGTGTTCTCTTGGTAGCCGGAGCCTTTCTTGAGGTCGACCCTGGAAACCATTTTAGATTAACTTCATAGGTATTCTTCGAAAATACCCGCTATTCGTACTAAACGTTTCAGTTCCACCTTTATAATGCGAACTGCTAAGGAGTGGAATACACTACCGTCGTCTGTCTTTCCTGAAAACTATAATCTGGGTCTCTTCAAGGCTAGAGTGAATAGGTGCCTTCTAGACCTTTGTGCTCCATCTTCGGCCACATCGTCTCTTTCCAACAGGTGAGATCGTGGCCAAACAAAGGTCTATCAAAGTTAAAAAAAAAAAATAAAAAAAATACGCAATGACCTCAAAGTAAATGGACTTCGGGTCACCGCTCAAAAAGTGTCCGAACCAAAAGAAGAACTGCAAAAACGCATAAAGATAAACAGTTCTGACAAGTTTTACCCGTTCATCGCTGTTTGATTATTGGACACTTTTGAAGGACTAAAGTGTGACCCGGCAGTGTATTGAACTTATTTGTCATCGTTATAATTTTCAAAGGCGCCATATTTTGGCGTTGGTAGTGTATGGAATGCTAAGAAAATCGTTATTAGAAAGTCTTCATGGAATGGCGTATCTAGCAGATAGCCCACCTGATGTTAAGTGGTACCCTCTGCCTATGAACAGTGCTTTTTGTGAGAGTTCGTCCGGGGAAGTACTACCACCATACCTATTTCTGCCGCAAAGCAGTAGTGCTCGCATTGCTGTGTTCCGGTTTGAAGGTTATGGGTGCCGGTGAAATTACAGGCACATGAGACTTTTCATCTTTATGTCTCAGGGTGGCGGTCGCAGTGCAATGCCACATAGGGTGTGTCCTAGGTGGACGTGACCTATGAGGTTAGGCACTGGCAGAGGTGACCGCTCAACATCAGGTCGGCTATCTGCTTGTTCGGTCATTCATATTATTATTTATTTATTTATTTTATTTATAAGCCTGAAGTTTACGACTGCAGGGCAAAGGCCTCCCTTCTCCATTCCCTTCCCGTTTTTAAATTATGTCATTCACATAGTTAAAAAAAAATGGAGTTATTTAAAACTACTTACTTGAAGATGTCGAACACACAGCCACTCACACCGGTAGCGACACCTTTAACCAGTGTGATGTCCACTACGCCCAGTACAGAAACAGTGACGTTTTGTAGCTCAATAGGGTCCACGGCCGGGATCCCTAGCTCAGGAACTCCTGTGCTGCCTATATCTCGGACTATAGTTCCGTACAAGTCCTTGAGACAATCCTGGTCTTTCAAGGTACATTTTGGCAGAGTGTCGACTGAAACAAAGATAGTCTATTTAAATAAGACTTTGGAAAGTATTTAACTTCTTGTGGCACTTCCAATTTTGCCCCCCAAAACTTGTCCCTCTTCAGTTGGAAGCTACATTATTTCAGATTTAAAGAAAGAAAGAAAAAACATTTATTTGTGTCCACAAAATCAGTCAACAAACAATATTCCACACTAAAAGACACACACACAAACACACACACACAGAAACAAAGGAAAATAAAACGAATTTGTGCCTCTTAGTACCAGCCTTGTACCAGCCATGCATAACTGACACAAATTGGCGTCCAGCTCAGCATTTGTTGTGTTGTAGCAACACAACGCTGAACTTCCGCTGAAACCATCTGAGTGAAAAACATGGATGTCTGCTTCACAATAAATAATTATACATAATTAATGAACAAATAATAACAATGAAGTATTTAATCAAATAAAAGACATGATTATTAAAATTGTACGTTAAGTTAGTAGGTAAGTTTTAGTAGTAGTAGAGCTTTTTTGTGAAAGAGTTCGTCCGGGGAAGTACTACCACCATACCTATTTCTGCCGCAAAGCAGTAGTGCTCGCATTTCTGTGTTCAGGTTTGAAGGGTAAGGGTGCCGGTGAAATTACAGGCACATGAGAATTTTCATCTATGTCTCAGGGTGGCGGGCGCAGTGCAATGCCACATAGGGTGCGTCCTAGGTGGACGTGACCTATGAGGTAATGCACTGTTCATAGACAGAGGTTACCGCTTAACATCAAGTGGGTCTCTAGCTTGTTCCGTCATCCAAGTAGTATAAAAAAAAAAAAGTTAGGGTTAAGGATTAGGTTATTATAAGGATCCCAATGTTGGGTAAGTCCTCTAATTCCTTTTAGTACAGGCAAATTAGCAAAAAGTGTTGCCCTAAGTCGAGTAGTCGTGGATTCTTATGGAATCGATAGATGACACGAAAAGAAGCTTATCCCAGGTTTGCACCGTTTCTGGCGCATACGGAAGGCTTTTAAATATTAGGTACAAACTTTGAAAAATTGTAACTTTTGAAAAAACAAAAAAGTGTTAAGTGCAAGTTCAATTACTTATAGAGACAGTCTTAGTGCGTTATGGATTTTAATTTAAACTACGTGCATAGTGGGAAACACTGTAAATTTGTTTTTTTTAGTTTGTGGCTCGGGGGAAATTTATGTACTCGGTGCAAACTTACACAAGGTTTCTATAAGTATTATAAACACTATATTAGTTTTGCACACCTCAGCGATTTACGGAACATAGTTTTTTTTCTTTTTTTGTAAATAGTACTTCGGGGGAAACTTATGTAGTCGTGCAAATTTTATTATGGTATATACTATCAGTTTACCACATTCGCACGTAAAAAAAAACACAAATTTCGTACCGGAAGTACTTCTTAATAATATATCTTAATAAGAAATCAACGGCGTGGGTGGGGTGCAGATTCATACCAAAATGTAGCCCGTATTCATCCCACGAATAATAAAATTGTATATTTGTCCATATTAATCGCAAAATGTAGTCCGAATTCATACCAAGCCACGACCTTTAACAATGGATATTAGTACGGTCAGACACAAAAATGCCTTACTATCATTTTCATATATTTTTGTTGGATGCAAATTATTAATAATTGGCGTTCGTATGTTTGTATGTTTGTCTGAAGATAACTTGCGAACTGTTGATATATTCTTTATAAAACTAGTATTCTTTATAAAATTTGGTAGATGGGTATATAGTATTAGTACAATTTGTGTAAGGTTATGAGCTAAATTGGTTCGGGGGTTGTAGAAGATATTGGGGCCAAAGAAATGGTAAAAAAGTTAAACAATTATAGACGTTTCAAAACTAGTTTTAATTTTATTTTAGACTGTGTAACTTTTGGGATATAAGCAAAGAAGTCAAAATAAATAACCTCTACAGTTTTTCCAGTGATCTACTATCATCCATCGAGGAGTTCCGTTGTCCACCTTTAGTCTCCATCATCAGATCAGCTCGCTGTCACCATCATAAATAAATATTTAATAAATAAATAATGCTGGACAGTTCACACAACATTATCTAGCCCCAAGCTAAGCAGAGCTTGTGTTATAGGTTCTAGATAACTGATATACTTTAATACAATACATTACATAGATAGATATTTTTTATTATACATAGAAAATAACCAACGAAAACATATAACATAACATTAATAACATCCTGAACAAATATCTGCAGATGGGTAAATTCAAGAGAAATATCAGTAGGGCTCTTAATGGTAGGCAGCGCGTTTGCAATACCGTGGGTGTTGTCCATAGGCGGCGGTGACTGCTTTACATCAGGCGGGCGGTCTGCTTGTTTGTCACGTTTAGGGCATGTAATATCGGAAGGTTTTCAATTCCTATACTGATTTCCGATATTAAATATCAATATTGGCATTCCGATATTAATATCGGAATTTCGTTATTTATTTAGAAATTGCACATTTTATTTATAAATTGCACAAATTCGGTATTAGGTTGGATTAAGTGCACTAAAAACTATTTTTAAATCATATTCTAATCGTATCTGATCACGGGAGAACTAACTAATGTCTTTGCGAGTAGATTTTACTGGCAGATATATCAATCTACCCTCTTTCTCACTCTTTTATTATGAACGATACCACTACCATCGGTTTCATTGTCACACTTCACACCAACTCGACACACAACACTATCGGTATCCGGTCGCGTAGCAGGTACCACACTTTTTTGATTTTTACACATTCTCACCACAGGCTTCCATACTCCAGATAATTGAAAACCATCTTCTCTATTTAAATTTCTGTATATAGTAATCTCAATTGCCTCTCGTGCCATTACAAATATTTATATAATATACGAATCTTTGCTCGTTGTATAGGATATTGATGTTACCTAAAAGCTTATGTTATAAATAATTGTATAATTCTGATTCTCTGAAACGATTTCTACACTAGTCCGTGATTTTCCTTAAAAAATATTTTAAAAATGGCTTCCACTTTTTTTTAAACGTTTTATACTTATTTTTGTTTGTGATGACAGTAAACCTCAGATATCGGTTTTTAAAGTAATCGAAACAGTAACAAAAAAAAAAGCATTTACATCCACAGCACGAACCATGCATTGAAATAAAATCAAAAATATGGAAAAATTAAAAGTTCTGTTTAGTCCCTTACATTCTAAGGACATTTTAAAAGTAAAGTCACATAAACTTTTCTTCCAAACCTATCTTAAAAACTTGGTCATTATGTCAGCTATATATCATGTAAATTTGATTGAGATTCTTTTACGGGATCATTCATGATATTCAATTTAAACAGTTGAATGCGAAATTCTGGTTTTTAAGATTAAGTTAAATCTTAAATAAAACTAAATAATAACTTTCAGCATTGCATGTATTCAGTGAATAATCACAGTAAATTTTCGAAATGGCGACCTTCTTGCACAATACATAATCAGCATCGTCTAAAAAAATTATCTTTAAAGCGTAGAAAAGCGATTCTGTTGCTTTTGAATTGTTGCTTCAGCCTGGGTCAACCTTTTTCGCAATTCTTCCACATTTTGGCACTCTCGAGAGTAAACAATCTCTTTAAAAAATCCCCAAACAAAAAAGTCAATGGGGTTTAAGTCGAGAGATCGTGGGGGCCATGCGATATGCCCGCCTCGGCCAATCCATGTATCACCAAGTATCGCATTTTGTTAGTATTAGTAGAGCTTTTTTGTGAAATACTTCGTCCGGGAAAGCACTACTACCATACCTATTTCTGCCGCAAAGCAGTAGTGCTCGCATTGCTGTGTTCCGGTTTGAAGGGTATGGGTGCGTGCCAGTGAAGTTACAGTCACATGAGACTTTTCATCTGTATGTCTCAGGGTGGCGGGCGCAGTGCAATGTCACATAGGGCGCGTCCTAGGAGGGCGTGACCTATGTGATAATGCACTGTTCATAGGAAGAGAGTACCGCTTATCATCAGGTGGACCATCTGCTTGTTCAGTCATTCTTAGTAGTATTAAAAAAAACCTGTCATTAAGATATTGTCTAACTTTTGACGCAAAGTGACATGGTGCGCCGTCGTTTTAAAAAGTCATGTTTCGGCGTGTTAGTAAAATGATGTCTGTGGATTATCCATTTAAATCTTCTCTTAAAAAGTTCAAGTATGACTCGCCATTTAGGCGATCTGGCAGTTGGAATGGGCCCACCATCTGTCGCAGGTTTCTGCCTCGTATGTAGAAAATAATGTCCTTGAACAACAAAGATGGGTTGTTTTACTATTGCTTATGTGCAATTCAATCTTCAGACTGTCACATTTCTTTTTAATTCCGACTTGCAGAACATTTTCTTAAATTGAACTAACTTTTATTAAATTGAGTGTTTTTATGATCCTGTGCAAGAATCTGGAACAAGGTTACATGACTAATAGCTGTCACATCAGCCATGTTTTTAAGATAGGTTTGGATGAAAAAGATTACGTGTGTTTTTTTTTAAACGATCATTGAAAGTTAGAGTTTAGGCAAAAAAAAAAAAACTACATATTATTATTTTTATTTTAATGCAATAGTAGGTGCTATTGATGTAAATGCTATCAGACAAGGTAGCCCTAGTATTTATCTTATTTACAACAAAAAAAACAGGACTCTACCTCAACGAATCGAGTCCCAATGGCCAAAAAAGTGTAAGAGCTCCGATTGTCTTAAAACACATAACTCGAAAACTACTAAAAATCGCGAAATGGGGGTGATTCGGGTATCTCTGGGGGTAACCTTTCTTTGGACTTCGGCTTGAGACTACTTTTTGGGACACACTGTATATATTATTACTTTGTTGATTATTTTATACCAACAATTTTATGAAATAAATAGATGTTCCATAATAACATATTTTTTTGCTGACGTTACTTTTCTCGTTTTAGGTGTAGGTATTTCTAGGT
The DNA here is from genome assembly GCA_932527175.1 of Operophtera brumata. NCBI lineage: Eukaryota > Metazoa > Arthropoda > Insecta > Lepidoptera > Geometridae > Operophtera > Operophtera brumata. The sequence goes on from OW052225.1 coordinate 39,782,385, forward strand.
GGGATAAATACGGACTCTAAAAATGAAATGAATATTGATTGTATGAATCCGGAATAATAATTATTACTTTCAGCTCGTGGGATGATTTTCTGGGATCAATACGGATGCACCCCGCGGTCGGGGGACAGTGTTAGCAGTGTAGCGCCACAGTATATATATTAGTTTCTTAGCACCGCACTGAATTTACATATATAATACTTAAAAAATGCATGTTCCGTATATAAATTCCAGTATTAAATGGCTGGCGAATGTAGTACTAATCAAATGAATAAGTTTAAGTGAAATTCCAGAATTGCCTGAAATTTCCCCGAAGTAGAGCGACAATAAAATATGGAAAAAGTGACTTCCGTGTGAGGTACCCAGGTGCAAACCTGGTAATTTATTCGGCCCATTTTTCTGGTAATTCTGTCAATTTGCACCGACTACTTCAATTTCCCCCGAGCCAAAATACAGAAAAAAATATTTTTTTAGAAATGTTTTTTTTTTCGTATGTTCCGTAAGTCAGATTAAAAAAATACTTGGTGCAAATGTAGATCATAACGGTCTTAAGTGTATGCCAAATTGCACCGACTACATCTATTTTCCCCATTAAGTTACGGGTATTATAAGGTTTTCACCCTATTTCACCCTGTTCCGGGGGGGTGAATTTGCTGAAAGTTATATTAGAGGTGATTTTCAAGCCAAACAAAACAATTAGAAAAGGTTTTGTGACTACATCTAATTACTTCCACACTTTTGCTAAAAATCACCTAATTTGCCTGTACTATTTAGCATGTGCGATTTTCTGCAATTTTCCAAGTCGTTCTCGATACGCTATACATATAAATACTAGCTTAATTACCGAAAGCCACCGCACTATAACCACAAGTAATAAATTTTGTAAAAATTAAAAAAAACCTCAAAGCAATGAAGAGGGTGAACCGATTTTGATGAAACATAGCTAAGAACACAGCCGAGTAATTCACCTTTCAAACAAAAAAAAACAAAATCGGTTCTTCCGTTCGGGAGCTACGATGCCACAGACAGACACACACACAGACACTCACAGACACACACAAAGACACGTAAAACTTAACATTTCATTCCTTTACTTTGCGCTATTTACGGACTCATGTTCGAAAGAGGCTAGCTACCCACAACACAGGTTTTCCTAGGGTGGGAGCTAGCGCACTTACAAATTAATTTTTGATTCATGTTTTTGTTTACACTTTGCAACATTATCAATAATTTGTAAAGATTGTATTATTATTAAGACTATAACACCTAAATAAACTTTTTATACTTTATACTTTTTATAAAACAACAGCAATAATCAGAAAACTAGTAAACTTCAACATTTTTCTTCGAGTAGATAGATTTTCATATATATCTATAGATAGATAGATAGTCATTCTCGATACACTGTTTACGTTATACAGCATATTATAATATACATACATACATAAACTCACGCCTGTTTCCCGGAGGGGTAGGCAGAGACCACGGATTTCTACTTGCTACGATCCTGACACAACTCTTTTGCTTCATTCACTCTCATCACATTCTTTATACATGCTCTTCGGTTAAGGGTACTCTTGACCTGGCCTCAGAAAGTCTCCAATCTGGTCTGAATACCTTCGCCAAGGTCTTCCCCTTCTCACTGTCCCATCCACGCTAGTCTTATGTAGAACGTTAATCTAGTCCATCGTATCTAAATGCCCAAACCATCTATTAAGAACCATTTAATATAATTATAGTAGCTTAATTACCAAAAGCCGCCTCACTACAACAAAAAACAACAGCACTGATTAAAAAACTAGTATACTTCAACATTTTGCTTCGAGTAGATACAAGATCACACTGAACAAAGTTTATTAAGTATCCAATTTATACCCGCAGTCAAAAGTTAATAAATGTGGAACCGGAACCTTAAATGCCTCATTGTGAGTAGAGGCTAAATCTTTATCTAATCTTTGAGGAAACTTCGCCAATGTTAGTAATTTTTGTTGAAAATAATGATACATAAACAATACATACATACAAAGACACACGCCTTTATCCCCGAAAGGGTAGGCAGAGCCTCAAATTAACCTCTTTTCACTGTGGGTTGCACCATCGCGGGAAATAGACGCGACTCCATCTTTTCAACCCCCGACGCAAAAACGACGGGGTGTTATAAGTTTGACGTTTCTGTGTGTGTGTGTGTGTGTGTGTCTGTCTATGGCATCGTAGATCCCGAACGGATGAACCGATATCGTTTTTTTTTTTTTTTTTGAAATGTTCATTTGTCGGGAGTGTTATTAGCTATGATTGATCAAATTCGGTTCAGCCGTTTCATTGCGCTGAGGTTTTTTTAATTTACACAAAATTAATTACTTGTTTAGAAGTGGGTTCAAAACACAAAGTATCTATTCAAAGGATGATCCACGTTTATTAGTAGCACGGTTAAACTTTGACATTTATGATATAAGTGGGATATTACTAGAGTAAGGACACCGCTGATGACGTGATAATATATAAATGGTGTTACAATGTACGAGACACTAAAAACAACACGAGTGACTACAGTATGGGGTTCTTCAAAAGGGGTGTTTGGAAATTATTAAAGGGTCGGCAACGCGCGTGTGATGCCTCTGGTATTGCAGGCGTTCATAGGCTACGGTAACTCGCTTACCAACAGGTGGGACGTATCCATGTTTGCTACCTTGGTAGTAAGTATATTAAAAAAAAAAAAAAAAAAAAAAAAAAAAAACATTCTATGACTTCGTTCGCTCGCGATCGGTGCTATTCGGTGCTATTCGGTGCTATGACAAAATCACGGACAAAATGCAAATTGTATGTAGATTGAATGCATCTTGACATTAAAATACGAGGATGACGAAAAAATTGTTTAAAAAAATAAGCCAGCGTGGACATGAGCCAATCATAGTGTGTTGCTAACAACAGAATGAAATATCCATACAAACAAAAACACGCCTCATGCCTCTCGAAAAAGCTGTTTTTATTGTATATCTCCTAAAATATAGATAATTTTACAAAACTCTAGTAAACCCTTGGCTTGGTTGAATTGATTTTATTTATCAAATGTTTACCCAATGATATGCACCGGCGAATCTAGGCAAAAATTAGACGTAACTTTGGTGTTTTTTTCTTTAGAAAAAATATTTATTCTATAGAGTAAATGTAAATTTATTTTTTAAGACGATTCAAAATGATCCTTGTGATTGATAAATAAAATAAAAGTGATGAATAAAATACTTTTTGACTTTGACTTTGACTTTGATTGTCCTATCGTGTTTCTGGTACAGTGATCCCTGTAGTATCCACGTATATTTTTAATTTGAATATTGTTATTGATTAAAACTTATAAAAAACACTTTTGAAACTATCATGGTTGTGTACATACTTTTCACTAGAAACGGGATATAACAACTGATGCAACTGTACCGAAATATCGGGAACATTTAAAACTCAAAAATCATGGTAAATATCCCGTTTCTAGTGAAAATTATGTTAAAAATCAAATCTAAGATTAGCAATTTTACGGCATACCTCACCTTAAGCACAGAATATAATTGACGCCCTACCTACCCTTTCGGGGAAAAAGGCGTCTGACTTTAAATGTATGCGTATTTTTCGGGTTTCCATCTTATGAAAACAGGTACTAGTATAAGCTTCGACCAAGCAACTAGATACCTACTACTTGTAACTTTTTTTTTTTTTTAACATTGATAGACCTTTGTTTGACCACGATCTCACCTGTTGTTGTTCTCACCTTTTTTTTTTGTGTGACGAGGTGAAAATCTGCTAACAGATACCCTACCACATTGAGGGTGTGGTATAGGGTTATGTGAGGTTCACGGACTCTTGGACTCACTAAAAACACCCCGGTGGCCGGCCTCGATGCATGTCAAGGGGCTCCGGGATCTCCATACGGAACGCACCGGTGCCCCTCTCGCATTTGCCTGTAGAGCACAGTCCCGGGCATGACTTCCAAAGTCACTCCCAACACCCTCGCTGGTGCTCACAGCGACTACTTGCCACAAGTTGTCGCTGCCTTCCCGGGAGTTCTTGTTCTCACCTAACCTTTTTTTTTTTTTTTTTTTTTTGTCGAGGTGAAATCTGCAAACAGATACCGTATTGCATTGAGGGTGCAATACGGTTATGTGAGGTTCACGGACTCGTGGACTCACTAAAACACCCCGGTGGCCATCCTCTGCGCATGTCGATGGGCTCCGGGATCTCCTACGGAACGCACCGGTGCCCATCTCGCGCGACGCCCAACAGGGCCAATCCCGTGGTTGGCCAAAAAGCCAACCACACAAACACTCCCTCCAAATGTGGCAGCACAGGGTCCACTCTGTGCTGCCACCATCCAAAGGCTCGTAGGAGGGTGGCCAGAGCCCTCACTCCGACCACCACGCGAGCCCAGTGACATTTCTTTCCTCCACCACGAAAACGTGCTCGTGTCGTCGTGGCGAAAGAGGGAGATGTCACTTCCTACCTGGCCATCATCTATCTTCCGAACATAGCTCGGCGGGAGTGGCACCAGCTACGCCCGGAAGGTAGAGAGGGCAAACTACCTTTTCGCCGTTTATTCCCACATTTGAGTTTGGATTAACCCAAAGTCAAACAAGGGAATAAACAGCCCTTCCCTGCTGTCTCATCATCCAGGCATAGTAGGGAGCCACTCTGCCTGGGTGATGAGAGGGCAGCTCCTCCCCGTTGCGAGTGGCGTCACGCTCGATGGATCGAATGTGCCGCCAGTCACAAACAAGGGTACTCCACCTCACCCATCGGGCACCTCTGACCGGCCCTCTCACTGTGCCCTCTGCTAATCAGAGGGACACGCGGAGGGCCAGCTGCCTTCCCACCCCAAATATGGGGGGAACGCCTAAGGTTGGGGTCAGGGCGATATTCGGCCCACTCTCCAACTCCTCGCAAGTTAGAGAGCCAACACACCACCACCCTAACCCCAACACTCCATCCCGTTGGCGGTCTCTTTCCCTTTCACTGCAGAGATCTGCCATGCAGTGATCTGGAGAGAGACCGCCTGTCTTCCCTCCGTCGTATCCTCCAGATGAACCTCGATTACACCTAGAGGATACGAAGGAAACGCCTCCCCGTTTGCAAGTGGAAGCAAACTCACGAGGGTTATGAGTTCACTGCCAGTCTCAAACAGGGGTACCTACCTACCTACCCACCAAACCACCAACGAGGCGCCATCCCACCCAGAATCCCGCAAGAAAACTGACCCATACAGCCGGCTCGCGGGAACTGAGCGAAACGACACCTCATCAACAGTTCAGTGGGCACCTACACCAACACGGTCCCTAGTGGGCCGTGAAGGCGCCTGATGGTTTCAGTTACGTCTATTTCAGAAAAAATAGACCAAAAACAGGCAGCAACCACGTGAAGGATGACCACCAGACTTGCCTTGGGGTTCTCAGCGACCCGCGCTCCTCCCAAGACCATTCGCCTCCTTGCCAACTCACTCTTGAGCGGGCAAGGAAGGCCTGCATTTATCCAAAACCGGAGTTAGGCCGCAGCAACTATTAATGGATAAACACAGACCCGCCCTGTTCTCACCTAACCTAACCTAACCCTACATGAATAGTAATGAATGTGCGAATCTAATCTAACCTCAGATCAAAGAAACCTAGGTCACAGCCTAGGTATAGTCTAACCTAGCTCGAATAATTGGATATGGTCTAGCTTCAAACTAGTTCTATATTTATAATAATTTATGATTGAGCCGAGATAATAATAAGTTTTATCTACTCTTATATCGTAAAAATCGAATTATAAACTTCAAATCGATTTTATATTGACGTACTTAAATTATAATGTTATACAATTACTTCTATACCATTCCCCTTCTAAAAAGCTTATTTTATTCACTGAAAACAGTAAATAAAAAGCACTTTTAATCACGATTTTGGTGTTTGAATTTAGAACACCAATATACTCGAGCCTCTATCTCGATGCAACACTCTCCAATAACATCTCATATACAACCTCCTTGCGCAAAAAATACTCGATACAAAATCCATGTGCAAAGAAAACTCGACATACAAACTTCTTGTGAAAATAACTCTTCGTGATTTGATTGGTCGACATTTTAGACAAGGAGTTTAACATTAGAATAAAAACTGTTTTGTGTTCTTTGCTGTGATTAGTAAATTGGTGCTATTTTGTATAATGTAAGTTGGACGAATTTTTCCCATTTCCGCGTTTTGTAAAATATAATGTGTCCCTAATTTTTACTTCAAAACTCAATAAAATAAAAATGGAAAATGCACAAGCCGTACGACGCCAAAAAAAAAAGAAGAAAAAAAAAGTTGTACGAACACAAAGTTTATTGGGACTTAATAATAAATCGATTGAAAATGTATTCAACTACTGAAGTAGATGTCTATTTTCGCTTAAATCTTTGTTTTTCTCGAAGTCATGGTATAAAGGATAGTATGCAATTCTTGAATAATATGGATTAATAACGAGGGCCATGTATCACTCAATCATGCTCAGGATTCTGACACTTGACTTGGCCCTCGCTTGAAATCCGTCTTTTATTCACTGATTACATAATATACTATTTTACATTATATTACAAGTCGGACAGACCAAGGAGGATTTTTACTCTTATTCCTTTTTTTTTACATAGGTAGTCTGTTGTTACGCGCTCTACATGGTATGCGTGGTAGAATCGTGTCTTTTCTTTTGACACCATTTATTTACGTTACTATATATATAAAAAAATTATCAATGGTTACTATTTTGCATGTGCTTTGTTAGTCAAATAACAGTTTTATTGCATGAGTGTAGATAAAGTAGTGTATGAAACTGCACATAATTATAGGTATTAAAACACTCATGTGATACTTTTAAAAACCTCACCAAGGATCGGTTTCGAAAGGTCGTTTTTATTTATACTAACTGTGTGTTTAAAATTCAAAGTCATTTTATTCATTGAAATCACAAGGATCAATTTGAATTGTCTAAAATAAAACTCCTGTTCCAACGTGACCAAACCTAGAAGAATCAGGCAACAAAAACGGTTTGGCTATATTTGATGATCCTTAATACTACTAGATGGGAAGCGCCTGTGTGGTGCCTCGAGAACAAGTGGAAGATGATTCAAAGAAAAAACGAAAACCAACTTAAAAGCCTCGGGTAGGCAGTCACAAGTAAGATGTAGAGAATCAGCTAAAGTTCATAGGACAACACACGCGACGCTTGTTAATACTCACAAAACACAAATCTAAGCATAGGATAAGCCTCTTTACGGAACGCCTTAGCAAATTTTGCAACAAAGATCTCTATACCTTAGTCAGCAGGAACAAAACACATAAGGCGCTTATCTTTATTGAATTTGTAGTCATGTTTTTTGCCGCCAATGTTTCCACAGGCGAAGTCATCGAAATAAGTCCTCGTTTTTGGAAATAATACATAACATATGTATGTTATGTATTATTAAATACCCCTTCCGGGAAAAAGGCGTGTGTCCATGTAGACACACGCCTTTTTCCCGGAAGGGGTAGGCAGAACCTCAATTGCCCTGTTTTCACAGTGGGTTGCACCATCGTGGAATCTAGACGTGACAAGTGGTGAGCTTATTGCCGCCATTGCTTTCGACCACTGACTCGACCTTGACTCTGCTTACGTTTTCATCCAGTTATAACATATTCCATAATAAGCTAGCAGCCAGGACAAATCTTATACCAGGAATCTTATCAACAAGTCCGGGTAGTCCCTTAGTCGGCTATTACGACATCCACGGGAGGAGACGCAGGGATCTATTCTAGGTGGGACACACTATTACCGTGAAAGGTGGAAAGACTATTAAGCACTATGATCATTAATTAAGTACCTAGAAGCAGGGTTGGCAATCTTTAGTCAGTATGGGGTTCTTCAAAAGGGGTGTTTGGAAATTTTTAAAGGGTCAGCAACCCGTATGTTATGCCTCTAGTATTGCAGGCGTTCATAGGCTACGGTAACCGCTTACCAACAGGTGGGCCGTAAGCATGTTTGCTACCTTGGTAGCATAAAAAAAAAAAGAAAAAAAAAAGAGTTTAAAACACGGAAAAATGCATACTTGTTTAAAACATGTTTCAAAACATAAAAAAATATGTTTTTCATATCAAATTTGATTCGATAAAATATTTTTTGATCTTTCTACGTTTTCAAGTGCGGTGAAAATCACGATCAAAGATTCCGTTACATACCTACAATTATACAGACCAATCTATATTAAGCGTTTTCAAAAAAAAAACATTTACTAAATTGTAAAAATAATAATAAAATACATTTATTACAGAAAGAATAATACAAGGTATGTTCAAAATACATATGAAACAGTTGTGCTACCTGAAGACCGCTGCAACCGATCTAAAGGTAGCTCAACTGATCCAAATCACTACCAGACGGAAGCGTCGTCATCACATTTTAATTTTACGAATTGTAAAATGTGTTTAAAACATGTTTAAGACTACAAAAAATACAAATGATAGAAATTGATTTTAAACATGTTTTTTTTTGTTTGCATATTATAAATAGTGTTTTGTTCATTTTGTCCTACCTAAAATTCTGACCAAATAAATATACTTGTAATTGTATTTGTTAAAAAAAAGTTTTTTTTCCAATCCTGCTTAGAAGTCAGTACCTATAAAATGATACCTTACCAGGATGCGTTTTTTTTGTTGTTTTTTTTATACTACTGTTTGACGGAACAAGCCTATGGCCCACCTTATGTTAAGTGGTAACCTCTGCCTATGAACAGTGCATTACCTCATAGGCCACGTCCACCTAGGACGCGCCCTATGCGGCATTGCACTGCGCCCGCCACCCTGAGACATAAAGATGAATAGTCTCATGTGCCTGTAATCTCACCGGCACCCTTACCCTTCAAACCGGAACACAGCAATGCGAGCACACAGCAGCTTTGCGGCAGAAATAGGTATAGTGGTAGTACTTCCCCGGACGAACTCTTTCACATAAATGCTCAGCTACTACTAAAATGATGCGGATGTATAAACTTCCTTCAGGAAGGAACTACTCAGGCTAATTATACAAGTTCCTAATCTTTTCAATTCGGAAATCGGGGCTACCTGCAATTACAGCGCGGTATAACTATGCTGCCCTTGGAAGCGACTTGTCAATAATTTAGTTTCAAAAACATATTTTTATTTACTTCAGGGTGATCTAGACATAACGGCAGAACCAAAGACCATAATAAAAAAAATGCTGGACAGTTTACACAACATATAGCCCCAAGCTAAGCAGAGCCTGTGTTATGGGTACTAGATAACTGATATAGGTACTTAATACAATACATTACATAGAATAGATGTTTTTTATTATACATAGAAAATACCCTCTGATCAAAATATATTTGTTCTGAGGCGGAAAACGGAACCGGCAACCTCCTGCGTCGCAGGCGAACCTTGGTCCGCCGCGCCACAGAGGTTTATTTTCAGAGGTGTGTGTTTTGTTGAGGTTGTTTTTAAAATTTCATACTTAACCTCAAAATGTTTTCTACTTTTTTCCTCTCAATTACCAAACGCTTCCTAAGTTGGGAAGTGGTACCAGGGGCACACCCCTTCTCCTCTCCTCCCCCCTTTCTTCCTCTCCACCCAAAAACTCGGGAGGCCCGTTTCTAATGCACACCCTTAAAATCCATCAAGTCCTTCTACTGGAGTTAACAAAGGAACAGACATACCTACATATATACACCCGAAGTGCATAACCCTCATTCAGTGCAGTTGGGTAAACATGTGAGGTCACAGACACTAGATTTTGTTTGCCTTTCACTCAATGTTGAATTTTAAACCTGTCAAGTGCGGATCGGACTCTCCTGGAGAGGGTTCCGTACAGAATCAGAACCAGAATATTCATTATAAAAAATGATGACACTAACAATAGACTCATACAGTGAGTTTACCAATAGTACTAAGGTCAGTGCAACAATCATTATTATTATTATCATTATTATAAAAAATATACATGTCAAACACAATCTACATTTTTTTTACAACTTTACTAATCTACTTATATTATTACTTGTCCGCGACTCGCGATGTTGACTAGATGATCTTAAAAGTAATCTTAAGAAAATCATGAATAGGTATTATAATTTTAAAATAGTTGGCTGAAGGAAAAATAAACGATTCTCTTTATTTTTAACCATAGGCAGGCTTTAGTTACTTAGAACATTGTGAATAAAGGACGTTGGTGCCACCATAGGTTAGGGGTAGGCAGGTAGATGCGTTTCTTTAACCTCACCTTCCTGTAGGGGTATGAACCGCCCGGTATACCAGACAGGTAACCAGACGCGAAGGTCTGGAGGTATGTCTGGGGGCGAGGTTCTGGTCAAGGTGCCAGAGTACCACAGGTAGTACCTACTGGTACACAGGTACCAGCAGGTAAAAAGTAAAAGTAGGTACAAAGGTAACTAAAGGTAATTGGCACAGACTTGGTAAGGGATTCTCAGCTGGTGGTACGTGGGCACGTCAAGGGTAAAGACCTGGTGAGCTGCTAAGCCCAGGATAGCTGGTCTCCGTCAGTAGTGGCACGCGCGAAGGTCTAGCGCATACTAAGCGGAGACGCGATGGACCGCTGCTAATATTTATAAACTCGGTACGGCGCGCCCACTGTACCAAGGTTGCATCGTTGAAATCCTTCTACCAAGGCCAATTATCGTCGAGTCAGCGTCACGCTAGTGTCGACGCGTGCGCAAGGGTAGGCAGCGTCTTGTTGACCGGACAAACCGAAAGGCAAGTCCGGCCAACAAGAAATATAAGACTTTCTGAGTACATTGACTATGTAACAATGTAAAAATAGCGGTTAAGAATCGATATAGCCACCTAACGAGGGACCTATGTACAAAGATTAAATATATGGTAGGTAGCTATACCTAATAGGTACGTAGAAATAGTAACCAATGTACTTAGATGTAAGAAAATAAAGAGATATGGGCAGAAAGGTTGGCATACTGAGGTCCAAGGGACAGCATAAATAAGGCTGTTTAGGTTCAACTTTCACCGCTCTCGTTGCGGTAACGCCCAGGGGTTCCTAAGCAAATTGGCTTGTGAAAGTATCAATGAGTGTTTTTCTATATGCGAGAAGAAGAAAGAAATAGTCTGGAAGAGCGAAACAGTATGAGGTGCAGCCCATTGAACACTTTCACAAATCATCCAGTACTACGAACAGGAACGGACCCGACGAATGCACGGTCTGCCAGCCTCGCTAAGCACCATTCAGCTAACGGATGTATCGTTTCATTTCGGAAGAATCCCACACCCCAATCGACTGTAGGCAGGACGAGGCATCAAGGCTCGGGGCGATACAGGCTCCCTGTCATCTACCTTCCTGTCTCCCATCATCTACTCCGGACAGCGGAACGGGACCAGCCAAAACTAGGCAGGCGCCATCACCATCTACGCCTGGAGCTCGTACCTACGGCAAGCAATATAGGTATCGTAGCTCGACGCTACCCTGCCGCCCCACAATATTACTTGTAGATAAATGTTCAAAAATCTGACTACATTATACATTATAATATTATTAATCTAAATTATTATTTCACGCTGCATATGCTACCTAACGCAGTTCTGCTGCTTCACACACTGGTGTCACATAAACCAGCGCTGCAGTAGTGTTTGCGTTGTCGCAGCATACGCTGAGTGGCGACCCTTTTTGCTGATCATTATCGGATATGTTTTAATTGTAAGTTTCTGTGATGTGTTAGCAAAATAAATATTTATGTTTTTGTATTTGTCATTGCACTGGCACATATTTTATTATTTATTTTCTTCTATTTATTCATATTTTACTTTCCCCCATTGAAATTTTAAGACGATTTATTTTCGTTAAGGTTTTCCTATAAACAATGAGTGACGCCCTATATTCTGTATTTGTTTTAATTTTAGCGCTGTAGATTCCTATATAAAGGTGGATCGTAATAGTAGATTTTCATAATATTTTCTTTTTAACTATGCTATATTATGAGAAATTATAATTTTGTTAAAAATTATAATTTGTTTTAATTTTAGCGCTGTAGATTCGTATATAAAGGTGGATCGTTATAGTAGATTTTCATATATTTTTTTTTGTAACTATGCTATATTATGAGAAATTATAATTTTGTTACAAATTAAAATTTCGCATAACGAGCCGAAGAACGAACAATTAATTTTATTTATCACATGACGCACAAGATAATTTAATTTGATATATTTCTTGGTATTTAATTTGATATATCTCATGACGCACGTATGTCAAAAGTTTTTTATAGTTGTCCCTAATTAAGAATGAAGTCATTTGCGCTATATATACCTACGTGATTGGGACACGTAGGTAGCGTTAACGCGTCACGCTAACTTATTTCTTTAGAAATGTTAGGAAAAAAATAGTTTGTGACAGACAGACACGACAGCGATCCTATAACGGTTCCGTTTGTAACTTTTGAGGTACGGTACCCTAAAACAGAGTAGAATAACATCACTCAAGATATTATACAAATTGACAATTATTATGTAATCTTTTCCTCTACATCAAAGTCAAAAGTATTTTATTCATTGAAATCACAAGGATCATTTTGAATCGTCTTTAAAAGTAGGTTAATTGCCTAACTCCTGTTCCAACGTAACCGTTCCAACTTGAACACCAGCCGGTTAGCCTTGAATTGTGGTCAGCGACTTTAGAATGGCTTGCACAAAGTGCATTAAAATACATCCCACGTTATAAACAAAGACAGCATTGACCCAATACTAGACTCCCTCACCAGAAGGTATGAGGACTATATGGGTCTGAATGAATGGTGATTAGTTTCCCCAAATTATGTTTATTTCTAACTTGGTACAGTTTTTTTTTTATATAAATAAATAAATAATGCTTGACAGTTCATACAACATTAACTAGCCCCAAGCTAAGCAGTGCCTGTGTTATGGGTACTAGATAACTGATATACTTAATACAATAATACTTAATACATTACCAAGGTTTTCTTAGAAAATACCCAGAACACCCTGAAACAATGTACAAATATGGAATGATAGAAAGAAAGAAAGAAAGATTGAAAGAAAATATTTTATTTGTAACTCAATCAGCAAACATAATAAAATAGAAAAAAAAGCTAATAAAAAATGCATTGAGTCACAAAATGGTTTCTGTCTCCGCATAAGCCAGTTGTAAACACGTTACAACCAACGCTGCATGGTCTTGTATGACGGATCAAGCAGTTGGCCCACCTGATGTTAAGCGGTACCCTCTGCCTATGAACAGTGCATTATCACATAGGTCACGTCCACCTAGGACGCAACTTATGTGGCATTGCACTGCGCCCGCCACCCTGAGACATAAAGAAAGTAAGGTAAGTAGAAAGGGACAGAATAGCGCACGCGAAACAAAAAGTGGGTGAAAATCACAATGATTATTTCCAAAATCTAAACATAATGTTTTTATAAACCTATAAATTTCCTTTAATATTGTGAAAGAATCATACAAATCGTTTCAGGCGTTTGGAAGCAGTAGGTTTTTTATTTTTTTTATTTAAATAATTTGAAGCTTTGTATTTTTCTTGTCAAAAGTACCAATTACTTAAAAAAATACTACTGAGGACATATTTTTTATTATAGGTAAGTATTAGACGTTTATTGCTATATTTTATAGTATTTGGATAATCTGTCCAGTATGGACCATTGTATATGGGGCAAGAAGCGTTACTTTGTATATGGGGCGAGAAGCGTTACTTTGTATATGGGGCGAGAAGCGTTACTTTGCCGTAACACAGTTTTGTAACTAGCACGGACGGAAGGCAAAGTTCTCTTATTTTCATATACTTACGAACATATTTATCTTTTGTTGTACCTATTCTAAGTGAAATAAACTTATCTTATCTTATCTTATCTTATGTGTTTGTAAGAAGTAGGCTTCCAAAGAGATGTACCTATTTATTGCAGGCCAGAGTGAATAGCTGCTATAGTACTTCGTGCTCCATGCAGCCGCATCGTCACTAGCTTGTTTCTGCCAGACACGTAGTAACTATTAAGTAATATGTGGCCAGGCATCACGTTGAGTAAATAATTTCTTACAACAAATATTTAGCTAATAACGTAGGTATGATTCAATTCACGGAACCTATCGACTCAGACAACTTTCGACATCGGGTTCTTACTACATGTTGCATTATGGTGTAGATTCCAAGACATCACTACTAAGACTTACTTGTCAATGTATCGTAAGATTGTGAAATTAGTCCTAATGTCAAAATAACAAAATTGTAATGAGGGCTTTTCATTTTCGAATAAAAAAATAAAAAGTAGTTGAATTTGGCTCGATAGATGGCGCTGACTCAAGTATGCTTATCAAAATTAACAAATGCATTGTCTGTGCTTTTGTGTGATAGTAACAAAATACCACGAAAACATATCGTTGTTGACTTTGACATTTTACTTTATTTTGAAAGCTAGGTTCAAAGCAGCGCCATCTATTAGCGCATGATTTGAAACGTCCGTGAAAACCCCTCATTTATAGGTAGACTTCATTCACCTGGCCTAAATCACTCAGGTAATCTAATTCCGCATAATTCGGCCAAAAAATTAATTAACATACATAACATAACACCCAAGAGTCACACACATAGACCTGACCCCACACTAAGATTCCCTGTGTCGTGGGTAACAGAAACTACGAGTACCATGCTACCATAACACCCAGACCCGGAACAAATATTTGCAGATCATAAACATTTGTCTCGCAGCGGGAATCGAACCCGCAACCATATGCATGTCAGCCGGCTACTCGCCCGTCACGCTACAGAGTTTGTCAAACTATGTCCATTTCATTGACATAGTTCGAATTATAATTTCTTAAGTATGTAGGTACTACATCATCATCAGCTATATGGAATGCCACGACGATCGGTCTTGAGCCGGCTCCATCCACCGCCTTCCTGTGACCTCTACAATGGTTTTGGTCCACCGAAAGGGTGGCATTCCCTTTTGCGTCGTCCGGTTGTGGTCGCCACTCGAGAACGTTTCTTTCCCAACGGTTCTGCGAGCTATATGGCCTGACCTACTGCCAATCTTTCTACACAAGCAGCCTGTGGTTCAGCTAATACGCAGAAGTCGCTTAGTGCCCTGCGCGTCCAATATAATAATGGTTTGAGGATGCTGATGAGACTTCCTCGCTTTTGCAGTGCATCAGCGATGTTTGCCGAGGCTCAGGTTGATGGTTTTCACGCCATCATCCGTAAGAAAACTGCCTCATTGCTCAGCAGAGTGCAGAGCAGTTCCAACGGCATCCTGCAGCTAATTCCCGATCGCTATGACCTGCCAGTAATGAAGGCTTTTAACCGGGTCCTGATCAGGTAGGTAGTCTCGCTGGAGTCTGTTTGGTTGGGATTCGGATAAGGGTTTTCACCTCAACTTATAGCTCTAATGTATTTCTAACATAGTTTTTAAGAACAATACTAAAAAAATAATGGACCTAATAATTTAATTATTATTATTGCCAATTCAACTTGCTAATTCTGAGACCTATGTCGGTTATCTTGGTTCTTCTACGGATCTCCTCATTCTAGATTATATTACGTAGTGAAACTCCGAGCATAGCTCTTCTAATAGATACCAACCCAATTGAATTCTGGTAAATAAATGGTCGGTAAAATGTTTTATCTACACTCAAATCGAAAAATTCGAATTACGAATTCAAAGACGGTTCTATACAGACGCACTTTATAGACGCATATACATAACCTTAAGAATAAAACTCATTATAGTACCGCCATCTTTTTTTTTTATTAATTCATTAAACTAGTCTATGGTTATAGCCCGAATATGAAAAAAAAGGCGCACGCATGCGCAGTTCAAACTGTGAAAAAATGGCGCACGCATGCGTAGTTTGAACTTAATTTCCCGCGCTTCTCATAATTTTTTTTGTTGTAACCTACCTACTTTGTTTAATTAAATTTTTTCCTATGAGTGCAGATAAAGTAGTATATGAAACTGCATATAACTTAGGTATTAAAACACTCGAGTCAACCTATTATCGCATGAGGCGATTGCATAAACTACTATTATTCTACAACTGTTATTGACTATAATTGTCAACCAGTGGTTTGTACGCCTTTAACAAAGTTTAGTAGCTTTTGTTTCTTTGGTTTGAAGAGGTATATTGTGTCTTAAAACCTCTAAACAGTTTTGAAACAACACAAAATAGTCTGAAGATTAACTGTTAAATATGTTTCACGGAATGTGAAAGCCTGGGAGGATCTCACAAGCCTTATAACCTTGGTAAGTAGGTAACAACTCATTACTTAACATCTTCGCCTATAATCGGTGAAACTTTGACCAGTTCGGCCATAGAACGAGCTATGACGCTGGAGACGAGACACTATCAACTCGGCTATTAGCGCCGATGGGAGCCATCTACAGGTTTATCATTTGGAAACCTTCAGCTCGCGACCTCTGTGGCGCGGCGGGCGAAGCTTGGCCTGCAACGCAGGAGGTTGCGGGTTCGATTCCCGCCTCGGAACAAATATTTGTGCGATCGCAGATATTTGTTCAGGGTGTTCTGGGTATTTTGTTTGTTTATTTGTGTTATTCTTTCTATATTTAAATTAAATTTGGTACATATAAAAGATTCGTGATAGACCGAAAAGAAGGCATTTACCCAACAGTGGGTGCAGACGGGCTGAAATTATGATGATGATGATATTGTGCTTTTTAACTTTTTACGAGTGTAGCCGCGGGCGAATGCTAGCTAGGTATTAATAAATGACTGCGTTCGACTTGTTTAAATTTTATCATTACCTACAGGATATTTCGTGATTGCGTGCGATTGTAGATGTTTGCATGCAATATAATAAATAATTATTAGTAGGTACCTACCTACCTAGTTACTCGTACAATGATACTGTACAAATTAATTCCTTATCAATGTTTTCGTAACATTAAAGTTTCAAACTATAAAGTGAACATCAATGTTATTAAGGGTAAAGTGTGGCGCGAAAGTAGTTTTATTGTGTTTTTTGCTAATCACAGCTCATCAACACATCTTGAGGTAGCGATAACTAATTTTTCGGAAACCAGGAGACCTAACACGCATGTTTGGATTGAATGTGTCTCATAAATATATACATACATACACAGTTCTACTACGAATGTCCTTGATAAAAAAAAACACTTTAAAAATCATTGAAAGACCTTCGCAGCAGAACTAGTGATATTTAATAGGTAGGTACTATAAATTAAAACATGTGAACATGTGTTGACGTGTCTGTGTGTGTGTGTGTGTGTGTGTGTATCTGTCCCATCGTAGCTCCCGAACGGATGAACAGAATTAGTTTTATTTTTTATTGTTAAATGTGAATAGGTCTCCAAGTTTTCGCAAATACATTATTCGCTATGGAAGCATTAATAAGCTGAGATGAGCAAAAAAACATTAAAAAATATATTTTACTATTAGATTCTCAAAATGTTTTTTAAACTTGCTTATCTTTTCACCATTAAACCAACTCAGTTAGTTCATAAGTTAACTTTTACGCACAAATACGTGCCACTTTGTGATAGTTTTTAACCCCCTACGTAAAAACGAAGGGGTGTTATAAGTTTGACGTGTCTGTGTCTGTGTCTGTGTGTGTGTCTGTGTCTGTGTGTGTGTGTGTGTGTGTGTGTGTGTCCCATCATAGATCCCGAACGGATGAATCAATTTAGTTTTTTTGTGGTTCGTAATGTGAATTTGTCTTGAGTGTTCTTAGCTATGTTTGATCAAAATCGGTTCAGCCGTTTCAATGCGTTGGGGTTTTTTTTTAATTTTTACAAAATTAATCGCTTGTGTTATTAAGTATAGTTTTCCTTTTCCCATGTAATGGTTGCTGTAAATGGGTAAATTTATTTTCGACCATTTCAAATTCTTTTTCAATATAATTTTCACCATTCCTTGACTCAGCGCAAAATGGGATAAGATACTTAGGCCTTTGTCCAGATCCCAGCGAGATAAAGTTAATTACTGAATAAATGACATTCTAAAGACGTATTGCCCGATAGTGATTGTATCTCATTGAAATAATGTTCAATGTTTTAAAGTAAATTACTTTGGTCGAAGTGTTTTATTGACTATTCAGACATTCGCCCTAATCACGCTCCCCTATATAGTGCCTATTCATAAAGGCTTAAGCTCAGATTAGCGCATTTCAATCGCCTTGATATTTCGAAAGCTATCCGCTGACAATGCAATCCACGTGCCCACTATCCCGAGTAGGCACGCTTGCACGCTAGCCACTCGCATTTGGCGAGCGGATAAACAAGCAGTGTAGCGTGAAAATCGGCACATCACCTACCGAACTTATGCAATCTCCAGAACCAAAGCGAAGTTGAAAAAACAAGGTCCGATTTACATAAACGCAGCGAGGGTCAGCGCATGTGCGGCTCGGTGTACAGTATTGTTTACATGGTTATACGTGATCATTAGGATGTGTGACAATTATGTGGTATTTGTGCTGCTGGCGTTTGTTGTGGGTTCGTTGGCTAAGCTGGCGCGTGAGTATTTGTACACGTTTTTATTATTATTAAAATTCAGGATTCACATTTTTTTTTAATTTGTAGTTTCTGCCTTGTATTAGTTGTTTTTTTTTTATGTTATGGCTTGACAAACTGACTTACGGCCCGCCTGATGGTAAGCGGTTTTCTTCGCCTAACATCCGCAACACCAGAGGTATTGCCAATGCGTTGCCTGCCCTGCTCATGTTGTAATTTAGCGGAAACATCAGCGGTTGTATTATTCTTTCTGTAAATAAATATATTTTCCCTTTAAATTTCTTCACACGTACGTATTCATTTATTGTTTGTATGAGTGGGACAAATCTGGCGATCATATTTTCGACCACTTCCCAATATCCGATTGAGCTGAAATTTGGCATACCTGTCAAGTTCCGATGACATTACAATATTATCTTGACAGCGAGCTTATCTGATGGTGCACATAACGGAACTCCTCGTAGGAGAATAGTAGACTGACCGTGCTTAGGCTCATTTTGATAATGTTCCGATCACTAATTTTATGAAAATTTGTAATTAAAAACATATTTTTCACAAAAAAACTTATCTAAAACATATATTATTAAACTTCTTTATGTGTTAAATCATGTTCATGTTCTTTTGTATTTTAGCGTTTGACTGTGAATACATACATAGGTACATAGATACACTTTTTCCCCAAGCTCGGTGGGCAGAGCCTCAAAAAGCCTCTTTTCACCATGAGTTGCACCATCGTGGTAATATAGACTTCACAAGTGGTGAGCTCATCGCCGCCATTGCTTCCCACGGCTGACTCTACTAATGCTTCCTTCCAGCAAATAAAACATTCCTTAATAAGATTGCAGCCAGGACAAATCTTGTACCAACTGTAATGTGTTAAATAGAAAAATAATGAAAGCATTATAAGAAAACACTGTAGTAGGTAAACTCTCTAGTAGTACTAGAGCCTTGTTTGTGATAGAGTTCGTCCGGGGAAGTACTACCTCCGTAATTATATCTGCCGCAAAGTGCTCTAATTTGAAACTACCTAGGAATCAATCAGAAACTACTCGCCTGTCAATGCAAAAGACGAGAATTCCAAAGTTAATTCTTTGTACAAGCATATCTAATGCACACCAAATAGTATTTTCATTAGTATTTTTAACCCCCGACGCAAAAACGATGGAGTGTTATAAGTTTGACGTGTCTGTGTGTGTCTGTCGCATCGTAGTTCCCGAACGGATGAACCGAATTAGTTTTTTATTTTTTTTAAATGTCGGGATTGTTCTTAGCTATGTTTGATCAGCATCGGTTTAGCCGTTTTATTGCGTTGGGGGTTTTTTTATTTTTACAAAATTAATTACTTACAAATTTACAAAATTAAATTTTAAACATACCTACTTTAATTTGTTGTGTTATTCTTTCTGTAAATAAAATGTATCTTCACTTAGTAAAAGATAGCCGGACAGCAACATTAGAGTAAAAAATAAAAAACTTCTATCAGAATATTATTAGCACCCGACTGCTGGGAATATTCTTGAAGCATGATTTGTTTGTGTTGCATCCCTACAATGTAGTAGAGCTTCTTTGTCAAAGAGTTTGTCCGGGGAAGTACTACCACCATGCCTATTTCTGCCGCAAAGCAGTAGTGCTCGCATTGCTGTGTTCTGGTTTGAAGGGTAAGGGTACTCGTGAAATTACAGGACCATGAGACTTTTCACCTTTATATCTCAGGGTGGCGGGCGCAGTGCAATGCCACATAGGACGCGTCCTAGGTGGACGTGACCTATGTGATAATGCATTGTTCATAGGCAGAGGTTACCGCTTAACATCAGTTGGGCCATCTGCTTGTTCCGTCATACAAGTAGTATAAAAATAATTTAAAAAAAAACTTCCTATCCGTTTGTGAACCTTGTACCTATTTGAACGCCACTCTATGGTAGCTATGGGTAGCTTAGCCTGTGTTTAGTGTTTAATTACCCAAAAGTCGATAGCGTGACTGATTCCCATACATTATTTTTCAATAACCAATTACGGGTTCTCAGATCCTGTACCTCGATACTATAATTTAGTATTTATCTCGCGTCCTAGACCGATTATCACCATGTATAGGATAATATTTCAAAATAATCAGAATTTTAGCCCCGGTGCAAAATGAGTTTTTTTTTTTTTTACATTGATAAACCTTTTTTCGACCACGATCTCACCTGTTGGTAAGTGACGATGTGGCCGAAGATGGAGCACAAAGGTCTAGAAGGCACCTATTCACTCTAGCCTTGAAGAGACCCAGATTATAGTTTTCAGGAAAGACAGACGACTGTAGTTTATTCCACTCCTTAGCAGTTATAAAATCACGAACAAACAAATAATTTTACCTCTGGCAACATTAACACGAAATTCCCATTAGTGAATAAACTAGATTATTTAAAATTTACGTTTTTGCTCCAGAAAAACAACGGTATAAAGGAGGATGCAGTCAATCATTTAATATTTTTAAAAGCATTTATTTCAACTTGCTTCGTTTGTAGGTATTTCTGTTTTTTCGGTTAAAGAAGGTAATACACTTTTAACCAACGACTAATAATGGGGGTGCTATAAGTTTGAGGCCATAGTGTGTTTGTCTGTGGCCTTATATCTCTGGAACGGCTGCTCTGATTCCAATGTGTTAATTTTTGTACGAAAGCTGGTGTTAATGGAAGTTGGTGCAACTGTTACATATACATAACGTATACATAGTTTGGTTAAATAAAATAGTTACTTACAAAGTTTTTGAGTAAATTTAGAACATAAAATGACAATAGTGTAATATAAATATACAAAACTGTACCTTACCTGTACTTGTACAAAAATATACAAAAATGTAATGTACTTAGAATTTGCTAAGAATTGAAGGTCGCTATTTGCATAATTTAAAATTGATTATCATAACTTTTACAGTTGTATGGTAATCGAGGTTATTGAGTAGGTATTGGTATGTTATGTTAACGCAGAAGTTAACACTAGAATTTATTCAGGACCACATTTTTTACAAGTCTTGTTTAAATGTTAATTAAATAAATATATTATATGTAAATAATTATAATATATAACAAGTAATTAATTTTGTAAAAATTAAAAAAAACCCTCAACGCAATGAAACGGCTGAACCGATTTTGATCAACCATAGCTAAGAACACTCCCGACAAATTAACCATTCAAACAAAAAAAAAAACAAATCGGTTCTTCCGTTCGGGAGCTACGAGCGGACAGACAGACACACCCACACACACACACACACACACACACACACACAGACACGTCAAACTTATAACACCCCGTCGTTTTTGCGTCGGGGGTTAAAAATGAATCCCTATTTCCCTTGGTCACGGCATGCACGCGATTTCGGCTCGACCGATTTCGCTAATTCTTTTTTTGTTGTGTTCTTTATTATCAGAAGGTTCTTAGTGGTAAAAAAAACGTGAATAGTAACTTTATGTCTACTTGAATATTAAGCGCACTGGTGCATAACCATTAGCTATGCCATTTGTCCACACTGTCCTACAAACACACTGACATTACCAGTTCTCGATACTACGGCATCGAGCAGGGAGGTGATTCTCGGGGAATAGATATAATATCACAATCGATAAATATCGTAGAAATTGACAAAATATCTATTGAATTGGACGGATGAGCGAGATTAATAGGGCTCCGTTTGGCCCCTTTGTATACGGAACCATAAAAATTAGTTCCAAACATAAACAAGCAACCGATAAAAAGTGTGCGATTTTGATCTTTAGAATAAACACTTAAATTATGGTTTTCTATACAGCAGTCTGCTCCGTAGGATAGTTGGAATAGGTAATAATAATATGTGCTCGTGACAAACTAAGGGGATTTCTTTGAAAACTGGCGAACTTTTTAATTCCGCCACTGTACACGGATATAATTACAAATAAAATATTACAAAAGATATGCACAAAGGCGAGCTTAAGCCTAGACTTTGTTGTTGAATGTCTTTTTGTGTTTATAATTCTATAGATATAACGTTATCGAGTGCGCCTGACCACTCGATACATATCTACTGATTTAGGATCGATATTTATCTACAGTGACTTCTCGAGAATACGGAAATTTAAATTCAATAGATATTTTGTCAACTCCTGCGATATTTATCGAATGTAATATACATTTTGTTGCGGGCTCGATATCTATCATAGATGAAAGGAGTGATATGATTATATCATATCCCACAAACATCGCATGAATCGAGAATTGGGCCCCTGGTTTGTAACAGTCTCCTTTCATAGAACCAGTAAGGTGCGGTGCAGTATGTTTGAGTGTTTAGTACGTATATGTGTATGAATTAAGGTTGCGCCAAAAACGCCTAACCCTGCTTGAAAAAGCGGTTTTTATTGAACATCTCGTCAAATATAGATAATTTTACAAACCCCTACAGTTAACCCTCGGCTTTGTTGAATTGATTTTATTTATCGTGTAGGTACTTGTTATAAGATTTGTCCTCGCTACTAGCTTATTGTGGAATGTGCTTTAACACTGGAAGAAAGTGTTAGCAGAGTTATTCGTGGGAAGCAATGGCGGCGATGAGCTCACCACTTGTCTCGTCTATACTCCACGATGATGCAACCCACTGTGAAAAGAGGGCCATTGAGGCTCTGCCTACCCCTTCGGCAAAAAATTCGTGTATCTATGTATGTATGTATGTATGTTTGACAATGCTCATAATACTCGTAACAGGGAAAACAGAAATCACACGAAAAAGCAATACGCATTTCTTTTGAGAACAGCGCCACATAACCATGAAAAATCATGGTATTACCTCGGCGAAATCATCATAAGCACACAGGGCATGTCACGGCCCTTAGAGCATCGCGGCCTCCGTTCCGTGTTGCTCTATGTCACGGCCGCAGGGTTACATTACCTCGTTTAAGACGGCACTTACGAATAATGTAATGTTTACTTAAGATGTCATGTACAGATAAGTGATAAAGCTTTAATTGTTTTGTCGCGGTGTGTTCGGCCCAAGAATAGACCCCTCCATCTCCTCCCGTGGATGTCATATAAGCCAAGGGATTACCCGGACTTTTTAGTAAGATTTGTTGGTATAAGATTTATCCTGGCTCGGTATATGTGTTATTTACTGGAAGAAAGTGTTAGCCGAGTCAGTCGTGGAAAGCAATGGTGGCGATGAGCTCACCACTTGTCACGTCTATTTCCAACGATGGTGCAAGAGGCTTTTTGAGGCTCTGCCTATGCCCATTCGGGGAAAAAAGCGTGTATATGTATAGTATGTTTTGTTTAAGCGGAATTTACTGAGGGAATTAGTGAACTTTCGTTAACAATTACAACGAACTAATCATACATTCGCTCCAAACGTGACCACGCGTGGACACCCAAGATCAATACAAAATTACTAGCGACTCATAATGAATTTTGTTTACCATTTATTCTTTTAAAACGTCAAGCGTCCTTTTTAGGGTTCCGTAGTCAAAGACAAGGAACCCTTATGAATTATTCATGTCTGTCTGTCTGTCTGTCTGTCCGTGTATGTCACAGCCTTTTTTTTCCGAAACTATAAGAGCTATACTGTTGAAACTTGGTATGTAGATGTATTCTGTGAACCGCATTAAGATTTTGACACAAAAATTAAAAAAAAAACAATTATTTTTGGGGTTCCCCATACTTAGAACTGAAACTCAAAATTTTTTTTTCGGTGCCCCCGTTCTTGAGTTATAAGTGGTGTAACTAACACGACTTTGTTTTATATATATAGATGTGCACCTAACCTACCTACATAGTAAGTTTGATTAGGATCCTAAGGTCTGGCTCGACACTCGTCCGCTGCACGAATTTTGTGAATAAGGCTACATGGATGACATAGGTAGAAATCTTCATACAAAAAAACGCCTTGCGTTCACGAAAAAACAGTTTTTATTGAATATATCGTAAAATATATATAATTTTACAAAACCCCTACAGTAAACCCTCGGCTTTGTTGTATTGATTTTATCTATCTAATTTATAACCCAATAACATGCTCCATTTTAATAAACAATTAAATTTAGCCAAAATTTAGTAAGTTAGTTAGTTATTCATTTATTCGCTTAAAAATATGGTAATTACAATGTTCTTAATAGATATTTAGATATTTAGAGGCTTCGACCAAAGTAAACTTTGGTCGAAGGTTAGAGGTAACATTGGGATTTTTTCTATGGAGAAAATATTGTCCTATCTTGTTTCTGGTACAGTGATCCTTCGGAATTATAATGTAGTATCCATGCATTTTAATAACTTGAATATTGTACTTGATTTACTCAGTTAAAAAACAAATCTAAGATTGGAAATTTTGCGGCATACCCTTTTTCCTTCATCTGCCGGATTAGAACGTAACGTAGCCCCTAATCCCGTAAAACGTTACGTTCCATTTTGTGAAGTTTTTAGCAATTATATCAGGCCCTTATTCGTTATGACCAGACGTAACAACGCGGGCTTATTACGATATCTGCGTGGAATCATCGTTTAATCCCTATATGACCTCCTCCTATGAGGTCGCAACATCGATGTGGAGACCCAAGACCTAATTGAGACCTACAAGATCCTAAACAACCACTACAGTATAGTAGGTATAGGTCGCGCAACGAGTAATGAGCGCTCGGCGAAAGTGGTTGATTGCGCATGTTTACATTAGCGAAAAACAAACTAAGATATACAAACTAAGATATTAACTAAGATATACACGCATCAGCTCCGAGAGCTGCCTGTGTGCAAGTTGAATTGGCCATGGACGGGTCATTTAGCTCGCAGAACCGACAACCGTTTCAGAATAAAGATTCTCGAGTGGCCATCTCGAACCGGACGACGCAGAGTGGAAACCTTCCCTCTCGATGGGCCGACGACATTTGAAAAGTCGCAGGAAGTCGTTGCACGGAGGCAGCTCAGGGCGTTTATTGTGGCATTCTATCAAGGAAGCCTATGTTCAGCAGTAGAATTGTACCCCATCCATTTACAAATTTAAGAGTAGGTAGGTACTATAATACCTATATATAGGTACCTAATCTACTTGCGGACGAAGTCACAAGCGGGCCAGCTAGTTCGAAATAAATAAATGACGTTACATGTTATTGTATATTATGTTATTGGCAAGGAATCTCCTATGGACACAACGAATAAGCGAATAAGGATTTTAATTTTGTGTGTGTTTTTTGCGCAACATCAAATGGAAGAATATATGAAAACAATATGACTGAGGTGCTCATTATATCCCAAACGCATCGCGTGCACCATTCGCGAAACAGCTCAAGCATAGCATCTTGCCCAACGGTTTGGAATAGCACATGCTACTGTGCATTACTATGCCCATTTAGAACGTATTTGCACACTGCTTGTGAATCATCATGTGCAGTTGCAGCATGTCAAGATAACTTTCAATTGTAATGACCTCTACGACCATCACCACAGAACATATATCAAGAGACACCGCAAACACGTAAAGCACGAAACTAAGCGTGCCGTTTTATTTTTGTACCTCTATGCTATGAAATATCTCCATTCGCACGGCTAGCTGATTTCGAAGAATTTGTACAGTTCAGTATGGCGCAATTAAGGCATTTTTCTGTTAAGACTGGGTATATCCATTGGTGGGGTTGAGTCTCACCCTGGCCAGTGGTATAGTGGGTCAGGGATGAGTTTTTAGACAAAATAGGTTTCTTCTTCGGTTTGTTTGTTCTGACATGCAACCACTAGATACCTGCTATATAATGCTGAAAAGACCTTCTTTAGTAATCAAGACCTATTATTAATTCATTTGTCTCAGATAAAATCCATAGGTACAGAAAACACAATTTTAAAAGTGCCTAAACAAAACTACACACCTAACGCACATTAAACATAGTGGCTCCGGAAGCCATTTGTATGGCATTCCAGTGCCTCACGACGGGACAGTCAACCCTGTCCAGGATGGTGTCGAGAAGGCTATTGGTACTACACCGCACAAGGCTCATCAAGGAAGCAACTCGTTTCCGCATGGTTGCGTGGAATCCATCTACGCTATATTTTGCACACATTCCTGACGCGCTACAGAAACTAGGTAGACCCAAAAGCATCCTCAAGCCATTATTAACTGGATGCGCAGGGCATTGATAGATATCAGTGTCCAGTTAACCCAGAGGCTGATGGTGTAAAACGTCTGACAGATCGCTTTAAAAAGGGTTATTTTACATCTCTTGCAAACCTCCGAGCCAATATGTTACACCTTACGGCCAACGCCATGCGCTCCCGCTCTTTATCTAAATCATCTTTGAGGTCTTCGGTACCCCAGTGTCCAAGGTACTTAAATTTGGTGACTCTATTTGACCTATGTCCTAATAAAGATAAGGCTACAAATTCTTCATTAAATGTTTTTTGTTTGAATCCACAGCTGACTTCATCCACCCATGCAACAACACGGAGCCAGCATGTCTGATCAAGGCTACCCAGGATGCTATACTCGACTTTTCCAAAGGCCTGCCACATCTGGGAGTTCCACCGTTGGACCCCTTCGTAATTGAGGAGCTGCCGATTCAGCTGCCAGGGATAAAAGTCACCTTCTATGGAGGGAAGGCTACCGGCTTGAAGAAGTGCCAGGTTCTGAATGTGGAGTAAGTGAACTTTATAATCTTGTTGGATTACGTAGTGAATTTATTTTAACCATCCCAGCCCAGGCAACTCACTTTCTTGTATTTTTACTATGATAGACCTTTGTTTGAGCACGATCTCACCTGTTAGTAAGTGACGATGTGGCCGAAGATGAAGCACAAAGGTTAGAAGACACCTATTGACTCTAGCCTTGAAGAGACCCAGATTATAGTTTTTCAGAAAGACAGACGACGGTAGTGTATGCCACTCCTAAGCAGTTCGCATTATAAAGGTAGAACTGAAACGTTTAGTACGAATAGAGGGTATACTAATGAGGTAAGGATATTAAAAGAGCCTTTGGTGTCCCACTGCAATGCAAAGGCTTACTTTTCTCCAGTCCTCCATATTTTAGGCCAATGTAGACCAATCTTTAAAATGGGAATCTATTTCGTCTCTCCATCTTCGGCCCGGTCTGTCACGATAGCGTTTTATGTTCAGAGGCGTCCACTAGCTGTTATGGCTTTAGCACATAACCCGTCTGACATGCAGCAGGCGTGACCCGCCCAATCCCACTTCAATTTACCCGCTTTCTGTCCGAGCGATTTGAGTTTTAGTGCGCAGTATACTGTTGCGAACGCGGTCTATCAGTCTGACTCCTAGGATACTGCGCTCCATGGCTCGCTGGCAAACCCCGAGTTTGGACTTCTCTTGATCAGTCAAAGACCAGGGGATCGATTTTTGAGTGTCATCGAGTGACTAATAGTCAGTAAAATGACTATTAGTCACCGATTTCCAAAATTTCATATTTTTGGAAATCACCGGTAACTAAAATTCTCATACTATGATATCAATACGAGTGCCTCTACCCACTCCATTTGAAATCACTCCGTGACTATTTTTGGTACTGACTTTTATGAATAGAATTTACTCAATTTTACTCTTTATCTTGTGGTGTTCCCATGGACTTAGTATAAAAACAGGACAGAGCGCTCTAAAAAATTATAATACCGAAACAAGACCATTAGGTTAAGACTCAATTTAGATTACCGTCATAGATAGAGGAAAAACGAGCCAAGAGAGTTAGGTAGAATAGAGTTAGTTTGTCCCTTTCTAACACTTGAAATGATAGCTTTATGATAGCAAGGGTGACCATGACCATTGTATAGGTAAATACTAAGATGTCATCGATACTACAAATCTAAAAGTTGGCCGTCGCGGGTCACCCGGCAGACGAGAAACATCACGGCACGGCTGCGTCACGCCGTTTGCCGATATTAGAAAAAAAACATGTTTTTCGAGTCATCTCCTATGGGAGGTCAACATTTTCTTTTACAAAATTAACAAAAAGTGTTATCGATTCATGATACTGATTACTTACTTACCAAGCCTCCAGTATGAATCTAGCTGCATAAATAACTGTGATAAATAATTTGATTTAAATAATGTTTGTTCCACTCCACGTTCATAAGTGTCTATGGAAAAAGTCTTCTGGACATGACTTTATTTTATGGTCACCGTATTAGAAGTAGACACACTAACTCTGTAGTTCATATCTTGCTCGGCTCGTTTTTCAGCTGTGAGTGCTCAGTCCTGTTTATATACTAAGTCCATGGGTGTTCCTATTCCACCCACCCATAATATTTATTATCTATGCTCCGAACGTAGTACACTGTTTTGTATGAGGAGAGAACCATGAGAGAACAGATGTTCGCTGAACTATACCGGTCGCTTTTATTGTTAAATTACTTTTCAATTAGGTATCTATTGTAAATGTTACCTATGTTAATCTAGATTCTTTTTAAGTATTCGTTTCTACATATTTTCTAACATAGACGAGAACTATCATATTACTGTAAAAACTATTTGTGACTGTTGTTATAATAAACTAAGTGAGTGGAACAGACAAACTAATAATGGACAGATACGTTACGTTTTAGGTTTTACTGAAAATCAACATATCCATAGGTACCCTATTTTATGATAATAAAACTGGTACAAACTGCCTTAATTGGAATGCATGTCAAAGACAACGATTGTGAAAGACTGTGACAGAGTACGACTCTCAAAAATACGACATTTGGTAAAAAGTGATTTCAAAGTCATCGATGATCTTTTTGTCATTCGTGATTTCTAGTCACTCTGTGACACTCAAAAATGGATCCCCAGGGCTGTGCACACATTAATCCCACTAAAATCATAAATGTCAAGGTTACGATGTTTGTAGATATGTTACTCAATGAAGTCGAAACGGCCGAACCGATTTCGATGAAATTTTGTACACAGACAGATTATGACTTGGATTGAGCTGAAGGTAAATATTAGACACCACAATAACCGCATTGTTTAGGATCCAGCGCTTTATACGAGAACGTGGGACCTATTTCACGCAAATTTACAAAAATTTCTAAAATTTGGGTATTCTAGAAACCTTACCGTGCTACCTTACCTCGCTAGAGACAAGGTACTACTTTAGTGCTACTAATAAATAGGAATTATCCTTGAAATCATTACACTGTATTTTGTCTCATTCCATCGAATGTGAAACTGCTTGTCAATGCAAAAGACAAAACACTATGTAACCATTCCAAGGATGATACACGTTTTATAGTAGCCCGGTTAGTCAGTAAAGAGTAATAACTTACGATACGGATCGCTAACTGGCACGTGAAGTACCCAAGGCTGTTCTATCCTGATTCTTCGACATACAAAAGGTAGAAACCTTGCCTCACCGCAATCACAGAATAGCCGGCTCGACAAACAGTAGAATGACTCACTCAGTTACGCAAAACGCGCATCAACGAGCTAACCAAGTTGTAGCCTGAGGCCCTAGTGTGTGTTTACGCGACCACCGCGTTGGTTGAGTAAACGAAAAAATGACACTCACACAAAATGATTCATTCACTCGCCGCTAGGGGCTCTGTACATTTTTTCATACAAACTGCGCGTAAAACGCGGTCTTGGTAGAGCGCTAAAACTTGTAGCAAAAAGTAGCACTACAGCTACTGAAGTTACAGTTACGACGCGTAAAGATAATATCTATTGGTTCAAAAATTATGGTTTTGCATAGACATTTACCTATTTAACTCATTTCAGATTATTCTCGGATTTTTGGTTTTGTTTCCCTTGCAATGCAGCTTGCATAAAGTTTTAGTTCTGTAAATAGGTAATAACATGTTGATTTGTACAATTGCCATATTTACGAAGGTTACTTCAACGCTGACACTGCTAAAAAATCAGTGAAAAAAATCTTAACTTAAAAACTAATAGGTATGTTATCATTTTGCAAAATATCCCGTCGTGTTTATATTGCTCGCACAAAATCAACTCTTGTGGCGCGCGGCGTTGCCAGCTGCAATCACGCGCCGGCGGCGCGGGCGGCGTGGCGTTGAAACCATAGACGTAGAATTTTTTCGCTACGCTAAATAGACAAACGAAGCGTGGGAGAGAGAAGTCATTTTTAAATGTACCCCGTGCAAGAAGAAAAGTGACAGCAACAATGTATTGAATGTGACATGTTTTGCTTGAGTACATGCGCATACCGGACGGTCTCTTGTGCAGTTTAACTAATTTTGTAATTATTTTAGTAATCTTACTATTAAATAACAAATATTACTTTGTATGACAATGGTGTCGTGTTCAGTTTGTGACTGTGAAGATACAAGACGTAATTATCCAGGAAAATACACGTTTCACAGGTAAATAAGAGATTATTGGTAGTTCGATTGTATTGCCTATTTTATCAATTCTGCTTTAGTAAATGGCCTAAAAACCAGTTTCATTCGTAGATTAGGAGTTTCCCTTATATTTTTTAATAATATTTCGTTGCTGCACCTAGAAATAAACAATATTTTATGTAAAATATAAAAATGTTTGATTACGATAGGGCTTGACCAAGTGATGACGTCAGAAATATCGATAGTCCTGTTGCAGTCTATATCGTTGTATAATGCGCATCATGTAAAAAGAACGCTGGCGGTCAAGCTTCTTCAGGCGTTCCAGCGTTCTTTTTAAGAGATAACTTACTTTTCTACTTATTTGAGAGATGTATAACTATGCATTGAATGAGTGCCTATCTAGTTTACTACAAATAATGTACAATTATAGTACGCGTCATGTAAAAAGAACGCTGGAACGCCTGTAGAAGCTTGACCACCAGCGTTCTTTTTACATGACGCGCACTATACCTACCTATAAATTAAATTTTTGTCCATCCTAGAATGGAGGTTTACTTTGTTTGGAGTAAATTTGTGTGCTCTGTTAACATTTTACCGATTTTTTTAAATCTATAATAACCAGGTGGACATTGAGGTGTGTGTTTTTGTATTGACTATTGAAAAGGTAACTTTAAAGCACCACGGGTGTTTTTATTGCAGTTTGTGTAGTAGATATTTTGGAGTAAATATTTACGTTGTTGATTATTACACACGCCTTTTTCCCCGAAAGGGTATATTTATTTTTTATTTTTTATAAATAAATATTGTTTATTTCTGCTAAATAAAATAATAGGTAACAAATTGAATTTAAATATACCCCAAAAATTCCGTTCCAGCGGGACTCGAACCTGCACCCTCGCCTGTGATCAGCGATGCCTTTACTTTCGAACTTTGAATAGAAGGTTTCCAATGAAACACCTGTAGATACAGCACTATCAACTTGGCGCTATAGCCGAGTTGATAGTGCCCACAAATTTCGTCTCCAGCGTCATAGCTCGATCTATGGCTAAATTGTTTAAGGCATCGCCGATGACAGGCGAGGGTGCGGGTTCGAGTCCCGCTAGAACGGAATTTTTGGGTTACATTTAAATTTAATGTTATCCATAAAGCGTGGTTTACACTTGAAAAATAATAAACTTTGGGGTAACAAATTGTCTATAGATAAAGTAACAGAGTGAAAAATTATATGGGCGTAGCACGGCTTATATAAAATGTTTTTGTGCTTTCAGATTTCCGAGTAATTCTTTGCTACGAGAAAAATGGTTATCGGTTATAAGAAGAGTGGGATGGACTCAAATAAGAACTCCACTAGGTATATGCAGCAAACATTTTAAGTTTAAATTTAAAAGGGAAACTCTAAGATCCCACCAATAAATAAACCCGTAATATTTAGGGGTCAATAAATAATAAAGGTTTATTTATTAACTGTATTCAAAATTGGAATAAGAACGTTATTCTCTTTATGACGTCAAATCTGCCAAACTGTGTTCTTCATGAAAGACTTAATCTGCATTAAGATGTATTTATCTACCATACACATCACGGACGGATGATGAATTCTATCGACAATGTAAAAGTGTTGGTCGAGGACAACACTATTTTTAACTCAGACATAGACTTTCACCAACACGTGCACATATTTTTTTTGGTTCCATCTTCGATCTCTGATTGTAGATCTAGTACATATACTAAATCTATGGTTGAAACACAGCACGCCTATATCTACCTACATTCTTTGGGGGTCTATTCTCAAAGGGTTTATTAGTTGTAAGCCCACAAAAAGTCAGTTGCGCATTCTGTAGGACTTTTATTTTATTTTTAGATGACCAAGATTTTTAGATTACTTAGTAGTTTCTGATGGATCCCTTGATAGGTACCTTATATCATACGCTCTTTAAGGATGGCAAATGTACAAATCAATATATTTGATTAAATTAGGCTCAGTAGTCCAAGACGCATGAAACATACTTCTAAGGACCACATATTTTCTGTGGTGCAATATTGCGGTTTTACACCCGCAGTTATTGTGTGCATTGAGATGACGAAATCCTTTGTATTCCTAGCTTGGATAATTCTACTTTCCAAGCGAAAATATAGCATTAATCCGCCATGGTCCTAAAAGTTATGGTGTGGATTAGGGGGTGCCATTGTTACAGCTAAATGGCAGAAGCTTAAGAATCAAGATGCTATTGTGATGGGCATTTCTTACAGGTTTAAGAACAATCTTGATACAAGGATAATAATTATAAACTTGTGCTTCTTGATACAAGGATAATAATTATAAACTTGTGCTTCTTGATACAAGGATAATTATTATAAACTTGTGCTTCTTGATACAAGGATAATAATTATAAACTTGTGCTTCTTGATACAAGGATAATAATTATAAACTTGTGCTTCTTGATACAAGGATAATAATTATAAACTTGTGCTTCTTGATACAAGGATAATAATTATAAACTTGTGCTAAGAACAAAACACAAATAAGAACTTCTAATAAATAAATAATGCTGGACAAGTTCACACAACATTATCTAGCCCCAAGCTAAGCCAAAGCTTGTGTTATGGGTACTAGATAACTGATAATACATAGATAGATATTTTTTATTATACATAGAAAACACCCAGAACACCCTGAACAAATATCTGCAGAACGCACAAATATTTGTTCCGAGGCGGGAACTTAGTTTAGTTAAAAACACGTCGTTGGTCATTTTATTTTTAAAGTTACCTACCTCTATTAATTTTTCACCAATATTTTAGTTTAATTTAGCCAGTCAACAATTTACCTAATGTACATAGGAACTTTAAACATAACAACATTATCTAGCCCTAAGCTAAGCAGAGCTTGTGTTATGGGTACTAGATAACTGATAGGTATATTTAATAAAATACACTACATAGTACATAGTTTTTTTTTATTATACATAGAAAATACACAGAACACCCTGAACAAATATCTGCAGATCGCACAAATATTTGTTCCGAGGTGGGAATCGAACGCGCAGCCTCCTGCGTCGCAGGCGAACCTTCGCCCGCCGCGCCACAAAGGTCGCCTAATGCACCGGCACAAGATCGACAGTATAGCACAGAATATATAATGGTACAAGCGTATAGGTCGATAGGTATACACAGTCAGGTTTATGATATTTTCGTCAACTTCTGCAAGAAATTGTAATGATTAAAATCTTATCTTTAAAATTCCAGGGCCTACTTAGAGAGGAATATCTTCACGATAGATGTGCGCTGCAACATCACCATTAAAGGCAAATACACAGCGGAGGGACGGCTTCTGCTCTTCCCCATCAACGGTGAAGGAGACTCCAAAATCAAAATAGGTAGGTATCTTAAATTATGCTTAGAAATTGAAACTGGACTCTATTAGTCTACAAATTGAAAATGGACTCTATTAGTCTACAAATAAAGGCCTGTGCCCAGCACTGGTTCTTGGATCATCATTTATTTAGTAGTAGTAGAGTTATTTTGAGAAAGAGTTCGTCCGTGGAAGTTCTACCATACCTATTACTGCTGCAAAGCAGTAGTGTTCGCATTGTTGTGTTCCGGTTTGTAGGGTATGGGTGCAGGTGAAATAACAGACACATGAGACTTTTCATCTATGTCTTAGGGTAGCGGACGCAGTGCAATGCCACATAGAGTGCGTCCTAGGTTAAAGGTAGAGGTTACCGCTTAACATCAGGTGGGTCACCTGCTAGTTATTCACACAGATAAAAAAAACATTATCAGCATAGAAGTCCACTGCTGAACATAGGCCAAGACCACATTACAAGCATAGGTCTTGTACACCGTTTTCCTGTGACCATTACAATGTTTTTGATCCATCGAGAGGGGGGATCATAGCCAAGGAATCAATCAGGAACTGCTCCCTTCTTCTACTGCATCATCCGGTTTGTGTGGGCCACTCGAGAACCTTCATTCCCAACGGTTTTCAGTTCTGCGAGGTTATAAGGCTGCCCAGTTATTCCACTTCTACTTGCTTATTCTGAGAGCTATATCGGTGATCTTGGTTCTTCTATGGATTACTTTAAATCCCCTAGCATAGCTAGAGAGCTAACGAGAGAGAATGGCTACGGCTATGGAGGGCCATAGCCCGCTGCACAAGTTTGCGCTTTTCTATGCGGCCAATAGTAAGCGGCCATGTGTCAGTGTAGTAAGTCATCACTGGCAACACGCACTGATTATTTGCTTTCCTGTTTGAATTATATTGAATTGTACCTAAATACAATAAACTGTTAAAAAAAAACTAACAGAAACGTATCTACTAAACATGCAGCGCCCTTGCAGGATGATGTACCTACTTTTTTTTTATAGTAATGATGGAACAAGTGGATGGCCAACCTGATGTTAAGCGGTAACCTCTGCCTATTAACAGTGCATTACTACATAGGTCGCGTCCACCTAGGACGCGCCCTATGTGGCATTGCCCCGCCACCCTGAGACAAAGATGAAAAGTCTCATGTGCCTGTAATTTCTCCCGGCACCCTTACCCTTCAAACCGGAACACAGCAATGCGAGCACTACTGCTTTGTGGCAGAAATAGGTATGGTGGTAGTAATTCCCCGGACGAACTCTTTCACAAAAAAGATCTACTACTACTAAAACACTACTACTAATTTACATTGAGCTATGCCTAAGCTTGAAACTATGTACGTTAAGCATGAATAAATGAAACAAATTATAGTCTGTCGTCTTGAGGCTCCGCGATCATACTGAAAGAAATAATATTGAAAGAGAGACCGTGGCCAATCACTGTGACCCTGCCAGTGTGGGAAACAAAGCCTATCCGTGGCACAAATCTCACATATTTATTCTTAACAAATTAAATAAGCTATTTGTTAATTTCAGTGAACTCCATCATCAAGTTGAACATCAATACTAAGTACTACAAGGACAAGGAGGGCCGCGACCACTTCGGGATCAAAAGCTACAAATACACCTTCGACTACGGTGAACGGATACATTACACCATCACCAACTTGTTCAAAGGAAATGCGGAGCTCAGTACGTAGACATAGATATCAATTTCATAGGCTACATCTATCTCAACTCGAGATCAATCTTTTGTGCACCAAAATATATATTTTCTAGGTTGAACTTTTAAATTTGATCGCCCTCAAGACTTCTTTAATCATGATCATCATCATCAGCCTGTATTAGTCCACTGCTGGACATAGGCCTCTCCCAATGCTTGCCATTTAGTCCGATTTCCAGCTCTTCGCATCCACTTTCTACAGCCGCCTTACGCAGATCGTCGCTCCACCTAGCCAGGGGGCGCCCCACACTACGTTTACCAAGACGTGGTCTCCACTCTAGAACACGTTTACCCCAGCGGTTGTCGGTTCTTCGGCATATATGCCCAGCTCATTGCCATTTCAGCTTGCTAATTCTCTGAGCTATGTCGGTTACCTAAGTTCTCTGTCCGATAACTTCGTTGCGGATTTTATCCCTCAACCTCTTTAATAGTTGAGATCAATTAATACCAGCCGTAGACCCGATAAATAAAATAAATAATAAATAAATAATGCTGGACAGTCCACACAAAATTATCTAGCCTCAAGCTAAGCAGAGCTTGTGTTATGGGTACTAGATAACTGATATACTTAATACAATACATTACATGGATAGATGTTTTTTATTTTACTTAGAAAAAACCCAGAACACCCTGAACAATATCTGCAGATCGTACAAATATTTTTTACGAGGCGGGAATCGAACCCGCAACCTCCTGCCTCGCAGGCGAACTTTCGTCAAAATCGATATTCTCAGTTTGTTTTTTTAGCTTACTTAAATTGGAATTAATTACTAGATACCTACCTAATTAAATTTATTTAAGATATATATCAAAACCGGTAATTACATGGTTGAATTAATTATCTAAACTAAGATCACACATCAGGAATTAATTAATTAGTGTAAACTACACAACATCATTTTCTTCCAATTAATAAGTAATTATTTATGTAAAAATTAAAAAAACCCTCAACGCAATGAAACGGCTGAACCGATTTTAGTCAAACATAGCTAAGAAAACTCCCGACAAATTCATCTTTCAAACAAAAAAAGAACGAAATTGGTTCATCCGTTTTGGAGCTACGAGGCAACAGACAGACACACACACACACACACACAGACACGTCAAACTTATAACACCCCATCGTTTTTGCGTCGGGGGTTAAAAATAACCGAGAAGCCTGGGTCATGCCTAGTGCTAAGCTCCATTACAGATAACAAAACGCCCTATAGACCTTAAGAAGCAGACAAGAGCTATATTCCGTCACTGTCTAACTCAGTAAAGTTCAGGTAAGTAGAAAGTGACAGAACAGCGCTCGCGCTACGAAAAGTGAACGAAAATCACGAAAAACGGTATTTGAACAAATATTTGCTGCGTAATCGAAAATATAAATCGACCATGCCCTCTTAAATAATATTATTTGTTACTATTATTAATTTTATCAATGTACGCTGATAAGTAACAGAGTATTTACGTTATAAGCGCATTGTAGAGGTAAGTTCACGTTTTTTTTTATCGAGAAAATTTATCCAAATCGTATTTTGGGTTCGATCATGCCCTTTAAAAAATGATGAAGATCAACAATATTTTTTTGCTTTCTTAAACTGTGTAGATTTTGCTAAAAATACGTTTTCATCCCATCTATTCGAAAAGGACGACTGGGTTCGCCTTTAAGTGCACCCAACGGTGGTGTTTTCTATGAGAAACTTTTAGCGGGCAGTAATGAGTTTTCCGGCGCACTTATTAAGTTCCTAATTCAAAAAGTGCGCGGCAAAGATAATTGCGGCGCACTTATTGAATTTGGAACCAGCGCCAAATAATTCGAATGCAAATATTGTTTGAATAAATACTGGCTGGTACGACGGCCCAAAACCCAAAACAAGAAAACCCAAAACACACAAAAAACACAAAACACAAAAAAAAACACAAAAAAACACAAAACACAAAAAACACAAAAAAACACAATACACACACAAAACACTAAAAAAAACACAAATACAAAAAAAACACAATAAAAAACAAAACACACAAAAAACACTAAACACAAAAAAAACACAAAAACACAAAAAAAAACACAAAAAACACAACAAAAAAAAATAATCCAAAAAAAACACAAAAAAGCACAATACACACAAAAAACACAAAACAAAAAAAACACAAAAAAACACAAATAAGCACAAAACACAAAAACACAAAACACAAAAAATCACAAAACACAAAAAAAACACAAAAAACACAAAAAACACAAAACACAAAAAAAACACAAAAACACAAAAAAATACAAACAAAAATACAAAAAAACACAAAAAAAACACAAAAAAAAACACAAAAAAGCACAAAACACAAAAAAACACCCAAAAAAACACAAAAACACAACAAAAAAAACACAAAAACACAAAAAACAACCATTTGTTTTATTAAATAATAATATTACAATAACATAAATGAGGCGCCTTTTATTTTCTCATAGTGGGTGATGAAAAGCAGAGTGTATCACACGGGCGCAACATATATTTTTGGCTCGGGCGACGTACTTTGAATCCCTCGCTACGTTCAGGATTCTACTAAAGAATCCCTCGCTACGCTCGGGATTCTACTCTAGAATCCCTCACTTCGCTCTGGATTCAAAAAAGCGCCCTCGCCGTAAATAGTAGATTGTATCATAAGGGAGCAACATAATATTTTTACGGCGAGGGCGCTTTTTTGAATCCAGAGCGAAGTGAGGGATTCTAGAGTAGAATCCCGAGCGTAGCGAGGGATTCTTTAGTAGAATCCTGAACGTAGCGAGGGATTCAAAGTACGTCGCCCGAGCCAAAAATATATGTTGCGCCCGTGTGATACACTCTGCGTTTCATCACCCACTATGAGAAAATAAAAGGCGCCTCATATGTTATTGTAATATTATTATTTAATAAAACAAATGGTTGTTTTTTTGTGTTTTTTTTGTTGTGTTTTTGTGTTTTTTTGGGTGTTTTTTTTGTGTTTTGTGCTTTTTTGTGTTTTTTTTGTTTTTTTTTGTGTTGTGTTTTTTTGTGTTTTTTTTTGTGTTTTTGTGTTTTTTTTGTGTTTTGTGTTTTTTTTTTGTGTTTTTTTTTGTTTTTGTGTTTTTTTTTTGTGTTTTGTGTTTTTTGTTTTTTTTTGTGTTTTTGTGTTTTTTTTGTGTTTTTTTGTTTTTTTGTGTTTTTTGTGTTTATTTTTGTGTTTTTTTGTTTTTTTGTGTTTTTGTGTTTTTTTTTGTGTTTTGTGATATTTTGTGTTTTGTGTTTTTGTGTTTTGTGTTTTTTTGTTTTTTTTTGTGTTTTTGTGTTTTTTTTTGTGTTTTGTGTTTTTTGTGTTTTGTTTTTTTTGGTTTTTTTTTTTTGTTTTTGTGTTTTTTTTTGTGTTTTGTGTTTTTTGTGTGTATTGTGTTTTTTTGTGTTTTTTGTGTTTTGTGTTTTTTTGTGTTTTTTTTTGTGTTTTGTGTTTTTTGTGTTTTGGGTTTATTTGTTTTGGGTTTTGGGCCGTCGTACCAGCCAGTATTTATTCAAACAATATTTGCATTCGAATTATTTGGCGCTGGTTCCAAATTCAATAAGTGCGCCGCAATTATCTTTGCCGCGCACTTTTTGAATTAGGAACTTAATAAGTGCGCCGGAAAACTCATTACTGCCCGCTAAAAGTTTCTCATAGAAAACACCACCGTTGGGTGCACTTAAAGGCGAACCCAGTCGTCCTTTTCGAATAGATGGGATGAAAAATATTATGTTGCTCCCTTATGATACAATCTACTATTAAAAAACCTTATTTGAGTCTTGACAGCCTCATATGTCACCACATACTATGTTACGTTACTGTCAGATAGCCCGCCTAATCATAAACTCAAAGCAAACTGTAATGCTACCAGCTTAGCCCACGAAAGCTGTAAAACCACTAGGAGGTTCTCAAATGATGACTCCGACCAAAAAACGGAAAACAAGACGCTCCTCCGCATAAAGTTGGATGTTTTTCTTGTCTATGTTTGTGTGTACAATAAAGCATAAAGAACCTATCTATTTTCCCGTGCACACAATTTGAGCACTCTCTCGTAAAAATAGCATCGCCAATTCCCTCTCTACCACACCTGACACACGAGAAGCATTTCCGTAAACATTACTCAAAATTGTTTTAACTCTGCAATAATATTGGCTGTAAACATATCGTTGTAATGTGACTCTTGGTTGCAAATATTTGTTTAATTCCAACCAGCAAACATTCACCTAAAAAGGTATATTTTAACTGGATTGTGTAGGTGTTT
This sequence comes from Operophtera brumata, assembly GCA_932527175.1. Lineage (NCBI taxonomy): Eukaryota > Metazoa > Arthropoda > Insecta > Lepidoptera > Geometridae > Operophtera > Operophtera brumata. The sequence goes on from OW052225.1 coordinate 39,822,507, forward strand.
CATCTTCGGAATGAAGTGCATCACACAGAATATTAAAACCTGCAAACTGTGTGGTGCTTACGCTATTTGGCACTTGAACGAAGTTTCCTTCTATTTTGGCTATTATCTAATCAAACTCCATGAAATGTTGAACACCACTAATATCTATAAAGCCGAATTCAAATTACGAAATTATTGACATGCTTGTTGCAACGGTTTCGGGACATAAGTTTCGCGTCGCGTTTATACGATGACATTAATTGCATGACACTAGTTTTATCCAAAAATCGCGAGTGAGACGAAAGTTTCAGTGTCGTAAAATCGATGCATGCATTGTAAAACTTGACGTTTACACGTCAAATTGTTGATGAATTTAATGTCACGTAACTACTTTCATGCCACTAGTTTCGTTATGTAAATTCGGCTTTAGATTCTTATAAAATATGTAGTTACTAAACCATTAAAAAAAAAGTAACTGAAGCACCACGGGTTTAGATATTAGTAGGTGCTGATCATGTGCTCCAAATTTCTTGGAGTTTACTTTTATAACTATTAGCCCATACTGTCCCATTGTTGGGCAAAGGTCTCCCCCCACTTCCGCCAGTCACCACGGTCCTGTGCAACCGTTTTCCATTCCCTCTCATAGGCGTCTAGTTCATCCCGCCACCTCATGCGTGGTCTGCCGCGACGCCGCCTGGCTGTATTAGGGCTCCATGCCGTGGTGATTTTGGCCCAAAGTTCGTCGGGCATGCGGCAAATGTGACCGGCCCAATCCCACTTCAGCCGCGCGGCCTTCTCTCCCACATCGGCTACTTTGGTTTTGGAGCGCAGTATGGTGTTTCGGATGCGGTCAGTTAGTTACTGCGCTTCATTGTCTACTGTTGTGAGCGCCATGTGCCTCCCAAACCGTTCGTAAGAGCGTGGTGAGTGGCGTACCTACCTGCCTGCCTACCTAGACTTGAGTTTTTATTTTGTATTTGTTTTCATTCATTTCATTTTGTATTCTTGTGTTTAATTGATTATGTGTGTTATTGTGTATGTGTGACATGTGTTATTATTGTTATTGAATTTATATGTCACGTCACCTATTATGAGTCTAAGTAACTTGAATTAAATAAATAAATTAAATTAAATTAAATTAAATTGCCTTTTGGCAAAATGGAGTTTAATGAGATCATATCGAACTCCGTCCGCGTGCAAAAGGGCTTAAGCGCCCTACACTCCTCATGGCCTCTTTGAAACGAATTTACTGATTTAACAATCTACAACTTTGCTGTTTCCAAATTTGATTTCTTTTGATCGTTACAGGTTACAAAAGAAAGTCAATTTTGTATGAGATTAACATATAATTTCATTTCATAATCGTTTTTTAAAAGCTATATTTAACCTGCGTCTTTCTTCGTTATTGTGTTTTTCTAGTTCAAAATTTGTAATCCATTTATTATTTACTTGTTGGCATTCAAATTAACTGAAATTTGGCATTAATAATGGCTTGAGGATGCTTTTGGGGCTGCCTCGTTTCTGTAGCGCGTCAGAAATGTGTGCATAATCTAGTGTAGATGGATTCCACGCAATCATGCGGAAACGAGTTGCTTCCTTGATGAGCCGCGTGCGAGGTAGTACCAATAGCCTCCTCGACACCATCCTGGACAGGGTTGACTGTCCCGTCGTGAGGCACTGGAAAACCATACATATAGCTTCCAGAGCCGCTATGTTTAATGTGCGTTGGGTGTGTGGTTTTGTTTTGGCTCTTTTTAACCCCCGACGTAAAATCGAAGGGGTGTTATAAGTTTGACGTGTCTCTGTGTGTGTGTGTGTCTGTCTGTCCCATCGTAGCTCCCAAACGGATGACACGTTTATTTGTTTTTTTTTTTTGTTTGAAGGGTGTATTTGTCGAGAGTGTTCTTAGCTATGTTTGATCAAAATCGGTTCAGCTGTTTCATTGCGTTGGGTTTTTATTTAATTTTTACAAAATTAATTACTTGTTAAATTGTGCTTTTTGTATGGACTTGATCTGAAATAAATGAATTTATTATTAATTATTATTTATAACTTTTTTCCTATTTCAGGTAAAACAGTTTTGGAGTTCTTGAACGAAAACTGGCGCGTGGTTACTGAAGAGTTCGGCCAGCCTGTCGTTGATTACGCCATCAATGTCACAGTCCACACGGCGAAGAAATTCTTCGACGCCGTGCCATACGACGAACTGTTGAACGTACCGATACCAAAGTATTGAGAATCTTGTAAACTTGATTAAGGTGGATATTGCTAACGCATGAGGCGTGAAATTAAATTTTTTTGATGTTTTTTGGCCATTACAGCTCATCAACACTTCTTTAGATAGCGAAAGTTGATTTCGCGAGAACTAGGAGACTGAACACACTTGTTTTAATTGATAGTATCTCATAAATATCATCAGTTTAGCTACGATCCCCCTAAACACATTTTTACAGTGTTTTTGTTATTTGTTTAGGCTTATCGTAGCTAAAATCAATTAAAACATGTGTGTTAAGTATCCTAGTTCTCGCGGAATCAACTTTTGCTCTCTGAAGAAGTGTTGATGAGCTGTAATGGGCAAAAAACACCAAAAACAATTGAATTTCGCGCCTCAAGCGAGAGCACCCTCGTTCATCGGCCAATTAAAACTAAAACCCTGTTTAATGAACATAGACTGCATGGTAAAATTTTGTCTTGTTTTTAGTTTAATTCGACATCTAGCAAACCATGTTTTACTTATGTTGGGTGCCTACATCGAGCAACACGTTCGGAGGCCGCAATGCTCTAGGGCGCCTACCAGCCTTTGTGAGCAAAATAGCAGTACAACAAAGTGTACTTAATGTTTAAAACTGCGTATATATAAAAATAGCTATGTGAACAGCTGTTAAGTGTGAGCACAAATTGTATGCAAATAAACCGGCCAAATGCGTATCGGACCACTCATAGGGTTTCGGAGTCAATTCACAGTTTCAATTCACATCCGTACACTCCAATAGGATATTTTAAATAATGGTAAAACCATAGAAATGATATTGCGATGGTATCATTTTAGAAAAATTACGCCTATACAAGACTAGACGAAACGTCAGCAGGAGAAACGTGGTGTATAGTCGTAATAACGCCCATACAAGACTAGACGAAACGTCAGCAGGAGAAACGTGGTGTATAGTCGTAATAACGCCTACACAAGACTAGACGAAACGTCAGCAGGAGAAACGTGGTGTATAGTCGTAATAACGCCTATACAAGACTACACGAAACGTCAGCAGGAGAAACGTGGTGTATAGTCGTAATTACGCCTATACAAGACTAGACGAAACGTCAGCAGGAGAAACGTGGTGTATAGTCGTAATTACGCCTATACAAGACTAGACGAAACGTCAGCAGGAGAAACGTGGTGTATAGTCGTAATTACGCCTATACAAGACTAGACGAAACGTCAGCAGGAGAAACGTGGTGTATAGTCGTAATTACGCCTATACAAGACTAGACGAAACGTCAGCAGGAGAAACGTGGTGTATAGTCGTAATTTAAAAAAAATGGTAAAATCGTTTAGAAATGGCAGGGGGTCCAAATATAAACAACTTTGGTGGGTTGAATCTCGCTGATGGTAAGGGTAGTAAAATATGGTGTAGATTAATCTTCATAAATGAAAGACAAAAATTACACTTTTGTTTTTCAAATTGAAATTGGACCTCAATTAACGTTTACACTCTATCTAATAAAAAAATACCGGTTAATTATGAGTCTGACTGGCGTGGAGAGGGTTTCGTAGAATAAGGCTGACATAGTAACCACAAGACCAATTCGTCTATTTCGTTTTAAAGTTTTAAGTTTTTTTAATTTTCTTGTTTGACCTCTAACATTTACTCCCAAAATTATTAAATGAAAAACGACGTTTTTTTTCTTCAAAAAAATGTATGGTCAAGAGATAACACACTATTTAATAGTATTGTTATACCTACATATAGATTAACACTTTATTTTACATCTGGAATACATAATAAGATTAGTTAAAATATTGGACATTTTTAGTACTGGTCATTAGACATTTTTATAATTGGACATTATTACTTTTGGACATTGGCTTTGGACAATTTTCTTTTTTGGCATTAGTCGTGCAAATCCAACATAATTACATAATTGACATAATTTTTTTTTATTTTTTTATTTTATTATTTCTCTATTAAAACAAAAGTGATTTCATATCAATTTGTTTGTATAAAGCGTTTTAAATACGTAACATATTTCATACGTACTAGGTAAGTACGCAAGCACTCCAACATCTGCAACTAACTTTTGAAACTATCATTATTATGTACATACTTTTCACTAGAAACGGGATATTTCAACTCTAAAATCATGGTTAATATCCCGTTTCTAGTGAAAAGTATCTCCAACTGAGTACTCCAGCAGTGACCAACAGTGGACTATGTCTAGCAGTGGACTATGTCTAGCAGTGGACTATGTCTAGCAGTGGACTATGTCTAGCAGTGGACTATGTCTAGCAGTGGACTATGTCTAGCAGTGGTCTATGTCTAGCAGTGGACTATGACCAACAGTGGTCTATGTTTAGCAGTTGACTATGACCAACAGTGGACTATGTTTAGCACTGGCTGGTGGTCATGACTTATAAAACATTAGAAATGTTTACAAACTCCGCAGGTTAATAAATTTATCATTGTATCGATTGTATTTCAATAATAAATGAAGCAATAGAGGCTAATATTTGGTAGCAACATTTTAACGAAATTCTGAAATTCATGTTTTATTTAATAATAATTATTACCAAAACATAAATGACTTTTTTTATAATAACTGTAATCCATCTGTAATCGTATTAAATCAGTGTCTACTAACAAATTCATTAAGGGCGAGGACGTAGACAGACCCAAAAGTCCCAACTTCTAGGTTCGTCACTTACAACTTCACCCAAAAGAACCTACAGCACGCATACATAGTCATGATCCCACACTGGGATCACCTGTGTCGTGGGTATCAGTAACTACGAGTGCCATGTCAACACAACACCCAGACCCGGAACAAATATTTGCAGATAATACAAACCGACAGCCGGAAGCTCGCCCGCCGCGCCACAGAGCATGTCAAAAACAAGCACAATTCAGTAATTTACATATTTTCCCATACACCTGAACCTGAGAGAACCTGAATCTGGCAATGGAAAAATCACAGGTATATTCGCTTCCTTCTCATGCTCTGTAAGAATAAACTCAATTATATAGCTATTGAATCCATACATATCATAGGCTCACAGCTTATACTCAACTTTTTACGCTGTTCCGTGCGTTTTTTACCTCCATGCATTTGGTCCTCTGGACCAAATATAGAAAATGATCTGTTTAATTACGGGTTTAATTCAACAACGCGTTCAGGGCGCTGTTTTGCATGGCTGCTGCGCTGGTGCAATGCGTCGGGCATGTTCGCTGACGCACACGTAGACAGCTTCCCGGCGATCCTGCGCGTGCGCGCTACCGCTGAGCTGCGCAGAGTGCACGCCAGCCGCAACAGCCTCCAGGGTGTGGGTAGCCGAAGTGTTCCGGTTTGAAGGGTAGGTAAGGGTGCCGGTAAAATTACAGGCACATTAGACTTTCATCTTTATGTCTCAGGGTGGCGGGCGCAGTGCAATGCCACATAGGGCGCGTCCTAGGTGGACGTGACCTATGAGGTAATGCACTGTTCATAGGCAGAGGTTAACGTTTAACATCAGGTGGGCCATCTGCTTGTTCCGTCATTAAAAGCAGTAAAAAAACTGTTTGGACATCATCATCAAAGAAAGAAAGAAAGAAACGTTTATTTATGACTATACAAACAAAGACACACACCAGCAAAAAAAAACAAACAAGATAGGAACTAAATAAAAACTAAAACAAAACAAATCACACAGATATAAAAAATAAGGCAATTTGTGTGTGTGCCTGACGTAAGCCACAAAAGGGTCCTCAACTCAGCGTTTGCTAGGCCACGCACAGCACACACTAGTCCACTGCTTTACATAGGCCTCTCCCAATACGCGCCACTGAGCCTGGTGTTCGGCTCTTCTCATCCACTTTCTGCCGCCGCCTTTCGTAGGTTATCGCTCCACCTAGCCAGAGAGTGCCCCACGCTACGTTTACCAAGACGCGGTCTCCACTCAACAACTCGCTTAGCACAACGGTGGTCAGGTCTTCGGCATATACCACCAGCCCATTGCCACTTCAGCTTGCTAATCCGGTGGGCTATGTAAATGCCTTTAGTTCTCTGTCGGATAATCTCATTACAGATTTTATCCGTCAGAGAAACTCCGAGAATAGCCCTTTCCATAGCTCGCTGTGCAACCTTGAGCTGGTGGATTAGTAGATTGTTCGGACATAATCTGTGATACTTCTGCTGCTGTCGAGATTTACCTCTTACATAATACAGACAGACAGACAGAACAGCGACGTAGGCTTAGTAATAGGGTCTCATATGCATCCTTTTGGCAAGGAACCCAAAAAAAGAAGATGGTAACATCTCAACTCTTATATAAGCTCAATGACCTAGGTTTATATATAACTAGCAAGATGGCCGTGTGCATATAGCATAAACACTCATAATTAGTTTAAATAATACTAATCTGCAATAACAACTTGACCTTAAGAAAAATACATCTCTGAATAAGGAAATAGAACATTTATTTAAGGGTGGGGTAGAGTTGTGAAGATATTTAGCTTTATTTTATGATATTGCTGAATAAACAGATTCAAATTATCTAATTAAAATTTTTCAGTTGGCTAATTGAAAATAGGTGTTTTCATCTAGATAGATGAAAAAAATCACTCCTATTTTCTAGCAAAAATTAAACCAAAATAAACAAGCACAACACACACAAACACAATGTTTGTAATGTGTTTCAATAAACTATATGTGCTATTTTGGTCAGTTTTTGGAGTTAGACCATCTACTTATATGAAAAAAAAAGTACAAAATGCAAGTACCTAAACCAGCAAAAACAGGCCCGTAATTTTGAAATGCTCTGAATTGATCTCTATGAATTATCTTATGACGAAGAAATATTTAAGCTTTTCTGTGAATAAAATAAACCCATAATAGGTAGGTACATCTTATTGATTTTGTTTAGGAGAGCATAATGATGTATTAGAATATAATTTCAATATGTAAATAAAACGCATATGCAGGATTTCCTTTTACCTTGAGATAACATATTTCACATCAGAGTTGGCACTTAAATTATTTAGTGTTTCAGGCTTCGCCTTATCGCTTATTGCATTTTGATTAGCACTTGTAAAAACCAATAGGTCTTCAACGTCTCTTAATTTATCTAGATTCACCTGTCGAAACTATTAAAAATACAAGTGCGCTTAAATTAAAGTTTTTATTTGACCTTTTTTGGGTTTTGAAGCAAATCTAATGAGCTAGTTTTTTTTTAAAGTTTAAAGTAAAATTTATTTATTTGGGAGTATAATACAAATACAGTGGCAAACAATGATGTCTGCAGAAGTATAAATAAATTCACAATCGAAGCTAAAGCAGACTTTATAAAAGAGATCTATATAGAAAATTCTAAGGCTAGTTTAATTGGACGACCTCTGTGGCACGGCGGGCGAAGGGTCGCCTGCGACGAAGGAGGTTGTGGGTTCAATTCCCGCCTCGGAACAAATATTTGTACGATTTGCAGATATTTGTTCAGGGTGTTCTGGGTAGTTTCTATGTATAATAAAAAACATCTATCTTTGTAATGTATTGTATTAAGTATATCGTTATCTAGAACCCATAACACAAGCTCTGCTTAGCTTGGGGCTAGAGATTTCCATTTGATATTTTCCTATCGAGATTTTCCCTCGAGTTTTTCACTAGAGATTTTCCATTCGAGATTACCAATTCGAGATTTTCGCATTCGAGACTTTCACTCGAGATTTTACATTTGAAATTTTTAATTCGAGATTTTTCAAACGAGGTTTTTCATTCGAGTTTTTTCATTCGAGATTTTTCATTGGAGATGTTTCGTTTGAGATTTTTCATTCGAGATTTTTCACTCAGACTTTCATTCGAGATTTTCCATTCGAGGTTTTATTCGAGATTTTTAATTTGAGATTTCTTGTTCGAGATTTTTCAAATGATATTTTCATTGGTTTTTTTCATTAGAGATTTTCCATTCGGGATTTTAAATTCGAGATTTTCCATTCGAGACTTTTCATTCATGATTTTCTATTCGAGATTTTTCATTCGAGACTTTCCATTTGCAATTTTTCATTCAAGATTTTTAATTTGAGATTTTCATCTGAGTTTTTTCATTAGAGATTACCATACGAGATTTTTAATTTCGAGATTATTTATTCGAGTTTTTCCATTCGTTCTGATGTCCACGTATCTTAATTTTACCGAGCTGACTGTATAAAAACAAGCGATGACGAATTTACCCTAAATTTTTTCAGTGACGAATTTACCCGATGACGACCTATAATGTTGTGTGAACTGCCCAGCATTATTTATTTATTTAGTTTTATAAACTACTATATTTAGAAAACGTATTTAATAATCTGTAACATAACTATAAATAGATTTAACTATTGTTATTTATGCGGAAGATCCATCAGTGTTAATTAAATCCGTTTTTTATTTACCGGTCAGTTTAGTTATTCCAAACCATATATTTGGTGTCTTAAAATTAACATTAAACGTTTTAATTGTCTTATAATTCGTATAGTTTCTTGCGACCGGTTGTCCGGTTACAATGTCGACGCCTCGCCGGTAGATTGAAGGTCCGCTAATATGTTTCCGTTCAGTCGATATATAGCTGCTATACCCGACACAGGCTGTACAGTGCAGAAGCTGCCTTTTAAATCAGCACATAGTCGTAATAATTGACGATGAATTTGCAAACAATCGCACATAGTGTTGCACTCGCCGTGCTATTTTTTTGCCAGAATGGGGACGCAAAACTAGCACGTAAGTTTTCAATTATTATTCAATAAATTAAACAACCCCAGGCAGAAATTTTCATTAAAAAAACGCCTCACGCCGCACGAAAAAGCAGTTTTTGTTGAATATCTCGTAAAATTTAGGTAAATTTACAAAAACCCTCCCCTATAGGTAAAAACCCTCGGCTTTGTTGTATTAATTTTATTTATCTAATTTTCTGCCCAATGATATGCATAATTTTAATAAACAATCGAATCTAGCCAAAAGTTACAGGTAAATTTAAGTTTTTATTCTGTTGAGAAAATATTGTCCTATCGTGTTTCTGGTAACAGTGATCCCTCGGAGTTATAATATAGTATCCATGCATATTTACAATTTGAATATTGTGCTTGATTTAGTCAGTTAAAAATCAAATTTGAGATTGGTAATTTTGCATTATGCCGCACCATAAATACCTGTTGTAGATATATAATAGGTATATACTTTTTATGCAGGATAGTAAACTCAATCAATCAATCAATTTGGAATTCCTGAAATATTAGGCCGAAAGATACTCTAACCTTTCAAAACTTTCCTGATGTAGGTATGACATTGGAATTTGGAAATCTTTCTCAATGCCTCGATTATTATTTTCAGAAATGTTTATTGTTTTGCGATCGGAGTAACCTTTTCCAAACTAGAATACAGTATAATCTGGAACACATTTTTCTTAATTATTTTGGTCTTATTCCTGTACATTATATCAACAGATAATAATGTATATTATCGTTGGTTGCTAGCTTGCTGTCAACCAACTCATGCTGAGGCAGAACCATTTTGTTACTTGAGTTACACCTAGTACCTTCATATCTGTTTCTTCTTAGTGTGTTCTGTGTTTCTGTGTAGCTCTTGTATACAAATAAATATATATTCTTTCTTTCTTTTCTTTCTATATTTTGCAGTACTTATATAATAAACTAGGTACCTACCTAGGTACTATCTAATAAAACTTATACATTGTTTTTAAAAAAAGTTGAAGCGGTAGAGATCATCTGCTTCCTGATATTTTATGACAGAATTTTTGGTTCCAAGGTCTTTATTTTATTTTCAATTTATTTATTTTTATTCTATTTAAATTTATATTGACAACATTTTGTATATTTTCTCTGTTAGTTAGGTGCCAACACAGTTCAAATCTCTACTATCACTAACTTAAGGTGGTTGCTTGCGTTTATGGCGCGATATTAAATTTTTTTCGTGTTTTTGCTCATCGCAGCTCATCTACACTTCTTCAGATAGCGTAAACTATGTTGCCGGTAATTATATGACCTAACACACAAGTTTTAATTTATAGTATCACGTAAAAATCATTAGTTCGGCTATGAATGTGCTTGAAAGAAAAAAACACTATAGAAAAATACCATTAATAAAAGCACAAAAAGCACAATCACAGCTAAACTAATGTGAAATATTTATGTGTAAATATTTATGTGATACTATAAATTAAAACTTGTGTGTTAGGTCATATAATTACCGGCAACATAGTTTTCGCTATCTGCAGAAGTGTTGATGCGCTGTGATAAGCAAAAAACACGAAAAAAATGAATTTCGCGCCACAAGCGAAAGCAACCTCCTTGAGATGGAACGATTCGCTTGAGGCGCGAAATTTAAATTTAATTGTGTTTTTTGCTCATCAACACATCTCGAGATAGCGAAACCTGATTTTGCGAAAACTAGGAGACCTAACACGCATGTTTTGATTGAAAGTATCTCATAATTTGTTTAGCTACGAATGTCAAAAAACAAAAAAAAACAATGCAAAAATCACTGAATAATGTTCTTAGCTAAACTAACGATATATATGAGACACTTTCAATCAAACCTTGCCTGTTAGTTCTCTTAGTTTTCACAAAGTCAGGTTTCGCTATCTCAAGATGTCTTGATGAGCTGTGATTAGCAAAAAACACAATTAAATTTGAATTTCGCGCCACAAGCGAATGCGAGGCTTTTATATCATAGCTAGGTTTATCAACGAGGAATAAGCAATCATCATCATCAGCTTATAGAAGTCCACTGCTGGAAATAGAATGATAAAACTTACGTGACCAAATAATATATTTGTTTGTCATCAAACAGGTTTTTAACGTTCTTATGTAATTATTATGGACCATCTAACTAAGCATGAATATTTATTCATAATCTTAATGTTTTATTATAAAACATGAGTCATTACAGTTGAACAGAGGTCAACTTATAAAAGTATACAGGTCGAAATATAAGGCTAAGTTATAAGGTCAGAAATTGACCTCAATCTAAAGACAAACTTTTTATTATCGTACTCAAAAGCAGAAGCAACATTACTAGAAAACTGCATGGCATATACATAATTTACGATTTTTGACGACCTCTTTGGCGTGGCGGACGAAGGTTCGCTTGCGACGCAGGAGGTTGCGGGTTCGATTCCCGCCTCGGAACAAATATTTGTACGATTTGCAGATATTTGTATTTGTAATAATTCCAGTCCATCCCAAGGTTGTCTGGCAGAGATCGCTTATAGTGATAAGACCGCCCATTGCACTTCCGTGTTTAGTATAATATTAATTTTTAAAAAGCTAATTTTCTGTGTTTTGCAACAAAGTGTTCTCTGTCTATCTATCTATTTGTTCAAGGTGTTCTGTTTTCTATGCATAATAAAAAATATCTATCTATGTAATGTATTGTATTAAGTATCAGTTAGCTAGTACCTTAACACAAGTTCTGCTTAGCTTGGGGCTAGATAATGTTGTGACAACTGTCCAGCATTGTTTTTTTTTAATATTTATGAGTGTAAACTCAACATATTTCCCCCAATTTATTTTAGAATTAGCATTTGTATATACCTCGTCGATATTCTGATTACCCAGACTCATTTATTTCTTAAAATACATAATAATTTCATCTTATATTCATTTATTAGCTGTAATATTAATTTTATTTATTATTTGAGAATAAATGATTAACCATCTAATAAAATAAAAATCCTTAAATTCGTCGTTTTAAAGCAAGCGTTTTCTTGATCCTTATTCAGCTATCATTTGAGAAACTAAAAAAAAAATTGCCCTTACCTTGGATAATCTAACTACCAATTTATCAATAATTAATTGAGTAGGCCATTAGGTCGATGCAACCGGCTTTACGTACCTAGCTTAACTATTCATTTTCATTCTTAAATTTTGTACATACCTACCTAATTGTATTTAAGTTATATTATTCTTTCTTTTTCAGGGTCCCATACCCAAAGGGTTAAACGGGACCCTATTACTAAGACTCCGCTGTCCGTCTATCTGACAGTCACCAGGCTGTATCTCATGAACCGTTAGAGTTAAACAGTTGAAATTTTCACAGATGATGTATTTCTGTTGCCGCTATAACAACAAATAATAAAAACAGTATTAAATAAATATTTAAGGGGGCTCCCATAAAACAAAGATGTTTTTAGCCGTTTTTATCTGTCACCAGGCTGTATCTCATGAACCGTGATAGTTAAACAGTTGAAATTTTCACAGATGATGTATTTATGTTGCTGCTACAACAGCAAATACTAAAAACAGAATAAAATAAATATTTAAGGGGGCTCCCATACAAAAAACGTGTTTGCGTGAGTGGCTGTTTTTTTTTATTTATCTAATGACTACACAGATCTGACCAAAAAATATCAGTTTCAAAATCTATTCAGAAACCATATACTAGCTTCTACAGATTTTTCAGCACACTGCATTCGAACAGTGCCGACTGCACTTTGAATTGTGTGAACTCAATTCAAGTATGAATGATTGGATAATCCTCATAACGTAGAGGCGGTATAGCAAAACCTACAAGCACTCACTCACTGGATAGATGCAGCAATTTGAATAGTAAGCCCATTCATACCCAGTGAGTGCTGAGTTACCGTATCCGCAACACTCGCTTATTAGTTGGAAATAAATTTCCGGAATCGTATCCGTAATTTTGTGAAGAACGCGTACCTTACTGGCCTACAAGTTCTCTTCACTTCTTATAATAATGGCTTCTGAGGAGTGCTTCAAACAATTTCAAGCAACCGTCAAGCAAGTGATATATTTATATTTTTATAGTCAAGTTGTCAGTCTCCGTCAAGTCATAACCCAGTTTAAATGGTAGCAGCAAAACAGAGTTTTTACTGGAAAAAACCACCATTTCTAATAGACACGCAATACACTTAAATTTAACTACATCACACATGTGCTATTTATTCAAGTTACACCCGTTAAAATGCCACCAAATTACGCGAAATAACTCGAAAAAACACACTAAAATGCAATTAAATAAAAATTACGACGTTTCTTTCAAAAATGGCAGATTAAAGTCAGGCCTACAAGTTATTAATTTTATAAAACTTCAATAAACATGACTTGACCGTGACTTTGACGACTTGGAAGGATTGAAACGCTGCAAATTGCCTTGCCGTAACACATTATTTTAACTAGCACGGAAGGCAAAGTTCTCTTAATTTCATATATATCTACTTACATTTGAACACATGGTTACATTTGAAGTTTGAGATTTGACTAGAAAACGACGATCTAGGGAAAAGAAGCCGTTAGTAGGTAAACAGAGGATATTGTTCAACGTCGGGGAGACAAACAGCACATTTTCTTAACTAAAGCTAGGTTCATTTGTTGTGTCGGGGTGTTCACGCGTCACAACACAACACAACCTACTAATGTGAATCTATCTTAGGTAATAAACGTAACCAATGCGTTCTGGCGCGCCACAACACACCCCGACACAGCAATATGAACCTGTCTTTACATTTTCACCCTATTTTAATAAGTAGGTAGTTATATTCTTTCGTTTTCACTAATCAACTTCGTTCTAATGTCCCGTAAACTTAGAGCATTTGTAGACCTCAGAATCGTGATCAGACTTGACCTGTCAAACATTTTGACAGATGTTTTGCATAGTGATGATAAGTAGGTACCATAATAATTGTAATAACAAGTATCATAGGGTTATTTCCCTATTTACATAAGAGTAGTTCCTGTTCGATCCCTAGAGATCGATCCCTTGTCCTGTTCGATCACTTATACCTATGATTATTCCTGTTAAATCCTGACTCTAAGGGATCATTTTAAAATGATTATTTTAATTAGTATAGTAATAACTTTCTGTAAAAAATAAAATTCTTTTTGTGTTTTGATAATGTGAGTGAAGTAAAAGTTGTGAAACGGAACGTTTTTCTCTGTTGTCACCAACCACGTCATCAAAATCTAGCTGTCAAAAGACGTTTTTTTTTCGTAACCTTCTCTATTATATAAGTCCGCTGTTTCATCTCCCATCACTGGCCATGTTCATTACCTATATCACGTACCATCTCAAGTGCTTTGATTGATATCTGTGAGCGAGCTCTGTGAGTTGAACTGAAAATCTGGCTTTGGTCTAAAGAGATTTGATGTTTTCCTTTCATGATATTTATGATTCGCGGTAAGAAGGAACCGAAAGTGTTAAAACATCCGTGTAGAACTCATATGTGTAAACTAATTATGAAATCACTAAATTTTAAAATAGTTTAAGTTATACCTAACTCCTGTTAGTAGGTACCTACTTACTGGTTATGTTAGTAGGTAGTACCTACTGATATATACCAGTTTGAAATAACATTTATTTTTTATTTCAACACAAAGAATAATACAAGGTATGTACAAAATACATATGAAACAGTTGTGCCACCTGAAGACCGCTGCAAGCGATCTAAAGGTAGCTCAACTGATCCAAATCACTACCAGACGGAAGCGTCCCTAAGATGCTGGCTGCATTGCCACGCTGAATGGCAATAATAATGCGTTGAGCCAGATAAGAGCCAGCTCTCGGGTCGGTAACATTTTGGTGTAAGTACCTACTAGGTACCTACTCCAAAAGATCAGAAGTAACGTATTTTCGACTAAATTTAAATATGAACGATTCTGCATATAGGTTTAGTAAACTCTATATTACAGTCTAGCTTTATATTAGCAACTTTTAGCAATTTTTTGCCCAAAGAGTAAAAAGTCCGAGTCGAGTTTATAGTTAATTACAGCGCAATATACGAATAATGGGCTATATAAAATATAAAAAATACGATAAAAAATGGCGCCTGTCTTCCGTGTATTCTTTTGCCGCGTCAAATTTAGTTATTTCAATAAAGCTCATAACTTATTTTTTTGTATGCTTTTGAATGTTATTTATAGATGTTGAACCAAGCAAAAACATACTAATTAATTATATTAAATGGATTGTTTACTACAGCGAAAAGTTAATTTAAATATTAAGGCGTATCAAATTAACTGGTTTTTATAAAAAAAACTGCCAGATTTTACATGCGTATATAGGTATCTCTTAAGCGTTTGGCGTTACGTATATAATTAATTGGTAAAATTAAGCATAAGTCATACCGGATCTTAAGCGGTCTTAAGCTCCGGATTAGCAAGCTGAAGTGGCAATGGGCTGATCGTATATGCCGAAGAACCGACAACCGTTGGGGTAAGCGAGTTCTTGAGTAGAGACCACGTCTTGGCAAACGTAGCGTGAGGTGCCCTCTGGCTAGGTGGAGCGATGATCTACGAAAGGCGGCGGCAGAAAGTGGATGAGAAGAGCCGAACACCGGGCTCAGTGGCGCGTATTGGGCGAGGCCTATGTCCAGCAGTGGACTAGTGTGGGCTGATGATGATGATGAAGCATAAGTCTTTACCTACCGACTGTAGCAAATAATCATCATCTTCATCATCAGCTGGTAGAATTCTCCCCCATAGATAGCAATGGCAGGATAAGCCATAATCACCACGCTTAGCAGGTAAATTGAGTATCAGTGTTGAGTACTCAGGTGGGATGCTGCTGTCCATCCCCTGGTATAATCCTATAGTCAGCTTTTACATCATCTACGGGAGGAGACGCAGGAGTTTATTCTTATGCCAGACACCATGGCACACTGTTGTATGATAGACGCTAATATAGCATTGTGAGTGCAACATAAACATCAAGAATACATTTAAAAAAAAAATATGAACGCAATGAAACGGCTGAACCGATTTTGATAAAACATGTTTAAGAACCATCGCTACAAAACCTGCTTTCAAATAAAAAAACGCATTCAAATCGGTTCACCCTTGATCTACGGTGCCACAGACAGACACACAGACAGACAGTCACAGAGCGGTCAAACTTATAACACCAAAAAGTATGTATACAGGTCATATACTGTATAAACATCTCTATCTGAATACCAGAGGATTATACAGGAGTATACAGGTCATATACTGTATAAACATCTCTATCTGAATACCAGAGGATTATACAGGAGTATACAGGTCATATACTGTATAAACATATCTATCTGAATACCAGAGGATTATACAGGAGTATACAGGTCATATACTGTATAAACATCTCTATCTGAATACCAGAGGATTATACAGGAGTATACAGGTCATATACTGTATAAACATATCTATCTGAATACCAGAGGATTATACAGGAGTATACAGGTCATATACTGTATAAACATCTCTATCTGAATACCAGAGGATTATACAGGAGTATACAGGTCATATACTGTATAAACATATCTATCTGAATACCAGAGGATTATACAGGAGTATACAGGTCATATACTGTATAAACATATCTATCTGAATACCAGAGGATTATACAGGAGTATACAGGTCATATACTGTATAAACATCTCTATCTGAATACCAGAGGATTATACAGGAGTATACAGGTCATATACTGTATAAACATCTCTATCTGAATACCAGAG
The DNA here is from genome assembly GCA_932527175.1 of Operophtera brumata. Classification (NCBI taxonomy): domain Eukaryota; kingdom Metazoa; phylum Arthropoda; class Insecta; order Lepidoptera; family Geometridae; genus Operophtera; species Operophtera brumata. Next base: position 39,839,173 of record OW052225.1, read on the forward strand.
GATTATACAGGAGTATACAGGTCATATACTGTATAAACATCTCTATCTGAATACCAGAGGATTATACAGTAGTATACAGGTCATATACTGTATAAACATATCTATCTGAATACCAGAGGATTATACAGGAGTATACAGGTCATATACTGTATAAACATCTCTATCTGAATACCAGAGGATTATACAGGAGTATACAGGTCATATACTGTATAAACATCTCTATCTGAATACCAGAGGATTATACAGGAGTATACAGGTCATATACTGTATAAACATCTCTATCTGAATACCAGAGGATTATACAGGAGTATACAGGTCATATACTGTATAAACATCTCTATCTGAATACCAGAGGATTATACAGGAGTATACAGGTCATATACTGTATAAACATCTCTATCTGAATACCAGAGGATTCCAATAGAACAACCGGTAAACAAATTCGTGGCCATGACTTTGTATTGGTAAACCACAGTGATAAATCATGAACTTTTGCATTATCTGTGGTCACATTAGGTACTATCTCGGAATAAGAACTAAAGCATGGAACTAAGGCTAAAAACGAAACGGTATCGATTAACCCAGTCTCATTCTTTTATATGAATGTATTCATGTGTTGGAATGAGACAAGCCTAAATCTATCTGATCTTATTTGTGTAAGTCGTACCAGGCCAAATGTCAAATTACTAGTACATTCATGGTAACAATCTAGAGAGATGTATATGCATGATACCAAAATTCAGGGTACGGAACGGAAAAACGACTGTCGTGTGACAATACATTTGTTTCTCTCTAACATAGGATAGCAAGCTATCTTCTAGGATAGGAGTAAGAAGGAACACTCTATGCTATTTTAGCACTCAATCCATGTACTACTACATTCTGAGTACTATAGAATCAAAAAGAGTTACTATGCAAAACGCATTCTTTTGTTTGTAAGGTCACGAAGTAGGTATATATACCTCAACTCGCTTTACCTCATCACTAACTTTTGTGTGCTATTTTTTTTGTTGTTAAAAAAACGGAATAATATCAGGGTCACAAGTTGAAGCATAATGTGTACTAATAACGGGTTTTGTTCATCCTATGGCTTTGGCTTTTGTCACGCGTAACTAAAAATAATTTAGTTCAATGTCGCGCACAAACAAGTATTACTTACCTAGGTAGGTAAGTATTACTTAATTTGGGGTATGGTATGCCGAAAAATTACCAATCTTGGATTTCATTTTTAACCCCCAACGCAAAAACGGAGGGGTGTTGTAAGTATGACGTGTACGTGTGTATGTGAGTGTGTGTGTCTGTCTGTCACCTGTTAGCTCCCAAACGGATGAACCATTTTTTTTTGTTTTCTTTGAAAGGTGAATTTATCGGGAGTGTTCTTAGCTATGTTTGATCAAAATCGGTTCAACAGTTTCATTGCGTTGAGGATTTTTTATTTTTTACAACATTAATTAGGTACTTGTTAACAAATCAAATCAAGTTCAGTTTTTAAATTATAAAGATGAATGGATACTACATTATAATTACGAGAGATCACTGTACCAGAAACACGATAGGACAACAATATTTTCTCGATAGAAAAATAACCCAAAGTTACCTCTAACTTTTGTCTAAATTCAAGTGTTTATTAAAAATACAATACGTTGTATATTTATCAATACAACAAAACCGAGGGTTTACTGTAGGGGTTTTGTAAAATATCTATATTTGACGAGATATTAAATAAAAACAGCTTTTTCGAGCGGTGCGATGCGTTTTTTTGTGTGTAGATTTCTGCCTAGTGTTGGCGCAACCTTAAGTAATTTTATCTACACACAAATCGAAAAATTCGAATTACGAATTCAAAGACGGTTCTATACAGACGCATTTTATAGACGCATATACATAAAATTAAGAATAAAACTCATTGTAGTACCGCCAACTGTATCATAAAACTCATTATAGCTATCTTTTTTTTTATTAATTCATTAAACTAGTCTATGGTTATAGCCTGAATATGAAAAAAAAGGCGCACGCATTCGCAGTTCGAACTGTGAAAAAATGGCGCACGCCTGCGTAGTTTGAACTTAATTTCCCGCGCTTCCATACATTTTTTTGCCAATCGTGTTTATTTTTGTTTAATTTCAATTTTTCCTATGAGTGAAGATAAAGTAGTGTATGAAACTGCATATAACTTAGGTATTAAAACACTCGAGTCAACCTATTTTCGCATTCGGCACAGACTTTCGTGTTTTAATACCCCTTCTTATATGACAGTTTCATAAACTACTATTTTGTTTAGTTGTTCCTCTTTATAATTGTCGATAGAAATGTACCCAAATTGCTGCAATATATTAGTATTACAGGCAGGTGAAATTACAGACAGATGAGACTTTCATCTTTATGTCTCAGGGTGGCGGACGCAGTGCAATGCCACATAGGGCGCGTCCTAGGTGGAGGTGACCTATGAGTTAATGCATTGTTAAAGGCAGAGGTTACCGCTTAATACTACGTGGGCCATCTGATTGTTCCGTCAATCAAACAGTTAAAATAAAAACATCCATTATCCAATATACATAATATAATAATAATAATAATAATGCTGTATGATTAACACAACATTATCTAGCCCAAAGCTAAGCAGAGCTTGTGTTATGGGTACTAGATAACCGATATACTTACTTAATACAATATATTACATAGATAAATATTTTTTTATTATACATAGAAAATACCCAGAACACCCTGAACAAATATCTGCGATCGCACAAATATTTGTTCCGAGGCGGGAATCGAACCCGCAACCTCCTGCGTCGCAGGCGAACCTTCGCCTGCCGCGCCACAGAGGTCGTCAAATACATACATAGACACATACCTCTTTCCCCGAAGGGGTAGGCAGAGCTTTAAAGGGCCTCTTTTCACAGTGGGTTGCACCATCGAGGGATAGAAACACGCGAAACTCTATAAGGGTCTCACTCATTACGAAAGATGGTTCAAACCTGCGTTTAGACCAGGCATATCAGTCCAGGACTAAATATCGGCTTTTGGTTTTACGACTTTAAAACAAAAGCCGATGGTTTGTTTTCCGAAATCAACTCTCGAGGTAGATATTCCGAAGGTTAGCCCAAAGTTATGTAAAAAATAACAAATCCTCGGAATATCCTCAGATAGATTTGTTGAGTTAGGGGGGGGGGGGGGGGGGGCAACTGGGAACTGGGGGGTGACTGCTTTACATCCCGACACTACCCGTCTGAAGCTGGGGCGGGTTGTAAATACTAAATATGCCTTAGCCAAGATTAGTATACACTATTCCTTAAATGTTACTGGATCTGAAAACAATAAATACTTAAACATTACAGAGTGATATAACTTTTGTAACTATCAGGGTTATGTTCATACTTTTCACTAGGAACGGGATATTTACCACGTGTGGTCACCTTTAGTTAGTTCTCCCGTGATCATGGCGCATGCAACTGTGCCGAAATATCGGGAACAAATAAAACTCAAGAATCATGGTAAATATCCCGTTTCTAGTGAAAAATATATTACAGAGTGAATAATAATTTACACTTTATACATTCATTGGGATCTCTGCTGACGTGTGTGTCTAAATATTTACCTTTACAAGTGAATAGTATACATTTAAAAGTATATTAAATTATTTTATGATTTTGCTCATAATACTAGAACATAACACATTTGCACGTCAAACTAATATAATTAAATTGCCATACATTTAACTACATCTCTGTAATTACGTAGTAGGAAGCCCATACTTTGAAGATAGATAGGCTAAGGCTTTGTTTAAAAAAAATTACACTTTGTTCTTATAGTTTCGAAAAAATAATTGAATACTTAATGGAATTAAGATATTGTTGCTACGATGATATAATACAACTAATAGATAGCCAAAATAATAATACAGCGAATACAAGTAGGTACTTATGTACAAAATAAAAAAAATACCAAAATAAATTAACATACATATTTTATTTTATTTCATTTTACAAGGTATGTACAAAATACATATGAAACAGTTGTGCTAACTGAAGACCACTGCAAGCGATCTAAAGGTAGCTCAACTGATCCAAATCACTACCAGACGGAAGCGTCCCTAAGATGCCGGCTGCATTGCCACGCTGAATGGCAATACTAATGCGTTGAGCCAGATAAGAGCCAGCTCTCGGGTCACGCGTCGCTTCGACCAGATATTAAATATTTTATTTTATAAATTATTATATTTATTTGATTTTTTAACCAGATATTTTTTTTATACTACTTGGAATGATGGGTCAAGCAGATGTTTAGTGGTACCCTCTGCCTATGAACAGTGCATTACCAGATAGGTCACATCCACCTAGGACGCGCCCTATGCGGCATTGCACTGCGCCCGCCACCCTGAGACATAAAGATGAAAAGTCTCATGTGTCTGTAATTTCACCGGCACCCTTACCCTTCAAACTGGAACACAGCAATGCGAGCACTATACTGCTTTGCGGCAGAAATAGGTATGGTGGTTGTACTGCCCTGGACGAACTCTTTCACAAAAAAGCTCTACTACTTAATTTATTGTCCACAGCTGACTATATCCACCCTTGCAACGCGACCACAAGAGCATGCCTGGTGAAAGCCACTCAAGATGCCATTCCAGAATTTGTCAAGGGAATCCCTGAACTTGGAGTGCCAAGCCTGGACCCCTTCGTGATAGAGAAACTATCCATCCCGCTGAGTGGACTGGCATTCACATTCTATCAGGGCAAAGTGTCCGGATTTAGGAAGTGTATCGTGGACAACGTTGTGTAAGTAATTTGTACGTAATACATCATCCATCACCATCCACAGCCTGACTTCACCCACTGCTGAGTATAGGCCTCTCTTTGTTTGTGGCATTCCTCACGGTCCCGTGCCAGTCTCATCCAGGTTCGGCCGCGATGCATGCGATATCGTCTGCCCATCTCGCAGCTGGACTATCAACGTTTCTGTACCCAGTTCTTGGGCCATTCAGTTAGCGCCTTACTCCACCTATCGTCACCTCGTCTTGCCAGGTGTCCTGCTAAACTCCATTTTAACATCGAAGTCGAATGTAACACAAATTTTAGGAATCGCATTATCGAAGGTAAAACACATTTTTAGAAAAATTACGACTATACACCACTTACTTTAATATTACGACTATACACCACTTACTTTAATATTACGACTATACACCACTTACTTTAATATTACGACTATACACCACTTACTTTAATATTACGACTATACACCACTTACTTTAATATTACGACTATACACCACTTACTTTAATATTACGACTATACACCACTTACTTTAATATTACTACTATACACCACTTACTTTAATATTACGACTATACACCACTTACTTTAATATTACGACTATACACCACTTACTTTAATATTACGACTATACACCACTTACTTTAATATTCTCCTGCTGACGTTTTGTTGACCAACGACCAACGTTTTGCATGGTCCTTCTTCATGAGCACCGACCCCCCTCGTGTTCCCGTCTCGCGGCCTTCGAGCGTGGTCGCGGTCGGTGCTCATGAAGAAGGACCTCTAAATGGTCAACGAAACGGCAGCAAGAGAATAGTAAAGTACGTGGTGTATTAGTCGTAACACTTTTCTTTCTGACATTACCATCCATTGTATTGCACCGCTCTCATGGATGTCTGGCCAGTCGGGCCTTTCCGTTAGGTATTTTTTAAATTAATCCGGGCCTTTCCAGTCGGACCGTGGTGAGTCGGGCCGCGGTCGTAATATTTCTAAAATTATACCAAGCCACGGTAATTTCAATTCTATGTTATACATAAAGTGAGATAATAATTTGTATGATGAAGGCCACAGAAGACGTGTTCCCAATATCGGCAAGGGTATTCCTGAACCTGAAGTGCCAAGCCTCTTTCGTAGAGAAACTGTCAATTCGTTTGAGTGAGCTTAAGCTGGCTGGGGGTTGGGCTGACTGGTGGGTTTACTGTGGGTAGTTGTAGTAGTACAGCTTTTGTGTGAAAATGGTCGTCCGGGGAAGTATTGTCACCATACCTATTTCTGCCGCAAAGCAGTAGTGCTCGCATTGCTGCTTTCTAGTTTGAAGGGTATGGGTGCCGGTGAAATTACAGGCACATGAGACTTTTGATCTTTATGTCTCAGGGTGGCGGGCGCAGTGCAATGCCACATAGGGTGCGTCCTAGGTGGACGTGACCTATGAGACAATTCACTGTTAAATAAATAAATAAATAATGCTGGACAGTTCACACAACATTATCTAGCCCCAAGCTAAGCAGAGCTTGTGTTATAGGTACTAGATAACTGATATACTTTATACAATATTTTAAACAGATAGTTTTTTTTTATTATACTAAAAAAAAAAAAAAAAAGGCAGATGTTACCGCTTAACATTGGGAGGGCCATTTGCTGCTTCCGCCATTCAAGAAGTTAAAAAAAAAACTGATGTTATATCGGGGTAAAGTCTTATACATGTGAAATTAAGCTGTTTGTACGTTTGTTACACAATTTCGATGTGATTTGGTACACAGATATATTATAACCTTGATTGATAAGCTAATTTTTACCCCGGTAAAATGCAAACGAAGCTACGGACGGACACTAGTTATTATATATATGTCAAAGTGTCCAGATTTAGGAAGTGTGTCTTGGACAACGTTTTGTTAGTAATTTTTTCTTACTTCCTACTATGCGAGATAAAGTAATTTTAATTATTGTTTTTCCTTCAATTTTCAATTTCTGTTTTTTTTTTTTATTAATTTGAGGATTTACTCCGATTATTGATGATGAAGGCCCAAGCAAGTAGGCGTGGCGCACTCCGTGCTTCAGGTATGTAGCTACAAGTACCCGGCGTACTCATCTAGACGAGTAAATCCATTCAGGGGGCTGCCGGCCGCGCGCCAGCCGGATCTCACGTTAGTTAGTTCGGTAGGCCTAGTGTGGGCATCGCAATTAAAACGCGTTTACGCGACCACCACGTTGGTTGAGTAAACGGCAAAATTAAAGTATACAACAAGTATACTTTACAACAATACGTGACGTGAACTGTCAAAAATGTCACTTACACTCGCAAAACTGGGGAAACCCTAGAGTAAACGCGCGACTTGGAATACGCGTTTAATTTACGCGACGCCAAAATTGACGTTAGAAACTAACACTCACACAAAATGATTCATTAACTCGCCGCTAGGGGCTCTGTACATTTCTTCATACAAACTGCACGTAAAACGCGCTTGGTAGAGCGCGTAAACTTGTAGCAAAAAGTCGCACTACAGCTACGGTTGGTACTCACTCACGCGCCGAGTCGCGTCATCCGTCAACTAAAATCTTGTAATTACTATTATTTATTCTGTGCCACAAGACGCAAATAAATCGTTAGGTATTTTTTAAATTAATCGAAGCGTGTCCTGTCGGACCTGTGGTGAGCCGGGCCGCGGCCGTGAATCCATGCTTCACCAAAGGCATCTCTGAACTTGGAGAGCCAGGCTCCATTTGTAAAGAAAACTGTCAATCACTTTGAGTAGGCACACAATTGTGTCCGGATTTAGGAACTGTGTCTTGGACAACGTTTTGTGAGCAGGTAATTTATAATCAATTATTTTTACTAAAGAGTTTCTATGAACTTCAATCAATTTAGAATTGACCTACCATCTACCTTAATATCTATATAAGATTATAACAACCGCATCGAAAATAGGCAGCATTTGTCAGAGAAAAAGAAATAAACCAAAAATAAATCCAACAAGCACTACATAGCTTTTAACTATCAAATATTCAGTGTTGATACCTAATTCCAAAGAATGTGTTGTGTCCGGCCCAAGTATAGACCCCTCCGTCTCCTCCCGTGGATGTAGTAAAAGCCGACTAAGAGATTATCCGGACATGTTTGTAAGATTCGTTGCTATAAGATTTGCCCTTGCTGCTAGCTTTTTTAAGGAATGTGTTTAAACTGGAAGAAAGCTTTAGCCGAGTCAGTCGTGCGGAGCAATGGCGGCGATGAGCTCATCACTTGTCACGTCTATTTCCCACGATGGTGCAACCCACTGTGAAAAGTGGCCTATTTGAGGCCCTGCCTACCCTTTCGGGGAAAAAGGCGTGTGTCTATGTATGTAAGTTCTGAATTCCGTACAATCCGTCACATTTGACAACAACTGTCTACAAACTGTCCTACTTTTGGAATTGTATCGTGGACAGTGCAGTGTAATTTTCCTCATTTGATCGCTGACCGTGTGCCGCCTTGTTTGTAGTTTTACTGCAGGTCAAGGGCACCGTGAGTTGTCGTGATTTGAATCCGTTAAGCACTTGTTAGACACTTACCGAAAGGAATGATATGATTTAAATCACTAGATTTAAATCAGTGATTTAAATCGCGATAAAATCACTGATTAAAATCGCTGTGATTTTAATCACTGTGAATGATTTAAATTAATGTTTTTTTATTAAAATCAATTATTAAAATCAATAGTGTAATGGAACTATCTCTCAGGGGATTTATTGATTCGACTCACGATTACAAACAATGCAGTTTTATTCAAGAAAACGTTAAAACAGGTATTTACGCAATATAATTATCGGCGCGTGCTAGCGGCCGGGGAACGGGGAGGCCTCGACTGATTGCCCCTGTCTGTTGGCGGGGTGAGGGTGTAACACCCCCCCTAATACCTTCTCTATTATACCTAATAATCTAACTACCTATTATACCGCGCGCACTCACCGACTTCCTACTTTACTCTGTGGAGTTACGATAACTTTAATCTTACCTACTTCTTTAAACACTATAAATTGGCCATATGATCGTCTAGATATATACCTACGTTGTGTCTTGTAATAACTCGATTCTTTTTTTTGTTAATATTGTCGAGTCTTAACGTATCCTAACTACATAAAATATTTTACCTTTTTATCGATATCCTCGTAATAGTTGCTACTAATTCTAATAGGAAAGATACCTACTTAAATTTTATTTTACTTCAGTACACATCGGAACAATTAATTAAAAGATTACTCCAGAGATTTATTTCCATTATAGTTTGATATTCCTTTGTAAAAGAATAAGCTACAATTAAAGTTCCTAGTAATATTTTGAACATTCTGATTTTACAATTTCTGAGGTTTATTGATTTTGACTCTAGCTTCGATACAGACATGTTTGTCTTGTGCTATTTCAAGATACTTTTACGTGACAGATTTGCATCTGTAATAGATCCATTAGGGAAATGACAAAAAATTACTTGTATAAATTATTTGCTTCTCAGATAGAATTTTTAAGTTATTTCTTTAATTATTTGAAGGATGAACCAAATTTGATAAGGTTCATATCCAGAGATAAGCGACTTTTTGGAGAACAGCCCCGTCCGCGCTGCCCTCGGTGGATTTCTTCCAATGCTTTTGGTCAATCCTCCCTCGCTTGGACATAGGTAATTACCTAATATTGTCCGTGAGTTTTATCCAAATGATATTCTAATTAAAATCAATTCCTTTTTACTTTAATACAAGGGATTTTAGAGGATCGCGAACCTATTTCTGTCGGAGTAAGTTTGTTAGTCATTTTCAAACATTCCAGGGAATTTTACATTTAATCAATAGCGCAAAATCAACCACATACATCCTTCACCTTTGGTTAACTTTGGGATTTATCTAGGCTTCCTGAAGCCTAGGAAAATCCCTACTTGATTCATACCCCTACTTACAAATAATTCTAAATATTCTCTGTAGGATAAATAGAATTCCTAGTTGGATTATCCAGATAGGAATAATCGCTTGTGAAAATTCTAGACTATATTTAAATGAAATTTTCCTTCCGAGAACGATAATATTCAATTACAAGATTCTCCTTTTATCTAGTATTTTAATACGTTTGATAATTATTTTGCCCGTTCCTTTATGAAAGAATAATAGTAAACTAAATTAAATCACCGGTTAAATTTTAGAAAATGCCAATTTGTAAGATTGGTCTACATATGCACTAATACAATGCCTATATAAGTGTGCCTAATTACCTGGCTAAATTGGGTGTGTGTGATTCAAACTTTGAGAAAACCGTTCTCATTTTGTTTTAAATGTGCAGTTAAATGTGTATGTCTTCTGACGAGGTGCAAGGTCAGAATACCTAGATTGAACTACTAAGGATAGGATATCTATCGCTGTGTAACCTAAAGCGACAGACGGAGCCTAGGGGTTAGGATTAAGGTTTAAGGGGGGGGGTAAGATCTTGTCTGTCCCGCGGACTCACGAGACAACCCTTTCAGGCTGATAAAGGAATTCCTGTCAAACAAGAAATCGGAACCTGAAAACATTAAAATAGAAGATATTCTATAGACTACGACAGTCTAACAAATATCTTCCTTCGAAAATCGTTCACTTTGTCACAAGTCTAAACACTTCTTCCCCATTGACTTTAAATATTTAAGAACACTTGAAAAACATCACCAAAAAGAAACTAGTTAATTTCTCTAATTTTGGGCGGTCTTTCAAATTATTTTTATATTTCACAAAATTTAAACTTTCACTAAATTATATTTAATTTCACTTATTATGGACTATTCCACTTTATAGAATCAATCCTAATATTTCAAGGTATAAATTTCTAGCTTTTAAACGAACTTTAAAATCACTTCGTAATTAATTAACACAATTTAATATTTTAACCCAGCGTTACCACGCAAACGTGATACTACTTCCAGAATTATCCAGCACTGATCCCCCTTCAGCTGTTACATTTCTATTTAAAGTCGCCAACCAAGATAAAACATTTCATTCAATTTTGAATCTTATTCATACGATTCCTAAATAGGAATTGGTGTGTTCCTTCAAAGTATTCTGAAAATCGGATGTTTATATTTTTTGTATATAAACATTCTCACAGCCCATTTCTCTGAAAAAACGACAGAACAAACCCTCTATTGTTTCCGACCTCATTATTCAAGTATCGCTCGATTTATTTGATAACAAGATATAATAATTTTATTTGAGTATTTGTGAGATACTAATGAATCCAGTACAGATGGTTCGTTACAGTCGCCCCTCAAAATTTACGCAGACACTCAACTTTGTGTCCGGAGAAAATTTTCCTCGCCTATTAATCTCACAAATATTGTTTAGTACAATCATAATTATGATATTTGTATACCATATCTTCCAAAATATTTTTTTTTTTTTTTTATTATTACCCTATTCTTTATTAAAATTAATCCTCATCTAGATCCATGTTGAATCAACATAAGCTTTTTATTTCATTATTAATTTAATTCCCAACCCCAAAATATTTTTTTCAAATCATCTGGTTTCCACACTTTCATTCAGTCATTCTGCCTCTGTTAATTCAACAATTCAACTAGAATATTATTTACACCCCAACCTTTATTTATTTATGTTGATTAATTCTGAAATCAATTCCATATACTATAAATTTGTAAAATATTTGCTATCACATAGCTCAGGAATCTCTGAAGAAAATTTATCTACCGGTATTAGCATAGATAAATTTTAGGCATGGTTCTTCATACCTTAAAACTGAGTAAATTCAGACAGGGACTTTTGAAGAATAATTATTCACCCGTATCAGTATGAATTAATTATAGGCACTGCTTTGCTTGGCCAAAGTATGTACTAAACTTACTAGTTAATTCTTACCACGAGTGAAGAAAAGGCAAGAATCTCTAAATCCTTTCTCATCTCTTCACAAATATGTATATTAATTTCAGAATCAATTTATCTTCTCCTTTTGGTTTTTATTTACAAAACCCCTTTTCGACAGTGTTTTTTTTATTTTTTATTTTGGAATCAGTTTCCTTTATATTCTGAATGTATTTTTTTTTTTTTTATTCTTACGATATATATATTTGTATATTTATTATTATATATTCTTTTATTTTTATTTTATTCTTAAGCCACTTGGCTACAACAACTCTCAGAAGTCTTGTTCTCCATTGCAAAATAAAATTCTTTACAATTTACTAAGGTCAAATTCAAACAGTATCGATATGTGTGTTTCACCTGTGTGCGTGAGTACCTAGCTGATTAGTGTAATTTAGACCAATAATCAATAACGTACATCTTCATACCAATATTGACATCAACTACATGTTGTCGCTAGTTTATCTGATTCATTATCCCAGCTTGGAAAAGACTGCACGAAGGAAAATGGGTTGTGGATCCATCTCATCCCTAGTAGAACTAAGGCCGGCACAGTCCTAGGAACAACCAACATTACGTTTCCCTGGAGAGCGCTCCTTTGCCAACTACAATCTACTCCTCCCAATGTCTTCAATCCTCAGACAAGCACGTATAACATGTCTAAACCAACCTCAATAATTCGATGCATTTATTTAACCATTGGAGTTGTCCGTGTGCTTAATCCGGGCAAAAAAAACCGATTTTGCCGCACGTATAAATAGAACTGCTAACTAAAGCACTCTGTGACAGGGAATCATAGTCTATTGACCTTAACCTAACACCAAACCCCTCTTTAGTCAACCGTCCTTTGTGAAATGTGATGTCTGTTGAATACAACCTTAGTAAAGTGTTTCACTCTACAGATCCTTAGTTTCCCAGAGCCCTCATTCTGATTTTAAAACATTCACACATTTACTCATAATACTTCTCATTGTACGTAATTCATTCCATATTCTTTCATACAAATTATTTTTTTGTTTTTTATTCACTCCATTACTCAAATTTTCCCTCTGTTTCATTTCTCCTTTCTCACTTTCATTTCTTCTCTATGAACCTAAGGTTTCTTTTGTAAATTGAAACTAAGTCTCCAAAAAGAAATTTTTATAATTTCTGAATTAAATACCCTTCCCTTTTCAAATCCAAATTCTAGTATGTTAATGAATTTAATAGAGAACAATTCATCCGTAAAAGCTGTCAACCAAATATTTTTAATAATATTTTATTATTTGTCAGTTTGTTGTTGTACAATTATTATTCTACCACTCATGGTGGTTTGTGTTATAGTATTTATTACACATTATTTTGTTTCACTTTATATTTTTTTTTTTATTATTATTATATATAAATCAAAATGACTTCTTAATTCCTGTTTAAAGATCGTAATCGTTGTACATCTCAAAATATAAAAAAATATTTTGATTGAAAAGAGGAAAGTCGCCGACACACCCCTTTACCTATGGATACTAATCCCAATTGATCCACATTAATTTTACTTTATATTTTTATAATCCTGTTTTTTTTTTTTTTTTTTTTTTTTACAGGTCAAATTGTTTTCTGAATTCAAAACTAGGGTCAACCAGAACTTTATATCTATAAGTAAACTTTCCCCCAAGCCTCCAGTTACAATTTTTTATTTTGATTTTTTTATTTTTTATTTATTAATTTAACAAAATCTCTTATTTTAATATTTTAAATTTTATCAAACATATATAATAATGATACATATTAATACAACTGTATTTAAGCTATAATTATAAACGCAGAACTTAAAATTTACCTTTAAACAATTTAAAATCTTTTTTCTTATATAACTCACTAAGTTATTTACTTATACTAACTTTTTTTTTTTTTATATTCTTACATATTTCAAAACTTAATTCTATGCAGTTCTCTTCCTTCCTATATTAATTACTAGCAATGTTCATTTATAATATCTCGTTAAATGGATTGTATTGAATTTACCCCTTATCTCTTTAGTTTCAGGATTTGTTAAAATATACACATTTTTATAAGGATTACTTGATACCACAAACGGACCCTCATACAACGACTCAAACTTCTTTGTTATTTTATCTTTTGCCTTTGATTTATTTATTTTCCTAATTTTTACCAAATCCCCTATCTCATATTGAATTAAACGATATCGTTGGTTGAACTTTTGTCTACGTTTTTTCCCTTTTTCTTTTAAATTCCTTCGAACCAGCTCTCGAATTTGGTCTACCGAATTTAATCTTATTTCTCCGGTCCCTAAATATTTATCTATTGTTAGTGTGGTTGACTGCCCGTACATAATTTCGCACGGAGTAAACTCTGTACTTTCATGGTATGTATTATTGTACAATTCCTCCAATTCAGGTAAAACTTTCACCCAACTATTATGTTTATGTCCACAATATGTACGAAACAATCGGCCTAATTCCCTATTTACTCTTTCTACGGTGTTGGGTCTTGGGTTTCTAACTGTAGTGTAAATCACATTTACCCCCTTTTGTTTCATAAATTCTTTCCAAATTTTGCTTGCAAATTGTGAACCATTATCTGACATTATTGCTTGCGGTTTTATAATTTCAAAAAACTTCTTTGCCCTCCCTAATACTGAACGAGTTGTAGCTTGCCTTAATTCATAAAATTTAACAAATTTGCTAAAAGTATCCTGAAAGATTAAAATATAATTATATCCAAAAGCTCCAGTTGGTAATGGTCCGTATAAATCCACCATTACTATATCCCCTATATTTTCTGTAATTATAGACTGACATGGCCCTACAAAGTTTTTGTTTGCGGGTTTATTGATTTGACATTCATGGCATTTCTTCAATATAAGTTTGACTTGACGAGTAAGTCCCTTCCAATAAAATCTATCCCTTATGTATTTAATTACTTTAAAAGCCCCTTGATGACCCATCTCCAGATGTATTTGTTTGATTACATCTTCACTTAAACATTTTGGCAAATAAACTACAAATTCTTTATTCTTACCTACTTGAATATATAAAATTCCCTTTTCCTGTTTAATCCTTTCTTTTAGTCTTTTAAATTTTGTAGGATTTTCACTATTATTTTCTCTTGATTTTAATATCGATTTAATATCCTCATCTTGTATTTGTAATTCGGATATCTTTTTTAATTTAATAATCAGATCTTGGTTCTCCCTTTTTCCTACATATAAAATTTCTGGCAATCTAACTTTATCTTCTTGGAGCAGATCACTTGCCGGTGGATACCGAGACAAAACATCTGCCACTACGTTTTCTTTTCCTTTAATGTGCTCTACCTCATAATTAAAATTCTCTAAATAATTTATCCATCTCGTAACTCGCGCATTATATAATTTCCAATTCTTTACAAAAGTTAAGGCTTTGTGATCTGTTTTAATTATGACTTTAGTTCCCCTTAAATAAGTTTCGAATTTTTCTAAACAGTTTATGACCGCATAAAATTCCTGTTCTGTCACTGTCCAATTCAACTGAGCCCCTCTTAAAGCTTTACTATGAAATCCTATTGTTCTTATTTCTCCCTGATCATCTAGTTGATACAATACCCCTGCCATTCCTATGCCCGAACTATCAGTCTGCAAATAAAATGGTTTTCTCAAATCCGGATGTTGAAGTTCTATCGTTTTTATGAATAACCTCTTTATTTTATCAAAAGCTTGTTGTTCTCTTTCACCCCACCTCCAAATTGTCCCTTTTTTTAATAATTCACATAAAACTTGAGAATGGGAACTGTAATCAGGTATAAACCTCCTATAAAAGTTACACAATCCCAGAAATGCCCTTATTTGTTTTAACTTTTTCGGAACTGGGAATTCTTGAATTGATTTTACTTTATCTGGATCTGTTCTTAACCCCTCTGTAGATATTATATACCCTAACATTTTAACCCTTTTGCATATAAATTCACATTTTTTTAAATTACAAGTTAAACCCGCCTTTTGTAATCTCCCTAATACTACTTCCAAATGTTCAATATGTTGCGTGTAAGTTCCCGTCGTTATTATGGCCAAATCATCTAAGTAATTAACACAAAAATCTCTAACTTCGTGGCCTAAAATTTTGTCCATAGCCCTGCTAAAACTTCCAACAGAAGTTTTGAGACCTTGTGGTAATACATTGTATACATATGATTTCCCATTAAAAGTAAAGCCCGTATATTTTTTGCTATTATCAGAAATAGGAATTTGGAAATAAGCATTATTCAAATCAACTACGCTAATAAAATTTGCCCCATGAAAGGAATTCATGACATCTATCTGAAGTGGAGGTTTTTCTGTTTCAGCCACCATGTATTTATTAATTTCTCTGGCATCTAACAATACTCTAATAGATCCGTCTCGTTTTAAAGTAAATGTTAATGGACTGCAAAAAGGGGTAGATGATCTACTAATTATTCCCTGTTCTTCCATCTCCTTTAGTTTCTTTTCTACCTTTTCTCTATACGCATAAGGCACCGGGTATGTTTTTTTTACTATGGCCAAATGCGATTCCATCTCTATGTTATGTTGATAACAATTAGCCCTCCCCAATTTTTCTGAAAATAACCCTTTATATTTATTCAATAATTTCATTAATTTTTCCCTTTCATCAATCCCTAGTTTTGTCCCAGTTACTATTTCTTGTAGCGTTTTTTCTAAATTTTCTGTTTCTTCTATGCTAATCTCTTGTGACCTCTTAATGTCTAGATTTTCTTCGGTCTTTAAAAAATTTACTAAATGTCTCTCTCCATTTATTTCAAACTCTATACCCCTTTTTTCTCGAGTTATTTGAATTGTAACTTCCTTTTGTTGTAACCAATCAAACCCTAAGATTATGTGATTGACCAAACCGGGTACTACTAAACATCCCGTTTCTATGATGATATCGTTCAACTTTATAGGCAAAAGAACCATACTACGTATTTCAACACTTTTATGCCCTACCGCAGTTCTAATTTGAAATGATTTTACAGGCATAAGCGGAATTTGATTTGTTGGATTTGATTTAAGCACATTCCATAACTCCTCAGAAATGCAGGTTATGTCACTACCAGTATCTATTAAACTTACTACTTCATATTCAAATATTTGAGCTGTTATTTCCGATTTGAAATGTTTATACTCCTTTTCTTCTGATTCTTCTTCAAATACAGAATTAACTTTATCTATTTTTATATCTTGTAATGAGTGTTGTTCTATTTTTAGTTTCAATACCTCCACTATTTGTTCTAATATTTGGTCATTTCTTTGTACTTCTTCCCGAAATCCTAACCCCTCTCGTCTACCTCTGTCTACTAACCATCCCCGCTTTGGTATCATCAATCCTTTATTTTTCTTACCTAACGTTTGTCCTGGTTCCCAACCCATCAGATTCATTATTTTTAACACTACGTTCCCTGTGAATTTAACTGAATCGGGAACTACATTTTCAGTTTCTTTTAGTTTAAATTTACATTATTAGTTTTGTTCGCTTCTGTCACTGCATTCACTCCAGCTGGCTTGTTGTTTACCATTCTGTTTTGTCCTGTTGACGGGCGCTGCTAGGTTCTATATTTCTGTTGAACTTCCCTAAATTTCTCCTTGTCCTTCCCGGTCCCATATGCCGTCGAAACGTGTGTCTCTTGTTTGTTTATATCGTCCATATTTCTCAAAAACTCTGCTGTCTCTATTGTGGTTTCAATCTTGGATGTAAACCACCCCTGTTGAATGTACTTCGGAAAATGACGGATGATATCTGCTATCAATTGTTTCTCCGGAATTTTAAAAGTTAGCATCTGAGCTTTCCCTGCTAGTCGTAAGAAATGGTTCAGCATAGAAGGTGTTTTCACCCGATCCCAAACTCCCTGTGCTATATTTCTTCTAAGCTCGCTTTGTTCCTTCTCTCCCCAATAAGTTGAAAGAAAATCTACCTTGAAATCTTCAACCGTCTCCCACCTACTTTTATAAATCCGAGCCCACTCACGTGCATCACCCACCAAACATTCTAAAATGACTTCTAATTCTTTGCCATCCTTTGAAGCCTTTTTTAAATAAATGTCCAAATCCTCTAAGAAGGTCATAGGTTGAATCTGATCCTTCTCCCCAAACTTAGGTTTGTCCATATTCAAATTCCTTATATTATATATCACTTTTTTGTAACCTTCCCTGGATATTTCATTTTCTTTGATTTGTTCATTATTCTCCTTTTCTTTGTTTAAATTTTGTTCTGTTGTTTCCGTATTGGTTGTTTTACAGTGTTCCTCTCCACTTTCTGCCACCGATTCCGCTTCTAATCCGTTAGACGCTTGAGTTTTATATGTTTTAACTTCTTCGCTTAAGGCATCCACTTTAGTAGCTAAGGACATCATGGTCTGTTTCAATGTTCTTAAAAAGGCCCCCGTGGATTTTCCACTTTTTGGTTTTTCCTTGATTGTAGAATTTGATTTTTTTTTACGTTTTGATGTAGATTTATCTTCCTTTTCCAAATTTTGAAAACTTTCCGACTCCAAGATTTCTTGATTTTGATTTGTTTCCGTCTCTTTACTTCCAAGGCGCTCTGGCCTTTTACGCTTTCGTATAGGCTTCATTTTTTTTTTGTTTGATTGGTTACGATTTGTTTCCGTCTCTTTGTTTTTAAAGCGTTCTGAGCTTTTACGTTTTTCGTACAGACTTCACTCCTTTTTTTTTTTTTTTTTTTATAAATAAATAAACTTGCCCAAAGTTTATTTAATTATAACCCTTTTTTTTTTCAATTCTGGTTTTTTTTTCTGAAATTAAAATAATATAGCTTCCCTAATCTCTAACCATGTTTTAACTTTGATAAATAAAATAACTAAATAAGTAAATTATGTTTAAAACAAGGCTAGTGAAAAGTAATCAAGTCAATTAAATTAATTCAAAGTCAAATTAAAAATAATCAAATCTATTCAAAACGAATTAAAATTAATCAAAGTTATTCAAAGTTTAAATTAAAGTTATAAAATAAAGCAGAGGTTTAAATTTATTTTTTATATAATATTTTTAATCGAAATCAATCAAAATTAATTAAAATTATTCAAAGTTTAAATTAAGGTTACAAAATAAATACAAAGTTTTAAATTTATTTTTATATATATTTTTTTTTTTTTTATTATTATTTATCTATCATAATTATTATTCATTTTTTATTATCACTGTCATCGAAGAACTATTTCCGTTTTTTTTTTTTTTATATCATATTAACGCCCCCCCAAGTTTTATACTTTTGAAATCAGCAATCGCTCTCCAATGTTTTTTTAATTATTTTATTTAGTTTGTTAAAACTTAATTATTTTAGGAATAAATTTTAAAATCCATTTTCCGTCAAACAATCGTAATATTTTTAAACTCCCGTGTTTATAAAAGAAACCATTAATCTTCCAAGTTTTATAGACTAGACTTAGCAATTGTGTAACCTAAGTCGCCACCCGTCATATTCCTATCTGTCTGTCAAAGTAACCCACGATTTTTATTAAAATATCCTGACTTTTGCGAATTCAATCTATAATGTGAACCCCCCCCAGATAAAATCATTAAGCAAATTATTATTGGTATTGTTCAATCATACAAATTTTCTTACATATGTAATATCACTATAACGTTCTAATGTTTAAATTCATACATTTCTTTATGATGTTACGTAATTTTACGCAAGTTAGTCAGAGCCCAAACGAGCGCACATTCGTCTCTAATATCTGTGAGCTACTGCCGGTTGGAGCGTTGGATGGAATTGTTGCCAACAGCTCCTTTTAGCAACGCGTGACTTTAATTAAATCGGACAGTCGAACAACAAACCATTATTTTAATTTTTTTTTAAGCCGACTTAAGGGAAACAGTTCCATACTAAAAAATTAGTTGAATAAGCAGCCCCACGTAATCAAACCGTGCTACCTATCCTAGCCAAATTCGATCAGTCTTAAGATATATTGCGTCAGAAAAATGGGTCCAACGTTCCAAATATTACGCCAAATCTAACCGTACCTTCTTAGACCGGCCTCCCTAATTCGATCTGCCAAATGGCAATAATTTTTACTCTGTGTCAATTTGATCTGACTTTACCACGGCGTTCAAAAAGTGAAAGTTCACGAGTGTGTTGTCTCTGTCTATGTTGAGATTTGCTCTGCGACATCATATTAATCGTTGCTTTCCAATATTAATTGTCAGAAGATCCAAATAAATTATGGTTTGAGAAACTAATATTACCTTGATGTAGTAGACAATCATAATACGAAAATGAACCGCGGTGTCTCAAAAATTATCCTTGTATATACAGAACAAAGATATCTGTATGGGTTACTTATAATAGGTAGGTACTCATTCTAAACTAATTACTGCTAACCATGCGGCTAGTGACATCTCCCGGTCTTCGCAAAGAAATGCTTTCAAATTCCAATCGTGTAGAACGCGTGAAATGAACCTCATACAAGTAACCAACCGAGTTCCTCCTCTGGGCACCAGATGTCAGCACAGAACCTACTCAAAACTTTTGTTAATCGCGATTTACTTTGTATAAAAATTCAAAAAGATATTAGTCCTAGTGTTAATTTTTGTCCTAGATTTCTGTGAACTTTATAAATGACAAAGTAATTATTATTTCAAAACACCCAGAGTCACATTGATAAACGCGCCTAGTGTTGTCGAATTTTGACTCTAAGAGAAAATCGTTAAATCCCGTGTTAGTTCACCTACTCAACGATAAATGTTCACCGTTCTATTTCGCAACTAAATCGTAGGTTCGTATGAGGCGGTGTCGACCTCTGGCGTCAAATTCTGTCAATTCCGCCATCGCCTCCCCTTAGCTTAATCAGCAGCCCGGACCGAAAAATCGATCCAATAGTTATATGTACTAGCTTCGCATAGTTTCACCTAGATGTCGCTACTGGAAGGATTAGGATGTATTTATCGTAACGTTTTGACTTATTTGTAATTAATTTCCGAACAAAATTTCTATTTTTTGAATCGTAAACGATTATAATTATGCATGCTAAGATACCTATTATAAAACATTAGTCAGATAATGGAAAATGTACGAGGCAGTACTATTTGGTACATTTTTAACAATTCTGAACCCAGTTTTCATTGCTTGCTCCACTACTAACTATTCAGAACGCTTCCATACTAATGATGACATCTTGTTCGACGGTACGGATGGATGGAGCGGCAACGTCTCATAACAGCCAGTATCACACGAATCGGCAACTTCGCGTCGCTCATTGCGTTCCGAGCTGAAGATTAGAATACTCAACTAATCTGTACTACTCTAACATGTGGAGTCCGTCTCTCTCACACGCATCCACAATAATGCCCTGTTCATTTTTAGATAATAATTGATTACTTTAAAAGGCCCAGCGGTATGGCAGACCGTAGTGATGCGCGACTTTAACTAAATTGAACAGTCGAACAACTAGCCACTATTTAATTGTTAAGTTGAATTAAAAAAATAGTGCTATACTAAAAAGTTAGTCGAATAAACGAATACTATTTTTAGTTATACTTGTTTTATCCGCAGCGGCAAACACCGAATGGTTTGAGAAACGAACCTAGTTCAAATCAAAAGCACAACTCCAGAGTCCAGACAGACTGTTATGCATGTGTAACGAGCGCAGCTGATAGTATCTAGGTAGTGTCCCTTTCACGCAACATGAAGGGCCTAGCACTGAGCCGGCGAAGGCAGCCGATTCGCGACGGAAAACTGCGAGTCGGTTAAGTACCGAAATAAATAGTGGAAGAACAGGCGGAGGCACCCGATTCGCAACGGAAAACCGCGAGTCGGCTAGGTAACGAAAAAAATTAGTGGTACTGCATTGGAAGAATGAATTCATTCAGTGTTTACCGACTTCAGTCGCACTAGTTGAATATTTTTGTTAGTTGAATAAGTCGAATACTTTTATTCATAGTCGCGCATCGCTAGCAGACCGTTCCGTGTTCCGAATTCGATAGTACTTAGGTTCACACCTCTCCTAAATAACGATTAACCAAATCCACTTAAACCACGCGTGCCTACGAAGTCCCAGTTCGGGGCGGACCACCAGTTACTAAGATAAATATTACCCCCAAATCAAAAGAACTTCTATAAACAACTTATAAATATTACCAATCTGTCAACCCACTCAATTGCTGCTACTTAAAAGTGAGTAGTTCACACTACCCACTTAATGACATAAAATACCCACGCGTCAATAGCAATCAACAATCAATGTCCTGTTCAGTGAAATGAAAGTTCTCACGTCTCAAGTGTAACGATCACTCGACAACAATCACACAACAACGCTTTGTTTAGTGAAACTAATCACTCACGATTTGAGTGGAGTACTCTCGCAACAATAATCCTTTGTTTCCTAAGTAGGTGGGTTAAAGAATGACCTAATAACCCACATATTTTGTTTATATCGAAAACTCTACTAGAAAGAAACTACCAACAAAAAAAAAACTAAATTATACCGTGAATAAAACTCGACAATACAACAGATCCCATACCACAGGCAACAAATGCCAAGTTTTACTATGGCTTTAAAAAATAAGAAAGTTATCGTTACATTAATTAATTATTTCTTAGCAGTATCCTTAATAACCAAAATTAATCCTGGTCACGGCACCAAATTGTAACACCCCCCCTAATACCTTCTCTATTATACCTAATAATCTAACTACCTATTATACCGCGCGCACTCACCGACTTCCTACTTTACTCTGTGGAGTTACGATAACTTTAATCTTACCTACTTCTTTAAACACTATAAATTGGCCATATGATCGTCTAGATATATACCTACGTTGTGTCTTGTAATAACTCGATTCTTTTTTTTGTTAATATTGTCGAGTCTTAACGTATCCTAACTACATAAAATATTTTACCTTTTTATCGATATCCTCGTAATAGTTGCTACTAATTCTAATAGGAAAGATACCTACTTAAATTTTATTTTACTTCAGTACACATCGGAACAATTAATTAAAAGATTACTCCAGAGATTTATTTCCATTATAGTTTGATATTCCTTTGTAAAAGAATAAGCTACAATTAAAGTTCCTAGTAATATTTTGAACATTCTGATTTTACAATTTCTGAGGTTTATTGATTTTGACTCTAGCTTCGATACAGACATGTTTGTCTTGTGCTATTTCAAGATACTTTTACGTGACAGATTTGCATCTGTAATAGATCCATTAGGGAAATGACAAAAAATTACTTGTATAAATTATTTGCTTCTCAGATAGAATTTTTAAGTTATTTCTTTAATTATTTGAAGGATGAACCAAATTTGATAAGGTTCATATCCAGAGATAAGCGACTTTTTGGAGAACAGCCCCGTCCGCGCTGCCCTCGGTGGATTTCTTCCAATGCTTTTGGTCAATCCTCCCTCGCTTGGACATAGGTAATTACCTAATATTGTCCGTGAGTTTTATCCAAATGATATTCTAATTAAAATCAATTCCTTTTTACTTTAATACAAGGGATTTTAGAGGATCGCGAACCTATTTCTGTCGGAGTAAGTTTGTTAGTCATTTTCAAACATTCCAGGGAATTTTACATTTAATCAATAGCGCAAAATCAACCACATACATCCTTCACCTTTGGTTAACTTTGGGATTTATCTAGGCTTCCTGAAGCCTAGGAAAATCCCTACTTGATTCATACCCCTACTTACAAATAATTCTAAATATTCTCTGTAGGATAAATAGAATTCCTAGTTGGATTATCCAGATAGGAATAATCGCTTGTGAAAATTCTAGACTATATTTAAATGAAATTTTCCTTCCGAGAACGATAATATTCAATTACAAGATTCTCCTTTTATCTAGTATTTTAATACGTTTGATAATTATTTTGCCCGTTCCTTTATGAAAGAATAATAGTAAACTAAATTAAATCACCGGTTAAATTTTAGAAAATGCCAATTTGTAAGATTGGTCTACATATGCACTAATACAATGCCTATATAAGTGTGCCTAATTACCTGGCTAAATTGGGTGTGTGTGATTCAAACTTTGAGAAAACCGTTCTCATTTTGTTTTAAATGTGCAGTTAAATGTGTATGTCTTCTGACGAGGTGCAAGGTCAGAATACCTAGATTGAACTACTAAGGATAGGATATCTATCGCTGTGTAACCTAAAGCGACAGACGGAGCCTAGGGGTTAGGATTAAGGTTTAAGGGGGGGGGTAAGATCTTGTCTGTCCCGCGGACTCACGAGACAACCCTTTCAGGCTGATAAAGGAATTCCTGTCAAACAAGAAATCGGAACCTGAAAACATTAAAATAGAAGATATTCTATAGACTACGACAGTCTAACAAATATCTTCCTTCGAAAATCGTTCACTTTGTCACAAGTCTAAACACTTCTTCCCCATTGACTTTAAATATTTAAGAACACTTGAAAAACATCACCAAAAAGAAACTAGTTAATTTCTCTAATTTTGGGCGGTCTTTCAAATTATTTTTATATTTCACAAAATTTAAACTTTCACTAAATTATATTTAATTTCACTTATTATGGACTATTCCACTTTATAGAATCAATCCTAATATTTCAAGGTATAAATTTCTAGCTTTTAAACGAACTTTAAAATCACTTCGTAATTAATTAACACAATTTAATATTTTAACCCAGCGTTACCACGCAAACGTGATACTACTTCCAGAATTATCCAGCACTGATCCCCCTTCAGCTGTTACATTTCTATTTAAAGTCGCCAACCAAGATAAAACATTTCATTCAATTTTGAATCTTATTCATACGATTCCTAAATAGGAATTGGTGTGTTCCTTCAAAGTATTCTGAAAATCGGATGTTTATATTTTTTGTATATAAACATTCTCACAGCCCATTTCTCTGAAAAAACGACAGAACAAACCCTCTATTGTTTCCGACCTCATTATTCAAGTATCGCTCGATTTATTTGATAACAAGATATAATAATTTTATTTGAGTATTTGTGAGATACTAATGAATCCAGTACAGATGGTTCGTTACAAGGGGGGTGTAAGCTAACCAATAAGGATGCGTTAAGGACACGTTCGAACACTTCTTAAGCCCCTGTTACATGCTCCCCCTCTGACCTAGACTACGCGCCCTCGCGTCTGGGTCAGTCAAGAAAACGTTTTGGTCTTCCATGCTTCCTTTTTTTCATTAACCGGCAGTTGTACATCGCCTACGAATGGAGTCAGCTGGGATACGTGGTACCTACCTAGAGTCTCGCTATTGCTCATTCTCTCTAAGATGTAAGTGGTTGAGCTCACTGCTTCCTTAACACGATAAGGTCCGTCTCGGCGCGGTATGAACTTAGGTGTTTGTCCGCGAGTCGTGTCGTTACTCCCTTGGGTTTTCAGAAGGACGAGATCACCGGTAGTGTAATCCGGGGCAGGGCGTCGTCCTTCATCGGCGAATCGCTTCTGGTTCGCCTGAGCCTTCTCGTGTACTTCCCTTGCTTCGTATAGCACGTTTGAGATCCGCTGAAGATAAGGGGTGAGGCTCGTCACTACATTATCGCTTTCAATAATAGCGCGCATATCCGTGATCACGTCAGCTGGTGCTCTCATCTCACGACCGAATGTTAGGTACGCTGGCGAGTATCCAGTGCTGCTGGTCACAGCAGAGTTCATCGCGAAGCGTATCGCGGGTAAGTGAATGTCCCAGGTGTTATGATCTTTTCCAACCAGAATGGCGAGCTGGGGTTTTAAATCTCGGTTCTTCCTTTCAACCGGGTTCGCTTGGGGATGGTGCACAGGTGAAAGTGATTGGGTAATGCCGAGCGAATGACACGCCTGTTGCATTACCTCACTGACGAATTGAACTCCGTTGTCGCTCAAGACTCGTCTAGGTACTCCATATCTCAGAAATACTTCCGCAATCAGGACTTTAGCACAATCTACACTGGTAGCATTCTGTAGTGCAAACAACTCTACTCATCGCGAACACGTGTCTTCTAGGATCAGTATCCACTTGTTCTTGCTTGCGGTCTCTGGTAATGGGCCGAATAGATCTATGGCGACAACTTCAAAACGGCGGTTGGTTGCGGGGGTCTGCAGTAACCCAGCTGGTTTCCTTTTATCGGCTTTATATCTTTGGCAGTCAAAACATTTCTTCAAATACGCGATAATAGTCTGTCTTATCCCAGGCCAGTAGTACGTTGTTTTCAATCTATCTGAAGTGCGCTCTACTCCAAAATGTCCAGCTGTCGGTGCGTTGTGGTACTCCACTAGGACCTTCTCACGCTCGTGCTCAGGTACAACCAGACATGCGGTCTCTTCCTCGCATTCTTCTGGTCCGTACCTGTACAGGATACCGTCGGATAAAGTGAATCCCCGGTTGGACCAACTCCTCCCCCTAAATGGGTCGTCGGTTGACTCAAGATCTTCAACGATCTTACGCACATCAGGATCCTTGAGTTGGTTCTCGTGAATATCTTTAGGGCTTCTCGACGAAAGATCGACTTCAGCGTAGCAGATGTCACAATCTGCCTCGTCGGCGCAGGGTGGACGCGAGAGCGTATCGGCGATAGCGTTTGATTTGCCGGGTATGTACTCGATACGGAGGTTATACTCTTGGAGCGTAAGGGCCCACCTCGCTAAGCGGCCGCTAGGTGACTTAACGTTCATGAGCCATCGCAGAGGTTGGTGGTCACTTTTTATCACAACCTCTGATCCCTCGATGTACCCACGGTACTTGGTAGTTGCCCATACTACTGCCAGTGCCTCTCTTTCCGTTGTGTTATAGTTTCTCTCTGCGCTATTCAACAAACGGCTTGCGTATTCAACAGGTCGTTCCTCGGGGCCCTCCCCCTGCATCAGCACTGCTCCGAGGCAATAGCCGCTACTATCGGTTCTCAGTATAAATGGTTTCGATTCATCGGCCTGACGCAATATCGGAGCTGTGACGAGAAGATGTTTGATGCTGTCGAAGGCGTCTTGTTGCTTTGAGGTCCATGTCCATTTGCTGTCTTTTTTGAGAAGATCCGTCAAAGGCCTGGCAACATCAGCATAGTTGGGTATGAATCGCCGGAACCAGCTGGATGTTTGCAAAAAAGTCTTCACGTGTTTGATGTTCATCGGTGGGGACATGTTAGCGATAGCCGCAGTCTTATCTGGGTCTGCCGTTATCCCGCCCGGTACTATCACGTGGCCTAGAAATTTTACCGATTCACGAGCAAAACAACTTTTATCGCGGTTAACTCGCAGATTATACATCTCGAGTCTATCGAACACGGCATTCAGGACGTCTAAATGTTTTGGGAACGTTTCTGAGAGAATTATAATATCATCAAGATATGTAAGTACGCAAACATCGGCCAGTTCTTTACCGGACTTGAATCTGTCCATAAGCCTCTGGAAGGTGGCTCCAGAATTCCGTAAACCCATTGGCATCCGCTTAAACCGGAAACAGCCCAGTGGACTTACAAAAGTTGTCTTGTCCTGGTCATCGGGTTCAACACCTATCTGGAAATATCCTGAACGGAGGTCGCATGTTGTCATGAAGCTAGTGTTCTTGGCAGCGTGGAGGACATCTTCAATCCGTGGGAGCGGGTAACGGTCGGGTTCAGTGACCGCGTTCAACTTCCTATAGTCCACACAAAGTCGGACTCCTCCATCCTTCTTTGTAACGAGGACCACGTTGGCTGCCCATGGAGATTCGCATTCTTCAATCACATCAGTCTCCAGGAGCTTCTGCAACTCCTGTTCCAGCATCGCCTTCTTGCCAGGAGACATCCGGTAAGGCGGTGAAGCGATGGGTTCTTGGTGCGCATTGATCTTCAAACGATGGGTGGCATATTCTGTCGGGGGCCCCTCCTTCGCAAAGCTGTCGGCTCTCTTCACCAGTAAAGCATTCAGCTCAGTCCTCTGGTCTGCCGTTAACTTGGCACCCTCTTCATCCCTCAGCACAAGGTTTGATGCTTCTACCTTCATCAGCTCCATCTCGCCGGTGGTAGGTAAGTCGAAACTGGTGATAAACGGATACCAGCACCGCGGCTCATCGTTAAAACACCAGCTGCTCTGTGGTAAGTACAACAGGATCAAAGCTTTCATAATAAAATCCCTACCTAACAATGTTCGTGTTGGCGCGTTCGGTAATACCAAGAACGTGGTAGGTATCACGTGACCTTCCAAGGTGACGTCAGTATCGCACTCGAGTGCGGCGCACACTTGCTGTGAACCGTCAGCAAGTCCTATTGTGCGTGATGTTTTCCTAAACTCTACGCCAGCATCTACAAGTAAACCGTATAGCATTGGGCCTGCAATAGAATGAGTGGCCCCAGTGTCCAAGATAGCCAAGCCCGTTCGGTTTACTACTTGAACTTCCACTAGGGGGCGTGATTCATCCTTATCGTATACATAGGCACTGCAAAAATCCGATTTACTAGTGGTTGGCGCGCTCTTACAATTTTGACATTTTGAACGAATTACTCCCAGCTGACCGCATCCATAGCAACGTAACTGGGAGTTACTTGATCTATTAGCGCTATCATATACTTTAATCGAATCTTTTTTTTCTTTATTGCGACTGTTATCTACATTGTGTCCGAACAGTTTGCAATATATGCACTTTGGTCGGACACGTTTTAGTTGCCCCTCACTATCACTACGTTTCGCACTCGGAGTGCGCAAGTCAGATGATGACGTTACAGTAGGTTTCGCTATGCTTAGGGGGTCTCCTACGGAATTCGCAGGGTTAACGCGTAGATTTGTGTTCGAACGGTCCCGCGCGGCAGCGAAAGGGTTAATAATGGAGCTTACATTGTTATTAGAAAGATGGGATGAACTCACCTCCGCCAAAGACTCCTCGACTAACCTGACCTTCGTTATCAGCTGTTCCAGACCGTCCACCGCGTCGCGAGACACACGCTTTCTTATCCTACGGTCCAAAAATCCATACACTATATCTAATTTCATAACTTCCGGCACAATATACGGCAATTTCGCTAACAAAACGCGCACTTTACTGATAAACACATCGGCACGTTCACTACTTTGTTCCGTGGCGAAAATGTCACGAAAAATTTTATACGCGGGACGTGGCACTCCGTACATTCCTCGAAGTCGTTGCAGGGCGTCGGTCCACGACGTGACCGACGACTTGACGCCTTGCCACCAGACGGCGGCCTCGCCGGTCAGCAACATGGGCAGCCCCCGCAGAGCGTGCTCGTCGCTGACGTTCGTGCAGTCTCGATATACCTCGATGGAGTCGATAAATGCCTCGAGCTCGTCCGCGTTCTTTGACGACGCGTCGAAGCGCGTTGTACACTTTGAGAAGTTACCCGATCGCAGTGAGTGTCCTTGCGTGTCGGGTCTCGGTGATGGTGTACTTGGTAACTGATCTCTGTTACCAGCCAGTATGCTCTCTATCAGGACTCGGTTTGATTCCGCTTGACTCCGGGTGATGGTGGAGACAAGGGTCTGGAGCATGTCTTCTGTCATCGCGATGTTCGGTGATGATGATTTTACCGTTCTGTCCCGTTGTGTCTCGGCGTCGGCGTCATCTTCCGATCCGTCATCTAGTCCGTTACGTTTTCTACGTGGCATAGTAACAGGGTATTTCCGCTGCTCCTCGCTCGATCAACGCGGGTGATGATTGTGGATGGTGATCTACCTCTCGTCACACGATGACTCCGTTTCCTCGGCCGATGGTAGCCAAATCAGCCAAATTGTGTCAAAGGGCATGTGCCCCCGACATTAACTACGGCGCACACACACGTGTAGCAATACATAATATGAAAAAATGTATAAACGAAGAAGAATTGGATTTATATCAACTGCTAGCTGTTAAGCAACTGCTATGTACACTGTTGCTTCTTCCGCTAGGGTCGAAATAATATTTTGGGCATTCAATTTGGTGCACAGCAAAATAAGAAGTAGATTAGGGACTGAGCAGGCAGCCAAATTAGTCTTCCTTTTGAAAACACTAAACTAATTGTTTTCCTCATTTAAAGAAAGTGTGTTTTTTAAAAACTAAAAGTGATCATTTTAGAACTGTTTGATTTTTGATAATTTTATAATATTTTTGTAACGAATGAAACGTGGAACAGTTCTGTTTAAAAAAAAATACGATTAATAAATCTTTAATTTATAAATGTTTTTTGTTAATTTTATTAATAAAATAAAAATAGTATCAATTAAAGAGTAAATATGATGTTTTTTTTTAAAATTAATAACTGATTTCCAAATGTATAAAGATCAGAATGTAAAAAAACCCATTTAAATCAAATTAATCCATTTTTTTTAAAAATAAACATGATTTTTATCAGCCCTGCTTACGGACTACCCAACTTGTTTAGCTGATACGAGTAACAGTTTAGTGTACACCGGTAGAGCAAACAGTAGAGTCACTAGTAAAATAAAAAAATTAAAGTATAATCATAAAAGTATATAATAAAATACCGGACGATTTAAAGGATGTAAATGATTATAAATTTATAAGAATTATTAAACAAGTATTAGTGGATTTTTTTTATTAAAACGATAGTCAAAAAAGTTTGGGCAAACAATGTATGGGGAGTTGCCTATGTTCTTTATATTTTGTTAGTAGAGTAATTAATGTTTTGTAGACATTTTACTAGGTACCTACTCGACCAATGTTTCGTATACATAGGTCGAGTAGGTGGTAAAGTGTAGAGTAGAGTGGGGTAGGGGAAAGCAAGTGGTAGTAGTTAGCCCCCAGGGCTAGTCACTCCACTCCTTCAAGTTTTAGTAATCTACTATAGATTACTAGAAATGTTATTATGAATTCATTTTTTATTTTTATTTTATACTACTTGGATGACGGAACAAGCAAGAGGCCCACCTGATGTTAAGCGGTAACCTCTGCCTATGAACAGTGCATTACCTCATAGGGCACGTCCACCTAGGACGCACCCTATGTGGCATTGCACTGCGTCCGCCACCCTGAGACATAGATGAAAAGTCTCATGTGCCCGTAATTTCACCGCCACCCTTACCCTTCAAACCGGAACACAGCAATGCGAGCACTACTGCTTTGCGGCAGAAATAGGTATGGTGGTAGTACTTCCCCGGACGAACTCTTTCACAAAAAAGCTCTACTACTACTATGATACTGATATGATATATTTTGGTTACTAAACCTTGAAGGAGTAGAGTGACTAGCCCTGGGGGCTAACTTCTACCACTTGCCTTCCCCTACTCCGGTACCCACTCTACTCTACACTTTACCATCGAACAATGTATACGCAACATTGGTCGAGTAGGTACCTAGAAAAATGTCTACAAAACACTTATTACTCTACTAACAAAATATAAAGAACATGGGCAACTCCCCATACATTGTTTGATCCATCTTTTTTGACTAACTTAACGTACAGTTGAGATACTTTTGGTTATTGATAATATTTGATAAGATAATTAAAAAGCTAATTTAATTTCTTACCTACTATGCAGTTAGTAGCATAGTTAGTACTCTACCGTGTTACTATACCTTTTACTCTACCCGTGTACACTCCCTTAAATGCTGTTTTCATTTGATGATTAGATGAAAAAGTTACCATGTTTGGATGTTTGTATGTTTCTTTACTCAAGCCAAAACGGCAAAACCGTTTCGATTGGCACACAACTAGATTATGACCTGGATTGAGGTACTTATCCTGGTAAAACACGAGCGAAGCCGGAGGAAAACACTAGCTAGTAATAAAATACATTCCAATTCTTTAGTGTGTCGCTGTAGGTCAGTGCTCCTATTTATTTTATTTTTAACCCCCGACGAAAAACCAAGGGGTGTTATAAGTTTGACGTGTCTGTGTGTGTGTGTGTGTGTGTGTGTGCCTGTCTGTCCCATCGTAGCTCCCAATCAGATGAAACGATTTCGTTTTTTTTTTTTTGTTTTAATGATGTATTTGTCGAGAGTGTTCTTAGCTTAGTTTGATCAAAATCGGTTCAGCCGTTCAGCGTTGGGAGTTTTTTTAATTTTTACAAAATTAATATTTATTGGATTTACAAAACAGATTACAATCAACTTAGCGTACACTTCCATGCATATTTAGTTCTGTTCTAGATTCGTAATCAAATATGTTAACACGACTAAGTCACAGTGTTGCATAGTTATAAATTTAAATACCCTAAAAACCGGGAACGGAAAAGATAATTAAACTATTTATAGGTAGTTATATTTTTTTGAGGTATCTACTTCTTTGAATAACTATTGTCCATATTCAAAACAAAAAGTTCCTTACCTACTTGAAACTATTAATAATCTGAACAAAAATGGTCAAAAGAACGGTCTATCTGAATGAAGGCAATTTTTTGGTTACATTTCAACATTTATCCTTCGATATTTTTTACGATATGTATGTCATTATTATCATTAATCACTCAGGTACACATTATACCATTAGCACTTACCTAATTTAAAATATTAAACAATATAAAACATAATAAAGTATGTAGGTACTTGAATAATTAATATACCTACGTACTAAAATAATAAGCAGTAAAAACTAACGAACTCGCAAACACTTCCGACTATTAATTTATTTTGATACCAGCAATAGAGATCATCATATTACCACAGAATAAATAATTGTACAAATATTACACTAAGTGGAAAATGAGTTTATTTTTATTTTTATTAGGTCTTTAAAAATATAACTCACTCGTAACACAGTCTTATCACAAACGAGTTAAATAGATAGATTAGATAGATCACCTATTTATTGTACACCAAAAAAATAACACAATAGAATTAACTAAATCAAATTACAGTACAATGGGCGGCCTTATCGCTGAAAACGATTTCTTCCAGGCAACCTTTGGATGGATAGTAATGAGCGAAGTTAAAACGAACGGCGGTGCACAGAGTAAGACAAGTAATTAATTTTGTAAAAATTAAAAAAACCGCCAACACAATAAAACGGCTGAATCGATTTTGATCAAACATAGCTAAGAACACTCCCGACAAATTCACCTTTCAAACAAAAAAAAAACGAAATCGGTTCCTCCGTTCGGGTACTACGTTGGGACAGACAGACAGACAGACAGATACACACACACACACACACACACACACACACACACACAGACACACCTAGACACGTCAAACTTATAACTCCCCTTCGCTTTTGCGTTGGGGGTTAATAATTAAATAATAACAACAATAATAATAATGAACAAAAAAATGGCATGAGTTAGTTTTCTTGTTTTCATAGCGTGCAGAAGTACCTTTACAGAACTGTAAACAGTAAGCTAATTAAGGCTCTAGGGCTAAAATACACAGTGCCTTTAAGACGTTTTGATAAACAAACTTTGACCGTAAAATCCTCAATTACTTTTCCTTCGAAGTTCGGACGTCAAAGTAGTCAGTAAATTGTGTTTATTTTTTTTACAAACCTCATTTCTTTCGGTGTTTATTTTTAAAGGAATCAATGAGATCCTGCTTTCAATCTGAACTTGTTAGTAGTTAAAGTAAAATTATTTAAAAATAAACTTAAGGCCGCTTTTGTAATTTTGTGTGAGTGGAATATTTTGACCAAAAGTAATGTAAACAAGACAATTGTGGATGGCCTTTGACTCTATCAAGTAACCTCAAGCAATGACAACTAGGTTTAAGTAATCACAATACTTTATATCACACTAGCGATTCGCCCCGGCTTCGCACGGGTAGCCCCCGGTGAAAAACTGCCCCCCCCCCCCCCCCCCCCTATGTGCTTTTCCTGGTTCTAAGCTACCTCCCCACCAATTTTCAACCAAATTGGTTCAGCCGTTCTTGAGTTATAAGTTGTGTAACTAACACGACTTTGTTTAATATATTTAGATTTCATTACTTAATTCAACTTAATTCAGATAATTTCTAAAGTATAAAATGGGTAGCCAGAAGACAGCAAGCTTTGAGATCAATAGAATATAAATAATAACAGGTACGTCACAAGTTTTTTTTTTGTAATGTAATGGCTCGAGAATCTGGCATTCGGCCCGCCTGGAGGGCAATTCGCGGATTGTAGAGATTATCTCTAAATTAGAGATAATGTCGAAGCATGAATGTCTACAAAAAATGTCACGAAAATATCACAATACCCATCAAATCGATTTATTATTATTCGATTTGAATGATTTTGGTCGACTTATGTATATTGTGACATAACGAGAATAGCAAATTAAGATTTTATTCGACATTCGCCATCTTTTTTCGACATTCTAATTCGACTTAATCTCTAAAGCACGAGAATTGCCCTCCTGATGGTAAGCGGTTACCGTCGCCTATTAACATCTGCAACACCAGGGGCATTGCCAATGCGTTGTCTGCCCTGAAGGACTCTTTTTTCATTTTTTTTGAACCGGCTCATTATACGACCAGCGGAAACTCTTCAGGAGGGAGTCCATTCCACAACTTGCACGTATGGGTGAGAAAAGATCTCGTAAAGCGAGCTGTACGAGACACCCACGTGTCGATGATGTGTGAGGAGCTCACACATCATCTTGCGTTGTCGAGAAATGCGATGATAGAACAAGTGATCGCTATCGAGATTAGAAAAAAAAGCTGATTGGCATCACAGCAGTTACTTAACCTATTAATATCAGAATAAAAAAATTAAACAATTTCGAATATTATTCCAGGAAATTAATTGTATGCTAATTTATTTCAAAAATGGTCTTATGCAAATAAACTCGTGTTAGTTTTTGTATTTGTACACAGGTTCATACAAAATCTTGAGGAAAAAATAAATAAATCAAGTCACCATGTAAAATAATTAAGAAAGTTGAAAATACATACATACACACGCCTATTTCCCCAAAAGGGGGTAGGCAGAGCCTCAAATGGGCCTCCTTTCACCGTGTGTTGCACCATAGTGGTTGAAAATTGTATGGAATATAAATGACTTACAGAATGTATGTATATCTATGAGTGAAATAAAAAAGACAACCTCGGTGGTGCGGCGGTCGAGTTGCAAGAGATAACAGAGGTGCTGGTTTGATTCCCGCTGCGAGCAACAAGTTTGTTTGATGCAAATATTTGTTTCTGGTCTGGGTGTTGTCGTATCATGGTACTCTTAGTTTATGATGCCCATACGACACTGGGAATCCTATTCTAGAGTCATGAGCGGCTCATCCTCAGATGTCCAAAACTATGATGCATACAGTTCTACCTTTATATGCGAACTGCTAAGGAGTGGAATACCCTACCATCGTCAAAAGTCAAAGTGAAAGTTAAATATTTGTTCCGAGGCGGGAATCGAACCCACCACCTCCTGTGTCACAGGCGAACCTACGCCCGCTGCGCCACGAGAGGTCGTCAAATATACATTTCATAGATAGATATTTTTATTATAAGTACCTACATAGAAAATACCCAGAACACCCTGAACAAATATCTACAGATCGTGCAAATATTTGTTCCGAGGCGGTAATCGAAACCGCAACCTCCTGCGTCGCAGGCGAACCTTCGCCCGCCGTGCCACAGAGGTCGTCAAAATTGGTCAAAATTGAAGAAAATGTATTAAAAGTATCTAATGATTACAGGTCTGAATTGGAAAAACGTCACTTTGTACTACAGTTCCACTGCAACTTGACGATCAAGGGTCAGTATGACGCTATCGGCCAGATCCTACTCTTCAAGATCGATGGTGAAGGAGACGCTAAAATCAAAATAAGTGAGTTTAAATATTGAGTTCTATAAAATTAGTTTGTATACACTCTGAACAAACCCATAAGGGTCTTTTGAGTGTATAATACAATGTTTGTGTTATTTTTTTGAGATAAAATAAATAAAATAATAAAAAGTTTATTTATTCATGAATATTTAATAGACGAATAAATATTCAGTAACAATTCCGCCACTCTCAATCGAAAACTCAGTAAGAATTCGACACGTGTTTCGCCAAGAAGGGTTTCACGAAACCTGGGCTTAGACCAGGCCTATCAGTCCAGGCCTAAATATCGGCTTTTGTTATTACGACTTTAATACAAAAGCAAATGGTTTGTTTTCCGAAATCAACTCTCTTACAGAAATTACAGGCACATGGGACTTTTCATCTATAAGTCTCCTGAGATAAAGATGAAGTCCTCTGATGGCGGGTGCATTACAATGATGCATAGGGTGCGTCATAGTTGGACGTGACTTACGAGGCAATGCATTGTTAGAGACAGAGGTTACCGCTTAACATCAGGTGGACCATCAGCTTGTTCCGCCATTCAAAAAGATCAAAAAATAAAAATAAAATCTTAATAAAATCTTAACACACGTGTATCATAGACGTTTTTCAACACACTTGTGAAGAAAATAATAATAAAACAGAAATACACACTCTGTGTAAATGTTCAACTGTCTCTATAACTCACTTGTAAATAATAGCAATGAAAAGGCCACAATTTGAATACAGGTGTAAAACAGAAATACACGCGATACAAACGACTTAGTTTCATAGTGCCTTAGTAAGCACATGAGACTTTTCATCTTAATGTCACATGAGACTTTTCATCTTTATGTCACATGAGACTTTTCATCTTTATGTCTCAGGGTGGCGGGCGCATTGCAATGCCACATAGGGTGCGTCCTAGGTGAACGTGTCCTATGAGGTAATGCACTGTTCATAGACAGAGGTTACCGCCTAACATCAGGTGGGCCATCAGCTTGTTCCGTCATTCATTAGTATAAAAAAAAAAAAATGCCTTTTTTGCAGAATGCCCTAGTGAGTAGAATGTGAATGAAATTAGAGCCAATGTGAGCAAGTGTGTTTTTCATTTGTTTTACCTCAAATGTAGTCAAATTATTTCACGATTCCTTTGTATAATTTCAGCAAACCTCAGAATGAAAGTAGACATCAACACTAAGTACATCAAAGACGCAAAGGGGGTGAACCACTTTGCGGTGAAGAACTACAAATACGAGTTCGACTACGGAGACCGTATGACGTTTGATCTCACGAACCTCTTCAAAGGGAGCCCCGCGTTGAGTAAGTTAAATAAATAATAAATAAATAAAATGTTTATTTCGTTAACTTAAGGTCTACAATTAACAAAAAGAAGTCTAGTTACACAGAAAGAAAGAAAGCAAGAAAGAAAAAACATTTATTTGTGTCAACAACATGGGTCAACAAACAATATTCCACACAAAAACACACACACACACACACAGAAATAAAGAAAAATAAAACTAATTTGTGCCTCTTCGTACCAGCCTTGTACCAGCCACGCATCACTAACACAAATTGGCGTCCAGCTCAGCATTTGTTGTGTTGTAGCAACACAACGCTGATCTTCCGCTGAAACCATCTAAGTGAAAAACATGGATGTCTGCTTCACAATAAATAATTATACATAATCAATGAACAAATAATAATAATGTAGTGCACAGTGCAGCAGAGTTTACAATTATTTGTATTTGATAGAGTTGTTAGTAGTAGTAGAGCTTTTTTGGGAAAGAGTTTTGGAAGTACTACCACCATACCTATTTCTGCCGCAAAGCAGTAGTGCTCGCATTGCTGTGTTCCGGTTTGAAGGGTAAGGGTGCCAGTGAAATTACAGGCACATGAGACTTTACATCTTTATGTCTCAGGGTGGCGGGCGCAGTGCAATGCCACATAGGGCGCGTCCTAGGTGGACGTGACCTATGAGGTAATGCACTGTTCATTGGCAGAGGTTACCGCTTAACATCAGGTGGGCCATCTGCTTGTTCCGTCATTCAAGTAGTATAGAAAAAAAAAAGAAGATTTGTTGGTATAAGATTTGTCCTGGTTGCTCACACAACGGAGCAGCTACAAAACCTAGTTATGTGTCCACATTAGATAATCTTCATGGTCATTTGTGGCCTTGGTATTTATGCGTAGGCGGTCAGAGGCTACGTTTGCACATTCTGGATGATAGTTAAGGCGCATCAAACGTTCTAGAACACTAAATGGGGTTATAAATGGGAGAGCAGTCAGTGATTCACGGCATTCGCCTGGATACAACGTCCATAATTAATTAAATTGTAAGGTAATGTAAAGAAAACATAATTCTTCCATTTAATTTGTATATTTTAAAAAGACTAATCAACGCTCCCGTAAGATAACTACCTACATAAAAAGCAAA
Source organism: Operophtera brumata (assembly GCA_932527175.1). Classification (NCBI taxonomy): domain Eukaryota; kingdom Metazoa; phylum Arthropoda; class Insecta; order Lepidoptera; family Geometridae; genus Operophtera; species Operophtera brumata. The sequence goes on from OW052225.1 coordinate 39,876,826, forward strand.
ACAGTAAAAAGTTTGGTCAGGACAGTCATCTTCTTCTAAAATGGTAACGCAGACTGTATAATGGCTCAGAAACGGCTCGGAACAATCGATGAATCGAACATTGTCTTTAGTACTCAAAAGGATGCCAACATTAGCTCCTAGAATTAATTAAGTCCTGTCCGTCACACTCGAATGGTCGCTAAGGGCTGGTTTACATACGCATTAGTTAAGTAGCGAGTTAACTTGCCGGTCTGGCGAGCGTCGTAGCAACTAAACTTTGTATGAGTTAAAATTTAGTAGTCAGTTGTTTTTACCTATAAGTAAGAAATAAGTAGGTACTTAAGTGAGTAAGAATCTAAGTTGCAATAGCGCCCTCAAAAACCTTTGCGATGCGTGCAGATGGCACATAAGTCATAAGTGACCAAAATTAAGACCAAATTATTACACTTATTTATGCAAATAAATATCATGAATCTTGAATCGTTTGGACAGAAATTTACCAGTTAAATAGTAAGTTGACGATTAAGTTGACAAAATAGAGTCGCGTTCTAGTTTTTCGGCGAGTCAAGTGCACACGCCGCGCCGTCCGCACGTCTCCCGCTCCCGCTCGCTGCGTGTCAACAGCACTGTCTGAGCCAGTTTAGTACAGTGCATAAGTTGACACGCGCAACCTGTCTGTCCTCACGATGAAATACTGATACTTACGACTAAACTCGCCGGTAGAACGTTTGGACAGAACTAACTACTTGTCGATTAAGTTCTACTAATAGACAGCTTAACTAACGACTTAACTAATGCAAATGTAATCAGCCTTGATTTGTCACATTCACAAAAAATAAAAGCTTCCGACAAAAACGGAAATCAATACAAGTTGTAATTAAACATTTATAATCAAAGACAGGGATTTCCTCGAAATTACCGTTAGATTGATAATTTTAAATAATTGTAGCTATTTTATTTTTGATAATTTCGGTATAATTTGGCGCAGATTAGGTATAAATAACGTGAAAATTTTGTTATATTAGTTAGAACATTGTTTTTTTTGCTGTAATAAGTATAACTCAGATGACTACAGTAGCGCAGAGATCGAGTAGCTGGCTGAGATGCGAAAGGTTGCCGGTTCAATTCCCGCTGCTGGACAAATGTTTGCAAATATTTGCTTTTTAGGGTTCCGTAATTTTTGGTTATAGATTCGTCATGTCTGTCTGTCTGTCAGTCTGTCTGTCCGTGTATGTCACAGCCATTTTTTTCCGAAACTAGGCTGTTGAAACTTTGTAAGTAGATGTATTCTGTGAACCGCATTAAGAATTTCACAAAAAAAAAAAAAAAACAGTTAAATTTTGGGGTTATAATTAGAACTGAAACTAAAAAAAAAAACATCAAACTCATACGTGACATTTCTATGGATAGGTCTTCAAAAATTATATTGAGATTTCTAATATCATTTTTTTCTAAACTGAATAGATTGCCCCCCCCCCCCCCCCCCCACCATAACTTCTAAAATAAGAGAATGATAAAACTAAAAAAATATATATTTACATTACCATGTATACTTCCAACGAAAATTGGTTTGAACGAGATCTAGTAAATAGTTTTTTTTAATACGTCATAAATCGTAATCCATCCAAGAACTTTTATATTATATGTTACTTGCTGCTATCTTATTAATAGCTAACCCGAGTTAGGGATGATTGATGATCCCTAACTCGGGTTAGCTAATGAGACAACATTATATGAACAGTTGACTAAGAGTGTAGCACGGGTACAAAAAACATCTCGTGCCACTACTGCTATCAATAGTTCCCGTGCTATTAATAGTTCCCGTGATATTAATAGTTCCCGTGCTATTAATAGTTCCCGTGCTATTAATAGTTTTTTATTAATTGTTTTCTCTATGTTAGTGTGATTTTTGTTTGTATAGTCGTCAAGGGTAATTAGCCGTAACGCCAACAAGTGGTTCTGCCGGAAGACCTTCGTTGGTTGCTAGCTTGCTGTCAACCAACTCATGCTGAGGCAGAGCCATTTTGTTACTAGAGTCTTCGACTAAAGATTAGAGTTACACTTCGTACCTTCAAATCTGTTTCATTTTAGTCTAAGTTTATTATGTGTTTTTGTGTAGCTCTTGTAACACTAATATATACAGTGGTGGCCATATAATTAAGAACGCTGATATAAAGGGAAGATTTTTTCCAACTAAGATGCAAAACTAATTGTATGCATTTGTTTTTATTTCTCTCGGTATCGTAAAACATTTCCATATTACCACTGTATTCATTGATACACATGATTGGCTAAAAATCAATAGGCAAACTTTTTATACTACTTTTAAACAAAGTATTCCTTATTACTGGCTGGTCACGTAATTAAGAACGCTAAGTAGTTTATACCTTTATTCAAATTTAAATAGAGAACACTTAGTCGATTTGTTACTGTTTGTATAATTTTGGCGCCATTACGTGCTGTAAAAGATTAAAGGTGATTGCTTCTTTAGAAAAAACAATGGGAAAAAATAAAAGTTGTGATAAATCTACAAGGGAAGTAATAATAAAACTTCGCCGGAAGAATTGGTCTTATAAAAAGATAGCCGACCATCTGCAATGTTCAAAAACGATGGTTTTCCACGCTGTAAAGCATTTTGCTACGTATCAAACTACTTCGAATGTTCCACGTGTACCTAAACAGAGAAAAAAAACTCCTCGAGATGACCGAAACATCGTTCGTATGGCAAAACAAAATCCTTTTAAAGGGTCCAATGAGCTTAGAAAAGAATATTTTGGTGAAAACAACCCTTCAGCTATCTCAGCACGCACTATTCGAAGACGTTTCGTAGAAGAAAAATTGCACGGTAGGATAGCAAGAAAGGTACCCATGTTAAAACTTTGCCACAGGCAAGCCCGGCTTGCATTTGCGAGAAAGTATGAAAACTGGACTGTGCAACAGTGGAAAAATGTACTTTTTTCTGACGAGACGAAAATAAACAGAGTATGTTCTGATGGAAAACGATATGTACGACGTCCCCCGAATACAGCATTCGACCCAAAGTACACGAAAGTTACATTAAAGCACGGTGGTGGAAATGTGAAAATTTGGGGTTGCTTTTCTGGACATGGTGTAGGACCTGTAAAGTTGATAGAAGGTAACATGGATCAGTTCCAATACAAAAATATACTGGAAGAAACAATGTTACCATACGCTGAAGATGTTCTACCGGTCATTTGGACATTCCAGCATGACAATGATCCAAAGCACACTGCACGCACCGTAAAGGAATTTCTTACAGCGCAATTAGTTTCTGTCTTAGACTGACCTGCTAACAGTCCAGATCTAAACCCAATAGAGAATCTGTGGTTTGAAGTAAAGAAAAAGGTTTCAAATACAAAGTGTGGAAATTTAAGAGAGCTGTATGACGTTTTTTTAGAAGAATGGAACTCTATTTCTCTTGCGAAATGTCAAAAATTAATAGAGTCAATGCCTCGCCGGTGTAAAGCTATAATTAAAAGCCGTGGATATGCTATTAACTATTAATTTTAGTTAAATATTTATTAAATTTCTTTTTATGTTTCCTGTGCTACATAATATTGTGATTTTTTTAAATCTAAGTGTCATACAAAACAATTCCCGAGCAGTTAAATGAATCGTTCTTAATTATTTGTCCAGTTTCAGTACTATTTGAATGTGTTACTTTGATAAAATCAATAAAATGTGCAAAAAATAGTTAGCGATTTCATACTTTATTCTTAAGTCAGGTTGCTCTATTAATGTGACTATTATATAACATAACTAGTTGCTCCTCAGAAGGTACACATCTCTGTGTATGATACAATTTAAATAAAAAACTTCTAGAACTTCAAATCGTTCTTAATTATATGACCACAACTGTATATATTCTTTTTATTTCTTTACTGGATCGCTTGGTAGTTATACGGGTAAATATTTTACCCGTGCTACTACAGGTGGGTGCTGGTAGTACCACGGGCAACAGACACAACTTGGTTCGAGAGCTTATCTCTCAGTTGTGTATCAAAACTGAATTTAACAAATCTCTGTAATTTTAACTTCAAGATTAAAATTTAAAAAAAATTGGTTGGTTGGGTTGGTTAGACGAAGGCCGATAAAAAGCTGCAATTATGAATGAATGAATGAATGAATGAAAATACTTTATTGCACACCTTACAAACTAGTTAAAATAAATACAATACAATTGAACAAAACTATATGTAAAATGGGCGGTCTTATCGCTAAAAAGCGATCTCTTCCAGACAACCTTTGGATGGAGAGGATATAAACTTATATGAAAGATTGGTTGGTTTATCAAAATTATCACAAAATGTTTTATATTCCAGGTGAAACAGTCCTCACTTTCTTGAATGAAAACTGGAGGACAGTGGCCTCTGAGTTTGGCAAGCCTATAGTCGACTATGCAGTGGACTTAGCCATCAAGACCATCGAGAAGTTCTTCCTAGCGGTACCGTACGAGGAACTGGTGTACATTCCCCTGCCTGCGCCTATTTAAATGTGATTAATACTTAAATAACCACAAACAAAACACTAATTAAATAGCCAATAGCTGTGAGATATTTTATAGAGTGCCTACCAAAAACTTATGTTAAACCTGTGATGATAAATGTGTGATCTAAAACTTGTTTTATTTAATGATGTCCTTGAAACTTAAACAGACGCGAACTGTTAAGGAGTTTTCGGTTTACCCGGACTTGTAAAAAATAAATAAATAATGCTGGACAGCTCACATAACATTATCTAGCCGCAAGCTAAGCAGAGCTTGTGTTATGGGTACTAGATAAATGATATACATTACATATAGAGATAGTTTTGATTATACATAGAAAATAGTAGCAGTAGTAGTAGTAGTCTAGTAGTAGTAGAGCTTTTTTGTGAAAGAGTTCGTCCGGGGAATTACTACCACCATACCTATTTCTGCCGCAAAGCAGTAGTGCTCGCATTGCTGTGTTCCGGTTTGAAGGGTAAGGGTGCCGGTGAAATTACAGGCACATGAGACTTTTCATCTTTATGTCTCAGGGTGGCGGGCGCAGTGCAATGCCACATAGGGTGCGTCATAGGTGGACGTGACCTATGAGGTAATGCACTGTTCATAGGCAGAGGTTACCGCTTAACATCAGGTGGGCCTCTTGCTTGTTCCGTCATCCAAGTAGTATAAAAAAAAAAACCCAGAACACCCTGTACAAATATCTGCAGATCGTACAAATATTTGTTTCGAGGTGGGAATCGAACCAGCAACCTCGTGCATCGTAGGTGCACCTTCGCCCGCTGCGCCATAGAGGTCGACAGTAATTGGTAGAGTCTGTTCAGAAAGAGAGCCGTCGTAGCTGGCCAAATTGTGAACTAACATTTTCTTTAGTTTATGATCAAAATTGTCGGCATTTTCAATCATAAACTAAAGAAATAGTTACAGTTGTAAAAGGATTAAAACGTAACAGACGTGCTATTATATTTCCCGCAAAAAAAGGTAAATAAGCACAGCTGCGCCCTCAAACCCCACGACGGATCTCTTGCTGAACATACTCTGTAAGATTGGTCCTGGGTGCTGGCTTATTAGGGAATGTGTTATTACTAGAAGAAATCGTTGTTCAATAGTCGTGGGAAGCAATGGCGGTGAGGAGCTCACCACTTGTCACTTGTATATTCCCACAATGGTGCAACCCAAGGTGAAGAGGCCCATGAGGCTCTGCCACCCTTTCGGGGGAAAAGGCGTGTGTTTATGTATATATGTATTCTACCGTCGTCAGAAAACTACTTTCTGACTTCTATAACTTTGTGCTACATCGTCGGCCACATCGTCATAACCAAAATGTAAGATGGCGGTCAAACGAAGGTCTATCAATGTTAAAAAAAAACATATTTCTTTCAAACCTTCAACACCTTCAGGGTTGCTTCCGTCTGGTAGTGATTTGGATCAGTTGAGCTACATTTAGATCGATTGCAACGGTATCTAGATAGCTCAACTGCTTTAATTTTCAAGTAGTTGTATTATTATTTCCGTAAATAAATATATTAATTAAAATCGATTTTAAACAAGTTTAGTAGAAATTAAACTGAAAACATCAGGAATAAGTAATTTCAAAAATCAGATACCATCAAGAATTCATGCCACATTTGGCTCGGCCACAACAAAAACAACATTAATTTATTTATTTATTTAATTCCTTATTGGACAATAAACACAAGGAAATTGTACAAACGGCGGACTTAATGCTAAGCAGCATTTTCTGCCAGCCATGAGGATGAAACATAATTGTTAGCGTGCTTTAAACTAATTACAAAAGAAAGATAATAACAGTAATAAACTAATTTGCCTTAAGGTGAATGCGCACGCATGCGGCGCGTTTTTTTTTGTTTTTTTTTTGTTTTTTGCCCATTAAGCTCATCAACACTTCTTCAGATTGCGAATGTAGAGTTCGCGAGAACTGGGAGACTAAACACACATATTTTAATTGATAGTAGGTATCTCATAAATATCATTAGCTACGATACCCCTAAACAAAAAAAAACACTGTAAAAATGTGTTTAGAGGGGTATCATAGGTAAACTGATGATATTTATGAGATAGCATCAATTAAAACATGTGTCAAGTCTCCTAGTTCTCGCGAACTCAACTTTCGCTATCAGAAGAAGTGTAGATGAGCTGTAATAGGCAAAAAACACCAAAAAATCATGATTTCGCGCCGCAAGCGTGAGCATCCACCTTAAAATCAATACATCCCTATAACACAGATAGGTAGGTACTTATAACTAACATACTAGTACATCTAGCTAGGTAATCTACTAATATGTATGATGTCCATTCAGCGGTTGGAAACAATTTTGTTTTTTTATACACTTGGAATTACTTATCAAGCATTTGGCTCACCTGATGGTAAGCGGTACCCTCTGCCTATGAACAGTGCATTATCACATAGGTCACGTCCACCTAGAACGCACCCTATGTGGCATTGCACTGCGCCCGCCTCTCTGTGACATATTAGATGAAAAGTCTTATGTGCCTGTAATTTCACCGGCAACACACTCTTCAAACCGGAGCATAGCAATGCGAGGACTAGTGCTTTGCGGCAGAAATAGGTATGTCGGTAGTACTTCCCCGGATAAACTCTTTCACAAAAAATCTCTACTACTAATACAATAATAATAATAATACATACTTAATAATTTTCTCTTTATATATACTTATATATCTACTACTATATATGCAACTATATATATATCTATCTACTAGTATTTTAGATAAGGAAAATATAATAGAGAAGCTACACACTGAAACTAGAACACCCTGAGATTAAGATCTATTTGTCTTTGTAGACAGGGAAATAGAAACGCCCTTCTTATGTTCCCTTCATCACAACAGGACTGTCGTTTTTCGCCAGATTTTTATCACATTTAGGCCTTGGTATCCTTCATAATAATTATATTCCTTATCTGGTGCGTGAAAAATTCAATGTTTGTTATAAAATAGATGTTTTTACAAAATAGTTTTAGTTTAGTCTAGTCAAGCAGTATTTCATAATAAATTAAGCTCACGTTCTAAATAAATAGCAAATCCTACCTCTGTCTCTATGGTTTCCTGAGAGGTCCAGTTTCATTCGGTTATCCAGCTTTTTAGATTTGTCCTGCAGTGAAAATCAAACCATGATTGATCATGATTTGCAAATATTTGTTCAGTCTGTTGTTGTACCTACCTGTTACTTGTAGTTTAAATTGTTGTTGTAGTTTAAATTCTCTATGGATGGATTAAAAAAGCCATTTTTGAAAGAAATGTCTTAATTTTTATCTAATTACACTTTAATGTGTTTTTTCGACTTATCTCGTGTAATATTGGTGGCATTTTATTTAACTTGGATAAATAGAAAAAGTGTGGTGTAGTTAAATTTAAGTGAATTGCGTTTCTTTTTGAACTGTTACATTTTTTCTTGCAAATACCTAGTTTTTTTGCCACCATATCAACTGGGTTATGACTTGACGGAGACTCTTGACGACTTGGCTATATATTATTTATTATTCATCAAAAATTGTATTTATTATTAATACTCGACACTGGTTAAATTGTTGCTAATACCTAATGCACAAAATATCAACATCAGTATCAATCACAAGGATCATTTTGAATCGTCTTATAAAATAAATTTACTCCTGTTCCAACGCGACCAAACCTAAAACAATCAGGCAACAAACAGGGCTCGGCTTTATTTGATGATCCTTCTTACTACTAGGTGGGAAGCACCTGTGTGGTGCCTCGAGAATAAGTGGAAGATGATTCAAAGAAAAAAGGAAAACCAACTTAAAAGCCTTATGTAGGCAGTCAAAGTAAGATGCTAGAGAGAATCAGCAAAAATTCATAAGACACCCACGACACAGGGAATCATTACTGGTTGGTATGATGATAGAACCAAAGTTCTAGACATAGCCCAGAGGATTAGCAAGCTGAAGTGGCAGTGGGCCGGTCATGTCTGCAGAAGAACCGATAATCGGTGGAGTAAACGAGTTCTTGAGTGGAGACCGCGTCTTGGCAAACGTAGAGGCACCCTCTGGCTAGCGTTTCGGGGCAGTGGTCCAACTGCTCTGTCCAATTAGCGACGACATGCGCGGCGTGGCTGGCAGAAACTGGATGAGGAGAGCCGAAAGCCGGGCTCAGTGGCGTGCAATGGGAGAGACCTATGTCCAGCAGTGGTCTGTAGTAGGTTGCTGATGATGATGATGATGATGATAGCTGGGAAAAATATGACTACACAAAATTCCATGTTTGTTTTGTAGATAAAACGAGTTTTCATAAGTCAGGCGCGTGTATTGGATATAGGTAGTAAAGCTCAAGGCTAAAAAAAATACGTCAAGGTACATTTTAACTTATCATTTGATTAATATCTTTGTTGGCAAATTACATGTTTCTGCAAAAACTCTAGCAATACCTGTTTCATGTTAATTAATGCTAAACAAAGTAGTGATGGATTTGTATGAATCGGATGGTTATAATTTGAAATAAATAGTTATGCTATGATATCACAACACCTGAACCCGGAACAAATGTTTGCTGAACATTTATTTATTTATTAAAATATAGAATTGTATACGCATATTATATTATGACAGAATAGTAAGAGTTTATTTCGCGATTCCGGCACCAGATTTGTCCCGTAACGAAAAATGGAAACTCACAACTCCACCGGACTAAACTCGCCGAACGTTTGGTCAAAACTTACTTACCTACTACTTGTCGACTAAATAATAATAATAAAAGCCTTTATTCAGATTCCTAAATTACATAAAGCTTTACAATAATAAAGAGATTAGACATTGACAACAGAATCTGTTTGCCCAAGTTTGGCAAAGGCCTCCTCCAACTTTTACCACTGTTCTCTTGCTCTGGCTGTTCTAGACCATGCCTGTTCAGCTATTGCTTTTATTTCGTCTTCCCATCTTTTGAATTGTCTATCACGTTTCCTTTTCCTGTTTCTTGGGTACCAGTTTATAATGTTTTTGCTCCTCTTCTGTGTTCCGCGCAGTGTGTTCCATCTCCATTTATATTTTCTTATTACATATGTGACATTCTTTATTTTTATTAATTTCCTGATCGTTGTGTTTCTTACTTTTTACTACTTACTATTGTCGATTAAGTTCTACTTAATCGACATCTTAACTAACGACTTAACTAATGCAAATGTAAACTAGCCTTAACGTGGGGTATAACGCAAAATTACCAATCTTAGATTAGATTTTTAACTGACTAAATCAAGTACAATATTCAAATTAAAAATATGTATATATACTACATTATAATACCGAGGGATCACATAGACAGAAAAACGATAGGACAAAATTTTCTCAATTAAAAAAAAACGCAAATTTACCTCTAACTTTTGGTTAGATTCGATTGTTTGTCAATATGGTACAGATTATTGGGTCAAAATTTGGATAAATAAAATCAATACAATAAAACGGAGGATTCACCCATGGGGTTTTTTTAAATTATCTATAATTTCACGAGATATTCAATAAAAACCGCTTTTTCGAGCGGCACGTGGCGTTTTTTTGTCTAAGATTTCTGCCTGGCGGGAGCGCAGTCTTAACAGATTGGCCATCCACCAGTTCTTTCATCTACCTGATACCAGTAGTTCAGCAAACAGTAGAGCACAAACTTTTTTGCAACACTACTTAACATACTTACCAACTTTTAACATTATGTTAAAAGCGAATGTTTGTTTGTTTCGTATGAGGTAGTGCTGGCCTCTGGTGTCGGAGTTTGTCAAGCCGCCCGAGGGCCTCTGACATGGCTTATCGACTGCTATTAATCAATAACAGCCGGGACCGACAGCTTAACGTACACTCCGAAGCACAGAGCGATGGAAATCCGCACATAACATAGAAAAGTCATTGGTGCGGAGCCTAGGATCGAACCCGGTATCGTTGGAAGCGAATGAAAAACTCAGATGATGTTTGGATGTAATTATTCAATGCAACATGTCGATCTCTGTGTCGATGTCATCTTGACGACCTCAATGTCGATGTCATCTTGAGTGAGGCTGAGATGAGAGAGGTTGTGGGTTCGATTCCCGCTGCGGAACAAATGTTTGTGTAATCTGCTAATATATGTTCCGTGTGCGAGTGTTACGGTACTGTACTCGTATTTCCTGTTATCCTAGTGTGTATGTGGATTAATTATGTATGTGACTGTTGGGTGTTATAGTTATGTTATATTATGATCTATAATATATATCTTGACAACCTCTTGATCGATTTTGCTCACATTCAACTTTCTTGTTTAGGATTGAGTAGGTACTGAATATTTCAGCTAAAAACAATCAAAATCGTCAGGAAAATAGCGCTGCAGTAAACTCCCTTCTTTTTGGGGGCATAACCCTCCAATCAAAAATCGCCAACGACAAAAATAAACTATGAAATTGTAGAACCAGTAGGTATATCAAGTTTCGTTCTAAAATAAGACCTGTACGCGAGTACCAACCAACATACAGACATCCGGGCAGATGAAAACATGCCAGTTGTTGCAAAGACTTCATCCATACCTATTTCTGCAGCAAAGCAGTAGTGCTCGCATTGCTGTGTTCCGGACTGAAGGGTATGGGTGCCGGTGAAATTACAGGCACATGAGTCTTTATCTTTATGTCTCAGCGTGAGTGCAATGCCACATAGGATGAGGACGTGACCTATGAGGTAATGCATTGTTAAAGGAAGAGGTGGACAATCTGCTTGATCCACAAATGAAGGAGGAAAAATAACAAAAAAAAAGTCTCCGTTCGTTGGCTCAATAAGATAAAAAGCTACATAGAATCACTCTTCCACTATGAGTTGGTACTTTCACAAAAAAGTTGTAGATCTTCATATATCAACAATAAAATCGAGCCAAACAAAAATTTCACGTTGGTCCAATCAGCTGTGAAAAGAAACCCATTGAGGTTCTGCCTATCCTCCAACGGGGAAAAAGGCGTGTATCTATGTATGTAAGTAAACAAAAATTTACCTATTCATTTAATAATGAGATTAACGCTGTTGAATCTGCTGAATCCCTGAGTAAAGCAAATAAAAGAAAAATAAATCTAAAGTTGGAGCGTTTCGCTGTATGCGCGAAATTAAAATTTTATTGTTTTTCGCTCAACACAGCTCATCAATACCTCTTGTGATAGCAAAACCTAATTTTGCAGAAACAAGGAAATCTAGCACACTTACGCACGAATACTGAAACGCTACTTAAATATTTATACGATAATATATTTAAGTGTACGTCATAATTAAATAGCCTTTAGCTAATTTGATCAGATGAGTAGCGTTTCAGTATTCGGGCGTTGTTTTGATTGATAGTCTTTCATATATATCATTTGTATAACAACGAATATCAATCTATGATTTTTACAGATATTTTTGTTTTAATTTACATTCACAGCTAAACTAATGATATTTATGAGATACTATCACAAAACATGTGTGCTGGATCTCCTAGTTTCTCCAAAATTAGGTTTCTCTATCTCAAGATGTGCTGATGAGCTATGATAAGCAAAAAACACAATAAAATATGAATTTCGCGTCTCTAGCGAAACGTTCTTCGCATCTTAACTATTCAAGGTTCTATTATTATTAAGCGTTACTATAATCAAGCTATCTTCAAGGTTATCATAAAAATATTGTTCCTGCTGATTTAACATACGGCAAAAAAATTACACCTATTCATACCTAATTTATCTACCAGCTACGTCAGCTTCTAAATGTCGATGGCTTTAGAGATCCGAAGTCCGACAAGGAACCCGTATAGTTGCGCCATGTCTGTCTGTCCGTCCGTAGACGTACTCTACTCCGTACTCTAGTCCAGCCTTTCCCAAAGTGGGCGATAACGCCCCCTTGTTGGCGCTGCAGGCCTAAAGGGGGGCGGTAAGAGACCCAGAAAAAGAATGGGGTCGTCAAATCAGACACACTTTCGCATTTTAATAGTTATTAGTATTCCTAGATAGGTCATTTTCGTTGATAATAGATCGCGATGTTTTAACAAGTTTTTGTTAAAAATCCCGATTTGTGCATGTTTAATCTCCGCTTATATTAAACATGCACAAATCGGCAGCTATAGCTCACACAAAAATGAAAGCGTTCAAAATTAATTATGGGGGCGCTAAAAACTAATTTATTCTCAAAGTGGGCAGTAGATAAAATAAGTTTGGGAACCCCTGCTCTAGTCTGTGTCCCTTGCCTTGGGAATAGTACCAACCATAGAAAAATAAATACTCAATGGCATGTGCCATCTTATGGATGAACGGTCTGTAAATACCATGGACGTAGTAAGTCCATGGTAAATACGGCATTTTTTTTAATAGCGTTATCATTTGAAGTAAAATTATCCCAGCTAAGTAGATTTTACTGTACTTAATCCAATAGATTATAATAGATTTGGTTTGTAATTCCATCACATGTTTAGATGATTGTTACTCAATCAAGACTGAACAGATTTAGATGAAATGCAGTCCATAGATAGAGTGTGGCCTGTATTGAGCTATATGATACTTTTTATCCAGAAAAAAATACCCTAAAAGTGGTAAAATGGGGTATTCAAATATATATGAAAAGTTGGATAAAGCTGGGTATGGATGAAACCGTTTGATTGAAACATCCCGAAAAGTTTAAAACTTTTCGGGTTATCGTGACTTGAATGGTACTCTGAATGGTCCGACACACACTTGACTAGTTATTTGTATATATTTGTCTACTTTTTGTACAGCCTGACGGTCGTTATAACTAAACTTAATGTTATTAATCGTTAAGTTTGGATGAAAATTATGGTTTTAGTTAGATGATTGATGTTGAGGTACTTAATTTTAATCATTTTTACTAATTAAATAGAAGAAGATTGACATTTTAAGCTCTCAATTAATTAGATAGAAAAGTTATTTTCACCTCTCAATAGAATTTCCAACATTAGGTAGCTCCAATATTTACAGTAATTTAGTTCCCTAATTGTAACAGATCCAGAGTCTCGAGCACCGTCGTAAGTCGCATGCCTTTCGATCTTCTATATTCCTATATATTATATAATATAGGGCTATAGGACGCTATAGGCGTCACCAGGCGAAAAAAAATCTAGTCTTTTGTAGCCCAGGAGCTACATGATCTGATCCCACCATCTCCTTTTCATCATAAGACAAGCAGGCGCACGGCTCGGTACCATCCTTAACCTTATCAGTATACCCGCAATTCGCACTAAGCGTTTCGGTTTCACCTTTGTAATGCGAACAGCTAGGAATGGAACAAGTTGCCATCGTCTGTCTTTCCTGAAAACTATAATATGGGTCTCTTTAAGGCAAGAAGTGAATATAGGTGCCTTCTAGACCTTCGTGTTCCAACGTCGGCCGCATCGTCACTTACCAACAGGTGAGATCACGCGGTCGAACGAGGGTATATAATAGTTAAAAAAAAAAAAAAAAAAAACAAATGTATAAAACAGACCTTAGGTACTATTAGGTAACTTAATACAACAATAATACTAATTTATCACTAACACCTCCATTATCAATCTTATGATGTTTTTATAAACCAACGATCCCATTGTATTTAAGAGTAAAAGTTTTAAAACATCGTAAAAGCGAATTTTACATCGCAAAGTTTGTTAATTTTCCGGTGCTCATATTTTTAAGCGTGTACTTTGACTCGGCAATGGAAGTTTGAATTAATTTTTTGGCGTTTTACTCTCATAAAAGTCCATTGGAAACACTCGTGTAGATACTACATCATTGTGGAAATTATCGTTGTAAACATATACCTAATAATAATCAACATACAGCCAACATACATCCATAGGTAGGGTATGCCGCAAAATTCCTAATCTTAGATTTGATTTTTCACAGACTAAATCAAGTACAATATTCAAATTAAAAATATGCATGCATACTACATTATAAATAATTACATTTCTCGATTAAAAAAAAAAGTGCGGGCACATTGCAGTGCCACATAGGGTGCGTCCTAGGTGGACGTGACCTGTGAGGGAGAGAGAGAGAGAGAAGAGAGAGAGAGAGGAGAGAGGGAGAGGGAGAGGGAGAGGGAGTAGTTCCTGTCTGTCTCTGAATCTGTCCCCATTCGGGGACAGACAGCGATTAACAATTCCTTTTATTGGTTACCAGAGGTCAGAGGCTACCGCATAACATCAGGTGGACCATCAGCTTGTTCCTTTATTCAAGAAGTTAAAAAATAAACATAAGAAAAATATAACTTAATTGTAATTTTTGTTACGAATTCGACCGTATTAGGTAGGAAAATAACTAGGTAGGTACTCTCCCAATCCCAACATTATTGCCATTAAGGCAAACTCAATTATTCTATTCAGCAAGAAGTTGTAGCCTGCGTTCTCTCTCCATTTGCCACATTCTGATGATGGACCTATCTCAGATTGAATAAAGTTGTTGATATCACGTAATAAGTGCTAACTTGTTGTTTACGGGATTTGATTTGAACTTCGCAAACGTTTGAAGATGTCAGAAGTTTACTGTTGAAGGAAAAAAACGTATTAAGTTCGAGATACGTAGTATGTAAGTAACAGAAAGATACGAAATATCTTACAGTTTATATACCTTAAGGTATTAGACCAAACTATGGTCTATTAAAATATTCATAATTGAAAAAACCGGTAATATCTCACGTAGGTACTTGTTACGAGTCAAACACCCGACTCGAGTTTCTGGGACTTAATACCCCCTTCCTCAAGGAGTATACGCGACGGATTCCCGGAGATCACTCGGAAAAAAAAAAAAAAAAAAAATATATATATAAATAATAATTAAAATATTTTCTAAGGATTGTATTACATTCGTTTACCACGCTTGTTCATTTCTGAGCAGTTTTGGTATCTGACACAAGCCGACATGTGCTTTCATCTGTCCGGATGTATATACATATTCACATACAGGTTGTATTTTTTTAACTAATCTTAACGAAAATTGTTGTAGGTATGGTTTCAGAAATTTCATAGTTTTTTTTTTGTCGTATGTGATTTGTGATTGGACGGAAAAAGGGGGAAGTTTGCTGCCAGCGCCATTTACCAACCGATTTTAATATTATTTGGAGACATTTTTTATTTTACATTTTACATTCGACATTTTTCATGAGTCATTATATAATTAGTATTTGTTGACTGCAACTCTGCCCTTCATTTTATTTCATTTTATTTATTCACAATTAATTAAAAAATCGTGTTTGAAATTAGGAACAATTTAAATAAAAAATACACAAGAACAACAAAAATTTATAATGTCAGCTGAAATAAAATTGTATAATAAACCCTATTTAAAATTATCACATGTCAAGAATTCATCAACCAAGTTGAATCACCCTTTCAACAGTAGCTTTGTTAAGACTTACTTTAAATACGTTAACACTATCAATAACTTTCAACTCTGTAGGAAGTATGTTAAAAAGTTTTACAGCTTGATACCGGGGCCATGCTTTACAACATTGAACCTCGGGTGCAAAGGTGCCTCAAGATCACACGTCTTGTAATTAACCTTACACCAAAAGCCTCTCCCTATTTTTCGACAATTTATCTCTTTTTTGTCTACAATCTGAGAGTCCCCCTGGCTAGCGAATCCAGCGATACAGTAATATGGAGCAAGCGAGTCAACATGCCACAAACAACTTGTAAACTGTGGACGAGTTGGAAGTTGTTCTTAAGACTGTTTCCGCTTGTTCGCTGGAAATAGAATAGAACACGACACTAGTGGTTATCTCGTGGTTTAGTCGGGCGTTTAATTAAGAGTTTGTGAAGAACTAAAGCTCTGGTCACTAGCGGGTTTGGTCAAGAGCTTGCAAAACTGTTGTGTGATGGTAACAGAACCAGTGTTGTAAAAGGGTTTGTTAAAAAACCGATATCCCACTTCCTTCTTCTTCGTTACACTCTTGGCAGAGTGGTCCTGGTTTCTTCAGTTTTTTTTATACGAGTATACTACCAAGGTAGCAAACAAGCATACGGCCCACCTGATGGTAAGCGGTTACCGTAGCCTACGGACGCCTGCAACACCAGAGGCACCACACGTGCATTGCCGACCCTTTAAAAATTTCCAAACACCCCTTTTGAAGATCCCCATACTGTAGTCACTTGGGAAAACCTCTGCAGGGAGATCATTCCACAACCTGAGTGTTCCCGGGAGAAAGTTCCTCTGAAACCGCATACAGTCTGGGACCACCCTGACTCTAATGATGTGCAGATTAATCCTTTGCCGATGGCGAGCGGTGCGGTGAAAAAAGGTTGCTGTAGGGATAATTTCAAATAATTCCTCGGAATAAAACCCATAACAAGTACAAACGGTAGAACACGCAGAGAGAGGGGAAGTCTCTCCTCAGTCTGTGGCTCGCTTCATAATCCTTCGCCACTCATCTCGCACCGCAGCTGTCCCGGTGCATTCATGCAGTGGACCGTCCAAAGCTCCCTTGATTTGGTCAGTCTGTCTCATGGGTGATCTGTCCCGTTACTTATACTATTATTTATTCTGTGCCCGTGCTCGTGTGCCCTCAACTCTACCCTGTACGAGTACAAGGCGTTCAATGGACACCTCACCTCGTCGCGCGACACGTGTCCGTATAATAGAAAGTGAGGATGCGAGATTGCACAGTAGCTGATAGACGCTGCTTGATGCAGAGTTCTTGGAGTATGGATATCCTACTAAAATCATTATATATATCAAAGTTGGGATGTTTGTATGCTTGGATGTTTCAGGTCCTATGTTCGATTTAGTTAGGTAGGTAGTAACTTCTTAATATACCTACAAATGATAAAAATCTAACCTGGAAGGGACATAATTAAAAAAAAAACAAAAAAAAGGCCATGTGCGAGTCGGGCTCACGCACGAAGGGTTCCGTACCATTATCTATAAAAACGGCAAAAAAATCACGTTTGTTGTATGGGAGCCGCCTTAAATATTTATTAAGAATTCTGATTTTTAGTATTTGTTGTTATGGCGGCAACAGAAATACATCATCTGTAAAAATTTCAACTGTGTAACAATCACGGTTCATGAGATGCAGCCTGGTGACAGACGGACAGACAGATAGCGAAGTCTTAGTACCCTAAAAAACAAAGCTAAACTGTTGCAATTTATTTATGCGCTATATTCTAAAACCAAACACAGGATATAGAAACAGCAATGACTACTTACGATTCTTACGCTTACGCAGGCTGCGCTACTTTATCCTTTTCTTTTTGTTTTTAATAATAATTAATTAATTTAATCATACCTATTTCTGCCGCAAAGCAGTAGTGCTCGCATTGCTGTATTCCGGTTTGAAGGGTAAGGGTGCCGGTGAAATTACAGGCACATGAGACTTGTCATCTTTATGTCTCAGGGTGGCGGGCGCAGTGCAATGCCACATAGGGTGCGTCCTAGGTGGACGTGACCTATGAGGTACTGCACTGTTCATAGGCAGAGGTTACCGCTTAACATCAGGTGGGCCATCTGCTTGTTCCGTCATTCAAGTAGTATAAAAAAAATAAAAAAATATATATAAAAATAAAAAAATAAAAACATGTAGATACATACGTATTTAAAAGCAAATAACATCTCATTTCAAATTAATTATTAAAAATAGTTTTGCTACAATAACTTTATTAATTACCTAACTCGTTCTTTTCAATTCGTTTTTTTTTATTTGGTGTAGGTAACAGCGTCGATGCTAGCCAACGGCTAGTACTACCTCATACGAAACGACGACAACGGCTAGTAGGTACAAAAGTGCTATTATTTTAGATGACTTTTTTGAAGATAAATTGTAAAGATTACCTTAGTATAAAAACGTAAGTTAAGATTACTTATATTATTATTTTCAATTTATTAGTAAGATGTAAGTTTTTTAGACTAACTTTTATGTAACCTGCTACACCCTGACAAGGTAATTACAGTCTGTTGTATTGGAATTGATGCATTAATAAATAAATAGGTAGCTAGGTACTACAAATACTAATTACGTATACTTTATTGAGACTCACATACCTACAAACTTAATTCAAAGAAGGTATCTACATACCTACACGAGATTTCGCGGTGAACACAGCCTTGCAACGGCTTAACAATCGTAAAAGCTGTTTTTATCTCAAGTCTCTACCAAGCTGAATGTCAAGGTGTTTGTGTAGAATGGCTTCAGTGACTACTAAAACGCTCTTCCGGAGTTCTTCCGCCGGATCGCATCCAACAAATTCCAAAATGGATTTTTTACAATGGTCTTGCATATAATTCGTTTCGAAGATTTTTTACTAAGGGTTTTTTTTTCGATTGGTTTTTTGCAGTTGGCCGCATGACTGCTTTTTCGGGCTTTTGGTGAGCGTAGCTGGCACTCAACCTGTAAAGTTAGGTTGGGGCAACGAGCACAAGGGCACCACTTAGGTACGAACCACGGCTTGGGCTGTTGCCAGGTTGGGAGGATCGGACAGAATTGCCAGGTTGGGAGGATCAGACGGGGTTTGTAGAGCATCTGTAGGCTTTTATGCAGAAGTGAGAACCGTGGGTTAAGTTCCTGAGATACAGTTCTTCGAAAATAGGCAATTTTTACCAATTGCCATTTTTTTTTAAATGTATGTACGTTTTTTTTTTAAATAGGTATCTGCTAAAATTGGTACGCATACCACCTCAAATATTATATGAAAATCCAAGTAGCCGTATACCAATAATTTGACGACCTCTGTAGCGCGTCAGACGAGTAGCTGAGATTCGAAAGGTTGCGGTTCGATTCCCGCTGCGGGACAAATGTTTGTATGATCTGCAAATATTTGTGCCGGGTCTGGGTGTTATGGTACCTGATACTCTTAGCTTCTGATTCCCACAACACAGGGAATTCTAATAGTGTGGGATCAGGACTATGGATATATGCCGAAGAACCGACAACCGTTGGGGTAAGCGAGTTCTTGTGTGGAGACCGCGTCTTGGCAAACGTAGCGTGGGGCGCCCTCTGGCTAGGTGGGGCGATGACCTACGAAAGGCGGCGGGCAGAAAGTGGATGAGAAGAACCGAACCGGGCTGAGTGGCGCGTATGAGAAGAGGCCTAGTTCCAGCAGTGGACTAGTGTGGGCTGATGATGTTCAGGACTATGTTTGTGTTGGGTGTTATGTTATAATAAGTATGTTAAGAGGTTTTACATTAGAGTAAATTTTTACAAGCTTTTGATTAACTTGCAATGTATATAGGTATGTTTGTTTGTTTGTTTTTAGATCTTGCAAGCTGAATTAGAACCACTTACGCTTCTCAGCCAGTGCCTGTTAATTATTCAACAGCTTTTCCAGCTTTCCTGTAAGATCATATTCTTTAACAACTGTTAGTCATTGAGTTTGCACACTCGACATACTTATAAATAAATAAATAAATAATGCTGGACAGTTCACACAACATTATCTAGCCCCAAGCTAAGCAGAGCTTGTGTTATGGGTACTAGATAACTGACATACTTAGGTAGGTTTTCACCAACACATAAACGGACGTTTAAACGACTGTTTAGCTTAAACAAATCTTAATGACAGATGTTTTCATACGTTATCTGTCACTTTGACGATTGGTTACGGTAACCACCGATTTATTTGTTCGTGAACTTGAGCCTTAATACAATACATTACCTACTTAAATAGATTTGTTTTATTACTTATAGGTACCTACATAGAAAATACCCAGAAAACCCTGAACAAATATCTACATATCACACATATATATGTTCCGAGGAAAAAAACTTACATCTTACTAATAAATTGCAAATAATAATATAAGTGATCTTAACTTACGTTTTTATACTAAGGTAATCTTTACAACTTATCTTCAAAAAAGTCATCTAAATTTATAATAGCACTTTTGTACTAGCCGTTGGCTAGCATAGACGCTGTTACCTACACCCAATGAAAAAAAAAACGTATTTAAATAAATAAATAAATAATGCTAGACAAAGTTCACACAACATTATCTAGCCCCAAGCTAAGCAGAGCTTGTGTTATGGGTACTAGTTAACTGATATACTTAATACAATACATTACATAGATAGATATTTTTTATAATACATAGAAAATACCCAGAACACCCTGAACAAATATCTGCGAACGCACAAATATTTATTCCGAGGCGGGAATGGAACCCGCAACCTCCTGCGTCGCAAGCAAACCTTCGCCCGCCACGACACAGAGGTCGTCAACTTACCTATTCACTTTACGGATGTCTCATCAATTCTATCATGCGGTTTATTGTTGTGGGGTATTTTATCCTAAGTTCACCCTAAAACGAGCTGTCTGTTATACCATAACTGAGTTAAAAGTTCTAGCTACCCACTGCTAATACAGTTATCGAGTTACAGCGTGCGTAGAAACAAGGTAACTTTTTATGAGCTTTTGTTTACTTTGTTTGTTTATGACTTGTCATGATTCAATTGTTTATTGCAATCATGTCTATCCGTACTACTATACAATTCGAATTATCCTTGGAATAGCTACAGCTTAGGTCTATCGCTTAACTGACTCGGTCCCTGAGATAAGGGAGCGGAACGGGAGGGCTGTTTTCGTATCTCAAATTGCTAGATGACAGTGACATAATGTATACGAAAACACCCGTACCGTACCGGTCCCATAGCTACCTCAGGGACTGACTCAGTTAAGCGCTAGACCTGTAGGTAGGTAGATACGCATAGGTTTGCCTTTTGCATACAGGCAGTTTCAAATGACCTCTGTGGCGCGGCGGGCGAAGCTTGGCCTGCTAAGCAGGAGGTTGCGGGTTCGATTCCCGCCTCGGAACAAATATTTGTGCGATCGCAGATATTTGTTCAGGGTGTTCTGGGTATTTTCTATGCATAATAAAAAATATCTATCTATGTAATATAATGTATTAAGTATATCATTTGTCTAGTACCCATAACACAAGCCCTGCTTAGCTTGGGGCTAGATAATGTTGTGTGAACTATCCAGCATTATTTATTTATTTATTTATTTTAAATTCTATCGAAAGACACGAAACACGGTGTAGGTATCTATTAAATATACCTATGATCCGCATTTATTAGTACCACGGATAATTACTAAAGTAACATATAGTCCTAGATTAGGATTAGGTACCAGATGTCTCACTGGAAAATCCTGACAAACAGACCTATTGGTTGGTTGTAGAGGCATACCTACTGGTTGCAGTAAATCCTACTTACAAACCACTTACGGACAACCGTTGTCCTCTATCATCAGATCAGCTCGCTACATTAGTATTAGTAGTACTTAGTAGAGCTTCTTTGTGAAAGAGTTCGTCCGGGGAAGTACTACCACCATACCTATTTCTGCCGCAAAGCAGTAGTGCTCGCATTGCTGTGTTCCGGTTTGAAGGGTGCCGGTGAAATTACAGGCACATGGGACTTTTCATCTTTATATCTCAGGGTAGCGGGCGCAGTGCAATGCCACATAGGGTGCGTCCTAGGTGGGCGTGACCTGTGAGGTAATGCAGCGTTCATAGGCAGAGCGGGGCCATCTGCTTGACCCGTCATTCCAAGTAGTCTAAAAAAAACTTTGTCAGTAAAAATCGTAAAAATCAGGGAAGTGAAACACCAATAACGCCGTGTACCTACCTAAATAGGGAATCACAGTACGCACTTATCTATTTCGCCAAACGATACACTCATTTTATCAATGTCACCCGATCGAATGTGACTCGAGAAGCAATCATGAAGGTTTCGGTCACTAAAGGCTACTCCTTCGTTCCGTACAAAATATTACAGCTCGTTCATCGTAAGATGGCACCTGCGTTATAGGTACTCTTGTCTGTGTCCCCTACCCTCGGATCATGTATTTCTACTTCCATGGCCCTACCTTGGGAATAGTGCCGCCTACCATAGAAAAATAAATAGGTAGGTACTCCATGGCAGGCAGGTGCCATCTTACGGTGAACGGTCTGTACCTAATCTTCGAGAATCTTGCTAGGGAAGTGTTACTAGCCCGCTCCATACAAAAATAAAATTGATCCTTATTTGGATATTAGGTAAATTCTACAGACTGTTATGTAGTAAGATCGTTGGTATAGGATTTGTACCTACTGGCTGCTTAGATTATCAAGGAATGTGTTGTTACTGGAGGAAAGCGTTAGCTGAGTGGGAAGCAATGGCAGTGATGAGCTCACCCCTTGTCCCGTTGCAACTCGCCCCGGCTTCTCACGG
The DNA here is from genome assembly GCA_932527175.1 of Operophtera brumata. Classification (NCBI taxonomy): domain Eukaryota; kingdom Metazoa; phylum Arthropoda; class Insecta; order Lepidoptera; family Geometridae; genus Operophtera; species Operophtera brumata. The sequence goes on from OW052225.1 coordinate 39,899,464, forward strand.
GTAGTGTCGAGATCAACCCATATAGATGGGGAGGGGGGGTAAATTTAAATACCATCATAATACCCCCCCCCCCCCCTATGTTACTCGCTGATCATTTCGATTTCTATACGGTGAAATAATTTTTAAAATCAATTGTATTTTTTTAATTTTGACAAACAAACAAAGATTTTTTTCTTTATCTGTGTAGAAAACATACATAGTCTAGGATCCTGTGTGTCGTGAGACCTACGGTACCATGGTCATATAGTCATATAGTCATTTATTTTATCTTTAGACATGTACATGCACTTCAGTTTCAAATAGTTTTCAAGTAGGTACATTTTAAAATTTAAAATAATAAATATAAACGCTTTATAAATATAAAGCTAAACGGCTTGTCATATTGTAAACATAAATTCATAGGAATTTTAAACAAAATCAAAAAAAAAACATTTATCACAAGTCATCAAAAAAAACATCTTTGTCGGCCAAGGTCTCGTCCATCTTATAGTAGCTTTTATGCAATAATTGTTTTTTAATATAATTAAAGAGTTCAATGTCAGTGTTATTTTTGATGTCAATAGGAATTTTATTATACAATTTTATGGACACACACATAAAGCTTTTTTAAGTTTTCTTCAATCTAACAAAGGGGGTCACAATATTTTCCTTATTTCTAGTGCAATGGCCGTGTAAATCTACTTTTTTTGTCGTATTATTGATATTTTCCCAAAGGTATACAATGTTTTGGTATATAAATTCACAAATCATAGTCATAATGTTCAACTCTCTGAATTTATCTCGACACGAGTCCCTATATTTTAAACCAAGTATATACCTAACAGAACGTTTTTGCAGTAAAAATACCTTATTAGATGCTGCTGAAGTGCCCCAAAACATTAGTCCATAACTCATTAAGGAATGAAAATATGCAAAATATACGTCTCTTGCTGCTCTACATCTACATGGTACTACAACAACACAAAAACATTTGTCCCACAGCGGGAATCGAACTTGCAACCTCACATCTCAGCCGGCTACTCGCCCGCCGCGCCACAGAGGTCTTCTTATTACTTACACTAGTTACCTAATAAGTATCTACTATTGGCGCTCAGACAAATAGAATATCATTTCAATACTCTGTGTCAATACTTATAATTAGTCCTATGATAAATAAGTTTTTTGTAAAAATATATTTTTCAATACAAGCTTTTATAAAATTGGTGATCGTAACCGTGTGCTGATCAAAATGAGCCTAAACACGCCCAGTCTACTATTATCCATCGAGGAGTTCCATTGTCCACCTTCCGTCTCCATCACCAGATCAGCTCGCTGTCACCATCATATTGTATTGTCATCGGAACTTCAGGTATGCCAAATTTCAGCTCAATCGGTTGAGGATACCTGCTTTAAAATTCAGTTGCAAGATCCCACCCGGACAAACATACATACATTGCAAGTTAAATAAAAGCTTGTATTTACAAGCTCATTCTGTATTTACAGGATGTACCAAGAAAGACAGTCATAGGGTTGCAGATAGCTGGAAGAACTCATGGCCCACTTTAATGACACTTATGCAGGGTCACCATTTCAAACAAGAGATATATAGGTTGCACAACGAGTTATGAGCGCTCGGCGAAAGGGGTGGGGTTGATTACGCATGTGTGCATTCGCACATTCACTAAACAGACACAAAAAATTACTACTGCGCATTGAAGGTCAGCGATCAAAACTCGTGCGACGTATGCCTGTTTTTTTTTTTTTTTTTTATTCTACTTGCATGACGGGACTAGCAGATGGCCCACCTGATGTTAAGCGGTAACCTCTGCCTATGAACAGTGCATTCTCATATAGGTCACGTCCAATGGCATTTCACTGCGCCCGCCAACCTGAGACACAAAGATGAATAGTCTCATGTGCCTGTAATTTCACCGGCACCCATACCCTTCAAACCGGAACACAGCAATGCAAGCACTACTGCTTTGCGGCAGAAATAGGCATGGTGGAAGTACTTACCCGGACGAACTCTTAACACTCGAATACCTGTCTAAGAAGTCCAGATTGCCTAATTTTTTTTTAAATGTATTTTTTAAAAAACTGTTCTAATTATTGAATGTCATTCATTGCTCTAATGATATTTATGAGATACTTTCAATCAAAATATGCGTGTTCGGTCTCATAGTTTTCGCAAAATCAGGTTTCGCTATCTCAAAATGTGCTATGATGAACTGTGATTAGCAAAAAACACAATCAAATTTGAACTTTTCGCCTCAAGCGAAACATTGCACCTAAAAAATCAAAAAACACAAATTCAGTACTTGTAGGAGGCTAAGCTATACCTTTTCTGCATTCGTTTGACCATATTTACTGGAACATCCTGTATCAAAAATATCTTAATTACTACCTTAAAACTACATTCATCTATTCAGACTTATCAAATATAATTACTTATAACTTTTGAAACCATCATGGTTATGTACATAAACATAGACTTCAGTTAGTTCTCCCGTGATCATGGCGCATGCAACTTTGCCGAAATATCGGGACCATTTCAAACTCAAAAATCATGGTAAATATCCCGTTTCTAGTGAAAATTATAATTTCTTATCTTAAGGTGAATGGTCCAAATCCGTTTACCCCACAAATTTTGAGGAACCTGTCAGTGACAGATTAGATCTAATTTAGTCACTAGTGTTTTATTTAAATTCAAAACTAATAACAAAATGGCAATTACACAGACACATTACAAAACAAAATGTATTTTATCTACACACATTTCAAATAATCTTGTTTATTTGATGACTTTTTAATATTACCTTCGTCTTTAGTAAGAAAATAATACTTTAAAGCATTGCTTTCCTAACAAAACAATGCTTTATCATAATTTCTTTTTCCAAATTATATTCTTGAAAAAAAAGTACACTACAGCCAGACCAAGGTTTTATTAAATTTTTACCATGGAGGTATAATAGTATGGAGTGAGTGCTAAAATAGCATAGAGTGTTCCTTCTTACTCCTATCCTAGAAGATAGCTTGCTATCCTATGTTAGAGAGAAACAAATATACTGTCACACGACAGTCGTTTTTCCGTTCCTTACCCTGAATTTTGGTATCATGCATATACATCTCCCTAGATTGTTACCATGTATGTAGTAGTAATTTGACATTTGACCTGGTACGAGTTACACAAATAAAAACAGATATATGCTTGCCTCATTCCAACACATGAATACATTCATATAAAAGAATGAGACTGGTATAATCGATGCCGTTTCGTTTTTAGCCTTAGTTTCATACTTTAGTCCATCTTCCTAGATTTTTACTCATTTTCGTGCGGTACATGGCATGCGCAGTAGAATGATGTATGGTTTTTTACGCTTATTAATTTGACGCCTTTTTTATTATTATTTTTCATGTGCTTTGTTAGTATTCAAAATTTATTTAATGGCTTTAGATAAAGTAGTATATGAAACTGCACAAAAATAGGTATTCATACAGGTGTGATACTATTAAAAACCTCACACTCGTGTTTTAATAACCCCTGTTATGTAGGTAACCGTTTCATAAACCACTATTTTTATGCAAAGATACAATAATTGCCATTTTGTCATTCGTTTTAACATAATTATAACACTAGGGATTCAATTACCTATATATATTCTATCACTGACCTTGGTGCCTCAAAGTTTGTATGGGAAACGGATTTTGACCATCCACTTTAACTATTACTCTCAAAGAGTATAATAATATAATAATTATTGCACAATTGTGCGATTCCCTCAATTTTAATATCTATCACAAAATATATATACCGTTTGGTACGAATTATATCAATAACATGACGATAACTACATAATTCCATATTTTGCACCAATCGTAGCCGAATTCAATGCTTGACTTAATTAAAAATAACAATTCTCATGTTAGTAAAAGATCCCGTGACTATGTTATTTCGTTCTTTTACAGTCAAACTTTTTGCGTGGCGTTACGTACACTAAATCATTCCACTTGCGACCCTATCACCACACTAAATCTCTTTTCGTACAGCCAAAGCAGCTTGAAACAGCGACATCTGTTGAGAACCCAACAAACGTTTTACTAGTCCTCACGCACGGCGCTCACTCCACTTTACAGCACTCAATTAGTGATAATAGACAGTAACTTGATTCTTGTGCAACCAACGCAGCTAGTGACAGCGACATCTGTTGGTGGACCCGGCAAATGTTTCTCCAGTAACGTCCTTACTGTTTTAGTACACAGCACTGCGTTTGTGCTGTTTACGTACAGCGCTAGCACATATCCACTCCAATGGCGATAATAGACAGTCACGACTTCGTGAGTCCGTTTGATGAGATCGCAAATCACTAATTAGATTCTCGACCAACCAACGCAGCTTGAGACAGCGACATCTGTTGAGAACCCAGCAAACATTTCACTAGTAACATCCTTACGCACGGCTTTAGCGCATATACAGCACGGCGCTAGCACATATAAAGCACTCCACTGCCGATAATACAGTCATGACTTCGTGAGTCCGTTCGATGAGATCGCATTTCACTAATTAGATTCTCAACCAACCAACGCATCATGAGACTGCGACATCTGGTGGTGAACCCGGCAAACTTTTCTCCAGTAACGTCCTTACGTACAGCGCTAGCACATTATGCAGCACTCCACTGGCGATAATAGTAATGACTTCTAGTCGTTCCATGAGATCGCACTTCACTAATTAGATTATCGTGCAACCAATGCACCTTGAGACAGCGACATCTGTTGGCGGACCCGGCAAATGTTTCTCCAGTAACGTGTCCTTACTTACAGCGCTAACACTCCACTGGCGATAAAATACAGTCACAATATCGTGAGTTCGTTCGATGAGATCGCATTTCACTAATTAGATTCTCAACCAACCAACGCATCTTGAGAGAGCGACATCTGTTGGTGGACCCGGCAAACGTTTCAATAGTAACATCCTTACGCACAGCGCTAGCACGTATATTAGCACTCCACTGGCGATAATAGTAATGACTTCTAGTCGTTCCATGAGATCGCACTTCACTAATTAGATTCTCGTGCAACCAACGCAGCTTGAGACAGCGACATCTGTTGAGAACCCGGCAAACGTTTCACTAGTAACATCCTTACGCACGGCGCTAGCACGTATATTAGCACTCCACTGGCGACGATGGATAGTCCAAAAAGCGCCCATTGGGCCGCTTTTATTGAGGTCGCGACTTCGTGAGTCGGTTTGATGAGGTTGCAGGTATCGGTAAGTTTGGATGAAGTGTTGTATGGGCCGGTGATTCGGGTGTTGGAGCCGCAGTTTGAGGTTTGAAAGCCGATCCAGCCGGCTGAACGATTGAATAAAACCTGAAAAAATAAAATTGTATCTTGAATACATAAAATATACTAGAATTTGCTAGCAGCTCCTCCCACTTCGAACCAAAGTATTTAATTATTTATACGGATGATTTATGCGTTAAAAAATCCTCAAACAGACGTTGTCTTTCATATAATACTAGCGGAACGCCCACGACTTCCTCTGCGTGGAATATTAAAAATAAATAAAAAACCTTTTAGATTTCTACCAGTGGAATCGGCCTTTTGGTAGTGATTGATGCAGCATATGGGTTATTAATGTTAGTTTTATAATAAGGTCACTAGATGGCGCTATTGGTAAATATCCCGTTTTAAGTAATGTTAGTGTTCAATTTGTTGCAAAAATGTATGTGGAATTGAAACTATCGTCGTTGGGAAGTGACGAATAATAGTGGTAATTAGCCGTTTATCTTTTAAAAAGTATGTGCTTTTCATCTTTGTCTCAGGGTGGCGGGCGCAGTGCATGCCACATAGCGTGCGTCCTAGGTGGACATGACCTACGAGGTAATGCATTGTTAAAGGCAGAGGTTACCGCTTAACATCAGGTAGGCCAACAGCTTGAACCGTCATTCACAAAATAAAAAATACAAAAACTTTTAGATTTCTTCCAGTGGAATCGGCCTTTTAACTATAAGACAATGATTGAACGAGCATATGGGTTATTAATGTTAGTTATATAATAAAGGTCACTAGATGGCGCTAATGGTGAATATCCCGTTTTAAGTAACTTTAGTGTATATCAATTGATGCCATCTGCTTGTTACGGCATTCAAGTAGTTAAAATAAGTTTTTTGTGTTTTTTTTAATACAAGCTTTTATAAAATTAGTGATTGTAACCCTGTGCTGATCGAAATGAGCCTAAACACGGCCAGTCTACTATTATCCATCGAGGAGTTCCGTTGTTCACCTTCCGTCTGCATCATCAGATCAGCTGGCTGTCACCATCATATTGTATTGTCATCGGAACTTGATAGGTATGCAAAATATCACCTCAATCGTTTGAGGATAAATGCTTTAAAATTCAGTTGTAAGATTCCACCCGGACAAACATACATATGCTAAATATACAAAAGTTAAATAAAAGTTTGTAAAAAAACATGTTTATCTGAAATTGATGTCGATGACCTTTGATTTGCTGCAAGAACTAAGTTTTTTTCAATCTCACCTCAAATCCTTCCATGGCTGTATAACCAAGTACAGTTTCCTTGGTGCCCGCCAGTCCTAGTTCGTAGCAGTATTCAGAAACAATGCCGTCTTTGCCTGTGTTGTTGTGAGCTTTGACGACGCGCATGTAGTTCTGAAAAATTGTAAGAGCTCGTATTAGAAACGAAGTAGTAGAGCTTTTTTAGTGAAAGAGTTTGTCCAAGGAAGTACTACCTCCATATATTTCTGCCGCAAAGCAGTAATGCTCGCATTGCTGTGTACCGGTTTGAAGGGTATGGGTGCCGGTGAAATTACAGGCAAATGAGACATTTCATCTTTGTCTCAGGGTAGCGGGCGCAGTGCAATGCCACATAGGATGCGTCCTAGGTGAATGTGTCCTATGAGTTAATGCATTGTCAAGGCAGAGGTTACCGCTGGCCATAAGCTTGTTCCGTCATTCACGAAGCAAAAAAAAAAAGTGTACTTAGATTGCCGTAGCAGTGATGCGTAGTGTGCCCGGCCATATAATGAGACGTTTTCATGTCATGTTTTTTTGGCATATGGTGTTTTTTTTTGTGGTAGTTTTGTAAAAATGTGGTAATACTAATAAACTGACAAGACCTATGTACAGCCGCTAAAGTGTATAACAAAACCAAGTGTCCCATGCGTCTCAAAGGTGAATAAATACTGAATACTGTTAGAAAGGTAGCCGCAGTGTCCTTAGCTTGTTTCGTTTGGTTTCAGAGTTTGTCAAGCCGCCCGAGGGCCTCTGACATGGCTTATCGACTGCTATTAATCAATAACAGCCGGAACCGACAGCTTAACGTGCCCTCCGAAGCACAGAGCGATGGAAATCCGCACATAACTTAGAAAAGTTATTGGTGCGGAGCCTAAGATCGAACCCGGTATCGTTGGATTCTGAGTTGCACTATTGAACCGTTAGGCTACCATCGTGTGTCCAGCCATGTAATGAGCCGCAGTATGTCCGGCCATAGAATGAGACATAGTGAATCCGGACATATAATGAGCCTTAGTGATCCGGCCGTAGATTAAGCCATAGTTTGCCCAGCCATATATATTTCATATTCATATTTATTTATTTTAAACCATAGGGGGACCTTGAACACACTTAGTTTCGTCAATTTGCTAATACAAAGAAAAATATAATTAGGCAGGTAGCTAGTACATCTTTAGTTGCAGCTGTATAGGGGCTTTGTCAGATATGTACTAATTTAAAATTAAAATTATAGTAAAAATGTCTCTACAGATGAACCAAAACAAAAAACCTTTTATACAAAATCATAATAATAGAGCGGCCGTAACGTAAATAAGCCTTGTCAAGAACTAATCTACTTACTAACTAACATTTAATTTAGTTGGAGCTGCACAGAGCTTACCTATATCAAATAAGTTTGCAAGTGTCAGCACATATGCTACCGAGTACCATGGCTGCTGTGACTACAGCAGCATTCTAAGGCGAGGCTGAAAAACAGCGTGGCTGAGCCCTCGACCTTTTCTCTTACATTAGACTTTATTTTTATACTTATATCCTTTGTTTGTTAGTGTTAGTATCATAGAAGTAGAATTTTTTCGCTACGCTAAATAGACAAACGAAGCGTGGGAGAGAGAAGTCATTTTTAAATGTACCCCGTGCAAGAAGAAAAGTGACAGCAACAAAGTATTGAATGTGACATGTTTTGCTTGAGTACATGCGCATACCGGACGGTCTCTTGTGCAGTTTAACTAATTTTGTAATTATTTTAGTAATCTTACTATTAAATAATAAATATTACTTTGTATGACAATGGTGTCGTGTTCAGTTTGTGACTGTGAAGATACAAGACGTAATTATCCGGGAAAATACACGTTTCACAGGTAAATAAGAGATTATTGGTAGTTCGATTGTATTGCTTATTTTATCAATTCTGCTTTAGTAAATGGCCTAAAAACCAGTTTCATTCGTAGATTAGGACTTTCCCTTATATTTTTTAATAATATTTCGTTGCTGCACCTAGAAATAAACAATATTTTATGTAAAATATAAAAATGTTTGATTACGATAGGGCTTGACCAAGTGATGACGTCAGAAATATCGATAGTCCTGTTGCAGTCTATATCGTTGTATAATGCGCATCATGTAAAAAGAACGCTGGCGGTCAAGCTTCTTCAGGCGTTCCAGCGTTCTTTTTAAGAGATTACTTACTTTTCTACTTATTTGAGAGATGTATAACTATGCATTGAATGAGTGCCTATCTAGTTTACTACAAATAATGTACAATTATAGTACGCGTCATGTAAAAAGAACGCTGGAACGCCTGTAGAAGCTTGACCACCAGCGTTCTTTTTACATGACGCGCACTATACCTACCTATAAATTAAATTTTTATCCATCCTAGAATGGAGGTTTGCTTTGTTTGGAGTAAATTTGTGTGCTCTATTAACATTTTACCGTTTTTTTTTAAATCTATAATAACCAGGTGGAAATTGAGGTGTGTGTTTTTGTATTGACTATTGAAAAGGTAACTTTAAAGCACCACGGGTGTTTTTATTGCAGTTTGTGTAGTAGATATTTTGGAGTAAATATTTACGTTGTTGATTATTACACACGCCTTTTTCCCCGAAAGGGTACATTTATTTTTAATTTTTTATAAATAAATATTGTTTATTTCTGCTTAATAAAATAATAGGTAACAAATTAAATTTAAATATACCCCAAAAATTCCGTTCTAGCGGGACTCGAACCCGCAAATTTGTGGGCACTATCAACTCGGCTATAGCGCCAAGTTGATAGTGCCCACAAATTTCGTCTCCAGCGTCATAGCTCGATCTATGGCTAAATTGTTTAAGGCATCGCCGATGACAGGCGAGGGTGCGGGTTCGAGTCCCGCTAGAACGGAATTTTTGGGTTACATTTAAATTTAATGTTATCCATAAAGCGTGGTTTACACTTGAAAAATAATAAACTTTGGGGTAACAAATTGTCTATAGATAAAGTAACAGAGTGAAAAATTATATGGGCGTAGCACGGCTGATATAAAATGTTTTTGTGCTTTCAGATTTCCAAGTAATCCTTTGCTACGAGAAAAATGGTTATCGGTTATAAGAAGAGTGGGATGGACTCAAATAAGAACTCCACTAGGTATATGCAGCAAACATTTTAAGTTTAAATTTAAAAGGGAAACTCTAAGATCCCACCTATAAATAAAACCGTAATATATAGGGGTCAATAAATAATAAAGGTTTATTTATTAACTGTATTCAAAATTGGAATAAGAACCTTATTCTCTTTATGACGTCAAATCTGCCAAGCTGTGTTCTTCATGAAAGACTTAATCTGCATTAAGATGTATTTATCTACCATACACATCACGGACGGATGACGAATTCTATCGACAATGTAAAAGTGTTGGTCGAGGACAACACTATTTTTAACTCAGACATAGACTTTCACCAACACGTGCACATATTTTTTTTGGTTCCATCTTCGATCTCTGATTGTAGATCTAGTACATATACTAAATCTATGGTTAGTATAGTGTAAGGAATAAATGCCCTTTTATTTTATTTTATTTTATGTGTGTGAATATCAGGGATAATGCTGAGCATTAATACGTGCTAAGTAAGATCTATTTATGTCGGCCTCAGTCTTTCACTTTCCAGTGATAGCATCGTATCTATCATAGACAATATACGACTGGTCACACCATTGATATACAGCTACAGCTCGTTCACCGTAAGATGGCACCTGTAAATACTCCATGGCAGGTCCCAACTTACGGTGAACGGTCTGTATATCTGATTACTTTATTACAGAGTTGACAGGTACGCCAATTGGGAGGGTGATCCCAGCTGTGGGATCGGTGGTGCGCGATGGTCAACTGGCGTCGGGGTCCAGTTGGCAGGCGCGGAAGGCGACGCGGTAGAAGGGCTCCGGACAGGCCGTGTGCGGTAGAACTATTGTCAGTACATTAGTGTCTGCCAATCTCTATGGATTGGCAGACACCATGCGTTTTTATCGTCCAAGTAATCATTAATAGAATAATATGCTTTGTGGATTAAGTTATCTAAATTTGGTGAACCGTAGTGTCTCCGGTCTTAGAATGAGCCGTATGTGTGTCCAGCCATGTAATGAGCCCGAATATTAAACCGATAAATGATAAACCCTCATCATCTATACGTGTTTATAGTGGCGGCTCGACCAACCTTTCGGCTATACGCGGTAGCGCACTTTACCTGGCCGAGGACAGAACCAGTTGCGGTAGGTCTTGCCGCCCAATCATAAAAAACTTACAATCCAGGTTCTCATGCGAGTTGCTCGTGAACTTTGCAGAACACTACCATTTCTCCAAAATGATATCGGAGCGGTCATGGTCGCTCACCACCCGCACCCAGAAAGGGTGCTAGCAACCCGACAACCCGAGGTCCCTCCGCCAAGCCTGCGAAGACCCCAGGAAACTTCTGTGCTTCTGGACGGAGTTAGGCTGGCTAACTACCTAGTCGGACAACTCTCACGCATAATGGACCGCCCATAGAGTACGAATGCGGAAAAGGAAGTTCTTTAACATTAACATTAAGGGTGCTAGCTTCAACCCCAGCTAGAGAAGCTAACTACCATTTCTCCACCGATAAATGACAGTCAGACAGATAACTAAGGTCATCGACATAGCTCAGAGAATTAGCAAGCTGAAATGGCAATGGGCTGGGCATATATGCCGAAAAACCGACAACCGCTGGGGTAAACGTGTTCTAGAGTGGAAACCACGTCTTGGTAAACGTAGTGTGGGGCGCCCCCTGGCTAGGTGGAGCGACGATCTGCGTAAGGCGGCTGGTAGAAAGTGGATGGGAAGAGCTGTAAATCGGTCTAAACGGCGCGCATTGGGAGAGGCCTATGTCCAGCAGTGGACTGATACTGGCGAAGCCTTAAATATCACGATAGACGTAACATCATCATCATCGTCATCCTATAGAAGACCACTGCATATATGGGCCTCCAGATGCCACATGCATACATGGGTATACAATGTCACTACGAACGGTCTTGAACCGCCTCTACCCACCGCCTTCCTACGACCTTCATGTCTGAATCATTTGCTCGATCGAGATCATTTGGTCTCCCTCTTTTGCGTCGTCCGGTTTGTGGTCGCCACTCTCGAACCTTTATACCCCAACGGTTGTCCGTTCTGCGAGCTATGCCTTTAAATTTACCTGTGAAGGTATCTCCAAAGTGAAGTACTGGTCGTCAGCGTCAGCACTCAGCAAGTCGATGGCCAGCGAGGGCAGCGACCAGTCCTGAGGCTCCGGCCAGCAGGCAGCCTGAAACATAGTAAGTCAACTCTTTATCATCACATTCAGGTGGAACTTTGGCCTACCTACATTATATAATACCTGGCCAAGTGCTTGACGGACCACGCACTCACGCAGTGTAAGGATCTTCACAGTTTTTGCTCTATTTAAGAAAAGTTTAATTGCAGAGTATTCGAAATTTTCAAAGTTTTTTTTTTATGCTACTTGGAATGAGGGGTCTAGCTGATGGCCCACTTGATGTTAAGTGGTACCCTCTGCCTATGAACAGTGCATTACCTCATAGGTCATGTCCACCTAGGACGCACCCTATGTAGAATTGCACTGCGCCCGCCACCCTGAGACATAAAGATGAAAAGTCTCATGTGACTGTAACCCTGACCCTTCAAACCGGAACTAACAGCAATGCGAGCACTACTGCTTTGCAGCAGAAATAGGTATGGTGGTAGTACTTCCCCGGACAAACTCTTTCACAAAAAAGCTCTCTACTACTAAAGTCAACCCTTTATCATCACACTCAGGTGGAACTTTGACCTACCTACATTACATAAGCTGGCCAAGTGCGTGACTTACCACGCACGCATGGGTTCCTCACAGTTTTTCCACTATTTAAGAAAAGTTTAATTGCAGAGTATTCGAAATTTTCAAAAAGTTAATTTGTAAAACGCTTTAAATGGCGGAGGATACACACTGTAAACCACTTTTGTAGGGTTCTCGCTTACGGTAGGGTTACTAAAAATGGAGTAGGAATTCAAATTTTTCAAATTCAAATTCATTTATCGTATACTTTATAACCTAACAGTTTTGCCACAAAAGCGTTATAAATACACCAGTATTCCAAATATACCATAAAAAAACCATGGATAATCAGTATTCGATAAAGATTGAATCTACGCAAAAAAAGTTACCAAATAACAATTTCCAGGAATATCCATAAAAAATAACGTTATTGTTTGTATCATGAAGATACAGGTCTGCTGTTTTGTTCTCTTGGTTAGAAAAAGGCTCTAACGGAAGACCAGCGCAGGTGCAACCTGCATATATGCTGAGTTACCAAAAAGTTACCAAATAACAATTTCCAGGAATTTCCATAAAAAATAACGTTATTGTTTGTATCATTCAGATACAGGTCTGCTGTTTTGTTCTCTTGGTTAGAAAAAGGCTCTAACGGAAGACCAGCGCAGGTGCAACCTGCATATGCTGAGTTACCAAAAAAAGTTACCAAATAACAATTTCCAGGAATATCCATAAAAAATAACGTTATTGTTTGTATCATTCAGATACAGGTCTGCTGTTTTGTTCTCTTGGTTAGAAAAAGGCTCTAACGGAAGACCAGCGCAGGTGCAACCTGCATATATGCTGAGTTACCAAAAAAGTTACCAAATAACAATTTCCAGGAATTTCCATAAAAAATAACGTTATTGTTTGTATCATTCAGATACAGGTCTGCTGTTTTGTTCTCTTGGTTAGAAAAAGGCTCTAACGGAAGACCAGCGCAGGTGCAACCTGCATATGCTGAGTTACCAAAAAAAGTTACCAAATAACAATTTCCAGGAATATCCATAAAAAATATCGTTATTGTTTGTATCATTAAGATACAGGTCTGCTGTTTTTGTTGTTATCTTGGTTACTAAAAGGTTCTAACGGAAGACCAGCGCAGGTTGTTTACAACCTGCATATGCTGAGTTAGAGACCTTTTTGTAACAGCAATTCTAGCTATCATTTTGTATATTTGTATGTTTTATTTTGTTTATATCTGTGTTGTCTACATCTACACTAATATTATAAAGAGGAAAGATTTGTATTTTTGTGTGTGTGTATGTTTGTAATGAAAAAACTACTGTGCCGATTACAAAAATTCTTTCACCATTGGAAAGCTACATTCACCCTGAGTGACATAGGCTACCAGGTGGGAGGGCAGTTCTTCAACCTGAAACTACCCGTGCGAAGCCGGGACAGACGCTACACGGGACGGGACGCTAGTCTACACTAATATTATAAGGAGGAAAGATTGGTATTTTTGTGTGTGTGTATGTTTGAAATGAATAAACTACTGTGCCGATTTCAAAAATTCTTTCATCATTGGAAAGCTATATTCACCCTGAGTGACATAGGCTACCAGTGAAGGGGATAGGAGGGGGGGGCTGTTTTTCATCCTAAAACTACCCGTGCGAAGCCGGGCCGAGTCGCTAGTCTACAATAATATTGTACAGAGGAAAGATTTGTATTTTTGTGTGTGTATGTTTGAAATGAATAAACTACTGTGCCGATTTCAAAAATTATTTCACCATTGGAAAGCTACATTCACCCTGAGTGACATAGGCTACCAGATGGGGGGGGGGGATAGGAGGGGGGGCTGTTTTTCAACCTGAAACTACCCGTGCAAAGCCGGGACGAGTCGCTAGTCTACACTAATATTATACAGAGGAAAGATTTGTATTTTTGTGTGTGTGTATGTTTGTAATGAATAAACTACTGTGCCGATTTCAAAAATTATTTCACCATTGGAAAGCTACATTCACCCTTAGTGACATAGGCTACCAGGTGGGGGGGATAGGAGGGGGGGCTGTTTTTCAACCTGAAACTACCCGTGCGAAGCCGGGCCGAGTCGCTAGTTACAAATAAAATAAAACTATTTCTATTCTACTCTGAATATGCACAGCTGCGTGTCGAATCCCACGACGGGTCTCTTTCTGAATAGACTAGTAAGTAACATATTATTTATTTACTTACCTCGCCGTGGTACCAAAAATTATCCAGAATTATAACATTGGAGTCCTGCGCCGCATTCTTGAGCTGAACCACGATCTGAAAACAAAAACTTATGTACAGAATACATCAAGCAATTCAGTTTCAATAAGAGCCGTGGTTTATCCGGCTTAGAATAGACCCCTCCGTCTTCTCACGTGGATATCCTAAAAAAACGGCCAAGTGCGAGTCCGACTCGCACATGAAGGGTTCCGCACCATTATCTATAAAAAAACACGTTTGTTGTATGGGAGCCCCATTAAATATTTATTTTATTCTGTTTTTTAGTATTTGTTGTTATAGCGGCAACAGAAATACATCATCTTTGAAAATTTCAACTGTCTAACTATCACGGTTCATGATATACAGCCTGGTGAAAGACGGACATACAGCGGAGTCTTAGTAATAGGGTCCCGTTTTTACTCTTTGGTTACAGAAGCCTAAAAAGGGATCATCAAATAAAGCCAAGCAAGGCTAGAGCCTGCATTCAAATGTAAGTGAGATACTTGGCGGCGACTAGTCTCCGAGACTTGCAGGATACTTGAATCGCCTGTGCGTATCGTAATGGGAGACGGGCCTTATAAATTAAATTGACTCCTGTTCCAACGCGATCAAACCTAGAAGAATCAGGCAACAAACACGGCTTGGCTTTATTTGATGATCCCTTTTTAGGGTTCTGTAACCAAAGGGTAAAAACAGGACCCTATTACTAAGACTCCACTGTCTGTCCGTCTTTCACCCCCCTGGCTGTATCTCATGAACCGTGATAGCTAGACAGTCTTGAATGCAGGCACACTAGCTTGCATTAATATGTATGTGAGATACTTGGCGGCGACTGGTCTCCGAGACTTGCAGGATACTTGAATCGCCTGTGCGTATCGTAATGGGAGAAGGGCTTTAGACGATTCAAAATGAACCTTGTGATTACAATGAATAAGACACTTTTAGTAATTGTAACTTATTTTTCTAAATAACGCCTCATGAAACTTGATATTCGTGGTGCCGCTATCCAAAATACTTTTAGTAATTGTAACTTATTTTTCTAAATAACTCCTCATGAAACTTGATATTCGTGGTGCCGCTATCCAAAATACTTTTAGTAATTGTAACTTATTTTTCTAAATAACTCCTCATGAAACTTGATATTCGTGGTGCCGCTATCCAAAATACTTTTAGTAATTGTAACTTACTTTTCTAAACAACTCCTCATGAAACTTGATATTCGTGGTGCCGCTATCCAAAATACTTTTAGTAATTGTAACATACTTTTCTAAACAACTCCTCATGAAACTTGATATTCGTGGTGCCGCTATCCAAAATACTTTTAGTAATTGTAACTTACTTTTCTAAACAACTCCTCATGAAACTTGATATTCGTGGTGCCGCTATCCAAAATACTTTTCTGCTCGTTCAATTGCTGGCACACATTATTATTGACCTCTTGTAGGTCTCCTTGCGAGGCGCTCTCATTCGTGCTAAGCACTCGTATGGATAGCACGCCGACTTCGTACCAACGCTTCCTCAGTATTGGAGTCTTGTAAATGGTGTTCAAATTCCAGTTTTGGGTTTGGTCATCTATTGACAGAAAATATTTAACTTTTGTAAAATGCTTTTCACTAACAAGTAATTAATTTTGTAAAAATTCAATAAACCCTCAACGCATTGAAACGGCTGAACCGATTTTGATCAAACATAGCTAGCTAAGAACACTCCCGACAAATTCACCTTTCAAACAAACAAAAAATGACGAAATCGGTTCATCCGTTCGGGAGATACGATGCCACAGACAGACAGACACACACACACACACACACACACACACACACACACACACACACACCTACACACCTACACACAGACAAAACCCGTCGTTTTTGTGTCATCGGTTAAAAATGGGATATTTACCATGATTTTTGAGTTTTTATTGTTCCCGATATTTCGGCACAGTTGCATGCGCCATGATCACGGGAGAACTATCTTTTTTGTAATAAGTTATCAATTACCAATCAGCCTACAGAAGTCCACTGCTGGACACAGGCCACTCCCAGCGAATGCCACGAATGCCTCCTTCCACCGACTTCTTGCCACCTCTTTAGTATATCTATATTTGTAAATATCATCATCAGCCTACGTAAATAAATAAAATAAATAAATAATGCTGGACAGTTCACACAACATTATCTAGCCCTAAGCTAAGCTGAGCTTGTGTTATGGGTACTAGATAACTGATATACTTAATACAACACTTTACATAGATAGATATTTTTTATTATACATAGAAAATACCCAGAACAATCTGAAAAATTGGACCTGCAGATCGTACAAATATTTGTTCCAAGGCGGGAATCGAACCCTCAACCTCCTGCGTCGCAGGCGAACCTTCGCCCGCCGCGCCACAGACGTCGTCAAGTCCACTGCTCGACATAGGCCTCCCCCGTAGAGTGCCACGACGAACGGTCTTAAGCCCGCCTGCTTCCACCGACTTCTTGCGATCTCTATAATGTATCTATATTTGCTAAATATCACCAAAATCGTCATCAGCCTATACAAGTCCACTGCTGGACATAGACCTCTATAAAATATTTAAAATAATTTATTTATTTATTTATAATACACAAGCAGCTCTCGGAGCTGATGCGTGTATATCTTAGTCCTTATCAGTGCACTTCAAATGTTTGTCAAGTCTATTTAAAGAATTCACTGAGGGGGCACTGATCACTGAGCCTGGTAACCGATTCCAAGTGCGCACGACGCGATTGGGCAATATGTGCATCCTCGGATTGCTGGTACTTGGCCCGCGTTGCAGCTGCAGCGAGTGTCCTCTGAGTCCTATATTATTGTTCATGGTATATAGTGTCTGCGATAAATCTGGTATACTGTGGTGGTAATTGATAAACATTTGACACACCTACCTACTCACCAAGCATCGAAAACTTCCCGTAGTGCGTCGAGTTAGAACCGCCGTGCGGTCCACACAGCTTCATTTGAAACGACATGGGTTTCCCCAGAGAATGGTCCAATGAGTCGAGCCAAGATTCCACCACAACGTTGTCACCCCATGCTCCGACTGGCAAGTAAGCCAAGCCAAGTAGACCCTGAAACCAGTTTAGAGGAACTTTGGAGTCAACTATAGTTTTCATATCTTACCACTTTCTATAAGACGAGACATCTCGGACATAAAGTTTCTGTTGACAAGTAATTAATTTTGTAAACATTTAAAAAAAACCCTCGACGCAATGAAACGGCTGAACCGATTTTTATCAATCCTAGCTAAGAAAACTGCCGACAAATTCACCTATCAAACAAAACAAAAAAAAAACGGTTCATCCGTTCCGGAGCTACGATGCCACAGACACAGACAGACACACACACAACACGCACACAAACACAGACACAGACACGTCAAACTTATACTTAACACACCGTCGTTTTTGCGTCGCGGGTTAAAAAATAATGTGTGAACTGTCCAGCATTATATATAATTTATTTATTTATTAACTATTTCGAATTCAAAGGTGAACTAAAAAACAAAAAAATAAAGGAAAACAAAAAAGAAAAAAAAAAGTTGGAAGTTCATCCACAAGCTACAGATCGAGGCTGGGTGAACTAACAATGTACCATTTTGTTTAAAGAGGTTATTCAATTGATAGGCATTTATTTTCTTACCTGCCAACCCTGTCCGTTCATGAAGAAGTTTTCACTCTTCGTAATAAGAGCTATGTCAGTCCTGACTTCAGGCACTGTTGGCAACGATGGGAACTGCATGAAGTCTGATGCCAGCGTGCCCCACCACGTTCCTGTCGAGTATTTTGCTTGCACCTGAACAATTAGTAGAGTTTAGTAGTAGTAGAGCTTTTTTGTGAAAGAGTTCATCCGGGGAAGTAATACCACCATACCTATTTCTGCCGCAAAGCAGTAGTGCTCGCATTGCTGTGTTCCGGTTTGAAGGGTAAGGGTGCCGGTGAAATTACAGGCACATGAGACTTTTCATCTTTTTGTCTCTAGGTGGCGGGCGCGGTGCAAAGCCACATAGGCTGTGGCAAGTGGACGTGACCTATGAGGTAATGCACTGTTCATAGGCAGAGGTTACCGCTTAACATCAGGTGGGCCATCTGCTTGTTCCCGGTTCCGTCATTCAAGTAGTATAAAAAATAAACAGAAATGGTTTATTCCACATTTTAATGTTTTATTCTTCTATAGCCTACTGTACTACCCGGACTTGTTGGTAAAATTTGGCCTAGTTGCTAGTTTATTTTGAAATGTGTTATTACTAGAAGAAAGCATTAACCGAGTCAGTCATGGGAAGCAATGGCAGCGATGAGCTCACCACTTTACAAGTCTAGTCGCAATCCCAATAATAGACACCCACAGTGAAAACAGGCCCATTGAGCCCCGGTCTACCCTATTGGGGAAAAAGGTGTGTGTCTATGTATGTAACCAACTGGGACACTAAAGGTGTTGTGGATGGTGACCTCGACTTTCAATTCTAAGGTTGTGTGTTCAAATAGGGTAGTACACCAATATCCACCTTAAAGTTGAATGAGTGTAATACTAGATACTCTATAATAGTGATAGAAAACAATGGATGGGCCATCAGGGCTTTTCAGGGCCATCATCATCATCATCCTGGAATCACCCACAGCTAGGTATAATAAGGCCTACTTTTTCATCTGAAGGCCTCTGTCCTGCACATCTCTAATCCATGTGTTTCCCGATACCATTACAATGTTGTTAACCTATCTTGCTTTCCGAAAGCACCCCAGTTACTTGGATCTGACTTTGGCAACCAATTCGTCGAGGCCTTACTCCACCAATAGAATAGTATGTACACAGATTTGCTGTGATGCCTGGGCTGAATGGTTTTCCCTTTACAGTGGAGCATGAAAACAAATTAAAACGGCCAACACACCTCTTTTCCACTGTTGAACATACTGCTTGAATTGCTAGCTCTGAAGTATATATCACTCTCTTGTCCAGGTTGGGAGGCTACAGCCAATGTTGTACTCCCTGTATCCACTAGGAAAAGGAGCTGAAATACATATAATGCTTTTATAAAGTTCTTTATCTAAGTTCCTATCGAGAACTCCAATTGGGGTTATATAATATTAGATAGATATATAGATTAACTCTTTATTGTACACAAATAACACACACAAATACAAAACTTAACAACAAAAGAAAGATAACAGAAATGCTCCATGGGCGGTCTTATCGGTTGGGGTGTACATAAGGGGGCACTGAGGAAAAAAGACCTTCGATCATAGATAAAGACAGAAAATTTTACACTGACCGTTTTATCGCTTATAGCGAATTCTGCCAGTCATCCTTAGGAAGGAGAGGACTATATGACGACCTCTGTGGCGGGGCGGGCGAAGATTCGCCTGCGACGCAGGAGGTTGCGGGTTCGATTCCCGTCTCTGAACAAATATTTGTGCAATCTGCAGATATTTTTTCAGGGTGTTCTGGGTATTATCTATGTATAATAAAAATATCTATCTATGTAATATGTTGTATTAAGTATATCAGTTATCTAGTACCCATAACACAAGCTCTGCTTAGCTTGGGGCTAGATAATGTTGTGTGAATTGTCCAGCATTATTTATTTATTTATTATTTATTTTATAATATAAAAATATCTATCTATGTAATCTATATTGTAATAAGTATATCAGTTATCTAGTACCCATAACACAAGCTCTGCTTAGCTTGGGGCTAGATAATGGTGTGTGAACTGTCCAGCATTATTTATTATTATTTATATGGAAGAATGGGA
Organism: Operophtera brumata; assembly: GCA_932527175.1. Lineage (NCBI taxonomy): Eukaryota > Metazoa > Arthropoda > Insecta > Lepidoptera > Geometridae > Operophtera > Operophtera brumata. The sequence goes on from OW052225.1 coordinate 39,919,787, forward strand.
CAGTGGTGTTATCACCTTGACAAATACACATACCATTAAATATTCACAAACCTACTTTATAATACATAATAATATAAACACAACATAATAACAGACAAGAATAACACAAACTCAACAGGACGAAGAAGACGGCTGGGGATAAAACAGTTTGACACAATCTTTAAAAGAATGTAACAACAGAGCAAGCCGAATCGACAACGGTAATGAATTTCACAGCCGAACACCATACACCGTAAGAGAGAGTTTTAGTAGTAGTAGAGCTTTTTGTGAAAGAGTTTGTCCGGGGAAGTACTACCACCATACCTATTTCTGGCGCAAAGCAGTAGTGCTCACATTGCTGTGTTCCGGTTTGAAGTGTAAGGGTGCCAGTGAAATTACAGGCACATGAGACTTTTCATCTTTATGTCTCAGGGTGGCGGGCGCTGTGCAATGCCACATAGGACGCATGCTAGGTGGACGTGACCTATGAGGTAATGCACTTTTCATAGGCAGAGGTTACCGCTTAGCATCAGGTGGGCCATCTGCTTGTCCGTCATTCAAGTACGTAGTATAAAAATAAAATAAAGTCAATATAGAAAGAACTGTATTAAACCATGGATGAAATATGCTCATTAGTACAGAATACGTAGCAAATAGGTACAAATCATTCATGAGGTTGACCATTCGCCAAGATTACCTTTTGATGAGGATGTCCCAAACTAACTTCCAAGGCGTACGCTTGTCCAGCTTTACCGTACAGGTTAAATAGCTCAGCAGAGGTCTTGCTTACACACACAAAACAAACCACGAGAACTGTAAACATTGTAGTTGTTGTCGTAATTTTTCACAAGTCTAATACGAAAAATGACTGCTCCTGTGCTTCAAACTGAGCTCAGGAAAATGTTCATCATCTCCTTTCCCTCAGGACTCTTCTTGGTAGCCTTTGTACCCGGTGGACACTGTGGAAAGTAAATTTATTGTTCCTTCCTTATGTTTTCTCGAATTTCTCAACGTCTAAATCTTGTTATTAGTTTTTTTTCTTTTCATTTAATATATTCAATGTTGTTTTTTTTTTAGTATGTTTGGCGGTTGGAACTTTATCCGAGTTTATCCTTTTGCCATATACAATTTGATTCTACGTCTTAAAAAAAAAGTAGTTCTATTTGGCTCGATAGATGGCGCTGACTCAAATGTGCTCGTCAAAACCATAGACGTAGAATTTTTTCGCTACGCTAAATAGACAAACGAAGCGTGGGAGAGAGAAGTCATTTTTAAATGTACCCCGTGCAAGAAGAAAAGTGAAAGCAACAATGCATTGAATGTGACATGTTTTGCTTGAGCACATGCGCATACCGGACGGTCTCTTGTGCAGTTTAACTAATTTTGTAATTATTTTAGTAATCTTACTATTAAATAACAAATATTACTTTGTATGACAACGGTGTCGTGTTCAGTTTGTGACTGTGAAGATACAAGACGTAATTATCCGGGAAAATACACGTTTCACAGGTAAATAAGAGATTATTGGTAGTTCGATTGTATTGCTTATTTTATCAATTCTGCTTTAGTAAATGGCCTAAAAACCAGTTTCATTCGTAGATTAGGACTTTCCCTTATATTTTGTAATAATATTTCGTTGCTGCACCTAGAAATAAACAATATTTTATGTAAAATATAAAAATGTTTAATTACGATAGGGCTTGACCAAGTGATGACGTCAGAAATATCGATAGTCCTGTTGCAGTCTGTATCGTTGTATAGTGCGCATCATGTAAAAAGAACGCTGGCGGTCAAGCTTCTTTAGGCGTTCCAGCGTTCTTTTTAAGAGATTACTTACTTTTCTACTTATTTAAGAAATGTATACCTATGCATTGAATGAGTGCCTACCTAGTTTACTACAAATAATGTACAATTATAGTACGCGTCATGTAAAAAGAACGCTGGAACACCTGTAGAAGCTTGACCACCAGCGTTCTTTTTACATTACGCGCACTATACCTACCTATAAATTAAATTTTTGTCCATCCTAGAATGGAGGTTTACTTTGTTTGGAGTAAATATGTGTGCTCTGTTAACATTTTACAGTTTTTTTTTAAATCTATAATAACCAGGTGGACATTGAGGTGTGTGTTTTTGTATTGACTATTGAAAAGGTAACTTTAAAGCACCATGGGTGTTTTTATTGCAGTTTGTGTAGTAGATATTTTGGAGTAAATATTTACGTTGTTGATTATTACACACGCCTTTTTCCCGAAAGGGTATATTTATTTATTATTTTTATAAATAAATATTGTTTATTTCTGCTTAATAAAATAATAGGTAACAAATTAAATTTAAATATACCCCAAAAATTCCGTTCCAGCGGGACTCGAACCTGCACCCTCGCCTGTGATCAGCGATGCCTTTACTTTCGAACTTTGAACAGAAGGTTTCCAATGAAACACCTGTATATACAGCACTATCAACTTGGCGCTATAGCCGAGTTGATAGTGCCCACAAATTTCGTCTCCAGCGTCATAGCTCGATCTATGGCTAAAATGTTTAAGGCATCGCCGATGACAGGCGAAGGTGCGGGTTCGAGTCCCGCTAGAACGGAATTTTTGGGTTACATTTAAATTTAATGCTATCCATAAAGCGTGGTTTACACATGAAAAATAATAAACTTTGGGGTAACAAATTGTCTATAGATAAAGTAACAGAGTGAAAAATTATATGGGCGTAGCACGGCTGATATAAAATGTTTTTGTGCTTTCAAATTTCCAAGTAATCCTTTGCTACGAGAAAAATGGTTATCGGTTATAAGAAGAGTGGGATGGACTCAAATAATAACTCCACTAGGTATATGCAGCAAACATTTTAAGTTTAAATTTAAAAGGGAAACTCTAAGATTCCACCTATAAATAAAACCGTAATATTTAGGGGTCAATAAATAATAAAGTTTTATTTATTAACGTATTCAAAATTGGAATAATAACCTTATTCTCTTTATGACGTCAAATCTGCCAAACTGTGTTATTCATGAAAGACTTAATCTGCATTAAGATGTATTTATCTACCATACACATCACGGACGGATGATGAATTCTATCGACAATGTAAAAGTGTTGGTCGAGGACAACACTATTTTTAACTCAGACATAGACTTTCACCAACACGTGCACATATTTTTTTTGGTTCCATCTTCGATCTCTGATTGTAGATCTAGTACATATACTAAATCTATGGTCAAAACAAACAAATGCATTGTCTGTGCTTTTGTGTGATAGTATCATGGACTTAGTATACAAACAGGACTGAGCACTTGCAGCTGAGGGGCAAGTCCGAGTTTACACACACCATCGTAACGATGATTGTAACGGCGAGTGTACGTGTATTGCGCAGTAACTAGCCATTAATCTGTGACGTTTTTGGCACAGATTAATAGCTAGTTATTATGTCATACACGTACGATCGTGTTACGTTCACCGTTACGATGGTGTTTGCAAAACTCAGACTCACCCCTCTGAAAAACGAGCTGAGCAAAATATGAACTACAGTGTGTCTACTTCTAATACGGTGACCATAAAATAACGTCATGTCCAGGAGACTTTTTCCATAGACACTTATGAACGTAGCGTGGAACAAAAATTATTTAAATCAAATTATTTAACACAGTTATGTAGGCAGCCAGATTCATACTGGAGGCTTGGTAAGTGATCAGTATCACGAATCAATAAAACTTTTTGTTAATTTCGTAAAATAAAATGTTGACCTCCCTTATGAGATGACTCGGGACTGGGCTTGCGTTTGTAGGAAACACGTTTTTTTCTAAAATCACAAAAAGTGTTATCAAGCTTTGTTACTGATTACTTACCGAGTGTTGAGTGCCGGTAAACGGCGTGACGCAGCCATGCCGTGATGTTTCTCGTCTGACGGGCGTCCCGCGAAGGCCAACTTTTAGATTTGTAGTATCGATGACCTTATTTACATAAACATTGGTCATGGTCACCCTTGCTATCATAAAGCTGTCATTTCAAGTGTTAGAAAGGGACAAACTAATTCTTTTCTACCTATCTCTCTTGGCTCGTTTTTCCTCTATCTATGACGGTAATCTAAATTGAGTCTTAAACCTAACGAATAAGGTCTTGTTTCGACATTATAATTTTTTAGAGTGCTCAGTCCTGTTTGTATGATATGTCCATGGATGGTACAAAAAATCACGAATATATATCACTACGTTGTTGACATAGACATTTCACTCTAGTTTGAAGGTCAAGTACAGAGCTGGTGCCATCTATTTGCAAGGGTTTAAGCATGATGTGAAACGGCTGTGAAAACCCCTTATTTTTAACGTATGTAGTTTTTGAGATATTAGGATAAATCGAAAATGTAAAAAAACAACCTCTAGAGTACTTCTACTAATCCTACAACGCCGGAATTTTATATTTTTGTAGCTTTTATAACACAAATACTGGGAAAAGACTAAAATTGAAGAATTTTGAAACTTGTACTCTTTATAACAATATCCAGTATAACATCCACTGTTGACCTCCCGTTTCTAGGAATTTGAACGACGTTGTAGGTCTAACTTTTCGAACAACACGCACGTACAGTTTTTCGAAAGAAATAAAGTAACAATCGCATGTATTTGAAAGGTCTCCGTTCGGGGCGAACCACTAGTTATTATAATTTTTAAGAGTGCTGAGTCCTGTTTGGTTTTTAATTTCATGAAAAGAACACACATTCACATTTAAAAATATGAGCAGTGAGTTTTTTTTTTATTGGCTTCGCACGTTTTGTGCATTTATAATGTATCGTTTCCTCTTCTTCTTCTTCTTATCTTAGGTAATGTAGCTAGCCACATACGCCATTTGTCATTTGCTATTATTGTCAACATCAGTTTCGTTGTCATAACATAACCATAAATCGCGCGCGAAAACACTGAGCGGCCGGTGGTTAAATTCACGTTAAATTCACAGTTCAGAGACAACTGACAAACAAACAGTGTGGGTTCGTTTATTTTTCAGAAAAACGTAAAGAACGGTTGATAGGATTGTATTTGCAATTTGCATTGTTATCTACAGGAAAACTAAACAGTGAAAATGAGTCTTTGGGTTGACAAACATCGGCCAAGAGATTTGATGAAGTTAGATTTCCATAAAGATCAAGCTATTCGACTGAAGAGCCTTGTGCAGCAAAGCGACTTTCCTCATCTTCTTGTGTACGGGCCTTCTGGTGCCGGTAAGAAAACTCGCATTATGTGTTTGCTCCGAGAACTTTACGGTTCAGGCGTAGAACGACTGAGGCAAGAAACTATGAATTTCACCACACCATCGAACAAGAAAATAGAAATTATGACAGTAAGCAGCAACTACCACATAGAGGTTAACCCTACTGACGTAGGAATATACGATCGCGTTGTTATTATGGATTTAGTCAAAAACGTTGCCCAGACACATCAAATCGACTCATCAGGGCAGAGAGAGTTCAAAGTTGTCATACTAAATGAGGTAGATGACTTGACCAAGGATGCTCAGCATGCTCTACGTCGAACTATGGAGAAGTATGTAGCGACATGTCGCCTGATTCTCATTGCAAACTCTATTTCACGTGTGATCCCGGCTATTCGGTCAAGATGTTTGACCATCAGAGTACCAGCACCAACTGAAAATGAAATTGCTTCAGTACTCCAGTTAGTTGCTAAGAAAGAATGTTTGAATCTGTCTTCAGAATTGGCAATGCGCATTGCTAAACTTGCAGATAGGAATCTCCGTCGAGCACTACTTATGTGTGAAGCATGCAAAGTTCAGCAATACCCGTTTACGGCTGACCAAAAAGTTCCAGAGCCGGATTGGCAGCTGTTTATAAGAGAGACAGCATCTATGATATTATCGGAGCAATCGCCTAAGAAGCTTGGAGAGGTGAGGCAGAAATTGTATGAGTTGATCATTCATGGAGTTCCACCAGATATGATATTCTCCGGTTTATTGAGAGAACTGGTTAAAAACTGCGACATGGCAATGAAATGCCAAGTGGCAAGCTATGCAGCAAGGTTCGAACATAGAATGAGGTTGGGGAATAAGCCTATATTCCATTTGGAAGCCTTTGTGGCTAAGTTCATGGCTATTTACAAGAAATTCATGGAAGAATCCTTGGATGGTGCTTTCTAGCTACGGTTCCTAATTGGTTCAATTCAAATTAAATTTCTTAGCATTTATGTCACCATTTTCCTTTAATTTCTCAAACAAATAATTTTATAAATAAATCCATTGTTTTTTGTAATTTACTTTATATTTTTTTCAAAATTCACAATTAGTTTCTCTATCATAACATTAGGCAGCTACAATTGTTTATTGATACAGCTTATAATAATGATGTACAGGAACCGTCCTTGCAAATAACCTGAAGTTATCTACGATGGAGTGCATCAGGGCAGCGGTGATCTCGTTGGAGATATGTTCTAGGATGGAGTGCTTCATCTGCAGAGTTTGGTCTATGATTGCAGCATCTTCTGTGTCTGAAACATAAGCAAATAACAGTTTGCCAGTCGAACAACTAATTTTACATACATACATAGACACGCCTTTTCCCCGAACGGGTAGGCAAAGCCTCAAATGGGCCTCTTTTCACTGTAGGTTGCACTATAGTGGGAAATATACGTTACAAGTGGTGAGCTCATCGCCGCCATTGCTTCCCACGACGCTTTCTTTCAGTAATAACACAAGCACCCAGGACAAATCTTATATTGAAATTATTCAACAGTTACTCTCAGTAGTTGGAAATTTGGAGTAATATATTTAAATAAATAATAATTTTAAATTTGGAGTAAAGTGTAATCAGTGCAGTGAGTGAAACTAAGACATTTCAACACTCTGAAATAGGCAAATCAGCAAAAGCTGCTCGTTTATAATTTTAAAAAATAATACTAATAATACTTGTAAGTACCAGACGCAGGAGGTTGCGGGTTCGATTCCCGCCTCGGAACAAATATTGGTGCGATCGCAGATATTTGTTCAGGGTGTTCTGGGTATTTTCTATGTATAATAAAAAATATCTATCTATGTAATATATTGTATTAAGTATATCAATTATCTAGTACCCATAACACAAGCTCTGCTTAGCTTGGGGCTAGATAATGTTGTGTGAACTGTCCAGCATTATTTATTTAATTTATTTATTTACCTTATTTAGCAATTAATAATCAAACAGTAAGAGGTCGCAGGAAGTCGGTGTATGGAGGCGACTCAATACATGTTGTTGCATTCTATGGCGGAAGCCTATGTCCAGGGACTCCATGGTGATGTGATGATGATGATGATGGAAAGGATGAGTTGGACATCAAAATAAACTATTATATTCGTGAGTCATCTGGAACGATTTTTAGGGTTCTATAGTCAGACAACGAACCCTTATAGTTTTGCCATGTCCGTCCGTCTGTCTGTCTGCAGCTTAGCTCAGAGACTCTTAGTACCTAGGTACTAAAAAGCTGTAAATTTTTAGGGTACATAAAGTGAGGATTTTTTTTTCTCGTCTGTCCCTTGGTGTGGGGTGTCATCGGTGTTTTGTTCTACCTTGATTCAAAAAATGGTTATTATTTTTGTTAGAATAAAGTGCTACACCCCCACCAGGCGGTAGTTTTTTTATATGTGAAAAAAATCAACAATGTTCGAATATTTTCGAAATACGCGTTACGACAGGGCTCACTCCATAGAAAGTGTATGGAAAAAGTTTTGTTTGCTAGTAGATTTGGTTTGCTAGGTTTTTTTATTCCTGTTAGGAAATGGATTCGATTGAGTCCAACTTGTTTATTTTTAAATTACACTTTTCAGGCCGACTGTATAACTTGAAAAACTTGAAAAAAAACATAAACACTGTTTTTGCTTTGACGACCTCTGTGGCGCGTTGGGCGAAGGTTGCCCTGCGACGCAGGAGGTTGCGGGTTCGATTCCCGCCTCGAAACAAATATTTGTGCGATCGCAGATATTTGTTCAGGGTGTTCTGGGTATTTTCTATGTATAATAAAAATATCTATCTATTTAATGTGTTGTATTAAGTATATCAGTTATCTAGTACCCATAACACAAGCTCTGCTTAGCTTGGGGCTAGATAATGTTGTGTGAACTGTGTCCAGCATTTTTTAATTATTATTTGTTTTTATCAAAATTCACCTAATGTTTTCTTAGAACAAACCTCTCTTATACTACATCATACGAGTCTATCGAAGTTAGAAGGAAAACTATCAATGATAAGTAGGCTTTAGTTTGTCGAACATATTATAAAAATATACTTGGAGAAGTAAAAAGAAAAATTTCGTACAAATTCCATTAAAAACTACTTAGGTAAATGAAGTTGTTAGTTGTGTAAAACAGCCCCCCCCCCCTTCTACGGAACCCTACAATGCGAGTGCCCAACACGCACTTGGCCGCTTTTTTTGTTGCTGTGTTCGTTCAAAGTTCAAATCTATATATATAAAACAAAGTCGTGTTAGTTACACCACTTATAACTCAAGAACGGGTGAACCGATTTGGCTGAAAATTGGTGGGGAGGTAGCTTAGAACCAGAAGGGACGGAGGGGGGGAGGGGTTCACCAGGTGCTACCCGTGCGAAGCCGGGGCGAGTCGCTAGTATATAATAACTTACCTACAGTTACCTACCTAAGACAACGTAAGAGCTAAGATGCTGATTCATGAAGATGCTAAGAAGTCAAGAGACTAAGAATTAACTCTCTTAGTTATGTAAATGGTAGGTAGGTAGGTACTTAGGTAGAGACTAGGACTAATAAGGTGGATAACAAACAAGGAAGGTGCTTACGTTACCAAAAATCACATTGCCCTAGGAACCTACCTACAGGTAGGTAGGTAGGTAAAGCACTTGAGCCTTGAATAAAATGATGAAAAGCCGTTTTTATAGGATACCTACTTAATTACGGCAAAGTGAATGAGGCGGTGTCATTTGTTACTTAGTGACAGACAGAAATGATAAATGTTAGCTTCTTCGGCTGTGGGCGACGCGTTGAAAGGAAAAGTTTTTTCGGTTTGTTCAACCATTAGTCTGAGTACCTACTTTCAGTCGGTTCATTGTATGGCGAGAGCATTTAAGTTCCTTGTTATTAAAGTGTGCTTAATGTCTCGTGAAGTCTTCTGCTTGGGCCGTGATGAACTGGCAAATCGTATTCCTTATTAATTACCTACAAGCTTTCCTGCCCGCGACTTTATCTGCGAGTAATAAACATAAATAAATATTGCTGGACAGTTCACACAACATTGTCTAGCCCCAAGCTAAGCAGAGCTTGTGTTATGGGTACTAGACAACTGACATACTTAATACAATATCTATCTATATATATAAAACAAAGTCGTGTTAGTTACACCACCAAGGACGGGTGAACCGATTTGCGAAGCCGGGGCGAGATAAGATAAGATAAGATCATTTATTTGTCCGAAACACAGGTTTACATAAAGATGTCATAATAGCTATAGTATCACCATGTTTCGCCTTGTCAAGGCATACAAATTTTAAAATAACATAAAAAACAACAATTAATTTTAACATAGTGAATAGTTCTGGTAGTAACATAGTAATTAATTAATTGATTAATTAGAATTGTAAATGTTATAAAAATCAAACAATTATTAAAATACCGTAGAGCGAGAAATAATTTACCTACCTACTCTGTCTTAAATACAGTCTTCTAGAAATTCGTCCACAGAGTAGTAAGCCTTTTCCACCAGTAGTTTCGTCAGGGAGTGTTTAAATATATTTAAATTATTAATGGTTCGTATAGACGATGGAATTTTACTATAGATAATCGGCGCCATACAGAACACACACGCAACAGTTTCGTCCTAGTCGCTAGTATTACATAGATAGATATTTTGTATTATATGTATATAGAAAATACCCAGAACACCGTGAACAAATATCTACGGATAGCACAAATATTTGTTCCGAGGCGGGAATCGAACCCGCAACCTCTTGCGTCGCAGGCGAACGTTCGCCCGCCACGCCCCAGAGGTCGTCGTAATGTTTTATGAGACAAAAAAGGTAGCGTAAGTCAATCAGGATGAAATTTACGGTTTTCGATTCCCGGCTGCGGAGTCAATTTTGTATGATCTGCAAATATACGTTCCGATGGCTGTTGCTGTTGTGGTACCATGGTACTCGCACTTCCTGATACCCACGACAGGGGTCCTGGTGGGATCAGGCAGGACTAAGTCTGTGACTGTTGGGTGTTATGTTAAGTCATCTTCTTTGTGTAAGAGTTCGTCCGGGGAAGTACTACCACCATACCTATTTCTGCCGCAAAGCAGTAGTGCTCGCATTGTTGTGTTCCGGTTTGAAGGGAAAGGGTGCCGGTGAAATTACAGGCACATAAGAATTTTCACCTTTATGTCTCAGGGTGGCGGGCGCAGTGCAATGCCACATAGGGCGCGTCCTAGGTGGACGTGACCTATGAGGTAATGCACTGTTCATAGGCAGAGGTTACCGCTTAACATCAGGTGGGCCATCTGCTAGTTCCGCCATTCTAGTAGTATAAAAAAAAAAAAAAGTTATGTATGTTATGTTGTACACGTTGTACAAAATGGCAAATAAACTGGTCAAATGCTCTAAGGGGTCACGCATACGGTGGAGTGCCGTTGCCATGCCAAAAACCAGAAGACCGTTGGAGATTTATCTACCTACTCAACCACTCGGATCCTGTAACACGTTTTTATAATTAAACCAGATATGTACCTACCTACCTACCGTGCGCCGCGACAAATAAACCAGAACACGCACTCACTCACTGAACACTCATTACGAAATCTCGGAAACTACTGGGCCGAGAGGTCTGGAATTTGGCACAAGGGGAGCAGGCACGCTAAAAGAAACGATTTTTGAAAACTCGCAGCCTAAGGGGTTGAAAAAGGGTGTTAAAGTTTGTATGAAAGTCCCTTGTTACCTATAAATGTTATTTACAAGTAATTAATTTGTAAAAATTAAAAAAACCCTCGTTTCAATGAAACGGCTGAACCGATTTTGATCAAACATAGCTAAGAAAACTCCCGACAAATTAACATTTCAAAAAAAAAACGGTTCATCCGTTCGGGAGCTACGATGGGACAGACACACACAGACACACACACACACACAGACAAGTCAAACTTATAACACCCCGTCGTTTTTGCGTCGGGGGTAAAAATGCTTTCTATATTTTAAAAGGCCTTACATGTATGTCTTTATAGGTCATATGTCTGTAATCTATCTCTATACCTACAGACTAGCCGCAGCCACTTACCCGCGGCTACGCTCGCGTAGTTTGACGACCTCTGTGGCGCGGCGGGCGAAGGTTGGCCTGCGACGCAGGAGGTTGCGGGTTCGATTCCCGCCTCGGAACAATATTTGTGCGATCGCAGATATTTGTTCAGGGTGTTTTGGGTATTTTTCTATGTATAATAAAAAAATATCTGTCTATGTAATATCAGTTATCTAGTACCCATAACACAAGCTCTGCTTAGCTTGGGGCTAGATAATGTTGTGTGAACTGTCCAGCATTATTTATTATTTATTTATTTATTTCATTTTAGTGTCGACACACCCCCTCTCCCGCTGCAAAGCATCCATCCACACCAAATACCATCAAATTCCGCTCAGCCGTTGAGTGACTACACATAACGTCAGCGTAGTCTAATAGCCAATAGCACTCGGGATGTATACCTATAGCACAGATAAAATAATACTATACTAGTACCTATAGCTACCTGTTAGTCAAATAATTTTCGTATTCGGATCAGTAGGTATAATGCGCGTCATGTAAAAAGAACGCTGGCGGTCATACTTCTTCATACGTTCCAGCGTTCTTTTTACATGACGCGTGCTATAGTTGGAGATATTTCAGTTGCAAATGCAAAAAATGCATGCAATTTTATTTACTCTAATTCAATTCAATTTATTTATTTCAGACATTGTCCATATTTTGTTAGTTGGCGCTTATAATAATGTTAGTAGGGAGACACATTTACAATTAAACAATTAAAACATTTTTAGCAAACCCAACTTACAGGCGCATCCAGTGGTTTGCTATAGGACGGTCCAACCTGTCCGACAACGCGTTCACGATGCTGTGCGGGCTTCCACGGACCCTTCCCCTCATTGACGCACACGGGGGGGTTACGTGGGTACTTAATTTCGTCAAGCAGCTAAACTAACGGTAGAGCAGATTTTCATGATATTTGAGGTGTGTGTGGATGGATGATTCGGGGCGGGAGGAGACTGCTTTTTATCCCGAGATCTCGTGTGAGAAGCGGCGGGCAAAATTTATATTAAAAAAAAAAACTATAATACACCTTTGTTTGACCACGATCTCACCTGTTGGTAAGTGACAATGTGGCGGAAGATGAAGCACAAAGGTCTAGAAGGCACCTATTCACTCTAGCCTTGAAGAGACCCAGGTTATAGTTTTCGATCAGGAAAGAACATCGAGCAACGCAGGCCTCCGTACCGGAGGGGAGACGCCATAGAGCTGTCAACCGATACATATTTATTCAGAAATATTTGGGGGGGGCTTCACGCACTCACTTACACTTTAATGCACACTTTTGTAACCAGTCGTTCTATCGCTATAAACTCACACATCTATAAACAGCAACACATCAAAAATCTTTATACACACATAGATGCTTTCTGTGTACAAACATCATGTTATGTCACAAAATTGACAGTAACATCCGTTCTAGGGACTTCCAGCACTCAAGTCGATAAATGAATAGTATCGATAACTTTTTGGTAAGAACTTACTTTGCCTACCACCAAGGGTAATTTAAAGGATTTAAGGGCGGCTAGGGATGAGGGGAGGGGTTGAACGCTCTCTGTGAAGGGGGAGTTGCTGAACCGCCCCACTTTTCGAGGATAGCATAGAGATCATTTTGTGGATAACTATGATATTTTAGATTAGTAAAAGGTAGTAGTAGGCTGGAGAGAGAGGGGGTAAACGCGGAAACTTAGAATATAGAGAAAAATCAAGAAAATTTTGAGTACCCCAGGTACAACCTTACTTTACAACAACTCATGAGATGATTAGTTCTTGGGAAAATTGAATTAGAATTTTGTTTAAAGCTTACAATAATTTCATAAAACTATGGGCTGGCAAGTCAAAAGAGACGAAAGGAAAGAAAAGGAAAATCCCACGACACAGGACGGACACTCAGGACACGACTTTTCTTGAAAAGGAGTAAACGAGTTCAAACTGGAAAATGCTTTTGTTAATTTATCGTGATCACGTATCCCACAACCTAGGTAGGCATGCAACTTTTTACGAAAAACTATCACACCTCTAGATTTGTAATATCACATAGTAATTTAAATTCATGTCTAGATAAGTTCACACATGAAAAAACTAGTAAAAATAACTTGGAAGCCCTTGCAAGCCTAGCTAGTAATATCTTGGAGCAACACGGCGGTCGCTGGAGGTCACACGAGAGAGACACGAGGAGGTCGCGGCGGGGGGCGACATCAAGTAAAGGCGTTCCCCTCTGGCTATGCACAATTTCATTTGGGCATACGCGTTAGTAAAACTGTTTTACCAACTGTTTTATAAACTATCCGTTGTAATTTAACATAGTAATTTAAATTCATCTCTGTGCTTAAATATAAACAATCAAGGAAAAGAAGCTTGCTAGCCCTCACCAAGCATGTTTTGCTTTTGCTAGTAATCAAATTGTATCATGATGGGCCAATTGCTCAGTCAGACTGAATCGATCGTGTGACGCATAGAGTAAAACAGTGTGACAGTGCTACAAATACTAAAATGCCGAATCGTTACATTTTCTGCTGTAAATCAAGGTCTAGAACATCGAATTTACGAAAAGATGGTGCTTTCTTTCACATTGTACCTAAGTGAATTTCATTATATATATATATTTACATACATACATACATAGACACACGCCTTTTTCCCCGAAAGGGTAGAGAGAGCCTTAAATGGGCCTCTTTTCACCTTGGTTTTCAACAGTTCTCAATAATATATATTTATTTTTATTTTATTTTTTGATGTTGGACACAGCAGAGCTTGTGTTATGGACTAGATAACTGATATCCCTAATACAGTACAACAACATTAGTACAATAGATAGTACATAGTACAACAGTACAATGCATAGATATTTATTTTGTATCAACATAGAAAATATCCAGAACACCCTGAACAAATATCTGCAGATTGTACAAATATTTGTTCTGAGGCGGGAATCAAACCCGCAACCTCCTGCGTTACAGGCGAACCTTCGTCCACTGCGCCACAGAGGTCGTCAATTTATGGCATAAAATGAATAATTTCAAATTAAAATCATAACAGTTACCTACCTTGTTACATACCAATACCTTCATGGTGGTTGGATTAACGGTTAGAAAGTTAGGTTAGGTTAGGCTATGGCGTCTCCCGAATAATATAAATCAAATTTCAATAGTTTGTAAAACATAATAAACGAGCATTTATTTTATCGATAAAAAAATCTACTTTATTATTGAGGCACATCACTAATTTAGTAGTACATAAGAAAACACGGGCAACTTACTTTCAGGAATTTTTGAGAAATAAAAAAAACTGTTAAATGAGCTAAAAGCTATTTAGTGTGCATTGAGGCTGTTATTGTTACATACATACATACATAGACACACGCCTCTTTCCCCGTAGGGGTAGGCAGAGCCTTAATGGACCTCTTTTCACAGTGGGTTGCACCATCGTGGGAGATAGACGTGACAAGTAGTGAGCTCATCCCTGCCATTGCTTCCCACGACTGACTCAGCTAACGTTAAACACAACGTGCGAAGATTGTGCAGTAACCTAACAATTGGCTATCAACGATTTTTTTAAAGCTTCTTTATTTACTTTTAACTGAAAAGAGTAAAGTTATTTAAGTATGATCAATATAACCGATTTTGATCAAATTAACCACGCAGTTTTATTCTTATTATAAACTAAAAGCAACCCGCGGTTTCACACGCATAAGTCTTGATCCTGTGGGAACATCTAAAAAAAATTTAAAACTATTCCAGTGGTCCAGCTATCGCCGTTCTAAATTTCATCCAACCCTTAGAAAATTTTGCATTTATAATATAACATACATACACTCATACGTAAACTCACGCCTGTTTCCCAGAGAAGTAGGCAGAGACCATGAATTTCCACTTGCTACGATCCTGGCATACCTGTTTTGCTTGATTTACTCACATCACATTCTTCATATATGCTCATTGGTTAAGGGCAATCTTGGCCTGGCCATTCTCCAGATCGACCCTGATCTAGTCTGAATACCTTCACCGGGTTCTCCCCTTTCCAACTGTCCCATGCATGCTCATCTTATGAACTAGTTTCGACAATCTACTATCATTCATCCTTTAACCAATAACCCAAACCATCCAAGCATATCTTTCTCAATCCTTGTCACTATACACGTGCTCTTTCATTTTACAATGCTTTCTTAACACACAGTTTCTTATTTTATCTCTCAAAGTCCACCATACATACTTCTCAAACCTCTCATCTTCAGTGCATTTATTCTAATTTCATGTTTATTCTGCCTTAGCAACTTTGGCTACCACCATACATTAGTTATGGCACTAACACTCCTCTATGCACATCCAGTCGTGCCTTTTTGGATACGTTCCGGCTGATAATAAGGCGTTAAGTTCACCTGGTTTCCAGAATTTACTCTCATTTAAATATCATCTTCATGCTTGCCATCTCTTGTAATCAAAGTTCCCAAATGTACAAACTTTTTCATGTTACACTTGTTGTTAATAGTAGTGTGATTTAATTATATTTCTTTAAATATAGTTGCACATGACATTTACGTTGACATATCATCATACACCTCTGCGAGGCACAATGAATCCTTTTACCATACTGGTTCTTTCACCATTGGTCACTAGGCCCCTTTCAGGGACACTATATCTCAAGCTGGTCACTGAACCAAGAAAGAGCCCGTGACACGAAGTAGTAGTAGTTAGTAGTTACCGGTTAGTTAGTGGTTACATAGCCATCAAATACAAATACACGTTATTCCACATGTCACATGATGTCGAACGTGTTTAATGAATAGTATTTAGTAATCAAGGATATTAAGTAATCATCCACATCTTGGCTTACTGACATTACACGTTATATACATGTTTACGTCAGCAGAATAAATCCTGAAATGCACATTGATGTATTATACACATTTATATCTACGCTTTTGGTCACTTTTATGTCGCCCCTGTGTCGCACGATTAAGTGGAGCTCGATTGATGAGCGAGCAGGGCAGTCGTAAGGGAATTGGCTTTCATTGCGAATAAATCACGTAATTTGGCAGTGATTTTAGAGTAATGAATGACCAGTGTACTGAAGTGCAGTCGCAGTGAAGAGTGAACCAGTGTTATTGAATAAAATATTTACGGTTTGTTTTGTTAAACCGTTCAGTTTTATTATTTTACCCCGAACACGAACTCAAAAATTACAAAATCTGAGATGGCCACTTTTGTTTTTATACGGCTTAATTTTACTTGGTCAATTTTCATGCAATAAGTTATAATAATTTAATTGAAATTCAGGTACATGTGAAAGGAAACACTATCTTTTTGTAAATTTGATGATCCAATCATTTTTTTACAGCATAAAACTGAACAATTCGGCATTTTTCTTAGAGCACTATCTCCCACGCGAGTCGATTCAGTCTGACAGAGCGATCGGCGACAGCTAGTTTTTTGTAAGCTGTATGCCCTCGAGGGCATTTAATTTAGAGGGGAACTACAGCGGGGATTGCCTTTGATGGCGTCTCCATTCCGTGTTGCTCGATGGGAAAGAAAGACGATGGTAGGGTATTCCACTCCTTAGCAGTTCGCGTTATAAAGAGGTAGAACTGAAACGTTTAGTAAGAATAGAGGTTATACTAATGAGGTAAGGATGGTACCTACCGAGCCGTGCGTCTGCTCGTCCTATGATGAAAAGGAGATCATGAGGAGATGGTGGTGAAATAAGGTAGCAATTGGAAGGTGTGTAAATCGGGGAGGGAAATCATCGCGTACCTAGTGAAGAGATCGATGATTAAAAACTTAGCGTGGTACCTATTAAATTAAACAAGATTAAATTTGGAATAATAGTTATGTTGTAAAATTATCTAGAAGAAGAGCAATTTAAGACTCAGTTAATTTAAGTACTTAATTAATACCTTAATACCTTAATTAATACCTTGTATTATTCTTTCTGTAAATAAATGTAATTTAAGTTAATAAGCAGTTGTTTTTGATTTGTAATTTGTTAAAAAGGAAGAGATGTGATATTCTATCTGTGGAATAATATACTATCTGTGGATTGCGTTCTAGGCGCTCGCGGATGACGTGCACTGCTGGGACGGCGAGGATACCGTGCGGGCGTGTCGACTGTGGTTGTTTATGATACCTTGTGTTTTATTGAGATCCTTATCTAATGGGAGTCTGTAGAACCCCACATAACCTATACAAGATCGAAAGGCATGCGACTTTACGGCGGTGCTCGATACCTAGTTTAGTGGTGGCTAGTTTCCTAGATACCTAATTTTAAACAGAGTAAAATCACAGTAAAACTCACTCGGCTGCAAAAAGAAGGAGGGCGTCCTGGTGTTCCTCACAGCTATCCTCTCCTTGCCGAGCAGGATGTAGTCGTAGTTATCGATGCCTCGCTGTCCTCGCCAGGAGTAGGTTATGTTAGTCTCAACACCCTCTGAAACATAACAATAACCAAATAAAATCAGCCATTTCTTGAGGCAACGAAAAGCAATCAA
This sequence comes from Operophtera brumata, assembly GCA_932527175.1. Lineage (NCBI taxonomy): Eukaryota > Metazoa > Arthropoda > Insecta > Lepidoptera > Geometridae > Operophtera > Operophtera brumata. Next base: position 39,937,522 of record OW052225.1, read on the forward strand.
GATATCGTCATAAAAACGGGCCACCTGAAAAAGGAGTTTTATTTGAATATGTGGACACATATTTTATTTGAATATGTGGACACATATTTTACGTAGGTATTGTAGCTACTTTTTGGTGTGTCCGGCCTAAGAATAGACCCCTCCGTCTCCTCCCGTGGATGTCGTAAAAACCGACTAAGGGATTACCCGGACTTGTTGATAAGATTCGTGGGTAATGGGATCAATACGGCTGCACCCCATTTGTCCTGGCTGCTAGCTATTTATAGAATGTGTTATTACTGGAAGAAAGCGTTAGCCGATTCAGTCGTCGGAAGCAATGGCGGCGATGAGCTCACCACTTGTCACGTCTATATTCGACGATGGTGTAACCCACTGTGAAATGAGGCCCATTGTGGCTCTGCCTACCCTTTTGGGGGAGAAGGCACGTAGTGTACGTAAATCGGGCTTAAGTCTACATTGGTTCTATCTCTACGCGATTGCTAACCTAGTCCGGACGACTAGGTACGGCTGGGCACGTTATGTGACTTTTAGGAGCCTGTCTTGGTACCTAGGTAGGGGGTACTCACGAATATCCATTGTGATCGAAGCAAAGTAGGGGTCGAGTCTCCCTGCGGACGTCATTATAATGTCCCCCGTGACATGCAGGTCGCTGTGGAATAAAACTCCGCTTTTGTCAATCCCCAGACCGAACCTGAAACATAAGTTCAGTTAAGTATACGAAAAAATAAACAAACTAACTTAAAGTTTAACAAAATGTATCAAACGATACGAAACATATTAAAAGATAAACGGCTAATTACCACTATTATTCGTCACTGTGTGTGTGTTAGTGTGTGTGTCTGGCTGTCCCATCGTAGATCCCGAAAGGATGAACCGATTTCGTTTTTTTTTTTTGTTTGTTTGGTGTATTTGTCGGGAGTGTTCTTAGCTATGTTTGATCAAAATCGGTTCAGCCGTTTCATTGCGTTGGGTATTATTTTGTTTTTACAAATTTAATTACTTGTTTACATACATCATAGACTCACGCCTTCTTCCCTGAAGTGGTAGGCAGAGCCTCAATGGGCCTCTTTTTGCAGTGGGGTGCACCATCGTGGAATATAGACATGACAAGTGGTGAGCTCATCGCCGCCATTGCTTCCCACGACTGACTCAGCTAACGCTCTCTTCCAGTAATAACACATTCTATAATAAGCTAGCATTTTATACCAACAAATCTTATCAACAAGTCCGCGTAATCCCTTATTTGGCTTTTCCGACATCCACGGGAGGAGACGGAGGGGTCTATTCAAAAAACTAGCTCATAACAAATTTTGAGTTTATGGAACTTAATAACCAACAAAAAGTTGGTTGTCATCGAAACGGACGAACTTCACGATGCGCTCGCTACCCAAAACACCCCAAACTACCCGAATCATAGCTAATAAATCTGCGAGTAGGTACCTACCACGTTTGTTGCGCTCCTCTGAAACATTGAAGCTAAATATACCTGTGCAGACTACTACTTTCTACGAATATTGTTTCACTGCTCAAGCTGTACGACTGTGGAATGCTTTACCTGAGAATGTCAGGCGGGCGAAATCCCTTCCTATCTTTAAAAAACTGCTTCATAGTCACTTTCTATCCTAGTTCCTTATATGATTATATTTATTATATATTTATTTATATTTATTTTGTGGGTATAGTATGTATATACATGTATAAATTTATGTTTATGTATTATATTTTATCAAGTTATGATATTACTTTATTTAGTTGTATATTTTAATAATATAAATTGTATAAATTCTTGGGTATATATAAATTTGTGTAGCCATAGTTTAAATTTATAAATTAGGTAGTAATTTGTTATATTTATTTATTTTTAATTTTAGAGATTGTTTTCCAGATTTTAAGCCACCGTTCTATGTCGTGAAAATAATTCCAGTCCATCCCAAGGTTGTCTGGCAGAGATCGCTTATAGCGATAATACCGCCCATTGTACTTCCGTGTTTAGTTTAATATTAATTTTTTAATTAGCTTATTTTCTGTGTTGTGCAATAAAGTGTTTTCTATCTATCTATCTATCTATCTAGCTAGGTAGGTATAGTTGAAGATACCGACGGGTACTAAATCCCAGTACAGGACGACGCCTTCCTGTTTTAGCTGTTAAGGGTTTCCATTTATATGCCCACACGTACGAATAAGAGGGTTCAAGCCGAAAATGAGGATCCTTTTCAAGTGCATGTTTCCTGCCCCTGTATTTCCTCCGCAATTTGTTTCGCTAGACCTTTTATATAGGGACCGTAGTTTTCTGGGACCGGTTGAGTGTTTGCTTCTTCAGTTAAAAGTTTATCACGCTCTGTCCGAAAATGCCGATTTTTGTAGCCATGACTTTAGTTGACTACATGGCAAATTTTACAAGCAACTTACTGCTCGTTCACCGTAAGATGGCACCTGTAAATACTCCTTTGACACTCGTTCGCAATCCTAATTTGGGATTTGCTGTCAAATCGTGCCATTTGGTACTCTTGAATCCAATCCTACCACAAGATTGAATGCGAACCTGGTGGAATTTTAAGGCACTAAACGAAATCCACTTTACTCGAATCCAAGATATTTGGGAAAATAAGTAATAATTAGGTAAAATAATAACGATTATGCAAGTTATTTTCAAATGTAAGGAATGGTAGTTTTATTGCGTTGTGTGAAGCCACACCTACGTCATGTAGTTCTTTCAAGAGTCATCACGCGAAGTCGGTCGCATACACGATTTAAATTTTAATCTCGATTTTGATCAAGAGTGCTAAATTTTGTGAAAACTGGATTGGGATTGGATTGGGATTTAAACTGTTGTCAAGGGTAGCTCCCCAGATGCCAAGTTACGGTGAACGGTTTGTAGGTACACGGGCGTGTGATCACAGAATAAATATTAGTACAGGGTGTGGTGTGCGGAGTTTAGTATGGAAAATCATAAAAGCGCCCCTAGCGGACACCTTGAGAATCTCAATTTCCATACTAAAATAATTATTCGTGCGTGTTACACCACACGCCTGTGTAGTTGCTTGACAAAGAAATAAATTAAATATACCAAAATATAATTTGATTTATATTTATTATGATGGCTTTATCGATGTGTTGATTTTCATTTAGATTAGCTGAAACTAATCGAACTCCTTTTGATTTTGCTGAGGGAGACAGAGAATTAGTTTCAGGGTTTAATGTTGAATATAGAAGAGGAGGATTTGAATTAATTTTTTTAGCTGAGTATTCAAGAACTTTATTCAGAAGAATATTATTTGTATTCATTTATATAGGGGGATATTCAATAGTTTTTATTTTATTTAATGATAACTTTTATTTGTCTTTTATTTATTTGAGTTCGTACTTTACCTCGTTATCGTTACGATAAGCTGATATATTTAGCTTGAAAAAGATATCTTCCTATTTCTTTAAACTTCATATTATTTGATTTATTCTTTTTTTCTTTTTTTGTGAAGCGAGCCACAGACCCTGTAGTGACGACCACGACCACTCTGCCAAGAGAGAGTGTAACGACGAAGAAGAAGAAGCAAAGTAAAACAAGACAAGATATCATAATATTATACTAGGTATTCTAAATTTGTATGAAACAGACCGCTAGTATCCTACGGCTACCTAGCGAAAATTCTATGTCTATGATCCTGCCTACCAAGCGAACTGGTTTTATAGAATTACGATAATATAAGGATTAATAATTAATAGCTCAAACCAATTTTAATATTTCAAAAGGCAAAATTATTTTACCTCTAGAAATACCTATTCAGAAAGTAAACAAGTTTTCTAATTAACTTTGTTTATTTGGTTGTATTTCAGAGGATTGCCAAGTCGCCGCACTGTTCTAAGTATCTTTGGATACCTAAACGTCGTATAGTTCATAAGGTCAAAAATAATAATAATATGTTTTGCTTGAGTCAAGGTTGGTTATGTTCCCTGTATTGCACTTTGGATGTGTCAAAGTCAATGTGTCAAAGTTTCGGTTTTTGGCCGCTGCAGACTATGGATTCTTGTACGTTGGACAACGTTGACCGATGGTGTCGCTGTCAGTCTGTTTTAACTGATTTTAACCTCATTTCTCCAAACTACATGGTGAGCGGTTTCTTAATTTTTACTTCAAAAATCAACAAAAATAATGGCAAAAGCAGAAGCCATGAGGAGCAAAAAAAAAAAAAAAAAACACCGATCCGGAAAATACGCCATTTTGTTTTTATTTGTAAAATGGCGATTTGTTTTGTGAGAAATTACGTTAATATTATAAAATATAAACAGGTCTCCTGTTTTATCTGTATCAAATTAAGTGAAAACATAAATAAAATAAAAAACAGTTGAGCTGGAAGTGCTAAAACAATATTATTAATGAAGTCAAAAAACAGAACGTGGAATTTAACCAACCATTTATGTTGCCGTGGAAAGCTTTTGTGATGTGAAATGTGGCTCATAGCCACTCATAGGCCATGATCGTGCCTCCAACAGTACCAGTTAGTTTAGCCAGCCAGGCTTTACAATATACTACGAGAGCCCGGTGACTTGTTCACATACAGGAATAATACCAAGGTATGTAACGTGTGCTTATCCTTATGTATATACCTACTAACCACTTCAAAGGCAGGGAACGGTAAAACTTGCACTAAAATACCGTTGCCTTCGCCCATTGCCACTTCAACATGCAAATTCTGAGAGCTATGTTGGTCAATTTCAATGAAATTTTGGTTCTAGTACATGCTAGCTTCTTTCCTTCGATTGGAAATTCTTTCAACCAAAAACCACAAATAGAATAAAAAGCACTAGCTTAATATACCCTACCATAACATAACAAGTATTTAAGACCTGCTAGATGACCTATATCAGGAATAAAGAAGCTAGACAAAGTGAGAAGTAGCATAATAAGGGAAATGGAGATGGAGAGGCCACATGATCCGAGATCCTCAGGACAAATGGTGTAAAAGGGTCACTGGATTGGTACCCCAGAGATGGTAAGCACAATAGAGGGTGTCAACAAACAAGATCGGAAGGCGACTTAAAACTTACAGCTGGACAACACTGGAGAAGGGTAGCACTGGATAGAACCCAGTCGAAAGTGTTAGAGGAGGCCTATGCCAAGAGGCACACCGAACTGCAGGACTTCCTGTAATTTAATCTGAACTATTAAGTACCTACCTACTAAAAACATGTAAACCCAAAGTGTGGAATAAATGGCTTATTATCTTAACTTCTTAGATGACCTAGAAATTACCTAAATCTGTTTAAATTCTAACATTTTTTTTCAAGACCATGCATGGGAGAATAATTATCTGAGCAAATGCACTTCCACATACCAATGTTGATGAGTTCACTGGATGCAAACGGGTTTAAGATGGACATCGGTAAGTTATCTATTATTATAAGCCTCTTTATGTCCCACTACGCTTAGCAAATCTTGGTGTAATCTGCAAATATTGTGGTTAAAGTCATTTGTTCTCAAATATTGTGTTCGTGGTCTGTGTGTTATAGTACCGTGGTACTCGTAGTTCCTTACACCCGCAACATAGGGAATCCTAGTGTGTGATCAGGACTATGTATGTGACTGTTGGGTGTTATGTTATGTGTATGGTACCACACTGATCAAATACGGAGTGAATGTGTTTCTGAATATAGACCACCCTTTAGTATGCCGACTTCATCCTATATCGTTATAATGTCATCGTTATAATCACTAGGGGGGGGGCTTCCTCTTAAATGTGTTGTCCGGTTCTGTGGTACCTGAGACGAGAAGACTGTAATTTAAGTTTATTGTAGGTTTATGTATTTATTTGTTTAAGTAGGTATATTTAGTAATGATGTAGGTACTTTATGTAAGTATATTTTACTTTTAATATTTAGTAGTGTATTTTAAAAGTTAGCTTGTTATTATCATAATGTATGTTTATAGGTTGTTTTATTTTTTTCTGTTTTTTCCTGTATTTGTACATTCTTCCTGCCATATTTATCACCTCTCTCTTGCCTCAAAGGTTTGCTGTCAGAAAACTCTAGGGTTAAGCTCGCCTTTGTACATATCTTTTGTTTTTATTTTATTTGTTATGTGTTTTTCTGTGTACAATAAAGAATTATAAGAAGATACGGCGTAGTCTCCCAAAGGCTGCCCATCTGAGTTGATTTTGTCTGCTGACCTCTGACGAAGTTGGACCTACCTACCTAATTGAATCGCTTGACACAAATAGACAACTGCTGGTTAACAACCATGATATTATCTTGATAATATGATTATGTTTATTGTATATATATTCCCTATGTGGCATTGCACTGCGCCCGCCACCCTTAGATAAAGATGAAATGTCTTGTGTGCCTTTAATTTCACCGGCAACCATACCCTTCAAACCGGAACACAGCAATGCGAGCACTACTGCTTTGCGGCAGAAATAGGTATGGAGGTAGTACTTCCCCGGACGAACTTTTTCACAAAAAAGCTTACTACTACTACTAAAAAAGTTACGATGTGTGGATGTTCGTGTGTTTGTTATTCAATCAAGCAGAAATGGCAGAACTGATTTCGATGGAATGTTGTATACCTACAGTGTACAGTATGATCATGGATTTGAGCTATAGCACAGAATAAATAATAGTACATGCTATAGGCTACTTTTTATCTTGGCAAAATGCAAGCAAAACCGTGGGTGGATACAAGTAGTCCATAAACTAACCATATACCTACAAACTGCACAACCTTTTCATTGTAATGCAAACTAAACTACCTAGGTATGCACCTAGCCTACTTATGTGTGAGGTTAGTAGTAAGTACCTACCTATATACTTACCTACTTATTTACTTTTCGGTCATAGGTATCGTGATATAATATAGTTATCCGAAATGTGGAGATCCATAGGAGAACCATGATCACCGACATAGCTCTCACTATATGCAAGTTGAGGCATAGTGCGTAGGTATAGCTCACAAAACTGAAAAACCGTTGGGGAATAAAGTTTCTCGAGTGCAGTGCAGTGTTGTGTTTTGTGGCACTATGCCTCAACTTGCCTATAGTGATAGCTATGTCGGTGATCATGGTTCTTATATACGCACTTTTTGAACATGTTTCAGAGTTCATATCGAGATAGCATGGTTCATATAGAGTTCGCAGGAGGTTGCGGTTTCGATTCCCGCCTCAGAACAAATATTTGTGCGATCGCAGATGTTTGTTCAGGGTGTTCTGGGTATTTTCTATGCATAATAAAAATATCTATCTAGGTATGTAATATATTGTATTAAGTATATCAGTTGTCTAGTACCCATAACACAAGCACTGCTTAGCTTGGGGCTAGATAATGTTGTGTGAACTGTCCAGCATTATTTATTATATTTATTTATATCTTAAAAACGGTAAGTCGTATGGAAAAAATGCATCATGAAAAGAATAAAATACCTACTCATGATGAAAATGATGATCAGTTTCCACAAAAAACAGCTTAGCAGCCCTATTGCCCAATCGTTAGGGCTGAGGTACAATGAGCACATCGGTAAACTTTCCCAAACAGATATTAGGCCAAGACTAAACGTCGATCGATCAGTTACTGTGGATTGACCAGTTATCAACTTCTGGAAGAAGCTGATTGGTGATCACAGTATTGGTGTTTAGTACTCAGGTAGATGCTGCTACCCATCCTCTTGTCAAAGTCCAGTCAAAGTCAAAAAGTATTTTATTCATTGAAATCACAAGGATCATTTTGAATCGTCTTACAGCAGCGTCTTACAAAGCACAGCGAAGTCCTACCTGACCTACTCATTGTGTTAAAATTAATTGTTGTTTTTAGGGTTCCGTACCCAAAGGGTAAAACGGGACCCTATTACTAAGGCTCGGCTGTCCGTCTGTCAGTCTATCACCAGGCTGTATCTCATGAATGTGTTTTTTTTGCCGTTTTTATAGATAACGGTGTCACCAGGCAATGAAATGGTGAACCGTGATAGTTAGACAGTTGAAACTTTCACAGATGATGTATTTCTGTTGCCGCTACAACAACTACTACCACTAATACTAAAAAATGGAATAAAATAAATATTTAGGGGGCTCCCATAAAACAAACGTGATTTTTCCAAATGTAGGTTAAGTAGGTCAGTTTTTGGATGGTAGACGACTTTTTGCGTCCAATTTTTATTTATATTTTTTTACAAACGTGTATTTTTTTGCCATTTAATAGATAATGTTACGGAACCCTTTGTGCACGAGTCCGACTCGCACTTGGCCGGTTTTTAAGTTATGTAACATGTCATTCCTAATTTATTCCTGCTAAGGTAGTTAAAGTTTCAAGAGTTTTCGACGAGCACAGGGACGAGAGTGCATTCCCTATCTATTTCAGTTTACCGTTGACCTAAACCTTATGAACGTTCTAGCACTGGGTTTAAAACAACCTGTCCGCCATCGCGTTTGCCATCAACGGCGTGGAGCTGCTGTACCTCGAACAACGTGGTGACTGGCTGGATCCTGCTGTGCGGGCTCTTCCTCTGCGAGTTCTGCGACCTTCTGCCCATCAAACGTGAGTGAATCCATCCCATGTCACCTACCTCAGCATTAAGAGTCTACCCATAACTCGACCTTAGCCTTAATTTACACTGAGATGGCACTGTAGTTCAATGCTCAACATAGGGGCTAAAAAATATAGGCAAAATAATGCCATGACGAACGCTCTGTCATCAAACGTTTGAGAAAAAAAAAGCGGCCAAGTGCGAGTAGGACTCGCCCATGAAGGATTCCGTAGCAGCAAGTAACATAATTTAAAAGTTCTTGGATGGTTTACGGTTAATGACGTATTAAAAAAAAACTACTTACTAGATCTCGTTCAAACCAATTTTCGGCGGAAGTTTACATGGATAATGTTTATCATATTTTTTTTTAAGTTTTATTATTCTCTTATTTTAGAAGTTACGGGGGGACACACACTTTTTACCACTTTGGAAGTGTCTCTCGCGCAAACCATTCAGTTTAGAAAAAAATGATATTAGAAACCTCAACATCATTTTTGAAGACCTATCCATAGATAACCCACACGTATAGGTTTGATGAAAAAACAATTTTTGAGTTTCAGTTCTAAGTATGGGGAACCCCAAAAAAATATTGTTTTTTTCTAATTTTTGTGTGAAAATCTTAATGCGGTTCACAGAACACATCTACTTACCAAGTTTCAACAGCATAGCTCTTAAAGTTTCGGAAAAAAGTGGCTGTGACATACGGACGGACAGACGGACATGACGAATCCATAAGGGTTCCGTATTTTGCCAGCTGGCTACGGAACCCTAACAATCTCCCTTTTTTGATAACCAATGGTAGGTAAGTAGTAATTACTATTTTTTAACAAACAGATGGCCCATCTGATGTTAAGCGGTAACCTCTCCCTTAATTCGGGGACATACAGGATTTTTTTAATTCCTGTATTCCGAATTTGGATTCGGGGACAAACAGGAATTGACAATTCCTTTTTGTCCGCGAACGGGGACAAATTCGGGGACAGACAGGAACTTTAACATTGTATTACCACATAGGTCACGTCCACCTAGGACGCACCCTATGTGGCACTGCGCCCGGCGCCCGCCACCCTGAGACATAAAGATGAAAGTCTCATGTGCCTGTAACTTCACCGGCACCCTTACCCTTCAAACCGGAGCACTACTGCTTTGCGGCAGAAATAGGTATGGAGGTAGTACTTCGCCGGACGAACTCTTTCACAAAAAAGCTCTATTTCTACTCAACTTCTTAGTACTAACCTATTTTTAATTTTTTTTATACTGCTTGAACGACGGAACAAGCAGATGGCCCCACCTGATGATAAGTGGTCCCTCTGCCTATGAACAGTGCATTACCTCATAGGTCACCTCCACCTAGGATGCACCCTATGTGGCATTGCACTGCACCCGCCACCCTGAGACATAAAGATGAAAAGTCTCATGTGCCTGTAATTTCACCGGCACCCTTACTCTTCAAACCGGAACAGCAATGCGAGCACTACCGCTTTGCGGCAGAAATAGGTATGGTGGTAGTACTTCCCCGGACGAACTCTTTCACAAAAAAGCTCTACTACCTACTAATTATATTATTATACTATTAATTAACCTAACCTAATTATAATATTTATCTGTTTACGAATCGGACGACCAATGTGTAGTCGTAAGTGTAGGACGGCCACCTACTCGATGGGACCGATAATAATGTTGTGACAGCTGCAGGAATTTGGTCAATGGAGGTGGATTAAAACCTTTTTTCGTGGCATTATAAGTATAGAAAGATCCTATGGCCAGCAGTGGACGTCTACCGGATGATGATGGCTCCACACTAGTATACTTAGGTAGCTAGGTATATACTTATACGTACACTATTCATTGTAAGTAGGTATAGCGTAGCTCCTATGGCCAGCAGTGGCTCACGTTATCGATCACTAATTTCATAAAAGATCAAATAAATAAATAAATAAGGCTGGATACTTCACACAACATTATCTAGCCCCAAGCTAAGCAGCGCTTGTGTTATGGGTACTAGATAACTGATATAGGTACTTAAATGCAATACATTACATAGATCATTTTTTTTTATTATTATTAGAAAATACCCAGAACACCCTGAACAAATATTTTTTCCGAGGCGGGAATCGAACCCGCAACCTCCTGCGTCATGTTTTAGATGGTATTTAAAAAAAAAAATAACAAAAACTTGTTTTTACAGGATTTCCGGTACGATGGCGACCTGTGGACGCTGACCTGTCACCTGTATTTACCTGCTCTATCGTCTCATATCGTACAGCTTATTTTGAAGACTACTTTATTGTTGAACCGGTTTATTCAGATTATTTAATAATTAGCTTGTACTGTACCTACAGAAAATAAACTGTTTGTATTTGTGAAAATAACAAAATTCGACACTACATTAATAATTGTATCTCGCCAGCAAGCCGAGTGTCACTAGCTGATGAAATGTCTCAGTTGGCATATCTGAAGCCCAATTCTCATAATAAAAAATAGTCAAATTAAAGTTCGGATCGTGTCACGATCTATTGTCGATGTCACAAACGTCAAACGAAATGGTATTCTGTAGCACTATCCTACTTTAATATATGGTCGCAAGAACCGTAAGTGATTATATTGTTATTATGAGGGAGCAGAATACCAATTTCTCAGTCAATTTACAATACAATCTCGTTTCGGTCAACTTGCAGTGTGGTTATAAAATAATTAAAAGAATTGGGCTTCAGAGCTCATCTTGCTCAAAGTGAAATCAAACTGAGCTGAAGTGAAGCAACATACAACACAACATTCATTATTCTGCCAGTATGAATGAAACCTTACGTATCTAAATTAAGTTTTGTATATCAGTGTGTTATTTAATCGTTAATCTACAGTAAAGAGTCTAAGTATGTATCTAAATATAACAACAAAACAAATTATAGTACAGTAATCGTGAACTACATCACATTTCTAACGTAAATATCAACGTCCGTCCCTACATTGATCAAATTAAATAAATAATATTATTTTAGAAGGCATAGTAGATGTATATTTTCGTTTACAAGTACCATTGCGACGCGACGCTTGCATGGCGAAAGTTAGTACCTAAATAACTAAATTAAGTCTCGAAAGAGCTTACTTATTTGAGCCTTGCGGGGTCGAGACTCTTGAGTCCGCGGAGTACCGGGGCCCTTCGCGTTTTCAAAAAAATTTCAGTACGTCTGGTCGAAGCGACGCGTGACCCGAGAGCTGGCTCTTATCTGGCTCAACGCTTTAGTATTGCTGTTCAGCGTGGCAATGCAGCCAGCATCTTAGGGACGCTTCCGTCTGGTAGTGATTTGGATCAGTTGTGCTACCTGTACCTAGACCGTTAGCAGCGGACTTCAGGTAGCACAACTGCCTCATGATTTAAAAAAAAAATTGTACATACCTTGTATTTGTTGTAATATCCTTTCTATAACTAAATAGTAAATAATTCCTAAGCTCATCTGTAGAAACTATAATAAAATAATAATAAATAATGCTGGACACTTTACACAACATTATCTAGCCCCAAGCTAAGCAGAGCTTGTGTTATGGGTACTAGATAACTGATATACTTAATACAATATATAACATAGATAGATATTTTTTATTATACATAGAAAATACCCAGAACACCCTGAACAAATATCTGCATATCGCACAAATATTTGTTCCGAGGCAGTAATCGAACCCGCAACCTCCGGCGTCGCAGGCGAACGTTCGCCCGCCCCGCCACAGAGGTCGTCACTACACTACTACTACTACTACTATTCGCGTGTAGTGTTCCACAATACCAAAAAAAGATGAATGAAAACATGTTTTTTTTATATCATGTTGTTATTTTGTAACTTGACAATACAAACTGTTTCTCGTGCAATATATACTTACTACAATTAACTTTGTTTTCAATAAGAAAACGCGTAAAAAAAAAAACATTACGTACACCTACGTACTTAGATTTCGTATTAGTAAAAGGGTTTTTTGCTGGTGTCATGTTCAATAAATTACAACACGGTGTTTATTTAATTTGTATAATCGTTCTAAGAACCTGTTGTGATTCATTGTCTGTTGCAAATGTATAGAAAAAAATATTGTATTAAAGTAATATTTATAATTTTTCCAAGATTTTATTGTTATTGTTCCAAATTGTGAATAATAAACATACCAAAGTAGACGTAGATAGGTACTATGCGACTCCGAATAATCTCACTTGTCTTATCTTTAGATGATTTGGGTGGCAATCAATTACAACACGGTGTCTGTTTAATTTTTATAATGTTTCTAAGAATCTATTGTAATTTGTTTATATGCTCCAAATGTAACACAAAAATGATTGTATCGAAGTAACTTCTTATGTTTTTAGGATATATTTGTAATTTTTTACAGTTCTAAATATACAGAAATATACGTGAAAGCTCTGAAGTTTAATTTATACCCAAAATAATAATTATTATGTAGGCTAAAAATCAAATAAGAAACATAATAGCCCCTGGGTCCTATTACGCAGTCGTGTATGTTAGTTCCACCAAATTCCGTAAAATCCAATTGACCTCTGGGGTCACCACTTGCCATATTATATACAAGTTTATATTATCTGTTGCATTTACAACTAGCAAAGTAGCAAAGTTTTTAGTTCCTCAGTAAGGCTTCTTTCTATGTATATAGGTAGAGCTGTTCTGTGGCTTGAGTAGATGCGCATAGCGTCCGGTCTCTTGTGCAGTTTAATTAATTTTGTTAATTTTTTAGTAATCTTACTATTAAATAACAAATCTTACTTTGTATGACAATGAAGTCGTGTTCAGTTTGTGACTGTGAAGATAAAAGATGTAATAATCCAGGAACATACACGTTTCACAGGTAAATAAGAGATTATTGGTAGTTCGGTTGTATTGCTTATTTTATCAATTTTGCTTTAGTAAATGGCCTAAAAACCAGTTTCATTCGTAGATTAGGACTTTCACTTATATTTTTTAATAATATTTCGTTGCTGCACCTAGAAATAAACAATATTTTATGTAAAATATAAAAATGTTTGTTTTCGATAGGGCTTGACCAAGTGATGACGTCAGAAATATCGATAGTCCTGTTGCAGTCTATATATCGTAGTACCTACCTATAAATTAAATTTTTGTCCATCCTAGAATGGAGGTTTACTTTATTTGGAGTAAATATGTGTGCTCTGTTAACATTATACCGTTTTAAAAAAAATCTATAATAACCAGGTGGACATTGAGGTGTGTGTTTTTGTATTAACTATTGATAAGGTAACTTTAAAGCACCACGGGTGTTTTTATTGCAGTTTGTGTAGTAGACATTTTGGAGTAAATATTTATGTTGTAGATTATTACACACGCCTTTTTCCCCGAAAGAGTATATCTATTTTTTATTTTTTATGTATAAATATTGTTTATTTCTGCTTAATAAAGTAGAAACAGGTAAAAGGTAACAAATTAAATTAAAATATACCCCAAAAATTCCGTTCCAGCGGGACTTGAACCTGCACCCTCGCCTGTGATCAGCGATGCCTTTACTTTCGGACTTTGAACAGAAGGATTCCAATGAAACACCTGTAGATGCAGCACTATCAACTTGGCGCTATAGCCGAGTTGATAGTGCCCACAAATTTCGTCTCCAGCGTCATAGCTCGATCTATGGCTAAATTGGTTAAGGCATTGCCGATGACAGGCGAGGGTGCGGGCTCGAGTCCCGCTAGAACGGAATTTTTGGGTTACATTTAAATTTAATTATATCCATAAAGCGTGGTTTACACTTGAAAAATAATAAACTTTGGGGTAACATTGTCTATAGATAAAGTAACAGAGTGAAAAATTATATGGGCGTAGCACGGCTGATATAAAATGTTTTTGTGCTTTCAGATTTCCAAGTAATCCTTTGCTACGAGAAAAATGGTAATCGTTTATAAGAAGAGTGGGATGGACTCAAATAAGAACTCCACTAGGTATCAGCAGCAAACATTTTAAGTTTAAATTTAAAAGGAAAACTCTAAAATCCCACCTATAAATAAAACCGTAATATTTAGGGGTCAATAAATAATAAAGGTTTATTTATTAACTGTATTCAAAATTGGAATAAGAACCTTATTCTCTTTATGACGTCAAATCTGCCAAACTGTGTTATTCATGAAATACTTCATCTGCATTTATCTACCATACACATCACGGACGGATGATGAATTCTATCGACAATGTAAGTGTTGATCGAGGACAACACTATTTTTAACTTAGACATATACTTTCACCAACACGTGCATATATTTTTTTAGGTTTCATCTTCAATCTCTCATTGTAGATCTAGTACATACTAAATCTATGATTTCAATGCATTGTGAGGGTGTCCGTGGTCTGCCGAAGATTTATTCTACTCCGTGTTTGCGGGTAACCAATTAGCTTTGCCTATACTGTATCTACCACTTGAGTTCCTAATCCGACTCCACGGGTGGCCAGCTTCGTTTTTAAAGTCATCGCTCCACCGTGCCTTCGGCCTAACCTGCCTGCTATTTGGCCTCCTGGTCGAGGTACGAGGCCTCCTGGTCGACAAGAGGCCTCCTGGTCGAGGTAAGAGGCCTCCTGGTTGAGGTAAGAGGTCTCCTGATTGAAGTACGAGGCCTCCTGGTCGAGGTAAGAGGCCTCCTGGTCGAGGTACGAGGCCTTTTGGTCAAGGTAAGAGACCTCCTGGTTGAAGAAAGAGGCCTCCTGGTCGAGGTACGAGGCCTCCTGGTTGAGGTAAGAGGTCTCCTGAGTGAAGTACGAGGCCTCCTGGTCGCCGTAAGATGTCTCCTGGTCGAGTTACGAGGCCTCCTGGTCGAGGTACGACGCTTCCTGGTCGAGGTACGAGGTCTCCACTAGGTTACCCTGCGGCTCCATCTTTTCAACGCATATGCTCTATAAGACCTACCTTCTTTCAACCAGCTTCGTCCATCTAGCACCAGTCACATTCAAATTTCTCAGCAAGAACGACATCTGGAGCTCTGGTATTGCAACAGTGACACTGTTTATCGTCGCTGGGTCGATGGGCTTCATTCCCAGATGACCAGCATCCATTAGGAAGAAGAAAGTTCTTAGTCCGCGTCTGAGGCATTCTAGATCGTCTGCTCTGCAAGTCGGGAACGGTACGGCCTTTGTCACTGGAATAGAAAATAACACCGAAAATCATATACACAGTCCTGATCCCACACTAGGACTCCCTGTGTCGTGGGTAATGTTATCAGAAACTACGAGTAGGCCATGATTCCACAAAGTCAAAAGTCAAAGTCAAAAAGTATTTTATTCATTGAAATCACAAGGATCATTTTGAATCGTCTTCAAAAATAAATTTACATTTTCTCCTGTTCCAACGCAACCATACCTAGAAGAATCAGGCAACAAACACGGTCTGTTTTTTTTTATTATCCTTCTTACTACTAGGTCGGGAGCGCCTGTGTGGTGCCTCGAGAACAAGTGGAAGCTGATTCAAAGAAAAAAGAAAAACCAACTTTAAAACCTTAGGTACCTAGGCAGTCAAAAGTAATATGCTAGAGAGAATCAGTAAAAGTTCATAAGGCAGCACACACTACGCTTGATATACTCATAAATAACACATCAATAAATAAATTATATGTAGGTACAGAAATTGCAAATTGACAAATTAGGTGTCGAGGGGCGGAGCGACATCAGGCCACGCGGCTTTATCATTAATATAGTCAAGTAGAGTGTAATACGCTTTCTTAATTATATTTTTCTTTATGTAGGATTTAAATCTTCGAATCGAAAGTTTAGAAGCACTTTCTGGAAGTTTATTATAGAACCGAACAGAATTCCCTATAAAAGACCCACTTACTTTTTTTTAAATACTCTTTTTTTTTACATCATTTAGGTAAACCCGGAACAAAATATTGCGCAGGGCAACACCGGCACTTATACGGGCTGCCATACTTGCGCTGCCCTGTTTTTTATAACACTGGCTTCTCGAGGTCTATTACTTTTCTGGAAACGTTTTCTTTCACCTCCTTTTACAACATGGCAGCAACCTTCTTACCTGGGTCAGGTCAGCTCTATCTCGTTCTCGTCTCCCTCCTACATTTCCCACAATGATGTTATCATGGAACATCATGTCCTAGCTGCTCTTAACACTGCGCCAACGCCAGGCAGAAATCTTCATACAAAAAAAACGCATCGCGCTGCTCGAAAAAGTGGTTTTTATTGAAGATCTCGTAATATACCTACCTATAGATAACTTTAGAAGCCCTACAGTAAACTTTCAGCTTTCTTGTACTGATTTTATTTATCAATTTTTTTACCCAATAATATACGCACCATTTTATTAAACAATAGAATAAAGGCAAAAAATATACCGAGCAACTTTGTTTTTTTTTCTATCGAGAAAATATTATCCTTTTGTGTTTCTGGTACAGGTATCCCTCGGAATTATAATGTAATATCCATGCATTTTTTAAATTTTAATATTGTATTTGATTTAGTCTGTTAAAAATAGAATCTAAGAAAAGGAATTTTGCGCATAAGTACCTTAAATACCTTTCTGGGACAAAAATAGGTATTCACTTAGGTAAAGTCAAGGAACTTTGCCATCATTTTGTTGCTGGAACTAGCTAATATTGGGTAACACTCAACTATCTAAAGTATTAGTACGTAAACAGACCTTTTTGCGAGTTTTCTTTGCCTAAACAATGTGAATATTTGACGTCGACCCTTTTTAGCAGGCGGCGGATATTAGATTTCTTTGTACAATTCCGTTCTTTGCTCTAAAGTTTTGTATTATACATTTGTCAGTTTAGCTACACTTATAATAGGGACACTAGATTCATAATCGACTTAAGTATTTAGCCGCGAGCGGACAGTAGTTATTACTAAGTTAGTTATGATAACTAATCATACTAATAATTAAGTATAAGTTAAAACTACATATACAACTAACATTTTATTAACTTTGAACTGTATTAATATTTAAGAAGAGTTATGGAATTTCATTAAAAGGCTTTATTATTATTATTATTATTATTATAATAGGGACACTAGATTCATAATCGACTTAAGTATTTAGCCGCGAGCGGACAGTAGTTATTATTTATTATATTTAAAAATAAATAATTTATTATTATATTTTATTAATTACTTACCTAACTACATAAAATACTTTTCTATTCTATTCTACATTAACAAATCAATATCCAAGTATTTTTATTTCCGTCTTTGGTCGAAGATTTCCGTACCTAATGCTAATTTCCTATGCCTATGTGCTTAGTAGATCACCACGCCACGTGACCACGCTTGGCAGTAGATCACCACGCCACGTGACCACGCTTGGCAGGCCGAATGGTGATTGCAGTATTGGTGTTGATTACGCAGGTGGATGCTCTTGCCAATCCCCTGTTGTAATCCCTTATTGGCGTTTGAGACTTCCACGGGAGGAGACGGAGGGGTTTATTCTAAGGACGGTCACAGGCATATTTTTGGATACAGATAAAAAATCTTTACCAAGTTTGAAATAAATCAGTGTTGTATTGAATATGAGAATTGAATTAGAGAAGAGTTTTGGGAGAGTTTGAGGGATGTTCTGAGAATATGCAAGGATGTTAGGTGATTAAAATGGGTTGGGATGGATTTGATAGTGTTCTCAGGTCTCGTAAGTGCGAATAAGACGTGATGACTAGGATTGAGAAAGGTATGCTTAGATGGTTTGGGCATTTAGAAAGGATGGACGATAGTAGATTGACGAAACGGGTACCTACATAAGACGAGCGTAAATGGGACAGTAGGAAGAGAAAGACCTTGACGAACGTATTCAGACCAGATCGGAGAAGTTCTGGAAAAAGGCCAGCCAAGAGTACCCTTAACCGACGAGCATGTATAAAGAATGTGATGAGATTGAATGAAGCAAAAGAGGTGTGTCATGATCGTAGCAAGTGGAAATCCGTGGTCTCTGCCTACCCCTTCGGGATACAGGCGTGAGTTTATGTATGTGTGTATGTATGTAGGTATTGAATATTTTTGGGGGACAGTAACGAAAATACTCTGCTTTGCGTACCTACTATCTACGAGAAAAAAAAATACATTTATTTACATAAAGAATAATACAAGGTATGTACAAAATACATATGAAACAGTTGTGCTACCTGAAGACCGCTACAAGCGATCTAAAGGTAGCAAACAATATTATCTACGAGATAATATTGTTACATACATACATACATACATACATAAACTCACGCCTGTTTCCCGGAGGGGTAGGCAGAGACCACGGATTTCCACTTGCTACGATCCTGACACACCTCTTTTGCTTCATTCACTCTCATCACATTCTTCATACATGCTCGTCGGTTAAGGGTACTCTTGACCTGGCCTTTTTCCAGAACGTCTCCGATCTGGTCTGAATACGTTCGCCGAGGTCTTCCCCTTCCCACTGTCCCATTCACGCTCGTCTTGTGTACCCGTTTCGTCAATCTACTATCGTCCATCCTTTCTAAATGCCCAAACCATCTAAGCATACCTTTCTCAATCCTAGTCACTACGTCTTCTTTAATTTCACAACGCTCTCTTATCACACTATTCCTTATTCTATCTCTCAAAGTCACACCACACATACTTCTCAAAGCTCTCATCTCCACTGCATTTATTCTACTTTCATGTTTCTTCTGCCATACCCAACTTTCGCTACCATACATTAGTGTCGGTACTAACACCCCTCTATGCACGGCCAGTCGTGCCTTCTTAGACACATTCCGACTACTCATAAAGGCGTGAAGTGCCCCATTCACTTGGTTTCCAGCATTTACTCTCCTTTCAATATCATCTTCATGCTTGCCGTCTCTTGTGAACAAAGTTCCCAAATATACAAACTTTTTTACTTGTTCCACTCTTTCTCCACCAATCAAAACATCACATTTCGTCATTAGTTCATCTTTTTCAAAAACCATTACTTTCGTCTTACTTACGTTTACTTTCATTCCTTTCCTCTCAAAACATTCATGCGCAATTGTTACCATCTCTTGTAACTCATCCGCGGACGGCGCAAGTATTACTTGGTCGTCGGCGTAGAGAAGACATTTGACGAGTAACTCATTCATTCTTAACCCACATTCACTATCTTTCAAATCTCGCAAACAACTGTCCATGAATAGGTTAAACAGCCACGGTGACGCTACACATCCCTGTCTAACACCCTTTTCGATGCTAAACCATTCAGTGTATGACCCGTGTATTCTTACGCAAGCACTGGAATCCTCGTAGAGAGATTTCAGAGCTCGAATGAGGTTCATGTCTACCCCATACATCGACAGTACCGACCATAGTTCATTCCTCATCACTTTATCGTAGGCCTTTTCCAAATCCACGAAAGCGCAATAGACTTTTCGACCCTTAGCCAAAAATTTTTCGGTTATGCATCGCAAGGAAAAGACCTGATCCGTACATCCCATACCCTTTCGAAATCCCGCTTGTACGTCCCATATTTTCTCATCGGTTTCTTTCACAACTCTTTCAATCAACACCTTTGCATACAGTTTGCCGACGATGCTGAGTAGGCTAATACCTCTGTAGTTCTTACAGTCTTGCTGTGAACCTTTTCCCTTGTAAAGAGGAACGATGACAGCTTTGCTCCAATCGCTTGGTACTTGACCGGTGTTCCAGAACAAATTGAAAAGGCGGTACAGCTGACTCGCTACGATACCATGTCCAGCCTTCAGCATCTCAACTGTTATCCTATCATACCCTGCAGACTTCCCTGATTTCATACTTCGCAATGCTTTCACGATTTCATCCATGCTTATACTACTTTCATTATGGTTATCGCTTACATTCATAACTGAGGTAGGTGCCTGACGATCCTCTCTTTCAAACAAACTTTCAGAATACTCTTTCCATCTACTTAATACGCATTCTTCTCCTTTCACTATACTTCCATTCTGATCTCTGATCGAGTTCAGCTCAGAGCCTTGAGTTTTACCTCTAACTGAACGAACAGATTTTCAGAAAAACTTTATGTTCGTTCGGAAATCTTCAGATAACCTTTTATCAAACTCATCTTCCTGCGCATTCTTCTTTCTTTTAATCAATTCTTTCACTCTGCCTTTCAGTCTCTTAAACTCTTTCTTAGCTTCATCTACATCCGCATTCGTTGCCTTCTGCATTCTTTCGTTAGCTCTGACAGCTAGCCAATCCATCCACGCTTTCTTCTTCTCACTTACTACCTTCTGTACATCTTTATCCCACCACACATTCTTCACCTTTTTTCCTTTCCTCCTCTTAATCACCCCACATACTTCAATAGCAACACTCACTACTTCTTCTTTAAATGACTTCCACAATTCTTCAATCTCAGAAATGTCATCGAACCTATCAAACCTTTCAATCAACTTATTTTTATACTCATCTATCACTTCTTCCTCTTGCAAGTTTTCTACTTTTATTCTTTCTAAAACACTTGTAGGCTCACGCACCCGATGTCGCCATCCTTGAAACAGACCACTTATTCGGCTCATTACCAGGAAGTGGTCTGTATGAATGCTGGTCCCACGGTACACCCTAGTGTCTAAAACTTTCTTTCTGATTCTTTCATCCACTATAACAAAATCAATCATACTTTTTCTCACATTCTTCGCCTCTCGCGTATACATATGGATCCTTTTGTGGTTAAACATGGTGTTTGTCACACAAAGGTTCCATTCCAAACATAACTCAAGCAAACTTTTACCATTCTCATTTACCCTTTCGTCACCAAACATTCCTAGAACACTATCAAATCCATCCCGCTTTACTCCCACCCAACCATTAAAATCACCTAACATTATTAACCTTTCATTATCCTTGCGTATTCTCAGAACATCTCTCAAACTCTCCCAAAACTTATCTCTTTCTCCCTGTGCCCGCTGAGACCCACCTGTACCGTTGTCAACAGGAGCATATACCCCTACGACAAAGATACGAGTGAGGCCGACTTTGATTCTTAACCAAAGCAATCTCGCATTTACACATTCAAACTCATTCACACACTCAGCCATTCGCGCGGAAAGTATAACACCAACTCCCTGGCAAGCTCTGGCGGTACTAGGTACTCCAGACCAATATGCCGTGTAGGGTCCGTGCTTGGTGGTGTCACAGCCTTTCCGCTTCGTCTCGTTTACACATAGAACATCAATCTTTCTATCATCCATCATCTGACACACCTCATTCAACTTTTCTTCCATTCCTCCTCCAACATTCAACGTAGCGAAACGGCTCTCCGTAGACCGCTTTTCGCCCCCGTGGGAAACGAGACGTGACGGGTGGCGGACTGCGTCGCCGCCATGCGGATGATTATTATAATTATATATCTCCATTGCGTTCCCACGAGTAGAAGGGATCTAAAGGTCCACCCCCGCAGAGCCCTTTACGGGGGTAAGGCAGATCTCCGCTGTGCCCTGTGACCGCCAACACAGGCACCCTCCGTTAACAACCAGACTGCCCTCTGGCTACGAATCCCTCGGCACGGGTCGGTTTACACCTTAGATCGGGGTTTTTTTTTTCGGGTATGCTCCCTGAGTGGTGGTTTGATTTCGGAGTTTTCCTTCTCCTAGACAGGCTGCAGACCAATGCTGACGAGGCCCATCTCCCCGGGTTTGATTTCGGAGTTTTCCTTCTCCTAGACAGGCTGCAGACCAATGCTGACGAGGCCCATCTCCCCGAAATAATATTGTAATAATATTGTTTGTCGGTCTAATCTTGTACTATTATTTATTCTGTGGCCTAATTGAAAGACTCTCCATGCAAGGTGAAACAAGGATAAGGATAAGTGTGGCGATCCCACGGGTCTGCTTGTTTTCCATTCCTTGAAAAAATAAGGTTTTTCCCATTTACGCAATGCCGTTGAAATCTGCCGCCATTGGCACAAACCCTTCCGAAAAACAATTCTACCGTCTAGGACACAACCTTACCTACGAACTAAACCAATACGATTTTCATTTATTGTAACGACAAGGTCGATTTGTAAAAAAACATGCGAATGATCTCATTTTAACTTAGTTTGAAACTAGATAGAGCTGTTGTATATAATATTTACGTCTATATAACGCTATTAATGTGAGGCAAGTCGCAAAGTACCTATAGATTTGATTTGTAACAGACTAAATCAGGTACAATATTCAAACTAAAAATTTGCATGGATCACCGTGCGTACCAAAAATACGATAGGACAATATTTTCTCTATAGAAAAAAAACACAAAGTTACCTTTAACTTTTGGCTAAATTCTATTGTTTATGTATGCATATAATTTGTTATGCATACCATTAAAGAGAAAACATTATTTTCTTTATAATGGTATGCATATTAATAATATGCACACCATTATAGAGAAACAATTGAATTTAGCTAAAAGTTAAAGGTAACTTTGTTTTTTTTTCTAGCAATAGGTTGAGATTGGGCAGCTAAAAAAAAGTGTCTGTTATTTTAGACATATCACAATAAATAAAATCGGAGCCGGACATTTGGGTACCATTCGTTGTTAGACAAGCCTAGCCTAACAAGTCTTTTTAGATGTATTAAGTTAATAAAATATAACGTTTTTGAATAAACCTACTAGTACCTTGGTAACAGTAATAAATACCTATTCAAAAACCCAGAAAATTAAATAAAACGCGCACTTACTACTTAACTGATAACTCCTGAAATCGGCTTCTTGAAATTGTCCTTCACAAAACCAAACATTATTCACCAACAACGCGATAACAAACAACCGTATGCACCGAGACATCCTTCATGCAATAATAAGCACGAGAAAGGAGCGCCCGCTACCATCTACAATATATACACACGGTGATTATTTTTTTAAACCACAAACTGGTTTATAAAATAGCTCGGAATTGACCGCCACTATCAACTCAATTTGTGATGTGTCCTGCGTGATAGCGTGGTTATAGATTTGGTTTCAAGTCATCTCGTTTTATATTATACTAGCGACTCGTCCCGGCTTCGCACTGGTAGTTTTAGGATGAAAAACAGCCCCCCCTCCTATCCCCCCTGGTAGCCTATGTCACTCAGGGTGAAAATAGCTTTCCAATGGTGAAATATTTTTTGAAATCGGCACAGTAGTTTTTGAGTTTATTCATTACAAACATACACACACACACAAAAATACAAATGTTTCCTCTTTATAATATTATTATATATTATATAGTGTAGGTGTAGATGTAGAAGTGTAGATGTAGATAGTGTAGACGTAGATAGCATTGGTAAAGCTTAATATAAAAGTGCGACCGCTAAACAGCGCCATACAAAGCGAAGATTGATCCTCATTTGGATATTAGTAAAGGCAATACGAGTCATCATCATCAGCAGCCCACACTAGTCCACTGCTGGAAGTAGGCCTCTCCCAATACGCGCCGCTGAGCCCGTTGTTCGGCTCTTCTCATCCACTTTCTGCCGCCGCCTTTCGTATAGGTCATCGCTCCACCTATAGCCAGAGGGCGCCCCACGCTACGTTTGCCAAGACGCGGTCTCCACTCAAGAACTCGCTTACCCCAACGGTTGTCGGTTCTTCGGCATACCTATATGACCAGCCCATTGCCACTTTAGCTTGCTAATCCGGTGGGCTATGTCAATGACTTTAGTTCTCTGTCAGATAATCTCATTTCGGATTTTATCTTTCAGAGAAACTCTAAGCATAGCCCGTTCCATAGCTCGCTGTGCAACCTTGAACTGGCTGATTAGCCCTACTGTGAGTGTTTACGTCTCGGCACCATAGGTCATTACTGGTAGGACGCACTGATTGAAGACTTTATTCTTGAGGCATTGTGGTACGAGCATTGTGTGGCTCTGTGGTGGCAGTGTGGCGATACGAGGAATAGACCGCAACTGCAATAAAGAGCTCTCTTTTAAAGCCACTTCTCTCAAACGGATTATCGAAATATTATGAAACATAAATAAATAAAAAATAAATAATGCTGGACAGTTCACACAACATTGTCTAGCCCCAAGCTAAGCCACAGAATAAAAGCAGAGCTTGTGTTATGGGTACTAGACAACTGATAAACTTAATACAATATATTACATAGATAGATAAAAAAAAACAATGGACGTCTAATATAGTCCAATATATTTCTTTTTGTTTATTTTTGTGAAGTAATTGTTACTTTTGACAGGAAAAGAAAACAATGATAATATGCAAAAAATAAAAAAAACATATTCCTTCCAGACTTCTGATGCGATTTTAATACATCTTTCACAATATTAAAGGCAATTTATAGGTTTATAAAATATTTTGTTTAGATTTTTTGAAATAATAATTTACTTGAGACTTTGAGACATACATACATACATACATAGACACACGCCTTTTTCCCGAAGGGGGGTAGGCAGAGCCTCAATGGGCCTCTTTTCACAGTGGGTTGAGTACTTTGAGACACTGGCGGTTTTTCGTGATTTTCGCTCATTTTTTGTTTCACGTGCTCTGTCTGTCCCTTTCGTACTTACCTGAACTTTATTGAGTTAGATAGTGACAGAATTTGGGATGACTGATATTTTAGACACAATCCAGAGACTAATATGACCGTGGAAAACCAGTTCCAATTAAATTGTATAGAATCAAACTAGTATAATGAAATAGTAAACTTGCTAATTTGCTAACTTCAAACTTTAATCACTTATTAATTATTTTTATCCTTTCTATACAATGTCCGTCACAGACTAATAATCCCTCTCGCTCGCAAGGTCATGTCCGCTGTTGCCAACCACCTCTCTTCGTTCCCAGTCTTAGTTCCTTCTTTTTCCGCTTGACGTGATTGGCGCCACCAGCATTCCCTTTCGTTCATGAAATACATCACAAATAACAATTTCAAAATTATAATAGTTTAACATTTGTTTTAAACTCTGTATATTTATATGATAAATTATATTACGTTTATTACGATTATCATTACAGTCATACATATACTAATTAGCATTTATGGAATAGACAAGTCCGAAACGATATCTGGTACGTAACCACGTACATAACATTACCTAAATTCACACCGGAATTTGCTACTTTAAACCTACATATTTTGAGATAAATGCGATTTTAAACTGAGCACTTCCTATTTAATTACACAGTGATTGCTGCTATATATCTATACATATTTTAAAGCATATAATTAACCATCCAAAAACAACAAATCATTACATTCGGCCATCTGAAACAGTGCAACCTCCTGGTGCACTGAGAAATAAAAATAATTTTCAAAACACTATTCAATTAAAGTTACATTTCTAATAAACAAAACAAAAGGGCATTGAATTAAAATATAAAAAAAAACTTCTATTATATGTTTTACAAGTGTATACGTATTTACAAAATAAAACAACTAAAGTTCTTAACCAAAACATTGATCAAAACCACAAATGCATTTAATGTTAACACTTTGTAGTATCAAGATTAAACTGTAACCAACAAGAACACACTATATAATATTTTAAGAACTTATCCAAGAAATATATTAAATACAATTTAATTATTTCACATCAACAATTCTCACTAAAAACTACTAATAATTTTTAAATTTAGAACACTCTACATGCTTACGTTTTTTTTTTAAATAATCATTACATTCGTTTTCATATTAAAAATAAATCAACGGACTAAACTTAAGATATGGAAACCTTTCCATATATATTTTTATATATTATCGAAAATCGATAGTAATCAATACAAAATTTATTTATACATTTACATCTAAATGTTTTGTATTAATGTTCAATTTAAGTTAGTTAACTAGCTATGTTTGAGTGTCTGTCTCACTCTCACTAGACGCAACATTAGAATCATTATATAAATCAAGTGTCTCAATATGTATCCATGATCGCATTCGATCTGCAGCAATTACAGTGTTATATAATCGTGCTGCTTTTAACCCCTTGTTTTTGTTTTTTTTTGTGTTTGATATACTATACTTGTCATTTCCTAAATTCTTTGTAACTTTGTACGGC
This sequence comes from Operophtera brumata, assembly GCA_932527175.1. Classification (NCBI taxonomy): domain Eukaryota; kingdom Metazoa; phylum Arthropoda; class Insecta; order Lepidoptera; family Geometridae; genus Operophtera; species Operophtera brumata. The sequence continues at coordinate 39,963,969 of OW052225.1, forward strand.
CCTATAAATTTTGGTAACAATTTCTTACTCTTCCCATCATTATTAAAATTAGACTTTACTGATATAACAAGATCACCAACTTTATAGCTTTTAGCCGGTATTTTATTAGCATAATTTAAACCTTTTTGTTTTTCCTGGGAAGTTTTAATGTTTTTACTAGCTTCTTGTCTAAAATTCTCTCTGCCAAGTATTATATTTTCTAAACCATCTTTTTCAGTACTGAACTTATTCACAGATGCATTATTTAATTTCATGCCAAATAAAAGTTCTGACAGGGTCTTGGTTGTGGTTGCGTTGACTGTATTGTTTATACCCCACTGAATACTGCCTAATTGTTTATCTTGTTCATCGTTGTTCAAATTCTTGGAAGACAAAGCATTTAAAAGAGTTTGGTTAAAACACTCAGCTTGTCCATTGGATCTTGTACTTGCAACCGCATTTAGTACGTGTTTAATGCATTTTTAATACAGAAATTCTTAAATTGAGATGTCGTAAACGATGAACCACGAACCGAAATAATTCTTGCAGGTACTCCGAAATCATTGAATATAATATTCTCCAAAACTTTTACAACATTTTTGGTTTTTGTATCTTTGACGGGCTTGGCAAACAAGTATTTGGTAAAAGCATCCACTATAGTTAGTATATAGCAATTCCTGCTTCTACTCCTAACAATAGGCCCTAAGTGGTCTATGTGAAGAGTATGAAACGGAACGTCTTTCTTCTCTATTGGATACCCAGATTTATTTTTAGCCGCACTGTCTTTGGTGTATGCGCAATTGACGCTTGCTGCAACATATTTTTTTTTACAAATCGTCGTAAGTTGGGTTAACCAGTATAGTTCTTGGATTCTTTCAAGTGTCTTAGCTTGGCCAAAATGGTCAATATCGTCATGATTCATCCTACATACCTGCCATCGCGAATTACGAGGCACCACTAATTACAACTGATCCCCAACTTTTCTGTGCAAAACATTATCTTTCATTACATAATTCTTTTTAATGTCAACTACTTCATCATCTGTTTTTGTGTTTAAGATTTTTGTGATCCTAACAAGTTCCGGATCAGCTAATTGTAAAGTTAATAACCAATTTTCTGTTGAAATATTTAATACCGCAGGAGTGTCAGCAGCACTTAAAGGTTTTGGATTTGTACTTTCCCGATCTGGTGGATTACGGCTTAACGCATCGTCGTGAAACATTTGAATGCCTGCACGATACTCAATATCAAAGTCAAACTCGCTTATTTGCAACCACCACCTTGCAATACGTGGGATTAAATCTCTTCTTTTTTTTAGGGTGGTTCTTAACGCATTACAATCTCGTGAACGTTACGAGGGACTGGAAAGTCCTTGACAGCTATGATTTTTCACTCACATTTGAAATTTTATCTTCAATGAGTGGCAGCGGGTACTTATCTTTTACTGTTTTGTTATTTAACACCCTAAAGTCAATGCAGAGCCTCTGATCTCCTGTTTTTTTTTTACCAATAGGACGGGACTGGCATAGTTCGACTGAGACTCTTGAATGATATCATTTTCGATTAATTCATCCACGATTTCTCGAACTTTGCCTCGCTCATAAAATTACATTCGATAAGATCTGTACAGAACCAGCCTATTGTCGTTCAATTCAATACTAATTTCAGCTTCTTTTGTGCAACCCAAATCTTTCAGACTTGTAGCAAAACATGATCTATATTTTTGTAAGACATTGTATAACTTTTCAAAGTTACTCTCATCTAACTTATAATTTAACTTATACCTAATGTTTTACCGACAACAAACAGATTTATTTTATCATTTGACTTGACATCAGCCACTTGAAATGGACTATTGTAAAAGAATAAATTTTTTTTTGTCTTCTTGGGCCATAACATTGGGTAACTCAGTAAAATTTCGTCCTACAAGCACTGGTGTGTATAAATATTCATCGTTTATGACTACAATTTCCAGGCGTGCTTCAATATCATCTAATTACAAGTTGACCATGGATTTGAACAACGGTTTAGTGACTGAATTACCAAAACCTCATCCAACTGGTAGATCATTATTGTCCCTACTGAGATCAAACCTTCTAGCATCAGATAATCGAATTAACGTACAATCACTGCCAAAATCAACATAAGCCTGCATTAACTTATTGTCTAATTCGATAGAATTAAAAAAACTTTTGATTCGACTCTTCATTATTTGTCTGTTGTACAAAGTCCGTCGCGTTCGTCCAAATCTTTAGAGTTTCCTTACGAGAGTTGTCTGCTTCGGATCATAACTTAATATGGGTTTCTTCACGCAGCTGTCCAAATTGTGACCTACTCTGCCACAATTATTACATTTAACAATTTGTTTCGGACATTTGTAGAAAGTGTGACCTCTTTCTTGGCAGTTGTAGCGCTTTACGCCACTTTTGTAACCTGATTCACTAGCGCCAATATTCTTAGTTATATAAATGAAGAGTTACTTGTGTATGTTATGTAATACTCTTTTCTTTTAAATTGATTCACCGATGGAAATCCGGTTACCTTCGAATGCTGCGAAACCAAATATGCCAAAATATCTTCTGGCTCTTTACATTGTAACGCTTGAGCACCATTCCTGATTGAAGCATGCCATCATGTATGCCGTATAGCATATAGTCTACAGCCTTTCGTCCTATAATCTCACAACGAGTTAATAACGCTAACTTTTCGTAAAATTATTCTTTTATATTTTCACCATGACAACAACGCTTATTCAACATCTCCTGTAATATTATTCCGTAGTTCTCTTCACTTGGAAAAGATTTCCGCAATTTAGCCTGCCACTCATCCCAAGAATAAGTAAGAGTCGCAAGAGACTCATACCATTTTTTAGCTAATCCACACAATTTTTGTAGTGATAAGTGAATCGTTTGTTTTTCGTTCCAGCCGTAGATAGTTGAACATTCGTTCACCTTTTTCAGGCATCTTTCCACGTCCTGTGATTTATTATTGGGATCAAACTCCGGGACAACATTTAGCTGCTGATTCGTACTCAAGATCTTACTTGATTCGCCTCTCAATTACGAAATAATCTTTAGAAGATCATCTGCAGTTACACTTTGAACAGAAAATTGCTGTATAGTATTCGTCTCATTACTGGTATTGGCAACTATTTGTGGAACTTTACTGGGTACCTCTTTTCCTTTAGATTCGTATGTCGATAGAAATCGAATTCGACGCCTTTTCTTTCTAGGAACATATTCATCAGAACTCATTCTACGTTAATATATATATATTTTGAGTCGAAATCATTTTATTTTAATTCAGATACATATTTAAAATACATCCCGTAATGTACTATACATCAATGTAATATACATGTTCAGTTAATCTCCATTTTCGGTCAATATTGAGAACACCTACATGTCATCGTCACATTTATAGAAAACAATTGAGAAAATTAACATTTCTCAAATCTTATCTGTCATACCACAATATTAGATACCTTATGTACTAGGTATTAGGTACATGTTTGAGACACGAAAATAATACTGAAATAATAAAGAGGATACCTACATGTCCCCATTTAATGTCTCAATAAAATTATAGAGAACACCTACATGTCTCATTTTTATTTGTCCGTAAATATTACTGACATTATTTACATGTGTTTATTTCATTTCTCAATAAACATTATAGAGAACACATACATGTCTCATTTTTATTAGTACGTAAATATTACTGACATTATTTACATGTCTTTATTTCACTTCTCAATAAACATTGTAGAAAACACCTACATGTCTCATTTTTATTTGTCTGTAAATATTACTGACATTATTTACATTTCTTAATTTCATTTCTTAATAAACATTATAGAGAACACCTACATGTCTCATTTTTATTTGTACGTAAATATTAATGACATTATTTACATGTCTTTATTTCATTTCTCAATAAACATTATAGAGAACACCTACATGTCTCATTTTTATTTGTCCGTAAATATTACTGACATTATTTACATGTCTTTATTTCATTTCTTAATAAACATTGTAGAGAATACCTACATGTCTCATTTTTATTTGTCCGTAAATATTACTGACATTATTTACATGTCTTTATTTCATTTCTTAATAAACATTATAGAGAACACCTACATGTCTCATTTTTATTTGTCCGTAAATATTACTGACATTATTTATATGTCTTTATTTCATCAATAAACATTATAGAGAACACCTACATGTCTCATTTTTATTTGTCCGTAAATATTACTGACATTATTTACATGTCTTTATTTCATTTCTCAATAAACATTATACAGAACACCTACATGTCTCATTTTCATTTTTATTTGTCCGCAAATATTACTGACATTATTTACATGTCTTTATTTCATTTCTCAATAAACATTATAGAGAACACCTACATGTCTCATTTTTATTTGTCCATAAATATTACTGACATTATTTATATGTGTTTGTTTCATTTCTCAATAAACATTATAGAGAACACCTACATGTCTCAAAATTTCATCCCCAAACAAGTATAATTGTAAACACTAAAAAAGTATAACCGAGGACACCTACGTGTCCACAATTTAATTTCTCAATAAATATAATTGAGAACACCTACATGTCTCAATTTATTTTCTCATCAATTAGATGAGAAAACCTACATGTCCCAATTTGATTTATCTTTAAATAATACTGAAAATTTTATATCAAATTTTATCTCTATTTCATTTCGTAATTAAATAATTTCACAATAACTTCTGAGTTATCTGAGACCTACATGTCTCAATTATATTTTCCCAATAAATATTAAAGAGGCCAACTGCACGTCTTATTATTATTATTATTGTTATATTACTGAGATCATCTACATGTCTCAATTCTATTTACAATATTGAGAACACTTACATGCCTCAAACTCATATAAGAATAACAAATCTCGAAATTGAATATTTAAATTAAATTAGTTGTAATTTACTTAAAATGTAAACTATTATCTTTTTCATTTTAACATAAAATAGCAAGTAATATCAATGTTAAACCTTAAACATGGAGTAATGTGATGTAATCTGATGCAATGTAATACAATGTAATGCAATGCAATGTAATGCAATGTAATGCAATGTAATGCAATGTAATGCAATGTAATGCAATGTAATGCAATGTAATGCAATGTAATGCAATGTAATGCAATGTAATGCAATGTAATGCAATGTAATGCAATGTAATGCAATGTAATGCAATGTAATGCAATGTAATGCAATGTAATGCAATGTAATGCAATGTAATGCAATGTAATGCAATGTAATGCAATGTTATGCAATGTAATGCAATGTAATGCAATGTAATGCAATGTAATGCAATGTAATGCAATGTAATGCAATGTAATGCAATGTAATGCAATGTAATGCAATGTAATGCAATGTAATGCAATGTAATGCAATGTAATGCAATGTAATGCAATGTAATGCAATGTTATGCAATGTAATGCAATGTAATGCAATGTAATGCAATGCAATGCAATGCAATGCAATGCAATGTAATGCAATGTAATGCAATGTAATGCAATGTAATGCAATGTAATGCAATGTAATGTAATGCAATGCAATGCAATGCAATGCAATGCAATGTAATGCAATGTAATGCAATGTAATGCAATGTAATGCAATGTAATGCAATGTAATGCAATGTAATGCAATGTAATGCAATGTAATGCAATGTAATGCAATGTAATGCAATGTAATGCAATGTAATGCAATGTAATGCAATGTAATGCAATTTAATGCAATGTAATGCAATGTAATGCAATGTAATGTAATGCAATGTAATGCAATGCAATGCAATGCAATGCAATGCAATGCAATGTAATGCAATGTAATGCAATGTAATGCAATGTAATGCAATGTAATGCAATGTAATGCAATGTAATGCAATGTAATGCAATGTAATGCAATGTAATGCAATGTAATGCAATGTAATGCAATGTAATGCAATGTAATGCAATGTAATGCAATGTAATGCAATGTAATGCAATGTAATGCAATGTAATGCAATGTAATGCAATGTAATGCAATGTAATGCAATGTAATGCAATGTAATGCAATGCAATGCAATTAATTTAATTTCAATATCAGTTTCAATTTATTTTGATATAATATCAGTAATAAAATATCCCATTTTCATTAAACCGGATCATTAACATAACGCACAACACTGCTGACAGTTGTGTATTCTAAGTTCTTACAAGTACCTAAATTTTATGTACAAAAATAAAAATAAAAAAAAATAAAACTTTACTTATATTTTCGTTAAAGGTACTTATCGTGTAGGACGTAAGTAGTCATTCCTAGCAGTCTGTCTTACTAGATAGGTAGAATCAACAGATACAGCACTTGGATCCTACAAACCCAATTACCTACTCGTATCCAAGTAGGTACTTCGGTGATGATTCTGTGAGTAATCATGATCAATCAAGTCGGTTCCTTGCATAGAAACCACATCGAAAAAAAAAATAAAAACTCAGCAATCGACGCGGCGTTCGATTTCTTCCCTGAACACAAAAATATCAATGACATGAACCAATAAAAATAAAACCTGTACTTTTTCACGGCAACCTTTGCGGCATTGGTCTTTTTACATATCGAAAAATCCGATTAAATGGTTTCAAATGCGAAATTTGGGTCATTTTGGGACCTTCCATAACTTCTGGCAGAATGTCCCAAAAAAAATAAGCAGTCATTCAAGAAAATCAAAATGCCATGATATTCTGATGGTAAATAGGTAAATACGTACTTGCATTCCGGGTATAACCAACCACTTTTGTAGGCCTGGATTTATTAAAGCCAACTTCTGAAATATAATGAAATAGTAAACTTGCTAATTTGCTAACTTCAAACTTTAATCACTTATTAATTATTTTTATCCTTTCTATACAATGTCCGTCACAGACTAATAATCCCTCTCGCTCGCAAGGTCATGTCCGCTGTTGCCAACCACCTCTCTTCGTTCCCAGTCTTAGTTCCTTCTTTTTCCGCTTGACGTGATTGGCGCCACCAGCATTCCCTTTCGTTCATGAAATACATCACAAATAACAATTTCAAAATTATAATAGTTTAACATTTGTTTTAAACTCTGTATATTTATATGATAAATTATATTACGTTTATTACGATTATCATTACAGTCATACATATACTAATTAGCATTTATGGAATAGACAAGTCCGAAACGATATCTGGTACGTAACCACGTACATAACATTACCTAAATTCACACCGGAATTTGCTACTTTAAACCTACATATTTTGAGATAAATGCGATTTTAAACTGAGCACTTCCTATTTAATTACACAGTGATTGCTGCTATATATCTATACATATTTTAAAGCATATAATTAACCATCCAAAAACAACAAATCATTACACTAGCATGGAAAGATTGTCTGGAAGAGATCGCATTTTAGCGATAAGACCGCCCATTGTACATTAAGTTTTTATTTAATTGTTGTGTGTAATTTATTTTTTATTTTAACTATAGTTTGTAATGTTTGCAAAAAAGTATTTTAATTCATTCATTCATAAGAAGAGGTTTATAAGATTTCCATACAAATGTTTGAGTTAATGTCGTTGAAAACCATATAATTTTATAAGAAACTGAGAAATCACGGGTCATAGATACTAGTGTATTGATTATTTGCACACAATTTAATGGAGATGGATGAGATAATATCCAATATATAGGAGCAAACTTCGTTTATATGCAGAGGCCGTCCTAGCGATATTCTTATTATAATATTTTTTTTTAACATTGATTGACCTTTGTTTGACCACGATCTCACTTGTTGGTAAGTGACGATGTGGCCGAAGATGGAGCACAAAGATCTAGAGGGCACCTATTCACTCTAGCCTTGAAGAGACCCAGATTATAGTTTTTAGGAAAGACAGACGACGGTAATGTATTCCACTAGTTAGAAGTTCGCATTATAAAGGTGGAACTGAAACGCTTAGTACGATTAGAAGGTATACTAATGAGGTACGGATGGTACCGAGCCGTGCGTCTGATCGTCCTATGATGAAAAGAAGATAGTGGGATCTGCCCCCCTATTCCCTAACTGAAAGTCACTCGGTGACTAAAGTTTGACAAGAAGAATGATCATCAATTAAAAAAAAATACTATTAAGAATTGACAATTGATGGTAATTTTACTTGTCAAACGTTGGTCACTGAGTGACTTTCAAGATATGGAATAGGGGGGCAGAGGGATGAGTCTGAGTTTTGCAAACACCATCGTAACGGTGAACGTAACACGATCGTACGTGCATAACATAATAACTAGCTATTAATCTGTGCCAAAAACGTCACAGATTAATGGCTAGTTACTACGCAATACACGTACACTCGCCGTTACGATCATCGTTACGATGGTGTGTGCAAACTCGGACTTGCCCCTCAGGGGATCGATTTTTGAAAGTCAGCGAGTGACTAGAAGTCAGCAAAATGACTATTAGTCACCGATTTCCAAAAGTTCGTATTTTTGGAAATCACCGCTGACTAAAATTGTCATACTATGATATCAATACGAGTGCCTCTACCACTCGATTTGAAATCACTCCGTGACTGTTTTGGCACTGACATTTATGAATAGTATTTACTCAATTTTACTCTTTATCTTGTGGCTTTCCTATTCCACCCACACATAATTATTATCTATGGTCCGAACGTAGCACACTGTTTTGTCTGTGGTGAGTGGAACTATGGACTTAGTATAGTTGAACAGACAAACTAAAAATGGACAGATACGTAGTATGTCAAAGACAATGACTGTGAAATATTTGCAAGTTGGTAGACAGGGTATGACTTTCAAAAATACGACATTTGGTAAAAAGTGATTTCAAAGTCATCGATGACGTTTTGTCATTCGTGACTTCTAGTCACTTAGTGACTTTCAAAAATCGATCCCTGAAGTTCCCCGAAATGTTACCTAGACGATCGAAAGGCATGCGACTTTACGGCGGTGCTCGAGACTCTGGATCTTATTCTCCGCCATATGTTGCACACCTATAAGCCTGAAAGCTCTGCGTTCGATCGAGTCCAAGGCAGCAAGCTGATGTTTGGCCGAGCCATCCCAAAAGTGGCAGCAGTACTCCATACCAGCCCGGACTTGTTCTTTATATAGACTCAGAAGCTATTCTTCAACATAGACGCTCACTTTTTGACATTGAGTGTCGATATATGAGCGGTAACAATACGTGACTCATATGATTGGTGCCCACTGACGCATCATATGAAGCTTATTATAGTAATAGCAAGGGCACTAGTTAATCAAAGTGATTTTAGTGTTTTGCTTTTGTAAATATTATAAAGAGATAAAGGTTAAATTTAAATGTAACCCAAAAATTCCGTTCCAGTGGGACTCGAACCCGCAACCTCACCTGTGATCGTGGATGCCTTTACCAATTCGGTCATAGAACGAGCTATGACCCTGAAGACGAAATTTGTGGGTACTATCAACTCGGCTATAGCGCCGATGGGAGCCATCTACAGGTTCTTCATAAAGGTGTTCTTCAGGTGTTGGTAAAGGCATCGCTAATCACAGGCGAGGTTGCGAGTTCGAGTCCCGCTGGAAAGGAATTTTTGGGTAACATTTAAATTTAATGTAATCCATAAAGTGTGGTTTACACTTGAAAAATAATAAACTGAGATAAAGGTTGTTTAATAGTTTAAAAATAGGGGTGATACTCCGGAACTACTGATCTGATTCTGAAAATCCTTTCAGAATCTTTGCCTAAGTAACTTCTGGTTTATTCTATATTCTAAGGCGGGAAATTAGTAGAAAATGTGATTTTTCGTAATTTTTACAAGCTTTATAATTAACTTGCAATGTATGCCCGGGTGGAATATGTTTGTTCGGGTGGAATCTTGAAAATGAATTATAAAGAAGTTATCATCAACCGATTGAGCTGAAATTTGGTACACCTGTGAAGTTCCGATGACAATACAATATGATGGTGACAGTGAGCTGATATGATGATGGAGACGGAAGGTGGACAGCGGAACTCCTCGATGGACAATAGTAGACTGGCCGTGTTTAGGCTCATTTTGATCAGCACAGGATTACGGTCACTAATTTTATAAAAGCTTGTATTGAAAAAAATATTTTTCACAAAACAAAAATACCGATTCCAAGTTCCGACAATTTGAATTCTATATTAATATAATTTAAGTAACTATTTCTTATTCTTTAAATTTAAATGTAACCCAAAAATTCCGTTCCAGCGGGAGTCGAACCCGCATCCTTGCCTGTGATCGGCAATGCCTTTACCAGTTCGCCCATAGAACACTATGACGCTGAAGACGAAATTTGTGGGCACTATCAACTCGGCTATAGCGCCGATGGGAGCCATCTACAGGTGTTTCATTAAAAACCTTCTGTTCAAAGTCCGAAATTAGTTCGAAACATTGACAGGAGATGACACCACTGCTATATCACCATAGTATATTATTTTTCAAGTGTAAACCACACTTTATGGATAACATTAAATTTAAATGTAACCCAAAAATTCCAAAAATTGGGTTACATTTAAATTTAATGTTATCCATAAAGTGTGGTTTACACTTGAAAAATAATATACCATATTTCTTATTCTACTGAAGTTCTCCAGAGTCAGTATTCGATAAAATAGACACATTAATAATGTAGGTACCTAGGTGATCATTAAGTGTTGTAAGCTATTCTACAAGTTCAATATAATTACAATAATAATTCAGATCCAAAACTTTGCTCCTAAACAGGATTGTATAATGATAGTACAGAACGCAACCGCTTTTGATACCTAACGGAACTTTAATGGAATCTCATCAAGCTACAAGGAAAATAGAGAATTTATTTGCCAATGTTGATAGGCACAATTAATTTCATCTATAATTAGCTACGAACGCACCACGAACCAATACCAATCTATAGGGATTTTCCCGTGTATTAACCCATCTTGGGAAAGTCAAGTTACCAAGGTCTATGAGGCTTTTAATTTACCAATGGCCTCAATTTCCTGGTTCCTGAACTCATAGCGTAAAACCCATAAACGCAGTTTTCTCTTTCAATAGGAATTGACTTATTTTATAAAATCGGGAAATTTTCACGTACCGTTAAATTAATCACCGTTTCCCGTTTTTATAAAATAATTGATATGATTCACGAAAGTTTTTATAGGAATTGACTTCTTTTACGAGTAGGTGTGATGCGAGTTACCAATTCTATAGGAAGAAAAAATCTTTATGCGAATACCTCACGATGGTACATTAAGGTTTCCAAACTGTCCTTACTCATCCAATTTGTTCAACTGGTTGAACAGATAGTTGAACATATTGGAGTAGAGGTTGTAGGTATGGGATTGTTAAAAAGCAATGAACACATTTTTGAATTTGTGGTTTTATTTGATAACTCACGCAAGAGATGTAAATTTTTTGAGTCATTTAGTTAACTTCCCATACATAACTCCCAACCAAATTATATACCTATAAGATACCTATACCTACTAGCAACGCGCCCCGGATTAGCACGGGTAATGTTGGGATCCCCCAAAAAAAACACCGTTGTCCACCTTCCGTCTCCATCATCAGATCAGAACGCTGTCACCGTAATATGATTACCGTAGTAGTAGATATTTTTTTTTGGGACAGAGTTCGTCCGGGGAAGTCCTACCACCATACCTATTACTGCCGCAAAGCAGTAGTGCTCGCATTGCTGTGTCCCAGTTTGAACGAAAAAATAAAAAATAAAACTTTATGGCTCAGGGTGGCGGGCGCGGTACAATGCCGCCGCATAGGGCGCGTCCTAGGTGGACGTGACCTATGAGGTAATGCACTGTTCATAGGCAGAGGGTACCACTTAATATCAGGTGGGACATCTGCTTGGTCCGCCATTCCAAGCAGTATAAAAAAAAAAAAAACATCGCCGGAGCTATGTAAAATAGCATGTAACAGACATACAGAAAGGGTTAATCCATAAGTTTTCCGTTTTACCGAATTAGGTACTTACTTACGGAACACTAAATTACGCAACAAAACTGGTTTTCGTGATTTTAGTTCACTTTTCGCTATTCTGTCATTTTCTAACTTACCTGAATGTTAGTGATGGAATTTTGCTGTTATGTTCGTCTTAATCTTAGCTGTACCAAGATCGAGTTGCATGCTAGTAGGTCATCCTGTCTGTTTTTAGTGGATACCCTTGACATTTAGGGCAGCTAGTGTGTATATGCATTCCTAAAGTAATTCCTGATGATGCACGGTCGAAGCTTAAGAGGCAGACAACAGCTAAATCCGTCACTATCTAACTCAGTAAAGTTCAGGTAAGTTATAAAGTGACAGAACAGCGCACGCGCTACGAAAAGTGAACGAAAATCACGAAAAACGGTATTTAAACAAATATTTGGTGCGTAATCCTACTTCCTACTAATATTATAAATGCGGAAGTTTGTGTGTGTGTGAGTGTGTTTGTTAATTCTTCACCCTGAAACGGCTGGATGGACTTGCATGAAATTTGGAATGAAGATAACTGGACTCCCGGAATAACACATAGGCACATTTTTATCACGATATTCCCACGGAATCGAGACTTACACGGGTGAAACCGCGGGGCGCTGCTAGTCGAAAATATAAATCGACCATGCCCTCTAAATTAATATTATTTGTTAGGTACTCTTATTGATTTTATTATTTTTTTTGTGAAAGAGTTCGTCCGGGGAATTACTACCACCATACCTATTTGTGCCGCAAAGCAGTAGTGCTCGCATTGCTGTGTTCCGGTTTGAAGGGTAAGGGTGCCGGTGAAATTACAGGCACATGAGACTTTTCATCTTTATGTCTCAAGGTGGCGGGCGCAATGCAATGCCACATAGGGCGCGTCCTAGGTGGACGTGACCTATGAGGTAATGCACTGTTCATAGGCAGAGGTTACCGCTTAACATCAGGTGGGCCATCTGCTTGTTCTGTCATTCAAGTAGAATAAAAGGGCATTGTAGAGGTATGTTCACGATTTTTTTTATGGAGAAAATTTATCGAATTTGTTTTGGGCTCGATCATGCCCTTGGCAATATAATAAAGATTAACATATTATATATATTATTTTGTTGTCTTAAACTGTGTAGATTTTGCTAAAAATACGTTTAAAAAGCCTATTTGACTATTAACAGCCTCTTAATGAACAAGTTAGAGCAACGGGTTGTAATGCCTTGTTTTGGCTGTCTACCTTTCCTTCCTAAATAATGAGTAAGTAATCTTTCCCCAGATCTTGTGTTTGCTAAGGACTGAGAGCAACAACCTTATACGCTTGACAAAAGTCAACGAACTTTCATAAGTTCACTGTTTTTTTGAATAACTCTTCGTGGAATTGGTTATCGCAAGGCTTCAAAGTTCAACTGCATTCTCCAATTTAACATTCAGGATTTTATTTTTGGATAGGTACGTGTGTGAGATCAACATACTCGTTCAAAACCTTGCTATTTTAACTCATTTACGTACCTACGCAAAATTATCAAATAGTTTGATTTAGTTGGTTCTATATTGACATTTTAAAAGTTGTGATTAGTATTATTTTATCTGTGGTTGTGATGGAACCATGAATGTAGTAGTAGGTACATGGATTGAGTGCTAAAATAGCATAGAGTGTTCCTTCTTACTCCTATCCTAGAAGATAGCTTGCTATCCTATGTTAGAGAGAAACAAATATATTGTCACACGACAGTCGTTTTTCCGTTCCGTACCCTGAATTTTGGTATCATGCATATACATCTCCCTAGATTGTTACCATGAATGTACTAGTAATTTGACATTTGGCCTGATACGACTTACACAAATAAGAACAGATAGATTTATGCTTGTCTCATTCCAACACATGAATACGTTCATATAAAAGAATGAGACGGGTATAATCGATACCGTTTCGTTTTTAGCCTTGGCTCCATGCTTTAGTTCTTATTCCGAGGATGGAACGTTTTTTTTTTTTTTAACGACGATCTCACCTGTTGGTAAGTGACGATGTGGCCGAAGATGGAGCACAAAGGTCTAGAAGGCACCTATTCACTCTAGTCTTGAAGAGACCCAGATTATAGTTTTCAGGAAAGACAGACGACGTTCACAAGCGAAGCGAAATTCCGATTTTATTGAAGTTTTGATAATCTTCAGATAGCAAAAACTCAAAATTAACAACTGGAAGTTTTTTGTGATAATTTTTTTTTTCAATACAAGCTTTTATAAAATCGTCACCGTTTGATCGTAACCGTGTGCTGATCAAAATGAGCCTAAACACGGCCAGTCTAACTGTTATCCATCGAATAGTTCCGTTGTCCACCTTCCGTCTCCATCATCAGATCAGCTCGCTGTCACCATCATATTGTATTGTAATCGGAACTTGACTGGTATGCCAAATTTCAGCTCAATCGGTGGAGGATAACTGCTTTAAAATTCATTTGCAAGATTCCACCCGGACAGACATACATTGCAAGTGAAATAGGTAGGTAAAAGCTTGTAAAAGCATTCCTATCCCGGACGATAACTTTATTCAAATAGCAGTATGTTTGTACATTTTGTTGGTACTTAATTATTTTGAATCACGCTAAGATAATATTTTTATTCCAAGCTGCCAAGAAACTTCGGGAATAAGGAAGTTAAAAAACAAATTTCACATTTCACCACGAAGATTAAGTATATTTTACAGGTAATAAAATCGCCTCATTAATCTCCCCTGACGCCAGGTTATCGCTGGATGGAATAAATTAGACATTTTTACGAGGACCAAGCGATAAAAATTTCATCAAGCCTAATGTAGAAGTATTATAAGTGAAGAATAAGAAACATTCGTTTTTTTATGCCACACAAGGAGTTATGGCCAGCCGATTGGTCGAGGGGCGTCGTATGTGTTGGGAATTTATCCTAACATTTTATTCAATGTGATTCATGACGACGGTCTTCGTAAATCAAATAGTCGACACAGGATTCTGTAAGTAATTTCAAACTTGTGGACTTCACCAAACTTGGATTGGATCTAATAGCTGTAAAGTCACAACTAGGTAAATGAAGAATTGATGTGTAATCTATCAGATTGCCTTTGCCACCCTCAAAAGGAATGCTTTTTGGAAGTTTGGAAAACGTGTCACACATTAACTTTACCCTATGAGCAGTAGGTAGGCTTATAAAGGCTGTTAATGATTATAAGATAAGTTTATTTCACTTAGAATAGGTACAACAAATCATAATGAACATTTGCATTAATTTCAAAGATGTTCGTAAGTATGTTTGTTTGTTTGTTTCGTATGAGGTAGTGCTGGCCTCTGGTGTCGGAGTTAAAAAAATTATAAAAAACTGTGATATGGCAAGGTAACGCTTATCACTCCATTTAGAATGGTCCATACTGGACATTATTAAGTAAAATTATACCTAAACATTGAGCCCATATAAATATATAGGTACCTTATAAGCTAACATACATATTTTATACAAACTATCACTTAACGTCAATACAGGGATTTGGTTTCGATACCGCTTCCCTATAGCGTCGGTAAACAATGCCAGCTGACCAGAAATCTGGATCAAGGAGCATATCCTTATACTTCGCCAGGACCTGGAGAGCATATGACTTGAAGTCAGTGGCCCTGTAGGCCTGCAGCCGCTGGAGATACAGTCGAATCGCCGCCCCTGAATCCGGCCTTGGCACCTCTCCGTCACGAACCGGATTATTAAACTTTACTCTCTATTTCAGCGAATTTGAGGAGTTTTTTGGCGGGTTTGGCCTGAGAATATACCCCTCCGTCTCTACCCGTGGATGTCGTAAAACCTGACTAAGGGATTACTCCACTGCAAGGGATAGGCAGCAGCATTCGCCAGAGTAATCAACACTAATACTGCGATCACTAAGCCGCCTGCCAAGCCCCAATTGCATTCTATGGGGAGGCCTCGTCCATCAGTGGACGTTTCCTCGCGTCGTATGCCTCAATGCTGGGGGTCGTGACCCCCTTCATGGATCACTTTCTGACGGACGATGTTGCGCCAGTGAGATCTGTTGCCAGCGAGCTGCACGGCTTCGTGGACTTTTGAATCGAGAGTGGTGCCTGGTGCGGATCTGGTCTGACCAACGTAACAGGCTACGGCCTCGTGGTCTCTTTCCCTCGATTTTGCCAGTGATAATCGGCTTCTCTAAGTTTTCATTGCCTTTCTGTGCTATATGACCAAAATACTTAAGGACTCGCTGGAGGCAGATGAAGGAAAGCCTAGTAGTTATCTTGAGTTCCTTGAGTATTGACACGTTCGTCCTACAGGCTATCCTGGGGATTTGCAGCATTCGTCCCGAACACCACGTCTAAAGGCTGAATGATGAATGATGAACACGTAGTAGATGGCAGTGGCAGCAAGCAGCCAACATTTATTATTACTCAACCCTCAACACTGTCTACATAGCAGATAAGATTGAAACTCAATTGCAAATCTGTAAAAATGTATACTTATTCATTTAATCAATATACTTTTAAACATCTTTGAAGAATGCAGATTTGGGTAAAATCTTAGCAGAGGCCCTGATGTTGTGCACCACATTCACGTATCCTTGTTCAGCTATCTTGGTGATAATTTTCCTTCGGATGCTTTGTAGGTTAGCTGTATATTGGGGCTGCCGCGCTTGTGCAGCAGAATCTGTAAAACAATGAAAGTTTTTTTTTATACTACTTGATTGATGAAACATGCAGATGACCCACCTGATGTTAAGCGGTAACCTCTGCCTATGAACAGTGCATTAGCTCATAGGCCACGTCCACCTAGGACGCACCCTATGTGGCATTGCACTGCGCCCGCCACCCTGAGACATAAAGATGAAAAGTCTCAAGTGCCTGTAATTTCACCGGCAAGGGTAAGCCCTTCAAACCGGAACACAGCAAATCGAGCATTACTGCTTTGCGTCAGAAATAACATTCAAAATAATTGTTGGTAATTTGTTGGTGACGTTTTACTCAGGTATACAGCAGCTGATTGGTCTTATTTGGAGGCTTTCTCCTCATAAAGGAGCCTATATTATGTGCTGAAAATAATTTTTTGTCATTCAATTACCTTTTATCTGTAAAGTGAACATACAAAAAAAAACTACCAGCCCCTTTATTGCGTAATCTCAAACCTACTGTCAGAGTACTCAAATCGAACACCAGTGTTCATGCCATACTACCATCTCGAGGAATTGCCGAAGGATGTTTTCGATGTTCAGTGACGTCAGTCTGAGCTTTGGTTTTGGAACGAATGACACTAAGTGAATGCCATTCACTGGGCTTGAAACTGGCTCATAGTGGGACGTCACAAATTTGACGCTGTCAATAGTTACACAATACGAAACTGACAGAAAAGTGTCCAGACCTCGGATGAAGAACTAAAGCCCATGCTTTAGTTCTTCATCCGAGGTCTGGTCTACATCCATATGTAAGGCTAAAAACAAACCGGTATCGATTATACCAGTCTCATTCTTTTATATGAATGTATTCATGTGTTGGAATGAGACAAGCATATATCTATCTGTTTTTTTTTTGTGTAAATCGTACCAGGCCAAATGTCAAATTACTACTACATTCATGGTAACAATCTAGGAAGATGTATATATATGCATGGGCCAATATTCAGGATACGGAACGGAAAAACGACTGTCATGTGACAATATATTTGTTTCTCTCTAACATAGGATAGCAAACTATCTTCTTGGATAGGAGTAAGAAGGAACACTCTATGCTATTTTAGCACTCACTCCATATACTATTATACCTCCATGGTCCAGACTGGGCTATAAATGTCAAATTTGGAGTTCAATGGAATTGCGCAATAACCCCACTGGACATTAAACATGTGAAAAAAAATAACAAAGTTCAGCTGTTTTCGACTGAAAATTTGATTCAACTTCTAAACGACTTATATTCTGTGACTTTCTAACTTACCTAAACTATAATGAGTTAGAAAGTGACGGGATGTGTCTTTTGTTTGCGCCTTATATAAACTGTGCGTAGCCTAATCAATTTTTTAAAATTATTATTTGTGTGTCCATTCGGACCTGTGGTGAGTCGGGCCACGGCCAACAAGAGACGACTCGGCGAGGATAAGACACGCGATTCGACGCCTATCTGCGCGAGAGTCGCGGAATGCGCGGAGCGGAGAATGGCCGTATATAGTACTAGTTACCTATATATATTATTTGCTATAAGTATTGCTGAGTCCACGCGTGACCGGAATGCTGCCTTTTATTTTGTCAACGAATAAGCATTGCCATTCAGCGTGGCAATGCAGCCAGCATTCTGGGCACGCTGCCGTCGGGTGACGGCTTGCTGATCTGATAAATATGTTTTTATTTTAGTTTTGGTTTATTGTCTTAGACTAAAGATATTTTCAATGTAAATAATAATAAAAATGTAATAACTTAATAAATAAAAAAAAAAAGTATTAAATTTTTAGACTTAAATTTCGGCAAAAAATATTTACTACTAGTGGAATGCCCGTGACTTCGTCCGCGTTTACTTTTCCATACAAACTTAAACACCCCGCTGCACCCCCTCACCCGGGGGCTACCCGTGCGAAGCCGGGGCGAGTCGCTAGTATAAGATATAACAGATATTTAATTTCATTACGTAACACTTAATAAAACATACATACTTTCATACATAGCACGTAAGGTATTCGCTCCATATTTGATCTAATAGGCTGGAATTCCTACATCCCCGAATTTAATACACATTCCTCCGAAAAATCCGGAAATAATTTCGTCACGGTCGAATAGATAGACAAAGGAAATAGAACTTCCGTTGTTTGATGGAATTCTAAAACAGATTTGCGAATTCCTGCGATAAACCGAAAAGTTTGGGAACACGGAATCAGATAAGAACTACACATATGTTTAAGATAAGGTAAGTAGACTCTTAGATATGTCTTATTTTAAAAGCATTAGCATTACTTATTTGAAAGAAAGAGAGAAAGAAAGAAACATTTATTTATGACTTAACAAACAAAGACACACACCAACAAAAAAAAAAAAGCAAACAAGATAGGAACTAAATAAAACTAAAACAAAAACAAATTGAGGGTCGTGACTCTGGGTCCGGATGTATCGGGGCCCTTCACGTTTTCAAAATTCATTCAGGGCGTCTGTTCGAAGCAAAGCGTGACCCGTGAGCTGGTTCTTATCTGGCTCAACTTATTAGTATTGCCATTCAGCGTGGCAATGCAGCCAGCATCTTAGGGACACTTCCGTCTGGTAGTGATTTGAATCAGTTGAGCTACCTTTAGATCGTTAGCAGCGGTCTTTAGGTAGCACAGCTGTTTCAGTATGTTTTTTTTAAATTTTGTATATACTCAACTACTTACTTGTATTAGTTGTATTATTCTTTCCGTAGATGAATGTATTAGTAAAGTAAGTAGGTACCTAGTTATTTGTTTTTAAACTTACAGGACTTTGATAAAATTCTCTAAGTTACTAACCATATGGGAATCAAACCCGTGAGTCTCCTTGATATGGAGATGACATTGGACTCTGCCTACCCCTTCGGGGAAAAAGACGTGTATCTATTACCGTTTTTTTTTTTTTTTTTTTTTTATGCTACGTTCTTGAATTTCGGTACAAGCAGATGGTCCACCTGATGTTAAGCGGTAACCTCTGACTATGAACAGTGCATTACCTCATAGGTCACGTCCACCTAGGACGCACCCTATGTGGCATTGCACTGCGCCCGCCACCCTGATTGTTGTCCCTTCATTCAAATTTGTAGAAAAAAAAGTATGGTCGGCTCAAAGCGGCGGAGCGGTCAAACGCATTTCCGTATCAAGGAGACTTGAGGGTTCGAATCCCGTGTAGTTGGTAATTTGTGAATTTTATGAAATGCCCATAAGTTTAAAAACAATAACATTTGTCCGGGCTGCTAGCTTATCTTGACGACCTCTGTGGCGCGGCGGGCGAAGCTCGGCCTGCGACGCAGGAGGTTGCGGGTTCGATTCTCGCACTCGGAACAAATATTTGTGCGATCGCAGATATTTGTTTAGGGTGTTCTGGGTATTTTCTATGTATAATAAAAAATATCTATCTATGTAATATATTGTATTAAGTATATCAGTTATCTAGTACCCATAACATAAGCTCTGCTTAGCTTGGGGCTAGATAATGTTGTGTGAACTGTCCAGCATTATTTATTTATTTATTTATTTTATTATGGAATGTGTTATTACTGGAAGAAAGCGTCCGCAGAGTCAGTCGTGGGAAGCAATAGCGGCGATGTGCTCACCACTTGTCACCTCTATTTCCCACGTTGGTGCAACCCACGTGAAAAGAGGCCCATTCGAGGCTCTGCCTACCCTTCCGGGGAAAAGGCGTGTGTCTATGTATGTATGTACGTTAAAAATATTGTTCAATTCCCAGATAAAATTATCTGTCATATAAATGTTAGCGCTGTCTTTTTCTTTCATATGACTTAAGAAAAAGATGGTGATATTTTTAACTGACGGATAATTTTATCTAGAGATTGAAAAATCGACCCTAAGTCTAAAAACACAAATAGCATTAAAAAAACCCGGCTAAGTACGAGTCGGACTTGTGCACGAAGGGTTCCGTACCATTTTCTATAAAACGGCAAAAAAAACATGTCAGTATATAGGAGCCCCCTCAAATATTTATTTTATTCTGTTTTTTTTAGTATTTGTTGTTAATAGTGGCAACAGAAATACATCATCTGTGAAAAGGTCATCTATCTAACTATCACGGTTCATGAGATACAGCCTGGTGACAGACGGATGGACAGCGAAGTCTTAGTAATAGGGTCCTGTTTTACCCTTTGGGTCAAACCCTGAGGTAATGACGTAAACCCTGACGTGACCTATGAGGTAATTCACTGTTCATAGGCAGAGGTTACCGCTTAACATCAGGTGGGCCATCAGCTTGCTCCGTCATTCAAGTAGTATAAAAAAAAAAACCCGCTAATGTCAAACCCTAAAAACGTTACAGTAAAAAATATGATATATCAAAACGGGAAACCATCGACCGCGGAGCAAGACCCAAGCGGTCGGAAGCTTGATGGTGCTGCAGAGAGAGGAACCGCCTGACTATGCGTACCGAGTCCAAGAGTACCGCGATTTTAATCTGACCCTTGATCCATCCATTTATTATTAATATAGGTAGGTATGCCATTAATTTACCGTTTGCCAAAGCCGCTCGCAGATCAGCGCCGATTACCACGGTTGGATCGTTGGTGCACACGCATTCAATTGTTTCAGGGCCAACTTCAAAATGCTCCACGCCTTTGTCGTCCGTCTTCAGGTCGTAGTTATACCGAGCCGTGCCCAGGACACCTGAAAATTGAAATTAAACATAACTCTTTATATCAGAAGCCAAATTTGCGCAATAAACAAGTTAATTTTATATATGTAAAAGTGGTAGAAGATTCACCAGCAGTTCACCTTCGTGATACCAAGATACGTGATGCCAAGGACCCGCTTCCTTCTATTCCTAAGTCTTAATTCATATTAAACGATGCAACTTCTTTGCATTGATGTAGTCAGTGTGAGTCAGTGTGAGGTATGAAACTCCTAGCGAAGGTCAAACCTTTATTTAAAAATGGAATCAGTAAATTCGATTTGGTCGAATGATTTTCGAATGATGGGAGATACTCTGTGGAAGAATGCTGGCATCCCTAGAGAAAATTGCAATGATGACCCGTCCAACCCATGGACTTGTTTGTATACTAAGTCCATGGTCCAACCATGCCACAGATAATCTCTAGGGATGCCCACGGAAGAATGTATTTCTACCTAAGACGATGGACTAAAGGCACGGAACTAAGGCTAAAAACGAAACGTTAGCGATTATAACCAGTCTCATTCTTTTATATGAATGTATTCATGTGTTGGAATGAGACAAGCATAAATCTATCTGTTCTTATTTGTGTTAGTCGTACCAGGCCAAATGTCAAATTACTAGTACAATCATGGTAACAATCTAGGGAAATGTATATAAATGATACCAAAATTCAGGGTACGGAACGGAAAGAAGACTGTCGTGTGACAATATATTTGTTTCTCTCTAACATAGGATAGCAAGCTATCTTCTAGGATAGGAGTAAGAAGGAACACTCTATGCTATTTTTAGCACTCAGTCCATTACTATTTATACCTCCATGATTTCTACGATATTTCTACTTCCATGGGGATGCCAGCGTGCTTCTTCCACAGAGTGCTTCTTCACATCATTCAAATCCAACGGAGGCCTGCAATGCTCTACTTAGTTAAAATCACATTTCGAATAATTAATTTTACTATATAATTCCCTTTTCAAATTAAGTTTTGACTTACGGGTGCTTGACTTAGCGAGAAAATCATTATTGGAATTTGGAAAAAGTGAGCTTGTTTGAGTAGGTAGTTGAGAAAATCTGTGGGAAGTAAACGCTGGTTAATCGTACGCTCACACTGAATTGATCACGTTTATTGAGCTATCGTGCATTGTTATATGCCTCAGGGTGGCGGGCGCAGTGCAATGCCACATGGGGTGCTTCCTAGGCGGACGTGACCTATGAGGCAATGCATTGTTAAAGGCAGAGGCTACCGCTTAACATCAGGTGGGCCATCTGATTGTGCCGTCATAAAAGCAGAGCAAGAAAAAAGTGCGTTCTCTAATCACTTGTCTCTAAATTGTAGGTAACCACAAATATCTCACCTGAAATAGCGTCGTAAGTGCCTGAAAACTTCTTCGCATCCTTTGTAAGTTCGATTGTGAGGTCACCAATAATGTGGAGATCAGCTTTAGTCTGTAACACCACCTTTTTGGTGTCTGTGTTCATTCTGTAAATATACAATCAGAAATGTTGTCTCATTTTACATAATTTACGTAATTCAATTCAAATTCATTTATTTCAAGCTTATAGCACATAACATTATGCTCTAGCTTGAGACGCGAAATTATTATTTTTTTGTGTTTTTGCTCATTACAGCTTATGAACAATTCTTCAGATAGCGAATGTTGATTTCGCGAGAACTAAGAGACTTAACACACATGTTTTAATTGATGGTATCTCATAAATATCGACAGTTTAGCTTCGATACCACTAAACACATTTTTACAGTTTTGTTTTGTTTAGGGGTACTGATGATATTTTTAATTTTTATTTAGTTATTTATATTTATTTGGGATTACGAACGAAAGAAGCACAATCGTGCTAAAATATAATTCTAAAGTTACTTAAATCTAGTGTTCTTTCAATTATAGGTAACCACAGCGTGCATATGACATACTATTAAAAACATGTGTGTTAAGTCTCCTACTTCTCGCGAAATCAACTTTCGCTATCTGAAGAAGTTTTGATGAGCCGTAATGGGCAAAAAAACACAAAAAAAAGAATTTCGCGCCTCAAGCGCTAGCATCCACCTTGATACATTTTAAATAGAGTGGGCTTTTTATTTTGGTCGAAGAAGTGAGTGGGTACATTAATAATCAAGATAATAATAATAAGACAATTAATCAAAATGTCAAATTATACACACAATTAATTACACCGAGGCACAAAACAACACAACAAACACGCAGACACAAGGGAGCCTCAGACACCGGGGCAGCGCCCCTTAAAAAATGTCATATGAAAGAAAGAATGAAAGAAAATGTATTTATTTTTCCCCAAGAGGACACAACACACACATAAACATAACACAAGAAAACAAAAAACATAAAATGAAATAAAAATAAAAACCGGCAGTATAAAGTATGTATGGTATCGATGTGTGTTGTGTGGGGTCAAATAGGTCCCTGTCTCAGGATAAGCTGCATCAAACCTAGGTTTAGTGCAGCGCTGGTTTTCAGACAGGGCCTAGGTAAGTGATGCCACGAACATCAGTAAACTATGGAAGGGGGGGGAATAGCAATAAATAACTAGTATGTAAAAATAAATAAAAATGCAGGCTTATCCAGTGCCCCAAAATCGGAGACTCTCACCTATCTGTCAAAGTGTTTATAATGGTGTTGAGGCTGCCACGCAGGCGTTTCAGGAGAGACCGCCCTCTGCGTATAGGCAACTCATAGGCTGCTGGTGTAATGGTGATGTTATTGGTGGTATAATGTCATACCTACTTTGAAAAACGTCTTTCACCTCTCTAAAACTGCGAGAAAACCTGCGAGCCACCATGTTACATCGGACGGCCAACGCCCTGCGCTCTTTTTCTATGTCTGGTAGGTAATGGTAGAGGTAATGGTACTCATCGTGAGTACTACGACTGGCCTAGAAATAGACCCCTCAGTCTCCTCACGTGGATGTCATTAAAACGGTCTATGGGATTAAACCTAGGAGTGGGGAACAGCAAACCAACACCAATTACTGCAATCACCAATCCGCCTACCGAGTATGGGGATTATGGCAATTCTCCCATTGGGTATATGGGGAATCCTCGTTCACCAGTGGACGTCTAAGGGTCTAAGGGATGATGCTGATGATAATCAGAGCTCTTTATAAAATACATAGTTCGTCCGGGGAAATACTATCACCATACCATCTTATGCCGGCAAGCAGTAGTGCTTACATTACTGTGTTACGGTTCGAAGGGTATCTTCATGTCTCTGGGTCGCGGGCGCAATTTATTGCCACTAAGAGCAAGCAAGAATTAGTTGATGTAACCTAAGAGGTATTGCAGGCTAGTTCCGAAAGGGGTTCGAACATTTTTGTATGGAGGATGGCATCGCTATTAGTGGCCATTTTTGTTGTATCTGCGTCGCACTATGAAACCTATTTATATGGATAGATATGGGTATATACGAATAAAAAATATTCAGTGTTATACTGCCCTAAAGCGTCACGTACCTGTGTTTTTTGGAGATTAGCTATATAAATACTATAAAAATTAGAAAACAAGGCTCAACTACTTACTACAAGTAAATTTGACTATGGCAGAAAAAAGCACTTGATTATTTTACCAAGGGTATTGCCATGATTTTTGCACTGCAATAAAACCCTTTCGTTCAGTTACGCGGTTGTCGGCTTATCCACCAATGTTTGGCCGAATTCAGATTTTCAGGATGTGTCGTCTAATTAATATTGTGGTGATTTCCTTGGTAAAATAATCAAGTGCTTTCTTCTGCTAGTTTCATGTTCACTAACTATATATATAAAAAAAAATGCTGGACAAGTTTACACAACATTATCTAGACCCAAGCTAAGCCAGAGCTTGTGTTATGGCTACTAGTTAAAGTCAAAGTCAAAAGTCAAAGTCAAAAGTATTTTATTCATTGAAATCACAAGGATCATTTTGAATCGTCTTAAAAAATAAATTTACAGTTACTCCTGTTCCAACGCAACCAGACCTAGAAGAATCAGGCAACTGATATACTTAATACAATACATTACATAGATAGATATTTTTATTAGACATAGAAAACACCCAGAACACCCTGAACAAATATCTGCAGATCGCACAAATATTTGTTCCGAGGCGGGAATCGAACCCGCAATCTCCTGCGTCGCAGGCGAACCATCGCCAGCCGCGCCACAGAGGTCGTCATATATGTATGTATAAGTTGTTGATCCGCTATTTATTCAAATGTAACCTCCAAATAACGGAACATGACGCTTTGGGTAAGATATTTTTTGTTCGTATATTGGTGCTATGTCCAAATATTTAGGTTTCATAGTGCAACGCCATTATAAAAAATATAAAAGTAGCGATGCCACTAAGGTTCGAACCCCTTTACACAAATAAAAAACCTACTAAAGTAACATAACCACCAAAGTAGAAGATATATATAAATGTCAGCAAATAGTAATCAGAGTATTAATACGAGTAGTAGCCATAGAAATCTGAAGTAAGAGAATTGGTAAAAAGGCGCGGCGCGTGTGGCCAGGGTTTGAGCAAATTGCTCAAACTCTTTGGTTGTTTATTTTCAAGTATTTAAGACATTATATATCATTAAATCAAGCACCGATTGATGATAAAATTTTAAAGATACTTTGCGACTTTTCGTTTATTTTCTACTTCTTTATGGTAAAAACAGCTTGAAGCCGCTTCATCTCAGAGTAGCTGCCTCTTGCACTTTGCGGAAATCAAAGTTAAAAGATACAATACAGGACACTAATTTGCATAAATTGAACACGGCATAATATAAATATATTTTAATTCGCGACGCGGTGGACTTCTACGCCAAGGGAACTAATCATGGAATCACAGCACAAAATAATTCAAGTGTTTGATTAAGTTTGTTAGTGTAAAAAGTAATGGGGCAAAAAATGGCGACATCAGTTTCCATACAGAACAGACCGGACCTTTTTTTTATACTACTTGGAATGACGGATCAAGCAGATGGCCCACCTGATGTTAAGTGGTACCCTCTGCCTATGAACAGTGCATTAACTCATAGGTCACGTCTACCTAGGACGCGCCCTATGTGGCATTGCAATGCACCCGCTACCCGAGACATAAAGATGAAAAGTCTCATGTGCCTGTAATATCACCGGCACCGGAACACAGCAACGCGAGCACTACTGCTTTGCGGCAGAAATAGGTATAGTGGTAGTACTTCCCCGGACGAACTTTTTCACAAAAAAGCTCTACTTCTACTAAACAACTAGATATATACAACTTTCGAATTTCCAAAGTAATACATAAAATCCAAAATGCTAAATTTATTCGACTTTAGATTACTATCTATCGTCTTACTTCACATTTCTATGGCAGTAGCAGACAATCCTCTGAACAAAACCAACTAAGCTAGAGAGAGGGGCTAAGGCAAGCCTGATGAATTGTGGTATAAAATATGCACAGACGGTTCAGATCCTCTGAGTGGAGCTTTTGTCTGGGTAACTGCTGTTCATAATAGTAAAGCTGTGCTTTTAAATTTATGGAATACAGCATAACAGTATCTAAATATTTTACTAGTAGTGCTAGTAGGTACTTCTGCGAACAGTAGACCTCGCGGCACAATTTTTTTGCAATAATTGTGTTCAGTCTTTGCATCATGTAGGTATACATATAGTACCTATCCATCTCGAGCGGTGACTGTCTCTTAAAGGTTTTTAGAAGTTGTTTTTTTGAAATAGATAATTTGTATCATTTAAAAGCTAATTAAAAACTTAAATGAAAAAAAAATAAAAAAGGGTATTTATTCTTTACACTATACTAATAAACAAAGGATATAAGTAGGTATAAAAATATCATATTTAGTCTAGTGTAAGAGAAAAGGTCGAGGGCTCAGCCACGCTGTTTGGATGTAATTATTCGATGCATCATGTCGATCCATTATCTATACCTTGATACTACTTGACCAATTTGCTCAGATTCGAAATTCTTGTTTAGGTGTTTCAGTAAAATATTATTAAAATCGGCCGGTAAATGGCCGCAGCATATCCCCAGTTTTGGGGGAAATTACCCCTCATAGTAAAAACCAAGTACCGGACACAAGTACGTTATAAACGCTATAATATCAATCCTCTAGTGAACAGCATACGAAAAACTCGCCTTTAGCACCTTTTTGTTGGTTTTTTCGCCTTTGAAACTACATTCACATTCCAAAACTAAAAGCAAAAAGATGCCTAAAAGTTCGTTTGCATCGTTTCAAAATGCAAATATCAAAAAGACCAAATCCAAGGACTGGGTAGTTGACCAAAATATGTATAAATATGATTGTTTATTGCAATTATTGTTGTATAAAGTGCAATGAAATGGCAAGGTCGTAAAGGCGTTGTAAAAAATTTAACAATCACTTGTAATGAGCGATCAGTGACAAAGCACTGTCTGAGAGTAGTAATGTATTATTTTATCTGTGCTGAGAGTAAACAAACTTGTACCTTTTTTATTTTTTATACAACTTTGAATGACGGATCAAGCACATAGCCCACCTGATGTTAAGCGATACCCTTTGCCTATGAACTCTGTTTTACCTCATATGTCACGTCCACTTAGTACGCGCCCTAAGTTTTTTTATACTACTTGAATCTTTGACGAAAATTTTACTTTGGTCGAAGACTTGAATGACGGTAGCGTATTCCACTCCTATATATTATATGGTCTGCTTATTGCCACTTCAACTTGCTAATTTAGAGAGCTATGTTGGTACTCGGACTTGTTGATAAGATTCGTTGGTGTAAGATTTGTCCTGGCTGCTAGCTTTAATGGAATGTGTTATTACTGGAAGAAAGCGTTAGTTGAGTCAGTCGTGGGAAGTAATGGCGGCGATGAGCTTACCACTTGTCACGTCTATATTCCACGATGGTGCGGCGCTCTGTGAAGGGAGGCCTATTGAGGCTCTGCCTAGGGAGGTGTGTGTATATGTATGTTTTTTTTTGTTTACTTCTCATAATGACGGAACAATCAGACGGCCCACCTTATGATAAGCGGTAGGTACCCTCTGCCCATGAACAGTGCATTATCACATAGGTCACGTTCACCTAGGACGCGCCGTATGTGACATTGCACTGCGCCCGCCACCCTGAGACATAAAGATGAAAAGTCTTATGTGCCTGTAATTTCACCGGCACCATACCCTTCAAACCGGAACACAGCAATGCGAGCACTACTGCTTTGCGGCAGAAATAGGTAGTACTTCCCCGGACGAACTCTGTCACAAAAAAGCTCTACTTCTATCAAAACTATGTATGTATGTTGGTAGTGAAACTCTGAGCATAATAGCTCTCCTTATAGCCCGCTGCGCAATACAGCCACTACGGTATAATCAGTGCTTCCTTTACTTACTGGAAATCTGAAATCTTCTGACTTCTAAGGCCGGTCACATTCAAGTTTTTGAAACTTATCTTCAGTCCCATATCCTTATCCACTAAGTACTCCAACGAGGGTATGATCAGAGGATCTATGGCCCTGATGTCGTATTGTGGAATCCCACCGCTTGTGTTCTCCAGAAACTGTTCGGTTGACTTGCTGAGGCACTCGATGTCGTTCATCAGACATGGTTTTAGCAGAGAACCTGCAACACAATATGATTTTATAAAAAAAAACCTGACTATATTCAGCTTTAAAACACCTTATTGAATACAAAACGCATTCAAATTAGATTCAATCGATTCAATCGGTAAATAAAGCAGGTAACCTACCTACATTGCGTGTATTCGCGAGGTCTCAGTTCAGGGCGAACCACTAGTATTAAATCTCGCTGAAAGATAGATAGGGATCTGTTTGTAGGGGAGGGACACCGGGATTTAAAGTTCTGGTCATAAATTTCATGTACTGTGAAATTATTTAACTGACTGTACCTTCTCCAGTTTCCCATAATCTATATTAAATAATCTGTGTCTGTGATAAATTTGGGCCAGGTTGTCCGTAGGTTTAACACGTGGGCCACGCTGTTGCAACAAGAATTTGGGACAAGAATTCGTGAGCCAGGCTGTCAACATCCCATCTTAATTTGCAGTTTAAGCTCAAACTTAAAGATTCAGCTTCATCCGTACCTACCTACCTACATAGTGCCCTATTCATCCTATGCTGTTCATCATCAGATAGGTACTGATGCTAGATGCCTTTGAAAATGAACATTGTGAGCTCAAACCGGAGGTGTAGCTGCAATAATGCCTGAGTTCCCTTCAAAAAAATAGTTGCGAGCTGATGATCCTGGAAACGGCTACACCAATTTCGACCAAACATAGCTGAGAACCATCTCCCAAACACCATCGTTCATAAAAAAAACATTTAAATTTTTGTTGTTTTAGTAGCGAGAACAGCCAATATGGTAACCGAACTAAAGAACAGGTGAGCGAAGCGCACCGTGAAAATTTTGATGCTTTAGAAGCGAGAATAGCTGAAATGGGAATTGGACAATAGTAAAGGCCAGTGGTGCGAGCTGCAAACATTATGTTTTTTAGAAGCGAGATCAGCCTAAATTATAAAGCCGTAAAAACAATTTGTTTTAGAAGCGAGAACAACTAAAATGGCACGTGCTTGGGGGGACGTGGCCTAGGTCCTTCTCGATAAACTGGCATACGGCCCGCCTGATGGTAGGCTATTGACATCTGCAACACCAGAGGCATTGCCAATGCGTTGCATGCCCTAAAGGACTATGCACCGTTATAATGGCCTTCGCTTTAGGTTGGACCATGTGCCAGTCACTTCACTTATTCACATCATTCATCATTACCAAACACTACCATCTTAATCCGTTTAGTATATGTACCTACCTATGAGAGTTTGAGCCGTAAAAACTTCCAAACTTACATGCATTTATCATAGTGAGATATACTTTAATCCAAGAAAATGTAACATTTATCATGAGTTTATTGAATAATTCAAATTCAATTTTTTATTTTTTATTTCAGGCTTATTGAGAATTGTACTAAACCTAAACAATAAAAACATAAATACCTAAGAAACTAACGTGTATATTAAAACACTTTATTTATATTTAGCAGTGCCCCGCGGTTTCACCCGCGTAAGTCTTAATCCCGTGGGAATATCGGGATAAAAATGTGCTATGTGTTATTCCGGGAGTCCAGTTATCTCCATTCCAAATTTCATCCAAATCCATCCAGCCGTGACAGCGTGAAGAAGTAACAAACACACACAAAAACTTTCGCTTTTATAATATTAGTTTTACTTAATCTAACACACGTGTGATCGCCGACGCGATGAATAGGTACATCAATTGGATATACTGGAAATAGGTACATCAATTGGATATACTGGAAATAGGTACTACCTACATGGAAATTCATGGTACCAATATTCAGGGTACGGAACGGAAAAACGACTGTCGTGTGACAATATATTTGTGTCTCTCTAACAGGATAGCAAGCTATCTTCTAGGATAGGTGTAAGAAGGAACACTCTATAAAATTTAAGCACTCAATCCATGTAGGTACTACCTACTTCATTCATGAATTTTCGCTACGCTCAGTGGTGGATTTCTTACAGACGCCATGGAGTACCTATTTACAGATGCCATGTTACAGTGAACCAGTGAACGAGCTGTAGTTTGTATAGGTACTTAGAGCATTGCAGGCCTCCGTACCGGAGTGCTCGATGTTTGTATACTAAGTCCATGGTAGGTAGGTAGGTAATTGTCGTTCTAAACGAAACAAACATGTTTATATCTCAAAAGTTTCAAAGCGGTGACTGTCCTTTAATTTAGCCTGGCACATTCACTAAATAGGAATCGCGTGGCCTTTTGTTAATTAAATTCTATATAGGTTAATTTTGTAAAAATATGTTTCCGCCCGTGTAGATCCTAATTGGTATTTTCGTTCCACAAGGACCCTTCTAATAGATGAGTTTTTCGAGAGCCTGTCCAGTATCCTTAACTATGGCCCCTAGACAAATAGCTGAAAGGAAATACCGGATATCATCATCAGCCTACAGAAGTCCACTAGAAGTATTTTATTTTTATGCTACTTGGAATGACGGAACAAGCAGATGCCCCACCTGATGTTCGTTTTCGTTTCGTATGAGGTAGTGCTGGCCTCTGGTGTCACAGTTTGTCAAGCCGCCCGAGGGCCTCTGACATGGCTTATCGGCTGCTATTAACAGCCGGGACCGACAGCTTAACGTGCCCTCCGAAGCACAGAGCGATGGAAATCCGCACATAACTTAGAAAAGTCATTGGTGCGGAGCCTAGAATCGAACCCGGTTATCGTTGGATTCTGAGTTGCACTATTGAACCGTTAGGCTACCATCGCTCATGATGAACCTGATGTTAAGGGGTACCCTCTGCCTATGAACAGTGCATTATCACACAGATCACGTCCACCTAGGGCATCCTATGTGGCATTTGCACTGCACCCGCCACTCTGAGACATAAATATGAAAAATCTCATGTGCCTGTAATTTCACCGGCACCCATACCCTTCAAACCGGAACACAGCAATGCGATCACTACTACTTTGCGGCAGAAATAGGTATGGTAGTAATAAGAATAGTATCTAATGGTGCAACCCACCGTGAAAAGAGGTCAATTTGAGGCTCTGCCTACACTTTCGGGGAAAAAGGCGTGTGTCTATGTATACATGTAGATTTATATTTATATTTTTTAAAGTTCTTACCTCCTTCAGAACGGACAGCCGCAACAAAGCTGACCACCATCAAAGCGTTCCAAAAATTCATCATTGCACTTGATTACTGTTCGTCGCGTAAATAGGAACTGCCGAGACTAGACTACTGACTAAATAATTTGCGATAACTTTATATAATACAGATTACGTGTATAAATAATAACAAGTGCCAATGGTTCTCTGTACTCGTATCATGGGTCAAGAGTGCATGCGGTCTCTAAGAGACAACTGATTATTTTGTGTACATGTAATTAAAGTGAATTTTATAAGACCCGGCCCAAATATGAAAAGTTATGTTTCAAGCTTCGTCTGTAACGCATGTTTTTCCGAGGTAACCTACCGTAAACCAGGGATAATTAGACATAAAATATATAAAAAAAGGTACTAACCGATGGTCTTTACACCTTGGATTACTGCTAAACTTGTAGTGCTTGTAGCAAAAAAACATCAATTGCTCAGACTAGAAAGAAAAAACTAGAATAGAAGACTTAAAAAAAAGTTAAACCACAAAAATCTTCCAAACTATGTCAAAATAGCCCCAGTTTACGGTACTTTATAGTAATGCTGGACAGTTCACACAACATTATCTAGTCCCAAGCTAA
This sequence comes from Operophtera brumata, assembly GCA_932527175.1. Taxonomy (NCBI): domain Eukaryota; kingdom Metazoa; phylum Arthropoda; class Insecta; order Lepidoptera; family Geometridae; genus Operophtera; species Operophtera brumata. Next base: position 39,996,558 of record OW052225.1, read on the forward strand.
GTAGAGCTTGTGTTATGGGTAGGTACTAGATAACTGATATACTTGATACATTACATTACATTAGATAGATACTTTTTATTATACATAGAAAATACCCAGAACACACCCTGAACATGTATCTGCCGATCGCACAAATATTTGTCCCGAGACGGGAATCGAACCCGCAACCTCCTGCGTCAAATCAAATCAAAATCAAATCAAATATCTTTATTTACTAAGGTATGGCGTAAAGTTATGGGTAGGTTGTAGTACATAATTCAGTGTGCAGTTACTTTTGCTTATAAAGCGTGCAAATATTCCTTTACGGTTGTTAACATTATTAGTATCAGGTATTTAAGAAAAAGGAAAATTAAAATTAAAATTAAAAAATACGTCAAATTAAGAATTAAATAAAAAAGAAAAACAAAACAATAAAAATAGAATACCTATTCAATTAAATAATGTCCATCTGTCATAAATAATTAAAATATTAACAATTGCTTATTTCATAAAAAAGATTTAAAAAGTCAGTCAGCCGAACCTTCGCCCGCCACGCCATAGAGGTCGTCCATACATCTAGAAAAAACAGAACAAAAGGATAGAACGCAAAATATTGATTCATAGATATGTGCAGATACCTACGAAGTTTATATGCCCGGGTTCAAGTTCCACAATGTTATCTTGTCATCTCTTAATTTGACTCATCAAAAATTATGCAGCTTATCATTTTATTACGGGATCTTCTAAACTTTGACAGAATATAAGTGGTGTTTAAAACCGTCGATCAAGAATACAACTAGATTTCGGGTCACGTGCAAAATCAAAGCTAAATACAGTCTGCGTGAGTATATATACTTATACCTACATACACCTATATTTGTTTACTAATGAACTGAAACAAAAGTGTTAAAACAGTTTTAAGTTCAACCTAATTACAACCATGACACCTAGCAATAAAGTAGCAAATCTTCAAAATATTAACTTATACTTACGATCATTCGTCACAAAAAACGAGCAATGCAATAAATTACTCCTGTCACTTAGAAATGATAAGACATAAGTTAAACAACATTTAGTGACAAGCGGCCCATTGAGGCTCTGCCTACCCCTTCGGGGAAAAAGGCGTGTGTCTATGTATGTATTTAGTGTGAAATCAACCTAAAAGAGCTACAAATAAAGTTATCAAATATAAAAAAAAATAAGACCTCACTTTTCAAGTGAGCTGTTATTCACCGAGACGTATTTTTTGCGCCGACCTGATATCTAGTTGTATTCTTGATCGAAGTTTAAAACCCTCACTTCACGCTACGCTAACATGCCTAAGCTTCACGAGGCGAGTACAAGATGAGAAGATTTTTATATTTTACGAGCGGCCTGCTCGGCCCGCTCGCGACTACTTTCGCGTGATCCTGGTGACCCGACCGCAGCGCCATCTACCAGATCCACTTATGAATATAAGCCATCCTTCGGGGTCTGTGACTACAATCGAAAATTTAAAGTGCATTTAGCTTTGTATCATGATTCAGAATATAGACGGTAAAAATCACATAAAAAAGTAATGTACATATTCATGGTACCTATTTTGAACCCCCGACGCAAAAACGACGGGGTGTTATAAGTTTGACGTGTCTGTGCGTGTGTGTGTGTGTGTGTGTCTGTCTGTCCCGTCGTAGCTCCCGAACGGATGATTGATTTAGTTTTTTTTTTGTTTGAAAGGTAAATTTGTCGGGACTGTTCTTAGCCTATGAACAGTGCATTACCTCATAGGTCACGTCCACCAAGGACGCGCCCTATGTAGCATTGCACTGCGCCCGCCACCCTGAGGGATAAAGATAAAAAGTCGCATGTGCCCGTAATTCCACCGGCACCCTTACCCTTCAAACCGGAACACAGCAATGCGAGCACTACTGCTTTGCGGCAGAAATAGGTATGGTGTTAGTACTTCCCCGGACGAACTCTTTCACTAAAAAGCTGTACTACTACTGGTTCAGCCGTTTCATTGCATTGAGGTTTTTTTAATTTTTACAAAATGAATTACTTGTATGATAGGAACACAACTACTTCTTTCACTCTGTAACTTTTATTTATTGACAGCTGCAATCTTTGTCAAGTACCTAGCCGAGGTATTGGCACCTAACCAAGTCACCACTCTGTCACATGGGCCGGGCGTGTTACGTGATACTGGTGATTTCTAGCCTTGTATCAAAGTCAAAGTTAAAAGTCAAAAAGTATTTTATTCATTGAAATCACAAGGATCATATTGAACCGTCTTAAAAAATAAATTTACATTTACTCCTGTTCCAACGCAACCAGACCTAGGAGAAACAGGCAACAAACACGGTCTGTTTTTTGTTGATGGTCCTTCTTACTACTAGGTGGGGAGCGCCTGTGTGGTGCCTCGAGAACAAGTGGAAGCTGATTCAAAGAAAAAAGGAAAACCAACTTAAAAGCCTTACTTAGGTAGGCAGTCAAAAGTAAGATGATAGAGAGAATCAGCAAAAGTTCATAAAGCAGCACACTCTACGCTTGATATACACATAAATAACACATCAATAATAAATTATATGTAGGTACAGACATTGCAAATTGACAAATTAAGAATCGAGGGGCAGAGCGACATCAGGCCACGCGGCTTTATCATTAACATAGTCATGTAGTGTGTAATACGCTTTCTTAATTTTTATAATTATTCAAACGGCCAATAATATACATCTAGTAAAAATTAAGTCAGGATAGTAGGTAGTTACCTGGTTTAGTTCACTAGCATCGTGTGATTCTGGCATGAAACGTAAAGGTGCAGAATTTCCACTTTGCGTGCTAAAATGAAAGTTAATTTTATGATCATTAGATTTTATCTCTATGTATATTGTGGAGCTGTCAAATTCTCGTACTAAGGGTTCAGGTAAGTTATAAAGTGACAGAATAATGCCCGTGAAACGAAAAGTGAGCGAAAATCACGATTATTTAAATTAAAAAATCATAAGGAAGTACAATTTTTTTTTTTTTAAATAAACCTTTTAACGCACCACATTTCACATTATATCCACGCCTTAATGTGGGGTATAACGCAAAATTACCAATCTTAGATTAGATTTGTAACTGACTAAATAAAGTACAATTTTCAAATTAAAAATATGCATGGAGACTACATTATAATACCGAAGGATCACCTAGACAGAAACACGATTGGACAACATTTTCTTGATAAATAAAAAACACAAAGTTACCTCTAACTTTTGGCTAGATTCGATTGTTTGTCATTATGGTACAGAATATTGGGTCAAAAAATGGATAAATAAAATCAATACAATTTGAAATGATCCTACAAAGACTTACTTGTGGCATAAATATTTTCTTCGTTCGCGATAATTTTTTCTTGCAATATCCCGGTTTGTAATATTTTTCTTTGTCCTCTGTGAAACTTTATCTCAGCATTTTACTAATCCCTGTCCATCTCGTTTGTTTTGTATTACCTTCTTTGAGATTTAGTGAATTGAGAAGTTAACTCACAATGACTCAAACAAATCACGAACATGTAGAAAATTAGAAACGTGTGTACAACCGAGCTATTTCAGTTTTGCATTAGTTTGAGCTTGTGGTTTTCAAATAGTTATCCAGCCCCAAAATAAAGGCAAAACACACAGGAAAATAGAAAATCTGCTATACGGAAAGTTAAGATGGGTGATTTAGTTTAAAGTTTAAAGTTTAAAAAGTTTAAAAAGTTTATTTCAGTGACAACAAAAACATATGAAACGCAATTTTTACAAAATTAAGGTAGGTAGAGTAGGTATAGGTACACTATAAATAAACTTAAATAATATAAAATAATACTTAACAAAAAATAACACCATCTAAAGAACAATAATTGGAACAATGCAAATGTCGACAAATAATTAATAATTAATTATTTATTTTATTTTAATTTATTAATTTAACCAGATAAATGGTAGCCAGAGCAATGGTAGCCTAACGGTTCAATAGTGCAACTCAGAATCCAACGATACCGGGTTCGATCCTAGGCTCCGCATCAATGACTTTTCTAAGTTATGTGTGGATTTCCATCGCTCTGTGCTTCGGAGGGCACGTTAAGCTGTCGATAAGCCATGTCAGAGGCCCTCGGGCGGCTTGACAAACTCTGACACCAGAGGCCAGCACTACCTCATACGAAACGACGACGACCAGATAAACACGAATTGGAACGAGTTCTGCAGAGAGATAAAGAGAGAGAGAGAGAGAGAGAGAGATTAGACCAGTAGTGGAAATTAGCCCCGTTTAAGGTGAGAGGTTGTTTGTGTGTGCAAATGTTTTTTTTAGTAAGTATCCAAAAAGGTTTGACGGACTCTGACTCGGACTCGGACTAAATAATCGGACTATTGTGTTAACATCGAACTAAAAGGCTCAATAGTCCGATACGGTTTTATTTATAGTAAAGATGGTGTTTCCGAAATGAATTACCTACAGCTGATAAGAGCGCTGACATCTATAGCTTTCTATGATACTTAATACTCTTCTTTAGTGTTATAAATCAATGTAAGAGATCTTTAACGATCAACTTTTTTAAACTTATTTTTCGCTTGTGCTCTCTCTATATTAGGTACCCTAACAGAATTATAATAACATGCAATGATTACTTTAAGTAATAGGGCCAAAAGGGTATGTAAATTAGTCATTAGTGGAGACTAATTAATGTAAAGATAAGCCCACGTACTACTTACCGCATAGTTCACGAGGACAAGCAAAGATACTCGTCTAGGTTCTAAGTACATACGAGTATCATAATATTCAATGGTAACGCCTGCTATTATTTGAACAGCATCACGTCGTGGAACTGTGCCATAAGACAGGAACTACTAAGGAGTGGAATACACTGCCGTCGTCTGTCTTCCCTGAAAACTATAATCTGGGTATCTTCAAGGCTAGTGTGATAGATATATAGATAGATAGATTAACACTTTAATGTACACCAAAAAAAAAAAACACAAAAAAGAATTAACTTAATCAAATTAAGATCAGATTGATTAACATTTATAAATATGTTGTATTAAGTATATCAGTTATCTAGTACCCATAACACAAGCTCTGCTTAGCTTGGGGCTAGATAATGTTGTGTGAACTGTCCAGCATTATTTATTTATTTAATTAATTTTATGAGACTAATGCTATCGGAGGAGTTCCCACACTGAAATGTACACATATAGCGCCCGTCTCGACTTGTCACCTCTAGGGTACTAGCTGAAAATCAGTGTTTGCTCTTTAAGCAAGTTAATTCGCTGAGCTATGACCCATTTGTGATGCTGCAACACACACATACTTTTAGTTATAGTTTTTATATGGTTTAAATGTTTATTTTAGTGCACTGCTTTGTTTTTGTGTATGATGGTTTTATTATCTAGTTTTTAGTGCACTGTCTTTTATTTGTTTAGAATGTACGTGTGTGATTGGAGATGCAAATAAACGTTTTATCTACCTATCGAAATTACCTATAGTACAATGGGCGGCCTGAAAGCGATTTCTTCCAGGCAACCTTTAAATAGGTGAATAGGTGCCTTCTAGACCTTTGTGCTTCATCTTCGGCCTCATCGTCACTTACCAACAGGTGAGATCGTGCTAAAACAAAGGACTATAAAAGTAAAAACCTTTTTTTTACTTTTATAGTCCTTTGTTTGTCCTTTTTTTGTACCAGCAGAGATGCGGCGCTGTCGGTTAAAAGTTATATATTGCGATATTCTTGCGATACCCATTTTAGCCATGCATATTTTTTATCGGAATATTGTACTTTATTTTCTCAGGTAAAAATCTAACTACGCTTTAGGGCTTTAGGCTTTGGTACCTACAAAAAACAACTTTCAAGACCTGACGAAAAGTCATCAAGATCTTGTTAGGTTTGATCTAAATCGCCTTTGGCCGAAACTCCAGAATAAATTGGCCTGACCTTGGACAAAATCCAGGTATAATAACGACGATATATTCTCTCCGCAAGATAAATTGCTGAAGAATTTAATTCGGTCAAGAGTCAACTAGGCTTTTTTAAACGTATTTTTAGCAAAATCTTCACAGTTTAAGACAACAAAAAAAAAATGTTAATCTTCATCATATTCCATGATAAGGCCATGATCGAGCCCAAAACAAGATTTTGATAAATTTTCTTGAAAAAAAATCGTGAACTTACCTCTACCACAAATAAAATAATACTACCTCTACAATGTGCTTATAACGGAAATATCTCTATTACTTATCAACATACATTGATAAAATTAATAAGAGTGACAAATAATATTATTTTAGAGGGCATGGCCGATTTATATTTTCGATTACGCAGCAAGTTTTAGTTTAAATACCGTTTTTCGTGATTTTCGTTCACTTTTCGTAGTGCGAGCGCTGTTCGGTCACTTTCTATCTTAACTGAACTTTACTGAGTTAGATATTGACGGAATTTAGCTCTTGTCTGCATCTTAAGACCGTACTAACAATGTAACTTGAAAATAAAGTTTTCTTTAGAAAATGACTTATTGTGTAGGTACCTACTGATAGCTTAGTCTCGGCCGCTAGGGCATAGGCTGGCAAAGGTTTTGAGTGGCCGCTAACAGCCAATCATTTATAAAGAAAAATAATAAAATCTTTTATTTTTCAATACGGCTAAGAAAAATAAAATACCAACTAACCACAGCGGCTGGAGTATCGTCTAGGGACCATTCGACATAAAATTCTGTGGGGGAGGCCTATGCCCTGAAGTGGATTTCTACCTACTTAATGGTTAAGCAGCCGCCGCCTTCAGACGATTGGCGTAAAAAAAGTAGAGCCTCTTAGCCCTATCAGTTACCGCGCGGACGCGCTATAGAAAATATAAAATTGCTACTGCCATCTGTTGTGGAGTAGTCGTACTATGTGGCAAAGGAGGCATATAATCATAGACTAACTAAACACAATAGACCGCTAACATAGAACAAATTTTTGTGACTCGAAAAAGGACAAATTCCAGGCTTTTTCTAGATGGCACTAGCAAATAGCCTGGGAATCATTCAACCAGCATTTTAAACCAATTACCTAATCGCTTTTAATTCTTTAAAAATAAACATTTAAATTTATATTTTATTTTTTAACTATTAAACTATGGTCGATCTATTCGAATTTAAAGCATTACAATCGTTTATAGCAGATTCAAAACACTCGGCGACATCTAGCGTAGGTATCTAGCGTAGGCAATCATTTATCATTGGCAGTCTATTGTGTTTAGTTTGTCTATGATATAATTATACATCTGTCGTTTTTGGATGGTTCGATGAAGTTCTAGCCAACTCTCCATTGCGGTAGAACAATAAGGGATTACATTGCTTGCGTATAAATAAATAAAAATTAATAAATAATGCTGGACCGTTCACACAACATTATCTAGCCCCAAGCTAAGCAGATCTTGTGTTATGAGTACTAGATAACTGATATACTTAATACCATTCATTACATAGATAGATATTTTTACATAGAAAATACCCAGAACACCCTGAACAAATATCTGTGATCGCACAAATATTTGTTCCGCTGTGGGAATCGAACCCGCAACATCCTGCGTCGCAGGCCAACCTTCGCCCGCCGCGCCACAGAGGTCGTCAGAGGTATAAACGAAGCACGCTCGAGCAGTCGTTCGTAAATTGGGTTTCAATGCGAATTTGATTTTGAGTTTTCTCACAATCTTACGATTTGATTTGCTAGGTTACTTTGGGAAAAGTATTCCTTCTGAGAAATGGAGTTGAATGAGCTCAACTTGTTGTTTTTTGCGAAATTTAAATTTCCAGGATTACTGTACAATTTTTCAAAAATCCAAATGCGTATAGTTCTTTTTATCTTCAAAATTCACATAATGTATTCTAAGAACAAACCTCCCTAACTACACCAAAAGAGGTAATTTACCCTGAGCGTCTCATTATCTTGCCACAACCTGTATAATACTCGTACAGGGAGCTGTAGGTATCTAAGATCCAGAGTCTCGAGCACCGCCGTAAGGTTGCATGCCTTTCCATCTTCTATAGGTTACATTTCGGGGAATGCTACCAAGAACTGCACGATCTGATCCCACCATCTCTTTTTCATCACAGGACGAGCAGGTGTACGGCTCAGTACCATCCTTACCTGATTGGTATACCTCCTATTCGCACTAAACGTTTCAGTTCTACCTTTATAATGAGAACTGCTAAGGAGTGGAATACACTACCGTCGTCTGTCTTTCCTGAAAACTATAATCTGGGTCTCTTCAAGGCTAGAGTGAATAGGTGCCTTCTAGACCTTTGTGCTCCATCTTCGGCCACATCGTCACTTGAGACCGTGGTGAGATCGTGGTCAAAAAAGATCTATCGACGTAAAAAAAAACTACTACCATTTTTTGAAAGTTATATAATTACCTACTGTCAGCCTGAAAAATAAACTCAAAATAAAAGTTTGCTCGTGACTCTATTTCTCCAAAAGCAAGATTTTAAGAAAACTTGTTAGAACTATTTCCATACATTTTCTATGAAGGTCTAGGTATAAGGAGCTACAGGTCCGTTCGTATTTTAATTACTGACTTGTAATGTATACTCTCAACTAAAATTTTGTTCTTTTATGCTGTTTCTTCATAATAATTACTGAACAGAAACTTTTTTAATGAGTTAAATTACTATCGTTAGAACATGTACCTATAAAGTTTTATAGAAGTGAGGAATTCGCAATCGTGTGGAGAAATGGCAGGGAAGCTGGCACCGAATGAGATTGCTGATTCTAGCACGTGCCATGTCCTGAACGTGCCCATACATTTCGTGTACGTGGACAGTCTCCTGCCCTGATGATAGCAGATACCACAGGTATAAAATAATAATTATAATTTAAAATAAACTTACTTTTTAGGGTTCCGTAACAAAATTACGGAACCCTGGTAGATTCGTCATGTCTGTCTGTCTGTCTGTCCGTCCGTATGTCACAGCCACTTTTTTCCGAAACTATAAGAGCTATGCTGTTGAAACTTTGTAAGTAGATGTATTTATGTGAACCGCATTAAGATTTTCACACAAAAATAGAAAAAAAAAACAATAAATTTTTGGGGTTCCCCATAATTAGAACTGACAATAAAAAAAAAATTACATCAAACCCATTCGTATGGGATATCTATGGATAGATCTTGAAAAAAATTATATTGAGGTTTCTAATTTTTTTTTTCTAAACTGAATAGTTTGCGCGAGAGACACTTCCAAAGTGGTAAAATGTGTCCCCCCCGTAACTTCTAAAATTAGAGAATGATAAAACTAAAAAAAAAAATATGATGTACATTACCATGTAAACTTCCAACGAAAATTGGTTAGAATGAGATCTAGTAAGTAGTTTTTTTTAATACGTCATATATCGTAAACCATCCAAGAACTTTTATATTATGTTACTTGCTGCTACGGAACCCTTCATGGGCGAGTCCGACTCGCATTTGGTCGCTTTTTAGATAGGAATTTATCCCCAATACAAGATTTTATAATATTAGTGATCGGAACCGTGTGCTAATCACAATGAGCCTAAATACGGTCAGTCTACTATATCATCCATCGAGGAGGTCCATTGTCCACCTTCCATCGTCCATTGTTGTCTCTATCATCAGATCAGCTCGCTGTCACCATCATATAATGTTGTGTGAACTGTCCAGCATTATTTATTTATTTATTTATATTGCATTGTCATTGGAACTAGACGGGTATGCCAAATTTCAGCTCAATCGGATATTGGAAAGTCACCCTTATCGACACCCATGAAATACTTCATTGCGGTTTTCCAATGGCCATATCTGGTCTTCTTCATCAGTTCCACTTCACCAAATGGCACTTCCTGAATCCACGCACATGCTTGACTTGTTGCAGAAAATAACAAAATCGCTATATGTGTGCGTATCATATTTGAGTTCCCTCAATTCCTCATGGAATTCATCAGCACCAGATTTTTAATAAAAATTGGACCAAACTGACCGTATATTATTATAAAAAAAACGGTTTATAAATGACGCAAATATGAGGTAACAAACATAAAAAAACACTCAATTTGATAACCTCTTCCTTTTTTAAGTCGGTTAAAATAAAAACAGCTTCATTGATTCTTCTTTATTCTACGGCCAAACTCTTTCTAAAGGAGATCTCAGGGCCCTACTGTACCTACTACAACTTTAAGCATCTCTTGATAGAGTAATAGCCGTGGAAATGTGCACCTACCCTCCACTTATCTGTTTATAACCGGCCTCGTAAGGGGTTGTGCAGAGAAACGGGCATTTATCCCTTTGATGACACCCATTAACTTATTTATAAGATCCCATCGTTCATTCATATCCATAACTGACTATTAATATTTAGCACTAACTGTACGTACAGCTAACGACAAAAGTGGATTACATTTTCTGTGGCTAAAATGTTATCTTTCAGAAAGTTAGGTTTTTGAACTCTGAGAGCTGAGTTCACCAACAGATTAAAACAACTGTTTAAAACTTAAACAGTTGTTTTTTAACAATACATATTATGCCGTTCCACTCACTAACCATTGATTAAATAGGTACTGTAAGTATCCAACTTGGTTAAACCAATGGTTTATTACTCCGTGACATGAAATTATACTGTACAAAATAAAAATAAACGAGGCTTTAAACTATATCTTTGAAGAGGATAATAAAATAGATGATTTGGAAGTGATTCAAACAATTTTCGTTTGCATATTCTCTGAAAATTTTAAACTTTGATACGTATAAATTATAATATTATATATCATGAGTGGGATCACAGAGTTTGACAAGACAATTTATTGACATGACAGTAGAAAAGATCATATTAAAAAATACTTTTACTTTACGGTCATAGCATTGGAAAAATTGACAATAATATATTTTGTAGTACCTATTCATATTACAATATTAGATATCATTCAGATAAAAGTAATTATAAGTGGATACATTGCCATCTTCACAAAGTAGGTAATAAAAAAAACACATTCAAATCGGTCTACGGTGCCACAGACAGACAAACACACATAGTGGTCAAAATAATAACACCCCTCTTTTTTGCGTCGGGGGTTAATAATAGAGTAAGTGCGAATAACGTTTTCCGTGTCAGTAGTCAATAGGTAACTAATAACCTGCGTAGTTAAATAATGGGATTATAAATGGCGGCCACTCTCATGCTATCCCGCTTAGATTATATACAATAAAACGGCCCTCTCATGCTGTCTCGCTCAGTTTATCAACAAAAGCCGCCACTTCTAATCCTTTTCTTTAACTTATGAACCTATATGAACACCTATGAAGTTACTTATATCCCGAGGTTCCGGGTTCGATTACCGCCTCGGAACAAATAATTGCAGATAATTGTAATTGTTTAAAATCAATCAGCTGCTGTATGGATTATTTGAGATAGCCGGGGCCTTAGTAGAGAATAACTAGATATGTTGGTAGGTATATAACATAGTTTCCACGCACTGATTCGCTCACGTTCGTTCAATAAACTTAATTAGCACGATAAAAGTAATGCCAGTAAGAAGGTTGGTACTATGATATAACTTGCGATGAAGTGTTTCACGTAATCCATCATTACGGTAAATTATCAGAGGTAGCATGACCCGACTAATGGATAAACCTAGTTTACGCGACACGACCTTTGATTTATACTTCGGTAACTGCAAATCTACAAGATTAATGTGATTAACCGAGGCTAGAATACTTACATAGGTTTATCAGTTTAGGTACAGCTAGCATTTGCTGTCAAAAAGATTGTTACATAAGTGTCATAAATCAAAGAATGGGATTAAAAATAAATAAATAATGCTGGACAGTTCACACAACATTATCTAGCCCCAAGCTAAGCATAGCTTGTGTTATGGGTACTAGATAACTGATATACTTAATACAATATAATACATAGAAAGATATTTTTTATTATACATAGAAAATACCCAGAACACCTTGAACAAATATCTGCGCTCGCACAAATATTTGTTCCGAGTATTTGGCTCTAGTATGCGCCTTAAGACAATTAAGATATAGAAAAATTATCTAACTTAGTAAAATTCAGGTGAGTAAGAAAGTGACAGAATTGCCCTCGCTCAACGAAAAATCAAATAGTTGCTTTTACAAGAAAACTACTCGATTTGCTCGATCAATGAAGAGTTTTCCAAGTGTCATTGTCAGTTTAGTTCTTTCATCGTCAAGAGATGGCGCTCGCGTAACTAGCTAACCCATGGACTTATAGTATATATACAAATGCATGAGCTAGCCTAATAACCTAGTAGGTATTTACCTACTTTTTAAATTTTATCATGGCAGTGGAGAACTTTGTTCAGCCAACGTAAATAGTTAAAAAAACAAAATCCTGTAAACTTATGTAATAATTAATATTTTTGTGATAGTTAAGCCGTGTTTGCTGCGCCATGTTTTGAACAGAACATTGTTCGAAAACTTAAAATGGGGACATGGCTTAAGTGTATTTGCTCGACAAAACATGTACCTATGCCACGCCCCTATTTGATGTATTCGAACAATGTTCTGTTCAAAACATGGCGCAGCGGACATGGCTTCACGTGTTTTTAAATATTTACTGTTACCAAAACTATTGCCAACGCCATCTTGCGAGAGATAAATAATGCTAAAATGACACTAGGAAAACTCCTCATTACTGCTTGGTCGCACACTCGCTTGATTGGACTAACTCGCACGTCATCGCTGAAATGGATGTAGTGCTGTCAGCCGTCATTGATTAGGACAATGTGTGGTTTATCACCGGAGCGTACAACTGATTGCGATTGTAACCCATTGTTCCGGAAAATTGCTAATCTGGCAGTTATACATACATTATTAGACGCATGCCTTTTTCCCCGAAAAAATGTAGGTACTATTATTAAAATAAATAAAATAAAATAAAGAATGCTGGACAAGTTCACACAACATTATCTAACCCCAAGCTAAGCAGAGCTTGTGTTATGGGTACTAGATAACTGATATACTTAATACATTATATTATATAGAGAGATATTTTTAATTATGCATAGAAAAATACCCAGAACACCCTGAACAAATATCTGCGATCGCACAAATATTTGTTCCGAGGCGGGAATCGAACCCGCAACCTCCTGCGTCGCAGGCCAACCTTCACCCGCCGCGCCACAGAGGTCGTCATTATTATTATTCATTAGAGGTATTAGAGGTATTATTCATTGGCTACCGAATACAACAAAATAAATTTAGCTCTCCTTCCACCCTTCCACCTACCAAATACGTAGCCAAGTTTCATTCATTCAGGACCTACCACCAGGTTCAGAAGTGGTTGGGGGTGCACAAGATCCCTACTGATTGGCATCAATCACAAGCGCTCACAAAAAGAGTATAGCGCAGAGTGTTGAGAGCTTCTTGGCCATCACCGCCACACAGAGCAATTAAAAATGCCTCAACTGCACTCTCGATCTCTTCTGGAAGGGAGTCTGGCTGCAAGAACACTTCCAGCTGGTGAACGAGGTTGGGGTTTTGTATAAAAATAGGGAATAAATAAATAAATAATTCTGGTCATATCACACAACATTATCTAGCCCCAAGCTAAGCAGAGCTTGTGTTATGGGTACCTTCTAGATAGCTGATATACTTAATACAATACATTACACAGATAGATATTTTTTATTATAGATAGAAAATACACAAATATTTGTTCCGAGGCGGGAATCGAACTCGCAACCCCCTGCTTGGAAGGCGACCCTTCTACTTGTATTAATATTTATTCTGTGACCCTTCCACCGACGCGCCACAAAGATCGAGAACATTGGGAACCCTGTATATTGGGAGCTATTAGACCTAGAAAATTGGATTAGGGCTCAAACTGTCAGGAATTTTGATTACTTTAAAAATAAATAGTAACATTTCTCGTCTGAGCCTTCCTATGACGCTTTTTTTGCACAAAACTAAAATAAGTGAATAAAAAATGTTTTTCAGCAACAACTCAGCGCGCTTACATTTTAGAATGCTGCAAATCTTGATAAATACTATATAGGTGGACCCAAACAACATTACAAAAAAAAAACGATTTTACCGCAATTAGGTATTGCAATTTCGAATGTAACATAACATATGACTTGCCTAAAAGGAAAAACTTTAAAGTTGAATCTTAGTCAATAGATCAAAATCTTATTTCTTAATAAATAAATAATAAATAAAAGGCTTTGTTCTAAAATATCCACCTGTTGACCTAAAATGAGTGAAGAATTCATACGGTGACATTGTAAAGGTAACAGGAAGTTGGTGGATGAAGGCGGTACAAGACTGATTATCATGGCATTATAGGGGGGAGGCCTATGTCCAGCACTGGACTTCTACAGGCTGATGATGATTATGATAAGATCTATGGCACGTGTCCGTCCGTGATGTTGTGTGACCTGATGAACACTGAATTCATTCATCTATAAATCAATATTCATGAGGCACCTTTTGCTGAATAATTTTCCTCCATCGTGTCTATTGTCCGCGTTCTATAGTCGAGTGTGTCCTGAATTTCAGCTGACGGCGTGAACGTGTTAAAGTATGGCGTCTTGCATTGAGGACGTGCTAGCGCTAGCCTGCTTGAACTAAGCGATTTATTGATCACGGGTATTGTAGTAGCTATCCTTAACATTGTAAAGGTACTACTAGGTGGGATAAATACGGACTCCAAAAATTACGTAGTCAGAATCCGAAATAATAATGATTAGTAAGTAGTAATAGTGATTTAGTAGTAGATAGACCTTTTTTTTGAAAGAGTTTGTCCGGGGACTTCCGGGTTGTAACTACTACCACCATACCTATTTCTACCGCAAAGCAGTAGTGCTCGCATTGCTGTGTTCCGGATTGATTACATATGATGACAGGCACATTTGACTTTTCATCTTTATGTCAGTTTTAGGGCTCAGTGCAACGCCACATAGGGTTCGTCCTAGGTGGACATGACCTGTGTGATAATGTACTGTTCATAGGCAGAGGGTACCGCTTAACATCAGTTGGGCCATCTGGTTGATGAGTCATTGTAAGTTGTATAACAAGTAATTAATTTTGTAAAAATTAAAAAAAAACCCAACGCTGAACGGCTGAACCGATTTTGATCAAACAAAGCTAACACTACCGACAAATACACCTCTCAAACAAAAAAAAACTAAATCGGTTCATCCGTTCGGGAGCTACGATGGGACAGACAGAGACACAAACACACACACACACATAGACACGTCAAACTTATAACAACCATTCGTTTTTCGTCGGGGTTAAAAAAAAAAGAAAAAAAAATTTTTTAGCTTGTTGGATGAATTCCTGGATCAATACGGATGCACCCTATTGATGCATTCTTGATTCTTTTGTGTATGATTTCTCACAACATTTCATTAATGAAGGGTCCACTGTATGAAGTTTTATGAAACGCAAAATTTTTGAAATATTTTAATTTGAAACTTCGGTTGGGACTTGTTTTTATCGCACAATACGGAGGCCTGCAATTTTCTAAGTCGCACACCATTGTCCAGTGAAAGATATACAGAAAGACACACCTTTACAGGTAGGCAGAGCCTCAATTGGGCCTCTATTCACAATGGGTTGCACTATCGTGGAATATAGACGTGACAAGTAGTGAGCTCATCGCCGCCATTGCTTCCCACGACGGCCAACGCTTTCTTCCAGTAATAATACATTCCATTATAAGCTATAGCAGCCAGGACAATTCTTAAACTAACGAATCTTATCAACAAGTCCGGGTAATCCCTTAGTAGGCTTTTACGACATCCACGGGAGGAGACGGAGGGGTCTATTCTTAGGCCGGACACACCACATATATTTACAGAAATACTCATAAAAGATATATTTCAAGGTATATTATAGTATATATAGTATAGTAGTATGTATAATGTAAAATTGTACCGTGTATTGTTTTATTCAAAATAAACTTTTAATTTACTTTACTTAAGACGATTAGTTTTGCCGAAACTCAAAATTGACCTATTTCGAAAGCCTACTCCTCCTACAATAATGGCCCAAATAATTAAAAAAAAATCAGTTAATAAGTATAATATTGTCAAGAATAGAACTATATGTTTAGATTATTTAAATTGGTGTTGCTTTTGACAGGAAAAAATAAAACATTGTTCCCTATAATTTACGCAAGAATTCCTACTCCTTCCAAACGCCTGCAGCTATTTTAATGATTCTTTCACAATATTATAGACAATTTTCAGACTTTACACATGATATGTTTACATTTTCAAAAATAATTATCATTTTTAAACAATAAAACAAAAACTGTAAAACGAGCTGCCACGGGCGGTTCGGCCGCGGACCTCAGTCCGGCCCAAGCGTTCGCACGGGGTACCCGCGTCACTTTTTTGCTCCGCTCCTATCAGTGCCACCGACTGGTTCGGGCACAATAAGACACGATAGCAGTTAGTGTACTCATCGTAGTTTTTTAGTTGTGTTTTGTGTTCCTTGAACAAAACAATGTAAATATTGATCGTTTTCGTTTAGATATCTTGTTTGCGCGAGGACGCTTGTTTGTTTCTTATCTTTGACGACCTCTGTAGCTGTAGCGCGTCGGGCGAGTAGCCGGCTGAGATGCGAAAGGTTGCGGGTTTGATTCCCGCTGCGGGAAAAATGTTCGTATGATCTGCAAATATTTGTTCCGGGTCTAGGTGTTATGGTACCATGGTACTCGTAGTTTCTGATACACACAACAAAGGGATGTCTTGTGTCTATGTATGTGACTGTTGGGTGCTATGTTATGTTATCTACTATAAGAATAAGTACGTATATGAAAAATCTCGAATGAAAAATCTCTACTGAAAAATCTCGAATGAAAAATCTTGAACGAAAAATTTCGAATGAAAACTCTCGAATGAAAAATCTTGAATGAAAAATCTCGGATGATAAATCTCGAATATAAAATCTCGAATGAAAAATCTCGAATGAAAAATCTTGAACGAAAAATCTCGAATGAAAACTCTCGAATTAAAAATCTCGAGTGAAAAATCTCGAATGAAAAATTTTGAATAAAAACTCGAATGAAAAATCTTAAATGAAAAATCTCGAACGGAAAATCTCGGGTGAAAAATCTCGAACGAAAAATCTCGAATGACAAACCTCGAATGAAAAATCTTAAATGAAAAATCTCGAATTTAAAAGCCCGAATGAAAAATTTCGAATGAAAAACCTCGAATGTGAAATCTTGCCCTAAAAATAATACACCCTGCAAGTTTCAAGTCTCTAAGTCCAGCGGTTTTGGCTAAAGTGATATTACCACAGATGAATGAGTTACTGCGGGCGAAAATACTACGAAGTATGTGTGAAATAATTACTTTGGTGATTAAATAAATAAATAATAATAATAAAACTACTAGGTATGTAAGAAATAGGTACTTTTATGTTTATATTTATGGGCTCTGCCTACACTTTCGGGGAAAAAGGCGTGTGTCATCTATTTAATTATCTACCATACTAGGTCTAGTAGACAGGTCTAACAAACAAAGCTAAGAAAAATCAACAATGCCGGCAGGCATAGGTATACTATAGCAATAGCGCATAATTTCCGAAACTCAAAATCAAAAGTGCGCGTGTTCTGAAACACAACAAACTAGACAACAGATATGACTGCATTACTTGCACCTCGTGCCAAACCGCGGCTGCCGCCCGCCGCGCGCCGCGGTCTCATGACTAGCGCACCGCGCTCCACGCCGCGGCCGGCGCGCCCGCTGCCGCGCGCGCCGCTCGCTGCGATTCTTCATTGTTTCCGAATATTGTGCCAATTTTTAAGCGTGGCGTGTGGTGCGGGGTCTGGATGCAACATTTCCTAGGCTCCGCCCAGATGCCCAAGGTCGTTCGAGGCTATAATCACCTTAAACGGCCTGACGGCATGACTCTTGTTCCGTGGGAGAAGGGTAGGCCTTTGTGTGGGACGCTACATGCGTTGATACCCTTGCGCCATCTCATCTGTCCGGGACATCAGTTAGGGCCGGTGCGGCGGCAGATTCCGCTGAGGACCTCAAAAGACGCAAATATGCAAGTCTCGACAGAGCTTACTTATTTGAGCCTTTCGGGGTCGAGACTCTGGGTCCGTGGGGTTCCCGGGCCCATCGCGTTTTCAAAATTCTTTCAGGGCATCTGGTCGAAGCGACGCGTGACCCTAGAGCTGGCTCTTATCTGGCTCGACGCATTAATATTGCCATTCAGCGTGGCAATGCAGCCAGCATCTTAGGGACGCTTCCGTCTGGTAGTGATTTGGATCAGTTGAGCTACCTTTAGATCGCTTGTAGCGGTCTTCAGGTAGCACAACTGTTTCATATGTATTTTGTACATACCTTGTATTATTCTTTCTGTAAATAAATGTAATCTTTACTTTACTTTTATATGCTTCTTAGCAATAACTGGGCACAGGTCATTGACTTTCTCAGATTTTCCCCAAAAGGATGCTAATAGGAATACATTTACGAGACTGTGTGTATTGCATTTCTCGCGTCTTGAGACTGTCGGTATAACAAACAAACACATCAGATAATTGGAAGTGCATATTGCTTCAAAGTCAATTTAGCGTAAAAAGATGTGAATATTTTGTTATTGCGCATCGCTAACTGGGATTATTAAACTCTAGACGCAACAAATACCAAGGAAACAAGGAAGGTAAGGTTACAGTAGCAGCAGAACTTTTTTTTTTTAAATATCCTGTGAAGTATTACGTCCATACCTATTTCTGCCGCAAAGCAGTAGTGCTCGCATTGCCATGTTCCGGTATGAAGGGTATGGGTGCTTGTCAAAGTACAGGCACATGAGACGCAGTGCAATGCCAAATAGGGTGCGTCCTAGGTGGGCGTGACCTATGAGGTAATGCACTCTTCATAGGCAGAGGGTACCGCTTAACATCAGGTGGGCCATCTGCTTGAACCGTCATACCAAGTTGTATAAAAAAAGCAATAACGACAAGTAATTATTTTAGTAAGAATTAACCTTAATTAAATTAATTAAATTGTAACCCTCAACGCAATGAAACGGCTGAACCGATTTTGATCAAACATATCTAAGAACACTATAGACAAATTAACCTTTCAAACAAAAAAATAATAATTAAGATCTGTTCATCGGTTCGGGAGCTACGATGCCACAGACAGACACACAGACACGTCAAACTTATAAAACACCGTCGTTTTTGCGTCAGGGGTTAAAAAAATACAATAATGATGGTGATTTGTACCACGAACAATTTGCCGTGGTCTATTGTCTAATGAAGATAGGTCGTATAGGGTTTCATGTCCAGAACTTCAGCTTTCCTAGTTTGTATCCAATAACCAGTTCAGTGCAGTTGGCTCGCTGCCACACAGTTAACCCTCCTTTTTGATTGGACCCCTACATTCAGATTTCATATTTGAAGCTTCATTGATTCTTATCAGAGGATCTTCTGTTACTCCTTATCATTTTATTTTATGACTACGAGTACCTACTGTTTATGACTATCTACGTAAAAATTTTGTGTTACTGACTGACAGACAAGCAACGCACATCCAGAATAGGGGGTGCTTGAAAGAAAGGTGGTACTAAACATTTATTTCTGAAAATTAATAATTCTAATTCAAATTTTTGTCATCATCATCATCATCAGCCTATAGAAGCTCACCGTTGGGCATAGACCTCTTTTGTGCCGTTGTGTTAATAAAAAATAAAACCTTTTTGTGGAAATTATTCCCTACTACGGACCATTCACTGTAAAAGATGTCCCTTGGTTGGCAATATACCTAATTCCATCGAAATCAGTTTAGCCGTTTTGGCATGATTGAGTAACATATATACAAATATCGTAACTTTATTATTTACTAGCAACTCGTCCCGGCTTCGCACGGGTAGTTTCAGGATGAAAAACAGCCCCCCCTTCCTATCCCCCCCTGGTAGCCTATGTCACTCAGGGTGAATGTAGCTTTCCAATGGTGAAAGAATTTTTGAAATCGGCACAGTAGTTTTTTAGTGTATTCATTACAAACATACACACACACAAAAATACAAATATTTCCTCTTTATAATATTAGTGTATTAGTGTATAAAAGATGATATTAGTGGGATTAGAGTAGGTACGAGAAGATTAAGTTTGTATATAGAACAAGAAATTAATTTTGTAAAAATTAAAAAACCCCCACCGCTGAACGGCTGAACCGATTTTGATCAAACAAAGCTAAGAACACTCCCGACAAATACACTTTCCAAAAAAACCCCAAAAAAAAAACAAAATCTATTCGTCCATTCCGGAGCTACGATGGGACAGACAGACACACTCATATATACACACACACACATATACACACACATACACACATACAGACACGTCAAACTTATAACACCCCTTCGTTTTTCGTCGGGGGTTAAAAAACTCAACGAACAAAATTTCACGGGTAGGCTGTATTCAACTAAATATAACTGACATAATTTTTAGTCAGTATTTTAGTCCTTGGATACTAGTGACTACATAGCGATGGTAGCCTAACGGTTCAATAGTGCAACTCAGAATCCAACGATACCGGGTTCGATCCTAGGCTCCGCACCAATGACTTTTCTAAGTTATGTGCGGATTTCCATCGCTCTGTGCTTCGGAGGGCACGTTAAGCTGTCGGTCCCGGCTGTTATTGATTAATAGCAGTCGATAAGCCATGTCAGAGGCCCTCGGGCGGCTTGACAAACTCCGACACCAGAGGCCAGCACTACCTCATACGAAACAAAACGAACGAGTGACTATCAGTTGGTTTCAAAGCCTTCAAAAATCATCAAACTGAATGTGATTGTGAGTGTGAATTGTGATTCCGATGTGGTATGACTGAAATTGGTTGTATGGATTTGAGGACTGGGGGTGCCACGGGGCTAAATCATAGTTCCCAAAAACACCCCCCGGGGTATCTTTCAAAGGTGCCATGGGTCGGGAATGTTCGATTCATGGTGTCCGTGAAATAGTAAAATAGCTTAAATATTGTCGTGTTAGTTACACCACTTATAAATCAAGAACGGGTGAACCGATTTGGCTGAAAATTCGTGGGGAGGTAGCTTAGAACCAGGAGATTGACATAGTGGGGGAAGGGTAGAAAACGGGTGCGAAGCCGGGGCGAGTCGCTAGTCATTGATATTATTTAGTATTAGTAGAGCTTTTTGTGAAAGAGTTCGTCCGGGGAAGTACTACCACCATAGGATTTAGTAAGATGAGTGTGTACTACTTTTAGTCGATTGTGAGTTACTTGCCTTAAAAAATTCCAAAGGTTTGACTAGGTACATACCTATACTGTACCTAGTCTTTTTAAGTCTTGGATCTTTTTAACTTTTGGAGATTCTTAAGGTACAATTATTATAATTAACTTTTTAAGGTATATATTTTGTATGAAATAAATAAAATAAAACCGGCCAAGTGCGAGTCGTACGAAGTCGCACGAGTGCACGCACACGCCCATACCATTATATATAAAAACGGCAAAAAAAATCATGTCTGTTATATGGGAGCACCCTTAAATATTTATTTTATTCTGTTTTTTAGTATCTGTTGTTATACGGCAACAGCAATACATCATCTGTGAAAATTTCAACTGTCTAACTATCACAGTTCATGAGATACAGCCTGGTGACAGACGGACAGACAGACGGACGGGCAGCGGATTCTTAGTAATAGGGTCCCGTTTTACCCTTTGGGTAAGGAAACCCAAAAAGGTACCTATTTCTGCCGCAAAGCAGTAGTGCTCGTATTGCTGTGTTCCGGTGTGAAGGTTAATGGGTGCCGGTGAAATTACACGCACAAGAGACTAAAATATACAAAAAAAATGCCTAAAGCGACTCTATATCAGAACATGATCCGAACTTTAAATAAATAATCAATAATGCTGGATAGTTTACACAACATTATCTAGCCCCACGCTAAGCAGAGCTTGTGTTATGGGTACTAGATGACTGACATACTTAATACAATATATAATATAGATAGATATTTTTTATTATACATAGAAAATACCCAGAACACCCTGAACAAATATCTGCATATCGCACAAATATTAGTTCCGAGGCGGGAATCGAACCCGCAACCTCCGGCGTCGCAGGCGGACGTTCGCCCGCCCCGCCACAGAGGTCGTCCAACTTTATATTGATTATTTTTATTACGAGAATTGGGTTCCACACTTTTTCAAGAGCATTAACCCTTGTCGTGACCGTGTAGCACAATGAAAACATCTATTAGGATGTCTTCATTGTGCTACACGGTCACGCAAAAACCAAGTCACAAAACATAAGTAAAGAAATTAGTTGTGTTAAGACACCACTTAGCTAGGTACGCACGTCACGTAAGGGCTTGAAAAGGGTGCTTCCGCGCACATTACCCCATATCTTTTAAGGGAAGTGGGTATTTTCTTATTATTTTATGCTTTTATGTCTTCTTATTGAAGTTATCTTTTTATATGCTCATATCTTCGTTTGATTTATAGAAGGGATTGTTTTCAGCGGCTAAGCTGGGATCAAAGGAAAGTATTATCGGCTATGATAATACCACTCCTGGGAGTCAGGTCTACTCTCAGCTGGCGAGAGGCGCGGAGTGGATGGATGGATTTAAAACTATGATAATACCACTCCTGGGAGTCAGGTCTACTCTCAACTGGCGAGAGGCGCGGAGTGGATGGATGGATTTAAAACTATGATAATACCACTCCTGGGAGTCAGGTCTACTCTCAACTGGCGAGAGGCGCGGAGTGGATGGATGGATTTAAAACTATGATAATACCACTCCTGGGAGTCAGGTCTACTCTCAACTGGCGAGAGGCGGAGTGGATGGATGGATTTAAAACTATGATAATACCACTCCTGGGAGTCAGGTCTACTCTCAACTGGCGAGAGGCGGAGTGGATGGATGGATTTAAAACTATGATAATACCACTCCTGGGAGTCAGGTCTACTCTCAACTGGCGAGAGGCGGAGTGGATGGATGGATTTAAAACTATGATAATACCACTCCTGGGAGTCAGGTCTACTCTCAGCTGGCGAGAGGCGGAGTGGATGGATGGATTTAAAACTATGATAATACCACTCCTGGGAGTCAGGTCTACTCTCAACTGGCGAGAGGCGGAGTGGATGGATGGATTTAAAACTATGATAATACCACTCCTGGGAGTCAGGTCTACTCTCAACTGGCGAGAGGCGGAGTGGATGGATGGATTTAAAACTCTCTCTAGTTTTTAACCCCGACTCAAAAACGACGGGGTGTTATAAGTTTAAATAAATAATAAATAATGCTGGACAAGTTCACACAACATTATCTAGCCCCAAGCTAAGCCAGAGCTTGTGTTATGGGTACTAGATAACTGATATACTTAATATAATACATTAAATAGATGGTCATTTTTTATTATACATAGAAAACACCCAGAACACCCTGAACAAATATCTGCAGAACGCACAAATACTTGTTCCGAGGCGGGAATCAAACCCGCAACCTCCTGCGTCGCAGGCGAACCATCGCCAGCCGCGCCACAGAGGTCACGTCGTTTGACGTGTCTGTTTGTGTGTCTATGTGTGTCTGTGTGTGTGTCTGTCTGGCATCGTAGCTCCCGAACGGATGAACCGTTTTTTATTTTATTTGAAAGGTTAATTAGTCGGGAATGTTCTTAGCTATGTTTGATCAAAATCGGTTCAGCCGTTTCATTGCGTTCAGGGATTTTTAGTTTTTACAAAATTGATTACTTGTGATTTTGGTAACTGCCTAACCACATGACGTTGATAAGAATCAACCATGGTAAATTCGTACTTGGGCCTTGTACACGTTGGGCTTATTGCTGGGCCAATAGTTGGGCCAGCATTAGTGAACTGTTTACAAGTTGGCCCAAATATTGGTCCAGTAGCATGGCTAAATGTTGGCCAAACTTTTGACATAACCCACCTGTGCCGTTGACACACTTTCGTGAACTGAGTGAAGAAGAAGAGATTTTTCATTCGAGATTTTACATTCGAGATTTTTCATTCGAGATTTTTCATCCAGTATTTTCCATTCGAGATATTTCGTTCGAGAATTTTCATTCGATATTTTTCGTTCGAGAATTTTCATTCGTGATTTTTGAATCGAGATTTTCCATTCTAGATTTTTCACTTGAGATTTTTCATTCGAGATATTACATTCGAGATTTTTCATTTGAGATATTTCATTCGAGATTTTTCATTCAAATAATTTAAGTAGGTACCTACCTATAGAGAAAAAAAAAAGATAATATATGTTTGTAGTGTACGTAAATAATTATCTTAACAGTACTGTAACGTTTTTTCCGCGACAGTTTTTTGATTTGATTTCGCGCATAGAAACTATTTTGTAATCTTTTTCGGGGTGAATTGAACTTGGGGTGACATGAACCTAACCCATTTTATCAGCCTTATGGTTACCAAATGGCTGATAAAATCTCTTCACTCTGTGACTGCTGTGATGTGTCCGGGCTAAGAATAGACGCTCCGTCTCCCCCCGTGGATGTCGTAAAAGCCGACGAAGGGATTACCCGGACTTGTTGATAAGATTCGTTGGTATAAGATTGTTCCTGGACTCTTCCCGCCATTTTTGAAAAGAGACGTTGTCTACTTTTATTTTATTTATTTTCCTAGTGTTTTCTTGAGTTATTTTGTGTTATTTTGGTGGGATTTTAACTAATGTAGCTCGTTCAATAAGCACAAGTGTAGTGAAATGAAATGGAAGTGAATTGCGTGACTTTTGAAATTGGCGGAAATTGTCTACCAAAGTTTTAGTAAAATTGGCCACCGTTTTACTAAAACATGACTCGACTGTGACTTTGACGACTTGGAAGGAGTGTTACGTTGCAAAATATATTGAAAATACAATCTTTTGAAAATACAGATACTTGAAAATGGCAAATACACAAGCCGTGCGGCGCCAATAATAATAAAAAAAAAAAAAAAAGATTGTTCCTGGCTGCTAGTTTATTATGGAATGTGTTATTACTGGAAGAAAGCGTTAGCCGAGTCAGTCGTGGGAAGCAATGGCGATGATGAGCTCACCACTTGTCACGTCTATATTCCACGATGGTGCAACCCATTGTGAAAAGAGGCCTATTGAGACTCTGCCTATCCCTTCGGGGAAAAAGGCGTGTGCCTATGTAGGTATATATGTATATGCATGTATGAGTTGAACAACTCACGTTTTACGTCGGTGTACGTCTGTGGTGTGTCCGGCCTAAGAAAAGACCCCTCCGTCTCTTCCCGTGGATTTCGTATAAGCCGACTAAGGCAATATACACTAGGGGATGGGCAGCAGCATCCGCCTGAGTACTAAACACTAATACTGCGATAACCAATCCGCCTGCCAAGCGTGGTGATTATGGCCTATCCCCCCCACTGCATTCTATGGGGGAGGCCTCGTCCAGCAGAGGACGTCGAAAGGCTGATGATGATGATGATGATGAAGACTATAAGGATTTGGGCCTGAGTGCTGTGGATCGAAAGTTGGAATACACCCCACTGGGCCAACAAGGATCTTTACTCATCTCGTAAAAGCTTGCTTATCTGGAAGTAGGTCGCAGTACGTCAACAAGGTCCTTTTGCCAAAGGCGAATGCACAAAAACATTGTTAGATCGTAAAAAGAGCCAGAAAGTTCGTTGTGACTTGTGTCATAGATCAACGAAATTTTTGTGTGACGATACATAGACAGTTGTACTTGGACGGGCCTTAGGGAACGATAGATTTGAAGCTTATAAAGTGCCCTCACTTCGCTTCAGTCGGTCTTTGTGACGGCAACGAGTGACGTAACGTACGTGTGTTGTAATTGTGACTTATTTTTCAAGGACGTTTTGTATGGTTTTGTTTCGTTTTGATAGTTCCATGTTGTCAGAATATTTAGTAATTGTTTAAGTTACAACATATATTCCTCCATTCCATTAGATTCAGCTAAACAATTCGAATATTTCTTTATGGCTTGGGAAATAAAGATAAATAAAAGCTACGTCCACTTCTGGACGAAGCTTCCTCATATCGATATTTCGAGCGAAGTACAGTTCAGGGGTCATTTAGAGAACAAAACTGCTCTTGCCTCCAAAAAACTCGGTGTACTCAACAGATCGAAGCGGTACTTCACACCGGAGCAACGATTTACGCTTTACAAAGCGAAGGTCCGGCCCCACTTGGAGTACTGCTCTCACATCTGGAATGGTGCACCGAAGTACCAACTGCAACCTCTGGACTCCCTGCAACGCAGAGCTGTAAGGATTGTCGACGCGCCCAAAGTTACCAGTGATCTAGAGACGTTGAGCGTGCGCCGAGATATTGGCGCGCTTAGCGTCTTTTATAAGATTTTTAACGGGGAATGCTCTGAGGAGCTGTTTGAGCTAATCCCAGCTTCGCACTTTTATAAGCGCACATCCCGCCATCGTGAGCGAGCTCACGATTGATGCGTGGAGGTCTCGCACTGTGCGTTTCACGCGCTCGTTTCTCCCGCATACCTGCAGAGCGTGGAATGAGCTCCCGTTCGATGTCTTCCCACAGGGCTACAATATGGGTAAATTCAAGAGAAATATCAATAGGGCTCTTAATGGTAGGCAGCGCGTTTGCAATACCGTGGGTGTTGCAGATGTCCATAGGCGGCGGTGACTGCTTTACATCAGGCGGGCCGTCTGCTTGTTTGTTACATTTTAAAAAAAAAAACGCGAGATTTCCGTAATCACCACGCTTGGCAGGCGGATTGGTGATCGCAGTATTGGTGTTAAATGCTCAGATTGCTGTCATTCTCTAGGCGTTGGCCAGACCTATTGATGGTACCATGCACTCGTAGTTCCTGATACCTACGACACAGGGGGTCTTTGTGTGGGATCGGGACTAGTATGTGACTGTTGGGTGTTATGTTATGTTATTCTCAGGCCCAGACCACCTCGGCCACCACGGCATGTTGCATGTAATTAATATATTTCAAATATACATATATAAATATATATATTTTTCCTAATAACCCCGTTTTTTTCTTTCCTTGTGTGCTTACAGTTTGGCCAGGCACTTACTAGACAGCAATTCCTTTCACAGAAGGAATCTGCCTCAGCCGTCAGTTGATAAGAACCTAAGCCCTAACCTCTGTCATTCATAATAGAACAAATCTTTTAGCAGGTATAGGTACTATTATTATATTGCGCACGCTTTGGTGCCCTATAATTACGGGAACACTGAGAAAAAGCCTTGTTTTATTTTGTTTTTTGAATGTGTTAGTGTTATCCTGTGTTGGGAGTCCTATTAAATAAAATAAATAAGTTTTCTAATGTTAATTTAATCGTTTGACCTGTTTTCAAGAGACTAAACATAAGACCCGAATTATATTTCTATTAATATAAGAATTTCATAGAAGGTCGTGCTACATGAAAAGGTACACTGTACAGTAATTGAGAAAATTTTATTGGCGTCTCTAGAATTGTGTTACCTAAATATTTTCTTTGCATTATAGATATAAAATTGTCTGTTGATTGAAGGAAGGGTTATGTTCCGAGCATAGATAAAATAATACTACACTAGTAGTTCCGAGTCATTTGCCAAATTATTTTGGTCGCCTCATCAGATAAGAATTATATAGCATCTTGGTTGACCGACTGTAAATAAATAAATTAATAAATAATTCTGGACAATTCACACAACATTATCTAGCCACAAGGAAAGCAGAGCTTGTGTTACGGGTACTAGGTACTAGATAACTGATATACTTAATACAATACATTACAAAGATAGATACTTTTTTTTATACATACAAAATACCTAGAACACCCTGAACAAATATCTGCAGATAGTACAAATATTTGTTCCGAGGCGGGATTCGAACCCCCTCCTGCGTTGCAGACGAACCTTTGCCTGCCGCGCCACAGAGGTCGTCACTATGTACAGTACGTGGCTTAGAGAATTACAAATTTTTGTCCCAAATCTGGCCAAGTGTCCTGCCCAGCGCCACTTTAGTCTCGCAATACGGTCTCCAATATATGCCACTTTTGTCCTCCTTCGGATTTCCGTATAGCCACAGAATAAATAACAGTACAAGTAGTATTGCGGACACGGTCCAGTAAAGATATTCCAAGAATGGCACGCTCCATAGCCCTTTGAGCGACTCTCATTCTATGCACTCTGCAATCGGTCTAACAATAGGCTTGTCTTGCCACTATGCATGAAGTCAATGCAAAAAAAGCGGCCAAGTGCGAGTCGGACTCGCCCATGAAGGGTTCCGTAGCAGCAAGTAACATAATATAAAAGTTCTTGGATGGATTACGATTTATGACGTATTAAAAAAAAACTAATTACATTTTTGTGTAAAAATCTTAATGCGGTTCACAGAATACATCTACGTACCAAGTTTCAACAATATAGCTCTTATAGTTTCGGAAAAAAAGGCTGTGACATACACGGACAGACAGACAGACAGACAGACATGACGAATCCATAAGGGTTCCTTGTCTTTGACTACGGAACCCTAAAAAAGCAAACTTCATGGTGATTAAAATATTTAATACTTAAATATTTAAGAAGAAAAGAAGAAGAAAAAAAAAGAAAAAAAAAGATCAAAATATAGATCATATCTTTCTGAAGATATGAAAACGCTGACATTAGAGATATTTAAATTTAAAATTCATAATTGGCTTGCAGATAGATGCTTTTATTCGATATAATACAATAATTTTTAAATAGGAATGACATGCCTACTTTATAATAAAATTAGTATTTAAATTATCTTTTTTATGAAATAAGCAAATGTTTATATTTTAATTATTTATGACAGATGTATATTATTTGATTGTATACGTATTCTATTTTTATTGTTTTTAATGTTTTGTTTTTCTTTTTTTCTTAATTTGACATACTTTTTAATTTAAATTTTCCTTTGTCATAAATTCCTACTAATAATGCCAATACCGTAAAGGAATATTTGCACGCTTTTTATGAAAAAGTATGAGCACGCATACTTATACCTACCCATAAGTTTACCATACATTAGTAAATAAAGATATTTTATTTGATTTGATTTGTTTTGGACAGCTTCCTTAGTGAGCGTCCATGCTTCGGCACCGTACGTCATTGTGGGCAGGACACATTGGTTATACAGTTTGGTTTTCAGGCATTTTTGGGTCCCTGAAAATGTTCTCTAGTTTTCCGAACGCAGCCCATCCCAGCTGTTTTCTCATGATCCCCTTAGTTTTATGTTCTCTTTCGAAAGATAAACAATGTCCGAGATAGATGTAGTGGTTTACCATCTCCAGGGTGACACCACCAATGGTGATGTATGGCGGTGTGCCGGAGATACCCGACATAATCTTTGTCTTGGACATGTTCATCTTCAGACCTACGCTTAGAGAAGCATCATATAGGTCTTGTAACATACTATGGAGATCTTGTTATCACAGGCAAAGTGAAACGCAAAGTAGGTGCACTCAGGTTAGTAGTAGTAGAGCTTTTTTGTGAAAGAGTTCGCCCGGGGAAGTACTACCACCATACCTATTTCTACTGCAATGCAGTAGTGCTCGCATTGCGGTGTTCCGGTTTGAAGGGTGCCGGTGAAATTACAGGCACATGAGACTTTTCACCTTTATGTCTCAAGGTGGCGGGCGCAGTGCAATGCCACATAGGGCGCGTCCTAGGTGGACGTGACCTATGAGGTAATGCACTGTTCATAGGCAGAGGTTACCGCTTAACATAAGATGGGCCATCTGCTTGTTCTGTCATTCAAATAGTATAAAAATAACTTGCGTTATCTAGTGTAATATAGGTATGTGAACACCTTACAATATTTTCCTTCAGAAGATTAGATTCAAGTGCTTGAACGACAGTGGCTTTTAAAGCAAAAACAAGGAC
The DNA here is from genome assembly GCA_932527175.1 of Operophtera brumata. Lineage (NCBI taxonomy): Eukaryota > Metazoa > Arthropoda > Insecta > Lepidoptera > Geometridae > Operophtera > Operophtera brumata. The sequence continues at coordinate 40,026,365 of OW052225.1, forward strand.
CTAAGCTTGTAAGCTTAGCAACCTGTAAGCTTTAGGAACAAACTAAACTATAACAAAACAACTAGCTAAGCCAATGCAGCTAAGTTTGACTGTCAGAAAATACAAAGTGTTTCTACCGTGTCTGTGAGAGTAAATACTGTGTAAATGTAGTAGTAGAGGATCCGCACTAGAGCCGACCTTGACCGATCTGTTTAATGGATGTAAAGTATTTTATATCAAATTTAATATATTAGAAAATATATCTCGAGAGGGTTGTCTAAAAAATTCCTGCCCAGACTATGATTAATAAAAATAATAAAAATTACTTTTTACTATTTTAATAAACGTGATAGTAACAGTATAGGAACAGAAGAGGATTATTCATCATTGTCTTGCCCTTTTCCCAAATTATTTGGGGTCGGCGCAGTACGTCTTTTTCTTCCACTCTCCCCTGTCAGCCGTCACCTTATCATTCACTCCCTTCTCATTCATATCATCTCTCACGCAATCCATCCATGTTTTCTTAGGTCTCCCTCTTCCTTTCCGTCCACTAACATTCATATTCATAACTTTCTTAGTTACATGCGTTTCATCCCTCCTCATAACATGCCCATACCAAGACAAACAATTTTCTTTAAATTTTTCTGTCACTGGTGCAATTTTCAAACTTCCTCTTATATACTACTATGTAAGTAAGTATTACTGTTAAGTGTAATGTAATGTCATAATTATTCGATATTAAAAACGTAATTTTTGATAAATCATTATTTTGAATAATTTAATAATTTAAATTACTTGCCAAACTTTTTATTTCAGCATCATTCAAAACCCAAATTAATATTAAATATCATACGGAGGTAATTCTCGTAATTATTGTAAAACTATATTGAAGTCTCGACAGAGCTTACTCTGCGTCCGTGAGGTACACCCTTCACATTTGCAAAATTCTTTCAGGATCATCTGTTTGAAGCGACGCGTGACTCGAGAGCTGGCTCCTATCAGGCTTTGCCATTCAACGTGGCAATGCAGCAAGCATCTTAGGGACGCTTCCATCTGGTACTGATCTGGATCAGTTGAGCTAGCTTTTGATTGTTTCACCGGCACCCTTGAAACCGGACTTAGATTAGCATAGTTCTCTAAATAATTGGAACAAAACATTGAAACGTTTAATATTGCGAGATTTCCTTATAACGGCATTTCCGTGTTGTATGGTGAGTAGAATGCCATTTAAAACAATACGGCTTTGTTTCACAATTAATAAGTTAAGGTTTAAGTAGTTACTCAACGAGTTAACTACTTAGAGGTTAAATCCTTTCGTTAACTTTCGACTAACTGAGTAGATGATCAAGAGTCTCGAGCACCGCCGTAAGGTTGCATGCCTTGCGATCTTCTTTAGGTAACATTTCGGGGAATGCTCTCAGGAACTGCACGATCTGATCCCACCATCTCCTTTTCATCATAGGGCGAGCAGGCGTACGGCTCAGTACCATCCTTACCTCATTAGTATACCTTCTATTCGCACAAAACGTTTCAGTTCTACCTTTATAATGCGAACTGCTAAGGAGTGGAAATAGTGGAATACACTACCGTCGTCTGTCTTTCCTGAAAACTATAATCTGGGTCTCTTCTAGGCTAGAGTGAAAAGGTGCCTTCTAGACCTTTGCGCTCCATCTTCGGCCACATCGTCACTTACCAACAGGTGAGATCGTGGTCAAACAAAGGTCTATGAATGTTAAAAAAATAAATAAAGATAAAGTGGTGATTAACACTACCGAGGGATTGTGAAACGCAAATACATGTTTACTGAGCAGTTATGCTCGCCATCGGCAGAGGATTCATCTGCACACCTTAGAGCCAGGGTTGTCCCAGACTGTGCGGTTTCAGAGGAACTTCCTCCCGCGAATACTCAGGTTGTGGAATGATCTCCCCTGCTGAGGTTTTCCCAAGCGACTACAATATACAAGAAACAAGATTTTTCTCATAAAAAACTATTTTACATGTCAAATTAAACTACAGTATGGGGTTTTTCAAAAGGGGTGTTTTGGAAATGTTTAAAGGGTCGGTAACGCACGTGTGATGGCTCTGGTATTGCAGGCGTCCACATGCTACGGTAACCGCTTACCAACAGGTGGGCAGTAAGCATGAATGATACCTTAGAAGATAAAAAAAAAGTGAAGTAGCTTACTTACTACTATATAGCTATACTTCACTTATTGATTGTGAAACAAAGCCTAAATCGGAGCATGATCCAAATTATATTTTAACTATTTTTATATTATTAGAGAATTCAAAAAATTGTCTGGATTTTTCTGGACTATTATGTTGCCCGTCTGTCCATCTGTCTGTCGGTCAAGATACTTACTCAGAAACTGCTAAAGGTATCAATTTGAATATTGGATCAGTTGAGCTACCTTTAGATCGCTTGTAGCGGTCTTCAGCACAACTGTTTTATTATGTATTTTGTACATCCTTGTATTATTCTTTCTGTAAATAAATGTACTAAGATATTTGAATATCAAATATAAGTAAAAAATTCAAGTTTCTAACTCAATGCATTAAAAGAAAGAAATAATGCAAAGAATGTCTAGTTTTCGTCCGCAAATGGCAAAAATGAGAAACCTTTAGGGTAGGTACTTCTAGTAGCCTCACAATTCTGAGGAATGCTAGGAGCCTCTGTGACACAAATAAAGGAAATTCTGTACGTTTGTGGAATTTAGACTTTTTTACCCATATAATGGGATGGTGAAATTTGTAGGAAAAAATGGAATAGATGAAAAACATCCAATCCGTAAGTATATTTCGAGTTTTATTAAAATTTCAAGGAATTGCAAAAGTTATGAGTAAGTTCAATTTCTTAACAGCTAAAAAGTAAAGTACCTAACCCGATATTCAAGTAACATTATCAGTCGGGTTCTTAGAAAATTTTTATTGGAAATTACACCTCTGTAATCTTTATTAAAAACGGAAACATGGCATCTTACATAGCTGAAAGTTATTTGTTTTGTAGTACGTACACATTTTAACGAACCACCGGGTGGAAAACAATATCAAGGTGGATGCTTTCGCTTGTGGCGCGAAATTATTTTTTTTTGGTGATTTTTGCTCATTACATCTTATGAACACTTCTTCAGATAGCGAAAGTTGATGTCGCGAGAACTAGGAGACTTAACACACACATGTTTTAATTGATAGTTTCTCATAAATATCATCAGTTTAGCTACGAACCCCCTAAAACTAACAAAAAAAAACGAACTTCGCACCTCAAGCTTTTTTCAACTTTCGCATCCACATAATACAAAATTAAGTATTTAGATCACAAGTTCGTCAATTCTACGATTCAATCAATTCATACATATCATCAATATACATAAAATCCTTGCGTGAATGACTGACTGACTAACTATCAACGCACAGCTTAAATCCTTGCGTGAATGACTGACTGACTTTTTTTTTTTTTTGTTATACTACTGAATGACTGAACAAGCAGATGGCCCACCTGATGATAAGCGGTAACCTCTGCCTATGAACAGTGCATTACCTCATAGGTCACGTCTACCTAGGACGTACCCTATGTGGCATTGCCCTGCGCCCGCCACCCTGAGACATAAAGATGAAACTCTCATGTGCCTGTAATTTCACCACTGACTATCAACGCACAGCTTAAATCCTTGCATGAATGACTGATTGACTGACTTTCAACGCACAGCTTAAATCCTTGCGTGAATTACTGACTGACTGACTATCAACGCACAGCTTAAATCCTTGCGTGAATGACTGACTGACTGACTATCAACGCACAGCTTAAATCCTTGCATGAATGACTGACTGACTGACTATCAACGCACAGCTTAAATCCTTACATGAATGACTGAATGACTGACTATCAACGCACAGCTTAAATCCTTGCGTGAATGACTGACTGACTGACTATTAACGCACAGCTTAAATCCTTGCGTGAATGACCGACTGACTGACTATCAACGCACAGGTTAAACCGTAAGTCCTAGAGATCTAAAATTTAGAGTGTACATTCCTTTTGTGGTCTAGGGGTGCACTAAGAAAGGAATTTCGAAAATTTACCCCCTAAGGGGTACATCGGGGTGTTGACGAAAACTCTAAGCAGCCGAAGTCGCGGGCATTCCACTAGTTATTATATAAAACATTAGTCAATATTAACTGAAAATCTAACGATATTATAGTATTACGTATAGTATTATTTTATCTATGGTATTACTCATTTCATTACCAAAAGTCATATTAAATTAATTATAGCCTAATTACAAACTTATAATGATTTTAATATTTATATTTTATTTTATATTTTTATTATTATATATTTTGTTATATTAGGTATCTTTTTTAATTTTTTTATTATAAGCATTTTGAAATTTGGCAGCTAATGCATGAAGTAATATTTGTATCCCAGATATGTGTAATGTGAGACATCCTAATTAATTATAAGAACTTGTATACTACCACGATTTTTTTTATATTTTCAACATGCAGGATTCAAGGAAGTAAGCTCAGCACAATCATAGAAAGACTGCTCTCATAGCCATTACTTAACTTCATAATTTTCACTAGAAACGGGATATTTACCATGATTTTTGAATTTTATATGTTCCCGATATTTCGGCACAGTTGCATGCGCCATGATCACGGGAGAACTGACTAAAGTCTTTGCGAGTAGATGTTATTGGCAGATATATCGATCTACCCTCTTTCTCACTCTTTTATTACGAACGATACCACTACCATCGGTTTCATTGTCACAATTCACACCAACTCGACACACAACACTAACGGTGTCCGGACGCGTAGCAGGTACCACACTTTTTTGATTCTTACACATTCTTACCACAGGCTTCCATACTCCAGATAATTGAAAACCATCTTCTCTATTGAAGTTTCTGTACTTAGTAATCTCAATTAATCTGACTTTAGTCAGTTCTCCCGTGATCATGGCGCATGCAACTGTGCCGAAATATCGGGAACATATAAAATTCAAAAATCATGGTAAATATCCCGTTTCTAGTGAAAATTATGTACATAACCATGATAGTTTCAAAAGTTATATTACTTAACTTCATTTTGAGTGATTAAAATAAACTTAACAAACATATATAACCACATTGAAATTGGAGCACCCGTTGCATCTTAGATCCTAGTCATCCTACGCTGGTCATCATCAGACCTGAAGTCGTCAAAAATTAAGTAAATAAATAATGCTGGACAGTTCACACAACATTATCTAGCCCCGCAAGCTAAGATAGGTACTAGATAACTGATATACTTATCCTATACATTACACATTACATAGTTTTTTTTTATTATGCATATAGGTAATATAACAAGTAATTAATTTTGTAAAAATTAAGAAAACCCTCAAGGCAATGAAACGGCTGAACCGATTTTGATCAAACATAGCTAAGAACACTCTGCCACAGACAGACACACCGCACACGCGCACACAAACACACACACACACACACACAGACACGTCAAACTTATAACACCCCGTCGTTTTTGCGTCAGGGGTTAAAAATAAATAGTATTAATAAATAATAATAAATAAATAATAAAAATACCCCCAAAACCCTGAACAAATATCTGCAGATCGTACAAATATTTGTTGATAGGCGGGCATCGAACTCACAACCTCCTACGTCGCAGACGAACCTTCGCCCGCCGCGCCACAGAAGTCGCCAAAATAGTTTAGTAATTGCTGACAAAAATCTAGATACCTGTCACCCAAACCAATAAGCTTTTTAGTTTTTTAAATTGATTACTTCATAATCTCTTTAAATTAAATAACTTTCTTCAAAAAACTGCAAAAACTCTTTGAAAAAATACACCGCTTGTGGAATTTTATTTTACGAAGGCATGAGTTATGACTGCGGTATGTCAAAGGCCTCAAATTCTTCAAAACACGTACACACAAAATATTTTAGCCGGTATTTGGGACGATATAGGCAGGGAAGCATTTTATTATGGCAGCCCTATCTTTTAGATTATGTACCTACATTTTAGACGTCAAAGGTTTAACCATGTAGTTTGCGTTTGTACTTATTTTGCGGGTTAAAGCCTAAAAGTTGAAGCCGGACTCTTTCCTACATTTTCGAAAAGAGACGTCGTCTACTTTTATTTATTTATTTTCCTAGTGTTTTTTAGGGTCCCGTACCGCAAAAGGTAAAACGGAACCATTACAGCAGGGGTTCCCGAAGTGGGCGATAGCGCCCCCTTGTAGGCGCTGCAGGCCTAAAGGGGGGCGGTAAGAGATCCAGAAAAAATGGGGGCGTCAAATCAGACATTCTTTCGCAAAAATAAGTTTGGGAGTCCCTGCATTACAGGATCACATTGTTGTCCGTCTGTCTGTCTGTCAAGACCTTTTTCTCAGGAATGCGTTGAGGTATTATACTGAAATTCATACCAAATACTCAAATCTACTGTCTCTTGGAGCTGTGACAAAATCAAACTTCTAAGTCAATGCAATCAAAAGATACAGCTGTTTATACTGCAAATTTTCGACACTCGCAATCAAAACCTACAGGGTACTTCCCGTGAACTCATAATCTTGAAATTTGGTACGAAGCAACGTCTTAAAGCACAGATAAAGGAAAAATTGCGAAAAGAAACCTGTAGGTATATATAACTTTTTAAACTATCATGGTTATGTACATAATTTTCACTAGAAACGGGATATTTACCATGATTCTAGAGTTTGAAATGTTCCCGATATTTCGGCACTTGAAGGTATACTCGTATAACCTACAAGTTTGTACGGAACCCTCGGTGCGCGAGTCCAACTCGCACTTGGCCTGTTTTTTGAGTTATTTTGTGTTATTTTGGTGGCATTTTAAACAATGTAGCTCGTTTAAGACCGCAAGTGTAGTGAAATGAAATGGAAGTGAAATGCGTTTTAAAAAAAAAAAAAACGGTCACGGTTGTACAAATACATGACTTGACATTGAATATGCTGGAAGGAGTGTAACGTTGCAAATTATATTGAACATATTTTTTTTAACTAACTTTTCTTGAAAATGGCAAATTAACAAGCAGTGCGGCGCCAATGAGGGGTTTCACGGACGTTTCTAATCATGCGCTAATAGATGGCGCTGCTTTGAACCTAGCTTTCAAAATAAAGTGAAATGTCAAAGTCAACAACGTAGTAATATATTTTCGTGGTATTTTGTTACCACCCATGGACTTAGTTTACCACCACACAAAAGCACAGACAATGCATTTGTTAATTTTGACAAGCATACTTGAGTCAGCGCCATCTTTCGAGCCAAATTACATACATACATACATAAACTCACGCCTGTTTCCCGGAGGGGTAGGCAGAGACCACGGATTTCCACTTGCTACGATCCTGACACACCTCTTTTACTTCATTCACTCGAGCCAAATTGAACTACTTTTTATTGATTCGAAATTAAAAAGCCCTCATTATAAAGAGAACAAACAAGATTCACAAAAATTTTGAGCGAAGCTCGTTCGCACGAGATGTATATTTTTTAAAGTGAAAAATTTATTTAACTTGTTGGTTTTGAAAACACTGTAAAAAATTGTATGAATGGTCGTTTTCTTTAACAATTATTTTAAAATTACACACAAGGTTAACGCCTGACCTGTATTATTACTTGCGTCAACATCTATGTACCTTTTTTAATGGAAAATAATATATATGAAAGTATAACAACAATTCATAATGTTTAGATAGGTCTTTGAGGTCAGGGGTAGAATTCATAAAAACGCTTTCTGAAGTGAATTAGCATATAATTCAATTTATAAAATTATTATAAATATATCTCTTCGTAAGATTTTGCAGCTATTATTTGTATTTAATTTGTTGGTAAGATTTGTTGGCAACATTGGCTACTGCTAGCTTTATGGGAAGCAATGATCTCACCACTTGTTATATCTATATTCCACAATGGTGCAACCCACTGTGAAAAGAGGCCCAATTGTCTGCCTACCCTTTCTGGGAAAAAGGCGTGTGTTTACGCATGTATGTAATGTATGGTCCCGAATATTTATTTAATATGTTCTGCGTTCCTCAATATCACTTTTATTCAGGTCGTCGTCGTTTCACCACGGATTATCATGCACCAGGACTCCCGGTAGGATTTCCCGCAACGCTAGCCTTAATGATATCATTCGCCGGGCCATTACCAGCGTTAACATTCCAGCCATTCTAGAACCGAATGATCCGCTACGTGACGATGGTAAGCGGCCTGGCGGCATGGCTCTTGTTCCGTTGGAGAAGAGTAGGCCTTTGGTGTGGGACGCTACATGCGTTGATACCCTTGCGCCATCTCATCTGTCCGGGACATCAGTTAGGGCCGGTGCGGCGGCAGATTCCGTTGAGGACCTCAAAAGACGTAAATATGCAAGTCTCGACAGAGCTTACTTATTTGAGCCTTTCGGGGTCGAGACTCTAGGTCCGTGGGGTACCGGGACCCTTCGCGTTTTCAAAATTCTTTCAGGGCATCTGGTCGAAGCGTCGCGTGACCCGAGAGCTGGCTCTTATCTGGCTCAACGCACTAGTATTGCCATTCAGCGTGGCAATGCAGCCATCATCTTAGGGACGCTACCGTTTGGTACTGATTTCGATCAGTTGAGCTACCTTTAGATCGCTAGAAGCGATCTTTAGGTAGCAAAACTGTTTCATATATGTATTTTGTAAAACCACAAAATACACATATTTGTGTTATATTTTGTTTTTTTGCATGTGTTTTATACAACTAATACAAGGTATGAAACCTTGTATTAGTTGTATTAAACATTCTGTAAATAAATGTTCTGGGTGGCTACCCTTGACACTCGATCGTAATTATAATTTGGGATTTGCTGTCAAATCGTGCCATTTGGTACTCTTGAATCCAATCCTGCCACACGATTGGATGCGAACCTGGTGGAATTTTAAAGAACTAAACAAAATCGACTATACTCGAATCCAAGATATTTGGGAAAATAAGTAATAATTAGGTGTAATGATAAGGATTATGCAAGTTATTTTCAAATGTAATGAATGGTAGTTTTATTGCGTTGCGTGTAGCCACACCTACGTCATGTTGTTCTTTCAGGAATTATCACAAGAAGTCGGTCGCGTACACGATTTAAATTTTAATCTCGATTTTGATTGAAGAGTGCCAAATTTTGTGAAAACTGGATTGGGATAAACTGTTGGCAAGGGTAGCCCTGCAGGTCGTTGCTAAATAAATTGTTTATTAATGATTCACAGGAAACTGTCACCTGTTTTGAAACATATAACGTCAAAAGGACAAGCTGAGTGACGCCAATTATAAAGAAAAAAAAGAAAAAAACTAAATCGATTCATCCGTTCCGGAGCTACGATGCGACAGACAGATACACACACGGACACACACACAGACACACACGCACACAGACACACACACACACACACACACACACACACACACACACACACACACACACACACACACATAGACACGTCAAACTTATAACACCCCGTCGTTTTTGCGTCGGGGGTTAAAAAGGGTTGGATGTTCCTGTCATCCAACTTGTATGGATTAGGATTGAAAAGGTATGCATTTTTCTTTCAAATAAAATTCTGTTTCGTGTCATTTAATTTAATTTTCTCAGCAAAGTGGTGTCAGTGTTATTCAAGGGCTTATCTCTCGAGGATAAAAGAGAACATGAATAAAATTATGCTGAGTCGTGGAAGTACGTAAAATGGGCTTGTTTAAAAGTGTTACCTACCCTACCTAGATTTACTTCAGAAGATAACTTTGGAAATCTTTGGGTTTAGGTACGTACTTATATTAAATTTAAATGTAACCCAAACCGAGTTACATTTTCGAGTCCCGCTGGAACGAAATTTTTGGGTTACATTTAAATTTAATGTTATCCATAATGTGTAGTTCACACTTGAAAAATAATAAACTATGATGAAATAGCAGTGGTGTCATCTCTTGTAAATGTTTCGAACTAATTTCGGACTTAAGTTGATAATGCCCACAAATTTCGTCTTCAGCGTCATAGCTCGTTCTATGGCCGAATCGGTAAAGGCATCGCCGATCACAGGCGAGGTTGCGGGTTCGATTCCCTCTGGAACGAAATTTTTGGGTTACATTTAAATTTAATGTTATCCATAATGTTATGTGGTTTACACTTGAAAAATAATAAACTAGGTACTTATATGCTGTAGTAATATGAAAAAACAGCATAACGTACCTAACTAACTAACCTACTTGTATTAGTTTTATTATTCTTTCTGTAAATAAATGTGTAATAATAATGTGAAAAAAAATGTACCTAACTACATACATACATAGACACACATCTTTTCCCTGAAAGGGTAAGCAGAGCCTCAAATGGGCCTCATTTCACAGTGGGTTGCACTATCGTGGGATATAGACGTGACAAGTGGTGAGCTCATCGCCGCCATGGCTTCCCACGACTGACTCGGCTAACGCTTTCTTCCAGTAATAATAACACATAATACCGAACGAATCTCATCAATAAGTCCAGGCATACCTAATCCCTTAGTCGGCTTTTACGACATCCACGGGTGGAGACGGAGGGGTCTATTCTTACGCCAGACACACCACGGTACCTAACTAATTAACAAATAATATGCTTCAATGTGTGCCAAACAAGTAACGTGTGTGAGCGTGTAAAAATGAGCGGTAATAAAGTAACGTTTAAACAGAGACCTAACCTGGTCTCTTGGTTTAATAATAGTGTGCTGATTGGTTTTTTTATAGGCATGAAAAAGATTTGCGTGCGGCCAAGAACGTGCGATAGAATTTAATTGAAGGGGTTTAACTTTGTTACATAATTGCCTTCATTCATGTACTCGTAAGAAATGAGGTTACATCTAGGTACCTATGTATTTTGAAAGAGCTGAATAGACTGGCTGCCTTTCCAGGTTTTTACCAAGAATGGGAACTTTCTAGACAAATAATATTAACAGGCTTCAGGGCGTAGGTGCCAGACTAAAAAACAAAAAAGCATTTTCTGAGTAGACGACTGAACTCTTATTAAACTTTGTTTTTAGTGATTTATATATAGGTTATTTATTGTAGTAACATAATTTAAGTTATTTTTGTGTTACTAACCCAATATGGATCTCTGGTCTGAAATAAGCGTTTATATTATTATATTATTATTAGCTATTTCGTAGGTGCTTCCTTCGTACAAAGTAAGGTGCGCGTCATGTAAAAAGAACGCTGGCGGTCAAGCTTCTACAGGCGTCCCAGCGTTCTTTTTACATGACGCGTACTATAATTGTACATTATTTGTAGTAAACTAGGTAGGCACTCATTTAATGCATAGGTATACATCTCTTAAACAAGTAGAAAAGTAAGTAATCTCTTCAAAAGAACGCTGGAACGCCTGAACATTGACCGCCAGCGTTCTTTTTACATGACGCGCATTATAAGGTGCTTCAAAAAAAACTGGTTGTCGTGTTAATTTAGAAGTCTGTTTTGCAAATAAACATTATACATACATCCTTTTTTTTTATTGAATCTATGACGGAACTAGCATAATTATAGCCCACCTGATGTTAAGCGGTCACCTCTGCCTATAACAATGCATTGATCATAATAATAATAATGCTGGACAGTTCACACAACATTATCTAGCCCCAAGCTAAGCAGAACTTGTGTTATGGGTACCTACTATAGATAACAGATATACTTAATACAATACATTACAAAGATAGATATTTTTTATTCTACATAGAAAATACCCATCAGAACACCCTGAACAAATATCTGCAGATCGCAAAAATATTTGTTCCGAGGCGGGAATCAAACCCGCAACCTCCTGCGTCGCAGGCGAACCGTCACCCACATTATCTCTTTCACGTCCAACTAGGACGCGCCCTATGTGGCACTGTACTGCGCCCACCACCCTGAGACATAAAGATGAAAAGTCTCATGTTCCTGTTATTTCACCGAACCCATACCCTTCTAACCGGAACATAGCAATGCGAGTACTACTGTTTTGCGGCTGAAATAGTGGTAGTACTTCCCCGGAGGAACCCTTTCACAAAAAAGCTCTACTACTTACTACTAGCACAGAATAAATAATAGTTGAGCTGTGGTTTGCCCGGCCTAAGAATAGACCCCTCCGTCTCCTCCCGTGGATGTAGTAAAAGCCGACTAAGGGATTACCCGGACTTGTTGATAAGATTCGTTGGTACCTATATGATTTGTACTGGCTGCCAGCTTATTTATAGAATGTGATATCACTGGAAGAAAGCGTTAGCCGAGTCAGTTATGGGAAGCAATGGCGGCGATGAGCTCAACACTTTTCACGTCTATATTGCCACGATGGTGCAACCCACTGTGAAAAGAGGCGGCGCCTGTCTATGTATGTATGTATAGGCTACTAGCATCTATAAGGTGCATTAAGAGTATTTTAATTTTAACTAATGCTTATAAAGTTATTATGAATAATTAAATAATTCTGATGTCAAACGCTTAAAAACTTCGAAAGGACCCATTAACAACGGCTCGTTATACTAACAATGAATAAGCTATGAACTGTTGATACAAGTTTAGTTAAAAACCCATTAGTTACTACTTAGTACACTGTTTGTCTGTGTTAGTTACCTACTGGGGTATACGAGACGCAATATTTTAAGCCCTAATCACTCCTCACGGATGTAAGCTGCAAATGTTTAATGGGTGAAAGTTAAGAATTCGTTGCAAACGCCAAGAGATTTATTATTGTCATTGTAGCAAAAATATGAGTGTTGCCAACACAGAAGTGTTAAGTGTTTGCGACAAATGATCGTAATAAATCCTTCAGTAGTTTGTTACAACGCCGTGTTCTAATGAACCATTCTCGCTTGGTGAGATGCGATCGTTCGAGCTCGTATTGCTGTCAAAATGTTCGGTGCTTCGGTGGAAATCATGCAAGAAGATATACATGGAAACCATGCTAAAACAGCCACTTATTTGTATAAAGTGTTGCTTCTTACTCCTATCCTAGAAGGCACTATGTTAGAGAGAAACAAATATATTGTCACATGACAGTCGTTTTTTCTTTCCGTACCTACCGCTAAATAATTGTCATGTCTGTGACATTTTAATATAAAATGATTCCCAACCACGAAAGTTCCAATTCTATAATGTCTATGACAAATATTTAGTGGAAAGGAAAAACGACTTCAAAAATGACAACAAAAACTTCAATGAGGGGTTTTCACGGATGTTTCGAATCATGCGCTAATAGATGGCGCTGCTTTGAACCTAGCTTTCAAAATAAAGTGAAATGTCAAAGTCAGCAACGTAGTGATATATTTTCGTGACGTTTTGTTACCATCACATAAAAGCACAGACAATGCATTTGTTGATTTGGCAAGCATACTTGAGTCAGCGCCATCTATCGAGCCTAATTGAACTACTTTTTTTTGATTTGGAAATGAAAAGCTCGCCTTTTCTAATTGAAGTTTTCGATAGTGAAGGGAACATGGATAGTGAAGTGAGCATAACGTCAATTCTTCCGTTGTGAAAATAAACTACAATCATACAGAAGGGGAAAAATTATGCCCCATGTGGCCCATCTAGGTAGGCAATGTAGGTAGACCACAGAGTATAAACGACTCCGACATCACTAAGACAGACACTGCATCAGTCTGTGGCACGCACGCGAGCAATGTGCCTGTCAAACCAATTTAGATAACAGATAAATATAAGATAGGGGACTCAATCTGCCATTTATAGGGTTCCGAACCCAGAGGGTAAAACGGGATCCTATTACTAAGCCTCGGCTGTCCGTCTGTCTGCCTATCCGTCTGATACCGCAGGTATCTCATGAACGTTGAAATTTTCACAGGTGATGTATTTCTGTTGCCGCTATACAAATACTAAAAAAACAGAATAAAATAAATATATAAGGGGGCTCCCATACAAAAAACGTGTTTTTTTTGCCGTTTTTATAGATAATCGTGTCACAAGGCTGTATGTATATCATGAACCGTGATAGTTAGACTGTTGAAATTTTCACAGATGATGTATTTTTGTTGCCGCTATAACAACAAATACTAAAAGACGGAAAAATTAAAAAATTAAGGGGGCTCCCATACCGTCGCCGTTTTTATAGATGGTACGGAACCCTTCGTGCGGAGTCTGACTCGCACTTGGCCGGTTTTTGAAAGAAACGTCGTCATTAGGGTCTAGTTTCATGTTTAAGTTTAATTTAAAACCAAGTAAAATAATTTAAGTATTTTTTGTGTTTTATTCATTTTTTATAAAATATTTCTTTGTTTTTTTTTACAATCTATTACCTATTTTGTATTTATTATTTCTATTAAGTGTGTGTGTGTGTGTGTCCTTAAAAAATAAGTGCTTCTTTCTTCTTTCTTACTTTCATCATTTTTATTTAATTACATTTTAATATAAATAAAATGTAAATGATGTAACTACCTATTGCAAGGATGATCCGCGCCTATAGTGGCACGGTTAGTGATGAATACATTGTCCTTGTTGTAAGTTCAAAGGCGTGGGTATGTTCTTGATAGAATTAAACGTCAGCTAAGATTGACGACCTCCCAGTAAACTCGTCCTCACCTAGAGAGGGACGAGTGATAGATTTTCGATCCATTTCCGTTGACTGGTGACATTTAGCTTTTTATATAGGTATGCTCAGATAGATGCTCAAAAATGGTGGAAATAAAGTACAGCTCGTTCACCGTAAGATGGTGCCATCGTGCAACCAAGCCAGGTGCCATCCTTCGATAAAAGTAGTTATTTTATCGAAGGTGCCATCTTACGGTGAACGAGCTGTATTATTCACCAGCATTACTTTTTTTTTAACAAGTGACTTCATTTCTTTCAATTAAAAGTCTAACACCCGTTTGCACCAAACATAAGAATCGCCTAAGTTATTTCCTAACTTGTTGAGACTAGTCCTAACGATAAATTTGATTGCACTAACCCTAGACATTCCTTAGTCCACTTAGGCTAGGCTGTTCTTAGGCTTAGGTGTATTTTAACAAGGACAAGCCTAACTTATGTTTAGTGCAAACGAGTAGAAGCGAATTTTTGTCTCTTAAATTTATTTAGTTTCATTAATCTGGGATTCACAGTTATCTTATAGTTAGTTTTAAGCTATTCAATATAATATGCTGTTCTGGAATCGAACCCGCAACCTTCTTCGTCGCAGGCGAACCTTCGTCCGCCGCGACACCACAGATTAATTAATAGCGACAGAGGTCGTAAAAAAAAAAGAATTTCATCAACAACTCACGAGCATGAGATGATGACTCCCAGACGCAAACACTTTAATAAGTTATGAAAAATTAACAAACACACTGTACGTTTATTTAAGATAGAAATGAAGTTATTCGATTCATTTTCAGATTGATTTCCCTTGATTTCTCTAAGATTCGATCATTAGATCCTGACTTGGTGAATACAAGACCATCCCGGGTGTAACCCTTTGAAACAAAAAATATTTCTTCAAATTGATTCAATAATGATGGAGTTATCGGTGAACAAAAACATTATAGACGAACATAGAACTCCTCCTGTTGTGAATGCGGTTAATAAGTGCTTTCTTCTTCTTCTTCTTCTTCTTTTTTTGGCGTGTTCAGCGGACCGGTAGTGGTGCCACAAGAGTTTGCCAATGACAGGTGATTAACTTGACATAAAACATAAACATAAAGTGCTGGGTGTTTGAGGAAAGATTTTATAGGGAGAATCGTACGTGATTTGTAATACAAATGTCAACTCCGTGTTTCTTTCTAATAGGTGTCATTAATGAAAGCAGTCCCTGTCACTGGCTTAGATATAACTGCTAGAGGGGTAAGGTTCTCGCACACATATAAGCTCGGTACTGATCAACATCGCCTCAACTCAAACTGTTCAGTATTCTTTGCAACGCACACAATATAACAGCATCGTAACGGTCCGCCTCGCTCCGGTTCAAGCTAATGAACGGCTTGCGGTTCTTGGTCAAATCGCCTTCACCGCGCTTACATATTGCGGTTGCCAAGGGGATCTTGCACGGAACATCTGTGGTCCTCGCACTCTCAAATTGTCTCAAAAAGCCGTCAACAAGCTGTCGTCGTTCCGCCACGCTGTCAACAGAGCTGAACGGGGAAGCTGTGAGGAGGCAAAACTGTAAAACGGTGTGACATTTTCCACAAAAAAAAAACTAAACTAAAGCAAATATGTTTATTTCAGGCTTATTGGAAAATGTAAAAAACCTAAACAATAAGCCCATAGTAACATAAATACCTTAAAAACTAACATACATATAAAAAACACTTTTAGTCTTTAAAAAAAGCTGTACTAGGAAGTTCAGTGATGCGTAGGATGCGTAGCAGACACTTCACGTTGACTGGTAGTCTTAGCTCGCTTAGCAATACCGCTTCGCACACATTCCTCACACGCCTCCCTCACATCCGTACTTCGCACACATCTCTCGCTTGTTTTGTGTGTACAAAGGGCTCGCTTCCCTGAGCCCTTTTTCACCAGAGCTGAGATAAGAGAGGCTTGGGAAATTAAGTATTCCTGTTGGTGGTTTTTTCTCGTACAGCTCTGGTGAAAATGCAGGATTATGCCTCAGCGATGCTGAGCCGCTATGGCAGTGCGCCTGCGTTACGTTGACAGCTGGATGACGGTGCGGCGATGAGGCGAGGCATTGCCGATGTCAATCCGTTGCAGAGGTGATAATTATGTGTGCGACAACCTTTATACGGATCGATATCAAAGAAGCGTTTTTGCAACTAGTCTATCTTAACCATAATTACCTACTTTATGTAATTAATTACCCTGGTGCCGAGACGTGGACGTGGGGATTATGTGACAGATAACTAAAGTCATTGACATGCCCCGGAGGATTATCAAGCTTAAGTGGTAGTGCGAAGGTCATTAGATGCCGAAGAACCCGTTGGAGTAAGCGATGTCTTGAGTGGAGACCGCGTCTAGGCGAGCGATATAGTGTGGGGGCCTAGGATGTTTGACTTACTCGTACTTAAGGAGATGGCAGAAATTAGTAGTTTTCCTCGTATAATTTTAGCATTATTTATCTCTCGCTAGATGGCATTGGCGACAGTTTTGGTAACAGTAAATATTTCAAAATAAGTAACTATCACAAAGATATTAATTATTATATAATTTTACAGGATTTTGTCTTTTTTAAAGTATTTACGTTGGCTGAACGAAGTTCTCCACTGCCACGATAAAAATTAAAAAGTAGGTAAATACCAATAGTTACGCGGGTGCCATCTCTTGACGATGAACGTACTAAACTGACAAAGACACTTGGAAAACACCTCATTGGATGAAAAGTGTCGAACACCGAGCTCAGTGCGCATATTGTCAAAAATAATAATCCTTCGTCATATTTTATGATTCGTACACTCAAAGCTCAAAGATATTTGGGGGAGGCCAAATATATATCAATGGAAGAATGCATGGGCGTAATATATCATTGATTGCACCGCACCTTACCCCTAGGGCATTGGAAATGAGCGTAGGGTAGATATGTTTTTATTTTTGTTAAGGTCTTGAATATGATCTATGGTGCAATTACGTGCTTCCATAGATTTGTTAAATTTTAATGGAAAACAGAAAATAATCGGGAGTTTACAAATGTTTATAAAATTAACTTTTAATATAGAATGAAAATTACAAAGAAAAGTCATAGAGTTTCGAAGTGTGATATAAAAATACTTTGAAATCTACAAAGTTGGCAAGTAATACCGATCGTATGTGCAAGTTCGCAACAAGAACCCAGGATTGCGGTCCCCGGAGATACATCCGGGACAACTTCCCGTTGCGAAAGACTTTCATAGTTAGTTATGGCTGCTGGACTGTGGCAAGGGCAGTACTTGGGAGCTTGTCAAATGGTATACTTGACACGGTTTCTCATTTTCCAAGAACTACACCTAGAAGTACTAACAAGTCGTACTGAGGACCCGGAAAATACCGCAGTGTCTCCAAACTTTTCAACCAATGTATCTTACCGGCCATTTTTTTTTAATGTCATGGCTCGACGAACTGGCATACGGCCCGCCTAATGGTAAGCGGTTACCGTCGCCTATTGACATCTGCAACACCAGGGGCATTGCCAATGCGTTGCCTGCCCTGAAGGACTCTTTTTAATTTTTTTTGAAGCGGCTTATGTTGTGGTCTAGTCTCAGGATGGGAGCCCAATCCACAACTTGCATGTATGGGGGAAAAAGATCTCATAAAGTGAGCAGTACGAGACACCCACGTGACGATGATGTGTGGATGAGCTCCCTTGCGTTGTCGAGAAGTGCGATGATAGAACCTGGATGCGGGTATGAGATTGAACAGCTTCTCAGAGCACTCCCCATTATAGAGTCGATAGAACACACAGAGCGAGCCGTGCACTCGGCGCAGGCTCAGCGGCTCTAGTGAACTGGAGAGCTTGGGGTCGTTGACGATTCTAACGGCTCTTCTCTGTAGGGAGTCAAAGCGAAGCAGCTGGTACTTAGGGGCCCCGTTCCATAGATGAGAACAGTATTCCATGACCTACGGTGCCAATAATGGATAACGTTGAATCAAGAGACTGCTCAAAATGACAGTCACATAACGGGCCATGGAGCGAGCCATGCTTGGCATCTCTTACATACATAACTACATACATAGACACACGCCTTTTTCCCCGAAGTGGTAGGCAGAGCCTCAATGAGCCGCTTTTCACAGCGGGTTGCACCATCGTGGAATATAGATTTTGAAGTGGTGAGCTCATCGCCACCATTTCACCATGAACGTTCGCCTGCGACGCCGGAGGTTGCGGGTTCGATTCCCGCCTCGGAACAAATATTTGTGCGATATGCAGATATTTGTTCAGGGTGTTCTGGGTATTTTCTATGTATAATCAAAAATATCTATCTATGTTATATATTGTATTATGTATATCAGTTATTTAGTACCCATAACACAAGCTCTGCTTAGCTTGGGGCTAGATAATGTTGTGTAAACTGTCCAACATTATTTATTTATTATTTATTTATTTCTTTCCATGACTGACTCTACTAACGCTTTGTCCGGGTAATCCCTTAGTCGGCTTTTACGATATTCATGGGAGGAGACGGAGGGGTAATAACCTAGTAGTAATCAAAGTGTTTTCGAGAATATCGTCTCTTTAATAAGGCAAATGACCTTAAATGTAACATAATTAAAATTTATACGAACTAATTACCACCGTTTCTTTTCAGTTTCTAGAGAAGTGCCTTTAAGAGAAAATAAGTTTAGGGAAAAAATCTAAGTATGAAAGAAAAGAAATCCCAGCAAACATTTACTTGACAATGAGCCTTACAAATTATTCGTTCAATTAACTCCTTTTAAACGTTACTTCTAAGAATCCCTGGTTTCAAAATAAAGTCACGGGACCAAAATAATTAGTTAATTTTTCCCGCTTGGAATTCTTTTACTTTGAATCTGAACAGAATTCCGTAATGATATACTGCGCAGTTAAAAAAGTCAAACGGTAAGCCAATCTTTACGTTTACGACGTTTTACGTTTAGTAACCTAAAATACATTATTTTATATACCTAGTTATATTTATGTATAAACTCCTTAGTTTTAATTATTTATGTATGTGTAGTATATAGTTTATATTTATTTATGTAATGTTTCTACTACTTGTTCGGTGTACCTACTAAGATCACTATTTTTAGTATTATAAATATAATTTTAGCTGTCTGTAATTTTTTTAAACTTTAGGTAGGTACCTACTAACTTTAATTTTAACTTTAACCGTAGGCCGATGTTAATCCTAACCCATATTGCAAATCAGCTCTTTCATGTTCGCGATACAGGCTTGCCTAATGCGAACACCACAGGATAGTTTTAAGTGTTTGTAAATATTTTCGGAAAATAAACTTTTTATTTTATTTTTCATTTCAATCTTTTTGTAGGTCTTTTTCGGTGTCGTGACCTTAGTTTCGTTTCTTATAGAAACACGTTCACTGGCCGACCCGGAGTTTCATCCTCATACCAGATAAAATAATACTATACTAGCTCATACGGCGTCTTTATTCACGTAAAACCGATCCAGCGATGAATTAAGGCGTCGATGGATGCCAAATTCTGTCACTATCTATATCATTAAAGTTCAGGTAAGTTAGAAATTGTCAGAATAGCCCTTGTCAAACAAAGAGTGAGCGAAAATCACGCTTTTATTAGTTTAAAAATTAGTTTTCGATTTTTTAGTTCATAACGAAAGTAATTTTCAAAAATAAAAGTAAGGTCCTCTCGGCGTTGTGTTATTTATTATACTGAAGGCAATAAAAACATCTTATGATTGATAGTTTAGTCGAAAAATGGTTGAAGCTACGAAAACAGAGGCTACTTTGCAAATTTATTTCTTACAACTTTTGAAACAATCATGGTTATGTACATATTTTTCACTAGAAACGGGATATTTACCATGATTCTTGAGTTTTATTTGTTCCCGATATTTCGTTCTCCCGTGATCATGGCGCATGCAACTGTGCCGAAATATCGGGAACAAATAAAACTCAAGAATCATGGTAAACATCCCGTAACTAGTGTAAAATATTATTATATAAATTTTAACAACAAAAAAAAACAAGAGGACGTTCTTGATATGTTGTATACTTAGAGCATTGCAGGCCTCCGTACCGGTTGTATATTAATAATTAGTGTAATTGATAACTGTTTGTCGTTCTAATTAAAGTAAATATATAAATAAATAAATAAATATATATTTTATGTAGATTTTTCAATATAGATCGCGGAGAAAAAGGTATTAATGTACCACGTTTCACATAATTATACTCGTATCTACGCCTTAAAGCTTAAGTAATAGTTTCAAAATTAACAATGCTTATGTAAGTACTTACGAAACATGAGCTTTCATTTCAAAAATAATTGGAATATTTACTGAAGAGCAATATATTTTAGGGACCAACCTATAAAACCTTTTAGATGAAAGTTACTCAACAGCTTAGTCAATTATTCGAGTCGTCAAACATCTTTAGAGTGAGAAAATTTAATTACGGGCTAATTTACCCTTGAATTCATCCAATAACTGAGGAATGTGATTGTCTGTTTTAAGCGGGCATTATGACCTAGCAAAGAGCATACATATTACATACATTCCTGACGTAAAATTTATATGCACATTCATTACTTTTCATTGTTATCAAGGTTCAATAGTCATCGTTATCGAAACCCTTAGCTATTTTAATAAAAGCGCACTTGACTTTCAATTAAAAGAAAAAACTTTAAAGGATTGCCTGCCATTCCATCCGAAACATTGCAAGAGGTTTTGTCTAGAAAAAAAAAAGATTTATAACTTGATACTGAGCCTTGCTTTCGAAGTCTCTTTGGTAAAATGTCTTTATGGGTAAAAATAAATAAAACGTAGAGTGCCTATAATTAAAACGTAATTAACGCAATGTCTAGCCACATCCATTACTGCAATACCGGTACGTTTCTGAAAGAAAATGGATTTGTGGCTTATTTACTGTTATTGATGATTTTTGTCTCACAATCTCCACAAAAAAAATAATAATATGTTATTGGGGTTGAAATGGAAATGGGCAGACATCTACAGAGAGTGAAACGGCTTGACGGTAACCGCTTACCATCTGGCGAGCAGTATGCCAGATTGTCCAGCCATTACATTAAAAATAAAAAAAATGTCTTCAAATGAAATACGTATGACACTGAAGCCTTACCTCAACAAAAACTTTTAAAAATCTTTGAAATCAATATAATGGGCCTTGTACACGCTCAATAGCTGGGCCAAACGTTGTACAAACTTTTAACAAGGTAAAAACTCTCCTGTACCGTTTCATCACGCTTCCGAACTGAGAACATAGCCAACGTGTGAACGCACTTGCAGTTGGCGCATTGGCTACAAGATCCTTTGATGTGTGAATGAAAAACTGACGCGATGGTTGGTGTACGTTGGCCGCCAACGCCAAAACTACGACAAACAAGCTTGTACACGATAAGTCAGCTAGTTAGACCAGAGTGTATAGGCTCCCAATTGCTTTGTCTGAGCCATAAATCTGTATCGAACCTGAGGGGCTAGTCTGCAAATTTGACAAGCAACTTACACGGCCGTGTGGTGTACACTACACGGATTTTAGTATGGAGAAATCGAAGAGCGCCCCTAGCGGGCACCTTGAGAACCTCAAATTCCATACTAAAATCCGTGTAGTGTACACCTCACGGCCGTGTAAGTTGCTTGTCAAATTTGCAGACTAGCCCCTCTGAAATATAAAGAATACGTGCGTGATTTGCTGAGTGGGTGTAAATCACTTTCTATTTTCGTGTGGATGCTGTATGTTTCGTAAAGCGAGATAGACCCGCTATTGTGCGCGTATTGTGTGAGTAATAAATGATGCTTCAAATCTTGCGTTGTGATGGTAGACTGAACTGAGTATCAGTCATCACTGTAGTGCTCCGTCATCATCATCATCATCATCAGGCTTTAGACGTCTAATTCTGGAAGAGACATACAATACAAATCAGCACGCTTGGCACGTGGATTGGTGATGGCAGTATTTGACGACCTCTGGCGCAGCGGGTGAAGGTTCGCCTACAACGCAGGAGGTTGCGGGTTCGATTCAAGTATTTCGGAACAAATATTTGTACGGTTTGCAGATATTTTGTTCAGGGTGTTCTAGGTTTTTTTGATGTTATTTTATTTTATTTATTAAGGAAAAACAAACTACTACATTATATACATAATATTGGTACAATTAGTATTAATACATAAATTATTTGGTATGTATAGTAAAAATATCTATGTATTGTATTTATTCAAGTATATCAGTTATCTAGTACCCATAACACAAGCTCTGCTTAGCTTGGGGCTAGATATTGTTGTGTGAACTGTCCAGAATTATTTATTTATTTATTGGTGTTGAGTACTCAGATGGATGCTGCTGCCTATCCCATAGTGTAATCCCTTAGTCTGGTTTTACTAAATCCACGGGAGGAGACTCAAGGGGTCCATTCTTTAGTTAGTGGACACACCACGGCATTTGTTATTTATCTATAAATAGTTCTACGGCTATGCCTGAGAGGCGACTGCTATCTAATTTTACATGCGTGAATGAATGAATGAATGAATGAATGAATGAATGATTTATTTCGCAGAAAAAGGGTTTACAAATTTAGATCTTATTAATATTTAACCAGTTCCACTAATTCAACCTATATTAGGTATGCGAATTTTTAAGATTTAACAAATTAAAATTAAAATTATTGATTATCTATTTAGTTGGTTTGGTACACACACATTGATCAATTGATTAACATTATGTCATAATTAAATACATTCCCAATTAATATTAATAGTAATAATGTCAAAGTCAGAAGTGACAAATTTAGTTTTGCAAAAACTCATTCACGGAATAAAAAGAATGGAACAAAAGCCACTTATGTAAAGCAGTTTTAAATCCATTAAATAGCTTATCCGTTAGGTCTTTCGGTAGCTTATTGTAAACTTTAACCGCCATTATATATACATTACGTTTATAGAGTTCAAGTTTGCATTTCGGGATATAGAGTTTGTTAGCATACATACTCCTTTGATCTCTGATGCTGGTTTCTATACGAGTGGCAAACAGACTAGGATGCTGTTTTACAAATAGGGCCACCTGTTTAATATATAAGCATGGAAGGGTCAGAACTTTGAGTTCCTGGAAAAGTGGCTTACAGTGATCAGAGAACTCTGCATTACATATAGCTCTGACACACTTTTTTTGGAGAATAAATGTTTTATCTGAGTCTACAGAGTTCCCCCACAGTATGAGACCATACTGTAAAATCGATGCAATATTCCCATGGTACGCGGTTAGACAAGTTTCCACAGAAGCTACTTGCCGGAGCCGACGTAGCACAAATACAAAGCGACTTAATTTAGTACAGACGGTCTCAACATGAGATTTCCAATTACAGTTACTGTCTAACATAAGTCCAAGAAAATTCGTTGTGGAAACTTCGTCAATTTTTTCATCAAGGTATTTGATATGTAATGTCATCGGAGTAGCTCTCGAGGTGTGAAATTGAATTAGCTTAGTTTTCTTGATGTTTGCTTTCAAGTTATTAATGTCAAGCCATTCAATTACATTTCTAATAGTTTCATTAATTTTATTTTCAATGTCAGATAAATTTCTACCTTTAATGATAACTGTGGTATCGTCAGCAAAAGAATTGTCTCATTAGTCGTCACACTGGGGAGGTCATTAATATAGACAAGAAATAATAGTGGTCCCAAAATACTCCCCTGCGGGACTCCAAAAGCATTCCGCCGGTAATTAGACAAATAAGACTCTTTTTTCTGATTTTTAGAGAATTGAGCTATTTCTACGCACTGTTGTCTATTTTTTAAATAACTTTCAATCCAGTTCAATGCTACTCCTCGAACCCCGTATTTCTCTAGCTTGTTAAGAAGTCTGTTGTGATGCACAAAGACAAAAGATTTTGTCATGTCAAACAAAAGAACTATAGCACGGTCACCAGTATTAAGCGACTCTGTGACAGATTTGATGAGCTTGAAAATTGCAAGAGAGGTTGATTTCTGCTTCCTAAACCCATTTTGTTCAGGTTTTATAATGTTCTGTTCATTAAAAAAAGAATCAAGTCTTAAAAACATAAGTTTCTCGAGTACTTTTGATATAATCGGGTTTAGTGTAATTGGCCTATAATTATTAAGATCCTTTAGATCATCTTTTTTGTGAAGTGGCATGACGACGGAAAATTTAAGTCTAGTTGGAAAAACCCCGTTAACAAATGAAAGATTTATTATGTGTTATGTGTGACTAGCTAAGATTTGAGCACAGTGTTGTATAACCTTTGTTGGTATTTCATCATAGCCAACCGAATTCGTTTTTTTAATCTGTTTTATTGTTTTCCAGAACTCCATAGGGTCAGTGGGTTTTATATATATTGATTTAGAGCAAAATGGAAGGTTATTATTAGGGTCAATTGTATATTCTATATTATTAGTAATATCTATAAATAAATTATTGAACGCATTTGCAATATTCGTAGGTTCAGACAAAAGTTCCGTCTTAGAAAATACTTCTTTAATGGTGGAATCGGACCCAGTACTGCTAGATATAGAACGTACAATGTTCCAAACAGCTTTGCTTCTGTTTTTGGCATTTGTGAGATACTTGTGGTTTCCATTTCTTTGTGATTCATTTATGCAGTTGTTCAGCGTCTTAGAGTATCCTTTAAATATCTTTTTATAATAGCTTTTCCGATTCCTCGGCGCATATTGATACTGGAAATACAGTCTTCTCTTTATAATAAAGCTTTTCTTTAAGCTTTTTGATATCCACTTTACTCTATTTCGTTTCAAACTCAGTTTTACCGTGATAACTGGGAAACATAACTTTAAAAATAAACTAACTAAATCGTGGAATAGGTCAAAAGCTTTATCTGTGTCATGTTCTTTAAATATTTCGTCAAAAGTGAGAGAATTCATACAATCAAGAAATTTTCTCATGTTGTCAGCACTATAATCTCTTTTTTGCTCGAACCAAAATTTTGGACGTCGCTTTAGAGTCATCCGAAATTTCAAAATTTGACCCATGTCATGATCAGATAATCCTAGTTTATAACAGGAGCCCACTCCAGACTTGATGTTGCTAATTATTAAGTCAATGCAAGATAGTTTACGTGTAGGTTCTGTTATATGAATTTTCATGTTATAGGAATAGCAAATGTTAGAAAGTTGAGTAGAATATTTACTTTTCTTTAACATATCAATATTAAAGTCGCCAGCAATAACAATCTTTTTGTTGCCATGTTTAGACAGTTTACACAGCAGCTGTTCAAGTTTTTCCAGAAATGGTGCTTTATTAACGGAGTAGGGTGTTGTATATATACATACTATAATCAGATTGTTATCTGTAATTGAAACTCCACAGCATTCAAATATACTTTTTACTGCAAGTTCTTTTATCCAGGGTAATTTAGAAAAAATAATTTCTTTTCTGTTTTGTATGCACACTCCCCCCCTTTTTTGTCTAGGCCTAGACCAGAAAGAAACTAGCTGATAGTCCTGTAGTGCCAGGTTTTGCTCATCACCAGACAAAATAAATGTCTCTGTGAGGCATATAACATCAACATTAAAATTATTAGCTTGAAGTTCATCAATAGCCAATTCCAACTGATTTTGCTTATTCAGAATTCCCCCAATATTCTGATGGAGAAGGGTAACTGAACCTGTACTAGTCCCGAAAAAACTGAGTACTACAAGAAGGGTTCTGATTATCAGTAATCGACGCATAAGTTTGCGAGTTACTAGTAGTAATGTCAACACCTCCGACTTGAGTATGAGAAGTTATATTTTAGTCAGTTTGTGTTTGTTTATGTTTTATAAAGTAATAGGGGATTGTACCCTTCCTTAATTCAGTGAATGACCTTTTCTTGTTATAAGAGTATCTTTGCAAAGTTTTTTTGCAGAAGCGAAATTCAGAAACTGCGAATCATAATCAATGGAATCAATCATCAAATTCAGCTTTCCACTTAACTTATACAAATATTCACTTCTATTTGTAAATGTGTGTCCAATAGAAACATAATTACAATTTTTAAAATATCTGCATACTGTCACTATGTTATTATTAATTAGCTTAATATTAAGATGTCGATTTGAATTTACTTGCACAACATAAACAGTTGCATTTTTAAGCTTGTTAAGAGCAATACTTAAAGATGCTGTAACCTCTGTTGGATTACTGTCATTTTCTCCCAAACATAAAATCACTTTGTCTTTCTGAGTCAGCTTATTTTCTAATGTGTCAATACTTGAAATGATATGTCTTGAAGTAGCGCCTGATTTAATGAAACCAAATAGATCACATTTGTCATTCCATTTTGATTTTCTTTTTAATAACATTGAAGCAGAAAGGTGTTTCAGTTGTTCAGACCCTATAATATAAATGCTAGCCTTGTTTCCTACATTCAGAACTTTTTCCTGTCCTATTTCCCTTTCCCTTGCCTCATCGATTATAATCGTAGCCATGTCACAACTCTTGGACGGGGTGTCATGTTCAGTGTTGGTTGAGACACTAATTGTTACTTTGCCTCTGTTCTTGGGTTGTGTACTAATGTCTGTGTATGCTTGTGACATCATAACTTGTTGAGTTACTTGTTGTGCCAGCTTTCGAGGTGAAACTTGAGGAATTCCATTCTGTAGGTTCCGGACACGAAATGAGTGGTGCAAAAAAGTTCCTGTATGTTTTGGTGTTGAATTAGTGCTACAGTGCAGTGAGTTGTTTCTTGATCGGTTTGGTGATGAGTTGCTACTGTGCTGCAGGTCATCTATACCTATTGATTTATATATTTTAAGTTTCGATTCATACAATTGAGATTTCTTGGTTAACTCGGTATTTTTAATGCTTAGGTTATCGATTTCTACGTTGGCTATTTCCAACTCATTTCCTAATCGTTCTATTTCCTTTTTGAGTTCCAAAATCTGAATCGAAATCTGAATCGTGAACATATTTTATATTTATTGTACCTAGAAATTGGGAATTGTAAAAGTTTAATTCAATTAATAATAATAAAGTAATAATACAGTTCTATTAATTTAATTTAATTTAGAATTATGGGCATTTTTATTTTATTTTATTATTTCTAGTCAGGATAGTTGTAAAACATAAAACTAATACAATTTTTTTTTTTTTTTTTTTTTAAAGTAATGTGTTTATTTACACAAAGAATAATACAAGGTATGTAAAAAAAACATTTGAAACAGTTGTGCCACCTGAAGACCGCTGCAAGCGATCTAAAGGTAGCTCAACTGATCCAATTCACTACCAGACGGAAGCGATTTGGATTATTATTATTATGATTTTTATGCACAAAGAACTATGAGAGAGCTGTACGATAATCTTTTAAGATGGAATCATGTAATTAGTTGAAACTTCTATTATGGAAGTTCTTTACTTTTGGAAAAACCATGTAGTTTTGCGGTTGTGGTGCAGTCTTTCCATAAGAATAATCAGAATATTCAATTTATTGGAAAAAAAGTTCAGGAAGGAATTGCATAAAAATAAATATTTATAATTGAATTACTAATTATAACAATTATGGAATAACTTACAGATAGGTACATCACCGATTTGAAAATAAATATAATGTCAATTAGCAAATAAAAGAAATAAAAATCTTATAAAAATTAAGATTAAATGCTATGCAACAATGCTAACATCTCATTGTATTTTTTGAACAAAATCCTCAACACTATAAAACGCCTTCTTGCACTTTCTCGTCGCCTTACACAAGTCTCAAAGGAGGTATATAAATTTGCTACGAAACGCTACGAGCTACGAAATATCGTAGCACATGGTATTATGTGCAGTCAACGCTGACTTCCTTGGCTTTTGAGTTTTCAATATTTTTCAGGAATATTTACAAACCAAACATTGAAAGGAAATATCAAAAATAATTTTGGTCGAAATATAAGAATAAGAATATTTATTTGCTCGAATACAGGTAACTTATTTCTAAGAGGTGTTACAATACAATCATGTCCCTTATATATTCTACCATCTAGATGGTGGGCCAATGTCATTGTGGTTTCATTAAAAATTATACAGTTAAATTCTGCATTAAAATACAAAATGGCATGTTACAAATTATTGGAAAAATTCATAAATTCATTAATATCATAACTAGTTATTTCGTCAGCTTGCTTTTAAACATAGTAAATGGCAAATCCTTAAATGAATTTGTTAATTTATTATAGACCCGTATGGCATTTACATATACATTTCTCTTATAAATTTGCAGTTATATAAATTACAAGCAGCGCTCCGCGGTTTCACCCGCTTAAGTGTCGATCCCGTGGGAATATCGGGATAAAAATGTACCTATGTTTTATTCCGGGAGACCAGTTATCTCCATTCCAAATTTCATCCAAATCCATCTAGTAGTTTTTACGTGAAAGAGTAACAAAGATACATCCTTACAAACATTCGCGTTTATAATATTAAAATAGGATATAGTAGGATAGGATAGGATACATCCTATCCTATCTATCTATCTAGCTCATCCTATCCAACTGGATAGGATAGGATTACTATACATACTATATTAACTCTATGCTGGGCCATTACCAGTGTCCACCTTCCAGCCGTTGTAGACCCAAATGCTCTGCTATACGTAACGATGAACGATGGTAAGCGGCATGACTCTTGTTCCGTGGGAGAAGGCGTAGGCCTTTGATATGGAAAGCTAGATGCGAAGATGCGTTGACATCTAATCTATACGGGGCATATTTTTTTTTCTTTTTTTTTTTTTAAATTATCTTTCAAGCACACAAGCCCCTGCAATTGCCCGGTAAAACTGCTATCTTGTCAGCATTGGTCCCTATCTACACGACCCGAGTAGATAGTGTTCGCAGCGGTAACTACGGGTTCCGCTGTTGCCACCTACTGGGTAAAACTGGTAGGTCCTGACTTGGGTTCGGTTTCGGGGTGGCTATGTGTTTAGTTGCAGGGGGTAGGCATATTGTCTTCCCGGTACATTGGTGGTTGCCGTCTGGTTGGTGGTTACCCCCACGCGCAACAAGCTGGTGTCTTCACAGGCCTAAGGCATGGGGCTGTTAGGTGGGCACTAGCGGGCTCAGTGAGAGGGGGTGAGTGGGTGAGTGGTCAGTGGTGGTGCGTTGTAATCTCCAGTACTTACCTGGATAGTAAGTAGAGTCGTGAGCTGCCATGAATCCGGCCACCCAGCTACATATGTGAGCATATGCGACGCAGGAGGTTGCGGGTCCGATTCCCGCCTCTGAACAAATATTTGTGCGATCGCAGATATTTGTTCAGGATGTTCTGGTTACTTTCAATGTATAATAAAAAAAAAAACTATGTAATTATATTGTATTAAGTATGTCAGTTATCAAGTACCCATAACACAAGCTCTGCTTAGCTTGGGGCTAAATAATGTTGTGTGAACTGTCCAGCATTTTTTTTATATCGGTTTCGAGACTCTGGTTCCGTAGTGGTACCGTGGCCCTTCACGTTTTCAAAGTTCTTTCGAGGTGTCTGGTCGTATCGACACATGACCTGGCTCAATGCTTTAGTATTGCCTATGAACTTGGATATGTAGCCTGCATCTAGGGATGCTTCCGTCTGGTAGTGATCAGTTGAGATATCTTTAGATCGTATGCAGCGGTCTTTAGAAAACTCAACTATTTTACTCGTATTTTGTTAGGGTTCCGTACCCAAAGGGTAAAACGGGACCGTATTACTACGGCTTCCGGCTTCCCTGCTGTCCGTCTGTCCGTCTGTCACCAGGCTGTATCTCATGAACTGTGATAGTTAGACAGTTGAAATTTACACAGATGATGTATTTCTGTTGCCGCTATAACAAAAAATACTAAAAAACAGATTAAAATAAATATATAAGGGGGCTACCATACAACCATTATGTTTTTTTTTACCGTTTTTATCTTTCACCAGGCTGTATCTTATGAACCGTGATAGTTAAATAGTTGAAATTTTCACAGATGATTTATCTCTGTAGCCGCTATAATAAAAAATACTAAAACATAGAATAAAATAAATATTTAAGGGGGCTCCCATACAACAAATGTGTTTTTTTGTGCAGTTTCTATAGATAATTGTACGGAACTCTTCGTGCGTGAGTCCGACTTTCACTAACATGTTTATTTTTATTATTTTTATACTAATTTAATGTCGGAACAAGCAGATGGCCCCACCTGCTGTTAAGCGGTAACCTCTGCCCATAAAAAGTGCATTCTCACATAGGTCACATCCACCTAGGACGCCTAATATTTATTTGTTGCCTACTTCTATTACTTATTAGTTGAATTATTATTTCTGTAAACGAAGATATTTGCCCTACTTGTAACATTATGACCAGCTACAACAAAGGTTAGAGAACAGAGGCGAAGTTATGATTAAATTAGGCCCTATCACGATGTAGGATGCTCGCTCATATCGCGAGCTCAGATATGTACAAGTTTGAGTGTTGGTTATCATGTTATCCTGGTAACGGAACCCTACAACAGCCATTTTAGCCGCTATCTCCGGCCTAATTCTGCTTGCATACATTTGCTTAACTATTCAATGTGTTACTAAGGTAGCTTTAGCTGGTAAAAAAATGTGTGAACAGGTACGTAGTTTCGTAGGTAGGGGTATTACCACTTGCTGATTGTATGCCAGCTATGGAAAGTAGATATCCCGATGGAAGGTACCTCAATGAATCATAGGTATACACCACAGATCACAGATAGATATATAAACACTATATTGCATACCAAACGGAAAAATAAAAAAGATAAAAGAACAAAAAACAACAGTAACTTACATTGGGCGGTCTTATGGGGGGTTGCGTTGGAACAGGAGTAAATGTAAATTTATTTTTTAAGACGATTCAAAATGATCCTTGTGATTTAAATGAATAAAATACTTTTTGACTTTGACTTTGACTTGACTTATCGCTAAAAGCGATCTCTTCCAGACAAACTTTGGATGGACAAGATAAAACAAAATCAAAAGACGGCGGTGCACTAGTAAAACATACCTACATAAATATATAGCTAGACCTAACCATAGTTCTACACTAATAACTAAACTAGAACTAACTAATATACCTAATACTTATACCTAATATCCCAAAAATTACCAAATTTTAACATAGTGTAATTATAGGTCTGTGTTTTCACTAATTTATAATATTCTAGCTGCGCCCCGTGGTGTTACCCGCTAAGTGTTGATACCAAGAGAAAATCAGGATAAAAATTATTATATTTTTTATTCTATGGGTTTCTTTCGTCTAAATCCGTCCAGCTGTTTCAGCGTGAAGAAGTAATAAACACACAAACACACACACACTCATAATCTTTCGCATTTATAAAATTAAAGTAGGTACAATGTAAATGTATTTCCTGGTATAATAAACAAAAGCGATGTAAAGTTATACAGGATTTTATAAGAAAAACAGAAAAATATGTGCATTGCAGTATTATTTGTTATATGTAGGTAAGGGTTACGCAGAGTTGGATCCTTTCAATTTGTTCGAATAAACTGGGAATGTTAAATGCCGCCCCTAGTGAGATGTAAAAATGCAAACAAAATAAATGAAAATGTGTAACTGTAAAGATGTAGTAACACTGTTATATGGAAATGCGTTGGTAGATTTTATTAGCCTTGAAAAAATAGCTAGAAAAAGCCAGGTAAAGCGGTGTTTTACTTTTAACTCTAGAAACCAACAATATCTGCTCATCATGCACAAAGACTTAAGCATGAATTAAGCTTTTGGACTCATTAATAAGTAGGTACTTATTGCTAACTTACCGCATAATAAGTTAATGTTAGGACTGTGGAAAAATTATAACCCCAAAGCCTTCAGACTATGGGAAAAGCTCCTCTAGATTATCGCGGAATCAATGAAGAGGTTTCCTGGTGTCATTTTAGCATTATTTACCTGTCTAAATATTTCAAAATACGCAACTATCACAAAGATATGAATTATTACATAATTTTACAGGATTTTGTTTTTTAAATCTATTTATGTTGGTTGAAAGAATTTCTTCACTGATTAAAATTTAAAAGTAGGTAAAACTCAATAGTTACGCGAGTGCCATCTCTTGACGATGAAATAACTAAACTGACAAAACACATTATAGTAAAGACACAGTAATAGGTATAACTTTACCTACACCTTTTTGATTCGACTTGAAGCATTGCATTCACAGTATCGCGTGGAAACGAGATTTTAAATGCAGTTTAATTTCTGAAACACCGCACTCATTGGACGCAGTTCGTGGGTTTTGAAAGCTTGTCGCTTTTACGGTTATTTTTAATGTTGTGCTGCTTTTTATTTTCATCTGAATTCCGAGTTTGTTCTCATAAAAGCTTTTTAAAGTTTCTAACAAAAAAAATACAGTTGTATTCTCTCTTTGTTTTGGTATCCTCGCATATATTATTCAGAATAACCTTGAGTTTTTTTAATGCTTATGTACCTATACTTATAGATAAATGCACACATTAGATTTTCCCAGTAAAAAAGATAAGAAAGGCAACTTTTTTTTTTTGTGCCTTATTGACTGTGTAACATTAATTATAATTTTACATTTACGACCATCTTGCTCTTGACGATAGCCAAGCTTAGATTGTTGCTTTTGTCCTCCTAATCTTTTAAAGAGTGCTTCAGACCATGCAATGCAGCGGCAATGACCCTGGTATTGCAGATGTAAATACGAGACGGTAAGCGCTTAACTATCAAATCCAGAATATCTAAATATTACATAAAACGGCCCATGCATAGACCCCTTCATCTCCTCCCGTGGATGTCGTAAAAGCCGACTAACGGACTTTTTTAACAACAAAACAACAAGCAACAAGGTTACGGCCCACCTATTGGTAAGCGGTTACCGCAGCCTAAGGACGCCTTCAATACCAGAGGCACAACACGCGCGTTACCGACCCTTTAAAAAATTCCAAACACCCCTTTTGAAGAACCCCATACTGTAGTCACTAGGGAAAACCTCAGCAGGGAGATCATTCCAGAATCTGAGTGTTCGCGAAAGGAAGTTCCTCTGAAACCGCACAGATTGTTTCTGTTTCGTCATTTATTTAAAAAAAAAAGAACGTACCATCTACTAAGTTACTTGTACATAAGGAAAATTCACCCATCTACTGTTATTTGTTTTATTTGGAATGGATTTAAATGCAGTTGACCTCCTGCGTCATGACTGCGTTACCAGGCTTTTGGTGAGCGCAGATGGCGCTCAACCTGCAATGTTAGGTTGGAGCAACGAGCACAAGGGCACCACTTAGGTACTGACCTTGGCTTGGGCTGTTGCCAGGTTGGGAGGAACGGGCAAAACGCCCCGGAACATGCTTGTACCGGCTTAGGCGTAAGGTACAGAAGGTACTCAGAAGGTTCTTCGACCTCGCTGGCGAGGTTGGTGCAAAGGTGGCGTGTTTATCTCGTCTTAACTGGATGACGTCCCTACCGCTTTAGCGGTAGTGATAGACCCATCTACTGTTACGAGACTTATTTACATTATAAGTTACTGAATAATCTGAATATTCATACCAAATGTGGTTATATAGGCTTAAGTAGCAAGCAAAGGGGTTAAGCCTTAATCTGCGTAAATAAAGCGTAACCCCATTCAAAAACCGGCCAAGTGCGAGTCGGACTTGCCCATGAAGGGTTCCGCAGCAGCAAGTAACATGATATAAAAGTTCTTGTAGTTCGTTCTAACTTCGATCAATGTTTTAATAATAGTGTATTCAAAAAAACTACTTACTACCTCTCGTTCAAACCAATTGTCGGTGGAAGTTTACATAGTTTACATACATCATATATTTTTTTAGTTTTATCATTCTCATATTTTCGAAGTAACAGGGGGGGGGGGGGGGGTGATTTGTACCTTCGTAATTGGGCAAATAAAAAAAAGCGGCTAAGTGCGAGTCGGACTCGCCCATGAAGGGTTCTGTAGCAGCAAGTAACATAATATAAAAGTTCTTGGATGGTTTACGATTTATGACTTATAAAAAAACTGCTAACTAGATCTCGTTCAAACCAATTATCATTTTTTGGTATATCATTCTCTTATTTAAGATGTTAAGGGGTGGGGGACACATTTTACCACTTTGGAACTGTCTCTCGCGCAAACTATTCAGTTTAGTTTTTTTTTATTAGAAACCTAAAAATCATTTTTGAAGACCATAGATAACCCACACGCATGGGTTTTTTTTTTTTTTTGTTTCATTTCTAAGTATGGGTACCTCCGAAATTTGTTGTTTATTTCTATTTTTGTGTGAAAATCTGAATGCGGTTCTTCTACTTACCAAGTTTCAACAGCATAGTTCTTATAGTTTCGGAAAAAAGTGGCTATGACATACGGACGGACAGACAGACAGACAGACAGACATGACGAATCCATAAGGTTCCGTTTTTTGCCATTTGGCTACGGAACCCTTAAAAAAACTGTACCTAGTAGAGGGTAAACTAGAAATAGTGTGTTACAAGATCCTATCGTAGATTAGGTAAGATAAATGTATGGACCGCTAATTAGATCCTTGTTACTGTAGCCATAATAAATGGGCGTGTTTTCTGATTGGGTGCCAATATTATTACGAGCTTTTTAACCACGGCGGAACGTAGAAGGTTTATGCGTTTAGGGTGACATCTTGTTTGTGTATAGGTACTTGTTTAAGTGTTTGTGTGTGCAAACGAATTTTCCCATATATCTAAAACGGTTAAACCGATTTAGATACAGTTTTCTGTAAATGGTTTGTGATTCATCGGCGATGGTTCTAAGATAGGCGTTATGGTGTTAACTCACCAGAGGGCGCTGCATTAAACTTTTTGATTTTTGCACTTTTTGTGTTTTATCGAGCAAAAAGTTAATGTATGAAAACATGTGTTGGAACTTGGAACACTGAAAAAAAAATGTTTATTTATAAAGTTAACTTGTATTAAAAGTGCCTTCAATTATGTTTATGTACGGCTTAAAAGTGTCAATGACAATACCATTGGTGACTAAAGGTGGGTAACGGAACTCCAACGGCTATGTGAGGAAAATAGGTTCCAACCATATTTAAAACAAGTGTAAACCTACCCACTAACTTGTGATAGTGCCCACAAATTTCGTCCATGGCCAAACTGGTCACGGCATTGCCGATTATAGGCAAAGATGCGGGTTCGAATCCCACTGGAAGGAAATTTTTGGGTCACATTTAAATATAAATTGACCCCAACCAATCTTCCTCATAAAGAAAGAAAGACAGAAAGAAAGAAAGAGAGATATTTTTTTTTAGCACACACACACACACACACTTTAT
Source organism: Operophtera brumata (assembly GCA_932527175.1). Lineage (NCBI taxonomy): Eukaryota > Metazoa > Arthropoda > Insecta > Lepidoptera > Geometridae > Operophtera > Operophtera brumata. Next base: position 40,062,151 of record OW052225.1, read on the forward strand.
TGAAATAGCAAATAAAATAATAATAATAATAAAATGTAAACAAAAACAAAAGAAACATTTCATAAAATAATAAAAAAAACACATAAAATACCCATAGGGTTTTAAACTTAAACATAAAACTAGACCCTACGTGAAGGAATGGGTAAAATTGGTCTTTCCCTACGTGTGCGGCTCAACTGGTCCAGGCTCAGCTTAATGAAGATACCGACCGAGGACGATATCGACGCTGGTTTTCTGCCTGAACCTAGACTGGGTGACGTCGCGTTACGAGTAACAGTCTACGGTAAACAAATAAACAATACATAAGAAACAACTGTGGGAGAATGGATAATAAAATACAAATATTGTATTAATTAGGTATGGAAAAAAAGAAGTAAATTTGGTAGGTGTAAGGGTGCAATTTTGAGTTAGAATAGCATGCTAATAAAATAATATAAATGCAACATAATAATATAAGTTTAGATCTTCTCCATCCAATGGTTGTCTGGAAGAGATCGCTTCTTAGTGATAAGACCACTCATTGTACATTTAGATTTTGTTTAATTGTTGTGTGTTTATTTTAACTAGTTTATAAGGCTTGCAATAAAGTATTTTCATTCATTCATTCATTCATTCATTTAATTTTATCATTGTAGAAAAAGAAAATACAGAACACAAGTATAAGTACATATTAAATAGGAGATGTTCAACGTAAAAAATGTGTATTTAGTAAAGATATCCGTATAAAGAAGATATACAATGCTATGTCACCACTACATAAAATATTATAGGGTTGCCTATCACCCAGCCTCAAGCTATTGATTCAGCCAGCAATATTACTACATTATGTTATCCATTGAATATCACGATACGTAATTACTTCCGCCTGAGAAGAAAGGAAAAACATAAACTCATATTCTGATTTATTCCTCAAGGTTTTCACGACTACTCTACTATGTATCTACGGCACGCACAAGTGTTGTACTTTGGTCATGTTGGTACTTAGGATGACCTCTTTGTAGTTGGCTAATATGCAAGAAGTAGCGGGTTTGATTCCCGCTGCGGCACAAATGTTTGTAAGATCTTACATTGGCCTATTTCGAGTAACAACTATTCGGTAGCTCATAATTTATTTGGTTGCGCATATCGCGCACTTTTACAAACAAAAAGATTAAATATTTGCCTAACTTGATGATTTTTAACCAAACAATAAGTTTTTTATTGAAAATTATATTTTTAAAGACAAGCATTTATAAAATTAGTGATCGGAACCGTCGCCACGGAACACGGGCAGTCTAATATTATCAATCGAGGAGCCGTTGTCCACCTTCCGTCTTCATCATCAGATCAGATCGCTGTCACCATAATATTGTATTGTCATCGGAACTTGACAGGTATGCAAAATATCAGCTCAATCGGAAGTCGAGAAGTGGAGTAGTTCTGCTCGCAAGACAAACATACATTGCAAGTTAAATAAAAGCTTGTAAATATGAGGATGTTCTTAAGCGGACGCGTATTTTTTTTTCATGTACTTTTGTATGGTCACGCTATACTTTTTACAGAGTTGTCCGTTTTTGATGATTCTTATTTATATGGTAGGGTATATCTACAAGAAAAAACTCAGTCGATTTTGGTTAAAGCGATTCAAAACTAGGATGAAAAAAAATTAAGGTTCTCCTTTTTTTTAAATATCATATTAACAGAAAATTACAGGCACCTTTAAATAAAGTTATTTTGTGCTTTAATCGTTATTCTTGGGCTAGGTAAACCTAAACAAAAACCTGCGTAAGAATCCTGTGTTTTTCAATCAAACTTCACGGGAAACATAGGAAACTTCGACTTTTTCATATAAACATAGCGATCTCTAAATGCCGTCAAGTTAGAGTGAGAAATAATCACAGAAACAACTAGAATAATGCCATTAGATTCCTATCTGACAAAAAAATGTCTCTGTTTTTCACTACGTTCTAAGTCGTTGCTTTTCAGCCTGTTATGGTCGATTTATCACAGGATTCGTTCAGGATTAAAACAAAAGGAGGGGTGCGAGATGACTTAATCTTGTAAAATACGGTTTAGCAGGCTTATCTTAAGTGAAAATGATTACCTAAACATCAACATGAGGCTTCTCTGTGGTGAGCTGTTTAGATAACTGAACAAACAATTTTTGTGCTCCGCTAGGTCGGATTTACGGGGAGGTCGGATATTTTTGATTCCTTTGTTTTCTACTTATATTTTTAACAGAGAACAATATTTTGTTTTAAGAAGTATGTTATTGTTAATCATAGTTTTTTTTTTTTTTTTTTACCCCAATGGTAAAACGGGACCCTATTACAACAAAGGCTCCGCTGTCCGTCCGTCCGTCTGTTACCAGGCTGTATCCCATGAAACGTGATAGTTAGACAGTTGAAATTTTCACAGATGATGTATTTCTGTTGCCGCTATAACACCAAATACAAAAAAATAGAATAACATAAATATTTAAAGGGGCTCCAATACAACGGACATGTTTTTTTGCCGTTTTTATAGAAAATGACTCGCGTTTGGGCACTTTTTTATTTTGTTACTCTTTTTTCTTAAAATCTAACATCTTTCAATACATACTCATAACATACTCAATACATTTATTGCTTTCACATGAATACAATTAGTCGTTACATATAATAGGTAGCATTTCACATGAACCCTGTATTTAGGGTATAGCAACAGAGAGGCAGACCGAGGTTCGCAGGCCCGTTTCGATGATAGGCCACAATCTTTAACGATGAGGTTTTATATAAACTAGGTAGTTATCTGAACAACTTTTTAAATGGGTCGCGTCCTTATATGGTTTATCCATTCTGTACTGCCTACCCTTACTTATGGGAAATAAAGTCATACACACGTCTGCTTATTATGTCAGTAAGTACCCTTAGAACGGCTTTCTAGCTCCATCGTATCGACTGCCTATTTACATATAGCAAACAAGTGTCCACCCGCAGCTTCGCTTGCGTTTTACCGGGATAAAAAGACCTATAGCTCAATCCAGGTTATCTATCTTTATTTCACCGAAATCTGTTAAGGTTGCTCCAACCCATCTTCCTACAAAATTCCCCCAAAATCTTCATACAAAAAAAAAACGCCTCGCGCCTTAAGAAAAAGCAGTTTCTATTGAATTTCTCGTAAATTATAGATAATTTTACAAAACCCCTACAGTAAACCTTTGTTTATTGATTTTATTTATCTAATTATGTACCCAATGATATGTTCCATGTTAATAAACAATCGAATCTAGCCAAAAGTTAGAGGTAACCTTGGGTTTTTTTTTTAAATCGAGAAAATATTGTCCTATCGTGTTTCTGGTACAGTGATCCCTCGGAATTATAATGTAGTATCTATGCATATTTATAAATTGAATACCGTACTTGATTTATTCAGTTAAAAATCAAATTTGAGTTACAAACATTAAAATCTTTGGAATCGCTAGAAATTCGTACCAAATGCGCAGTGTATGAACAAAATCTTGATATGAACATCATCATCATTGTCTTGCCCTTTTCCCAAATTATTTGTGGTCGGCGCAGTACGTATTTTTCTTCCACTCTCCCCTGTCAGCCCTCACCTCATCATTCACTCCCTTCTCATTCATATCATCACGCAATTCATCCATCTTTTCTTAGGTCTTACTCTTCCTTTCCATCCACTAACATTCATATTCATAACTTTCTTAGTTACATGCGTTTCATCCCTCCTCGATTTCCTCTCAACTTTTCTGTCACCGGTGCAATTTTTAAACTTCCTCTTATATACTCATTACTTATCTTATCCATTCTAATAAAACCTTCTAATAAACATTTTAACAAAACCTTGATATGAACAGGTTGTGTAAATAAGCGTATTACCTACGTACCGTCAACCGCCCCCTAAAACCCACCTGTTACTGCTAGTAAATTGAGTTTTCCGTTAATGAATTTTGTTTCAGATTAATATCGGTAGTCGATTGTAATTTTGAATAAAATGCTCTAGATATTAACAGATATTGGACTCTACATGGATATATTGTACATGGCGATGGGTATATTTATTCTGGATAATTTTTGTTCAAGGCATAGAGCTGCGGAGGCCGCCTTGCTCTAAGGTGACAAGATTGGTTTCTACTTTTCTTTCCCCTCCCCATTGTCCATAAAATAAAAAACTAAGGTATTAATCCCGATTGATTATTATTATATCCCGTTTCTAGTGAAAATTAACTAAGGTATTTTTCACAAACAATGTTAGTATGAAAAACCATATCTTAGATAGAAAGAATGAAATAAAGTAAGAATGAAAATGCATTTGTGACGTCTGTGGTGTGCGATTAGCCGGCTGGGACACAAGAGTTTCTGGGTTCGATTCCAATGTTTGTATGAGCTGTAAGTAGTTCAAATTCAAATTCAAATTCAAAATCTTTATTTCAGGCTTATTGAGAAATGCAATAAGCCTAAACAATAAGCCCATAGCAACATAAATACCTTAGAAACTAACATACATATAAAAATAGTTTATTTATAACTTAATCTAACCCCCGGGTGATCGAAGACACATCGCAGCCCGGGGATCACGTGACAGGCGGCCCTTGAACCGCCGGAACTTTACCCCTTTCCGCCAGAATCTTGCAAACGTCGGCCAGAGATTTGTTCCGGGTCTGGGTGTTATGGTACCATGGTGCTCGTAGTTCCTGATACCTACGGCACAGGGAATCCTACTGTGGGGTCAGGACTATGTAGGTGACTATTAGGTGTTATGCTGTTATGTTAGTTATTTTATCAAAACTGTACATAAAACAAAATTACCTACTTTATCTACTACTTTATCTACAAAAGTTCTACTATCAGTGAAACGCAAAAATTATACAGGGTGTAACATAATATCCCTATAAGCCCGGGGAGGGGGTATTCTTCACATCATGATGAATAAATTTTGTCCTACTACTTGTTAAATTTTGAAGTTTTTCATTCATTTAATGCCTCGTAAAAATCCTGAAGTTCTGCCAGAAATTCCTGAAATACTTCCAGAAATGTACCTAACACAGCATGATGGAGCCCCACGTAACGTACCTTAACGTATCGTAACGACCTCGTGAAGTGGTACGTACATTTTTGGAGAAATTTCATGCGTTTTACAAGGAATTTCATGAATGAAAAACTTCAAAATTTAAAAAGTCATAGAACTAAAGTTATACGCCCTGAAGTGTGGAATAGACCCCTCCCCGGGCTTATAGGGATATTATGTTACACCCTGTATAAGGATGGCATTAGTGTAGATAGACAATGTATTTTACTAACCCAATGATCCTTGTTGATTGAATAAATAAATGAAATATTAACTGCTTTATACAGTGCTGACAAAAAGAGGGCCATCCTCAGCTTAATCTGTCGGGCTATCACAAAAGGAGTTTCACTATGAAAATCATCAAATCAAGAAAATCCAGCGTTAGAAAGAAAGAACAAGCTGCATATTTGAGAAAAAATATATACAAGCCTTGGCTGCAGCTGGGTGTAGATATACTCACGTATATGTGACCCACATTCACACGTTATTCCATCTACACATGAATTTAAGTCAGTAATGTAATATTACCATTGAAGTAGGAATACCACTACGTCAGTGTTACGGATTGATTGCCTGAAAAACCGACTTCGGAAAATTCTGACTGAAAAGAATGAAAGAGCTTGTGATACCATTTGTTAAGGTGGAATATAATGCAAAATTACCAATCTTAGATTAGATTTTTAGCAATTTATAATACATTTTGATAATAATTGACGACCTCTGTGGCGCGGCGGGCGAAGCTTGGCCTGAGACGCAGGAGGTTGCGGGTTCGATTCCCGCCTCGGAACAAATATTTGTGCGATCGCAGATATTTGTTCAGGGTGTTCTGGGTATTTTCTATGCATAATAAAAAATATCTATCTATGTAATATATTGTATTAAGTATATCAGTTATCTAGTACCCATAACACAAGCTCTGCTTAGCTTGGGGCTAGATAATGTTGTGTGAACTGTCCAGCATTATTTATTTATTTATTTATTTATTTATTTACAGAAAGAATAATACAAGGTATGTACAAAATACATATGAAACAGTTGTGCTACCTGAAGACCGCTGCAAGCGATCTAAAGGTAGCTCAACTGATCCAAATCACTACCAGACGGAAGCGTCCCTAAGATGCTGGCTGCGTTGCCACGCTGAATGGCAATACTAATGCGTTGAGCCAGATAAGAGCCAGCTCTCGGGTCACGCGTCGCTTCGACCAGATGCCCTGAAAGAATTTTGAAAACGCGAAGGGCCCCGGAACCCCACGGACCCAGAGTTAGCCAACTGAAATCAAGAACTATATTCAAATAAAAAATATGAATGGATACTACATTATAATACCCACACAGAAACACGACAGGACAAATTTTTCTCGATAAAAAAAAACACAAAGTTACCTTTAACTTTTGGCTAGATTCGATTGTTTGTCAATATGGCTACATATTATTGGGTCTAAAATTGGATAAATAAGATCAATATAATAAAATGGAGGGTTCACCCACGGAATTTTTTAAAATTATTTATATTTATATTCAATAAAAACCGCTTTTTCGAGCGGCGCGTGGCGTTTTTTTTGTATGAAGATTTCTGCCTGGCGGGATCGCAGTCTTAAAAAATAAAAAAAATATGTACATATCAAAATCGGTAAAGTGATTTAGTAGATAGGTACGAGGGAATAGATGAACATACAAACATACATACATATACAGGGTGTAACATAATATCCCTATAAGCCCGGGGAGGGGGTATTCCACACTTCATGGCGTATAACTTTAGTTCTATGAATTTTTAAATTTCGAAGTTTTTCATTCATGAAATTCCTTCTAAAACGCATGAAATTCCTCCAAAAATGTACGTAGCACTTCACGAGGTCGTTACGATACGTTAAGGTACGTTACGTGGGGCTCCATCATGCTGTGTTAGGTACATTTCTGGAAGTATTTCAGGAATTTCTGGCAGAACTTCAAGATTTTTACGAGGCATTAAATGAATGAAAAACTTCAAAATTTAACAAGTCTTAGGGCAAAATTTATTCATCATGATGTGAAGAATACCCCCTCCCCGGGCTTATAGGGATATTATGTTACACCCTGTATATTGTCTGTCAAAAACAAAAGCCTCCTCTTTTCGTTATCGGGTAAAAAGGGTTGAAAAGAACTAAAACGCCACTGAGAAATCTAGTACCGTTGCAAGAATCTAATAGAGACAATTCTAGAAAGTCTCCTTTGCAGTTAGGATTCAGTCCATTTAACCTAAGATGGCCAGGGTTCCGATTCAGAGTAAAATGCAGTTCACGTTATTTTTCACTGCATGCAGTGCAATCTCATAGCATGAAGATCGTTAGATCACAGATTATATAGTTAAGTGCATTAAATGGTACCACCAGCAAAAAATGGATGCTTTAAATACGCCGTAAGCGACTGTTTTAGCGATCTCTGTAGCGCGACGGGCGAGTAGCCGGCTGAGACGCAAAAGGTTGCGGGTTCGATTTCCACTCCAGAACAAGTGTTTGTATGATATGCAAATATTTGTTCCGGGTCTGGGTGTAATGGTACCATATAGTACTCGTGGTTTCTGATACCCACGACACATGGAATCCGTGTCCGTGGAATCAGGACTGTACAGGAGGACAGAACATAGAACCAGTTATGGAAAAAGAAACATTATGTACGAGGGTGCACAATTATTCAACAACTTACCTGATGATAATAAAACTTGTGAATCCTTACCTTTATTTAAAAAGAAGTTAAGAAAATATGTATATGATAAGATTTTTAAAGTAACCACCAGATCTCTGTAACTAATACCTAACTAATACAGATACCTGTAACTAATACCTAGTTAGTTATGATCCTAGTTTTTAAGCTCATTATAAGCGAACCATGTTCTTTATGAGTAATACAAATTCTGTGTTATGTTATATGTAGGTATGTTATGTTTTCATCGGTATAAAAAGCATAGAATAGTTTTAGGTTTTAATGCATAAAAGGGCTGGGAATCATAACATAACATAACAAAACATAACATAGGTACATAATATAACACACAACCGACACATAATAGTCCAGATCCATCACAAGGACACCCTGTCCCGGGTAACAAGAACTACGTGTACTATGTATATGGTACCATAGCAACCGGAACCGGAACAAATATTTGCAGATTATACAAACATTTATCCCGCAGCGGGACTCGAACCCGCAACCCCTAACATCGCAGCTGGCTACTCGCCCGACGCGCTACGGAGGTCGTGATCTTACCTGTCAGTGTTTTTGACCAGTGTTTTTGAGGTCATACGCCTCCTCCAAAGGATGTCACGAAGATGTAGGTATTGAGCTACTCATCCACCAACTTCCTGTGACGTAATACATTTTGTTTGGTTTGAGGCTTTTTTAATCATACTTCAAAACGGTACAGTTATAAAAAAAGCGGCCAAGCGTGAGTCGGACTCGCCCATGAAGGGTTCCGTAGCAGCAGTAACATAATATAAAAGCTCTTGGATGGATTACGATTTATGACGTAATAAAAAAAAAAAACTTACGAGATCTCGTTCAAACAAATTTTCGTTGGTAGTTTACATGGTATTTTTTTTTTTTTTTTTTTAGTTTTATCGTTCTCCTATTTTAGAATTTACGGGGAAACACATTTTACCACTTTGGAAGTGTCTCTCGCGCAAACTATTCAGTTTAGAAAAAAACTATATTTAAAACCTCAATATCATTTTTGAAGACCTATCCATAGGTCCACGTATGGGTTAGATGATTTTTTTTTTGTTGAGTTTCATTTCTAAGTGTGTGGAACCCCAAGAAATTATTGTTTTTTTTATATTTTTGTGTGAAAATCTTAATGCGGTTTAAAGAATACATCTATTTACCAAGTTTCATTAGCATAGCTCATATAGTTTCGGAAAAAAGTGGCTGTGACAGACACGGACAGACAGACAGACAGACATAACGAATCTATAAGGGTTCAGTTTTTTACCATTTGGCTACGGAACCCTAAAAATGGTGTCAAAACACTCCGTAATGTTGAAGAAATCAAAAAACTCCCAAATGCCTGTCTGATTGCCGCCTCTCGGCACTAAGTTGTTTGCTGAATTGTTAACATTAGTCAAGTTGCGTGATAGACGGTAGTTCGGTACTTAGCTATTAATAGCCAGAAGATAGCAAACTTCCACTACTCACATTTTGAGCTTTAACACATTGCTTTAAGGATTATTTTAAGTTAAAGGAATTGATGTTCCCTAATTCCTGATGGGACACATTCATTAGTTAAGGTATTTCTCAATAATCAGGCTATTGTGAATTTATATCCTAAAAGCAGCGCCCCGCGGTTTCACCCGCGTAAGTCTCGATCCCGTGGGAATATTGGGTTAAATATATGCCTATGTGTTATTCCGGGAGTCCAGTTATCTCCATTCCAAATTTCATCCAAATCCATCCAGTAGTTTTTACGAGAAAGAGTAACAAACATCCATCCATCCAACCATCCATACTTACAAATTTTCGCGTTTCTAATATTAGTAGGATTCAAACTATGCTGTTACTACTTAGAATGCAATATGAACTTATACTTACTTGTACTGATACTTGGACTTGTATTTGTAAGTTCTTGTATTGGAACGCTTGAGATCCAGTCATGGACACATGCGTTCTATGAACCAGGGGGACTAGGGCCCAATCGTGCTATTTAGGTTAGTACGCTGATGTTAAAAATGGTATCAAAAAGAAAAAATGAAAGAAAATATTTTATTTGTAACTCAATCAAAAACAATAAAATAGAAGACAAAACTATCAAATTTATTCATAAAGTCCTGTATAATTTATCAAAGCATAAAATAGACGAAAAAACATAATTAGAGAAAAAAAAACTGCAACATTGTCATTAATATGGTCACTGAGTTATTATTAAACTACATACATACCACTACTTTTCCTGCCTTTTTCCACTTCACCCCCCACCCCCTCCCCTCTCCCCCTCTCCCCGACACACATCTTTTCCCCGAAAGGGTAAGGCACGCCTCAATGGGCCTCTTTTTCACTGTGCGTTGCACCATCGTGGGACTATGCGTGACAAAGGATGAGCTCATCGTCACCATTGCTTCCCAAAACTGACTCAGCTAACGCTTTCCTCCAGTAATAACACATTCCATAATAAGCTAGCAGCCAGGACAAATCTTATACCAACAAATCTTAGTAACAAGTCTATTACTACTAGTTTTTATACTACATTATACATACATACATAAACTCACGCCTGTTTCCCGGAGGGGTAGGCAGAGACCACGGATTTCCACTTGCTACGATCCTGACACACCTCTTTTGCTTAATTCACTCTCATCACATTCTTCATACATGCTCGTCGGTTAAGGGTACTCTTGACCTGGCCTTTTTCCAGAACTTCTCCGATCTGGTCTGAATACGTTCGCTTATTATTCGTTCGTTTATTAAACAAAGCTATTTCTAATAGCAATTAGGTTACCTCTGTGAATAAAAAGCTTGGGTACTTACCCAATTAAAAAAGAATCACGCTACTATACAGTTTCCAAGTGAATGAATTTCAGTAGCGTTCATTTTAAATTTTGCATAATTCACTAAAGTGGTTTTACATCTCTCATATTCGGTAAGTAGGTCCTTATTACCCCCAAATGGGGCTTGTAGGTGACAAATTAGCGCTCTAGGGTAATAATGTAGCTAGAAAAGCCCTAGGGCGGTAAGTAATAAAAAAAAACTTCACTCTTTAAAAAAGTTCGCGTACATCTAACCATCATACTGGCAATAGACATCATGCATTCAGCCCAATGACAAAAGAGGTCGCTTCGCTATTCAGCCTTGTCTTCGTATGAGTATAATTATAGTCATCAATTTTAAATATCGAACGGCAAGCTCAATTTAGTCTATGAAAAAAATAATTTAAAAAATGATGAAAAAAGGCGGGAATAGAAAACTTTTATTTTAAATATTGTTTGTTTTTGGGATTTTTTTATAATTACGTGCTAATTAGGAAAAAAACATGAGTTCTGCAATTGATGAAGATATAAGCTGCACTCCCGATTCAATGAAAATGGAAGCTGAAGCAGCAATTAACAATATTTTGCCTGAAAGTTCTAAAGAGAGATATTTGAAAACTTACGACGAGTTCATGAAGTGGCGAAAAGAAAAACGAGTAAAGTCTTTATCTGAGACTGTATTCTTAACATACTTTAGTGAGCTATCAAAAAAGCTTTAGCCATCTAGTTTGTGGTGCATTTATTCAATGTTAAAAGCAACTATGAGTACTAAACACGACATCGATATCAAGAACTTTTCAAAATTATCATCTTTTCTAAAAAGACAATCAGCTGGGCACAAAAGCAAAAAGTCAAAGGTTTTTACAGCGCAAGACGTGAAAACATTTATAAATGAAACCCCTGATGACATATATTTACCTGTTAAGGTACGTAAAATGTTTTATTCTTGTAATGCCGGTTTTTTTCTACTTACCTCACAATCGAGATGTAAAGCAGAGTAGTTAGCTCGGGTGTAAGCATCAATGGCACCCTCGAACTATAGGCGCCCTCGCTGCGCTCGTGCGCCTAAATATCTCGGGCTGCTATTGATGCCTTACAGCCCTTGGCTACTAATCTACTATTAAACTAGGTAAGGGGAAACAACTCAGTTAAATAATGAAACATTCCTTGCACATTTTGAACATACCTCGGGCTTTTAACAACATAATTGGTGAGAAGTTTGTTAAGTTAAATTGAACTAGTACCAAAGTCTACAAGTTTAAGGTTCAGCTGAACTTGTGAGTTGCGAAGACAGGCAGTAAATTTGTATTGACTTGTGTATACAGGTGTGCGCAAATTGTAAACTTTAGTGGTTTGATTTACTTATAAGGCCCTCAGGTGGAACAAACTGCATTTTGGAACCTAATTAAGTTGCTCACAGAAAACAGAATGGCTCTTATTAGTTCTCTTGTACTTGAGGGTGCGACCCTGGTATACGGTAGTTTATTTACCTGCTGGTCTGTGAATGACACATTAATTAATTTTATTAATTATATTACAAAATATGTTACTAATATCAGAGGTAATAGCTATAAAATCCTTGCTTGATACCTTTCACAATACAATTTTTTTGTTGACAAATATATTTATTTAATTATTTAATTAGTAGTAGTAGTAGAGCTTTTTTGTGAAAGTGTTCGTCCGGGGAAGTACTACTACCATACCTATTTCTGCCGCAAAGCAGTAGTGCTCGCATTGCTGTGTTCCGGTTTGAAGGGTAAGCCGGTGAAATTACAGGAACATGAGACTTTTCATCTTTATGTCTCAGGGTGGCGGGCGCTGTGCAATGCCACATAGGGCGCGTCCTAGGTGAACGTGACCTATGAGGTAATGCACTTTTCATAGGCAGAGGTTACGGCTTAACATCAGGTGGGCCATCAGCTTGTTCCGTCATTAAAGTAGAATAAAAAAATAAAAAAAAACATTTGAGTGTGACGATAAAAATAAGCCCCAACATTACCAGTCAACTATTATCTATTATTGGGTAGTGTCGTTGTCTACCATCTGTCTCCATCATCAGATCAGCTCGCTGTCACCATAATATTGTATTGTCATCGGAACGTGTCAAATAAATTTTGTTTCGGAATTTATCTCGACAAAATGTAATTGCGATGTGATGAAACAACCCATAAAATTCAAAAAGCGTTAGCCGAGTGAGTTGTTGGAAGCAATGGCGACGATGAGCTCACCACTTGTCATGACTATATTCCCACTCACGATGAAAAGATACCCATTGAGGCTTACCCTTACACACGGGGAAAAAGGCGTGTCTCTTTGTATGTATAAAATTACAAAATAATTTTTCAATACAAAGCCTTTCTCTAGCATTCAGAAACAACATCTAAAATTATAGATTAACATCGCCAAAAGGTTTGCCACTAAATTAATTTTCAAATCCCGGAAACAGTTTAGTATTCTTCACAAAAGTTACTCCCCATTCAGTTCCATGAAAACACTTCTAAAGTAAATGCCTGTTGGGCAATTTGCGTTGGTATAATATTTGCTATGGCTGCTGGCTTTTTTAAGAGTGTTGTATTACTGGAAGACAGCATGAGGAGCGTTGATCATGGGAAAGCAATGGCGGCGATTAGCTCACCACTGGCCACGTCTATATTCATGCGAACGCGTATGAGCCTCAAACGGCCTCTTCGCCGTGGGATGCTTCTCACTGTGAAGAGGTCGTTTGAGGCTCTGCACACCCCTGAAAGAAATGAATGAGGAAATGAATGTGTCCTACATTTCATCCCTCATGCTTGTTATCGGTACGTTATTTTTCAATAGTGAAACAATGTGTGGGGATAAATTCCTTGACCCTTTGGTACGCCAATGTGACCTTTGCTGCGAATTTTATACGCCTCAAATCCTTTGTCCATTTCAGTGGCGGTATACTACTAGAAGATCGCCCGCGACTTCGTTCGCGAGGAGTATTTACAGATTTCTGCATATAAAAAGAAGTACTTATAACATAACTTACGACTCAACAGACTAGGATGCCCTGTGTCGTGGGTATTCACGTGTGGCGGGTATTATAAGGAACTACGAGCACCATGGTACCACAACACCCAGACCCGGAACAAATATTTGCAGATCATACAAACATTTGTACCGAAGCGGGAATCAAACCCGCAACCTCTCGCATCGCAGGTAGTATTAGAGTATTTTAGTAGTAGTAGAGCTTTTTTGTGAAAGTGTTCGTCCGGGGAAGTACTACCACCATACCTATTTCTGCCGCAAAGCAGTAGTGCTCGCATTGCTGTGTTCCGGTTTGAAGGGTAAGGGTGCCGGTGAAATTATAGGCACATGAGACTTTTCACCTTTATGTCTCAGGGTGGCGGGCGCAGTGCAATGCCACATAGGGCGCGTCCTAGGTGGACGTGACCTATGAGGTAATGCACTGTTCATAGGCAGAGGATACCGCTTAACATCAGGTGGGCCATCTGCTAGTTCCGTCATTCTAGTAGTATAAAAAATAAAAAAAAGGTGGCTACTCGTCTGACGCGCTATACAGAGATCGTAAACACACAGTTTTATTCTTTTTTGTTCAATTGTTCCTTGGCATTATTTCGCATTCTTATTCATTTCGTAAACAGTTTTTCTATATTGTTTGAGAATAAAAAAGAACCAGTTCTACGAAAGAAAATGAATCAGCTGAACTCATTTCAGGTAACTGTACTGTTTCGTTTGCTTGGAAAATTCGCCCTTTCAATTAAAAAATAAATTACAGATTTAATTTTAATTGCTCATCCCACAAATTGGACGGTTTCATAATCCCAATCAAAGCGATTGACTGATATTGATAGTCTAGATATAATTTAAATTGAGGCTATAATTAATCATGGATTATTTTTAGTCATTAATTAAAGTGTAATCTGCAAAAGTAAATTCTTGTTTTAAGCGGTTAAATTATTGAAGTAAATGGAGTAGTGGGTCCATGGCAGTATGCAAGTCTCGACAGAGCTTACTTATTTGAGACTTTCGGTGTTGAGATTCTGGGTCCGTGGTATACCGGGGCCTTTCGCATTTTCAAAATTCTTTAAGGGCGTCTGGTCGAAACGACGCATGACCCGAGGGCTGACTCTTATCTGGCTCAACGCATTAGTATTGCTATTCAGCATCTTAGGGACGCTTCCGTCTCGTTCAGATCGTTTGCAACGGTCTTCAGATAGCCAACTCTTACATTTGTTTTTTTTTTATATGGTGCATACAAACAAATACGAATCAAATACAAATCATTTATTGATAACGCCAAGTTACAGGTCAGAAAAAGGTCAATATAGAAAATCATATATTGACTTAATATAAAGGTTATAATAAATAAAATTAGAATTGCATAATATTAATAATATTTGATATAAATTAAATAATTGGCAATTAACATTAACATTAAATTAACATACCTACCTGTATTACTTGTATTATTCTTTCTGTAAATAAATGTATTATTCATGATAGAAGTTATTGAAAATAAAGGCTGTTTTCTTAAATCATGGAACACCACTGTAGGTAAATATATATTTTGTGTGTTTTTCAGTGAAGTACTTCTTTAGTTATTTTACAACCAACCATTGTTATTTTATACCTAATTTCTACCATTTTGAGGAAAAATATTTTCAGTTTGCAACAATAGTAATGTAGCCTTTGAATTAAGTTTCACACAAGCGAAAACAAGGCTTGCTCGACTCAAAACTTTTAACATACGTTTATGTTGTATAATTTATTTTTATTCTTTTTGGCTTCTGAGGAATGATCCAAACAATTTCGCCAATGTCAAGTGATATTAATTTGTAATAAAATTACAGTCAAGCATGGAAGTAATAAGTACTACGTGTAGTACTTATTACTTCCTTCCATGCAGTCAAGTCGTCAAGAGTCTCTGTCAAGTCATAACCCAGTTTAAATCATAGATCTAGAATGTACTAGCGAAAATTCTGTCTATGGTTTAAACAGTGGCAGAAAAACCGAGTTTTTACAGGGAAAAATCCACCATTTCAAAAAACACGCAATACACTTAAATTTCACAACATCACACATGTGCTATTTATCTAAGGTACATCGGTTAAAATGCTACCAAAATTACAAAAAAATAACTATTAACAAACATTATTAAATGGATTTGAAATCATTTTAAAACTTCAAATTGTTTCTGTCATTGATGTTTTTGTTTTATTACACCAAAAGGGTAGGCAAAGCCTCAAATGAGCCTCTTGTTACCATGGGTTGCACCATCGTGGGCTATAGACGTGACAAGTGGTGAGCTCATTGCCGCCATTGCTTCCCACGGCTGACTCTGCTAACGCTTTCTTCCAGCAATGCAAGAATCTTACATATTAAGCTTATGCGATTGCCAACCAGACTTCCGGTAAAATAAATACTTATCAATAACATATTTCAGTGCCTACGGATATCAAACTGTGTCCCCATAGGATATAACAATTTACTGAAACAATACAACAACATAGACACGAGGAAAACCAAACGTTAATCAAATTCCATTTGAGGAAATGGAATCGTAGAGAGGAAACCTTTGACTTACAATCCCATTGGATGTCTTGTTATGAGTGATAGATTGGGTTGCTGGATCTAATCTTTTTTGTGACAAATCATTTCGCTGTTCTAATGATGATGGAAGACGGTGGATAGAAAATGTGTAAATACTTGATGACATGTGCTGAAATAACGTCTCCTTGGTTGTAAAAAAAAAGTTTATTCACATATAGTAGAAGTAAGGCTTTTTTGTGTGAGTGTTCGTCCGGGGAAGTACTACCACCATACCTATTTCTGCCGCAAAGCAGTAGTGCTCGCATTGCTGTGTTCCGATTTTAAGGGTAAGGGTGCCGGTGAAATTACAGGCACATGAGACTTTTCATCTTTATGTCTCAGGGTGGCGGGCGCAGTGTAATGCCACAAAGGGCGCGTCCTAGGTGGACGTGACCTATGAGGTAATGCACTGTTCATAGGCAGAGGTTACCGCTTAACATCAGGTGGGCCATCTGCTAGTTCCGACATTCAAGTAGTATACAAAAAAATGCTTTGTTAGTTTTACTTTTCGCCTCCAAAACCTCCAAGAAAAAACCAACAGTTTGTGGTCCTTTGGCAAGGTATTAGGTTATTCCATAGGAATTAATAATACTGCGTTATTAATTATTTTTAGTTTTTTATAAGCACGGATAAAGTCAAACCGATTTGGCTGAAAATTGGTAGGGAGGTTGCTTAGAACCAGGAGATTGACATGGGGGAGGGGTAGGAGGGGGGTTTCAACGGGGGCTACCTGTGCAAAGCCGGGGCGTGTCGCTAGTAGCTCATATAAAAGAAAATAAACAGCTTACTGCGTGTATAATAGATGTCTGAGTGATTTCTCCGATATTTCAACAAAATCTCTCCTAAATAATATTAAATTGAGATACAGACTAGAACTTAAATAAAAATTGAGTTATAATGATGGTTAGGATTTAGCCTGAGGCTGTTTGTGTTCAAGTTCTTCTCAGAAAAGCTGCCTAGAAGATGTTTACGCTAGTTTGCTGACTAAACTAACGAAGACCGATAGGTATTAAAAGCTAAAATAGGTATTATTAGTACGTGTAAGTAGATACGTGTGACGTAGGTAAGAGTATACTCTTGAAGCCCACTATATATTTGTCAGTGTTCTAAGGAAAAGTTATGGACGCACATCGGTTTATAGTACGAATTAATGTAGGGCCACAAAGCTAATTACTCTGTATACATAATTTTTATTTAACTGTTTTCATTACTAAACAAGCAGATGGCCAACGGTATATACGGTGATGTTAAGCGGTAACCTCAGCCTTTAGGAATGCATTACCACATAGGTTTCGTCAACCTAAGGCGCACTCTATGTAGCATTGCACTGCACCTGTCACCCTGAGACATAAAGATGAAAAGTCTCAAGTGCCTGATGATACAAATTTGAGTACCTATATCAACTCCTTAACATATCGCGCATTGTTAGTAATTGAGAACCCATGATTTAGATTCAGCAACGTAATACCTAATAATACCCAATTATTTTCCCGGAAATGATACATGGCTTCGCTTTCTCTGCCTACAACCAAAGAGGTTACATAATGGCCCCAGTTTATTTCATAAAACATCAATAATAATATTTTACATCTTTTCTACCTACATAATGTATACCATAATGCAATAAATATACTTGACTTTGATATAATAGAATGCCCTTAACTTCAATCAAACGCGTTTTGAGATGTAAAATGATAGAGTATAAGATCAAACGTATTCCATAGTACTTGAGTCAATAGGAGAAGTGTAACAATACGCTACCTACTCACTCTACAAACGAAATGATAGGTTTGGCTGCGTAGCCCGTATGCTTTGAATACCTGTAGCTATGTGTGTGTATGTATATGGCATGTTCAAAGCAATTGATACAATTTCGATGCGAAATAGAACTCTTTGTTAGATATTTTTTGGCTTCCCACCTTTACCTACTTTCTTTCAGTGGTATCCAATTATGATTATTTTTGAACTCTGAAACCGACACTGGATTTAATTGCGAAACTCTTAGGTAACTCTTCTCTGTAAACCACAAGCGAACTTGGGCAGTTTGGACGGATAGGTTATCCTGTTATTGTCATAAACCTTGTCGATAAGATTCGTTGGTGGAAGATTTTTCCTAGCTATGTGTTATTACTGTAAGAAAGCGTTAGCCGAGTCAGTCGTGGGAAGCAATGGCGGCGATGAGCTCACCACTTGTCACCACTTTTGGAATCTGGCTCAAATAATTGGATCGAGCTACACAGCCCGCAGGTAATCTCGACAGAGCGACATTACATACCAAGAATGGTACAAGAGGCAATTTAGATTACTAAATAGAGAAATTTCAATAGAGAAGATGGTTTTCAATTATCTGGAGTATTGAGAATGTGTAAGAATCAAAAAAGTGTAGTACCTGCTACGCGTCCGGATACCGTTAGTGTTGTGTGTCGAGTTGGTGTGAATTGTGACAATGAAACCGATGGTAGTGGTATCGTTCGTAATAAAAGAGTGAGAAAGAGGTTAGATCGATATATCTGCCAATAACATCTACTCGCAAAGAATTTAGTTAGTTCTCCCGTGATCATGGCGCATGCAACTGTGCCGAAATATCAGGAACAAATAAAACTCAAAAATCATGGTAAATATCCCGTTTCTAGTGAAAATTAAGAAAGATAGAGTTGTCATGTATTTTCATACTAACATTACTGGCCCAGGCTGTCAAATTCAATATATTGAAAAAAAAAGAACGCAAAATTATGTTTGAATAGCCAGGCATGTTCGAGGAAATAGTTCATCATCATAATCATCATCATCATCCGTTAGACGTCCTCTGTTGGGTGAGGTCTCCCCCATAGCATGCAATGAGAGGTTTGCCATAATCACCATGCTAAGCAGGTAGATAGGTACTCAGATGGATGCTGCTGCCCATCCTACGGTATTACCAATTATTGGCTTTGACTTTGACGACCTCTGTGGCGTGGTGGGCAAAGGTTCGCCTGCGCCGCAGGAGGTTACGGCTTCGATTCCTGCCTCGGGTGCGATCTGCAGATATTTTCTCTGGGTGTTCTGATTATTTTCTATGCATAATAAATAATAAATAAATAATGCTGGACAGTTCACACAACATTATCTAGCCCCACGCTAAGCAGAGTTTGTGTTAGGGGTACTAGATAACTGATATACTTAATAAAATACATTACATAGATAGATATATATATTTTTCTTGCGACGCATGAGGTTGCGGGTTCGATTCCCGCTTTCGAACAAATATTTGTGCGATCTGCAGATATTTTTGCGGGTATTTTCTATGTATATTAAAAAAATATCTATCTATGTAATGTATTGTATTAAGTCTATATCAGTTATCTAGTACCCCTAACACAAACTCTGCTTAGCGTGGGGCTAGATAATGTTGTGAACGAACTGTCAAGCATTATTTATTTATTTTACGACATCCACGAGAGGAGATGGAGGGGTCTATTCTTTGGCCGGAATCACCACGGTCAAGTAAATATAAATAGATGTCATCATATGTAGATGTGTTTGTGTCAATGATGCGTGGCTGGTACTAAGAGGCACAAATTAGTTTTATTTATCATTGTTTCTGTGTGTGTGTGTCTTTTTGTGTGGAATATTGTTTGTTGACTGTTACTACTACATCCATGTTGTTGACACAAATAAATGATTTCTTTCTTTCTTTCTTTCTTTCTTTCTTTCTTTCTTTCTTTCTTTCTTTCTTTCATCAATTTGAGATAGATTTATTATGATATCGCCAGGTAATCTGAAAGTGGTCGACAATGGAAGTTAGGAAAGAGGTCAACTGCACACACTGATCCGGAAAATTGAACGTTGTCTTACAATAGGGACCCTGAGTGTTGTTACGAGTAAAATACACACCTTTATTGTAGCTCCTCTTGCCAGCATATCTTCCAGAGTATAGTGAACATCTGCGCTCGTTTAAGGCGAAAATAGATCCAAAACAGCAGAAAAAAAATATTATTTTTTAATTTGCTGATGTAGTAAAAAAAACAGTTTCCTATTGGTTAACACCAAAAAAGTCTACTGTTTCCAACCGTCTAAAGCTATTTTAATGATTCTTTCACAATATTAAAGGCAATTAATAGTTTTATAAAGTAATTAGTTTAGATTTTTGTAAATATTCATTTACTTGAGACAGTTGCGGTTGTCCGTGATTTTCGCTCATTATTTGTTTCTCGTGCTCTATTCTGCCCGTTCTTATCTGAACATTACTGAGTTAGACATCGGCAGAATTTGGAGTGAACCCTAAAAGAATCCACTTTTTTTAAATGGCGCCGCACGGCTTTTGTATTTGCTATTTTCAAGTCTTAGTTATTGTTTTTCTATATGTTTTTCAACGTTACACTCCTTCCAAGTCGTCAAACTCTCAGTCAAGTCAACTTTGGTTATAACTTTCCACCAATTTGAAAAGTCACACTATTCACTTCCATTTAATTTCACTACACTTTTGCTCTTTAAAAATAACACAAAATAAATAAAAAAAAACTAAAAAAAAAACACTAGGAAAGAAATAAAATAAAAGTAGACGACTTTTCTCTTCGAAGATGGCGGAAAGAATCCCAATATTTAGTTCTGGTTAAAATGTAAATATCGTGATCATAGAATATTTCACTAGACTAAGCTCACGGCTTCACACGGCATTTGACGACCTCTGTGGCGTGGCGGGCGAAGCTTGGCCTGCGACGCAGGAGGTATTATAGGAGGTATATTTGTGCGATCGCAGATATTTGTTCTGGGTATTTTCTATGTATAATAAAAAATATCTATCTATGTAATATATTGTATTAAGTATATCAGTTATCTAGTACCCATAACACAAGCTCTGCTTAGCTTGGGGCTAGATAATGCTGTGTGAACTGACCAGCATTATTTATTATTTATTTATTTATTTATACGCAACTAAGTATATACAGTGTGAGTCTTCATAATGTGCACAAATTAAAATGTCGGTTACTTTGGTTAATTTTACGCACGGAAAAAAGAACAAAAAAAAACTATTCTTTTTTTATTATTTTAAGACAATTTTTAAATTTTTGTTTGCTACAATGGCCTCCATCTAAACAAAACGGTGTAACTTTTAAACTAAACGATATAGTTCAATGAAACAAACTGAATAATAATTAAAAATAACAGAAACTCCTCATAAAATAAAAATGTATAAGAAAAAACAGCTCTCAATTGAAAATTAAGATGTTTTTTCACAAGAATCAGCTTTTTTTTTCCATAATTTTTCCAGTAATTTTAAAATTTTGCAATAAAATCCCTAATTTACCTACATTTTTTATTACTTTATGTTAATCTACATTATATTATCTATCTGATAGTAAAAATTGCAAGTTTATAACTAAATCAAAACATTTATTATCAACTGTTAAAGAAAAGCACTCCGGACGCGCCATTCATTATTTTCCTAAGGAGGTTTAATTTGGGGTGATAAAAACAAAAAAAAAGAAGTAAAAAAAAAACATTATTCCACGTCAAAGCTAGTGCATAAGGTTCTCAAAATGTCCACCTCTTTTTTGCAAACACATAGTCGCACGAAGCACTATTTGTTGAGCAACTGGTGAGCAAGGCCTTTCTTTAACAGTTGATAAGAAATGTTGTGATTTAGTTATAAACTTGCAATTTTTACTATCAGATAGATAATACAATGCAGAATAACTTAAAGTAATAATAAATGTAGGTAAAGCAGGGATTTTATTGCAAAATTTTAAAATTACTGGAAAAAATCTTGAAAAAAAAAGCTGATTCTTGTGAAAACACATATTAATTTTCAATTGAGGGCTGTTTTTCCTATATTTTTTTATTTTATGAGCAGTTTCTGTTATTTATAATCATTAATCAGTTTGTTTTATTGAAATAGATCGTTTAGTTTAAAAGTTACACCATTTTGTTTAGTTGGAGGCCATTGTAGCAAACAAAAATATAAAAAGCGTCTTAAAATAATAAAAATAAATATAGATTCTTTTGTTCTTTTTTCCGTCTATAAAATTAACCAAAGTTACCGAAATATTAATTTGTGCACATTATGAAGACTCACACTGTATTTTCATGAGTTTGTACGTACTTACGTACCTATGTTTGTTTAGATATTTTTTCGTGTGAACCTACTTTATTCGTTAAATTATTATACTTACCATTTTTGTTTAAATTGTATGCTTCATCGCTAGTACCTATACATATACCTAAGTACAACATGTAAATCTCATTTTGAAGTGAACAGTGTTCTTATGTGAATAAAGATTCTTAAAACCGATTTATACCAACGAATCTTACTAACTAGTCCAGCTTTTACGACATCCACGGGAGGAGCCGGAGAGGAAAATTCTTAGGCTAGACACACAACAGCTAATATATTTATATGCACAGATAGCTTATTGAGGAATATGGTTGACGACCTCTGTGGCGGGGCGGACGAGCAGCCGGCTGAGATGCGACAGGTTGCGGGTTCGATTCCCCTGCGTAACAAATAATATTCATACATTTATTTACAGAAAGAATAATACAAGGTATGTACAAAATACATATGAAACAGTTGTGCTACCTGAAAACCGCTGCAAGCGATCTAAAGGTAGCTCAACTGATCCAAATCACTACCAGACGGAAGCGTCCCTAAGATGCTGGCTGCATACAAATAATTGTATGATCTGAAAATATTTGTTCAGGGTATTTTCTAAGTAACCATAATAAAAAAAACTATGTAATATAATGTATTAAGTATATCAGAGGCCGTAGATAAAGTAACATTCTATTAGCTATGACGCTATTAGAAAAGCCAACAGTGTATGAGATTGACGGAAGCTATCAAAATTGGATACGAATGCTATTACGCATTGTATTACGACTGTAGAAATGGAATCGCTTCGAAGCGAATGCCGTTTGGCTAGGCCGGCAGTTGTCTAGTACCCATAACACAAGCTCTGCTTAGCTTGGTGCTAGATAATGTTGTGTGAACTGTCCAGCATTATTTATTTATAATTTTATTTATTTATTTATACACAGTATGAGCGAAACAAGAGGTAGAGGTAGACCAGAAAAGAGATGGTACGATATTTTCATAGAGATAGCTGGATCAGGCTGGATGTCAAAGGCCAGAAACAGAGAATTGTGGAAGGAAATGGGGGAGGCCTACGCCAAGGAGGCGACTATTACTGAAGAATGAATAAAAGGAGATTAGTATAAGTATTATTACAGTGGTAGAAATAAGGGCTCATTTTATTTTATTTTATTTTATTTTATTTTATGAGCAGATTTTGATTGGATGCTGGAGGATTTGCTATCTATCCCGACAGCGCGAGCGAAACCGCCGGCATAAGGCTTGTTGTTTCATAATAACAAATCGTAGTTGCCTTACAGAACAAAGGTCTCGCTTTTCATAAAGCCATAGTAACAACCGTTTCATGTTTTCGAAGCTAAATTGAAGGGGATGGATGAAAGAAAACACAATCCTTACCCAACTTGAAACTTAATCTGCTTTAGGAAATACCGGACCGTGACTATCTAGATCAGTTTCGGCTTCAAATTTTTATGGGGATATGCATGTGCAATTTTTAGAAGTAGTAGAGCTGTTTTGTGATTGTTCGTACGGGGAAGTACTACCACCATACTTATTTCTGCCTCAAAGCAGTAGTGATCGCATTGCTGTGTTTCGGTTTGAAGGGTAAGGTTGCCGGTGGAATTACAGGCACATGATACTTTTCATCTTTATGTCTCAGGGTGGCGGGCGAAGTGCAATGCCACATTGGGTGCGTCCTAGGTGGGCGTGACCTATGTGATAGTGCACTGTTCATAGGCAGAGGGTACCGCTTAACATCAGGTGGGCCATTTGCTTGATCCGTCATTCCAAGTAGTATTAAAAAAAAACAGTTCTCCGATCACACGACATTTACCCAACACAGTACACTTACACTTTTTTATTGGGGAGAGCGAAGCGAGCCCTCTACTCTCCCACAACGTATGCAATTTTATGGTACACTTTACGAAAGAACTACCAAACCTCTATACCTATTTGTAGTTTAACATAGTGACTTAAATTCATGTCTAGTTATCTGTTTTTTTTAAACAAGTATTTAAACCTTGCTAGCCCATACATAGCTGTCGTTTTTGATATTTTGTTGTTATTTAAAAAAAATAGGGTTCTTTACCTCAAAAGTTAACGGAACCTAACGGAACCTCAGTTGTAGGATCACTTTATTTTTCGTCTGCCTGTCTCTCAAGACCCCTTTTCTCAGGAACGGCTAAAGGTTTCAAACTTATTTTATCTAGGAACCATTGAAACGTGTGATTCTATAGGTAAGTACAACGGAACTACTCGATGTATAAATAGTAGTCTGGCATTAAATTTTTAACAAACTAGCTGGACCCCCGCGACTTTCCTTGTGCGGAATTAATTAATTAATTGTCTATTATTTAATCTGTGGTTAAGCTTCACTTCAGGGCAGTTACTATTAGTTCGTCTGTGGTAGTTGGAGGTTTATTTCTATGGTATTGACGTCATAATGAGTGGACAGAAGGGACCGGAATGAGCAGTAATTTTTCAGATATTTACCCTCAAAATATTCTGTTCGTTTAGCTGAAATATTAAAAATAACCCCGATAATCTCTTTTTATCCTTTGCTTACTTTTGTTTCTCTCGGTGTAATCTGTCGTTTTTTTTACGAAAGCAATAACCTTATGAATTATTCTTTGTCTTCAAATTATAAATTCCAGTTTGTATTAATATTTATTAATTCAATTTGCAATTCAACATCGAATCTTATTAACAAGTTTACATCTAGTCTCTAGCAGATTTAAGATGTTTCTAAAAAGTTGTTTTTGTAATCAAATATTCGAACTAAGTAAGTTTCTTCTGTCTAAAATTGTGAAAAACTTTTTCGTTTCTATGTAGTGTAAAAAGGTATTATTTTTTGTGGTGTTTCATTAAATAATGACTTTTTTCCTTCGATCAAGAATAATTGATCGAAGCTATTTTCATTGAATTGTCTCCAAATAGTAATAAATAATAATAATAAATGCTTTATTGTGACAAAAATAAAGATGCTTAGTATTACATTATGTAACTTAAATAAATAAACTGAAATATAATACCACGGTTAGGCTCTGTTCCCCACACTAGGACTAAAAGCCTGTATAGCAGGGTCACAGGGATTCGCAACGGACTCTCGGTATTAGATATTAATATGTAGATGCAAGGATGGTGTACGTATACATTGCGAAAGGTACATAGGATACGATTTAGCAACATTAATCTAGCCTAGTTGTTATATACTAATTCTAAGAAAAAAAAAAGGGTTAAATTAACAAAAACACTTAAAGAATCCTAATAATTAGATTGGTAGTAAGTACTACTTGTACTACAATCTACTCAATGCTAAACAATATTTTAAATCAATAGAGGTCCATTGTGTGAGAGTGTATGTGTGGGTGTTTGAATGTGTGTATACTACTACAATATATGTATATATATGTATGTATATATTTCCGCAATAATCATAGTATTAATGTGTTTGTGTGTGAGTTTGGAGAATGTGTTAGCAGTATGTGGAAGTGTGTTAGTGTTTTAATCTAATGTATCTATTAAATCTTCTGTCTTGCCGTAGTTTAGTTTACTTAAGTAGGTTCTTAAATTCCACTTCAATTTATGTATGTTCATATCAACCATAGTCATTACTTTACTTATCTTGTTATAGAGCCTGGGTCCAATATTGACCAGGGCTCTTTGGCCAAATTTTACAAGCTTTTATTTTATTTTTTAACTTGCAATGTCCTATGTAAGTTCGGGTCGAATCTTGCTTGCTTAATTAGAAGCACTTCTCGACATCCTATTGACCTGATATTTTGTATTCGAGGTCCGATGACAATACAATATTATTATGATACATGATGGTTATCTGATGATGGAGACGGGAGATAAACAACGAAACTCCTCGATGGACAATATAGTATGTAGTCTGGCAATTGTGAAGTTCACCCCCCCCCACCCATCAGGAGTCTACAAAAAGCTTCTACAATATATTAATGTGATGAATTATATGTTACTTTTCGTAGTATGATTCGGTAGATGTTAATGTCTTGGCCTGACAGTTTATTGACTCTGTCCCGTGATCGTCTTAATAATCTGTAGAGAATTAAAGAAGCATCCTGCTTGCGTTTATTTACCTAATTACAAAAAGGAAATGCTGTTCGTAATTCAGAAATCACTTACCCCGTTTCTGCAATTCGCTCTGGAGGGGCCTCGTATATCGTCCTCAGGATCCTGTAATGTTTATATAAAAATGATGTTGATGTCTCACATCCTAGGTTCCTAAACTAACGTTGTGATTCAGTCAAACATAGGTTATGTGTCTGTATATTAATGGTCGTCATCGAATGTCAGATAAGTCCTTATGCAATTAGTGCCACCACCTTATAACTGTGTAGGTTCGTTTGATTGATTGCATTGTTCTAAGCTTTCGTTCATAAGCCCGTTCGTGCATAGTGTAGTGCAGGTATATGTCTGTTTCTTGTGTCGCCTTGGAATCTGAGAATTGTGGGCCGCTCAAGGGTATCATTTGCCCCCTATGGTATCCCACGTTGTGAGAAATACGAAGAGATCTCATACTCCATCGATGCACAACATTGCTTGTTTGTTCTATGTGACAGCGCGGGTTGTGTGGATGCTTGCCATCCGCCCTAACGATGCGCGGGGGGTGAATCCTATCATATGCTGACCACCCAGACTCCTCAGCGGTGTAGCCCTAATCATATGAGGCTAAGTTTCAAAATATAGATACCGTATTTACTTTTACGTCGACTTTAGTGTTCAGTTCTCCAACGTGTCACAAGTACCAACCAGAGGTACCGTAGGTGGCTTTAGATTAGGTTTTAATTAAGTGGTTGTGATCGCATTTAGATCCAGCGATGGTCAGTTATAATGACCTCGTAAGTGTTGTAATCCGATTCCAAGCCGGCGCAAGCGATTCCTCTGTGCTGGTGACTCGTTCCACTATAATGATAGTGTAATGTATGTGTCTGTAGAAACGCGTGCATTATTCAATTCAGAAAGATTTCCCGCCATTTAAGTTGGCTTTCCCGGTAGCTCACTCTCGAGAGCTTCAGTTGAATATAGTACATACTATAGAATAATTCGCTTAGGGTTGTCGTTGTTCAGCTTCTTGCGTCCAAAAATACCACACCCCAACATCACTTCGCGAGAATACGTATATACTGATATGTCATGTAATTTCCCACCTTGTCACTACACGTGAATACGGGGACGAGAGTGTGTTTGTTTGTGTGTGTGTTTGCGCTAAGCACTCTCATGCGACACAGTTATGTTTGATAAAAGCTGTATTATAGTTCCCTCACATGAGACTAATTAAAAAGGCCATATTTATTATATGGACTGTAAGTCGTTCTGTCAATAAATATATAATAGTCAGATCCTAGGTAAACAGTTTATGATCAACAAAATTACACAATAAAGATTAAATATAAAACGTGCAACAGTGTATTCAGGTTGAAGTCTAGATTTATCAAGACTCATGATTCCGCCATCCCTAGATTAAGTATAAAACTTAGGTACTTAGGTTTGTGAGCCAGTCATCTCTATACATAGGTACTTAGATTTGCTTATACACCTAGGTACTTAGATTTGCGACTCAGCCATCTCTATACATAGGTACTTAGATTTGCATATACACCTAGGTACTTAGATTTGCGACTCAGCCATCACTATACATAGGTACTTAGGTATGTGAGCCAGCCATCTCTATACATAGGTACTTAGGTTTGTGAGCCAGCCATCTCTATACATAGGTACTTAGATTTGCATATACACCTAGGTACTTAGATTTGCGACTCAGCCATCTCTATACATAGGTACTTAGGTTTGTGAGCCAGCCATCTCTATACATAGGTACTTAGCTTTTCCAGGATATGGCAGTCGGCAATCAGCTTACGCCTCACTCACTAAACGATTGTACTTAAACAAGATGACTGAAGTGAACTTTAGCGGTGTTCAAAATATCACTACGCCAATCTCGCAATATATTCACAAAAGTTAATAACACGAGAACCGATGATGTAGCCGCCACGAAAGCTCGCGTTATACTAATGTCCAATCCTTTGTCGACTCGCATCACTAAAATATTAAAACAACTTGCACGCAAGGATCTCATAGCAAAAAAAATATTAGTAACAAAAAATCAGCGTTCAGTCCGTAATGCTTATCCCAAAAGCCGTACCCACTTGAAACCAAATACCATGTGTCTATGCTCCGTTTTACCCGACTTCGTAGCGCGTCTGCTTACCCGACCTCTACGAAACAAGAAAGATGGGTAATGCGTTTAGCATTATCTCGTGTGTTAATTTTATCGATTCCCTTACGGGGTAGGGTATTGATCCGTTACACAGTGTTTAGATTCTCTTTGATCAGCACTAGGTTCCAATCACTAATTTCATAAAAACTTGTTTTGAAAAATTATTTTTCAACAAAAACAATTTTTTTTATTTTTTTTTTCATATTTTAGATTTAGAACAAATCTTATTTTATCTAGAAACCATTAACACATTTTTTGCCAATTAAGCTTCATAATGCTAATTACAAATGCAAGAAGGGGATGGGCAGTACAAAAACCTGAGTAGGTACAAAAACCTGAGTATATAAATACTACGATAACCAATCCGCCTACCGAGCGTGATGATAAAGGATTATTGCAATGGGCGTGCAATTTATGGGGGAGGCCACGTCCAGCAGTGGACATCTTAGGCTGGTGATGATGATAATGATGAAGCTTCAATTCGGCTACCACAAAACATTTACGTCTCTTATTAAGTTTTACAAATGTAATAAAAATAAAAATGACGTTTCTTTAAAAATGGCAGATTGAATCCTTTTCTGCCACCTATTTTTGTGATGACTGTCATGTATAAAATAAAAACAGTAAGTAATAATTAATATTCTGCGCAGATAGCTAGAGGCACGTTCGAGTCAGGGTATCGGTAACTATTTGAAAGGTTTACATAATACGGCTGGCTAGTCTTGTGGGCAACCCGAAGGCCTTGCCATGTTTGCTGGCGGCACACATTTAACTTAGATGACTTCTGAATTTCAGCCTGATAAGTTTGTTTGTGTTCGTATCAATCACGTAACCTATGTTAAGATTTGTACATGTAACTTTGTAAAAATAAGCAACCCCTAAAATGCTGCACAACTTCCTGTGTATGAAAAACACTGTTCAATTGTCAGCGTAGCAAGATGGTAAATTTATATGCAAGATGGCTGCCAATCCTCAAAGGTTTGCTGGAAGAAAAATCGCCTTCGTAAATGAAATTTATGTAAAAAAATATGGTAAAATGTAAGGTTTTGTATGATGTACAAAACCTTACATTTTACCATATTTTTGTTGTTGTTATAGTAAAGAATAAGGCCCGGTTTCCACCAAAGCGGCGAGGAGAAGATAAGAGAGGAGATATGTGTTGAATAACCAATCAGATTTCGTTATTTCCACATATCCTCTCCGCTTAGCTTCGCTGGAAATGGATCAAGCGGAGAGAAGATGTCTTATTTTTAACCCCCGACGAAAAACGAAGGAACTAATTTTTTGCTATAAGTTTGACGTGTCTGTGTGTATTTGTCTGCCACAAACTGTCTGTCCCGTAGCTCCCGAACGGATGACACGATTTATTTATTTACTTGTTCTATAGAACTTTGTGCCGCGAGCGAACTAGCGGCGCGGCAGAGCGGAGATGTTAGTAGTCGGGCGGCGCCCGCGCTCTCGCGCCCCTTTCCCCGCTGCCTTTGTCCCCGCACCTCGCAAATCCGAAAGCGTTCATTCGATTGACTGAGTTCGAGCTCTCACAGCTTACATCCCCGCTTCGGAAAGCTCACATCTCCTCTCCGCTAAGCTAAAAATAAGACAAATCTGGAAATAGATAAAAAAAATGGTTTATAAATGACAGAGTTATGATGTGACAGTATTTTTTAGGTTATTTACCTATTTAGTCCCTCTGCTGAGCAAAGGTCTCCCCCGAAATTTTCTACCCATCCCGGTTTTTGGCAGTTTCCCACCACTCTTTCTCGAGAATGAGAAAGAGAAGGAGAGAACAAATAAATATAAAAAATACAAACTAATTGAGAACCTCCTTTTTTGTTAATTCGGTTAAAAGTACAGTTCCCACAAAAACAAAAAGCAGTTATTGTTTTGAGGGCATTACTGTCACGCATTTATTTTTATTGGTGCACGGGTGTGCTCGCGTTTTGCATCGAGGTAGGCAGGACTTGGTATAATCATGACCGTGGCAAGTCCGGCTTGAACGTGGCGTGTCCGGCTTGTGAGTAGATCCCTCCGTCTCCTCCCGTAGATGTCGTAAAAGCCGACTAAGAGATTACAATAGGGATGGGCACTAACATCCACCTGAGTACTCAACACCAATACTGTGATCACCAATTCTCCTACCAAGCTTGGTGATTAGGTATGCCAAATCCCCCCAATTGCATTCTATGGGGAGGCCTCATCCAGCACGTCTAAAGGCTGGTTATGATCATGAAATCAGTAGAGCTAGTAGTAGTTTTAGTAGAGTATAGCTTTTTTGTGAAAGAGTTCATCCGGGGAAGTACTATTTCTGCCGCTAAGCAGTAGAGCTGGCATTGCTGTGTTCCGTTTTGAAGGGTATGGTTGCCGGTGAAATTACAGACACGTGAGACTTTGAGACTTTTCATCTGTATGTATCAGGGTTGCGGACGCGGTGATATGCCACATAGGGCGCGTCCTAGCTAGACGTGAACTATGAGATAATGCACTGTTCATAGTGTTCATATGCAGAGGGTACCGCTTATCATCAGGTGGGCCATCTGCTTGTACCATCCATGTAGTAGTAGAGCTTTTTGTGAAAGAGTTCGTCCGGGGAAGTACTACCACCATACCTATTTCTGTCGCAAAGCAGTAGTGCTCGCATTGCTGTGTTCCGGTTTGAAGGGTAAGGGTGCCGGTGAAATTACAGGCACATGTGATTTTTCATCTTTATGTCTCAAGGTGGCGGGCGCAGTGCAATGCCAGATAGGGCGCGTCCTAGGTGGACGTGACCTATGAGGTAATGCACTGTTCATAGGCAGAGGTTACCGCTTAACATCAGGTGGGCCATCAGCTTGATCCGTCATTCAAGTAGTACATAAAAAAAAAAAACATCGTTATATGAAGTATAAAAAAAGTACTAAATAGCTCTGTCTATTGAATATCACCGTTAGCAAATCTAAAGTGCTATGCCGTAGCAGTGTCGTAGACATACGTCTGAATGTGCGACGCTGACTCAACAGGCGTTTCAAAGGACGCCTATACGCTTTCATTTTCCGCTACCCTTATCCACTGTTCTGTAGATACTGACAGGTCTACTTTCAATGATTTCCAACTAGTTAAAGCAAAGAGCAAGCAAACCTGATGTCTAAAAATCTGATAATAACCAAGGGCAACGTAGAGTTTTTTTATCGCGTTGTTTTAAAATTAATATGTTATTTGAAAGAATTTAGCCAGCCCTCAAATCTGTTTCACATACTTGTAGTTAATTTACAAAATCTATGCTCACTGCCTTTTTAAATAACAAAAACTAAATCATTTTAACAAAATTCACAATTTTAATAGCACAGCCAAGCAGAGGAAACACATTTTTTAAAATATTTTTTAAAACCTGCCGTCATCATTGAACATTTTTTTTTGAATATTTGAATTTTGTACTCCAATATAAAATTGATAATATTCACTTCTCTAATTGAATTGTAGGTATTTATGCTTATTGAGAAAAAAATACGAAATGTACTGAGTTCACATCTTCATTGTGTCCAGCTATAAATATATAATAAATAAATAAACAATGCTGGACAGATTACTCAACATTATCTAGCCCCCAAGCTAAGCAGAGCTTGTGTTATTGGTACTCGATAACTGATATACTTAAAATAATACATTACATATATAGGTATTTTTTTATTTTACATAGATAATACCCAGAACACCCTAAACAAATATCTGCAGATAAAACAAATATTTGTTCTGGGCGGGAATCGAACCCGCAACCTCCTGCGTCGCAAGTGAACCCCCGCCCGCCTCGCCACCGAGGTCGTCAAGCTATAATTTTTGTATCTAAAATGTTTCTAAAAAATCTTCATCCCTTCATAGCCCAACTATTTTTGCACTTGACTTTACCAAACCTAAAACTGGTAAACCTACTTTACAAGACCCGAACACGTACTTGGGCAGTTGTGCCAATAAAAGCTCATGTGAATGCCATAACTGTAAGTTTGAACTGCCCTATTGTAACGGGATTGAACAAACGGAAAACTTTTACACTGAACAAAGAGCTTTTGAGCAAGTTTTCTATGCAGAGTTTGGTTTTTGCTAAGTGTTTCAATGTTTTTATTTATCTTACGGACGCAGTATTTATATTTATGTTCAACGTTTTTATTAGTAGGTATAGGTACCTACATATGTAAAATAACTTCTTATTCTTCTTCTTCTTCTTATAATGGCTTCTGAGGCGTACTCCAAACGTCAAGTGATATAATTATATTTTTTATAGTCAAGTCGTCAAGCAAGAGTCGACTTGACTATAAAAAATATAATTATATCACTTAACATTGACGAAATTGTTTGTCCGTCAATTCATAGCCCAGTTTAAATAGTGGCAGAAAAACTGTTTTTTTTTGCAGAAAAAGTCAACCATTTCCAAAAGACACGCAATACACTTAAATTTAACTACATGACACAGGTGCTATTCATCCAAGTTACATCGGATAAAATGCTACCAAAATTACACGAAATAACTCGAAAAAACACATTAAATGTAATTAAACAAAAATAACGACGTTTCTTTCAAAAATGGCAGATTGGGACCCCCAGTCCATGAATCAAGGGAGTGAATGACGTTCACTGACAGTAACAGACTGGCAGCAATCTGTCAATGTCAAAGTTCTTGGTTTATACAGCGTAGGGAAAATTCTGTCTATGGTTTATACTTGGAAGAATGTTTACTTGCTCTGATATCCCTCGTCTTCCTCAAAATGTCTCCTCTCCCTTGTATTTACCCCTTTTGTAGTTAAACTTTGTAGATATATACCTAGATATGAACAAAATAAAAATTTTGATCTGTAATTGTTACATAGTAGCAATTATGTGTTGTCTTTTAAGTGTCGTTAGTATTGTGTTGTTTGTTGGTTTTAGGTTTTCAGATTTATAAAATAAATGCTTAGGATGTCTCAGAGTAGTATGTTCATCAAATCTTACATCGTCTTTCTTTTTAATCACCGATCATTCTCCATCGTTTGCAAGCCTTACTTACTACGTGACATTGGCGAACTAATGGCAACAACACTACAAGCCATTCATAAAAAAAAAGAAGAATTTTCTTGCTCGGAGAATGTTTATAGTACAAAGACATTTCCAACATTAATTATGTAGGCTGATGATGATGTTGATGATGAATATACAGTTTCAAGCCACGGTTTTAGAATTTAATTCTAAAATATCACAACATAAGAAAACAGTATTTATTGAGGTTATATGAAACTTCCTGAATAAAATGCCGCAGTCCTAAGTGCCTTGAATATGAGTATCAGTGTTCCCTTAAGACCAGCCATTTCCACGAAAACTTATCTCAGATCTTTCATACAAACTTACAAGAGTTTGGGATAGAAACGTGCCCATCATTTTGATTTTGCTTTCTTATGCGGACATTTTCTTTTGAGTTTTGATATTAACGTACTAGTACCATTTTACCATGTAAACATATTTACATACATACATAGACACACGCCCTTTTCCCGGAAGGGATAGGCAAAGCCTCAATGGGCCTCTTTTCACAGTAGGTTGCACCATCGTGGAATATAGACGAGACGGTGAGCTCATCGCTGCCATTGTTTCCCACGACTGATGAGTCAGTCGCGGGAAACAATGGCGGCTAACGCTTTCTTCCAATTATAACACATTCATAATAAGCTAGCAGCCAGGACAAATCTTATAGTACCAACGAATCTTATCAACAAGTCCGGGTAATCCCTTAATCGGCTCATACCACATCCACGGGAGTAGACGGAGGGGTCTATTCTTAGGCTGGACACACCACAGCATTACATCCACGGGAGGAGACGATATATAAACATATGTACGGTATATATACATACAAAAACCAACGGTATTCGTGTCATGGTCAGCCTAGATATACCAAAGTTTCAGTGAATGATTGAATGTTTGAATAAATAACATGACATGAAAAAGATCTTTTATACTCCTTCTTAGTAATACCACAGTAAACATATAGCTAAAGCAGTAGCACAGATTACAATCAAGCAATTTGGAATCTTAATTTAATATTGTATAATTTGACGTGTCGTCATAGAGACGTTTTGTTTTTTGATACTAATAATTTTATTAGTAATTTTATTTTGACCAGAGATACTGTGCATCTTAGTATACATAGTAAACTGATAATTGCTAAATTGTTAGCATTTAAAATTTTTGATCCCGTTATAAGTACTATAACGCAGTTAACCGACGAGCCTGTAGTTAGTAGTATTAGTAGTAGTGCTACTAACGGGTTTTAAGAAAAGTTTCATAATTTTGTTGTAGACTCTCAGTTTTGAAGCAGTCGTGCTTTTTTACCCAACTTCGCCAGGAGGGTAATAAAATAAATAAATAATGCTGGACAGTTGACACAACATTATCTAGCCCCAAGCTAAGCAGAGCTTTTGTTATGGGTACTAGATAACTGATATACTTAATACAATATATTACATAGATAGATTTTTTTAATTATACTTACATAGAAAAAACCCAGAACACCATGAACAAATATCTGCGATCGCACAAATATTTGTTCCGAGGCGGGTATCGTACCCGCGACCTCCTGCGTCAGGCTGCGTCGCATCGCCGCACGCGGCAATGGTTTTCAAGTGTATGTATGTTATTTGGCATCATACGTATGTGGTTACTCCATATCAGATACATCACTCCTATCAATAGAAAAACAGAAACACCTACTCCATAATAGCCTACAAAACCTAGTAAAAAAAATCTAATAAATCTAATAAAATGATCGAATAATCTAGTAAATCTAGTAGTAGTAGAGCTTTTTTGTGAAAGAGTTCGTCCGGGGAAGTACTACCACCATTCCTATTTCTGCCGCAAAGCAGTAGTGCTCGCATTGCTGTGTTGCGGTTTGAAGGGTAAGGGTGCCGGTGAAATTACAGGCACATGAGACTTTTCATCTTTATGTCTCAGGGTGGCGGGCGCAGTGCAATGCCACATAGGGCGCGTCCTAGGTGGACGTGACCTATTAGTTAATGCACCGTTCATAGGCAGAGGTTACCGCTTAACATCAGGAGGGCCTTTTGCTAGTTCCGTCATCCAAGTAGTATAAAAAATAAAAAAAAACAATAAATTAACGCACTCAAAACGTTGTAGGTACTTATTTAATTTGTGCCTTTGTATGGCGAGAGTCGTGATTTAAGACGCTATGTTACAATTTTGGAGTTGTTGCGTTATATGCTCACTCAGTAACAGTAAAGGTTACAAACTTGATGTTAAAACAGTGATTATTTGAGGATGTAGTCTAAATAAATCATAGACTAGAAACACGATTGGTGAAGCTTTTATCGAAAGCTTTATTTTTTGAAATTGGCCCTCATAAAACCCGTTTTACCCCTCCTTCGACTAGAGAAAATATTAACCGTAAATTTGTATACTATTCAGCAGGTAATCACATTACTTAGATTAATTTAGATAACTTATTTTTATATTAAAATTACTTTAGAATTACATTATTTTTACTTTAGAAGCAAAAGTAAGTTTTATCATTTGTCGCTTACGACAGTTACTTCTGAGCGGCAGAAATCTATACCTAATCTCTTCCCGGGTTCGATTGAGTAATAACGCTGTCTCTATCTTGCAGATATTGTTTTCTTGATAGACTCCGCCCATTTGATATTTTAACATATCGCCATTAATTAAAGTGCCAAAAGCTTCGCCACTGACAAAATATACTATGGTTAATTTATCCAAGTATAAATCATGTTTTCTAGTAGCTAGTGTAATTCTTTTACTCGTTATTGACATTTTTTTTTTTTTTATACTACTTGGATGACGGAACAAGCAAGAGGCACACCTGCTGTTAAGCGGTAACCTCTGCCTATGAACAGTGCATTACCTCATAGGTCACGTCCACCTAGGACGCACACTATGTGGCATTGCACTGCGCCCGCCACCCTGAGACATAGATGAAAAGTCTCATGTGCCTGTAATTTCACCGGCACCCTTACCCTTCAAACCGGAACACAGCAATGCGAGCAATACTGCTTTATTGCTTTGCAATTTTGATAAAATTTGGTTAAAGACATAATACAACTTTTTAACCACGTGAGAAAATCCGGGAGCTGATCCTAGTATACAATATATACAGCAAAGATTCAACGATAATAAGCCTAATAAGCCTAGCCAAGAAAAGTAAATTGTTATAGAATACTTTAATAATCAATAAAAAACCAAAAAAAGGCGATCGCACAAAATTACTGACTAAAAACTATACTTACTCGTAGTTTTTTTTTTTTCATATATCTTGTTTGACGGATCAAGCAGGTAGCTCACCTGATCTTAAGCGGTACCCTCTGCCTATGAACACTGTATTATCACATAGGTCACGTCCACCTAGGACGCGCCCTAGTAGCATTGCACTGCACCCGCCACCCTGAGTCATAAAGATGAAAAGTCTCATGTGCTTGTAATTTCACCGGCAACCATACCCTTCAAACTGGAACACAGCAATGCGAGCACTACTGCTTTGCGGCAGAAATAGTTATGGTGGTAGTACTTCCCCAACTCTTTCACAGAAAAGCTCTACTACTATTAAACCTCAAACCTCACCTCACCTTAATAACCTTAATGCCCTAATTTAGCCTTTTTTT
This sequence comes from Operophtera brumata, assembly GCA_932527175.1. Classification (NCBI taxonomy): domain Eukaryota; kingdom Metazoa; phylum Arthropoda; class Insecta; order Lepidoptera; family Geometridae; genus Operophtera; species Operophtera brumata. Next base: position 40,099,210 of record OW052225.1, read on the forward strand.
AAATCAAGCCACTTCTAAAATCAATGTACTACCTAAATAACTGTGGTAAATATTTATTTTCAGGTTACCTGAGAAATTTGTTTTATCAGAGAAAACCACAGACGAGATAAAGCCTTTCGCTGTCAAATTAATAACCCAGTGAGATATTTCCTTTGTTTTCTTGTAAAAGAAACTACAATAATTTAATGGCTTTGTCTAACTTCTGTTTTATCTAGGTTCCCTTCTCTCATCGAAACATCATTAAAATGTTCTACATGAAGCTATAACAACAGACAACAGAATAAAATAAATATTTAGCGGGTGCCGATACAACAAACGTGTTTTTTTTTGCCGTTTTTATAGATAAAGGTATGGAACTCTTCGTGCGCGAGTCCGACTCGCAATATGGCGGTTTTTTTTACTTCCTGTTTAACGGAACAAGCCGATGGTCCACCTGATATTAAGCAGTAACCTTTGCCTTTAACAATGCATTACCTCATAAGTCACGTCCACCTAGGACGCGCTCTATTTGGCAATTCCAGCACTACTGCTTTGCGGCAGAAATAGGTATGGAGGTAGTACTTCCTCAGAGGAACTCTTTCACAAAAAAAGCTTTACTACTACTACTACTAAAAACTAGTTGCATTACTACTATTTACTATAAAGTAAATAAAGTCGTTAATCGGTAGTTTGTCTAAGTAAGTGCCCATAATTGTATACCAACCCATCGACGTAAATAAAATGAATGGACGGGCCTTAGGGAACGATAGTTTTGAAGCTTCTAAACAGACCTAGCTAGTATACTTCGCTTCAGTCAGTCTTTGTCACGGCAACGAGTGACAGCTATGCTGAAATATACCAAAATTAGATACCTTGGTAATACAATGCCTTCCTGTGCTTTTCTGCAAGTGCAAACAACACAAGAAATACAAATAAAGCTTCAGGCATCGCATTTCATTCGTAAGTAAAGGTTTTGTAATATAATTTTCATCAATTGATAAAAAACTTATAAATCGTCGTGTGGTAGGAAAACTACATAACTTACACATTTTGCGAAATCGACAATATTGCATGGTTATGATGGCCCATACATGTCGATGGACACGTCTTGCTCTAGAGGACGAGCGACAAGGAGGACTACGCCCCAGGACATTATCTCAATGTTCCCCACTCTGAATGAAAGTTAACAGACACAAGTTTATACTCGTAGATAGTTTTAATTTTAGTCGACATACCTTTTTCTTTTTGATACTTAGAATTATTGTGTTCTACAAATTGATTTCATTTTGTTGATTTTATAAGCATTAGTCGTATGATAAGTTTGTTATGTCACTTACTTTGAATTTATAAGTCTGCTAAAATAATGTAGGTGTTTCAGTAGTTTTCTAATATTCAGTCTTGATAAAAAGAAATGATTTTTGGTTTTATTTTAAAATGTATTTTTATTATTATTATTTTTATTTTATTATTTATTATCTCTGATTTAATATTATATAAATCTATACCCATGGATAGGATTGTCATATTCAAATAAGTAAATAATAGATCATTTCAATTATTCAAAACTTTGGCGAGGGAAAAATACTTAGTCGTTTTTTTATTTTTTTCTCTTAAGGTGAATGCTCACGTGACGACGAAAGTTGAGTTCGCGACAACTAGGAGACCTAACACACATGTTTTAATTGATTGTATCTCATAAATATCATCAGTTTAGCTACGATACCCCTAAACAAATAAAAACACTGTAAAAATGTGTTTATCATAGCTAAACTGATGATATTTATAAGATACTATCAACAAAAACATGTGTGTTAAGTCTCCTAGTTGTCGCGAACTCAACTTTCGTTATCTGAAGAAGTGTTGATGAGCTGTAATGGGCAAAAAACACCTAAAAATTTGAATTTCGCGTCGCAAGCGTGCGCATCCACCTTAATCAAAAGAACTAAAATGTATTATCATTAAATTTGAAAATAGATACAGTACCAATCTATAACATATCAAAACACGGACTGAAAAATTAAATACGATAAAAAAGTTATTGCCATTTTTGACGCAATAAAACAGTAAATCGCGTTTTTCTCGCGATGTTGGTTTTGTTGTTGTTATTACTTATTTAGTTTTCCAACTACAGCGACGAAATATTTGACAAGACTTCACGCATGACGGATGGTCCAGTACAGACTGCAAAAAAATCTGATGCCTATCGTATTGATTTAGAATTGTAATTTGCATTATTTACGTCAAAACTTTGCTAAGCACGTCGCTTTAGGTAATTGCATATAATATGTAATGGCATGTTAATTAACCTTATAGCTTTGCAAAAAAAATCTAAGGTAAACAAAAATGGATAGAAGTCATAAGACGAGCAAGAACAGACGACTTTTGGAAGTGGAATACATTTTCCCGTATTTGCTCTGATCATTTTCTACACAATGAATTCTATACGCCAAAAAACGGTTAGTAGTAGTAGAGCTTTTTTGTGAAAGAGTTCGTCCGGGGAAGTACTACCACCATACCTGTTTCTGCCGCAAAGCAGTAGTGCTCGCATTGCTGTGTTCCGGTTTGAAGGGTAAGGGTGCCGATGAAATTACGGCCACATGGGACTTTTCATCTTTATGTTTCAGGGTGGCGGGCGCAGTGGAATGCCACATAGGGCGCGTCCTAGGTGGACGTGACCTGAGTTAATGCACTGTTTATAGGCAGAGGGTACCACTTAACGTCAGGTGGGCCATCTTCTTGATCTGTCATTCCAAGTAGTATAAAAAAACTCATAGTGCAAAATTCTTAAAACTGCACTCTGCAGTTTCTTAAATATTGGAATTTATATACATTTATGTTTCCGTACGATTTTTATGATATTTTCTTAGTTTATTGAGTGATGAAAAATATATTTTTCACAAATTGATTGAGCTGAAGACCTTAGGTGGACTTGCTTTTCTATTGATTTATATTGTGTATGTTTGAGAGCTGAAAAATAGATACGTAACTACATAAAACAGAAGGGAACCATGTATTTTTGTAAAAGTTTCATTTAATAATTGCATTGTATTGATTTTTTGTACTATAAACCTACTGAAATAACTTTAGAAAACACATTGCATCTGTTAAAGTATTAAGTATTAAAAAAATACAGTTTTTAAGAAGTTCAATAATTTAATTTCCCCTAGTTTATTTACAAGACCGCCAGGAGTGGCGCTATAGAGAAGAGGCCTTTACTCAGCAGTGGCTGGATAGATAGATAGATAGTTTATTTGTTGACCGTACCCTAAATCCGAATTGTCTTATTTTTCACGGACGTTTTGTATGGGTAAGGCCCGTCCATTTATTTTACTTTGGTCGAAGTACCTACAGTATAAATGTAGGTATTAGTCTATTGAATATGTGTGTATGTGTTTATTTATTACTAGCGACTCACCCCGGCTTCGCACGGGAAGCCCCCGATGAACTCCCCCTCCTCCTACCCCTCCCCCTATGTTATCTCCTGGTTCTAAGCTACCTTCCCACCAATTTTCAGCCAAATCGGGGCACCCGTTGTTCAGTTATAAGTGGTGTAACTAACACGACTTTGTTTTATATTATAGACAACCTCCCCCCCTCCTACCCCCCCCACTGGTAGCCTATGTCACTCAGGGTGAATGTAGCTTTCTAATGGTGAAATAATTTTTCAAATCGGCACGGTAGTTTTTGAGTTTATTCATTACAAACATACAAACATACAAAAATAGGTACAAATCTTTCCTCTTTATAATATTAGTGTAGATTTCTGTATGTAATATATTAAATATGTTATATTTACTTGATCTGCATTGCTACAATCTATCATTTAATCAAATTGTTGTGCACTACCTACTATTGTTTTCCACATTACACAAAGGTTAGCTGGAAGAGAATGCTATCTAGCATTAAGTTCGCTTATGTAAAACACTTTTTAAGCGCAATAAAGAATATTCTATTTACCTATCTACTATTTTTTTTTAACTGGAATAACTGAGGAGCAATTAAATTGCACATCTGATGTTAAGCGGTAACCTCCATACTAGTCGCCGTTTTTTTTTGCCTCCTAAAAAATAACAAGCATCTTGCAGAGCGCATACCCTACCGATAGTGCTATATATGTTAGATCCGTAGATAAACATTCCACACACATCCACAAATCACCATTTCAAATCACATTCATTTGGTTCAGGGTACAGTATTATTTTATCTGTGGTTCAGGTCATGCAAATTTTTTTTTTTTTTTTTTTTTTTTTATAGTTGGCGCCGCACGGCTTTTGCATTTGCCATTTTCAAGTATCTGTATTTCCACTATATTGTATTTTCAATATATTTTGCAACGTTACACTCCTTCCAAGTCGTCAAAGTCACAGTCAAGTCATGTTTTAGTAAAACGGTGGCCAATTTTACTAAAACTTTGGTAGACAATTTCCACCAATTTCAAAAGTCACGCAATTCACTTCCATTTCATTTCACTACACTTGTGCTTTTTAAACGAGCTACATTAGTTAAAATGCCACCAAAATAACACAAAATAACTCAAGAAAACACTAGGAAAAGAAATAAAATAAAAGTAGACAACGTCTCTTTTCGAAAATGGCGGGAAGAGTCGTCATGCAAGTTGCTGAATTCGGTTTGTCAATCAAGGCATATAGCATCAGCAGATTGGATGTATAACCCGTGGCTGCTTCGATTAGAGCATCCCATTGCACATCTATGTATAAAAAACAAAGTCATGTTAGTTACACCACTTATAAAACAAGAACGGGTGAACCGATTTGGCTGTAATTGGTGGGGACGTAGAACTTAGCTTAACTTGTTAGCTTAGAATATATATAAAAGAAAGTCATGTTAGCTACACCACTTATAAAACAAGAACGGGTGAACCAATTTGGCTGAAAATTGGTGGGGAGGTAGAACTTAGCTTAACTTTTTAGCTTAAAATATATATAAAAGAAAGTCATGTTAGTTACACCACTTATAAAACAAGAACGGGTGAACCGATTTGGCTGAAAATTGGTGTGGAGGTAGAACTTAGCTTAACTTTTTAGCTTAGAATATAAATAAAACAAAGTCATGTTAGTTACACCACTTATAAAACAAGAACGGGTGAACCGATTTGGCTGAAAATTGGTGGGGAGGTAGAACTTAGCTTAACTTTTTAGCTTAGAATATAAATAAAACAAAGTCATGTTAGTTACACCACTTATAAAACAAGAACGGGTGAACCGATTTGGCTGAAAATTGGTGGGGAGGTAGAACTTAGCTTAACTTTTTAGCTTACAATATATATAAAACAAAGTCATGTTAGTTACACCACTTATAAAACAAGAACGGGTGAACTGATTTGGCTGAAAATTGGTGGGGAGGTAGAACTTAGCTTAACTTTTTAGCTTAGAATATAAATAAAACAAAGTCACGTTAGTTACACCACTTATAAAACAAGAACGCGGGTGGACCGATTTGGCTGTAATTGGTGGGGACGTAGAACTTAGCTTAGCTTTTTAGCTTAGAATATATATAAAAGAAAGTCATGTTAGCTACACTACTTATAAAACAAGAACGGGTGAACCGATTTGGCTGAAAATTGGTGGGGAGGTAGAACATAGCTTAACTTTTTAGCTTAGAATATATATAAAAGAAAGTCATGTTAGCTACACCACTTATAAAACAAGAACGGGTGAACCGATTTGGCTGAAAATTGGTGGGGAGGTAGAACTTTGCTTAACTTTTTAGCTTAGAACCAGGAGATTGACAAATGCGGGGAGGGGGGGGGGGGGTCACCGGAGGCTACCCGTGTGAAGCTGGGGCGAGTCGCTAGTCTCATATACAATAAATGGTTATTTTCTATGAAATGTGCAAACCGATCGAGAATTGATATACCTATTGATGTTTCTTGAAACTGTAATCGAACTCTGTTCTCTTCAAAAGCAATTGATGGTTGCTTAATTAATTTATTAATTAATTAATTATGCAAGTAATTAATTTTATAAAAATTGTAAAAAATAACCACAACGCAATAAAACGGCTGAACCGATTGTGATCAAACATAGCTAAGAACACTGCCGACAAATTCACCATTCCAACAAAAAAAAAAACGAAATCGGTTCATCCGTTCGGGAGCTACGACGCGACAGACAGACACACACACACACAGACACGTCAAACTTATAAGTACCCCGTGGTTTATGCGTCGGGGGTTAATAATTCTGCCAAAGTAAAGTCGGCGGTTCAAGGGCCGCCTGTCACGTGATTCCCCGGGCCGCGACGCGTCGGCAATCCATGTGTTAGATTAATTTAGTGTTTTTATTATGTATGCTAGTTTCTAAGGTATATGGGCTTACTGTTTAGGTTTAGTGCATTTCTCAGGAAGCCTGAAATAAAGATTTTTGATTTTATTTGATGCAAAGATGCGATCACAATATGAAGCCAAAATCAAGCGGCCAACAAGCGCATTAAACGCACAAACACGATGACACCAAACCACACACCATCTGTCTCAATACAAGTAATTAATTTTGTAAAAATTAAAAACCCCTTAACGCAATGAAACGGCTGAACCGATTTTGATCAAACATAGCTAAGAACACTCCCGATAAATTCAACTTTGAAAAAAAAAAAAAAAAACGTTCATTCATTCGGGAGCTACGATGGGACAGACAGACACACAGACACGTCAAACTTATAACACTCCTTTGTTTTTGCGTCGGGGTTAAAAAGCTCAGACGGAGGCGGCTGTTTTCTGTTGATCGCAAACAAAAGAAGATATTTGCGGAGGACTTTCAAAAATTGTTGTGCTCTAGATTTCAGGCTCTTTGTCCCAGTCACGACCACGCCCTTGGGGCATTCTTGAAATACGCTTACTCGGTGTTTGTGTTTATGCAGGAAATGGGCCGATTTGTAAAATCTAACGCTGATAAATTGTGCGCTTTTTTGCAGGGCTTGGGATTTAATGCCAGCGTTTGATGGATGCCAATAAAAACAGATAAAGTGAGGCTGGAGTCTGAAAAAAACTATATTATTTACGGATGTCAATAACAAGAAAATGAGTGGAAATAATTTTGGTTATCTATCGAGAACCTGCGTCTTATTGTGTAAGTCAAGACGAGTCAAACCTCATGTACGGAGGCCGTAACGCTCTAAGGTAAAAACTATACATTTTACATCGATAGTTTGGATACGTTTTTTCCCCGAAAAGGTAGGCAGAGCATCAAGTGGCCTCTTCTCGTCGTAGATTGCACCATCGTAGGGATATAGACATTACAATAATGGTGAGCTCACCGCCGTCATTGCTTCCTGCGCTTTCTTGGTGTAACACATTCCTTAATAAGCTAGCAACCAGGACAAATCTTATAACAACGAATCCTACTTAAAAGTCCAGGTAAATCATGTCAATCAATCAAATCAAAACAAAATTTTACATAATTAAACATCAATTTGGATAGTTTGGGACGGTGTTTACTAAACCTTTCTAGCTATAAATAGTTCTGAATTTTGTTATTTACCTTTCGCTAAAACTAAGTACAAAACTACAGGGGTCGCTCATTAATTATTTACTGAAGGGTCTCTATTTTAGCGACAAAGCCAATCAGTTCTCTTGAGGCTTTTATAATGTTTCATGATTAAATATTGATTTTTGGGTAAATCTAGAAAATTTGTGGTTCCACACCTTGAAAGCTTATTGATTTATGAAAGGAAAATTTACCGGTTAATAGGTTTGTTTAGGTTTTATGGTAAATTACCTAATCTTTCTAGATCTTTGGATATATTATGTATATTTCGGGGTAAAAAATATAATCGTGCTTGATTAACTGCAGACGGCAATTATACAAGTAGGTAATACGTACGCATATGTTTTCAATCCATACGCTCGTCTTTAGTTTTCTTACTATGAGCCTTCGAACAGTCGGCAAGCACGTTTGTGTGTGTTTATAGTTGTGTGTGTTTATTGTTCTCCTTCACTCTCGCTGTTTTAATTGTTACCTTGAGTACGATTTGTTGATATATTTGTGTTTAGTGTCTATGTAATTAAGGATCTAATTTAAGGATGAGGAATGTGTTGCATCTTAGACAATCCTTTAAGGTTTTTTAGATGTTTAAGTTAAATATATGTAAGTAACTAATGTTTTTAAAAATAATACTAAATATAATCTCATCTATTCCTTTTGAACCATCACAAGCAATAGATAAGCAATAAACAGTATGGTACAACATTGTACCATACTGCTTATTGCTTCAAAGAGGGAAAAAAAGTGAAGAATTTATATTTATTTATACGTATTTCAAAACAAGACGTAACAAATGTTTTGAAAACGTAATGTGTTTAGTAAAGTAAGTAGAAATAATGGGCTTTTAGAAAAGGTTTTATTAATAACCTAACTTAACCCAATAAAAGTTTGGCAAACGTATATTCGCTATCACCAATGCTGGTCCAACTATTGATCAAGCTTTGGAGCAGCGTGTAAAAGCTGAAAGCTGAACCGAATTCGATGAGGTAGAGAGGATTGACATTGGCTACATTGTATGTTATTTATGTTATTTTCAAACTTAATTTTTCAAGTGTCCTTTACAAGTAAAGTTTCAAAAATTAAGTAATAGCAGTGTTCCATTTAAATTTGAAAAAAACGGACCATTCATTGAAGCACATCGGTGTTTAGCACCCGCACTGGAGGCCGCGTTGCTCTAAGAGCGCGCATGATGCAGGGCCCTGAATTGAATTACTCTCTTCACCACAAGATGTCACCACAGGCAACAATATAACGCGCTTATCAGCTATCATTCCATGCAAATATCTTGGGAGCGGATGATCCTAGACTGCTTCACTAGTTTCCACCAAACATAGCAGAGAACACTCTCAAACAAATCACAAAAACTAAATCAAAAATGGGTCATCTGTTCAGTTCAGTTCTTGAACAAATGGCATGTTTGTGAGCTACGATGCCACATAGAGATACACACATATTTCAAACTTATAACATCCCTCTTTTTATCGGAGGTTAATAAACAAAGGTGTGTAACAATTGAAACTTTTATAAGGCCCATTTGCCTACGACTAAAGATTAAACAAATAATCGCTAGAGTTAAAAACTTCGGCTTTCAGTTAGTAAACCAAAAACCATTTATTCTTATCGTGAGCACGTTTCAAAAGCAGTTCGGGCTACGGACTGTCCGTTCGAAAGTGGGAATTTATTCCGCGGACGTTTTGAATAAGTGAGCTTTAAGCTCTATCGGAAGATTTATTCGGAGCTTATTGTAATGAAAGATAATACTTATACTAAGGTCTGATAAATAATGATGGGGTGAAAATCTCTGAGGCGTCCCTTAAAGGTATCAAAACTGTCGGAATAAACTTCTGTTTTAAAAGTATATTTCAAACAACTATTTATTGATCGGAACAGTGGGCTGATCGAAATAAGCAGAAACACTGCCAAGCTACAATTTTTTAATAGCTACTTAGCAATATTACAAACAATTTTCCCAATGTGAACTAATAATAAATTCAAGTAATACAACTAACTCAACGGGTTGAAATCTGCAATTTTTAAAGAAACGTCGTCATTTTTATTTTATTATATTTTAATGTTTTTTCGAGTTATTTCGTGTAATTTTAGTGGCATTTTAACCGGTGTAACTTGGATAAATGGCAAAGGTGTGATGTAGAGAAATTTAAGTGGATTGCGTGTCTTTTTGAAATGGTGGATTTTTTCCTATAAAAACTCAGTTTTTCTGGCACTATTTAAACTGGGTTATGACTTGACGGAGACTCTTGATGACTTGCCTATAAAAATATAATAATTATATCACTTGACATTGGCTAAATTGTTGCAAATAATGCACAGAAGCCATTACCTAAGCTAAGAAGAAGAACTAAGTAAAGTCGTCAATTGTCTCCGTCAAGTAGTGGCAGAAAAACTAAGGTTTTAAAGAAAATCCATCATGCCGAAAAGACACGCAATAAACTTCTATCTATCTACACCTCATGCTATATACATATATCACATATATGTAGTTATTGTGTATTTACCTATCTATTTATTATTAACTATTTTTTTTACTGTTTCGTAAATTTTATCTGATGATTCATATGGCTCACTGTTCATGGTTTATCTGTTCTTTTTGGCTATTTTAAATTTTTGATTTTGTCTTTTTTGTCTAATGTATCTGTTGTACTTTTTATGTAATATAAATATCTTTCTCGATCTACAAGTGAAAACTGTTTAAGGCTTAATTGTTTTACACTTCCATTATGTATCCTTCCTAGTTTAATAAGCTGTTTATTTTCCATGAAAATACATAAAATAAAATAAAATAAAATATAAATATGTTAAAGCGGCTAAAATGCACGATATAACTTTAAAAAATACAATAATATAAAATTAGATAAAAATTAAGACGTTTCTTTCAAAAATGGCGGATTTAAGTGTCTACCAATCATTGTAGAGTGCCAAACCGTCATATTTAGCTCACTCGCTCTCGGTCAGCTCGCTGTCACCGTTATATTTGAATGTCATCGGAACATGACAGAAAGGATGCTTTTTAACCCAATAGGACCTGCGAGTGCTTGAAACATGGATGACAGGAACCGGAAATAAAATAAAAATTAAAATAAATAATGCTGTACAGTTCACACAACATCATCTAGCCCCAAACTAAGCAGTGCTTGTATTATGGGTACTAGTTATCTGATATACTTAGTACAATACATTTATTTACAGAAACAATAATAAAACTAATACAAGGTATGTACAAAATACATATGAAACAGTTGTGCTACCTGAAGACCGCTGCAAGCGATCTAAAGGCAATATATTACAAAGATAGATATTTTTTATTATACATAGAAAATACCCAGAACACCCTGAACAAATATCTGCAGATCGTACAAATATTTATTCCGAGGCGAGAATTGAACCCGCAAAAACCTGTGTCGCAGCCGAACCTTACACATCAAAAAAAATGTGACATGTGAAGGACATTACACACGGTAACGGTACGTGAAAATTTCCCGTTTTTATAAAATACTAATAATCCCACAAAGGGAAGAAAACGATATATTTCATGTCTTGCCTAGGCTTGACCATGTGAGATTACTCCTTCATTATTTCCCTTGTAATACTGTAGGTCCATGCGTTTAAACCTCCTTGCGTCTGTCTAGTTGCGACCTCCGCGCTCTCTTTGATCTGCGCGAGATGTCACAGGAGAGCGCAGACGGTCGCCTTGTCAGTACCTCTCATTAAAGTCGTCAAGAGCTTATTTAGGTCAAGCCTAGGCAAGACATGAAATATATCGTTTTCTTCCCTTTGTGGGGAAAACGTTGTGTATTTCATGGTCTGTGGCGTGGCTTGACCATGTGAGAGGTTTTTAGTTTCTGACGACGCAAGAGGAAAGCGTACTGTGAATCACTAATAACAATGAAAACGGGAACAGCAACGTTAGTTAGAATAATTATAAAGGTTTGAAACTAGTGCAAATTAAATCTTTTACAAGGTTAACAGTAACTGTAGACGATTGTTTAATATTTTTTTTTAAATAAAATTTAAAATCTTTTTTTTTCCGACCTCCAGTTACCGTAACTTAAAATCTCGTCAAGACGGATGTCATTCTCTCTACTTGACGAAGCAACCGCGGATCTTATTCTCCCAAGGGGAAATTCTAAACCTAAAGTTACCAGCGAGGATCATACCCAGCCGGCTATTATGCTCTTGAAGCAGGTTTCACAACTCCTCGCGTAGAAATAAATAGAGTATTTAAGCCTGGCTACCTCCTTGTGTAATTCTTAGCAGGGTAAGATCGTGTATTCTTCGCCCTGATGCTAATAGTAGGATGAGAGAAACATGGCGTGAGATCTCAAACAGACTATTCACATTAACTACTAATCCCTTCATCCAAAGCACCATCCGTTCCACATCCCAAATAAGTCACTTTGAGGGCGGTTGTTTGGAGATTTCTATGGCCCTGATTATATGCCTTACCAATGGATGACCAGAAATCTCCTCTCTTTTGAAGGGATTAGCTAAGGTAGCTATTACTGTCTTATGTAATTTGATTGTTCCAGGAGAAAAATGTTTTACTCAATGTAAGTAGCTAAGATGTTGCGCTACAAGCAGCGTAAGTCTTCAAACAAGGTTTCCTCCACGAACTTTCTAGTAGTTCGCAGTCCTCCTTGGACCACGAGGCTGTGATATGGGCCCACCATGTATTTTCCAGTCCTTCAAACATAGTTTGTCGAGCATCTGGAAGAGGCAACTTCTGCGTCGCATCCATCAGATGGAGATGAAAATTACGAATTTGAACTGGATGGTTGAACTGTTTCAGGCTCCGTCTCAACACTCGCTCCCATCTCGGAACGATCAGGATGTATGTCCCACAGGCACTGTTCAAGTGTGAGAGTACTCGCGGAATCCGCGATGAAACCCAGGTTAGATCAAAGTTCCATAACTTGCTGAACGCGTCTATGAAAACCGAAACTTTGCTTCTCGCGTCTCGAGCTCAAAAAAAAATCGGAACAACCTTTGAGAGAGAAGTTGCAAATAGGTCTATCTGCGGGGTTCCCCACTTCTTGAAAGGAAAGCTCTTCACTTGATCTGATACGAGTAGTAGATACTCTGATAAAAGACTGGATTGCGTATGTAAGACACAACGGTATTGTTGTCGGACTGAATAACTACTTGTCGCTCTTGTAGCTTAGGTAGCGCTCTCTGAAATGCTTGATCATAGTCCGCTGAACAGAGTCCCGTTGACCTGAGCACCCCAACCGCTGTCTGAAGCGTCTGCTGTGATGAATGCTGTCTCTTGACGTGTAAAAATTGCTCATTGGATAATAGAGGAATAGGAATAGGAATTTCCAAGCCTTTTGGTGCTGAGGAAGACAATTGGCAGCACGTTGAAGATGTCTTGTGAGAAGTCTTTCCAGTGGGACCGTGAAAGAAGCGAAGTTCAGCTTTCCGAAAAGACTCTTTCCGGTGATCCAATTCTAGGTTCCTGTCTTTGTTATTTACAAGAGAATGTTTCTTTGGAGTCGGTGGATTTAAAAACTTCTTTCCGTGTGATTTTCCATCCCAGGTTCTCTAGGTAACTCGCTGTACAAACCGTGTCCTCTATTAACCTGTCCGCCTGCTGATTGGCTAAGAGGAAATCGTCGAGGTAAATCGTATTCTTTGTCTTAGATGCGCTGCTATCCAGTTTGATACTCTATCGAACGTAAGAGGAGCAGTCAACAGGCCAAACTGTAGGCAAGTAAAATGGAGTTTTTTGTGCTGATGTAATTATTGTCAAGAATTTTCTGTAGCATGATTTTACTGGTATGTGAAAATATGCTTGTGAAATATCTATTTTGGGCAGGTAATCTGGCTGTTGAAGAAAATCTGGTACTTTGAAATGATTTCGAAGGCGAAACTTCTTTGGGCATAAATATCTGTTCAAACCTCTTAGATTTAAAATGGAGCGAAGACTTCCGTCGGGTTTTGGGACTGGAAACAACTTCGAGAGGAAACCGACTGGAGAAAGGCAATCCTCCAGAACTCCCTGAGCTATCAGAGCCTCTATCTCTGAGTCTGTTCCTGTTGTTAAGAATTTGGGCAGCCGGCTGACTGTTAGAGGAACAATAGGGGGTTTCATTACGAACAGAATAGAGTAACCCTTTATGAATTTGAAGATTCCAGGTGGAGCCCCGTTTTGCTGCCACATGCTTACAAAAATGCCTAGCCTCCCCCTCTGAAGACCTGTGAGACAGAAACTTCATGGCTTTTTAAAAAACTGTCTCTCTGAGGGGCTTGTCCCTAGAGTCAGGGTTCTGGTTACGCTTCGACGTCTTTCTAAGGTTGGACTTTCCCGACTCAGTATTCGGAGCTTTGAAAGTCTGATATCTTGGCATATAAGAACATTGGGGCGTTTTTTAAAAATCTTTCGGTGTTCAAGTTTAGCATCGGTTTTTGGCTGTTGTCTCGGATTGTAGGAAGTTGAAGAACCTTGTAAAGAAGGTTGTTTCAACAATTCTGAGACCTGCTGCTCATCAAAAAGATATGTCGAAGAAGGAGGGATAGCGTTAAGTAGCGATCCATGGTACTCTAGCGGAATATTACCATTCCTTTGAAGTTCTATTGTTTGGACTTTACGACCACATACATATAGTAGGGCGTCATCAGAAACAGTCTTGAAAGTGGAGTTTGGTCCGCATAGAGCTTCATTAATGTCTAGTTTTAGAGAAGGATGTTTGGTTGAGAAATCCTAAATAGCGTTGGGTAGAGCTTCACGTTGCAGAAGCAAACCATGTCAAATCGTCCCAAAAGAAGATTCCTACTTTGCCAGAAAATCAGATGATACCTTTGCAGGACCAAGCTTTATTAGAGAAGGGTTAACCTTCAAGGCGTGAAAACTAGAAACGCCTACAGCTTCTTCTGGACCTCTGCAAACCGGATCTACTTGTATGCCAGCTTGCCCAACCTCGTGCCATTGATTGCTTGTTCTTCAATATGCGCTTTTGGTGTCGGGATTGATGGTTCTTGCTCCTTAGTTTGGGGGCAAAAACCAAAATCTTCAACTTTACCCTCGGGTGATAAATCTGGGGCCTTCCAGACTAAAGAAGTTGAAATTTTCTCATTATAATCTGGATATACTGTGTGTAGATCATCATCGTCATCATCAGAGGAAGGGTAAATAGTATCTGCTTCAGATTTGTCGTCAACACCACTATCGAACTTTCCTAAGATGCAGAAGAGCATTTCTTTCATCTCGCAATTTTTTTTTATTTTTATCTAGCTTATCAGTTCTTGATAATTTCCTAGATTCGGAAGAAGCAGAACGAAGCGTAGATGAATCTTCAACATCTTCACAATCCATGAGCTCCACCGACGCATCCTTTCGACTTAAAAGTAGTGGCTTTATCTACCAGTGACGCTAAAATTAGTTCATTTTGAACCTCTAGTTCGGTGGAACCTCTAATTCTAGATGCAAAGGAAGGTGGGCCAATAATAAGACCCACACAGAAGGGCCATCCAAGCATCTTAATTTTCATCTCCTGGTAGGTTTACTCTGGGAGGAAAGTAAAATCTGGACAGAAGGCTCTAGCAAGCTCAACTGTAAGAAGAGCGAAACGAATCTTGTTCAGAACAAGAGGGTCCAGGTGCAAACCCAATAGATCCTCTCTGGTGTGAGGAATAACCTTCCAAAGAAGCCATCCAACTGGTAAGAAGGTTGAAGCCATTTTCTTGATTCGCTCCAAAATCAGTCCGTCACCTGGGTCTTCTGTATCCCACTCTAAGAGGGCCTCTAGTGACAAAGCCTCTTTCGACACCGCCATGTGAGACAAAATATCGACAAAGCAAGCGTCACAAATAAAAACGCGCCAAACAGTTTCTAAAACTGGGCAGTGTGGCTCCTCAAATCAGGCCGTACGGCTCCTCAAAGCAGGCTGTGAGGCTCCTCAAAACAGGCGAGACGGCTCCTTGAAATGGGCCGTGCGGCTCCACGAACTGGGCCGTGGGCTCCACAAATCGGGCCATACGGCTCCTTGAAATGGGCCGTACGGCTCCTCGGATCGGGCCGTGGGGCTCCCCAAATCGGGCCGAATGGCTCCTTGAAATGGGCCGTACGGCTCCTCGAATCGGGCCGTGGGGCTCCCCAAATCGGGCCGAACGGCTCCTTGAAATTGGTCGTACGGCTCCTCGAATCGGGCCGTGGGGCTCCCCAAATAGGGCCAAACGGCTCCTTGAAATGGGCCGTACGGCTCCTCGAATCGGGCCGTAGGGCTCCCCAAATCGGCCGAACGGCTCGTTGAAATTGGCCATACGGCTCCTCAAATCGGGCCTTACGGCTCCTTGAAATGGGCCGTACGGCTCCTCGAATCGGGCCATGGGGCTCCCCAAATCGGGCCGTACGGCTCCTCGAATCGAGCCTTGTAGAGAGCCAGACAGCTCTTCATATCGAATCATGTGGGCCAGGGCGCACAGCATGATATCTTATAGCCAACGAAGCGGTTGTTTAGAACGAACCAGGTGGCAAAATATTTCGAAGTTTCGAAACGAAAATGACTGGAATGGATTCCGAGTCATAAGCCGAGAGTCTTGATTATCTAAATCACAAATGAGAAAACAAACTCAGTTCCTTCCGCAACAAATACACAGAAAGTAATCGTATTTAATCAAACATTACAAACGGCGTACTTTGTTTTATTTGTTGCAAAAGGAGCGAAACTACACAAAGAAACCATACCTTAGAACAATAGCAATCCACAGTACTAAACCGACCTTAATATTGGTCTCGAACGACACACGTCGTTTATAAATAAAATATTTTTTGCAAGGACGTACGTACCACTTACGGGAACAATGAAAGCGTACTGACAAGGCGGCCGTCTGCGCTCTCCTGTGACATCTCGCGCAGATCAAAGAGAGCGCGGAGATCGCAACTAGACAGACGCAAGGATGTTTAAACGCATGGACCTACAGTATTACAAGGGAAATAATGAAGGAGTAATCTCACATGGTCAAGCTGACGGCACAGACCATGAAATAATTGACATTACACATTTTAATTCGCACAGATATATAAACAACACAAGTTAATTAGCTTTTAAAATGTTTCTTCTCAGTTATAGTTAAGTTGCACCATGGATTAGGTGAACTGGCGGCTTCATTGAGTTTAATATAAAACAAACTGAGTGTAAAATAATCAGACAAACTTTCGCATTTACCAACAAACATAGCAAACGCAATAAAAAGCCACTCACAAACTAATCTGAAAAAAAAATACCTGCTTTATTTTCTACCGTCAAAGTTCACATGAGAACGAGTTAGTTAAAGTGCAAGCCTGCCTGCACTGTGAATAAGCATTAAGTTTTCGCGTTTGTATTTATCTTTATGAGCGATATTATAAGCAGATTTTTGCTAAGAATATCTTCTTTTTTTAAAAATTAAATTAGTAATCAGAACCGTGGGTTGATTGATGAGCCCAAACACTGCTAGACTACTAATTCATTATCGAGGAATTCTGTTATGCACCTTGCATCTCCATCACGACATCACCTTGCTGTCATAATAATATTGAAGTGTCATCGGAACTTGACAGTTACGTTAGATCTCTTTTTTATTTGAATCAGGTTCTCCTTGTTCTCGAGGCACCACACAGGCACTTCCCACCTGGTAGTAAGATGGATCATCAAATAAATCCAAGCCGTGTTTGGTGCCTGATTCTTCTAGGTTCAGTCACGCTGGCACAGGAGTAAATTTAGTTTATAAGACGATTCAAAATGGTTCTTGTGATTTTAATAAATAAAATATGTTTGCCTTTGACTTTGACTTATGTCTGTTGTTTTACCTCTTTGGATCATATTTGAAACTGTTTTTTTATGCAAAAAACAAAACACTATAACTAAACCAAGGATAAACAGAGCCACATAAATGGTTAAATTTAAATAGATTTAAACCGGACTTGTTTGTGAGATTCGTTGGTATAAGATTAGTCATGGCTTACTGAGAAATGCACTAAACCTTAGAAACTAACATACACATTAAAAAAACACTTTATTTATTACTTAATCTAACACACGTTAAAGGAATGTGTTATTACTGGAAGAAAGCGTTAGCAGAGTCAGTCATGGGAAGCAATGGCGTCGATGAGCTCATCACTTATCACGCCTTCCCACGATGGTGCAACCCACACTGAAAAGAGGCTAATCTGAGGCTCTGCTTACCCTTTCGGGGAGAACGGCATATATCTATGTATGTATGTATGTACGGTGGCGGTCTAATTTTTTTTATCAGCTTTCAAATCAGATTCTTTACCACACTGTATGCAGCAATGTCTAAAATGCTATATCTAGGTACTTATTACTTTTCAATACTCGTACGTAGCATCAGTACTAACAAAAATAATATGAGGATTTTTTGATGATGACACTCATTTCTTAATTTTAAAGTTGACACATTACCATAATGACATTTAACAAAGAAAATATGTTTTGAGTTTTAGTAAATATAAATTGATTGAATTAAAATGGCTAGTTTACCCCTGTAACAAAGGGCTGAAATATTATTTCTCCACGGAGATGGCTTGAATATTAGTGCGGTATCACGAGTTATCACTTATGGCCTGGGCTACTATGGCGTGGTTCAACATGCACCGTGACATTCGTCTCATTCAATGGCCTGCTCGGTCAGCAGATATAAACCCGATTGAAAATCTGTGGGCTTTAATGGTTCAACGCTGGGACTGTCAGATCAAAAAAAACCCTGAAGCTCTTAGATCACATTGTGCACGGGTATGGGATGATATCATGGGACTGATATATGCGTGCGCCTTGTCTCATCTAAGCGAGATAGACTACGAGCCGTCATAGCTGCTGATGGAGGCTACATTAAATTGTAGATAATTTCATTAAAAAAAAAAAAAAAAAACTTTCTATTTTTGCATTTTTAGTAACCTGAACCCTTATTCGCTATAACTAAACGTGACATAACGCGGGCTCGTTACGATAGCTACGTGGAATCATCATTCTGAATACATTGTGACGTCACTTGTTATTGGCAAGTGATCTCCTATGGTCATAGCGAATAAGGGCCTCGTTCGAACTCACTTGGTGGAAAAAGGTTTCCTATATCTTAGAGAACCAAATTTCAAAGTGAGTAAAAAAAATTGGCTATACCTAATCAAATCCTCAACTATCATCGACCTTGTGACTTAGATGTGTGCATGCAATTATAAGCCTTAAGGTGGTAAACATTCTCAGCCCGCGATTGTATGTTTTTCCATTTAGGTACATTTTATTTACTCATATCGCCCGGTCACTGCATTTAATGTTCTGATTGTGTGTTAGCTTCTTGACAGTGCGTAAAACCATCAACTTTTCTCGTTAATCACGCATAGCTTGCGACTTGACACCGCGGCACCGCCATCACTGAGCTCTCGAGTTAAATTATTGCCTGTACAAATATTGGCTCATGACACCCAACTTGTTGCAATTTACGGGTTAAGTTGGATCAACATATATACGTAGGTACCTACTGCGTTGTCTAGCTCTAACCCGCTAGGTCTACCATGAATATTCAATTCATAACTAAAAAAAAAAAATGCTAGACAGTTTTACACAACATTATCTAGCCCCAAGCTAAGCAGAGCTTGTGTTATGTGTACTAGATAACTGATATATTTAATACAATATAATACATAGATAGATATTTTTTATTATACATAGAAAATACCCAGAACACCCTGAACAAATATCTGCGATGGCACAAATATTTGTTCCGAGGCGGGAATCGAACCCGCAACCTCCTGCGTCGCAGGCCAACCTTGGCCCGCCGCGCCACAGAGGTCGTCAAACTATACTCTATATCCACTATGTAGTAATGTTTTAAAGAATCACAGAGCCTGCAGTGGATGCATCAGTTACTAAAAATTTAATACTTAGTTTTTACTTTTGATGACATTATTTTTTAATTACGGAAAGAATAATACATCTTATACAAGAAAATACCAGTAAGTATGTACAAATGAAACAGCTGTGCTACCTGAACATCGCTGCTAAGGTGGTTGCTTTCGCTTGTGGTGCGAAATTCAATTATGTTCGTGTTTTTTGCTCATTACAGCCCATCAAGACTTCTTCAGATAGCAAAAACTATGTTGACGGTAATTACTTGTGTTAGGGGATATAATTATATCCCCTAACACAAGTTTTAATTTATAGTATCACATCAATATTATTAGTTTGGCTATGAATGTGCTTGAAACAAAGAAACACTGTAAATACCATTGAAGCACAATCGTAGCAAAACTAATGATATTTATGTGATACTATAAATTAAAACTTGGGCGTTAGGTCATATAATTACCGTCAACATAGTTTTCACTATCTGAAGAAGTGTTGACGAGTTGTGATGATCAAAAAACACGAACAAATTTTAATTTCGCACCTCAAGCGAAAGCATAAATATAGGTACCTAGCTCAACTGATCCAAATCACTACAAGACGGAAGCGTCCCTAAAATGCTGGCTGCGTTGCCACGCTGAATGGCAATACTAAAGCGTTGAGCCCAGCGTTATAAGAGCCAGCTCCCGGGTCACGCGTCGCTTCGACCAGACGCTATAAAATAATTTTGAAAACGCGAATGGCCTCTGTACCCCACGGACCCAGATTCTCGACTCCAGAAGACTCAAATAAGTATTAGTTTTATTATTTTCCGTAAATAAAAATTTATGTGATTTTTTACTACAATGTTTATCGAGTATACCTAGTTGAGAAACTCATGCTAGACCTAATGTTACTGAGACTTATACTATCCATGTTTAGCAATAAATTTTACTTCAGAGCTTAACTCTGACAGCAGTTTAATTGGTTATGTCACAGTTTTAGCACAACATAATCGATGACTGCTAAAGTTGGATAAGTTAAAATAATAAAATAAATAAATAAATAATGCTGGACAGTTTACACGACATTATCTAGCCCCAAGCTAAGCAGAGCTTGTGTTATGGGTACTAGATAACTGATATACTTAATACAATATATAACATAGTTTTTTTTTTATTATACATAGAAAATACCCAGAACACCCTGAACAAATATCTGCATATCGCACAAATATTTGTTCCGAGGCGGGAATCGAACCCGCAACCTCCGGCGTCGCAGGCGAACGTTCGCCCGCCCCGCCACAGAGGTCGTCAGCAGAGATTTATGTTAAATCTAAGAAATACAAATATCAAGAATATATTTACGTGATTAAGAAACCACCGTCGCCTTTCACTCAGACGTGCTAATAAAAAAAACATACAGCATTTTGCAATAAATAAAACCAAACATAAAATGCTCATGGGATGAATTTCTAGGATCAATACAGATGCACCAAAAATGTTTATCCGTTCTGAAAGAAACCATCGTACAAAGAATAAAAAAAAACTCGTTTTTGCATCAGATGCTTAAAATGTCTGCAAGAAATTTAGTGGTAGAAATTTTAATTACGTCCCATTTTTTAGTTTTTTCCTTTTCACTAGTAGTTGATAAAAGTTTTGATGTACCCATCCAGTTTTGACTGACCCCATTGCATGGTAGCCGACTGCCATTGTTCGATTGCAGAGTCAGGGTGATGGATAGATATTGAATAGCCCACAGGCTACCTTTATTCAACACCAATACCTGCGCACCGTGGCGTTACCCGCATAAGTCTCGAATTCAAAAGTCGCCAATACAAAATGGCTAATATAAAATGTGTTATTCCAGGATTCCAGATATCTCTATTTCAAACATCCAAATCCGTACAGCTGTTTCAGCGTGAAGAAGTAACAAACTCACGCACTCACAAACTTTCGCATCTATAATATTAAGTGTGGTATAGTATTATTTTATCTGTTGTGTGGTGTTCCTACCTATAATCTGATTTGTGAGTTTCCTGGCAATTATCCGTCGTTATAATGTGTTTGTCTTTCAGTTTGTAACATTAGTTACATCCGTAAAGAAAATACAATACACAATTTGATCCTAGCTTAAAATTTATCGGATTTCGTGGCTATAGTTTTGATGTCTCAGAAAGCTATACGAATTACTACCTCATTCTCATACTTTGAAATAATAGTTTGTTTTTATTTTCAAAGTTTACTTACAAACATACATAAAAACACGTCTTTTTCCCCGAAGGGGTGGGCAGAGCCCAATGGGCCTCTTTTCACCCTGGGTACCATCGCTAATGTCTGAAATATGCTTTTCTTATTCAGGCATATATTCTGTGTCCAGGCCAGAT
This sequence comes from Operophtera brumata, assembly GCA_932527175.1. Lineage (NCBI taxonomy): Eukaryota > Metazoa > Arthropoda > Insecta > Lepidoptera > Geometridae > Operophtera > Operophtera brumata. The sequence goes on from OW052225.1 coordinate 40,120,911, forward strand.
TGTATTTCAATTTATACATATAACAATGACGTCGAGCTTGTAGAACTAAATAACGGATACGCTGAACATTTTGTTTACATTATTAATTTAAGATTTAATTAATTTGTTACTAAGTTGACGGGTTAGTATTGGTTAATAATTGACAAAGTAATTTAATTTAATGAAGTTAATAATTTAAAGGAAATTATATTACAAAAGCTTAAATGGTTTGAAATTGTTAACCATAAAGAATAGAAAAGAAATAGAATAGAAATAATTTATTTTGAACAGCAAATACACACAGCTTGGGTACACAATATTATAGTTACACCGTCAAAAAATATTTGTTGCTGTGTGTATAGTGCTAAGACTATATACGCTAAGATTATATAATATTCTTCAAATTAATCCATTGTTCAAACTAAGAAATAACGCAAAATCAGTTAGATACAACTATACATGATATCATGGACTGTATTTTATGGATTTTGATGGATTTTAGTAGTAGTAGAGCTTTTTTGGGAAATAGTTCGTCCGGAGAAGTACTACTACCATACCTATTTCTGCCGCAAAGCAGTAGTGCTCGCATTGACCTGTTTGAAGGGTATGGTTGCCGGTGAAATTACAGGCACACGAGACTTTTCATCTTTATGTCTTATGCCCGCTGTACACATTGGGCCAAGGTGTTGGGCCAACATTTCGGGCCAAAAAGGTTGCTGTTTACACATTGGCTTACTGATCATTCTGCATTGGCGCTTCGATGAAATATGGATGTAGAAGTTCTTGCAGCAGCGTCTATTTATTTAGACACTGCGTTTAATTATTACGTACATGTGCACCAAAGTAGAGTGACTAAAAAGAAATGGCGCAAAAGAAGGTGGTGGATGGTGACTATTCATCGGAATAGAACGAAAAATAATTGTAATACCTCATTGCTTGTCCACGCCGGCACCGCCATCGCTAGGGAACGTAAATTTCACTCACGCGCAACAGTACCGTCTCCGCTGACGAGTAACAACGAACTGAACAAGACGCCAACGTGTGCGCTGTTTGCCGAGCGCGCCAAGTTCCTTTGATGTGTGCACAAAAAACCGACACTATTTGGTTGGCCTGCCAATGTTGGCGCTAACTAGACCAATTAGCTTAGCATACCGCCAAGTAGCTCTCTACACATTGGCCTTACACGTTGGCCCAACACTTTGGCCCAATGTGTACAGCCGGCTTTAGGGTGGCGGGCGCAGTGCAATGCCACATAGGGCGCGTCTTAGGTGGACATGACCTATGAGATAATGGACTGTTCATAGGCAGAGGGTACCGCTTATCATCAGGTGGGCCATCTGCTTGTTGCCAACGGGCGTGTCCCCAGCCTATAGATCAATTACATTGTAAGGGTGGTAGGAAGACGGTGCAGATGGGGCTCTGTAAAGTTAATTCTTGCATTATACTGAGGATGCACCAGCACTTCAGTAGTATGCGTATGATGGGATCCATGAGAAATCAAGCGTAGTGTGTGCTGCCTTATGAACTTTTGCTGATTCTCTCTATCATCTTACTTTTGACTGCCTACCTAAGGAAGGCTTTTAATTTGGTTTTCCTTTTTTCCTTGAATCAGCTTCCACTTGTTCTCGAGGCACCACACAGGCGCTCCCCACCTAGTAGTAAGAAGGATCATCAAAAGAAAAACAGACCGTGTTTGTTGCCTGATTCTTCTAGGTCTGGTTGCGTTGGAACAGGAGTAAATGTAAATTTATTTTTTAAGACGATTCAAAATGATCCTTGTGATTTCAATGAATAAAATACTTTTGACTTTGAGTTTGACTTTGAAATTGAGGGAACTTCTCAAATATTAGGCACACATAATAGTGATTTTGGTACTTTCAGCAACAAATCCAGCATGTGCATTCAGAATGTGCCATTTGATGAAGAAAACCGGAGATGGCCATTGGAACTCCTTAATGATAAGTATTTCAATTCAATTCAATTCAATTCATTTATTTATTTCAGGCAACAGTGAAATGTGTAAAATGTACATTGTACCTAGACAAAGGCCCATAGTAATATATACCTTACAACTAACATACATATAAAGATAAAGATATACTTAAAACTATCACTTAACGACAGTTTTTGGTTTCGAAAACGCTTCCCTATAGCGTCGGCACACAATGCCAGCTGGCCAGCTGAACGGGTGGCAATATGCGACCCATGGCACACGGTCCCGATCACTAATTTTATAAAATCTTGTGTTGGGGATAAATTCCTAGCTTCAAAGTTCATTTGTTTTTCGAAAAGAATTATATATCCAGAATTTCAAAAAATATCTATGTGAAAATCAAATGCATACTTAGTTATTGATTTCCCCGTGTAACACTTTTTCTATGTGGGTTACCCCACCCACACCCCTCTTTTGTCGGTACTGTACATCTACGTTCTTACATTTGTTTTAGTTTTTATTGATTCTGTGTGCAGTTTCGGTCAAAATAAATTTTATTTCTTTCTTTCTTTCTTTCTTTCACACACAAATCAAAGCGTATTAGCCCCTAATTGGGCTTTCATCCTACACAAATCAGATAATAAGCCCGACTATTCCTTTTGTCACGCCGCGTTAATTGCCAAGTCAGCCGGTTGAAAGATCTTCAAGATAATTAATGTTTCTGTGATTTAAACACGTGAAGGAGGTACAGTTCCTTGATAAGATAAAGCACAGATTATAGGTAGTTTGAGCCTCCATGGACCTCTTATTGCCTTCGTAATCAAGCAGAACATCCCACGACATATCACGAGAAAATTATGGATTTCTATAATATTTTTTGAGGTGCGACCTAGATAACTCATTTTTTTTTGTTTTCTTCCTTCTATAACAAACATTTTTACACAGCTGTAGGTACTGTGTTAATGCCGTCTAAAACTATAGTTCCTTAGATAGCTTAGAATCCGAGATATCACAGTAATTAGCTTTGACAGTCAGTACGTTAACGATTTAAATCGAGGTCAATCTTATACTATGTCCGCAACGAAGTTATCTGACAGAGAACTAAGGTCATAGACAGAGAATTAGCAAGCTGAAATGGCAATGGCCTGGGCATATATGCACCGAACCGACAACCGCTGGGGTAAACGTGTTCTAGATTGGAGACCACGTCTTGGCAACATTGGTGTGGGGCGCCCCCTGGCTAGGTGGAGCGACGATCTGCGTAAGGCGGCTGGTAGAAAGTGGATGGGAAGAGCTGGACACCGGTCTAGATGGCGCGCATTGGGAGAGGCCTATCTATGTCCAGCAGTGGACTGATGCAGGCTGATGATAATGATGATGATTATTATACTGCATGTAATGTCTAACGTTATATTGAGAATTAAACGTTTCTAGTATATATCTACCCAACCTGGTCACTGAGCTAACGGATGACCAAAAAAGAACCTGAGGCATGACAAACGAACGAAAGAATCAGATCGTAGCGTAAATATAGGATGTTTTAGAGACGACGTTAAACCTTGAGTTGATAAGATGTAAAGAAAAGATAGCCAGGTACCTAACTTAATACAAAGTCTTGGCAGTTTATCGGGGATAGCTATCGTAAAGATCAAGACATACCGAGTTGGTTTGTACATTTAAGAAGTACATTTTACACATAATGACAAATAACAACTCGCCCCGGCTTCGCACGGGTAGTGTTGGAATCCCCCCTTCCCCTTCCCAACCATACTCATACACATTTATTCACCGTACGAACGAACGACCTTTTATTAACACCCGACGCATAAACGACAGGGTGTTATAAGTTTGACGTGTGTGTGTGTGTGTGTGTCTGTCTGTCACCTCGAACCTCCCGAACGGATGAACCGATTTAGTTTTTTTGTTTTGTTTGAAAGGTGAATTTTTTCGGGAGTTTTCTTAGCTATGTTTGCATTTTTTTTAAATTTTTGCAAAATTAATTACTTGTCTGTAAAGTGAACTAACAAAAATGTTATACATGTTCATTCAAAATGTGAAAAAAGAAATAACCATGTGAAAAAAATAACAAAGTGCAGCAGTTTTCGACTGATAATTCGACTCAACTTCTCTTGTCTTCTTCTTTTATCTAGAATATCTAGAATTTTACACTTTTTTTAAGCTAAATATCGGCAAAGACTTTATCTGGCTGTAGTTATTTTTTTTTAAACAACTTTAGATGACGGAACAAGCAAATGGCCCACCTGATGGTAAGTGGTACTCTCTGTCTATGAACAGTGCATTATCTCATAGGTCAAGTCAACCAAGTTCGTGCCCTATGTGGCATTGCACTGCGCCCGTCACCCTGAGACATAGAGATGGAAAGTTTCATGTGCCTTTAATTTCACCGGCTCCCTTCAAACCGGAACACTGTAATGCGAGCACTACTGCTTTACGATAGAAATAGGTATGGTGGTACGTAGTACTTACCCGGACAAACTCTTTCACAATAAAGCTCTACTACTAAGAAGCTACTACTGTTGTATGCGCCTTAAAATTGTTACTTATGTCACTAAAGACAGAGTAATCGGCGCCATCAATAATCTAGCAAAGCAAAATATACACTGCTTCAGCAAAAAAAAGAAAAAAAAGAAGAAAATAAAATTTATTTATTTTACCACACGCACAACATACACATAAAACAAGAAGACAAACACAAAAACCTACTATGTAAAAAAGCAAAAAAAAAAAAAAAAAAAGCAAAGCAATATTTTTCAACCGTAAAATCCCAGAGGCAACATTACTCGTACCGAACTTGTGAACATCTGACACCGTACATTGGCTTATGTCATCTGTCCGCGATAAGTACTTTTTATAAACGGTTGATGTTTTCATCCATTTTCATTGACTATATTTTTCCGGTTTACTGGGATGCTGAATAAATCGCACTGTATTAATTTATGGGAACTTCCTTCCCTTTTCAGTGGTAAAATCAACTGAATATGTATTTTATTGTTATTTACGAATGTGATTACCATCGTGCTAATACCTAAATGTTTTGGCGTTGGTTTGTCACCTGTCACGAAGGAAATATTACGACACTGGGAAAAAGTGGGCATTTGCTAAATACATTGTTTGGTCTTATCTCTGATAGGATATATTCAAGGATCAGATTACATTTATATGGAGTTTAAAATTATGGATATCCCATCCCATTATCCCACTAGTATTATAAATAACAAAGTTACGATGTTTGGATGTTTTTATATTTGTTACTTAATCACACCGAAACGGCTAAATTGATTTCGATGTAATTTGGTACACAGATAGATTATGACCTAGGTTGAGCTATAGGCTAGTTTTATCCTGGTAAAACATGAGCGTAGACGCGGGGTAAACATTTTAAATATAAATAAATACCTGAGTTTTTTTTTTGCTGAAACGATTGTATTTTTTAAAGTTTTGTGCAGTTTTTATTACAGGATAAACTCTTAAACTAACTGTACTGTTAACAATTAAAAGCTCTCACTCGTACCATAGTAATCTATCGCACTGTTAAGTGTGTCGGCACTCGAGGATCATAACTGTCGCTACCATTACCATGAAGTGAGCTGCTTGTACGAGCACAGTGTGCCCATAGCTTTACGCTAAGCGCCCTCAAGCGACATAGAGCCGAAATTCGGAGCACGTTCTCATATCGGCAAGTGTAGCTGAGATCGGCAACGACGTCAGAGATTATCCACACATACCGAATCTAGCAGTTTCGTAGGATTAACGAATCGAACCAACCGTAAAAATACTGTTTTATACCAGTACTTTGGTGCTTTCTGCGTTCATGATCTGAGTATTTGTATAGAAGAAAAAGCGGCCAAGTGCGAGTCGGACTCGCCCATGAAGGGTTCCGTAGCAGCAAGTAACATAATATAAAAGTTCTTGGATGGTTTACGATTTATGACGTATTAAAAAACTACTTCCTAGATCTCGTTCAAACCAATTTTCGGTGGAAGTTTACATGGTAATGTACAGTGGCGGAATGAAAATGTTCGTCAGTTTTCAAAGGAATCCCCTTAGCTTGTCGCGAGCACATATTACCTTTTCCAACTATTCTACGTAGCAGACTGCTGTATAGAAAACCATAATTTAAATGTTTATTATAAAGATCAAATTCGCACACCTTTGATCAGTTGCTTGTTTAAGTTTGGAACGACTTTTTTAGGGTCCCGTACCCAAAGAGGCCAAACGAAGCCCTATTGCCCTCGCTCATCCGTCTGTCCGTCTCTCTATCACACGGGTCTATAGCGGCTAAACCATTGAAGTATTCATATTTGTAAAGTGGGCAGGGAAAAATAAATCTGTCGTACCCTAGCATGTGGAGTATAATTTTAGAGCCTATTAAGTAGAATAATACTGTATTTTTGTTACTAAGTTCAATTTAATTTCTATTTAACCCACGAACTAGTTTTTTTTTAATATTCTGCATACTCAGTATGAATATTTTACCAAAAAATTATAATATTTTAGAAAATAGAAACATTTTGAGAATTTTCTCATATTTCTATTACAAACAGATTTAATTTTGCGTGTGGATTAACTAAACTTAGGCAATTTATAACTTCTACATTTGTTACGGAACCACAAATTATATAATAGTTTCTACGACGGAAACCTGAATGCGCGAGGTCCGATGCGCACTTGGCCAGTTTTATAATGAGTTAGCCAGAAGTTTTGTCATTTTATTCGTAGACTATCTGTTATTCAATCGCTGCTATTATCCGTTGTCATGGTAACTGAAGGTTATTTTCGTAATATTGACAATACTGTGTCGGTAAAACAGTACCATTGCAATACTATGGCGGTAAAGCAGTACCTATGCTTTTTGCATTGAACAACCAAAAATAGGCCCTAAGGTGACGAACATTTTCATTCCACCACTGTACATCATATATTTTTTTTTTAGTTTTATCATTCCTCTTATTTTAGGAGTTACGGGGGGGGGGGGGGGGGCGCACAATATACCACTATGGAAGTGTCTCTCGCGCAAACTATTCAGTTTAGAAAAAAATTTTATTAGAAACCTCAATATCATTTTTGAAGAGACCTATCCATAGAACCACACACTTTGGGTTTGATGAAATATTTTTTGTTGAGTTTCAGTTCTAAGTAACCCCAAAAATGTATAGGTTTTTTTTCTATTTTTGTATGAAAATCTTAATGCGGTTCACAGAATACATCTACTTACCAAGTTTCAACAGCATAGCTCTTATAGTTTCAGAAAAAAGTGGCTGTGACATACACGGACAGACAGACAGACGTGACGAATCCATAATGGTTCCGAAATTTGGTTACGGAATCCTAAAAATCACTATTTATGTTTTCTTTTCGAATGGTGGCAAATAACGTGTTGTTTTCTGTTGTGTTTGCGCTTCAAATCATTTCCTCTAATTGTGTAAGCTTGTACCGACATTCTCATATTTTCTTTGACATGCCAATTGCTTACGAAACCTTATTTACTCGTGTTCCGTTTCTTGGTAAATAATGATTAATTTTGTCGTTTGAACAACGAGGCTTCATTAAATATTTATGTTTCTCGTACGCAACGTACGAACATCAGTAATTTTCTGTTTATTTGAGAATTTTCATCGTTAATTAGTACTGGTTGGTATATTAATTAATAGAATTAATGATCCTACTAATATCTAAATGTAATAGTTAAAATGTTTGTATGCTTTATAGACAGATTAACACTTTATTGTACACAAATAAATAAACATAATAGGATTAACTAAACAAAAATTGCAGCACAATGGGTGGCCTTATCGATGAAAGTGTTTTCTTTCAGGCAACCTTTTGTATGTTTGTAACTTAATCAAGCCAAAACAGTTGAACTGATTTTGATGAAATTTGGTACACAAATATATTATGACCTGGACTGAGCTATATACTACTTTTTATCCTGGTATAACAGGAGCGAAGCTGCGGGTGGACACTAGTAATAAATACATACCTATCCTCCACAATTTTACCAAACGGTCATGTGCTACGCCCGTCTACGCGTGTCTACGCACGGCTACGCGCGTAGATAAAGCACATCATGGCGACAAGCCCTCTGGATCTACCGATCTACGTGAGGTCTTGTCTCCACGATACGTTTTATCCACGTAATGCCGTGCCAATGCGGTGTAAAGAAAGAAAAATATGTAATCGTATTTTGCATTTCAGAAACTAAAAATGGGTTGATCTATTTAAGAGCAAAATGGGCCACCACTCAGCATGACATGTGCTATAGCAGAGGTATCGCTGGTTTTCTGTGGTACCGTGCATGCGAGTGTGCCAGCAACTGTTATTTGAAAGAAAGAAAGAAAGAAAGAAAGAAGAATGGAGACATGGATTGAACAAAAATTACAAAAAAAATAACTTGAATTTCACAGTTATTTTATAATTGCACTCAATTGCTATCAATCGTCTCCATTACTGTCTTTATAACAAGGGCCCTAATAATTTGATTATATATCCAGACAAAATGATATTTTTAATTCTCTTAGTCCTGTATAGAAAGTTTTTTGGTAGATTGTAAGGTGATAATTATGATAGTAGCCAATGTACATAAAAAAACCTGGGACTACGTTATTAGCCGTGATATTGTAAGGTTACGTACAAATATAACAAGGGAAATTTTAGATAACACGGCTTTTATAATATACAAATGAGATATATATGACGACTTCTGTGGCGCGGCGGGCGACGGTTGGCCTGCGACGCAGGAGGTTGCGGGTTCGATTCCCGCCTCGGAACAAATATTTGTGCGATCGCAGATATTTGTTCAGGGTGTTCTGGGTATTTTCTATGTATAATAAAAAAAAAACTATCTATGTAATATATTGTATTAAGTATATCAGTTATCTAGTACCCATAACACAAGCTCTGCTTAGCTTGGGGCTAGATAATGTTGTGTAAACTGTCCAGCATTATTTATTTATTTATTTATTTATACTCGTACAAAACAAATATATTGAATTCTTGCATTATGTTCCCTAAAATGCAGCGCAGCAGTTAGTACAGTTTTCTAAAAACCACAATATTTATGCGTAAAGTTCCTTTGTTTTCAGCCCCACACTAAAAGAGTTGGTAGTTGCATGACTATCATAAATCCAGGGAATATATGCAAACGGTCCCGGTGCATTTATCTCCTAAATTTCTGAATTCAGGAACATACTGTGCGGAAATGAATAACTTTATGAGACAAAGATCGGTTTTACGGTGAGCCGTAACTGATTTTCTGTAGTTTTTTTTTTTTTTTTTTTTTTTTTTTTTATACTACTTGGATGACGGAACAAGCAAGAGGCCCACCTGATGTTAAGCGGTAACCTCTGCCTATGAACAGTGCATTACCTCAAAGGTCACGTCCACCTAGGACGCAGCCTATGTGGCATTGCACTGCGCCCGCCACCCTGAGACATAAAGATGAAAAGTCTCATGTGCCTGTAATTTCACCAGCACCCTTACCCTTCAAACCGGAACACAGCAATGCGAGCACTACTGCTTTGCGGCAGAAATAGGTATGGTGGTAGTACTTCCCCGGACGAGCTCTTTCACAAAAAAGCTCTACTACTAAAATACCACTAAATTCTACTAATACTAATTTTACCATTCGTAACCAAAAGCGTTATCATTTAACCTTATATTCTTTAAAAACATTTAAAATCATCTAATACAAACACTTATTATTGCAAACGGACATAAACTTGCACGAACAAATAATAGGTACAGGTATCTCTGAATTATTTTTATATACAGAAATACTGATACCTACAACAAGTACAGTAAAAAAAATTGTTTTTGTGAATAATATATTATATTTAAATACAAGCTTTTATAAAAATAATTAATCGGAACCGTGTGTTGATATAAATGAGCCTAAACACGGGCTGTCTACTAAATATCCATCGAGGATTTCCGTTGTCCACCTTCCATCTCCATCATCAGATCAGCTCGATGTAACCGATGTAACGAAATTTGTTCAAATTGTTATAACTATAGGAAATAATTATTTTGTAAGCAGTGACTCTTTTCGTTGTAATAAATAAATTTTCATTAAATTTTATTTTTCAACCATAATATCGAACTTGGCAGCTATGCAAAATTTAATCTCAATCGGTTGAGGACAACTGCTTCAAAATTCAGTTGCAAGATTTGAAACGAACGGTCAATGCCGCTTTGCAGTTTGTCATGTGGAATCTTTCCAAAGTTTTCTTTGCGTACAATCCTAGGAGCTTTGTATTTCGATACCAACGTTTTCAATAGTTTCCATTTTGGCCGTTCTACAGATAAGTTGGTGGCACTATACATGTATTTTGCGACCATGTTGATGTGATATAAACCATTACAAACAGATGTGTCCTTTGAGGTAATGCACTGTTCATAGGCGAGGTTACTTACAATGCAATGGAGTTTTTATTTGGTTTTGCCGAAATTCTTCGGGTCTTACATTATCTGTCTCATGAGTTGAATGCACCTTATATTAAACGAATATCTCCTGAACTTTCCGAACTAAATTGGCGTGTCTATTATGATTAATATATACAAACATAAATGGGTCCGAGGAGTTATCTTAAAACCATTACAAATGCTCAGACCCTAAGATGCGAGCTGCATTGCCACGTTGAATGCCATTACGATTGTGTTGAGCCAGATAAGAGACAGCTCTCGGATCACACGTCGCTTCGACCAGGGCCAGACACATTGAAAGGATTTTGAAAACGCGAAGGGCCCCGGTACAACTGACCTAGAGTCTCGACCCCGAAATGCTGAAATACATCTCTTAGTTTAAAAAAAAAGCCTATTTAATTATTTGACATTAAGTACAATGAAATCATTTGAAGTGCCATTTACACGGCTACAACAATTAAAACTCTGAAAAAACACTGTAACTTGTTCAACATAATTAATTTAATAGGTCCCTGGGTAAAACCTGGACGGTTTTATTAACTCCGTTTCAAACAACTGCATATTTAAATATTATGCCTGGATTATTTAATTCAAACCTACTGAGATTATTTTATATGATTAATTACATAATAAATTCATTCATTTGTTATAGCGAACGTGAGCAGGTAACAAAGGTAAACAGGTGAGATCGTGGCCAACCAAAAGTCTATCAAAGTTAAAAAAAAACTTTTATTCCAAATCGATTGCCAATATTTAATGCAGACACAGGTTAAGAATTCGATTAGAAAATTCAATGTCGATTTAGTTAGGTAACCGAGTTATTTGATGGGCTAAACCGAAGTAAGCGAAAGTTCGTAACTTGGCTCAGTCAAGGCAGATTTACTTAGATCGAATGTGCTGAGCCGAATAATTGGAGGCATCTAGTACAGTCCCAGAACAAATATTAGTTTGTATTACTTTGAGTATATGTAGAATAGTAGTACGCAGAAGTCCAATTAATAGTAGTAACCTAAATTCCTTAACCGTGTTTTCACACATAAAGATTGAAACAAAAGGCTTTGTTGAATTTATTTATATAAACGTTACTTACTTCAAATAATCTCACTATAAATGTTAAACTTTCGATGTATGGTTTTTTGTATGTTTGTTACTCAATCACACCAAAACGGCTGAACCGATTTCGAAGATATTTGGTACACACCTAGATTGAGCTATGATCTATTTTTAAATCTGGCAAAATGCAAACGAAGCCTTGAAATAAAACACGAGCTGATCAATTGAAAAATGTGAAAAATTACAACACGGTCTGATAGCGGGAACTGGTATTTGGTTTCGAAACTGGGAGATATTCATCGACATTTTACTTTGGTCGAAGGAGATATTCACACAGCTATAAAAAAACATAACTAAAAAATTGTCATAGATGGCGTTGACATATAATGAAGTCAGTGTGATCCTTCGAACATTTAATTTAACCTACGCTACTGTTCACCTACACATTAACGGACGTTTAAACGACTGTTTAGCTGAAACCACTCTTTTTGACAGATGTTTTCATACATTATCTGTCACTTTGACGATTGGTTACGGTAACCACCGATTTATTTGTTCGTGAACTTAAGCCTATAATAGGTTAACCTTTCTTTATTTGTTCGTGAACTTGGGCCTAATAATAGGTTAACCTATCTTTGTTTGTTCGTGAAGTTGGGCCTAGTAATAGGTTAACCTATCTTTATTTGTTCGTGAACTTGGGCCTAATAATAGGTTAACCTACCCTTATTTGTTTGTGAACTTGGGCCTAATAAAAGGTAAACCTATCTTTATTTGTTCGTGAACTTGGGCCTAATAATAGGTTAACCTATTTTTATTTGTTCATGAACTTGGGCCGAATAATAGGTTAACCTATCTTTATTTGTTCGTGAACTTGGGCCTGATAATCGGCTAACCTATCTTTATTTGTTCGTGAACTTGGGCCCAATAATAGGTTAACCTATTTTTATTTGTTCGTGAACTTGGGCCTAATAATAGGTTAACCTATCTTTATTTGTTCGTGAAGTTGGGCCTAATAATAGGTTAACCTATCTTTTTGACGTGTGTGACGTTTTCAAAAACTTTTTATTAGACACTAGAAGCGCCCCGCGATTTCACCAGCGTAAGTCTCGATCCAGTGTGAATCTCAGGCATAAAAATGTACCTATGTGTTATTCCGGGAGTCCAGTTTTCAATTCCAATTCCATTCCAAATTTCATCCAAATCCGTCCAGCCGTTTCAGCGTGAAGAAGTAACAAACACACTAACACACTCACACACAAACTTTCTCATTTATAATATTAGTATGAGTATGATATGATGATCATGGTCAGATGTCGCAGTCAAAATGAAGATCCAAACTACAGCTGATTCACCAACTTATCTGTAGAATGAAATGTATGTAGTTTTCTATAATTCCTTAGAGAATTAAAAAAAATTGTCTGGCGCCTATATTATAATCAAAGTATAATCTTCATACATTTCATTCTACAGATAAGTTGGTGGATCTGTAATAAATAATAGTCAATGTCAATCATTTCATTTTGTCAAAGAAGAGAAGAAGAATAAGTAGCATCGTCCTCCACAATAACGAAATGTGCTTCGGTAAGTCTTCATCGCCTATAAATCTGTGTCCACATCCCTAGTTTAGCTGAATGTTCACTGCTAACGGAGCCTAACTGCCTCCATTTCTGGACCAAGCCAAAGACATTACTGGCACACGACTAATGCCTCTCGAGTGATTTAAATACGCTTGGGCGCATTCATGCGGTGCAAATCTCAAAAGTCAGGGCGTGACACTATAAATGGCAACATGCAGTTACTAAGCATTCTTTAGTTATTGGATGTGCTTGTTTAAAGATTTAGGAAAAAAAACATTGCCCGTACACGAGACTTATGCTTTTCAAGTGAAATAAATATGCTCGGTCTCATTCAAGTTTTGCATTTCAAGTTGGCCCGTGACAGTATAAATATGAGCATGGGGATTTATTCTGCTGTTTTTTAAGGTAACGTCGTAATTTTTATCTAATTACATTTTATTGTGTTTTTTGAGTTATTGCATGTAATTTTGGTGGTATTTTAACCAGTGTAACTTGTATAAATAGCACATGTGTGATGTAGTGAAATTTAAGTGTATTGCGTGTCTTTTCGATATGGTGGATTTTTCCCTGCAAAAACTCAGTTTTTCTGCCATCATTTAAACTGGGTTATGACTTGACGGAGATGTGCTTGTGATGATATAGGAACATATCGTTAGTGGAAAGGCAAAAGTGCTAAAGCGCCATCTTGGTCGAAAATGACTTATATATATCACTGAAGTTGATTTTTTTTTCTGCGTCGATCTGTTTCATTTTCTTGTCGATTGGAGCACTTTTTTGGCGCACTGCGAAATTTCTTACTTTTTCACTAATTCATATTCTAAAGCGACGTGTTTTTGATGTTTATGAAGGTCACGTCGCTTCAGCGGTAGATGCGTACGGTACGTTCGCGTTTGATGGTAGTTTAGCATTTTAGCATTTCTGCATTTAATGTCCAAAGTTTTTATCAGCACTTTTTACTTACCTACATTATTAATTACGTGGTGGTTGAGCAAAATGATGTTAGTGTTTTATTTATCTCTTTGACGCTTTAGCAAAAATTCACGTAAATATTTTCGAGTTAGCGTTTTTTGGCATTCAATAATTTAATGTTTAGAGGACTTTACAACGTTTTACAACTCGATTATTAAAAGAAGTGTAACCAACTCCATTATTTTTGCACCATCCCAATGGCCAACTGTTTTTGAGATGGTCAGAAAAGTTCCTAAGCCATACAAAGTGGAAGTTATGACCTAGGTACGCAGATTTTGAAGGATGGGATGGTATTGCAGTCAAGTACTTCAATGGTAATCTGGTCGGAAAATAAGTAAAATTCGCGTTGCAACTTTTAGAATATCAGAGCTAGGAAAAATTCAAGTTAAATATACAATTAACACAGATGCTACTATCGACGATATCCAAATATTAGATGACTGCACAAAAATTCCAAAGAAAACATACAAAGCAACACTGCCGATATAAAAAAAAATTACACGGATTAGGTAAAATAATGTTCAAATAAGACGATTCCTGAAAATTACTAGAAGGAATATTTGCAACTGCGGAGTGCTAATAAGGTCCAAGATATATATTGGCAGAAAGTGATGTCGAGGACAATTGATGATTTCAATAATGATTGATTAAGTACATTCAATAATAACAGAAGAGATTAAGGCCTGTAATATCAATAATATCATAGATTTCAGCTATGATTCTAAGTTTAAACTATTTCTGACAATGGAAGGAATTGTTTCAAGTGACAATTATAGAATAAACTGCTATTGATATTACGGACCGTGTCAATAATTATGGTTAAGTAAATAATTATGTAACAGAAGAGACTATGTAACTAATTAAGGTTAAAGACTGATCTCAATAATGGTTAAAAAAGTAATTATGTAAAAGAAGAGATTAAGTAAATAAGTATGTAACAGAAGGACTAAATGTTAAGTTATATTTTTGAGTTTTTTTAATAGAAGCTTTTATGTAATTAGTGGTCGGAACCGTGTGCTGATCCAAATGAGCCCAAACTCTGTCATATTTTCCATCGAGGAGTTTGGTTGTCCACCTTCAGTCTCCATCATCAGATCAGCTCGCTGTTACCATAATTATCATGTATTGTCATCGGAATTTGGCAGTTTGCGATATTTCAGCTCAATCTGTTCAAAATTCAGTACCTGTTCCTATGTAATGTATGTATGTTCCTGACCATACATACATTGCTAGTAAAATAAAAGCTTGTAAAATGTACCTAATTCCAGTATAAAGCAATTGAAAATGCTGTGATTCAATAATTATCATTAGATTTTGTTTAAAATATTGTAATATAGGTATTATGTTGTTGTTTCACACAAGAACTGCATACTGAAAAGTTATTTGCAATTACTTACTAATATTGTTTTTAAAACTTTGGTTACAAAGTTAATCAGTTGTAATTGTTTTATATTTGATACATTTTCTTTATTACCTCTAAACTTTAGTTCCAAAGTTAATCAGTTGTACTGTTATGTTTGATACATTTTCTTTATTACTTCTAAACTTTAGTTCCAAAGTTAATCAGTTTTAACTGTTTTATATTTGATACATTTTCTTTATTCAATATAAACTTTAGTTCCAAAGTTAATCAGTTGTAACTGTTTTATATTTGATACATTTTCTTTATTCCCTCCAAACTTTCATTCCAAAGTTAGTCAGTTGTAACTGTTTTATATTTGATACATTTGCGTGATTACCTCTAAACTTTACTTGCAAAGTTAATCAGTTGTAACTGTTTTATATTTGATACATTTTCTTTATTCAATTTAATCTTTTGTTCCAAAATTAGTCAGTTGTAACTGTTTTATATTTGATACATTTGCTTTATTACCTTTAAACTTTAGTTCCAAAGTTAATCAGTTGTAACTGTTTTATATTTGATACATTTTCTTTATTCAATATAAACTTTAGTTCCAAAGTTAATCAGTTGTAACTGTTTTATATTTGATACATTTTCTTTATTCCCTCCAAACTTTCGTTCCAAAGTTAATCAGTTGTAACTGTTTTATATTTGGTACATTTTCTTTATTCCCTCCAAATTTTCGTTCCAAAGTTAGTCAGTTGTAACTGTTTTATATTTGATACATTTGCTTTATTACATCTAAACTTTAGTTCCAAAGTTAATCAGTTGTAACTGTTTTATATTTGATACATTTTCTTTATTCAATATAAACTTTAGTTCCAAAGTTAATCAGTTGTAACTGTTTTATATTTGATACATTTTCTTTATTCAATATAAACTTTAGTTCCAAAGTTAATCAGTTGTAACTGTTTTATATTTGATACATTTTCTTTATTCAATATAAACTTTTGTTCCAAAATTAATCAGTTGTAATTGTTACTGTTTTATATTTGATACATTTTCTTTATTACCTCTAGTGTTTATTTATTTGTTTAACCTACACCTACTATTATACGTAAAATACCTAGAATGCGAATTGTTTCCTTGTGATTGTAGTAGATAATTAGTAACTACCTACTCGTACACAAGTTAGGTGATTCAAGTTAGTTTATTGAAGTTTTCTTATAAAATAATTCCACTTTTTTTTTGTTTTATTTTAGTAACAGACTGCCAATCCTACAAATCTTTTAAAATTCCCATTACCTTTAATTTTATTCAGGACTTGATTGTAACTTGTAAGTAGATTAGGACTTCAGATTGATGGTAGCTGCCCATAATCATAATTGTTTTGTTGGCAAGAAATATACATTAGCCATAATTAATACATAAAATCCACTCACTGCTAGTAGTTACGTCGCATTATCATCGCATGTGTAATATTTATTCACTCTTCAGCTAGTTTTATTTCGGATTAATTTCAAATCAACAGCTCGTTAGAAATTTAGATTTTTTGTTCGGTGTTAATTATAAGCACATAAGCAAATCTCGGATTTCTTAAACTAAGGTAATACTGTTAGTTAGCTTATTTATTATGATGCAATAGAAGGGTATTGCGGATATAAGCAACTTTTGCATGCTGTATGTTTTCTTGCCACCGAATTATTTGTGCTAAAGCGACACTTATCTCATGAACTAGCAGGCTTATAGATATCATTTATAATACAGATAATAGAAAAAAAAATAAGATTTTTTAAAATATAAGATTTAAAAAAAACAAACGATTAGTGAAATTTATATGATTTTTTATCGAAAAAATTAAACTTTAAAATGCTCCCCTGTAAAGTTCACATTTTGTAGCTTTAGCACTATAGCCTTTCCACTGTCGATATAATCAAAATATATTACTGGCACACGAGACTGTGCTTCTTAAGTGATTATTAAGCTTGGGCGCATGCAGTGCATGTCAAGTCGAACCGTGACACTTATAAATGGAAACATACAGCTACTAAACATTATCTCGTGGATGTGCGTGTCATAAGAATTTCGAATGTTGATCTTGACCAACCAACACAGAAAATAGAGTGCTTTGGTTCCTGTAAGATTTCTCATGTATAAATTACCTATAGAATCCCAGAAAGCCCAAACCAAGTATCCAATGAAACATTCATTACTAAAGGATCCGTGTAAACTCCCAGTTTGTCATAAATAATGTAGCAAAATCCACACTAGAATACATTTTTGAGTGATAAATAGCCCTATTTCACATGGGAGTGTCACGGAAAATTTTACTCCCACTCTATAAGGAAAAGGTTTTTCATGCATAATGCAGGATCACGTTTCACTACTTTTATTTTCTTTGCGGAATGACAGCTTTTTGACTAAAAAGTGACGCCAACAAAAAACACCTATAGTATTTTTGTGCATGGTTTTGAATTTTATTGCAAACTGCCAGCACTATGCTAGATAAACGAGTATCAACTAGGGTTTTCTGTCCAACATCAAATAAGCTCTATAGTCTAGATCTTGTAAGGTACGGGCTGCAAACGTAAGTATTTTGAGCGTGGAGTTTATTTTGACGTTTTCCGCAGAACAAAGCAGGAAGTTAATATTAAGGTGGTTGCTTCTTCATACAAACGTATTTTTTTTTTTTTTTTTTTTTTTTTAACATTGATAGACCTTTGTTTGACCACGATCTCACCTGTTGGTAAGTGACGATGTGGCCGAAGATGAAGCACAAAGGTCTAGAAGGCACCTATTCACTCTTGACTTGAAGATACCCAGATTATAGTTTTCAGGAAAGACAGACGACGGTAGTGTATTCCACTCCTTAGAAGTTCGTATTATAAAGGTAGAACTGAAACGTTTTGTGCGAATAGAAGGTATACCAATGAGGTAAGGATGGTACTGAGCCGTACGCCTGCTCGTCCTATGATGAAAAGGAGATGGTGGGATCAGATCGTGCAGTTCCTGGGAGCATTCACCGAAATGTAACCTATAGAAGATCGCAAGGCATGCAACCTTACGGCGGTGCTCGAGACTCTGGATCTTAGTCTCCGCCATATGTTGCTCACCTATAAGCCTGAAAGCTCTACGTTCGATCGAGTCCAAGGCAGCAAGCTGGTGTTTGGCCGAGCCATCCCAAACATGGCAGCAGTACTCCATACCAGCCCGGACTTGTGCTTTATATAAACTGAGAAGCTGTCCTGGTGTGAAGTAACGCTTTACCTTATTCAGGATGCCTGGCTTCATGGCAGCTGTTTTTGCCTTAGACTCGATGTAGGAGCCAAAGTTGAGAGTAGGCGTGAGCGAAACACCTAAGAGCTCGAGGTGATCTCCTATAGCTACAGGTACATCTCGGAATACAGGAACTTGGAGAATCGGACTTTTTTTCGCCGAGAAGAGACAAGCCTGCGTTTTAGAGGCGTTGAACTTGACTAGATTGGCATCGCCCCAGTCGGATACAGCCTTGAGAGTCAAATTCAGACGCTGCAGCATCTCATCTCTTAACTCCTGAATTTCATTCTGCCTAGCTCGCGCAGTGGAAACATATCTCTCCACAACTGTGCTGTCGTCTGCATACCCAATGATACCGGGCATTAGCAGATCATTAATGTGCAGCAGAAACAGTGTGGCAGATATCACTGACCCCTGAGGTACCCGGCGTTAATAGCCAATTGATCCGACGAGCAGCCGTCAATAACTACTGGAATGGATCTTTCCCTCAGAAAGTCTGCGAGCCAGGAGCAGAATTGAACTGGCAGTCCGTAGGCAGGAAGCTTGCCAATAAGGCTAGCGTGCCAAACCCTATCAAAAGCCTTCGAGACGTCTAATGAAACAGCCAGTGCTTCACCATATTTCTCGATGGCCTCGCTCCAAATGTGCGTTGCATACACAAGAAGGTCCCCAGTAGACCGGTTTTGGCGAAACCCGTATTGGCGATCACTGAGGAGGTCGTTACCTTCGAGGTATGCAAGGAGCTTCCTATTCAGTACACGCTCCATACATTTACAAGGTTATTTACATTAAGTAGGTATTTGCACAAATATGGGCGAACAGAGTATAATTTTACACTGAAATTAGTGTTGTTGGCTATTATATGGGTCATTATTTGAGGCAAATCATATTTGGTTGAAGAAAACAGTGGACTAATAGCGAAAATAACATCGAAATTACTTGTATGGACTAAAATTACGGTGTTATTTTTGATATTAATCGACTGTTTTCTTCAACCAATTATATTTTTCCGGAAATAATGACCTATATAAAAGCCAACAACAGTTATTTCAGTGTAAAATTATACTCTGTTCGCCCATATTTGTGCAAATACGTTTGTATGAAAAAGCAACCACCTTAAGACTAGATATTTTTAAGGTATCATGAAAAAAGCAGAAGAAACAAGCAATGAATCACCGGTATAGTTCTCAGAATTAGCGCTAGTTTAAGTGGCAACGGAAAGGCCATATAGCTTGCAAAACCGACAACCGTTGGAAATAAAGGTTCTTGAATGGCGTAGTCTTTTAAAGGTTTCAGAATTCAGTGGATGAAGGCGGCTCAAGAACAATCGTCGTGGAATTATATGGGAGGTCTGTGTTTAACAGTGGACTTTTACAGGCAGGTGAAGATTAAAGTATTTTCATCATTCAATGAGACTCAAGAATTAATCATTAGCAAAAAAAATATCTAGTCTGATGTCGTAATCCCTTTGGACCTAGTAGTTTTAGTAGTAGCAGAGCCTTTTTGTGAAAGGGTTCGTTCGGGGACATACCATACCTATTTCTGTCGCAAAGCAGTGCTCGCATTGCTGTGTTCCGCTTTGAAGGTATAACGGTGAAATTACAGGCACGAGAGACTTTTAATTGTTGTTTCAGGGTAGCGGGCGCAGTAAAATGCGACATAGAGTGCGTCCTAGGTGGACGTGACCTATGAGGTAATGCATTGTTAAAGGCAGTGGTTACCGCTTAATTTAAGATGAGCTTGAGGTGGCTTCAGGAAGATAAAAAAAAACCCGTTTTTCAATAGACAAAAGAACTATTTTTTTTATAAATAAATAATGCTGGACAGTTCTCACAACATTATCTAGCCCCAAGCTAAGCAGAGCTTGTGTTATGGGTACTAGATAACTGATATACTTAATGCAATACAATACATGGTTAGATATTTTTTATTATACATAGAAAGTACTCAGAACACCCTGAACAAATATCTGCAGATCGTATAAATATTTGTTCCGAGGCGGTAATCGAACCCGCAAACTCCTGCGTCGTAGGCGAACCTTCGCCCGCCGCGCCACAGATTCGTCATTTATTGGCGAGTTTAATTTTTCAGTAACTTGGGGGCTGGTTACAGATCAGATGCCACATGTGACGATTTGTATAGGCTTGCTAAACTACTTTTTTACGTTTTGCCAAATAATTGAATGTTCTCATAACCCATACAGCTTTCATGTTCTCAGCGTTGGCTTGAAGCCAGTCGCTTAGGCCGTGATCTGGGAACATTATCGCTCACACTCCCTCATACAAATCTGAAATAAAATTTCAGTGATCCATGTATTAAAAATCCAGTTTATAATTATATGAACTGGATTGAATTCAACGGCTTTACGTTGTTAAGTTTTATTAGACATACATAGACACTCTGGTCTTGATACACTAGCTAGAAGAAATCATTACCTAGATATATTATCATACATACATAGACACACGCCTTTTTCCCCGAAGGGGAGTAGGCAAAGCCTCAATGGGTCTCTTTTCACAGTGGGTTGCACCATCGTGGAATATAGACGTGACAAGTGGTGAGCTCATCGCCGCCAATGCTTCCCACGACTGACTCGGCTAACGCTTTCTTCCAGTAATAACACATTCCATAATAATCGAGCAGCCAGGAAAAATCTTATACTAATGAATCTCATCAACAAGTCCGGGTAATTCCTTAGTCGGATTTTACGACATACACGGTAGGAGACGGAAGGGTCTATTCTAAGGCCGGTCACATATGCGTCTGATCGAATGCATATTCTTAATTCTGCCGCCAAGCACCTTTAATGTGGACCAGTTTGAAGACTATGGATACCATTTTAGGCACATTTCTTTTTACCTTGTGACAGGTGTAATTGTTGTTGCATTGTTTTGGTTGTGGCAATGTTGGATAGATAGATACATGACTCCTAATTGATTACAAAATTAACGATTTACAAGGAAATAAACAAAAAATTCTAATTTTGAATATTGAAATTAGTTTCTTCATTGTTAATTGAATTAAAGTTAATCTTGATTTTAGAGAAATAATAATTTAACTAATAAAAGTAGGTTTTACAAAGTTTAAACAAGTAATTAATTTTGTAAAAATTAAAAAAAAACCCTCGATGCAATGAAACGGCTAAACCGATTTTGATCAAACATAGCTAAAAAAACTCCCGACAAACTCACCTTTTAAACAAAAAAATATCTAAATTGGTTCATCCGTTCGGGAGGTACGATGCTACAGACAGAGACACACACACACACACAAAAACACAGACACGTCCAACTTATAACACCCCGTCGTTTTTGCGTCGGGGGTTAAAAACACAAATGAAACACGAGACAAACTATCTAAAGATAGCTCAACTGATCCAAATCACTATTAGACGGAATTTGGCTGTTGTCTACCTCTTAACTCGTATAAACAAAACTTAATGACCTAAGAACATGTTATCTCCCGAACGAAGGAACGCACTCGGCTCAACCGCAATGCGATATGAAGAAAATCTTGAGCAAACGGTAATGACGTCATCAGTCTACGCCAGACCCCGGCTGCTTCCAGATAAGAAATGAGCTTATCAAATAGATACATAACAGCAATCTCCTTCCGTAGTACAAATGAAACCCATTGAACGAGATGACAACAAAATACGACCGCTAATAAAGTAGATTACCTATATTATATGATTACTACATCTTGCTCATAGAATTTAGGCAAGTCCATGAACTTAGTATACAAACTTATGGGCCTTATTCTAAAAAACGTAAATAGTTCTGGTTTAAACCCGAACTAAGTAGTCTAAGTTTGTTACGGTATTAAAGTTACATACAACTTTAACACAAAAGCAGAAGTTTATTTTCTAAACTACACATATGTCCGACGTGTCAAACTGACGGATCCTGTCACATCACAATATGTCACATCTATCCAACAAGCAATCGATTTTATAGTAAATATTTAGACCATTGTAAAACTAGGGGGCTGCCTGGTTTAAGAAAAACCAGAGATAGTCCGAGACTTTGTAATTTTTGACATAATAACTAACTAAGAAACTAACTAACTATAAGATAACTGTAAATCCTGGATTAATAAAATAAATAAATAAATAAATATCGAACTATCTAGCTCTAGAGTTGACAACGGAAAACAAACCATCTGCCTTTGTATTAAAGTTGTATATAACTTAAATACCGCTACAAACCTAGACCACGTAGTTCGGGTTTAAACCAAGACTAACTTATTTTTTTGTAATAAGGCCCATTATTACAAGTCCATATTCAAGTCAGATTGAGGAAATTAAAGAACGCCGATCGTACAGAATGTTCACCGTAAGATGGCACCTGCCATGGAGTATTTGGGTAAAGCCAAAATTTTATTACACTTTTAGATTTTTATTTGCGTCTAATGATAAATAGAGAAACATATTGAGTAATATGACGAGTTTTTGTTTCCGATTGTAACATTAATGTATTTACTAGTTATGTAAATATCAATTTGAAACGTATACGTTTATTTTGTTTATAAAAATTTAAAGACAAATTAACAACAACAAAAAAATTCATACAAAAAGAAATGTCCTTTTTTGCTACCCAAATATGTCGAGTACCCTAGTGAAATTTCTATAACATTTATACTTATATTTCTGATTCATAATTTAGTGTGAGGTTACTGGAATGTCGATTTTATTAAAGAAACTTTAAGATTCAAAGTAAATGAGCATTTTTTTAGGTTTTATTGTGTTGTCTTTGATTCTCGCGCTTTTACGTTACCCTATTTACGTTACTAAATTTCTATAAAATTTCTGAATTAATCGTAGTAGTTATGTTTTTTTTTACACTAGCAACACTTATAGCATTTGTCGCTGTCAGAATTCTAGCCGTCAACCATTTTGTTTTGTTTGTCATAGAACAAGTGAATCGGCGGCGTGTTTTCGTGATAAAAAAACTATTGAACTTGTGCCTGCGATTTACAAAGTAAGTTCAAGTTATTTTTCTACTTGTTTATGTAAGATTAACGTTTGAGAACGTAAGATTTGTGCGAACACAGCCGCAGCTAACAATTCCTCGCCATTTTCTTATAAATTATTGTAAGGCTGTAGACAGAAGCTTTTTCTGTTACTTTTCCGTTGCTTTTCTGTTACTTTTCTGTTACTCTTATGTTACCCCTTTTAGAAGTTTATGTTACGTAACGTAAAAGCATTATAAAGGTAGGTGTATACTTTTAAAGGTGAACTTTCGATCCAAGAGTCAGCGTCGGTGTAGGTGTCGCTGCGTCAGTAACGCCGCGACGCTGACTCTGTTCCAGTGCATTATTGCTAGATGATTTATTAGAATGATGGCAAATTGTTAGAAGATTGTGTTGAAGAAGTAGGGAAGTATATCTTGGCGAATTTTTATACTAAAAAAGGAAAACGTACTTACCGATACGTATGCTTAATCCAAATTGACAAATTTAAAAAAAAAATGGTTGTGCAAGGTTTTAAATCATTGAAAGGAGACAAAAAATGTTTAAATTAGTAGAAAATGATATATCCATTATTTCTAAAGAAGATATTATGATGTTCTTACCTTACGCAGATGCAGATTGTAATGGGTATGTTACTTTCCCAAATGAAGTGAATGTTAAAGAAATTAACTAATTTCCTTCAGCTTATTTAACATCCAGTTTATTTGGGATAGTAAATATAAGTAAAAGTTAATTTCATTAAACCTCTGAATGATACATTCTACTTAGTTTTATTTTAACTAATAACAATAGCCTGCCAAATGGCAGGCTGCAAAATACCCTCATTAATGAGATTACGCAAATGCGTAATCTCATTAATGAGGGTTAACGCGTGTGAATTCGCCGCTAGAGGCGCTGCTGTATAGTGAGGTCATCAAAACGTCAAATTACATACATTTTTGTAAGCTACGCTCGTTTATTTCTAAAATAAATAAAGTGTTGTAAACGGTAGCCCTCATTGTGCATGCAGTCTTATAACACTTTTACGTTACTTTTACGTTATGTCGCGTTTGGTCCCTTTAGAGAGAGCCAACGGTTCTATGCGGGACTCTGGGTACTCAGAGTCACCGTTCAGATGAGAATTTACCTGCCTAGCCGGTGGTAAAATAAAGTAGACAAGTCAGTTTACAATAGTTATTTTATTTAAAGAAGCTCCTATCACAAAGTCAGCTATATTCCTACCTACAGCTTGAAGAGCCAGAAAAGAAGGTGCCAGATGGGCCAAAAGCTAGTAACGGCTAATGGGGTGGATTTCAATAGTTAGTTCTCTCAATTAGTAACGCAAGCACTGTGGGTCTACAGAAGGTAGCAATGATGGTGAATGTAGTCAATTGGCACTAGTACTGCCCTGTTAATTGAAGTCCGAAGCACGAGGTAGCAGGTGGACACGTGGCAGCTGGGTCAGCCGGCGCGGCCAGGATTGGCGGTTTCGTGGCAGGCTCCGTGGCGTTCGGCGGGTTCGCCGAAGGTGTAGGGCACGCGGCTTGCCTCAAGAAGGCAGCGGCGCGCTATGACGAGTGCTATGGGCACTAAATGGTTGGCGCGGCTCAGGGCAGCGGCGCCCCCGTGATGTGGCGTGCAGCCGCACGTGGCTGGTCGTCCCTCGTTGGGTAGGCGACGGGATCCTTGCAGAAAGGTCCAGTAGTATGCGTCGGGCGATATGGCCTCGGTGAGCGCGTAGTGAGAGGCCGCTAACTAGCTGCCGTTTGACTTGCTAGGTGGTGACGTGGTCCCTGTAATCAGGTAGGCCGGGTCAGGCAGGCTTCTCGCGAGTACTGTGCGTGTGTCCGGGTAGCTTGGCGATGTCGAGAAGGTTCCTGGTTCCCGATGGGTGAAATTACGGGACAGCACTAGGCCGCAGATGGGCACGCGGACACACACACATACGTCACAGTTTTACAGTTTATAAATTTCCTAAGGATGCAAGTAATAATGATAGCTTGAGGAACAAACAGACACGCTCACCTGTACACGCCAACACGCCTGTGAGATTGTCGTCGGCAGCTAGGAGTACGAGTGTAGTAGCCTTGCGTAAACAGGTGTGAAAAGAAAGGACGTGTCCTTGTAATCAGTTTTATTGCAAGGTGAACCTTTACGACGGGTGAATGACCCAATACTTCTCGTACGTTCATTGACTTATACCGCCATTGATTAGTGTCCCTTATGTTTAAGATCTTAAGGTGCATAATGGCGTACGGATTTATTACAGCGCTCCATGCGTCTCGAAAGAGAACTAATATTTCATTAACAGAACATCAATAGGCATTCTTTAATGTCAGTGTCTCTCCCCCATGGCTCCGACCGTGTGCCATTAGTGAAGGAAGAAGAAGCATTACTTTCCCTTCGTTCTTATTGCTGTTAGTGTCAAATAAACATCTAATGTCATTGTCTGTGTGATTCCTACTGTGTTGTTTGTTTACATCTTGTTTGATGCTATGTGATAATGTTATTTATTTAGAAATTACGCTACAGTTACGGTAACGTAAATGTATGAACGTTACTATTCTGTTACTTTTATGTTACTAGTGATAACATTTTGGCTTTACCCATTTCTTTTTCTATGGTTGGCACTATTCCCAAGACAATACTAGACTAAGACACAGACTAAGTGCATAATGCAGGTGACATCTTACGGTGTAAGGTTAGGTTTTAGTTTTTTTTTAAGCTCCATTCAGAACATGGACTTAGTATACAAACTAATAGTAGTAACGAATAGTTTGTATATTCATGATTCAGACTAAAAGTATTTCTTTTTCAAAATGGCGTCATCAAATCAACAAGGAACGAAGCGGTGTATATTAAACGATTTTTACAAGGAAGGTGCTGCTTTTACAGCTTCATAACACGCGATTTGGAGTATAATTTTTCATTTGAGTGAACCTAATTTTCGGCGGGGGAATAATAAGACCATGTTGTATTCATGAAAATTGCTCCCTCTATAAATCATGTCGAATTAAATTAGGTACTCCGTGATAGCCATGAAGGGAGTCATCATTGGTCGTTACGTCTATTTTCTGATTTTAAATTAGGTGATTTAATATACAGCTGTTTGGGGCTTTCTACGTGAATATTAACTTAGTATTTAGGAGGCAAGTGGGATTGGGTTGCGTCTACCGCATGTCGGAAGATTTATGGGAAAAATCCACTAATGATTCCATGGATTCCGCCCGCGCGGCAGACCACAATGGAGATGGCGTGACGAGTTGGATGTGCACCTACCACACTGGCCCACTGCAGCAAGGGACAGATAGAACTGGAAAAAAGGGAGGGAGGGCTTTGCCTTGCAGTAGGACAATGGGCTGACAATAAAATAAAAATAATAAAGAACATGGGCAACTCCCCATACATTGTTAACTTTTTTGACTAACGTAACGTACAGTTGAGATACTTTTGGTTATTGATAATTATATGTTAAGATAATGAAAAAGCTCATTTAATTTATTTTCAGAAGTTGTGAATTGAATTATTGAAAATATATTCCCACAACTTCTACACAAGAAATGAAATTAGCTTTTTCATTATTATGTTGAGATAATGAAATAGTAGATTGTATCATAAGGGAGCAACATAATATTTTTACGGCGAGGGCGCTTTTTTTAGTAGAATTCTGAACGTAGCGAGGGATTCAAAGTACGTCGTCCGAGCCAAAAATATATGTTGCGCCCGCAAGCAGAGTGTATCACAATACACTCTGCTTTTCATCACCCACTATGAGAAAATAAAAGGCGCCTCATATGTTATTGTAATATTATTATTTAATAAAAAAAATGGTTGTTTTTTTGTGTTTTTTTTAAGTGTTTTTTTGAGTTTTGTGTTTTTTGTGTTTTGTGTTTTTTTTGTTTTTTGTGTTTTTTTTGTGTTTTGTGTGTGTATTGTGCTTATTTTGGGTTTTTTTTGTATTGTGTTTTTTGTGTTGTGTTTTTTTGTGTGTTTTATGTTTTTTGTGTTTTTTTTGTGTTATTGTGTTTTTTTTGTGTTTTGTGTTTTTTGTGTTTTGTGCTTTTTTGTTTTTTTTTGTGTTTTTTTTGTGTTTTGTGTTTTTTGTGTATTGTGCTTTTTTTGTGTTTTTTGTATTGTGTTTTTTGTGTTGTGTTTTTTTGTGTTTTATGTTTTTTGAGTTTTTTTTTGTTTTTTTGTGTTTTGTGTTTTTTGTGTTTTGTATTTTTTGTGTTTTTTTTGTGTTTTGTGTTTTTAGTGTGTATTGTGTTTTTTTTGTGTTTTTGTGTTTTGTGTTTTTTTGTGTTTTTGTGTTTTTTTTTGTGTTTTGTGTTTTTTGTGTGTTTTGGGTTTTGGGCCGTCGTACCAGCCAGTATTTATTTAAACAATATTTGCGTTCGAATTATTTGGCGCTGGTTCCAAATTCAATAAGTGCGCCGCAATTATCTTTGCCGCGCACTTTTTGAATTAGGAACTTAATAAGTGCGCCGCAAAACTCATTACTGCCCGCTAAAAGTTTCTCATAGAAAACACCACCGTTGGGTGCACTTAAAGGCGAACCCAGTCGTCCTTTTCGAATAGATGGGATGAAAAAGCTGATTTAATATCTTGCGTAGAAGTTGTGGGAAAGTAATGAAGCTTGTTGCGTTTTGTTTCACGCAAATGCAATGAGTTGTTTTATCTAGTTATTTAGAAATACAACTTTTGCTTCCCAACTTCTAAAAATATACAAGTTCTTTGGACAACAATTGGACAAAAAACAACATTTAAAACCGCACTAATTACTTCCATGAAGGGGCCCTGGTTCATTTATTTTTGACCTGGGTCAGCGCTTGCCCACCTCCTTAAGGAGAGAGGTCTAGACAACGATGCTGGGATCAGATAGATTCCCACAATAATAGATTCCTAGTGTGGGGGCTAGTAAACCACTTATATACTTTTCATCCCATCTATTCGAAAAGGACGACTGGGTTCGCCTTTAAGTGCACCCAACGGTGGTGTTTTCTATGAGAAACTTTTAGCGGGCAGTAATGAGTTTTGCGGCGCACTTATTAAGTTCCTAATTCAAAAAGTGCGCGGCAAAGATAATTGCGGCGCACTTATTGAATTTGGAACCAGTGCCAAATAACTCGAACGCAAATATCGTTTTGAATAAATACTGGCTGGTACGACGGCCCAAAACCCAAAACAAAAAACCCAAAACACACAAAAAACACAAAACACAAAAAAAACACAAAAAAACACAAAACACAAAAAAAAGCACAATACACAAAAAAAAACAAAAAAAAAAAAACACAAAAACACAAAAAATACACAAAAAATACAAAACACACAAAAAACACAAAACACAAAAAAACACAAAAAACATAAAACACAAAAAAACACAACACAAAAAACACAATACAAAAAAAACACAAAAAAGCACAATACACACAAAAAACACAGAACACAAAAAACAAAAAAAACACAAAAAAACACAAAACACAAAAAACACAAAACACAAAAAAAACACTTAAAAAAAACACAAAAACACAAACACTACAAACAAAAACACAAAAACACAAAAAAACAACCATTTGTTTTATTAAATAATAATATTACAATAACATATGAGGCGCCTTTTATTTTCTCATAGTGGGTGATGAAAAGCAGAGTGTATCACACGGGTGCAACATATATTTTTGGCTCGGGCGACGTACTTTGAATCCCTCGCTACGTTCAGGATTCTACTCTAGAATCCCTCACTTCGCTCTGGATTCAAAAAAGCGCCCTCGCCGTAAAAATATTATGTTGCTCCCTTATGATACAATCTACTATATCTACTTCATTATATTCCCGTGAATGTCTTCTTTTTGGTTATTCGCTTAATTTTATCTATCTATCTATTGTTCCTATGTATCTATTGTTGTTTGTTTATGTTTACTACTTAAACATAAACAAACAACAATAGATACATAGGAACAATAGATATTTAAGTAATTTTTGTAGCATGTTTGTTGTTTGCAAGTAAAATAAATAAATAAATCAAATATATAAGGGTTTTCCTGAAATAGTTCGAGATATTGATTATAAGATGGAAGAAATGGCCTTTTCATCCCATCTATTCGAAAAAGACGACTGGGTTCGCCTTTAAGTGCACCCAACGGTGGTGTTTTCTATGAGAAACTTTTAGCGGGCAGTAATGAGTTTTGCGGCGCACTTATTAAGTTCCTAATTCAAAAAGTGCGCGGCAAAGATAATTGCGGCGCACTTATTGAATTTGGAACCAGCGCCAAATAATTCGAACGCAAATATTGTTTGAATAAATACTGGCTGGTACGACGGCCCAAAACCCAAAACACACAAAAAACACAAAACACAAAAAAAAAACACAAAAACACAAAACACAAAAACACAAAAAAAACGCAATACACAAAAAAAACACAAAAGACAAAAAAAAAACACAAAAAAAAACACAAAAAATACAAAACACAAAAAACACAAATCACAAAAAAATACAAAAAAAAACACAAAAAACATGAAACACACAAAAAACACAAAACAAAAAACATTATACAAAAAAAACACAAAAAAGCACAAAACAAAAAAAAAACACAAAAAAGCACAATACACACAACACAACAAAAAAAACACAAAAACACAAAAACACAACCATTTGTTTTATTAAATAATAATATTACAAAAACATATGAGGCGCCTTTTATTTTCTCATAGTGGGTGATGAAAAGCAGAGTGTATCACACGGGCGCAACATATATTTTTGGCTCGGGCGACGTACTTTGAATCCCTCGCTACGTTCAGGATTCTACTAAAGAATCGCTCACTTCGATCTGGATTCAAAAAAGCGCCCTCGCCGTAAAAATACTATGTTGCTCCCTTATGATACAATCTACTATTGTATTGCAGAGGGAAACATTTGGCTTATTCAAATTCTGGAAATGTATTGAGAATGCCTTACCTGGCTATATAAGATCCTCATAACTTAATTGTAAGCACTCCACATAGTATGTCTGCACTAATTATATAATTGTTGTAATAAGCAGTCGAGAACCCCAAAATTAGTGCAGTGTTTTCTCTCATTTTTGTCGCCGCCTGACGACGGTTCGGGTCTGAGTTTATTTTTCATTAAGCCCAGAATCTCATTTCATGTTCTTAATTAAACACGATGGTACAGCCTGCTCGGCACACGACTTTTCAGGAAGGTTCAATCAGTCCGGATATATTTCTATGATATGTTAGGTCGTATGGGACGTGTAATGGGCGTGTCTCCTTAGGCATACGACCTCCGGACCTTAACTCTAATGAATTTATGGATGAAAGAACACTCAGAGGGAAAAAAGATGCTTATAGGGTCCACTTATTGAGAAAAGGAACATTAAGGAAAAGTCTGAACTGATTCTAAGAGAGATTTTAGCTGTGGCAAACCAGGATGTTGGTCGTGTCGATTTCGGGATCATGAAAAGTTAGAAGAGGATTTCCTGATAAAACTTGTAAGGTTTAAATTTGGAATACCCTGTGGTTTTTGTTGAGACAATCGTAAAAGAAGTTTGTATTTTAGGTAGGTATATTTTCTGAAAATTAAATATTTGCAGGAAATCCATTTAATAGGGAATGTTGAAAACGCTGAGGCATCGAAAGCGTAGCACTTTAGTGGTACCTAATTGGATAATGCACTGCGGTGCTAGGTTCATTAAATTAATCATTTTATAAAAACGAGAAATTTTCACGTACCGTTAAATCGATGTAAGCACCGTAATAGTTTCAACCCGTTCGTTTTTCATTAAATTAATTCACATTTACGACAATTTTAAACAATAACAAGCCAAATTTTTATGAAAATTAGGAAAATCGTCACGCGTTAGTGGTTTGTCAGTATTTCTTAAATATTCTGTCACTAGTAGTGCGCCGCGGTTGCACCCGCATAAGTCTCGATCCCGTGGGTATGTTGGGATAAAAATGTGCCTATATGTTATTTTGGGAGTCCAGTTATCTCCATTCCAAATTTCATTTAAATCCGTCCAGCCGATTCAGCGTGAAGAAGTAACAAACACACACACAAACTTTCGCATTTATTATATTAGTAGGATTCCACGATTCAAGAGTGGAAACCTCTTTCATCCTCGGTTGATAAAGTTGACTATGGTCACGAAGGTCAGCTTTTTACACGACTGCCACAAAAAAGGAGAGCTTGAAAGGATTTTGTTATCATTTCAAATTGAGTGTAATTTTTTTTTATCCGCTTGCATGGAAAAGATTTTTAAAATTCGAACCTTTTTAATCTGAATATACTTTTATAGCGCCAACGAGGTTGGCGCACAAATAATCGCACAGGCCTGTACTACAAATGCACGAAAAAATAACACTATTTTGCTTTGTTTTTCAATCAAATCCAAGTCAAAAACACAATAAATCATTCACATGACACATCAACACATCACACCAGATTGTAATTTTTGTGTACCTACCATATGTAATGTCTGTTATAAAACAAATTTCATTACATTTCATTTCAATCATATAAGTTCCGTAAAAAAAAATAGGTTAAAATATTACCAAATTTTAAAATGTTACTTTTCATTTTTAATATTAGTAAGGACTAATTTACTAAATTATTTTAGCTGTTTCTCTTGTATTCTGTATCTTGTATGTTTATTGCATTTTCCTCGAAGTAGTGAGGTGAAAAGTTGTGTTTCGCTCGGCATCAAAGTTATAGTGCGTCTCGTATCTTTGAAACCCTCGCTACGCTCAGGATTATATATTTAAACTAATCGCAAATTATTCCTTCGCTTGCTCAGGTTTCAATACAACTCGTGGCAAAAAACAACTTTACAGCCTTGCATATCCTTTCCTTACTTTAAAAACCCCGATCAAAATGAGGGGTGTTTGAGGCCATAGTGTGTGCCTGTCTGTTTATATTTCTGTTTTATAATAGCTCCGGAACGGGTATTTTGATTTCAAAAAGGGTTTTTATATGAAAGATGGTGTTTGCGCCACCGTCCATAGCTATGTTTGGTGGAAATTGATGCTGCCAGTTGATTGATATTTCAATCAATCAGCATCATCAGTTCGCAGCAGTTTGAAGGGAACTCAAGCCTTTTTGCAGTTTGAACCTTCAGTTTGAGCCCAAAATGATAATTTTTCGGCGACATTAGGCTCCAGGGTCTGATGATGATCAGCACACGACGAATAGGATCCAGGGAGCAACGGATGCTCCGATTTCAATGCGGTTTTATTTATTTGAAAACTTGTTTAGGAACACAGAAAAAAAAATGTTAGTAGCTTTCTCTGAATAATTACTAAAGTTTAAACGTAAGATTCGTTAGTATAAGATTGGCTGCTAGCTTATTTAAGGAATGTGTTATTACTGGAAGAAAGCGTTAGCAGAGTCAGTCGTGGGAAGCAATGGCGGCGATGAGCTCACCACTTGTCACTTCTATATCCCACGATATAGCCATTTGAGGCTCTGCCTACCCTTTTGGAGAAAAAGGCGTATGTATGTATGATACCTACATTTTTAGGGTTCCGTACTCAAAGACAAGGAACCCTAATGGATTCGTCATGTCTGTCTGTCTGTCTGTCCGTGTATGTCACAGCCTTTTTTTTCCGAAACTATAAGAGCTATACTGTTGAAAATTGGTAGGTACATGTATTCTGTGAACCGCATTAAGATTTTTACACAAAAATTGAAAAAAAAAAACAATTATTTTTGGGTTTCTCCATACTTAGAACTGAAACTCAATTTTTTTTTTCATCAAACCTATACGTTTGTTTTATCTATGGATAGGTTTTCAAAAATGATGTTGAGGTTTCTAATATAATTTTTTTCTAAGCTAAATAGTTTGCGCGAGAGACACTTCCAAAGTGGTAAAAAGTGTGTCCCCCCTCCCATAACTTTTAAATTAGAGAATTATAAAAAAAAAAAAAAATTATGTACATTTTCATGTAAACTTTCACTCAAAATTGATTTGAACGAGATCTAGTAAGTAGTTTTTTTTTAATACGTCATTAATCGTAATCTATCCAAAAACTTTTATATTATGTTACTTGCTGCTACGGAACCCTTCATGGGCGAGTCCGACTCGCACTTGGCCGCTTTTTTAATAATTCCAAGGTAGATCTCGATAGATAAAACAACAGTAAAACCCTTTTTTCAATCAGCATGAAATTAGAAAAAGCTTCCATATCAAACCAACCAATCAAACATATTTTTTTCATTTCAATTTTTGAATTACATGGCGTGATGGCTTAGCGTGAATCCAACGTGACACTGCTCATTTAGGCATGTGAAACATTTCTGATGAATCCTCAAACCCATTGGAAAATGTAACAAGTAAATTTTGTTAAAAATCAGTCTTCAGAATTCCATAAAAAAACGGAACACTTAGAGAAACACGTCGTTGCACCCTAGATCCTGTAATTCCTGTGTTGGTCGCCATCAGACCAGACCTTGGGTTCTGCCGGTGCAAGACGTTACATGTCTTAGTTTGAAGTTGAACTCAAACTTGCATATTCAGCTTCAGTAGCCCTCACAGAAGAAGTAATACAACTTCCATGGTAGCGCTAGATCCTCTGTGATTGTGTGTGTGTTTGTGACGACCAATGTGGCGCGACGGGCTAAGGTTCGCCTGCGACGCAGGAGGTTGAGGGTTCGATTTCCGCCTCGGAACAAATATTTGTGCGATCTGCAGATATTTGTTCAGGGTGTTCTGGGTATTTTCTATGTTACCTATAATAAAAAATATCTTATCCATGTAATGTATTGTATTAAGTATATCAGTTATCAAGTACCCATAGCACAAGCTCTGCTTAGCTTGGGGCTAGATAATGTTGTGTGAACTGTCCAGCATTATTTATTATATTTTTATTTATTTATCATGGTCATTCTACGCTGTTTTTTTTTTATACTTCTGAATGACGGAACAAGCATATGGCCCACCTGATGTTAAGCGGTAACCTCTGCCTATGAACAGTGCTTTACCTCATAGGTCACGTCCACCTAGAACGCACCCTATGTGGTCATTTTCGCGAAGCGAATTAGGGAATATATGTCAACATTCCCCAAACATTGAGGTAATGCTTTACTTTACGTTGAGGTTGCACGATATGTAATTGGACATTGTCGTGCAGGTGGTGTGAAAAAAAAAAAACATGTTTTTTTTATTTTTTATTTTTAATTTTTATTATGGAACATCAACAGAATTTACATGGTTGGGTGCTTACTATTGCTAGTTTAAGATCTAATTAACATGCAATTCCAATTACAGATGAACACATCGTGCACTAAACATTTTGCATAAACATAAGGTAGTTAAAAAAAAGACGACATAATAAGGCCAATGATGGCAGACAACACAACACAACTTGCTTGCATTTTTCATAGTACTGGTACATATTTTTGGCTAGAGACCAAAAGGGACACTGACTTCAAGACCAATTCTCTACAGGTTCAGGCAAAGTACAAATATGAGCTCCTTGAAGCGGATTCCTGGCCAGAGGGCATTGTGTACGCTTTAGAGAAGTGGTAACGAAGCAAAATCCCACCGCGTATTGCGAACTAGCACAATTTCTCCACAAATCGACTATTTTTATGATAAATTATAATTAAATATATCAAAATTAGTACCTATCTGATTTAGAATACTTTGACGCCGGCTTTAAACTTACCAAAAACTTACCGGGTATGGAACTACTAATATCGATATGTTGTGGACACGTAAAGTCATTATTTCTCAATAATGATGTTAAGTAATGTTTACTTACGTTACACCTTAGCTTACGAATAAATAGTTTAGGTGGGTATGAATTCCAAACTATCCATATTTTTCTAAATAGCGAAACTACTCGGAAATTTATTCCGAATAGCATAATCCGCAAAAAAAAACTATTCCTACTCCAGTTATCACCTTCTCGATAAATCCGTAAATTTACACTGAAAAACACTAAAACGGAGTTTGTCCCACCCAACTGACATTCCGTCTGTTTTATAAAATTGACATTCCCTTTATTCGTAGCGGTGAGAGACTCAATTTGAATAACAAACGATATCGTAAAGAGCAGTGGAATTTCACGTTAAAAATTGTTTATGAAGTTGCTTCTGATCTGGAAAATATTTGTTGAGGATCTTGTCTCGTTCTGATTGGCTAGATAGCGTATTGGCTTCTTGATTGCCAGTTGTAAGGTTCTTTGTGATGTTTCAGTGGACGACAATGCATATTGTAACTGATAATTGTAAACTGTGACTTCAAATACGTTTTTATTGTTGGAAAATATATTTTAAAAAACAAGCTTTTATGATTTTCGATTGAAACGGGATATTTACCATGATTTTTGAGTTTTATATGTTCCCGTTTTTTTTTTTTTTTGTTCTCCCGTGATCTTGGCGCATGCAATTGTGCCGAAATATCGGGAACATATAAAACTCAAAAATCATGGTAAATATCCCGTTTCTAGTGAAAATGTACTTAACCATGATAGTTTCAAAAGTTATATATAAGCTTTTATGAAATTAGTGATTGGAACCCTGAGCACACCTGAGCTGATCAAAATGAGCACAAGCACTGCCAGACTAGGTAATTATAATCATGGAGGAGTTCCGTTGCCCAGTTTCCGTCTTGATCATCGGATTAGCTCGTTGTCACCATAATTTATATATATAATTTATATATATAAGTCACATTAGAACTTGACAGGTATGAGAAATTTCAGTCAAACGGTTGAATAGAACTGTTTTAAAATTCAGTGTCATCACTTGGCCACATTTTAACTGTAGTCCAATCAATAGGTAATTCTGTAAAAGCTTTTAAAAATGGGGCACATCTTGGACTCGGCTGAATTTGGCTAACCCGAAAAGTACGAGCACCTTTGATATCAAATACATCGTTTTTTTGGTGTAAATTCTCTTTGAAGGCTTATCACTTTTGAATGGTTAGTAGGGCTCTGTATTCAAAGGAAACTAATCGGAACCCTAAGAAACCCGAAATGGAAACGACGCGCCCGTGGCACGCTCACGACAGGACGGTGTGCCCCGGCGCGCCCACGTCGCAAGGAAGGTATTTCCTTTCAAATACTTAGGAAAAAAACCCAATCTATATATATATATATATATATATATATATATATATATATATTAGTAGTAGCAGAGGGCGCGTCCTAGGTGGACGTGACCTATGTGACAATGCACTCTTCATAGGCAGAGGTTACCGCTTAACATCAGGTGGGCCATCTGATAGTCCCGTCATTCAAAAAGTAAAAAATAAATAAAAAATAATGTCGTGTTAGTTACACTATTTATAACTCAGGAAAGGCTGAACCGATTTGGGCGAAAATTGGTGGGGAGGTAGCGTAGAACCAGGAGACATTGGGATATTGGGGGGCGTAGGGGGATCTGATTTTCACCGGGGGCGAGTCGTCACTAGTCAGTTTATAAATGACGGATTTATGAGGCAACAAACATTTATACAAATCAACTGAATTGAGAATCCACGATTTTAATTTTTATTTGAAAAGTTGTACATCACTAGCTGATTCGACCTGACACACGCGGTCACACAACTTTGGCATCGGTCCCAACTTGATTTGTTGACTGCTGCAATCAAAATGTAGGGACTTGATAGTTTCACGCAAACGTGTGAAGTTCTTCGGTATCGAGTTTTGATTTAGTTCTAGTTGGTTTATAAACGGAAACTATCCTTGGTGTAGTTTGATTCTACCGACATACTTAGAATCTATTTTACTAACCCCCGACGCAAAAATAGGGGTGTTATAAGTTTGTACGGTATTGTGTGAGTGTGGGTTTGTCAGTGGCACCGTTGCTCAAACGGGTAAACCGCTTTTAATACGGTTTTTTTTATTTGAAAGTAAGTTTTCTAGCGGTGGTTCTTAGACATATGTTTTGTCATAACCGGTTAGCAGGTTCGCAGCGTTGGGAACGTTTTAAAATTTAAAATTTCTTCGTTTGCGTGCGTATGTTTGTAGTATACCTCTAACACTTAAATATATTAGGTAAGTAATATCAATTTGAATTTTGGAGTTTACTCCTTAGGAATAGATTTTTATAAAAGAGGCCGTAAATAGACGTAAAGTCGTAAAATCGAGCGTTAAGGTTCAGCCAAACCAGGCAGAAATCTTAATACAAAAAAACGCCTCGCGTCACAAAGGAAATCTAGGAAAGTATTTTCTAGACAGAAAAAAAGCGGCCAAGTGCGAGTCGGACTCGCCCATGAAGGGTTCCGTAGCAGCAAGTAACATAATATAAAAGTTCTTGGATGGATTACGATTTGACGTATAAAAAAAAACTACTTACTAGATCTCGTTCAAACTAATTTTCGTTGGAAGTTTACTTGCTAATTAATGTACATCATATATTTTTTTTAGTTTTATGATTCTCTTATTTTAGAAGTTACGGGGGGGGGGACACGTTTTACCACTTTGGAAGTGCCTCTCGCGCAAACTAATCAGTTTAGTTAAAAATGATATTAGAAACCTCAATATCATTTTAAAGACCTATCCAAAAATACACCACATTGTATGGATTCGATGAAAAAAATTTTTTTTGTTTCAGTTCTAAGTATGGGGAACCCTAAAAATTTACTGCTTTTTTTCTATTTTTGTTTAAAATTCTTAATGCGGTTCACAGAATACATCTATTTACCAAGTTTCAACAGCCTAGCTCTTATAGTTTCGGAAAAAAGTGGCTGTGACATACACGGACAGACAGACATACAGACAGACAGACAGACAGACATGACTGGAGTAACCTCCAGTCGCGCGTCGGGGCTGATACACCATATTTTACTAGCTTTTAATTAACTTGTAATGTATGTCCGGGTGGAATCTTGCAATTGAATGTTAAAGCAGTTATCCAACCGATTGAGATGATATTCGGCATACCTGTCAAGTTCAGATGACATGCAATATTATGGTGACAGCGAGCTGATCTGATGGTGTAGAAGGAAGGTGAACAATGGAACTCCTCGAGGCATAATAGTAGACTGGCCGTGTTTAGGCTCATTTTGATCAGCACACGGTTACGATCACTAATTTTATAAAAGATTTCATGGATTGAAAAATATATTTTTCGCAAAATAACCGTATTTCATGGATTTTACAATAGTAGCTCTGGTAAAAGAATTCCTCCAGGGAAGTACTTACTACTGCGGTGCCGCCATGCGTAATTGTGCTCTGGTTTGAATGGTATGCTATAGAAAAATTCCAGGCACATGAGCCCTTAGACGTTCTCAACGTCTCAAGGTAGCGGTTGCAATGTAATTGCACTTATGTATTGCAAGCGCTTTGCATGCCAATTAAAGCGCTATAGCTTCAACCAGTTTCAACAAACATATTTGTATGAGGCAAAGAAGGCGAGCACTTGCTCTGATGCCGTGTTTTTGTACAATTTTTTAAATATAAAAATGCTCTTTAGAGTTTTGTTAAATTTTGTTGATGATTTTACGAACTCAAGTAATAATTTATAATAGAATTGAAACTATCGTGGTTGGGAATAATTTATTTACAGAAAGAATAATACAAGATATGTACAAAATACATATGAAACAACAACCAAACAACTCGGAACAAGTACCTACGTGAGTTATTACCGGTTTTTGCAATTACATATAAAACAGTTGTGCTACCTGAAGATCGCTGCTAGTGATCCAAAGGTAGCTCAACTGATCCAAATCACTACCAGACGGAAGCGTCTCTAAGATGCTGGCTACATTGCCACGCTGAATGGCAATACTAATGCGTTGAGCCAGATAAGAGCCAGCTCTCGGGTCACGCGTCGCTTCGACCAGATGCCCTGAAAGAATTTTGAAAACGCGAAGGGCCCCGGAACCCTATGGACCCAGAGTCTCGACCCCGAAAGGTTCAAATAAGTAAGCTCTGTTGAGACTTGCATATTGCGCCTTTTGAGGTCCTCAGCGGAATCTGCCGCTGCGCCGGCCCAACTGATGTCTCGGACAGATGAGATGGCGCAAGGGTATCAACGCATGTAGCGTCCCACACCAAAGGCCTACCCTTCTCCCACGGAACAAGAGTTATGCCGTCAAGCCATTTTAAATAAATAACGGCTTATTACCACTGTATTTCGTCGCTTTGCTGACGTTTCGAGACTGATTTCAGAAGCCTCTTCATCATGAGCACCGCCCGTGACCGCGTTCGACGGTGGACCGGCGAATATTAATTAAAAAAATTATACTATAAAATAATTAATAAGTTGCCAAATGTTCCAAAAATTAAAACGTGTAAAAAATAAGTCTAAAATGGTATTTCAATTTTAAAAAGTTGGTATATTTGATATCTTTTTTTTTATCGAGTGAAGTAATTCAAATAGTGTGTTGAATTTATGATTTTACTAGATAACATTCTTAAGAATACCATATATTTTTTCTTCTTGAAAACTTAAGAACTCTTATCAAAAACTTAAAAATTCTAATGCTCATTATTATTATTAATCCTATTGCGCCTTAAGAGCCCTATTGACATTTCTCTTTTTTGATTATATTATATTATGAATTGAATTATATTTTGAAGTATTACATTTTGATTATATTGATTTGTTTTTGAAACTAGTTTGTATTGTATATAACGAAGAGAATTAAATAAAATTGTGTCGCCGTCTATCCGATACTATTTTAAGAAATACTAGGAATATTTGATCTCGGAAACGGCGTTATCGACTATACCGATATTGAATTTCTGCCGTTCGTGTTCTGTGAAGTATTAACATTGAAATATCCCGTCTCCAGACCTACACTTTAAACTTGAAAATATATTTCGCTCTCTGAAGAAGTGAGACGCTTTGTGTATAAAGCAAGGCTCTCCATCGAAAATGTTTTCATCGACGATATTTGCCTTTACCACAAGCCGTAGAAGCATCTATGCTAACGCAGTAAGGTTTAGAATGTGTTGCATGATACTGTTTATATCGATCGAATAAGTGGTTCGTTCAGGGCATGTATTGCGGCTTCTAACGACAACCGCTTGACGTAAAATATGAAGTGCCTTACAAATGTAAATATATTGCCACAAAATATAACGACAGCGTAGTACTTTTATAAATAAAAAATGGAGCTATCGATTCTGTTAATCCAGAGTATGATCACTGCAGCTTCTGTGCACGTTTTCATGAAGGCTTCGGTAACCCCAGGCAGACATCTTCATACAAACAAAAGCTGTTCTTTTCTTTTTTTTTTGGCATTTTTATTACATTTATTTACAGAAAGAATAATAATTAAATAAATTAAGATATAATTAAATATAGATAATTTTTAAAAACAATTCAGTCGTTTTTAGGGTTCCGTAGCCAAATGGCAAAATACGGAACCCTTATGGATTCGACATGTCTGTCTGTCTGTCTGTCCGTCCGTATATCACAGCCACTTTTTTTAGGTCGCACCATCGTGGGAAATAGACGTGACTAATGGTGAGCTTTTCGCCACCATTGCTTTCCACGACTGACTCTGCTAATGCCTTCTTCCAGTAATAACACATTCCCACGCTTGGTGCTGAAAAACACACCCGAGGTGTTTTAAATGATACGTTTTGTATTGAAAATTTGATCAGCAGCGAACGTGTTAAATAAGCTAGCAGCCAGGATAAATCTTATACCAGCGAATCTTACAAACAAGGTATGGAACTCTAAACGTTCCATACTCTGCGTTACTCGTACCCAACTTTGATTTATGCCTTTCCGGATCGCCATTTATCCATCGCAAACATTCAAAGTCCACTTACTAATGCAGTACTCCCAGAACACGGCAAACTCGCTAACATTTTGCAAATAAAAGCCTGATTTCTTTCTGTTTTATTACAGCAAGAAGCGATCGCTCGCAGAGACAAATAAAAAAATTAAAAGCACTTGAAATCACAGTCGTATGTTCGACAACGTCGAACATACGTTTATGTGACAGTGTTCGTGATAGGAAATACGAGTAGATAGAGTACGAGCAAGGACTCAGGATGCTACGTATTTTACGTTAGCTTATAAAAAGTGCAAATGGCTCACTTAGTTATTATAATAAAAGGTATATGTGAAACCCACTGTGCAAATAGGCCCATTTGAGGCTCTGCCTGCCCTTTTGGCGAAAAAGGTGTGTGTCTATGCGTGTGTCTTTGAGTGGGTGTGTGTATATGTGCTTACTAATGTTTCAAAGTATTGAACATTGCTAGTTTATCAATTAGGCAAAGTAATACCTATCCACTTATTTTTTTTTTCTTTATGTACTGGGTTTTGAAGACAATGTTCATGTCAGCCCATATATAGAAACACAAATTAATTTCTTAAGGTACAAAATATAACAGAAGGAAAAAAACAATTTTGTTAACAAGAAATAAACTTACTTAAATAAAAATCAAATAAAACAAATCAACTGTATTCTAGCCTTTAAATTGTTTTAGCTTCATTTGTATTTGGACATAAAAATACTGTGATAAAATGTTTTTTTACGCGATAAATAGTACATTTGTTTTCTGGAAGACTTTTACCATTTGAAATTGTGATATTATTGATGATATAAATAACATGTGATTCGTCATTAATATTACTCATTTGTTTCCATATTATAATTTCCAACCATTGATCTATTCAAGTGCATACATAACATACATTCCTACTTAACATAACATAACACACAACAGTCACATACAAAGTCCTGATGCCACACTAGAATTCCCTGTATAGTGGGTTACACACAGACCTGCGGTCAGAAACTACGAGTACCATGGTACTATAACACCCAGACCCGGCACAAATATTTGCAGATCATACAAACATTAGTCCCACAGCAGGAATCGAACTAGCAACCTTTCGCATCTCAGCCGGCCACTCGACCAACGCGCTACAGAGGTCG
This sequence comes from Operophtera brumata, assembly GCA_932527175.1. NCBI lineage: Eukaryota > Metazoa > Arthropoda > Insecta > Lepidoptera > Geometridae > Operophtera > Operophtera brumata. The sequence continues at coordinate 40,163,280 of OW052225.1, forward strand.
GCATAGTTTACAAAGAATTAATGATTTTATAAAATTATGCAAAAACACTCAAATTATCCGCATTAAAACTTTGCTCGAGTTTGCTGATGGAGCACTGTAGCTATGATTTCTTTCACTGTCTTTCAGTGTTTGAGCTGTATGCATATTCTACCAAACCACCGTGCATTTTAAAATATCAATTCTGCATTTTGTAAGCTTACACCGCCGGGTACTTCGTTGTATTAGCGCTGTTTTTTTTTCATATTGCACTGAAATTTTCCGGTAATTTTACTTTAGAAAAGCGAAGGCAAAAATTATATGAGGGTGTGAATGTAATATTAAATTTCAAGAAAACGTTATAGAGAAAAATGAAAGTTACACTAAATTATTCTGTGACGAATCTTATCAACAAGTCAGGGTAATCCCTAAGTCAGCTTTTACGACATTGAAACTCCCCATACATTGTTTGACCCAACTTTTTTGACTAACGTAACGTACAGTTGAGATACTTTTGGTTATTGATAATTTATAGGTATGAATAATTTATAGGATGAAAAAGCTAATTTAATTTATTGTGTAGAAATTGTGGGAAAGCAATGAAAAATGAAAGTTACACTAAATCACGTAGTTTTATTATTATACTTGTGCTACACCCGCGATTTCGTCTGTGTTGAGTTTTTTTCCATACAAAGGGGATAGGCAACCGCTGACCCAGGTCAAAAATAAATGAACCATGAAGTAATTGGTACGGTTATAAATGTTGTTTTTTAATAAAAATTTCTAAAGAACTTGTATATTTTTAGAAGTTGGGAAGCAAAAGTTGTATTTCTAAATAATTAGATAAATCAACTCATTGCATTTGCGTTAAACAAAACGCAACAAGCTTCATTACTTTCCCACAACTTCTACGCAATAAATTAAATTAGCTTTTTCATCCTATAAATTACTCATACCTATAAATTATCAATAACCAAAAGTGTCTCAACTGTACGTTACGTTAGTCAAAAAAGTTAAGTCAAACAATGTATGGGGAGTTGCAATGTCGTAAAAGCTGACTAAGGGATTACCCTGACTGGTTGATAAGATTCGTCACAGAATACATAATAGTACAAGTGTTTCGTCGGCATAAAGATTGGTCCTTAATACAAGCTTATTATGGAATGTGTTATTAAATATTTAAATTTCAAAAATCCGCTGCGCCCCCTTAGGGCATGAATTTCGGGAATTCCTTTCTTTGTGCACGACTAGACCATAAAAGGTTTGCAAAGTCATACATAAAGTTGCAAATACTAATGCCACGACAAATTATAAAATAAAATAAATAATGCTGGGCAGTTCAAACAACATTAACTAGCCCCAAGCTAAGCAGAGCTTGTGTTATAGGTACTAGATAACTGATAAACTTAATACAATACATTATATAGATAGATATTTTTTATTATACATAGAAAATACCCAGAACATCCTGTACAAATATTTGCAGATCATAGAAATATTTGTTTCTAGGCTGGAATGGAACCCGCAACCTCCTGCCTCGCAGGTGAATCTACGCCTGCCGCGCCACAGAGGTCGAGGATAGGAAGGTAATTTTCCTTTCACTGAAGTAAATCAAAACAAGTTTGAACTTCTTCTTCTACCTTCAAAGTGAATCTCCAAAATGTTTGTACTTATAGTTCATAGTTCATAGTTCATTTATTGATAACAATAATGTTACAGGTCAAAAATAATTATAATCAGAAAGAACATAATTAGTACATAATAACATAATTAGTAATTAGAGTGCATAACTTCCGAACGACTGTATGAAATTGGATAATTCTTTTTTTGTTGTATTATTTATTGTTAGGTAAAGGTTTGTATAAAATAAAATATTGGACCCGCTAGATAGCGCTGCAGTCGGGTCACCGGGACCACGCGAACGAAGTCGCGAGCGAGTCACTAGTGTTTTATACAAAATACGACTTAACACCACGTACTTACGTACATATTTCACTATTCTCCAGCTGACGTTTCGTTGACCATTGAGGGGTCCTTCATGTGCACCAAATGTAACCACAATTATGTTTTAAAAGAGGTCTTGTACCAAATAACACACTTGAATAGGATTTTGTCGACATGGCTTGTGTTGGCAGACGTAGCGTGGGGCGCCCTCTGGCTAGGTGGAGCGATGACCTACGAAAGGCGGCGAGCGCAGAAAGTGGATGAGAAGACCCGAACACCGGGCTCAGTGGCGCGTATTGGGAGAGGCCTATGTCCAGCAGTAGACTAGTGTGGGCTGATGATGATGATGATTATGATGGTGATGTCGACATATTTGTCCCAGGTTTTTGTCAACATAATAAAACAGAAACGCACAGTAAAAGAAGGCCTATTCAAAATAAGTCCTTTTATATGTTAGTCACCACGTTATCGCTTGCGGGTCCACACAACATAACTAGAGTTAGTACTTCAACTTGTATCGTAAAATCACTGCCACTTGAAGTGTTACTTAGCCATAGAGCATGGATACCAAGTTTACTCGGGGCCATGACAAATCCTACTTATATTTGTGACAACCTCTGTGGCGCGGCGGGCGAAGGTTCGCCTGCGACGCAGGAGGTTGCGGGTTCGATTCCCGCCTCGGAACAAATATTTGTGCGATTGCAGGAATTTGTTCAGGTGATCTAGGTATTTACTATGTATAATAAAAAAATATCTATCTATGTAATATATTGTATTAAGTATATCAGTTATCTAGTACCCATAACACAAGCTCTGCTTAGCTCGGGGCTAGATAATGTTGTGTGAACTGTCCAGCATTATTTATTATAATTATTTGACCGTTGTCCACCTTCCGTCTCTATCATCAGATCAGCTCGCTGTCACCATAATATTGTATTATCATCGGAACTTGACAGGTCTGCCAAATTTCAGCTCAATCGGATATCGGAAAGTCAACCCTTGAAATACTTTCTAAATATCTCTGGTCTTCTTCATCAGTTCCACTTCACCAAATATAACTTTCTAAAAGCACATGCTTGACTTGTTGCTGAAAATCCTGAAATCGCTGTATGTGTGCATATAACATTTGAAGAGTTCCCACAATTCCTCATGAAATACCATCATCAGAACCAGATTTTGATGAAAATGGGACCAATCTGGAAGCATATAGAATCAAGTAAAAAAATATATATATAAACAAATAATAAATTTAAAATATTGAGAAATTTCTCCTTTTTTGAAGTCGGTTAAAAAAAATATGTCAATAGCAAAACTTAGATACATAATATAAAAAAAAATTGTATAAATTAAATCGATATGATTTAGCCGACCGATGGATATATTTATATCAATTGGTCGCATATGGAGTATATTTGATTGTATGTGTTTGAGCAAGCATTCCCTGATAACTGGGCACGAACTTTCTTCTCGGTAAGGTGGCTTCTAGATTATTTATTTAACCACCAACCACATCCCATTTTGGAGAGATTGTGGTCAAACGCGGATTAAATACAACCTCATGTATGGTTTTTATATTTTGGTTGTTATGTATATTGCTCCCTCTCCTTGCTAACCACGTTGTACCTGCAGAGAAGCTCCCTTCGGGACATGAACTGCCTTGGTCCACCTGGAAATGTCTGAACTGACTCCGGAGCCAGTGGGCCGCTGCAGGTATAACTTGGTTGGAATACCCCCATATTCCGACGAGGCACAATGTGACTGTGGGTTCTCTCCTCAGTCGATGCCTCACTTGCTGTCTTATCCACTGTGCACCAACACCTGCACTCTAAATGACCTGTGCGAAGCCACTGAAAATGCTGTCGACGTGGCAAAATTTTGGTCTAAAACAATATAATTATCTATTATGGGAACCAACGACACGATGAAGAAGAAGAATGTATGGTTGCTGGTTTTCGTTTATTCGAAGCATGTTTTTCTCCTCTATGAGAGCGCAGAGAATTCCTTACTTAAATACAGACAATATGTATAAGAAGAATCGGATGTTTGTATTACATCCGGCACGCTGCCAAACAAAATAAATGCGGACCACTTGGATCCCTGTTTATCCTGTAATTTGAGGGTAGTTCTGCATTCGGATGAGTTATCCAAGTAATTGGACTAATTGTCGTCAGATCGGTTGTGTAGTACTTTACAATGTTGAATACCGACAAATTTGCAATACGAGTATTCATTGTCAGATGTACAGGTCGTCCCAAGACTATGCGACATGAAGGGAAAGTAAGTTAAATATTGTAGATAAGATATTTTGATGAAAGGAGACTTTATTTTATTTTTTAAACTTAGTAATAATAAATAAAATAAATAAAATTAAATTAAAAAAGCCTGTTTATTCCATAGTTAAAATACTTAGGTGTGACATTTTTAAATCTAGTTCATAGTAATACCACAGAATAAATAAAAGTACAAGTAATACTGCATCCAAAGATTTTCTAAAATTGACTTGCTTCTTCTGGGAACCGAACCTAACATTTAATGGAATCAAACATTTTACGTTTTTTTTGTTTAAGATACTATGTTACTCAAATAGATTATTATATTTTATCCATTCTTTCGATTGGCATCATAAAAAATACGGGCTGTTTTTTTCACATTGAAGTTGGTTCGAATCCTATACGAAGAAAGTAATTTTTAGAAAACCATTTGGAAGCAGTATTACTAGTTTTCAAAATAAAGTGATTTCTCGTTCCAGTAAAATGTCCTATCTAGAATTATTTAAGGTAGTTTCCCTTCATGTCTCATAGTCTTGCACGACTTGTATAACATCAACTAGCCTTTTGACCGTGGCTTCGCACGCGTATTGCGGCATAATAAGGAGTTTCCCCCCTCTTGCTCCCTCTCCTGCCCTCTCCTGCCCCCTAACATCCATTCATATACAACATTCATCAAAATCTGCTCAACCGTTGATCCGACGTTGTCTTGTCCAATGGAGTTAAGTTCATACAAATTCCCTAAAAAAAGCACTCTCAGAATTCCCTAATTTTCCAATTTTACGAGAAACTTTTCTAATTTTAATTTTTCTAAAAAATTCAATCGGACCATTCCGAACATTTAAAAAAATGCTAAGTTGGTCTACACGTTCCTAAGTGATGCGCTTACCAACGAATATTAGGTATTTAATTTTTATTTATATACATAGATTAGTAACTCATCGTCTCAGACAAATAAATAAAGTTAATGATATTACAGATAGTACTACAAGAATATAAAAAGACTTATTAGTAATGTTAAGTGTTAAGTGTTATCAGTAATATTAATAAAAATAAATAAATAAATAATACTGGACATTTAACACAACATTATCTATTGCCAAGCTAAGCAGAGCTTGTGTTATGGGTAAGTACTAGATAACTGATATACTTTATACAATACAGTACATGTAAGATATTTTTTATTATACATAGAAAATACCCAGAACACCCTGAACAAATATCTGCAGATCGCAAAAATATTTGTTCTAAGGCGGGAATCGAAACCGCAACCTCCTGCGTCGCAGGCTAACTTTCGCCCGCCGCGCCACAGAGGTCGTCATATTGAAATTAAATTCCACTTTCTATTGAGTTTATCTCGTCTTTTCGTAACTTATAAGGAATTTCTCATGACTAAGTACCTATAAATTTCCTAATGTCGCATACTTCAGTATGTAAATTTAAATACGCTGTGTCGCCTCACACCTGCCTTGAATTCCTCGGATTCATATTTCCAAAGCAAAAGCACATTAGTTTGTGATGTCATCCGTTGCAAACGCGTTAGGTACCTTGCATGTTTGGAAACTTTACGGATTCAGGTGATGGCAGTTCATTTATTTTGGACTTCAAAATGGCAAAATGGTAAATGATGATGATCATGTCGAAATTTCCATAAGCTGCCCATCTTATGGGCCTGAAGCGCTATTGTAGCGCTTCACAAATTTACGTAGACGCCCGAGTAGATTCGTTTAATGCCATGCATCCAGAGGAAGAGGATCGCCTCCTTTATGTCCAGAGTTGACTCGTGTCATAATGCTATCATCCAGAGTCTGGCGGATAGACTGATGCAGACGAGTGTGTACCGACGCTGGGTGGAGATTGCCACCTAAGTATCTTCCGAGCTACGTCAATTTTATAATTTTATTTTACTGTTTTGACCTGTGTTTTAGTTTTAGTTTTTGTTTTTATTAGTAATGTACTAATGGATCATATTGTGTCTGAAATAAAGAATTATTTATTAATTTTATTTATTAAGATATACGCGGATTTTTTAAATAAACTACAAAATATTTGAGGCTCTGCCTATCCATTCGGGGAAAAAGGCGTTTATCAACGTGATACTTACTAAAATATCCCAAAAATTACCGACCGGATTGAACCCACCCTGCGCTAACTATAGGAATCATGGCGTAATCAGTCTCCGGATATAGATTTCCTGATTAAGGCATTTTTCGCCAAATTCCTTGTAGAAAATATTCTTCTATATTGTAGATATATTTTTAAGCGACTTAAAAGAAGGAGGAGGTTCTCAATGTTTGTTACCTCATATCTCCGTCATTTAAGACCGAATTGTTTTTTTTTTTAGTTGAATCGATGTCCTTCCATATTTGTCTCTTTTTCAACAACACTTGGTTCTGATGATGGGATCTATGAAGAATTGAGGGAACTCTTCAAATTTTTACAGGCACACATATAGCGATTTCAGTATTTTCAGCAACAAGTCAAGCATGTGTATTCAGAAAGTTCCATTTGGTGTAGTGGAACTGATGAAGAAGACCAGAGATGGCCATTGGATCTCCATAATAAGTATTTCACGGGTGGCGAGGTGACTTTCCGATATCCGATTGAGCTGAAATTTGGCATAGGTACCTGTCAAGTTCCGATGACAATACAATATGATGGTGACAGCGAGCTGATCTGATGATAGAGACGGAAGGTGAACAACGGAACTCCACGATGGATAATAGTAGACCGGCCGTGTTAAGTCTCATTGTGATCAGCATACGGTTCCAATCACTAATATTATAGAATCTTGTATTGGGCGAAAAATCCTAGCTACGAAGTCGTTTTTTTTTCCTAAAATAATTATTCCTAGTCTTCTCAGATACTCAATTGATCAGTTCGAAAGAACCAAGTTCTATAAATTCCAAACGTTCGTTTTATCTGTCTTTTGCTGGATCTGTACCACCTCTACATCTGAAACGGTTTCAACTAAGTTAAATTGGCTCTAAATCAAGACGCTATTGAATCTACTTTATAACTGTTGGTTTGGAGTTCTTCAGCTAAAATGGTGGCTTCTTTTTGAACATAGGCTGCGGCAACGTCAGGCAGAAATATTAAAAAAAAAACCTCCTCGCGCCGCTCGTAATACATACATACATACCTCATACATACATAGACACACGCCTTTTCCCCCGAAAGGGTAGGCAGAGCCTCAATGGTCATCTTTTCACTGTGGTTTGCATCATATTGTGAATATAGACGTGACAAGGGTTGAGCTCATTAACACCATTGTTCCGTTAATCCGTTATAATGGAATATCTCGTAAAATGTAGTCAATTTTATAAAACCCGTACAGTGAGCCCTCTACTTTATTGTATTGATTTTATTTATCTAATTTTTGATCCATGGAATTTTGGAATTTTGCTTCATGCTCCACTGCTATGCTTTGCAAAAATGCTTCAGATGAGAAGTTAGTGACGGCACAGAATAAATAATAGTACATGGACGGATAATAATATGTGTCAATGACCCACGTGCTAGCCTCAGTTACACTACAACCACGGTGATCATAGAACGTGACCTGCGATGCAATGCGCCCGTCACCTGGAGATATAACGATCTGTCTCATGTGCCTGTAATTTCACCTGATACTTCAGATGAGAAGTTAGTGACGGCACATAATAAATAATAGTATAGTGACGGATATGTGTCAATGACCCACTTGCTAGCCTCAGCCTACGGTGGTCCGTGACCTGCGATGCAATGCGCCCGTCACCCGGAGATGCAGTCAGATATAACGATCAGTGTCATGTGCCTGTAATTTCACCTAATATTTTAGGTAAGAACTAAAAAAACTAACTACGACTGAAAATGAGAATAAATACTCGTATCTCCTCACTTTTAATATTATAAATGCGAAAGTGAGATTGTTTGTTTGCTTGTTTGTTACGCTTTCGCGCCTAAACGATTCAACCGATCATCATGTTTTTTTTACACATATTTAGAGTATAGTCATGAACATAGTTTTTTTTTTTAGGAAATCAACGTGGTTGAAGCCTCTGGTGAAAACTGGTAATAAATATATCTAGAAATTAATCTTCCATTGTTTTTCCCGTATCTGTGAAGCGAAGGGGCTAAGAGGCGAGAGCGAGTCACTGACCTGATTCCACGCCTAGGAATGTTTCTGACTACGCGTGGACTATGCGCGGAAGAAGTTGGGGGCGAGCCACTAGTGAATAATAAAATACAAGTAACTAATTTTGTAAATTATTTAAAAACCCTCAACGCAATGAAACGGCTGAACCAATTTTGATCAAACATAGCTAAGAACACTCCCGACAAATTCACATTCACGGTTCATCCGTGACGAGCTACGATGCCACAGATACACACACACACACACACATACACACACACACAGACACGTCAAAGTTATAACACCCCGTCGTTTTTGCGTCGGGGGTTAAAAACAATGAAGATTGTGCTAGTTTTATATACATTGTACGATTTTAAATTTTACAGTTTTTTTTTTGTTCCTTTTTATCTGCAATCGGCTGTTTAGCTATAATCTGATTTTTTCTAGGTTGACGTGGTTTGGGTGTGATTCCAATAAATAACACCACAAATTGAAGAACTGGTTAGGTTCTCTGGTCTAGGTCAAGTATTTGCCTTCTCTTTAGGCGTTTAACAGGTTCTTAGCAAGTTCGTTTGAGTGGTTTTCAAGTCTTTCCTTGTATTTTATGCTGTGCTTGCTAACTTCCTCCTTGACGGTGGGAATTTCAAGGTATTCATGTATTTACGTGTTCCTCACAAACCAGCGTGCGCTTGAGACAGTTCTAAGGGTTTATACAATAAAATAAAAATAAATACACACAACTATAGAAACACACCTCTTTCTCCGAAGAGGTAGGCTTCAGGGCCTCAATGAACCTCTTTACACCGTGATTTGCCAAATGACTGGAATAAAGACATGAACGGCATTAAGTCCTCCTTGCACTATTGTCTTGTGTGAAAGTTTTTTTAAATAATAAATAAATAACGGTGGTGAGCTCATCACCGCCATTGCAACTCAGCTGCCGCTTTCTTTCAACACACACACACACACATAAGCCAGCAGTCAGGAAAAAATTATATCCTACTTACCAATAGGTGAGATCATGGCCAAACTAAGAATAATCATTGTTAAAAAAATAACCCCCGAAAATTACCCCAGCCCAGGTGCATACAGTGAAATGAAGTTATATCACGCCGTGATGTGTCGGAACTAAAAATAATACCATACGTCTCCTACCGAGGATGTCGTAAAAAATGAATCAAGGATTACGTAAGCGGATAGGAAGCAGAATCTAGCTCACTAATACTAATACTGCGGTCACCAATCCTCCTGTCAATCGTGGCAGTTATTGCAAATCCCCCCATTGCAGTTTAAGGGAGGGAGGCCTCATCTAGCTGTGGTATTCAACCATCTAATATTATAAATGTTAAAGTAAAAATGTTTATATGTTTGTTACTCAATCTCGCCGAAACGGCTGTACATATTTAGATGAAATTTGGTTGACCTGGATTAAGCTATAGGCTACTTTTTTCGTTATCGTGGGTTTCGCCCCACCATACCCCCAGGGGTATGGCCAGGGGTATGGTGGGGCGAAACCCACGATAACGAACGATACCACCATAGAGCTTTTGTCCTATTAAACCCGAGCTAAGCCGCGGGCGGGCACTAGTAATAATATTAATCCAGCATTATTACTCTCAACAACAATGTAGGCAGAATATATTATATCTATTGAAAAGCAATAACCATAGCAGTAACCGTTCTAATGTAATATTTCAATTAATTTGCTCCAATTCAAGCTACGCTTGGGAAGACGCCAAGTAATAAGGAGTTCCGACAAGCTCTATGCAACTTGCTCGATGCCCCTCCAATATATCTTCAGATACAACAATGCAGAACTTAAGCACTGACAGGTCACGTAATAGAAGTTTTTTGTGAAAAATATAAGTTACAAGATTTTATCAAATTAGTGAACGTAACCGTGTGCTGATCAAAATGAGTCTAAACACGGCCAGTCTTCTATTATCCATCGAGAAGTTCCATTGCCCACATTCCGTCTCCATCATCAGATCCGCTCGCTGTTACCATCATATTGTATTGTCATCAGAATTTGACAGGTATGCCAAATTTCAGCTCAATCGGTTGAGGATAACTGCTTTAAAATTCAGATGCAAGATTCCACCCGGACATACTGATTGCAAAGCTTGTAAAATAGTTCTTATGTTTTCAATTAATAAGTTTTTTGTGAAAAATATATTTAACATTACAAGCTTTTACAAAATTAGTGATTGTAACCGTGTGCTGATCAAAATGAGTCTTAACACGGCCAGTCTTCTATTATCCATCGAGGAGTTCCGTTGTCCAGCTTCCATCACCATCATCAGATCAGCTCGCTGTCACCATAATATTGCATTGTCATCGGAACTTGACAGGTATACAAAATATCATCTCAATCGCTTGAGGATAACTGCTTTAAAATTCAGTTGCACGATTCCACCCGGGCAAACGTACATTCCGTTGTCCACCATCATCAGATCAGCTCGCTGTCACCATAATATTGCAATTTTGTCGGAATTGGACAGGTAGGTATTCCAAATTTCAGCTCAATTGGTTGAGGATAACTGCTTTAAAATTCAGTTCCAAGATTCCACCCGGACATACTTTGCAAGTTAATATAAAGCTTGTAATAAAAAGGTTCCAAGAACGGCTAACTTAACTTTTAAATAATTTCACTCATATCATAAATCTCAAAGTTATGATGTTCGGATATATACGGATGTTTTTTTTTCTAACTTCTTGAGTTACAATTGGTTCACCTGATGTTGAGCAGTAAGAAAGTATTACTACATACGTCACGTCCACCTATAGGACGCACCCTATGTGACATTGCACTGCGCCCGTCACCCTGACACATAAAGATGAAAAGTCTCATTTGCCTGTAATTTCACCGCGCTTCTACAACTGTGTTGATACAACTATGTTGTCTCGCTCGGTTACTTACATACCGCAAACATTTCAGCAGCGCTTAGAACAAAGTTGGCAACAACATAAGTCCCGGCGAGGATATATTCCGAAGTCAATAACGGTGGAACGAACAATTCGACTGTGATTCGTTAGAAAGGGAATTCTTGTATAGTGTAAGGTTTGAAGACCTCTGTAGCGCGGCGGGCGTAGGTTCGCCTGCGATGCAGGAGGTTGCAGGTTCGATTCCTGCCACGGAACAAATATTTGTGCGATCTGCAGATATTTGTTCAGGGTGTTCTGGGTATTTTCTATGTATATTAAAAATATCTATCTATGTAATGTATTGTATTAAGTATATCAGTTATCTAGTACCCATAACACAAGCTCTGCTTAGCTTGAAGCTAGTTAATGTTGTGTGAACTGTCCAGCATTATTTATTTAAGTTCGGTAAGGTTACTGCACCAACAATTCGAACCAAATACCGATAAGGAGATTAGGCGTGGATATAATTATGTAAAATGCAATAAAACTTTTTTACCCCACAATCTTTATGAACCCTTCAAGCTAAAGCCAAACGAATGCGTTCAGCCCGTGTGCGCGGTGGCGTGCACGGTGGCGATCCATTGTCTTACTATTGATCAAACCAACGCCTTCAGCCCGCGTCCGCGGTGGCGTGCACGGTGGCGATCCATTGTCTTACCATTGATCGCCACCGTGCACGCCACTGATGACGCGGGCTGAACGCGTTGGTTTGGCTTTAGCATTACTGTGCGTGGTCCGACTCTCACTAGACAGTTTTTTTGTATTATAGCAGTATATAAATAGCTCACTTAGCTTATAAAAACATGAAATGGGTGTGACAGTTTTATTTCTCATTGGGTTGCCTGAGCTATTGAAAGGGGTATATGGCCCGCGGGCTGAGTTCACTATAAAAAAATATAAATAAATTTCGTAGTGGACATTTCGGCCCGCGGGCTGAGTGAGGTGTGGGCTGAGTTGACCAAACAATCGACCAAAGAGCAAGGTTTTGTCATTCAATTATCGTTTAGACTAGTTTTCATCGGGGCCACGTTTTAGCGATGAGTTTTTATATTGTTACTCCCATTTCATCCGACCAACCTTTTATCTTCTTTTAAATTGAAAAGTAGCTGAATCTGTTGTTATTAACCCCCGACGCAAAAACGACGGGGTGTTATAAGTTTAACGTGTCTGGGTGTGTGTGTGTGTGTGTGTGTTTGTGTCTGTGTGTGAGTCTGTCTGAGGCATCGTAGCTCCCGAACGGATGAACCGATTTCGTTTTTTATTTTGTTTGAAAGGTGAATTTGTCGGGAGTGTTCTTAGCTATATTTGATCGAAATCGGTTCAGCCGTTTCATTGAGTTGAGGCTTTTTTAATTTAACAAAATTAATTACTTGTGTACAAAGAACAAACTATCCAGTGGGTCTATATTTCTTCTGAAGCAATCTTATTGTGTATTGTTTGAAAGTCTGAACCAAGTGTCTGCACAAAGAGCAATTTTATTCAATTAGGCGAGTATAAAAGAGAATGAGACGAGATTGTGCTTCGCGCGAGGACATTTTTTACTGCATTTTAACGAGATTATTCTGAAATGGATCCTCATAAATTTTAATAATTTGCTCATCTTTTTTTAATTTTCTTCTATTTTGTTTGTTCTCTAAGCATTTCTTTATTAGGCACGTGATTTGATAATGATACAATGATTGTTTAAGATAGACCCTGCTGTGCTGGTTTGGTGAACTAAATCAGACAGCTAAATTGCGTCACAATCTAAATCAGTAAAGTTCAGATAAGTAAGAAAGTGACAGAAAAGCGCACGCGCTACGAAAATTGAACGAAAATCACGAAAGACGGTATTTAAACAAATGTTTGCTGCGTAATCGAAAATATAAATCGACCATGCCCTCTAAAATAATTGTATTTGTTACTCTCATTAATTTTATCAATGTACGCTGATAGATAATAGATATATTTATGGTAGCGCGGTAAATTTTTTTTATCAAGAAAATTTCAAGAAATCGTGTTTTGGTCTCGACCATGCCCTTGGAAATATGATGAAGATTAATATACATATACAGACCGTTCACCGTAAGTTGGTACCTGCCATGGAGTATTTACAGGTGCCATCTTACGGTGAACGAGCCGGACCGTTCGCCGTAAGTTGACACCTGTAAATACTCCATAGAAGGTGCCAACTTACGGTGAACGGTCCGGCTCGTTCACCGTAAGATGGCACCTGTAAATACTCCATGGCAGGTGCCAACTTACGGTGAACGGTCCGGCTCATTCACCGTAAGATGGCACCTGTAAATACTCCATGGCTGGTGCCAACTTACGGTGAACGGTCCAGCTCGTTCACCGTAAGATGGCACCTGTAAATACTCCATGGCAGGTGCCAACTTACGGTGGACGGTCCGGCTCGTTCACCGTAAGATGGCACCTGTAAATACTCCATGGCAGGTGCCAACTTAAGGTGAACGGTCCGGCTCGTTCACCGTAAGATGGCACCTGTAAATATTCCATGGCAGGTGCCAACTTACGGTGAACGTGCTATATATGTATATATAATTGTTGTCTTAAACTGAGTCGATTTTGCTAAAAATACGTTTCGTTTCGTTTCGTATGAGGTAGAGCTGGCCTCTGGTATCGGAGTTTGTCAAGCCGCCTGAGGGCCTCTGACATGGCATGACATATACGTTTAAAAAAGCCTATTTGACTCTTGACAGCCTTTTACTAGGTGAATTTTAATGATATATAAAAAATGACTTCTACTGTAGCATATTCGATAACATTACTCGTAAGACAATTATTTGTAAAACAATAGGATATCAGAAATCCTAATTTCGAAATTCATGGGACAACGAGAAAACAGCTAATCACAGCTATTTTGATAAATAAGATATAAACTCTAGTTATATTACTCGCTAACATAATAAACTGTATTCAGGTACCCACTGAAAACCTGGTTCCTGAAAACTATAATAAGGGTCTCTTTAAGGCAAGAGTGAATAGGTGCCTTCTAGACCATCGTGCTCCAACGTCGGCCGCATCGTCACTTACAAACAGGTGAGATCGCGGTCAATCTAGGGTCTACCATAGTAAAAAAAACCCTTGTCACTTTGTTGCTTGATAAAACACATACATACATGGATATGATTTTCCCCGAAGGGGTAGGCAGAGCTTCAAAGGGCCTCTTTTCACCGTGGGTTGCACCAGCGTTGGAATATAGACGTGACATGTGGTGAGCTCATCACCGCTATTGCTTTCCACGTCAACTCGGCTAACACTTTCTCCAGTACATTACACATTAGCAGCCAAGACAAATCTTATACCAACAAATCTTACTAACAAATCCAAGGTTTTTTATTTATTTTTATTGCTGGGAAGTCATTACCCCTGAATAATATAATGCTCTTTGAGCAGGATTTTCTATAGTTGACCAACTGATGAAATTCAAAGCACAACACAGGTATACGTCGCACCATCGACGTAATTAAAATGAATTTATTTAATTATTTATTAATTATTTATTAATAATTTATTTTACTTTGGTCGAAGCGTCGCACAACGAGTTATGAGCGCTGATTGAGCACTATATTGAACTAGGAGGTGTCCGTTATGTTAAACAAAGTTTTCCGACTCGAATGACGGTTGAGTTAAGAGCCTAATCATTTCTTATTGCAAAAACATATAAAGTGATATTGCTACAACTCTGACCCTCGATGAAAGGGCATTTCGACAAAGACATTTTATAAGCACTTACGATCGACGAAATCGGTCACCGATCGTAGACTTGGCTCTTATCCATTTGAGTATTGATACATGACCTTGCTTGTATAACCTTCGCTACTTTGGGCACGCCTTTTTCACATCATCCTCATCATCGTTAGCTTATCGTGAGCTTGACCACTTTTAGACAGGCCTTCCGGATTTTATTTATTTATTAAAAAAACACAAATAATACGACATAAAACACCGAGAACAATTAAGATCATAATTAAATATTTCAATTATGGTAAGGCATTTTCGGATTTTTAGCTATATGTCCCCACAGTAGGTTCGCGGCCTGTATCGTGAGAACCGAATTGAAATAACAGACAAAAAATCAATAAAACAATGAAACAATAATTGAATGAATGTTTATAGAATTTCACGACTACCGGTCTTGAGCCACCTCCATCCACCGACTTTCTGCTTGCTACTATGTAGGAAGGATGCTGCCCACTTTCACTTCAACTTGCCTACTGATCTCCTCAATTGGATTCCAACACATAGTGAAACTCCGAGCATAGCTCTCTCCTTAGCACGCTGCATGACCTTGAGCTTTAGTATGAGGTCAATAGTTAGCGACCACGTCTCAGTATCTAAAGTCTTCTATAGGTTACATTTCGGGGAATGCTCCCAGGAACTGCACGA
This sequence comes from Operophtera brumata, assembly GCA_932527175.1. Classification (NCBI taxonomy): domain Eukaryota; kingdom Metazoa; phylum Arthropoda; class Insecta; order Lepidoptera; family Geometridae; genus Operophtera; species Operophtera brumata. The sequence continues at coordinate 40,178,901 of OW052225.1, forward strand.
CCTGATCCCACCATCTCATTTTCATCATAGGACGAGCAGGCATACGGCTCAGTACCATCCTTACCTCATTAGTATACCTTCTATTCGCAAAAAAACGTTTTATTTCTAACTTTATAATGCGAACTGCTAAGGAGTGGAATACACTACCGTCGTCTATCTTTCCTGAAAACTATAATCTAGGTCTCATCAAGGCTAGAGTGAATAGGTGCCTTCTAGACCTTTATAACCTTTTGCCCTTTTAGATCTTCGGCCACATCGTCACTTACCAACAGGTGAGATCGTGGTCAAACAAAGGTCTATCGAAGTTAAAAATAAATAAAAAAAAAAGTCGTCTCCAACACTCACTGTCTAAAGACTTGGCTCTGCGTTATATTTGCATGATGGGGAGTTTCTTAGTTCTTACACTGCCCATTCGTTCATCCATTGTCACTTCAAAACGGCTTTAGACGCTATGTTAAAATTTTGAGGTCGTTTCGTTACATGCTCACTCACTATCAGTAAAGGTTACAAACTTGATGTTAATTCAGTAATTACTTGAGGATGTAATTTAAATAAATTATAGACTAGAAACACGATTCGCGAAACTTTTCTCGATAGCTTTATTTTTTGAAATTGGTTTTTCTGAAGCCCTTTTTAGGTCCGTCCTTCGACTAGAGAAAGTATTAAGCATATTTTTTTATATTATTCTGTAGGTTACACATTACTTACATTAATTATAGATAATTTATTTTTATATTTGCTACTTTAGAAGCTAAACGAAGTTTTATCATTTTTCGCTTACGTCAGTTACTTCCGGAGTGGCAAAAATCTATACCTCACCTTTTCCCGGGTTCAAGTGAGCAATAGCGCTGTCACTGTCTTACAGCTATTGTTTTCTGGTAGACTCCGCCCATTCGGTATCTTGACATATCGCCTTAACATAAAATAGGATTGTACCGCGAGGGCGCGCGCTTGAACCCGTTTGTATGCAAACGAAGTCTCTCCTATTTTGGATATCCCATCAAACTCCATGAAATTTAGTAAACAATGATAAATACTCTAGCACAAATAATATCTAGACCGGTTGTCAGTTTATTTAATTATTATTATGGTCTCCAAATAGTATTAAAAGAAAACAAAAAGAAACTGACAAACAAGGTGCTTAGACTAAACAAGAAAAATTAGTTTACTGATCTTGTACCTATAGTACACATTTCATGGTTCCATGGAGTTGATAATCACAGTTACCCTCACTCTTACGGTCTCTCTTAAGGTGAATGCTCACGCTTGCGGCGCGAGACTCAATTTTTTTAGTGTTTTTTGCTCATTACATCTCATCAACACTTCTTCAGATAGCGAAAGTTGAGTTCGCGAGAACTAGGAGACTTAACACACATGTTTTAATTGATAGTATCTCTTAAATATCATCAGTTAAGCTACAAAACCCCTAAACAAAAAAAACAACGTAAAAATGTGTTTAGGAGTATCAAAGCTAAACTGATGATATTTATGAGATACTATCAATTAAAACATGTGCGTTAAGTCTCCTAGTTCTCGCGAACTCAACTTTCGCTATCTGAAGAAGTGTTCATGAGCTGTAATGGGCAATAAACAGCAGAAAATAATAATTTCACGCCGTAAGCATCCACCTTAAGGTTTATACCTCTCACACTTACCCCCCCCCCCCCCCCCCCCCCCCCCCCCTCCCCCCTCACCCAAACAAACGAACTTTTTTTTATATATTTAAAACTAGTGATTTATTTTTAATAATAATAATTCATTTATTAAATCAGACATTACTAGGTCCATCATTTGTTAGTATTATTCTTAAAAACTATGTAAGAAATACATTAGTTACAGCTATAAGTTGAGGTGAAAACTCCCATGCGAATCCCGACCAAACAGACTCCAGCGAGACTACCTATCTGATCAGGACCCGGATAAGCATGCCTGTGCTGTTTTTTTTTTTTTTTTCTTATAATGAATATTAGCTATCAATCACTTTATTGAAGTTTTAATACAGGTATTTCACGTGGGCGCCTCATTTCCATACATGTCTCACCAGAGTGAAACTTCAGTACATTACTCCTGTTATTCCTTCTGGACTTCGGGTCGGACAGCGATTCCTGAATTCCAGATACGCCTCATAAATTAGCATCATTAGGGAGATAAGCAAAAAATAGGAAGCTGCGGATGACGTAACACGCCTCCTAAATATTCTGCTTCGGAATGTTGGGAATCTTTTGGCTAAATGTGAATTACAGAGACATGAAGTGATATTAACAAAAACAAAGCGCGGGGTTAAAAAATCCTGAAGCTTGCATTAATCCTGAAGCTTGCATTAATCCTGAAGCTTGCATTAATCCTGAAGCTTGCATTAATCCTGAAGCTTGCATTAATCCAGTATCCTATTTTACAAGCTTTTATTCAACTTGCAATGTTTGTAGTTATGTATGTTCGGGTCGAATCTTGCAACTGAATTTTAAAGCAGTTATCCTCAACCGATTGAGATCAAATTGGACATACCTGTCAAGTTCCAATAACAATACATTATTATGGTGACAGCGAGCTGATCTGATGATGGAGACGGAAGGTGGGCAACGGAACTCCTCGATGGATAATAGCAGACTGGCTGTGTTTTGGCTTATTTTGATTAGCTCACGGTTCCAATCACAATTTTTATAAAATTTTGCGTTGAAATATATATTTTTCAAAAACTTTCAATATATATAAAATTGTTGCGCGACTGACTGACTGGCTGACTGACTATCAACGCACAGCCAAAACCGTAAGTCCTAGAGACCTGAAATTTTGAGAGTACGTTCCTTTTGTGGTGTAGGGGTGCACTAAGAAAGGAATTCAAAAAATTAAACTCCTAAGGGGGAGTAGCGGGGTGTTGAAGTTTGTATGGAAAAGTGCACGCGGACGAAGTCGCGGGTATTCCACTGGTTATAAAAATAAAGCCCAGGCTGGCCTGCGCCAACATTGGCGAGCTGCTAGCCCCTTCCTGGAGGACATCGGGTGGCTGGACTAGCAGCCTCCACCCATCACGCAAAAAGGGCCCGTTGGTGGCCTAGTTGCGGAGAAGAGTCTGCTCTACAAGTTCAACATAAAGCCGGAAGACTAATGTAATTTAGAGAAGAAATAAAATAAGAATGGCATGTTTTAAACCGTACCATTATATCGTAGGACCCAATTACAGAAGGTACAAGGGCGTTGTTATAGTAACGGGTAAAAACCTTTTCAACAAAACCTTTATTTACAAGGGCAACAAAAGTTGACAACGAAAACAGTTTTTGTTATTCTAACGACATCCACTGAGCGGAGACCTTTTTCAGGATTTGGATTGTGACTTTGTAAAGGGTAACTTAGATAAGTCCATTAGAAGAACTTGTGATGCTTTCAGGAAAACTTAACAAATTGGCTCGAGTCCATTGGATGAAGTTACACAACTTTATTTGGGATGTCGATCAAGGATTAGTATAGCTCATTCATTAATTATTAAGCGTCAGATGATCTGTTGTAAGATTCGATCTTTATGCTATAGACTTAGAAGACTTATAGAATAGAAAGAAGAAAGAATATATATTTATTTGCATACAATAGCTACACAGAAACACGTATTAAACTAAGAAGAAACAGATATGAAGGTACGAGTTGTAACTCAAGTAACAAAATGGCTCTGCCTCAGCATGAGTTGGTTGACAGCAAGCTAGCAACCAACGCTGGTCTTCCGGCAGAACCACCAGAACCAGAATAAATAAATAAATAATGCTGGACGGTTAACACAACATTACCTAGCCCCAAGCTAAGCAGAGCTTGTGTTATAGGTACTAGTTTTTTTATTTTTTATTTTTATACTACTTGGATGACGGAACAAGCATGAGGCCCACCTGATGTTAAGCGGTAACCTCTGCCTATGAACAGTGCATTACCTCAAAGGTCACGTCCACCTAGGACGCACCCTATGTGGCATTGCACTGCGCCCGCCACCCTGATATACTTAATACAATATATATTACATACTAGATATATATTTTTTATTATACATAGAAAATACCCAGAACACCCTGAACAAATATCTGCGATCGCACAAATATTTGTTCCGGGGCGGGAATTGAACCCGCAACCTCCTGGGTTGCAGGCGAATCTTCGCCTGCCGCGCCACAGAGGTCGAGAGAGAATAAACCAGAACCATGTATGTATGTTAGTTTTTAAGGTATTCATGTTGCTATGGGCTTATTGTTTAGGTTTTTGTACATTTTCCAATAAGCCTGAAATAAAGATATTTGATTTGATTTGTGAACCCGTGTCACGCGTAAAAACTGTCACCACGCAAACTAGTCTCAATATGAATAGTTTCATCCAGTCAATCTGTGGTCGGCCGTGCGGCTAGTCTTGTCGAACTCGAAAGATTTTCTTGTGAATATGCCATCGTGTGTCGTTCCCACATGTAAAATCTGCTAGACGTAAAAAGAAAAAGGATAGAATCACATTTCATACGTAAGAATACATTTGAATACATGGTCGTAGGTAACGCTCATTTCACATTCGAAGAGCTCACTACACTATTTTGCCAAATAGAGGCCATTTTGAATTCGAGACCGCTAGTTCCTATGTCGTCCGATCCAAATGACCTTTGTCCATTGACCCCAGGGCACTTCCCCGTAGGGAGACCGCTGACGTCATTACCTGCCCCTGATCTAAAAGATGTTAATCCAAGCCGACTCTACAGATACGCCCTCATAGAGCAAGCGAGGCAGCACATGTGGAACAGATGGAGCCGCGAATATATATGCGAACTGCAGCAGCGAACAAAATGGCAAAACAGACAACCTGACATCAAACCCAATCAATTGGTGCTTATCAGAGACGAATGCAGCCCACCCATGAAGTGGCCATTAGGAAGGATCACAGCCGTCTACAGAGGCTCTGATGGTGCCTGTCGTTTAGCAGACATTCAAACAAGCAGCAAGGGAATCGTAAGACGAGCAATAAACAGAATTTGCCCTCTCATGGATCTTCCCTAGAAGGAACAGGAATCTTCACTTTTCAAGGAGGCGGAGATTGTTTACGCAAACAAATACACACGAGAAGCCTCGCCCCTCGCTTCCCTGCGCGGGGGGACTAGAACGCACTTAGCCGTGGACCGCCGACATATCGGCACCAGATTAATATATTTATATTTAGAACCTATCTGTAAATCACAAGAAATACAATATTAAACGTAGATTCAATACAAGAAGTTCAAGTTTTGGCAAAACTTGTTGAGGATTAATATGAAGAATAATATCGGCACCAGATTAATATATTTATATTTAGAACCTATCTGTAAATCACTAGAAATACAATATTAAACGTAGATTCAATACAAGAAGTTCTTCATATTAATCCTCAACAAGTTTTGGCAAAACTTACCGATATGTCGGCGGTCCACGGCTGAGTGCGTTCTAGTCCCCCCGCGCAAGGAAGCGAGGGGCGAGGCTTCTCGTGTGTATTTGTTTGCGTAAACAATCTCCGCCTCCTTGAAAAAAGAAGATTCCTGTTCCTTCTAGGGAAGATCCATGAGAGGGCAAATTCTGTTTATTGCTCGTCTTACGATTCCCTTGCTGCTTGTTTGAATGTCTGCTAAACGACAGGCCTGTCAAGTATGGAACCCATGTTACGATGTCTATAGCTCGCGGTTGGAAGGCATTCAAAAGAGATTTTTACGATATCTTCAATATCGTGCCAAAATCTACCTTCCCGACTACTTAACTAGATGTCGGAAATTTCATTTTCTGCCCCTCTATGAAAGGAGGAATATATCCGACCTAGCATTCCTTTTCAACATAGCGAATGGCAAAGTGGACTGTCCTGAGTTACTACAGCTAGTGGGATTGCGCACAAGCAGCAGAGCTTTGAGAAACCCGAAATCGTTGTACGTACCGCGCGTTAATACTAACTATAGGCAGAACGCATTTATTATAAGAGCAAGTAATTCATTTAATTCATTGGCAAAAGAATACGTCGATATAGATATCTTTAATACATCAGTGTATAAGTTAAAGCGTATTCTTAATGGTAAATTCTTTTTGGACAGCGACTAAACTAAGATTTATCTATGGGTTATATTTTTCTAAGAAGCCTATTACGTGTGTATTGGATAGATTGTTTGTTTTAGTGACCTTTTTCAAAATTTTTTTTTTTTTTTTTTGTGTATTTATCTTTTTGTGTGTAGGTATTTCCTTATTCGTCGTCTATTGATTTATACCTAAGTTTTTTTAGTAAATATATGTGGGAACTTTTAATTAGCCGTCAGTACCATATCATGTATGTATCATGCATGCTATGTTAAGCAAAGACCTTTATGTAAATTCATAGCTGTAAGTTTTCCTAAAATTTGTAAAATAAAATAAAATAAAATAAATATCTTTTTCTTTTTTTGTTTTTTACCATTTATTCTTTGTAAAAAATTCAAGCGTCAATTTTGTTATTGTGACCAACATCACTAAAACATTACCCCTCCCCTACTGGTGGGAAATAAGATAGGCGCGGCGGGAGGCATTGTGTTTTGGCGACACAGCGCCCCGTGCTAATAGCATCGTACGCACCTTCTGGTTTATTCTATATTCTAAGGCTATAGACAAATTCGTCATAATTCTAAGTAACTGGTACGGTAAGTTGTTTATCCGTCTTTTAGTTTATTATCCTTATAAGAGAATACAAAATTATGCCACGTCTTCAAAAGTGGTTTCTGAACTCAGACAAAATTCGAAGTTGCTCACTATGCAAAGCTCATTTAAGAGAAGTTTCTACTGCATACAAGACTTGACGAACTCTGCCAGAAATTTCACGTGTCTCATTGACTTAATAGTTTTACACTTTGAGGTTGTTTCCACACGATCATTAAATATTTATTTATGTTTATACAAGCAGCGCCCCGCAGTTTCACCCGCGTAAGTCTCGATCCCGTGGGAATATCGGGATAAAAATGTGCCTATGTGTTATTCCGGGAGTCCAGTTATCTCCATTCCAAATTTCATCCAAATCCATCCTGTAGTTTTTACGTGAAAGAGTAACAAATATACATCCATACAAACTTTCGCGTTTATAATATTAGTAGGATTCACAATTATTCATATTTATACAACTTGTGATGACGGAACAAGCAGATGGTCCACCTGATGATAAGCGGAACCCTCTGCCTATGAACGGTGCATTATCTCATAGGTCACGTCCACCTGGGACGCGCCCTATATGGCATTGCACTGCGCCCGCCACCCTGAGATATAAAGATGGAAATTCTAACTTTCTAAGTTATTGACGATCATCAGACATAAATTACAAGATATTACTCGAAAAAACACATTAAAATGTAATTATATCAAAATTGCAACGATTCTTTCAATTTTGTTTTCTTTCTTTAATGGAGGATTCATCCAGAGTAGCTGTTCTATTGTTTAATGAACTGACAATCGCTTTCGATCACGATTTCGCAATACATTGCGCAGCATATATTTGCGTCTTTTCAGGAGCAGTAATATTCAAAACATACTGCGCAATGTACCGTAAAATCGTAATCGCATGCGATTACCAGTTAATTATGCGCTAACTATAGTTCGAGATTACGTATAAACACTCTGTGGTGATATTTCTTTTTTTTTGGATTCAACAAACAGGTACCCCTACATGTCTTGGTTTAACCATAATTATTGGGTAGAAAGAAGAAGCACTCCATTATTCATGCTCGCACACGAAACATAAAAAACCCACTAATATCATAATTATGTTAATGTTGCGATGTTCGGATGTTTGAACGTTTGTTACTCAATCATGCCGAAACGGCTGAACCGATTTCGATTAAATTTTGTCCACAGATATATTATAAAATAAAAATAAACGTCAAATATAAGGGCATCTATTCTAACCTTGAGCTACAGGCTACTTTTTCTCGTGCTAAAACGCGAGTGAAGCTGCGGGAAGAAACTAGTAGCTTATAAATGGTTGATCGTCGTCCCGCACCGTCAGTTTCCATCATTATCCCATCTGTATAATGTATGAATCCTTTGATACCCTTCCAAGTAGGTATTGTCGGATGGTTCAACCATGTTTGTCCAATTTAATTTAATATCGTTATTTTTTATCAATTCTAAATTTGATAAATTCAGATACCTAATTTACAAGTTTTTGTACCTACATAAATTATAAGTAATTTAAAACTTTGTTTGTATAATAAGATGGATGGCGTGTCCTCCGCCGCCAACCCATTTATTCAGGCTTATGTGACAAAATTACATAATTACTCGCAGTCGTTCGAAATCTTTAATTAACGAGTAAACTACGCGAGATGAATGCAAGATTAGTTCAGGACGAAGTGGTACTTTGAATAGCAACGGAGCATTTCCCCTGGGCAGCTCTAAGTTGGTAACTTTGCGATATTAAATATCACAAACTTTGATGTCGACAAGATTGCTTGTTAAATACCCTGGGTATTGTTAAGTCTCACTTCTATAATAAATGTTGGAGACTGATTGTCAAAAGTCGTCATCACAACTTTCAAACTTTGTCATCATACGAAATAATTTTGTAGACAAGTGCTGTAGGGTGCGTCCTAGGTGGACGTGACCTATGTGGTAATGCACTGTATATAGGCAGAGAGTACCGCTTAACATCAGGTGAGCCGTCTGCCTGATCTGTCATTCGAAGTTGTGTAAAAAAAGAAGCATTGTTTCATACATACATACATAAACACACGCCTTTTTCGCCGAAAGGGTAGGCAGAGCCTCCAATTGGACTCTTTTTACCATCATGGAATACAGACATGACAAGTGGTGAGCTCATCGCCGTTGTTTTATACGCGTTAGAAATACTATGCTGCGCTCCCAAATACAAATAGCGGAGCTCTGAAAGCTGGTAAACTGAAGTGGTACTGGGCTGGACACGTTAGCCGCCTCTGGGCTAAGATAACCACAGAGTGGGTTCCGAATACGCGGCGGCCACGTGGTAGACCCAGACGGCGATGGCGGGATGAGCTTGACTCCCACAACAAGGACTGCCACAAATAGCTCAGGATATAAATGATTGGAAAGAGGGAAGGGAGGCCTTTGCCTTTGCCAATTTCCGGCTTATAAATAAAATAAATAATTGTATCATAAGTGATTCGTGTGACAGTGACATCCCACTATTTGTGGAAGAATTGAAAGCCAATTAGTTATAAGACGTGACCTTGGTTTTCGTAATTTGAGCAAGACGGCAAAAATTTAATCAACATTACAGATACAAAAATCCAAAGCTACGTTGCGGTAAAAAGGAAAATAAACATATTTTAAGCCCAACGGTAATAAGTTCCGCACCGCAATCCCATAAAAGCACTTTTTGAGAGCAATTAGGCGTCAATTAATCGGTACAATGCCAATGGAGGATTATTATGTTTACAAATTGCTCCATAGACGGCTACCCACCGATTTAGCAGAGGTGGGCCTTTTCAGCTGTTGTAGATCATTTTGATGCCAACATCTAATTGGTTTATTTTTTGTGTTACAAATTATTAGGTGGTTTTTCCCTGTTGCCAAAACAAAGTAAAGTAAAGTTTATTAAAATTGCTACAAATATATGAAACAAGTGTTTTACAAATGTTGTTTATAACTAAACTAGGCAGTATGTTCGTAATTTGTAAGTAGACAAACATTTGTAAGTTCATCTAGCTCCCATCTTAGGAAAACATGTGAAATCGGAAATTTAGAATGCCACTTTTAGCCATTTAAAAACGTAGACAAATAATAATCTCTTAATGTATAATGTACAAGATTTTCTGATTTCTTAATCCTTTAGTTAGGTACTAGTTTGAATTCAAAGAATAAATATATTATTGTGTAGTGTATTGCTTGCCAAGAAAATATCGAAGTTGTTCAGACCTGAATTGAGACATAAGCTTCTTTTGACCCCAATATAATCTGAGCGAAGCCGATGGTGGACATTCATACTTTTACCCGATTAAGGTGAAGCAAAAGGAGGAGTATGATTTTAGCAGTTTATTATGTTGTTTGCATGGAAGTTCCTCGTAGCTCCGAAACTACGTGACGAATTTTGGAAAGGTATATAGATGGCATTATAAGATACGTCTTGACGTTACGCGTCTCATAGAATTTCACACTAAATTCGATATGGTGAAAAATAAACGCAATATAGCAACCGCGAAAAATATACATATAAATAAAATGAGGTGGCGGGACGAACCTTTGAGAGGGAAAGGGTAAAGGTTTCATAAGACCGAAATACTGACTGATGGTGGAAATGGGGCCTTTGTCCAATTGTAGGAAAGTATGGGGCTCATATTTATTACTTATATTAGTAATAAATATAATAAGTTAGTTTTTATAACTTTTGAAACTACGAGTATTAAGGTCATGCACATACTTTTCAAACTTTAGAAACGGGATATTTACCATGACTCGAAAATCATGGTAAATATCCCGCGACCGACACACCTTCATACCGCTCCGTCATACTGGTGTGGTGGGTAAGAAACCCGTTTCTAGTGAAAAGTATAATGAGTTTGGTATCAAATGGCCATACAGGGCCAGACGCGTAAATAAAAAAAAAACACACTAATATTAACATTTCCACAAAAATTTTAAAAACTATAATCAGACTACGCAAAAGCGGAAACCATGTTTTTTTTTTAAACTACTTGGAATAATGGGTCATGCAGATGGCCCACCTGATGTTAAGTGGTACTCTCTGCCTATGAACAGTGCATTACCTCACAGGTCACGCCCACCTAGGACACAACCTATGTGGAATTGCACTGCGCCCGCCACCCTTAGACATAAAGATAAAAGTTTTATGTAACTGTAATTTCACCGGCACCCTTAACCGTCAAACCGGAACACAGCAATGCACTGCTTTGCGGAAGAAATAGGTATGGTGGTATTACATGTAGGTATAAAATGTTCTAAAAGAAGGCCAAATCCACGATTCTAAAGTGAAGGTCTTCAACTTAAATAATAGTTGAAGTTCGAGGCAGAATGCACATTATTATTTAGAAATGCCCGTTTATTTAAATTTTATTAATGGTGTTTCCCAGCGGGCTCTTGTTTTGCCAATGATTTATATTTACGATACCCAGGTGTGTAACACAACCTTTTTGTTTGAGTAGATATATTTTCAATAACAAACAGTAGACGCCATTATCTTTAACGGCAAGCGTCAAGTGTCACTCTAACTAATGAAAATGCTTGCAAACTACCACAAAGTTAATTCTAAAGCAGCTAACTAATTCTGCGGTGACGCATTCAAAGTAAAAATTGCTTTAAAATCACTATCGTCTAGGGTCCTAATTAGCATTGTACGAAGTTGCAAAGTAATTTGCTCATTTTGAAAGTTCATGCATGAGGGCGAAAGGTGATTTTATCTTGTTCATCGCTAGCTGGCAAGCTCTAAGACTATTAAATTCAGAGATAGTACAGCTAGGGATATTGTTACATTAGTTGATAGCAGCTTTTATTGATGGTAAAAGTTTTGTATGCTAATGTAGATTTTATCAAAGCGTAGATTCTCTTATACCTATTTCACAAGGTGAAAGAAGAGGTTAGCCGTTGAATCCAGATAGATAGATAGATTAGATAGGTTAACACTTTATATTACATTTATTGACAGAAAGAATAATACAAGGTATATACAAAACTAGCGACTCGCCCCGGCTTCGCACGGGTAGCACCCGGTGAAACCCCCCCCCCCTTAGACAATCTCCTGGTTCTAAGCTACCTCCCCACCAATTTTCAGCCAAATCGGTTCGTGCGTTCTGGAGTTATAGCGTCAGGAAGGAAAACCCGACTTATTTTTATATAGTACAAATTTTACCAAGGATCCCTAATTTTTTTCAAAATGAAATGTAGCCTATGTCAAATTGGAAGAATGAAGCATTCTATTGGTGAAAGAATTTTTTAAATCGGCCCAGTACTTTTTGAGCCTATTCATTACAAACATACAAACATACAAAAATAGGTACAAATCTTTCCTCTTTATAATATTAGTGTAGATAGTGTAGAAGTGTAGATACATATGAAACAGTTGTGCTACCTGAAGACCGTTGCTAGTGAGGTAGCTCAACTGATCCAAATCACTACCAGACGGAAGCGTTCCTAAGATGCTGGCTGCATTGCCACGCTGAATACAAATACTAATGCGTTGAGCCAGATAAGAGCCAGCTCTCGGGTCTCGCGTCGCTTCGACGAGATGCCCTGAAAGAATTTTGAAAACGCGAAGGGCCCCGGTACCCCACGTACCCAGAGTCTCGACCCCGAAAGGCTCAATTAAGTAAGCTCTGTCGAGACTTGCATATTTGCGTCTTTTGAGGTCCTCAGCGGAATCTGTAACTTTATTGTACAACAAAAAAATAAAAACACAAAATAAAAAGAATAACTAATTCAAATTATAGTACAATGGGTGGCCTTATCGCTGAAAGCGATTTCTTCCAGGGAACCTTTGGATGCCAGCTTGTATGGGCAGCGTTCTGGAAACTATATACGCCTTAGTTTCTCGTCACAGATACTGTAATGCCTCAAGACGAAGGTATGTATAATCAGTGCGTGTTGCCAGTGATGACATACGGCACTATTACCTGGCCTGGGCATAATAGGAAAGCTCAAAGTTGTGCATTGGGCTATGGAGAGAGCTATGCTCGGAGTTTCACTACGTGATAGAATCCGGAATGATGAGATCCGTAGAAAACCAAGATCACCGACATAGCTCTCAGAATTAGCAAATTGAAGTGGCAATGGGCAGTCCATATAGCTCTCAGAGCTGATAATCGTTGGGGAAGAATGGTGCCTCGAGTGGCGACCACAAACCCGATGACGCAAAATAGGAATGCTAAAACTAAAACAAACTAAATATATTATAGAGGTCGCAGGAAGGCGGTGGTTGGAGGCGGTTTAAGAACGTTCGTTGTGGCATTCAATGGGGGAGGACTATGTCCAGCAGTGGACTTCTGTAGGCTGATTTCACGAAGAAATTCTCCGAGCTTTTGAACCTTCATTCACTTGCTCTGTGCTGATTTTCGTTACATCTACGAGTAGGCGTAGCTTTTAGACCTCACGTATTCATTTACTTCTAGAAATTTATCAGATTTTGCTTTTGTGAGCTACCATTTTTCTTCGTTTCTATAGACAGAGATAAGTAGGTATTTTGTAAACCATTTTAATATGAAGCCTTGTAACTGAAGATGGATTTAATCACGCTGTAGATGTGGCATCGCTAACTTCTGGAACATGGCAGCATTTCAGCTAAAGCGTCTGTTTTTGCAGTCAGAGTTTCAATTAAAATTCATGGCGGGTCCCTTTTAATCTAAGCAGAAAATACCCTTTAGCATTTTGAAATGTGGATGAAAAGCGGAAGACAAGTACTTCCTGGCTAGTTGTTTGAATTAGAGTATGTAAGTATTAACACATAGAGTTGTTTTCGCCTAGTTTTCGCGAAATCAACTTTATCTGATGAAGTGCTGATAAAATGTAATGAGAAAAATAAAAACCGGTCAAGTGCGAATCGGACTCGTGCACGAAGGGTTCCGTACCATTATCTATAAAAACGGCAAAAATAACACGTTTGTATAAAACAAACGTGTTTAAACGCCCCCTTAAATATTTATTTTATTCTCTTTTTTGGTATTTGTTGTTATAGCGGCAACAGAAATACATCACCTGTGAAAATTTAAACTGTCTAACTACCACGGTTAATGAGATACAACAGCCTGGTGACAGACGGGCAGACAGAAGGACGGACAGCGGAGTCTTAGTAATAGGGTCCATTTGAACCCTTTGGGTATGGAACCCTAAAAAATATATTGCGCTCCATAAGCGAGACGATCCACCTTATAAAATGTTTTATGAATAAAAATAGATAGTGTCAAAGAATTTACGATGCGTGATCTTTGAAGTACATTGAAGTGCGTGTTGAAGCCAGACATCATTAACATGCCCAAAATAGCAAATTCTTCGCCAGATATATACGTAGCTTGAAATTATTTACAAGATAAATAATTGGGGAATTTTAAACTACAGACCGTTCTCCATAAGTTGGCACATTTTCTTACATGCTAACTGCTGTGATGTTGGCGCTAGACGTTTGTTGTTGACGTTTACGCAATAAGAGACAGTGATATGTCTGGAACATGAAGTTATAGGTATGGTCTGGAATCGTTCCTTTCGACCATAACTAACGTCAGAAAAAAAAATGTTTATAATTTAATTGTGTAATCATTTACAACCTTACTAGACTTATAACTGTAGGTGTATTATTGAAAAATATGAAATTAAAACATTAATCTGTGGTGGGTACATACAAGTTTAGATAATGTTCTCAGCGACCACCAATCACCAAGTGGGGTAAATGCTACATATTATATTGTTGGCAACACCATAGGCAATGCTGCCAATACACAAAATATGTGCCAACTTATGGTGAGCTGTCTGTAAATCTGTCATTTTATAATTTCACTAGCAACTCCTCCTGGCTTCGCATGGATAGCGGATACAAGAAGCCAATTTCCCCGCTGCGGGACCAATGTTTGTATGATCTGCAAATACTTGTTCCAGGTCTACACCACAGAGGGATCATAGTGTGGGATCAGGACTATGTACGTGCCTGTTGGGTATTATTTTATGTTACGTATGTTATTTATCGACAGATTATATTCTACGAAATCTGTATGTATACGAATCCCATAATTTACATTGGTCATCAGTTTGAGGTTATTTATTTTATGTACAAAGTAATTTTTTGTGCACTTATAAATATAGGTACATAGATAATAATTATCTTGTGTCCAGCGAGCCGCGTCGCCTCAGTTGGACTAAATCACTGGAGCGAGTTTGTTCTTATTCATATTCATCCACTGTAAAAATAATATTTCAAATATTTATTTGAAATATTATTTTTAGACTATAACAGAAAACTGCTGATGCGTTTTAAGTTTTAGTATTGAGGTTATGAACATGAAAGTAGTAATCGTCTAGAAATAATCGAGACAAATATATAGAGCTCTCATTGATAGGTTTGTCGACATATACCTAACAACGAAAATCAATATAAGGTACTAGCTTAATTTATTTATTAGTTAGTAGGTATGCTATACCAGTAGCCGGCTGAGATGCGAAAGGTTGCGGGTTCGATTCCGGCTGCGGGTTTTTTTGTATCAGTTGCAAATATTTGTTCCGTGTCTGGCTGTTATGGTACCATGGTACTCGTAGTTTCTGATACCCACGACACAGGAAATACTAGTGTGGGGTCAGGACTGTGTATGTGACTGTTGGGTGTTATGTTATGTTATTACCAGAATACCTCCATCATAGGACGAGCAGGCGTACGGCTCATTACCATCATTAGTATACCTTCTATTCGCACAAAATGTTTCAGTTCTACCTTTATAATGCGAACTGCTAAGGATTGGAACACACTACCGTCGTCTGTCTTTCCTGAAAACTATAATCTGGGTCTCTTCAAGGCTAGAGTGAATAGGTGCCTTCTAGACCTTTATGCTCCATCTTCGGTCACATCGTCACTTACCAACAGGTGAGGTCGTGGTCAAACAAAGGTCTATCAATGTTAAAAAAATAAAAAAAATTGTGGGTGTGTAAAGACTTGCACTGACGTCCCGCTGTCTTCTTCTTATAATGTCTTATGATAGCTTGAATTTTCACGAAATACTAAAAGGCACACACGGTAAATCTATACACACAGTTCACCTATTTCATTACAAAATATAAGGTACCTATTTCTTTACTTATTACGGCGGCCTTCCCTCAAAACCATGTAAGGAATGGGGGCATTGTCGATAAAAAATTATGGTACCAAATTCCCATAAGTTTATTGGGGACCAAGACGTAATTGCATTCGACAGCTTTATAAGAATTGGAAAATATATCTATTAGACTAGACTATCACTATTCAAAACCTGACACAGATTTATTGAGTGCATAGCTGAAGAACACTACTTTGTTTATTTAGCCGGTGGCTGTGTTGCTCTAAGAGTATTTGCCCTACAATATTGATTCTCAGACGCAAAGCATTCAACACCAAACATTCATACGTATAATATTACATTTCGAACAATAAAGCTGGTCCGTAGGGGCTGGTATACATGTTAAAAATTGCATCAACCATTCATGTGCAAATTGAGACAAAGTTGTTTATTTGGTAAAGTTTTCGACTCGCTACGTGAGTAAATATGAAAAGGCGTAAAATTAAATAAATTATTCTGGCAAAATTGTCTACTCGGAAACTGAGATCGTATTGAGAAGTTGTTTTCTCTATATTAGAATGAAGCAGAGGAAAAAGAGGTGGCTAAATTTTATCTATGACTCCTTACGAGGAACAGGTTTGAATCACGAATTGAGTCTTTATATTTTGTTAAAGCAGATAAAGGTTTAAGCTGGATAGAGTCTACAGTTTTATGCTGAAAACTACATCGTGATATAAAGTTTTATCAACTTCAAACATTGAAAAGAAAAAGTAACATTTTTTTTTAAAAGAATACCTACCTTTCTATTTAGCCTGTGTGCACCCACTGCTGGAAATAGGCCTCCTCTCGAAACTCTCTCTGGTCCTGTGCTGTTCTCATCCATTCTTGTCATCCGACCATCGGGCGGGTGGTCTGCCTCTTGGTCGCCGAGCATCTCTTGGCCACCATTCCGCTATAGCCAAGTGCCCCGCCCATCGCCACTTAAGACTTGTGATCCACATACCTACGTCTACGACTTTCGTACGTCTACGTATCTCGACGTTGGGTATGTAACAAGGAGTACCTACTTTGTCATAATGTTATTACCTTAATTCGCTGACCTTTAAACGAATACATTGGTTTCTGACTGTTTAAGTATTTCTAGAAAACACACTTTATGAAAAAACCATGAATGTAGCAGTACATGGATTGAGTGCTAAAATAGCCACTAGTTTTATAGAGTGTTCCTTCTTACTCCTATCCTAGAAGATAGCTTGCTACCCTTTGTTAGAGAGAAACAAATATATTGTCACACGACAGTCGTTTTTCCTTTCCGTACCACTGAATATTGGTAACATGAATGTACATCTTCCTAGATTGGTACCATGAATGTAGTAGTAATTGGTACCTGTAATGAACGATGTGTGACATTTGGCCTGGTACAAGTTACACAAATAAGAACAGATAGATATATGCTTGTCTCATTCCAACACATGAATACATTCATTTAAAAGAATGAGACTGGTATAATCGAATCCGGTTTGTTTATAGCCTTATTTCCATGTAGTACATGTTCCTAGGAAAAAACTCGAGCGGATCTCTAGAGCACAGATAACATAATACTAGTCTAGAGTAATAAAAACAAAGAATGTAATATTGTTTATGAAAATGAATAATGCTGCTTTTTCCAAGGACTTTCATACCGCCCAGGGATTTCATTGATCCAAAGTCCAGACACAAAAAAACTTGTGAATTGGCTCGATATCTGGAATGTCAATTACTGCAAAAATCCAATAACGAAGATTGTTTTACTACAAGCAAATAAATATAACGTGGAATTTTCTTGTCTGATGGTTGTTGAAAATATTTGAATTCCCTCAGATTACTCATACATAATTACTTCAAACAAATATTTTCTTATTAAAATTCTGGTCGGAGCATCAAACCCATTTGGGAAGTTGAATTGAATTTCAAATGGCAGCTCCAAAAGCTAGGACAAGCTAAATTTGATAGGTACGCGTCTGGCACTTCAGCATAGTCAGAGGGAAAACAGCTGAAAAGAGAAAAGACTTACTTGAAAAGAGAACTCTATAACCCAGATCTTGCAACCTTGTCATAGCAGAGATCTACAGATAAAATCAATTTAGCTAGGTCTCTTATTCTGAGAAATTCGTTTTTAGACAAAAAAACATATTTATTGAACTATTTGCTATTCTCTCATCTGTGTCAGTCACATAATATTGAATAGTTCGCTATTCCTTGGTGGAGCGAACTAATTTGAATTTCAAAAATTCAAATGAGAGTACTTGCTGAAGACGGGCATTAGAGATTGTAAGGGTAGAACACTTACGAAATGTGTTTCGTAAGTATAGTGTTCGTTGTATTGTGATACGGAATACAATAAGGGCAGTGACAAAATAAGTTAACACGATTTAACAAAAAAAACATAGCCAATCTCGGTCGCACCAGGGTACTACAACTAATACAAGTAGGTATGTACATCCTACTAATATTATATATCCGCGGGGCGCTGCTATTAAATTATAAAATACAAATGAAACTGTTGATCTATCTGAAGACTGTAACAAACGATGTAAACTAGCTGTTCTTTAGTAAGCTGCAACTTAGGAAAATTATAAACCAACTAAATTTCAGCTATCGTCATTTAAGTATGTAGAGCCGTCGCAGGTGCTCTCTGCAGAGACGCCGTTGTTATTTGTTAATGGTAGCTACGCCAATGCAAAGTTAATTTTAGCGAAAATATACTATAGTAAGTATAGGCCCTAGCTAGCTAGAATAATATTCCTTGACAGAAATCCATGTCCATGACCGTTTCTCAAGCTCTTTCATCATGCGGACAGCAAAGGCCTGGAACTCTCTTCCAGCTTCTTTATTCCCTTTATCATATAACTTGGGCATCTTCAAACGAAGAGTTAATAGGCATCTTCTAGGCGAGCGTGCTTAAATAGGCCTCATCGTCGCATCCCATCAGGTGAGATGTAGCCAAAAACAAGCCTATTTTAGATTTAAAAAAAAAACATGGTGAATTAAGGCTCTAACGGAAGACCAGCGCATTTTTGGGCCACTTTAAAATCACACTAATATTATAAATGCGAAAGTTTGTGTTTGAGTGATTTGTTACTTCTGCACGCTGAAACGGCTTGACTGATTTAGATGAAATTTGTAATGGACATAACTGGACTACCGGAATAACACATAGATACATTTTTATCCCGATATTCCCCGGGATCGAGACTTACGCGGGTGAAACCGCGGGGCGCTGTTAGTTACTAATAGATCTCGTGTCGATTTTGTTAGTGAAGTACAGTCAGAGGTCTGAAGACTGTCTCCACCATTATGTAATGAAGATACTCGCAGGCCAACTGATACCTATCTGGTTAAAATTACAAACTGGCATACGGCCCGTCTGCTGGTAAGCGGTTACCGACGCCTATTGACATCTGCAACACCAGCGGCGTTGCCAATGCGTTGCCTGCCATGAAGGACTCTTTTTTTTTTGATCCGACTCTTTTGTTGTTCAGCGGAAACAGCTCATTCCACAACTTGCAAGTATGGGGGGAGAAAAGATCTCGTAAAGCGTGCTGTAAGAGATACCCACGTGTCGATGATGTGTGGATGAGCTCCCTTGCGTTGACGAGAAGTACGATGATAGAACCTCGAACCTATTTCTTAGTCCCGTGGGCACAGATGACGCTACACAGAATCCGGGAGACTTGATAAATTGCAATTTTAGATAATAGTGATTGAGTTCGTTAGTTCAGTTGCTCGCTATTGTTCAGCCCGCATAATATTAATCAACGCAATAATTACTCCATTGCATTGCATTATATAGTTAAACCATAATAATAATTCAATTTGCATATACTGGGGGTAGGCAATGACGCTGCTGCATTGTTCCATATGTGTCGATGAATCATTCACTACAGATTTTATCAAAATTATGATTTTATAAATTAGTACACTGAAAAAAAAAATAAGTTGTATTAAACCATATCCGTGGTCAAATCAACTATCATCTTGATTCCATATGAGCCTAACAACGTGTCGGTTTACTTGAACCATAGCAAATTGTTAGCATCTGTTATTCGTCTTGTTTAATTTACATCCTAGTATATGTTACAGTAGCCATAACTATTGTTTAATCCAAATAAGCTGCAAGCTAGTTCTTAGCCTTTCTTTCTGGTTCAATTCTAACAACTGCGCGTGTTCCTCTAGCCATATATCTTGTTAAATTCATACAACGGTATATATTGCAGTAGCCATGTATCTAAGTTAATTCAAATAAGTTGCACGTTCAAATATTTATCTGGAAAAAATATATCTTAGTTTCAAGCTTTTACCTGGTTCATATTTAACAACAGTGTATGTTCGACTAACCATATATCTTGGTTAATTCATACAACAGTCATGATGAAGTAGCCATGCATCTTGGTTAATTTCAATAAGCTGTCTGATAGTTTCAAGCTTTTACTTGGTTCAATTCTAACAACGGTGTATGTTTGACTAACCATATATATTGGTTGATTCATACAACAGTCTATGATGCAGTAGCCATGCATCATGGTTAATTTAAATAAGCTGCCAGATAGTTTTAAGCTTTTACCTGGTTTAATTCTAACAACAGAATATGTTGAATTAGCCATTATTTCTTGTTTAATACGACCACACATTGGTGATTCATAATAGATTCAAACAAATCTACTTTTTCAGGTTGATTAGGATTACTTTGTTATTTTATCACTGGTGCTAGCCATTCCAAAGCAGCTGGTCTACATTTTTCACCATCACGCTCACTCGTGAGTGTGATACACGTTTTTGCATGAAATCCGAAACAGTACGTCTAGCGGACCATTGCGGCAACTCAGTTTGTCCATACAAAAACCCGTGGATCACGGTTACGAGTGAGAGTCAACACTATGGTGCAAAATGCATACTAGCTGCTCTGGAAGCCACTCATCCTGAGTCACCCCTAATTTATCGACATCATTGAATACCTACACGAACCAAACCGTGTTACCAATTTTTATTGGTTGTGTAGGTACTTGTTCAATAATGTAAGAAAATTAAGGTTGGTTTACGGAGTTTCCAGCTGATAATTAGAACATAGCAATCAATCGACCTTAATAAATAGAACGTTTAAATGAATCTATACAAAAACTAATACCTGGTGATGAATGGATAAGAAAATAAACAACTAAGTAAATGCAAGAGTCATTTATTAAATGACAAATAATAATTATGGTAACCGTGGTTAAAAGTGGTTAGTTCGGTATTCTCAAAGTAGGTACCCTTTAAAGTAGTACTTAGGTACTGTTAAAAGACAAAACTTACACAAAATATCAATACCTACTGGTTATTAATTATGCTTAAACCTAAATATGATCTTTTACTAACTCAAACTAATCATCGTAACGTGACATATTATTATTAATTAATTCAACACATCAAAATTATGTTTGTTCTTAATCAATGTAATATCACATTTTAATTTTTATTATTAACGTAATTAAACACAAAAAGTTATTTGCTATTTTGCAAAAACAGTGTTGCTTTCACTGCCACAAGTAGATTTCTTCCGCTATCTCCACCAATCGCGCCACCTTTGCATGTTAATAGAGTAGACGCTTCAAGCGATAGTTTTATTAATTTTTCAAAACCTGGAAGAATAACAAAAATTATAAACGTTTACTGGTCAACATTACACTAATAGTACATGCAAGTGCGATCGAAAAGTTTTAGTGGGACCTTATACTTACTCTGCACTCAGGTGAATCGAAAACGGGACTTTTTTCTGGGGTTTTTCTACTTTGTTGCTCCGGGTTCTGGTGTAAAAATAAAAACATAAATAAGAGAGTGATTATAAAGGGATCTTACAAGTTAGCAAGCAACGTTGAACACAGTTCCCCTCCATCACCATTGTCCCCTTATATACAGAATGTTTTTTTTTTCGGGAGGGTATGAGGAGGTCGTTGTGCAAAACTCACTCCTTACCAAATTTCAGCATTGTGGGATCGCTGGAAGTAATCTAGTGGTTTATATTTTTACTAATATTTCAAAAACCCCAATGTCTAACAAGTTATTAATTTTGTAAAAATAAAAAAAAAACCCCAACGCTGAACGGCTGATCCGATTTTGATTAAACAAAGCTAAGTAAACTACCGACAAATACACCTTTCAAACAAAAAAAAAAGTTCATCCGTTCGAGAGCTACGACACACACACACACACACACACACACACACACACACACACATATACACACACACACACAGAAACGTCAAACTTATAACACCCCTTCTTTTTACTTCGGGGATTAAAAAATAATTAAAAATAGTTTTTAAATGTCTAAGCAAAGCTGTTTTACATTTTTTTTTTTTATACTACTGGAATGGCGGAGCAAGCTGATGGCCCACCTGATGTTAAGCGGTAACCTCTGCCTATGAACAGTGCATTCTCACATAGGTCACGTCCACCTAGGACGCGCCCTATGTGGCATTGCACTGCGCCCGCCACTCTGAGACATAAAGATGAAAAGCCTCATGTGCCTGTAATTTCACCGGCACCCATACCCTTCAAACCGGAACACAGCAATGCAAGCACTACTTGCCCCATAACACAGCATCAGAAACTCAGGATTTAGTGTACAAAGTAACAGGTAACTTAAGTGGCTGAAAAATTACAAACCTGGTCACCGCATCCGTTCAAACTCGAGTTGTCAATTGCTTCTTGTACATCAAGATCTAAATCAAGGGCCTGAAAAAAACATAATATATGAGTCCAGGTTACATCACACTATCATCAAGGTTAATAGGTAAATTACTATTTAGAAAACCTGTAATAATGGTACATCAAGGGTAGTCTCTTCTTTTACAGTTAGAGAGTTTATTTCTATGGAAACATTCCAATACATCGAAACTTACTGAAAGTGTTATATTTGAACTAAATTCCATTTGCCACGATTTCCAACATCTTAAAAATAGGGCCCGTGGCCCTATTTTAGGTATTAGATCTTTAATAGTGTCCGGTGTTAGGGCAGACAATGATTGCTGATTAATGTCGTTTTTTGTGGAACAAGAAAATTTGCAATAAGTGACTGAAACTCCTGTGCTGAAAACACCTTAAAACATCTGAATAAACTCAAAGTAGACATGGGCTCCGCGCGCCACACCTAGGTGGGGTCATCGCTCACTGCAGAGTAGGTCCTGACTGGGTCTGTGAGTACCTACATGTGCAGGTCCCAGTACACTATGTACCTAGTAACTGTTCAGGTGCACAAGTGCCTGGCGGTCCTCATTTTTAAAAGATTTTATTGTAACTTACTATGTATATATGGTAATGGTATATATATGTATATGTGACTGTCAAATTTTGCAAATGAATTTTGAACCAGTTAGCCTTGTTCGATTGAGCTGAGATTTTGCATACCTGTCAAGTTCCGATGACAATAAAATATTATGGTAACAGCGATGTGACAGCGAGCTGATCTGATGATGGAGACAGAAGGTCGACAGCGGAACTCTTCGATATTTAATGATATTCTAAGCGTGTTTGGGCTCATTTTGATCAGCTCTTAATAGAAACTTATTACCTATTTGACCCGCGACCGGCTTGTGAGCGTCGTTTGGTCGAGTGCGCTCGATCTGACGCCTGCGCCGCGCTGCGCCACACTTCATCGCGGGAGGATTCATTCGGCACGTGTGACACACTGACAAATACCAAAAAACTACATCGGACGTTTCAAGCCGGCTGCCGGCCAAACCCAAACGGCGGCGTGGCGCGACGCGCCGTGCGTGTTGTGTGTCGTATCGTAGGTATGTTGGTAGGTATGTATTGTTGATGCGGAGACTACAGAGCACAACCATAATGCAAATTGATTCAAATAAAATAGGTACTTACGGTGAAATATATGGGATAAGGTCATCTAATTCCCAGATTCACTTCCACTTCGTCCATAGGGTTATGTACCTAACTAATTTTCACTCTAGACTATGTGTAATATAGTCCAGTCGCACTCAGACTTTGTTGCCGTCAGACTTGTTGGGTTAGCTAGCAGTTAACGCAACTATTAGGTTTTATCTATGAACACAACCACTAAAATTGGCAATGAAAGAAATCAAATAGCAACCGGTATCTACTACTACCTAGAGAACGAATAAAAACCGGCCGGCTCGGCGGCGAGGGCGCCACCGTCATCGCGGGGCGGCGGGTGACGCGCCACGGCAGTGTTGCCAGACAAGGATTTTAAATAAACCTAAGAAAAAATTAGGTATTGAATAAAATAAAAAAACGGCCAAGTGCTACTCGGCCCACGCGCAGTGTTTAGATTGGAAGGATTTTCCTTTATCGACCATATGTATAAGGCCTCCAGGCTTCAGCCTTATAAGTAAACCTACATGGAATAAAAATATGTACTTACTAGCTCATGGTCGATATTGGAAAACTGAGCCTAGATATTTGGTATGGAGATAGCTTGAATTTTGAAAAAGATCATTTTTATCCGAGTAGGTACCATGCTAGCGAAGCCGCAGTTAGTCGCTATCTAATATTGACTGACTGACTGACTGACATGTACCACGCGAGAGAAACCGCGGAATGCCACTAGTCTTTAATATCAATAGGGCTCTTAATGGTAGGCAGCGCGTTTGCAATACCGTGGGTGTTGCAGATGTCCATAGGCGGCGGTGACTGCTTTACATCAGGCGGGCCGTCTGCTTGTTTGTCACCTTATTACATAAAAAAAAAAAGTATGTAAAGCTTACAATGCTCTGCGGGTCCTAAATCATTGTTAATTATTAAGTACTAACCTAGTTTTAAGTTGTGTTACTAAAAAGTTGAACTTTTGTTGTCTTAATAAATAAATAAAGTAAAGTAAATGTTTACCCTGAAAAGGCTAGAACCTTGTTGTATATGGCTACACTACTGGTGGATCAAAAGGAGCACAGAGTACATACTGAAAGTGGTTGGGCTCTTGTTTGAATCTGTTATTATGACATGTTAGGATTGATCTACTAATGTTTGTATCAACTAAGTAGAAGTGTTCTAATAACTCAAAATTCTATGTTAGCTTGATCAATATGCGTTTGTAGAAGTAATTAATTGCGCTTCATTACTTCAATGTATTAAATTAATTACGGCATCTAATTGTAATGTTTGGGTTTACTATCAATTTTTCAGGTTCGAAAATGCTACGTGACTTGTTTAAAATAAAAAACAGCGATTTTTAACAAGTTATCTAGGTTCCATTAGCTAAGTGACATTATTCGATGCAAATCATTATTTATTTAATTGAAACAATAATAGGTCAACCAAGACACATGGTCGCTTGTTTGAGAACGATTTTTTTCAGTGTATCCAACTATATTTGTTTTACAAAGCACAAGTTCGGCCACACATGGAATACTGTTCTCACCTATGGCACGGGGCCCTTAGGGGCTGGTACTGAGGTACCAGCTGCTTCGCTTTGACTCCCTACAGAGAAGAGCCGTTAGAATCATCAACGACCCCGTCAAAAACCATGGTAAATATCCCGTTTCTAGTGAAAAGTATGTACATAACCATGATACTTTCAAAAGTTATACTCCATCAAGCTCTCCAGTTCACTAGAGCCGCTGAGCCTGCGCTCAGACATCGACTCGCTCTCTATGTTCTATCGACTCTATAATGGAGAGTGTTCTGAGGAGCTGTCCAATCTCATACTCCCGTATCCAGGTTCTATCATCACACTTCTCGACACCGCAAAGGAGCTCATCCACACATCATCGACATGTGGGTATCTCGTACAGCTCGCTTTACGACATCTTTTCTCCCCCATACGTGCAAGTCGTGGAATGAGCTCCCTTCTGAGGTGTTTCCACGATGCAAAAATATGCACCCCTTCAAAAAAATTAAATAAAAAGAGTCCTTTAGGGTAAGCAACGCATTGACAATGCCTCTAGTGTTGCAGATGTCAAAAGGCGAAGGTAACCGCTTACCAACAGGTGGGCCGTAAGTCAGTATTTTGAGAAATTACATTAAAAAAACGAACCTGGTCTCTACTCCTCCGTTTTCAACACTGCCCCTTGCCTAAGTGACCACTCCTGCCTTAGACCATGATAAGGTCTGCTTCTCCGAGACTAACACGAACCTAACACCAGATGACGTCACTATCCAGTTGTCACTTTATTGCAACAATAACAGAATTTCTCGAAATTTTTGTAATCATATGCAACCATCAAATTAGTGATTGAACGTATTTTAAAATGTATGTATGTATGTGCGGGGCAAATCTTGAAACTGAATATTAAAGCAGTTATCCTCAACCGATTGAGATGAAATTTGGCATACGTGTCAAGTTCCGATGACAGCCGGTGACAGCGAGCTGATCGGATGATGGAGACGGAAGGTGGACAATGGAACTCCTCGAATGATACTATTATCTTTTGAGGAGTTCCATTGTCCACCTTCCACCAGTCTACTATTAGACTGGCCGTTTTTAGGCTTATTTTAATTAACACACGGTTCCGATCACTAGTTTTCAAACATCTTATTTTTAGTAATATCCTCGTAGTTTTTTATCGGATTTACCTGCGTGTATGTAGTGGTAGTACTATTTCTGTGTTAGGAGCATGGTTTTTGACTTCCCTTGTAACGTGCACCGTGTGACTTCCGTAAACTGCAAATACATATCACGGTTTCATTGTAAATGCGTAAAAATTTGTAATAAGAGTGTATTGTGAACGGGTACCTGATATCGTCACTTGTATCGAATTGAACCAGCAAACTTATGTAAATAACAATTATTATGGTGACAGAGAACTGATGATGGAATGATGGACGACGGTCGATGGACAATGGATTCCTCGATGTATAATGCAAGTCTGTTGTAATTTTGCATAGGTACTTGACAAGTTCTGATGACAATACAATATAAGAGGCGGTAGGCTTAGTTCACCTCTGTTTTATAGTATTAGTGAGCTGATATATTAAGGGACGAAGGTGGAGACACCCAAAAAACTCCTTTGTATAGTATTAGTGAGCTGATCTATTAACGAAGGTGGAGACGCCCAAAAAACTCCTTGTTGGTTATTGCAGACTGGCAGTGTTTGTGCTCATTCCGGATACAAATATAAATCTGTATTACGGTCAGCTAAAAAGACAAAAGTATAGGTAACCCAATTTAAAACTGAACACGCCATTATTTAATTACTTAAAAATAAAATATTCCTTATTCCATATACAGGGCGTCCCAAGACATGAAGGGAAAGTACCTTAAATAGGTACTGTAGATAGTATATTTTTCTGAGACGAGACTTTATTTTTATTTTTATAACATAGTAATACTGCATTTCAAAGATTTGCTAAAAATTACTTGTTTCGTATGGGAAACGAACCAACTTAAAAGTGAAAAAAACACCCCATACTTTTAAGATGGCAATTGAAAGAATAGAAATAAAAAACTTTAGTAACAGTATTTTAAAACAAATGAATAACGTAAAATTGATCTTTTTAATTTAATTTTTTTTAATTTTTAGTCGTTTCGATTCCGATACGAAGCTTGTAATTTTTAGAATATTTTTAAATTCAGTATTACTATCTTTTAAAAATAAATAAAGTCTCCTTTCCGCAACATATCCTATGTACAATTTTTAAGGTACTTTCCCTTCATGTCGCATAGTCTTGGGTCGCCCTGTATACTAGGATTATTTTGGAACATCAAGCTTGTATTAAATGCCAAGTACAAGCGGTGGAGAGGCGTTCAGTTTTAGATTGGTTTATATCTACCAATTTATATTTGTTTTTAAATATAAAACAACAAAACTCTTGTTTGACTATTCGTTCGCACAATACATATATTTACAGTGTCAGAGCTATTGAACCCAGGGGAAATTAAATAAGTCATACCTTCATTATAAATTACATTACTTATTTATGACCTACAATTAGTTTAGATATTTTGCGTTTCGAAAATTGCATTACTTAAGTACCATAATATCCAGATGTCGTTCGGCATGGCCGAAATGGATGGTCATTATTCAAACAATGGCTTTTGAGTCTTGTCCCTAATTATACCAATTTATAGATAGGTAGGTATTATTGAATTAAAATTCACCTCAGGCCAGAATCAATGTTTATTTATGCCATCATAATGGGTTGGAATACAACCACTCATACCAAATTGTAGAGCAGAGTCAACATTGAGAACGCTCATATTTTTATATTTATCGGCAATTATTTTTAGAAAGAACATGTTTTTAAAGTTGGGTTTTACCTACATGGGCAAGGCCACTATCAGAAAACACTAGGCATCATGTAATGACGCGTAATGATGTTAGACGACCTCTGTGGCACGGTAGGCGAAGGTTTGCCTGCGAAGCAAGAGGTTGCGAATTCGATTCCCGTCTCGGAACAAATATTTGTACGATCTGCAGATATTTGTTCAGGGTGTTCTGGGTATTTAATATGTTTAATAAAAAAATATCTATCTATGTAACGTATTGTATTATGTAATATCAGTTATCTAGTACCCATAACACAAGCTCTGCTTAGTTTGGGGCTAGATAATTTTGTGTGAACTGTGCAGCATTATTTATTTATTTATTTATTTATTCATGAAGGTCAAAATAGCCCTAATTATGGACTGTCGCAATAACTCTATTCTCGAACTTGCTAGAATCTTTAGACATTTATTCGAGGACATTCTTTGAGATAAATCGCCCTTGTCGGTCTAGGCCAGCATCGTTAGTACCTATGACAATCCATATCTGTCGTGTATATAGCGTTGGCACCACTGGCTAGGTGAAGCGATGCCTTCCAAAAGGCGGCGGGCAGAAAGTTGATGAGAAGAGCCGAACACCGGGCTCAGTGGCGCGTATGGGCAGCAGTGGGCTAGTGTGAGCTGGTGATGATGACCTAATAAACAAAACGGGTAGGTCATTCAAGTATTGTATATAGTATTAGTCAGTTAGTTTTATTTATTAGTCATACTTATTAGTCAATGGGTTATAACTTTTTTTTGTTCATCTTTCACACAAATATTCCTGATCCTACACTAGGATTCCCTGTGTCGTGGGTATCAGGAACTACGAGTACTATGGTACCTCAACTCCCAGGGCAAGAATAAAATTTGCTGATCATACAGACATTTGTCCCGCAGCGGGAATCGAGCACGCAACCTCTCGCACCTCAGCCGGCTACTCGTCCGCTACGCCACAGAGAGGGATTTCATAATTATGAAACTATAACATCATTCAAAGGCATCCTTGATATTAACGATGCTGTTATCACAATTAATGGGCAATTTCTGTGATGAACGTGAGCATTTTTATTCTCAAATGAAATAATCCCGCGTCAGCAGCTTGGGAATTCCCGCTATCTTAGTTTTACGGTCGGTTTGTGAAGTAAATTAGGGGCACTTGGAACGTAAGGGCATAGATGCTTGAGTGGTGATTTCGTCAACCATTTTCAAGTGAATTATGGTCATACGAAATCAACACACAGTCTACTGCATCATGCTTGTAGGTGAGTTTTTAATGGTTGCACGACAGAAGGTCTTGAAGGTTCGCCTGCGACGCAGAAGGTTGCGGGTTCAATTACCGCCTCGGAACAAATATTTGTACGATCTGCATGTTTGTTCAGGGTGTTCTGGGTATTTTCTATTTAAGTATAATAAAAAATATCTATATTTATTTATTTATATATATTACAAAAACACAACTAATACAAAAAACACCGAGAAAAATATATTAAACAATTTAGATTTAGATTAAGGGATTTTCGGAGTTATAGCTATGGCCCCACACTAGGCTCGCGGCCTGTATCTTGGGAACCGAATACGAATTACAGACAAAATAAAACCGGACGTTAAACATAATCCGCATACAAAAATAAAATATTATAATTATACCTAATATACTTTTGACTTTAACACCCAATATACATTACAAACTAATACATAAAATACTTGTGCTATTTAAACAAATGGGTGTGCATATAATTGAGTAGGAGAGAGAGAGAGAGATTGTGCATGAGTTATTGTGAGTGTGTGTGTGAGTGTGTGTGTGTGTATATATGCAATATATTGTATCTATACCAATTATCTAGTAACCATAACTCCAGCTCTGCTTAGCTTGGGACTAGATAATGTTGTGTGAACTGTTCAGCATTATTTATTGATTTATACGTTAATACAAAAATATCACCCTTTTGGATTTGCCGTAGTCGGGTAAAAATACAGGAAGGTTAGTATCGATACGTTAAATAAAAACACCCTGTGTCCTTTACCATGTATATGAAGTTTGATAATAGTCAAAGCAGTTACTTTTTATGCCAAAACGGGTCACCATCTGTGTTAGCGAAAGCTTATATTGTAACACGTTGTAAAAGAACCATAAAAGTTTTCGTTTTATCATAATAACTTTTTTTATGAAGTTTCTTTTACGTTTCCTTTACTAAGAACTTAGCTGTAGTTCTCTTCAGGTAACAAACAAGGGTCTCAAATTATCTACGCAATTTAATAGTTTCTATAAACTGATGAACATTCCATGAATGCAGTCGATTAGATAATGATTTAATAAATAGAAAAGAAGAAAGAAAGAAAGAATATATATTTATTTGCATACAATAGCTACACAGAAACACAGAACACACTAAGAAGAAACAGATATGGAGGTACTAGGTGTAACTCAAGTAACAAAATGGTTCTGCCTCAGCATGAGTTGGTTGACAGCAAGCTAGCAACCAACGCTCGTAAATGGTCAGAGCAAGTAAAATACTCTATAGCTTAACAATTTGGAACGCCAGAGGCGAATTCAGAAAAAAGAGTAGAGCATTGTAGCCAAAGTGGATTATTTATATCAATAATAAACCGAAGTGTACATCAAAATAAGTAGCATTATAATAATAACTCTTTACGAAAAAAAGCCGACTTCGAAGTTAGTAACTTATCCCCATTAAAAGATTTTATAATATTCTGATCGGAACCGTGTGTTGTTGAAAATGAGCCTAAACATGGCCAGTCTTCTATTATCCATCGAGGAGTCCCGTTGTCTCCATCATCAGATCAGCTCGCTCTCACCACAATATTGTATTGTCATGGGAAGTTGACAGGTCTGCCAAATGTTTACTCAATTTGATATCGGAAATTTACCCTTATTGCCACCCGAGAAATACTTATCATTGACGAGTTTCGATGGCCATCTCGGGTCTCCTTTATCAGTTCCACTTCATCGAATGATAGGTACTTTTTGAATGTACATACTTGACTTGTTGCTGAAAATACCGAAATCGCTACATGTGTGTAATATTTGAGGAGTTCCCTCGATTCCTCAGGGATCCCAACATCAGAACCAAATTTTGATGACAATGGGACCAATAATGGTATATAGTGTCAAATAAAAAAAAGGTTCATAAATGACGGGGACATGAGGTAAAAAACATAAATAATAAAAATGAAGAAAAACACACACTAATTGAGAACGTAAATCCTTGTTCTTTTAATCAGTTAGAAAATAAATGCTTTTTAAAAGTTCTTGGTCCTTTTGTGATCAAATATTTTGATGTGTGTTTGAAATCAAGTTTAGTCTAATTTTAGAGCAGGGTTTTTTGTGCTCCTCCTCTTAGCTTCGTGCGTCAATATCACGTTTTTGTAAGCTTTATTTGGACTTTGTTTTTATGTATTTACTACCTGATAGCATTGACGTAAGTGGTTTGACAACTTTCTGGCCTGAAGTGTCTGTATCCCACTAATATCATAAATATATAAATATCAAAGGAGGTGGCCAACCGCTGACCCAGGACAAAAATAAATAAACCAGGGCCCTTTAATGGAAGTAATTACTACGGTTCTGAATGTTGTTTTTTGATCAATTTTTTTAAAGAACTTGTATATTTTTAGACGTTGAGAAGCAATGGTTGTATTTCTAAATAATTAGATAAATCATCTCATTGCATTTGCGTGAAACAAAACGCAACAAGCTTCATTACGAATTTACGTTTCATTTCCACAATTTATAACAAAGAACTTGATAAATAAATAAATAAATAAATAATGCTGGACAAGTTCACGCAACATTATCTAGTCCCAAGGTAAGCCAGAGCTTGTGTTATGGGTACAAGATAACTGATATACTTAATATAATATAAAACATAGATAGATTTTTATTATACATAGCAAAAACACCCATAACACCCTGAACAAATATCTGCAGATCGCACAAATATTTGTTCCGAGGCGGGAATCGAACCCGCAACCTCCTGCGACACAGGCGAACCATCGCCAACCGCGCCACAGAGGTCGTCATAGATCTATATATTATACGAGTATAAAACAAAGTCGTGTTAGCTACACCACTTATAACTCAAGATCGGCTGGACCGATGTTAGTTATCTCTTTTTTGGTGGATTCTTCTCCACTCCAAATAGCAGAATAAGTAATAAAATATAGGGGGGGGGGCTGTTTTTCACCGGGGGCTACCCGTGCGAAGCCGGGTCGAGTCACTAGTAGTTTATAAAGTAACCTATTTAACCTGTTTTAATTGGTTTTTATATTTTAAAACCGGTTTTTTTCATCCTATTGGATGTATTAAAATTCTCTTGGCTTTTCCCCCAACTTCTACACAAGAAATTAAGTTATTTTCATTATCTTAACATATTATATTATCAATAACCAATAGTATCTCTACATAATGTTGTAAATTAGTCAAAAAGGTTGGGTCAAACAATGTATGGGGAGTTGCCCATGTTTTTTACTATGTTTGGATGTTTGTTACTCAATCAGTCCAAAACGGCGAAACTGATTTCCATGAAATTTAGCACACAGATGGATTATGATTTGGATTGCAATATGTGTTATTTTTTTGTCCTCATAAAGCGTGAAAAATGGCGCTGGCGGATACTCGTTTAAAATAATTATAAAATATCTAGTCTCTATTCTATCTGCACTTCTGCGTCATATAGATTTTTCTTCTAATGAGGTTACTTCATTTCCTCATCAAGTGCACGCGTATTATATATACTACGCGCATTTTATAGCTCCTACAAGATGATATTGCGGCTTGTATTGCGACAGATAGATCTGCATTGCAAAAGCCTGCTGTGATTAAAGTAGCAAGACATGCATTCCTTGCCTTGTTCCATCATCTTTCCACGTTTTCTGTATAACTTACGAGTATCATGACTTCTGGGGTTGTCTCGGGCTAAACCACAAAAAAAACCGGTCAAGTGTGAGTCAAAGGAAAATTTAAACCTATCACCCCCTTACAAAGTTGGATCTATTTTGAATTTAAATTTGTATTATTGTATTTAGTATATCAGTTATCTAGTACCCAAAACACGAGTTCTGCTTAGCTTGGGGCTATATAATGTTGTGTGAACTGACCAGCATTATTTATTTTATATTTGATAATAAGTTGATTCGAATGAACGTGTTATTGATTTTACTTTTATCTTAAAATAATTAATAACTATAATAATCAGATGTATTGCAAACAGGCAACCAATTGCAAACAGGCAATCGTTTGCAAACAGGCAACCGTTTGTTTCGAAATGACATCCCAAAAATAAATCAACCAACGTTACAAAAATGAGCAAGCGTAAAGGTGAGTATACACTAGAGCATTTTCCCAAGCATTTCCATGTAATGTAAAGTTCCTGTGAATGGTACAATACAGGTAAAAGCTCAGTTTCCCGAGCATTTCCATGTAATTTAACGTTCCTGCGTTGCTAATCAATCGTTGCAAAGACATCTCACCTCCATGGTAATAAGCAACATGGTTGATAGTATGAACCAACCTCTCGGAAAAATGCGCACTTCCTGTTACACACTTCCGCCACTTTTCACGCAATCACTCCTACAGATTGCATGAAAGTGAGAGGAAAGATGTTACACATCAAAAAACAGTGCTCAATTTGTCCTTACCGTAGATTTTTCCATTATCAAACGTCATTTCCAACGTCATTTCCTTGCATGCGTTGCATCAAAAATAGCCTAACTACCCAATGACTAAAGAAACCAAGAATTCTTTAGTCATTGTAACTACCCTAAATTACTGACATTTAAGACGTCAAAAGTATTCAAGTGAATCATAATATTCTCCGTAACATTAACTGCTCTACTTAACAACATTCTATCCGGCCAACTCAATCAACAGGTCTACTTCATGACATTCAACATTGACTAATAGTCAATTAATAGCAACTTATGCTCGCCTTAATTTAACTTACACTTCAAAATAAGGAAATTCCGGCTGCTGTTCTTATTATTCGTTTTAACAAAATAATTAAAAAATATTCCATTGGACTTATTCACACCAAAGCGTAATGATTAAGGTGGTTGCTTTTTCATACAAACGTATTTGCTCAAATATGGGCGAACAGAGTATAATTTTACACTGAAATGACTGTTGTTGGCTTTTATATTGGTCATTATTTGCGGCAAATCATATTTGGTTGAAGAAAACAGTGGAATAATAGCGAAAATAACATCGAAATTTTAGTCCATACAATTAATTTCGATGGTATTTTCGCTATTAGTCCACTGTTTTCTTCAACCAGATATGATTTGCCGCAAATAATGACCAATATATAAGCTAAACAATGACCAAATCTCATTCCCTGCAGTGAGGCATTGGACCACAGAGAGGGAAAGAACCGCATTTAATGAAATGATCCAATATTGGAATACTTAATCAGACTTTTCAATAATTTTACCGTCGAAAACTGAATTATATGTGGCGCAGGAGTTTGCGGGTCCCATCTCAAATCAATCAATCGGGGTCAATTCCCGCCTCGGAACAAATATTTGTGCAATCTGCAGATATTTGTTCAGGGTGTTCTAGGTATTTTCTATGTATAATAAAAAATATCTATCTACGTAGTGTATTGTGTATAAAGTATATCAGTTATCTAGTACCCATACCAAAAGCGCTGCTTAGTTTGTGCTAGATAATGTTGTGTGAACTGTCCAGCATTATTTATTTTATTATATTTATTTATCTAGGCAGTCTACCTGGATCATGTTTATTAAGTACATTTTAAATATATTCGACTCACCAGAGCAAATTAAATTCAATTGAACGGCGAGGTGCTAACTGAATCAGTGCATCGCGTTATATTGTGTTCCCGTCATAAATACATTGATAAATTATCATCGCTATCCGCAATAATGGACCCATTTAACGGAACTGAATTTAAAAGGGTGCATTTAATATCATATTATTATAACTGTTGTTTTTTAATACATACACATATACATAGAAACGCCTTTTTCCCTGAACGGGTAGGCAGAGCCTTAATGGGCCTCTTTTCACAGTGGGTTGCACCATCGTGGAATATAGACGTGATAAGTGGTGAGCTTATCGACGCCATTGCTTCCTACGACTGACTCAGCTAACGCTCTCTCCAGTAATAACACATTCCACAACAAGCTAGCAGCCAGGACAAATCTTATACACCCGACTTATCAACAAGTCCGGGTAATCCCTTAGTAAAATTTACAACATCTACAGGAGGAGACGGCGGGGTCTATTCGTAGGCTGGACACACCACAGCTACTAATTAATCGGTGCAAATGTGCCAATAAAACCGGTACACGGTGTGACGTAGCCGGTGAATAGCCTGACTGAGAGAATGGCAAGGCCTCAACTATAATATACAGGTAGTTTTTATTACAAAGCCTTGCTTTGCGCACGCGACTACGAGCACGAGGGAACAGCCGTGAAAGGAATAAATAATTATAATAAAATCTCTGTGAGACTTTGTGCTGTGTTCATTTTAGAGGAAGGAAAGGTGAGCTTATTTTTAATTAACACGTTATTTTGCGCATGTATTTATTTTCTTGTTTTTACCCGTGGAAAAAACCGGTAGGTGTTTAATTTTCTTTACAAAAGCTTTGGATGCCTGACACAACGAATTATTTTATTATGTAACTGGTAATTTACATATGAACAGAGTTTGGGGAACAAATGCAGGTTTTAAAGTTATTAAAATAAAATACATTAAATTGTAGTTAATTTAGTAAGTTAGTTGAGTTTAGGGCCAAACAAATATGAAACCACAAATTAAAGGTTTTTATCAGAACTTAACGCAGACACAGATAAAATAATACTATACGCAGATAAATTATTCACAAGCACAGTTTGCCAAGTCATCGGAATCAGTAATTAGACGGCAGATTCCGCTGAGGACCTCAAAAGACGCAAATATGCAAGTCTCGACAGAGCTTACTTATTTGAGCCTTTCGGGGTCGAGACTCTGGGTCCGCGGGGTACCGGGGCCCTTTGCGTTTTCAAAATTCTTTCAGGGCATCCGGTCGAAGTGACGCGTGACCTGAGAGCTGGCTCTTATCTGGCTCAACGCATTAGTATTGCCATTCAGCGTGGCAATGCAGCCAGCATCTTAGGGACGCTTCCGTCTGGTAGTGATTTGGATCAGTTGAGCTACCTTTAGATCGCTTGCAGCGGTCTTCAGGTAGCATAACTGTTTCATATGTATTTTGTACATACTTTGTATTATTCTTTCTGTAAATAAATGTATTACATGTAATTAGACAGATGTAATAGTACTTTTTATTAGAAACGGTATATTTACAATGATTTTCGAGTTTTGAAATCATAGTTAAAAATATCCCGTTTCTAGTGAAAAGTATGTGCATAACCATGATAGTTACAAAAGTTAGAAGTAATGGTGATTTTACTTTCTAAATTTATCGAGTTTTAGTACATTATAAACTTCAAAGTAATTTATATTACCCAGGAAATGTTAATTCTAAAATTATGCAACTCATGCTTTCAAAAGCCAAAACAATCGACTAATTTATCTAAGTTCATTACTACTGGGTGGCACTGGTGATGTATTGGACAAAACTTTAACCCAAGGTCGCGACTTCGAATCCCGGTCGCGTTTAGGGATTTTCCACTTGAAAATATTTTAAGTGCGCTTTTAATCTCAAACGTCGAAAGAAACCATGTTATTGAACATATTGAATTTTACATCAGAATAATTTCACCACAAACCAAGTTTCCCAAGTCAACGACATCATATATTAGATGGATGCAACTTCTCTTTCTAAACACACGAGATTTAGTAGATTTCAATCAAGCACAGAATTTACTGTAGCTAGGAAATGTGTATATATAAAATTATGCAATTCATGTTTTCAAAAGCTCTATTAAGCAAACAAAAACATTTCAATCGACTTATTTATGTTATTCCTTTGGTAAAGCACTGGTGGTGTAGTGGAAGGGACTCCCATTTGATTAAGGTCGTGAGTCCAGATAACAGGCTTGCATAGATTTTCCACTCGAAAAAATTGTACAGTCGCAATAATATGTTGCTTTCGAACAGCGAATAGGAAACCATTTCATTGAACAATAAAAACTACATTTGCCGTGTGCATGACAGGAGCATCTGCAAAGCCAACTGTATCCTTTCACCACACTTTTTATTTTACGATAGGTCAATATACCTATTTTAGTGTCACCTAGCCTAACGCAGGGTGACGCAGGGCACGGAGCTAGTGATGGAACAAACTAGAAGGTCAAATCCAGTACCGAGTGATTACCATGAGTAGTAGTAGAGCTTTTTTGTGATAGAGTTCGTCCGGGGAAGTACTACCACCATACCTATTTCCGCCGCAAAGCAGTAGTGCTCGCATTGCTGTGTTCCGGTTTGAAGGGTATGGTTGGTGAAATTATAGGCACATGAGACTTTCCATCTTTATGTCTCAGGGTGGCGGGCGCAGTGCCATGCCAAATAGGGCGCGTCCTGGGTGGACGTGACCTATGTGATAATGCACTGTTCCCACTCCACTGTTCTCCACTGTTTCACTCTGCCTATGCAGAGGATACCGCTTACCTATCATCAGTTCAGCCCTCTGCTTGTTCCATCATTCTAAGTAGTATATAGTAGTAGTGTTGACATTCCTCAATGTATGGAGCCTCTGCGACTGTGCCTTTAAATACTCGCGGACATCACGAAACCTATGTTTTGTACTTAATGGTTCTTCAACTGCATGGCTATAAGAGCTAATGGTAACCCAGCAGGTAGGATGTTTCCTTCACTGGAACAGGTTATACACAGGTTGTTGTACTCGCTAGCAAGTCAGGGTATTCGTGCACCAGAAAGTATTGAATTAATTAGTTCAACATATTCTTGTTTATTCCATTCCAGTTGAACATGTTTCTCCATGTTACAAATCAATGAACAACAACTTGAAATACGAAATAACGATATTGGAAAGAATTGAGGTTTCTATTTTGATGCTTGGTTATGTTTAGGGTTATGTTAGTTGGTAATTACATAAATCTTCGATGTTACCGCAGAAACTACAGAAATTACAGGCACATGAGACTTTTCATCTTTATGTCTCAGGGTGGCGGGCGCAGTGCAATGCCACACAAGGCGCGTCCTAAGTGGACGTGACCTATGAGGTAATGCACTGTGCATAGGCAGAGGTTACCGCTTAACATCAGGTGGGCCATTAGCTTGTTCCGTCATTCAAGTAGTATAAAAAAAAAACATTTCTCAAGCATGCCCAGGCTACTGCCTGGTAGGGTGGATATAAGGCCGATAGGAACAACTCTACAGAAATTGGTCCACCGTTACTTTTGTACATAATTATATACAGAATTTATAAATATACCAGAAAATAACAGGGTTATTAGCAAAGGTTACTTACTGAGAACAATAACGACAAAAAGCGGCCAAGTGCGAGTCGGACTCGCCCATGAAGGGTTTCGTAGCAGCAAGTAACATAATATAAAAGTTCTTGGATGGTTTACGATTTATGACGTATTAAAAAAACTACTTACTAGCTCTCGTTCAAACCATTTTTTGTTAGATGTTTACATGGTATAATGTACATCATATAGTTTTGGGTAGGTATAGGTGGTTTGGGGGCACATTTTACCACTTTAAAAGTGTCTCTCGCGCAAACTATTCAGTTTAGAAAAAAAAAATGAAACCTCAATATCATTTTTGAAGACCTATCCACTGTTACGGAACCCTAAAAAGAAAATCAAAAAATTTGCTACAATTCGCAATGATATCAATATAATTATTTCATTGTCTATACGATTAGCAACCGCAACTCGATCATAGGCTCTGAGAAATAGTTTGACGTAGTGAAGCCTGTGTCACCCGGATAATATAACGAATCGATCAAAATCAGATAGTACCCTAGGCTAACGGTGGAACATACGTGAATACACTAATAAATACAAATTAATACTGCTAAATACATAACCCTTCTTTTTGGTTTTGGCGTAGGTAATAAATGTCTCAAGACAGCCTGCTGTTGTTTAACGACCTCTGTGGCACGACGGGCGAATAGCCGGGTGAGATGCAAGAGGTTGCAGCTTCGATTTCCGCTCCGGAACAAATGTTATCTCTCTCATTTAAAAATAATCAACGTTGGGCGAGGACATAAAATGAATAGCCACTTAGAAATATGATTCAGCAAGTTTTTTTTTGCACTTATCAAAATATCACCCAGACAGCCGATAAAGAGATAAAAGATAAAGATATGTTTATTTGCTTGAACATAATGTCATATAGGTCTTAGAAATAAGTAGATATGTTCCCATTATGTTCTTATGTTCTGCCAAATTCAAAGTTATACCAGAAACCCCTTTTTGTAACACTTATTACCTTAAAATATCACATATAACAAACAGGAGAGCAAATAAACCTTCGTCGCAAACAAGACAATAGACCCGAATTTGTATTCAAGTAGAGCGATTACAAACAATGGAAATAAACTTCATAATACACACGTACCCTTCTTATCTATACCTGTCAGGCCTCACAAAGGCTGTGTCTACGCCACAATTGATAACGAATAGGTACTTTGACATCTCTTGATATAACCTAATGAATGAACTTTACTCCTTGTACGACTCCTTGGTTATTAAAATTGTTACTGTCTATATATCTAGATACTGAAACCTTCTACTGTTTTTTTTTATTCATCTTTAGATGACGGATAAAGTAAGATAATTTTTTTATTCGGATCTTTCACTGGCCGTGGTGTGTCCGCCCTAATAATAGATACCTCCGTCTTCTCCCGTGGATGTCGCAGAAGCCGACTAAGGGATTACCCCGACTGTTAGTAAGATTCGTTGGTATAAGATTTGTCCTGGCTGCTAGCTTATTATGGAATGTGTTATTACTGGACGAAAGCGTTAGCCGAGTCAGTCGTGGGATGGGAACATCGAGCAACACGGATCAGAGGCCTGCAATGCTCTAAGGATGGGAAGCAATGGTGGCGATGACTTCACCCCTCGTCACTTCTATATTCCCTCGATGGTGCAA
Source organism: Operophtera brumata (assembly GCA_932527175.1). NCBI lineage: Eukaryota > Metazoa > Arthropoda > Insecta > Lepidoptera > Geometridae > Operophtera > Operophtera brumata. The sequence goes on from OW052225.1 coordinate 40,218,886, forward strand.
CCCAGTGAAAAGAGGCCCATTAAGGCTCTGCCTACCCTTTCTGGGAAAAAGGTGTGTGTCTGTGTGTGTGTATGTGTGTGTCTTTCACGGCTAACAATAAAAATCGTAGGTAGAAATAAACCAGTTTTAAAGTATAATGTAAACAGCCTTTGGAAACAAATTCGTTTACCTCCGATGGATGCTGCAGACAGCTCTGAGAAATGCAAATGATTTGGTATCAATGGCTCTTTGTTCTGAATCCGTAGAGGCACGTAGCAATGCAATTGGATACATCGTAGCTATTCCTCTATCTGATGGTCATTTTAGTACACATAACGTAAAGATAGGTAGAAAACCGTAGGAATATCTATTATACTGGCCTTTTTATAGCATTAGTTATGTAACAAACAATCGAAACTGTATTCGCTGTTGATCTTCTAATGAGTACATAGATAGGTACATAGATACACGCCTTTTTCGAAGTAGGCAGATAAAAAAGAAAAAAATGCTGGGCAGTTCACACAACATTATCTAGACCCTAGCTAAGCAGAGCTTGTGTTATGGGTACTAGATAATTGATATCTATATATATCAAACAAAGTCGTTTTAGTTACACCACTAATAACAAAAGAACGGGTGAACCAATTTGGCTGAAAATTGGTGGGGAGGTAGCTTAGAACCAGAAGATTGACATAGGGGAGAGGGGTAGGAGGGGAGGGTTAGGAGGGGAAGGGGGTTTCACCGGGGGCTACCCGTGCGAAGCCGGGGCGAGTCGCTAGTACTTAATACAATACATTACATAGATAGATATTTTTTATTATACATAAAAAATACCCAGAACACCCTGAACAAAAATAATATCTGCAGATCGTACAAATATTTGTACCGAGGCGTCAATCGAACCCGCAACCTCCTGCGTCGCAGGCGAACCTTCGCCCGCCGCGCCACAGAGGTCGTCGTAAAATATAATAACCTATAAGGGTGATCACAGACGTTATTGCGTATTCAGACGAGCCGCAGCACGTATGTTGCGCACCAGAGCACTCAAGTTATTCTTATAATTGATGTTGATGTTATTATGGTCCGGTTTTTTCCTCAACGGTATCATAAAAATTAAGTTATTTACCTTTGCTGTGTGCCGATAGACACTAACCAGCTTTAACATAATCCCAGGAAATTCAATTCTAGGAAACGATTAATTCAAGCTATTCGAGATCTGCTTAGCATATTAAACCGCTTACAGCACTTATACGTTATGCGCTATACGCTACTGTAATACGCGATGAGCTCAAAGTAGCAATAGCTAGTAGAGTAGCTAAGTTACCAGGTAAATACGCTGTGTTTCCATCTGACTAAGGTCCGTTATCTATACAGCTCGTTCACCGTAAGATGGCACCTGTAAATACTCCATGGCAGCTGCCAACTTACGGTGAATGGTTCAGCTCGTTCACCGTAAGATGGCACCTGTAAATACTCCATGGCAGCTGCCAACTTACGGTGAATGGTTCAGCTCGTTCACCGTAAGATGGCACTTGTAAATACTCCATGGCATGGCACCTGCCTTGCAGTGAACGGTCTGTAATTGACAGTTTTATCAATTTCCGTCCAATAAACTTAGAATTTTAAATTATACTCCTATTGATATTACGGGCTTAACACAACGCTGTAATTAGGGCGTGCAAAACCGGAAGATTTTTAAAACCGGTTTTGAATTTCGGTTTTAAGGGCCTAAAACCGGAAATCGGTGTTAGCCCCGGTTTTGGCAACATTTTTATTTTTTTCTTAATAGTCGATTTTAAAGACGAAAACAATATTGGTCGATACCCACAAAACCTACAAATAAAACAAATTTTATGGTATACCTGTTTTTAATCAACCATTTATGCCTACTAAGTAAGTAGACCACATTAATTATTTAGTTAACATGAACTTAAAATAATATAAACTTTAATTTAGCTAACTGAGATCAAATCAACAGCAAGTAAGAATCAAGAATAATATTTTTTAAACATACAAATATAGTTATCATCTTTAAATACTAAACACAACCACAAATTTTTAACACGCAAAATACAATCATCATCTTAATAATATTTCTTGAAACTTGACTTAATAATTACGAACCTATTAACAACATTATTAAAGGATTCATATTTGGCTATAAAACGAGATCAAATCAACCGTGTACAGTATACATATTTAAATAAAAATAATCAATTTTTTCCAAGAGACCTCTGTTCTTGATAATGAGTTCTTAAGAATAGTAGTGCATCTAACATTTTATCAGACAGGGTACTTCTTATTTTGTTACAGAAGTACCCAGCACTCGAAAATGCCCTCTCACTCTCAACACTTGTTGGTAGTACACACATCAAATAGTTGTAGGCTTCTGTGAGATGCACACCGCGCTGCCCTCCGCTTTCATACATGGCTTGCTCTATCTTTACAAACCCTGTAAGGTCGAAATCAGACCGATTCTTGCGGGTTGTCTTGCATTTATTTAATGCCTTATCAAGCTGCTCTTGAAGAGTTAGCTCCTCCTCAGCAACAACTTCAGCGTTAGATGGTGACGATGGCACCGACCGCTCGGAGACTACTACGGAGATGGATGGATCAGAGTCCTTGGGCTTATATTTTAGCTGCTGCAACAAGTTCGTAATAGTGTCAGAAATTTCATCACCATTGGGTTTGGGAAAAGTATCATCGTCATCTTGGGTGGAGAAGTCTTCCCAATCGTGTAAATAGTGCAAGACACCTGCTAACAGGAGACGCCTTTTCTTGATTCGACTTCGCAAGTTCATCGCTAGTTTTGAGCTCAAAACACTGTTTTGTTCATCAAGTTTCTTGATCATGAATTTTAATGTCGTATCAGCACACATTTCTTGAGTGTATTCGAAAAAAGTGGATTTAAATCAAAATTTAATTCACTAACGGGAAAACCGGAGTTAACTTCGGTTTTGTCTCTCAACGCCGGTTTTGAAAAATGCTAAGTTTTGGTCCGGTTTTCCGGTTTTCAGCAAAACCGGAAACCGGGTTTGCACGCCCTAGCTGTAATTTTTACACGACTGTATTTTTACATTTTCGTTCCTTCATTTCATTCTTTCATTCCTTCATTTCATTCCTTCATTTCATTCTTTCATTCCTTCATTTCATTCTTTCATTCCTTCATTTAATTCCTTCATTTCATTCATTCATTCATCTTCCGAACGCTGAAACAGATTTAGATGATTGAGTTATCAATAGAATCTGCACGTTACCCCAATGTGTATCTGATTATTTAAACAAATTTACAAGGATGTCCAAATTGGAATCCTCCTTGGTCTGGCCGTAGTGAATAATGGAAAAAAGTTATTTTATAACATTATTTTTAGTTAGAGAAAAAGTATTATAATATTATTCTATTTTTATTTTGGTATTGTCGTATTATTTTGTCTGTGTAATTGTGTAGGTATATGAATTATGTCAATATAAAATCGTTTTGGAGTTTATAATTCCAATTTTACGATATGAGGATAGATAACAATTACTGCACGTCAAGAAAAAACTTTTCAATTGACTTATAATGGCAGTCATGTTTATTTGATATTTTAAGGGGTTATGGCAAGTTCTCACTATACTCGTGGCATTTTAGGTCTCGTCTATCAGTAGACATTCAATGGCTCATGATGGTGATTATGATAATAAATAAATAAATAAATAAATAATGCTGGACAGTCCACACAACATTATCAAGCCCCAAGCTAAGCAGAGCTTGTGTTATGGGTACTAGATAACTGATATACTTAATACAATATATTAAATAGATAGATATTTTTATTATATATAGAAAATACCCAGAACATCCTGAACAAATATATGCAAATTACACAAATATTTGTTTAGAGGCGGGAATCGAACCCGCAACCTCCTGCGTCGCAGGCGAACGTTCGCCCGCAGCACCACAGAGGTCGTTATGATAATCGGCTAGGTTTTTTTTATATCACGTTCTAGATCTATCTATCTCTAGCCGTGGTGTGTCCGGCCTAAGAATAGACCCCTCCGTCTCCTTCCGTGGATGTCGTAAAAGCCGACTAATGGATTACCCGGACTTGTTGATAAGATTTGGTATAAGAAGGGTTGGTATAAGATTTGTCCTGGCTGCTAGCTTATTATGGAATGTGTTATTACTAGAAGAAAGCGTTAGCCGAGTCAGTCGTGGGAGGCAATGGCGGCGATGAGCTCACCACTTGTCACGTCTTTATTCCACGATGGTGCAACCCACTGCAAAAAGAGACCTATTGAGGCTCTGCTTTCTCTGCTCTCTCTCCTTTCGGGTAAAAAGGCATGTGTCTATGTATGTATGTACGTTTGTACGTTCTAGAGCTTGCCTCATATCACTCTGAACCTGTGTATGCGTAAGCAGGTAATTGTACCATTTGTGTGTGAAAAGTAATGTGCATGAAAATGGGAGCATTCACATTTCCCCCCGATAAAGAGTTCACATTATCCGCGTGAGGGGAGATTACCTTGAACTTAACCATCCGTGATGCGCTTACTGTGAGTTTTATCGGTTTTGTGGTGAGTCTGCCTATGTATGCCGATGTTGGTTCAGATTTTAACACCCTATGCAAAAAGAGGGGTGTTTTTTTAGGGCTCAACACGAAAAAACGAGACCATAAGATCACTTTGCTGTATGTCCTTTTTCCAGAAACGGCTAATACATTAACTAGAAAATTATACCTAATATAAAAAGTCTGCTGCAAGATTATACTGGTCTCAAAAATCAAGCTGAAAACTCAATGCATTAAAAAATATAGTTTTCCCGCCATTTTCGAAAAGATACATCGTCTACTTTTATATTATTTCATTTCCTAGTGTTTTTTTGAGTAATTTTGTGTAATTTTTGTGTCATATTAACCAATGTAGTTCGTCTATACAGAAGAAGTGTAGTTTATTTTTTATTTTTTATACTACTTGATTGACGGAACAAGCTGATGGCCCACCTGATGTTAAGCGGTAACCTCTTACTATGAACAGTGCAATATGTCATAGGTCACGTCCACCTAGAACGCGTCCTATATGGCATTGCACCGCGCCCGCCACCCTGATACATAAGGATGAAAAATGAAATGATAAAATGAAAAAAAAAAAAATGAAAAACATTTAAAAAACCATTTGAAAAGTCATTGACAACCATTTGACATTTTCAAAAGTCATGTGCCTGTAATTTCACCGGCACCCTTACCCTTCAAACCGGAACACAGCAATGCGAGCACTACTGCTTTGCGGCAAAAATTTGTATGGTGGTAGTACTTCCCCGGACGAACTCTTTCACATGAAAGCTCTACTACTACTAAAAGTGTACTGTAGTGATATGAAATGGAAGTGGATTGCATAACTTTTCAAAATGGTGAAAATTGTTTACCTACGTTTTTGTATAACGGCCAGCGTTTTACTAAAACATGACTTGACTGTGACTTTGACGACTTGGAAGGATTGTAACTTTCAAAGTTATATCGAAAATACAATATTAAATTATACCTGAAAATGTCCCAAGCATATTATGTCGCAAAAGCTGTGCGACACCAATTCGAATGAAAAAAAATTAAAGACGCGGTATTAAAAACCTCTAGGGTATTTCAAGTAACCTCACAGCCTAGTTCTTGAATTTGGAATGCTAGGAGGCTTTTTGAAACAAAAAAAAAAAGAAAGTCTAAAATTGAGAATGAATTGAAAAGCTCTACAAAATCACTATAGTTCGGCATGGTCCGAAGAGTTATCCGTGGCCTGATGTCGCTCTGCCCCTCGACACCTAATTTGTCAATTTGCAATGTCTGTACCTGCATATAATTTATTACTGATGTTTTATTTATGAGTATATCAAGCGTAGAGTGTGCTGCCTTATGAACTTTTGCTGATTCTCTCTACCATCTTACTTTCGACTGCCTACCTAAGTAAGGCTTTTAAGTTGGTTTTCCTTTTTTCATTGAATCAGCTTCCACTTGTTCTCGAGGCACCACACAAGCGCTCCCCACCTAGTAGTAAGAAGGATCATCAAAAGAAAAACAGACCGTGTTTGTTGCCTGATTCTTCTAGGTCTGGTTGCGTTGGAACAGGAGTAAATGTAATTTTATTTTTAAGACGATTCAAAATGATCCTTGTGATTTCAATGAATAAAATACTTTTGACTTTGACTTTTGACTTTGACTTTATGCTAGAACAACGCTACGGACTCTTCCCGCCATTTTCGAAAAGAGACGTTGTCTACTTTTATTTTATTTCTTTTCCTAGTGTTTTCTTGAGTTATTTTGTGTTATTTTGGTGGCATTTTAACTAATGTAGCTCGTTTAAAAAGCACAAGTGTAGTGAAATGAAATGGAAGTGAATTGCGTAACTTTTGAAATTGGTGGAAATTGTCTACCAAAGTTTTAGTAAAATTGGCCACCATTTTACTAAAACATGACTCGACTGTGACTTTGACGACTTGGGAGGAGTGTAACGTTGCAAAAAATATACTTGAAAATGGCAAATGCACAAGCCGTGCGGCGCCAATTATAAAGAAAAAAAAAAAACAACTCTACGGAATCATCAAGGCTCGAGTCCTATTCACATTTTTCTGTATTGAATACATAGTCTGTTTCTGTTCTGGCAGACTATCTTCGGAAATAAATGCGAAGTTTTTTTAGCACAGTATAAAGTTAATTAAGTTAACGTGAGATATCGGCGCTAGCGCTTTAGTAAAGTTTTAAAATTCTCGTTGATATGTAGTTTAAATTTACTTGTGACAAACATCAATGAGGGGTTTTCACGGCCGTCTCAAAACATAATTACAAAATATTTTCGTCATTTTGCCAAGCCAAATAGCACCATATCAAGTAGAACTGATGGTTGATTTACGCCAAGTGAAGTACCACCCATCAGAAGAAAGTTAAATAAACTTTGGGTAGTGAGTTTTTACAAACAAGAAACATAAACCAACTACAAATTGTTGACAGAGGAGTTTGAGTTAGCGCCATCTATCGAGCCAGTTGCAACTACTTTTTACTTTTTTTTCTATAATGAAAAGCACTCATTGTCTAAGGCTGTGTGTCCCCAGCAGGCAAACTGTTCGCCGCCGACTAAGTTAGCGGCGTATCGGTTTAGTACGCCCTTCCATATTTGAAATGGAGTGTTCACAGTTTGCTAGTTTTGCGCGTAACGCTGCAAACTGCGTAGACCACAGATAAAATAATACTATACTAGTACAGATACCTCATGCCATACAACGAAACGTGACCGCCATAACTCGGGCTATTGTGCGGGCTAATTTGGTTGCCTTACCTGGGCGCTAGATGCCGCTAGCAGCGCAATTGATAGCTAGAGCCACCTAGCACCTGCAACTGTAATTACCGCGTAAAACGCGCACACACTCACAGATGGCGTTTGTTAAAAAACTTAGGGTCGTCGTACATAGAGCTACTCAAAAAGAACTAGTTACAAACTCAAATAGGTACTAACGAGATCGAATGGCCCACCTGATGTTAAGCGGTAACCTCTGCCTTTAACAATGCTTTACCTCATTATGATTCTATTGCCACGGTAATGCTGCATGTGGTGTAATAAAATAGTTTTCCTAATAATCTTTGAGATTATAAGCTGAAGATAGTAAAGAAGTGACTGAAACCTTACAACATAATCATCTATATAGCGTCGTGTGCGAGGTACAGTTTCTAAGTGGTTTGTAATTGTAATTACTGATTAGTTCCGTCATTTTTGAGTAGCTCCATGTGCGACGGGCCTTTATGACGATTATGGTTTTTTTAACTCAACATCTTTATTACGACTGCGTCAACCCCAGGCACAAATCTTCATACACAATAAAACGCCTCTCGCCCGCCGCTCGAAAAAGCGGTTTTTATTGAATATCTCGTAAATTTAGATAATTTTACAAAACTCCTTCAGTGAACCCTCGGCGTTGTTGAATTGATTTTATCTATCTAATTTTTTACCCAATAATATGTACCGTTTTAATAAACAATCGAATCTAGGCAAAAAATAAATGTAACTTTGGATTTTTTATATCGAGAAAATATTGTCCTATCGTGTTTCTGGTATCTACAGCGACCCCTTGGAATTATAATGTAGTATCCATGCATATTTTTAATTTGAATACTGTACTTGATTTAGCCTGTTATAAATCAAATCTAAGATTAGGAATTTTGCGGTACCCCTCTAACCACCTAGATGACCCGCTCGTGACTTTGTCCGCGCCTAGTCCGAAAACTTTCCCGGCGTGCAGACAACAAATAACCACGCCGTGACACAACCTTCGAAACGAACGAACACTCAAGTTTTCCAATTTAGGAGTCCATTCCTGAAAATATTTGAATCCCAACAACTACCTATATCGTGAAACTATATTCTACAACGTCGAAATTACGCTGAAATATGGCTAAATCGTAAAGTGTTTTTTTTACAAACACATCGTTCCCGCGCCAATTTTCATATATTGCTGTTTGTTAATTTTATTTGAGGAAACTACCTATGAACCAGTTACGAAACCCCGGTTTCCTTGACGGCCGAAGCGGAAATTTCAAGTAGGTATCTACTGCCAACGCTTTCCGCAATACACAGCATTTTTGTTTTTACGTGTGAACCCCATTTTGAAACCCCTAGCATACACATTTTTCATTTTCCTTTGCACCCTAAAAGGAAAGGTACTCCCTCTAAATTTCAAGTCTCAACGACCAGTGATTTAGGCTGTGCATTGTCACTCGGTCATTCAGTCAGTCAGGACATTGCCTTTTATATATAACTAGTTCGTCTTTGGTTACAATGATATGTATACAGGTCTGACATTTTATTTGTAATTTTTAGAATTGAACGGAAATACTAGTTTTCTCTTTCATTTCGGGCATGACGTCATAATAACGCCATCTATCAAGTTAGTACTACATGTGGTACTACAAACAAACTGTGACAAACCTCAACCAAGTTCAAATTATTACCACCAAGAAAAAGACATGATTAGATTTTTCTAAAAATAATTAAACTCGATTGATGAGGCATTTATTTAGTTTTGCCGTGTTATGGGTGTTTTTTGATATTACAAAATATTTTATTCAGGGCCTTATATTCATTTTTCACATACTTCAATAACAAATCTATACCTGTTACGCCACCTATTGAATTTAAAAAGAACAATATATTTTTTCTTTGGGATGAGACCCCGTGGCGTAGACTGAGTGCAAACCTAGCAAGCTCCAACACTCCATTTCAAATATATGGATGGGCGTACGAACGCGATACGCCGCTAACTCAGTCGGCGGCGAACAGTTTGCCTACTGAAGACGCAGGCTTATACTATGAAATGCAATGATAGTGAATCGTTGCTATGATTATAATTGCTACAGCCAATTAACTAATGAAGCCTATTGCGTAACTAAATTCAATCAGTGGATTATTTCACACTGAATAGTTAGCAATAACAACCTTATCATAATCACGGAGGAGGCAAATAGGAATTATTAACCTCACAATCGCATCTCAGAGTCAATTTAATGTCGCAATGTGTACCGCAGACGTTTTATCAAGGGCTGGACTAAGGGAAAGATTTTCTGGGTAACAGGATCTAGCAAATCAATTTGTTTTATAGTTAGAAGATCCATTTGTCAAATCAGCATTTTGTTAGTTATTTTTTATAGATAGATCGATTGAAAATACTTTATTGTACAACTTAATAAATAAATATACGAAAAAAAAGAAACAACACTAAACCATTATAATTAAAATACAATGGGCTGTCTTATCCCTTAGAAGCGATTTCTTCCAGACAACCTTTGGATGGAGATAAATTATACTTAAAGAACGAGCGAAAAAAATTGTCTGCGTTAACTTGGTGTGTCCAGCCTAATAATAGACACTCCGTCTCCTCCCGTGGATATCGTAAAAGCCGACTAAGGGATTACCCGGACTTGTTAGTAATTTTCTTTGCTATAAGATTTGTCATTGCTGCTGGCTTATTAATTGTACTGGGTGTTATTACTGGAGGAAAGCGTTAAGCCGAGTCAGTCGTGGGAAGCAATGGCGGCGATCAGCTCACCCATTGTCACATCTTTATTCCCACGATGGTGCAACCCACGGTGCAAAGAGGCCTATTGAGGCTCTGCCTACCCTTTCGGTTATGTATGTATGAATATATCAATATGAATGTGTATGTGCGCGGTGTGCGCCTACTTTTTGGTGATTGTACCTAGTCAAACCTTTGAAGATTTTTAAGGTATTTTTAAGTTATTATAATTATAAATGTGTAATATATATTGTGTATGAAATAAAAAATAAAAAAAAATGTAACTTGAACAAATCGGCGTTTGTACGTCTGAATGTTTGTCTGTGGATAACCTTCGAACCGTTGATCGGATCTTATTTAAATTCGTAAGTGGGTAGATAGTAATAGTACAATGTTTTTTGTTTTTTATACTGCTTGGAAGGACGGGTCAAGCAGATGGCCCACCTGATGTTAAGTGGTACCCTCTGCCTATGAACAGTGCATTAACTCACAGGTCACGCCCACCTAAGACGCACCCTATGTGACATTGCACTGCGCCCGCCATCCTGAGACATAAAGAGGAAAAGTCCCATGTGCCTGTAATTTCACCGGCACCCTTACCCTTCAAACCGGAACACAGCAATGCGAGCACTACTGCTTTGCGGCAGAAATAGGTGTAGATTGTTGTAGATAAATCGGTGTTTTGTTCGATGATTAGCAGATGGATTATTTTTAGTGAGAGTTATAATATCATCATCATCATCATTAATCGCTAGGCATCATTTGCCATAATCACCACGCTTGGCAGGCAGAATGGTTATCTTAGTATTGGTGTTGCGTACTCACGAGATGCTGTTGCACATCACCGAGTGTAATAACTTTGTCTGCTTTAACGACCTCCACGGGAGGAGACGGAGAGGTTTACTCTTAGGCCGGACACGGCATAACATATGTAGCCCTTAAAAGTGGGGTATAACCCAAAATTACCAATCTTTGATTTGATTTTTAACTAACTAAATCAAAAATAATATTTTAATTAAAAAACCACATTATACTCGTAATTCCGAGGGATCGCTGTACCAGAAACACGATTAGACAATATTTTATCGAAAGAAAAAAAAACTTTTGGCCTAAATTCGATTGTTTATTTAATTTAAGCATATTATTGGGTAAAAATATTGATAAATCAAATAATTACAACAAAGGCAAGCATTTACTTTAGGTTTTTTACGAGATATTCAATAAAACTGCTTTTAATTCGCGGCGCGAAGTGTTTTTTTTTGTATGAATATTTCTGCCCTGTGTTGGCGCAGTCTTAATATGACCCTGAGTACATTCCCCGGTCCTTGTATCTGCGGAAATCTGTTTGCCACTAATTACTAAGTAGTAAACATAGCGTTGTGCTATTACGTGGATTATGGGGCTAATTTAAGGCCTTGGCTCTATTCACACACGCAAGGCGTAACAAGATGGAGATTACAATCTCTTCAAACTCTAACACAGTAAGGTTGGCCAAGTAGTTAGATTAAAGCCACAACCAAGTACATGTGTGTTGGCTTTGTTAATAGGTGGCTTATTCGTCGCTAAGTAAAATAGCTTTATTGAAGCTTAATCTTTACTGATAAATTAATAAATAAGTAATGCTGGACAGTTCACACAACATTATCTAGCCCCAAGCTAAGCAGAGCTTGTGTTATGGGTATTAGATAACTGATATACTTAATACCAATACATTACATACATAGATTTTATTATACATACAAAATACCCAGAACACCCTGAAGAAATATCTGCAGATCAAACAAACATATGTGCCGAGGCGGGAATCAAACCCGCAACCTCCTGCGTCACAGGTGAACCTACGCCCGCCGCATCACTGCCCGCCGCATCACTGAGGTCGTTGAGGTTGATGTTAACCAAAAGTAAGTTTAGGTACATTTTAAAGGGCACCTTTCGTATTTCTGCGGGCTGGGCTCAGACACTATCTGTTAAAAAACCGATGAGTACTCAAATCTGCCCGGATCGGTTCCCATCAGCTATAAATGTAACATACATGAGTCCCTCTCAATTCACAGAAAGACTATACGAATCTGCCACCAACCACCGATAGTCCCGTGGTTCTTACTTTATGAATTAACTAGCGACTCGCCCCGGCTTGGCACGGGTAGCCCCCGGTGAAAAACAGACCCCTCCCCTCCCCCCCCCCCCCCCCCGATATTTTATTACTTATTCTGCTATTCGGAGCGGAGAAGAATCCACCCAAAAAGAGATAACTAACATCGGTCCAGCCAATCTTGAGTTATAAGTGGTGTAATTAACACGACTTTGTTTTATATTTATAGATGAATTCTAAAGTTTAAAATTTAATTCACGTATATAAAAATAACTTTATTACTAAGATTCAAAGGGGTTTTATTTGTCAGGTGTTTATGTCTCAGGGTGGCGGGCGCAGTGCAATGCCGCATAGAGCGCGTTCTCGGTTGACGTGACCTATGAGGTAGTGCATTCTTATAGGCAGAGGTTACCGAGGTTACGTGTATAGAAAACCTTTCATCACACTGGTACGTTCATCATGAGTTACGATGTTGTGCTAGGGCCACCATGCAAAAGCATTTATAAATATGAGTAATTTGCACCAAACCACTAGTTATGTAGGCACACGTTTGGAAAGCAGTTTTGATAAGCAATAACTGAGTGGTAGCAGCAAAACAATGATACAGAGCAACTATGCCACTATGCCTATGTGAAAAACTAAAAACGTGGTTAAATTGAAATGCCAGAAGCAGTTGAAAACTGCGCCTGTGAGCCTTTTGTCGCCGACACACAAATGACTAATGGGTTCACTCTCGTAGAAAATTGGGTTATTCGTTAAACTAGGCGGAATAGAGGCTCCCTTGGTGTTTGAAATTTTGAATGCCTTATCTCTTAAATGAACGAATTTATAACTCAAGTTTTGTATGCCTTATCTCTTAAATGAACGAATTTATAACTCAAATTTTGTATGCCTTATCTCTTAAATGAACGAATTTATAACTCAAATTTTGTATGCCTTATCTCTTAAATGAACGAATTTTTAACTCAAATTTTGTATGCCTTATCTCTTAAATGAACGAATTTATAACTCAAATTACTTAGAAAATTACTAGCACTTTGTCGTTATATTATAAACCAGTGTCCGCCCGTGGCTTCGTTTGTGTTTTATCATCATAAAATGTAGCGTATACATCAATCCAGGTCATAGTCCCGCACAGGGCCGCGACGCGTCGGCGATCACACGTGTATTAGATTAAGTTATAAATATCTTCATATGTATGTTAGTTGTAAGGTATATATTACTATGGGCCTTTGTCTAGGTACAATGTACATTTTTCACTGTTGCCTGAAATAAATGAATTGAATTGAATTGAATTGAATAGTCTATCTATGTACCGAATTTCATAGACATCAGTTTCGGCGTGATTGAGTAACAAATATATATTACTAGCAGCACCCCGCGGTTTCAGCCGCGTAAGTCTCGACCCCGTGGTAATATCGGGATAAAAATATGCCCATGTGTTATTCCGGGAGGCCAGTTATACCCATTCCAAATTTCATCCAAATCCGTCCAGCCGTTTCAGCGTGAAGAAGTTA